>OZ004694.1:81186820-85986820 GCA_963924545.1 Pogonocherus hispidulus | reverse complement strand
TTCCCGGTTATTTTCTTGGGCGCGCCTTTAATTAGGAGGGGACCCAGCGAAGGGGCGGGGCCTGGCCCTGTCATTATCACCTCACCGCGCAACTTGCAACGGCAGGACAGTACTGGCCCCATAAAATCACTTTACAAACTAAATATAGACGGTTGCTCTTTAGTGCGGTAGAGTTCGATATCGGCCCTAGTAAGGATACTGGAAAAAACTTTCATAGAAGTGAGATATATTCCCAGAAGGCGCGCATTTAACACATATTTTGAAATATACAATAATAATAATGAATTTATTTCCTTTGATACATTACAAATGTATGGAAAACGTCAGTACAATACGATACAATACAATAGTATTTGAATGGTACTTATACCCAAAAAAAGTCAACAAAATAAAAATATAATTAACAATTACAGATTAAAAATTGCAGCTGAAATACTCCTGTAGATTATAAAATAAATAAGGCAATAAGACCTCCTTGACTCTACACTTAAAAAGTTAAACATTATTGATCAGTTTAATACTATATGGAAGATGGTTAAATATTTTTGGAGCTAATACAAATGGACTGTTAGCTGATTTAGAGAAATCGTGCTGAGGAAGAAGGAGATTACTATGATTTCTTGGATTATATTGGATTTGTTTGTCCCCACAGCGTGAAAACTGATTAGGATGAACCTTAACTTATGTCACACATGCCAAAATAAACATAGACACAATGGTCAAAATACCAGAGTCCTTAAATAGTTTGCGACAAGAATGCAGTCTTGACTTGAAAAGCATAGTACGTATAATTCTTTTTTGTACCATTAGTAAACTGATAATGCTGGGACAATTTCCCCAACAAATTATTGAATAATTTAATATTAGATATACTTGTCCATAATAGTATGTTTTTAATACATCAAGGCTGACATGCTCCTTCAGATTGAAGATTATATAATTTTGTTTGGCCAATTTACTGCAAAGGATATTCACATGGGAGCTCCAGTTTAGCTGTCAATCAATTACAATACCAAGAGATGTAATAATCCTGTCATCTTTCAGAGACTTGCCACCAGAAGTCACATACAAACTAAAGTTAGGCTCAATAATGGAAAATGAGGTCATTTCTGTTTTTAAACTATTCAGGAATAGTCCATTATTCACAAAATAATTGGACATAATGTCAACGCATTCCCTAGCCTTTACAGACAGTTGAGTTATATTTTCGTCTTGAATAGCAATAGTTGTGTCATCAGCAAAGAGTGATAAGAACACAATGTGAGTCACTACAGAGGAGCACCTTCAAGGCTATTCTTTTATTAAATGAATTGCTTTCAATATCACTGACGTAGTTTTCCACATACCTAACACCAAAACACTATATCGCACTCGACGCGCGTTTCGCCAACTAAGTTGGTATCTTCTGGAGATGATTAAAACTCAATCAGCACAGGTTTAATCATCTCATCATAGGCCTAGCTAGAATAGCCTTCTTTCTGCAGTGGCTATTACAGTTTAACCCATGTTAATTAATACAGTACCTTGAATATTTTGTTTACAGTTTTTACCATGCTTGAAGAAACACATTAATCATGGCGTTTCTTACGGTAAATTTCCCTAATATAGACTTAAGTAAATCGTTTTCTGTGTGTAGATACTTCAATTCCAACTGATTTAAAATTAACATTATATGAATCTTGTTAACACGAAGCATTTCATTGCATCCATTTTTTTTTTAATTATACTAAAGAAAACAGTATACTTGAATACCCAGTCCGACCCTGCCGTCCCTCTTCACAATATTATTGATTGTTTTCGCCAAGACTCTCCGCCCGATCACTTCTCTATGATTTGTTTGCGCCTCCGTTTGCTGTAACAGCCCTATTCGTCTTCCGCCCCGCTCCCGCCTCCTCCGGTCGATAAAAACAAATTTGTGCGGATCTTAATACCCTGTAATTAGTCGGTGGTGCGCCCTTCTATCACACAAATCGAAAACCGCCCAAAACTAATTGGAATCTACGAAAACATTCGTCAGGTTTTTGCTGGAGAAGAAATTATACGTTGGCCGTGATTGGTTTGGGCCGCCATGGAATGTTAGTTTTGTTTCGTGTGTCATTATTTCGGAGGTACGGACCACCGGGGAGGCTTTGGGCAATATTCTTTTTCCTGAGCCTTTTACATTGAGAGAAAAAATTAGGAATTGTAGTTAAAACGTGGCATAGACAATGTTCACAACTGGTGTACAGAAAATTTACTTCCACTTCACTTTTCGACGTGCAACTCCATGACATTTACTAGAAGAAATAATTCCATCGATTTTAATTGTTTTGGAAAAACATTGATCTCATTTAGATGTTCCAAGAAATATATAGAGAACACTCTATATACTAGTATTTCGGCTTATTAGGCCTTTTTCAATAGAGTAAATGTCTATTACTAAACATTTCCAAGAGCGTTTTCGTTATTTATTTGTTTACGAGCACCTACCCCCGATTGATCCTACCATCTGGTAAAGTCCGAGTTTTTAGTACCTTTTCTAAGAAGGGCGAAATATTTTTTAATTTCTAATTGCTCTAACAGATCTAAGCGCTTTCCTTTCTTTTCACGATGTAGTAGGTACCTTTACATTTTTCAGATCTATAAAATGATTGTCTTCTATACAATGCATCGAAAATCCTGAATTTTTAGCGTTATTTAGTATGGATTTTTTATGTTCTTTTACTCTAGTTTCAATACTTCTACCGGTTTGACCCACATACCTACACGGCATTACAATCCATGCAGTTAATTTGGTATACTAGTGATTGTTGTAATTTATTAACTCTTTCTTTGTTGTTTATCAAAATCTTCCCAATAGTACGCTTGTTGAAACTAATCGTTTTACACCCGTCTCGTTCTATCCTGCGAGCTATTTTTTCACTATAACCTGGGACGTGATTAATATAACTATAGGTGGCTTCTTTTTCCCGAATATTGTAAAACTCCCGACGAATTCATGTTATCTATTAGTTTTTCTTTATATCGGTTGTTTCTTGCAATTTGTTTGATTGTACTTAATTCATTTTCAAAATCTGCTTTTTCTAGCAGAAACATTAAAAGCCTATATATTAAACTATGGAAAACCGACTTTTTTCTTTGCCAGGACTGCTGCGAACTTGCTGATATAATTGCGTCGGAAGTTGTTGGTTTTCTATAAACCGAGAATTTTAATTTATTTTCTACCTTTCTTATTGTTATATCCAAATAGTTTAATTGATTGTTTTCCTCCTCTTCCATTGTAAACTGAATATTATCGTTGAGCGAATTTAAAAAATTGAGAAAGCCGCTCAAATTTCTTTCAGTACCAGTCCAAATAAAAAAAATGTCATCTACATAGCGAGCCCAAAAGTGAACATGTGATTTTAAATTATTATCACTATTGTCACTATAATGTCTTGGAACATCTAAATGAGATCAATGTTTTTTTCAAAACAATTATTTTCACGATGTTTCATAAAGAACCATCCGCTTCGAGTATCCACTTTATAGTATTTATGTTTACATGATTCAGAAATGGATCAGCATTAGGTATAGAAGTAACATTTGGTGTCCTCATTTTTAATACATTGGTATTAAACTCTCAAAATTAAAGTAGGTGTCTCTTGTATGAGAATCAAGTTATCAAATTCATATCAGCAAACAGGAAAATATACATAGGAAATACATTAAATACTTCTGGTTCAAATCTGATGATATTTATCCACCCCGAGAGGAATTCCCCAAGAATATTTGCTCCAATGATTTCAATTCAATGATCTGGCCACTTGTATGTGTAATTCGTTGGTGACTCTCCACAAAATTGTAACTATTGACTGTCCGGATTTGTTATACTCTTTATGTTTCCCACCTTGCCACTAGGTCTTCGTCATTGTTTTATCTGCCGATACCCAAAACCAACCTATTCAAGACCTCTCCACTGTTCAGAAGGACTATTATATTGTTGCAAGATACAGAATTTAATTCTTCCATGACGCTATTCCATATATTAAGAAGAAAATTTTTACTAATACCTGACATACAATAATTTTAGAATGTTATTGTTATATTGTTTACTGTTTATGTTTATACAGTTCAAAAAAATACAGCTGGCACAAATGATACCATTTTTAATAGAAGGCCAGCTCTATATATCTTCTCAAATCGAAAATAGTTCTTCCTTTTGTTTGTCTTTTTTTCCAACGCGTTATAATTTAATACACCGGGCGCCAGACATGTCATTACCATCATTAGAATCAAGTTAGCCTAAAAAAAGCGTTTGAAAAACAAAAGAACCCATTTCAAAGCGACACCTCGCAGAACAGATGACAGACGAAGCCTGCTAGATCGCCGGCTACTGTATTGCTTTACGATCTATAAAAACGGCGCTGCTAATAGCTATAAGATAATTACCAGAGGGAAGGAAAAAACGCGGTTTATGATTGGTGCTGTAGAGTCTACTTCGACAAATCTAATTAAGGCGCCCCAAAACAGTGGACGGATGTGGGGAAAAAACAATGGAAGCCTGGCATTAAGCAAGCGGTAATAATAATTCCTTCTTCATGGCTGCGTCGGCTACTGGGCTTTTATGTTTGTCTATTGTTTTACAAGCGTTTACAAATTAGTTTTAAGTGAAGAAGAGTCGCCTTGCGTTTGTTTTGGGTTGGCCGTAAAGGGCAGAGACATTAATTCTTTTCACGCAGACTGTAAAACAATATATGTATATTCTTTTTACATGTTAGGACATGTTAAGATGTTGGTAGTGGTGAGAAATATTCAGTAGTTTCCTCTTTTGGACTATCAGACCTCTATAGTCTTTGAGGAAGACAATCCTACTAATTAATTTGAATAATCAAGTAAGAAGTAATTACTTATTTATTTATTTAGTTATTTTCTTTTATTTATCTTATTTAAGCAATTTATATATAAAAATTTACAAATTTATACATTTATATAGGTAAATGAAATAATAATAAAATTGTTAACGATTTTAGAATTAGGTATCAAAAATATGTGTTGTGTTCTAAAATATTAAATAAAACCTAAATTTTCTATTGCTTTTTATACGGTCGTATATCTCGGGGGGTCGTAAGTATTTCATAAGCATTTACCTACTAATTAATATTTCTAAAAAATCATTATAGGTACGTCTAAACACGTCTTAAAAAACTCATCAAAGCCTGATAACTTAGGGACGTATATGTACCTACATATACTATTTTTAAAATTTATTTGACACATAATACGTCTTGAAACACGTCTTAAAAAACTCATCAAAGCCTGATAACTTAGGGACGTATATGTACCTACATATACTATTTTTAAAATTTATTTGACACATATACGTCTGTCTCTTTGCAATTGGCTTCAGATTTGATTTTTTTTTTCGGGACCTACTACTTAAGGACGTATAAGAAAACAACATCCCGTGGAATGTTTATTTCTACAAAATTGAGTTCTCTTAACGGTTGTCTCCGTCCTTGGCATCGAAATAACTGACGTAGAAGATTCAGGTGTCTAATATACAAAGGTTGGTTTGAGGCTAGCGAAAGGCATATACCTACTTAAAATGTATCAGACCGACGTATGCATATACACCATAGGCATTCCTAATACGGAGGACTTTGGCTTATAAAAATGGCCTATACGCCCCTATTGTCATATTTTTACGCTATTTTTACTTTTTAAATACATTTTTTGTGCTAAAACTATTATTCAGACGCGAATCTGTCAAAGACATATACACTCTTTATGAAAAATTATGTAAAAAATAAAAGCAAATAGGTAATTTCGTCTAATCGTCTCGTAACATATCGTATTGCGACTTATTCAAAGAAAAGGATCAATAATGAATCAAGTATTTAATTAGGCAAATAAAAGTGTTATATTATGTTATATATGGAGCATATTTTAGCTGTTAATAGACTATAATTATACGCCTTAAAATCCCTGTTTACTTTAAACAGACTTTTGCAACAAAATGGGATGAATAGGACAAATACTGAAAATAAGCAATATATGGCTGAGTTTAAGATAGCTATAGCTATAGTAGTACAATAATTTAGTTTTAAAAGGCAAATATACCTAGAGCTAAATTAATTAAGCCTATTTAGGTACTGGGTATTGTCTTTCAAAACTAGATTATATGACCATAGCTATATATTGAACCTAACTCATACAATAATTATTATCAACATTTTTCAATACACTGGCCTTAAATGTCAGTTTAAGGTCATCAGCCTATAAAGACCTTTAGGTGACTTTATAGACGATTTATTTCTATTTTAACATATACGCCCCGATGATATAAGGCCGTTCGTAGAACATTACAGATTCTACTGACACCTTTCAGGATCATTAGAGTACTTTAACTAAAACAAATTGAATACCTGCCAAATTAGTGAGTCTTTATAGACGATTTAGTTCTATTTTAATATATACGCACCGCAGATACCAGGCCGTTCATATATTCGTAGAACATTATAGATTCTACTAACACCTTTCAGGATCATTAGAACTACTTTATCTAAAACAAATTCAATACCTGTCAAAGTCGGTGAGTCTTTATAGACGATTTAGTTCTATTTTAACATATACGCCCCGACGATATAAGGCCATTAATATGTTCGTAGAACATTACAGATTCTACTGACACCTTTCAGGATTATTAGACTACTTTAACTAAAACAAATTCAATTACCTGTCAAAGTCGGTGAGTCTAGACGAATCCCGGAACCCCTTCGCGAAGGGATTCGAGTCAATCTTCAGCTTGGTGATGAGCTGGTTCTGGTAGGCCGTGACCGCGGTGAAGACGGTTTCTGGGAAGACGTAGGTACGGTACTGCTCCTGTTCCAGATCGGACACGGGGCCGGAGTGCTCCCTCCATTTGACCAGGTGGATGCGTGGTTGGTAGCGGTGCATGGAGTTCAGGACGATCTGCAAGAAAAAAGGGGGGATTGAAAAATGGGCGACTTTTTGGTACCTATAGGTACTCTTAAAAATTGGGATAAACATCTATCAAACATGTGATACGTATTTGTAAGTAGGTACATCAAACTTCAATGTCGCCTAAAATGTGAAAATAAGTCAAATAGGTATTGGTGTTGGAAATAGCCAAATTATTTCAAAAGTTATTCATTTAAACACCCACCGAAACTTCTAATTTCGTAATTGAAAGGTATTTTACGAATTTTTTACAGTGGTTTTGGAAAATTCATTACATCGTCTCATTTACATCGAAACCCAAAAGGAATGACATCTCTCTTGCTTAACCAATAGACAAAACCTAAAAAAAATGTTAAAACCGAACCCTGTCCAAACTCTAGACCGCACCAACGTGGCACATCCTTCCCTGAACTTGTCCTGAATAATTAATCAGGAATTAAACCGGAACGGAACACAACTCCACGTAACAACTTCTCGCCAAATTTCCCGAGTTCCGCAACTTTCGCCAGGTACATACAAACGGTCGACTTATCGTCGCCCTCCCCGCGCCCCCCTGCCGGGTAAATAGTGTGTTTATCGGGTGCAGAGTGTGGCAGACAGTGCGGCAGCCATTGTAAGTCTCTCTGCCACCAATCATTACTGCAGCAAGAGTTAGGAACGGGTTGCTTAGCAACTGGCCGCTCCGCTAGATAGGGGACGACGACAGGCGACGTTCGCTTGTTTCGGCGGTGGACACGCAAGCGCGAGGTCGTTGTGAAGACGAACGCAGCGGGTCGGAATGCCGAGCCGTAGTTCCGAGAGTTTCCCTTGTTGACAGGGTGGCTGTGGAACAGGAAAATTGGTGGTTGAAGTTAAGCTTGTATTACACTGGACGATTTAATGACAAGAAATGAATAAAAAGAAATTTAATGACAGGAACTGGCCAACCAATTGAGGCAACGCAACGAATTTGGCGGGCAATACTATTTGAAGCAAAGAGAATTCACTTAATGTAATTTCTTATCTCTCAAGTTTCGTTTTTTCCTATTATCTGTGATGTACTCGGCGCACGCGTAGATCTACACAATTCATTCATTAAAACAAACATTTTTTTTATATATATAAAATACCCCTTGAAGGTTATTTTGCTGCTATTACAATCTGATCAAAGGGAGATCAATGAGTAATTTGGTTCTATCCTAATTTAACTAAAGTTGAAATTTTTAGAGCTAAGGTCTTACTCACTAGTGTACCTTAGAGTCTGGTAACTTAATTACACTAACACTAACGTGTAACACTAACCGCACAATACTCTGCTTTTATACTGATATAATCAGTTCACTAACTCAAAGGGCTTAACCTTCTTGAGCCTTCTTACTATGTTAGTGTTGTCAAGGAGCTGGATGGCCTCGATGTTCACATGTTGATGGAGTCGTTGTTCATGATTTCCTTGCAAATTTAGTAATTGTCTGCTCTACAGTGTGTCCATCTGAAGATCTCGATGTAGGTCGCTGTTTCTGATGTACCAAGGCGCTTTGAAGATGTTACGCAGTACTTTGTTCTGAAATTTTTGAATGATTAATATATTAGGTCTGGCACAGCCCCAGAGCTGTATTCCATAGGTCCATACTGGCTGGAAAATTTGTTTATACAACAGTGTTTTGTTGTAAGTTGATAAGCAGGAGTGTCTACCAAGTAGCCAGTACATTTTCTTATATCTGATGTCTAGCTCTTCTCTTTTCTTTTTAACATGGACTTTAAAGCAAAGTCTAATGTGATGCCTAGATATTTCCCTGAATTCACACATGGAATCTGGACATTGTTCATGTTAATAGGTATTTTTTGTTCTCTTTTATTTGTGAAATTAATCTGCACTGATTTGGTTTCATTCAGCTTGATACGCCATCTTCTGGTTCAGTTATTGATTTGGTTAACTGATGTTTGCAGTTTGTTTGCAGCTTCTTCATAGCCCTTCCCTGTCGCAAGAATGGCAATATCATCTGCAAACGTAGCTATTGTGTTTTGCTCCAACTGTGGTATGTCATTGGTGTAGATCAGGCACAGGACCGGCTACGCCATGTCTGGCACTCATACAATATTTTTATACAAATAATTAACACAAGCACTCAAACGCCGGGACACTCGAATCATCCAAAAATAATTCAATCAAACAGGTAACATGAAAAACAAAATTGGAGTAATATGAAATAATACAACTAATGTGCAACTAGTGTAGATGTCAGATGTTCTCAATTTCCATTTCATTTATTTGCGTGTCACTAACAAAGATAACTACATGTGCAACTATGACTGTGATTAAACCAGTTTGATGAATTTACTATAATCTGCGCTGAGCGCATTATTTTTCACTCAAATTGTATGAACCTGGCGCATAGTGACAAAGATAGAAATTTGGTCGACAGCATTAATGAATGTGAAAACGCTTATTAGTTGATTCTCTTTGATTTGAAGGTTCGGACCTGACAATAAAAATGGTTGTGTAGGTTTCAGTTTTGGTATTTTATTATAGGCTTGGGAGTTTTCCGATTTATTTTTTATTTTACCTTTGAGGGACCAAGTACCAAGTGGTATATGGTCACTCAACGATTTTACTTAATTTATTTGGTGTGGGGTGTGATGTGGAACAAAAATTATGTCTGTGGGTAAGTCGCAAAGTAATTGTAAAGTTTGTAAGGTGAACAGTTACCAATACTAGTTTTAACAAGTTATTAAAATATCGCTTGTTCATCTGTGACATTTTTTAAATTGTTCTGGATCATAAAAATATTCTTTATGGGCCAGACTACAAAGGTGCTACCATGCATTATTCCATGATTGATGATGATGATGATGCTACCATGGATTATTCCATAATTGTTTTGTCTTTCATGTAACTATTATTTTTTTCTTCAGAAATTACCATTAGAGCAAAAACAGTGGCTTTGATCAGTCTAACTTTGTTTTTAACTAATCTGGATAGTGCAGCTGTGAGTATAATAGATTTGTTCATTATTATCTTTTTTCTGCGATATCGGAAAAATGTATGTGCACAGATTAGAAGAGTATTGTGAATTATTTTAAATATAATCTAGAAACAGTTATAAAAACAGTTAAAATAATGGGAAAATCAGTGTATTGGTAGAGGTTTGGTACAAGTAATGTTTTAAAAGCTACTAGAATTCAAAAAAATTGGTTGGTAGGAAAGGTACCCGCAAAGGTTGGTTGATTTTTGAGAGCGAAATAGCAGCATCTTTTTTTTTAAGCTCTAAAAATCCGATTTTAAGGCATACCTACTGAGAAGTAGCCAAAATCCAGTGTGAAACTTTCAATAAAAGATTTGCACTACCTTTTTTATAGCCTTTTAATACCTGATTTGGGAAAATCAGTGTTACTAGTAGGTTTGGTACAACTAATGATTTAAAAGCTACTAGAATTCAAAAAAATTGGCTGGTAAAAAAATTGGTCTTGTCACATAAGACGAGGTTTTTAATAATAATCAGTTAGTTATTATCACCAAATCTAAGGTTTATAATATAAGGTTTGGCATTATTTGTTCATATAATCAATGTTTATTATAATACTCAATGAAAGAAAGAAATATCTTATCTATCAAAATATGCGATACTGTTTAGCTGAAAATATTGTAAAAACTGTGGGTGTTGGATATTAAGCAAACTGTTCTCAATTAAATAGTGTATTTACTGGTCAAAATTTATATTAATTTAAGAAGGAGATCAGAGATGAATGAAAGAAAGCATTAACTGATCCATTACATGTCTACAATATAGAAATTATTGTAGTATAACTCTTATTTTATTATTCAAAAAATGTTTTTTTGAAAATATATTCATACCATCAATACAAAATAAGTTTTTAAACCATAGGTACACGGTATTCGCGTATATTTTGACCCCTATATACAGGGGTTATTAAGAAAGTTAGGAAAAATGTTTAAATACAAGAGTTGTTTGGTTTTTCACGTATTATCTTTTGGCTAGGTCGAAAAAAAAATTGCATGTCGTAAATTTGATGAATTTGATGAAACATGATGATTTGATGAAAATAAATAAACCAATTGAACGTAATATTTTTAAATGGGACACCCTGTATAATTTTAGACGCTTGAGAAAACAATTTTTCTCTGATCTCAAAGATATATATTTTGTTGACATTTGCACTGACAGTTTTCGAAATATTTAATATTTAATGTTTATAATAAATCATAAAAAAATATTAAAAAATGAAAATATTGGAAAATGTTTAAATAACTAAGGAGGTTACATCGAAAATCGTTAAATATTTTTTATTACTGTTGGTTTCTACTGTTAAATATTTTTAGTTCTTTGTATTTTTTGTATTTTTTATACTCGCTGTCGAATATTTCGAAAACTGTCAGTGGAAATGTCAACAAAATATATATTTTTGAAATCAGAAAAAGAATGTTTACCCAAGCGTGTAAAATTATACAGGGTGTCCCATTTAAAAATATTATATTCAATTGGTTTTCTTAAGTTTACGACATGCAATTTTTTTTTCGACCTAGTTAAAAGATAATACATCAAAAACCAAACAACTTTTGTATTTAAATTTTTTTTCTAACTTTCTTAATAACCCTTGTAGGTAGGGGGTCAAAATTTACGCGAATACCCTGTACACATTTTTAGGTTCTAAATTTGATTTACCTAAATAAAGAGATAAGTTGGTGTACTTGGTGTATCATGGTGTACCTACTATAATGAAAATGTAAAATTTTTTGACAATTTCAGAAGTCTTTGAAAGGGATTTACTCTTTCATCGCCTCGTGAGTACGTCTCTATCCACTAATTCTACTTCATAGTAATTATGGCACCTCTAAAACCTAAGTACTACGACTGATCTACCACCTAAATTTATTTTTCTCAGTTTTATCCCCCAGACAATAACCGAACGGAGTCCCCATCACCTTACAACGAATTCCCGCCGTGTGGTGGCTGACCACATCAGGCATTTAATCAGTGCGCCCGATCTGACACACCGAACAAACTCACAAATTAGAATTAAACATGTGCCGCTGTTGTATATCATAAAGTTAAAAGGTGTTCTCTTTGTAAATTTAATACGAGGCTGAATTAATTTATTCCTTTCAGGGATAACGGGCTATTTTACCTCCATAATTGGAGGTATAACTCTTCAGAGGTCGTCTGGGTGGGTAGTCAAAGAGCTGCGACGTGTTTATTAGATACTGCCCATTGCACATTTATTGGAAAAAAAGTCTATAGAGTTGCCTTTAAACAGTTTGTAATAATTCTGCTGGAAAATGACCAGAAGTCTAAACCTGATATTAATCTTGTGTATCTAAAAATATGTAGGGTAAAGGGAGTTCAGATGGACCAGGAGGATAGACGGACCATCGGTAATATTTTGCAATTTAAGGCACCACCGCAACATTTGACAGGCGTATCTTTTGCGTTTCGATCAGTTCACCTTGATACAGTCGCGATCACGTGGTTTCCAGCATTTATGTGGAAGTTTTTTAAGAAAAATAGATTTTGCCTTAGTGAAAATTGTATTTAAAGATATACATTTCTATTTTTAACAAACTTAGGTAAGTATAATATTTTTTTTTTGTTAATGAAACTGTAAGTATATGCATTAATGTCTTATAGAACCTAAAATATTAAAACTTTTTTTTAACCGTTTAGTTGTTACCGAGTGGTCCGTCTACCCTCCCATTTGAGGATAGATGAACCAATATAGGGGAGGAGAGTCGGACCAATAACTTTTTGTTTTAGTACAATGCTTAATAAGTAAATATTTAAAAGACATGTTCCTGAACGAGGATATTGAACCTCTCAAGCGTTAAATGATGCCGTAAATGAATACAGAAATGGCGAAATTGGCGGCAATGAAGCCGCTACAGCATTTGGAATACCCAAAACTACATTTAAGTGCAAGCAAGACCTGAATCTTTCCAACCAAGTACCTCTGGTATACAAAACCAACAAACCACTCCTAAGAAATCAACAGCTAGGTACTGAAGATATAGCTCCTGGAAAAGCTCTGGATGAACCGCATACCGGTCGTATCTATAGCTGTAAAAAGAGTTCTTAAAAAAATATCAGGAGTTATTACCTCACCGGAATTTATTAAAAAAAAGGCACAATGCAAGAAAAAAGCTGGCCCCAATTTGGCAGTGAAAGCAGTAAATAGACATATGGCCATGTCACATTAGATGTCTATTCTACGACGGGTGAACATTTCAGCGATTTAGAAAATAAGAGTGTTGGCTGCAGTGAAGATTATCGTTTAACGAAAAAGAAAGACGATTGGTCACAATGCCTTTTGTGCAAGCGCTGGTTGCACGAGAGCTGCACAAGTAATCTTTGCCAGAAGTGTGGAAACGTAGCTTCTAGAAAAAAGGAAAAGTAGCGTGGTCCATCTCTCCTACCTACTATGGTCCGTCTCACCTCCATAGGGTAGGATAGATGGACCGTTGACAAGTCTGAGAATTATTCATTTTTTAGTTTTAATGATAAATATTTCTTTCTTTCTAAGTGTTCCAAAAAGAGTACCAAAGCTTAGTTATTTTATGTACCAATTTACAGATTTTTACTTTGATTAATGAAGAAATTATCTTAATTTTTATAAATGGTGGTCCATCTCTCCTCCCTTTACCCTATGTAATTACTTATGCAAAACTTGAGCTGCATAAGGCAACTTCTTGTATAGCGAAGGGGTGGAATCTTATAATTTTGTAGGCAGAATTAGCGCCCAATAATGACTTGGGCTGGTAAATCTGGGAAACCTGACTATTTAGGATACAGTGAAACACCCAGCACCCATGAATCTCTCATATTAACATGGTTCGTATTCTCCCATCCTAACAAATATGTATAGGTAGTTGGTTACCTATTCATAAGGGCGCGTTTGTACTCCCTAGTCCATGAAGCAGTCAAAAGTAGAATTAAACGTATTCAGTTTGAACTTAGGGAACCGAAACATAGATGTCGCACTGAAACACATACGAATTTTTTTGTTTCACGTCACAAATTTTGGGCCAAAATAATTAGGTCAGTTTCCAATACGTTTTTACTGTCCTTAGAACAGTTGAACCCTCTCCTTTAACACCCTAAACACAAAATATCCCTAAATAATTTAGTTACTTTTTGACGGCAGTGTCATCTAGCAGTAATTTACTGAAACTACTAGAAATGGGAGAAAATAGCTATCGCGATTTTCGTTCCCATTTCTTGCCCTATACCGGGGGTCTAGACCGGCGGCCTGGGGTCATCCTTCGGGTGACAAAAGCATCTAGAATAATATTATTTTTAAGAAAATACATTTTAAAGAAATTTTGTATCTGGAATGATGATGTAATTATACTAAACGATTTTTTTTTAATATTTTGATGAATTGTAAGGGTACCTACTCTATCCTTGATTGTAAAACATCATAATTCTTTAAGTGCTGAAAGTAGAATTTAGTTTTCAGTAAACATTATCAATTTTATCAATGGGACCAAAAATATTGTAGATATTTACTTTTGTAAGCTAAAATAATGAATTTAACAGACTGCCAAAATGAACAAATTAATTCCAAACTTTACTTGCAGAAAGAATAAAAGCTACGGATAATGACACAGAATAACTAAACACTAATACTAATAAATAATTGGAATTAAAAAGTGAAAAAAAATCACGTTCAACGTATCACGTTCTAAATCCTACGACTTTACCATTGCGCTACCGCTGCTGTTGTCAAAAAGTTTATCCTGTGACGTTTAAGTATATATAAACTGTACGTGTCAATCTGAACAATTAATTTTTACTGATATTCAATTGGAAAAGCATTTCGCTTCAGTTTTTTGGTAATCAGAAGTGTTTGGCAGTCGGTACTATCGATTCCGCTAGCAATATTTCTCATAACCTATCTGAAGTTTAACTAATTTGACAGTTTTCGTGGGAGGTGCTTGTCTCCTTAGTGCAATCTCACATCGGCAGATAAAATGAGAAAGAAGTTGAGACGGATGCAACTCGAGATTTTCGAAGACGAAATAGACGTGGAAGGAGTCGACGTATGGTCTCGAAAAAAGGACGGAAGTTTCACGTGAAGCGGTTCTCGAAGCCGTAAAAATTAGAAAAGGGGCGAGGGGGTTCCGCGAAAAGTCGGGATTTCGGCGGGAGTAACGGGACCATTAGGCGCGAGAACAAACAGCGGTGCTAGGTGCATCTCTCTCATCGAACGGCGATCGACGAAAATTTTGCAGAGGTTTTTTTTGAAAAGGCGTTTAAATTTGGAAAACGCGTAGGAAACGGGACGAAAATACCCCTACGCATTGGAAAAAGGCCGGGGGTGACCTCCGGTCGCCCGCGGGGATCGCTCCGCGATTCCCCCTCGGAGGAGATAGCTTTGAAACTTTGTCGATTCGGCGACCAAATTTAGAGCGAGACGGAATCGACGCGTTTTAATATATGGATTACACAGTTATGTCCACCAAGAAATCTTCTGTGTTGTTAATTGACTTTTTCACATTGTTTAGGAAACATTCACTCATGAAACTGTATATTTTTAGTGCATAGTTCTTAGTTTATGTAATTTAAACAATTTACTCAGCAGGGACATGGCTCTTATGTAAATTTTAATTGAATTTTGTAATTGTCGCCGCGTCATTTTAGGAAAATATTATTCGACAACTTAAGACAAAGATAATTGTGTTTTATTAAGAACGCCCAAACTAATAGCAATTTCATCGTTTTATTTTAAAAAAAATACTCTTTTGTAAGAGACAAAATGCGACGATAATATGATCTTTACCATGAAGAGGAAACATTAGGTAATCACTATCATGATCTTCTATCTGAACATTTATTGACTATTACTATATTTATTTATTTTTTTAAATTAGGCATGATTTAAAAATTAAAATTTTATATTTGTTGCTATTCCACGTTCAAATTTTAAATTAAGTCGATGTAGAAAGAGAGTATAACTATTGGCGTAACAAAATGGACGACTGACTGATTGTTTGCAAAAAAATACACATAGGAAGAACCTACCAAACGTGATCTGAACTTTTTAAAGAGTCACAAGAAGTATAACGGCCTTCAAGTAACTCATTTGCATTATATCACAAATAAATTTAACACCACTGATAGCAGCATGGTATGTACACTACAAACATGTCAAACGTTTATTATGTATGTTAAGTTGGTTCGAAGAAAAGCCGTAAACTTAAATTATAACATTCTAAAACAACCATTTACACAAACACATTATTCACTGATAATGTAAATGCTTCAAGAGCATAATTAATATAAACTATACTGGCTAAGCACGGCCTAACAACAAATCTCATTCAGTGAGCTGTCTAATGTGTAATTCTTTAAAACAATTTGTGCGCCTTACTCACAGATTCAACGCTATAAAAGTCTCAAAGTAGTCAGATTTATAAATCCGAGAGACGATTTCGAAGCTTATGCAGTAGTTGTTATTCATTGGGATGAATAAGCAGCATTTGTTGGTGGTAAACGACTGTCAGGTGTTTGTAAGAGAGGCCCACTTGCCCGTGGATTATACCATTGAATGTGCCCAGAACAGGTGACTGGCCACTCGTAAATATCATATTTTATACTACCCCCAGTCGTATAACGATAAAAATAATAATTATGGCCAATAAAATTAGCCTTTCATCATCCTTTAAGACGTTGTTAGCTCGAGACGCTCGCGAAGTGAATAATAAAAATTCGACCTGGTTTCGAGTCCACCAAATTTTTATTGTGCCACTAGCACCAGTCATATGATTGCGCCAACAGGGCCACTGTTACGAGTTAAGATATGCTTACTTGCGAGCTGTGACGACACTATACTGGGTGCATGCACTTCGATTGCCAAGCGGAATATAGACATAGACAATTATGGATTAGGAAAAAATTAAAATGATCACAAACGATAAGAATCACTCAGATTCGTTACAGCTGTTTTTAGTCAGTAGAGAAGGTCTAGCAGAGCTTCTCTATTGATCTAGAAGAATCTTGATCAATGCTAGATCTTGAAGAAGATTTTTCAGATTAAGTTATTTGTCACTTGTCAAACTATCTAAAGGGTATCTATCAAAACAATTAAAAAAGTCGCTTATTCTACATTAAATATCATTACTACAAATATCCAAAATTCACCGATTTATTGATAAAAAGAATGTTTCAATAACGTGGTCTATTATAGTGGTCTATAATAGTTATACTTTGGGCAATTCACTTCTATCAAGATGCAGTAATTTTCGAGACCTCGGTGTCACCTTCGACAGTAAATTGTCGTTTTCAGTACACATTCATAATATTGTCAGTGATGCGTTTAAAACTTTAGGATTTATAATACGTAATTCCCATGGTTTTAACAATATTGATACGCATAAACTTCTGTATTATTCCTATATATTAGATCCAAACTGGAATACGGATCAGTTGCTTGGAGTCCTTTTTATAGTATTCATATTGATAGCTTAGAGAAGATCCAGAGACGTTTTCTCAAGTTCCTTTCTTTCAAAGTAGATGGTGTCTACCCCGCCATAGGGACTCAGCATCAAGAACTTCTTGATAAATTTGCAGTTATCACCCTCGAAAGGCGCAGAGTCACTGCAGACTTAATTTTTGTATACAAAGTAATATACGGTAGTAATGACTGCTCTGAAATACTTAATAAGTTAAACTTTTATATCCTAGAGTGAACTCCAGACAGAATGCCCTTTTCTCTGCCTTTTGCCAGGACTAATCTTCAAAAACATTCTCCTTTATTAAGAATATGCAGAAATTGCAATAGGACTAGTAACAGTATTGACATATTTAACTGCAGTATGGCATCAATAAAGAAACTAAATTTTTCCCTTGTTTTGAAAGAAAATCGATTTTCTGTTTAATGCAAATCTACCTTCATTTTGTTAGATTTTTATCTCATTAACATTTTCTTAATGTTTTGTTTCTTGTAAGTTAGTTAGTTGTTTTTTTGTCTTTTTTATTGTTTTCTCTCACTTTTGTGACCTTCTCAGTCGTTCTTTGTTGCATATACTTTGTATTTATAAATTTGTTGTATTTATTATTGTATATTTGTTGCATATATTGTATTTTGTATTTGTATTTTGTATGTATTTTGTAAGTCCTACCCTGTAAATGGATATGTATTTGTTGGGTTATAGTGTATGAATAAAATAAATAAAAAAAAAATAAATAATTAAATAAAATAATATGTTGCCACCTTCCTCAGACCATTTTTAGACTAAGATACATATGAAAATATAAATATTGTTGATAACTTCAATATAAAATTATCTTCAAGAAGTAGCATCTATCAAAGAAGATTATTATACTGAAGTCAAGGTCAGTGTGATGTGGATCAGTTTTTTCAAAAAAACAAGGGTAAAGGATCAGTTCTCCTTTTAGAATGTGGAAAAATGTACTGCTGGTGATTCACTAATAATGAATTCATGGGTTTCATGGGAATTCAAGTTCATCAAAAAATGGGTTTGCTTAGCAATCTTAAATCGATTCTGTTTGATGGTAAGATAAGGACGATTAAGGACAGTTAACCGAAGGTTCACGCCATTCACCTTAACGTATCAATTTAGGTACTACTGATTTATTAAAAAATCGCGTCCAGCCAAAATAGTTTCACCGCAAAATATCAAGACACGTGTGTTTCTGGAGATCTTTCACGTCTACCTACTATATTCTTATATCTAAATATTAATTTGCAAATGAAATACACCTATACTATTCGTTCTACAAGTACGAAATCTTATAGATAACGAGGTACTTTCTACTCAAAGTTTTACATTGAAAAAATACACATTTATCGAAATATAGGAACTAGTCGTAACAGAAAGTGGTGGCGAAATGTATCAGCCACACATTTGAACCCTATTCTCTGAATTTTCTCAAATAGGTCGAAGCAATCATTTAACAAAACGTGTTGTTTCACATAGCGTAACAGCTACATTAACAGAATAATATCTACATTTAAAGATTTATACTACCTAGTTAACATTTATCAGATCTAAATTAAAACATGGTGTGCTATGCAAGCATAAACATTTTATTCCGCAGTTTACCATAAAAGCTATAAGGAGATAATGCAACGATTTCTTAAAAATATGTAGTTTATGGGAGATTTATGCTGAATTTGGTATAGATCATGTCTCTAATACGTTGACTGAAGGGTTTAATCACATACAGGACATGGGTTTCATCAAGAAGATCGACACTAATAACAATTTCATTATTTTGTTTTAAGAACAATGTTTTTCTAAAACTTTAATACCTAGTTATTAAACTCACTCTGGGCTAGTCCACTCTGTACATTTTACTTCAAAGATTTCTGCAATTTGCTGCACTTGTTTTAATGTGTCGCCATCTACGTGAAAGTTGCCGCTGAACTCATCATGGTAAAGATCTGTCGTAAAATTTTAGGAATTCTTTATTGCAATTGGCGGATTTGGAACTTAAATGTCAGATTTAGTTGCAAAACTGTTGAACACCATTACTGGAGCATTTTGTGTGGGCAAATTCTACAAATCAACTTATGGTGATCTACTCTTGGAGTTCTCCTATTTTTATACAAATCTGTGCCAAAAAAATGTAAATTATTGCTATTTGGATTGTTAATAATTTTATATTTGCAGTCTTAACTCCTAGTCCAATCCTTTATCTACATTCCCTTGTAATTAGTTTACTAAAAAGTCTTATAATTTTTTAATTTAACATTCCGACGCAAAGGTCTACATGTACATTTGTTTTCAATGGTCCTCTTAAATTATTTCTTCTTGAGATCCTCTTTAGAAGTAGACTGCAGGATAGACATATTGACACTTGTGGCCCTTAATGGGAGAGGATGTTTGATGATCAAATTCTGCAAGACGTATATAAGTGCATTTTCGGTTGGTGATAGTAGATCAAAAAGGATTAGGTATTCCAAAACTAAAACAGGATTTACTTTGTACTAAGGCCATTTTGAATGACAATCAGGCTGAGAACAAGTCACACATCAAAGTACTTTGTTATTATCTTGCCTAACCAAATCTTATCTTACCAAATCATGAATTGGTAAGTATTATGGCATGGAAAAGCTTTAACTCCTAAAAGCCTTTTCCTGCCATAGTATTCAATATTTTACATATAATACACAACTTGCAAAATGTGGCTCTTTATATGGTACACCCTGTACATTCATTTTGTGTATTACTTCTAACATTCACCTACCTCCCAGCACCTTAATCAATAATCTTGATTTATAGTATAGCGAAAGTCAGTCCGCGCAAAGGTTAACCTTCAGCTAAGGCTACCCAATCCATCATCCGCACAGGCGACCGAAACAGTTGACGTGAAAACATGACATTACGGAACGCGATTCTTTAAAATGGAAAATTATTTTCGTGTTCGACTGCCTCTTAATGGCTCCTGATTAAAAGGCACACCTTGCGATATTACGCACAAATGATCGACCGCCGCATACATTAGTAAATGGGTCGTAACTATCTGAAAACAACTCCGTGAATATTTATAGGGGCTCGATAAGAATGCGAGGACTACGGGGAAAATTAAGAGGCAATGTTTGAAGCCTGATAACATCTAGAAGTGGAAACAGATTCCTATAAGCAGATTATTTCCCTTGTTTCATGTAAAATCTGTTCTGCAATGGCAAGTTCGTGTCTGAAAAGAATATATTTGCCTGTGAAGTTACTAGTTGTTGTTTCCCCGTCATGTACTACGGTATTTGCATACTTTCAAAGCCTTATACAGCATGTCCTATCACGTCTATATCAGGTGCAAGTCAATGAGAGGAAACAAAAGAGCACGCACGTAGGAAGGAGAGTTAGCAGTGAAGGTTGGACATGTATCTTACAACTACAGTGGAAATGCTTACAGTACTGTCTTTTCCAACTAATTGTGTAGACAGGCTGTACACAGGGTGTCCCGAAATTAGTGTTCAATATTTTTTCAGTGTGTTCTATGTTAAAAAGGGGACTTTTTTTCCTATAAACATAGATCGAAAAATGCTTCCTTAAAATTTCAAAATTTATATCAAAACAGGGCATTTTATCGACTTTCAACTATTATATTATCTAATCTTATTATATTATCTAAGTCTAGCCGTTTTTTTTAATGGCGATGTATATGTACTCAGAAACACATGTTTTCGAATTGTGTAGATACCGCACTCTAAGGCCATTTAAAAAACATTGTCCTACTAAAAAAAGTTGTAGATCACACCACATTTGCCCCAAAAGATGCTCTACAAGATGGTATTGGCGATTCAAATTACCGATGAGGGCGCTGCAAATTGTAAACAAATATGGATGAAGACGAGTAAAAATTTTGCATATCATATTACATCATCTAGCAATTTAGCATTCAGTTGCCATAAATATAGTGACTTCATGTGCTAGTTAGGGTGAAATAAGGGATAAAAAGAGTGGTAAAAGTAGTCAAACGTCCCATAAGTGCTTCATTGCTAATTATATGAATTTTTTGGGTAGCAACAGGTACAAACTTTTTGTTTACTTACATTTTGGACTAAAATAAGTGTGATAAACTGTATGGTGATACCATATTAGTGCTTGTTTTTTGTTAAATAATGTTTAAGTTAAAATATATTCTGTTTTTATAAGACTAATGATAGAAAAGTATTGACAAACAGCAACAAAGTGGTTATATTGTGTAAATAAACGTGTTCCCTGTTATTCTTACATGCCTTTTGGAGAAATGAATGAGAAACAGTTTCTTATACTAGGGTCAAACTTCTATCTATATCTTCAATCTTAAACACTTCTATTGACACATTTTGTGGAATGACAGCTATCTAACACGGCAGTTTGTGTGCTGATTTCTTTTGAATGCTATTTTAAAATGTAAAAATAAAGATGTAGAAATACTAACCACGTCGTTTTTAACTTTGTAATACCAAAAAATCACAAGCACCACTAAATTATTACGTTAAACAAACCCAAATACGTGTTATTTATCATTATATCAGCAATAAGTCTCCAAAAATTACCACTTAAGTAGGTTCAAATATTTTCATGCAGAGGGCGCATTCATTTTTGGAATCGCCAATAGGTTTCGTCTACTCCACTGTATGTATTGCGACCCTCAATCGCGACACCGCTGTCTTTTGGCCTTGAACGACAACTCCTAACTTGGTCCCCATATAGGAACATAAACATTTCCAATACTAAAACTCCTATTACGACAGGATCTTTACTAATCGGCACCCGTAGCAGCAATTTACCAGTGGAGTCCACAAAACAATGTCAACTAATCAGGCCTTCGTAGAACCAGTGTCATCATCACCCGAATTCCAACTCGGCCCCATACGTCGACAAAAAGATAAAACCGCGTCACTTTAGTATTAATCAAAGCCATAACTGAGAAACGTCATGCATATTAAAATCAGGAGTTACGATTATATGACAATATAAACTGAAAAGAGAAGAAACGCAGTGTCGCAGTTGTATTAGCCCCGTGCTGTGCGACCCGGCTGCGTATTGACATTGCGCGCGTCACCTGCCCTCGCGGCACACAAATCAGCCAGACGGGCATTGTTAGTACGCGGCCGGGCGCGGCGCGTCTCCTCGGGGAGTCTAAAGGACAACAAATTTCTCACCTTGCGACTAACAAGGCATCTCGTTTAAAATCCATTCCATGGAGATTGAAATATGAGCGTTTGTGCAGGCCTGGCATCGGGGGGGCCCATTCATAACCCGCTACGGGACCCCTAAATACGCGCCATAAAATACAAGTTTGAATTTGCTTTTAAGCTTTCGATGATGCAGCGTCGTTAAGACGAGGCTGGTGGACGATGGAGAGTCCCCCCCACTGGGACCAATTGACACCAACACAAACAGGAGGTAAAATCATGGGATTGATTATTATTTATCCTTATGGGCCTCGACATATTTTAATTTTTTTTTTTTTGGGCTAAGTGACAAGGTTGTTAGAAGGTAGAAATGGGTAAAATTTCAATAAAATCTATCACTAAGTACTTTCGTTGGAGTTTCATTGAATTGAAAATCAAAAATGGAATTTGAAAAGCCACCATAAAGATAAAATAACACAATATACAGCACAGTCAGTAAATAAAGGAGTGTCAACATGGTTGTTTTGACATTTCCATGATTCCACGTCTTCTAATTGAATCATATACTTAATTTTTTTAAATAGGAACCTGACTTTTGAATGCTGCTTTTCGTAAAAAAATGAAATCCTACCACTGCCTTCTATTTACCTACTGAAACACTTAATGTACGGGTAACGTATGTTATTTTACTTCATACTGTCGTCGTTTTAAAATAAAAGTGGATTATTGTAAATGTTAAAGCAATTATTAAAATATAATCTCACAATATTCAAATTACATCACTATCTTAAGAGCATTGACATGCAAGGTGACATTAACATGACATTAACCTATTTTTGAAGTATCATAATTTGCTTTCGTTGCATAATAGAGCAGTGCTCAGAGAAAATTTTAAATAAATTCCCGAACATCTTAACTTCACTGAAATGGGTAGAAAAGCAATATTTATATTTGTCTAACTTTTAGTTTTACTAAATGAAAGCGAATAAATGTCAAGAATTGATTTAAACTCAAAACAAAACTCCCTAATAACAATTTGGTAAAGTGTTCCTAGGCAACAACAATACAGTATCAGTGCAAATCAGTCCAGAGTAAGTAGATCTACTGGACAGTATAAAATTAAGGTAATTTTAAGGGTCCATTCACTGTAGACTTGACAGACATGAATTCGGGGTCGGGTTGAGAGGTTGGGTAGCCGATGGGTGAAACACTACTGGTGATATTTCCACTATTGAATTATTTAGATTTCAGAGGTGCACGTAAAGCCGAAGTAAAAAGACACATGGAAACAAAGTTAGCCCTCATTGCAAGGGTACCGGATTTGTCTTATAATTGCAACAAAATTTCTTTTTAATGTTATAAATTATATATCACCGGAAAGATCAAAAGATAAATTATATCCCTATAGTAGAAAATTTTTGTTTAATACATGTATTTTAGAGAAAATAATTTTTGAAAATACGCTATTTTAGTACAAGATTGTTTGTCTGGAATTTTAAAAATAAAAAGAATTACAAAAAATTACTACTATAGAGATTTAGATTAAAGTCTTATCTTTCAATACTTTTTTACTAAAAGTCGCTATCTTTTATAGTTTTTTTATAATTAGACACGAGACGAACGCCGATTTTAGGCTTATTTCGGACCAGCGAATGGACTCTTAAGAAGAAAACAGCATCTTTCTACTTCTACTTATTTCAATATTTATAATAATATACAGTAGATACCTACATTAAATGTACCTAGTATGCATATTTTGGATATTATCTTACTTTCCACTAAACTGAAACATTCCAGACACGAATTACTTTTCTGCCCGCCTCGATTATACCTGGAGAACCACCTCAAAGCCAGACATTAATAACAAATATGTATAAAATAGTGTTCCCAGTAACCACGTAAGCAGGTACAAACAACTCGCACGCATTTTTAAGACGACGACATCCTGCGCTTCTAGTAATTTTATTTATTAGACCTGCACACACGGATGCACGGACGTATAATTTAAATTAATATCCCAGTTGGCGAGTTACCCGTATTTCCTCGTTCCTATATATTAATTGCTTTCTGTCGACATCAATTAAACAGAGTTTTATTGGTGTAAGTTACGGCGTTACTATCAGTCGAATTGATCGGGAACTGTACGCTGTATGCAGATGAAGAGCGGTGCATGAGGCTGAAGGTGGGTCTCCACCAAAGCGACATTATCGCCGGGAAAAATCGGTGAACGGAAGCTTAAAAAATAATACAGGTAGTTGACGTTTTATGTCACTGACAATGTTTATAAATATTCAATTCCAAGTGAAATTAAGAGCGACATAAGAGAGTTTTGATTTATCTTCACAAGGTGAAGTGAAATAATTCAGTATTTAGTTTATTATTTAGTAGTATGCAATTTAAGATTGAGAGCAGTACGTGCATCTTAAACATTACTTTTAACCATCTAATGAAAAACATGAGCTGATAGAACGAAACAGTGATTGGTTGCACTAAATTATTATTAAAGAAATTATAGTGGCTGCTGCCACTCTAGAATATACGTAGTAGCTTTGCAGTTTAAAATATCGCTGTCACCTAAATACTATAATTTTCATGAAATTTGCAACAAGCAAAGGATTTTTTGTACAAAATTTAGATACATAAATATTGAAAATTTGTCGGTGACGGATTTTGTCGCGTACAAATATTTCGTTAGTGGAGACGCGGCTTAATACCAATGGAATCTTGTTTTGGAATTAGAATGAGTATTTTATGCAAAATTTGCGTGATTGTTCCGTGGAGCTAATTAGAAATTAATTGCATGTAGATTTGAATAAGCATATCGCAAATCTGCTGACGGTATAACGGTAAAAATCCACAGGAATTGGATTGCTTTGTGAGTGGATAATTACTGTTATATTTCTCTTATTCCAGTATTACCAGTTTAGAAATTTATGGTGCTAAAACATTACAGACACTTCAATTCATTAAAGTAAAAACATAAGTTAGAATTTGAATAAAAAAAATACACCTGCGGTCATTTCACATTTATCGATATTGTTGTTTTTAAATCTCAATATGTACCTACTTTATATATTTCACTGTATTTACTTACTACCCTAACAACAAAATTTTGTAATTTGACATTGGTATCACACAAAAAATTAATAGTAGATGCAATCATGAAGTTACTTTCCATATTTTTTTCACTGGAAAGTTTTTAAAGCTAATATATCAATTTTTATTTTATTTTACCTGTCCATTTTTATCCATTTCGTTATTGGTCAGCTTGACTTTCTCGAACGACACCACTTGCTTCCTCAATTGCTCTCCAGAATACGGCGAATCTGGATGAGCATACAGTCTATTTGGAGCGGGCGGATCAGCTTTACCCGCCACCAGCCACGACGATCGATGGTACGCGTATCGGTAGCGTTTGTTGTCCACTGGAACGACATCTAGTAGCACTGCATAGCGTTGGTCCGTTCTGATGCCAGTGAAGGACACCCTTAACGTAGGAAACATCCTCCTGCAACAAATAGAGCATATCAGATACATTTTCACATCGTTTGGTTGTGTAATGCCTACAATGTTGTGTGCAAAAACACTGAAAACAGTGATTTATTCATTTATTAGATTGTTATAGTCTGTATACGATAAAAACTATTTTAATTGTGCCCATATAATAGTAACTTAGTCAGTGAAATGCGTATTGAGTAAAAATTCAGTGTTTTTCTATCTATCTATACAGGGTGAGCCACCTAAGACGTCTACATTATTCAGTTACTACAGAAAGTATATTTTTTCCCTTTTAGGGTATTATATACACCACTCAGAGCCATATTTTAAAATTATTTTGGAACATACAGGATGATTCACTGTAAAGGGGTGAGCCAAACTTATATTTGTTTATAAATGGAACACCCTGTATTTTTCAATCGTATTTTGCAGACACATAATACTATCTTCGTTCTTTATCGCTACGGTTCTAAAATTAGCATTTTTTTGTACAGTGTTTTTCGCAGGAGTAGTAATTTATCAATTTTGAAACAGCTGAAATTCCTCGATTTTCTGAAAAACTGTTAAGCTTAGACTTGTCATGCAAAGCAAACAAGTTGAAGATATGTATCTGTCGTTTTCAATGGAGACAAAAAATACAGGGTTTTCCAATAAAAAAAAAAATGTTTCAGATGTTTGAAAATCGATAAATTGCTACACCTGTGAAAAACACTCGTGTGTCATCGAACAATCACGATCAAATATAACGATAAGATATTTATACGTTAATAAACAGGTTTATACGTTAATAAACACTTTATACGTTAATAGATGCGTTTATACGTTAATAAACGCGTTTATACGTTAATAAACACGTTTATACGTCACGATACTGTCAAAAATGTACCTACTATTCGATTTCTAAGAATGTTGGTATGTATAGTTCATCTATTGTCAATCGAAATCATGCAATAGACGACCAATGTAAATTTCTTGAATGGCGCCCCTTTATAATACATCTGCGTACCACAGTAGGCCAGATGTGCAAAACTCTGGCGGCCCAGTCGACCTCAGACGATAACAAGTTATACATGCACAAAAACCAAACTCTTTTATCATTCATCTTATTTATAATTAATGATTTTTTAATATTTATTGATTATTTTATAATATTTCATTCATTTAATAACTATAAATTAATATACAGTAACTAGTATACATTTAATAAATTATTTTCCCATTAATTATAATAATTAAAACAACTTTTTTCGTCGACGCCTATGGATATGAACAAATTTACGTGTCGGGAGTGTTTATACTATTTCAAATGATATTGGAATACTGGAAATACTGAAAACGGAAATCTACTGTAGATTTATCTAGTAGGCTACACCTCACAAATTTCATTATACTACAGGCAATCACCGCGAGTATAAACATAACTTTTTATTATTATTATTTATAGTTACTACGTAGCACTTAACCAGTAAACACCGTTATAATATTATACTCCCAAGCGGCAGTGCGATGACACACCTTACAAAAGCTGTAAATAATGACTTAAACGATTTGAAATCTGTATTTTTTAAGACATCGACAAGTCGTTCTCGACGGTGTATATATATTACTTATACAGAATCTAGTGAGAACGTACATCTAATGTCTATAATTTTCGCTTCACCTTCACATTTATCGGTCTCAGCTGGAAACAGACTCTAAAGTGCATTCGACGAAGAGAGATAGTGGCAAAATAAAGTTCACTGACAGCACGTGAGCAAACATTTACGTCCAACCCCAGCAGTCAATAGTAACAGGTGTATAAACTGTTCCAGTGAAGGTCATGCATTTGGTTTGTTTTCAGCTAATGAATTTTAGAAGAAATTAGGTAGGTTCTGCTTGGTTGTAGATATTATTGGTTTCTAAATGCAAAATATTGCTCCTGTGGCATCTTGCTCAAAAGTGAACAGTTCAAGACGCTTCAGCACTGGCCGTTTCAGGATAGAATCTCAGGTTAACCTAGCATCGGGGTTATGCGAAGGAAGAGAGCGCGTGATGATGAATTTGTTGTACCGTACAAGTTAATCCCTTAAAGTATGTGTCCGAGCACCTATATCTATAATATTGATGATGCTACAATGCTTCATAACATCGCTTGTGCTACATATGCACTGTTGATGCAAAATAATGGATCCAGGCCGATGTATAGTGACGTAACAATTTTGTGTAATCTTTACTATAAAAATATTGCTCTAAAAATACTCGTGCAAGGAATATGTTTCCTCTGGAGCTGATTACCATACGTCAATTAGGTAATATAATATATTCAGTAAATATTAATATTAATGTTAATATTAATAAGTTTAAAGACAGGTGAAAACGAATTAAGAGAGGCTTAGCACCACTGTTTTAATAATATTTTTCTTTATGGAAAATATAGCCTCCGTTTTTACATTATACTTGCAAATGGTTTGTAACGTGGGTAAAAAATGGCTTTATTATACAAAATTGTGTGGATGTAAACTGGTCGAAAGCTACTTGTCATGTCTTCGGTAGATCAATATAAAAAATGTGTGCGTTATCGACAATTCATTGACATTTATACTATTACGGCATAAAGTTTGATTTTGAAAATATCTGTTGAAGTTCTTAAGAGTCCATTCACTACTCCGAAATAAGCCCAAAATCGGCCTTCGTCTCGTGTCTAATTATAAAAAAACTATAAAAGATAGCGACTTTCAATAAAAAAGTATTGAAAGATAAAACTTTAATCTAAATCCCCATAGCAGTAATTTTTGGTAATTCTTTTTATTTTTAAAATTCCAGGCAAACAATCTTGTACTAAAATAGCGTATTTTCAAAAATTATTTTCTCTAAAATACTTGTATTAAATAAAAATTTGCTACTATAGGGATTTAGTTTATCTTTTGATCTTTCCGGTGATATATAATTTATAACATTAAAAAGAAATTTTGTTGCAATTATAAGACAAATCCGGTACCCTTGCAATGAGGGCTAACTTTATTTCCATGTGCCTTTTTACTTCGGCTTTACGTGCACCTCCGAAATCTAAATAATTCGGTAGTGGGAATATGTAAGTCTTCACCCATCGGCTACCCAACCTCTCAACCCGACCCCGAATTCATGTCTGTCAAGTCTACAGTGAATGGACCCTTGAAACTATTGATCATAATATCAAAGTCTACATATTACAATATATGTAGACTTTGATAATATATTGGAAAATTTAGATAATATACCACAAGCAAACATTAATTTAGAACGAGCAAAAACTCTTTCATTATCTTTTTGTTGGGTTTGCTGCTTTTTACACGGTCCGTGCATTTTATTATTTCACAAATTAAACCTTTTCAACCTTCCCGAGATAATTTTAATGTGTCAGTTGAGTACCTACGTGTGTTGAATATTTTTGGTCTCAAATACACTCGTGCACAGACACAAATAATGCAGGTATTTATTATATTTCTGGGAACTGAGCTGCATTACAATTTATTATTTTTCCTTAATCTTACTCAAATGAGTTAAATAACCGTTTTTCTCGTACGTAAATATACACAGGAAGAGTTTTTATTGCAGCTTTCTTCTAGGTATAACAACTATATCTTAGAATAGGAAGAAATTAGGTAATAGAAAACGTGTCTTGTGTAGTATTATTTAAAAACATCAGCTGTACAGAGAGGTTCAAATTGGTACGTTTTCGAGAGTTACCGAGAATCTGTACTTAATAGATGGAGCAAATTTGATGAACGAGTCGTGTATTTTTTTTTTTTTTCGAAAAATTACCAATCTAGCAAACTGCATCTCTCTATCTCTTACCATTTCCGAGCTACAGGGCGTTTCTCGATTTTTGACAAAACCTACCTCAAAATGGTTTGGAGCATTTTACAGGCACTTTTTATCTTGAAAGGAGTTGCAACCTTTGGTGTGAAGATAAAATAGACGTGGTTTTCCACATAACATCAAAAGACTATACTGCACTCGACGCCCGTTTCGCATACCAAGTTGGCATGATCTGAAGATGATTAAAACTGCTAGTTTAAAGTGCATTTATCTCTCCATTTGAATCGCGAGCCATTTTTTATTTGTACCTATACACTGACTTCTAACAATGTAAAATGTAAATTTCTTCTAACCCAGCTAACTATATACAGGGTGACCCATTAAGAATGGAAACACTCGCGTACAAAAGTTGTTTATGGACCGATTTAAACCGGATTTTTTTTAAAAGATAGATCTCCAAAAGCTCTATGTTGATGGAAAATTTGAAGACGAAATTTTGATTTTCAAGGCCTACTACGAATTTTTTTTAAGTGAAAAATAGCAAAATTTTGTTAGCGATTTTTTTATAAAAAATCTGACTACACCACTGGATTTAGGAGCCCCTCGAATACATTTGTACCAATTTTTGCGAAAAAAAGGTTGTTCCTAAAAAAGTTATGACAACATCGGCATTACCAGTTTTTGCCTTTGTCGGTGAACCTATTCTTTTATAAAAATCGAATAGAATCCAAAGAGAAACAAAATTACTGGTGTAATTATTAATAAGAATCATAAAAAGCAGTATACACAAAATAACAAACAATTACTTTAATATAAACAACAATTGATACAAAAAAGTAATGATTAGAAAATTACATTTTTAAAAATGAAAAAGGAGTCTGTCAAATTGATTCACACTTTTTGAATAAATAATTATAATGTAGTTATTTTTTATCAAAGAAGATAATATTATAAGTTTTGGCATAATAACCACAAAATAATAATAATTTGACGAACTTACCATCAATAATTGTTGTTTATATTAGAGTAATTGTTGGTTATTTTGTGTATACTGGTTTTTATGGTTCTTATTAATAATTACACCAGTGTTTAAGTTGTTTAATTTTGTTTCTCTTATGTTTGTTCTATTCGATTTTTATAAAAGAATAGGTTTACCGACAAAGGCAAACACTGGTGATGCCGATATTGTCATAACTTTTTTAAGAACAAACTTTTTTTCGCAAAAATTGATACAAATGCATTCGAGGGGATCCTAAATCTAGTGGTGTAGTCAGATTTTTTATAAAAAAATCGCTAACAAAATTTTTTTATTTTTCAAATAAAAAAAAATCCTAGTAGGCCTTGAAGATCAAAATTTCGTCTTCAAATTTTGCATCAACATAGAGCTTTTGGAGATCTATCTTTTGAAAAGAATCCAGTTCAAATCGCTCCATAAACAAATTTTTTACTCAAGTGTTTCCATTCTTAATGGGTCACCCTGTATGTATATATGTAAGTTATACCTATATATTTGGAATGCATTTTCTGTGATATTTCCATTTTACAAATAAAATACAGGGTGTTCCATTTAAAACAACGCGAGTAGTGGTCATAATCACTACTTGAAGAAAACGAAAAATGAAATAAAATTTATTTATATGCCATCGAATGTATGTTTAAAAAGTGTATCAATTTCTTGAGGAAAGGTTGAGTTGCTAACGAAATATGTTGAAACATTGATAGATTTTCCTCTACCCGCTGCCACCGGGAACTTAGCAGCAGACGAAAATTGTACTTACAGTTTGAACCACCGACGTATATTTAAACTCAAATTTTCATAACCAGTCCGTTGTTCGGAAAGGGACGGTCACTGGCTCGTAACATGCCAGGTTAATAAGCTAGTAAAAATGCATAAGTCGACGATGATTAGGCGATTTTTAGAAGAGTACTTAATGGCAGCCGTACTGATTGCTAATCGTATGCGAGTTTCCCATTACGAGCTGGCGGGCTCCTTGGGTTATTTCCGGTGCCCCAGCTGATTACGAATTCAACAACTAAAACACGGCACAGCGATGTTAACTACAATTCATTTACACACTCATAATTAATACCCAAATGAGAAATTGCCTCGATATGTTAATGGAAAGTAAACAAGGAAAATAGATCCCTCTTGTGTAGGGGCTGGTATCCGGCAAACACATAAGTGGCTACTAATACATGTCTTTCACGTCTACACTGAGAACATTAATTGTGGTAGACTGGTTATTGTGCCTATTACTGGATGGATAATGAGAGAATTTTGATTTCCTGCTGCTACGTTACGTGATCAGGTACAACGACATAACGACAAATAGATTATACCATTTCTTATAATCTCCAATAGTAAGTATAGTCAGGGGTGGCCAAGCTCCTTGATAGTCCGAGCCATTTTTACTAATATTTATACTATGCCGAGCCATACTATGAAACAAATTTAGTTAACTTACCAAAAATTCCAGATTACAAATTATATCCGTAGCAAAAGTGATACAAATTGTTTTCTCCAGAGTACAATGTCAACTGTCATCGACAATTTGTCAATGACAAATTCAAAATCGGTTTGGAGTCGGTCAATTACGCCACTGTTTATGTTCGTTCGCGCAGTTTTCGATGAGTCATATCATTCTTAACTTGAACGGAAATGGAATTTGTTACAACGTTGCACTTAGCCTTTCATATTTGTCGTCAGTAATTTCAAAGACATTTTGAGACACATACGGAACGATAATAATTTTTTAAAATATAATAGCACAAAAAATAAAAGGGAACTCGGGTACATTTATCGAGAGCCACAAATAATCCTTCAAGAGCCGCATGTGGCTCGCGAGCCGCTGGTAATAATAATAATAATAATAATACATTTATTTTCCAAAGATGTAAACATACATATAGGAATAGTCAAAAGTTGGCCACCCCTGGTAGATATATAATAATACAGTAATAGATAATAATAATAATAATAATAATAATAATAATACATTTTATCACCAAAGAACGAGAAATAATCAGTAAAGTAATCCATGGTTTTACGATTTTTTCTAGTAGGCGGAGTGACAGATAAACGTCAAATTAACACACAACAAACACTGTGCAGTATTTGTGACATATAATTTTGTATCAATAATTTTTAATTTAATGATTTCTCGATTTGGAAAAAAACATAATGTGTACCTAGACACTAAAGTTTCTTTGTATCCCTGTTGTGGTTTATTTGCCTCGGCCCTACGGACCTTTGCAAAGAAAGTTCACATTGGTGATAAAAAGTTCAACTTTAGTGCATTGATACACAAATAACTAATTGTTCAACAGTACAAATATACCAATTGCAGGACAACGCACAAATAAGGATAATGACAAAAACAATAATCATGAATAGGAAACAAAAGAAAAAAGTAAAGATTTAATTAGAAATACTATAACTATAGCCAAAACTTATTCCAACTTAACTAATCAGGACATTCTAGAAATGACTGACATCTCTAAAAGCTAGATATCGATTTCTTATATTACAATTAAATATACAGGGTGGTTCAAATTTTATGCAGGAAACTTCGAGGACGGATAGATCTCTTTAAAATAATATGTGTTTGCCATATAAACATAGCTCTGGAACGGCTTCGTTTTGGAGATACAGGGTGTTGAAGTTGAAAAAAATTTTTATTTTTTATTTATATCTCTGACAGTTTTAAACCAATTGTGTTCAAATTTTATTTGGTAGGTGCTACTGTGGATCTTAAGTCAAAAAAAAAAAAACAGTTCGATGGGAACCGCCAGTGCCGTGCAACCTGCACTCTTGGCACCCCTTTTCTAAAAATATATGTTATATAAGCCACTGATTAATGTTTAAAATAATACGAAATTTCAATGTCCCACCCATTTCTCTACGAAAAAGTATTCTAAAACAAAAATTATACCTCGGTATGGTCCGATTTTTATGTAGGAAACTTCGAGGGCAGATAGATCTCTTTAAAATAATTGATTTAAAACTGTTAGAGATATAAATAAAAAATGAAAATTTTTTTCAACTTCAACACCCTGTATCTCCAAAACGAAGCCGTTCCAGACCTATGTTTATATGGCAAACACATATTATTTTAAAAAGATCTATCCGTCCTCGAAGTTTCCTGCATAAAATTTGAACCACCCTGTACCTATACCTACCTAACACAAATATGGGCAATTGAATTGAAATTTGAGCACATTGCATGTATGGGAGATTTTATCATAATATTAGTATAAGTAGATAGATTATAAAACATGGACAAATTGCGGTTATTATTAGGTCTCGAAACTAAAGAATTATATTGCTTCAATAATGGAGAACGATCAATTTTATTATGTACCAACATGAAAAGAAACTTGACACTGTAAAATTGCCTTCTGAACTTAAGGGTTTTAAAGCTAAACCTTTTTAAAAGATAATAATTGCTGTCGCAAACAAGGCTGGGATATGTTTCATCGACAAAAATACAAGATATTTTAAAAATTTTCCTTGAATACTATCTACTGAGTATTCAAGACAACAATCATAAATAGGATTCCAAACTAAAGAACATTGTTCAAGTTTGGAGAGGACATAGGCATATAATTATATAATTTTAATAATACATCTATATCGCAAAAGTCTTGACTCAGTCTAAAGACAAATATCAACATTTTCATAGAGGACGAAACCATCTGTTCAATATGATACGAAAAACTCAGTTTATTATCAGAAAAACTCCTCAAGATCTTTAATAACGTCAACTTGTTCAAGAATTTGGGCGCCAATTTGATAAAAAATCGGCACGATATTAGTTTTACGTCAAAAATTACAACTTTGCACTTAGAAATGTTTAAATTTAATCTATTTGATACACACCACTGATCAACTGTATTCAGCTCATACAAGCGTCACTAGAATTTATGGAGGTAAATAATTTCAAATCGTCATCAAATAATAGTTTCTAACAGTCATACGCTGAATTCGATCATTGACAAAGATAAAAAAATAGAAGGGGGTCTAAATTGGAGCCCTGAGGTACTCCTGATGTAATGGAATAGGTACAGGGTCGACTTAAAACAGTTGAAGGTGACATACTGGAAACGATTATTGAGATAATATTAAGAAAAGCCGTAATGTTCCAACATAGTAAGCAGAATGCGATGGTCTATGCGATCAAAGGCTCTCTTCACTTCACAATGTCCATCAGTTTGGTAAGTTAATTAATATGAAATACTAATTTACTAATTTGGTTCTTCATCTCTCAGTAGAACAACCAAATCAAATATCTTCCAGAACGTAGTGAAGTAGATATACAAACTACATTCACCACAAATAAAACTAGTTATTAAAATATAAGTTTAATAACGGGTTTGGAAAAAATTGAACGTAAACTAAAACAAATACCGTGTCGGAATTGATTGACAGGTACCTGTCAGACGGAATTATCGATACATAATTGTTTTCGACATCAAGGCTAGCTACCGCTTGTCAAGGAGCACTTACCCGACTATATATAGTTTGAAATAAAACTGATATATGCAACTTGTACCAATCAGGAAATGCTTTTTTAATTAACAGTACATACCTGGGAACCTTTTAAATTAACAGATTGATACTTTTGCTCACAATTTTGTAATAACATTATACGTCTACATTCAAATTAGGTAGTCAAAGTGGTTGAGTATATACTTATACACAGCTATTTTACGGCAAATTTTAATATCACTTAAAAAAGCGACAGCCACGGATAGGATCAGCGGTCCTAAACCTGAGTTATGTAAAGCTTTAAAACTTTTTCTTATAAACAAAATTGCCTTTTATTATTATTATTATTATTATTATTATTATAGATATATAGCAATCAAATTCCATATTCATATTTTTCAAAATATAGCGGGTTTATCATTTGAAGCAATAAGTTTAAATCAAAGTGATTCAGATTCAACCTTATAGACTAGATGCCTTTGAAGGCAAAATCAACCTCTTGAAGGTAAACGTATATGTCAAAATGTAGCTTCAAGCGACCCAGACTATACAACTTGTAGTTACAAACGACGGACTATACAATTTGTAGTACGAGTTGTACAATTTTGGTTGGGTTCCGTCTGAACTATAATTATTGTAGTTCAATCGATCGTACATCGCCATTGTTTCGTACGGAAGTATCTATAGCATGCTTAAAAATATGTAGTACATCTCGGTGGGATATACGACAAACTGTAACGTGTATATCAACTTGTCAACTTGTTGATACGATTTCATTAAATAAGAGTCAGATGGTCCAGTCTAATTATAGAAGTATTATTTAACAATGAAGAAAATAAACATTTTTGGACTAAATTTATACAATAGATAGCCAAATATCTCGAGAGTAAGGATTAATCTTTCTTCATCACAACTACAGCAGATTCTTCTTTTCGTGAAATGGTTGGTTCCATCCCAAACAATATAGTTACTAACTATTTGTAGGTACTACTGATCACTTTGGAATGTTTATACGTCTGTGGACAAAACTCTCTACGATCTATCTCTTCAATTTACAGTACAACTCATGGTACGGCCTTAGTACAACAAATTGTATCGTCTGTGGGCCGCTTTAGATGCCTTGATAAACTAAAGAACCGTAAGCAATATCGAAATGCACTCTTCATTTAACGATTTTTGACTCGGTTCCAAAACAACGAGTTATTTGAATGTCCTGATATATTTGTTGACAATTTTAATGTTCGTTTAACTTTATGTTACCAGTATCCGGCTTTTCATTTACATCTGGACATAAACCTGAATTATGTAGTCAAGGTGATGAGGAGGCATATGTTAGAAAATAATTATTATGAAATACAGTTTGGGCTACGGAGTCATAAATTTATTACATTGTATAGTAGAAATAGTTGTGATGGTTTCATAGCGGCGAGTTCCCAGGCATCTGTTGAATATTCAACACAGAATTCGTGTAGTATCGAAAATATTAGACGGCTATTAAGGGAAGGATTAAGATCAATCGTAATTCCGTACGAAGCTTTTAATTAAATCTATAAAAAATGTGGGTACGCTGGTAATTCATCCATTAATATTTTCTGGAAAATTGACTTAAGTTCTCTGTTCCATCTCTGTTCCATCACCAATCGTGGAAATATTTTAATACGAACCATGGTGGTCTGTACCTTATTTGAATTATCTATAAATCCTACAATTATACGTGAGGACATAAAGTCCGTCCCCCCCCCTCTAATTTTTGAACCACTGGGTAGATTGTGATGAAATTTAGAACGATAATATATGACTAAATTCTGCATTTTTTGACACATCAATACAGTAAAAAAATCCGACTGATTTTAACACTGAATCCACACTCATCAGTGTGTATATAGTCCACACTTGGCAGTGTTAGACATATCGGTGTATTATTACATTATATAAAAGTAATTTAACACAGTAGATTTTACAAGGTAATGTGTAATAGTTAATTATTCACCGTGTAATTATTCCGTTTTTATGGCGGATTGATTCATTTTTAACACAGGGTTTTGTAAATTTTACTGCAATTTATGAGTACTTCTACAAAGTTGGCGGGTATATCGTTCGTGTAATATGAGTTCTAAAGGTTTAGTTATTATACTACCCAGTACATGTTAAAAATAACACTGCAGCAAATTACGATTACCATTTAGTAATTTTACCATTTGTTTTTTTTTTACTGTGAATGACAGCTTTGAATGTCAAAGTGACAACTGGGCGCGCAATAGGAACATTTTTTTAAATGGAAATGGGGGTCGAGTAATAACTCATTTTGAAGCTGTTTTTATGCTCAAAACATCCCCCAATTTTGAGAACATTTGGTTCAGTAATTTCCAAATAAAAACCAGTAATATCGATTTCTGTTATATCATTTTTTTACATACATATTACAAATTATTGTAAATTATTCAAAGCAAAACAAAAATTAAAATTAAACAAATAACAATAAACCATCCCTAACCTAAAATAACCTAAAATAACCTAAATTAAAAAATTATGACATAATTTAAATTAAACGTAGAGGCAGAAACAAATTTAGAAAACACGTGTTACTTCAAAAGATGTTGAAAATGACCACCACGAACCTCCTGACAAATAAATGTTCCATGGGTAAGTTCTAATATAAAGATTATGTGGTTAATGACACATTACTGGTGTTTATTTGGAAATTACTGAACCAAATGTTCTCAAAATTGGGGGATATTTTGAGCATAAAAATAGCTTCAAAATGAGTTATTACTCGACCCCCATTTCCATTTAAAAAAAAATTCCTATTGCGCGCACAGCTGTCACTTTGACATTCAGAGCTGTCATTGATGTGTCGAAAAATTCAGAATTTAGTCATATATTATTGTTCCAAATTTCATCACAATCTACAAATTGGTTCAAAAATTAGAGGGAGGGGGGCGGACTTTATGTCCTCACTGTATGACGGGTGTCAAAAATGTTACCACAGACTGGGAGCTCTTTAAAATGAGGTTCCAATTAACCGAAAAACATATTTTGAGTAACGTAGTATTTCGACGGTTGACTTTGGGACACACTGTGTATTTCACATAAATGTGGGTAACAGGATAAAATTGACAACGAACTGGTGTTAATATAATGAAAGCATTTTTTTTATGTCATTGTCGTGTCTGTGGTAACGCCACAGAGGATATAATAAACTGTGGTAACGCCTCGTAATAACAACACCTCTTTTCTACCTGTCAAACCGATATTTACAAATAGTTTAGTCCTACAAAAGAAATATATCTCTGGCCGGCCAACGCCCCAAAAAAACCACAAGAAAAAATCTCATAGAAAACTACAATTTTTACACCTTGCTCACGCAAACGCTCATAAACATGTTCTGCGGACGTGGGATCAACTCCGCCAAGGAAACCCAAATTATAGGCTGTCGACTTCCAATGAAGGTAATTTGGACAATTTAACACCACGTACTTTCCAAGCATATTAACTGTTCAGCGTTGAGCGTCTGTTCGCCGTAATGCTAGCCCATTAGGTACCACTGGCCCATTATGGAATTATACAGGTCCTTTCAGTTCAAGAATATACATAAGCGTTGGGTAAACGGGGATACGAGTTGGTTAACTTGTAATTTTCAAATAGGATTTACAATATTAGAATTCATTTGTGTCAATCTAGAAAATATTATACAGTCTATTCCAAAATGAACAAAATTCATATTTTTTGTAGTGGAGATTAAAAAAAAGCTGAAACGTAATTGATGAATTTGAACATCGAATTGGACATTGTGCAATGGACGCCAGGAGACGAGGAATCCCAACCTGGAAATTTCCCTGAACCTCCACTTCTTGTGTGATGCAGGGATCTTTCACTTGCCTAGTATCTTATACAAAAGGTATAACGATAACTTTCGCTATTTATGATTTGTAGATAAATGTACAAAATATACTTACTATAGCGATGAAACTCTCTATCCGGGCTGAGAAGAGTGAAGTATGGTAGGGTTATTTATTATCTGGCCAAACTTGGGCGCCATCAATTGATCTTTTTTGATGGTATTGGTAAAGGTATAGTTCCTATCTAAGTGAAGACAATTGCAAAAAAACATTGAACAAGAACATTTGTAATGATATTCAACTATACATTTACGAACATTAAACACATATAGAAACATATAAAGTACATATTTTAACAAGTACTCTCAAATTTAGATACAGGAGAGATAATTAGGCTATACTAGATTCGACATAAAAAGGTAAGTTTTAGATATGTTCAATCCGCGAGGTAACGGTAAGGGCCCTTAAATTCTATCGCACACACGGCCTATGCATAGGTAAGTTAGTAGAATAAGGCACGGTATACGCAAGGTGTTCACGAAGCACTTCCAAAATAGATAGATAATAAGGTACTCACATCAATTACAGGGGTTGCAGACCTTAACGTTTTTCATACGTTGCTGTCCAAGCACAACGAAATCGTAATCAACGATCTTTTTTCTCTTACTTATTATAGAAAATCAAATTCAGGGTTGCTGGTGTATTACATTTGTAATACTTTTTTATTGCAGTACCTTTTTTCTATATCAAAAATTCAGCCTCACTTCTGCACCAACTGCTCGGTCATACGTTTTCTCGCCATTTTTTTTTCTGCTCCCTCCCCGTTTTCTTACGTCGTCCATCCGCTCGCGTTCTGAACACGAGATGGCGTCACTATATTGTTCTGAACTTTAGAGTATGCAAACCTAGGACTATCTATGTATGGAGATAGACCTAACGCACAACCACAGAGATTGAAGTCGGGATTATAATCACTTAATATACACCGAATACATATAATACTTTAAATACAGGATTGGTGTTTAACAAGAAGGTAAAAACACAGAATGAGATAAGAATTATTAGTTTAAATCAACTAAGAAAGGTATTTTATTAGTTAATCAAAATAAGACCGTTACAAAGGGACCTCCGGAAGTTGGATTGGTAAAATTAATATTAAGTTATTCATCAACTGGAACAGATTGGTCGCAATAGGAACATCGAAAATTATGGTTATCCACACAACCAACACAAAACATAATATTCAAATACTCGGAAGACGTCTTGGACAAGTGTAAACCTGTAAATATATGGAGGCTGTAATCAGTAATTAGGGGAACGTAAACAATGAACAAAACGAAGAATCACGAAATCCAATCTCAGTGCTCATCCAATACTTAACCACAGATCTGAACCATGGACAATGCCAGAAAAGTAGAGAAAGAAATAAGGAATTGCAGAAACTATGTTGTTTATATGAAAAATAATAAAAGTAAAAACAAAAACAGACAAAATAAAGATAAGAACTAAATAATGTACTTATGGTATTCTGTAAATCCCTATTATAACAAAATCAACTAAGACAAACGATTAATGTGCATATAATAGAGGAAGAACTCTTGGTAAAAATAGGGCATGAAGCTAAAAAGCTGGGGACAGAAACAGATAATACATGAGTAAAGTGAATAGAAAATCCCACACTCTCAAGAGAGATAAAACGGTGGACGGAACTCTAAAGTTCCGTAAGTAGTAATTGGACTATGTGTATGCTTTACTTGAAACTACCAGTATAGCCTCTGCAGTGCCTAGCGCCTGTCCTCGTATAATGGTATGCCATTAGGTATCACAAGTCCATTATAGAATTATTATATACACAACATATCCGTTTTTGTTTTCATCGCTCGGACTAATTAAAATAAATCCCGAGTCATTGCGATCAGCGATTGCTAGGAGTCGTTAGAGAAATGGAACAGGTGCGCTTTCGAGCCATAGCCGGTGGTTGATTCTAAATTGATTTACTTAGAAGAACGATCGGGTAGTTAATTGTGTTGCTCAATTTAGATCGCATCAGAGACAACTGTAACGATACTTACGAACGGGGGAATGACAAATAATCATGACAAAATAGTTTTAGCGTGGAAACTGAACTTGCTTTTAACAAGAATTTCATATACCATCTTGGTATAGCAAAGACTATGCCAAGTGCATCCATTTTTGCATCATAACATTTCGTAGTAGTGCACGCAAAGTGAAAATTATTTTATTAGTGAACGAAGTGAACCGGCTACCAGGTAGTAAACCGTCGATTGTTTTAATTTTGGATGCAGAAAAAGTTCCATGTAAATCTTTCTTCGTGTGCAGATAAATGAGTTTTATCTGTGCAATTAGATGCGTAATTAAGGGTCAAGTTAAGGAATGGGACGATGGTTGTGAAATTATCCGCGTTCCATCTGCTAAACGTCCAGAGCGAGAGGTAAAATGTGTGAAATGATTGAATATAATCGCTCAATAGCCCGAGGGGACGTCGGCACAGCACTGATTAATGATTTGGTGGCAACTTAACAATATCCTAAGGACTCCGCAGTTAAACTATTAATTAACCAACCGGTTTGGCCCCGGAAAAATAATTAAACTGCTCTAATTTGCCGAATATCTCGGTCACTTTCACGTTGATGCTTGAAATTTTCGCCAATGTCGATTAAAAGCACAATATATAAATGAACCTGGTGTTCATTCAACATGTACCGGGATATCAAAAATTATCTTGGTCAAGGGTGGTTGTGGAATGTAAAACGTGTGTCTTACTTTAAATTTTTTAATATGTTTTGTTGTGTCAGAATCTGTCAAGTCATTGTGCTGAAATTTTCTAATCCAGTTTTTGAATCATGCCTCTTACCACACAGCACAAAATTTTCATGATTGAAGCCTATTTTCGAACGGGTGCGCTAGTTAATGGAAATTGGCAATACAGTCAACGTTTGTGTTTGGACAATTTTCGAGAGCACTTCCCAAACGTGGCAATATTACCGGACAATTTTTATGCGTGCCTTACAAATTGTGTTGAAGTGTTTCGCGAAACTGGTTGTGTGACTCATAAAAAAGGTGCTGGTAGACCAAGAGTTCGTACAGAAGAAGTTGTCAATGACGTTCGTCAACGTATGGAGGAGGAGCCTGCAAAACCTTTGAAACGTCTTTCTCAGGAAATTGGACTTTCTTATGGAACATGTCATAAGATTTTAAAGAAAGACTTGAACATGCATCCATATAAGATGCAAGCACATCAAGCTCTTCTGCCCGCAGACCACCCCAGACGCCTTGCTTACTGCCATTGGTTTGTCAATAATTTAATGAATGACGATCTTCTTTTTTTTTCTGACGAAGCGTGGTTCCACCTTTCGGGATACATCAATTCTCAAAATATGCGAATGTGGAGCAATGATAACCATCACGTTTCTACTGAATCGCCACTACATGCTCAAAAAATTGGTGTTTGGGTGGCAGTTTCTCGCAGAAGAATAATTGGGCCAATTTTTTTCGATTTCACCGTCAACGCAGAAAGGTACAGACACAACTTTTTGGCTGAATTTGTGCAACAGTTAAACGATGATGAACTTCGGTACGGTTATTTCCAGCATGACGGTGCAACAGCACATACTACACGAGAAAATATTGCTTTCCTCCGCGAGTTTTTTGATGACCGGCTGATAAGTTTGCATACAGAAGTTGAATTTCCTCCGAGATCACCTTGTTTGACAATTATGGACTATTTTATATTTCCTTACTTAAAAAACAAGATTTTCGCAACTCCGGTAAATAATTTGCAAGAACTGCAACAAAGAATTGTTCAGCAATGTGCAACCATAACGCCAGAAATGCTGCAAAATGCTTTTCACAGCATGAGGAGGTGCGTCAACTTGTGCATCGAACAAAACGGGGGACATTTCCAACAATTACTGTAATTTAGTTTTTCTTGTTACTAAAAAAGGTTATTTCATAATTTGTAGTTCATTATTGTTTTACAACTGAAATAAATAGGTATGAAATTTGTAGCTTATTGATGATGTCAGTGTGACAGTGACATAATTATTTCAAATTTAAAGTAAGACACACGTTTTACATTCCACAACCACCCTTGACCAAGATAATTTTTGATATCTCGGTATAATAGGATTTTCGTCATATCCGAACCAAATACAGCTAGTTGGCAGCACTGCTGGCAACACCGTAAGGTTTTCCTTAATTGCCCTGCCCGCGAGAAAAATAACAGTGTAAACCCTCACCCACGTTCGGTTATAATGCGACTGGTAATTTTGAGATTTTATTTATTGGTATACTTCACACTGAGCCCCAGCTATAACATTGTGATGGTTGTATACGATTATTGCACCATTCGAGTTCTTTTATCTCGTTTTCCTCGCGTCTTGGAAGCTGGCTGTGGTCACACTTCTGTGTATTTCAAGAATTAGCATAAAATATATGTCCTTACTTAATGGGCTAAATATTAATAATTTTCAAATTAAGCTGAAATACTGGGCAAATTATCGGGGAATGGCTGTAATGGTTATTGTCGAAAAGAATTTTAACTCCGGCGATAAATATCGGACTCCCGAGTTGGTGATTAAAGATAATATTGTAGTTTTCCTTAGTTAAATGACAAAGTTGATAGGATTGTAAAGGTGCTTACACATGGCTAGCTTTTGAAATTACCTATGGTCTGTTTATAATTATTGGAAATCATCAAAAAAGTTAAAATCTCGTTTAGGCTATTTTTTAACTTGTAAATGAAAAAAGACTACAACATATTTAGTAGATAACTGCGAACTGCCAATATAATAATAATATAAGAGTAAGGAGTCTACCGACATTTTTTTTCTTAGTGTATCTACATATTTCAACACAAAATGTGTAATTTTCAGTTTTTAGATCTGTTCTTTAGTTAAATTAATTTATGGAAAAATCGTATCTACTTAAATTTAACCTTATAGTGTTCTTTAAGTCCAGCACTAACCGTTCTCAATGATTGACCGACATACACTGTGTCCAGTACTGTATAGGCATCACGGAAACCATTGAAGATATTGAAGAGAATTGGTCAATTTTAGGCCCAAGAATCTAAGTTTACATTTCCAAGAATTCCGTCCCTTAAGTAGATATAGAGTGAAAATCACAAATGTGCATTTTCTGGACACATCCATAGCTCGTTTATTGTAAAAGATACGTTCATCAAATTGTCAGGACTTCAAAATTGGGCTCTTAAAGAAATTAGGACTACTAGATTTTGCGCTAGCATATTCAAATCTTGTTTTTCTCATGCGGCCGCTATACTGGACTTTCGCATTTGTGAAAACTCCGTAGAAAGTGCCTTCCAACTATATATTAGGTATAATACGCATGTGTTCAAAAATGAGAAAATGTAAAACATGTTTGGAGGGATTCCAATTACTGCGTAACCCCCCACCATCAAAGTCCAGTAGAAGTGACGTCCGGTGACTTAGCAGGCCATTTTATTGGTCATCGGTTTATGACCTAAACTTTTTAGAGACCAATTTTGAAACCTTGCTGACTGATTTCCCTGTACTGAAAATTTGATGAATGTGCCTTTTATAATAAACGAACTTTGGACGTTTCCAGAAAGTGTACACTTTTGGCTTTTCACCCTGTATCTACTGAAGGAAAGGAATTTTTGGAAATATAACCTACGATACTTCTTAAACCTAAAATTGTCCAATTTTTTACAAATTTAATCAACACTGTATCTCTAATGGTTTCCGAGATACCCATACAGTTCATCTTAAACTGGACACATTGAATAATACCGCAATTTTCGAAATTGTGATATAATCCTTGGGCCTAAATTTGTTTAATTTACCAACTATTTTACATACTAGTGAAATTCCAAACAATTTTATTACGCCACCATTAAAATACTGAGTAATTAATATTACTACAAACAAGAACAGGGCCCAGCATTGATTCTTGAAGAACCCTGTAAATATTCGCGCTTCCTTTTGTAATGAATTTCAGATATAAACTCATTTATTTTTATTGCTATAATTTAATAATTTTCTAAATAATTACAAAACTGAACATGATAAAATTATTAATTTTATAAATTGTTAATTTTAAATTAACAACGGGGTGTAGAAAAAGAGTTTTACAGCTTAACAGATGGTTAATGTAATTAACAAAAACAAACAACTACGAGTGTAGTAAGGATGCCCCCATATCACATATATTGCACTGATGAGATCATAAAAAGGTCGAAACAGGTCTGCAATTAGTGACATCCTACGATGTGAGGTCCAGAGTATTTCCTCGTAGTTTTCGTTGCAATCCAAAACATTGTATTTTTGATTATAACGTTGTTAGAAAAAAATACGCCAAATTTTGCTTTGTAATTCAGCGCTCGGCGTGGCATTAGCCAGGATAATAGCTGATTTGGCCTAATTTGGTTCAGTCCTTATTTTATAAGGCGTGTTTACAGATGGAGGATATGGGGGTATCCTTACTACACTCGTAGTTGTTTGTTTTTGTTAATAATACAATTATACCAGTATAAAATTGAAAGTCCTTCTAAATAAAGTAATTATGGACTTAGAATATCGCAATTCTTTAAAAAAGTTCATAATTCGTTTTCGACGCCGCTGTAGCTGTCGTGAGGGTATAATTAAAAAATTCTACGCAGTGTAATATCTGCGTGTGTGTATTATTGAACGCGGTTCCGGTCGTTTACCACCTTTACTCTGTGCTAAATGATCTCACAGACGATTTAACAAAAACCTGCGTTACCCGGAGAGGACGTGATTTCAATGGTCCATTGTCACACAGGCATAATTCAGGTGATTATGACTTCCACCATGTAAATCTAATGCTCTCCGTAATTTTCTGCACGGCGGGTAATGCAAATGAGTAATGGACTTGCACGAGGAAATGGGCAAATGGACGAGGATGTTAAGATGGCCGTGACATGCACGTATCCCAATTAAGGAGATGTCGCAATGGTATTTACTCAAAATGGTAACAGATGGCGCCACACGTAGACTTAATTATATAAACTAGAGAAAGAGTCCGTTGGCAGGATAATATGCCATATATGGAAAATATGCTTTTTCAACTACTGTATCGAAAAGATTTAAATTTCTTCAAAGTATCATAATGAGCTAGAAAGGGTAGATTTTTTCACACAAATGCGGAAATAAATCAATAAACACAAGAAATCACCGAAAACTTTATTTATTATAAATATTTACAGTAAATTGTTGACAATTTGGAAATACAACTTTAGGAGACTTTTTTGTCAGTAAAAAATAAATCAAAAATTCATTAAAATTCAATACAAAAGGTACGTAACCAAAAATAATTATTTTTAATGTAATATAGATGCTTGGTTAATATTTCATTATTTAAAAAATGTAGATAGGTAACATTATTAAAAAGAAAAATGTATTAGACAATAAGTTGAGGTTATATGAAGATAAGCCGTTGTAATTCAATGTTGGTCTGTGGATGTTGCACGCAAAGTAGTGGTTTGCGACATATTGACAAAGTGAAATAAATTTTCGGCGACGCTTTTTGTTCAGCAACTTGACACGCGTTTCATAAACCATATAACCATCATCAGGGTACTAAGATGAACCAACACTTGTTCAACCCAACAAATTTATTTTGCATGTCTAATGCACTGACTATAATTACATTGAAAACTCCTGGCTCTCAAAGCGTGAAAACAGGAGAATATCCCTCAAACAGCACAATGGGCATTAACAGTTAAGGTGTACCAACTAGACTAATTGTAAATTCGTGAGCCTCGTCTCTAGACTTTGTTTTAGGAGAAATGAAGGCGTTTTACTGTCTTATACAAATAAGGTAATTACCATACTGGTATAACTATTATTAAAACGTAATTTTGCTATGATTGATGTAGTGGGTACACTTGTTCTACTTCTAATTATAATCCTTAATTGCTGTATGTATTATGTTTTTCTGTTATACAATTTTAGCATAGTCATTAACTTCTTTATATTTCTAAATGTTGTGTTTATTCAGTAGTTCACCTAATTGATTATTATTATATACAAGGGAACGTTTTAAAACCATGCTGGTAGAATATGTAAAGTGCCTAGCAGTAACTTACAGAGCCTGACTCTGCAAAATTCATATATTTAGTTTTACTGATAGTAGAACTCATCTTGCAATTATTACCCATAGATAAATCCTTCGAAATGTGGTGTCTTAACTGTAATTTTTTTTTTCTAAAGTGCATCCAGAAGATGCAGGTCCAAGGACGCGACACATGTTTGTGCCCTAAACAAATTTTTTAAAATATCAGATATCCTTGGACACTCCGCGAACTTCTATTGATATTTATAGACATTCTGGAATATGCACATACATCCATACACAGCTTGAACATTCGTTAACATTCCCGGATATCTACATACATATAAAGGCAGATCAGACAGACCAGACAGATCCATGTACCCTGGATATCCATCTAAGGATATCCAGTAATATCCATAAAATATCAAACCACGATCAAAATTGGTAGACTATACCTATCTATCTTTTTATAAAGGCAGACCAGACAGACCAGACCAGACAGATCCATGTACCCTGGATATCCATCTAAGGATATCCAGTAATATCCATAAAATATCAAACCACGATCAAAATTGGTAGACTATACCTATCTATCTTTTTATAAAGGCAGACCAGACAGACCAGACCAGACAGATCCATGTACCCTGGATATCCATCTAAGGATATCCAGTAATATCCATAAAATATCAAACCACGATCAAAATTGGTAGACTATATCTATCTATCTTTTTATAAAGGCAGACTAGACAGACCGGACCAGACAGGTCCATGTACCCTGGATATCCAGTAATATCCATAAAATATCAAACCACGATCAAAATTGGTAGACTATATCTATCTACCTTTTTATAAAGGCAGACTAGACAGACCAGACCAGACAGGTCGTGTACCCTGGATATCCATCTAAGGATATCCAGTAATATCCATAAAATATCCTCAGTCTGTTAAGTGCTGGGTGGTAGCTTGTGACTAACAGAAAATGGTATTCGAACCTTGCCAGGGGAGAAATGGCACTTCTCCTTGAGAATGGTTGTATGTCTGCATTTTTTCATGAGTACCCTCCCTCTACGCAAGTCTGAGGCTTTCAAAAGGAGGTTGTCCATTCCTGTGGTGTGTTATGTTATGTTTTTATTATCACAGATCCACCAATATTTTCACCATTTATTTATCTCGATTTAGCCCTTGTTAATGTCTGGCAAAAATATATGTATACATTATAGAACAGAAACTACATACTATTTGGGATAAATAATCCTTAACTTTTAAATTCGAAAAATTATATCCAAAATAAATGATGTTGGTCGAAAATACAAACAATATAGTCTTTCAGTAACTTGGCTATTGAAAAATTGAGTCTTAGATATCGGACAACAAATACCTATTTTCTAAAGTGTAAAATCCTAAAAGATACACGTAATTATACCTATATGAATCAATTTTTTTTAATTTAAACCACAATGTACACATTGTATACGCTTTATATACAAAGTATTCAGCTTCTTCACTTTATAACAATGCCAAGTCCAACACATGACAATAAGGCACCATAAATGAATAATTACCTTGAATGTAACGTTCTTCAGTTCAAGTAGGCCTATAAAAACGTTAACGCGAGAGTGTTAATAGTGCTCGAGCAACGATCCTTGTGGCATATAAACCATCACGTAGATATAAAGTCCTAATGTCTTAATGATTGTAACAAGAATGCTGCTTGATCGATGTCGTCAACCAACCACCGTTAGCTTCTACAGGAAAGGATTATAAACGTTTGTGTATACTGGGCAAGCTTTAACAAGATTGATATGGCTTTTAATAGTGTTTTTGTCCCTACAGTGGATGTCGTAAAAGATTATGTAGAATTACGTATATTTCTTGAAGGTAACTGATAGCTTTATTAAAAAAAGTCGAGTTAATCCTTAATTAGCATTAAACGCCAAGGAATCGAGAAAGCAGTTGTGTAATGATAAACCACTTTATGAATTTTAATTCGCTGACTTTCAAGTTGAAGGAAAATGGGTCTATTCCATTCCTTCTGGTGGGAGGGGTATCCCAATGGAATTATTATAATTGTTTTGAAAAAAATATTGATCTCATTTAGATGTTCCAAGAAATATATAGAAAAACACTTTATATGCTAGTATTTCGGCTTATTCGGCCTTTTTCAATATAGTAAATGTCTATTACTAAACGTTTCTAAACGCGCTTTCGTTATTTATTTGTTTACGAGCACCTACCCCCGATTGATCGTACCATCTGGTAAAGTCCGAGTTTTTAGTACCTTTTCTAAGAAGGGCGAGAGTGTAAAATATATCTGATCATTCGTAGTACAAGGATTTATAATTAAAGATTTTTTAATTTCTAATTGCTCTAACAGATCTAAGCGCTTTCCTTTCTTTTCACGATGCAGTACCTTTATATTTTTCCGATGTATAAAATGATTGTTTTATTTAATATGGATTTTTTATGTTCTTTTACTCTAGTTTCAATACTTCTACCGGTTTGACCCACATACACGGCATTACAATCCGCGCAGTTAATTTGGTATAACCCCGATTGTTTTAATTTATTAACCCTTTCTTTGTTGTTTATCAAAATCCTCCCAATAGGACGCTTGTTGACACTAATCGTTTCACACCCGTTTCGTTCTATTCTGAGAGCTATTTTTTCACTATAACCTGGGACGTGATTAATATAACTATAGGTGGCTTCTTTTTCCCGAATATTGTAAAACTCCCGACGAATTAATTTCCTTCTTTTGTTTTTTAGCATGTTATCTATTAGTTTTTCTTTATATCCGTTGTTTCTTGCAATTTGTTTGATTGTACTTAATTCTTTTCCAAAATCTGCTTTTTCTAGCGGAAACATTAAAAGCCTATGTATTAAACTATGGAAAACTGTCTTTTATTTGCCAGGACTGCTGCGAACTTGCTGGTATAATTGCGTCGGAAGTTGTTGGTTATCTATAAACCGAGAATTTTAATTTATTTTCTACCTTTCTTATTATCTAAATAGTTTAATTGATTGTTTTCCTCCTTTTCCATTGTAAACTGAATATTATCGTTAGGCGAATTTAAAAAATTGAGAAAGCCGCTCAAATGTCTTTCAGTACCAGTCCAAATACAAAAAATGTCATCTACATAGAGAGCCCAAAAGTGAACATGTGATTTTAAATTATTGTCACTATTGAACAGTGTGTTTTCGAAATGATTCATAAAAATTTCCGCTAGCAGAGGAGAAATAGGACTATTTATGGGTAACCCGTTCTTTGTTTGTAATATTTTCCATTGAAATAACAATAATTTTGTTTAATGCATACCTTTATTAAACTTATTAATTCATATTTTTCTGTACTGTTTAATTTTGACTGATTTATTAAATTGCATAGTACTGACGTTAATTCTGCGACTGGGATTGAGGTGAATAAACTTTTAATTATTATATAAGAGAGTCCTTTTAATCCTTTTTAACTACTCTGTCTTGATTACAGCTTTGTTTAGAATATTTCTCTTTTTCTGAAGTGCTTCAATTGTGCTGCCTATTTCTGTGACATCTTCTGACGAGCCCACCAAGATTTTCAGACAAGCCGGAGGGTTTCCAGAGAGTGTCGAAGACACAAATAGGGCCATTATATCCTCCGTAGTTGAGCCGGTGGTATGTTCAGCGTTACGGCGAGCAAAGTGGTTAATAATTATAAAGTAATCATTAATATATGGGGCCAGCTGACACCCATCTGCCCGTCAAGAGCGCCCTTTAAGACAAAGAGAGGATATTATGATAAATATCTGCTTATAATATTATTTATATTTACATTACGGGCTCGGGTTGCTTTGAATGTGGATGTGATGGTGCTTTTTATGCTGTGTAATGCTCTGTTTTTCGTGTAGTACGTCAGTGCCGCTGATGGAGGACCACTGTTTTATTTAAAAAATAAATGAACAATAATTAATAATAATTGTAATATGTAGTAATTTTTATTCGCTTATATACATCTGAATTTTAGAATGGTTTAATGTACAGGATGTCCAAAATAAGATCCTCTATCCCCTTATCTCAGAAAGTATAAAAGATAGAGAAAAATGTTAAATACGAAAGTTTTTTGTTTTTACCTGAATTTTTCATTTTTATAACTTTCTTGAATACAGGTTGTTCAGTTTTTCTGATCCAGGCATCAACTTTCTTTTTTTAAATGGGATACCCTATATTAAATTACGTTTTTGAACTCTCCTTAAAATTCTAGGTCGACATTGTTAAGAGTACCCTATACCTATCATTTACCGTTACGAAGATATTAGCATTTAAAAAAAAATTCTTTAAAAAACACCTGCTCAAAAAATCTCAGCAAAACAAATAAGACATCCAAAAATAAGCTAAATAGGGTTTATTTCGTAGACAATTAGAGTCAGAAATTACTTCTATGGATCAATATTACCTGATTAATATACAGGGTGTTTTTGACAGATGGCTCAAACATGTATATGTTAAAATTCCAGAAAATCGAAAATCTCTTATGGAACACCCTGTGTATTTTTATATTTTTGGATTCTCTATTAAATTTTAACCTTACTCTATATAACATTGCCTAGTCTTATTTTGCTTAGTATTCAAGATATTGACGAAAATGTGGAAAAAATGTCAGCTATTAATCATTATCGGCTATTATTAAAAATATATCTACTATTATTTGGTATATTATAGTAAGTGTGCCTTAATACTGATTAAGAATATATTACTTTATTAAATCTAATATTTTTTTAAATTATTTCATTAATTAACCAATATAAACAAATCTATGTTTGTAACTTGAACCTCAAATAACTAACAATAATCAACAAATAACAGTAAAAATAATAAATTAAATCAAGTATCCTATATGTCCTCAATTTTCAGCTATGCATGTTGTGTATATAACTGCTAGTTTTCTTACAGCGCAATCACTTTGATTGAGCGCTTAAATTTCCATCCCGATTTTAATCTTTAAATCATCAACATTATTACTCTGAATTTGATAAACTCAGGTTTTCAATGTACCCCAGAAAAAGTTATCAAGTGGAGTTAAATCTGGGATCCTCGGCGGCCATGGGATATTCCCGTTTGGCCCTATCCATTCCACAAAATAGTTCTTAATAAAATTCTTTACAACTGCAGTATTGTGGCATGGAACTCCATCCATCTGATAGATGATATCATTGACATCTTCTTCGGCATCCAATAAAGGTAAAATGCAAGTTTGTAATGAATGCCATTTCCTGATATTTTACCTAAGCTACCTGGGGCCATTTAAATATTGGCCAAGAAAAAATGGCGCTTATAAATAGGCACCAAACATTTTCGTCAATAATTTGAAAACTCAAAATAAGAATAGGGAACGTTATATAGAGTAAGGTTAAAATTTAATAGAGAATCCAAAAATATAATAATACACAGGGTGTTCCATAAGAGATTTTCGATTTCCTGGAATTTTAACATATACATGTTTGAGCCATCTGTCAAAAACACCCTGTATATTAATCAGGTAATATCGATTCATAGAAGTAATTTCTGAGTTTAATTGTCTACGAAATAAACCCTATTTACCTTTTTTTTTGGATGTCTTATTTGTTTTGACGAGATTTTTTGAGCAGGTGTTTTTTAAAGATTTTTTTCTTTAAATGCTAATATCTTCGTAACGGTAAATGATAGGTATAGGGTACTCTTAACGATGTCGACCTAGAATTTTAAGTAGAGTTCAAAAACGTAATTCAATATAGGGTGTCCCATTTAAAAAAAGAAAGTTGATGCCTGAATCAGAAAAACTGTACAACCTGTATTCAAGAAAGTTATAAAAATGAAAAATTCAGGTAAAAACAAAAAACTTTCGTATTTAACTTTTTTCTCTACCTTTTATACTTTCTGAGATAAGGGGATAGAGGATCTTATTTTGGACACCCTGTACATATTTACTACTAGACGATTTTTCTGTCGGTGCATGTTGTGATAAAAAGACACTATTAATTTCTTTAGTAACTCTCAACAACTTAACTGAACTGCATAGTTCACTTGCCCCTATTATCCGTACTATCCCTACTGTAGTGTGGTAAGGACCTTCTACTAATCTATCATCTCACAGACAAGGGACCTCCGGCTTTACATCCTGTCCAAGAGATGGTACACGTCTTCTATACAAACCTCGCCTAAGTTTGTGTAGCTTCCTTGAATTCCCGGTTAACAGCCCACTAGAAAGTGTGGGAGGCATGGTCGGTATTCCCTGCTTGGCCACCCATCCAAGTACTAACCGCGACCGCATTGCTTAGCCTTTATACAGTGTTATTCAGAACTTATCCATAATAAAATTTGGGGATGTTCAACATACATGTAGAAATGTGGTAGTGCAAAAAAAAATTTTTTGGCGGCTTCTGAAAACTATTTAAAAATTTTTCATTGCACGCTGCTGGATACTGGTCCACTGTAATGGAGTGACCTTGGAACTGGCAATGCAAACTGGCTAGCACGAAAAAAACTTCGGAAGATCTAAGAGTATACCGACACCCGGCGCAAAAAAGATTTGCAAATAAACTTAAAGATAGATATAGATATAGATGTGACCAAAGTGACGTGTCTTTAAAATGAATAAAATTTTGTTACACTAATTTTGAAGAATTGAATTGCGCTACTTAATTACTAGGTATTAGAAACATGAAATTTATAAAAAAATTGCACATACCTTGTTACAAAAGCTGTTCGAAATAATATTCTTGGACTTGTACACAATTTTGGGCACGCCTTATCCAATTTTGCCGCACTAAACCGAATGTTCCTCCTGGTTGCTGATCTTGTAAACGCAAATTATTAAGTAAATTGGGGATTTTCAGCATTTTGCTGCAACAACCACTCACAAAACCTAACTTTTAATTGATAATCCACTGGTAACAGTCCATTAACTCAGCATTACTGTACACATGAGCCATTTTGAAAATTTTACAGTTTAACACTCCTACGATAAATAAAACACCGGTACACAGAGAGTACACACATAGACTGATGAGACTGAATAGACAATAGAGATATTATCCACGCTCCAGTTCAATTCGCTCGGTCGTCGTTCGAGGTACAAAAAACGTGTTTACCTTTTTTACCACATTCTTAGGAATGTGGTAGGTATATCAAATGTTGAAGTACAGTTGCCCATCTACGTAGTCCTTTATAATGGTATAACTTTAAACATTGTTTACGGGAAATCCTAAGACTTTTATTATAAATTTTTTTGGTGATTTCGATTTCTTATTTAAGGATCCACATATCCTCAAAGTTTTAGAGATAAGTTCTGAATAACCCTGTATAGATGATATGAGTGCTAAGTTGCGACGATAGTTGGACGAAGTAACTTATACGTAAAAATAATTTACTTCCACCAAAAAATATTGTTCTTTTTCTTACAATATTAATATCTTTATAGCATAGTTTTAATATCTATTAGATACATACCTTATTTTTCATTAAAAAGTGTTTTTGAGCATAATAGACGACTTCAAACAAGACATTTACCAAACTAAATCTTAATGAGAGTGTACTGACTCGATATCCCTGCCTCCAACCGCCGTCCACGTCGGAGCGGCGGCGAAAACAGACGCGCCTCGCCATCGCGTCGGTGGATCGATCGTCCGCCGGCAGATGCTGCTCTCCACCACGCCCCCGGGAAGCTGCCGCCGCCCCCGCCGGCCGCTCCCGGCCTGTCACCAATCCCCCCAATAATTAATGAGCCGGCGGTCGAAACTGAAACGATAATTCCACGATAATGGCGTTGCGCGACCTCCCGTCAATTATTACGTATGCAGCGTATGTAGTCGATGGTTGCGGGGCGGTTCGGCGGCGGCGGCGATTTTTTCACAGGATTCTATCGTAGTTTTCAGCACTGAATTTTTGAGGAAATACTGGCGGTGTCAGCTTTTACACCGAGTTAAATATATGTAATGTGTTTAAAAACTATTAGCAAGAATAGTAGAAGAAAAAACACAGTAAAAACCAGTTTATAAAATTATTCTGTTGCTCCATATATCACTTTTTAGGTACTGATACAATGGAATGCTTTTTCGAAGGAATATCTGATAAATATTTCAGTAACAAAACCATTAATTTCCTCTAATGGGCCTTTTCCACTAAATTGAATTTTACTATTTTATTAATATCAAACGTTATACTGGTACATAAGTAAAGGTAGAATCAACCCAATTTATTAAGGAATTGTAATTAAGCCAAGTTATCCAAGTACAAAGTGACCGGTCTTCATGAATCATTTCAAACTGCGCGGTTCGCTGACATCACACTCCAGTAGCCAATAAAATGTAGACAAGTTAAAGAACGGCTCCACGTTGCCACATATAATTTTACTTTTTTCTTGGCAACGATTAAATTTATATTCTGGTAATTTTGAAATGAAAATATGTATTTTTAGGTGAAATATTCTCCATAAATTATTACTAAAGCAAATCAACATGATTATTTTATAATTTATCCCTTGAGCAAAATAATTTTTAGATATTTTTCGCTAAAGGTGACAACACTGCACAATCTATGCTAAAATCAACTAAATGATGATTTGATAACTTAGGTTATAAAAACTAACCTTCTTGTCTTAACATTGAGCACTTCAGCACTTAGAGAGTTCATATTTGTGACGTAGAAATCGTTAACCAGTTCACTGTCAACTCTTGGAAGGTTGTCTGAATCAGCCTTAATTATCCCTCTTCCATTTTATTCATTTTAAATCAAATTAATCAAAACACAAAACGAAAGATAGGTTAAGCACACTTCACTTGACAGAACCCAAAATACAGGGCAGCCAACAGACAACAACGAACTGGAGTATGACGTCAATGGCGCGTTACTTGAAATATATGGTAATTTTAACAATTTTTTCTAAATATATCTGGCGAAAAAAAAAATTAAAAAAAAATGCTTTTTGGGCATAATTAAGTAGGTATATATTTTATAATAAGCGAATAAAAAAAAGATGTGGGAAAGGCCCATTGTGGTGCCCCCTGCAACACTCCAAGTTTGACAGTAGCTCTTTGAGATATCCTGTATCGAGATCTCGCTTTTGATATATTGGACAACGAAGCATATGAGAAACGCTCAACAATAATTAACCTCTTTTGAAAATATAATCCCGTCTTCAAACGACCCATATAGATACGCTTATGACTGGCAACCAATTTGAATAATAGACTGGACTAAAATACCGCTCCCCTTATCCCCAGCAAATCCCTCCACTTCTAGGGAATGGCATATCCTTTGCGTAAAATCAATTTCACACGTTAACGACTTCCTGGTACTCAGACTCACACCCGATAACACCAGGTCACCTTTTGGCCCGGACTTTATCGATGTCTCAATAATTTTCAATTACTAACTGAGAGAATCGCAGTTGGCGTAATAATAATAATAAGGTCTCGACGTAAACGATGTCTTGTTTATGGTGGGACATAAATAACCACTTTATTCACCATTCAAATTGATAATAAAGGCTACGTTTGGATTCCCTGGCGACCGTTAAGCTTTTTACGTGTAAGACGTACCTACTGCAGATCCACGTTTAACTGGCATGTCCCTTCTGAAAATATGAGCACAGAGACTGTAATAAATGGTGTAAGATTAAATTGATATTCAATTTACATACTAAAAGATGATTTTTTGTGTAAAAATTCTTCCACAGATTGTTCTTTTCTGTATTATTTAAAATATTACACAGCTGCCGTAATTCTAATCACAAGGTATAGTACAAAAATCAGTGGTATGTGTTGTAGAGGGGACAATATATTATTATTATTTTGAACTGTTCAGCATTCTGAAGAAATAATTATGAGCATTTACTGTTGTTTAACATTTTTTTTGCATAAATTCAATAAGTAGGTAATTATACAGGGTGTTAGATTCCTAGGACTATTCTAAGGATATTTTATCCTTTGATGATTTTTGAAAAAGCGCTTTGTTGCGAAAATATAGGGCGAAAAAAATTTTCAACAAATAACAATTTATTACTAAAAATTACATGTAACATTTCTGAACCTACAAGAATTGTTCAAAATGGCTACCTCCAGCTCGGATGCAACCATCCAATCTTCTCCTCATAGACTCCCGAACTCTTTCAAAAACACCAGGGTCGTTTCTTATTGAGTTACGCCCAGCAATTATCCGATCTCTTAAATCGTCTACATCTTCCACTGGCCTAGTATAAACTAATGACTTTAGATGGCCCCATAGGAAATAATCCAGGGGGTTTAAGTCTGGGGATCGAGCAGGCCATACGTGAGATCCACCTCGACCAATTCAGCGATGTTGTTGACCGTATGTTGCTGTTAAAAACTCTCGAGCAACTGCACTAAAATGAGGTGGTGCACCATCATGCATAACCACATTGCCTTTCTTGTAGCCAATGGTACATCCTCCAAAAACTGAGGTAGCGTTTGTTCCAAAAAGTTGAAAAGGACTTCACTAACAACCGTTTACACGTCAACTAGCCAAACGTCAATCAATCTTAACAAATGCGACACATACAAACTACAAAAACACAACATACAAGAATGTTGGTAAGAAAAAACAATTTCTTTTTCTTACATGTCTTTTACTTGATACGTCCAGTGTAGTACGCCATACTTTTATTTCGCCTACATTAATAATGTGAAAAATACCAAAATTGGATATGTTGAAATTTTTTTTCGCCCTATATCTTCGCAGCAAAGCGCTTTTTCAAAAATCATCAAAGGCTAAAATATCCTTAGAATAGTCCAAGGAATAACCTCTTGAATTTTTGCCGCATATTTAACTAACACCTTGTATAGAAATATTACTGAACAATTGGTGACAAAATTAAGTGTCTCGGGAACTCAATTCAAAAATAATTAGTCATCTAATATAAAATTTAAAAAATATATAATTGCCTTACTTCTTTCGAATTTCCTAACATTAAAAAGTATATTGTGTCTACCTTCTTGTGTAAACAGATTTAAAAATTAATTTTTTACCTGTCCAACATAATGGCATTTCGTCAGAATCGTTTAAACGGGTGATTATATCCGATGAACAGATAGCAAAAGACAGGACGTTATTTGTCAGACCAACTTTCGGGGGTATATAATATATGAATTATTTCGAAATTACCGGAGATCATCAACGATACCACCGCTATCTGAGCGTAGATCTAGGAAAAGGAAGCCATGGTACGGTCATGTGACACCGGAAATACACCGAGCCAATTTTAAACGAGGTACTTACATTTCTTCTCGTGGCGTTGTGGTCATTTGGTGCAGATATAAAATTTTTACAACCATTCTTACACAAAGACATCCAGAATGACTATACGGATTCTGAACGTATAGTCATTCTGAAACGTATATCGGTCAAGACATGGTGTCTGCAATGCGCAAAAAGTCGTTCAAAGAATAGAAACAGTATTTCAATAAAAAGCTCTTAATTTTGTTTTTAAATAGTCTGAGGTCAAGAGACTTTATAGTGGCTGTGACCCTATTGTAAATATGAATATTTAAGGAATTCCTTTGAGATTTTGCCAGTCTGAAACAACGTGTTCTTAACAAGTTACTACATCTTGTAGAATAATTATGAAAGTCTGACTGGGTTCTATAATTATTAACATTTTTATGCACTTCTATTAGAGTGTGGTAAATATATAATGTTGGCAGTGGCATTATACCTAAACTAGTAAATAGAGGCTGACAGTGTTCATAAATATCAGCACCAGTAATTATACGAATTACTTTTTTTTTTGTAGCACAAACGCTCTTTGGGCATATGAGTTTCCCCATAATATTACAGCGTAAGGGATGTGCGAATGGAACAATGCAAAATAAGTAGATTTCAGAGTATCCATGCTTACAACAGGCTCTAAGCGACGAAATATAAAAATAACACTAGACAGTTTTTCGCACAGCTTTTCCACATGACTAGACCAATTTAAGTTGTCATCAAGGGTAACTCCCAATAGTTCAACGCTACTGCCATTGGTCAGTTGTACATTTGATGACAATAATATATTTTGTGTTTTGTCAGAATTTAATTTGAGCTTGTTAGCTGTGAACCATTTTTCCGCTTTGAGTTCAATGGTTTTAGAGGTACATACCAAATTGTTAATATCATTTCCACTGGACATCAGTGTGGTGTCATCAACGAAGAGCACACACACACTTGTTTGGAAGCAAGAAATTATACAAATCATTTATGTACAAACTAAATAATAAAGGTCCAAGGACTGAACCTTGGGGTACTCCATGTTTTATAGCAGTCAATTCGGAACTTTTATTCCGTATATTAACGTATTGTTTTCGATTGTTAATATTACTTTATTTTCTACTGTCAACTGATCAATTTTCGAAATCGAACAATTAACAATAGGAATGAAAGTAATGATTGTACTTATGTAAGTGCTAATTTGCCTTAATTCAATCACCTGTGCATCTAAGCGATCGATGTTGACTCACCCCTATTTGATTTTTTGTCCAGCACTTCCTTGCTATAAATCCGAGCCAAGGAGCATCGACTTTCTACTTTTATGACCGCATAGAAAAGATTTGACCACGACATCAACAATATTTATGCTCGATGTAATAAAACTGCATTAAGCCAGACTCGTAAATGGACACACTTGCCAAACCACCCACTTGGATATCACAGCCCGAGTCTAAGTCCTGATTTATGGCCGTTGCCTCCTGCTGCTCTGTGAGCTTTGTGTGTTTTACATTCTTGTCGCCCGGCTTTATCCGCGTTGGTTTTTCTGAAAAAGTGACTTTCTAAAAATTTGTCCGGCCCCATTGTACGAGAACGGCCTAAGCGTGTTCTCCCAGATTTCAGCCTTGTGAATTGTTTGTTGTGACAGGCGAGTTTTATGGTTTAGGCTGGTAATGACGCCCGAGGTCTGCTCTAAGTCAATTATGGACAGGAAGAGATACTTATTTACCTTGGAATAGACACCGGACAAGTATTAGTGGGGATTGCAAAGAATTGTTAGTGATATCCAACTGATATATCTGAAGGTAATACGTTAAGTAACACGACAGTAATAATGACGAAGAAACAATTATAAAATACAGGGTTATTCAGAACTTATCTCTAAAACTTTGAGGATATGTGCATCCTTAAATAAGAAATCTATATCACCAAAAAAATTTATAATAAAAGTCTTAGGATTTCCCGCAGTTATACCATTATAAAGGATTACGTATATGGACAACTGTACTTGAACATCTGATATATCTACCACATTCCTAAGAATGTGGTAAAAAAAGTAAACACGTTTTTGTACCTCGAACGACGACCGAGCGAATAGAACTGGAGGGGGGATAATATCTCTATTGTCTATTCAGTCATCAGTCTATGTGTGTACTCTCTGTGTGCCGGTGTTTTATTTATCGCAGGAGTGTTAAACTATAAAATTTTCAAAATGGCTCATGTGTACGGTAATGCTGAGTTAATGGACTGTTACCAGTGGATTATCAATTAAAAGTTAGGTTTTGTGAGTGGTTGTTGCAGCAAAATGCTGAAAATCCCCAATTTACTTAATAATTTGCGTTTACAAGATCAGCAACCAGTAGGAACATTCGGTTTAGTGCGGCAAAATTGGATAAGGCATGCGGAAAATTGTGTACAAGTCCAGAAATATTATTTCGAACAGCTTTTGTAACAAGGTATGTGCAAATTTTTTATAAATTTCATGTTTCTAATGCCTAGTAATCAAGTAGCGCAATTCTTCAAAATTAGTGTAACAAAATTTTATTCATTTTAAAGACACGTCACTTTGGTCACATCTATCTATCTTTAAGTTTATTTTAAAGTAAAAACGTTGCAAATCTTTTTTGATTTGCCTACCACATTTCTACATGTATGTTGAACATCCCCAAATTTTATTATAAATAAGTTCTTAATAACACTGTATATTTACGACAAAGAAAAACTATTGGCTTATTTAGGTATGTGCTTCATTAAGAACGTCGAGTCTAATAACAATTTCTACGTTTTGTTTTTAAGTACAATGCTCTTTGCACGTGACAAAATGGAACCGCCGCATTGGCGATAATAACCTGACACTAATTTATAAACAGTATAAAACAGATCCATAATAACTATTTTAATGTTCAATAATGGATAAAGCGTATTTCTTTCAGTGTATATTATCTTCTTAAATTTAAACAATTCAATTAACATTATAAGACTTCTTCATAATGTTTACTTTATAATTTTTTTAAGTTTTAAATAAATTTTACCACAGGCTTAACTCCCTATTGAGTAACGACACTGCCCAGGGTGTTAACAAAACAAGATCTAATCAGCATAAAAGCGCCCTTTCCTTTTCTAGTTATGCATCCGTCGCCGGTGCAAACGTAGAAATATGACTGGAAGGTGCGAATAATATCGATCGCCATATTAGTCCGGCTATCGCGAGCGGCGGTTGTTATAAAGCAGGCTTATCAGGAGGAAAAGGCTGATATACGGCCGAGTAAAACAAAGTTATGACTGTAATGCGTTAACGATCAGTAAGCTTGTTAACACAGTTAAAAAAAAGGTGCACAGGTGCACAGTTGTGGCTATTATTCCTCGAAATTCCCGGCAGGGCAGCCTGCTGAATTAAGAAATTATTGCGGCAGCGATAGCATTACTGGAAAGTGGACTAATTGGACGGCAGGAATCTACAGGGTGATCGTTTTGGTTCGAACAACTATAAATAGTAGTATAAACGATGCTAAATATAGTACCTATAATATGCTAAATATTATTAACAGGAAGAAATTAGTAATTTACTATCTATCTATTTCCAATTTTTAAATATCAAATAGGTACCTCAAATATATAAATTTCTCTTGAATTCAGACCCTCGATAATTTTCAAAGATATCAAATTGATCCACCTTTTAAAAAAGTTAAGGTTTTACGGAAACTTTTGATTTATTAATATAATTTTAGCGTTTCGATGAAAAGTGTAACGCGATGAGCATGTCACACCGACATGGTTAGGTAGTGGGGGACCCAGTAGAGCGGGCGGCGTGGGCGCATAGTTTGGCATTCGTATTCGTATATTGCAAATTGCAAGTCTGAGAATCTGAGCCCTTATGTGAATGTAATATACAAGGTGGCAAAGTCTGTAAGTAGCAAATGGTAAGTTCTCAAATTAGAAGGTAACTTTTGCAGCTTTTTATAGTTCCAAATTTCCTTAATTCATTTTCAATGCACTCCGATCGTTGCAAGAATTGCGAAATCTGTGAATTTTTCCATGTAATTTCTGATGTACACACCGGTCCCGGGCTTTTTAATTAGGCTGTATATTAGACAGTTATTTGGATCAACTATTTTAATTTTTTAAGGTTCCCTGATGGTTGACTCACTGACACCAGTGAGAATACAATGCAAATCAAGTAGTCTTGAACAGTCGCTTGATCTTTCAACATATACCCACAAAAATGAACAAATAACCAGAAGTATATCTCTCTATTACGGGCTCGTTATCTCATCGCATCTCGCATCGCATCTCTATTACGCATCGTTAACCACCTGCGATATATTCTTCTAATATAAGTACTCGATTTTATTCGTTCTCTGTTGCTTGACTTGAATTTGACATGATCTCAAGTCAGGTACGTACTTTGAATATGAAGTCAAACTGTATTCCCTATCCCTACAAGAGTCTCCCATGGAGGATGAGCCAGAAATTTTACGCTCTTCACGCCTCTGTCCGAGGGGAAAACGCGTAATTATTAGGGAACCACCGCAAGGTGTAAATACGGTCGAGTTGGCGGTGGACAAATGTCGCATTGTTGATGATCGGATCGCGTGAGCCTGGCCAACTGTCCGGCAATTGTGAGCTATATCGTTGCATCCGTTACTTGCCTTTCATCATTAAACCTCGCCACTATTTCATTTGTTCCGAGGCGTTCTCGCGCAGGCAGAAGCAACCGTTTTCAGCCGGTAAAAAGCGAGTGTCGCGGATAAAAAATTCATTAATTTCATGCGCTGGGCCTGGAAAACTGTGAAACGACCGAAATGGATTTTGATTATAGTAATTTTCACTTGCACACGCTATTGTTACACTTTTTTTGGTGCGAGCGGTTTATGTCGCACCGTCCTTAATTCGTATTTAATTTGTCGTGGTAATGGGACGAGATGGGCGACAAATCATAAAAAATTAACGACGAGCCGCTGTAACGATGTAAATGGGACCGGTAAGTAATTTTATGTCACAAAAAGGAGGAAGACGATTGTCAACCGTCAATTTTATCTAATTACCCACCAGTACTCTACACAAATTAGTTATCCACAATTGAATCAAAATAAACGATACCCACATACTTGAAAACTGTCAAATGCGAAAATATTTTCTTTACTGACTAAATTTTATATCCTCATTTCTCGACTTTTCTTAAAAAAGTGGCAACGCCGCCCAACAGTGGAATGGATAAAATATGTCTCTGTTCAACTCATTAAAAATGCTGCCTCGTTAATACAGGTTTCATCCACCACCTGAGTAGAGTCCAGGTGCGTATCGCAAGGTTTTAGTACTTCGTGCGCATTTTTTATTCATGTTTTTGTGCTTTAAGAACGAGCATTGGATAAAAATAATATAATATGAAACCGATGATCTGAGAAGCGGTAAGTGAGGAAAATATTTTGAAAAACTTGAAACAAAGAGATAAGGACAGTGGCAGAAAGTAGGCGAAACAATAACAGTGAATGTAGATAGATATTCCCCGATCCTCAAGAGATAAAAGGACATTTTGAGAAGAAAGCAATAACAACTCATTACGAAAACTGTTGGTTATGAAATGCGTTATGAAAAAGTGATAAACAATTCGGTATCTCACAATTTTCTACGACAGATTCGACTTGTGGTTTGTGGTTTTTCCAAAAATGCACATGCAAAATATACACATAATTATATAAGATAAGAAATAGTTTTTCACTAATACTTTAAAACAACAAAAATGACAAACCATTTACATATTCCATCGATTGAGAGAAATGACGGCGTTATATAGGACTACTCACTAAAAACTCACCCTGTAGATAATGCTGGTACTTTTAATTACATTCTGAACAACCTGCGAACAAATTGAACATGCCAATACGATTCTCAATAACATATCTTTTATCTCCTAAGATATTAGACTCTAGATCTTGAAATTATACCTGTATAAGTATATACAAATTCCACTCAGCCTTCCCACATACCCTCGACATGAAATATTAGGAATGACATAATTTAAAGTAGCACAACAATATATCCTCTCGGTGAATAGCCTGACCGGGCGGTAGCGACACTACGTGTAGGCCGTTGATTGTGCTTGAAGCCCATTTAAATGTAACACAGGACACGGTTTGGGAGGACAGATGTGGTTTTGGGACAATAGCGGTAACGAGGTGGCCACAATATCTTATAATTCACCTCCTGACTTATTCGGCCCCGTTTTTATTTTTGGTTTTCCACAACGAGCCCGTATTCGTTGCGCCATAACTCACGTTGCAACAATGACCGCTGAACTATGTCAACACCTATAGTGCCGAGTTTTATCGAGCAGGGTGATTGGAGTGGGTTTGCAGATGCAATTTGTGACGTTTGAAGGTGAAACAAGACAAGGGAATCGATGATGACTGTTGAGCAGCAATCAGACGGATCTTCATGAGAGTCATGGTTCCATCGCTGATGAACGACAGAAACTAGCGGATCATTACTCTTACATCATCAATGTATGACAATGACATGACCAACGCCGTAGAAGAGAACAGATGATGACATTAATTTGTTGTTGGTAATCCAATTAATCATGTTGAAACTGTGTCTACATCTCGACTAGGATCAGTACGTGTGGTTCTACCATATTATTTTATTTTCACTTCAATGGAAGTTACTTCTACATTGCTCACTTTTCTCTTTGTAAATATTTGATGATACAAATAGCTAAGAAGAATTAGTATAGAAATCAAGTTTTATTCAGTTAATAATTCATACTAAAGATTGGACATAGATACATCTCAGTGGCCTGCGTTGTATTTAAACCACTGAAGTATATCTAATTATACGCTTGCGTCAGAACTTCCTGCATCGATTGAAGTCGAAGAACATCTAGCCGTATACAAATTGCGGCGGTAATAATTGCTGTATCAACATATATATCTTACCGAGCCTTCCCAGGCTAAGAAAGCCGTAGCATAAATTTGATTTAATCTGTTCTTAATCCGAGGCGACATATCTATAAGTAGTTAAATTTAAATTCTGATGAAAGCGATAGTACCCCGTTTTACTATTTGGTAAATGACATACCAGATGTCAGTGGAACAAGTCCTTCCTGCAGATGATACAAGATAACGCCAATTATAGAATTTTGGAGTATTATGTAACAGTCCGTGAGAAGGTAGAATTAAATCAGGTAAATGAGCCGAATTTGACGGTGGAATCGGTCTTGTTTGTGAGATAGCATCGTCAGGTCACGTGCCTTTGTCTAAATTTTTCTATTTTGTTATTTACACAATTATTTCTTCTGTAGTTTCATATGTTGGAATCAAAAAACAGAGAGAAGATGCAAAACAATTATAAATAAATTATCTGTTTGCCCACTATACAAAACAAGTTGATTAGCAGTGAACAGACATACTTTTAAAAAATCTTAAGGTAAAAGTGTCATTTAACACGTTGAACAGTCACCAATAACATGTTGAATATAAAAAGTTAACCACAAATGAATTTCAAAAGAAAGATAAAAGTCATCTAGAAGTTTCCATAGTAGAAATATTTACACACATCACATATAAGGTTATAAATCGTTAAGTGGGTCCTACAGGAACCATACAAGGAGCGATTGAAACTCCTACTTAAATCCAAACTTCACTCTAGAAACCTCTTTAAGGCCATAATACATTTGCGGTTCCTATGGTCAGCAAGGGATATAGAAAACAAATATACTAACAAGAACAAACACTGACGTAGTTCTCCACATAACACCAAAATACGATACTGCACTCGACGCGCGTTTTGCCAACCAAGTTGGCATCATCTGGAGATAATGCTAATCTAAATATTAAAACTAGTTTTTATCATCTCCAGATGGAAAATCCTAGAAAACTAGCTACATAATTAATCAGCAACCACCAGCAGACATAGACCGGTTTCTAGAGTGTTAGTTCTCGTTAGTATATCAGAGATGGAGGAACCTATTAGATAGTCCCACCTATTTCTCACCACCATGAAAGGTGAAAGGAGCGTATGTTTTATTATTTTCCGAGATATAACTAGAACTATATTTTTTAGATTCAACTTAATCGCATTTAATTTTTCTATTAAAATCATGAACCATCTTGTAATACTCGTAGTGCAGAGTTACATTCCCCCATCAGTACAAGCTTCTACCCATCCTATTAAGGGTAAGTAAGTAAGTGTGCGATAAATAAGACCCTCGACTATTTAGCGGGGAAGGCCCGGAATATCCCACTTAATTGAAAAGGAATTACGCTGCTCATTTTGAAATTTTTGCGGCGAGTTGTAATAAGGTTGTCGGAACAAGGCTCGAACCGGGAGCGTGATTTGATTTAGAGAGAGGCTGGGGGTTAATTAAGTGGCTCGGAGCTAGGGGAGACTCCGGAGATACACCGGAAGAGAGCATCTAATTCGTATCCGCGCCCCCTCTTCAGCGGCCTCTCATTGATTTCTCGCACTAAGCCCGGCAAATTGGCTCTTCTCCTCTCTTCAACCCCCGTGCGCCCTGCACAAGCCGGATAAGGGCTGTATTTATGGTCAAGGTGGATTCCGGCACGTGGGTGGCTTCATTCAATTCCAACCCCGATTTATTGCCGGCAGACTTTCTGAAAGGGTGGTTCAGGAAAGGAAAACTTTCGATTTAGCTACAGCTATCTCATGTTGATCCAATTGTAACGTTTGTAATTTACAAATGTAAATTTTCCGTTATTATTTGTTGTGTTTTCTCTCAGCCAGTAGGGATTTTTTGAAACTTCTTTCTGAATGTATTTGTATAGTTGAGGAACTCCTTTATTTTTCCATCTCTAGATGTGACCGTTCGACACATTTAGCGATGAAGGAGAATCGCGCGGTAAACAGTGAAGAATGAAGAAGCAATGACGATTTCCGAGGTACCTGTTGTATGGAACTCCTTTATTTGTCCATCTCTATAGAGGTGTTCTTGACATCTAGAGATGCAGGAGAATCGCGGTAAACAGAATGAAGAAGCAATGACGATTTCCGAGGTATCTGTTGTATGGAACTCCTGTATTTGTCCATCTCTATAGAGGTGTTCTTCACATCTAGAGATGCAGGAGAATCGCGGTAAACACTGAAGAATGAAGAAGCAATGGCGATCTGAGAGGTATCTGTCGTATGGAAATTCAGTAAATTTTAAGTCTAACCCCTATATGTGATTTGTTTGCTATTACGACTCTTTACTGATAACCTCTTCTGATAAGTACCTAGTTTTCCATGTAATAAGTTTGTGTTGACCTAGCTCAGGAAATCCTTTGTATGAGCACGCGGCTTGTATCGTCTCGAATCGAATGGTCCATATTCTTCAGTAATCATTGACCTTATTTACAGGGTTTTAGGAATATATGGAAATATCCTTTTATGTAGAACTACTTTCACGTTTTGTTTGGAATGTTTATGGTTTATCGTACTTACCTGTTAGTGAATCAAGCTTACGTTACAGTATATAGAGAGTACTGAAGAGTATATCTCAAGAAGCTTCGTTATTATTAATTTCTCGAAGAGTTAATTATTGATTCCATGGTTTCTATTGACTCTTATCTAGAATTGGAGGACACATCTTCCATATCTTTAACAAGTTTGAGTTTATCTTCTAGAGAATGTCTGCTACGATACTGGCTGATGCAGGAGCAGACATCGCCACTCTTAAAAGGCATAGTGAATGGAAAACAACGAAAGTGGCACAATGATGTATAGGGAATTCCATTCAACAAAAACCTGATGTAGCCTCAAAAATATTGGGTCAAAGAGAGATCAATATAAATACAAACACTGCCTCTTCTTCATCAAATACATGCGCAGGGCTTTCCATAACCAATTGTAAAAAGTTAATAAAGAAGATAAGATATGATTTAAGGTGACAACAAAAGAATAGTTAGTTCAAGAATTGGGATGTATTTTTGCGTGTCAGAAAATTTTTGAAAATTGTAAACAGAAAACTCGTGCGATGGTAGGGTTGTACCATTTAGTATAAGGAAGAAAGATAATTATCTGGACGTTATAGAGAAAAATGAAAACAAACATACTAACCCCTCTGCTTCAATAGAAATAAGTCTCACGACAATTTGCGTAGTATAATCTTGACAGCTCACCCTGTGTATTATACAATCATCATTTTCTAATAATAGATTCATATTGCCACTGTAAACAACCCGTGGGTCGTTAGTTCCGATAATGGAAGGATCTATTGCGAGTTATCCTCCAAAGACCGATTATCGTCCAATGGGCGAATCATAATCAAGGCCCGGTAAATAAATTACCTACCTACAAAGGGTTTAATTAGATAAAAGCCCGCGCGAGGGATGATTTAGTGAAACGACGGGGGGCGTCGGGGGCGGCAGTCGACAGCCTCTCCGTCCTCGGGCGGGTCCGATAGAGCGTCGACGATTCGATCGGTGACAGGTGTCTCGGCCCGGTTTCATCGTTAATTGAGGACGTTAATATAGGCCGCTGTGTCGCTCTGATCGGCAGCGCCCTCTAGGGACCTATTTTATCCTCATGCGCTTGGATGCAAAACGTGTAATACACATACGCTTAAGTATTATCTATTTGAGAGGATTGGGTTTGAGATAAATGAGAGACTTTGAATACAAAAAGATTCTGAACATATTAATCAGATGAGTAAATAATGGCAAACTCTCGTGAGTTATAATAATTGCCTTTTGACGTAGAGATTAAGTTAAGTATTACAATTACCTGAGTAATAGCTTGGTTTGTTTCACACACTTTTTTTAGTTTACGGTTACGCTTTCTACGAATTTATGTTAATAACGGAATCAACTATTTATTTTTATAAATATACATATTTACATATCTATTGGTAAAAGACTATTCGTAATTTAGACTTTAAGAACCATGTATGAATAGTGTCTTACACAAACCACCCTCAGCAATTCTGTTGCAAGTATAGAGATGACAATATAATAAACAGTTTACGTTAATAATGAAATATATCGTTAAAAAATAGACCGAATCGCAACAGTCTCAGATCTGAGCCCTGAGGAGCCGCAGATGTCACTGTAACTTCCATAAAAATATAATGGACCGAGTTCTGTTGTTTTATGCAGTTATATACAGGGTTATTCAGAACTTATCTCTAAAACTTTGAGGATATGTGCATCCTTAAATAAGAAATCGATATCACCAAAAAAATTTATAATAAAAGGCTTAGAATTTCCCGTAAACAATGTTTAAAGTTATACCATTATAAAGGACTAACTAGCTGGGCAACTGTACTTCAACGACATCTGATATATCACATTCCTTCAAAAAACAGTAAACAACAGTTTTTGTACCTGGCGAATACAATTAGAGTGGGGATAATATCTCTTATTGTGTATGCAATCATCAGTCTTACTGTGTCGCTGTCTCTGTGCGGGTGTTATTTATCGAGTGTGAAACTGTAAAATTTTCAAAATGGCTCAGGTGTACAGTAATGCTGAGTTAATAGACATGATCCTTATTTATGGCGAAGTTGGACAAAATTCATTGGCAGCTTCGCGCTTGTATGCGGAACGATTTCCGAATCGACACACCGACACATCGACAGTTAGGTTTTGTGAGTGGTTGTTGCAGCAAAATGCTGAAAATCCCCAATTTACTTAATAATTTGCGTTTACAAGATCAGCAACCAGGAGGAACATTCGGTTTAGTGCGGCAAAATTGGATAAGGGCATGCCCAAAATTGTGTACAAATCCAGGAATATTATTTCGAACAGCTTTTGTAACAAGGTATGTGCAACCTTTTTATAAATTTCATGTTTCTAATACCTAGTAATCAAGTAGCGCAATTCAATTCTTCAAAATTAGTGTAACAAAATTTTATTCATTTTAAAGACACGTCACTTTGGTCACATCTATCTATCTTTAAGTTTATTTTAAAGTAAAAACGCTGCAAATCTTTTTTGCGCCGGGTGCGCCGGTGTTTTTCGTGCTAGCCAGTTTGCATTGTCAGTCCCAAGGTCACTCCATCACAGTGGACCAGTATCCAGCGGCGTGCAATGAAAAATTTTTAAATAGTTCAGACCCCGTTAAAAATAATTTTTTTTGCACTACCACATTTCTACATGTATGTTGAACATCCCCAAATTTTATTATGGATAAGTTCTGAATAACCCTGTATATAAAGAGAGAGAGATAAATGATTTATCAAAGTCAGAGGATAAATCTCTGGCGTAACGCCAGAATGGTCAATCTTTTGCCATATAATTCACTTGTTTGTCGTGAATGTATCAAATCAATGATAGCCTTACTTTCAACAGGAGTTAAAATACTACTTTGTTGCTGCTACGTCACGAGGCAGTGCCAGTTTGTTCATTTTGTAACCAACTATATAAATTATCACCTTTCCTGAGAGAATGCGAAAGGGCACCCATGCCACTCGCCGACTAATAACAGGGCAAGCGCAGCTCTTCCCATTACGTATGGTAATTGCCAGCGTTTAGCCGGAATCGGCGAAATGCGAATTAAAAAAAATTCAAATTACCTCAAAATTCGGATGTGTTACATCGTTGTTTATGGTAATTACCGGTTTATTTCACTGTTTATTCCACACAGAGGGATAATTTATCGTTCTGGCCGGATGAAATTGAATCTATCGCCGATGAAATGAAAACTTTATGCGATGGGGCAGGGCCGTACCAGGTTTTGACGCCCCATGGAACTGGCCTGAAAATACAAGGTGCAACGAATTCGTTTCACACTATCGGAATCTGTGGCTCTATTTGAACGCATTTTAAGTTGTTCTATCATACGATGTATTCAAGTATTGATCCCATGTTTAGTTTCTTACAAATCATCATACTATTTTAAATACGGACCAATAATGTTGGTGCTTTTCTTGTATTATTCAGAACAATTACCAATTAGCCTTAAACACAAAATTAAACACGTACTTAATATATATTTCAAATATTATATTACAGCGAAAGTTGTTTAAAATTCATAAAAATTATAAAATCAAAAGTATAAAAATATATGTTATATAATTTCAGTTCTATAATTGATTGATTTGAGACTATGATTGATGGAAAATGGTAAACTGTATATCTGACGTTAAACAATCTAGGTCGTTTATACACAATAAAAATATCACAGGTCCCAACCCCGATCCCTGAGGATCACCTATGATAACTTCTATATGGTTGGACTCTATGATATAATTATGGTCACATATTGACAACGCCCTATTAAAAAAGTTATTTTCCACTCATATACAGTAACTTCAATAAACACTTGGCACAAATAGCATTTATTACGAGTGTCAACATTATATAGAAGCAGGAAAGATTATTTCACCGGCTTGCTTACTACGTGAAGCAAGGATATCAGACTAGTCCATCTCTGAGCTCGGATATCGAGTAGGTACTTTCAGTAGCTGTCTTGAACACGTGATATATTGCCGAAAGTTATGCATAGAAAGGTAATTCCAATTGTCAGCCGTAACTGGCTCGTAAACACAACCGGCAACCGCGGAATGTATCGATTTGAATTTATGTGTTGCTACAAACTTTAGAGGCAACAAACTTCGCTCGGAAACACAATGAGCCGTCCAAATACATGAAAATATACAGAGTGATCAATTATTACCGAAGGAAACGCTATAAGGGAATAGATTTTTTTTTATAAATATATTAATTTAGATTTATTTAAGAGAAATATATAAACATTTTAATTTTTTTATGACGGCAAATTATTATTTGTGATAGACTTAGGGCCCGTTTGCACTCCCTTGTCGAACTTAGGCAACCGAAACATAGATGTCGCACTGAAAATGTAATCGATCAAACAAATTGTAACATTTTAATCAAAAACAGTACAAGGTCCACTGCAATTTAGGAATTTTTTGTTGCACGTCACAAATTTAGTAGCCTTATTGGCGATTCAAATTACCGATGAGGGCGCTGCAAATTGTAAATAAATATGGAGGAAAAGGAGTAAAATTTTGCATTTCATATCACATCAACTAGCAATTTAGCATTCAACTGCCATAAATATAATGACTTCATGTCCTAGTTAGGGTGAAATAAAAGATAAAAAGAGTGATAAAAATAGTCAAACGTCCCATAAGTGCTTCATTGCTAATTATATATGAATTTTTGGGTTGAAACAGGTACCCTAGTTTTTGTTTACTTACATTTTGGACTAAAATAAGTGTGATAAACTGTATGGTGATACAGTTTCTGTATGGTGATACACACATTAGTGCTTGTTTTTTGTTAAATAAATGTTTAAATTAAAATATATTTTGTTTTTATAAGACTAATAATAGAAAAGTATAGATAAACTGCAACAAACTGGTTATGTTGTGTAAATAAACGTGTTCCCTATTGTTAAATTGTTACATGCCTTTTGGAGAAATGAGAGAGAAACAGTTTCTTATACTAGGGCCAAACTTCTACCTATCTTCAAGCTTAAACACTTTTATTGACACATTTTGTGGAATGACACCCATAAACACGGCAGTTTGTGATGTGCTGATTTCTTTTGAATGCCATTCTAAAATGTAAAAATTAAGATGTACAAATACTAACCACGTCGTTTTTAACTTTGTAATACCAAAAAAGTCACAAGCACCACTACATTATTACGTTAAACAAACCCAAATACTTGTTATTTATCATTATATCAGCACTAAGCCTCCAAAAATTACCTTTTAAGTAGGTTCAAATATGTTCATGCAGAGGGCGCATTCATTTTTGGAATCGCCAATATTGAATCATATATTTTATAGAACATGAATTCTTGAAAGCTGAATTTTCTCACGGTGAATAAAAGTTACGCCAAAACCGTGTTCGTATATACATTCTTACATGTGTGAAAAGAACCATACGAGGAAATAAAAAAAAGAAGCATGTTGTAGTGTAGCGGCGGCGTTAATTTCACTTTTTCCACAATATCAACCCGATTACGCCGGCGTTAATCAAAAAATCACAACCGCTTTGAGTAGGGTTCCTGTAAAAGGCGAAGCACCTGCTTTTTACGAGATTCTAATCTGACACACGTCATATATATCATTCCACCTTTACAGGCTTAGCTAAAAGTGGTTTTATATTTGTGCGCTGGGTTGAGTATTACACCGTGGACAAACTTAAATTGGCTTTTCTTTACTAGGTACTAAATGTATTTTGAAATTTGTGTCCTTAGTTTATGAAACTGAAGTGTTTTATAAAATATAGGTAAGGCCAGTTATGAAATTTACTTAAAACCTAATGACAGGATAATGACAGGATGAATGGACAGAATATATTTTTTTTATATTTGTGCAGACGCGGCTACACCACAAGGATAAATAAATAAACAGACTCAATTCAAACAAATCAAACAAACTCTATTCCTTCCTCTAACCTCGATGCTCGAATAACCTGAGATGCTATCCTGAAACGACCAGTGCTGTAGCGTCTCGAAAGTTCGAAGGTTTACCCATCCGTTTATCACCTAGTTTTTCTGTGATTAATTCCATTGATTTCATTAATAAGGTGAAAAATATCCAGTTGCAAGAAGGTGAAGTTTTGATCTCCTTTGACGTTTGTTCATTGTTTCCAAGTGTTGCTCTACCACAGACCTTGGACTACCTTAAGTATCTACTCGAATCAAATAACCTCAGTCAAGATGTAGTAGAAGAATATCTTCAACTCACTAAATTTTGTATAAATCAAAATTGCTTTCGATTCAATGGTAATTTTTTCAAACAACATGAGGGTACAGCAATGGGTAACTCTTTGTCACCATTCATTGCCAATCTCTTCTTGAACATATTTGAAACGGAAGCAAAAGAAGAATTCGAGTATTTCCACAGGGTTTCGTTTAGATATGTGGATGATATCTTTACAGTGTTTGATACAAAAGTCACTGATGTGGTCTTGGTAAGGTTTTTAAAGATATAGGTATGTCAGTGGTTTATTCATCGGGAAATAAACTACACCAACTTTTAGGTAATCCAAAAGACAAAATAGAAGCTAAGGAAAGTCGGGGATTTACGAAATTCGCTGTAAAGACTGAGATCAAAAGTATGTTGGACAAACTAGAAGGTCAATTCAAACTAGATGCAAGGAACATATGTCTCATCTCAAATATGGTAGAACAAATAAGTCTAGTGTCGCCCAACATGCGTTTGAGAACAACCATAAAATAGATAATAGCAATTTAAGACTAATTAGGAATGTAACAAATTCCAGACAGCTGGATGCTTTTGAGAGTTTGGAAATTGCAAAATGTAAAAATAGTATAAATGGTGACAGAGGGCCAATCCTATATAGCCCGCTTTATTGGTTAGTAAATTAAGGTTTACTGGTCCTTCGCGATGGTTCACTGAACCGTAGAAATAGTTTAGGTATAAATAAGGCATAATGTTAGCGTAGGTTTTAGTTTGGCGAAACGCCTGTCGAGTGCAGTATAGTGTTTTGGTATTATGTGGAAAACTACGTCAGTGTTACCTTATCACTGGGTTTATTATAGTAGATATCATACCTAATCATAGTCAATATCAGTGAACAACCAGATCAGTATCTGTATTCTATAAGAGACAATAGCTTTACAAAAACATATTATGGGATTAGTTCGGGACTTAGTTTGGTTCACCGTGTAGGTAAGGTATCTCATTCCACGTTAACAGGCTCCTTTATAATAAAGTGGCTTTATATTTGTGCGCTCACAAATATTAGATTCGATTAAATTACTGTACAGGTAGAGGGAACGGTGAAATGTTCTCTAGACCCGTTCCAGACATCGGAATTTGTTACTACTGATTATGAAATTAATAGCAGTGGAATCTAAATTGTTATTTATTAATTAATTTATATCTTAATGCTATCAAAGATATTAACTTGATGCGTACACAATACAGAATATTTGTTAAAAGCAGAAGAGAGTTTGTAGTAGAGGCAGTGACAGTGGTAGTAAAAAGGCAGTCCCCCCCCACTTTAGAAACTTCTACATAATATGTTGTGTCTGTAGGTAAATTTTAGAAATTAGTTCGAGGATATTCTAAAATCCATCGAAGATATTCTAAAACTTGGTTATAAAAAAGACAATGACGAATTGTGTTAGCTGAATGATTCAAGAACATTATTGAAGGCAACAAATGAATCTACAAACCTGACTATACAGGGTGTTAGTTAAACGTGCGGCAAAAATTCAAGAGGTTATTCTTTGGACTATTCTAAGGATATTTTATCCTTTGATGATTTTTGAAAAAGCGCTTTGTTGCGGAGATATAGGGCGAAAAAAATGTTCAATAAGTCCAATTTTGGTATTTTAAAGTATTCAATATCTTTCAAAGTAATCATCAACGTCTTCAAGAAACGGGAACATTGAAGCGAAGTGGAGGACCAGGAAGGCCAAGGACTGTAAGAACGGTAGACGTAGAAGAGAATGTGCTGGACATGATAGAAGAAGATCCAGGTACTTCTATGCGAAGAATTGCAAATACTTTGATTGTAAGTAATTGGACTGTTCGGAAAATTCTGAGAGATAATTTGTTGTACCCATACCACATTCAACGCGTTCAGGCACTTCTTCCTGCGGATTTTGCTCCACGTATTGCATTTTGTCAATGGCTTTTGCACACATTGGTTGAAATCCCTCAACTACTTACGCTGATTCTTTTCACCGATGAAGCCAGTTTCTCGCGAAATGCAATAAGGAATTTCCACAATAACCATGTGTGGGCTGACGAAAATCCACATGATATTTGTGAAGATCGGTTTCAACATCAATTCTCGTTGAACGTTTGGTTGGAATTGTGGGTGACTAGCTAATTGGACCGGTATTTCTACCAGGAAGACTTACCGGCGAAGTATACCACAACTTTTTGGATGCTGGTGCACCACCTCATGTTAGTGTAGTTGCTCGAGAGTTTTTAACAGCAACATACGGAGATCGCTGGATTGGTCGAGGTGGACCTCACGTATGGCCTGCTCGATCCCCGGACTTAAACCCCCTGGATTATTTCCTATGAAGCTATCTAAAGTCTTTAGTTTATACTAGACCAGTGGAAGATGTGGACGATTTAAGAGATCGGATAACTGCTGGGTGTAACTCAATAAGAAACGACCCTGGTGTTTTTGAAGGAGTTGGGAAGTCTATGAGAAGAAGATTGGATGGTTGCATCCGAGCTGGAGGTAGCCATTTTGAACAATTCTTGTAGGTTCAAAAATGTTTTCGCCCTATATCTTCGCAACAAAGCGCTCTTTCAAAAATCATCAAAGGATAAAATGTCCTTAGAATAGTCCAAGGAATAACACTTGCATTTTTGCCGCATGTTTAACTAACACCCTGTATAACCATTTTACAAAACCTCTAGGAATGGGCCATGGGTGTCTTTAAGTTTTTGCAAAAAACATAAGGTGTTTTTATCTCTATTTCTAAGAATAACAGAGTTACAACAATTTTGACATTAGTCTCGAATTGTTGAGGCATGCATCTAAATAACAAAGGAAGAATAACATATTTGCGTCTTGTACGTAAAAAGATATGGGACATCAAATTTGACACAAATTTTCCATGGAACACTTCATATGTCCATCAGTTTATTTAAATGCCTTATTTTATAAATATAGGTAAGCAAACATCTGAGTCGCAGAAATATTTCTTTAGGAGTTATACTCATTCCTATGCTCTTAAAACTAACCACCCGTTTGATCGAAGTCTGACCAGAGTCCTACAGACACTATCGACCTCACACGGAACGCAATTGTTTGTCAAATGCACAGGACTCGCAAGAAACGTTATACTACGGCAATAAACTCTACAATCCGACGCGGAACCCCCAGCATTGTCCGCCGAATACCTGTAATCGAACACTTAATCGTAAACGTTGCTCCCAAGGCAGTAAACAACGCTGATGGAGTCATCCAGCAATTAAGCCCGCTCCGAAATCAGATAAAGCACTTAAACCGAACAATATTGTAAACGGGGAGCAGTTCTTAATTTTATAATGTCCGCCGGTTATTGAGTCATTTCCAAAGAACCCGTTTGGGAGATGGAGATAAGCAAATGTGATTTTTATTGACGGATCGGGCAGATAATTCTGTCACGGGAGGTGTGGCTGGGGCTATTTCGGTGGTTTTTTATCGTTATCATGATGGAGGTGGGCTTTTTCTGATGTATAATCCATCCGCCTTTCCTTATAACTCTATCCCTTCGGAATATCCCTACAGTTTGTCCGCATCAAATATATTATCATAGTTATTTACTGAAACCATGATATTATGCATATATTCTGGTTAGGTTTATGAAAAACTAGTAATTAATGGGCCTTTTCCACATCTTTTTTTTATTCGCTTATTATAAAATATATACTTAGTTATGCCTAAAAAGTATTTTTTTAAATTTTTTTCTTCGCCAGATTTATTTTGAAAAAAATGGTTAAAATTACCATATATTTCAAATAACGCGCCATTGACGTCATACTCCAGTTGTCTGTTGGCTGCCCTGCAGTTTGTGTTCTGTCAAATGAAGTGTACTTAACATAACTTTCATTTTGTGTTTCGATTAATTTGATTTAAAATGAATTCTTAACCGTATGATATCTTATGGCTGATTCAGACAATCTTCCAAGAGTCGACAGTGAAATGGTTAACGATTTCTACGTCACAAATATGAACTTTCTTAAGTGCTGAAGTGCGCAATGTTAAGATAAGAAGGTTAGGTTTTATAACCTAAGTTATCAAATCATCATTTAGTTGATTCTACCATAGATTGTGCAGTGTTGTCACCTTTAGTGAAAAATACCTAAACAATATTTTGCTCAAGGGATAAATTGTAAAATAATCATGTTGATTTGCTTTAGTAACAATTAATGGAGAATATTTCACCTAAAAATACATATTTTCATTTCAAAATTACCATTTCACCTAAAAATACATAATATTTTCTTTTCAAAATTACCAGAATGTAAATTTAATCGTTGCCAAGAAAAAAATAAAATTATATGTGGCAACGTGGAGCCCTTCTTTGACTTGTCTACATTTTATTGGCCACTGGAGTGTGATGTCAGCGAACCGCGCAGTTTGAAATGATTCATGAAGACCGGTCCCTTTGCACTTGAATAACTTCGCTTAATTACAATTCTTTACTAAATTGGGTTGATTCTACCTTTACTTATGTACCAGTATAACGGTTGATATTAATAAAATAGTCAAATTCAATTTAGTGGAAAAGGCCCATTGAAGCCAGAGGATGTTTTATTCATATATTAAAATATATGAAAGCTGTTGTAATGATGTTAGGTAAACCGGTGTTACATGTAATTTTGACAAGCATTGGGAGCCCGGAAACGGAAAGAGATACAGGGTGCGTATTAGAAAAATCTTTAAGTATAAGTTTGTTTTTCGAGATCCCAATGTTGGCTAAAACTAAGTGTAAGTTAATAAAAAATGGGTCTGAACATCATCCACCTGTAAATTCATTGTAAATTTGGGTAGAAACTAGAACCGTTAACAGTGTCACCCTTAATAAAAAAGTTGGCAAATATAAAAATATTGGTCGCAATAATAACAGAATGCCCACAATATTCCACACTAATTCAATAAAAATTGCATTATATCGAGAGGCGCGCCAATAAAACTTTACGACTCCATGGGGCGCTAGAATATTGAAAAAATCACAATATCAGTGGCCTCCCTCTGGCCACATGTGGCTTGTAAGAGGGTGGATTACCCCAACGCCTGTATTACATTTCAATTGCCGTGTATAACACGGAAATCGGGACGTTATTGTTGGGGTACATGCATCTCTATTGCAGCCCACTCATTTGATTCATTTGTCAATTTTGTAAATTACCCTGAGGATCCAGTACGGGTGTCAGAGCAATAAATAAGCGAGTAAGTCATCGGAAAGATTATAGTTTCCCGAAATATCAATGGTAGGGTGGATATAAATTGTATAGTACCTAGTTGGGATAAAATTGATTCATATAAGGGGGCTGTGTGTATCTTTTATATAGATATCTATCTAATAATGTAAATTTAATGGAAAAAATGAATTATGAAAAACAATTTTTTTATACCTACATAATTACAGTTGATCGAAAACGTTTTGACAGTGTAACGACCGGAAACAGTAGCAAGGTTATGTTAGTATTACAATCACAAAAAACTGTATTTCAAGCTATAAATTAACAGTAAAAAGCCCAAAATCACCAATAAAAAATATGCGCGAATTACCAAAACCGCGCTACGCACCCGAATTCTACTCAAGTGGTGGATGAAGGCAGTAAGAGAGAGGCAGCATTTGCAGTGAGTTAAACAGAGACACGCTCTATCGATTACAGGCATGTTGGGCGGCGTTGCCATTTTTTTTAAGGAAAGTCCTACAGTTTGTAGAATTCAATGGAGAAATTTAAGAATTAAGTGTCACAACAATGCAGCGCAATTTTGTTGATGTCTGTTCAACACTATCAACACCTTTTCAATCGATTGTAATTAGATATTAATTATTCTGGATTTATTTGTAGTTAAAAATGTTGCTCAAATTATTAAATGCCTAGGTATATTGAATCATGGGTATCATATTACAGAAAATTTGTAATATAACATGTGTGCATGATTTCGACATTTATCTACTTGTAAAAAAATAATAGTAACATTGCATAGGAGCCACTGCGGTATCCAGATCTGACCTCTCTAGATTCTTAAATACAAAATCTAATCTCGCAAGATATTCTAATATTCTAATCACACATATCATATGAAAACTAAGTCATGATAATTATTTACTTGTACCAAATAACTTAGTCTATACCATATTTATAGTCTATAACAAATATCTATGTAAATCACTTATTTTATTCCAAATATCGATTGGTTTGGTATCTGCAAAGATATGTGTGGAATATACTGGGTAGATACCACGTGCACTGACACATCATTTATAATATTTACAATCAGATTACGGCCCTAATTCTGAGCCCTGTGGAACACCTTTAAGGAATTAATGTAATTCTTTCTAATAATGGTTTATTATAACTCCACTTTGCTATTAAACATTCCGAAGGTGATAGAACTTCAGTGTCTATATCTTTATAGATATACTTCACTTTTATATATATATTTTTTTTTATTCTAATGTTTCATTCAAAAATCAAAATTTGATGTGCAAAAAATCATCCTAATAACTTACCTCCCAGTCTTCGTGATGATCATCTCCGTGCCCAGATCGTGGAACTTATCCCAGAGATCCTTGGTTTCCAAGTGACAGTCCACGTTTAGCAGTTCCTCGCAGTTGCAGAGGATCTTCTGCGCCTTCGGCGTGGCCACCTTCTCGGCGACGATGTCCGGAGAGTCTCGATCCAAATCCGCCGTTTCAGAGCCACAGTCCGAGATGACCGGGCTCTGTCTGAGAGCTTTGGGTTTGGTGGTTCTAGGGGACTCGCTGTCGGAACACTCCTCGACGTCGACTTCTATGTCGTCGTCTTCGAGGGGGTCTTCTACGGCGGGGGAGCTGACGCAGGAGAGGCCATCTGAAAGACAGGGCTAGTTAAAATGAGATAAAACTAAGTGGTGTAATATGGGATAAATATGAACAATGGTGTAATTGAAAGAAAAGATATTTTGACCCAATATACTGTAACGGTTTCGTTTTTAGTAACTAATAAAATACCTTTCTTAGTTGTTTCAAACTAATATTTCTTATCTCATTATGTGTGTTTACCTTTTTGTTACACACCAATCCTGTATTTAAAGTATTCTATGTATTCGGTGTATATTAAGTGCTTATAATCCCGACTTCACTCTCGTGGTTGTGCATTAGGTCTATCTATACATAGTCCTAGGTTACATAAACTAAAGTTCAGAACAATATAGTGACGCCATCTCGTGTTAAGAACGGGAGCGGATGGAGGACGTAAGAGAACGAGAGGGGGAGCAAAAAGGATGGCGAAGATTGGCATTGGCGAGCGAGTTCAGTGAATTAAGCAGCTTCCAAAGTTTTAAGAAAAAAGCTTATATAAAAGATGAATTAATCTTAGTAAACGAATCCTACTATTCCCTAATGTGATTATGAGAAAATAATCATTTCAGTACTTTGATTTGTGAATTGGCAGCTGAACGTATGAACAACGTTAACCCCGAAACCAACTGTTCTTATGTGAGTACTTTATTACTTATTTTGGAAGTGCATCTTAAACCACGTTACGTATACCGTGCCTTAGACTAACTTACCCTATGCATAGGTCGTGTGTGCGAATTAATTTAAGGGCCCTTACTATTACCTCGCGGACTGTAAATATCTAAAAACTGCTTTTTTTGGTAGATCTTTAGTACCGCCAAATTACATTTTGTCAAGCTTTATTGCCGTAAAACTTTCACTCATTTTTGTACATTTGAGTGTGTATGTCCTGATATTTAGATTTAAGTGTGTCTTTTATGTATGTACCGTTCGTATAGTTGAGAGAATTATATTAAAAATTTAGTTTGTTCTTGTCAAGTGTTTTTTTGCAATTATTGTTTTCACTTAGATAGGAACTATACCTTTACTCTGTACCATCAAAAAAGATCAATTGATGGCGCCCAAGTTTGGCAGCTAATAAATAACCCTGCAGTACTTCACTCTGCTCGCCCCTGATAGAGAGTTTCATCGCCATAGCACAAGTATAAAGATATATACAGTAGTTTCACTCTTTAAATTTTTTGTACAAAAGTTTTTAATGCACATGTCTGCTCTTGGGTAGTATGCGCGTTGGTAGAGATGTAGAAGGGGAGGAATGGGCCGGCGTATGTTATTTTATGGGCGCACATTTGCTTTTTGCTTTACAGGTAATCAGCATACGTTTGTGTGTCTAGGCATTTGTGTTTGTGATTTTGATAAGTGTTTTGTATTGTATGTAACATGGCTACAAAATATTGTTTCATTTGTAAACGAAATTCTGTTAGGCCACCTTTTTTACTCCAAAAAATAATAGTCCGGGCCTGTGCGTGTCCCCCAAAAACGGTCACTACTGCGCATGATTGTGCTTGGGTAGTATGCGCAGTGGTCTTTTTGGGGGGTTAAAAAAACAAAACTTAAGGACACCAACATCAAAGAGATTTTGCCGAGTGAAATTACTGTATATATCTTTATACTTGTGGCCATAGTAAGTATATTTTGTACCTTTATCTAAAAATCATAAATAACGGAAGTAGTCGTTATACAATTGGCGCCCAACGTGCCGTCAATTATTAGTATATTTTTGTACCTTTACCTATACCTTATAAATAACGAAATTTGTCGTTATAATACTAGGAACAATTTGTACCTACTTGCCATATTGTCACGGATGGATTAGGAATTTTAACATGCAGGATGCAAGAATACTGGAACTAAATGTTCCTGACTGGAAGGTGAACAATAGAAGAGGAAAAAAGGAAACAGGTCTCAGGAATTTACAACAAAGCAATTTTAGAAGACTATCAACTGATGGATCCAGTTGGAGACCACACAAGCAGCAAAAAGAAAAATAAGAGGCGTGGCAGATAGATAATAATATATGTACAGGGTGTTTATATGTGTCCAACAAGATGGTTGCCCAGAATTCCGACCCAAGCATTAAAATTTTGAGGAGTGAGTATGAAATTCTCTGATTAAATGAGGATTAGTATCACTTCAATAGTGACAATTGTGTCTATTCGCTTCGCTATTCAATATAAATGTACATTTGTCCGAAAAACACGTATTGTAGAGAAGATAGATTGCGATTTTACTTCGCATTTATTATTTAGAAACGAACCCATTGCAACAAACTTATCCTTCAGTTGTTTAACGTACTGATGGCCTACATTTCCTTTCTGGATGATTGGCATTATTAAATTGCAACAATTTCTACTCTTTCTGCGGTAGAATAAACCATTTCGAAAACATGTTTACACTTTCAACAAAAGACTGAAACTATGATTTGGTGATCAGAAGCAAAAATCAGCAGTAACTTTTTTGTTACTTAAGAAGAGATAAGGTTTGAATTTGTCTAAAAAATGGATGCATGCTTGGAAAATAGCATACATAGGACAATAGTCTTTAGAATAACAATCAGAAAATTGTGTGTAATTGTGGGTGTAGTAGATAAAAAGTTTATTATTGGTGGGCATTTCTGTAGATATTCAACTTTTCGTTTTTAGCCAATAACTCTGTCAAATCTCAATCAATTCCCAAAAACGACGCACCAGTGTATTCGCAATGGAAAGGGCCTTAAAATAATGCATTAGAAGCAGGGTAGTTCCATTTGAAATTTTAAAGTTAGGGTTGCTTAGGGGTTAGGGGGATGAACATATCAAGTTGGCTTGATTATCAAAAATGTTCTCCCCCAAGAACAGAAATCTACTGGTCTTGGGCGAATTCTAAGTTTTTTTCGGTTTTATAATTATAGGGGGGTCAAGTTTTCGTTGAAGACCCTGTATGTAGGTTTGCCATTAAATAATCTTGCCTATGGTCTGTTCTCACCAATATGTTCATCCATCATAGGAATTAATAAGTCTGATAGTATAATCTATGTTCTACAGATGAAGATTGCTTCTGGAGAAAATAAAAACAGTAAATCTAGGCAAGGGAACCTCATCAGGTCACAGCAACGAGTAATGCGTTTGTGAATATCTTTACCTTAACCTATCATTTAATTTTAACCAACCAGTTTCAGGAAATCAATGAGAAATATGAGGCCAAATTTAGGACCGAGACTAAATCTAAGGCATAGATAAATAAAGATAAATACATTTGGGTTATAATCCGCATATTACACTAATTTAGATACGAATTGAAATCGCCTGTAGCTGTATTTAGACAAAAGCAAGGGCCCAAGCAACCTATCCTGCGGGACACATTTCACAGTATGCCTAAAATTAGCAGGTAGTTTTCCCAGGTATGGCAATTCTTTGGTACCGATCTGATAAATGTAAAACGAACCTATTCTGATGTTTTCTCTATAGAAAATAATAGAAAGTAAATAGAAAAATCCTATACTCATTCCAATCTAAGATCTATCCAGTAAGCCTACTGTACCTACTTACCTAAGTAGATATCAATAATCAATAGAAATCTAGCAGATCGGCCCTGGCACCTCTTATAATTTTTTTTTTCTGATATAAGGTAGATAGATACCTATGCAATGGGTACCTATCTATGTATGTGATCGTTAAATATAATGTAATTTTTCTCAATAATAAATTCTGACTAACCCTTATAGGTAGGTACCTATATAGGTAATGCGGTAACGCAAATACTTTTCTCCATAGTAGACATTTTGGCATTTATTTTGAACAGTACTTTGCATAATTGTAGGTGCTTAGCCTTATTACAGATCTTAGGTACCTACCTAGGTATATGATCGGGATTTTATTACTGCAAATAAGATATCAGGCAAAAATAAACTACTTGGGTACTATAACTAGGACCATATAAGTAGGAAACTATTTATTTAATTATATTTCGAAGAACATGTTAGAATACCTACTTATATTTATGAAGAAGAGACAACTGCTTATAGGTACTTATTAATAGCCATGTGCAATGTGCCTAAAATAGAACGGTAAGAATAAAACTATATACCTAGGTATGTCTGTAGTCCAAAGTACCTAATGTTGACAACTTAATCAATGTTCACAAATTACCTTCGGCTCCATAATGGATAGGTAAGTAGATACGTAGGTACCTAATAAGGTAATTTACTTAAAACATTGGTGTTAAAAGTACTTAAGTGATATATTTTACAAGCTCGATAATATCTAGGTAATACCTAGACAAGTAAATGCGCATATGCAACTTTTACCTCATAAACCAAATGATTTTAGAAATGATTTTGAATACCTATTATTGCAAATATTTCACAAATAATTCAAATATATCATTGTACCTGCATATTGCATACCAATAGATATTGACTCTTCCAACATAGTAAAAAAAGACAAATGGTAAAATTACTAAATGGTAATCGTAATTTGCTGCAGTGTTATTTTTAACACGAACTGGGTAGTATAATAACTAAACCTTTAGAATTCATATTACACGAACGATATACCCGCCAAGTTTGTAGAAGTACTCATAAATTGTAGTAAAATTTACAAAACCCTGTGTTAAAAGTGAATCAATCCGCCTTAAAAACGGAATAATTACACGGTGAATAATTAACTATTACACATTACCTTGTAAAATTTACTGTGTTAAATTACTTTTATGTAATGTAATAATACACCGATATGTCTAACACTGCCGAGTGTGGACTATATACACACTGATGAGTGTGGATTCAGTGTTAAAATCAGTCGGATTTTTTTACTGTGAATTTATCAGTAAAATATTTAGGATTCGTACGTGGAGGCTTATAACTAACACCAAAAATAAAATTATTCTTATTAAGAGAAGTAGATACCCACAATTATAGCATTAGTAACAATAACATTAAATAAATATGAAGCCTTGAGATAAAAAGCCACTCCTCCACCTCTGGTACACCTATCTTTATGAATGAGTGAGTAATATGTAAGAATTCAGTAGAAATAGACGAGTTTAGCCAAGTCCCACTCATTGCAAATAAATCATATTTATTTTTTAATATAAAGTGTTTTACGGAAATGAACTTATAGGCAGTAAAGAGCACATTTAGATGTGTATAGCATTAAAAACAGAATTTACCATTTAAAAGAGTACCTACCCGAAGAAAAATAAAAAATTATACAAATAGTATTTCCTATGTATTTTATGTTCCCTTATAAACATTTAAAAAACTAGCAAAAAATGTGTTAGTGAAACAGAAGTAATATATATTCCAGTATACCAAGGTACAATATACAAGGTAAAATTTATACAATTTATTATATATTTTACATATTATTTTACTTTTAGAAGGCCAAACGCTTCTTGGACCAAACTTACTTCTCACAATCTTTTCTATAGACAGCAGACCTACCAGTTAAGTCTTCTTTGATTACCATTTTACTAATTTAATTTGATTTCTACTACACAATGTCACCATAATAGGTTTAGTTTTACTCTCTTTATTTTTAAGTCTGTAACAAAAATTTATATCATTCTCATTAATGTCAATATTGAGCTTAAGGTACCGATGTAATCTTGATATTAAGATTTTCGTCTTTTTTTCCGTTATACCATAAATTCTAATATTATTTTGTCTTGAAAATTGTTCTTGATGATCACTAGCCTTGGAAATATTTATTATTTTAGACTCAAGTTGGTCAACCTTCTTGTGAAATACCTTGCTGATAGGCTCAATGCTTACAGTTATGGGCTTAGAAATTCTGTCGATTAATTTAGATATAAACTTTTCAGAAGCCAATATCTTCTCTATAACTCGCTGAATCAACTTTTCATCATCTTCAAGATGTTTACCACCTCTAGTTTTAGGGGCGTCTGCCATTGTTTACTTGTAAAATAATAAATTTAACCGGAACCACACACGACCTGACTAAAGTAAGTAAATAAAAAGGAGATACCTACCTACTAGTACTAGTACTTGACTATTTATACAAAATTAGTAACCTATTTAGGTATTCTACCTACTACACAAGAAAAATTTACACAGAATGTACCTATCTATATGTTCATTAATCCAGCATAAGAAGTGAAATCTGGATCCTTATCTTTTATGCATAGAAGACAATTTTAGTGTTGATTTCAAACTTGTAATGTAATAATAGCCTTTGGAGGAAAGTTATTGCTGTTTCTATTTATCTGTAGGTAAAGATATACCTATAGACAAAGAAAAAGAACATAATTTTGGCCGTAATATGAAAAAGAATATTTGTTGGCAACCATCTTACACCAGATCCTCCACCACTTCCAAAAATCCGTGCCGATTTTACAAATAAATGCCATTTTCTGTATTCAAAACATGATTGTACTAACCGTCGGCGTGTAGCTCCCTAGCCACCATTTCCCCGTCCGGCGGCGGAGTCGCTCCCCTGGCCATGATCGCGGCTATGGAGAAGTCCGTGGCCCTTTGGCTCTTCGCCGTGGGCCCCAACAGTCCCGCGGGGGCACTGTCTTCCGGCATCGCTCCCAGTAACATCACAACACAGTCACAGATCACAGAAATCACACAACCGCCAAGCTAAATCAACACGACATGTCCAATACGAGCGCTGCCCACTCTGAGACTAACCGAACACTCGACCGGGCGACCTCGGCCGCGGAAAGGGGGGTGGGCGTGGCCAAGAGGGGCGGGGCTAGCAAAGGGCGTAGCCGGGCCTAGTGTGTGTGGTCCGGTATCAGTTTCGCGTGACTAGAGCTATCAATCAGAGAGCTGCGGTAACAGTGGCGACATGCCATGTAGACAGGCCACTTGATATCACTTGCAGGGCCACCCACCGGTCACCGGGGGCGAGCGTAATCCCGCCATGGCCGCCTATTATCCCGGTTGTCATACTGAGCGGCCGTTTCGACGATGGTCCGTCGATGCGAGGCGGGGGAGTGACCCTGAGCGTTAATTGTCCTATGCGCTTTCATTTGGAATTGGTACACCTGTACAGGCTTGGGCGGAAGCCATAATTGCATTTTAAGGCTCATAGAAGTACCTACTTATGACGTTAGAGTCGAGTAACCCAAGTATTGTTAATTAGATCAAGCAATATTTACATAAATGGTCTTGTTTCTTTTTGGTATTCTGCTTCAGTTGTAAAAAATAAAGTAATAAAAAGTATAGAATCCTCGTTGGCGATACTCTACCTCAAATCCAAAAGTTTGTCTTGTTATGGGTAATGAAAACTTTAGGTTTAAAGTAGGTATTCCCAAAAAAAATCCAATGGACTCAAATCCGGTGAATGAGTAAGCCAATCAAGAAGTCCTTGACTTCTTGATTGGCTTACTCATGGAAATTCCTGACGTCCTTAAAATAATGTGGTGCCGCACCTTCCTGTTGATACGTTATTTTAAACCTGTGAAACTCATGGACATTATTCAAGGAGATCACATCGTAGGACTCTTTTTCATTGAAGAAAATTTTACAGAACCTGTACCTATAGATTCATTTCACCAATGACTGTGCATCTATTCCCGCAGGGAAACATTTTACAACGCGTAGGTACTCCAGGAAATGTTTGATCGGTTCTTCTACTGTCAGGAGATCCAAGGTGCTCTTTTTGAACAAAATCTTTCGCTCTTTCAAAACAAAATCATAAGTACTCACAGAAATACTTGTAACTTGAGAACGGATGTACCTACTGATTTCAATTTTTCAAAGACGAGTATGCAGAGAATTAAGAGACCTTTTGAATCTTCAAAACGTCCAATATTACCATTTAAAAGAAATATTTGACATGGCCTGTGGCGCCACCTGTCATTTTGATAAAATTTATTTATTAAATTATTTTAAGAGTAAAATGATTAACTACCTAGATACTAACTTCTATCAAAGTTTACAGATAATTTTTTAAACTTTTTTCTATCATGCCTATCAAATTAAGTATGATCAAATAACTATCAAATTGTTTTTAAAATTTTAGAATAAGTAGGTAGGCAGGTAGGGGTAGATACGGTAAATGTATTTTTATTAATCAAACTTTATAAATATTAAATTTTAAGCACATTTTCCTCGCCTAGATATATCTATACTTTACTTTGATCTTTACAATCTAAACTCCCTCGATTCCTTAATAGAAGAAATAACAAAGGAGATTAAAATATCACAAACAGAAATAAGTTGTAATATTTTCAATCAAATTAATTAATTTCTGTTTCTAGAAGAGTTTGTAGTCTCCAGTAGGTATTTAAATAAAATAACGTAGATAGGTTTCTACGTATCTATACCTAGATATTTACTGAAATTGCAAGAGATTAAAATTATTAATTGAAAACTGCATCTTGCACCACTTTAATTAAAAGATATTTGTACAGGTATTTCTATTGGTATCTATCTACCTATTTTATATTATTTCTATACAAAGAATAAACTTTTAAAACAAGAAACCATCTGTGAAACTTAAACATAACTAATTTATCTTTTGAGCCACTGTCTCTTTTAAAATCTATATGTGCTATACAGGTTAATTTTTTCCGGGCATTCATTAGAAGTATATAGGGTAAAGGGAGGAGAGATGGACCACCATTTATAAAAATTAAGATAATTTCTTCATTAATCAAAGTACAAATCTGCAAATTGGTACATAAAATAACTAAGCTTTGGTACTCTTTTTGGAACACTTAGAAAGTAAGAAATATTTATCATTAAAACTAAAAAATAAATAATTCTCAGACTTGTCAACGGTCCATCTATCCTATCCTATGGAGGTGAGATGGACCATAGTAGGTAGGAGAGATGGACCTCACTACTTTTCCTTTTTTCTAGTAGCTACGTTTCCACACTTCTGGCAAAGGTTAAAACAACTTGTGCAGCCCTCGTGCAACCAGCGCTTGAACAAAAGGCATTGTGACCAATCGTCTTTCTTTTTCGTTAAACGATAATCTTCACTGCAGCCAACACTCTTATTTTCTAAATCGCTGAAATGTTCATCCGTTCTAGAATAGTCATCTAATGTCACATGGCCAGATGTCTATTTACCGCTTTCACTGCCAAATTGCGGCCAGCTTTTTTCTTGCATTGTGCCTTTTTTTTAAATAAATTCCGGTGAGGTAATAACTCCTGATATTTTTTTAAGAACTCTTTTTACAGCTATAGATACGACGGGTATGGGGGTAACTTCATCCAGAGCTTTTCCATGAGCTATATCTTCAGTACCTAGATGTTGATTTGTTAGGAGTGGTTTGTTGGTTTTGTATACCAGAGGTACCTACTTGGTTGGGAAGATTCAGGTCCTGCTTGCACTTAAATGTAGTTTTGGGTATTCCAAATGCTGAAGCGGCTTCATTGCCACTAATTTCGCCATTTCGGTATGCATTTACGGCATCATTTAACGCTTGAGAGGTTCAATATCCTCGTTCAGGAACATGCCTTTTACATATGTACTTATTAAGCATTGTACTAAAGCAAAAAGTTATTGGTCCGACTCTCCTCCCCCATATTGGTTCATCTATCCTCAAATGGGAGGGGAGATGGACCACTCGGTACCTAACAACTAAACGGTTAAAAAAAGTTTTAATATTTTAGGTTCTAGAAGACATTAATGCATATACTTACAGTTTCATTAACAAAAAAAAACATTTTAGACTTGCCTAAGTTGGTTAAAAATAGAACTATACATCTTTAAATACAATTTTCACCGGGGCAAAATATATTTTTCTTAAAAAACTTCCACATAAATGCTGGAAACCACGTGATCGCTACTGTATCAAGGTGAACTGATCGAAACGCAAAACAGACGCCTGTCAAATGTTGCGGTGGTGCCTTAAATTGCAAAATATTACCGATGGTCCGTCTATCCTCCTGGTCCATCTAACCTCCCTTTACCCTAGGTTTCTCGAGAATGGAAAACTACTTTGGTGTGAAAATTTGGCTATATAGGCATTCAGTGAAGGGATCTCTTTATGGAAAATATTTTCCAGGTAAAAGTGTTTCCGGAAGTAGGTACTGGAAGTCGACCCTAACTTTGTTATTGTTAAACTTTCAAATTTTGCTAAGTTTAAGCTTGTCAAATAAAAAACCTTTTAAAACTTCTATTTTATTTTATTTAACCTTTATATAGACCTTGATAACATAGCAATGTATTGTTACATATAATAATGCGAAGTGATTTCTACTTTATAAACCTAAAAAATATAAAAACTAAAAGTTGATATTGTTGTAGATACAGCAAATGGAAGAATAGTTATCTATCTAGAAGTGATTGGGCCTAAGTTGGAGTGTAGAATGCAAGGAGTATTAAAAAAGGTCAAAAATTCAAATTTAGACTTTACTTGATAACATGTTCAAGTTATTTTAGTTAGTACTTCACAATTACTATGTAAAATGCATACATTGTAATTATATATTATATACTATTAAGAATGTAAACTTACTTTGTAATTTTACATGTGATTATAAAATAACAAAGTAAAAATACAAAATTATTATGTATAAAAACTTTTGATCTGTAAAATCACTATGTAATATTACATTAATAGAATGTAAAATTACATTCCAAAATAATTTTACAATAGAACTTTACAGTCTATTTGTAAAATTACAGTCGATAAGAAAATTACAGTAAAAATGAAGTGTAAATAAATTGCCACCTGTTTTTACTGTAATATTTTTTTCAGGGTCGCTTTGTTATGACTTAAATTTTTTCATAAAATTTGACAGAAAAGCTGTTTAAAAAAAATTGTTTCTCAGTAAAGGTCAAAAACAGGATGTCCAAATTTTTACAGTACCTAACTGTCAAGAACACGATGTTCAAATTTTTATATATAGGTTCAAGAAGTTCGAGTTGTGGAAACAAAAAAATATATTCTACAGAAAAGTTGTAGTCGTCTAGTCACATGTAATTTTACTTGTGATTATAAAATAACAAAGTAAAAATACAAAATTATTATGTACAAAAACTTTTGATCTGTAAAATCACTATGTAATATTACATCCGTCGAATGAAAAATTACATTCCAAAATAATTTTACAATAAAACTTTACAGTCTATTTGTAAAATTACAGTCGATAAGAAAATTACAGTAAAAATTAAGTGTAAATAAATTGCCACCTGTTTTTACTGTAATATTTTTTCAGTGTAGCTTTGTTAGCACTGTTTAATTTTTTTTTTCATAAAAATTGACAGAAAAGCTGTTCCACAAAAAAATTGTTTCTCAGTAAAGGTCAAAAACAGGATGTCCAAATTTTTACATAGGGTCAAGTTCGAGCTGCGGGAAATGAAAAAATATATTTTACAGAAAAGTTGTAATTGGCCGCATTCTATGACTAGACGAAAACTACTCCCTATGAATAATCACATCAATCGACAGAAACTAAAATTTCCTATCTATTCATGTTTCCTTTCTCTCCACCAAACTCACCGCAGCAAATTGGATACATACGAAGTGTTATAAGTATTATTATTTAAATTTTATGGACTCCTAATGGATTATCGCTGAGCGGCAAACGCTTAAATTATGTATTTGACTTTATTTATTTAAATTACACCTTCTGTTCTGTGGCCAACGAAGAAACTATACCAACAGGAAGTCGGTGTTTTACGCACAACGTTTTAACAATCTAATTTCCCTAGATTTTGATTAATGGCACCACGGAGGAGATAAATATTATTTATAATATCCGCCAGGTACACCTTCGTGTCTTATTTTTAATAATTTTCAGTTTCACACTAATTACGGCAGATATTATTATTATAATGAAAGGTAATGGCCAGCGCGGAGACGGCTGCTTTTATTTACGATCATGAAATTCCTCATTTCATTATAATTACATCATGAATATCTGTGTGCTTCTTTATTATGTATTTACCGGGAGTTTTAACTTGTAATTATTGAGTTTTATTGCCGCCGTACATTAATTCCATGCGAACGTTTTTTGTACCTACTGTGTGCACTGCAAAGAAGTGTCGCTACACTTTCAGAAATAGGTGTGGTAGCTTTCTTGAACAATCATTATCAGCTTATAGGTACCCTAAATTATTAGTTTATACAGCCGAATAACAAAATGTGTCAACTTTCTGATTCAGCAACAATACATATACAGAGTATTTCATTTAAAAAAATTACTTTCAACCAATTTTACAAGTCTTTTAAAAAAATTATTTCTGCACCACCCTGCACCATACACAGTAAAAAAAGACAAATGGTAAAATTACTAAATGGTAATCGTAATTTGCTGCAGTGTTATTTTTAACACCAACTGGGTAGTATAATAACTAAACCTTTAGAACTCATATTACACGAACGATATACCCGCCAAGTTTGTAGAAGTACTCATAAATTGTAGTAAAATTTACAAAACCCCGTGTTAAAAATGAATCAACCGCCATGAATACGGAATAATTACACGATAAATAATTAACTATTACACATTACCTTGTAAAATCTACTGTGTTAAATTACTTTTATGTAATGTAATAATACACCGATATATCTAACACTGCCAAGTGTGGACTATATACACACTGATGAGTGTGGATTCAGTGTTAAAATCAGTCGGATTTTTTTACTGTGTATTACTACAGAGATTTGCAGTCAGTCTCAAATGAAGAATATTACATAACATTACAATGACATAACTTTATTTTATAAGTGAACAATAGAAAGCACAAAAACACGAAAAAAAAATGCGCACGAAGTACCCAAACCGAGCTACTCACCTGAACTCTACTCAGGTGGTGGATAAAAGTAAGAGAAAAGCAGCATTTTGGCGCTAAAATTAAAGTGTATTTTCTTATTTCTCTTTGTAGTTTAGTTAATGTGTTTTCAGAATTTTCTCGTGAAAGTTGACGGGTGGAGGTTATTTGGGGTAGAAAATCATAATACGGCCTTCAATTTTAATCTATAGCTTCTAGAGGGCGCCACTTACGCTACATTTAAATCGTTAAAAAGTCGTCATTTTTACCCGCAATATTCCGATAGATTTGGAAAAGAAATTGGATTTTTTTTTCATTCCTTAATGAAAAAGGTGTGCTTTGACATTCATCAAGATGTCATTAACACATGCATGCTAAATAATAATATTTTGTCTTTTACTGCCTACAGTAAAACGTAAAATTAAAAATTATTTTATAAATTATTATTTCTCTGATTGCCTTCGTCGATCACTTTCCATATTAGGCGCCTGTATTGAATAAAAGACAAAATTACAATTCCATTACACTGTAATAAGGAAACACTTTTCAATATCTACATAAACATTGTTTTATATACATACTACACCACCACGTTACGAGATTGGCACTTTTTATAAATCGTAGCTAAATAAAGATAAAACCAGACAAAGTTGGCAATAAAACATCGGCATAAATTATTCGCCATAAGTGCTGTAATTTGTAATACAGCTAGTTTTTACAGCCTTTATATCTTTACGGCTTTAATAACAATCGACCTTACAATAAACTGTTACTTGCTATCCGATTTTTTATTTTAACATTATGATACGCCAGTTTATGAGAACGCAATCAGTGTGGGCATAAGGAGAGATAAGTTTCTTGTATCCTTAAGCTTATACAGGAAAAATTATTTAATGGTGTATAAATTAGACATATAGGGATGATAACCAGGAACAGTGCCGGCTCGTGTCGTCCAGGAATCAGTAAAATAGGATGTAACAAAAATATATTAAACCTGTCATACAAATCCATAAACGTTAGAAGCAAATCTTGATATTCAAGTTATAACAACCAGGAGGGTGCTAGACTAGGAGAAGTAAAAGAAGGAAAACAAGGCATTGTTCACATGAAATAACAGATAATAATTGATGACGATAGGAAGATAAAAAAAGTCAGGAATGTTACATAGTTGTTACATGAATGTTACATGATCCATTCATGTTATATGAATGTTACATGTTTTGGCAAGAGTTTTTGGCAATTTCATAATTGTTGTTACATGAATGTTACATGATCCCTTCATGTTTTATGAATGTTACATGTTTTGGCAAGAGTTTTTGGCAATTACATAATTGTTGCATGATCCGTCCATGTTATATGAATGTTACATGTTTTGTCAAGAGTTTTGGCAATTTTTTCTAAAGAGTTCTTGATAATAATCAGGAAGGTGCTGACCTAGAAGAAAAATAAGGAAAACAAGGATGAAACATTATTCACATTAAATTTCAGATAGGTAAGTGATAACATAGATAAAAAAATAAGAATATTACATAATAGTCACATGTCACATGAATGATTCCTATAGAAGAAAAGGAAGAAGGAAAACAAGGCTGAAACATTATTCACATAAAATAGCAGATAATAAGTAATAATAATAATAATAATATCTCCATCCCTCATTCTAATCACAAGGATTATTAGTCCATAAGTCTGAGACTCGTGTGGGAGAGGGGCAGCATATTATTATTTCGTGGGTCGCATTTGCGCCTTAGAGACGACTTACGTAGGTAGTAGGCTCTAACCACCATTCAGTGCTCGAATCAGGGAAACATGCAAAAACTCATTAGTTAGCGGAACACTCAAACATCAACTGATTTTAATTTATCTCATTAACACCAAGCTGACATTCTTCCCATCTTAAACCAACTTAAAGGTAAATTAAGTAGGTAAAAAAGGTAAGAATGTTACATAATTGTCACGATAATGTTATATAAATGTTATATGCATGTTACATGTTTTGCCTAGAGCTTTTGGCAGTTTCAACTTGAATGTCAATTTTCACCTTTTTCTCGACTTTTTTAATTTATATTTTAGTCATTTTCATGAACTGTGACCACTTTTAAATGTTGTTAATTTTTCAGAATTTCAATTTATTTTTTCGATAATTTCAAAGCTGACTTTAGACTTTTATTACATGGCGAATGTTACATAATTGTCACATAGTGTTACATATGTGTTACGTTCATCATATTTATTAGCGTAACAATTTTTTAGGTGTTCTAAAGAGAATAAAAGCCATTGTTTTGTGGTGGGTTACAAATGTATTCTCTTTTCACATGCGGTGTATTTAAAACAAAAAGTTTTTTCGACTTCTGCCTTGCCGAAGTTTGAGAAAAGAGGAAGATTACAATAGTATTCGATCCCCTCTTCATCGCATTTAAAATCCATTCAATCACAATGCGTCTGAAAACGACACAAATATTTTGCGGTTATAGAGTGGGCACGAGGACCGTGTGAATTGCCTGTTAGATGCGGTCCAGGTGGGTCGTGACTTCCCAGTGGACTAGACGAACACCCAGCATCATCAGCTTGTCACCAAAACCAGTACCTAACTGGCTGACTGACTATATATTACATTTAAAACATTTTTTAACAATTGCGAGAAGGAAACTATAAATCCAACCCTGTTTATCATGGTGACATCTATTAGAGGCAAGGACCCACCAAGGATGCCATTTTCTCTCTCTCTCGAAAGTAGGTCCCAGTGTTTTTGTTATTCATGAAGTGCAACAAATATATTGTATCAACCGCAGATGAATATAGGTTTAATTGACCATCGAGGGTAGCTGTGACAAGTCATGCCCCTTGTCGAGACCCCCTGGGGCGTGTAGTCTGTTCATAAGGGCGGTGGCACTCATCTGGGGAGGTTCAAGGACCAGCACGAGAAGAATGTAGTGTTGCATCGAAAACAATGAAGGACTTCTCGACCAGGTGGTGGATACCGTGAAATGTAAAGTTTTCGAAAGTCACTGAAAGGTAGCTCTGGGGCGTGTTAGTTGACTCTGACGTTTACCGTTATCGTTATCCCTTTGTTATACATGGAATTCCAAGAAGCAATGCGCACAGACTATAGATCACTAAGAATATGAACAATTTACACACACGATGACGTTGATGTAAATATTACCATATTTAAAATGTGTCCTTCTCCTAAATACTGGACAGATTACTTCATATTGTACTACAGAAAAAAGTAGACACGAGAGAGTACATATTATCCATGCATCTTTTTTTAGGTGTCAGTTAACGATTGGTGCCTAAGGCTGTCCAAGTTATATTTTACTAATATCTCGAATTTATGAACGTTTTGAGTGTTGAATGTTCAAACAAATGAAAATATAAATAGTGCCCGGGTAAGTCGTTTTGCAACCTTATAAGATCCTTATTCAGGGCGTCAGTCAAGGATCTGACAATTTTTTATCTTTCCGAATTTTTATTGATGTTTTGAATCTTCGCGCTGTGGTTCTGCTCCAGATTCCGTCACGGGGAAACATTTCACACGCCTGGTAACTTTACGGGAAGATGAAACGGCACTTAACACTACACACGAGTTTCACTTATCAAACGGATACTACCTACTAGGAATTTAAATAGAATTTCCACATAAATCTTTCTTCAAGCACACATAGATACACTTACACACTGGCAACCAGAGTGGTTAGCCTTAATAATGATTACATGTAAAGTGTGGTGTTCCGCAGGGTACTGTGTGCTTGGCCTTAACTGTTTAATCTCCATATTAATGATTTTCTAAAATTAATAAACACATAGCTGTTAGCATATGGGAAGAATTAAAACAGCTGACAGAGAATGGACGGAAAAATATGTAACATTGATTGAGTAAAAAAACTATTAATTATATAACAAATACTTTTCTATAGATACTATTTGATAGTTTACCCGATCATAATTTTCTGAACGCGTTCATAAATATAATATTAAATTTACAAATAACACTGAATATCTGGGAAAGTAACAGACACGCATTGTATTCAAATTTGTAAGAACTTTTTCTATACAGTGAGTCCTAAAAGTAATTTCTAAATTAATTTAAAATTCAGCAGTGTTTTTTGGAAAAACGCTCGGATCCGTCGATTTTTATCTTTTAATGCGGTTTTTATGCTAAATTCATGTATACAGAGTAACCCAAAAATAAGTTACGACCATCAACCTTATTTTGTCAAATGAATACACCTGTTTTCACCTATATCATTTTTCAAGTCTGTTTCATGTACCATGTACTATACCTACTTATGTTCAAGTGTTTTTGAAATATTGACAGGTGAATATTGTCATTTTGCAACTTTGACATCAGGTAAAATCTAAACGGTTTGAGATCAAGCAAAACGGGTTGCATATTTCTATCTTAACTGTTCATAGGCTATCGTTTGACACTAATTTCAGATTTAGCTAGAAATTAAATATTTTCGTTAAATTTAATCTCTACGATTTAGTACATTTTATTGGTCTACAGCCCAAACGGCTCATTTGCGGATATATATGTTCATTAAACAAAAAAGGTCTGTCTTCATGTCCCCTAGCACCCCAGAAAGTTTGTATGTTTGTAAAGTTCGGTATGTTTTTGGGACAACTTGTATATCGGTGATATTTATTTAAATATGTAGTATACATACTTATAACCTATATTAAACAAATATTTTATTCCTTCATGACACCAGCACCTTGTATTTTTTATTTCATAAGCAAGAACGTAAAACGTACCTCTAAATCAACCATAGTGACAATAAAAATATGCTTAAGGGCAGCCCATAGTCTTCGACATTTGTTTATATTTAGCTCCATTCTCACACCTTTTTCCAGAAAATGTCAATAAATCACCGCTCAGCAAGTCACAGCATTTGAATTGAATACCATCTAGTTGATAAAACACATTTTCCAGCCCGACAGGTGGGAACTTGTGACAAAATAAACTTTAAACGCCCCGAGCAGTCCCCTAGGACGTGATGGCACCATTCAGGTATCTCAAATTTATGATATGTTTAATGTTGGCTGCTCTGTGCCTCTGCGGTGTCCCCAAAACGGGTTCCGATCCTGGAGAGGTAACAATAACAAAGTTTTTAACCCTTCATAACTTTTGTTTTCATAGTGTCATAGTGTGTTACTAAATAGTTACGTTAACGTTACTAAATACAAAAAGTAAATTTAAATTCATTTGACAATTTAAATATGCCTCTCAATGATTTTTAAGCTTTATATCGTTGCTTGAAGTTTTATTTCAATTAAACTTTGAAAGTACGGGATTTATGGAATTAGCCGTAAAGATTCCAATCAAAGGTATGTTGGACAAACTAGAAGGTCAATTCAAACTAGATTCAAGGAACATATGGCTCATCTCCAACACGCGTTTGAGAACAACTATAAAATAGATAGTAGCAATTTAAAACTAATTAAGAATGTAACAAATTCCAGATAGCTGGATGCATTTGAGAATTTGGAAATAGCAAAGTGTAAAAATAGTATGAATGGCAACAGAGTCTAGGTGTAAATAGGACATAGGTTTAGTTTTAATCATCTCCAAACGATGCCAACTTGTGCCATATAGTGTTTTGATGTTATGTGGAAAACTACGTCAGTGTTATCTTCACAACAAATGTTCCAACCCCTTTCAAGAGTACCATGAGGAATGTAGTATAGTATATTAATTGCAGTATTCTTGCAATCAATGTGTTGTCTGCAATGACTATAAAATTATCGTAGATAAAATTGGAATTAATGAGAATAAAATCAAGCAAATATATATTTAATTTCCCAACTTGCATAATCAGTACTGCATAAACATACATGTGTATGTATAACTTCATGTCATGTATGAAAGTCTTAAATAAAACAGCGACCGAACAAGCCTCTGATTTGCCTAATTGGGCTCCTATTGAATTGATTTGTACCAGGAAATTGTTCCCCACGAGGCGGGCGCCTCACCGTGACTTTTTATAACTTGATGTTTTGTTTGGGATCGTATTTCCATTGTGTTGAAGATAATTATCGGGCTCTGAAGAATTGTTTGAGTTAATACTGTTGTTAGGACAGTGAACAGCATGCAGTAAATGATTTTTGATTGGATCACATTATGCAGGATGTTTTTCCTAGTCGCCCATACCCTGAGATATAATAAAACTGAATAATCAATGGTCAATACTACTTGTAAGGGTGTAGTTACTACTGCTAAACTCCAATTATTGCTCTAATCATTAATTTCGTTGTTTATATTTAGTTTTGAACTGAATTTAATTTTATATCTTATAACAAATATCATTTGGCTATGAATTTAGCCGAGGCTAGTTTCGAATTTAAAAATATGCGGTGTATTGTAATCTACTGCTCTAAATTAGTTAAATAATCCAACTTACAAAATCTGGAGTGTCGCAGGGGTCTGTCTTGGGTCCGTTATTTTTCAATATCTTTATTAACGACATTGTGCACAACTTGGATATTCCTTGCCTGTTGTATGCGGATGACCTTAAGCTGTACTCTAGGATCAATAATGTTCATGATTGCATGGCTGTACAATCAGCAATTAATAAAATATGACTGTGGTGTAAAGCGAACAAACTACAATTAAATGTTAGTAAGTGTTTTATAATGACATACTCCTTAAAACAGTCCTCTATAGTGTACGGTTATACTTTGGACAATTCACTTCTATCAAGATGCAGTAATTTTCGAGACCTCGGTGTCACCTTCGACAGTAAATTGTCGTTTTCAGTGTACATTCATAATATTGTCAGTGATGCGTTTAAAACTTTAGGATTTAAAATACGTAATTCCCATGATTTAAACCATATTGATACGCTTACACTTTTGTATTATTCCTATATTAGATCCAAACTGGAATACGGATCAGTTGCTTGCAGTTTTTTTTTATAGTATTCATATTGATAGCTTAGAGAAGATCCAGAGACGTTTTCTCAAGTTCCTTTCTTTCAAAGTAGATGGTGTCTAGAGGGTGTCCCGCCATAGGGACTCTGCATCAAGAACTTCTTGATAGATTTGCAGTTATCACCCTCGAAAGCCGCAGAGTCACTGCAGACTTAATTTTTGTATAGAAAGTAATACACGGTAGTAATGACTGCTCTGAAATACTAAATAAGTTAAACTTTTATATTTCTAGAGTGAACTCCAGACAGAATGCCCTGTTTTCTCTGCCTTTTGCCAGGACTAATCTTCAAAAACATTCTCCTTTATTAAGAATGTGCAGAAATTGCAATAGGACTAGCAACAGTATTGACATATTTAACTGCAGTATGGCATCAATAAAGAGACTGAATTTTTCCTTATTTTTAATGAAAATCGATTTTCTGTTTAATGCAAATCAACCCTCATTTTTTTTTAGATTTTATCTCATTAACATGTTCTTATGTTTTGTTTCTTGTAACTTACTTAGTTATTGTTTGTCTTTTTTATTGTTTCTCTCTTTTTTGTGACCTTCTCAGTTGTTCTTTGTTGCATATATTTTGTATTTATAAATTTGTTGTGTCTATTATTGTATATTTGTTGCATGTATTGTATTTTGTATTTGTATTTTGTATGTATTTTGGAAATCCTTCCCTGTAAATGGATATGTATCTGTTGGGTAGTGTATGAATAAAATAAAATAATAATGACGAATCCTATAATAGTAGATATTGATATTAGCCGTGTGGAATCACTTCTCTAGGTGTATATTCCTCACCAATTGTCCCCATATCTGCGTGGCCACCCACAACTCTCTAGTGAATGAGGCACACATTCCTCTATGCTAAGCTGGCTTCTCCCCGTGGTGTTGATGGCAGTGATAAACAAGGCATTATTCCCAACCTTCAGGTATCCGATGACATAAAAAATGCTTGTTTATATTGCCATACACTGCCGTATGATTAATGGCCGAGAGGACAATAGTGAAAAGGATCTTCCAAACCATTACAAATGCCCGGTTAATTCCCGACTGTTTATGTCCGTGTCTGCGAGGAGGACAGGCCTCAATGGATAGAGAGTGAGTATTAATTTGTCTTGAGAGGATTACAATTGAAACGGATTATGAGTCCGTTGTGGACACTGTTCTCGGTTTCATATTAATAAAATGATAAATGTACGGGGTCATCGCGAGGCTGGAAAGTCGCCACCCACTTTCATCGTTTATTTTTATGCGATTTTAAATTTTGTGGGTAAAAAGATAATACTTTGAAGGAAGAAAATTAGTTTTCAACGTGATTTTCAACACATAAACATTTAGATATCTACTAAACTAATTGGAATCGATTCAGAAAATTTAAATGGAATCGAAAATATTTTTAGATAACTTACGACAAATAAAAATTATCGGCATATTCAGATATGTGCGAGGGGTAATTAAAAAAATTTGTACACTGAAATTCCCCTTGCAGGGAAAATTCCCCGAAATTCCCCAAAAGCGTCCGCAATTCCCCGAAATTCTCCAAAATACCCCGCAATTCCCCATAGCGTTTTGAAATTTCCAACAAAATAGGTACCCATTATTATGTGCTACTGAAAGAAAGACACAAATTAAGTTTTTGTAACATTTATTTATTCCATATTAAAAACAAATAAAACTCACATACCATAGTATATTTATTTATACTATGCATATACCAACAACACAACACAAAAAATAAAACTAAACTAAGGTAAAAATATTTTCATTCATACAAAAACTCAAAAATATAATATAAAATATAGAACCCATCACAAAACATTTTTAAGACATACCCTATAATCCTGTCAAGAAAAAATGTTTCCATAATTTAAAAAGTATAATGAAATCTAGCAAAAATATAACGTAAAATATTACTAAAAAATATCGAGGATTAGGACCTTAGGTCGGGCCTCAGATATAACAAAATATGAGAACGAAGAAAACATTGTTTGTAAAAGATATTCTGATGAATAAAGTAACATTTTAATGGATAAATTAACAAAATAATAAAATAACAAAAACATTTAACAAAGTATTTTCTTATATTACAGTCAGTCTTTTCTTTTATAGGACAAATAGAGTTGAGGGTTCAGCTTAACAATAAAGTAAACGTAAGATATTCCTTTAAAAGGTATTTCAGCATTACACAAGTTTCAAAAATAAACAAAAGTATTTGAAAAGTATTTTCTTTTATTTCAGTTAAGATAGATAGGTACAGTTTGAGTAAGAATAAAATAAACGTAAGATATATTCTTTTAAAATACAACACCATATAGTATAACAAATTTATAAATTGTTTATATTCAATAGATCAACCCATTTTAGCTCAAAAGGTTCTGAACCCAAAAGAAAGATTGTAGCAATTTTAAGAAAAATTAAGCATGAAATTGCCCAAAAAATTGCCCGAAATATCCTGAAATTTCCCAAAATACCTCGAAATTCCCCGCAATTCCTTGAACTTCCCCAAAATTCCTCAATTTTTTCGAAATTCCCCTTGCTTGTACACTAAAATATCCCAGTGATTCGCCCCTCGAATATGTGTTTCATTAAAAATGCCGAGATTAATAACAATTTGATCATTTAGGTCTGATACATGACCTTAACACTAACAAGAACAATAAAAGTCTATCTAGTACAGTAATCATTTTGTTTAATAATATGTTATATTTTAGCGAAAATACACGTTACATCTCAGATAAGCTACTTTATGACTTTCAAATCAACACATTTCTGAGTGTGACCCAAACCTTGTTCCTATTCAGCATTTCAGGATCATCGGATTGTCAATTTTCATGTAAATTTTATTATTTTAAGTCTACATATCCACTGGGAGGCATACAGCCTACTTTGTGTTTTTATTGTCCATACGTGACATATGCTTGAGGCTTTAAGCAAATACACAGGGCCTTAATCTTTTTTATGTCTCTTTATCCATTTATTTAAAATGCCCTCGCATCACAATAGCTTCAAATCCGAGAATATATTGAGCTGGGATGTGCTCCTCAGGACTCGACTTGTTCAGACAGATATCCCATAGAGTTATGGATATATATTTGAGTTAAATGGTTCTACAGACATGGCATTAGTAAAAGATGCAAGATGTGGAAGACCACCTGTTCCAGAAATTGATTATTACAAAATGTAAACGTATGTGTAAGCAATAGAATGCGTTTCTATTTTACCTATGAATTTTAATTCAGAATATCTCGGAGAAGATACAACAGTGCTCAGTTATTTTATTTGTTTTCAAGATATTTACTTCTTATTTAAATGAAGGTATTTTTCTAGTTCTGGTTTGTCTTATGAAGCTACGAGTTTGAATTTTGTTTTAGGTTATTGTAATTAAATTTGGCACAATTAAAGTGGTTTCTTCAGCCGTCAAAAAGCTTAACACAATTTTGAATTTAAAGATAAGAGTTTACAGCTATCACAGATACTGGTTAGGTAATTAATTGAATATTTTTTCATCGCAGAAAACTACACTTTGCTTCCATTTTTCAGGTTCAAACTCCATGTGTGGCCGTTGGTGTAGTTTCAGTTTGTCACGAGTGGCGTTGATTATTTTAATATGCCAGGCTAACTCGATTATTCGGCAGCCTTCTGACTGCCGCAACCGTCAGAATGGCCGTGAAATGTCCGCGAAAAATCGCTTTGTTTCTCGCTACATTGTGAAACGTAGGAGTTACGCCAGAATTGTTTGATCTCCTCTCCAAGCTTAGCCGCGTGCAAGTTATGCTTTTTCCGTGTTCTTTACCAATAAAAATATTTTACCCGATAACGTTGATGTAAATATTACTGTATATAAAATCAGGCAAGTCTTAAAAACTAGCGTATTACTAGGTAGGATATTTACAGCGATTTTGGAACCTTCCAAAAATGCAAGAAACATTCGCAAATGTTTCTAAACGAAATCCGTGAGTGTGTGAAAAAAAATACTCTGTAAATCTTGTTTTTAATTGAGACTAATCTGACTCTCAAGTTGTCAGCTTTAGCTATCTTTAAGGAAGAATATATTGAACTAAATTAATTATAGCAATTTTAAAGACATGATGTTACGCGATAGTATCATGTTTTACTCATTTATCAAATATTTTTACTCACAAACAATTTGTGATTTGTGAATCTCTATAGTATAGTATAATATAGTATAGTATAGTATAGTATAGTATAGTATAGTATAGTATAGTATATTTTCTTATATTACTTTCTTGAAATTACATTTCAAAAACTAGCAAGACACTTTTCGAAATTACGTATACTTATGTCTTATGTTTTGACGCTAAATTAAATATTTATTATACATGTTACATGTACATTACAATCATGTCCTTTTAGTTACATTTATGTTACATTTACGTTACATGCACATAACAATTACGCACATATTTAGCGTATAGCTGCTGAATCTGATTTTTTTAATGTAAATGATTGCGCTAATTCATTTTTACAAATTGTATGAATATTTTCAACTAAATAGTCTAAAAATCTACCTATTTCTGTATTTAAACGTATTGTGAAATATTATTCTGAGATATAATAAATGTCTCAAGTTGTCTAGTGTTGACTGTTTATTATAGGACAATTATATGTTACATGTACATTACAATCATGTCCTTTTAGTTACATTTATGTTACATTTACGTTACATGTACATAACAATTACGCACATATTTAGCGTATAGCTGCTGAATCTGATTTTTTCAATGCAAATGACTGCGCTAATTCATTTTTACAAATTGTATGAATATTTTCAACTAAATACTCTAAAAATCTACCTATTTCTGTATTTAAACGTATTGTGAAATATTATTCTGAGATATAATAAATCTCTCAAGTTGTCTAGTGTTGACTGTTTATTATAGAACATCAAAATTTTCCGATGTCACCATAAAGAAGACCGTCCAGAATGATATTGAGAACTAATTCCTGCGGTCGTAATTCGGTATATAAATAGAAGAGTCAAGAAAAGCTGAGGCGAAGCGAAAAAGCTGACAGGGAATTGCGGTGAACCAGAGTGGACGTCGTTACTCTCCCAAATCCGGCCGTTGTGCTGAAGTTGGAACTGAACTTTCGATCAGAAATGATACCATAAACTCTTTAGTGGACGGTTGGCTAAAAAGTGCTGAATTCGTAGCTCCACAGTGGCGTGCAGATGATATTTTTTTTATTAATGTTAGGTACAAGTTATTGCAAATAAGCTGAAGAAGACTTAGTTTCATAAAATTACCTAAGTATCAAGTCATGTGTAAGATTTATGTTGAGACCTAATTATATGGATAAAATACTAACATAAATGAGTTTAAGATTCTGCAATGGGGTATTTTCCTTCAATCGAAATGAAAGTGGAAACCTGTATTTTTTTTATATATATTAGGATAAAAATTATTAAGATTCAATCGGTAGAAAATTGTTAATTCAATTTTGAAATTTTATTCTATATTCGTGACGTCACTAAGCGAAAACTAGGGAATATGTATCTATAAAGAGGCCACACTGATAATATATGTGGCTAGTTTCAATTTGTAACGACGACAAACGACAGTCGACATTTCGGTAATAATTGACATTTCAAATTTCCTGTTTGTGTTTGGCTTGACAACTTGACGTGTTGTATTGTTGTTTTCTTGTGAAGTAAACTTTTTTTAAATATGGAGCAAGGTTTTGTAGAGGTTAAGTCCGACAATTTACCGGTTATAGATCCTTTTATGATAAAGATCCTATAGATCCTTTCAGAAATAAAAGGGATGAAAAATGTAAGATTAGTATTTAACTTAACAGTATTACTGCAAAGTCGATTAAATATATTCAAAAATTACCTTTACAAATTACGATGTTTTTCTATTACTAATAAATACACTTGTAATCAGTCACAGGCAGAGACAACAATTCACAGGTAAAAATATAAACTAAAAACAATGTCTCATGTTTACCATGATGTTTACCCTAACCAAACAATTCAAACATAAACAAAAGTAACGCAATGACACCAACCACACAAATGAAAATATCCTAGAAATCACTAAAAAATGGCGCAAATTTTAAATTTTCGCTTAGTGACGTCACATAGATATCGTGCACAATAAAAAAATAATTTATGGACTTAAATGAACCCAATATTAAAATTCCAGAAATACGTATCTCTTCTTTTTCCAACTACTTTCCATTGCCGATGTATAAAAAATAGGAAAACACCCCATTAAATTCTTTTTAAAAACTCTACATGTTGAAAAAGTAAAACTAATTATTTTGTGGTTTTGTATTATTAAATTATGGGCACACCCGTCCCCTGGTACGTCACTGCTTTCATTGAAAACAAGAAAACAGTATTTCGGCATTAACGAGAATATTTGGAAATTCGAATCCTTAAATACCCTAGTAATAATAAGCTTAGTCTCTAGATGTAAACAAATTATTCAAATTATCTCAAATAATAGAAGGGATAGTACATGTAAGCAGATTTACCTGTAATAAGGGTATTTGTCGGTGTAATTAAATCATCCTAATCCTTTTTATGACACCCATTCGGGTATGATCCATGTATAACATTTCTAGGAACAATGACTGAAACATTGACCATGCACTTTGGCAGGTAATCTGTACTTGCTATAAAAACCGGAGGTATCTCACCAATCTAACAGAAGTATAGTTGATGTGTTTCATGAACACTTAGTTTGAAAATAAATTATTTGTTGTGTTACTTAGTGTGTTTTTATTGGTTTACAATCATGTTCCCCATAAAATATAAGAATTTGTCAATACAAATCTCAATTATTGAGTATTTCTTACCTTATAATAGCTTAATAACATTTTTATGTTGCAGGATTAACATATTATGTCACTAATAAATCACTAAGTACTAACTTGACAGTATTTACGGATGGATTAAGCATATGGATAAATAATGTGCACATTGATGTGATATAGGTGCACTTTGCAAAGACGTTTGAGCCTAAAAGTTAAAACTGCAGTTAATATTAAAAAGTTATAGAAAAACATAGTCAAATACAATCAGTTATATTAGAATTTTCAATACAGATTTGGGACTCTCAGGTTGTTGAGAGCAAGTCTAAACTTAGAGAAATAGTGCAGAATAAATTATTGGTTTGATATTTTTCTCAGTCAAATAGTTTTCTTAGTGTAAACCTACATTGCAAATTATGAACCAATTTAAATACACTTTGCAATCGAACTTAATCCACATTTTATTATACTTTTCATTAAAATACGTTGCATTATCATAATAATAATAATAATAATAATAATAAAAATAATATTTATTAATCCTTCAAGACATATATATGTATAGGACAAGTCACAATACACAAGCAAAACAAGAAGGAAAGTACATATATGTATGCATGTATAATAAATTACAAATTATCGTTTACAAACTCCTTAACACTATAATAACATTTGGCAAGTAACAATTGTTTAATGGATCTTTTGAATGCTTGCTTATCTTTACTTATATAACACGATGGTAACTTGTTGTAGAGTTAAATTCCCTGGTACATGACAGACCTTTCTAATTTGGCTGTTTTATGTTTAGGGACACTCAACAAATCGGAATTTCGTGTGGTATAACTGTGAAAATTAGAATTCCTAGCAAACTGGTGAATGTTATCCCTGACATATAGCAGTGCTCTATAGATATAGATACGTGGGAACGTTAAAATTTTATTTTCAGTAAATATACTTCTACATGATTCAAGAGGACTAATGCCAAAAATTTTCCTGAGGATTCGTTTTTGCGCTAGGAAAATCCTATCACTGCTGACCGAATTACCCCACAGTATGGCACTATATGAAATGTGACAGTATACTAAACTGTAGTAAATATTCAATAATGCACTCAATGGCATGGTCTTCTTAATACGAGAAATTGCATAAAAAGATTTATTTAGTGTCGTACTAAGAACTTCCACATGTTCAGACCATCTTAGCTGACAATCAAGATAGACACCCAGAAATTTAATACATTCAGAATAGTGTAATGTAGAATTGTTAAAATTTAAGTGGAGTCCTGCATCTGCAGCACTACAAGAGCGAAAGTACAAAACTTTTGTTTTATTAATATTAACAATGAGATTGTTGGATTTGCACCAGTTTGTGAAGGAAATAATAAAATCCTCACAGCTGTTAGTGAGTTCCTTAGGAGTCCGAGCCGAAACCACCAGTGAAGTATCGTCCGCAAAAAGTGTTAACACTGACTGGTTAAGATGCTTTACCACATCGTTAATGTATAATATAAATATTAGTAGGCCCAGCACGGATCCCTGAGGTACACCCAGGCCAATATTTCTACTTTCAGATATATTCTCATTTATTCTGACATACATTGATCTGGCAGTAAGATCATCAATCTACATATAAATTAAAAAACAAGGCTCCCAGGGTTGGGCCATGTGGAAGTCTTGATTAGTTCAATAGATAACAAATGGTAGGAAACTCACTATAAAACTCTAGGAAAAATCAGATGTCGCGCCAATGAATTTTCCACTCCATCCCAGCAAGCCATTTATCAGCCGAACGACCACGGCCTGCGCTTGACCGGAACCCGGACTACGTGCCCCTCGTACCAAGGCGGGCCGTTGCGCCATCTGCCCCGGAATCGCTCTAATATCTCTTTATTTATCTATCAGGACAAAACATCCCTCTTCGCGATGCGAATCAGTTACTAATGCAAAACGAGCGGCCCTATCCGCCATCTAGATTGCTTGACCAGCCTTACGACTAAGGATTCCGGACTTTATGGTACTGTTATTGCCGTTGGGCCTGTCAAAAACACGCGCCGCGGCCACCCTGATCTACATAAGAAGCGCGGCCGTAAAACGTCGTTTTGGTGGCGGAATCAAAACAGCATTGAGTAATAGGGAAGAGGTTTGCTTTGTAGATAATGTTGCGGTCAGATCTGTATAATTTTCTCGTATAAAGCGAGGGAAATCATAAAGCGGCGCCTTATTGCACGAGCTTTATCTGGGTTTGGATTTGCGCAAGAAATTGGCTATATTATGATTTATTCGAATGTCTTTATCTGTTCTAAGTTACTCTGTGCGCTAATTTTATATAGGCAATGTAGTAAGATATGTTCTGATAACTGATAACTGTAACAATACCTAAATATGACAGGGGGGTTTGGTAAAATAGTTATTTATGTAATAAGGATCATAAAGACAATCCTTAAGTTACCTATATTCCCCATATGCTTTATAACTTGTAAATATAGCTGATTCAACTAAACATTTATTTCCCTGAATTGAAATTTACCATTTGGTTAAGTAAAGCAAAATATGGTATCATGAACAAACTTTCCTCTAGCTGTAGGTATTAATATTTATAAAAAAAAATAGTGAATAGCAGTTGGTAATATTTATTTATTTTATTTTATTTTATTTTATTTTGTTTTATTCATACACTACCCAACAGATCCATTTACAGGGTAGGACTTACAAAATACACAGAAAATACAAATACAAAATACAATATATGCAAGCAACAAAAACCGACTGAGAAGGTCACAAAAAAGAGAGAAAACAATAAAAAAGACAAACAACAACTAAGTAAGTTGCAAGAAACAAAACATTAAGAACATGTTAATGAGATAAAATCTAACAAAATGAGGGTAGATTTGCATTAAACAGAAAATCGATTTTCATTCAAAACAAGGGAAAAATTCAGTTTGTTTATTGATGCCATACTGCAGTTAAATATGTCAATACTGTTACTAGTCCTATTGCAATTTCTGCACATTCTTAATAAAGGAGAATGTTTTTGAAGATTAGTCCTGGCAAAAGGCAGAAAAAACAGGGCATTCTGTCTGGAGTTCACTCTAGGAATATAAAAATTTAACTTATTAAGTATTTCAGAGCAGTCATTACTACCGTGTATTACTTTGTATACAAAAATTAAGTCTATAGTGACTCTGCGGCTTTCGAAGGTGATAACTGCAAATCTATCAAGAAGGTCTTGATGCGGAGTCCCTATGGCGGGGTAGACATCATCTACTTTGAAAGAAAGGAATTTGAGAAAACGTCTCTGGATCTTCTCTAAGCTATCAATATGAATACTATAAACGGACTCCAAGCAACTGATCCGTATTCCAGTTTAGATCTAATATAGGAATAATACAGAAGTTTAAGCGTGTCAATATTGTTAAAATCATGGGAATTACGTATTATAAATCCTAAAGTTTTAAACGCATCACTAACAATATTATGAATGTGTACTGAAAACGACAATTTACTGTCGAAGGTGACACCGAGGTCTCGAAAATTACTGCATCTTGATAGAAGTGAATTGCCCAAAGTATAACCATACACTACAGAGGACTGTTTTAAGGAGTATGTCATTATAAAACACTTACTAACATTTAATTGTAGTTTGTTCGCTTTACACCACAGTAACATTTTATTAATTGCTGATTGTAGAGCCATGCAATCATGAACATTATTGATCCTAGAGTACAACTTAAGGTCATCCGCATACAACAGACAAGGAATATCCAAGTTGTACACAATGTCGTTAATAAAGATATTAAAAAATAACGGACCCAAGACAGACCCCTGCGGCACTCCAGATTTTGTAACCAACTGTGTAGACTTTTCGCCACAGCACTCGACATACGATGATCGATTTTTGAGATATGATGAGAAGAGTATAAATAGACTGTCGGAAAGCCCAAACCGAGCAAGTTTATTCAAAAGGAGATTATGATCAAGTGTGTGGAATGCCTTGGTGAAATCCGTATATACTACATCAACTTGACAAAATATTGACCAAAGTGGGACCCCAATCTCATGAATATCAAACAGATTCAAGTCCAAATAATGGACAGCTGTTTCTATCTAGTAGTTCTTATCAGTACCGTACAAATTATTTTTTATAGCAAATACAGCACAATATCCGAGATCTTTTTGCAGTCTATATTCGTATATCTTCTAATTTTAGTTTGAGAAAAGTTGAGAGATTTCTTAAATTCTCTTTCTCATTGATAATATACTGCTCAGTATTGAGTTAATGCTTCCTAATATAACATAAGTTGGTCCATCCATGGATTTTTTTTCGAAATATACTAATAGGATACGTTACTTAGAAATGGTACTAATAATTTTCCCCATTGGTCAGCCATATGGAACGACAATTCATATATATCGATCGTCACGAACATATATGGACACCATATATATGGTGGTCGACATTGTGAAATAACTTTTTGCAAAGAAAAACTCTCACAGATTGGTACAGCATCGACGTTGGTATGCTAAAATTTTCAGATTTCTTCTATTTATAGCTTTTGCATAATCGATCGATGCAGTTGCCGGTGGGACACCCTGTATAAAGGTATAAAACAATTCTAACCCAGCACTACATTATTGTCATTTTTCCTAGTCAGGACAACACGGACGCCGCCTCATTATAGAAATCTTATCGCGCTTTGAATTTGTACGAGAAATTCCACTAGAGGGGTATACATGACCTACTATGATTTATTTGATTGCTTCTAATAAAGCTATCTGATCCAATAATGCGAAAGGTATAAAATTTTATTTGTAGGTACCTTTGATATACGCCTTTGCCGATAAAAATCTGACGTGGAGCTTTGTAGAAAATGTTCTAATAATAATAATACAAACCGCAAAAGCTCTGGATGAACTCGATAGGATTTTCTTAAGATTCAAGCTTGGTATGTAATTACAGTGATATATATTAGTTTGCCGGTGTAATAGACGTGATTTATTGCTCTATCCTGGGGTAAGAGAGAGTTTTTGTCTTCTGAAGGGATGTCGACTTTTAATTCGGTCGTGATTGCGATTTTTCTTGTTAAGAACTGGTTTGTTTCAATATATATCTACTTAGAGATTTAGTAAATAGTGAATCTGGTATTATTATACTTTGTACTTTTGATTTTCTTCGGTGAAAATGTACGTATAAGAGTGTTCCAACAGTGCATCAGTCATAAAAATTTCAGATTTTCGTTATTTGTTATACCGTGTAGATTATAATACAGACTATCTATAAAGTATCTCATTTCAACAGTTTATAACTAGAGAACGAAAAGAGCCATCGACATGCTGAAATTGTTCGATTTCCTTATAAAGTTTTTCCTGCCATTGTTGCCAATCCTTAAATTCATATAATTCTTCAAATTTTTACATATTTCATATAAACTTAAGCAGAAGTGGCTTCAATATTTGCATTTACATAATCTCAAACATGGCTGTTTGAAATTATTCCAATATTCTTCTCTAACAAATGATATCCTGGAGAGGGGGTGCCAGTTACTACAAGGGTTGTTTACAAGTTAACCTCGCTAAATTGCCTGCAAATTATTAATTCTATAGGTGAATAAAAGAGGTATATCACCAAAGCTTTAAAGTGCTTTCAATTTAACATTAATGTTTTGATACTGAAACGAAATTATTTATTTATTTATTTATTTATTTGATTACAATGCCCAACGGGCACAAGCCCAATTAAAGGATAAGGTTAGTAGGTACTAAAATAATATGGATATAAGAAAATGCATACCTATCAAAAAGAAGTGATATAAAACAAACTGATAACTTAAACACAACTGTTACAAAACGGATTAAAAGACGAGAATTAACATACTCTAAAATATTAAAAGTTAAAAACATAAAGAAATACAACATCTATGAAACAACAAAAGATACAAGAATGACTTCATACATTCAAACATTTTATTATCTCATTCACCCTAGTAAAAAAGATATCAACACGTGATTCAATGTTCGCAAAATTTGCAATCATCTGATAGAGTGGAGAACATTTGTACAAATTAGACCGATGGCTTTTTATATTAAATAAGTGGTACTCACGAGTATTGACACAAGGTACTCGGATATCCAACATGGATAAAATTTCTTCACAAATGATCTTGTTATTTAGGACTTTGAACAAGAATAGTACTGAATGCATCATACGTCTTTGCACCAAACTGGACATTTTAAAACTGTTGTAAAATATCTCCTGAGGGGTGCCTCTAGGTGGATAAAAACCTTCTAACGTGAAAATAGGCGATTTAAAGAATCGCCGCTGAACTTTCTCTAATGATGATATATGTACGTTATATATTGGACTCCAAACGACAGACGCATACTCCAGCCTGGATCTAACAAAAGTGTTAAATAGCAAACAGAGAGCATCAGGATTTTTAAAATCTTTCATATTTCGAACAATGAAACCCAGACTTTTATATGCGCTCACCGTAGTACAGTTAATATGTCTAACGAAAGAAAGTTAAGAGTCAAAAGTAACACCTAAATCTTTTATAAATTCGGGCCTGGATAAGGCAGATGTACAGAGCTTGTATTCATGTAATACTGGATCATTTCTGCGAGAATATGTCATCACATTGCATTTGGAGGCATTTAACGGGAGTTTATTTACAATACACCATGAGTTTAATAAATTTAATATTTGTTGAAGTTTCTCAGTATCCCTGTTGGATTGAATCTGAAAAAATATTTTTAGGTCGTCGGCAAATAATAAATAACGAATGTCCGTATGCGAAATTACGTCATTAATGAAAATAGGAAACATCAATGGCCCAAGTACGGATCCTTGTGGAACTCCAGATTTTTGAAGGAACTCGACAGACCTAAACCCACAATGTTGGACAAATTGCTTCCGATTAGTTAAATATGACTGCATGAGTTTAATTAAATCATTACCGAAGCCTATAGAGTGAAGTTTTGACAGCAAAAGTGCATGATCGAGCCTATCAAAGCATTATAGCAAGACTCCTTTATTAAAAATAACAAATAAACATCGCCCATCCCTCGTACCGACACGTCTTCCGCTCTGGCTCTCCTAACACACACCCGCTCCATTTGTTTTCCATACAGAACGGTCTTAGCATCATCCACGAAATACACATGAACTGGCTGATATATATTCAGGGTGTCGCGATTACGTCCGCAGGTGTAGTGTTTTCCGTTCGCGCTTGAATCCGGGCATTTTCCCTGTGTTCGGGATCGCATAGTAATTCCTACGAAAGGCGAGACACCTGCCCAAAACTACGGATCTTATTAAATGGAAATGCGAGAGAATTGTGTGTTGGTATTAGTACAGCAAGCTGGGGCTGATACCGATCTCAAAAATAAACGAATCAAATCCCACATTAAAGGGTCAGTGAAACTTATACTGATGTAAGTAGGAAGACGATTCAAGTTTTATATCTCACTTTCTTTCATGAGCAATCAGACACCTGCCCTTTTGCTGTAGCAGGGCCATCTATTATATTTTAACTATATAGTGTTATTATACATGATCCTTTTTATTTGAACTATCTGATGTTATCTCAGTTTTAAGTTGACACATATAAAAGTTGTAAATATGGTGGCAGTTTGAGAATACACTTGCATGAAATGTATTAGGCCTCACCAACCACTTGCATATCATGCACTTTTACGGTCAAGTGACGGACAGCTGTTTCTATATATCAGGTCTTCACCAGCGCAATTCGCGTCATATGAAGCGACAGAAGACATGCGATTAGTATAAATCACACAGAGGAATCTATTATCCAGTTTGTTACAAGTATTATATATTCATTTCACAAAGCATATACTTACCTACACAGTGTGTCCATTTATTACAGTAAGCATTACACTAAAATATGTATTGTAAAGAAAATATTACATTAACAAATTATAGACTGGAATAAAATACAAAATAGAAACTTAAATATAATAATCATTAAAACATTTACAACAAATATTTGCAATATGGCAACGGTTCAAAAGAGAAAAACTATTTAATCGTACAGGGTTTTGAAAGAGGTTTCAATTTTTGATAAAACATAGGGTGTTACATTTGAAAAAATCAAGTAATTTAGGTCTAAACTTTTGAAGTAAAATTTGAGCAAAAAATATCTGTCAAATTAGAAGTAATGATTGAACTGTCACGGCCCTACATAAGTAAAAAAAATAAGAAAATAAATCATAACTTGGCAACGCTGCAACGGATTAGAAAAAAATAAAGTTCAATAAAGAACGAACAGGGGAATCAATAACACACACAAAATATAGGGTGTCCCTTAAAAAAAGTTAAGTTTAAGTTGTATACAGTGAAGCACACTGTATAGTTGCAAATAATATTAAAAACTGCATATTGGCCACCAAGCAAGTTTTGTATTTGAGGTTTTTCGCTATACGTAATAGCGTACCAGATATCAAAGAATTATGCACTGAATGGTCACACTGTATATCTGCACTGAAAGTTCCTTTTGAGAATAACCTTTTTTTCGTTTACTTCTCTCGTTTGAGCATAAAATTTTTTTTCTATTTTTTTTTAATATTATTTTTTTTATGTTAATTAATTGTTAATGTTTATGTTTTTATTCTTCATCTTTGAGTTTTGTATTACTTTTTTAAGTTTGATTTTTTGTCACATTATTTACTTTTTTTTATTGAACAATTTTCTATTATAGTCCTGTAAGTGGGTATTCCTGTTGGACTAATAAAATTATTATTATTATTATTATTATTATTATTATTATTATAAAATTCTTGTAACAAGAAAAATCGTACACTTAGTTTGAGTATGCAAATATCCAAATAAATAATGTTCTAATCTCAAACTAAATAAATTACATACTTTAATATCGTATTTATGACTTTTAATTAAAATATCAGTAAAAATTCGGTTCAGGATAAAAGAGACATTTACATAGTTGTAGTTGTGTTTACATGGAACAAAACAATTTCTATGCCAACGTATGCAAGTTTTTGTTGTCACCCAAGACAATCCCCATCGTCATGTTTTTATAGAATTTACGAAGGCGAGGCAATTGTACAAACAGAACTGTGCGTATTATAAACAGGATAATCTCGTCCTTATCAGAGCAGAAGTTGAAAATGGCCTCTTTATGGCAGATAGTGCGTTGAGTTCATTATTGAGGCTATGGGAGATACTTACAGTGAAATGTACTAGTGGCGGAGATACACAGAAGAGTCAGAAAGATAAATACATCACCAGAATGATATCTCCCAGGCGGCACCTTTGATGTGGTTAGCGGTGTATTCGTGACCTCGCTTCCAAAAGGAAGACGTACTTTTGAAGATATTTTGTCACAGATTGTAACAGTTCAATTTTTGTTGTTTGATATTTTCTATATACAGGGTTATTCAGAACTTATCTCTAAAACTTTGAGGATATGTGCATCATTAAATAAGAAATCGATATCACCAAAAAAATTTATAATAAAAGTCTTAGGATTTCCCGTAAACAATGTTTAAAGTTATACCATTATAAAGGACTACGTAGATGGGCAACTGTACTTCAACACCTGATATACCTACCGCATTCCTAAGAATGTGGTAAAAAAAGTTTTTGTACCTCGAACACGTTTTTGTACCTCGAATGACTGGTTAAGACCGAGCGAATAGACTTGGAGTGGGGATAATATCTCTGTTGTCTATTCAGTCATCAGTCTATCTGTGTCTTCTCTCAGTGCAGGTGTTTTATTTATCGTATGAGTGTTAAACTGTAAAATTTTCAAAATGGCTCATGTGTACAGTAATGCTGAGTTAATGGACTGTTACCAGTGGATTATCAATTACGAGTTAGGTTTTGTGAGTGGTTGTTGCAGCAAAATGCTGAAAATCCCCAATTTACTTAATAATTTGCGTTTACAAGATCAGCAACCAGGAGGAACATACGGGTTAGTGCGGCAAAATTGGATAAAGCGATAAGGCCAAAAGTGTGTACAAGTCGAGGAATATTATTTCGAACAGCCTTTGTAACAAGGTATGTGCAAATTTTTTATAAATTTCATGTTTCTAATACCTACTAATCAAGTAGCGCAATTCTTCAAAATTAGTGTAACAAAATTTTATTCATTTGAACGACACGTCACTTTGGTCACATCTATCTATCTTTAAGTTTATTTTAAAGCGAGTTTTAAAGTAAAAACGCTGAAAATCTTTTTTGCGCCGGGTGTCGGTATACTCTCAGAACTTCCGAAGTTTTTTTCGTGCTAGCCAGTTTGCATTGTCAGTCCGAAGGTCACTCCATTACAGTGGACCAGTATCCAGCGGCGTGCAATGAAAAATTTTTAAATAGTTTTCAGAAGCCGCCAAAAAAAAATTTTTTTGCACTACCACATTTCTACATGTATGTTGAACATCCCCAAATTTTATTATGGATAAGTTCTGAATAACACTGTATAAGTATTTCTCTAATATCAAGGTGAATCTTGCAAATTAGGTTCCCTATGTACTGCAAATTTTTGCAACCAGTATCGAGGAAAGGTGTTGCTGTAAGAGAGGAAATAAATTTGTATTCATCCTTCGGGGATTTATCCATATTCACTAAAAAATTGGTATTTTCATGGTTTTGCTGGGAAGAGTATTTCCTGATTTATATTTTTTTAAAAATCCATCCATTAGGGGATTAAAACCAACCTCGTACCACGTGGTGTTTTGGTGTTATGTGAAAAACTACATCAGTGTTATCTTCACACCAAAGGTTCTAACCCCTTTCAAGATGATAGTACGTATATTGTATGAATACTAATAAAAAAATCCAATTGTTTTGTTGTTATCTTCCTCACTACATTTCCTGCAAATTGTGCGTCTTCTTTTCACACCGTTTCGCCGCCGCCGCCCCCATGTTTCATCCCCCAGCTGGTCCCCGGGTGCACGTTGCTACTAATTATCATTAGACCATCTAAATGCTAATTGATGGTGCTATATTCACGCGGAGAGGAGCCGCGATTATGCCCCGCGGGCTGCATGCTAATGAAGTGCTCTGCCAGACTAGCAGAGAAGATTAAAGCCTTGTGCAGACATTGCTTAGTCGAACTTTTTAATAGCACCGCACTGGTTTACACATAGTTTTAATTTATTACTTGTTAGTATTACCGAAGTTTACAGAACTATATAAGTTATCCCACTCTCGACCACGTGACGCGCTACATATTCCGCCCTCCTCACCCGTCTCGGGTACTGTTCGGTACCCAGACATTTACACTGTGGGTCACGCACGACCTGTAAACGTATTGTATGCCATTGATATAAATTAACAGAAAGTGATTATGATTAATGTTTTATTTTTATTTTTTTTTGTACAGGGTGATTCACTTTCGAGTGTGTAACATGGGTATCTCGGTTATTATAAAAGATAGATTGTAAGTTTAAATTCGGCAAAGTTGCGGAATTTTGTGGTCAATAAGTTGGCGTAAACAAAACCCCCATATCTGCTTTTGTTTTTGAGTAAGAGGCAAAAAAAGATTTTTTCCGGTTTTCGTTTTCTGGCCATAACTTCTATATTTTTGAAAATATTGGCTTATCGTTTTCACATTATTAGGACACTTTCTTGAGACAAATACGATGCTGTAACCCGTTTTTTAAAAAAATGTCACTTCTATTGTAAATCATCGTCAACTTTATTTTTTCTTATGGGTGCCATATTAATTTTTCTCATATTTGAATAAACCGATTTTTTCTGAATACAACAATATAATATATGTTAATATTTGCCTAAAAAATAAGGGCATTATGAAGGAAAATAGGTATTTTTTTGAAAATGTCTAGTTAGCCATGGCCATGACAGTCAGTTCTTGACAAACCACAAATGCCACTTATAATTTTTATAAACTGCATCTGTGGAGTACTTTTTACATTGACTAACGATGTATACAAACCGAAGAGAAACAAGATATAGATATTCATAGTTGGTTTCTTTTGGGATTACACCACCTGTAAAATAACAAAAAGCAGAAAACCAGAAGTATACAAATTAATTATTCAAAGTGTAGTAACAAGGCAAACTTCTAAAGTTTGCCCCAAAAAACCACTGTATTAACGTGTGATAAAATAATATTTGATATATTGACTAAATTTTATCAGTGGTTTTTCAGTTTTATACAAAATTTTATAATATTACATGTCATATTCTAAAATATGTCCAAATAAAATAGTTATAATAAAAAATTAAAAGAAATTAAACACTTAACTAGCTTTCGTCTAGACGTTTCGAGTTGATCCTCAACTCTTCTTCTGTAGACTATTTTTATGTTGAGAACTCTTTATATGAACGAGAAGTAGTTCTTGTCAGATTGACATTTTTAATTTAAATTGTCATCACATGCACTGATGGTCTAGATGTTTCTAGAAACATCTAGACCATTACAAATAAGGATCCGCGAACATAAAAATTATGTTAGGGATTACCAAGTTGATAAGTCTACATTAGTAAAACATGTATGGGATAACGGTCACCGAGTTGATTGGACACAGGCTAAAGTTTTACAAAAGGAAGAAAAATCGGTTAAAAGAAAATCAAAAGAAAGTGCTTTCATTAAACTTAATGGTGATAATTGTATTTCGTCGGAAACAATATTCATAGATCAAACATGGCTTCCTCTACTCCAAAAAGATGTTACCAATGGAAAATTAATAATATCATAGTGATCAGTGCATGTGATGACAATTTAAATTAAAAATGTCAATCTGACAAGAACTACTTCTCGTTCATATAAAGAGTTCTCAACATAAAAATAGTCTACAGAAGAAGAGTTGAGGATCAACTCGAAACGTCTAGACGAAAGCTAGTTAAGTGTTTAATTTCTTTTAATTTTTTATTATAACTATTTTATTTGGACATATTTTAGAATATGACATGTAATATTATAAAATTTTGTATAAAACTGAAAAACCACTGATAAAATTTAGTCAATATATCAAATATTATTTTATCACACGTTAATACAGTGGTTTTTTGGGGCAAACTTTAGAAGTTTGCCTTGTTACTACACTTTGAATAATTAATTTGTATACTTCTGGTTTTCTGCTTTTTGTTATTTTACAGGTGGTGTAATCCCAAAAGAAACCAACTATGAATCGTCAAAATACACCACAAATAAGTTACAGACATTAAGATATAGATATTTATTACAGATGTAACAAAAATTTAAACAGAACAATTGAAGAATATTTAAACACATATAATGAAAGACGACAACCATGCAAGACATATATTACTAAACCGCGGTGTAATTTAAGACATTATGGCAGATCCATACCTATTTCTTGGTTTAGAAAGACTGCCATAATTTCTTAAATTACAGTGCAGTTTAGTAATATATGTCTTGCATGGTTGTCGTCTTTCAGGATATGTGTTTAAATATTCTTCAATTGTTCTGTTTAAATTTTTGTTACATCTGTAATAAATATCTATATCTTGTTTCTCTTCGGTTTGTATACATCGTTAGTCAATGTAAAAAGTACTCCACAGATGCAGTTTATAAAAATTATAAGTGACATTTGTGGTTTGTCAAGAACTGACTGTCATGGCCATGGCTAACTAGACATTTTCAAAAAAATACCTATTTTCCTTCATAATGCCCTTATCTTTTAGGCAAATATTAACATATATTATATTGTTGTATTCAGAAAAAATCGGTTTATTCAAATATGAGAAAAATTAATATGGCACCCATAAGAAAAAATAAAGTTGACGATGATTTACAATAGAAGTGACATTTTTTTAAAAAACGGGTTACAGCATCGTATTTGTCTCAAGAAAGTGTCCTAATAATGTGAAAACGATAAGCCAATATTTTCAAAAATATAGAAGTTATGGCCAGAAAACGAAAACCGGAAAAAAATTTTTTTTGCCTCTTACTCAAAAACAAAAGCAGATATGAGGGTTTTGTTTACGCCAACTTATTGACCACAAAATTACGCAACTTTGCCGAATTTAAACCTACAATCTATCTTTTATAATAAGCGAGATACCCATGTTACACACTCGAAAGTGAATCACCCTGTACAAAATGCCTGTGGTATATTAGTTTGCAACAAGGAATTTATATACATGGAACGATTATAGACGACTGCGCATCCAATTTTGTGTGGAAACATGGAAGCCGCCATTTTGATGTCACACTACTCCCAACTTCTACATTTTGTATTGGTACACCTGACCAAGACCCTAGAATTCTAGTGTCTTTCTTTCTAATCTAAAAGTTCAATGGTTCAAATCTTCCTAACACGGCAACAGTGGTATGGGTAAATTAGGTAAATAGTGTTGTTTGTTTTGTATTTTTGGCGTCTTGTTGGTTTATTTTATTGTGATTCTCTCGATTTGATTCTGTTTGTGTGTTTATTATTGTGTTCCTTTGATTTATAGACTTTAAGTGACAATATTTGAGAATTGGCCTTTCGTAATTATTCCAGGTAAATTCGGATTTTGAATGTCAAACTTAACAAGAATTGAAAGTCTTAAGAGACATGCAATCATCGTTCCTAGCTAATATAATAGTAAATTATGAAAACTGCGAACATAAACAATACAAAAGATAAGCTGGGATAGTTAAAGTAAGGTAAGGTGATCTCGAAAGATAAAAGTTCCGACGGAGAGTGAAGTAACTGATATAGTTGTATTCTGTAAACTTTGCTATTAGGAGCCATTCTTACACGTGTCTGCACAGAGCTTTAGTAATTTAGTGGGTGGTAAATAATTTTGCAAAACTTTTGGCAAAAGATAAAGACACATTGCGCGGTAATGTTTAGTTGAATACTTTAATAGAACTTTGCTCTTTACACGCAGTTTCATTAAATGCATCTATACAGGGTGAGTCAACGAAAATTCATCCTCATTTAACTGTCAAAAAATTGGTTTCTACGGAAAATACTCGGACAAGTTGATTTTTATTTCGAAAATATTCGCGTATTCAGAAATAATAATTATGTTCCAGACTTTTTATCCGCACTGTATAATTATGTAAACTTTGATTTTAGATATTCAGTTAGTTTTAACTACTCAATTAGTTTGTAAACCGAACTGCAGAAAGAGCATATTGTCAGGAATTTTTCTGAATATTTAATACAAAAATTGTGAGATATTCTTCTGGCTAATTATCTATCGTTGTGCTGAGACTGTCAATTGACAAATTAAAACAAGTGATTCGTATCTTTCTACACAAAATATAGCATGATCAGCCTTATTTTCACAATCTCTAGTAATCTGCCCACCATTATTGCCAGCTAATTATTAATTTCAACTCAAACAACTATTCACGTTGATCATTTACAATGCCTAATGTTGCTCCTGCGAATTACGAATTCCTATACATAATTGAATCATTTTTCCCGTTATACCGAACACAATTAATCACCATTGAATTACCTCATGTGGCAAATTATTTAATTATCAATTAGGCCGGCAGGGAGGGCGCAAGCAATGGCTAAATCCTTTCCGGATCCAGCAACAGCGCGCTGTGTCTGTCAGGCCGTATAGAAAAACTCCCGGTGCACCCGTACAATTAGCCAATAATCCCCGTCGCCAATCCCTATTTATTCCTCTCCATATAACTGACAGAGGAGCCGCAGGGGAGCAATCTCCGTTATAACGTTGTCAAGAATAAAATACGCCGTTTTAAAAGACCGATTGGGGCGGCCGGGTGAGTGAAGTCACAGCCGTCTTTAGTACTAGCCATGAACTGAGAAAATTGCAACACTGCATCCCGTCCTAATATCAGACCGAGCGATACTGTTTTAGTAAATGGTGCGTCTTGCGTGAAGTATTAAATCATCCTATATATTTGTGTTAAATAGCGTTTATGTAGATAGTGCCGTGTATTACCAATTTGATATGTAATATCATTTTCCCGAGATTTTACATGTTCTATTTATCAGTTGGGGTGAAGTGAAATTAACCTTGAATAGTGAAAATGCCGGCACGGTGCTGTGTACCAGGGTGTAAATCTAATTACGATTCCTCTGAAAAAAGTGAAGGGGTAAAAAGTGTTTTTGGATTCCCTAAGGACGACACATTTAAACAAAAATGGCTCAAACGTATCCCTAGGAAAGAATGGTCACCTACAAAATATTCCGTTGTTTGTGAGTTACATTTTGATCCTAATGATGTCGTTAAACTAGACAGACATCTTTTACCAGACGGTACATTAACAATGATTGCTTGCAAAGCAAAATTTATTAAAAGCGGATGCTATCCCATCTATTTTCCCAAATTTGCCTAAATATAGGTATGTCAAAGGAAAAGTCGATTGTTCGAAAAGATCCTGAATGTAGGCGCCAACAGCAAGTTCAGCAATTTTTCGAAAAAAGTTAATCTTGGTGAAAGTTGGAATATAAAAGTCTTGACATCTAAAACAATTTTTTATACAATAAATTTCGATGGTGAAATAGTTAAAATTGAAAATCAGATATCAATAAATAACGACCTAACAGTTAAAATATTTGTAAATCGCAGTGAATTGTATTTTAATGAATTAAAGTGGATTTTAGATTTTGATATGAAAATTTAGAGATGGTCTCAACTCCAAAATTTATTAGATAGATTTAAATATACCTATTATTCAAGTAACTTAGAAACAAGCAATACTCAAAATGCATTGCAACAGGCGTTGCTGTATTTAAAACAAGCTTTAGATTTTTGCGATAACGAGACTTTTTTATATTCTAAACAATTAAACATTATCGTAGATCAAATTAACCAAATAACAAAGTTAAAAAGGAAATACTCTGCCTCCACTATAATAATGACATTTATGATTTATATTTAGTCTCCTACTACATACATGTTACAGACTTTTTTTATTTTACCTTCTAAGCGTTATCTGCAGTATCTTTCATCTGGAATGGACATTTCTCCAAATAAAGAAAATAAGAATGAGCATTATTTAGTTAATATGTCGTTTTCACTTACACAGACTGACAAGATAGTAGTAATTCTAATTGATGAAATATATATTAAATGCAGATTAGATTATCGTGCAAAAAACATAATCGGTACAGCTTGTAACAAAGAGAATGTAGAATTCGCGAAGACAATATTATCTTTTATGATTTGTTCAGCATTTGGAAACTTTTGTGAAATTGTAAAATTACTACGCGTATTACTACGCGATATAGGTATTTGTTATATTATGTGCCTATCATCTTCCCTTTATTCCTATCCTAATATGAATCATTTCCTATATCCTATCCTTCATCTGTTTTTCTTTCTCTTTTTTTTCCACTCCCGGCAAAAATACGCATGCTAGATGAATAATCTGAGAAATATATTATTATTTATTATTGTAGTACTACCTGCTACACATACTGTGAGCAATAATATTATTTTTTGAATTATTTTAAAAGCTTGTGTAACTCTGCACCTTCACGTTGGTTTTGCTGAACAATCAAATATCACATGTTTTCATGTAAAATAAGGTATATATTGTTTTGCATAAAATATTGTAATATTTAATTGACCAAGCAGAGAACGTATACATATTATTTAATATTTACTTAAGTAGCTTATTACAAACAAAATTGGGAATGCACGTCAAATATGATCGGCCACGGCCTTCTCTGCTAGAGACTAGAGAGGCTGTGGGTGGGCAATCGGACTAGAAGATCGGCGTGGAGCGGTGTTGCCAATTTCAGTTCATGGCTAGTACTAGAGAAGGCTGTGGTGAAGTCGGTCTTTTATTGTAACGCCTGCCTTTTTAATAGCTGATATTAAAAAGAGTGAGGGAAGTTCTACTTTCCCTTTTGCGGGAGGTTTCTGGGATTCGGTTTTGTTCTACTAGCTGTACAATTGCAAACTAGCTTTATAAATTTCAGGTAAAATTGATAGTATGTTTGACTGATATTGTAGGTATCGATTTAAAGGTCTCGTTTCAAGGTAAAAAAAATCGGCATTGTTTATCACGTTTTCGGTATAAAAATATCATCATAAATGATTAATACAGTAATGAACAAACAATTTGAAAGTGGGAAGTTGAAATTAAATGTTTAACAGTATTTTTTGAAAATAGTAGATTACATTTTTTTTATATATATAGAAAATACCCCTTGAAGGGTATTTTGCTGCTATTACAATCTGATCAAAGGGAGATCAATGAGTCATTTGGTTCTATTCTAATTTAACTAAAGTTGAAAATCTGAGAGCTAAGGTCTTACTCACTATAGTGTACCTTAGAGTCTGGTAAAAACTTAATTACACTAACACTAACCGCACAATCCTCTGCTTTTATACTGATATAATCAGTTCACTAACTCAAAGGTCTTAACCCTCTTGAGCCTTCTTACTATGTTAGTGTTGTCGAGAAGCTGGATGGGCTCGATGTTCACATGTTGATGGAGTCGTTGTTTGTGAGTCCTTGCAAATTTAGTAATTGTCTGCTCTACAGTGTCCATCTGAAGATCTCGATAAAGGTCGCTGTTTCTGATGTACCAAGGGGCTTTGAGGATGTTCCGCAGTACTTTGTTCTGAAATCTTTGAATGATTAATATATTACTCTTACTGGCACAGCCCCAGAGCTGTATTCCATAGGTCCATACTGACTTGAGAATTTGTTTAGTTGTAAGTTGTTAAGCAGGAGTGTCTACCAAATAGCCAGTATATTTTCTTATATCTGATGTCTAGCTCTTCTCTTTTCTTTTTAACATGCCTAGATATTTTGCTGAGTTTGCATATGGAATCTGGGCATTGTTCATGTTAATAGGTATTTGTTGTTCTCTTTTATTTGTGAAATTAATCTGCACTGATTTGGTTTCATTCAGCTTGATACGCCATCTTCTGGTCCAGTTATTGATTTGATTAACTGATGTTTGCAGTTTGTTTGCAGCTTCTTCATAGCCCTTCCCTGTCGCAAGAATGGCAGTATCATCTGCAAACGTGGCTATTGTGTTTTGCTCTAACTGTGGTATGTCACTAGTGTAGTCCAGGTATAAGATAGGGCCTAGGACGTTTCCTTGTGGTACTCCTGCTCTGATTTCTTTTATTTCAGTGTATGCTTCATCTTGTTTGACTCTGAAGAGTCTATCTGAGATATATGATTCCAATAATTCTGAGTATTTATATGGGAGTAATTTATTTGGTAGATTACATGTATCTAATGAGTAAATGTACCTGGTTTGTACTCAATCAATCAATCAATCAATCAATCAATCAATTTATTTATCAAACTTATAAACTTATAAACTTATAAAAGTAATACTATATAAACACAATAAATAAATTGCACAATACTCAATAAGTGTTCATGACACTTGTTTCGAGAAATAAAATACAATGAGTAAATTTGTGCGCGCGCTACATAAATAACAAAATTAGTATAATGGAGGATACAATATAAACCACAATACACAAAACATCAATATAACTATAAAGTATATACAATATATTAATTATTAGGCCAATGCTTAATGAGATAAATCTTAAACTCTTTATAATATACAATTATAGCAAAGTGCCAATCAAAAAAATGTAAGTACTATTTATCATTAATTTAATCTCTTTAGTTTAGTTTTATGAGATTTTGGAGCATATCTCTGGACAAGCCATTTAATATAAAGGATTTTAGTTTCCTCTTAAAAGAAAGAAAATTTGTTTCTTTAATTTCTGTTGGAAGAGTATTGTACAATGTCGGTCCCATAAACTCATAACATCGCTGGCCAATAGATTTAAGCATTAATGGTGATTTAGGTTGTTGCCTTTTTCTGGTATTATATTGGTGGATGCTTCTAGTACTAAAATTACTTCTTGTCTGTTTATATCGTATATTACTATTGTAATAATATAATTGTCTAATATCCATAATGTTAGTTTCCCTATATACAAGATCACTTGGGTAAGTAATTTTTTGGTGCAGCATTAGCTTTAGAAATCTTTTTTGTATAACCTCCAAGGGATTCAAATGATAGTCAAGTGCTGCTCCCCAAGCTAAGAGGCCATATGTTAGATGGCTTTCAACCAGCGCATGGTAAATTACTTTTATGTGATTGCTGTTTAATATTTTACATAGATAACCAAACTTGTATAAAACTGATCGAAGTTTCCTTATAACAAAATGTATATGCGAGTTCCATCTTAAATGCTGATCTATGATTATCCCTAGATATTTAACTTCTTTTTCAGGTGCTATAACGTGACTCGTTCCTTGAACCCTTATACTTATTGAATCAAAATTTGGTTGGTTGGATTTATTGCAACTAAAGGGGAGATATGTGGTTTTATCTAAGTTTAATGTTAGTAATTTCTGATTAAAGAAGGTTGTAATAAGAATTAAATCTCTTTCGACTATTTCCTTTAGTTGACTCCACGTGTCAGCTTTATAAAATACAGCAGTGTCATCTGCAAAACCAACAATACTTCCTCTACTTGGTAGCCCAAACAAGCCGTTTATGTATATAGAAAACAGTATTGGCCCCAAGACAGTACCCTGTGGTATCCCATACTCTATTTTTAATTTTTCACTCTAAGCCCCTCCCACTTTGACCGTTTGTTGTCTATTAGACATATAGCTTTCAAACAAGTTAAACACCGACCTCGTATTCCAATGTTTTCTAACGTTTCTAAGAGTAAGGGGTGACTTACAGTAACAAATGCTTTACACAAATCAATGAATACGCACAGACTTGGTGTTCCCTTATCAAGAGAGGAATATATTTTAGATGTAAGATCTAAAATAGCGTCTTGTGTTGATTGTTTTTCTTTAAAGCCATACTGTTTGCTTGATAGTATATTAAATCTATTTAGGTAAGATACTAATCTCTTTTTTAATATTTTTTCAAATATTTTACTAAAGTTACTTATCAGTGAAATAGCTCTATAATTACTAACTATGTTTGGATCACCTTTTTTAAATACCGGTATTACTAACGAGTCCTTAAAATCTGGTGGCCAGTACCCATCATTTATACATTTATTTATAAGGTATGTTAAAGGTTCTGCTAAGAGTTCTGCACCAGATTTTATTATCTCAGATTTTACGCTATCGAGTCCTGGAGATTTCCCGGTCTTTAATTCATTTATTATATTTTTTATTTCATATTTATCTGTAGGCATTAGAACGAAGGATTGTTTCATAGAGTCATTAACGATTTTGTCTTTATTATTATTTTTTATTTTGTAAACACTGGAAGAAAACAGCTAGTTTTCTTCCAGTGTTTACAAAAGCAGTATTAAATTCATTACAGATAGTTTTTAAGTCAGTTATTACTTCTCCGTTTTCAGTTTTTAACGATAATATTTTTGAAACCTTATTTTTTGATCTCGTTAAATTTTGCACCACTTTCCATAGTGCTTTTGAATTATTTTTATTATTGTCTATAAGTTCAGCATAATAGTTCTGTTTTGTTTTTTTAATGAGAGTCGTTAACCTATTTTTATAACTTTTATACTGAATTTGAAGTTCTATATTATAAGGATTTTTTTGTAGATTTTTAAACATCTTATTTTTTCTATTGACGCTTTTTAGTAGTGCACTTGTTATCCATTCTGTTTTCTTTGTATCCTTTCTTGTAAATATCTTTGTTTTTGTACTTTTATTTATTATTCTTTTAATTATTTTAACAAACTCTTCCGTTGCTAATACGGCATTTGGGGTATTATACAGTGGCTGCCATGTCGTTGTAGATAAATGTTCAATAAATTTATTATTATTAATACTTGAAATATAGTCTTTACTGTTTAATCTTTCATGTTGATTATTATTAACATTTTGAGAGTGAGTACCTCTACTTTTATGAATTATTATTTGTAACGCTATTGTAAAGTGGTCAGTGATGCATGTTTCTATTACTAACGGCACCAAATATTCTATATTATTTTCTTTAGATTTGATAAAGATGTGATCAATACATGACTTACTATTCTTACCAACTCTAGTGGGATTGTTTATAGCAGATATGAAACCAAATTCACTTAGAATGTCAACATATTCAGTAATAAAGCCTTGATCTCTACCCAAAATGTCCATATTCAGATCCCCTACAAATATATAATAATCATTTTGTGTAAAGATCATACTTTCAAAATATTTCTGCAAGTGATAATTAAATTCATGTGGGAGATTTGTAAACTGATGTTATGTTAATATATCCATCTTCAATGGTGTTTATTTGTATTTGCAATACTTTTATGTTATTTATTTGTTTTATCTCGTATTTGTAGCTTAAATTGGATTTAATAAATGCCACAACGCCATCGTTTTGGTTTAAATCACCACAATTGTATATCATATGATACCCATCTATTTGAAATACTTCAGTATCCTCTAAGTACCACGTTTCTGTTAATATAATACAGTCAACAGTGACTTTCAATTCATGCAACATTAATTTAAATTCATCTAAATTTTTGTTCAGACTACGAATATTATTATGTATAATTTTGAAATTTTCACTATTTTCATTTATCTCCAAGACTGCATTGGCCTCCATAATACTACTCAACGTGTAAGTTTCAATAGAATTTATCTCAAAATCTCTAAGATATCTATCCATTATATCAGAGTTTAACATACATTCCTTATTTCTACTATAATAATAAGACACAAATACAGAATATTCAATGAAAAAGAATTTTACAAAGTATTTCTTTACCAAAGTGACAAAAAACTACTTTACTTTGCCTTAACCTTTTTCTTTTAATCTTTTTTTTTTTTTTTTTATTACCTTACAAACATTACTCATATAAACATTAATCACGCAAATATATTATTCTTACATCTCTCCTATTGTCTGGATGTAGAACGAGTTGCTTTCCTATCTTTAGTTTGTCTTATAGTTTCTGTCGAATCTTTCCTACTAGCGATTGTTTCTATGGGAGTATAAGGTACTTCCTTTGGTGTTTTAGCTTGTTCAAGTTGTTTTGGTCTTAATATAGGTGTAGATTCTTTTACTGCTGAAGTTCCTGGAACACTATTTGCTTTTATTCCAGATTCTTCTTTATGTTCCTCGAACTTTCCCAGTGTTTGTGTAGTATATATTTTACCATCTACGTGAAGCTTATTTTTCTTAATAAAACAAATCTTGTGACTATCTTGTTTAGCCAATTTTAAATGCTTCCTCAATATATTGTACTCGTCGCGCTGTTTAGTAGTTAGGTCATCTGATATATATATATTTTTGCCTTTGAGTTTGTATGCGTTTTTTAAAATTTCAGCTTTTTTAAGATTGGACAATAATTCGACTTTCACTGGACAGTCTTCTGTCTTCCCAAGAGGATAGAAATTGTTCAGTACTGCCTACATAAGATTCATAAACCAGGAAAGTCGGTCCGTCGTATTGTTTTATCAATTGAATCACCGACTTACCACCTCTCAAAATGGTTAACAGAGAAGTTCGAATGTTTACCCATCGCACCACCTACTTTTTCTATGATTAATTCCAATGATTTCATTAATAAGGTGAAAAATATCCAGTTGCAAGAAGGTGAAGTTTTGATCTCCTTTGACGTTTGTTCATTGTTTCCAAGTGTTCCTATACCACACACCTTGGACTACCTTGGAGATCTACTCGAATCAAACAATCTGTCAAGATGTAGTAAAAGAATATCTTCAACTCACTAACTTTGCATGAAACAAAATTGTTTTCGATTCAATGATAATTTCTTCGAACATGAGGGTACAGCAATGGGTAACTCTTTGTATTTGGCTTCGTCGGTAAAAAGAATCAGCGTAAGTAGTTGAGGGATTTCAACCAATGTGTGCAAAAGCCATTGACAAAATGCAATACGTGGAGCAAAATCCGCAGGAAAAAGTGCCTGAACGCGTTGAATGTGGTATGGGTACAACAAATTTTCTCACAGAATTTTCCACACAGTCCAATTACTTACATTCAAAGTATTTGCAATTCTTCGCGTAGAAGTACCTGGATCTTCTTCTATCATGTCCAGCACATTCTCTTCTACGTCTACCGTTCTTAAAGTCCTTGGCCTTCCTGGTCCTACACTTCGCTTCAATGTTCCCGTTTCTCGAAGACGTTGTTGAATACTTTGAAAAATTTTTCTATCGGGAGCAATGTGATTAGGAAACCGTTCAATGTACAGTCGCCTAGCTTCTAATGCATTGCCATCAGAAAGTCCATAAATAAAATGCATGTCAGCCATGTCGGCATTCGTATAGCGAGCCATGATAGAGGACTTCACTAACAACCGTTTACACGTCAACTAGTCAAATGTCAATCAATCGTAACAAATGCGACACATACAAACTACAAAAACACGACATACAAAAGCATACAAAATAATCACTCCGAAGTATCACGGGATGTTGGTAAGAAAAAACAACTCCTTTTTCTCACATGTCTTTTACTTGATACGTCCAGTGTAGTACGCCATACTTTTATTTCACCTACATTAATAATGTGAGAAATACCAAAATTGGATTTGCTGAAAATTTTTTTCGCCCTATATCTTCGCAACAAAGCACTTTTTCAAAAATCATCAAAAGATAAAATATCCTTAGAATAGTCCAAGCAATAACCTCTTGAACTTTTGTCGCATGTTTAACTAACACCCTGTATATCTAGTATACCTACTTGTATATTTGTATATTTGTATATAATATTTTTATATAATTGTATATTTCATTGGTAAATTATACTTTATTGTAAATGGTAAAGGAATGCAAAAATACCTCATAATGATTTCAAATGTGTTTAAAGTCACCGCATCAAAATTAAGCCAAATTGCTTATTCTTCACAAAAAGCAATTGAAACATGAATTGTTTATTGATAAAAAGTTAACCCACGTGGTAAACATAGTTAAACATACACATTATAAAACCTTTCGAAGTAATCCCCGGCAACCTCATCCCAGCAGCGGTTGCCAGCTCCGACTTTATTAAAAAACCGCTTCGTGGGGCCCGGAGGATTAGACGCCCGCCGGAGTCACAAATGATCCGGAGGCGGCTGTGGCTGCGGCGGCGATGAACAGCAGACGGCGCCGAACGCGAGACCTGCATACTAACTGGACGGGGCGCGCCACTTGTTCTGTATAATCCCCCGTGCGATGGGAATCACTCGGCAATACACCCCATGGATGTAACAGTGGAGTCAGTGACGGTACTGGGGATGGGGGAAATATGGGAAAATTGCTTTGTGGAAAATTAGATATAAGTAGATTGAATTAGATGAAACTGTCCAATGAAAATCCTCGCTGTAATTCATAGTTTGTTTCTTTTGGGATTACACCACATGTAAATAACAAAGAGCAGAAAACCAGAAGTATACAAATTAAATATTCAAAGTGTAGTAACAAGGCAAACTTCTAAAGTTTGCTGCAAAAAACCAGATATTTTCAATAAAAATAAGACGTTATTAAGAATATCTTAGAGAAAAATAATCCTAATGATTTTGTTCAGGAAACATTTATAAAAATTGAAAATATGCAAAATAATAATATTCCCAGAATAAATAGAGAAAATCCAATAACAACCATTACAATCCCTTATATTGCAGAGATCTCTGAAAGACTTAAAGGCTTGGTAATGATTTTAACTTAAGAACGACATTTAAAACGATCTTAAAATACTTTAAGATCAATACTTACTAAAACAAAACCAATTAATAATGATCAAAATTCAAAAAATTGTATTTACTAGATTCCTTGTGAATGTGGTAAATATTATATTGGTGAAACATCTAGACCATTACAAATAAGGATCCGCGAACATACAAATTATGTTAAGAATTACCAAGTCGATAGGTCTACATTAGTAAAACATGTATGGGATAACGGTCACCGAGTTGGTTTTGGCACAGGCTAAACTTGTACAAAAAGAAGAAAAATCGGTTAAATAAAAATTAAAAGAAAGTGCTTTCATTAAACTTAATGGTGATAATTGTATCTCATCAGAAACAATATTCATAGATCAAACATGGCTTCCTCTACTCCAAAAAGATGTTACCAATGGAAAATTAATAATATCATAGTGATCAGTGTATGTGATGACAATTTAAATTAAAAAATGTCAATCTGACAAAAAGTACTTCTTTTAATATAAAGAGTTCTTATCGTACAAACAGTCTACTGAAGAAGAGTTGAGGATCAACTCGAAACGTATAGAAGAAAGCTAGTTAAGTGTTTAATGTTTTTTTAAATTTTATTATAACTATTTTATTTAGACATATTTTAAAATATGACATATAATATTATAGAATTTTATATAAAACTAAAAAACCACTGATAAAATTTAGTTAATATATTAAATATTATTTTATCACACGTTATACAGTGGTTTTTTGGGACAAACTTTAGAAGTTTGCCTTGTTACTACACTTATATACTACACTGAATATTTAATTTGTATGGTTCTGGTTTTCTACTTTTGGTTATTTACAGGTGGTGTAATCCCAAACGAAACAAACTATGAATCGTCAAAATGCACCACAAATAAGTTACAGACATTATCCTCGCTATAATGTTTAAATTATTTTTTTCCAACCACACAAATATAACATTAAATATATATAACATGAAAGACACTATATCATTAAATTATGAAGGCCATGTCGGGACTGTTTCGGGAATTTTTTTTAAGAGCCAACGCAGAATGTTTAAATAATTTCAATAGCTAATGTAAAAAGTGAAAAATACCCTTCATTTACCAATCGTTGAGAATCACTCTGTATTTCGAAAATTATGCAGATAGAAGAATTCGGTTAGCTCCTTTCTTATTTTAAGACAAATATCCATAGACGTATATTAAAATGTTTATTTGAAGGAGATGCCGAAAACAACTACTCCACGGACAATGTGCCCCGACTGGCATTACATTACTTCGGCATCTCCATAGGAGTCGCCACATCATTCCTCGAGACCATCTAACCAGACATTGACCGGTTTCGCGCTTATTATGCGCTCATCAGAGTGCCATAGGTAGGGGACTCGATGAACGATAGACATCGTGAATGTTAGTAGTGGTGAGAAACACACCGTAGTGCCCTCTTTGGGTTTTTGCTACTATCGTCTGACAATTATTGTCAAATTGATAGTATAAATATAATAATAATAATACACCAATTACCAATCACTTTGTTCCAATTTAATCTAGAAAATTTAACCAATTTAACCTCTGTCCCAAGTTAACACACTGATGACGCTTCTTAACTTTAATTTAAACATTTCAAGTGTTATTATCATGATTTCGGTATTTTCTGGAATACAAAATAACCTGAAGTGTGACGTAACTATTATTGTCTGGTATTTAGACTTAAATTTAGTTGTAATTCTGAATTCTCCCACTTCAAACCGCAAGCATCTAAAGTCAAAGCCAGAATTAAGCAAAGTGCAATGACCGGAAAAAGAGTAGATCTATGTTGTCACATTTATTTCTAAAATATTCTTATTTAAAACAGGAAACGTATTAATTACCTTATTTACCCATTTTATTACTTGTCTTTAACGTCCCTTATCCCTATTGTACTTTATTAAAGCAAACACAATGTTTAATTTGTCTTTTACTTAATAATATCAAGGCATTTCCGAATACGTGGCAACTGCAAAAGTCGTAAAGTTGACGACAAGCTGTTCATCCTTATTTAACATACATATTCTTGCATTTACGTTTTCTTTTCTCTGAGCTTCAACGACGTTGATTGGTCGAATCAGGAACCAACAAGCGACTGCGCTCGAGGTAGTAGGCAAACAGTGCCGTGATGTTGGGTTATTTCGCGCGCGTTTCTTAACGGTAAAAATTTGTGGTAAAATTATCAGTGTATTTATTCCTTGTGTCAGTGTTTATACTTATTTGTGTTAGTTAAAAAAGTGGAAGTGCATATACTAGAAGTATTCTATAGAATAGTATACGAGTATATATTAACTGAAATGTGCCCATTGGTAAATCAGAACACGCACGCCCATGCATCACCGCATTTTACCAGATCGGCGAGGTCATTCCACTTTGCTTAATTCTGGCTTTGACTTTCCAGTACCTATTATTTCCCCCAAACTTTCGAGCCTAACGTCACCCCTTGCGTTACGCCCCTGGTTGTAGGTGCCATTTCCACGGCCAACCTGTCACATCTCGGACGGCCGTACACACTTCAGCCACAAACAATAACCAGCGGATTACCAGGGCTTCGGCGGCGTTATTGGACGCTCCATCGAGGGTTCGGGGATGTTTACATTTATAGGATACACTGATAGACGTGGGAAACAGCGGGAGCCGTCCCCGGGGACCCTGTGGCGGCGGCACGGATGGAGGTTGGTTATTAGATTTGCGTCGCTGCGAGATTTGTCCTTTGGTGGGTTTCATTGCTTCCTGACAAAATGCGTTTGAGAATTGCGTGGCATTGATATAGAAACATTTCCGGGATCTATAAATAATTTAAGAGAAAATTTCGGGTAAAGTAAGCTTACAAAAGGTAGAAGTAATCTTTAAGAGACAATACAGTGTATTATTTTTGTCTGTTTGTGGTACTATGATTTATACAAGAGATAATGAAAGAAAAGAAGTTTCAGAAAACCTATGCCACATTCTAGAGAGGAAGTTGCAAGCCTAATTAATATTTTAAAAAAAAAGTTAAAGTATTTTTTTGATAGATTAAGATTGAGACCTTCATAACTTTTTTTATTGCGGAAAGGGTTCAAGCACGCAGATTGCACACCACTGGAACTACATATTAAACTAAAATTTGATATGTAGGTAACGACTGAGGTAAGATCTGCCAAATTTGAAAAGAATATATTGACTAGTTTTCACAAAAACAGAAAAAAACTTTTTCTACTCATATATATACAGGGTGTCCCAGTGTGAGCGTACAAAAATTTACCAAATTTTAGGGTGGACCAAACCAAAATAAGAATAAAATTCTTATAACAAAATGTCTCTAAAGCACGCCTAACGAGTTACACAGGGTTATTTTGGAAAAAAAAACCATTTTCCGCAATAACTCAAAAACCGTGTCGTAGATTTAGCTACCTAATTTGGTGAGGTCTACATCTATTAAAGGTCATTAGAACTACATGGTGTTTGTTTAACTTTGACACATGTGGTGGCCTAGGCTAGGCCTACTCTTCCTTATGACTTACTTTGCATGTATTTTTCTGCATAAAGGAATGTAGTCGGTACTTTACACTCAATTTACTCGAAAATGGTTGATTTTAGAGCTTTTGTGTTCAGAATTGTTAGCCGATCAAGGACAACTTAGTCAATTCACGAAAAAGTAGGATATGCTAGACTTATGAAGACAAAATCATAAGGAAGGGTAGGCCTAGGCCACCACAGGTGTCAGAATTATACAAACACCTTGTAGTTTTAATGCCCTTTAATATATATACTTCACCCAAATCAATCCAATATTTTATTGCGATATCGTAGAAAGAATAGCAAATAGCAATGTTTCAGACTTGTTGTAGTATATGTTTATGCTTCAATATTGGTCGCCCTGTATACGGAAACCAATTAATTCCGGTCATGAAAAAGGTCGCCTTTTCAAACCCGCGAGTATTTGTAGTCAGTGGCGAGGTAATCACTTTCAGAGCCGCCTAATTACAGAGGAATAAATTAAAGAGGAATTGGCCTACCATCTGTTCGCGGGAATAGGAATACGGCTTTATAAGGAATTTGCGCAGGAATTCTCTTTATGTGCAAAACCGTGCGGCTACTATACATAAAAAATTACTAAGAGGAAATATATTTATGTAGTTAAAATTCTTTAGACACTTTACAGTTTACACTTTAGTCAAAATTTCTTTCAGAAAATATCAATGTTACAATGCGTCGACTACTTGCCAAAAAAGAACCAATAACAGCTGAATTCTACTTAATTAAAATCTTTAATTTTTATAGGCCTTAAACCTTCCAATTCCCTCTTCAGCATAGAACGAAAATTTACAAATTTAGATATCTTAACATTGTGCTGTTTATTCCAATTTTTCTGTAAACAAACTTATTATAATACTGTTACAAAATCGCCGACACAGTGTACGAGTGCGGCGTTGCCAAATCTATTTTTCCCAGCACTAGGGAAATGGTGCACAATCTGGCAACACAGCCTCTGGTGAAGCCTGGGACAACCCCCCAAGGGCGAAGTCTCAAGCCTCCAGACTTTCAAATATGGGAGATAGGCCCTTTTGCCCACATTTCCTGCATGTCACCAGTGATACTTATCGAATACCCCTCGTATAACTTGGCTGTCGACTTATATATTGAACTGCCCTGGTATGTGGACTATTCATGAGTAACCGATGCAAATTTCTACGAAGATCTAGAAGCCTAGTTCACCTATATAAAGGCCTCAGGGTGCCGGCGAAGAAGTCGGTCTTAATCAGGCAGCGATCAAGAGCAAACTTAAGTGAAATAAATGCGATTTTTGAAGTGTTTTCGATGTGTAATTATTCAGATATTGTACAAGAAGTCTTGTATTGTGTCTGAAGTGTTAAATAAAGATTTGTGCTGTTGTATAAAAGTCTCACTTATCTTTAGAACCCCGGAAGAAGCAACAATACAAAGTATAATTTCAAATAACAAAGTATCGAACAACGTTTCAATAACTATAAAATAATTTGACTAAAGCCCTAAACCACCCCCCGACTTATGTTAAACCGACGACGATGATCCCTTTGTAATAACAAAGTTAATATCGTTCAGTTGTGTTTGCTTGTGTAAATAAGCGATTTATTTAATGCTAATGACGATAGATTGCACTAGGGCGGCCCTAGATTAGACAGACATGTGGTCGAAAAATAATCGTGAGGATGCTGCCCCTCTGTGGTGTTTTAAGCCATTGTTTCTGAAAGGTTATAAATTATACCAGAGTAAATAGAGACAGTTGGTATACTAATTTGTTAATACTTCATATTCTCTCTTACCAAAGCATACAGAATATATTGTCACGATAGTAAAAAGGAAATAAAAAATTAGTAGCATATCAATAATTCAATACTTCAAAATTGGTATCATAATCAAATTTTATTCATAATAATATGTCACCCTGTATATTAAATATAAAACAAATGGTTCCTAACCAAACAGGGTCATAGACCGGGCAGGGCAGTTCTGTGCTGGCTTCCATCTCCCCAAAGTTCCTCCAAAGTCTGGAATGATGTAAGTAGGACTTTATAGTGACTGTATCATTACTTCTTTTACCTTCACTACTTTGTCTATGACACCAGTAAATTAAACTAGAATTTAACTAATTGTGTTGCAAGCCAATAACCACCTTTTTATAATTAAATAGTTTTTATAATAAAGCAAGTGTTTTACTTCTAAGTTACCCTCTTGTGCGCCTACGGCGTAACAATATTTATCCTGTAAACTTTGCTCTTACTGTCATTGTAACTTTGGAACTACAGTGCATATTTTAATGGGATAGTTTGTACGGAAATGGCAAAATAAATACGAAATATAAAACAATTATACAGGATGTATTTTAAGTACATGTCATAAATGGAGGGGGCGGTTCCTTGGGTCGTTTTAGGTCCAAAACCAGGGGACTGAGGTTACTGGTTTCCACGGTAGAAGGCGTTAAAGTAAGTATAAGTATTAACGTCTTTTCGCAGCTCAAGATACTGTCAAAGTCATTGATGAATAAGAGAGAGGCGAGTGGACCCAAATTCGATCCATGCGGTACCCCCGTTGAAGTTGCAGAGGTCTTAGATTATAACGACAAATTTAGTTATTTAAGGTAAAGATACAAAATAAAGATAATTTACGGCACGTTGGTCGCCAATTGTATAACGACAACTTTCGTTAATTAAGATTTTTAGGTAAAGGTACAAAAATATACTACTAATTGACGGCTCGTTGGTCGCCAATTGTATAACGATACTTCTCTTCAATTATTTTATTAACTAAAATGATACTTACTACTGTGTTGAAACTCTCTATCAGGGGTGAGCAGAGTGAAGTACAGCAGGGTTATTTATTATCTGCCAAACTTGGGCGCCATCAATTGATCTTTTTTGATGGTATTGGGTAAAGGTATAGTTCCTATCTAAGTGAAGACAATTGCAAAAAACACTTGACAAGAACAAAGTTAGTTTTAATGTAACGATATTCAACACATATAAAGTTACATATTTTAACAAGTACTCTCAAATTTAGATACAGGAGAGAGAATTCGGCTATACTAAACTCGACATAAAAAGGTAAGTTCTAGATATTTTCAGTCCGCGAGGTAACAGTAAGGGCCCTTAAATTCTTTCGCACACACGGCCTATGCATAGGTAAGTTAGTAGAAGGCACGGTATACGCAAGGTGTTCAAGAAGCACTTCCAAAATAGATAGATAATAAGGTACTCACATCAACACAGAGGTTGCAGAACTTAACGTTTTTCATACGTTGCTGTCCAAACACAACGAAATCGTAATAAACGATCGTTTTTTCTCCTAATTAATATAGAAAATCAAATTCAGGGTTGCTGCTGTATTACACTAGTAACATTTTTTGTTGTATCACCTTTTTTCTATATCAAAAATTCAGACTCACTTCTGCACCACCTGCTCGGTAATCCGTCTTCTCGCCATCTCCCTTTCGCTCCCCCTTTCGTTCTCTTACGTCCTACATCCGCTCCCGTTCTTAACACGAGATGGCGTCACTATAGTGTTCTGAACTTTAGTTTATGTAACCTAGGACTATGTATGGATAGACCTAACGCACAACCACAGAGAGTGAAGTCGGGATTATAAGCACTTAATATACACCGAATACATAGAACACTTTAAATACAGGATTGGTGTTTAACAAGCAGGTAAAAACATAGAATGAGATAAGGATTATTAGGTTAAATCAACTAAGAAAGGTATTTTATTAGCTACTCAAAACGAAACCGTTACAAGATTTGAAATTATTCAATGTAACATATTAAGTACTGTTTATCATGGAGTTGATAAAATGCTGAAAGCACAGGACTGGGCATGATTACTTTTGTCCACTTTATGCTAGCTCTATCGAACAGTGAAGTATGCAAACTGAGGCCCCCGATTCTACGCCTATGGAACTCTTCCCGGTCAGCTCTTGCAAGAGTCGGCGACCCGTCATAGGGGCGTAGTAAAAATCTCCGAAATAACAATAATGGTGGAATACGCGTGTTGAGAGCCGTCCGGGAGCCGCGCGGCGATTCTTCGCGGTCACGCGCGGCTCTCCACCGACGACTTGGGCGGCGGCACCGCAATTACCGCCGCTTCGAGGGAGATCAAAGGCGGTCGGCGCCGACGAGATTCGCCACCCCGTGCGATGCTTATTAGGTAGTTCTTGGGCCGCACCTGCGTCTCTCGAAATGTGCGAAAATGTGGAATAAAGGGCACTGTACTCATGGAGTCGGAAGGGTACATTAACTTCACTAATTAAGTAAAAAATTAAATATATCGAAAACGGTTAACGTTAAGCATAGGAAACCTTTATGAAAATTTACATAAAAATTGACGCAGAATCCAAAATTCCCATAATAGACAGGGTGCTCCATTTAAAATAACGAAGATGGCATCAACTTCAGGTATAACCGGAAGCTTTAGGTGGACGCCATTATTTTAGTTGAGTAGGCCACAGTGCTCCTAGGAATCCGTGCAGCCTGGAAGGAAGAGGTCCAAGGGACAGCAGCAGAACTGGTGTATGACCAGTCACTACTCCTTCCTGGAGAGTTCTTAGCTCCACAACATCCAGACCAAGCCGCTAAAGACGCTGCAGAGTTCGTGAAGTCGCTCCGTCAAGTTATGAGAGACTTACGACCCATCGTGCATGATGGTGTATTATGCATGATGGTGCACCATCTCATTTTAGTGTAGTTGCCCGAGAGTTTTTAACAGGAACATACGGAGATCGCTGGATTGGTTGAGGTGGACCTCACGTATGGCCTGCTCGATCCCCGGACTTAAACCCCCTGGATTATTTTCTATGGGGCCATCTAAAGTCATTAGTTTATACTAGGTCAGTGGAAGATGTGGACGATTTAAGAGATCGGATAATTGCTGGGTGTAACTCAATAAGAAACGACCCTGGTGTTTTTGAAAGAGTTCGGGAGTCTATGAGGAGAAGATTGGATGGTTGCATCCGAGCTGGAGGTAGACATTTTGAATAATTCTTGTAGGTTCAGAAATTTTACATGTAATTTTTAGTAATAAATTGTTATTTGTTGAAAATTTTTTTCGCCCTATATCTTCACAACAAAGCGCTTTTTCAAAAATCATCAAAGGATAAAATATCCTTAGAATACTCCAAGGAATAACCTCTTGAATTTTTGCCGCATGTTTAACTAACATCCTGTATATTTTCTCTTCTTTCTTTTCATTTCTACCGAGTAACGTTAGCACTAGCAGGGGGGTTCTGTGGGGACACCCGCCCCTGGTACGTCTCTGTTTTCATTGAAAACAAGAAAACAATATTTCGGCATTAACGAGAATATTTGGAAATTCTAATAATAAGCTTAGCTTAATTCCAAATAATAAGCTTAGTATCTAGATGTAAACAAATTATTCAAATTATCTCAAATAATATTTATAACTAAGGGTTAGTACATGTAAGCAGAGTTACCTGCATTAAGGGTATTTGTCGGAATTCAATCATCCTAATTCTTTTTATGACAGTCATTCGGATATGATCCATGTAATTTATAATAACATTTCTAGGAAATGTTATTGAAACATTGACCATACACTTGGGCAAGTAATCTGTAGTTGCTATAAAACCGAAGGTATCTCACACTCCGAGTTCAGTCTAGTCTAGTCAGTTTAGTACAGTTCAGTCAGTCACTTGTGAAGAGTCCAGATTATCACGTGTATCCTTGTCGCGACGTAACAGGAGTATAGTTCGATGTGAACACTTAGTTTCAAAATAAATTATTTGTTGTGTTACTTAGGGCCGGTTACAAAGCAGGTATATCCCACGGATAAAGTTATACTTAGAATATCGTTGAAAGGGGTGTTCTACAATCGCCGTATAACTTTATTCTGGGGATAAACTATGGAATAGCTTATACCTCCGAACTCGGCCAGATATACTCGGAATATAGTTATTCTTGCTTTCTATTGGTTATCTCGTAGCTCTGTCCCTTTCAGAAACATAACCTATATTTGTTCTTGGTATTTAACAGGCGTAACTGAGGCACTAGCGGCATTACATGAACTTATATAAATCTACCTGAAACAATTCCCATTCAGTCACCAGATGGGAATCAACCAGTGATGTACCGAAACCGTAAAGATTATTTCTCCTGGAATGTACAAAGTATTTGTGATGCACATCTTCGAATAACATAGTTGCACGGTGGCCTGGATCAGCACATAGGTAACCAGGCAATTTTTAATGCAGTCGAATCAAGGGCAGATTACAAAGTAATGAATTTGACACTTGTAGTATATTAGGAGATAGCGAGTATGGCAATACAAATATTTTAGTAACACCTTTAAATCATCCAAATACACCAGCAGAAGTTATTTTCAATGAACCGCATATTCGTACAATTGTGTAGAAAAAACATATGGCGTGTAGAAACGCAAGTTTCCTATTCTCTCTTTGGGTATACGTTCATCACCAGAACATTCATCTTTTTTCTCTCCTATTTTGAAACTAATTAAAGTAAAAATGTAAAAAATGCTACTAGTATGTAAGTAAATTACAACTTGTGATAGGTTATATTATATGATCGAAGTATCGAAGGTTAAAACAAACTGATTCCCGCCTTTGCATTCTCAGTTACTTTTGGACTAAATCTGTGCGTTGGGTCTACTATCTGCTTTTTCGGCGTTTATACTCCGTATAGTTATCCCGCCGTTGTACAAGTGATGTAGAACGCCCGCATTTTTATACTCCGAATAATTCGAGGGATAAGATATACCGAGAATTACTATTCCAGACTTTATACTGGTATTGTAGAACCGGCCCTTAGTGTGTTTTTATTGATGGACAATCATATTCCCCACAACACTATTGCCCAAATTTTCAAAATTAAAATCGAAGTAATCTCTGAAATATGTCTAACGTCTCGTCACCGTGGGACACCCTGTATAGACGACATGAAAACAATTTTTAAAATAAAGAGATATCAAATTTGATTTCATGATTATTTTTTACTAACTAAAGAATGGGGTATTTCCATCAATCCAAATGAAAGTGGAAAGCTGTATTTTTATAAAATATATTTTTTTTATATTTCTTAGGATAAAAATTATTAAGATTGAATCGGTAGAAAATTTTTAATTCAATTTTGAAATTTTATTCTATATTCGTGACGTCACTAAGCGAAAACTAGGGAATATGTTTCTATAAAGAGGCCACACTGATAATATGTGGCTAGTTTCAGTTTGTAACGACGACAAACGACAGTCGACATTTCGATAATTGACATTTGAATTGAAATTTCCTGTTTGTGTTTGGCTTGACAACTTGACGTGTTGTATTGTTGTTTTCTTGTGAAGTAAACTTTTATTAAACATGGAGCAAGGTTTTGTAGAGGCTAAGTCCGACAATTTACCGGTTATAGATCATTTTATGATAAAGATCCTATAGATCCTTTCAGAAATAAAAGGGATGAAAAATATAAGGTCAGTATTTAACTGAACAATATTACTGCAAAGTTGACTAAATATATTCAAAAATTGCCTTTACAAATTACGATGTTTTTCTATTAAAGGTCATTCACGTTAAGTTTAAAGTGACGTCGCCTTGTCAAAAAATACAGCGTTGACAGATGTAACTTTTTTCCGGTCAGGAGTTTGAAAAAGTTCACAGAATCACGACGGTTTTAGTTCTGAGAAGAACTGTTTTTAGTGTAAATAAAGTGAATAACTAGAAAACGTAAACTGAAAATAGACGAGCAAAATTTAAGCAAAACCAAACTCCAAAAAAACAGCAAACAATAGATAGGCAATATAATAAATAAATAACAACTTGATAACGCAGAGAAGGGTTGCCAAATATAAAACTCTTTGTAAATGCCAAATGCTATGCTAATTTATTGGTAATTTGTTTATCCGATATTGACAACAATTAATTACTGAAAATGACGTCACTTTAAACTTAACGTGAATGACCTTTACTAATAAATACACTTGTAATCAGTCACAGGCAGAGAAAACAATTCACAGGTAAAAATATAAACTAAAAACAATGTCTCATGTTTACCATGATGTTTACCCTAACCAAACAATTCAAACATAAACAAAAGTAAAGTTGTCACGCAGTAACACCAACCACACAAATGAAAATATCCTAGAAATCACTTAAAAATGGCGCAAATTTTGAATTTTCGCTTAATGACGTCACATAAATATCGCGCACAATAAAAAAATAATTTATGGACTTAAATGAACCCAATATTAAAATTCCAGAAATACGTATCTCTTCTTTTTCCAACTACTTTCCATTGCCGATGTAAAAAAAAATAGGAAAACACCCTATTGTGTTCTTTATATCATTACTAATATTGTTTTGATATGACCCAAAGAAGAGCGAAATATTCAAATGTTTTCATCAAATAAACAACTGCTATACAAGCACCCGATATCAGACGAATTTTTTAAGCAGATAAGAGAGAAGAGCTCCCGCTCTGGCATCGAGAATGTAAAAATAATAATGGTACACCGGCCGGTAATCCATTATGTAAAATTGAAGCGTTCACGCATAACTAAAATTTTATTTAAATTAATAACCAAGCCGGCGAGTAAAAATCACGTCGAGTTATAAAAAATGACACCCGTAACGTATGTAAATGCTCGTCGACCGTCCGTCCAGCATGAATATTTCATAGCTGAGTCCACACCTATTATGCAGGTGACAGTGAAGAGGGTACACGTCGAATGGGATTCGGAGGATAGCGTTGGCCCTTCGGGGATGTCACTCAAGACTGCCTGCCTGGCCGCTACAAGCTTCTGCTACCATCTACATAGGTATCTCTTTCGTTTCTCTTTTCTTATCGTGTTAGATACTATGACCCGGGCATTTCTACACCGGAGAAAATTGATTGAGTCTCTGGTATGTTCACTATACCAGGATATCAAAAATTATCTTGGTCAAGGGTGGTTGTGGAATGTAGAACGTGTGTCTTACTTTAAATTTTTGAATATGTTTTGTTGTGTCAGAATCTGTCAAGTCATTGTGCTGAAATTTTCTAATCCAGTTTTTGAATCATGCCTCTTACCACACAGCATAAAATTTTCATGATTGAAGCCTATTTTCGAACGGGTGCGCTAGTTAATGGAAATTGGCAATACAGTCAACGTTTGTGTTTGGACAATTTTCGAGAGCACTTCCCAAACGTGGCAATATTACCGCACAATTTTTATGGGTGCCTTACAAATTGTGTTGAAGTGTTTCGCGAAACTGGTTGTGTGACTCATAAAAAGGGTGCTGGTAGACCAAGATTTCGTACAGAAGAAGTTGTCAATGACGTTCGTCAACGTATGGAAGAGGAGCCTGCAAAACCTTTGAAACGTCTTTCTCAGGAAATTGGACTTTCTTATGGAACATGTCATAAGATTTTAAAGAAAGACTTGAACATGCATTCAAATAAGATGCAAGCACATCAAGCTCTTCTGCCCGCAGACCACACCAGACGCCTTCCTTACTGCCATTGGTTTGTCAATAATATAATGAATGACGATCTTCTGGACTTAACTTTTTTTTCTGACGAAGCGTGGTTTCACCTTTCAGGATACATCAATTTTCGCGAATATGCGAATGTGGAGCAATGATAACCCTCATGTTTTTACTGAATCGCCACTACATGCTCAAAAAATTGGTGTTTGTATGGCAGTTTCTCGCAGAAGAATAATTGGGCCAATTTTTTTCGATTTCACCGTCAACGCAGAAAGGTACAGACACAACTTTTTGGCTAAGTTTGTGCAACAGTTAAACGATGATGAACTTCGGTACGGTTATTTCCAGCATAACGGTGCAACAGCACATACTATTACACGAGAAAATATTGCTTTCCTCCGCGAGTTTTTTCATGACCGGCTGATAAGTTTGCGTACAGAAGTTGAGTTTCCCCCGAGATCACCTTGTTTGACAATTATGGACTATTTTATATTTCCTTACGTAAAAAACAAGATTTTCGCAACTCCGGTAAATAATTTGCAAGAACTGCAACAAAGAATGGTTCAGCAATGTGCAACCATAACGCCAGAAATGCTGCAAAACGCTTTTCACAGCATGAGGAGGCGCGTCAACTTGTGCATCGAACAAAACGGGGGACATTTCCAACAATTACTGTAATTTAATTTTTCTTGTTACTAAAACCGTTATTTCATAATTTGTAGTTCATTATTATTTTACAACTGAAATAAATAGGTATGAAATTTGTAGGTTATTGATGATGTCAGTGTGACAGTGACATAATTATTTCAAATTTAAAGTAAGACACACGTTTTACATTCCACAACCACCCTTGACCCAGATAATTTTTGATATCCCGGTAGAAGAGCGTTATAGCTAGCCGGGTATGTTCATATTTGTTCGATCATTTCACTGCTTTTCTACAGTTCTTCACCACTTCAGAGTCGTTTTGTCAATTGTGTGTTCTCTAGATGAATTAGTATACAGTGTGACACAGATTCATGGTATATCCCCTCTTTCCCCTGCCAATTTAATGGTCCATCAATCCATCACAAGCTAAACGTGATGGTAGAAGTGTTTGTAGACCGGTAAAAATAACTAGTAAGTTGACAGCAGAATTTTATTCATCCCCGATTCCATGATAATCTTTTCTACTTTGTACATCGTTAGAATTCTTAGTAAAACAGTCTATAATCTATAAACATTTCCTGGTCCATTGTTATTACCATACTGAGCAAGTCATTTCGCCTTAAAACTATCATCGAAGACCCTGTAGTGATTTTCAAGAGAAACTTTGGTGTAATTTAATGTCTTGGTCATTCTTTCTTGGTACCTACTAGGAACTCTTTGAAGCCTCTCTTTTTTATGACGTGTCTTAAGGTCTTAACAGGTCTTTCAAACTCCAAAGTTACGCTGTTAAGTCACAAGCTTTTTTCATATTCTTGCAAAAAGGTATTTAGATTCTGTCAGAATATCATAATTATTGTTTTTCATGCTGTTATCCTGAACTTCTCCTATTCGTTTCTGATTGTGTCCCATGATTTTTGTTTTGACTTAGCATTTCAGAGGCTACCTTCGTTAGCTGTTGATTTTATCTCATTTGCCGATCATTAATATACACTACATGTATCTGTATGTAGTGGAAAACCTGCCTTTTGCCTAACCCAACCTCCAAATTTAGCCGTATCTCCGCTTTATCGTTCCATAGAGATCTTTTACTTAACTATTATATATATTTCGACAAGGGAGCTCCTCTAAATATTGGACACCTTCTGCGAATTGACAGGTCTTCCTAGGGGACATCCTTTTCATTTCAGTTTCATGCTTTTCTGTTTGATCAGCAACAACACAGAAGCACAAAATAATCCAAGGAACTAAGGCTGTTTCTTCCAATGATCTTACTGACCCCCATTTGATCTGAGATTTCGCTCAGGTCAATCGCTCTGAAAGGAACAATATTCTTACCAGCCATCACCGTTACAAAAACTGATCGAAATACAATACCTACCTAGCATCGCTTTATCGTTCCCCAGAGATCTTTTACTTAACTATTATTGTTTTGACAAAGGAGCTCCTCTAAATATTGGACACCTTCTGTGAATTAACGGGTCTTCCTAAGGGACACCCTTTTCATTTCAGTTTCATGCTTTTCTGTTTGATCCGCAACAACGCAGAAGCACAAAATAATCCAAGGAACTAAGGCTGTTTCTTCCAATGATCTTACTGACCCCCATTTGATCTCTAAGATTTCGCTCAGGTCAATCGTTCTGAAAGGAACAATATTCTTACCAGTCATCACCGTTACAAAGACCGATCGAAACCCAATACCTACCTAGCATCGCTTTATCGTTCCCCAGAGATTTTTTACTTAACTATTATTGTTTCGACAAGGGAGCTCCTCTAAATATTGGACACCTTCTGCGAATTGACAGGTCTTCCTAGGGGACATCCTTTTCATTTCAGTTTCATGCTTTTCTGTTTGATCAGCAACAACACAGAAGCACAAAATAATCCAAGGAACTAAGGCTGTTTCTTCCAATGATCTTACTGACCCCCATTTGATCTCTAAGATTTCGCTCAGGTCAATCGTTCTGAAAGGAACAATATTCTTACCAGTCATCACCGTTACAAAGACCGATCGAAACCCAATACCTACCTAGCATCGCTTTATCGTTCCCCAGAGATTTTTTACTTAACTATTATTGTTTCGACAAGGGAGCTCCTCTAAATATTGGACACCTTCTGTGAATTAACGGGTCTTCCTAAGGGACACCCTTTTCATTTCAGTTTCATGCTTTTCTGTTTGATCAACCACAACACAGAAGCACAAAATAATCCAAGGAACTAAGGCTGTTTCTTCCAATGATCTTACTGACCCCCATTTGATCTCTTTCGCTCAGGTCAATCGCTCTGAAAGGAACAATATTCTTACCAGCCATCACCGTTACAAAGACCGATCGAAACCCAATACCTACCATCTTGCAAGTCGTTCTCTATCAATATATCTTCTCCGCAGAGCACCTGTGGGCATACAACATATATTAACATACCAACGTTGGCAAGGTACAGATGTACCACAGACGTGTGATGCCTCTTTCTTAATAAAGTTACGCCCGAGCCCGTCATCTTAAATTATTAAAATTAAAGTTCGGCGCATAAATAATATTGATCGTGAGATCGTGCCCCCTTTATGGACGTATCGCGTTAACTACCGATAAATGAATAATTTTACAACGGCTAATTAAGAGAGTGATTATATTATTTTCATGTTCTTTAAGTACCTACACTCAGAGAAAGTGTTGCTACAAAATAATCTTTAGTTACTACAAACGTTCTAGGATTGTTTAATAGAAACACCCTTGAAGAGGGTGGAACCTTTGGTGTGAAGACAACACTGACGTAGTTTTTCACATAACACCAAAACACTATACTGCACTCGACGCGTGTTTCGCCAACAAAGTTGGCATCATCTGGAGATGACTAAAACCCAGTCACTTTTAATCATCTCCAGATGATGCCAACTTGGTTGGCGAAACGTCGAGTGCAGTATAGTGTTTTGGTGTTATGTAGAAAACTACGTCAGTGTTAATTGAAACACGTTTATAGAGCGTAGAGCAGTTTTTATTCGATAAATTTAAAGAAGTATACATTAACAATAAAGAGCGAGTCTCATTGTTGTACTAATATATAGATTCCCTGCAGCTTATTGGAGAATCATTCCGTAACAGCAGACTCTACCTCTGCATTTGAAGGGCGGTGGTTTACACAACCCTTTTAATGTCTATAATGGGTCAAACACATGAAAATCGCATGGAGATAAGTCGGGACTGTAAGGTGGATGTTGTAAGACTTCCCAATTCATAAGAACTAGCAGATCTTGAACCGTTTGGTATACATGGAGTCGAGCATTATCATGCAGAAGATTCACGTCATTTGTGAATTTACCAGGTATAGCGTATTCTGACAACAATGATAATCATTGGACAGATAGTTCTCAAGGAAGGGGACATGCCAAGATACGATTTACATCGATGTCAAAGTCTATCCTAGAGATGATATTTGACAGAATGATTGCAAAATTTAACGTCTGCAAGCTATTCGTGGTTCAAAAACAGAATGTTAGTAACTGGGAAGAGAAGGTAAATTTTCTGTATCCTTGGAGCTTTGTGCGGTTCACAGATAGCTCCAAAACTAATAGTGGAACAGGAGCTAAAGTATTTGGACTGAGACTTAGAGTATTTGCAGTGAGACTTAGAGACGTAGAAGCTATAGTCTAGGAACTTATCCCACGGTATTCCAACAGAATTTTTCGCTATAATGACGTGTTTTGGCGGAGAATCTGAGGAGGCGGTACACGCGTAAAGTTATCTACATATTCTCCGATAGTGAAACCGCTATAAATGCTTTGAACTCAAACAAAACTTGTTCAGGGTTTGTTTGGGCTTGCCTCCAATTGCTAATAGAACTGGAAAATACTATACCATACACTGAGATTTTATCTGCCAGGGTATAAAGGCATTAAGGGAAATGACCGTACATATGAACATCCTAGAAAGGGATGCCTTTTCTGCCAAAGGTTGAGACCGACATCTTTTGCCTTAGGAGAGTATATCTAGATCAGCTAGTTTTATTTATCATTTTGAAGAGATACTTTTCTGAGTGTATTCTGGTATCGGTGGTAATAGTTTCGATCACGCAACCGGTCCCAACTGCCCGAGGGCGAACTCTTTTAATTTTTAATAATTTCAGTTAGTAGATAGCTTCACAGCATATCTCGAGGATTCAGGGCTTGTTTATTTTTGTTTCTACGAGTTGTTGAAACACATCAGCGGCGTTATAATGAATAGTTTCGACCCGATCCGTGTAATGAACGGTAAGGTGTCTAATTATAACCCGCAGCAGATTGTTTTTATACCACTTATGTATTAAATATTATTAATTTTTTAAGGCAAATGGCTAGTTTTAATATTACACTGCTAGAGTTCAATTTTTTGCTCTTTAACTATTATGATATTTCTCATTCAACTCATGTGGGAAAGTATAATGTAATACAGACGGATAGAATGATGGAATGCACGGCACTTTAAACCATGATCGTAAAATCTAGTATTTGATTTAAAGTCCACGCCAGAAGAGAAGTCGTATCTTCGGTATATAATATAGTCACATTTTGAATGGGGCGAAGCGTATCTGGTGGCCCGAGTCAATATATTTATTTACCAGTGTAGCCCTTAATTGTGAGAACAAATAATCGTTCGTGTAAGTTCTACATAGTCGCCCGACCCACAGTGACTCGCCGATATTAACTCGAGACGGGCCACTAGATGGTGTCCGCGCCACGCCTTCTCTCGTGGCGCAGACTTTATCACTAAGGCATCGAATTGTAACGGTCTCGTTTTTAGTAACGAATAAAATACCTTTCTTAGTTGATTTAAACTAATAATTCTTATCTCATTATGTGTTTTTACCTTCTTATTAAACACTAATCCTGTATTTAAAGTATTATATGTATTCGGTGTATATTAAGTGCTCATAATCCCGACTTCACTCTCTATGGTTGTGCGTTAGGTCTATCTCCATACATAGTCCTAGGTTTGCATACTCTGAAGTTCAGAACAATATAGTGACGCCATCTCGTGTTAAGAACGCGAGCGGATGGACGACGTAAGACAACGAAAGAGGGGAGCAAAAAAATGGCGAGAAGACGTATTACCGAGCAGTTGGTGCAGAAGTGAGTCTGAATTTTGGATATAGAAAAAAAGGGATGCAACAAAAAATATTACGAGTGTAATACAGTAGCAAACCTGAATTTGATTTTCTATAATAATTAGGAGAAAAAACGATCGTTTATTACGATTTCGTTGTGCTTGGACAGCAAACGTATGAAAAACGTTAAGTTCTGCAACCCCTGTAGTTGATGTGAGTACCTTATTATCTATCTATTTTGGAAGTGCTTCTTGAACAGCTTGCGTATACCGTGCCTTATTCTACTAACTTACCTAGGCCTAGGCCGCGTGTGCGAAAGAATTTAAGGGCCCTTACCATTACCTCGCGGACTGAACATATCTAAAACTTACCTTTTTATGTCGAGTCTAGTATAGCCTAATTATCTCTCCTGTATCTAAATTTGAGAGTACTTGTTAAAATATGTACTTTATATGTTTCTATATGTGTTTAATGTTCGTAAATGTATAGTTGAATATCATTACATTAAAACTAACTTTGTTCTTGTCAAGTGTTTTTTTGCAATTGTCTTCACTTAGATAGGAACTATACCTTTACTAAATACCATCAAAAAAGATCAATTGGTGGCGCCCAAGTTTGGCAGATAATAAATAACCCTGCAGTACTTCACTCTGTTCACACCCTGATAGAGAGTTTCAACACAGTAGTAAGTATCTTTTTAGTTAATAAAATAATTGAAGAGAAGTAACGTTATACAATTGGCGACCAACGTGCCGTCAATTATTATTATAATTTTGTACCTTTATCTATAAATCTTAAATAACGAATTTGACGTTATAGAATATAACTATTTTTCATCATGCAGTGTTTGGTTTTTAAAGTCATCACGCCATGGGGCCATTACATATTTATTTCCGCAGGGCATATTTGACGTTTTACAAGATTTTATTTGACATATTCACAAATTTGGCAGCTACAAAAGTTTATAAAAACTCTTCAAGCACAGGATTTTTGAATTGCCAACAGAATAGGTATGTACAATGCAACGACAAGACACTGTTTAGTTGAATTAGCTTTATCACGACAAAGGGATCCTCTTCGATACATGAATCTAAATCACCAGATCGGGGGGTGGCTTAAGCTGCAGGGGCACGGGCAGACGAACAGACGGCTTAGCGACGCCGCGCGACGCTGCCGCCGCTTATTAAACGGTGATCTCCGGGGCTAATCGGTAATTTAAGGGGTGGGTCGTCCCCATTGTTTGGATTGGGCGAGTCAAGATGATTCCCGGACGCGGGGTGGGTTATTTTTATTGATTTGTCTCAATCGGATCGGTTTCTGCGGCTCGGAAAAAAATTGGGGCGGACAGGGGCGTGCGATTTGGGGGACAATGAAAGGGTGTAATCAAAATGTCCTTTTATATTATATTCCATTATTGATAATAAAGTAGTAGTGAGACATAACCAACTCCAAAATTGTATGAAAATAACAGAAGAGAAAATATTCTTAGCAGATTAAGCAGTGAAATAATAATAATAATAATAATAATAATAATAATAATAATAATAATAATATCTCTACTCCTCATTTTAATAACATAATTAGCCCGAAAGTGCGACCTTTGTATGGGAGGAGAGGCGGCATATTATTATTTAGAAGATCGCATTTGCATCACAGAAACTACTTACATCATTACGTTCATTAATCAATTGAAAACCAGACCATGAATTTATTAGGTTCCAAATAAGACAATTAAACATGTTGGGGAGTAGCGTAAAAATTACAAAAAGATATAATAAAAATAGAATATTCATAAGTATATGCATAGATACAGAAAATCTATAAAATTAATATAAACAGCGGATACAGTAAAAAATATAACATAGGTAGTACGATATTTAACAATAAGATTCTAAAATTGTATTTTAGATATTAGTAGAAATTGTCTTATATAAGAAATAACGTTATGGAAAATATCAAATTCTGCATCGTGCAGTGTTAATATGTAGTCAGGGACAAGATGATGTCATTTATAAATATTAAAAATAAGAATGGTCCAAGAGCCGAGCCTTCGGGGACTCCCCCAAGTTACGATATATGCCCCAGAATGATGCCCCACACTTCCTTTGCATCTACATCCATCAAACCCTAGGATTGTGCAAAAAGAGTGCAGGTTCTTGCTTTTGGTTCTTAGATAAGTTCAATGAGGAACGGTTAAATTTACCCGTTTTACGAACGAAGCTTGATTTTTCCATAACTGGTATATTAACAACTACAATATGGTGATTTATAATAGGAAAACCTAATTCAACAAATAAAGCTTCCCTTCTTCGACAGAAAATAGACGCCTGAATGAAAATGACCCGCTCTAGGTTAATTGGTCTATCTCGAAGGCGTGCTAAGGCCTATAGCAAGGTACAGGAACACAACGAATTATTGCAACATTGCAATGAACTTCATGAGGATGATCCACGGAAAGGTTTTCAGGTGAAACAGCTGATGTAGCTGCCGATACAGTAAGTAAATTTTTCACTGTAATATTTTGATGGCAATAAATTGGTAAGGTAGAAATTACACAAATGACACATAGATCTTGTGACATCTGGTATAGTAAATGCATATATGAAAGTTACATTTACCATGGCCTATAAAGAATGTGAAAGAAAGCATCATAAATAAACTTAACACCCGATTGTATTTAATTCATACTAATCATTGGATATAATTTTGCCTTTTTAAAAATAAAATTTCTTTTGAAAATGAAACCTACAAAACTTATGAGTAATAGAGTATATATAGAGTAGAGTAGAGTAGAGTAAGTAGAGTATTTCGAATTGCCATAGAGTCATTTTAAATAGAATCGTGAAACACAGACGGATCAAATTCTGATGTATGAAATTTCTGCTAGTCATCCATATATTCTACACCTGCCATGTCGATTTAAATTAAAATATTAATTAATATAATAACACTGTCACAAGACGTTATTCATGTTCTTTCCTATAAACATATGCTACTGTAGAAATGATTAACAAGCATATATATTTGCTTTTATCACAAGATCTGATAAGAAACACATTTACAAGCAATTTAAATAATAAGTCAGGTACAATATCAAAAGTTTATATCTATTTATTTTTTATCGAGTGTTCTTGTTCTAAACGTTAATAAATATGCAATGTGGGGCTGATATTCTGCTAGTATCTACATTATAATCTTTTACATAAGTCTGTCAGTCTGTTTATAGATATCAGCAAATAGATAATGTCGTCCATTATCAAAATAGAGTTCCTAAATGTCAACTGTAGAATTATTATGTTATCAGTTAAGTATATGTCAGTATTTTACCACGAGAATAATTGAGGTTAGTGTAAGTAAGGACATTTAATAGTTTTTTATTACTTATTATTACCTGTCAAGCACCCATATACATACAGGGTATCCCAAACATACCAACAAATGTGCAATTGCATGCGCGAACACTTGTGGATGATTTTCCTCCACTCGGTGTAGAACTTCTGCAAATTCAACCGTACGAGTTGTTCTCGGACGATCTCCACCACCAGGACACTTTAGGCTCGACTTTAGGTTCCCACTTTGTCTAAGGCGACGATGGATGGAAGCGAAGATTGTATGATGAGGTTGCCGGCGTTCCGGATATCTCTGTCAATAGAAGCGTGCAGCTTTTTTTCCATTACAATGGGCCTTTTCCACTAAACTGAATTTTACTATTTTATTAATATCAAAAGTTATACTGGTACATAAGTAAAGGTAGAATCAACCCAATTTATTAAAGAATTGTAATTAATCGAAGTTATCAAAGTATAAACTGACCGATCTTCATGAATCATTTCAAACTGCGTGGTTCGCTGACATCACACTCCAGTAGCCAATAAAATGAAGACAAGTTAAAAAACGCCTCCACATTGCCGCATAATTTTACTTTTTTCTTGGCAACGATTAAATTTACATTCTGGTAATTTTGAAATGAAAATATTATGTATTTTTAGGTGAAATATTCTCCATGAATTATTATTAAAGCAAATCAACATGATTATTTTACAAATTATCTGTTGAGCAAAATAATTTTTAGGTATTTTTCGCTAAAGGTGACAACACTGCACAATCTATGCCTAGAATCAATTAAATGACGATTTGACAACTTAGGTTATAAAAACTAACCTTCTTGTTTTAACATTGCGCACTCAGCATTTAGAAAGTTCATATTTGTGACGTAGAAATCGTTAACCATTTCACTGTCAACTTTTGGAAGGTTGTCTGAATCACCCTTAAGATATCCCTCTTCAATTTTATTCATTTTACATCAAATTAATCAAGACACAAAACGAAAGTTAGGTTAAGCACACTTCACTTGACAGAACACAAAATGCAGGGCAGCCAACAGACAACCACGAACTGGAGTATGACGTCAATATCGCGTTATTTGAAATATATAGTAATTTTAACAAATTTTTCAAAATATATCTGACGAAGAAAAAAAATTAAAAAAAGACTTTTTAGGCATAACTAAGTATATATTTTATAATAAGCGAATAAAAAAAAAGATGTGGAAAAGGCCCATTAGCTTTAAAAATCATTTTTTGTGGTATCATTCCATCCAGACTAACTGTTCGTTAATATAAAAGTTTATTACCCTTTCCATGCAGAAATTTCTCATTCATTAGAAAAACATTATTAGTACCCTAAAGAAATGAATACGTCACTGTCGCGTTAAAATAAGCAAAGTCCTTCATGGTTGTAGGAATGCATATCTGCATATAATTTAACCGTATGGCATAACGTGTAATCACTACCAAGCCATTTCTATTGTTGAAGGTGGCCTCAGGTTCTCCATAAATGCAAGTAACTTTTTTAATCACGTGCAATTACGTAGACTGTTTATTGCTGGTCTGCCATCTTTACAAATATTACTAATACTAGGCCTGGACGGGCATAACAGGTAGGGTTAGCAATTTACCTACACTGGTTGGATTCTGACCCCATAGGAAAATAAAATATTAAATTTCTTTTGAGTTCCGAGGCTCTCCGTGCAGAACTGGAGACTGACACACCCTCTATAGTACCTGAATCTCCTCTAGAACTGTTACCTATTGTCGATTCAAATTACCGATGAGGGCGCTGCAAATTGTAAACAAATATGGAGGAAGACGAGTAAAAATTTTGCATTACATATCACACCATCTAGCAATTTAGCATTTAACTGCAATAAATATAGTGACTTCATGTGCTAGTTAGGGTGAAATAAAGGATAAAAAGAGTGGTAAAAATAGTCATACATCCCACAAGTGCTTCATTGCTAATTATAGGATTTTTTGGGTTGAAACAGGTACCCTAGTTTTTGTTGGCTTACATTTTTCGGCTAAAATAAGTGTGATAAACTGTATTGTGATACCATATTAGTGCTTGTTTTTTCTTAAATAATGTTTAAATTAAAATATATTCTGTTTTTATAAGACTAATAATAGAAAAGTATAGACAAACTGCAACAAAGTGGTTATGTTGTGTAAATAAACGTGTTCTCTGTGACTAAATTGTTACATGCCTTTTGGAGAAATGAGTGAGAAACAGTTTCTTATACTAGGGCCAAACTTCTACCTATCTTCTATCTTAAACACTTCTATTGACACATTTTGTGGAATGACACCCATAAACACGGCAGTTTGTGTTGTGCTGATTTCTTTTGAATGCCATTTTAAAATGTAAAAATAAAGATGTACAGGGTATTCGCCTATATTTTGACCCCTACCTACAGGGGTTATTAAGAAAGTTATAAAAAAAATTTAAATACAAAAGTTGTTTGGTTTTTCACGTATTATCTTTTAGTCATGTCGAAAAAAAATGGCATGTCGTAAACTTGGGAAAACCAATTGAACATAATATTTTTAAATGAGACACCCTGTATAATTTCACATGCTTGGGGAAACATATTTTTCCTGATTTCAAAAGTATATATTTTGTTGACATTTGCATTGACAGTTTTCGAAATATTCGACAGCGAGTACCATAAAAAAATACAAAAAATACAAAGAACTAAAAATATTTAACAGTAGAAACCAACAGTAATAAAAAATATTTAACGGTTTTCAATGTAACCTCCTTAGTTATTTAAACATTTTCTAATATTTTCATTTTTCAATATTTTTTTTATGATTTATTATAAACATTAAATATTAAATATTTCGAAAACTGTCAGTGCAAATGTCAACAAAATATATATTTTTGAGATCAGAGAAAAATTATTTTCCCAAGCGTCTAAAATTAAACAGGTGTCCAATTTAAAAATATTATGTTCAATTGGTTTCCTCAAATTTACGACATGCAATTTTTTTTTCAACCTAGCCAAAAGATAATACGTGAAAAACCAAACAACTTTTGTACTTAAACTTTTTTTCTAATTTTCTTAAAAACCCCTGTAGGTAGGGATCAAAATATACTCGAATACCCTGTACAAATACTAACCACGTCATTTTTAACTTTGTAATAATCAGAAATCGCACGCACCACTAAATTATTAAATTAAACAAACCCAAATACGTGTTATTTATCATTATATCAGCAATAAACCTCCAAAAATTACCTTTTAAGTAGTTTCAAATATTTTCATGCAGTGGCGCATTAATTTTTGGAATCGCCAATTCCAAGCACCTCATTTGCGAGTACCACAGACCTAGACCGACAAAAACACAATCAAAGCCAATTCATTTCATGATTGACAAAGCAGCAGGGTGGATTCTTGTATTGGTTGCGTAGCGGCTGTGTCAACACACACAACTTATAGCGTGTTACATGCAAATTAGTCCGCATTAGTATGCGCACTTTGGGCGCATCGCATCCATCGTTAAAGGCAATAGGACACAGATGGTGCCGCCGAGCCCTACCCTTTGGGGACGCGGTTTACGCAAACAAAAGCCCTTTCACCGCCAGCTACAACGAAATTGACAGTCCCCGCGTTGTGAAGCTTCGAATTCTAGTTGTATATTTGCCACAATGTATGCCACTTTGCATATTGTTTTGTTGGAATAAAGGAATGTTTGGTTTTATCGCCACCAGAATGGTGCAATTGGCTTTAGTTTTACCTAAAGGGTATCGCCTACATAAAGAGACACTGAATTGCTTCTAGCTAAACAAATGGTGACCGCCAGTAACATTTCTGGTCTTGCCATTGTGTAAAAGGAACAATTACATTGAAAAGAAAGGTTGGTAATTAGAATCAAAATCATTTGGTTGTACACGGTTTGCTCAATTTAGTCACAATACCTAAATAGTATACAGATCGGCCCATAATAATTATTGTGAAAAGTAAATCTTAGTTAACTATGACATTTTCAGTAAAATATCGCATATATCAACGTTTTTGTAGTTAGTATATCACCTAAATTAACGCAAAGTTTGCTAAAAATTATAAATAATGTTTACTATGGCCTTCAGATGTTTTTAAAAGCAAAATTTTGAAAAACGGGTTTTAGTTTCTGTAGTTTTGCAAGGATTTTCTAAAGTTTACGCAAAAATGTAGTAAAACTTAACAGCTAATAAGCTTTAAAGATTTGTGATACATTAAAAAATAAAAGACATGCTGGATTTACCTGGATAATTTTAGCACAAGAATTGTTTTCAGTACCTCTGGAGTACTGCAGGGTAGTAACATCGGCCCTCTTCTATTTTTGTTATTGGTTGATGTGATGTTGTCTATGTTACAACATCTAATATACTTATGTATGCTGATAACATGAAATTTTATAAGCAAATAACGTGTCTTGACGATTGTTTAAAACTACAATCTCCTATTGACAATGCCTATTGGTCCTGACCTTTAATTAATCACGTCCTATCACAAATACAAAGTCTTTGTCCAAACATTGCTTCTGCGGTATCTATTTATTGTCTTATTTCTCCACTATTAGAGCTATATCCATCAATCTATATATCAATGTATTCTTGAGAAGACGTTCTATCCAAATCTGTAATAATACAGGGTGTTTTATTTAAGAAATATAAGTTGTGCTCAACCTCTCCTTTCTAAACACCCTGTACAATTGTCAATACTATAAAAATGTGTAAATAAAAATCGACCTGCTTCTGGTTTTCTATGGAAACCCATGCTTTGACAAATAGTCAATGATGAAACTTTTCGTTGGCTCACCCTTATCGAGATGTACTTTTTTACTGTGTAAATATAAATTTCTGTTGAGTAAATAAACAACACCTCTGGTTTCTAATCTACAGGCCCCTTGAAGCCGAAGCCAGCCCAAAGTCCAGTTACACGGTATATTCACACCGCCCTGCTCTCTCGATGTCAAATCTATAAATCTCCCGGCGTTAACCCTCTCAAGTCCGGGCAGGGCGCGTTTGACTTCGCAGTGAATTATGACTATCCTCGCTTTTAAGCAGCAAATTTAAATGCGATTAATTCGTTATAATGAAGACCAAGGCAGATTTCCGCCTGCCTTTCGCACCCGATAGGAAGCGGCGATTATTTCCGCGCCATTTGGCATCACACCCAAGTAGATGGAGGGAGACGGGACGCCACTTCACATAGAGAAAGTGTATGTGTGAAGGGTGTTTATAAACTTTGGACATCTCCATCTTATTGACAAGAAAAACTTCGCTTGCGCCCCAGACCTTCAAAAAATTAGTTTGGTAGTCTATACTCCAAGCAGTTGATGAAGCGTCAAGAAATAAATTAAATGTATTCAATGCATTCGCTCCCCAATCATTTCTGAAAGGTTTTCTGATCCCTCCAAGAGCATTTTGTAACAATTGAGTTGGTAATTTCTTGGCATATTCAATTCCAAATACACCCAGAATATTAAATAGTGTTACATCGCAAGGACGAGGAGCCAGGATATTGCAGTAATCCTTATACTTATAATCTTATAACTATATTCACATGATAAATATGCCTATAGCATACGAAACCGACAACCGAAAACTTACCTTCAACAGGTATAACAGAAGTTAGCACTGTTAATTCAAATCCATCTGTCAATAGTTTTAATAACAAATAATAGCATTTTCTTCTCAAAATAGCATTTCCTACTCGAGATGAAATACGTTATTATAACAACACAGCTAGGTCGTCTCCATGAGCACGTCACCATGTCGAGGTCGCTCGCATTTGCATATCGCTAAGCGTTAATATTTTAAGGACAGCTCCCATATACACGCGCCCAGAAGTATTTTCAATACTAAAACAGTATTTTTATCCCTTGTTGTGAAACAATTTTTTTATTTTCAGAGGTGTGGTCATAACTTCTAATCCAAGGAAGAATATTCGATTTATTACGTTATGAATCATCTGCTTCCAATTTTTATTTTCCTTTCAATGCCTTGTTGTAACCTCAGTAGCTCCGATTCAGTCAATAGCAGAACAAAATAATTCGAATCAATGTTTCCGATACCACAAAAACCACTACGGTCAGGTGGAACGAGGGATATCGGCATTAGAGGCTTTATATATCAAATATAATGCAACCCTTCTCAAAATTGAAAGCGGATAAAACATCACTCAGATACAGGCTCCGATTCACATCTTTATGCAAATCCGAAGAGACCAAATGCGCTATAATCCTAAACATAATAACTTTACATGAATGTTATGTTTAATTCTTCGGTTATCTCGCTTGTTTGGACATGTCCCTCTTGCGCTGGATGGAGATTGATCGGGTATCATGGCGAGGCTTGTGTTTTGGAGTTTGTATTTTTCATTATTATGCACGGATAATCACACTGATATACAATCAGTATGTACTGGGTGTCTGTGTAATCGCTGTTTTTACTAAATACATCATTTCGATAGACGCACATACACCACTGGCGTGCCTGGAACCTCCTAAAAGGGTGAAGTATATGGCTTTTTGGGTATCAAGAAATGTGAAACTCCAAGATTAAAAAGTGTTTCTAGGATAACAACATACCAATGGAACTCAGTATTGTATCATACTTTGTCTAAATACACATAATTCTTATTGTTAGAAGATTACTCTTCTTCAGTCTTACCAAGGAAACAAACCATATCTGTAAATAAACCTTGAAGAACCTATTATACGATTTTTTAACCATGGACCATTCGGACCCATGTATTTGTCAGTAACTTGCACACAACATATTCACACGATGCACTTGATCTGCAAAATAAGCCCCTGTAAGTAAATCCATAGGGGAAGCTGTTCAAATTTTTCCTTTAACATCGTTTCCTTTCAGAACACGCTTCATTCAGTAACAGATCTTGTAAGAGACCAGTATATTTTATTGACTAACAGATTTATGCTTGCCCTTTCACTGTTTATCAGCCTTTGGGTTTTATGGGCCCGTCTGCATCCGTTAAAGTGGAAAACCAATAACGCTAATGAAGAATCTGCAACTCAGAAGCCTGTCGAATGCTGCAATTCGAAAAGAACATTGCCCATCGAGGGCTTCGAAACTATGGAAAATGGGCAGATGAGGCATGCCCGCGGTAAAGTAAATTATTAACTGGAGGAGTCACACCAAATAGGTCAACAGCTCGCGGGAATTTCACAGCTAATACTCAGCCAGCTGGAACTGGACGATATTTGTACATTTCCGGGCGCGTTTGCTTCATTGACAAGGGGATGAAGCAGTAAAAATGTTGTTTTCAGTGTAAACCGAAACATAAATGTCGCACTGAAAATACACTCGGCCAAACAATTTGTAACATTTTAATCAAAAACCATACTGGTCGACTGTAATTTAGAGATGTTTATGTTGTCTTAACCCGTGGTCTTGGTAAGGTTTTTAAAGATATAGGTATGTCAGTAGTTTATTCATCGGGAAATAAACTACAACAACTTTTAGGCAATCTAAAAGCCAAAATAGAATCTAAGGAAAAGTCGGGGATTTACGAAATTAGCTGGAAAGACTGTAATCAAAAGTATGTTGGACAAACTAGAAGTTCAATTCAAACTAGATTCAAGGAACATATGGCTCATCTCAAATATGGTAGAACAGATAAGTCTAGTGTCGCCCAACATGCGTTTGAGAACAATCATAAAATATATTGTAGCAATTTGAGACTAATTAGGAATGCTAAATATAAAAATAGTATGAATGGTGACAGAGGGCCAATCTCATATAGTCCGCTTTATTGGTTAATAAGTCACAGTTCACTGAACCGTTCAGGTACAAATAGGACACAATGTTAGCACAGGCTTAGTTTTAATCATCTCCAGATGATGCTAACTTGGTTGACGAAACGCGCGTCGAGTGCAGTATAGCGTTTTGGTGTTATGTGGAAGACTACGTCAGTGATACTTTTTGACAACAGTGTCATCTAGTAGTAACTTACTGAAACTAGACTAGAATTTATTCCTAGACCTTTCTTGTTCCATTTTTCCTGGTTTTAGGTGGTCAGCCAGCCACCTACACTGGCAACGTCTGCGTAAGAGCGGTGAGCGGCGTTTATGGCCTTTTAAGTCATCGAACGGTGGTTCCTCGGCGGATGGAATTGCAATATGGTTTTTCTACGAGTGGAATTGCATTAAAAGTCACCTGTGATGTATGGCGGAGTCGTAAATTTATTTTACTGCCGCTGCCTGTTGTGCCACTAATTCGTTTTGCTGGATGGAAGCCCGTCTGCCCAATGTACCTCCGCCCGTCAGACCGATGAGTTACAAAATAGTTTTTGCGAAGCAATCAACACACTTGAATAAACGACGTATTATGTGTTGGCTGCTTGCTGCTTGTTTGTACATCCTTTGCTGAATATGATCGGTTTGTGTTCAACTCTGGTTAGTTTGGTTGCCGTTTAATGGACACAGTGGATCTATTTAAACACTTAAATTGAGGAAGTTGTTTCTTTCATATTCCAAAGAATTTATAAATTAACTGATATTTTGAAAGTTATTTCGATGTTCTAATACTTCTGATTTTGGAAAATATACTAAATAAGGGAATACACTTTTTCCCAAAAAGTGAAGATATTTATATTTCGTAAATAAAAGTTAAGTAGGATTATAAACTTGTCCAGGGTTTTCGCCAGAGAAACCCACATGTTCGAAAAATTGACCAGGAAGGATTGATTTTGTAAAAGAGGGTTGAATCATCTTTGGTGTTATATAATCACGTTACAATAATCTTGAAAGATACTGTATATTTTGAGAAAAGTGTATGTTATCTATTAAAGAATTAAGGATTAAGGACCGGTCTTTCCATCTCTTTATAAAGTTGCTTTTAACTAAAAGAAACTTAAAGTTAACAGGTGAATTTATCTGACAGTTAAAAAGTTGCGTCGTTTCAACACAATTTAACTGCTCTTTTGTAAAAAGACTGTTTAATGATATTGGCAATACTGATTAAATAAGAAAGTCCATATAATAAAGTGAGACAGATGAAATGCATCAACCATAATCAACATTATATGTCAATCATGATAATATTACCTAGCTATAACATACTGCGGCTATAACCAACTATAACTTTTTTTAAGTTCTAGTCGTTCCTGGGATCTCTAGTTTAAATTCAATATTCAGAAGTGTAAAAATGTCTTCCCAGGATGATACAGTAAAAAACTTGAAACCAAATTGCCCAACAATTTGAGGCCCTTACTAGTACAAATCGTAGAAGTTCAGTCCTCCATTCAAAATATGATTCAATAAAACATGTCATAAAATCTAACAAATTTCTTTTTTAATATTAACTTGTTAGTACGTGTGATGGCGTAAATGTTGCTCGATTTCTTCTAGAATATTTAACACCGTTATTTTTGATACACGAAATCTCCTCATAAATTCTTCATCATCCCAGATGTTTAAATTGTCTATATGAAGCGTAACACTATATATTTTTCGTTCGTGATTAGCAATATTTAGCATGTTTATAATTCATGATCTCATAATACTTTTTCTTCAAAATCAATAATGTTTTCCATTATAAAAATATATCTTTTGACGTTTTATTAATCAAATTGTTTACTAACACTCAAATTGTAAAATTTCTGAGGTTAGAAATCTCTTTGTAACAACTTATAGGCCACTGAAAGTGACCGATAAGTTAAAGAGTAGATAGAGAACTTTAAAGACAGGATTTAATTTAAAACACTCTGAAGATACCCATTTTGTAGTTACAAGGAAGATAAATTTAAAATGATGTTTATAAGGAGATGGAAAGACTGGCCCTAAGTACAAAATTAATAAAATCAGGTCGACCCGCAAACGAGTACTTTCTTCCTTCTTATACAACTTTTTTTAGTGACTATGAAAAAAAGTAGGTACAACCTCATATCGCTGAATTCTTATTTAGAAGGGTCTATTCGTCTTTTACTATTTAAAAAAAATGCCGGCAATGTTTTATAGCTCCGTCCAACATAGTTAAAAAAAGTAGGAAATGGCTTTCTCTGTACTAATGGACCTTTTCCACATCTTTTTTTATTTTCTTATTATAAAATATATTCTTAGTTATGCCTAAAAAGTATTTTTTTAAATTTTTTCTTCGCCAGGTATATTTTGAAAACATTGTTAAAATTATCATATATTTCAAATAACGCGCCATTGACGTCATACTCCAGTTTGTTGTTGTTTGTTGGCTGCCCTGCATTTTGTGTTCTGTCAAGTGAAGTGTGCTTAACCTAACTTTCGTTTTGTGAAAATTGAAGAGGGATATCTTAAGGCTGATTCAGACAACCTCCCAAGAGTTGACAGTGAAATGGTTATCGATTTCTACGTCACAAATATGAACTTTCTTAAGTAGGTACCTACTGAAATGCGCAATGTTAAGACAAGATTAATTTTTATAACATAAGTTATCAAATCATCATTTAGTTGATTCTAACATAGATTGCGCAGTATTGTCACCTTTAGCGAAAAATACCTAAAAATTATTTTGCTCAAGGGATAAATAGTAAAAAAATCATGTTGATTTGCTTTAGTAATAATTTATGGAGAATATTTCACCTAATCATACATATTTTCACTTCAAAATTACCATTTCACCTAAAAATACATAATATTTTCATTTAAAAAATTAGCAGAATGTAAATTTAATCGTTGCCAAGAAAAAAGTTAAATTATATGTGGCAACGCGGAGCCGTTCTTTAACTTGTCTACACATTTTATTGGCTACTGGAGTGTGATGTCAGCGAACCGTGCAGTTTGAAATGATTCATGAAGACCGGCCACTTTGTACTTGGAGAACTTCGCTTAATTACAATTCTTTAATAAATTGGGTTGATTCGACCTTTACTTATGTACCAGTATAACGTTTGATATTAATAAAATAATAAAATTCAATTTAGTGGAAAAGGCCCATTAGGCCCATTTCAGGTCAATATGAATTTTGTTCCATCATTTTGAAACTGTATAAGCTGCGTTTAAGAGGCTAAATTCCGAAACATATAAAACTCCCGATATATACCCGACGATCCGGTGTTTTGCAATGACCATACATTAATAGAGCCCCTCGAAGCGTTCCCATCTCTCGAAGAGAGACCCAAAGAGAGACGGATCCGTTCTGTGGCCGCGGGCCAGCGGCTGCCTTTGTTTCACACCTCCGTTCGCTTCCAGCAGTTAATTAGTTTCACCATCTAATTATCGGAGAAGCGGCGGTCCCGATTTCGTGCACGCTGGATCCCATAAATAATCGGGGCTCGAACGCCCGAGCCAGCGGCGTGCGACGCTCGATAAGGAGGCATAGAGAAGGGCTGGAATATTGACTACAAAAAACGTCTGTCGCCCGTGGAACTCATAACGTAAAAATAAGAAAACAAAAGGTATTCAAAAATGACCAACTAGGATAAAGGCCAACTTTAATAATTTGACCCACAAGAGCACCGCGTGAATTTTAATAAATAAAATCAGTGGTGCTGACTGAATAAAAAAAATGTATGTCAATACAGTTTTTTGTTTAATACAAATGAAATTTTTGGCTTTAACCTTGACGCGAAGACATTTAGGCAGTCAGATATTAAGGCACTAAGACACTAAGGTAATTAGGAAGATATTAAGGTCAGGTCGTTATGTCATTAGGAAGACAAGGAAGACAATAAGGTTATGTTATCATCGCTAATGCTACGTTCCATTTTGTTATCTACAAAAGAGCATTGTTCTTAAAAACAAAACGTTGAAATTGTTATTGGTCTCGGTTTTTTAATGAAACGTAGCTAAATATGCCGATAATTTTTCTGTGTCGTAAATTGTCCAATAATATTTTCCAAAAATGACATTCCACGACCGGTTCATTCAACACGCACCACATTTTACACAATTTTAGGAAATTCAATGAAAATTTACATAAAAACTATGTCCCTTCAGAGCAAATAACATAAATTACATAAACTAAGAAAAAAATTGAATTTCATGTGAATTTTTGGTAAACAATGCGAAAAAGTCAATTGACAACAAAGAAGATTTCTTGCTTTGGACTTAATTTGCGTAATAGCTTCAGTAAGTTACTTTTAGATGACACTGGCGTCAAAAAGTAACTAATGTTGGGTATAGGTGGACTGTATCTAATGTTTACTTTTAATAATTCTTTAGTCTTGCTTTTAATTTAAACTAGGTATATTGAAGTCGTTCCTGAGGCGCAAATGAGGCCCGCGAAATAATAATATGCCGCCCCCTCTCCCACACAAGTCACAGGCTTTCGGGCTAATCCTTGTGATTAGAATGAGGGGTGAAGATATTATTATTATTATTAGTAATAGTGCAAAACTCAACTTAAACTCAAAGTAAAACTTTTTGCTTCGACATGTCAGCGGTCAACGTGCTGTGTCCGTACTCTCCTGCCGCCGCAGGTCTCTCTGCCCAGCAGACCCTTGAAGCCCTGCAGGCCTGCTCAACACACTATAATCTATGAAGGAACAACTAATTTGTTTGGCCGATTGTATTTTCAGTGCGACATCTATGTTTCAATTGCGTAAGTAAGTCCACACCGAACTTCATCGACAAGGGAGTGTAAACGCGCCCTTAAAGGTAATCGGGATACACCGTAATTTTGAAGAAAAAAGATAAATTCTGTTAATTTCTGGGTCTACCAAGTGGTCACGTCCTATTACTAAATTATACCATGTGTCCCAGATGGACACTCACCATAGGGATCTAGAAAACTGAAAAAGATAGAAAGTCGGTTATATAGAGAATGTTTTAGACATTTTTACGCTGATCCTTAATCTGTTCTGAAATCGTGTCTGCGACCGTTTCAAGATATTTAGAAACAAGCCAAAAAATTTGGTAATTTCTTTTTGCAACTGTAGCGATAAAATAATTAATTGGCCTGACCCAGGATTGTACGTTATTAAGACTACCCTCAAGGGTCTGAATTGTCTAAAACATTCCACATCTAACCGATTTTCTATCTCTTATAATCTCCGAGATCCCAATGGTGAACATCGAATTGGGACATATGGTATTCTGAAACCCACACTCGATTTTTCATCGGTCAATTCCGTTTTGACTTGGATTTATCCGTTTGACATTTTCACTCAATTTTCACTAAGAATCAAATTTTCTTTCACAGATCAAGGCTATTTTCCACACTCCACTTGTCACTTCTTGTTCAAGAGATCATTCATCTAACAACATTATTTGGATGGTATAGTCATGTTATTAGGTTGAGTAGAGGCACTATCATAAAGTTTTTTATTAGATGTTTCTTCTTTTTGTATAATTTTAGACTATATCCAATCCAATCCAATAAATGTATCCATTTAGCTATAATTTGACGCATACTTAGTTTTTTAACAATTGTTTTTGACAGTTCAACCATTTTTCCCACTTTGAATGGTGTCCTTTAGTGGCAGGAGTTTATTTATTTATTATCTTTTTTTAATCTAATTTTATATAAGAAGACATTGTTTTCTGTTTTATGTTTTTACCAATTATTGTTCTGATGTATAAATTACGGTTATATATCTTTGTATAGATTTTATACAAAGAGATGCACATCGCAAACGAAAGTAGCTCAAAGAAATCTAAAAAAAATAACGCAAGCACTCGGAAATGGAGAGCAGTAAACACACCAATTAATCATGAAACGTATGTATTTAAAGAAGTCCGTCATCTTCGGAACGTGGTGTTTAGTGAAAGGAATCAGCTTATCCTTCACGCTACCATACAATTAAATAATCATTTTTTCAAGTGTGTCATTCTGAGAAAAGGCAATATTTGCAACTGTTGTCTGAGTGGTATTTTTGTGGCTCCTGATTATACTGGTTCAGATAGGGACGACACACATTCGAAGAAAACGGCTTACATTCAACGTAGTAACATGCAACTCTTGTATAATATACTAGCATTATAAATATTGGCGATTCAGATTACTACCGATGAGGGCGCTGCAAATTGTAAACAAATATGCAGGAAGACGAGTAAAAATTTTACATTTCATATCACATTATCTAGTAATTTAGCATTCAACTGCTATAAATATAGTTACTTCATATGCTAGTTACGGTGAAATAAAGGATAAAAAGAGTGGTAAAGCAGTCATACGTCCCATAAGTGCTTCATTGCTAATTATATAAATTTTTTGGGTTGAAACAGGTAACCTAGTTTTTGTTTGCTTACATATTTGGGCTAAAATAAATGTGATAAATTGTATGGTGGTACCAAATTAGGGCTTGTTTTCTGTTAAATAATGTTTAAATTAAAATATATTCTGTTTTTATAAGACAAATTACGCCAAAGTGGTTATGTTGTGTAAATAAACGTGTTCCCTGTTATTAAATTATTACATGCCTTTTGGACAAATGAGTGAAAAACAGTTTCTTATAGTAGGGCCAAACTTCTACCTATCTTCAATCTTAAACACTTCTATTGACACATTTTGTGGAATGACACCCATAAACACGACAGTTATATGTAATATAATATATGTAATATACCAAAAAATCACAAGCACCAAACAAACCCAAATACGTGTTATTTATCATTATATCAGCAATAAGTCTCCAAAAATTACCTATTAAGTAGGTTCAAATATTTTCAAGCAGAGGGCGCATTTTTGGAATGGCCAATAGATATGCAGATCGGTGGACCGGACCAGATTTTTTTAATCGTCTGGTTTAGAGATGGAAGATTAAACGGAGTCGTTTGGTAAACGTCTTCCCAGGATCCAGTCTAGTCGGGTATTTATGATGCTGCCGCAGGATGGAGGCACTAGTAATCTCAACAATATAGCAACTTATGGAAAATATAATTTGCTGAAATGACGAAGATGTTTAATTTAGTTTAATATAGTCATTATCTCCAGTAATAAGCAATGTTTTTATGGAATATTTATATAACATTTATATAATTTTATATAACCAATTTGGCCTAACTCTTGGTTGTAGCCAAACAAAATTAATTACAAATTAGCTCCGATAGCTGAGTCGTTAGGGTAGGTTCGGAGAGGGCACTGTGTTTACTATCACTCTATAGATGGCACCAGAGATTTTTTATGGTTACAGTGTTTAGCCGATTGTACTTTAAGTGCACCGGCTAAACTTCAAAGTGTTTTCTTCTTATGGGTGACAACATATGGGTGACTTTTAAAAAAGCAGATGTCTTGCTTCTGTTTTCCTCTTTCTATGTATAACTCAATAAATGTGGTATGATAATATAGAGGATCTAGAGGAGGAAAATATGATTCTCAGATTAAAGCCAGAACAAAACCCATGGTACGCCTATGCGAAGCCAAAATATTAGCCGGCCCATCGGCGACCATTCATCCAGCGGCCTCTTTCAACGTTTAGTGTCGAAATCATTACTTAGGTGTAAACTTGCAAGGCTATTTCGTCCTACCAATAATTTATTACCCCATATTAACCGCCAATCCAGACTGGCCAGTTGGATTCTAAACCTTGTGAATGTTGGACACTTATATAGAGGAGACACGGTATAATCGATATTATATCAACATAAAATAATATCCTGCACTAAATTATAATTTGGTTTTACCAGCATACTTCAGGATAATAATAATATGGCGCCCCTTTCCCATACAAGTCTATGATTTTCGGGTTAATCCTTGTGACGAGAATGAGGGGTAAAGATATTATATTACCATATATTATTAAAATAGTTAAAACAGTCTCAGAATCACTATTTTTTAAATATACATTTGGAAAATGTACAATATACAATGTACAATGTAAAATATACAATGTTTGTGGAAAAGATTATGTTCTCTAATTTTGAAGTGGATCAGTTTTTAAACCTTTGTACTCTTGTACTCTTGTACCCTTGTACTTTGTACAATTGCACCCTTGTACTCTTGAACTCTTGAACTCCTGTACTCTTGTACAGGAGTACTTGTACCCTTGTACACCTTATACCCTTGTACCCTGTACCCTTGTACACTTGTACCCCTGTACTCTTATACCCTTGTACTTTTGTACCCTTGTATCTTTGTATACCCTTGAACTCTTGAAAACTTGAAACCTTGAACTCTTGAACGCTTGTACTCCTGTACCTTAGCACCCTTATAGTTTTGTACCATTGTAGCACTCTTGTACTATGTTACCCTTGAATCCTTGAATCCTTGAAGCCCTGTATCCTTGAAACCTTGAATGCTTGTACCCTTGAAATCTTGAATTATTGAAATTTTGAACTCTTGTAATTTTGTACACTTGAACACTTGTACCATTGTACTCTTGTACCCTTGTACTCTTGTACCGTTGAACTCTTGTACTTTAGTACTCTCGAACTCTAAACCTTGAACACTTGAACAATTGTACCTTTGTATTCTTGACCCTGGTACCATTGTACTCTTGTACTCTTGTACCCTTAAACTCTTGAACCCTTGTAATCTTGATCCCTTGTACTCTTGTACTATTGTATCCTTGGACTATTGTACCCTTGTACCCTTGAACACTTGATCGCTTGAACAATTGAACTCTTGTACTCTTGAACTCTTGAACAGTTGTACTCTTGTACCATTGAACCCTTAAACCTTTGAACTCTTGAACACTTGATCTCTTGTACTCTTGTATATAATTCTTTAAACTAATTCCCTTTATATAAGTATAAACACTGAATCACTAACGATAAATGTATTTATAAAATAAGGCTTATTCAATTCGAAACTCGCCTACTGCATCATGTCCTGCAATAGAAGTGGTAGTTTTGTTATTTCCAGCTCAGAATACCTTAGGTATAAGTATTTATCGTTTGTCATTGGCATCATATATCTTTAGTAAATACATTACTTGGTTTCTGAAGACGGCCTCAAATATGGCGTAGGTGGAAAATCGCAAAGTGATTATTGTCTTTCGATTTTATTGTTTATTGGCAGGCCGCCATTATGAATGTAACAACTGACGACGCTAGTAATGACTACCAGAGCCTTCTGCGGTATGTAGTGTATCTACATATACAGGTCAAACTAATTTAGGGACAGTTGAATTAACATGCAGACCGGATTTATGAAAATCACACTATTGAATCACCATGTACAAATATTCACAGTGTAAAAAAATCGTTTGGTGCTCAAAAGTTTTCAAAAATAAATAATAACCATCTTTTTTATCCACCCTGTAAAGGGCTGTAACTTTCTTAGGAATTATTTTAGGGTATATGTTCATAGGAACTTTTATTTTTATTTTTAGATGTAGTATCACCCCACAAAGTCTCCTACACTAATTTTTACGCACTGTATATTTTTTACGTATTTTGATTAAACTAAATAATATGCTGTGAGTGGGTATAACTTCTACGTAAATTGTCATTTAAATCTGTAAAACTGTGTGTTAACCTAATTTTGATGTGTTCACAATTTTACGAAGGCCATTGTATATATCAGGGGTGGCCAACTTGCGGCTCGCGAGCCACATGCGGCTCTTTGAAGGATTATTTGTGGCTCTCGATAAATGTACCCGAGTTCCCTTTTCATTTTTGTGCTATTATATTTTAAAAAATTATTATCGTTCCGTATGTGTTTCAAAATGTCTTTGAAATTACTGACGACAAATATGAAAGACAACGTTGTAACAAATTTCATTTCCATCCAAGTTAAGAATTATATGACTCATAATCGAAAACTGCGCGAGCGAACATAAACAGTGGCGTAATCGTCCGTAATCGACCGACTCCAAACCGATTTTGAATTTGTAAACTTTCATTGCAACGGACAGTTGACATTGTACTTCGTAGGAAACAATTTGTAATCTGGAATTTTTGGTAAGTTAACTAAATTTGTTTCATAGTATGGCTCGGCATTGTATAAATATGAGTAAAAATGGCTCGGACTATCAAGGAGCTTGGCCACCCCTGGTATATATTTACACGTAGAGAAAGGCATCCGTAAAATTGTCTTGTGTCAGTACCGCATAGGTTGGGTGTGGGTGCGTGAACCACACACGAAGCCGTGGATTTGACTGGACAGGCAGCAGTCAAGCCAACTTGTTTTAATCTATCAATTCAACAATCGCGCAGATTTATCTGCTTGTCACGCTCTTCTGACGGCTCCTCCGGGCTGCTCAGGCAGGCCGCTGGCACGAAATTGAATTTGCATGTGTGTACAGGGTGTTCATGTGTATTTTTATCTAGCCTTTATAACGACAACTTTCGTTATTTATTATTTTTAGATAAAGGTACACAATATACTTACTATGGCGATGAAACTCTCTATCAGGGGTGAGCAGAGTGAAGCACTGCAGGGTTATTTATTAGCTGCCAACTTGGGCGCCATCAATTGATCTTTTTTAATGGTACAGAGTAAAGGTATAGTTCCTATCTAAGTGAAGACAATTGCAAAAAAACACTTGACAAGAACAAAGATAATTTTTAATATAATTCTCTCAACTATACATTTACGAACGGTACATACATAAAAGACACACCTAAATCTAAATATTAGGACATACACACTCAAATGTACAAAAATGAGTATAGGTTTTACAGCAATAAAGCTTGACAACAAAATGTAGTTTGGCTGTACTGAAGATCTACCAAAAAATGCAGTTTTTAGATATTTACAGTCCGCGAGGTAACAGTAAGGGCCCTTAAATTCATTCGCACACACGACCTATGCATAGGGTAAGTTAGTCTAATTAGGCACGGTATACGTAAGGTGGTTTAAGATGCACTTCCAAAATAAGTAATAAAGTACTCACATAAGAACAGTTGGTTTCGGAGTTAACGTTGTTCATACGTTCTGCTGCCAATTTACAAATCAACGTGCTGAAATGATTAATTTCTCGTAACCACACTAGGGAATAATAGGATTCGTTTACTAAGATTAATTCATCTTTTATATAAGCTTTTTTCTTAAAACTTTGGAAGCTGCTTAATTCACTGAACTCCTCGCCAATGCCAATGTTCCCATCTTCTCTCTTTCCTTCCCTCTCGTTCTCGTTCGTTGTCCATCCGCTCACGTTCGTAACACGAGATGGCGTCACTATATTGTTTTGGACTTTAGATTATACAACCCTAGGACTATGTATTGAGATATACCTAGCGCACAAACACATATAATGAAGTTGGGATTATAATCACTTAATATACACCGAATACATATAAGACTTTAAATACAGGATTGGTGGTTAACAAGAAGGTAAAAACACAGAATGAGATAAGAATTATTAGTTTAGATCAAGTAATAAAGGTATTTTATTAGTTACTAAAAACGAGACCGTTACACCTTTACCTGTGATTTTATAAAAAAATCACAGATTTCGCAATCCCTCCAGCCATTGCAAAATATTATTACCATGGAGATTCATATACCTTTTTTCGTAGACACGTGGTCATTACTACATTTTTTTCACTCAATGCCATGACATCAATGAAGCTTTTACAAATATTTGAGACACTTTGTACAACTGCCAATTTATTTGTCCCTGTAGGTTTGGAATACCGTGGATTCCCATCTAAAATGTGATTATAGATACGAAGTGAAGCAATTTGATGGTATTTTTAGAAACTACTAATCATATAAAATAAAAACAATAAGAAACAAGTTTCAACATAGATTTTTTAAGACAAATTCAAGTGTTAGACACAGTTTTCTATTGTACGACCAAAAAAATGTAACAAAAGTAGTGAATTGTTCAGTAAGTATTCGAATAAAAGTTTTATTATATTTTCAAGCCTATAAACATTACATGACAGACAGATACCAGGTTTAATAAAACTTAAAAACTTGAACCAATCTCTCGACTCCCCATCAGTTAGTATCCCATAATAAAATAATGATTTACAACGGAATCAAATTAAATTAAATACGACAAGAATCCCATAGAAAACGAACCATCAGACGAGCAGTAAAACCTTCATTAAATAAGTGTTTATTACAACCTGTGCAATTCCGAAACCACATGTTTATCATTAAATTTCAAGTCGTTGTCACTTAACGAATTTTAAACAGAAAAAAACGCATAAAATAAACCTCAGTGCTGCTTTCCACAAAGATGTAAACAAACAAGCAGTTATCTATTTTTTTTTTCAGTCTCGCAGACGTCTAGGAGAAAGATTTTCGCCGAAAAGGCACTATCGAGGTCTCACGATACACTAATCGAGGTCTAATTGACGTCTAGTGGCGGCAGAGTCTTTCAACCCCTTGTATTCATCCCACTCATGCATATTTATTTATGAAAGCCACCCGAAACGTGTTCTACATAAACTGCATCTATACGCGGGGTGGTGCCGATAAGGGTTGTTTCCAAATGTGTAACACGCTGTCACTGTAATTTAGGGGTATCTGTTTTTCGTGGTTCGGTTTATTATTTTATTTTACATTTCATTTCACTTTACATTTCGGAATCTACAATTCTTCTTCAATTAGGGGTTAAACCCCCCAGACTCACGATTTGTATATTTAGATCAAATAAAAAATGTAAATCTTGTTGAAAAATATTAATCTTGGCAACAGTGTTAATTGAATTTTATACAGTGAGTCCCAGAAGTAATGTCTAAATTCATTTAAAATTCAGCGGTGTGTTTTTTGGAAAAACGCTTGGACCCGTCGAGTTTTATTTTTTAACGCGGTTTTTTTTTATGCTAAATTCATGTATACAGGGTAATCCAAAAATAAGTTACGACCATCAACTTTATTTTTTCAAATGCAAACACCCACTTTTTCTTTCATTTTTGAATTCTGCATCGAATTTTAAGTCTGTTTCATGTACCATGTCCTATACCTATCTTCAACTGTTCGCGAAATATTGACAGGTGAATATTGACATTTTGCAACTTTGACATCCTGTAAAATTTAAAATGTTTTGAGATCAAGCAAAACGGTTTGCACATTCCTATCTTAACTTTTCATAAGCTAAATGTTGACACTAATTTCAGATTTAACCAAGAGATTAATTTTAGTCGAAAATTTTTAATTTCTGGCTAAATTTAAAAAAAAAATAGTTTCACCCAAGGAATTTATATACATGGAACGATTATCAAAGCTGCGCGAGTATTCCAATTTTGAATCCGCCATTTTGATGTCTGAAAATTGGTGGGAAATTTAACAGTATTAACCTAGCCTCCTCAATTAGATAGCATTAACAAATAAAAACCACAGAAACAAGACGCCAAAAATACAAAACAAACACTATTTACCAAATTTACCCATACCACTGTTGCCGTTTCAGGAAGATTTGAACCATTGAATTTTTAGATTAGAAAGAAAAAGACACTACCAATACAAAATGTAGAAGTTGAGAGCAGTGTGACATCAAAATGGCGGCTCCCATGTTTCCACACAAAATTGAATGCGCAGTCGTCTATAATCGTTCCATGTATATAAATTCCTTGGTTTCAGCTCTACTTATAACCACTTTGAAGAATTTTAACGCTCTGTAGGTAGAGACTGTTGAGAGTTGAGTGCTTTTGACGCCAACTCTATTTTTTATGGCTGCTATGGTTCATTTGAATTAATCGGAGATGGTCAGGGCACTCTAAATTCAAAAGTAAAATAAAGTCCGAAAAGTCATTTTGACAGTTGAAATGTCACTTATGTTATATCGGTAAATTCAGGAAATGACGTAGATTCTAAAAATATAATAATATACAGAGTGTTCCATATAAAAATTGAAAGTTGGTATTACTTCCGGTAAAACCGGAAGTGGCAAAAAGGTAATTTCTTTATCAAAAAGTGACCTTTAATAGGTAGTTCCGCTATGCCAAATTTGAAAAAAGTATCTAAAAAAATAACAGGGGAAAGAGGGGTATACCATAAATCCGTGTCACACTGTATGTACGTTACGTTTTGGGTACTTCCTATAATATATTCTCGTTTTTCTAACACTCTTCCTAATATTTTTAAAACACCCCTAATTGAAAATTCTTGCTGCGGCACTGTGACTGTTTACGTATTAAATATAACGGGGACTCCAAGAATTATTTCCGAAACCTCAGATCGTTACCTTGGATTGTAAATTCTGTTAATATTTTGCTATAATTTCAAATAAATACCTAAATTGTCACTAGTGTCACTAATTGTCACCAAATACACTCGTCTAGTTTCATGCGGTTATGCGCTTTTCACGGCCACCCTGTAGTGTAATATTTCAACATTACGATTTCCTTCGCCAAATTCCCCGTGTCGTCCATAAATGAGTGGAATTAGCCAACTCGATTATAGGGAGTCTCATACTCAAAGTCCCATCTAATAACATCAGCGCATCGCGGCTTACGCGGCTCGCCGCCCTCTTCGGAAGAGACGAGAGGCTGTAACAGCGACTAATTCATCATATCGCGGTGGCCGAGCCCTGTAATTATCCCGGGCGCCGCTCGCACCTTCACTTGTTTCAGGCCGCCCCGGCCTACCAATATCGCCGAGGCGATTAGCTCCGTACGCGCAACGAAAGATGGACTTGCTACACTGGGATAAGTGTTTTCTTAGCAGCAATCAGTGGATTTTCACTGTACTTGGTCGTAACCTGGCTGGCTGTGGTCCTCGAACGATGTTTTGCCACTGTATTTCAGAAGGTCATTGTAAACTTTCCTTGTTTATGAAGTAATTGTCTAAAGTCTGTTAGCCATCATCTTTGCAAATTTGGAAATGGGGGTTTTTCAAAAAAAAAAAATACGCCTCGAAATATAAGAAAAGTAACCTAAAAGAAGAGACAAGTTATATAGGATTAAAAAACGACCGCAAACCTATTTTTTTAAGCTAAAAGTAAGTTTAAAAACTATGGTTTTTTAGATGATAAAATTGCTTCATTAAAAACATGCAAAACCACAACTCGGATTTGGAAGATGTTATAAAACGCTGAAGTTACATAAATAAAACTAAAAGACTAAAAGATGGCGCGGTTTTGTATAAAATTACTACTCATAGCAACGCAAAATCTATCTCATGTATCATGTATCAACAGAAAGCGTAAGCTTTATAAACTTATGGAACTTGGGCTACTTATTAAAAGATGGCGCACTGTCTACTCTGTTACTACAGTGACTTTAAAAGTCACTGTATCTGTTACTGTATGACGATGAATATTAGCGATTCAAATTACTGATGAGGGCGCTGCAAATCGTAAACAAATATGGAGGAAGACGAGTAAACATTTTACATTTCATATCACATCATCTATCAATTTAGCATTCATCTGCCATAAATATAGTGCCTTCATGTGCTAGTAAGGGTGAAATAAAGGATAAAAAGAGTGGTAAATTCAGTCAAACGTCCCCTAAGAACATTGTTAATTATATGAATTTTTTGGGTTGAAACAGGTACCCTAGTTTTTGTTTACTTACATTTTGGACTAAGTGTGATAAACTGTATGGTGATACTATATTACTGATTGTTTTTTGTTAAATAATGTTTAAATTAAAATATATTCTGTTTTTATAAGACTAATAGAAAAGTATAGACAAACTGCAACAAAGTGGTTATGTTGTGTAAATAAACGTGTTCCCTGTTATTAAATTGTTACATGCCTTTTGGAGAAATGAATGAGAAACAGTGTCTTATACTAGGGCCAAACTTCTACCTATCTTCAATCTTAAACACTTCTATTGACACATTTTGTGGAATGACACCTATAAACACGGCAGTTTGTGTTGTGCTGATTTCTTTCGAATGTCATTTTAAAATGTAAAAATAAAGATATACAACCACGTCGTTTTTAACTTTGTAATACCAAAAAATCACAAGCACCACTAAATTATTCCGTTAAACAAACCCAAATACGTGTTATTTATCATTATATCAGCAATAAGCCTCCAAAAATTGCCTTTTAAGTAGGTTCAAATATTTTCCTGCAGAGGGCGCTTTGATTTTTGGAATCGCCAATACAATCCGTCTCTAAAGACCCCCCCCCCCACTTAAATTTTTACTAAGTTGAGATATCAACCTGAAATAAAATGTTGGATGAATGGTATAAAACCAACACATTATCCCGATTTAACACCTATTGATACATTGATAAATTTTCACCAGATTTATAGCCAATACAGGGAATAGCTTGTGAGTGTGCACTATTTAATGAAGCTTTTCTCTCAGTGTACTCCCAAGGCATTCTGAAGACCGTTCATAAAAACCAAAAGTGACATTTTCAAACCAGTCCAACCGCAGCAACCCGATTTCTGAATCATTTACAAGTCCGAGCAATTAGCTATTTATAACCCAACCGAGATGGCTGTTGAAATTAAAAGATGAGGAAAGAGCGCTGCCTTATCATCGGTGTGTCTAATTTGTAATTTAATGGTGTGATTAAATTATAGTCTGTTCTGTTTGTTGTGGTCTAAGGCCTCCTTTAATATGCGGGAATGTCTGATGGTGAAACATGGCTTTCAGCAAGAGAGACCGACTGCAGCAGTCAAAAATAGGTTAATTAATCTCTATTTATATTTATTCACCTACTTTTACACTTAAGATGAATGTAGATGAATGAAGATGAATAATTAAAACTGAACAGTTTTAATCATCTCCAGATGATGCCAACTTGGTTGGCGAAACGAACGTCGAGTGTAGTAGTATTTTGGTGTTATGTGGAAAACTACATCAGTGATTACTAAATACTTTATACCTACCTACTCTAGTTTCAATAGTTTAATTATTAGCCATCGTTCCAAAGATCATACTTTCATAATTTTACAACTTCATTGCTACTAGTATAAGTCTCGCCATCTTTTGAGAGAATACAAAGTTTAAGATTCCTGCTACTACAGAATACTACTTATAGTTAGAGTATTTGCTTTAGTTCTTTTACTTGCCATTAGATGACAGCGCGGCAGCACATGGCAGATATCTATATTAAATCTTGAATACTTAGAGGTAATGCTGATAGATGGCAATTACAGATATTTGTATCAATTCTTCGATAGTTATTGTCAATGCGTATAGATGCCGCTGTATCTATAGTTTTAAACAGGTCATCACTAATATCACAAACCACATTTTAAATCCGTAGATGTTACAAAATCACCACAATCACAATCAATTAGACTTAAAATTGGTGTTCAACTTCCAATGATTTGGATCAAGGTGGATTATTAATCTGCATTCTCTGTTGGGTGTTGGAATTAAAAAAATGTTATTATGTAGGTATGTAAGGTACTACTTATTTATACATATTTATATGGTTGAAACTGAACATCTTGAAGTGTTTTGAGTTTATTAACTTTTCTATTTTAAATTTTTGAATGATTTTGAACTTAACATGTTCAAAGGATTACATGTTACCTACTTCATCTTTCATTAGTTATAGATTTTGATAGCCTGTAATAATTTATTTTGTGGTGTCCAAATATTGTGCATGTTTGGTACATAATATACCTAGTATATTACACATATTTGTGTGTTATGCAGTAAATCCCAAAAAAAATTGCTCTGTATAGACCTTGGGAGGTGTAATAAATAAAACAGCCAATTCAATTTTATATTATAAATATATACTCTTCCTAAATTATAAAGGTTATTATAACAAAATTATAAAATTTCATAGTGTATCTAACGAAATATGTTAGTGCAGTATATATGGTAAATACACAATAAATACATTCGAATATTAAAGCTATATATTGTAAATAAATACATATTAATACTTATGTATACATCAGTCTAAACTTAATATTGGCGATATTCTTGTTATAAATAGTACAATAAATTTAACTTGACTAATAATTTTTGTTGCCATTTCCTGTCATTGAATTTTGGTCAGAATTCACTACGTATTTTTTTTTTGTTCAGTAGTCAGTTAAGAGAGCTAAAATGGTAGGTAGGTACCTACCTATATAAGTATCAGTATTTCTTGCAGATACAGTCAAATTTAAAAAATAATATGTTGGGTATATGAACCAGTTATCAACAAATAATATTAAAAGCAATGTAACAAACTCAGAAACATACACAGATGTAAATTATTACTATAATCAAACAGTGTACTTTAAACTCGGTGACTGGTATTATTTTTAGTTATAAATAATTGCTAATAGCTTATTCAAGATATTTCGTCTGAAAGAGGTGAGGAATATGTCCTTACACACCTACATGCCAATATACCAAAACACATACCTATATGTCAGCTGCTTAGTCAACTATGATATATATTTTCTAAGAGCAAAAAAGACAGGATCACTCTTCTACTATATTTGTTATATTACAGCCAGAGATCGCACCAGTACATTCATCAAGTTAATTGTATTGAACCAATAATTTAATTTGAATTTTGTCCATTGAATTCCTTTTTTGGCTCTACCATGATAATCAGATATCCATCCACATCATCCATCTGCTTGGACACGAATTTAGCCGCAATTGTGTGTCTCCCAGTCCTCGGTGGTGTAAATTTAAACTCCCCTTTAGCTCTCTCACCAGGGGGAACTGCGTTTTTAACCTTAATCTTGATCTGCCCGTCGATCCCTGGCCCTTGCACAGTAAACTCGCCCTTTTTCAAAGGAACTGGGAGCGGATTCTCCACAGATATATCAGCTATAACCTCCTTCTCTTCGACAGGTGTTTCTCTGAGGGCTATTTTTATGTCGGGCTTCCTAATTCTGAAGTCATCCTGAGCATAGTACTCAAACTTTGTATCTTCAATAGTAGCTAAGCAGGAAACGTTGAATGCGCATTGGTCTATTAATCTTTTTACATATTCATCGTACGTAACCGTTAATTTTACCTCATCGGTGGTTTCCGGTTTAATAGATACAGTGAAGGTTTCCTTCTTCACGTTATCTCCTACTTTACCGGTGTAAGTGACAACTTCAACCCGCAGTATAACCGTCACCTTATATACTTTCTCGCTGCTTCGGTTTTTCATTTCCAAAATCACATTGAAGGGTTGTCCGATCTTTATGTCATCAATCAGTTTGAAGTTAAAGTGAATATCGTTGAAGTCTTCGTTTAAGTAGTACCTGGAGAAGAGGCTCTCTGACTGGCGGAGAGCCTTCATCATAGTGCTGCGTTCCTCACTTGTCTTTTCTGGGTGTTTGTATGTGTAGGTGATATCTTCCAGTTCGAACAGACCAGGGGCTTTGGTGCATATAAGTTTTCCTATGCCATAGATATCCTTTCTCAATAGTTTCAACGGTTGGGTTGGACCTGAGTACCTCCAGAAGATCTAAAATAAAAGAAAATCCGTTATAGAAAAGTTTTCCCATATAGCTCGTTGAAAGTTAAAGCGTATAAAGTCTACCTTGTCAGCATTAACTTCTGAGAACAAAAAGTTGCTGTCATAGGGCCGTAAAATATCCGCCATTTTGACAGCCGCAACTGACGATGGCCCGACCCGATACATATCGTCACTCAGTTCTTGTGGAGTAGCATCGATAGCTTGCCATCCTCCATAATGGGTGCCTAGGTCGGGTCTTTGCATCCAGACTTCATTCCAGACGTGGAAGTTCCAGATGGAGTCAGAATTGAGCTCCTCCATTATGGATCCATTCTCGTCCATGAAGTAGTCCACAGTGAGGGAGTTTTGCGTGTCATGGGCTGAAGAGTAGTTCGTGATGGTCCGTGCGGGTATTCCAAGCGTTCGACAAACTGAAATAAGTAGTTTTAGTTAAGGTTGGTGTTGGTTTAAGTAATACTTCTGTTGTGGAAGTAATGAAACATATTATACTTATTGAAACATTAATCTTAGTATGCATAAAAACATAATATTATAACATATATAGTAAACATATCTCTAAAATACTTTAATACTTTCATACATAGAAGTATGAAGATTGTTTATCATACATCACTTAATCGAATCGATTCTATTAAACAATGAATGAACTACTCGTATATATGTAAATATTTTCTGTACTTTAAAATCAGGACCAGAACAAAGTTTGGCTTTTACCTCTTGATTTACTTTTTGGAGTGGTCATTTTTGATGAATGTTGTTGGAAATATTTAAAAATTACAGCTTCCACCAATCACCTGAACTGAAAAGTAATGTCTTAGACTTTATTAAGATGAAGGGTGTCTTAGACATAAGAAAACCCAGTCTATAACTTTTTATTAGTCGGTACTGAAGCACTAAAAAGTTCAATCATATATTTCTTTAAAAATGTTCTAGTGAATGATGTATCCATATACAGGGTGTTAGTTAAACATGCGGCAAAAATTCAAGAGGTTATTCCTTGGACTATTCTAAGGATATTTTACCCGTTGATGATTTTTGAAAAAGCGCTTTGTTGCGAAGATATAGGGCGAAAAAAATGTTCAACAAGTAACAATTTATTAATAAAAATTACATGTAACATTTCTGAACCCACAAGAATTGTTCAAAATGGCTACCTCCAGCTCGGATGCAACCATTCAATCTTCTCCTCATAGACTCCCGAACTCTTTCAAAAACACCAGGGTCGTTTCTTATTGAGTTACACCCAGCAATTATCCGATCTCTTAAATCGTCCACATCTTCCACTGGCCTGGTATAAACTAATGATTTTAGATGGCCCCATAGGAAACAATCCAGGGGGTTTATGTTCGGGGATCGAGCAGGCCATACGTGAGGTCCACCTCGACCAATCCAGCGATCTTCGTATGTTGCTGTTAAAGACTCTCAAGCAACTACACTAAAATGAGGTGGTGCACCATCATGCATAAACCACATTGCCTGTCTTGTAGCCAATGGTACACTCTCCAAAAACTAAGGTAGCGTTTGTTCCAAAAAGTTGCGGTATACTTCGCCGGTAAGTCTTCCTGGTAGAAATACCGGTCTAATTGGCCAGTCACCCACAATTACAACCCAAACGTTCAACGAGAACTGATGTTCAAACCGATATTCATAAATCGTGGATTTTCGTCAGCCCACACATGGTTATTGTGGAAATTCCTTATTGCATTTCGCAAGAAACTGGCTTCATCGGTAAAAAGAATCAGCGTAAGTAGTTGAGGGATTTCAACCAATGTGTGCAAAAGCCATTGACAAAATGCAATACGTGGAGCAAAATCCGCAGGAAGAAGTGCCTGAACGCGTTGAATGTGGTATGGGTATGGGTATTAATAATGTGAAAAATACCAAAATTGGATTTGTTGAAAATTTTTTTCGCCCTATATCTTCGCAAAAAAGCGCTTTTTCAAAAATCATCAAAGGATAAAATATCCTTAGAATAGTCCAAGGAATAACCTCTTGAATTTTTGCCGCATGTTTAACTAACACCCTGTATAATTTCCTTATTCGAAACATTCCTAAATAAAGTTAAAAAAATATTATTCTAATATCAGTCAGAAGCATGTAGTTACTTATACACATTTTGTTTGTATCACCGTTCAAGTACATATTTACCAAATTTTAGAAAGTCTAATTTTATGCACTTGGTAAACAAACAAATTACAGATTTAAGTCTCGACGACAGACAGATCTGTGTACACAAAACCAGCATGTGTTCGGGAATTTAAAATTTGTAATGCATTCTCTGTAAGAGCAAATATTCCAAGGACAATAATTATTATTAACATTAGCATTACAAATGAAATGCTGTCTACTAGGCACATCAGCTTATCTCCCATGAAGCCTTGCTTAATATTGTTTACATTATCTTTGTTTATTATTACACATCCAGAGAATATTTGGCAGTGTTTTTCCCGACTGATGATCTCATTCAATTAACTTTTTATGTGACCTTTATTTTGAACATAGCATGATCTCTTTACTAGGAATATACAAGTCTACTAAAGCCCCATCTGCCAATGTAATTAAGTAAATTCATATTACAAAACAGAGAAAAGCATGAAACTGAATGTTAAGACCAGGTTTCGCAATAGTTATTTGTTCTTACTTATAACTTAAAATGGTACTTCATATAATAGGGTATCAAGGGCTTTCAAATGTCTTACTTGTGGTTAAAACACCAGAAAACACCCAACACTGGCCGTACTTCACTGGCTTCTTCTTCTTGTAGTACTTCTGTAATATCTCCATGCTGCCTAACCATTTGGTTGGCGGAGTTCCACCACCGTGGTCTGTAGACCAGTTGCCCATTACAGCTCCCAAGTCATCAGCTGCATTCACTGCTGCAGCTAGTGCTCTAGACGAAATTAAAAAAATCATTGTAACGTATTTTCCGATAAATTACGGGCAAGTCATTGTGTTTTCAGTTTAAATCATTAAATCATTAAAACAAACAACTTACCTCGCAGTCTTCACGGGGTCTGATCTGTTACTGCTCTTCACCTTTCCCACGACTTGGACGAGGTACAGAGCGCAATCCAAAATGTCTTTTTCAAACTGGTCATACTTCCAGATCACTGGCTTCAATCTGTTGTAGGTGCCTCTCCATATAAGCCCCACGTCATTTAATACTGCCTCCTCCTTCCATTCGTCTGACTTTAAGTAGACTTGATCATGCTTGCACCAGGGATTGTAAAGGATGTAGATCTCTGAAGAAAAAAATACCACATTGTCACAAACAATATTCATTACATTGAAAGTTTTACTAAATTCTTAAAGACTTGAGTTCTCGGAAAAAGGAAACTGAAGCAATTTTCAGAATTTAGCTACCACCTTCTTTGTGACTGAAGTACGTAATATAAAATTCAAGAGATAAAATTATAGAATACAGTATTTAAAATGTAATGTTCTTACTTGTTTCCCAGCTGTAGCTATAAGCGCCGTCGTTAATGATCTTGGTATCAACATCCAATCGCCATTTGGCCACTGTAGCGTCAGGAGCTGAGCTCACTTGAACTGTGAGTATATTTTCATTTACTTTGTCCAGCGTCACGTTCCATGGTAGATGTCGATCTGCCTTTTTCAACAGAGGTACTGCTATCATGGTTCCATTGCCGTGTGATGATTTTTCCTCGTCTGGAAAATCAATATTATTGGGCAAAAATTTAATTAAGTACTACTTAAATTTATTTCCACAGTGATGTGAAGTTTTAAAAGTTAAAGTTTATTTTTTTACAGTAAACATTTTTTAATAGTTATTTGTCAAATAGAAAACAACACAGCCATAGTTTTCCACATAACGCCAAAACACTATACGGCACTCGACGAGCGTTTCGCCAACCAAGTTGGGATCATCTGGAGATTATTAAAACTAAACCTATGCTAATACTGTGTCCTATTTACACCTAAACTATTGTTTCGACTCAGTGAGCTGTGCCTTAGTTTTAATCATCTCCAGATGATGCCAACTTGGTTGGTTGGTTGGTGGTGAACCGTAATTTACTAATCAATAAAGCGGGCTGTATGGGATTGACCTTCTATTACTATTCATACTATTTTTACACTTTGTAATTTCCAAATTCTCAAATGCATCCAGCTGTCTGGAATTTGTTACATTCCTAATTAGTCTTAATCTGTTACTATCTATTTTATGGTTGTTCTCAAACGCGTGTTGGGCGACACTAGACTTATCTCTTATCTATTCTACCATATTTGAGATGAGCCATATGTTCCTTGAATCTAGTTTGAATTGACCTTCTAGTTTGTCCTACATACTTTTGATTGCAATCTTTACAGCTAATTTCGTAAATCCTCGACGTTTCCTTAGTTTCCATTTTGCCTTTTGGATTGCCTATAAACTACTGACATACCTATATCTTTAAAAACCTTACCAAAATCACGGGTGAAACGAGGATCGTATGGAATACATATGAAATTACGTAATTTAATGTTGGGGCTTGCATATTGTACGCAAAGTAGTTGTTTTCGACATATCTTAAAAATAATAAAGTTATTCCTTTGCGTAGGTACCTAGCGTATAGGTAATTTATCTCTTAGTTAACTTCCTATATAAAAAAAGATATAAACAATTAAATAAGCCAATAAATAATATTATTATTATTATTATTATTATTATTGCTTCTTACCATCAACGGTAAATATGAACGATACTCCGTCCTTTTCCTCGTTATACGGTCGGCTCAGTTTGATGTCCAGCTGAAAACTTTGACCTCTTCTAACGACCAATTGCGGCTGGAATTCGCGGGTCATGAGGTCGTATCTAGAGGTGTGGTGGAACGGCCCGTTGATGTTTACGCAGGGGTCTATTTCTCTGATGATGAGAATATCGGGTTCCTTTTCTGTGTCGATGTAGGGAACGCCATCTGCGACATCTGGAAGAATCGGGAAATATTTTTATCAAATGGTATACCAAAACATTCCCGACATAGCTGTGCCTACAGGGTGTACCACAAAGACCTTCAATAGAGCCGTTTTTAGAATACTAAGCGTACTGGAATTCTGAAAATTTGTATATGGGGGTTTCTCGTAATTTTCTATCGATTAAAAATATTGGCGTTGGCGTTGAGGAAGTCAGGTGAGACTTCCGTCGCACCTGACTTTGAGGTTCCACCGGAAGTCGATGTCAATTCAATGATTTCAATTGGAATATGCTATTTTTATATCGTTTCTGGATTCCACGTCAAATTTGAAGTTCGATACATTTTAAATGTATCGAAATATGTAGAAAATACAAAAACTAGTGTAAATTACACAGCGTGTCAAAAATGGGCCTACCAATTGTGACTAATTCAAAACTCAATAACTCACTTACATATCACCACCAAATTAACGGTATTTCAAACAAATGAAAATATTATTTCATCATGGAAATTCACATACTACCAATGAGGCCATTACTAATAATTTTTTCACTCAACGCCATGACATCAAGCTTTTGCAAAAATTTGAGATAATTCAATAGTTTCGAAAAATTTTGCGGTGTTGCCAGATTTATTTATAATATTGATTTTTGCGGTTGTTTCTGAAATTTTGTCTTCCTCTGATTATTGATAAGCCAAAAAATTCTCATCTGCTCGGCTCAAAATTCAATATGGCGCTCATAAGAAAACAGAAAGTTGATTATGGTTTCTCGCAACCGAAACGTCGCAATGAAAGTCTAAATATGTAGTGAAATTCCTCGAAAAAACTTGCTGTGTGTTCAGATTTTAAAAATTCCTCTAAATAAAAAAGTTACCGACGATTTTCGAAAACGCCATCATTTACTTTTTTCAAACTTCAAATTCAAAAAACATGAAGAGCTAGAGCTGGTCTGCAAGCGCCAAACAGAACAGCCTAAAACTTTCCCCCCATTTAAACATTTTCCTATCTCTTATAATTTCCAAGAAACCAATACAAGCATCGCCAAAATGGTTCACACTGTATTTTTTTTATGTTAACTAGAAAAAAATATACAGGGTGAGTCAGTTTATACTAGCAGGACTCTGGCATTCGATAGAACACCTTATTTTAAGTGAAGTTTGTCATATAAACATATGTCGGGAATCGCTTCGTTTTTGAGATACAGGGTGTTAAAGTTTTGGGTTTTTTTTAGTGTTTTCCACACAGCTCCTATAGTTTTTAAGATAATTTATTCAAATTTTTACGGTAGATTACCTATGATGGTCCACAAATTTTGACATATGTAAACGATTTGAAAACGTACAGGGTGATATTTTTTCGAGGGTCACGCCCCTTTTATCATCCGGAACTTTTTTGTAGTGCGCCACTGACTGCTGATTTGTCAAAATTTGGATTCCATGTTCAATTTAGAAACTTTTTCATCTCTTGCATTTTTATGGTAGCTGTAACAGTTATCGAGTAATTTGAAAAAGTCTATGAAAGAATATGTTATTAAAAAAAATATTTTTATGAAAATTTTCACTAAAAACAATTATTGTCAAACGAAAGTTCATTAATCTAAATTGTCAGAGGTTACATACTTACAGTACAACTTTTGCCACTAATTATTTATTTTTTTGTAGCATTTCAAGGATTTAATAACTAAGTAAAATAATTAAGAATTAATAATAAACCAAGGTCTACATCATGGCGACGAACAACGCAGAGTGAATTTTTGTCGTTAGATCCTTAACACATTAGAAAATAATAGAACTTTCTTATCCAACGTATTATGGACTGATGAATCTTGCTTCACCCAACGTGGGATAGTAAATTTCAAAAGTCAACATATTTGGGTAGAGCAAAATCCACGTGCTATTAGGCCAAGAAAATTCCAAAATGAGTTTAGCTTTAACGTATAGGTAGCAATTTTTGAAAATCGTTTATTTGGACTATATTTTTTTCAGAAAGGGTTAGTTCGCAAAACTTCTTACAGTTTCTAGAAACCGAACATCCTAATATGTGGGAAGATGTCCCTCTACATTTAAGACAGCAAGCTTGGTTCCTGTTAGATTGCTGCCCAGCTCATTTTGAAAAAAATGTAAGAGCTTGGTTAGACGACAATTATTCAGAGAGGTGAATTGGACGTGGAGGTCCAATCGCACGGCCCTCAGGTTCCCCAGATATAACACCAATGGATTTTTTTGTGTGGGGCTTTTTAAAGAAAAAGTGTATGCCACTCCTGTTCAAGATGTTGACGATCTTAGAGGGCGTATAAGGCATGCTTGCGAAGACATAAGAGTTCATCACTTAGTTTCAGCAAGAAGGTCTATTGAAACGCGATGTCGATTTATGTATCCAACAAAATGGATCACATTTTGAAAATTGTAATTTGAAAATAAAATTATTTGGTTCATTATTAGTTCTTAATTATTTTACTTAATTATTAAGTCTCTGAAATGCTATAAAAAATAAATAATTAGTAGCAAAAGTTGTACTGTAAGTATGTAACCTTTAATAATTTAGATTAATGAACTTTCGTTTGACAATAATTATTGTTTTTAGTGAAAATTTTCATAAAAATATTTTTTTTTAATAACATATTCTTTCAGAGATTTCTTCAAATTACTCGACAACTGTTACAGCTACGATAAAAATGCAAGAGACGAAAAAGTTTCTAAATTGAACATGGAATCCAAATTTTGCAAATGAGCAGTCAGTGGCGCACCACAAAAATGTTCTGGACGATAAAAAGGGGCCTGACCCCCGAAAAAATATCATCCTGTACGTTTTCAAATCGTTTACATATGTCAAAATTTGTGGACCATCATAGGTAATCTACCGTAAAAATTTGAATAAATTATCTTAAAAACTATAGGAGCTGTGTGGAAAATACTAAAAAAAAAAACAAAACTTTGACACCCTGTATCTCAAAAACGAAGCGATTCCCGACATATGTTTATATGACAAACTTAACTTAAAATCAGGTGTTCTATCGAATGCCAGAGTCCTGCTAGTATAAACTGACTCACCCTGTATACATTTTGTTCCATCATTTTGGGACACACTGTATCTTAAACACATCCTGCCTGAACATTTTACTTACAGGCAGTAGTAAAAGACTCATAAAATTATATGTAACGTTAATGTTATTTGTTTTTTATTGCAGCACTGATAGAAATGGTTGTAGCAGAGGCATATTTACTGTATAACTCAGACTTTAGTGGACTGTTAATATATTTACTATAAATAGTTACCTAAAAATATAGCTGATAATTGCCTGAGCTTTATGCGAATTGTGTCATTATGATACAAATATTTAAGATAACACTTAAAACAAATTGGAGAAAATTTAGCACGGTTTCATGTAGAGAACTCATTAAAATGCGTAAATTGTGAAAAAAGAAATCGTACTAGGTAATAATGATTGAAACTAATGGATGGTATACAGTACCCTTTATATTCTTCTAACACCTGCTTTTAAATTTCCAATCCAATCAGCTATTATAGTACTTACTGTTAATCTTAATTACTTTAATACTTAATTAAATCTGTTTATCTAATCTATTTATAAGAAAACTTTCAATTAATTCAACTAAATTAGTAACTCTCTCCTACGTTTGTATCAATTGGAGATGCGGATTTTTGCGATACACATTTGAGAGTGGTTATTTTTCTGAATAATATTTTTTTACTGTTATTTTTTAAAACTTCGCGAAAATGAAAATTTATCAACTATTGTGTATACAGGGTGCTTCAAATTCGATGCAATACATGGGGATCTCGGAAACGGTAAGAGATGCGAAGTTGGTTAAATGGAGGCAAAGTGGCGTATTCAGGGGGGCAACTTGATTAGTTTTCGAAATATTTTGAAAAAACCGAAAATTTCGATTTTCGTTTTTGTTTTTTTGCGGGCCTATTTGATGAGGTATTCAGAAATAAAGAGCACTTTTCTATAGCAACTTTTTACCCTTTTTCGGACGGTGTTAGTGAATTTTCCGAAACGCGTTTCGTTTCCCGGAAACCAACATCAACTTAATTTTTTTAAATACGGACCTGGATTGTTTTTTCAATTTTTTGGAAACATTTTTGTAACTTGATAGAATGCCACCATAAAAGGAACCAGATTTAAACGTTTTGTCTAAGAAAAATCCATCATTAGTATTTTCGTTTCGACTTTTGTTAATTCTAGATATTGAATAATATTTTTGAGGTTTCATTTTTATTTACAATAAATAAACAACTAAAACAACGAATTAACAACTATAAACTTTGATGTAATTGAATAAACAATGAATAAAACAACAAAATATGTTAAAACTATAAAAACCCTAAAGCAGATGTTGAAATAATGCTGCCTCATTATTCGTGCAGAGGCGTATTCGTTTTTTTAAGTTTTGATTAGATCTTTCGATTTCCCTTGCAGGTATTGCATTCAGAACACGAATAGTGGCATTTCTCAAATCCTCAATGTTATTATATTGATTCTTATATAAAACATTTTTAGTTCGTTCCCATAAGAAATAATCTAATGGGGATAAATCAGGAGCTCTTGCTGGCCATTCTATAGCACCATGATTTCCAATCCATCTGTTTGGAAATGTTTCATTTAAGTAGTTGCGCACAATTCCTGAATTATGAGGAAATTTAAATAAAATTAAAACATTCTAGATTGCTGAAAGCCATTTTTAAGTACCGATAGTGCTTGGCACAACATTGAAATGTGTTTGTCATAGAAACGTTTGCCTAGATAAAACTAAATCTAAGAGGACCACGGGAAATTATTAATGATGGATTTTTCTTAGACAAAACGTTTAAATCTGGTTCCTTTTATGGTGGCATTCTACCAAGTTACAAAAATGTTTCCAAAAAATTGAAAAAAAATTCCAGGTCCGTATTTAAAAAAATTATGTTGATGTTGGTTTACGGGAAACGAAACGTTTTTCGGAAAATTCACTAACACCATCCGAAAAAGGGCAAAAAGTTGCTTTAGAAAAGTGCTCTTTATTTCTGAATACCTCATCAAATAGGCCCGCAAAAAAACAAAAACGAAAATCAAAATTGTCGGTTTTTTCAAAATATTTCGAAAACTAATCAAGTTAGCCTTGATCTCTTTTCACCACTATATTGCCGCACTGAATACGCAACATTTAACCGACTTCGTATCTCTTACCGTTTCCAAGATCCCCATGTATTGCATCGAATTTGAAGCACCCTGTATGCTAAATTTTAATTTAACCCAGTTATTCATTGATACCTAACCCGAGTATTTCCTTAAATAGTGTAAGGAGTGGTATTAAATAATGTATACATTATACAGGGTGCAGACATTAACTAGAATAAATTCGCTACTAGCGAGCTGAATAATTTTGCTACTGGTGAGTCAACGTTTGAATGTATTTACCTACCTTTTCCAAGCAATATGCGAAATATAGCCCTTCAGGGAGAGCAAAGACCACCCCCAACTTTATTTTTTCAAATGCAACATTATGGCGTATGACCCCTCATTGGAAAGATGACAGAAAGACGGATCTAGCGTACTAATCACATTTAATATTTTTCAAGAGGTTGAGGGTTGCATAACATTAAAATGTAATTGTTAAGTTTAATTACTTTTCAAGCACAAAATGGGCACCATTCACTTGTTGGCAACATCCTAATCTGTGATAGGTGTCGTCTCTTACATTACTAACATTTCCGGTGTTATTGCCCTGGTTTCATCCTTTATTCTTTCCTTCTTTAGCTCATCAATGTTATTTGGTTTTTGAATGTAAACCTTACTTTTGAGTTACTTACTACGCTGTTATTGTTCGCCCATATCTAGACAGAATTTTCCGCGGTAGGTGGATTGAAGGACGAAGTACCATGGAGTGGCCAGCAAGGTCTCCAGATCTTAGACCGTTGGATTTTTTTTGTGGGAACATCTCAAAAGTAAGGTTTACATTAAAAATAAAACAACCTTGATGAGCTGAAGGAAAGAATAAGAGAGGAAGCCAGGGCAATAACACCGGAAATGTTAGGGGTGGTTTCCGCTCTCCCTGAAGGACACTATATTTCGCATATTGCTTGGAAAAGGTAGGTAAATACATTCAAACATTGACGTATGAAAAATTATTGAACTCCCCGGTAGCAAGTTAAAGTCTCCACTCTGTATGTATAATAAAATTACTTAAAAAAAAATAAAGTTATAATGTTAAATTTCTCATACGGTCAGTGATATTTCATTAATTTTATGCGGTTTTTTACTACAAGTAGGTCAAGTATATACATGTCAGCAGCATGTCTTTAATGAAGCAACTTGTAGACAGACACCTTTCTGTTTTTATCAATCAGTGTTTATTAACCTGAGTTTACGTCGACAGTGAAGTATTTACTGAAGATTGGGAAAATAAATATAAAAGTTACATTATAAATACAACACAATATTTCAAATGTAACATTGTCCCAAAAATATGGATAAAGGAACCTAAACAAACATTGGCCAGCAAAAGCTTCAATAAGAACGCACATATTTCACTGAAAAAAGGGCCATTTTCTATGTTGTTTTCATTATATACAACACAGCACAGTTTATTTTCATTCTGATCTCGTGCTTATGATTCCAATTGTTTCTAAATATAACTTTGTTTACGGTATATGTAACCAGTCAAGATTTGATATATATTTGATTAAAAAAACATGTTTTCCTGCAAATCACCGGGATATATTTAGACATACCTACTACATGTGCAATGTGCAATAGCTACGTGGTACAAGAAACATACAACATACAGTTTATTCGTGTGTTTGTAAATTCTAATTCTAAGGAATAGAATTTTTAATAAACAGAGTTGACAGTATTCCCAATGCATACAAAATATAAACCTTAAACTTATTGCAATCTGTGCATAAGAATAAAAAATGATTATAAAAATTAATGGTCTTATCAGACATTATTTTAGTGTTTCGTACTAAGCCAAGTCACGATATAACCATATTTTACAATCAGACAGTCATTAATTATTTCGATCCATATAAAAAACTAAATTAAAATACCAGCTAACTCAGTTAAAGAGCTTTGGGTGCCATCCAAATGACGTAACAGTATAAGATGACTCACACACATACAGAGGAATCTATGCAAGTAAGTATCCAAGAGTATATTATGGTCAGTATGTCCACGTGGTTTCCAGTATTTCAATGTCTGGCGCCCAATTTAGACAGTGTCAGATGTGCAGCGACACACAAGTGTTAAATCGTCTTGATTTGCAGGTGGGACTCGTCACTTACCTGAAGAGGTTCACCTTGAATCAGTAATTGTTTCATTTCGTCCGGTGTCGTGCATTGAAAAAACAAATACCTACCACATGTGTAATAATGAGTAAAATTATCTGTTTAATAATACACAGATGACTTGGATAGATATAAAACAAGGAATGCATAAAAAAATTGAACTACGCACAAAGAGTGATTCTATGAGGTTGTTTGATCGTTCGGTATTTGAGAAGGTTTTGTTTATAGTATTCAAAGAGCACTGAATTCGTCGTGAAACTGGTATCTCGGTTATAGTTTGAGATAAAGGCTCTTTTGTCTTCTCGAGGATGTTTCAAACTTTGACCAATTTTTTTCTATTTTCGAGACAATTGCAAAAAACTATCCAAAAGTTATTTATTTGGCATCTCCATTGAAGTCACCACATCTTTCATCAAGACCCACCACCAGACAACGACTGGTTTCGCACTTATTATGTGTTCCTCAGAGTGCCACAGGTAGTGGACTCGATGAACGATGTTGGGAGATGATTGCCTAAGGGGCATCTGGAATGTTAGTGATGCGGTGGTAAGAAACACCGTAGGGTCCTCTTTTGGTCTTCGTAAATTTGGATAGTAGCAAATTAAACAATAATTGTCAGATGGACAGTAGCAAAGTCCAAAAGAGGGCACTATGGTGTTTCTCACCACCACTAATATCCAAAAGTATTCCATATCTGTTAATCCGATGATCAGTGACATTTTGATAAAGGACATTGAGATGCTGTTAGCTATTAAAGGAAAACTTCTACTGTCAATTGTTGTTTTCATAGTTGCTATACTGGGTTTTTGTCTAATAACTACTTTTATAAACAGTTGTTACGTACGCAATGATAATGGGGTATTTTCCTTCAATCGAAATGAAAGTGGAAACATGTATTTTTATAAAATATATTTTTTTTTATATTTATTTGGATTTTTAAGGATACAAATTATTAAGATTGAATCGGTAGAAAATTTTTAATTCAATTTTGAAATTTTATTCTAGATTCGTGACGTCACTAAGCGAAAACTAGGGAATATGTATCTATAAAGAGGCTACACTGATAATATGTGGCTAGATTCAGTTTGTAACGACCACAAACGACAGTTGACATTTCGATAATTGACATTTGAAATTTTCTGTTTGTGTTTGGTTTGACAACTTGACGTGTTGTATTGTTATTTTCTTGTGAAGTAAACTTTTATTAAACATGAAGCAAGGTTTTGTAGAGGCTAAGTCCGACAATTTACCGGTTATAGATCCTTTTATGATAAAGATCCTATAGATCCTTTCAGAAATAAAAGGGATGAAAAATGTACGGTTAGTATTTAACTTAGCAATATTACTGCAAAGTCGATTAAATATATTCAAAAATTACCTTTACAAATTACGATGTTTTTCTATTACTAATAAATACACTTGTAATCAGTCACAGGCAGAGACAACAATTCACAGGTAAAAATATAAACTAAAAACAATGTCTCATGTTTACCATAATGTTTACCCTAATCAAACAATTCAAACATAAACAAAAGTAAAGTTGTCACGCAGTGACACCAACCACACAAATGAAAATATCCTAGAAATCACTAAAAAAATGGCGCAAATTTTGAATTTTCGCTTAGTGACGTCACATATATATCGCGCACAATAAAAAAATAATTATGGACTTAAATGAACCCAATATTAAAATTCCAGAAATACGTATCTCTTCTTTTTCCAACTACTTTCCATTGCCGATGTAAAAAAAAATAGGAAAACACCCCTTTATTCATAGTATCAACAGTTTTTTCTGACATTAGAATACATCCTGTATATAATACGATATACATTCGAGCATAAATTAATATTTTCTAAATTACTGACCCCTAGAATAAAGCCAACAATCGCGCTTATTGATTTGATTACTTATCAGTGTTTGTTTAGGTGTCATTTTAAGAACGAGTTCACGACTTACCCATATTTACTTCTGGACGATTAGAAGTGTAATGTTTATACATAAGGCGTGGCAAAGTGTGCATAAGAATAGGATTATAAATAAACTATATCCAGGAAACTATATGACCTAAACATTCCTTTGTAAATCGTAATTTATATGAATTGTATTAGTATTTTATATTATACCAGGAATGTTGGGGTCACAATTCCATAATATTTGTTTGTATTTAGAAAAATCACAGATTTCTCAACCCTTGCAAGCATTGGACACATTGGAAATGATAACACCGTATTACGAAACATAATAATTATTAGAGGCATCGGTATTGGCGCTATAAGCCTAAGCACGGCGTAATACTCAATCTGCAATTTCAATCTGAATTATAATATTTGTAATCAATTAAAACGTTCCAAGATGAATTTCCATGAATTCTTATATTTTGCTAAGGCAAATTCAGTTTTTCTGAAGCCCATGTTTTTCCACCTCTAGTTGTTGTTGTTTTTAGCTTTTATATACTAAATAAATTACACAACAAATCCAATTAAAACACTGGTCCGTTCTAATTTATAATTATAAAAGTGCTTTTTACATCAGCTCTAAAAAAAGTCTCCCAAAATATAGGTTCCCTATTTTTAGAAATACTAATAAACTCGTAAAGATACCGCTAAAAGGTTAACCCGATAAAAGTCAAAGAAATCGAAACCTACTAGACATTTTTGTGTTCGTTTATGTTGGTACTATAGATTTTAAAAATAGTAGGTAGGAAACAACTTGAATCGGATTTAGAAATTATTTCCTTCGTGTAAGAATTATTTTGGACTGTTTAATGTTAAAAATACTCTACCAAGAGCGTTTTTTAACCAGGAATGCTTTTATAAAAATCGTCTTAATATTTTTCAAAACTGTAACCGTTGACAGCTTAATTCATTATGATAATTTATCAGTTTTACGAGAATGTGATACAGTAGAGTTTTAGAAAAATATTGAACATGGAAAATACCTATTTTTTAATGAAGATAAACAGTTTTTCTATTTTTTATAAATTAATTTCGATTCGAGATGCTTGACTGCAGAAAATGCTACGGAAATACATTTTTTTAAACTGTCGCATGTTGTTATATAAGAGTACTTTTTTACGTAGAGTCGTAATTTCTTTCATCTAATGTTAAAATTACTGTATTCACTTCGATAGTAAAATTTTGTGAAAAACAACCCTCTACCCTTATGAAAACTACCCTTTAAGAACTGTCACTCTTTCTACTATCACCATTCGCTTTGGGATCATGTAAAAACCGGTTGGTATCAGCACAGGTTTTCCGATTGTTATACGGGAGCCATTCAATGTGCAAGGGAGCCTGCAGATTGGAAAGCAAACCACTAACGAGCCCTTTTCCCTACCCTTATCACCTCGCTACCTAATGGATGTCAGGAAATCGATCCATCTGAGGGAATATACCTCTCCTTGTAGCTCCTTGGTAGCAAATACATCATTCATTGACTATGAGCCCCACATTGCCTCGAAAACTTCTCATTATCCTCATTCTCTCCATATTTTGAACGAGTCAGATCCTTTACTATCCCTATCAGGGATAGATGCCTTTTGAGTATTCAGTTAGGAACTCCACCAATTGATTTAGAGTTCTCGATTTATGGTTCAGTAGCCAAGATGTTCTGATTTACCCAGAAACTCATAGACCTGCCTCTTTCCAAATCCGGTTTTTTCCTCATTTTCTATCTCGTAAACCTATTTGGGCGATTGTTGACCTACGCTGGTCACTGTTTATACAACTTTTGCAAAGGGTTATAAAAAAACATAAACTGTACAGTTTGCATCTTCTTATAACTACTCAAGGAGAATATTTGATGTCTTTAATACAATCTAGATCAACTAATCGTTTTAAACAACTTTAATGTATCTATTAAATAAACCACAGCGTGTAGAATAACATTTCTTTCATAAAGGTTTTTTTCTACTGCTGATGTGACCTACGACTGCTTTTGAAGAGCAAATTTAGTAGTTATGAAATTGACTCGTCTTCCTCAGACATAATATAAATAATTCACTGTACACGGGTCATTTTAAAGTGTAGGTGCTACACCTGATTGTAAATAAATGTTCCAAAAGCTTCCAGAATCCGGAAATACTATATATAGCGAAGAGTTGAACCAGCTAAGGTCAGATTGAACAATTAAAGTACCTACAATAAAATGTTGAGTTACGCTGTTGGTGTAGATAGAATAGATACCAATTCTTTCAAGGCGTGCCTTTGTAATAAAATTATAGAAGATGATCAAAAGGGTTGTTAATCAGTGCAAAGTTCTGATATGTGTCGTGAAAAACTCAGTTTGTAAAACAGTAAACACAAATTGAACCGAGCAATCATCACCCATGAACTTTTAACAGACACTGATTTGTGATGTTTGAAATTGTGCCTATGTGGTTTTTAATAGTAATATTAGAATATTTAGACTAGAACAATGTAGTAGCTTTTTACGTTTTCACAATATATTTACGTTTCTTTCAGTCAAGAAAATCATATTCATACCACAACAAACGATGTCTTATCTTGTATATGTTTTCGCCTTTTGTTTGAAGATATTGGTGTAAATATTAAAAGTGTCTTATATAATCGTGTGGGAAAAATTAATGAAACGATATTGCTCCTCTGTTCCCAAACAAGCAGTTTAACTGATTCCCTCCCACGGTACAAGGTCCTCTTTATTTAAAGAGCAATGTCAATTTTGGGTGTTAAACAGTTTTTTATATGTAGATGAAGGTTAGCGGATGAAAAAGCTTTGGAAACATGACATTGTTGAATATTATAGTATTCAAAATTTCAAGGACAAAATATACTCGAATAATTAATTATATATCTAGTAAGTGTTTGTATAATAGTATACAGGGTGTCCACCTAGTGCGCGTAAGTCCAATATCTGGGTTAATAAAATTTTTTTTTCTACAGGGTTGTCTAATATCCCGAGCTGCACAAAATGAAAATATATTTACATATTCAGGGTGTTCAGTTTTTCCTGGACAGGTACCAACTTCGTTTTTCTAAATGGAAATATATATTTTTTATTGCTTTTTCGAACTAAACCCTTGATTTTAGTAGGACTTTCATCAGCCTTTCCTATACCTAACTTAAACTGTTTTTGAAATATTGACGGGTGAATATTGACATTTTTGCAACTTTGACACCCTGTAAAATCTAAACGGTTTGAGATCAAGCAAAACGGTTTGCACATTCCTATCTTAACTTTTCATAAGCTATCGTTTGGTACTAATTTCAGAATTATCCAAAAATTTAAAATTTTCTGAAAATTTTGAAAATTTTTTATTCTTGTATAAATTTGAAATTAGTACCAAACGATAGCTTATGAAAAGTTAAGATAGGAATGTGCAAACCGTTTTGCTTGATCTCAAACCGTTTAGATTTTACAGGGATGTCAAAGTTGCAAAAATGTCAATATTCACCCGTCAATATTTCAAAAACAGTTTAAGTTAGGTATAGGGAAGGCTGATGAAAGTCCTACTAAAATCAAGGGTTTAGTTCGAAAAAGCAATAAAAAATATATATTTCCATTTAGAAAAACGAAGTTGGTACCTGTCCAGGAAAAACTGAACACCCTGAATATATAAATATATTTTCATTTTGTGCAGCTCGGGATATTAGACAACCCTGTAGAAAAAAAAATTAAGTTATCTCTTTTATTAACCCAGATATTGGACTTACGCGCACTAGGTGGACACCCTGTATGTTTGAAGTGCTAGTAATCCCAGAAAGATTGAATTTTAAATAGGTCCACCATTCTGAGATACGTATACTTTTATAAATCAATAAAATAATAGTGGGTTATAGTAACCTTTTAAAATACAAACTTTCTAGGAATTATTAATTATATATAAAAAATACCAAGAATTTTTTCTTAGAACAATTTCTTATTTATCTCGATATCCCGATTTTGTAAAGTATAAGGATCAGAAAACTTCAAATATTTTTTTATACATCAGAAAGTTGTAGCCATCTAATATGTCCTATATTTAAACCCAGCTGTTTCGGGATTTCATCAAAAGAAATTGATAGATACAAGAGTCTCTACAAGACATTATATCTGCTTTTTGGCATTTAACAGGAACAAGCAAAGTGTTATTTCCTAAGGCTAAAATAAATTTAAAAACACAGATTTTAGGATTAGGCACTTGGTAAAGAGTATCACCATTATAATCTTCAATAAATGACACTTTTAAGTCTTAGTTTTTTCCTATTAGGTATAGTTTTAATAGCAAATAAAACCAGCTTCAAACTGCGAAAATGCTTTGTTATATCTGTAACTATTATAAGTATACATTTTTTCCTCAATAACAGTAACATAGTTATCGTTTCGATTTTGTGTTAAAAAAGCCAATAGGTGTGAGTGGTATCTCATTTGGCCTTGAAGTTATAAGCCTATAAAATGTGTCACATTATCTTGGGACACCCTGTACTACTATTGCTATTATTATATATTACTATTGAAAAATATACCAAAAATAATGTATGTGAGACCCTGTTTATTAGTGTTAAGTCAGATTGTTCAGTTTTACATTGAATACATACCAATAACTAAACTTTTATTTACATATTCTTGGTTAAAATTTGCATGTGCTTTTATAAATTCTGAAAACAGGGAAATATAGAATAATGCATTACTCATTACCTGCATAAATATTTATGTAGAATTTACACAGAATTACGATGTGGTTTACCAGCCTTCCATGAATTTAGCAAAATAAGTAAGTGCAAAAATAAATAAAAATTGATTGTGCAAGTATAAACACTTAGTATTCCAGGCTATGATAAAAATAGATGCAAAACGGGTTTTTAAATAAACAAAGTGTTGCTTAATACCTAATTAAAGTAAATAAACAAATTCGCTAAAAGGATTTGTCATATTCATAGGTTAGTTAATTATTCAACTGTTTCAACTTTTCAAGATTTTGAAAAAATAATAATAACTCTTCCACTTTATTGTTTATATTGTTAAACAAGCAGGTCTCCGTATTTATATTTTCCAGTTTATTCAAAATATCTAAAAAGGTCGGATCCTTTCAATTGGCAAAAAACTAATTCTACTATGTAGAATATGAAACAAAATCACTTGCTCACGATTTTGAATATGAGGTTTTCTCGAAATTGTACTCAAGTTATAAAAACAAAAACTATTGAAACTCACCCGCTTCTTTGGGCTTTGGCAGAGCCTGCAACTGCAAATCCTGATGAGGGCTCCACTTGGCCCGAAACCCGGCTATCCCCTGTGGGCAGCAATTGCTTAAGCTGAACCTCCCCATCCTCGGTGACCTTTACCAGAAGCCGCAACCGTTTCAAAATCTGCACAGCCTCATGTATACTTCAGGATGCAAGAGCATACAACTTATGAATCAGTTTCACTTTCTTTGAACTTGAGCAGACTGGCTGCACGCATCAAGTGCTCAGCCTTCTAGACGCTGTACAGTGCCTTAACCACTCCTGCGGGCTTGGATCGGCATCCCACGCACCGGGTCTGGGACAGCGGCGGGTCCTCTTGAGGGATAGAGGTACCAGAATAAGATTATGTCTGGTTTGGGCTTGCTACGAATATTAGATGTTTTCTTAAAGTCATACAGAAGGTAAACGTAAACACCGAACATTAAGGATGAATGTTAAAAACCAGGAGATTATTCAGGACTATAAAGAATAATATATAGGAGGAAATACAAAAGCCGAAGTCTCTAGAAAAGTGGTACTTATGGGAGAAGGTTGATTACAGAATAGTGATTACAGAAGACATACAAAAAACGAGAATACAGATATAATGGGTCTCATGAATAAAACTTAGTAAATGCTTTTACTTCAAATTCTTAAAGCAAAACCTTCAAAGGATATGATAAAAAAGTTTGGAGCACTTGCTTTACAACCGAAGGAAAAGCATTTGCTGCACCATAAGCAAATACTTCAGATTATATGAATAAAGTCATGCTTTTGCTAGGGACTTATAGCAAAAGCTTCATTTTTGTGAAGGTACCTCAAGTGCAGACTTCGCGTCCGAGGAAGCGACATGTGGGCAGTAATTATGGCGTTCCTTAATAATCTAAAAACATTAAAACGTTACAAAACCAAAACATCACCGTATGATTTTAGACACCTTTTTCGTTTCAATGAAGTAAACGTGCATTGGTTAGCCAACCATTTCTTTGGTGAGGAAAATTAGAGACGAGGTGGTGCATATCACCGTTCCAGAAAATGAAAGTGTTTTTGCTGTATATCGCTGATCCGGGTTACCAAAACAGCGTAGGGGAAATAATTGGAATTCATCAAAGTACTGTATCAAAAACATTGCTGAAGTAACGGACAAAATTTGGCAAAAAGCAAATCTATGGATCAAGTTTCCATCTTCCAATGTGGAAATACGTGAAGCCCAGCGTCTTTGGCAGCAAGTGTATCTGTTTCCAACCGCAGTTAGAGTTCTGGATTGCACACATGTCTGTATACAAAAGCCTTCGGAATTTGGAGATGAATATATCAACCGAAAAGGTTTTGCTAGCATCAATGTACAAGCAAAGTGCGATGCTAAGGACAAATTTACAAGCGTAGATGTACAATGGTACAATGCCCGGTTCTACCCATGATAGTAGAATCTGGAAAAGGGCTGATTTTTGTGCCGTTATGCGTCGCAATACACAACGAGCGGGTACTTTCGGGTACAATAGTGGGTACTTGCGATTTTTCTAGTAGGTACCACTTTATAATTTTGTAGTAACTCTACAAATTTCACGTGATCGTTCTCTTCACAAGTCGTCCTTTCTTCCTCAGAGCTCATACCGTTGCTTCTTCTTCCACACTCGCTTTATAACTACTACAAACAAAGTATGCCTTTTATATTCAACCAGACATCATAACATATTCATGTCTAGACTTGTTAAAAAGTGTAGCAAGCGGTCTAAATAATGAAGCATTTACTACGAAGCAAAAGCAAACCATTATTCATTACAAATGAAGCAAATGCTTTTTCTTCTACCTGTTGCTTCAAAGGATTTGCTTTTGCTTTTACTTTGTACTTAGAGCAAATGCTCCATTTTTATTCATGAGACCCAATGTTTCATTGGAATAGAAGACGAAAACCCAAATAGATAGAGTAATGATAATGGTGGGCATTTCTATAGAAATTTGTACGGTATTTGTCGGTTCAAATAGCAAATTCCATAACCATACCAATTTAATAACAAATACCACCATGTTTTCGTTACAAATTATGCGTCTATTAATTGGAAACGCCACTGGGTTGATTGAGAGTAACCAGAAATAGTGGGAGATCAATGATTCATTGTTTTCATTGATGAACATGTGTGCACACTAAATGTAAACTCAGGTGGCAGACACAGTTTTTCTCTATAAGTATTACAAATTTCATTGTCTTCATCTTGAAGAGCGTAAAAACACCGGTTTAATTTTCCAATGTATTTTACAATCAGGACTATAACGATGGTGTGGTATTTTTCAAGTGAATTTTACAAGGCAGAAAGTGAGCAATACAAATACATGCCCGAAGTTCAATGTTAATTATCTCTAATGTGAATGTGACAGTGAGATTCTGACCGTGAGAGAAGTAAATCACGACTTCATCAGGTCAGAGGCTATTAATACATATCTGTCAGTATCCCAGAATTAATATCCTTAATCATATGTTATTCTCGAAACTTAAACAATTTTATAGTCTGAGTGATCTGGTGTGTCTCAATGACAATAATAAAATCAACAAACCTCGTTAGTGACCTATCACAATGTTTTTTTTTAATACGGTGACTGAGTGTTATTTCGTTTACAGGAATTTTAAATACTTCATCATATCGAACTTTCGCATCCACCTAGATATAGAAAAGAAATAACTTGAGGTTGGGTGTGAGAACTTTTGGTGTGAAAAGCCAACAGAGTTTCCACTGAACACCAAACACAAGCAGCATCATGTGAGGACGATTGAAGCTTTTCCCAAAGGAGGAAAATGTTCCCTGGTAATTCAAATCTACCCCCGTGGTAAAAAAACAGCATACTGTATCTATGAAAATATATAAAGTAAGAACAATATTCAAATTATTACAATCATTAAAAAATATTTAACATTTTTTTTACTGTAATATTAATCTGAAAAGTGAAAAATTAAAATGTTACACAAAACAGGAATACCACCAACTGATCAGTGTTCAATAAAAACTAAAGTACTAAGAAATTATCGAACTGCATTTTAGGTTAGGCTGCTCTGTTTTAATTTTAGTACCCATGTCCTTCTATCTATTCTTCTATTTTTATAACAACACTTCCATTGACATTAGGCAACTCCCGCGATGTAAAATTGGCCACAATTCTCCTGATACCAATTCTTTCACCAGCAATGAAGTTAGCGGGGATGGAGACCTCTTCTAAAGGTTGGACATCTGGGTGTTTGATAGTCTTGGGTGTGCCACTTGCCGCACCTTCGACCATATAGAAGCAGTTGGTCAATTTCACATTCAAGGGGTTCTTGAATCTAAGGAGAATAACAATTATGATATCATTCTATTTCCTAAAGGCGAAAAATTTGTAAATCTTCCGTTAGTACCTACCGGATATTTATTTCAACCGTTTCTCCAACCCTATATACAGTACCAGTTCGAATTGTCACCGCAACCTTATTAAAAATGTAACTGAGTTCGTTGGCCCATCTCTCGTCCGTGTCAATATCTTCAACATAAGCATAGAATCTGATCATTCCAAGATCTACTAACTTTGGAATGTATTTAGAGGCTGGAATTGTCAGTGATAAAATTCTTTCCCCTGGAAGGATTGAAGAATGATCGTCCTCAGCGCCTATCACACCATCTGAGACATCCGTGCCATTATAGTAAACTGATCTGGCTTGTAAAACGTATCTCACGTTTCTTGGACTGTTAGAAGTATTGTTAACTGTAACAGATAAATTCAATGTTTCACCGTATGCTACTGGCTTTATGAAAAAGGCGAAAGTGAAGTAAGTGGTGCTATTTCTTTTTCCTTCTATTGATCTCTTGGTAACGTTGATAGAAATGCCATTGTCTGACTGAGGTTTGTATTGGTCGGTTATTTCTAAACTGTCGATGTCCCATGTATCAGAAGACGGTCCCGGGGTCTTGGTTATAACTAGTTTTCCAGCTCTGAAAGCAAAAGGGGCATTGTCATATAAACCATTATAGAATATGTGGCAAAGAATTCACAGATTTCGTGATCCTTGCAACTATTGGAGTCACTGGAAATGATATACAAAAGAAGTGAGATACCAAAGGAGGACACTACCATGAAAAACATGATAAGACACCTAATGCTAATGGTCGTTTATTATCGAGTATAATTATCTAGTACCATAAAAAAACAATATACATTTTCAGAATAATGTTTCATTAATTTATTATTTCAAATGAAGGGAGAAAGTTAATTTTCAAATGTTTTATTATTCAGACTACTTACTGGTAGCTGTTCCTTTTAGTCCTGTTATTGCCAGACTCCCCCTCTTCAGCTAAGAAGCTGATATTGGCATTCAGCTTATTGTACACAAAATCAGTATTGTACTGGTAACCTATTTGACCCTGTCTCAGCGCCGCCACTGAAGCCGGTCCGCATATCATAATGCCGTCACTGTGATTTTGAGGAGTGGAATCGATGATTTGCCAACCACCGTAGCCTGGATGTAAGTCGGGTCTGGCCATCCAGACATCATTCCAGGCGTGGAAATTCCAAAGGGACTCACCAGATTGGTCATCTTCTACTAGTTTACCAAAAGCGTCATAATTCCTTAAAAATGAATATACTTCATTACTTTTTCAGTTTGATGTTACAAAAACTTCTTTTTCTATCTATCCTTAGATTGTGACTTTTTTATGTGCTTTCGTATTACCTTGTTATGTTTTTGGTTCCCTCAGCAGACACATACACCGTAGTGGACCTACAGGGAATACCAAGTGCCCTACAAACTGTCACCGTAGCTGCGGAAAACACCCAACACAATCCATACTTTACTGGTACTGACCCAGAATCATAATACTGTTCCATGATGGGTCTAGATCCCGTCCAGACGTACGGGGATATCCCGTCTGAGTAGTTTCCATCCCAGTTAGCCACCAAAAGACCGTTGTCATTGTCAGAATTTATCTGGAAAAGTACATTTTTTATAGAAAGTACATCGATGAAATCACAGATTTTATTATATGGTTAATATTTAACTGCTTCACTGTTTTTTGGGGAAAACTTGTACTAAGCTTGGGGTCGTAGTTTTAACAATTTTTCCCAAATTTTTCAATACTTACCATCGCCGAAATAGTTCGGGACACAGCAACAGGATCTCCTCTCAGTTCCGGCGTTAATTTCGATTTATCCAGAAGCAAGATGGCAGTCTGCAGAGCGATTTTATCGAACTGGCCGAAAATCCAGTGCCGTCCTTGTGGGTTCGACCAGGTGCCTAGCCATACCTTCCCGCTTTCGTTACGAACATACTCATCTCTCTCGACTTCGTTCTCCATGAAAACGCTGTCTTCCTTGGACCAAGGGTTAAATAATATGTAGAAGTCGTTGGGAACCTTCAACATAATTGTTTTAATAAAAGTTTTCTTCTGGATATGTATCTAGAACTAAACAAGAAGAACTAGAACTAAACTTTTTAAAGATTTGTTACAGTAGTTCTATACGTGCTACTATTAGTTGCTTCCCTATATTATAGATGGACTTTGCACAGCAATCTATAGTAATATGCATACGTATACATACTGTGATGGGCATTGTTATTATTATTCTGTAGGTCGAATTAGCGGTACAGTGGATTTAGATCAGGTGACCCAAGGGGCCGGGTATTAAAATTTCGTTAGTCAATAATTAATCAGGTAGGAAAATGTTTATGTATCAGAATCAATTAAACAAATTCAGTACGTCTTCAGACGTACTCACCTCAAAAGGACGTCGAGGTTCAGGGGCACCTTTGATGTTTGTCCAAACGATGCAGCTCCACACTCCAACAGGGGCAGTAGGAGGAATACTAATTTTAAACATAACGTCTTTCACGCCGTTACCATTAATAACAATTACTCTCTTATCCCCTATGCCCCATTGGCTAGATGGTGACACAGTAAATGAATGAGGCGGTAACAGCAATCGAATGCGCGTGATGTCCTTTTTAAAGTTTTTTTTACCTAAAATAGTATATTTTTAGAAATGATGGTTTTGCCTGCTCTGGCAAAGCTGAACTGGGAAGCTGGCAAAGAAAAATCTGCTTACCAAACTTAAATTCGACCCTGATGACATCCTTCTGATCATCATAACGCTCGAGCCTGGCTGTTAGAAAAAATTCGAATCCTCTTCTGAATATGGCCGTTTCCTGATTGGTTTTAAGCAGCTCATATTCACTGGTGAAGTGACGACTGCTTATTTGTTGACCGTGGTAAAACACATCCTTGATAATTGCAGGGTCCATTTTCTACACTGAAACAAATATTACATTGGTAAATTAATAAATCGTTAATTTAGATTTACGTATAATTGTGTATTATTGAATTGAGTAATATTATTTTCAAGAAATTACTAATTACTGTACAATTGGAATCGGTGTAAAAAACTTAAGTTTCTTAAAAACTCGACGTTTCGATTTATCAAGGCTATCTTCGGGGGTTATAAAATAAAATTTACAGTATTTGCAATTTGGCTAATATGGCATATACAATTTACAGGGTGTCCCATTTGTGCGTATCTTTTGATACTTTACAACACTTCAACGGCTAAGAAACAATTCGCTGCGAACATACTATCACTCGAAACAGTACAGCACTGGTCGTTTCAGGATAGAATCTCAGGTTAACCGAGCATCGAGGTTACGGCAAGCAATAGAGCAGGTATTAGGAAGATATGCTTCTAGTTGTTTATTTATTTTTGTGAATTTTTTACGCTTTTATTTATTAATTATTTTATTGTTAGTCAGTATAGTTCTATTATACAACACAATTTTCAAAATTTCTAATTAATGGTAGAGTAAAAGGACGGTAGGTACTTATATTCGATACCAATGTTATTATAAATACACAAGCAAATTATCTGCATATGATACCAAGCAAACAAAAGCAACAAAACAATAAAGCAATTCAGGAACCGGCTGGGGAAGATTTTTGTTGTGATAATAATAATTTAATTAAATGCCTTCCAAATAGAAAAATACCGAGGTTACACCGGTTAAACTAGAAATATCTGTAAATTATAAACAATTATGTAACATCACGATTTACACTTTAACGGAAATATTTTTATGAGAAAATGTGTCAGACTAATTCATTACATAAAAATATATTTATATAATTTATTTGTCTTCTATATTTTCTACAGTGTGGTGATAAGTAATGCACAAAATTCATAACTTTTATGCAGAATGATTTTTCAAAAAAACGCCGTGACAAGTCGATTTTGTTTTTTAAAAACACACGTGCTGACAGGAAAAATTTTGTTTTATCTGCTTTTGTTTGAGAGTTGTGACGTCATCATACATTTTTTTAAATTGCAACTCCCTGTATTTTAAACAGAAATGGAATCCCTACTTTTTTCCCAGTGCAATGGTAATCCATACTTATTAGGGGTTTGCCACGTCAGCACGTGTCTTTTTAAAAAACAAAATCGACTGGTCACGGCGTTTTTTGAAAAATCACTCTGTAATCACCGATTACTTCTAATGGACCATAGCAACCATAAAAAATATAGAGTTGGCGTCAAAAACCTTAAATTTTTCTCCTTACAGGGCGTTACAATTCCTCAGTGGTTATAGAGCTGTAACTAGTTTTTTTAAATAGTACCATAATGGTACTAAAGTTCCATTTGAATGCACAAATAATAAACAGTCTACCCATACCCTTATTTTATTTGTGTACCAACAAAACTGAAATTACAGTCACGAGAAGACACTCTAAATTCAAAATTAAAATAGACCACATAAAGTAATTTGACAGCTGAAATGTCACTTATGTTATATCGTTGGTTACAGAAAATAACGTAAATATCAAGAATATAATCATTTACAGGGTGTTCTATATAAAAATATTCAGTATTACTTCCGGTAAAACCGGAAATGGCAAAAACGTTATTTTTATCAAAAAGTGACCTTTAATAAGTACTTCCGCCATCCCAAATTTGAAATTTGTATCTAAAAAGAAGGGGGAAAGGGGTATACCATTAATCTGTCTCACTATATTAATAAAAAACTATTATTTCAACCCTTACTAATACCGATTGGTCAATTAAAGGAGACTAACTTTGATTAAAAATAATGACTAAATTGTAATGCTTTTGATGGCAAAGGAAAATGAATTTTACGTTTAAACACATAAAGTACATACATACAGAAAATGGGGGTGCAAAAGTCTTGCTGACATTATTTTTGTTTCTCTTCCTTATGGAAATCAGATGATCATAATAATTGTAACTAAATGTGAAAGATTGCGCTTTTATATTGAAATGCTTCAATTTTAGATCGTTAAAATTGTTAATTGTTTGAACAGGTCACATACCTTGAAGTTTTCTATGAATACTGTGGTTTCTCCTTTTGTTACATAATTTGATACCAACTAAATTTTACCGTAAGATATCGGGATCACTAAATGAACACACAACGCATACAATTTTTGGGCCAGCAATAAAATTCAAAGATACCCAAAATTCTAAAAAACCATAAAATGACCATATCTATATGTAATATAAGAAAAAAATATTATTCTCCTTGTAGATGATGAAAAGAATTAAGTAAAAAATCAATAAAACTCTACCTAGTACAAGAAGTATTGCTTGATTGATATACGAAAGATTAAAATTAAAATTTTTTATCCTAGTTAAAGAAAAATCTACCTGCTATACGTCCTCTAATTTAGTCTATGCGAATCCTATTGACGTGCACACAAGACTATCAAAAATTTCCAAACTGAGCAATATAACATGTCTTTGCCCCCTCTATCTTCTAGAGATGCTGGAGGACAACTATCACGAAATATTAATTATATAAAAAAGGCTACATAGCGATTATTATAATAATTATACATTATATTGTACATTCCATTGTATATTTAAATCCTGCAGATATTTGTTTACTTTATCTTAACCTGTAGATTCACTGAGTATTGTAGAATGCAAGGAATTCCATGCATAATTATCATTTGCTGACATGCAGGTATCTTACAATATATATTAGGTGTAACTTACCGCCGCCTTCTCGAAATATTGGAGAAAGCTATGGAAAATTTTAATAAATATAAAACAATTATGTCGAAATAAAAAATAAAAAATTCACAGATTTCGCAAACCTTGCAACCACAAGTATAGCGCACCATCGTCCTATCAAATAAGACCTTACTCCATTAAGCGAGTACGGTATTATAACTGACTACTCCACGCCGCTCGCCGGTCGAGCGCTGCGCTATATACAGAGCATTTCATTGAAAACGAATAACCCACCCTGAATAACTCCGTTATTGTTTTGTTTCCAGAGAAATCCCAATACAGATCGATTTTTACTTGGAGGGGGACATATTTTTTTTACCAAATTTGATGTGGCAACATGTACCCCCTCCCCCCCCAGCACAAATGTCAAAATTTTAAATAGGGGATAGGGGTCAAGTGACCCCTCATATGAAAGGTCTTTCAATTCTCTTTTCATCTATATAAATATGTTTAATATTTAATTGTCATTTCGCGACAAAATCCATCAATCACTTTTTTTTAATGTTCTATAGACCACATTGACCACAGTATTTAGACCGCGACAGTTCAGTTTTTAGACAACTTGGAATGAATACGTTATGTTGTATTCTTATTGACAGTATGTAAAAAAAGTTTAGAGAGCTCATACATGCATTGTACTCAAATGTATTCAGATGAAGAATTATTTGTTATTAAAAATATTTGAAAAACAACAAATTCTTTACTAATCAACAGAGAGGTGAAGGTTGCAAAATTGCACAAGTTTTTTTTAATACCAAATGCGAATTGGATAATGCAGCTATAAATATATGTCTTCAGAATCAATTACATAATAAACTGGTTAGGTAATGTGTGCTGTTTTTTAATACAAAGCGGATGTGACAGGTCATAATGTCTTATTATGTCAAAAACTGTTAATGTAATTGACCAGTCGAAACCGAATTCGAGTATATCGATTAGTTTTGAAGATATATGTAAAGTTGTTCACATAAAACTGATCCCCCTCTATTTAATTTCTAAGAATTAAAAATTTTCAAAATTTTCGGAAAATTTTTAATTCCTGGATACATTTGAAATTAGTATCAAACGATAGCTTATAAAAAGTTAAGATAGGAATGTGCAAACCGTTTTGCTTGATCTCAAACCGTTTAGATTTTACAGGGTGTCAAAGTTGCAAAAATGTCAATATTCACCAGTCAATATTTCAAAAACAGTTTAAGTTAGGTATAGGGAAGGCTGATGAAAGTCCTACTAAAATCAAGGGTTTAGTTCGAAAAAGCAATAAAAAATATATATTTCCATTTAGAAAAACGAAGTTGGTACCTGTCCAGGAAAAACTGAACACCCTGAATATGTAAATATATTTTCATTTTGTGCAGCTCGGGATATTAGACAACCCTGTAGAAAAAAAAATTAAGTTATCTCTTTTATTAACCCAGATATTGGACTTACGCGCACTAGGTGGACACCCTGTATATATAGGAAGACCTATAATTATGTATATTCTACATTTAAAAAAATAGGACACACGTTTAACAATTTCTCTGAAGCAAAAATATGTTACTATATAATAAAAATTAACAATAAAGTACTAGTACTCCAATAGTTACATGGACATCAAGTCTTGAAATTCATCTACCATTGGAAGAAGGAGCAGATTGCAGATTGTAAGTACAAAAAAATTACATCTAAGAAAAATTCAGTGCAATCAAATATCTTATCCTATCTAAGATCGATTGCCTTTTGTACGTTGACGACAGCGCTTTCAGTGACTTGGTAAAGCTGACGCGATGTGAAGCTGACGACGATTCTTCTGGTCCCAATTCTTTTACCAGAGCTGAGACTTGCTGAAAACTTGACTTCATCTAAAGGTTGCACGTCAGGGTGACTGACGGCACTCGGTATACGATCTCCTGGACCCTCGACCGTGTAGAAGCAGTTGGTCAGTGTTACATTCAAAGGGTTCTTAAAGCTGGAAACAAGAGAGAATCTTGGTTGAAATCGGACAAATAATAAATGATATGAACATATGATATGACATAATAACAAAAATTGAAATTAGCCTCAGCAATAAGTCAAAATGAAAAAATACTGTTTGGGATTTATATTAAAGAAATTTTACACCTTTGGTTATTTTTTACACCTTTATCTCTTTCCATAAGTTATTCAAATACGAAAACTTGCAGATACGAAAACAAAAATACGCACCACGAATACTACCTACCTAACATTTACATCAATGGTATCTCCAACTTTATAGTACGCTCCGGTACTAATTGTCATCGCAGCAGGCTTCGTAAAAATGAAATCTTCCTCCTCAGCCCACCTCTGTCCTGTTCCCTTAACCTCACAAAAAGCATTTAATTTTATGAAGCCTTGATCCACCAACTTAGACAAGTACTTGGAAGATGGGATACTCAGCTTAAGAGGCCTCACTTGTTCTGGTCCTACCGTGACAGTCTCTTCTAATCTCTCTATTTCTTCGACAATTTTGCCAGTATAATAAGCTGATCTAGCAGTTAAAACGTACAAAATATTTGTTGCGGTACTAGATTTATTGTGAACTTTAACGGTAAAATTCAACGTGTCCCCAAGTGGTACCGAATCTATGACAATGTCGAAAGACACGTCACTGTCAGTGGATCGAGTTTCTCTTGGAGACTTGTAAGAGGAGGTTATGTCTTCCCATCCTTCATCATTAGGGCGTAATGCCTTGGTCACTATTCTTCTACCTGATCTGAAAAAGCGAGTGTGATATTAAAAACTTTGAGTATGGCTTTTAGAACAAATTCGTATTTTCTATGAATAAATATGTCCTAGATCTCTGACGTAAATGTCGTTGCACAAACGTATCATGTTCCATAAACGTCACATATTACGCAAATGTACCATAAAACTTGAGTGCTTAAAAAGTGTCACTAACTTCGATGCTTCATAAATATTCTGTAATTGTAAATGTTATATGAATGTTACATACATGTTACATGTTACACAAATGTTATATAAATGGTGCATGTTCCTCAAACTTTATATGGTACATAAAAGTAACGTGTTTCACAAAACTTCAGTGTTTAAAAATATCACCAATTTCGACGTTCCTTAAATGTTACATGAATATCACCTAAATTTTACTGGTTATCTATATTAAAATTAATGATGAGTTCCTCATTACACTTACTGATAACGACTTTTGGGTAACAGAGACTCTCCCAAATCAGAGTCATCATCTATAACGAAACGTCGAACATCGGCATTCAGTTTGGCTACCATGAATTCAGTGTCGTACGAGTAACCAGTTAAACCTTGTCGAACAGCTTTTAGTGAGGCCGGTCCACAGTGGTGTATACCTTCGCTGCGCCTTTGAGGAGTAGCGTCAATAATTTGCCAACCTCCAAATCCATCTGGCAGATTTGGTCTGGCTAACCAAACATCGTTCCAGACATGATAGTTCCAGAAAGACTCGTTAGATTGATCATCGTCGATTAAATTACCAGAAGTGTCGTAGCTCCTGCAACAAAATCAGTGAAATATTCATCGAGAGAAATTAGGCTTTTTTGTATTTATCGCCGAAGCTTCCTACATATATTCAGGTAGTACCCAGGAGTAGAAGAATCGTTCTATTCACTTCACAATTGGAAAAAAGTCTGAGGCAAAGATTTTACTACGATAGATTGAACAACAATTCTGAAGGAGGCTAAAGTGCACTGATAATTTCAAAGTCAGTACGAAAAAAAAGCCCAGTAGATGTGTGATATTATCGTCACCTACCTTATAATATTCTTACTGCCTTGGGTAGACACGTAGATGGTGGTAGATCTACAAGGGATACCAAGAGCTCTACAAACTGTAACGGTGATTGCGGAAAACACCCAGTACAGCCCATATTTCACTGGTGCTCTGCCAGAGCTATAGTACTGTTCCAAGATGGCTCTAGAACCTGTCCAAGAATATGGCGAGGTACCATCGGAATAGTTCCCATCCCATTTGGCCACTAGAGGGCCGCTTTCATCAGAATTGAACTAGAATACAAACAATTCGTCTACATCGTCATTAGAACTAAGACTAAAAAGTGACGTGCTAGGAAATTCCAGCCACCTTGTCACCTTGAGTTATATTATAGCTATGCAATAGTTAGAGGTATGATGGTGCTTTTTATTTTGCAACTTTACCATAAGTACGTAGACACCTTGCCTGACATGATGTCTTGGTTGTCATTCAGTTGATTCGGCTCTGACACATACTAACAAATTCTAAATTTCAATCTATCAGAGTGATTGTCTGGGATACTTTCTATGTCTATCGTTGTGCTGGTCCAAGGTACAGTGTGCTCGATGTCACCAATTGTTAATACAGCCAATGGTAGGTAGGAAAATCCCCTTAAGAGTTTATAATATAATTGTACCTTTAGAAACATTTCTACTTCGAGAACGAAAATCTGTCAGTGTTTAATGGCATTATAGCAGAGCTAAATGACTTTGATTTTTGTGGAAGAATACTTACTATAGCAGAGATTGCTCTAGCTACCAGAGCAGCATTTCCCCTCTCATCCGGTGATAATCCAGACTTGTCCAGGAGTAAAACTGCAGTGCGCAGAGCGATATCGTCAAACTGGCCGAAAATCCAGTCCCTTCCTTCGGGTTTCCACCAAGTACCTAACCATATCTTTCCAGTGTCGTTGAGGATATACTCCTTCCTTTCCTCTTCGTTTTTCATGTAGACGTCATCTTCCGTGGACCAAGGGTTGAAGAGTATGTAGAAGTCTTCAGGGACCTTAAAAACAGTTCATTAGTAAGTTTTTATAGACAGCCTTGGCAATATCGCCCCATAAAAAATTAAGCTATAAATCTTATTATTGCCTAGCAAAAGTCAATATATTTTGAAATAATTTCATAGCCTAGCAAGCTACAGATACTTGTTTCTATTGCAATTACGGTTATAGTAAAATACATATTCATTTCAGTGAATCTATCTTGTCAGATAAGTGGCATGAAGTTTCTATTAAAAAAATGGATCGTTCAATAATTCCACTGTAAGTGTAAAAATCCTCGTACCGGATAATTGTGGAAAATTTTGGGGGAGTCCTTTATATTCGTCCGAACTGAACAGTTCCACACTCCCACAGGAGCATTAGCAGGAATATGAACTTTCACCATGACATATTTGGGATCTACCCTATCCAGAGCCAAGCCCCATACGTAGAGATCCTTTGGTAGGGATTCCTTGGGACGAAGCACCAGTGTAATGCGTGTTATATCTTTTTTGGTCCTTGAACCTAAAATAAAGATCATGTTTTATTTATACGGTTTATAAAGATTGTAGTCAGTACAAGTAAGGTAGAGGTATACAAACAATATTGTAAAACTGAGTAACTCAACCTGTACTAGTATCCTACACTACTGCGCCATATTTTAAATTTACTTACCAAACTTAAATTCAACTTTGAGAACATCCTTTTCAAGATCGAAATCTCTGTCGAAACGTACAGCCAGATAAAAATTGTAGCCCCTTCTGTATATGGCTGTTTTCGGATTAGTTTGCAAAAGCTCATATTCGTTGGTATTATGTCTGAGTGCAATTTGTTGTCCATAATACTCCACTAACTCGATTTTTGCTGGCTCCATTTTTCAACACTGTAACAAACTTAATTTCTTGGTAACTAGATTAACATTTTTTAAATATATTTTTATTTGTACGAGTTTGTAATTTTTAAAGTTAAAAACTGCATAAATCCCGACTGAAGTTTTTATATCCAGAAATGACATGCACAATATTAACATCAAAAACAAATACAAAACATGTTTATATTTATTTGAACCTTTTAAAGGGATAGTAAAATAAAATAATTAAAAAATATGGAAATACGTCGCAGCTATAAATAGAAGAATGGTTACCAATGTAACCATTCTTCTGTAAGTAAGTAGATGTAAAAAAAAATCTATTTTACAATGTTCTCTACTCGGCCAGTATCCATTGAGCAGAAATAGCAGAATTATCGCTCTTTACCCTCCTCATCGCTATAGGGCTGGACAGCCTCGTAGAGGTGGACCCCATCCTTCACCAACCCCGATATGTTCTCCACTGTTTTCTAAACAAGGAGAACAGCTAGTTTTTAAATATTTTTTATAATTAATTATTAAAAACAAGAAACATGTAAAGAGTAGAATCAATTATGCCATGGAATTCAACTATTAAACAAATTATTATGCATTAATTAAATATATAAAAACACATCATTCTCCCATGGTTATTTCGTGAAGCAGAAAGTTTAATTAGCAAACCAGCTTGCAAACATTTTTTCTGGCCATAAGCAACAGAAAAACCACTCACACGCCGGTCAAACTCGTAATATTTACAAATGACATGTGGTTTTTATTACGCAACATCAGGCCTTACATAATTACGGAAATATTTTTGTTAACAAGAATATAAAAATGAACATTTCGTATCTCCCCCACAGTATATAAATACAGGGTGATTTAATAAAAAAGTTGTATAAATCCAATCAATCCATTCAATGAATCCATAACTCATTAAAAGTTTAAGGACTTTCCATTGGAATATTTTTTTGAAAATTTGGATACAGGAGTTTTTGAGAAATTTCTATTCATCTGAAGTATTTACGTTTTACCGGTTATACCGGAAATCGTCATCAACTTTCTTATTTTAAATGGAATATCCTATATTTTTTACATTTTTTATTTCTAAGCTAAAATCTACGTTTTTTAATGTGGCACAACTTATACGAGAAATGAATAGTTTTTTAGATGTTATAACTATTAAAATTCACTTAATTTTAATAGCTAGATTAAAATTAAGCGGTGTTCTAAGAGAGTTTGCGTTACGTGTATTGTACTGATGAATACCCGCTTGCATCGCGAGACCCGAAGTACTCCTATGAATCTCAACTAAACTTTGATATATATATAAAGAGGGAAGAGGCATTATGCCCAATTCCTTAAATATAGGTTAACAGTGCGCTCTGCATTTAGCATTAGATATTATTCTAACAGCCTTTTTCTGTAAGCGAAATGATTTAATTGCGTAGTGTGAATTTCCCCATATATAACAGTAGCGTACGTAAGATGGGAATGAAACAAAGAGCTAATTTCAGAGTACTAAAATCTAAGATATTTTTTAGCCTTCTAAGCAGGAAGAGGGAACTTGCTAACTTAGAGTTTGTACTGTCAACATGAGATGCTCAGTTTAATTTGTTATCAAAGTATACATATACCCAAGGTACCTATATACAGAGTGTCCCAGTGTGAGCGTGCAAAAATTTACCAGAGGGTGGACCAGACCAAAATAAGAATAAAATGCTTATAAAAAAATTTGTCTGATGCACTCCTAACGAGTTACAGGGTGGTATTTTGGAAAAAGATCAACAATTTTCCGCAATAACCTAAAAACCGTTTCGTAGATTTAGGTAATTTTTGGGTGGCGTGTACATTTATTAAAGCTCATTAAAACTACATGGTGTTTGTTTAAATCTGACACCTGTGGTGGCCTAAGCCTACTCTTTCTTATGATTTTGTCTTCATAACTCTTGCATATCCTACTTTTTCGTGTAGTGACTATGTTTTCCTTAATCGACTACCAATTTTGAACAAAAAGGGTGCTCTTGTTACACAGCTCTAAAATCAACCATTTTAGAGTAAATTGAACGTAAGGTACCGACTACATTCCTTTATGTAGTCCTGTAGTTATAAATAACAAAGTCGCTTACAAGAGTTATGTCAAAAAGTGTTACGTGTAGTCACACTAGTAAGATTTAGTTACTGCAAAGTTACTAGTCAAGTCAACTCAGTTGTACAAAATAGTAAGTTATTATTCACTATGGAATTTTCGAATAATGAATACGCTGATATGATATATGTCTACGGTTTTTGTGATGGAAATTCATTGGCTGCCTTAAGAAAATATCTACGCAAATTCCCAGATACGCAGAGGAAAACTTAGTTAATTCACGAAAAAGTAGAATATGCGAGTTATGAAGACAAAATCATAAGGAAGAGTAGGCCTAGGCAACCACAGGTGTCAGAGTGAAATAAACATCATGTAGTTTTAATGACCTTTAATAGATGTACACGTCACCCAAAAATTATCTAAATCTACGAAACGGTTTTTAAGTTATTGCGGAAAATTGTTGTTTTTGTTTCCAAAATAACACCCTGTAACTCGTTAGGCGTGCATCAGAGAAATTTTTTTATAAGAATTTTATTCTTATTTTGGTCTGGTCCACCCCCTGGTAAATTTTTGTACGCTCACACTGGGACACCCTATATTTTGGATCCGCATTTCTCACATAATAGTAAATAATCGGGCTCTGGCGAGGCAGCCATATTCTTACTACACTTAGCCACGCCCAGTGAATCCGTTTTTTGTACGTGGAAAGGATATTTATAGAGCCTTCCTTCCATACTACCTCAATTCTTTTACCAAAGTCTCGAGATGGGTAACTTTTTTTACCTGGACGTCTTTCTTTTAAATTTTCGTGGGGCCTGGGGTGTGGCTCGGACATACTTTTAATTCTCGATTGAACACTTTACGTTTATGAATGAATGATGTGGACGCATCCCGACGCGTCTACCCCAAGGAATTTATATACATGGAACGATTATAGACGACTGCGCATCCAATTTTGTGTGGAAACATGGCAGCCGCCATTTTGATGTCACACTGCTCCCAACTTCTACATTTTGTATTGGTACACCTGACGAAGACCTTAGAATTCTAGTGTCTTTTTCTTTCTAATCTTAAAATTCAATGGTTCAAATCTTCCTAACACGGCAACAGTGGTATGGGTAAATTTGGTAATTAGTGTTTGTTTTGTATTTTTGGCGTCTTGTTGGTTTATTTTATTGTGATTCTCTCGATTTGATTATGTTTGTGTGTTTATTATTGTGTTCCTTTGATTTATAGACTTTGAGTGACAATATTTGAGTATTGGACTTTCGTAATTATTCCAGGTAAATTCGGATTTTGAATGTCAAACTCAACAAGAATTGAAAGTCTTAGGAGACATGCACTCGTAGTTCCTAGCTAATATAATAGTAAATTATGAAAACTGCGAACTTAACTAATACAAAAGATAAGCTAGGATAGTTAAAGTAAGGTAAAGAATAGTTAAATTTTATATGCAAAATGCATTTCAATTATTTACTTTTCTAAACGGCTAATGGTGTATTTTACATAAATAATGTGAACAAAAGGTACGTAGGTAGGTACACAAAATATTTCGTTTGTACCTTCATCAATTTTACAAGAAAGTTTGGTGCCGATATATTTTATTTTTCACAAATAATTGTAATTAAACATAAAATATTGAACATTTCTTAGACCTATTTAAAATTTTTCTCACCCTCAAAAGTTTTTCTTACTGCTTTCTGTGGTTTTTATTTGTTATTGCTATCTAATTGAAGAGGCTAGGTTAATACTGTTATATTGCCCACCAATTTTCAGACATCAAAATGGCGGATTCAAAATTGGAATACTAGCGCAGCTTTGATAATCGTTCCATGTATATAAATTCCTTGGTCTACCCGCGTATCAGCTCTAGCTGGCGTTCTTGAGCTGACCTGACGCTAGGCATGCACGTGAGGATGGTTGCTAACCCATCCCTGCTAATAGGCTTTCATTTTCAACAATAATTTAATAAAAAATGTTCAGTTCGAATAGGGATTCGAATTTATTACCTCTGGATTGAACGATTCAGATACTAAACTTTGAGTCACCAACTCAAATTGTTACTAATCGAGTTTATATTATATTAATTTAATCATTTTTGTTATTAAAGGAAATTTAGAAAGGTATTTAACGAAAAAAATTATTCAACTAGTACCTAGCCTCTCTCGGAATAGTTTAATAAACATTAGCGACCTGTATAAAATCAAAACTTGCATTACAATATTTTCCTAGACTTGAACGAAATTACCCATACAAGTTAGCCATAGAAATTACTATCTGTAGCGGTGAAATAAAAATAATTCTAGTGCCGTTCCCGGTCTCGGACAAGTCATTCTGACTATATAAGGCGACAAAGGGCACTTCTTTTGACCACCTAGCATTTTTTTTTCAACATTTCCTATAAATAATTGTTCACAGACTTAGCCATAGAAATTACTATGTCGATGGGTAAAATTAAAATAATCCTAGTAACCACCCACTTTATGGTAAATATGCTGGGTGGTCAAGGGAACTGCCCTTTATCGTCCTATACAGTCACAACGACTTGTCCGGGACCGGGGGCGGCACTAGAGTTATTTTTATTGTACCGATCGACATAGCAATTTCTATGGCTAAGTCTGTGAACAATTAATTATGGGAAGTTTTGGAAAAAAATTGCTGAGTGGTCAAGGGAAGTGCTCTTTATCGTCCTATACAGTCACAACGACTTATCCGGGACCGGGGGCGGCACTAGAGTTATTTTTATTGTATGGAACGAGAGCAATTTCTATGGCTAAGTCTGTGAACTATTAATTATGGGAAGTTTTGGAAAAAAAAATTGCTGAGTGGTCAAGGGAAGTGCCCTTTATCGTCCTATATAGTCAGAACGACTTGTCCGGGATCGGGGGCAGCACTAGAATTTTTTTTATTGTACCGATCGAGATACCAATATCTATGGCTAAGTCTGTAAACAATTAATTATGGGAAATTTTGAAAAAAATAATATGCTGGGTGGTCAAGGGAAGTGCCCTTTGTCGTCCTATATAGTCAGAATGACTTGTCCGAGACCGGGAATGGCACTAGAATTATTTTCATTTCACCGCTACAGATAGTAATTTCTATGGCTAACTTTTATGGGTAACTTCACTCAAGTTTTTCCTAGTAACATTATCGTTTTGCATTGCATAAGAGAAAATATATCACACAATATATATGTCACAATATATCAACGATAAACTAAAATATTTTCACTAACATTTGTTTGTTGTTCTGTATAAAAATATTGATATTAGAAAAAATCCTACCTTTTGATATGTCTACCAGTCTCTAAAATGCACCTTGCACCTAAGTAAGACTATCAAAAATTTCCAAAACTGACATTATAACATTCCTGCGCCCCCCTCCATTGCTTTTGGAGATGCTGCCCAACCACTATCACATAAATCGCTATATGAGGTATTTTTAAGCATCCTGAAGTGTTGTTATGTAATAAGTTAATTGCCTTAAGATGCCCAAGTACGAAAATATTTCGCAGTAAAATCTGCAGTTTCTGCACTTTTAAATTATTATCATACGTACATTTACTTGCTATGATAGAATAAAATATATACAAAATATTTTTTAAAAAATACTCACCTCTTTCTGTTTCTAATATAAAGTTGTATATTTTTTCTATTTTCTGTTATCTTCCAGATATTATTTATTAGTGATTATTGACTTTCCCTTATTAGGAATATTTATACGCTATAAGAGAGAAAAAACACATATATTGTGTGTTTAGATATGTAAAAAAACTCTATTTAAATGCAATTAAAAGATAAAACACATTTTTTATCGTGATAAAACGCACTTCTGTATTAATTTTCTGCATTAACACTATTTATAGTAGGAAATCGAAGATGATAAAATACAGCAGAGGAAAAGGGAAGTGGTTACTTTCAATAATTGATAGGTACAATTTTTTATCTCAATCTGACCAAGGGGAGATCTAAGAAATGTATTTTCTTAGAATACTACTGGATAAATGTCCTTGTATCTTGTAGCAGACTTCTACCTTATATGAAAGAATTGAAAAGCTACCTATTAAAAATTGATTCCAAATGAACTTGACTGAAAATATTGTTACCCATGTGATTAACTTTATGCTATGAACCGAACCTGAAGAAATAAATACAGTAGGTACTGATTAGACTTAGTAATTAGTAGGTACTGATTAGATTAGTACTTTGTAGTTTTATTTATCTTTAAGAGTCCATTCACTAGTCCGAAATAAGCCCAAAATCTCTAATTATAAAAAAAAAACTATAAAAGATAGCGACTTTTAGTAAAAAAGTATTGAAAGACAAGACTTTAATCTAAATCCCTATAGTAGTAATTTTTTGTAATTCTTTTTACTTTTAAAATTCCAGGCAAACAATCTTGTACTAAAATAGCGTATTTTCAAAAATTATTTTCTCTAAAATACATGTATTAAACAAAAATTTGCTACTCTAGGGATCTAGTTTATCTTTTGATCTTTCCGTTGATATATAATTTATAACATTAAAAAGAAATTGTGTTGCAATTATAAGACAAATCCGGTACCCTTGCAATAAGGGCTAACTTTATTTCCATGTGCCTTTTTACTTCGGCTATACGTGCACCTCCGAAATCTAAATAATTCGGTAGTGAGAATATGTAAGTCTTCACCCATCGGCTACCCAAACTCTCAACCCGACCCCGAATTCATGTCTGTCAAGTCTACAATAAACGGACCCTTAAACAGAAATCGGAACAATAGTACTTTGTGTACCTAGGCGGGAAAGTGAACGTTTTCCGGGCTGACAGACGAAATGGACAGGCGAGGCGAACCCGAGCCTGGCCACTTCTGGAAGCCCGGAGAACCACTTTCCCGCCGTGGTGCACACAACATTTTTTATCCTACACAAGAAAAAAATCATAAACTTCAAAAGTTTTTTATAACAATAAATAATTTATAAAAAAAAATTAGTTCTTTGAAATATTGATATTAAATACAGGATTATGAATATTGCAATCAGCAAAGGCAATACCTTATTCACATAAACTCAATAACCGGGCTTGTTCTAAAACAGTTATTGAAATTAAATCATGATATTCTTGATGATATGTTACTTCTCGAGGTTCTCTGACAAGTGAAGTTTCCATACAGTTTCTTCCATGCTTTCATCACTTTCAGATGCTTGAAATGTCTCCGGGATACTTGTCTCGTCCATTGTTTAATAATTAATGATAACGATAATGATGTGTTCACTTAAAATTACTTTATAATGCGAAATTAAATGACGCTACGATGACAGATAATGGAGGCGCCACCTATTGACAGAAAAGTTAAAAAATTTTCGCGCCTAGCCGTGAAAATGCCTACTTTCGCGCCGCTAAAGGCTCATGAAAATATGATTTTCTGACAGTGTAGGATACAAAAATATTTACATACATCTTAACGACACCAACAAAATGACTTCCTCAGATGGAATAAAATTTAAAAACACCGGATGACTACATGGAGTGACACTCACCCAGCATACCTTACATTTAGAGATATGTCGACGCTTGTAAGGCCAAAATTGCATATAAATTCACTTGTATAAGACTTTCAGATACTTGACCAAGTGACATGAACTAAAATGGAACACTATACATTTTTACCTATTATCAGTAAACAATTCTCTCACAAATCCACAACGGGTCAAATCTGAAGTAGATGAATTAGTGGCGTAGATAAGGGGCGGCCCGAAAAACCCTCCCCTCTGAAATTGATGTTGTTATTCTATGTGGGTAATCCGAAAAAAATACTATTTACTTTTTTCCACTTCCACTTTATGCAGTAATGGGCGGTTTCTCCCATTCCTTTATTCCTCCTAGGCAGTAGGTAATAGAGCCAACAAAAGAATAATATGCCACCCCTTATCCCACACAAGTCTCAGACTTTCTTGATAATCCTTGTGATTAGAATGGGGCATAGATATATTATATTATGCGAGTATAATATTATTATTATTATTATTATTATTATTATTAAAGTAGTAAAGCACTCGTAAAGCTTATTACTATTAATATATTATTATTATTATTCGATTTAGATTGCATTAAAAAGAATGAAGAATTTTAAGAAAATATGCACAGTAAGTATAAAAAATGTACTTATATTAAGGTTTATTGTACCTACAGGGTGTATATATTTAAAAATAAGAAATTGTCTAAAGAATTAAAACAATAATTGTATGGTTTTAATTGTAACTTTTATTTAAACTATCTAGGTACATATCTATTTACATAATATTAAAAAATAACTATAACCCAAGTAGCACTTAATGTCCAATGGATATCCACACACAGTCTCAGTCACTCGGTGTACATCAATAAAAACATCCATATCATATGTAAATTTTATATCGTTCATTGTGGATGTCATATAGATTTCCTAAGGGAAGTAACTGTATTTATTTAAAGTTAAAGTGTGGTATCTGTAAGAAAATTGCTTATACTTTAGACGTCAATGCAAATATCCATAAGATATCTTGCATGTCCAATGTGTACATTTGGTGGATATCCATGGGACATTATAATACTAGGAAAAGGACAGCTAAAATGTAGTTAAATATCTCTGGAAAAAACTTAATAACAAAAAAATAATACTTTGAATCACTTATAGGAGTTTATGGAACCAAATATTATATTAAAAGAGTATTAAACACTTAAGTTATGTGACTTGTGCCGACCATGAAACTTCATAAACTTAAGCACACGGGTAGCCAAGTTCCAAGGAACAATCCTGCGAAATCAAATAGAAAATAATAATGTGCTTTGTTTATTTTTATCGTACACATTCAAGTAGTCTCACCGCCTATTTTCACACAATATTTATAGCTTTGGTTTTTGCAAAATAGGCCTCACTGATATTCTCAATATGATATCGTGTTTTGCTAATAAAAAGAGACTAAGTAATACGATAGTTTCGGGTTGATTTTCAAATTAAACATAGGGACATCAAACCTATAAAAAATTATATTCTAGACAATTTGCACCATCGTGCTCGCATTGATATTCTGGATTTGTTTCGATATAAAGTTAGCCACGATCCTTCTCTGTCCAGTTTTCTTTGCTGTGAACGTTTCGGTTATTTTAACCTCCTCTTTAGGCTTCACGTCTCTGGATTTGATCGATTTGGGTTTATGGAGACCAGGGCCTTCCACAGCATATGAGCATTCGGTTAGTGGGATGTTCAAAGGGTTTTTAAAACTGAAACATTTATAAAATGCATCATAGAAACTATCGATCAATTTCGATCTCGTTTGATCTCGTCAGTACAGTATTTTAATACTAAGTGTGTCAGACAAAGTACAGCAAATATTGTATTATAATTTAACTCAACTTTTGGAACAACAATTTTAGAATTATTTTGAGTCCTAAAAAATAATTCTATAAAATTTAAGCTCTGACAATAAACTGTTAATGGTATATTTAACAAATTATCTATGTAAACAGTAGAAATAGCCAATGGGATCTTACCTAAAGGTAACTGGGCACGGTTCCCCCACAATGCATTGCCCCTGGACACTGATTGTCATTTGTGGCAACAGAAGAGTGAAATCGTCCTCTTCACTCCACGTCTGCTTAGTCTCCTCCACAGTGGCAATGGCATAGATCTTAACCAAATTATGATCAACAAGCTTGCTCAAATACTCTTCTGGCGTTATCTTGATCGTCAAAGTGTCCTTTTGACCTGGTTTCAGCTTGAAGGTACCTTGAGACTTCTTGATATCCTTGGCAGTGGTTCCTCTGTAATATATCGAATGAGCAGACAGAACAGCTTTGATCGTCCTATCCTCACTAGCCTTATTATGAAGTTTAATGACAACGTTGAAGTTTTCTCCAAATGGCACCGTATCTATGTCTACAAGATCAAAGAAGACATCTTCCTTGTCTTTGTTTGGAAGCTTATAGAACTCCTGGGCGCGTGGGATTCCCCTTACAGCATTGTAGACCGCCAGGCGTTCCGATTCTGAACCTTCTTTGTTTTTGTACAGAGAGGTCACGTCCAGCACATCGCTGTCCCCTTTATCGTCTGTAGGACCCAATTTTTTGGTTAAAATTTTTCTTCCCACACTGAAATAGAAGAAGAAATACATTACTTTACTTCTAAATACATATCCTTAAGCACTCGTAACTTCTTTAACAACTATTGTAGGGAGATATATTCCCTAAAAGCTGATATAAAGTTTATAAAGTGCCCTGGAAGTGTAGCTAATTTTGTCAGATAAGAGATAAATGGATGAAAGAAGAGAATAAAAACAGAAAATAAGCGAGTATCGCTAAAAGCTTGTAAAGAATGTCCATTCGAAGAAGCAAGATTATCAGATTAAGTGGAATCCTGATACTGAGCTAGCTACTTACTGATATTTGTTTATAGACATTCTGCTGAATCCCCAGTCAGATTCCTCATCTTCCTTGAAGTGAACCACGTCAGCATTCACCTCAGAAAATACAAATGGAGTGTCGTACAAAAATCCAACCTCCCCTTTCTTCACGGCGGTGACGGACGCTGGTCCACATCGCATAACCTTGTCGCTTTCTTCTTGGGGAGTGGCGTCGATGATTTGCCAACCGCCATAGCCTGGAGGTAGATCAGGTCTGGCCATCCACACGTCGTTCCAGACGTGGAAATTCCAGCAGCTGTCGCTTTCTCCTTCAGGACCGTTTTCGATTTTGTTGCCAAACATGTCGAAGTATCTACAAAAGAAATCAGTAATTACAATAACCCCTGCCAGAATTACAATCAGTTATAAAGTATCTTCGCCACTAAGTAGCAGAAGAAAAGTATCTATTGATTTTAGTCCATTGTGTTAAATGTTAGAATAAACTGTTACTTAGCTGTTTTTTCCAACCTCTAGAAGGAGTAAAATGTACTTACTTATCCACTGTCATGGATTTGTTGGTGTCATGTGCAGAAATATAGTTGGTAGTGGACCTGCAGGGTATACCAAGAGCCCTACAAACAGTGACAGTGGCTGCAGAGAATACCCAACATTGGCCATACTTTACCGGAGATCCTCCAGTGCCGAGATATTGTTCCAGAATGGCCGTGGACCCAGTCCAAGCATGTGGAGAGGTACCATCAGAGTATTCACCATCCCATTTGCCTTCTAAAAGACCATCATCATCTTTTGAGTTAATCTAAAAAGCAAAAACATCATTTGCTTGGATTTTTTTGTAGACATTATTCGTATGATTTGTTTTGTCAATTTACTACTGTTAATGAAAAGTACATACAACGTTTTCAGCTATAAATTCCACATCTGTATGGTCCCTTAAAACAAATTTGTGTTTCTCAGATAAATACCTCATAGAACCTTACACGATATGTGTTTTAGTCAACACTACTGATGATTCCGCTATATTTAATCTAATCGGTCTAGATGTCTTTGTATACAATTTATATCTTCCATGTCTTTAGTTGTTGCCATGTAACTCTTACTCTATGTATGAGTACTTACTATGGCTGATATTGCTCTAGCTATCAGCACAGCGGATCCTCGTTCCGCAGTTGCGAGTCCAGATTTTTCCAGAAGAAAAACCGCTGCAGGCAGAGAAATATCGTCAAACTGTCCAAAGATCCAGTGTTTTCCAGTGGGGTTTTTGAAAGTTCCACACCATATTTTCCCCGTTTCATTCATGATGTACTCATTTCTATCGTCTTCGTTCTCCATGTAGACGCTGTCTTCTGGACACCAGGGGTTGAATATGATGTAGATATCGTCTGGGAACTACAACATTTACAAAAGAAGTATAAGGCAACTTCCTGGACTACATCATTGCTATTATAAGTCACAAGTCACAAGTATATAAAGTAGTAGGGAATAGTAGATAAAAACTGGTTGCACGCTATTGGAACTACATATTAAACTATAGTTTTGTGATATTAGAGCACCATGTTAATTCTTGTAAGTCACATGACATGGGAGACTCCCTATTAAAATAAAACCTACTTTATAGTCACGGCGGTTTTGTTTCTGCCCGGATATGTTGGTCTGGATTGTGCAGCTCCATATTCCAATTTGCGCAGTGGGTGGTATCCGTATGTTAACAACCACTGTGTTATTCTGTGATTCGCTACTTTGGAGGATTATCCCCCAGATGTTTGGGTCTTCAGGGAAATGCCTCTGCCTCGGGCGAAGAGCCAGTACTGCCCTGGTACCGCGGATGGTACTTGGCTTTGAACCTAGAAGGAAATAAAATACATATATGGTCGTCTGTGTTTGAAGATGATAGGGCAGTAATCTGATTTAAATAAACTAATATCGTTATTAGTTCGGTGCCTTGGAGTACTTATTCTTATTCAGTGGTTACAAAAGTTCAGGATGGCCCTGGAATTTTTATATCAAGTAATAACTATCTGCTGTTTGTTATTGATGCTATCTTACCTATACATAATAAGGATACAGGATTAAGACGGTAAAGGATGTTAAAATTTCTGAACAGATATGGTTAATTTTGCGATGTTCTATAGTTTCAGGAAATTGGTGGCATTTTTTGCACCTATCGCTCTGAATTGAAGTATCCTTTAAAATATATATGTTAGGTTAGTTACGTCGCTGCTAAAAAATGTTTAAACCTATTATTATTGTTAATTATCCAAAATACAAACAACTGACAGGTTTAAATTTACTGGTATGTGTTCTTTTGCTATAAGAATATGAATTGCACCTCTTTGGCGACCTTGAAACGAGATTTCAGGAACTAATGGTAAATATATCTTCGGGCATAGTAACCATATTATTAAAATTTGATTAACGGGAAGACCTTGAAAATGAAGATGAATATTCAGATTATTGTTCGGATGAACTTGAAACCTGTACATGAGTTCTAGTAAACAAAAACAAAACAAGAATCTTTGACAATTTTAGGAGAATATACAAGGTTCTGAAATACTGAAGGAGACGCTTCCTCGAGTGATTTCATGAAGAAAAAGTTTTCCTAGATGGCTTAGTTTTTGAGATATAGAACGTTAAAATTGTATTTAATACTATTAAAATAACTTTTCTACTTAAACCATATCCCAAGTAAAAAAAGTTAAGAGATGTTTTTTGTTATGCACTAAATGGATATTCTAAAAATTATATAAAATAGCCAGGGCATACATATTTTTTTCAAAAATATTAAAGTGATTACCCACACGTCCCTACAGTAATAATAATAATAATAATCTTTATTCCTTCTAAAAAATAAGTACATTTTTTATAGGAAGAGTTCTGTTTTGATAACAAAAAAAAAAAAAAGAAACGACAAGAAAAATTATTTGCTTTACAAAAAAAATTGTAAATATAGAAAACTTAGTAACCTGACTAATACATCATTTTCATATGTAAGTACATTACACAAAGCAACAAAAACAAACCTTGCTCACAGTAAATTATGACAAAAAAAAAGAAACAAAAAAACAAATAGAAATAAATGCAAGAGGGCAACTTTATTCAATCACCACAAATGAGCGAAGCTTTAGAAGTCTTATTACAAACAAAAAATGCCTTCTATCATGGTGTGTAAGTCATAGCAATTTAAAAAGACAATTTTAGTCTTCTCCAGAGCTTTTCCAAAAAAAACTTGTAAAAATTCAACTCAATATCTCCAAGTATCTCAAAAACAAAGACACTTAGGAAAAAACTATATGACTTTTCTTCAAGAAATTACTTAAGGAAGCTTCTTCAGTAGTTCAGATTATTTAGGAAGGACCCTACATAAATAAAATAAAATTATATAAAATATCAAACTATTTGTATGTGATAATATATTTTGTTTTATTGAATAACAGTGAATCAGCTCGAGGTCTAGTTGTGAACCACTTCAAAACTGTTGGATGTAGTATCTAGCTTTTGCCAATTCGCGCATTTAGTTATAGTCAACAAAATTGATTTAAATTGGATTTAAATTGGAAAAGATAGGTGCGTGTTTTGGGTAATGATTATGTCTTCTATATTCATCCATTTTAACGTTTAAGGTATTGAAAGATTCCAGCAAGACGTTAAAGTTAAGCATATTTGCAAACCAGGGTCATTATTATATTCAGAACATTAAATGGTTAATTTTTTAGCTATACTTTGATTCCAAATAGAAATTACCCATAACTGAAAAAGTTTAATATATAGTAAAAAGAAATAAATCACATTTTTGGGTCTACCTTGTGCACCTACTCTTACTTACCGAATTCAAATCTGACCCTCACGACGTCAGTGCCTTGAGCGAACGGCCTGTTGAATTCTATTGCCATGAAGAACGTCGCACCCCTCCTCAGTATCGCCGTAGGCGGATCTGCATTCACCAGATCGTATTCGTCAGTATGATGAGCTTTCGCATTTTCCCTACAGTAGAAGTCGGTACGTACTACCTCCAAAGGCTCCATTTTGTGACACTGGAATAAAATAAGTGTAATAGTGACCCCTGTATTGGATATTGCACATTAAAATGAAATAGATATTCAAATATTTCATAAATCAGAATAAAAGAGGTTCCGAATTGGGTCACTGGGGCACACTATGTTATCAAACTGTTGCTTATTTAATGTAGAAACGCTATATTTTGCGCAGTGATGTAGTTTTTCATTATATAGCGCAGATGGATAAAAAAATTACCCAACTAACTTAAACTGACCTCAACAAAAACAAAATTAAATATACAAGGTTGGTTGCTTTTGATATTCACCTCTGTTGTTTCTTCCTAAGATGACTATGTACCTACTATACAGTGTGTTTAGTTTTTGCTGGATATTATTCATTTGAAACCAAAACATGTATCTAATTAAAAAAACAATAATTGTTCTGAAAAAACACAGTTCTCATTTAGTTGTTTCAAGAAATATATAGAAAACGCTTATATACTAGTATTTCGGCTTATTAGGCCTTTCTCAATAGAGTAAATGTCTATTACTGAGTCAGTAATAGATATTTACTTTATCAATAAAAAGAATAATCAATTTTAAACGAAATATTTCCAGTTTCTACGAAGGCGTAGAAGGGCCACAATATTAATTTTTGAAAATTCCGACTTCAGTCGCAATTCTGACTTTAAACTCACAATTCCGACTTTAAACTGGGAATTCTGACTTTAGAATCGAAATTCCATGTTTAAAGTCAAAATTCCGGTTTTAAAGTTGGAATCCTGAGTTTAAAGTTTGAATTCCGTGTTTCAAGTCAGAATTCCGATTTACTTTAAAGTCGGAATTCCTAGGGGCCAGGGACAAAGAAGTGAGGGGCTGGGATTGTTTATTTTGTTATTTTTAACAGATCCACACCGATCCTGTTGTCGGGCAAAATCTAGTTTAGGAAATTTTAATATTTTTCTATTTTTGCGGAATCATTCCTTTTTGGCCAGTCATCCCCGTCTGACAAATGAAGTGAGGGGCTGGGATTGTTTATTTTGTTATTCTTAACAGATCCACACCGATCCTGTTGTCGGGCAAAATCTAGTTTAGGAAATTTTAATATTTTTCTATTTCTGCGGAATCATTCCTTTTTGGCCAGTCATCCCCGTCTGACAAATGAAGTGAGGGGCTGGGATTGTTTATTTTGTTATTCTTAACAGATCCACACCAATCCTGTTGTCGGGCAAAATCTAGGTTAGGAAATTTTAATATTTTTCTATTTCTGCGGAATCATTCCTTTTTGGCCAGTCATCCCCGTCTGACAAATGAAGTGAGGGGCTGGGATTGTTTATTTTGTTATTCTTAACAGATCCACACCGATCCTGTTGTCGGGCAAAATCTAGTTTAGGAAATTTTAATATTTTTCTATTTCTGCGGAATCATTCCTTTTTGGCCAGTCATCCCCGTCTGACAAATGAAGTGAGGGGCTGGGATTGTTTATTTTGTTATTCTTAACAGATCCACACCAATCCTGTTGTCGGGCAAAATCTAGGTTAGGAAATTTTAATATTTTTCTATTTCTGCGGAATCATTCCTTTTTGGCCAGTCATCCCCGTCTGACAAATGAAGTGAGGGGCTGGGATTGTTTATTTTGTTATTCTTAACAGATCCACACCGATCCTGTTGTCGGGCAAAATCTAGTTTAGGAAATTTTAATATTTTTCTATTTCTGCGGAATCATTCCTTTTTGGCCAGTCATCCCCGTCTGACAAATGAAGTGAGGGGCTGGGATTGTTTATTTTGTTATTCTTAACAGATCCACACCAATCCTGTTGTCGGGCAAAATCTAGGTTAGGAAATTTTAATATTTTTCTATTTCTGCGGAATCATTCCTTTTTGGCCAGTCATCCCCGTCTGACAAATGAAGTGAGGGGCTGGGATTGTTTATTTTGTTATTCTTAACAGATCCACACCGATCCTGTTGTCGGGCAAAATCTAGGTTAGGAAATTTTAATATTTTTCTATTTCTGCGGAATCATTCCTTTTTGGCCAGTCATCCCCGTCTGACAAATGAAGTGAGGGGCTGGGATTGTTTATTTTGTTATTCTTAACAGATCCACACCAATCCTGTTGTCGGGCAAAATCTAGGTTAGGAAATTTTAATATTTTTCTATTTCTGCGGAATCATTCCTTTTTGGCCAGTCATCCCCGTCTGACAAATGAAGTGAGGGGCTGGGATTGTTTATTTTGTTATTCTTAACAGATCCACACCGATCCTGTTGTCGGGCAAAATCTAGTTTAGGGAATTTTAATATTTTTCTATTTTTGCGGAATCATTCCTTTTTGGCCAGTCATCCCCGTCTGACAAATGAAGTGAGGGGCTGGGATTGTTTATTTTGTTATTCTTAACAGATCCACACCGATCCTGTTGTCGGGCAAAATCTAGTTTAGGGAATTTTAATATTTTTCTATTTTTGCGGAATCATTCCTTTTTGGCCAGTCATCCCCGTCTGACAAATGAAGTGAGGGGCTGGGATTGTTTATTTTGTTATTCTTAACAGATCCACACCGATCCTGTTGTCGGGCAAAATCTAGGTTAGGAAATTTTAATATTTTCTATTTCTGCGGAATCATTCCTTTTTGGCCAGTCATCCCCGTCTGACAAATGAAGTGAGGGGCTGGGATTGTTTATTTTGTTATTCTTAACAGATCCACACCGATCCTGTTGTCGGGCAAAATCTAGGTTAGGAAATTTTAATATTTTCTATTTCTGCGGAATCATTCCTTTTTGGCCAGTCATCCCCGTCTGACAAATGAAGTGAGGGGCTGGGATTGTTTATTTTGTTATTCTTAACAGATCCACACCGATCCTGTTGTCGGGCAAAATCTAGTTTAGGAAATTTTAATATTTTTCTATTTTTGCGGAATCATTCCTTTTTGGCCAGTCATCCCCGTCTGACAAATGAAGTGAGGGGCTGGGATTGTTTATTTTGTTATTCTTAACAGATCCACACCGATCCTGTTGTCGGGCAAAATCTAGTTTAGGAAATTTTAATATTTTTCTATTTTTGCGGAATCATTCCTTTTTGGCCAGTCATCCCCGTCTGACAAATGAAGTGAGGGGCTGGGATTGTTTATTTTGTTATTCTTAACAGATCCACACCGATCCTGTTGTCGGGCAAAATCTAGGTTAGGAAATTTTAATATTTTCTATTTCTGCGGAATCATTCCTTTTTGGCCAGTCATCCCCGTCTGACAAATGAAGTGAGGGGCTGGGATTGTTTATTTTGTTATTCTTAACAGATCCACACCGATCCTGTTGTCGGGCAAAATCTAGTTTAGGAAATTTTAATATTTTTCTATTTTTGCGGAATCATTCCTTTTTGGCCAGTCATCCCCGTCTGACAAATGAAGTGAGGGGCTGGGATTGTTTATTTTGTTATTCTTAACAGATCCACACCGATCCTGTTGTCGGGCAAAATCTAGTTTAGGGAATTTTAATATTTTTCTATTTTTGCGGAATCATTCCTTTTTGGCCAGTCATCCCCGTCTGACAAATGAAGTGAGGGGCTGGGATTGTTTATTTTGTTATTCTTAACAGATCCACACCGATCCTGTTGTCGGGCAAAATCTAGTTTAGGAAATTTTAATATTTTTCTATTTTTGCGGAATCATTCCTTTTTGGCCAGTCATCCCCGTCTGACAAATGAAGTGAGGGGCTGGGATTGTTTATTTTGTTATTCTTAACAGATCCACACCGATCCTGTTGTCGGGCAAAATCTAGGTTAGGAAATTTTAATATTTTCTATTTCTGCGGAATCATTCCTTTTTGGCCAGTCATCCCCGTCTGACAAATGAAGTGAGGGGCTGGGATTGTTTATTTTGTTATTCTTAACAGATCCACACCAATCCTGTTGTCGGGCAAAATCTAGGTTAGGAAATTTTAATATTTTTCTATTTCTGCGGAATCATTCCTTTTTGGCCAGTCATCCCCGTCTGACAAATGAAGTGAGGGGCTGGGATTGTTTATTTTGTTATTCTTAACAGATCCACACCGATCCTGTTGTCGGGCAAAATCTAGTTTAGGGAATTTTAATATTTTTCTATTTTTGCGGAATCATTCCTTTTTGGCCAGTCATCCCCGTCTGACAAATGAAGTGAGGGGCTGGGATTGTTTATTTTGTTATTCTTAACAGATCCACACCGATCCTGTTGTCGGGCAAAATCTAGTTTAGGAAATTTTAATATTTTTCTATTTCTGCGGAATCATTCCTTTTTGGCCAGTCATCCCCGTCTGACAAATGAAGTGAGGGGCTGGGATTGTTTATTTTGTTATTCTTAACAGATCCACACCAATCCTGTTGTCGGGCAAAATCTAGGTTAGGAAATTTTAATATTTTTCTATTTCTGCGGAATCATTCCTTTTTGGCCAGTCATCCCCGTCTGACAAATGAAGTGAGGGGCTGGGATTGTTTATTTTGTTATTCTTAACAGATCCACACCGATCCTGTTGTCGGGCAAAATCTAGGTTAGGAAATTTTAATATTTTTCTATTTCTGCGGAATCATTCCTTTTTGGCCAGTCATCCCCGTCTGACAAATGAAGTGAGGGGCTGGGATTGTTTATTTTGTTATTCTTAACAGATCCACACCAATCCTGTTGTCGGGCAAAATCTAGGTTAGGAAATTTTAATATTTTTCTATTTCTGCGGAATCATTCCTTTTTGGCCAGTCATCCCCGTCTGACAAATGAAGTGAGGGGCTGGGATTGTTTATTTTGTTATTCTTAACAGATCCACACCGATCCTGTTGTCGGGCAAAATCTAGTTTAGGGAATTTTAATATTTTTCTATTTTTGCGGAATCATTCCTTTTTGGCCAGTCATCCCCGTCTGACAAATGAAGTGAGGGGCTGGGATTGTTTATTTTGTTATTCTTAACAGATCCACACCGATCCTGTTGTCGGGCAAAATCTAGTTTAGGGAATTTTAATATTTTTCTATTTTTGCGGAATCATTCCTTTTTGGCCAGTCATCCCCGTCTGACAAATGAAGTGAGGGGCTGGGATTGTTTATTTTGTTATTCTTAACAGATCCACACCGATCCTGTTGTCGGGCAAAATCTAGGTTAGGAAATTTTAATATTTTCTATTTCTGCGGAATCATTCCTTTTTGGCCAGTCATCCCCGTCTGACAAATGAAGTGAGGGGCTGGGATTGTTTATTTTGTTATTCTTAACAGATCCACACCGATCCTGTTGTCGGGCAAAATCTAGGTTAGGAAATTTTAATATTTTCTATTTCTGCGGAATCATTCCTTTTTGGCCAGTCATCCCCGTCTGACAAATGAAGTGAGGGGCTGGGATTGTTTATTTTGTTATTCTTAACAGATCCACACCGATCCTGTTGTCGGGCAAAATCTAGTTTAGGAAATTTTAATATTTTTCTATTTTTGCGGAATCATTCCTTTTTGGCCAGTCATCCCCGTCTGACAAATGAAGTGAGGGGCTGGGATTGTTTATTTTGTTATTCTTAACAGATCCACACCGATCCTGTTGTCGGGCAAAATCTAGTTTAGGAAATTTTAATATTTTTCTATTTTTGCGGAATCATTCCTTTTTGGCCAGTCATCCCCGTCTGACAAATGAAGTGAGGGGCTGGGATTGTTTATTTTGTTATTCTTAACAGATCCACACCGATCCTGTTGTCGGGCAAAATCTAGGTTAGGAAATTTTAATATTTTCTATTTCTGCGGAATCATTCCTTTTTGGCCAGTCATCCCCGTCTGACAAATGAAGTGAGGGGCTGGGATTGTTTATTTTGTTATTCTTAACAGATCCACACCGATCCTGTTGTCGGGCAAAATCTAGTTTAGGAAATTTTAATATTTTTCTATTTTTGCGGAATCATTCCTTTTTGGCCAGTCATCCCCGTCTGACAAATGAAGTGAGGGGCTGGGATTGTTTATTTTGTTATTCTTAACAGATCCACACCGATCCTGTTGTCGGGCAAAATCTAGTTTAGGGAATTTTAATATTTTTCTATTTTTGCGGAATCATTCCTTTTTGGCCAGTCATCCCCGTCTGACAAATGAAGTGAGGGGCTGGGATTGTTTATTTTGTTATTCTTAACAGATCCACACCGATCCTGTTGTCGGGCAAAATCTAGTTTAGGAAATTTTAATATTTTTCTATTTTTGCGGAATCATTCCTTTTTGGCCAGTCATCCCCGTCTGACAAATGAAGTGAGGGGCTGGGATTGTTTATTTTGTTATTCTTAACAGATCCACACCGATCCTGTTGTCGGGCAAAATCTAGGTTAGGAAATTTTAATATTTTCTATTTCTGCGGAATCATTCCTTTTTGGCCAGTCATCCCCGTCTGACAAATGAAGTGAGGGGCTGGGATTGTTTATTTTGTTATTCTTAACAGATCCACACCGATCCTGTTGTCGGGCAAAATCTAGTTTAGGGAATTTTAATATTTTTCTATTTCTGCGGAATCATTCCTTTTTGGCCAGTCATCCCCGTCTGACAAATGAAGTGAGGGGCTGGGATTGTTTATTTTGTTATTCTTAACAGATCCACACCGATCCTGTTGTCGGGCAAAATCTAGTTTAGGGAATTTTAATATTTTTCTATTTTTGCGGAATCATTCCTTTTTGGCCAGTCATCCCCGTCTGACAAATGAAGTGAGGGGCTGGGATTGTTTATTTTGTTATTCTTAACAGATCCACACCGATCCTGTTGTCGGGCAAAATCTAGTTTAGGGAATTTTAATATTTTTCTATTTTTGCGGAATCATTCCTTTTTGGCCAGTCATCCCCGTCTGACAAATGAAGTGAGGGGCTGGGATTGTTTATTTTGTTATTTTTAACAGATCCACACCGATCCTGTTGTCGGGCAAAATCTATGTTAGGAAATTTTAATATTTTCCTATTTCTGCGGAATCATTCCTTTTTGGCCAGTCATCTCTGTCTGACAAATGAAGTGAGGGGCTAGGATTGTTTATTTTGTTATTCTTAACAGATCCACACCGATCCTGTTGTCGGGCAAAATCTAGTTTAGGAAATTTTAATATTTTTCTATTTTTGCGGAATCATTCCTTTTTGGCCAGTCATCCCCGTCTGACAAATGAAGTGAGGGGCTGGGATTGTTTATTTTGTTATTCTTAACAGATCCACACCGATCCTGTTGTCGGGCAAAATCTAGGTTAGGAAATTTTAATATTTTCTATTTCTGCGGAATCATTCCTTTTTGGCCAGTCATCCCCGTCTGACAAATGAAGTGAGGGGCTGGGATTGTTTATTTTGTTATTCTTAACAGATCCACACCGATCCTGTTGTCGGGCAAAATCTAGTTTAGGAAATTTTAATATTTTTCTATTTCTGCGGAATCATTCCTTTTTGGCCAGTCATCCCCGTCTGACAAATGAAGTGAGGGGCTGGGATTGTTTATTTTGTTATTCTTAACAGATCCACACCGATCCTGTTGTCGGGCAAAATCTAGGTTAGGAAATTTTAATATTTTCTATTTCTGCGGAATCATTCCTTTTTGGCCAGTCATCCCCGTCTGACAAATGAAGTGAGGGGCTGGGATTGTTTATTTTGTTATTCTTAACAGATCCACACCAATCCTGTTGTCGGGCAAAATCTAGGTTAGGAAATTTTAATATTTTTCTATTTCTGCGGAATCATTCCTTTTTGGCCAGTCATCCCCGTCTGACAAATGAAGTGAGGGGCTGGGATTGTTTATTTTGTTATTCTTAACAGATCCACACCGATCCTGTTGTCGGGCAAAATCTAGTTTAGGGAATTTTAATATTTTTCTATTTTTGCGGAATCATTCCTTTTTGGCCAGTCATCCCCGTCTGACAAATGAAGTGAGGGGCTGGGATTGTTTATTTTGTTATTCTTAACAGATCCACACCGATCCTGTTGTCGGGCAAAATCTAGGTTAGGAAATTTTAATATTTTCTATTTCTGCGGAATCATTCCTTTTTGGCCAGTCATCCCCGTCTGACAAATGAAGTGAGGGGCTGGGATTGTTTATTTTGTTATTCTTAACAGATCCACACCGATCCTGTTGTCGGGCAAAATCTAGTTTAGGAAATTTTAATATTTTTCTATTTTTGCGGAATCATTCCTTTTTGGCCAGTCATCCCCGTCTGACAAATGAAGTGAGGGGCTGGGATTGTTTATTTTGTTATTCTTAACAGATCCACACCGATCCTGTTGTCGGGCAAAATCTAGGTTAGGAAATTTTAATATTTTCTATTTCTGCGGAATCATTCCTTTTTGGCCAGTCATCCCCGTCTGACAAATGAAGTGAGGGGCTGGGATTGTTTATTTTGTTATTCTTAACAGATCCACACCGATCTTGTTGTCGGGCAAAATCTAGTTTAGGAAATTTTAATATTTTTCTATTTTTGCGGAATCATTCCTTTTTGGCCAGTCATCCCCGTCTGACAAATGAAGTGAGGGGCTGGGATTGTTTATTTTGTTATTCTTAACAGATCCACACCGATCCTGTTGTCGGGCAAAATCTAGTTTAGGGAATTTTAATATTTTTCTATTTTTGCGGAATCATTCCTTTTTGGCCAGTCATCCCCGTCTGACAAATGAAGTGAGGGGCTGGGATTGTTTATTTTGTTATTCTTAACAGATCCACACCGATCCTGTTGTCGGGCAAAATCTAGTTTAGGAAATTTTAATATTTTTCTATTTTTGCGGAATCATTCCTTTTTGGCCAGTCATCCCCGTCTGACAAATGAAGTGAGGGGCTGGGATTGTTTATTTTGTTATTCTTAACAGATCCACACCGATCCTGTTGTCGGGCAAAATCTAGGTTAGGAAATTTTAATATTTTCTATTTCTGCGGAATCATTCCTTTTTGGCCAGTCATCCCCGTCTGACAAATGAAGTGAGGGGCTGGGATTGTTTATTTTGTTATTCTTAACAGATCCACACCAATCCTGTTGTCGGGCAAAATCTAGGTTAGGAAATTTTAATATTTTTCTATTTCTGCGGAATCATTCCTTTTTGGCCAGTCATCCCCGTCTGACAAATGAAGTGAGGGGCTGGGATTGTTTATTTTGTTATTCTTAACAGATCCACACCGATCCTGTTGTCGGGCAAAATCTAGTTTAGGGAATTTTAATATTTTTCTATTTTTGCGGAATCATTCCTTTTTGGCCAGTCATCCCCGTCTGACAAATGAAGTGAGGGGCTGGGATTGTTTATTTTGTTATTCTTAACAGATCCACACCGATCCTGTTGTCGGGCAAAATCTAGTTTAGGAAATTTTAATATTTTTCTATTTTTGCGGAATCATTCCTTTTTGGCCAGTCATCCCCGTCTGACAAATGAAGTGAGGGGCTGGGATTGTTTATTTTGTTATTCTTAACAGATCCACACCGATCCTGTTGTCGGGCAAAATCTAGTTTAGGAAATTTTAATATTTTTCTATTTTTGCGGAATCATTCCTTTTTGGCCAGTCATCCCCGTCTGACAAATGAAGTGAGGGGCTGGGATTGTTTATTTTGTTATTCTTAACAGATCCACACCGATCCTGTTGTCGGGCAAAATCTAGGTTAGGAAATTTTAATATTTTCTATTTCTGCGGAATCATTCCTTTTTGGCCAGTCATCCCCGTCTGACAAATGAAGTGAGGGGCTGGGATTGTTTATTTTGTTATTCTTAACAGATCCACACCGATCCTGTTGTCGGGCAAAATCTAGTTTAGGAAATTTTAATATTTTTCTATTTCTGCGGAATCATTCCTTTTTGGCCAGTCATCCCCGTCTGACAAATGAAGTGAGGGGCTGGGATTGTTTATTTTGTTATTCTTAACAGATCCACACCGATCCTGTTGTCGGGCAAAATCTAGGTTAGGAAATTTTAATATTTTCTATTTCTGCGGAATCATTCCTTTTTGGCCAGTCATCCCCGTCTGACAAATGAAGTGAGGGGCTGGGATTGTTTATTTTGTTATTCTTAACAGATCCACACCGATCCTGTTGTCGGGCAAAATCTAGTTTAGGGAATTTTAATATTTTTCTATTTTTGCGGAATCATTCCTTTTTGGCCAGTCATCCCCGTCTGACAAATGAAGTGAGGGGCTGGGATTGTTTATTTTGTTATTCTTAACAGATCCACACCGATCCTGTTGTCGGGCAAAATCTAGTTTAGGAAATTTTAATATTTTTCTATTTTTGCGGAATCATTCCTTTTTGGCCAGTCATCCCCGTCTGACAAATGAAGTGAGGGGCTGGGATTGTTTATTTTGTTATTCTTAACAGATCCACACCGATCCTGTTGTCGGGCAAAATCTAGTTTAGGAAATTTTAATATTTTTCTATTTTTGCGGAATCATTCCTTTTTGGCCAGTCATCCCCGTCTGACAAATGAAGTGAGGGGCTGGGATTGTTTATTTTGTTATTCTTAACAGATCCACACCGATCCTGTTGTCGGGCAAAATCTAGGTTAGGAAATTTTAATATTTTCTATTTCTGCGGAATCATTCCTTTTTGGCCAGTCATCCCCGTCTGACAAATGAAGTGAGGGGCTGGGATTGTTTATTTTGTTATTCTTAACAGATCCACACCGATCCTGTTGTCGGGCAAAATCTAGTTTAGGAAATTTTAATATTTTTCTATTTCTGCGGAATCATTCCTTTTTGGCCAGTCATCCCCGTCTGACAAATGAAGTGAGGGGCTGGGATTGTTTATTTTGTTATTCTTAACAGATCCACACCGATCCTGTTGTCGGGCAAAATCTAGTTTAGGAAATTTTAATATTTTTCTATTTTTGCGGAATCATTCCTTTTTGGCCAGTCATCCCCGTCTGACAAATGAAGTGAGGGGCTGGGATTGTTTATTTTGTTATTCTTAACAGATCCACACCGATCCTGTTGTCGGGCAAAATCTAGGTTAGGAAATTTTAATATTTTTCTATTTCTGCGGAATCATTCCTTTTTGGCCAGTCATCCCCGTCTGACAAATGAAGTGAGGGGCTGGGATTGTTTATTTTGTTATTCTTAACAGATCCACACCAATCCTGTTGTCGGGCAAAATCTAGGTTAGGAAATTTTAATATTTTCTATTTTTGCGGAATCATTCCTTTTTGGCCAGTCATCCCCGTCTGACAAATGAAGTGAGGGGCTGGGATTGTTTATTTTGTTATTCTTAACAGATCCACACCAATCCTGTTGTCGGGCAAAATCTAGGTTAGGAAATTTTAATATTTTTCTATTTCTGCGGAATCATTCCTTTTTGGCCAGTCATCCCCGTCTGACAAATGAAGTGAGGGGCTGGGATTGTTTATTTTGTTATTCTTAACAGATCCACACCGATCCTGTTGTCGGGCAAAATCTAGTTTAGGGAATTTTAATATTTTTCTATTTTTGCGGAATCATTCCTTTTTGGCCAGTCATCCCCGTCTGACAAATGAAGTGAGGGGCTGGGATTGTTTATTTTGTTATTCTTAACAGATCCACACCGATCCTGTTGTCGGGCAAAATCTAGTTTAGGAAATTTTAATATTTTTCTATTTCTGCGGAATCATTCCTTTTTGGCCAGTCATCCCCGTCTGACAAATGAAGTGAGGGGCTGGGATTGTTTATTTTGTTATTCTTAACAGATCCACACCGATCCTGTTGTCGGGCAAAATCTAGTTTAGGGAATTTTAATATTTTTCTATTTTTGCGGAATCATTCCTTTTTGGCCAGTCATCCCCGTCTGACAAATGAAGTGAGGGGCTGGGATTGTTTATTTTGTTATTCTTAACAGATCCACACCGATCCTGTTGTCGGGCAAAATCTAGTTTAGGAAATTTTAATATTTTTCTATTTCTGCGGAATCATTCCTTTTTGGCCAGTCATCCCCGTCTGACAAATGAAGTGAGGGGCTGGGATTGTTTATTTTGTTATTCTTAACAGATCCACACCAATCCTGTTGTCGGGCAAAATCTAGTTTAGGGAATTTTAATATTTTTCTATTTTTGCGGAATCATTCCTTTTTGGCCAGTCATCCCCGTCTGACAAATGAAGTGAGGGGCTGGGATTGTTTATTTTGTTATTCTTAACAGATCCACACCGATCCTGTTGTCGGGCAAAATCTAGGTTAGGAAATTTTAATATTTTTCTATTTCTGCGGAATCATTCCTTTTTGGCCAGTCATCCCCATCTGACAAATGAAGTGAGGGGCTGGGATTGTTTATTTTGTTATTCTTAACAGATCCACACCAATCCTGTTGTCGGGCAAAATCTAGTTTAGGGAATTTTAATATTTTTCTATTTTTGCGGAATCATTCCTTTTTGGCCAGTCATCCCCGTCTGACAAATGAAGTGAGGGGCTGGGATTGTTTATTTTGTTATTCTTAACAGATCCACACCGATCCTGTTGTCGGGCAAAATCTAGGTTAGGAAATTTTAATATTTTTCTATTTCTGCGGAATCATTCCTTTTTGGCCAGTCATCCCCATCTGACAAATGAAGTGAGGGGCTGGGATTGTTTATTTTGTTATTCTTAACAGATCCACACCGATCCTGTTGTCGGGCAAAATCTAGGTTAGGAAATTTTAATATTTTTCTATTTCTGCGGAATCATTCCTTTTTGGCCAGTCATCCCCGTCTGACAAATGAAGTGAGGGGCTGGGATTGTTTATTTTGTTATTCTTAACAGATCCACACCGATCCTGTTGTCGGGCAAAATCTAGTTTAGGGAATTTTAATATTTTTCTATTTTTGCGGAATCATTCCTTTTTGGCCAGTCATCCCCGTCTGACAAATGAAGTGAGGGGCTGGGATTGTTTATTTTGTTATTCTTATCAGATCCACACCGATCCTGTTGTCGGGCAAAATCTAGTTTAGGGAATTTTAATATTTTTCTATTTTTGCGGAATCATTCCTTTTTGGCCAGTCATCCCCGTCTGACAAATGAAGTGAGGGGCTGGGATTGTTTATTTTGTTATTCTTAACAGATCCACACCGATCCTGTTGTCGGGCAAAATCTAGGTTAGGAAATTTTAATATTTTTCTATTTCTGCGGAATCATTCCTTTTTGGCCAGTCATCCCCGTCTGACAAATGAAGTGAGGGGCTGGGATTGTTTATTTTGTTATTCTTAACAGATCCACACCGATCCTGTTGTCGGGCAAAATCTAGTTTAGGAAATTTTAATATTTTTCTATTTCTGCGGAATCATTCCTTTTTGGCCAGTCATCCCCGTCTGACAAATGAAGTGAGGGGCTGGGATTGTTTATTTTGTTATTCTTAACAGATCCACACCGATCCTGTTGTCGGGCAAAATCTAGTTTAGGAAATTTTAATATTTTTCTATTTCTGCGGAATCATTCCTTTTTGGCCAGTCATCCCCGTCTGACAAATGAAGTGAGGGGCTGGGATTGTTTATTTTGTTATTCTTAACAGATCCACACCGATCCTGTTGTCGGGCAAAATCTAGGTTAGGAAATTTTAATATTTTCTATTTCTGCGGAATCATTCCTTTTTGGCCAGTCATCCCCGTCTGACAAATGAAGTGAGGGGCTGGGATTGTTTATTTTGTTATTCTTAACAGATCCACACCGATCCTGTTGTCGGGCAAAATCTAGATTAGGAAATTTTAATATTTTTCTATTTCTGCGGAATCATTCCTTTTTGGCCAGTCATCCCCGTCTGACAAATGAAGTGAGGGGCTGGGATTGTTTATTTTGTTATTCTTAACACATCCACAACACCGATCCTGTTGTCCGGCAAAATCTAGTTTAGGAAATTTTAATATTTTTCTATTTTTGCGGAATCATTCCTTTTTGGCCAGTCATCCTCGTCTGACAAATGAAGTGAGGGGCTGACGAGTGTCTGCTTCGTGAAGGATTTTTGGCCACGTGGTTGTTTCTACTCCTCTGAGTGGTGTTTGGCTCATATTGCTTGTGGTAATGGAAGCTCTATTTCATGCTCTTCTCCGAGGGAGAAGCATACGTCGTATGATGTCTCGTGTGATTGAGCTTTTTAGATGCTCGACGTCTTACTTGCATCGTCGACCCCTCCCAGGAGCAGTGAGACTTTGACGCAGGTGGAGAGGCTTAAGTATCCACAATGAACCTTCAAACGATGCCGGCGGGAGTCTGGCAAGTCACTCCTGGCAGGTTTAACCACGCCGGTAAGGTCGAGGGGGAGTGGAGAAAACAAACGACTGCTCAAACCTAAGGCATGTGCTCTAAAGCATGTTGGAGCTATACAAATTCGGATAGCCTGGAGCCGTCGACAATGGTGCGCTAGTTGCTGAGGTTGTTTTCACTTTGGCGTGTTTAACTCAGATTACTTATGTTAACTGAACGAATCGGTCAGTGGATTCAGGAATTTTCATAGAGTCGCGGTTTGTGCGTGAGTCGGAAAAATGCAGATATTCTCAGCGTCATTTTGAAATTTTAGTTTTCGTTTTAAATGTATGTGCAACGCTTCAGCCAATTTCACTAATGTTTAAATTGTCTGAAAATTTTCTTTTATTCTTTTGATTGTCAATATTAATCACAACATATGGTTCAAATTGTTTCATTGGACAAAGTACACTTTTACTAACAAAAAAACAATATGTACTACAAAAGCTAACTTTGATATAAGCAGATTATTCAGCTTTATTGTATAAAAAACTGTAGGCACGGATGAATATGGCACATACATACATGTTATTTAGAAATTATTAATAGTCTAATAATAAACTCAAATCTATTAATATATGACCTGCATTTACAACAGAACCAATTTGGGGTCCTGGTGTTATAGGTGTAGAACATTTTGTAATTTTCAGTTTCTAAATTTCAAATGTGAAAATCGTACCTACATTTTAATCTTTATTTATCTGAATGGACTGTACATTTCAGTAGGTAATTATACAAACAGGTATAAAAATAACTACAAACTATTTGACTAAATTTGAATAATATCATTAACGCGCTGATTAGCAATACAAAATAAAAACAATTTAATTTGTCTACATGTTAATTTTTCATTTTGTTATTCAACGCACGTTTTAACAGTCTGTATATCGTATTAATGTAATAACGAGTGTAATAATTAACGTGACCGTAAGAAAACGATGAAGTTGTTATTAGTCTCGGCGTTCTTAATAAAACATATACCTGAATATGCCGATAATCAGGGCCGTGGAGAAAGGGGGGTTTAGGGGGTCAACCCCTCCCTCAAGACAAAACCTACTCTCCTATACAATATACTCGTTAATAAAAACAAACAACAGCAAATTATGTGTTCAAACTTACCCCCCCCCCCCTATGGTCAACGACTAGCTACGGTCCTGCCCATAATTCTTATTTATCGTAAGTGTTGTCGAATATTTTCCCAAAATGACGTTCTACGACCTGTTCATTCAACACGCACGAAATTCAATAAAAATTTACATAAGAACTATGCCCCTTCAGAGCAAATTCTATAAATTACATAAACTAAGAAAAATAATTAGTTTTATGTGGATTTTCCTAAACAATGCGAAAAGTTAATTAACAAGAAAGAAGATTTCTTGCTTTAGACATAATTGTGTAGATAATAGTTTCAATAAGTTACTGCTAGATGACACTGCTGTCAAAAACTAACTAAATTATTTAGGGATATTTTTTGTTTAGTGCGTTTTGCTGCAAAGGGCAGGAGTTAACTATTTTAAGTACAGTAAAAAGGTATTGGAAACTGCTCTAGTTATCCTTTGGTAATGATAAATTTAGTAATGGGACATATTGACTGTTTCATAAGGCTACTAAATTTGTGACGTGCAACATAAAAATCCCTAAATATCAGTCCACCAGTACGGTTTTTGATTAAAATGGCTTTGAAATCACTATAAGGTATACTTTTTACATTATTTTGCAATTTACAATAAAGCATTATTTATCAATGAAATATACCAACAATAATTAATACACCATTATATACCAGTCTCTCAGCCTATAGCCTAGAAGAAAATAAAGGAACAGTTTTTCTGTAAACTTAATTCTTTCATAACTTATTATGGTGATTATTTACAACCACAGGTGTCTTATTTTATGACTTCCAACTATCATTTTTGTTGTGTTTTCAATTGATTAAATTAAATGTTGTAAATCCAAGGTGATTACCTACTCCTCATATGGAATCATGGAAAATTAAGAATGACAACAATAAGAATTTCAAAGAATTCTGTGCTTTAACAAGTTGCGAGTAAATATGAAATGAATGTTATAAAAACCAAAGAAAACGCAAGAGGAACAACATAAAAGGACCTTTTGTAGTAACCGGTGTGAAGACAGGAGCCAAAAATAGCAAGCAGTAGCTACCAAAACGCTCGAATGATCATGGGCGTTCGTCGCAATAAAATTTCGAATATTTAAAAAAATTGTTTGTAAAAAAAGCGTACCTACAATTGGTTGAAATTAAGACTTATGATGAGATTTTCGATATAGAAAAACTCAAAATTCATAAAAAAAAAATGAACAAACGAAATACTAATAATATCTCCCTACTACTGAGAAATAAAAAATATTCGATTAAATTTAATCTATTGGTTAAATCTGAAATTAGTGTCAAACGATAGCTTATGAAAGTTAAGATAGGAATGTGCAAACCGTTTTGCATGATCTCAAACCGTTTAGATTTTACAGGGTGTCAAGTTTCAAAATGTCAATATTCACCTGTCAATATTTTAAAAACAGTTGAAGATAGGTATAGGACATGGTACATGAAACAGGTTTAGAATTCGATGCAGAATTCAAAAATGAAATAAAAAATAGGTGTTTTCACTTGAAAAAATAAAGTTGATGGTCGTAACTTATTTTTCGGCTACCCTGTATACATGAATTTAGCATAAAAAAACCGCATTAAAAGATAAAAATCGATGAGTCCGAGCGTTTTTCCAAAAGAAAAGTTAAGAAAGTTAGGAAAAAAGTTTAAATACAAAAGTTGTTTGGTTTTTCACGTATTATCTTTTGGCTAGGTCGAAAAAAAATTGAATGTCGTAAATTTGAGGAAACCAATTGAACATAATATTTTTAAATGGGACACCCTGTATAATTTTACACGCTTGGGTAAACATTTTTTTCCTGATTTCAAAAATATTATTTTTTTGACATTTGCACTGACAGTTCTCGAAATCTTTAATATTTAATGTTTGCAATAAATCATAAAAAAAATATTAAAAAACGAAAATATTTGAAAATGTTTAAATAACGAAGGAGGTTACATCGAATATTAAATTATTTAAATTTAAATATTTTTTATTACTGTTGGTTTCTACTGATAAATATTTTTAGTTCTTTGTATTTTTTGTATTTTTTTATGGTACTCGCTGTCGAATATTTCGAAAACTGTCAGTGCAAATGTCAACAAAATATATATTTTTGAAATCAGAAATAAAATGTTTACCCAAACGTGTAAAATTATACAGGGTGTCCCATTTAAAAATATTATGTCCAATTGGTTTCCTCAAATTTACGACATGCAATTTTTTTTTCGACCTAGCTAAAAGATAATACGTGAAAAACCAAACAACTTTTGTATTTAAACTTTTTTTCTAACTTTCTTAATAACCCCTGTAGGTAGGGGTCAAAATATACGCGAATACACTGTACATCTGGGACTCACTACTCACTGTAATATCTATCAGTTAATAACAACTGTGGATAAGCGAGTAAAGTAAATATTATTTCATAACATTTTAAGATCCTACTTGAAATGTATTTTAAAAAAGAATTTGTGTATATATACCATTTATTTTGAAAAGTTATCAGAACCACATATCTATAAAATGAAAACTGAGTTTCTCTCCGTATTCTAATCTACAAAAATGCATACGTTCTACTACTAATTGATTAATCACTATTATTAACAAGCACTCAGTTGATAATTACAGTAATAAAACATTTTTTCTACCTTGACAATCGCTGAATATCTCAGAAGGCAAATAAACACAACTGGCACTAGTTGACCGCGACGCGTGTATAAATTCGATCTTGGGCTGCCTCAGGGCTTTTACTTCTACCAGACCAGTCCGCACACCAAGAGCAATATTTATAAACAAACTATAGCGGCCAAGAAATTTTTGAACCTTAAATTTGTCCACCACTACAATCTCTTGAACTTGAACTTGTCTCGAGAGTGGATACATTTGGACAGGATGCCAGCTTTCATAGTTTCGGAAAATTTAATGCATCTAGCGTAGGACAAGGACAATTTTATATGCGCGAGAATGGGAGTGAAGCATAGAAAATTGATTAGATTTTATTTCATTTCCATACTACGAATTTGTAACATATGGACATATGGAGGAAGATAACTGGATTGTTGAGTTTAGAAACTAAAATATTTATATATGTATAGGTGAATTTTTGTGGGTACAGGGATCAGTATTTTATATAAAAACCAAATTCTTTAATAAGTCGACGTTTCGTTTATTTTATAAACATCCTCAGGTAAACCATGGGTTTCTTGGAGGACATGAAAAACACATATGGAGGAGAAGTATGTCCTGAGGATGTTTATAAAATAAAGGAAACGTCGACTTATTAAAGAACTTGGTTTTTATGTAAAATACTGATCCCTGTACCCACAAAAATTCACCTATAACTATGTATAGGTGAATTGGATCACCAATCTCGAGAAGAAATAAAATATTTATGTATGCCTACATTGGAATCTCACGCTTGGAATCCAGTTTTCATTTTTGCAAAAAATTGTAGTTTTTGTGAAATATTAGTGAATCCAGAATTACAGGTTTGTTTTAAAATTAATCAAAACCAGACGTAATTAGTAATTTTTAATTAATTGTAAAAAAACTTGTCATGAATCTACTGTTAATGACATACCATTTAAAATGTTTAATGAGGAGAATACTTTGACAAATAATATAGTTCTGTCAATAGACATTTTTATATATTTATAATTTTCCAAAAGTTCGTTATACCAAATGTATAGGGTATTCGCGTATATTTTGACCCCTACCTACAGGGGTTATTAAGAAAGTTAGGAAAAAAATTTAAATACAAAAGTTGTTTGGTTTTTCAAGTATTATCTTTTGGCTAGGTCGAAAAAAAAATAGAATGTCGTAAATTTGAGGAAACCAATTGAACATAATATTTTTAAATGGGACACACTGTATAATTTTACAGGCTTGGGTAAACATTTTTTTCCTGATTTCAAAAATATATATTTTTTTGACATTTGCACTGACAGTTTTCGAAATCTTTAATATTTAATGCTTGCAATAAATCATAAAAAAAATATTAAAAAATGAAAATATTAGAAAATGTTTAAATAACTAAGGAGGTTATATCGAAAATCATTAAATATTTTTTATTACTGTTGGTTTCTACTGATACATATTTTTAGTTCTTTGTACTTTTTTATGGTACTCGCTGTCGAATATTTCGAAAACTGTGAGTGCAAATGTCAACAAAATATATATTTTTGAAATCAGGAAAAAAATGTTTCCCAAACCGTGTAAAATTATACAGAGTGTCCCATTTAAAAATATTATATTCAACTGGTTTTCCCAAGTTTACATCATGCAATTTTTTTTCGACCTAGCTAAAAGATAATACGTAAAAAACCAAACAACTTTTGTATTTAAACTTTTTTCTAACTTTCTTAATAACTCCTGTAGGTAGGGGTCAAAATATACGCGAATACCCTGTACAGGGATGTTCAAATTGATCGGTTTTTAAGGGTTACTGCGAATCTGTCATAGATAGAGTAAATCTGATAAACAAGTCTAGAGCTCTTTTTTGGAGAAAATAACAATGGCGCAAACCTCATTTCTCTATCTCTTACCGTTTTCGAGCTACCGGGCGTTTCTAGATTTTTGACTAAACCGATTGGAGCCATTATCTCGTTTCCCTTTCAAGATATCTTAAAACGGTTTGAACATCCTACAGGCACTTTTTTGACATACATTCGATGGCATAAAAATGTGATAATATTTTTAGTTTTCGTGATTTGACCACTACTTGTGGTTTTTTTATATGGAACTCTTAATTGAAAATTATTTCTCCAAATGCCTGAAGGATATGCATATTACATCCTCAGGACATCAGATATTTAATCTAAAGCGATGAAATTTATATTGTGAATGTAACCAAATATTTACATTCACTGGTTTTAATAGTGCCATTTTACAGCTTATTTATAATAGATTTTACATTAAAAATATCTCCAGTTTGGTTCACCTCAGATGAACAGAGGATATTCTTTTAGGTGTATCCTAACACTAAAACAAAATATCGTGTAGAAAAGATATACTGTCTGGAAGTAATAGTTTCCATAATTCCAAAATTTGAAGTCACTGCAATTGGAATGGAAATAGATCTTGATTGAACAAATATATTCTTAATTTTTTAACACCTGATTAGTTGTTGAACATATTTAATTAATTTCTTGTCATATTTAGGTAACGCATAAATTGGGCATCCGCTTAAACATACACAGAGTAAAATTTGAAAGATAACAATTGTTTATAAAATTTTATTAGTAAATTTAATCAACTTTTCACAGGTCAGAAGATAGGTTATCAAAATAATAAAAAATTATAAGAAACTATTAGAATATCATGATAATGATAATACTAATAAATATCTATATGTCTGCTAAGATTTAGCTGTAAAAGCAATATATTAAGAAGGAACAAAGAAATTCAAAAAATAACGAAAACTTTCATCCTCAATTATCTATCAAAGGATTGGTATCTATGGGAAATGATGGGACATGTCGATTTTTATTTGAAGGGATTACATTTTTCTATTATTGGCATTGATAAAGCGTGCCCCAAAAAAGAGAAGTTTACCACAACCTCTATTTTTTAAATAGAACACCCTGTGTTTTTCACGCTGTCGTTGTTAGGCTACAAACACTACCAAGTCTTTCTCCAACACATTGCTTTTATAGTATATTTTTCCGCCTCTATTCCTATATGTAATTTTAAAAATTTAAAAAATCTAATACATTTTTTTTAATAGTGTTATCCACATCTTTTAGATAGATAGATATAGATTTAAATAATGAAATATTAAACAAGCATCTACATTACATTAAAGGTAATTATTTTTTGTCATATACCTTTTGTATTGAATTTTAATGAAAAAATGTATTAAAAAGGAAACTGTATTACATTTTTTAAATTTTTAAAATTATATATAGGAATAGAGGCGCCTAAATTCATTATATTCCACACGACGGCGACGGGCCGACTATAAAAATAATTTTAATATTCTTGTGCAGAAGCCGGATCAACCATATGAATCAAATATTAAAATCTTTGATTCATGCGATGATGCAAAATGATATTCCTCACGTGTGGAAAAACCGCAAATTTCTCTTCAACAATGCCCGAACATGGCAGAGATTATGCCAAACCTCTCTGCTTTCTTTCTTCTTTCTGCTGTGTTTCACAGCTTATGGTTTTCCAACTCAAAATATTTGTTCCAATGTTATTGTTATGTTGCCAAGTTAAGAATTAATAATTTATTTGCTTTTATACGGTCGTAATAAATATGTCACAGTATATTCGTTTTTTTATTGTTTTTATTCATAAACACCATTCAAATGTGATTGAGAGATATTTATGTAAAAGGTGCTTAAATTTTTCTTTCAAATGAAAAACCATGTAGATATGTTTTATTCATAAATCCTTTTAGGTCGACTTGTTTCCCGTTATTCTGTCAAATGCGAAAATGTTTTCTTTAATGACTAAATTTATACTTATTTCCTCATTTCTCCAACTGAACGACTTCCCTTAAAAATGTAGCAACGCCGCCCAACATGCCGGAAGTGAATAGAACGTGTCTCTGTTCCACTAACTGAAAATGCTTGCTGTTTCTTACTGGTTTTGTCCACCACCTGAGCAGAGTTCAGGTGCCTAGCACGGTTTTGGAACTTCGTGCAAATTTTTTGTTCGCGTTTCTGTGCTTTCTACTGCTTACTTATAGTTTGAAATTTAACTATTGCGGCGGATAATTCAGTTTTTATAATATTTAATATATTACATGAAGGTATTCATTTCACGGTTCAACAAAATAATTGGTAATGCAATGATCAAGAACATTTAAATCGGTTAAAAAATGTCCAAATTCTTTTACAAAAGAATACAAATAAATTACAATTTAGCAATGCCGCAAGCAAAGGATAAAAAATGTTTACGATTGATTTAAGAATTTTTAAATAAATTAAAAATGGATTCACACAAAATAGACACACTGTATATAGCGGTTGGAAGCTTCTTTTTTGAGATAAATGTACTTGTTTTTCACTAAATCGAAGTTCACATAAATCATTGAAAAGCGAGAAAATAATTAATTACTTAGATGTAATATTTATATGCATACTAAACATTTGTTTACTTCTTTGCAACAAAACTCGTTATTATATAATGATTTTTCTTTGTAGGTAATACGTATTTCTAACACTGATTACAATAATATAATAATTCTTAATCAAGCAACGAGCCATAGGTAGGTATATTATTTATATTCTTGTCATTTTGATAATTAATTTAATCCGAATTATAATGTCTGTTGTAACCGCTATTGAATATTTTATGACGTAGCGCAACTGTCTGTCGACCATTTTGAATATAATGCCTTAGCAAGGGAATATTTTTGGCTTTAATAAAAAAAATACTTATACGGGGTCGTTCAAATTGTAGAAATTCATCATTTGTACGTATCTTTATCTTAATATATTTTAAATGATGAAAGTTGGGTGTGACATTTTTAATAATAATAATAATAAGTTGAAAGTTGACCCGTTCAGTTGAAGCCCAAGATAAAGCTGCAGAACGTAATCTTCTGCAGCTATAAGAGCCTCGAAGACCATGGCTTATCCGAAAGGCTGACCTTTGTTTCTTAAGGTCAGCGGGGCTTAAGTCGGAAACCGATGAATTTATAAAGGCTTGCCAGGATGGTGTATGGAACACCCTCGTCTATCGAATTCGTTTGACCGGAATATGTACTCTCGGCCTATATCCATAGACATAATGCGGTTTTACGAGTGCTTTACTACTTTATACGGTACTCGTACTAGATAGACGAGACACCAGAGCTGCCATACGCTCCGGGGGATATTGACTCCGTTGTGGGGAATGAGAGGTGCCGAATTTATTGAAACTACTCATTTCCCACGGTCAGAAAGATTCGAGCCAATAAGCCTGATGTAGTTCTCCTCGACCATCAGCTCAAGACAATGTTTGTCATCGAGTTCCGGCCCCTACCGAGACCAACATTGTCTTGAAAGACGAGGAGAAACGGACGAAATATCGAGACCTTTTCTTCGAATTCCGCAGCCTCCATCCAGAACATACTGTGAAGCTTGTAGTATACTGATAATAGGGGTCCTCGGTGGAGCAAGAAATACACTGCTTTCAGAACTGAAAATCATACCGGCATGCCGAAATTCGGCAGATCTTCTAGCCGGAAGAATGCAGAAGGCAGTCATTCTGGGTTCACTACGGCTACTCAGGGCACAAGATTCCCGGACTCAGTAGTTATTCACCCCACAAACGTGGGGAATAGCTAGAATAGCTGGGAGTAGAAATATTAAAATTTAATCTATTTCATTCACAGCACTGTTCAAATTTATTCAGCTCATGCTGTAGGTTGTTGCAATCATCACTAGAATTCATCGAGGTAAATAATGTCAAATCGTCAGCAAATAATTGTTTCAGACAGTCGACAAGCTGAATTAGGTCATTGACAAAGATAGGAAATAGAAGGGGACTTAAATTGTTGCTTGCCTTAATGAAACTAATATACAGTCTGTCCATAAAGTAACTAGAGAGTTTTAACAAAATACAGGGTGAATCATGTAAAATGAAGTTGATTCTGACGAAAAATTCAATTGTTCAAATTCAAAGATGGAGCCACGGGCGCTGTCAACTCAATTTTTTTTAAATGGCAAAGTGTGCCGTGTTGCATCTCATTTAAAAGGTAATTCAATTCTCTACATTCTCGTTCTTGATAAATGACAATCGAGTTATCCGTTCTCTAGTTACAAACGTTTGTATTAAAGATATTTAAAAATTATGCTTTTATCAAGTCTCCTTGCCTCGCTTGCCACTATCACTGAAACGTCAATAAGGTTCGAGAACGTAGTTTAGCGTTTAATTTAAGAGTGTTTGAAAGTTTCTACAGGTTTTTTTCTTAATTTTTTATGTTATTCGATTTGATAGATTTGATAGATTTAAGAGAAAATTTAAGAGGGGAACGGTACTTAAGAACCATGCGGGTGGAAATTTTTCCAAAGATAGAAAGAATAGCAGACAATAACATTCAAAGTATTGTATTTCAACAGGATGGGGCCCCACCTCATTTCTATGGACCTGTTACCGATTTTTTAAATAACCATTTCCCAGACAGATGGATTAGTAGAAGGGGCCCGATAGAATGGTCGGCTCGTTCCCCGGACTTAACTCCTCTTGATTTTTTCTTATGGAGATATTTGAAGTCAAAAGTCTACAGAGCTACTCCAGTAAATACGACGAACTACAGCAACGTCTAACACATACCTATGTGTAGAAATATCTCTGCAGAAATTTTAGGAAATATCAGGCAAGAATTTCAAAGTAGACTTTTTATGTGCCAAGAAGTCAATGGACAACATTTTGAATAACTTATTTAATTCCTTTATTTTTTGTTTTTTTTGTTCAAAATTTGTTGTATTAAAATATTAATTAACATTTTGTTCATGGATCAGATTAGAAACAGAAACGCTTGTAACTAAAGAACGGCTAACTCGATTGTCATTTTTCAAAAACGAGAAAGTAGAGAATTGAATTATCTTTTAAATGAGGTGCAACACGGCACACTTTGCCATTTAAAAAAATTGAGTTGACAGCACCCGTGGCGCCATCTTTGAATTTGAGGAATCGAATTTATCGTCAGAATCAACTTCATTTTACGTGATTCACCCTGTATTTTGTTAAAACTCTCTAACTCGATTCGTTCAAAAGTTAGCCGAGGGGGGGGGGGTTACTTTATGGACAGACTGTATATAATCTTATGACAGACTACAGAAATAGAAAAAAATACAGTATATTAAAATCTGCTGAAAATCATTAAATTTACCAGGCGTTTATTACCGAATATATCTATTAGCCTTGGTAACAGTTGGCTAAAATAATGAGTAAATTTTTCATTTGTTTTAATAATAAAATTATGTAATTATTATAAACCTCTAGGAAATAAAATTTCCTTCCACTAATCTTTCAACAAGCTCCGATTACCTATTTCAGATTCTTGTTATAAGAAACAATTATAATGTACTATATTTCTCAATTCCAAAAATACGTACACCCTTGAACTCAATTTTATTTCCTAAAACGGAAAATACTGACCACTGACCTCATTTTTTAATCTCCCACATGTCTGCGGCACGTATATCAGTGCGTCAACGGAGATGCATTATTCATTTGTTTCGATTTTTGCTCAACATAACTCAATAAATAGAAAATTCAGAGAAAGTGAGGACGTACGACAGATGATTTGAGAATTTGGCCTTGCTATAAAACGGTAATTATTTCAAGACGTAAAATACCCATATAGGCTGATGGTTTAACAGGAAAAAAATATATTTTTGTGTAAAGAAAATATGCATATGAACGTTTTTTTGTATAAATCTTTTATAACTATATTCTTTAAATATTTATTTTGCACATACTTAATTTTCATAGGTTTTAAAACATATACTCGTATTACCATAGTAGTATACCTATTAATCCAAATCGAAACACCTATTACCTACACCTAAAGTACCTATTGAATGCATGTTTCTTTTATATGCCTGTATCTTGAGATAAAGTACCTTTCACAACAGTTATTCCTGTACCTCAACTAGCATTCTTACTTTGATAGATCACCCTGTATATTTTGCATTTTAGGAAAGAGTACATTTTAAGTGGAAATATGCTTGCCGTTTCAGACGTAGGGCATTTTATGAAAAAAATTACAAATTCAGATAAGGATTTGTGTAAATGGTTTTATAATTTTCTTTATACTATAGATGATCCTTGGTAAGTTTTTTTTTGTGGAAAGAACATTCAACCACTGAAGTCAAAGCCAGAATTAAGCAAAGTGAAATGACCTCGCCGATCTGCTAAAATGCGGTGATGCATGGGCGTGCGTATTCTGTTTTACCATTGGGCATATTTCAGTTAATATATACTCGTATACTATTCTATAGAATACTTCTAGCATATGCACTTCCACTTTTTTAACTAACACAAATAAGTATAAACATTGACACACAGAATAAATACACTACAATACAAAATTTTACCACAATTTTACCGCTAAGAAACGCGCGCGAAATAACCCAACATCAACGCCACTGTTAGTTTCCCTACTACCTCGAGCGCAGTCGCTTGTTGGTTCCTGATTCGACCAATCAACGTCGTTGAAGCTCAGAGAAAAGAAAGCGTAAATGCAAGAATATGTATGTTAAATAAGGATCAACAGCTTGTCGTCAACTTTACGACTTTCGCAGTTGCCACGTATTCGGAAATTCGTTGATATTATTAAGTAAAACACAAATTAAACATTGTGTTTGCTTTAATAAAGTACAATAGGGATAAGGGACGTTAAAGACAAGTAAAAAATGGGTAAATAAGGTAATTAATACGTTTCCTGTTTTAAATAAAAATACTTTAGAAATAAATGTGACAACATAGATCTACTTTTTCCGGTCATTGCACTTTGCTTAATTCTGGCTTTGACTTTAGGATAAATCATATATCTGTGTTCTGTACATGTTGCATGACAACTGAGCAGAGAATTTATTTAGTTCAAATAGAAAATCCTGTAAATTACTTTTAATGACAAAGCATTGTTTTTCCTGTAGAACTAAATTATCATTTAAGAAAAAATTTTGTTACATACTCGTAACCCTTTCCTTACCAAAGCCTACTTGATTATAAAATGTCCGATATTTATCTCATAAATTATAAATTTTGACGATCGTTTGAATTAAGTACACTAATAAGTAAAACTGTTTATGCATAAAATGAAATATTAGAATAAAACAAAACTATCAACATCAACTGGGACGTTAGAAGTTTTAAAACACTCGTTATTGACACATTATAATATGTATAGTACCTAATCGTAAAAAATACCTATTGTGGGAGGGAAAATTATCAACCTTATATTTTGGAATGACATGATTGTCTTATTTTCAATAACAAATTACAATTCTGCAACTGACTAAATTTTTAACACTTGATACTTACCCCTACATCTAAAAGGCCAAGTATACACGAAATAGAAGTCAGCAGAATCCACAAGTTGTATCCGGACATCTTTTGAAGCAAAATATTTTACACCTCACCACGGCACGCTTCTTACCTGAAGGAAATAAAAACATTTCTGCCATTATATAAGTTGCTATTTTTAAAAAAGTTGAAATTAATAATTCATTCGAGTAGACCGTAATAGGCAGCTTGGAAACATGAAATAAATTTCTGAAATTCCTTTAAGCAAAGCAAAGATTTATACCCATGTAACTGTGCCCCATATTTGCATTCAATAGAAATAATACCCATATCTATCATTAAGTCATTATCTATTTTAAAGCATCATACTTAATATTTATTTAATGAATATAATATTGCTGCCGATTGTGAAACACGAGTCTGTGTTTCGTTGAATATATGTTATTTCTTCGATTAACTATTGTGTTTTATGTAGGAATGCACCACAATTGTACCTGTCAGTCAAATTGGTTCAGATAGAATAATTTTTCCATTTTCAAGGCATTCAAACGGTATAAGCAGTCTTTGACTTTTCTATAGCAAACTTCCTGTCTAGTGGGTTTTTTAAAATCTTAAAGGTTCATGCTCCAAGCACGTTTATATGAAAGCATGAATGATAGTTAATTGAGAATTGTTTGAGGAAATGAAGAAATCATGCACAAATAATCTCGTATACAGATGGCCAGAAGACAAGACACAATAGGAAATGGCACCAAAGTCCCGATAAGAGTAGAAAAGGGCTCAACACAAGAAAGACAAAGAGTCAAATACTATGACCAGAGAGCCTGTATTAAAGGTATCTGATCTGCTAAAAGGTTTATGGCCCTAGGTTTACCATAGTAGGTTTTGCCATAGTTGTATTTCGTGACGAAAGACCACTATGGCAAAACAAAAAGCCAATACGATAATTCTGGATCTTCTAACCGTTTAATTTAAGACTCAATAGGCACTATTGAGGACAGAGGTCCACAAGTGGTAGAAGCAACATGAAAATTCTGTCAAGAAGAATATCGTGAAGTAATCACAATTCATTTCCTAAAGCCCTCGGCCGTGGGCAGTGATACAAAGGTGAAAACTAGATAGGAAATTCTAAATATATGTTTACTTAGGCTAAAGAACTAATCCTGGTTGACTGGCTAAGCGTAGAAGTGACTGGTTTTGGTCTGATTGTTAATTTAGTCCGAGGAAACTAAAGGGATGCCCACAGATTGAATCAATCTTGATCCAGATCCATATTCAGTAAAAACAATGATGATCCTTATCGAGGGTCAGATCCATCTGATGTGCATCCATCTATCCGTCGTATCCAAAGTAATGGATGAATTTAGAATATATGTGAAAAGGATAAAAAGATGGAGAAACTACTTACACACTTTCTAACAGTTATAAGGCTACAAAAATCAAAATGAAACTTCGACAGGAACCAAATGTTCTTTAAAATCTAAACTGTTTCGATTTTGACCATTTATTTACTTCAATTTACGTACATATCAGTATGACGAAGTATCACCCTGTAGATACACCAGGCACCAATTTCAATTAATTTACCAATCAGCCCCATTACAATTATTATAATTTTTTCCCACATTGCCTCATTGCCATTCCCACATTGTATACAGGGTATTCTGTTCTCTTTCAAAAAGTTCTTTTGTTGCTGCATATTTTATTTACTAGATTTGTTTAATAAAAATTTGTAAAATTTTGCTCATTTTTAAGAGTATGTGATCGTACTATTGCCTGTATGCGCGAGTATCGTAACACCTTGTATATGTCATTAAAATAATCAAATAACAGAAATAAAGTTACTCAACACTGGCTTGTAATAAGCATTGATATTATTAAAATTAAGAAACTAAACCAAATTATATCTCTGCATTTAAATTATTTAAAAAGTAAATTTCATAAGTTCTAAAAGACGTTTTAATTAATCAAATAACAACTAATAACGTATGTGTTGTTTTTTTTTGCTTTAATAAGATTCATTATTCATTTTTGGAATGTGAGAAGTTTATTTTTGGTTTGAAAATCTTAGCGTTAAAAAATAAAGACCTGTTTCGTCGTTTTGCCTTTTATTTTAATTATAAATCTTTTTGGTAATGTAGTAGAAAACATAAAAATACTTAGTATAATTAATTATTAAGTAAAAATTTGTAATTATGCATCATATTTGACTACAAATTTCAGAATATAGGTACAATAATTTTTTAAAATAGTAAAATTCTCACCACTACTAGTAAAATTCTTTATTTAATATTTAATATACCTAGCTATTGTATGATTTAGATGTAAATATGTGTTTGTTTGTTAGTTGTAGTACTTATTTACCTCAAAATCAACTTAATCACTAATGTTACACTCAAAACACAAAAGGAAAAGAAATGTATCTTGGGATAGCTAATAGCAGACTGAGATTTCCTCGCTCTCATCATATTTTGTGTAATAGTTGTAGGAATTTATGACAAAAATTATTCCGAGTATTGCAAGCTAGTATACACCACAATAAATTTTGTTATTCAGTAGGAAGCAGGAAATGGCGCCTTGAAATAAGTCACCGATGAAATTAAATTCCAGGTACAGAGATTGAATTTGTGAATTGTGTGTCTTAATATGAAGAAAATTTAACAACTATACATACTTTGAATTTAATAGAGGATTTTTTATCCGATAAAAATCAATGTCCAATTATTTTTTAAAACTTTAATAGCGCAAATAAAAAAAATACTGAAAATACAACCTCAAATAGTTACAAATATAAAACAAAAAACAAATATAAAAAGTCAACATATAAAACAAAATTATATTTTTTCAAAAATAAAAAATATGTTATTGCATGAACTAGATATTGCAACAAAAAAACTTTCTTAAAAAACTATAAACTCAAAAATTTAACATCAAAACTGTGATTAAAATATCACAAACAAAATAATCCACAGCTAATTCTGTGGAAAACATTTGTAAAAAAATAAAAAAATCTAAAACTAACTTTTATTCAGATCACAAACATAACAGAAACCACCCTATTTCACAAAAAAACTAACCAAAATCCAAAATATAGGTAATATAACCAAAAATATGTACCTAAATAGAATAAAAGTAAATTACAAATAAGAATTTAATATAATTTGAATCGCCAATCGCAGTGAGTCAAACCGGCCCTTCGGGAATTCTCCCGAAATCCCAGCCGGCCCATCCGCCCCTGGAACGGTTCTTCAGACAGATACCTAAAAATTCGTATTTTTCACAATACTGTGTATTGACATTTCCTTTTCTTTCATTTTATATTTAAAAGTGAAGATATTTGAAAAGAAACAACTTTTTGCCAAGTAATACGTTTACATAGGATACCTGAAGATGTGACTTATATCAAGAGCCAGTGGCGTATAGAAATGGGATATAAAATAATATAAGTTTTATAAAAAAAGAACATAGTAACTCCTTTCCTTATTACGTATGATCTATGGAAAAAAAGAACCTCATTATTTAATGAAAGACTGATATTTTCAACATCTGTTTGTAACACCTATGTAATCGCAATATGCTATACCAAGTCCAGTTATTTGCGCGTGAATTACCTCACTCACACTGGCCAACTTACCTCTTATCTAGATCAATAAACTCTATTACTTAATTATTTTTTTAAATGTCAACTGAAAAAAGTGTCAGCTCAGATATTCCAGATTCAATTATCACAAGTATGATGCAAGATACAATGGAGACATATCTAAATCCAGAAGAGCCTTTCCTGAATACACCTAGAGACAAAGAAGAAGACACAATTGTACCCACTATAACGGAAGTACAAGAGAAGTATAACCAACTATATGAGAGGTACATATCACTGAAAGCCATGGCCGAGTCCCTAAAGGACCAGATATCCTCAGAAAAGGAACAGTGGAATAAGGAACTTAAAGCTACCTTAAAAATAGAAGCCCAAATGAAGCAAGGAAGCAGACACGAATGTGGTGATAGAATCACTCTCTTGAACGAAGAGGAATATAAGAAAAAGGTGGACCTTTTCAAAGATTTCATCTTCTTTCAGCATGCCACTGAGAACTTGGAAAGCATCATGAGGAAGAAAAACTACCAGAGTTGGCTTTCAGAAGTGGAAAACAAGTGTAACTTGGAACTGATGAAGATTAAGGACAGCATGATGATGCTGAAGCCTTTGAAAGACATTGCTTCTAGATGGAGCAATAAGGCAGTGGGTCAAGAGAGAAAATGTATATGTGGTGCTTCTGGAGATGAAGTTGAAAATATTCCTGTCAGAGATACGAAAGAATTGGAAATTGATGAGAGTTAAATAAACATTTTGTATCTTTAGTTCAAAATTCAACGATATAATTTGTACGAACTTATCACAAACGCCTGAATTTTTGAAAACACACCTTTAGAAGTTAGAAGACATCTTATGGATGTTAGTAGATGATTCCATAACTTTTTTTAACGACAACGGCAAAAATAAAACTACTACATTTTCTTTGTTTCACTTTTTATTCACACTAACTCTTTATTTTTACATTTCTCTATGCACTAATTGCTTGTTATAAAATGAAGATCAACATTCGCGGAACCGCGCAAAATTCGAGAAATCCACCAGAAAAGAGCGTGGTTAATATTGATCCTAAATTGGTCTGTGACAGATCTGACGTTAAATCTAACCAATGAGATATACCCGTAATCAAATCGAACCAATAAAATACCTACCTACGCAACTTATTACCATGACAACAGTTTTGTTTACAAACAGAGCTCAGGTGATTAATTACACGGTGCCAAAGGTGCGTCAACTTGACAAAAAACGCCTTGAAGATGGTTATCTTCACAGTTTATACTAATCAGATCAAAGTGAAATATAAAAGTACACTGGTCTCTAAAGCTACGATTATTGTGCTTTGCTGTGGGATGCTTTCGATAGTTTTACCATTTATATTTGCTTATAAAAGCGGAGGTGATATGTGTGACGTTGCTGTGTGTTTATTGTTTTTATTAAATATACTTTTCTTGTAGGGTTTTGGTTGAAGCGCGACATTTTTTTCGAACAACCACAAGTAAACCTAAGGGGTGATTATCTAGTAATAGCTACAACGAATAATTTAAGCAATCCTATTATTTGTAGTACCTTTCAATTTCACAAGGAAAATTTAGACTTCCTAGATGTTTGTTCAATATTTAAAGTAAGTAGGTAGGTACAAAACATGGTAGGGAAAGGGATTATTGATTTTTTATTTCAGCTACGGGAAATAGATGATAATTTTGATGGTAAAATAGACAAGATGAGTTTAAATATAGATATAAACACTTTTGATGATAAAGTGACCTCTTTACACTTGTTTCTTCCAATAAATTACAAATTAAGTGTAAGTATGCAGCCAGAAATACCTCGTCTGACATAGCGGGTTGCCTATATATCATCAGTAATTTTTTTTTAGACCGTGTGTCCTCTTCGAATGCAGGCAGCTGTAATATATCAGCAATATTTTCAAACCAGCGTAACAAATTTAAAAATTGTGGGCGATTTGTCTTTGCTTCAATCCAACCCAATTCAGTGTTACAAAAAAGGCGTTCATAATTTTTACGATTACTCCATCATCGATGATGAAGGCGAAGATTACGAACTGGAAAATATAATCGAGAAGTACTGGGACAGAAATAGTAAGTGTGTATATGAATTTCAGGAATGTGGTAATTACTCGTCGAGAATTCAGTAATTGAACGCATGTTTTTACAAATATGTTGATAATTATATTTTAAATGGTCCCTTATGTGGGTTCTAGGAAATCCTCATTAGAGCAGAAAAGTGGGATCTGTTGATATATGATTTATTTTCCTAGAAATTCGTCCAAAGTCAGATTCTATCTTCATATTTACAATGTGCGTGGCACATTTATGTCCATACGAACTAACACAAATATCTTTTAATTAATATATTCTTTATTGGTTATTTTAACTGTTTACAAATTTTTGTAGACTATTGGTGCAGTTAAAAAAATAGTGTATTGTTTTATTAAGTGATATTTTTGTAATTAATATATAGGAACGAGGTTAGTGAGTTTGGCACCTACAGGCGAGTTTTAAAAATTACTTTTTTACTTGAAATAAAACATGTTAATTTTTAAAAATAGTTTTATAAAAAGTTAATTAATTTAGTAACTAAGTAAACTAAAACTAGTTTATTGAAGTCCTTATGAACAATAATTATAGGTATAATAATCTACATGTTTGTATAAAGCACCATAATATATTACCGTTTAATATTCATCACCTAATTAGAATAAAAAATTATTAATGTTTACAAGTTTCAGTGGAAATTTTTATAATAAACTGTCGTTTATTATATATTATTATAGTTCTTAATTTACAAAGCACATTTCAGGGACAGATTGTAACACAGTAGTTTTTATTGTTTTGGTTATGTTCACATATTTGATCTGACCCCCACAGAGTATTCAGTAGTCTGTTACAACCATTAATTACTCAATTCAACTACAGGTTCTTCTTTACCAGAAATAAGCAAGACAATGTTTACTGACAGTCATTTATTTCAGTCTCAACGCGACTATCGAACGTTTACACAAGTACAACTCATGGCAGTGGAACTAAATTCAACATAAATTTAACCGTAAGATATCCCGAACATAAAATCTACTACAAACCAGGCTTTTGGCAAATAATAAAGTGGGCATGGATACAGTACTTTGCAATATACATTGTAATAGCATGGTTTATAAGTGGTATAAAAAGGTATATTTTTAAAAACAGGTTAGTATGGTTTTACAAAGATACGCCATTAGAGACAAATAAATAAATAAATGTTTACAACAGGAACAAAAATATAATTTCGTTAGTTTTAAAACCTTAACATTTATATTCTATTTAATATATCTTAAAACATATTTTCTATTTTTGTAAAATAAAGTAACGACAATACCTTCTTGTTTTATTTGTAAATTATTAAAACTTCAAGTCCAACGTGGGAAAGTCAGCATTTGGTAAAGGCACAGTATTACGTCTGTTATCTTCAAGTACAATCGTATTTTTAAGCATATCATCTACTTCAACAAACAGGTATCTGTATTCATAATCGCCTGCATCGTTCTAAGAAAGAAAAATTATAATTTTATTACAAGTTGCTACTATCAAAAACATTATTTTTTGAGGATTAAGACAGTTTTTTGCAACAGATTAATTATTTCAGAAATCTATAACCAGTTTAAATCCAATCCAGTTCCTTAATTAAAATTTTCTAAATATATCATAGCATATATTGCAGGATACATTGTTCAATTTTGAAAGCTAATTTACTAAAAATGTACTACTTTTGTAAAAAAAATGAATAAATCTGAAAGCATTAGACATTATAGAAATAAAATTGTACCTATTATTTAAAGAACAATAAACATTTTTTGCAGTTTTGCAGTTTTTTGAGTTAAATATGTTTCTTGAATTCAGAATTTCTTAAAATCCTTGTGTTCAACATTTCAAGAAGGATGTCTACTTAGGAGTTCCTCAAATTTGACTACTGATATCTTTATCAAACTACTATTTTCCAAAGAAAAATATAATATGCAATTGGAATCTAATTTAGGAAACTGAAAATGAGCTACATACATTAAACACAATTTTTTTAAAATGTAACTATGAAAAACATTACCCAAACTAAAAATTTCGTCTTAGGTAAATTCTGATTTACAAATTTAAAGTTGAAATTTCAAAATTTAAGTTAAAATTTTGAGTTTATATTCAAAACTTCCAAGAAGTTCTTATTCCAGAGTTTTCAAGACATATTTTCAATATACTTAGCCTTTCTCTGCCTTCGTACCAATAAAAATATGAGTTATCGAAACCCAATTTACCTCAAACATATCCAACTGTACAGTTCCGGTATGAAAAGTACCCTTTAAATGAAATTTCATTCTCAAATGGCGTCTACCATCATTCCCTACATACTCCACATGTGAAACATGCTGTCTTCTCCCTCTCCTGGTCTCCTCACCATACGCAGTGATTGGCTTTCCTAACTTATCTTCAACTCTATGATCTGCTATGCATTTTTTTGCTGCTTTCGTATAAATATTATTTGGACTTTTACTTGAAAAAAGCTCCCTAAACACTGCATAGAAAAGAGTTGCGGTTACGCCTACCCCTATTAATATAACTCCTACGTAGGAAGCAGTCTTAGTTGTTTCTTTAACTTTCTGACCTAAAGGTTTAACGTTTGTGTCCAAGTCAGATCTCTTTGAAGCGGTTAGTTCGCTTCTATTAGTACTTTTGCATCTCCTTAAGAATTGTTTACATAAAACGGGACTGTATCTTAATATCGGCCGGTAGTTTTCTATGATGGGTTGAATTATTCTTACAGGAATCATTTTCTATTTTCCTGAATAATAATTTTATTACTATTATTTATATAATAATTTCAAAAAAGTACATATTAAGACAGTATTTACCTTATGCTAAAATATTATTAAAAACCCAACGATTACCATATTATTTCGAATAGTTTTATTATAGTAACGTTACATGTTACATTGTATCATAACCTCTACAAAATAGAAAAAGATAACCTCAATTCAATAGAAACAAATCGAAACCACAGACACAGAACAAAAGCAGATACGGAAAATCGAATAAATCGAAATCGAAACGTTGGTAGATTTGTTACTCTCCTCTGTAATAATGCCAATGCTAATGGGAATTAATTAATACTATACACATAAAAATACCTGAGCCTAAACAAGACTTTTAACCATTCCATTTATTTCTATTTATACATACATGCTTTGGTAAAATCGGTGTTTATTTTAGATCTTATTTTGTAAGACATAGTCCATTGAGATAGATAGAACTATCACAATTACCAAGTCAAAGGTTGTTATATGATGTCACTTTTTCTCAATTTTCAAACAAATTATATTTTTTAAAGGCTATTTTTTTAGTGTTTTTACTGTTTTCAGTAAATTACTGTTGGATAAACTAAATTAATAGGTAACTATGTTTGAAATTAGAAGTGAATATTTTATGGTTTTAAATGTTTCAGTTTTCCGAGAGCCTCTACTTCTACTTGTTTTGGTTTTAGCATGGATAATCCTGGACTGTAGAGGTAGAATGTAGAATTTAGAAAATAAATACAGTACAGACACAAACAGCCTATTTAATGCAACACACAATTCGTAAAATGTCTCCTCTCCACAACTGACTGACTGTGGTGGTGTGGTGTGGTGGTACCACAAAACTCTCTTCATCAAACGATATATTTACAGAACATACCTACGGCGGTACTACCACAGAATTATACACCCATATTCTGTGGTACTACTATGACCGTGGTACCCACGGGTCCCCACAGAATTATTATCGATCGCCTGAGTTATTCTATTCGATTAGCGCATATTCCGTGATTAGCGCTGGGAGCGGAGCTAGAAGTTCCAAGTTTCGCCAATAAAAAAACTTGACATTTCGCTTGACATTTGACAGTCGGTTGAACACGGCCACCTGCTAAAATAGAAAATAGGGCAAACAATGTAAAGAGTCTTGGCAGAAAGAAATCAGTTTAGAAAATGGATTGGGTGATATCAGACGAATTGTCCCTTACCGTGGGTACAGTCGTTGGATGGATCAGTGCAGGTGCTATGATAATTGGAGGTGTCATCCCCTACATCCCCCAATATAGGCAGATTAACAAGACAAAAGATGCCGAAGGCTTCTCTTTACTAGTTTGTTTAGCCCTTCTAATAGCTAACACTTTAAGGATAATGTTTTGGTAAGCACAGACTGATAAGCAGGGTAGTTTCAGCATGATTGCAATAATATTTTCAGGTTCGGTAAACATTTTGAATATCCTCTCTTGATTCAAAGTTTAGTTATGAATGTTACCATGTTCTTGATGATCCACTTGTGTGTTCGTGTTAGAAATAGAAGTCAGCTACTTCAAGCAAGGCAGAGAATTTTTACAGGTATGGATTCAAGTTTATTTTTAGGTCTAGATCAATAGTTATTAGTATCTTTAGAAAGTATTGTTTAATTGGTTGTAAATTAGATGTCAGAGGTAATGTTATATCCTGACATGCCTATAAATCTTTGACTCATTTAAGTAGTTTTATATTAAAATTCCTTCTATTTTTGATTTGACGTAATGCAGTACTGTAGCTAGAAATACTAATTAACATCCAGGTTTTTCAGTAGATTTCGTAGATATAATCTTTATTTTATTGTAATGGTGATAAGTAATATTTCTAATAGAAAAACTTGACATCTGTAGGAATTAAGCTTAAGCCTCATGTAAAATAGTCAGTTAATTGCCAAAAATCTATAGATTCAGCAAGAATTTTATAAAATTGATATTACTTTCATTTGTATATAGTTATTTCACTTTTTAACCAATACTTATTTAATTTATACCTATTCTGTGAACTACTACTACTATTAATTTTTTGTTTTCAATTATTTTGGCAGCTAAACCCTACGAAGTAAAGAGACTACTAAATTCTAAGCCTCCTCGCTCTTCTCACAGTATATGTGGTAATTTGGCTTGCACGCTTAGCTTCACGCTTTCTTACTAATCATTTTCTATATCTTCTAGAACTAACATAAAATAGCTTATTTAGCTTAGTTTAGTTTAGGTATTAGAAATAAAAGAATTGTGGGATTGATATACGTCAGGTTCTTTTACCAAATGGCTCTAAAAGATAAATTAGAATACACAAATATTACTAGATGTTTCAGATGTCACCATTTTTTATTTACAAATTACCTTTGGTCAGTAATGTGATGAAGCATCGTTATATTATTTGATATTACATGAAAAAATCAATTAACCTTATTTCAGTTTGGTGTCTCACTTAAGAATTTTGAATTTTACTAGTATATTATGACTTGACTATTGGAGAAACATGTTCCAATCTTTAATGCTAAAAATTATTCTAATACAATCTGCCTATGATAAAATATTGCGAGAGGGTGCAAAAACATAAATTTCCAAGAAAGTTTCCCAAGTTTTATTTTTCCGGAAATTTTACATCGCTATAATATATGTAAATATTTATTTATTAAAAAATTAACAATTTCAGTACTGTTTATTAAATACTGTATACCGGCCATACTCAAACATCTTTATATAATTAGGTTTTTTCGAACACACGTTTTGTTTCTAATTAAAATGTTTTCAATATGATTAAAAATAATCAAATTATAGATTCAATTCTAATGTTATCATTAGATAACAGAAGGTGCAAGGTCAGAAGTCCGAAAATAGACTAGAATGTAGCAAATCGGTATAATTCTATGATATTTATGTTGTTGATGTTGATGTTTATCAGACTTTCACTTCAGATTCTAGGAACATAATTAATCACAAGTTAAATTTAAAATGTTTAATAATTTTCACTTGTTTGCTTCATTATAACCATTTTTTTTACAAAAACCTGCTCCATTACAAATGTTTGAATGCTTCTTACTTTTTCAGCAGTTGTGATGATACTAATTAATGATTAGTTTGTGTCATTTCGTTAAGAGGACCTTTTACTATTTTTAATTTTAATAGTAACTTCATGAATGTAGTAAATAATTGGACACTACAAACTTTTTAACACATTTTATTTGATTACCCAAAAATGTTGTTCATTACACTGTATTTTCTAAAGAAACATGTTTAGTTACATTTTTTGACCAAATAATTCCTTACAAGATACCATAGTACTTTAGTACTGTTTGAGGTTAAAATTTAAAAAGGTATTGTACAAGGAGAGTGAGACGCAGGATGATTGACCGGATTCTGAATGCCCCAATAGGGTGTTTTCCGTATGTGACGAATCAAGTTATAAACCTATACATATTTAGTACCTAATACATCCACAAAGAAGTTGTAATGTGTTAAAAATTTTGCATTTTTCAGAATAAAATCAATGTTAGAAAATTTAAAAAAAGGATCTATTTTAAACGCGAACTAAAACACAAGTGACGTCATTAAGCATATAAATGGCACCCGTTTAGTGTTTGTTTATTACATATTTTAAACTGGAACTTTTTATATATATTTAAAACGTACAATATAACTAGTACTTCATAATATAACTTAAAAAACCTTGTTACCATACACGCTGATCTTTATTATAATGGAAATATAATGACTGATGTTGATAGCTTCTTGTCAAACTGTTTGTTTATATGCCTGATGACGTCACAAATATGTCTGCCGTAGTAGACGCGTTTGCGCGCCAAATGGCTAATTTAAATTTCAACTCACTTTATTTCGGTTATGCAAATGTTTGTAATTTTTTTTAACTAGACATATGTATAATAGGGAAGGAAAACTCAATTTTTTGGTATTAAAAAAAATATGTGAGAACACCCTATTGCTGTCAAAACTGGTTTCCGTTTGCTGAAATTTACTTTCCTTTCTTCTATTGTCAATTTCGAAATTTGATAGTATTGGACAATACTATCCAGTTCATTAGCGTACAAGATTTTTCGCTTGGATAAACTACATTTAGTCCAGTGGCATGCTACTAATTTTTAAATAAAAATACATTAAAAAATTGTATGTAGATACGTTACATGATTTAATTAAAGGCAAATACCAGTGTGTTTTTAAGTGTGGGACGTATTTATAGGGCCAATAGTACTACTATGACAATACGGAAATAAATTTTTTAATTCACAAGTATATCAGTAGATGATTTTTTTAAGTAAGAAGGTAGCGCTTGGACGTATCACCTATGTAACTTTACAATGGGCCTTTTCCAGTAAATTGATTTTACTATTTTATTAATATCAAACGTTATACTGGTACATAAGTAACGGTAGAATCTACCCAATTTATTAAATTGTAATTAAACCAAGTTATCTAAGTACAAAGTGACCGGTCTTCATGAATCATTTCAAACTGCGCGGTTCGCTGACATCACACTCTAGTAGCCAATAAAATCTAGACAAGTTAAAGAACGGCTCCACGTTGCCACATATAATTTTACTTTTTTCTTGGCAACGATTAAATTTACATTCTGGTAATTTTGAAATGAAAATATGTATTTTTAGGTGAAATATTCTCCATAAATTATTAGAAAGCAAATCAACATGATTATTTTACAATTTATCCCTTGAGCAAAATAATTTTTAGGTATGTTTCGCTAAAGGTGACAACACCGCACAATCTATGCTAGAATCAACTAAATGATGATTTGATAACTTAGGTTATAAAAACTAACCTTCTTGTCTTAACATTGCGCACTTCACCACTTAAAAAAGTTCATATTTGTGACGTAGAAATCGTTAACCATTTCACTGTCAACTCTTGGAAGGTTGTCTGAATTCAAGGATTTTTAACTTATATAGGATTGCTCGATCCCTAGAATTTATTAGCCGTATCACGTGATTGGGTCTTGCGGCTACGCCATCGGATTGATATACAAAATATATGAGTTAGATAGTGAAGTGACAGTGACTTGTCAACGCGTCATAGATAAGGAATCGCACAATACAGAGAGAGAAAGAGTATCCGGGTCTCGTAGTGACGTCACTAAAACGGACTATATTGAGGAATAGGGATCGAGCAATCCTCTATAAGTTAAAAATCCTTGGTCTGAATTAGCCTTAAGATTCAGACAACCGATTGACAAGAATTAATCAAAACACAAAACGAAAGTGAGGTTAAGCACACTTCATTTGACAGAACACAAAATGCAGGGCAGTCAACAGACAACAGTGAACTAGAGTATAACGTCAATGGCGCGTTATTTGAAATATATGGTAATTTTAACAATTTTTTGAAAATATACTTTTCTGGCGAAGAAAAAATTTAAAATAATACTTTTTAGGCATAACTAGGTATATATTTTATAATAAGCGAATAAAAAAAAGATGTGGAAAAGGCCTATTGTAACCTTGTAAGCAACAAACAGCTCTTCCATTTCAGTTATTTTTGGCCGTTTTGAATCCATTAATGGACAGTAAAGTGAATAAATCCCATACGGGTAGAGGATAAATATATTGCATATCTTTATCAATAAACTACTAATAAAATCATTTCGTAAATGATTACTTTTTGATGCTTAAATTACACATGCATGAAATGCACCTATTTATACACTTGTGGTTTCCACTTTTGCATTATTCACTTCTTGTTGTCCATTGGGCTAGTTTATTTCACGATTCCGCACATTATCTTTAACTGCCACTGAATAGTACTATAGCAAAAACAATGGCATAAAGACGAACTGGCACAAAAACAGGGTGAAAAAAATATAACTTAAAGGTACCTACCACCCCTATAAACATGTCTCATACGTAAAAGTAAAATGCGAGCGTATAATTTCCTTGATTTTGTTAAAAGTTTGGACAACTTTTGTTTACTGATTTATATCTGTTTTCTGTTTTCTTTTGGAGGGATCAATTTTAAACTTAAACTATAAAATACTGAGAGGTCCCCTTAGCAGTATCAACTCACTACTAACCTTCATTCTGCTTTGTTGGACGCATGCAAAAAATCTTGCCCAACTGGGGCGTATTATAATTGGTGACTGTTTTCAGATTTCGATGCGAAATTTTTCTGGAACTGGTCCGATTTCCAGTCCTACGTCGATTGCATGCTCGTCTTCACGATTGTGACGTCTTTGCTGATGTATCTGTTCATAGATTATATTGTTTTTGTTGAAATCGTCGGATTCTTGGCTGTGTTCACAGAGGCCATGTTGGGCACCCCCCAATTGGTCAAAAACTACAGGAATAAATCCACCGAAGGGATGAGGTTAGTGCGACATATGCGATAATCATACATACGACATTATAATCAGCCTTATGATGGAATTAGACATTATGAAACTGATGTGGCATGTCTTTTAAAGGAAATTAATAGTAGCAACAACATCACAGATATAAAATTCTTGTCTGATGGGTTCTATCATGGAACCTTTTGTATGTTTATGTACCGGGATATCAAAAATTATCTTGGTCAAGGGTGGTTGTGGAATGTAAAACGTTTGTCTTACTTTAAATTTGAAATAATGATGTCACTGTCACACTGACATCATCAATAACCTACAAATTTCATACCTATTTATTTCAGTTGTAAAACAATAATGAAGTACAAATTATGAAATAACGGTTTTAGTAACAAGAAAAATTAAATTACAGTAATTGTTGGAAATGTCCCCCGTTTTGTTCGATGCACAAGTTGACGCGCCTCCTCATGCTGTGAAAAGCGTTTTGCAGCATTTCTGGCGTTATGGTTGCACATTGCTGAACAATTCTTTGTTGCATTTCTTGCAAATTATTTACCGGAGTTGCGAAAATCTTGTTTTTTAAGTAAGGAAATATAAAATAGTCCATAATTGTCAAACAAGGTGATCTCGGAGGAAACTCAACTTCTGTATGCAAACTTATCAGCCGGTCATCAAAAAACTCGCGGAGGAAAGCAATATTTTCTCGTGTAGTATGTGCTGTTGCACCGTCATGCTGGAAACAACCGTACCGAAGTTCATCATCGTTTAACTGTTGCACAAATTCAGCCAAAAAGTTGTGTCTGTACCTTTCTGCGTTGACGGTGAAATCGAAAAAAATTGGCCCCATTATTCTTCTGCGAGAAACTGCCATCCAAACACCAATTTTTTGAGCATGTACTGGCGATTCAGTAAAACCATGAGGGTTATCATTGCTCCACATTCGCATATTTTGAGAATTGATGTATCCCGAAAGGTGGAACCACGCTTCATCAGAAAAAAAAGTTAAGTCCAGAAGATCGTCATTCATTAAATTATTGACAAACCAATGGCAGTAAGCAAGGCGTCTGGGGTGGTCTGCGGGCAGAAGAGCTTGATGTGCTTGCATCTTATATGGATGCATGTTCAAGGCTTTCCTTAAAATCTTATGATATGTTCCATAAGAAAGTCCAATTTCCTGAGAAAGACGTTTCAAAGGTTTTGCAGGCTCCTCATCCATACGTTGACGAACGTCATTGACAACTTTTTCTGTACGAACTCTTGGTCTACCAGCACCTTTTTTATGAGTCACACAACCAGTTTCGCGAAACACTTCAACACAATTTGTAAGGCACGCATAAAAATTGTCCGGTAATATTGCCACGTTTGGGAAGTGCTCTCGAAAATTGTCCAAACACAAACGTTGACTGTATTGCCAATTTCCATTAACTAGCGCACCCGTTCGAAAATAGGCTTCAATCATGAAAATTTTGTGCTGTGTGGTAAGAGGCATGATTCAAAAACTGGATTAGAAAATTTCAGCACAATGACTTGACAGATTCTGACACAACAAAACATATTCAAAAATTTAAAGTAAGACACACGTTTTACATTCCACAACCACCCTTGACCAAGATAATTTTTGATATCCCGGTAGCTTGTAACCATTTACATTTGGTTAACGAAAAAACATTTTTCCATGGGCAAACGACTGAAATGTTTTATTGCCTTAATTAAAGCTTAGAATTCGTTTTCGCACATCGAATACCTTTCATCTGGCACATCACCATTCATATCATCCACACTGCCTAGTTAATACAGCTTTTCTCTTTTAGCTTGAGTATGGTAGTGATGTGGACGTGTGGTGATATTTTTAAGACAATGTACTTCCTCTTGCGGGACGCACCGGTGCAGTTTTGGGTGTGCGGTTCCGCACAGGTGGCTGTGGACTTGCTAATCCTGCTACAAGTGTTCGTTTATCGGGGCAACACGGAGCCCCAACGGGGGGGGCCCCATCGGGGCGATTGAGTGGTTATCATTTGGACGCACGACGAGATATGCCATCGCAAGGAAAAGGCCAGTGCCGAAGTAGCTATTCTAAACGAAAAAAGGGAGGATAATGACAACCTAGCCGATAGTATTAGCAAAGATGTGATCCTAGACAACGCGTCCGAGTCGCTGCAAAATAGCGATTCGAGTGCTAGCAACAGGACAGAGACTGAAAATAATTATTGCTGTGTTATTAGTGCTGACGTTCATAACGAGAATGAGGTAGTAACCAAAGGGGGCGCCAGTGAGGACGCCTCGGGTAAGAAGGTTCCTGTAGAAAATGTAAATAATCTCAAAAGGAAGTATACCACGAATGATGATAAGAAAAAGCGAGCTTCACATGTTTCTTATAAAGAGCGTGCTAAGAATAAAGTTAGCATGCTTATCCACAGGCATACGTTATGACATATACTTTATATTGCTTCCATAGAGGATTGCTTGCTGCTCCTCTTTAGTTATAAAGTGTTCAGTTTGGTTTTCTAACGTAGTAAGAACCAAGAAACACTTCTAGTATATGTCTTTGCGACCCTTACCTTCTGTGATTCAGGCAGCGTCGAAGATGTGGTTACATAACCTCAAAATTATTTGATTTAATATCTTCTAGCGTGAGTGACCTAAATTTTGGTACAAAACGAGGTACAACTATTTATGGACGTCAGCAGCTTTGATATTTTTTAGTAAATCTCATGAATGTTGCGCCAATGTAGTATTGGAGTTTTAATTTTTTTCATTTAAATTAAATATTCTTATGTGTATCAAAGGATATTACAATAGAGTGCTTGTTCTGCATCCTGTATACTGCCTGCATTCCTTGAGTGTAACTAGTAATTTTTTTGAGGTTGTGTTTTCCTGATTACGTCAGTGTTAAAATTACTGTTGCATTGATCTCGACAGTGAGTCGATCCTGAGAAAGAAATACGTCTTAAATTTGTAAAATTATTGTTTTAGTCAAGTCCTAGTGATACCGACACTGTTATTATCTATCACCTGTGGAGTGCAGTTAAAAGTTAAAAAAATTGTTCTAAAAAAATTTAATTATCTGAAAATATTATTTGGATATTACTTGGACTTTCAAAGACAAATTGTTGTCGAAATGACGTCTCCTTAAAGAATATGCATTGTTTGGTCAGTTTTATTGTTGCTTTCTATTTTGCAAAGTCAATTTTTACCCACTTGTTTTTGAAGCACAGTGAGAAGTCAGAGTAAGAGTGTTTTAATAATAAAAAAAGCAATAATATGACATTTTCATGTTTATTTTAATGTACATTTTCGACATTTTTAGGATAATTGATATGTTTCTTAAACATGTAAAGATTATTCCTAAAATTTGCTGTTATAGACAAGATTACATACCTATATACAACAACAGAGAATTCTTTGGAATATCTTAAGTTATATCATGCAATTGCCATATATTGAAATTCCTTTTGGTCTGCATAAACAACGTCTGTGTTTTTCCATTTTAATTATAATTTATATACGAATTAAGAACCGTCGTATTTAGCTTTTATTTCCCGCAGAATGTAACAGTGGCGCCAGTAGAGGGTTTTATAGGGAAATACGTTTCTATAAAGTGCGGTTTCATGTTGCAGAAGTGTCAGATCTGGTCTGTCGGATTTTTGTAGCTCATATTAACTATATACAGGGTGACCTATTAAGAATGGAAACACTCGCGTACAAAATTTGTTTATGGACCGATTTAAATCGGATTTTTTTTAGGAGTTAGATTTCCAAAAGCTCTACGTTGATGCAAAATTTAAAGACGAAATTTTGATTTTCAAGGCCTACTACGAATTTTTTTTTAAGTGAAAATAGCAAAATTTTGTTGGCGATTTTTTTTATAAAAAATCTGACTACACCACTGGATTTAGGAGCCCCTGCATTTGTACCAATTTTTGCGAAAAAAAAGTTTGTTCCTAAAAAAGTTATGACAATATCGGCATCACCAGTGCCTTTGTATTTGTCGGTGAACCATTCTTTTATAAAATTAGAATAGAACCTATAGTGAAACAAAATTAAACAACTTAAACACTGTTGTAATTATTAATAATAACCATAGAAACCAATATACACAAAATAACCAACTATAAACAACAATTGATAGGTAAGTTTGTCAAATTATTATTATTTCGTGGTTATTATTTCCAAACTTACCTTCTTAGATAAAAAATAACTACATTATAATTTTTTATTCAAAAAGTGTGAATCAATTTGACACACTCTTTTTTCATTTTTAAAAATGTAATTTTCTAATCATTACTTTTTTTTATCTTAGAGTAATAATTGGTTATTTTGTGTATACTATTTTGTGTATAGTAGTTTTTATGGTTCTTATTAATAATTACACCAGTGTTTAAGTTGTTTAATTTTGTTTCTCTTTGGGTTCTATTCGATTTTTATAAAAGAATAGGTTCACCGACAAAGGAAAACATTGGTGATGGTGATGGCGATATTGTCATACCTTTTTTAGGAACAAACTTTTTTTCGTCAAAATTGGTACAAATGCATTCTAGGGACTCCTAAATTCAGTGGTATAGTCAGATTTTTTATAAAAAAAATCGCTAACAAAATTTTGCTCTTTTTCACTTTAAAAAAATTCGTAGTAGGCCTTGAAAATCAAAATTTCGTCTTCAAATTTTGTATCAACATTTTGGAGATCTATCTTTTAAAAAAAATCCGGTTTAAATCGGTCCATAAACAACTTTTGTACGCAAGTGTTTCCATTCTTAATGGGCCACCCTGTAGATAAATGCCAAATTATGACAAAACCGTATGTATTGTTTTTATAACTAAAAAGTTTTTAAAGCCCTCTCTATCCATAGCTCTGTTTTTCTGCTCGTATATTTTTATAAAATAATATTTGTAACTTTTATCATGCGTTTTTACAAACATATATGTTGATTTTTATTAAGTACAACGTATTCTGTGATTATAATATTCTTTTAGCTAGTCTTAATTTAGTTGTTTTCGTCGTTTTGAGAAATTTGTCAATTATATAGGTTACAATCTGATCAAATCGTTGACTTCTTTAGATAATTTTAGAATTTGTTATGGGGTAGCTCTACCAATTCGGTTGTTCTGTATAGATATCGATATAAACTTATGAAGAATATTTTTATACGCGTGTAAATCTAAAAAAATACGTTGATGTTGATTTTCACAAAAAAAAAATTTTTCACAGAAACTATTCGGCTTAACTTAGTGTTTTCTGATGAAGGTGGGCCTCTCATATACAAGACTGTTAATTGGCGGTCGTCCAAAAATACCCTGTATATTTGAAGTGAACATTTTTTATTGATATTTATTATATTTTTGGATTTACAGGAACAACCGAATGTTATATTATGTCTTTATATACTATGATTCCAAAATATTTATTTTATAATTACATTTACATTACATATTTGTTATATATGTATATATTAAACCATTAACATTAATGGTATAACAAATGTTGATGAACAAACACTTAATTGCCCTAGTTACGTAACTAGTATTTGTTACATTATTATCTAGGGTAATTGGTCTTATCATTAATGAAAGAAGAGTTGTTGATTATTTGTAATAATTGTGTTATTAACCTATTCACTCTTTGTTGATGTATACCTTAACATCAACAGTAGTTCCCTGAATATTTGTCAACATCCGGTCTTCTTTTTGAATTAGAACTATTTTGAAGGTTATAATTTTATACCCTGTATAAAGAGTAGAATAAAATAATTATATTTGAAATACGAGTTTCTTTTGAATACATCGTCAAAGGGTTCCTAAAGTTTGAAGTTAATAATTTTTCAGCCGTTACCCGTTATGTCCATTTTAAGTGATAAAGAATCATAATAAATGTTTCAACCGTTATATATGATCTTTTGGCCTACGGAGCAATGTATACATAGGTACATTTTTGAAGGAGTCTTCATATTGCTCTCTTATCATTTTTCAGTCATATTAAAATTTCCGTTAGGCCGTAAAAACATATAATATATAAAAAAAAACAATTTGTTGTATGTCTGTATGACTGTTCTTATCCTAGTTTGCCTAGGAAGGACTTACACTTATTGTAAGTAAATAAAATACAAAAAATAAAATTTATCTACACTTTTTTCCCTTACTTTGAAATTTTTTTTCAGTGTAGAAGGCTAATATAAATAAGTAGGTATTTATAATTTGAATTTGAACATAAAGGTGTTGAAATAGAAAGGAAAATGTGTAATGTATGCCTATAAAGTCATCACATACGAATATATTATCTGCCTACATTTATATTGTTTTCATATTCAGATAAATATACATAAAACGGTTTAGAATTTACGTAAACGTTAGAAAAAACTTAAAAGGGGATGCAAATGGATTAATAAATAGCGTTAATGTTAGGAAAGGCGAATACATACGTCAATATACATTGTATACACAGCTGAAAATAATGTTTTCAACCATTATTAAACAAAGACCAGTGAGCAAGTAATCTCAACAAGGATGGTAATGGTGTTCAGCGGGTAGCACCATTCTGTGTGCCCCTATATGCTTTTATATCGAAAATTTATTGGATATAAATGAACTTTATTACGTAGTTCCTATAATTCATTTGTAGGGAGTTACTTATTTACCACCATTGGACAAAGTATCTATCTGATTTCTTCCTTCATTCAGCTATCTGCCTATATTCTTTCACTAATGGCCATAGAGGCTATTTCACATACCGTATTGGCGATTCAAATTACCGAAGAGGGCGCTGCAAATTATAAACAAATATGGAGGAAGACGAGTAAAAATTTTCCATTTCATATCATATCATCTAACAATTTAGCATTCATCTGCCATAAATATAGTGACTTTATGTGGTAGTTAGAGTGAAATAAAGGATAAAAGGAGTGGTAAAAGCAGTCAAACGTCCCATAAGTGCTTCATTGCTAATTATATGAATTTTTTTGTTTGGAACATGTACCCTAGTTTTTGTTTACTTACATTTTGGACTAAAATAAGTGTGATAAACTGTATGGTGATACCATATTTAGTGCTTGTTTTTTGTTAAATAATGTTTAAATTAAAATATATTCTGCTTTTATAAGACTAATAATAAAAAAGTATAGACAAACTGCAACAAAGTGGTTATGTTGTGTAAATAAACGGGTTCCCTGTTATTAAATTGTTACATGCTTTTTGCAGAAATGAAAGAGAAACAGTTTCCTATACTAGGGCCAAACTTCTACCTATCTTCAATCTTAAACACTTCTATTGACACATTTTGTGGAATGACACCCATAAACACGGCAGTCTGTGTTGTGGTGATTTCTTTTGAATGCCATTTTAAAATGTAAAATAAAGATGTACAGATACTAACCACGTAGTTTTTAACTTTGTAATACCAAAAAATCACAAGCACCACTAAATTATTACGTTAAACAAACCCAAATATGTGTTATTTACCATTAAATCAGCAATAAGCCTCCAAAAATTACCTTTTAAGTAGGTTCAAATATTTTCATGCAAAGGGCGCATTCATTTTTGGAATCGCCAATAGGTACAGTTTCCCAAACAAAAATATGGAAAAATACTTCTAATTCGTTATTTCGTGGGAGAACGCAGCTGAGACGCACCTACAGAGGTGTGACCATACTACCTCTGTAGCTACACCTCTGACCTCCACGTATCACGTCTCCCACCCATAGATATTGATACTTCGGCCTACTCGATCATTCACCGTTCTTTTTCTCTGTTTAATACACACTTTACTTACTATCGACCCAGCCTTGTCACCAAATTAAACATATTTTTATTTGAGGATCCGTATACCATGTGTCCTCATGAACTTACGATATATTAAGATTCAATTCATTTATTGATTACCAAAATAAATTACAATAAACAGTAAGACCCAATTATTACGAAGAGAATGGAATTTTACTGTTATAACATATAACCAAAGTCTACATAATTAGAATATACACATTAACTAGAAAATCTTTAGCCCAAATCTAAAGAAAGACGAAGCGATGTAAACAAGCACAGCAACGGTGGTGGGCAAGGTACGGTCGGCCCAGGCCACGCCTTTGTCTTCTGTCCCATCCGGCGGGCGCGGTGGCCAGCCGGCAGCCACATGCATGCCTTTCACCCATTCGCTGAGGACTCTCTGTTTATCATATCGTTACCTACATCGCTTCGTCCTTCTTTAGATTTCGGCTAAATATTTTTTAGTTAATCTGTATGTAGACTTTAATATAACCAAAACAAGTGGGAAAGGGGTGAATTACATATAAAGAGGAATGTTTTCTAGATGCTACAGGTAAGACATTTTTACATTTTTAATGTTTAAACTCTAAATTCACTCAAACTTTATTTTCAATTAAGCAAATGATTTGTGTTTAAGTTTTTAGTTTAGATGTATATCTTTAATCTAATAATAAATATCGAGGATAAGTTCAGAAAAGTGTACTAAAATCTATTGGTTTCTAATATTATCCACATTAATTTAAATTTTTCTTATCCACACCATATTTGGTATTGACACGATTGACAAAGAGTCTTTTCTTTTCAGGATTGTATGACATATTTTGTAGTTAGAAAACAGATTTTTTTGTTCTTTTTTTTTTGTTGGTTGCCATTGCTCACATATGTTACTAGTTCAAAGTTATCAAATTTCAAAAAAGTAATTTCCAATATCAAATTTAAGACCACTACAGAAAAATTTCAAAACTTCAGTCAATAGAAGAAGAAAAAATCAGTCAATATTAAATATTATGTTGTTCTTAAGAAAAATCAAAGTTGGTGCCATTATCTTGGAAACAAATAAAAATACTCTTCAGCTTGACTGACCGGTATAAAAATTTCAATTTGTGGGTTTTTATTAAGTACTGGTTTTGTTTAATTATAATTTTTTTGTTCAGGAACGGCACATTCTAGAACGAAGTTCACACTTAACTCATACATCGTCTAGGCATCTTTGATTATGCGAATTACCAAGTTCAACAACATCGATGTGTGGAATTGTAAACAAAAGGCTAACGTCTATCAGATGTCGCCGGCGCACGCGACTGTACGAGGCTCGTCTAATAAATATATTTCTCTATTTTGTACTCTGTGGAAGAACCTAGATGAAGCAGTGCGTATAAGGCCCATATTAAGTTTAGAACCAATTTTGTTTATTTTTGAGGTATTAGGTGACGTGTGGTCAAGCGTCGCATTTTCTTAATTTATTGATTACATGATTACAGTGCTATTTTGATTTGTGCTCTCGTGCTTCGGCAAATATGCTTAGAAAAAGGATAAAAGTACATATAGGCTAAAAATTATACTTTGATAGTGCAATTGATTATTTATATATTTTAACATTATACAACATATACGCTATAATACAATAATGCATATGACGACATATTTTATTTGTAGTATTGTACAGCGGGTGTTATATTTTTTGATAAATAATGATCGATATACCCACACCTCCGCCATCGGTAAGTTTCTAAAGCTCGTAATTTTTTGTTTCATACCCACTGACGTACTAGATATGTACACGGAATTTGGTTAAATTACCTCAAACGGTTCAGAAATTAAAAATTAAAAACTGATTTTTTTAATTTTTGACACACTGTAGCTCGACAACAGCTTCCATAAGATCCCAGGTTTATGTAACAAAAAAATCTTATTTTTGGCCACTGTACGCCTCTGGATTTTTGACCTCTATTTGGAAAACAGCGTCATATAAACATATATGCAAACATATATATGTCGCTATAAAATATACCGTGTTCAGTAGGCGTCTTTTGTGAAAGAAGATAATTGTATCATTATAGACATATGATAAATAGTCAAAAAACAGTTGTCATAAACTTCGAAGTATAAATTCATCAGAGAAAAAATACCAAGAGTCAATTCGTTTGTAAAATAGAACGTTCCACAACACTTATCAGTGGATGTTCCGCACGAATTTGTATCTGCAATGAATATCCTACAGGGAGACGTATTTATTGAATGGTCCTCGTACATTCGCGGCCATCTTGGACGCTTCGCAGGCGCCGGCATCGATCCGGTTCAGTGCGCGAAATCTAGCCGCCCTTGCAACATCTCCCTGAAGATCACTAGATGGTCCCATCCCAAATCAAGGAATGGATCCTCACATGGGCTTAGGTAAGTGGCACACGATTGTTTTTTGTTTCTCGAGCCTTCAGCGATTGCTCGATCTTTGCGAAAGAAAAGAAAACATTGACGTATGTTGTTGCGATAACATTTGGACCTTCTGTTGACATATCACCGAGAAGAGGGTAATGTTTTTTGCTATTTCTATAAGTATTAGATAAATAATAATAATAATTAGTGTCCGTTAGTGACATTAAGTATTTTATTAACCGTTTTCTTCTGCAATTTTTTATGGGCAGAGGTAACTAGTATCTGCGCCTTTTTTATTTGTTGGTTTTCTTTTTTTACCACTAGCAGTTCAATTGCTTGTCAAGAATTTTGTTTGTGTATTTTTTGGTAGACTTGAATAATTCTTTCAACGAAAAATGTTGGGTCCTCCGTTTGTTTTTCAAGAAACAACAGTTTTCTTGTGGAAGAATTCGTGTACATATTATATAAAAAAAAAGAAAATATACGAGATTGGTTAGATCTATTTATTTAAAACTATAAGCCATATTGTTTTTAATATTTGGATAAAAATAAAAGGATAAAACCATAAAAAATACACAAAAAAAAAATTTGGAACCCTTGTAAAATAATTTTCAATACTATACTTACATACAAAATATTTAATGTCCTTCGTCGTTTTTTAACGTTCTGGGATTTCATCAATAGGTCACCACTTCCGGTTTTACCGGAAGTAATACCAACTCGCGATTTTTATATAGAACACCCTGTATATTATAATATTTTTGGAATTCACATCATTTTTTGAATCCAATGATATAACATAAGTGGAATTTCAGCTGTCAAATTACTTTTTGGAATCTATTTTACTTTTGAATTTAGAGTGCCTTGACCATTCCCGATTAATTCTAACTGACCATAGCAACCATAAAAAAATAAAGGTTTCATCAAAAACATTCAATTTCTCTACTTACAGGGCGTTAAAAATTTTTAAAGTCGTTATAGATGATGTCAAACTAGCTTTTTTTTTAAATAGAACCATAATGGTACTAAGGTACACCATTAGAAAACAATTAATAAGCAATCAATTTTTTACTCGCACTTTTCAGTACGAGTAAAAGCTCTTAACTTTTGTAATCGGACAGGTAATGTACCCTGTGATCGATATAATAGATATTGCGAAAGATATACATATCTATCTATAATTTTAGTTACCTATTTATTATCAAAAACATGTCCTTTCTTGTAAGAAAATCTCAAAACATTTGACGTACCTGTTCAGATAATTGTAAGTTATTCTCATTTGTATGAAACGTACTATACCTAGGTCCTTTCCTCCTAATCATATTAAATTAAATACTCCTTCCTATATCCTATAATTAGTCATTATACCAATGTCTACAAATTATACTTCTTAAGAAAAATATGTTTATTTTAAGACTACCAAATAATGCAGTCATAATTATAATCTATGGAGCAATTAGGTGATGTTGTATCTTGTTTTTCCTCGGATTATATATAAATGGGTGTGGTTTGCTCAAACCTACATCTTTACGTGCCCTTATCCTTATCAACTTAGCGCTACAAGACATAATAATTCTCGTACTTGTCATTTATGGAAATCTGAATGTGAAAAAAATCTTTTACACCACATCTACAGTAAAAACCAGAATTAAGCAAAGTGGAATGATCTCGCCGATCTGGTAAAATGCGGTGATGCATGGGCGTGCGTATTCTGTTTTACCATTGGGCACATTTCAGTTAATATATACTCGTATACTATTCTATAGAATACTTCTAGTATATGCACTTCCACTTTTTTAACTAACACAAAGAATAAATACACTGATAATTTTACCACAAATTTTTACCGTTAAGAAACGTGTGCAAAATAACCCAACATCACGCCACTGTTTCCCTACTACCTCGAGCGCAGTCGCTTATTGGTTCCTGATTCGACCAATCAACGTCGTTGAAGCTCGGAGAAAAGAAAGCGTAAATGCAAGAATATGTATGTTAAATAAGGATGAACAGCTTGTCGTCAACTTTACGAATTTCGCAGTTGCCACATATTCGGAAATGCCTTGATATTATCAAGTAAAAGACAAATTAAACATTGTGTTTGCTTTAATAAAATACAATACGGATAAGGGACATTAAAGACAAGTAAAAAAATGGGTAAATAAGGTAATTAATACGTTTCCAGTTTTAAATAAGAATACTTTAGAAATAAATATGACAACACAGATCTACTCTTTTTCCGGTCATTGCACTTTGCTTAATTCTGGTTCGCACTTTAGACATTGTGATAGTTTTTTTCTAGACTGAGACTGAAGAACTACAAAATAACCAGCATAAAATAGATACATCTGAAATACTAGTGAAGAAAAAGGTATTGGATTTAGATATTCAAGATGTCTTATACTTAAATTCACACAAAATTAAATCTCTCAAAATTATTTCCATGTAGGTGTCTTGGTTTCCATAGAAACATACGTAGATAACATAAAAGTCCTGTACTTCCGTTATTTTGGAGTTTTTGAAAAATGTACTATCTTATAACATAACTACATTTCAAAAATCCCCTGTGTTTACAATATCTATAAATGTTTACTTATAATTATTGATATAGTAGGATGTAAGCAAGTTTCTCGGGTTTAGCAGTAAAGGTATATTGAATGGAATGTCTTGACCCATCATAAGATGTCTGTCCCTCAAGGTCTTCAAGAGTACAGATTTAATTTAAACTACAGTAAGACATCTTTAAGAACACATATGTGATATTTAGAGATTCAACTATCCTTTACAACCATTATTATTGCAAAAAAAAACACAGTGCGCCTCATCAGTGTAATCAACCTGTACGACAGTAAAATGTTTTTTTTTAACTTTTTCTATTAACACGCACCGCACAATTTGAGTTATAAGTTGGTCTATTTTTGAAATATCTTGCGTGGTGTCACAAATAATACATATAGTAAAAAAAGAGCATCCTTTATTTCATTCAATATATATTTTTTTTTTATTTCAGTCACAATGATGTGAATTATTTCATTTTGAATTTGTTGACTTTTGGTACTTGTCTCTGTTGGTATTATTTTTTAAATGTGTTTCCAATAATGGATCGTATTTGGCAAGTAGTTAGTTCTATAATAGATACAAAATTACCCATGTTAGTTGAAACATTACCCTCTCTATGGCCATGAAAAGGTAAATCACATGTTGCCAATATAATAATTACGTCATTCATTTAATTATATCGTTTTATATATTTATATTTTGTTAATTACCAAATTCCAATATTTTTTCTATTTGAATACCTTTTTTCCATTAATCATACACAAAACAAGCTCTTACATGTTTAACCAACTTTTCGTGGTCCTTTTCTTTTTTGAAAAATCCTTGCCAGTCTTCTTTAAAACGTTTGTCGTTACTGTCTGCAAAAAGCTAACATGCTTCATAATATGCAGCCTTCAATCTAGGAGAATAATAAATCCAAATCCTTTCTACCCGAAGTCCAGTTTGTGCGATAAAACTAAAGGGTTTTTCAATAAGAACGCTCGATCTTTGTAATGTAATAAAACAAATTGTGTAAGTTAAACTGACATGTTTTTATTTTTATTTAAAAACATATGTGAGCACATTATGTTTTAAAAATTATATCAGCTAAATGTCCGCCGCGGCTTCGCCTGGTGACTCGAATCCTGGAGATCCAATTTTCGATGACGTTATCGCATAGAAGTGGCTCAATTTCACCAATGACGTGTCTGATGTTGGGCTTTAAGGCGGCAACCGTCTGTGGTTTTTCGGCATAGACACGAGATTTCACAAAGCCCCAGAGAAAAAAATTCAGTGGCGTTAAATCGCATGATTATTTTTCGTCCAAAGTTAGGATCAACCTCCAACTGCTCTAGCGCCCACTCAGCGAATGCAAGCGGCTGTCTATGATCGTTGGACTTTAGTTCTTGGGTTAATTGCACTTTACAAGGGTGAAACCCTAAGTCCTTATGCAAGATTCGCCAAACTGACGTCGAAAAAAGGCCAAGTTCTTGAGCACGACGTGGAATGGTTATGGAATGGTTATCTTGCGCTTCGCTGACGTACAGGCGTTGTCTGATCTAACAGCGACCCGGTTGCTTCATATTTATTTATATTGTGGACTCTGAAGGACGACCATCGACACCATAAATTGGCCGAAGTGCACGAAACGTTTGCCGAATAGAACATTGATTTTGATAATAAGTTTTAATCATTTCGAGGCGTTGTTGAATCGTATAGCGTTCCATAATGAAATGTAAAGACTATGTTACAAACCGCTGTATGATAAATACAGGGTGTTGCAAGTAACGTGACCACGACGCCTAGTTTGATCAGGTTTCGTAGCCCTAGAGAATGATTGTTGACCTACAGGTATAGGATCTGGTACAAACAAAGCAATAATACCACTTTTTTCGACCTAGATTATTTATTCAATTCTAACACAGTCAATAATAAAAAGTCAATTTAGTTTTCTGTTCACTTTACAAACGCTGTTTCAATTTGCAATGGTATCGAATAGACTAATAGCTATACCTATAAATACACATATGCATATGCAATTCGTTAGCAAAGTTAATAATAATTAATAATAATAATTTGGGATAATTTGGATGATGTCTCAGTCTGAAAATATTAATATAGAAAAAAAAAGATTCCATATACATATGTCTACAAGATCACATTAAATCGGACACAATACATAAACTCACCCTTCCAGTCGCGCCTCGACCGTCTGATTGGGAATTCCCACACTGTTTATTTTATTTCTGAAAGTACTGATTTTTATCTGATTTTTAAATTAAATTCCGCCAGTACTACGCTTGAACCAGAAAATAGAAAAAAACGATATCAACCACCACTGCTACCCTAAGGTTATTACTTCTGTTCACTACTCCTGTCAAGCGTCTACCTTTTTTCATACCCAATTCACTCTCTCTCTGCCTCTGGTCTCGGGCCACCTGCAACCGCCGCGCGAATCGCTTATCTTTTCGTCGCATCCGGTCTTTCTAGCTGATCATCGATTCTTATGCGACGATCTCACGCCCAAATCAACGAGCCATTCATTCCTACATTGTATCATTACTTTCAATTTTATATACAGGACGATCAACGCGAGACTGGTCACCCAGGGCATATATTACAACTAACTGAATACGTCTGTCAAAGATACAACCTGTCTGACTACCGACTTCGTTATAGGTACGCTGTTGCCAAACATCGAGCGTTCCTATTGAAAAACCCTTTATAACCATTATGTTATAATGGTCAAGTTCCTAGACATTTGGAAACCAGATGGCGTTTATTGCATTCTGGGCTCCTTTTCAACAATCAGGAGACCGAGAATTTTTTACGGTGTAATAAATGCTAATGTAGGTATTATTCTTTGGAACTTTCGGTGACTTGCAGAGGCAGGGATTTAAAAATACAATAATTTACTAATAAAAATGAAAATAATATTTATGAAATATGAAAAGCAAAGTTGGCTACAAAGCTTTCGAATGGGACCCGGGCAGCGTGGCCCCTCGGCGAGCCGGGCCCCCCTGCGATGCGGGGTCTGCGGGGGTGTTTGTTACGCCACTGGTCTGGACTCTTATTAATTTGTTTTATGTTTTGGTTTTATCTGCGTATTTCCCAAAGGTGCAAATATCATAAAATATTTATTTTGTTACATATACTTTGCTTTTGAACCAACCAACCAAAATAATTGGAACCAACAACTTCTCATTTATATGAATTTTAACTCTGAAACCTGTAATTATAACAACTGGTTCTGAAGTTCTCAACCTAAACAGAAATCCATAGACACAAATTTAAAATACAGCGCGTTGTTTGTGTCAAATGTAAACCACCAAATGAAGACATATTTTATAATACACGCAAGTATCTTCGAAATTAAGAAAGGCAGCAAATATGGATCATATAGACATTTCATTTCTTCAAATTAAATACAGTTTTTTTGACATTCCAACTGGTGGTACTGGTGCATTAAAAATTCAAGATATTCTATTCTGTGTTAAGTATCATGGAAGAATGTACATACCTAGTATCAAAATTATAATAGTTTCCTTTGTTTTTTATATTACTTATAAGTACTTATCACCTTTTCCATTTTTCAGTAGTTTTTTAATAGTATATTCATTTTTGTGTGCAATTTTTAAGTATAATACATTACTTTCTATATGATCTATTTCTTGTAAAACTTTATTATTATTATATAAGTGGGTACCCCAGTAATATTAACTTTCCTACAAAAGAACTATGCGCGACATAAACCCTATTGATAGCTTGGCGTGGAAGACCTTTTCGTGGCTCTGTGTATATTTATGGATCTTCCACTGCCTCTTCGTTCTGCGGATTCACCGACCTTTAAAATGATTTAGTTCTTTAATTCCTCCGGGGAACTGGATAGGGCAAATTAATAGGGCAGCCATTTGTCCTCTCCAGGAAGACGTTGTAAATTGGGGAAAGTCGTTAAGCGGTGTTAAATTTCGTCAGGATTAGATTGCAATTGATGTACAGCTGGTTTCGCATTACAACGTCGTATAAATTCTTATAAAGACTGGAGTAAATTCTAATTTCGGCGGTTTCGGGTTTGGGTGTTTATTACCGACGTTTAATTTAACCAAAGAGAATAAACTAATTCTCTTTGATTTACCTCTAGTCGTCAAGGAATTAAATTAATCAATTTCGGTTATCGTATTAAGGATACATAAGATATCAAAGATATTGTTATACTTACACATTTATGTGCAAACTTATGTTGTTAATCATATCTCTAGATCAAAACAATGACAGTAATATCATGGGTAAGATGGTCAAGTTCTAACTAAGAATTTTATAAGATTTTTTATTCTCCTTAAAAAATATACCACTGATTTTTTAATTTTTCATGGTTTTTTAATTGCGAATATATTTTTATACGCAAAAAAAACCTTCATAGATGGCGCTACGATAACTCACATATTTTGGCGTGCGCCAGTTAGCGGTGATAGTCCCTCATTTTCATAAGAGGATGTGTTGAATATATTTAGAATTATTTAAAATTGTCAATCTTCTTTAAAATTCTGCGTGTTCAGTTCGCATTATGAATTCAACTTCAAACGACTTAAAAAAATTGGCAATATGCAGATACATCCAGTCGATGTTACTTAATGTCGATGATATTTATATATTTCGGCGTAAAATACACTTTAAAAGACTACGTGTATCTATATGTATGTTTTCTTTTAGTAAAAAAAAAACTGCTACAATAATAGAAAACACACTATTAGATATACGCACGTCGCGTATCGCATTAGAGTATCTGTTCATACCATCTGGCATATGTTTGCCGCTCTCCAGTGTACCCTGTTTGGGCATGCGTTTCTCCCGCCGCCGACACGTATGGAATAAGAAAAATTACCAGCTTACGTGCTTTTTTACAATAATGATTAATCTCTTTAACCATTCATTCAAGTTTACATGAAATCTACGTAGTATATACAATAAGAATCATGTGAATTTACGTCTTTACAATATTGTAAATCTGACATAAGATATCTAAAAATGTATGTAGAAAGGTTATTAAATTGTTGTACGTGACTACTTGACAAGTATGGTCCAATATATCTGAATCCAATCCTGTCTGTATTTTTCAAAATCTTAGGACATTGCTAACTGTAGAAGAGTGACCACTTTACTTGTAATAAATAAATCGACATGAAATACCTGTTCTAAAATTTTTGAAGTCTATTATTTTATCCCCTAAATCAACTCTATTTGTAGAAGTAGATTGTCCATAAAGTTCTCATTGGTAAATTCGTATCTACGTCATACACCTCTTTGGAACAAATGTGTAGATTGAATGATTATAAAAAGCTGGATCAATACCTATATAACCGTAAAGATTTCTAACGCCAACTACCCTTTTCTTTTAGAACGTAGATAGTTCCCGACGCGAGAAATTTTTTTCACTTTCACAACTTAAAATAACTTAAATAATGTTAGTAGTGTTCAAAACACGTATTGAGTTGTATTTTGTTTTTAGTTTTGAGTGGAATAGGGTCAGGAATGTGTGAAGAGTATAAATTAATTAGAATTCATTTATCCATTCTTCTGTCTATCTAGTCTAGCGCAAATGTAAACAAACCATGCGTGATGAAACTGGATGAAATATGAAAACTTAATGATAGGGATGATTGAGGGAAATAATGACAGGGATGATTGAGGGAAATTAATGCAATCGATCTGGTAGTTGCTGGGCACGAGAAATTCACTTCAAAGTTACGCTACAATTCATATTTTCATGGTTGAAAAGTTAATGAAAGGCAATTGGCTTGATATTTGTATAAGCCATAATTAATTATAGTAGTTTTATTGATTATAATTGATTAGACTATATGTTTTGCTCATTCTAGTGCTGGTAGTGCTTTTTAATCCACATAGACATTATAAATTGAAGTTACGGATTAATATTACATCAGAAAGTTCATATTTTATGTACGACTACATCCTTTTGCCATAGCAAAAGTTTTATTAAAATATAGATACATGGAGGCTTACAAGGTTTCGAATCAATCGTATTTTTAATATATCACTAAGATGAGTGCATGTCAATATAATAAAACTAAAGTAACACCCTGCCCTAGATAAAATAACCAAAGTAACACTAATGAAATTAAAAATGTTTCCAGGTAACAGGGTATTTTATAGCTGTCACGATCTTGTCTAACCCAACACGTCGATTTATTTATAACATTCATATTTATTCCACACATCGCCGATTCATCTTAGAGACATACAAAAGAGGTTGAACCTTAAACATCCATAAGATATGCCTTACAGAACTATAATTTCATATAATCTAACGTCTTTATGACGTCTTTCTATGACTCTCATTAGATGCCTTTCGTAGATATCCAAACTTCTGTACCCCCCTCCCCTTAACAATATTTTTTAAAATCTCTCTAATCACTGATATAAGATTTTATGGTTTATCTTGTGAAATTTGTTAAAGACTGCTTCATTTATAGTAGTGAGTCCATTTTATCATACTTAATGATATTTTATAGATACTTTTTCAGATGTAACACCTACATTGTCTTATAATGATGTCAATTTTCTTGATTTTCCGAAATAGTTTAGTGTGGATAAATAGTAAAATAGGGAAGTAGTAGTTTTAAATTTGTTTTAAACACCCTGTCTATGTTTAGAATAAATTGTAGTGTAAGGGCGGTTGAAAACACAATTAATGTGTTGTACTGTCGAATTGGAATATCTTATCGATATTTCAATCGACATCCATGACGTCTTTTTGGTTTGTAGGCGAACATAATTTTAACTGAAAAAATATTGTTTTCAAGCATCATGGTTGATGATGAAGGGAACAAAATCGCAAAAAAACTGAACTTTTTGCAATTTCCTCCTAGTAACTATTTTCCTTTAGGACTTAATACATGTAATGGTCTTTATTTTTGTTTAAAAAAATCAGTTTTTATAATTATGGTATTGGTAACAGCCTATACATATGTTATTTAACCCCCCCTCAGATATTTATCCTGCTTTTTTAAAAATAAAGTAATAGTATAACTGAAATTGTGATTTATTTACATTAATACATTTTTTAGTCTCAAGATTGATGCTTACATCGTGATAGTCAACTCACCAAAGACTCCACCCAAGCTCAAACTACCACCCCCCACTCAAAATGTCCAGTCGCTCAAAAGACAAGGTGGCAGGCATGTTCCGCAAGCTGTTCAAGTCCTCGAACAAAGAGGGCGAGGGACCAAGCAAACCAAGCACCTCTGCCAACGGCTCCCCTGCCAGAAGGTTGCTGAGATGTCGAGACAGCGTTTCTCCAGCTGCATCGCAAGCCAGTCCAGGTTTTAGCTCAAAAGGTAAGCGTGACGAAGCTCAGAACAAGACAGTACGAGCCCGGAGGCTCATGAAGGAGTTGCGGGATCTCCAACGACTCCAGAACTCCAAAACGGATCCAGTCTTCACGGTGGAGCTCGTAGAGGATAACCTCTTCGAGTGGCATGTGAAACTCTTCAAAGTGGACAGTGATAGTGACTTGGGCAACGACATGAAAGACTTAGGGATCTCTCACATACTTCTCCACCTCATTTTCCCAGAGAACTTTCCATTTGCTCCTCCATTCATGAGGGTGATCACACCAAGGATCGAAAAGGGGTTCGTGATGGAAGGCGGTGCCATCTGCATGGAACTACTCACTCCCAGGGGCTGGGCTAGTGCTTACACGGTAGAGGCGGTCATCATGCAGTTTGCGGCTAGTGTTGTGAAGGGCCAGGGACGGATACAGAGGAAAAACAAGGGCCAAAAAGTGTTCAGTAGACGGACGGCTGAGGAAAGTTTCAGATCTCTTGTAAAGACGCACGACAAGTATGGCTGGGTGACCCCGAGCCTGGCTGACGGTTAGCTGGGTAGCTGTTTGGGCTTTTAAGTATCCGTTCCCATTGTGCGTCAAATATGGCTAGTCAGGTATTATCCATTCATTCTTGTTCGTAGGGTGTGAAATATATTGATACCCTTGGTAAAGCTAGGATATTGTAAAAAATGTTCAATTTGATAAAATGATGAATAGTTTTTCTGTAGGTCGCATTGTACCTACTAGTAAATCTAGGCTAACATTGACAAAGGAAAGAGATTGTATACGAATGTAGTTAAATAAGCCATTATGTGTCCAATAGTATCTGATTACAGTGATTTGTCTACTACATAATAGAAATATATGGTTTTTGTGCGTAGATAGCACCATCTAGAGTTTGTATAAAAGTTTTAATCAAAATCTTAAGAAACTGACATGACAATTTTTCTGATAAGCTGATTGAATTGTACAACCATCAAAATAATTATTAATTAAATCGGAACAAAAATTTTGCCCTCTAGTTCCCAGTGCAAGGTGAATGGATTATATACCTACGTGTGACCACCTCAGAAGTACATTTTACAAATTTCATGTAGGTATTTATCGAACCAGTCTGTATAGTCTACTCACATATACTGCTTAATCTGTATAATGTCATTAATTGGATGGTTTATTAAATTTTCAGCATAAGTGTGCTATCGAAATTCTTTTCTTGATAAAATGACTTATCTAACTTCAATTTGTAAGAAGATATTTTAAACATTTTCAAAACATTCTTAAACCTTGTCTTAAAAGGATTTTATGAATAAATAAAAAGACCATTGGTTCTAAATTGCAACCTTGTGGTACACCTCGTTTTTACACACCGTTGCAAGTGTTGGTAACCCAAAATCGCATTTCTTCTTGTATGTATACCTTAATCAAGCATTTAATAGACTCTTCCATCTTTGAAATATACAGGGTGTCATTCTGCATAAATTTATAGTGAGGATAGGATTTGTCCAGATAACTGTATTGTTTAAAAATATTTTGTTATTTTTTAAACGAAAATTAATACCAAAAAAGTTCTATTATTAGTTTTATCCAGAGGTGTAGTTAAAAAAGAATAATTGAGGAATTTAAGATGAGTTTATATTAAACATTTTACATTGTATTATACATGTTAAGGTGGTACAAAATAATTTTAAGGCTATTGTTATCTAGATATACAGGGTGTCCCGAAATTAGTGTGCAATATGTTACTTGTGTGTTCTATGGTTAAAAAGGGGTCTTTTCTTCATATAAATATGGGCCGAAAAATGCTTCCTAAGGGGTTAAAATCCCTTTAAGGGGGATCCTAGTGCCAATTTTTCTAAATAACTCCTCCAAATATTACCCCTATTCTTTTGTGCTTTGGTTTTTTCAACTTTTGATTAGGAAATATGAAATTTCAAAATTTTTGGTTGAAAAAAGGTACACTTGGTTTGTGTCGATAGGACGGTTTGTTTTCGAGCAAAATCACTTTAATTATTTACATGTGATAACACGAGATGCGTAACTTTTTTTTGTATGTAACTTTTCCCTGGCTTTGTCAATAAAATATGAAATTTTAGTATTTTCTATGTCAAAAAGGTACTCTTGTTAAATATCGATTAGTTGTACCGTTTTGTTATAGAATCGGTTTTGAAATTTTAAGGAAGCATTTTTCGACCCACGTTTATTTGAAGAAAAAGTCCCCTTGTTAACCGCAGAACACACTGGTAATATAACTGGAACAGTAATTTCAGGACAGCCGTATATTTTACTTTTGTATAGACGACATTTAATTCAATGACTGATCGATGGAAACTGCTCTCTTATTTGGCTCAAAAAAATTTGTCTCAAATGGTTCTTATGCTCAAACATTGTAAAATATTTTAAATGCTTAGACATTCTTAAATACCTGGCTGAAAAATGACAAAATATAAAATTACAAAATACTCAAATAATTTTGTAAGGGAGATTATCGTATTGAATGTATGTTATAGTAAAAGAAATGGATATACAGGAAATTTCATACTTAACTACTGTTTAAAAAAAACTAGCTTTTTCATCGTACTTGAATGTGCACTGCAAATTTTGAACCACAAGAGAAGCTGGATTGCATGTTGTTCCAGTCACTACATTCCCCTAAAAAGTGGCAGCTACTGTATTTCATAAATAATGAATAATAATAATTACCGACTCCAGTTTGATGCAAATAATGTCTTTCTCTGAAATAATGTTATATTATAATGTGTAATATCTTAATTGTCGTATATTGCTTTTATTTTTTATTATTATTTTTTTATTTTATTTCTGTTTTTATTATGATTATTACCTTTCATAATCTCTTCTTCCAGTTGTACTTGCTGTATTTTATCCTTCTCTAATACTGAATCTCTCGCTTCCCCGGTTGTGCACACTTGATGTGTAAAGCTAGTTTACATTAACAGTAGTACTGTTTTGAACTAATGAACATATTTAGAGGAAATTGTTTAAATTTATTTGTAATTATTACATCTATATTTTTAAAATCACTGATTTCTTTTTTAACGTTTCAACCGTCTGAACAGAAAGAGACAATGTGTTACAACGTATCTACTTACCTCATAGAAAAAACATTCCCAATATGACATAAGTTACAACAAAACTTAAAAAGCACAATGTTTACGGTAAGTTTACGGTACTATAGATATATTTCTACGATGAGTTTAGTGACATTTAGAAATTTCAGTTGTTTGTGTCTTATATAGTTTTTCATAAAATATATCTCATACGTTATAGGTACTTTTAATGAATGTTCAAATTTTTAAAAAATGCTCATAAAATATATTTTATATAAAATGTTTTAGTAGGTCTTAGCTTCTAGCTTTATATATATACGATAATAAGTGTGTCCATAGACAGCAGTATTAATTTAGACATAGTTTGTGCTGTGTGATCTGTTATATATGTGTATTTAGTTTTATATGGATATTTTGTCTTCCAATATATTTTATACTTATCATTTCATATTATTCTATTAGGTATACAGTGTATAATATTTGTTATTTAAATATATGTGATAAATGTTGACGAAATAAATGTTTTAATTATTTGTTTTCAATCATTTCAAAAAAATATAAAATTTCCTTCCCTACTTAATCTACATCTGATGATAGAAAGTTAGCAGCTATATTTACACATTATTAAACACCATTTATAAAGACAATTTAAAGACTCTGTATATAATTTAGCAAGTAAATTATTCAAAGCTATTCACTTTAGAGATTTTCAGAGTAAAGTAATAAATAATATAGTTTTAAATAAACAAACAAAATGCATTATTCATATAGTTGACCTTATATAAATATATATCCTTCCGTTGTCTACACTCAAAGATGAAGGATAACTATAGATTAAATATTAACCTACATCAGATAAATCTATAATATCAGTAACAAATTTCAAAATAGGTATTTCTATTAAGTCTGTTGTGCTTTAAATCTCTGCAAAAGTTTATATGCTTTTTCAGTGCAAGAATTGCATTTTTCTTTAGTAAAACCTCAAGTTCCAAAATCACCCTCTGGCATTTTGGTTCAGATTTTGTCATCTCTTATCTTTTTTTTATAATGTTTGGTCAAAAATTAAAGTGCTTTTATAACTACTATCATTAATTATTTATACCTTTCCCCAAAGAAAGTCTTACACATAACACCCTGTATTATACATTTTTCGATTAGCTGCCTGTTTTACCGACGTCTCTTTTAAACTGTCTAATAGTGACAGTTTACGTTAGACCGAAAAAATTAGTCAAATTGTATATAACAGGAATATCTGTGTGCAGCAGTTACATTTTTTATAAACTATAATTTAGTTAAACAAATTTAAAAAGTAAAATGTTGATCAAAGTGAAGGTGAGGGTTTTAGGTTAGGATTAGGTTATGAAATATTGGGTAATAATTACTATATTTAAGAACTCTGGGTTTGTAGACACTCACCGGTAAAGAAATAGAAATAGACATAGAGCCTACAGACAAAGTGGAAAGGATCAAAGAAAGGGTAGAGGAAAAGGAAGGAATACCTCCTCAGCAGCAGCGGTTAATTTTTTCTGGAAAACAGATGTAAGTTCAACATTCGGATAAAATAAGCTATTGGTGAGTAATGGTATATTTAGTACTATTATTCGGTTGCTTTTAGGAATGATGAGAAAACAGCGCAAGACTACAAAGTTCAAGGAGGATCCGTTTTGCATTTAGTACTGGCCTTACGTGGTGGAAGACACATTTAATTTATATTTTTTTAATGTAAGATTTGTCTAGGTCTGTTTAAATTATAATTAACATCGTATTACTTAAGTGAAAATATGTAATTTTACCAATAAATTTTTTTTATTTTCAATCTGTGTAGGTCTCTGACAGTTCCATTGAGTTAATACTGAGCAGTTTTGTGTTGTGCTTCAGTTAGTATAAATGTGCTCTTCACATTCCTTGTTTTGTTCCAGTTAAATCATGGAAAGAACAAAATTAGTAAATTTACTAAGTGAACTGTATAGTGCAGAATGCCCAGGTAATTAAAGATTTTGGATTTTTAATAATCTTGTTTAATTGGATTTTAATAATAAAATTAACCTAAAATCTTTCATAAAACAAAATATCATTTTGATAGTTTAAAAATTCACCATGAGATGGCACGCTAAATAAGTGACCAAATGCCGTAAACTGTGTAGGAATAAGGCATACTGATACAGCAAACTCAACTATAATAATTTATAATAAACATGGCTATATCTGTGCACAAATAAAAACATACTGTTTTATCATATCACACTGTACAAATTAATAAATGTGAATAAAGGTTGATGACTGAAATACAATGTTCTATGTAATATTTTCGCTTTGCGTTAATATTGTACCACGTACATCCCTTTATGATTAGTTTGTTGCATTTGTTAACCTTATTAACATGTATCAAAAGACACTGCCACCTGATGGGAAATTGTTTAATTATCACTTCTACAGCATGTAGGAATCTGAATATCTATTACATCTTCCTCTTTTAGCCAGTAGTGTAACTAATTGCCTTCTAGGTAGAAATCATTCTGATGAATTATACGAAGACAAATGTAAAGGAATCTGTGGAAAATTAAAGTGTACCTATAAAGAAATCTATGACGTTTTAAAAAATACTGCCAGTTTATATTTTTCAAAACAAACAAGTGGAGATTGGAATTATGTTTGTTTAGGTCTGTATATTTTGTATTTATTAAACAATGAACTTGAATCTCAAAACGAAGTGTTAAGTGTACAGCAAAGTAAAACTGTAAAAAGCTGTATAAATAGTATCGTAACAGTGGGGATTTTGACGAAATTGCAACCAAATTTACCTCTTTATGAGGCAACACAGCAACCAGAGCCTACTGACATTTTTTTAAGGTACAACGTCTTGAAATGTACAACATACGGTCTCTGTGAGTTGTTAAAGTACCCTAATTTACGATTGTTAATTTTACCGGACAGCTTAAAAGCGATTTTAGTGGCCGCTTATCAAATATCATACTGCCCTTTGAAGAAGCCAGTAAAGGAAACTGAAAATGAAACAACTGCGATGTCCCAAGAAATATATAACAAATTTGTCGAAGAAAAAACTTTATTTTTAAAATTACTCGAACGCTTGCGTCAAACAATCCACCCAGGGATTTTTGTAAAGGAAACTATGGCTATCCTTTACACGAACGCTCCAGTATGGTTCAAAAGAGCAGTGTCGCGCACACTGACAAATATTATTCGATCCGGAAAGGGTGTAGAACAGGTTGCCGTGGCGCTACTAGATGGCGCTAGCAACGACAACGCTCAGATTTGGAAAATTTTAGAGGTATTTTCAAAGCTCATTTTGAGCTGCAAGAATTTCCCTGACTTTGAAGATAATATTTGCAAGCAGTTAGGCGGCATGTTGGATAACATTACTGATGATACCGTAGTATATGAGAGAATCTATACGCATTGCACGAAAATGATGTACCATGCTGATGAGGAAGTTGCGAAAAATATTTTTTTGAGGAGAATTGTGGCGTTTTTCACCTATTTTACTTACAAGGATCATGCCTTTGACGACGGCCAGATTTTAACTAACAAAATTAAACAACACGTGAGGTTGCTTCATGCAGTTTTTATTGAAAATACCGTTGAAAGTGTAAGCGTGCCCATTCATCTATTAACTCCTGTGATACACGTAATTTTTAATTTATACGGTCTTACCTTAAACAGTCAATTCAAATCTGTAAACGCTGAATTGAAGGATGTGCTACTAGCGTTTCTGGATTTAAGTACAATTGATAAGTTTACAATATTTGACAGTTTTCTGTTTGGAATCAACCCACACCAAATATTACCTTTTAGAAATGATATCGTATTGAAAATAGACAGAGATAACATTGTTTTGAATTATCCAGAGCATAGTGTTTGCAATTCTGTGGCAGAAAACTCTGAGTGCTTGTTGGACCTGTTGAAAAACAAGTCAGACATCATGGTGAAGTTGTTTGGATTCCTTTTAAATTGTTTAACTAATAAAGACAAGTATTTCCAAAAATCTAATGATGGTCTTTTGAATTTAGAAGCTAAATTTATGACTGAGTTTGTAGAAAGGAAATTGATTGTTTATAAACTACTATCTGACTTGGCTAGTGACAAAGATATACAAACACACATTACTGAAAACCCCGCTGATATTATCAAATACATAAGTAATGTTTTTGGAAACACTATTGCTGGTGCCATTCACAAGAGTACAGACTTTGACAGTGACGGATTTCAAACATTTTTTACTATTCTGATGATTCTTCAAATGCTGGTTACCAATTCTTCCAAAAGCAAATTGAAGGCTTTTAAAGATCTGAGTGGACAGCTTGAGATTATAAAAAACAAAACCAAAAACGAAGAAGTTAAAGATCTTGCTGGAAAGATGCTAGAGGTATTACACACTGGAGAAGTTAAAGCTAGAAGAATGGTAGTGGAGGAAGTTAAGTCAGAATTGGATAAAGCCATCGAAGACATTTGTGATCCTCTACTACCAGTGAGAGGACATGGATTGATGACCTTGACCAAACTCGTGGAGAAGAAAGATAAAATTGTTATGGAACGGAAACAATATGTTCTGAATATTTTCCAGGTTAGTAGAACGTTTCCAAGCTAGTTTGTGGTTTTAGTTCTTAAAATAATTGTGCAGTTTTGAGGTACCCTTTGATATTTCACCTACTTTGTGTTTAATATTCCAATGTTTTTTATAGCAAAGTTTGAGGAACGATGACTCTTTCATTTACTTAAGCGCCATTGGAGGACTGGCGGCAATGGCTGATGTTTTCCCCGACACAGTTCTCAATATTTTATGTGAAGAGTATTCAGATTCTTCCAGGAAAGATAGTAATGACGGCCACGAAGTTCGCATGAAGCTTGGGGAGGCTTTGGTACGCGTGACGAAAGTTTTAGGTAAGTTAAAACAGAGATAATTGAACATATTGATAAGAAATAGAAATACATAAAATAAGAATAAGCATCGAATGAAAATATAATATCAAAAAATAGAAATAAATAATACAAGTCATTTCTTGTAAAGGTTTATATAAAATTCAAAGTCATAAGAAACAACTGGTTTATTGGTATCTTCTATACTACACACAGGTATATTTTTAACATCTTGTACATGTGGGGTACTGAACTTTCTTCAACAAGAGGAAGTAAAGAGATTTATGTATCATTGAAAGAAGAACATAATGTTGGCAGTGACAAATTAAATAATGAAATAAAAAAAATACTCGGTATTTACTGCAATAATTATTTCAGGCACTATTCTTATGTACCTAATTATTGTTTTTCCCATAAGAGGGAATTGTTATTCAGTATAAAAAAGCAATGGAAAACTTGGTAAATTGCTTTATTCACACTATTTAAACGGTTGAAGTAACAAAAGAATAGTAAACAATAAAGATAGAGGGTAGTGGAAGATGTGAAGTTTAAGGAAAGGATGTTCACATAACATGATTATTAACTTGGCAACATTGTAGCAAAATGTGTGTGATTATCTAAGAAATGTATATTATTTTGTACATATATATTTTTTAATGAAGCCTCTTGCTCCTTAATTTAGATTGTTAATATTAATGGTTGTATAATGAAATATACAGGATGTTTTGAAATTAAAAGTGGATACATATGTGAAAACTTGATTTGTATGACAATAGAAATGTGAACTAAATGAATATGCTTATAAATAAATATACAGGGTGATTCAGGTTTAATCTTGATAACTTCAGGAATCGATAGAACAGGTTAAAATAATAATAATAATAATAAGGTATGTAATATGTAATGTACTATGTACATATATGCAGGTATGTACTATCGTGAGTTATAAAAATGTTTTAATAAAGACGTATTGCGTTTTTTTAAAAATAGTACACCCCTTCATCCACACAGGCGACCTACGATTTTTTTATATTAGCCCGAAAGTCTGAGACTTGTATGGGAGAGGGAAGGGATATTATTATTTCGCGAGCAGCATTTGTGTCTCGAGAACGACTTACGCTGGTAAGCCCTAACTAGGTACTATTCAATGCTTGAATGAGGGAATCATGGGAAACCTCACCATCTTGATTTATAGGGATAATATGGGGATATAACAGGGTGATTCTTAACCTATACGCAACTTGGGAAATTATAGCTGAGGACAAATAAAAACTAATAATGAAAAAAAAGTAGTAAACCGTTTTTTGTTTCGAAAATACCAATTTATTTCAAATAAGAATAAAAGAACGTGAATTTTATAAAATGCCCCGTATGCCAGTATCATGTCCATAAGTTCGTCGTTTGAGAAATTATGCGCCTCACTTTTCTTTTAATCGCCTGAAAATAAACTCGACTACGACCATAACTGATGACAAAGTACTGCTAGAAGAAATACCAAACATATCGCCCCGGTTTGTTTACTTCATAGTTTTTATAAACAAAAAATTTCACCTGATAAATTTTTGTAAACATTTCTTTCAAATTATTTCCGAAACTAAAAATGTTTTACAACAATTTTTTTTTTCATTATTAGTCATTATTGGTCCTCGGCTATAATTTCCCAAGTTTATGCGTATAGGTTAAGAATCACCCTGTATAGATGTAGTTATTCAAGGAACAGTAACATTAGTATCGTTTATGGTCCACGCCACATATCAACGATATTTTTATGTTTAAATAAAGCTAAATGATTGAATAGAAACCTATATGTAGTTATTGGTGTCCCCTTAGTATGTACACAGAGACTATAAATGGTATGTAGATGTAGAAAGGATGATTTTATAAAGATTAACAGGACCATTTACTCAAAACTGCAACAGGACACACAATTTCTTGTTGTGTTGCCGAAACTCGAATGCATGTAGGTATTTTCCTCTTCGGATGCCTTATAAACGAACTGTACCTCTCAGTTGACCGTAATTTAATTACATCAGGTTTTATAACTCATCCGCGACTTTATCGGAACCGCAATAATAAGACGAAGACGCTCTACATCACCAGTGCCGTAACTGGAGGGGTGTGCAGCACGAGAAATGCATAAGGTGCAGCTTGTGATGAGTCCCAGAAATTTGAACAAACATTTCAGATAATTAATAATATCTTGAATCACCACAGGAAAATCAGATATTCTACGACTATTTTTTGGGATAGTCATGGAGTTAATCTTAATCGATTATCTTCAAAAAGGAAAAACTATTACACAGGCATCATTAATTGACAAGCTGAAGGTAGAAATTGCGGAAAAATGGCTAAGTTTGCAGAAAAAAAATTGTTTCACCAAGACAAGGTGCTGTCTCACACATCAGCGGTTGCCATGGCGAAAATCCACGAATTACAGTTTAAACTGCTTGATCAGCCTCCTTAAGGCGGATTTACATTGGTATAGTAAATGGGTTAGTTACTTGTTCTAGCAACTAACTAGCAAGGCAGCTACTAACCTAGTGTAAACCATATAGGAAAGTACTTGTACTAGTACTGGTACAAGTAATCAGGACAGGAAAGTGAATAGCCACCCAGGCTATTTACTTACCACTTGCGAAGCCACTGTCCTTTCCCCACCATCGTATCAGGCACCAGTTTACCGGCTGTCGTGTCCACTACACCAATGTAAACAGTTCCTCCCTTGCTAGTACTTATACGCACAGGTGTTTGTGTGTTGACAATAAACATTGCGTTAAGAAGAAGTGCTGATGCTCTTTTTGAATCTCTTCTACTGATCCAATCTCTGACCCATCTTCTCTTTGGACGACAATTTTCCTTTTCAATCTCTCTAATAAGTTCTCCAATAAGAATTTGCTTAACTCTCACAAATATTTTTCTTAACTTTGCCTTGCGTAACATTTTAGAATGACGAGAAACATGACAACGAAAAGGATTCATCCCAGATCTGGCGATGTGACCGCACTGCTGGTACTAGTGCGCATAAAATATACTTTCAAGTGTAAACACCCACTGTACCTCATATGTGACAGTAGGCTAGCCAGGCTAGCTACAAGTACAAGTAACTGGGCTTAATAACTATACCAATGTAAACCCGCCTTTACTGACCCCAAGCGACTTTTTTTTGGTTCCCTAAGCTAAAACTTGCGGAACAGATATTTTCGTTTTGCAGAGAAAGACGCCAAGTACTATTTGGACGGGTTAAAGAGATGGGACAATCGCTGTGCTTTATTTGGAGGGGGCTGTGGGTCTGTAGATATAGGTTTGTTGTTGGTTTTATTTGATGATTATGGCATCAATTATTTTTCTTAGTGCTTCAGAAATCTCATCCTGTGTTTTTGTTAGTTTTTTATTAGAGAGGGGCAAATTTGTTATTTTACAGATATAACTGGATGGTTCCTTTATGTAACTGGTACGGCACTGATCCGAAAGAATTGTCAGACATTCCTTCATATGGCATATCGCTATATTTACAGTTGCGATGGCGCTTCGACACCTCGGTTTAACGGTCCATACTCTTCGAACGAAAGTAATCAACGAGTTTGTTGAAAAAAAGAAAGGATTAAAACCTTCCTCGACGAGTATATCTGATGGTGTTGCTTGAACGGGACATGCAGTGGCAGCCTTATTTTATCCTTTCATCTAGGCGCCATGAAGGAAAAACATTTTCCTTATAGTACGTTTTCACTTGTTTATATTATTATAAAAGCTAAAGTCAAGACCAGAATTAAGCAAAGTGGAAAGACCTCGCCGATCTGGTAAAATGCGGTGATGCATGGGCGTGCGTATTCTGTTTTACCATTGGGCACATTTCAGTTAATATATACTCGTATACTATTCTATAGAATACTTCTAGTATATATTAACTGAAATATGCCCAGTGGTAACAAATACAAATCTAAAAATGTCTAGTTCATATATAGACATTTTTAGATTTGTCATTAGGTGGAAAATTATTTGCTTTAGCGTAAAACTTTCAAATTGTCCTGAAATTCTGCCTATCCCCCTATTTTCGGATATACTGAATACAAATCTAAAATTATTTTTTGTGGACGAATGTAGTTTTTGAGGAAAAATAGCAGCATTTACGAAAATGGTAGTAGGTACAAGAAATTTCAGAAAATTTTGATAGTTTTACGCTAAAGTAAATAATTACCGAAAAATTTCAGCGGAAAACTGTGAAAAACTAATGTATACATGTTAGCAATGGTCTAATTTGAGGGGTTGTTACCCCAGTAAAACTCAAAATTAGCACAAACTCTTTATTTGATAATAATATTTTAAGTATGGCCACCGCGATCTCGTCGACGTATCTGACTGTCCCACCACTGCTTCCTCTTCGTCTCACATCGAGCGTCTTCGAGGATTCTCGCATATCAACATTAACATAGAGCGGCAAGCAGGGGAGTGCAAAGGTGGTTGCTAACATACATGTAAAAATGTAATATAGGTACCTATTATCAATTTATATACAATTTTTACCGTTAAGAAACGCGCGCGAAATAACCCAACATCACGCCACTGTTTCCCTACTACCTCGAGCGCAGTCGCTTGTTGGTTCCTGATTCGACCAATCAACGTCGTTGAAGCTCAGAGAAAAGAAAGTGTAAATGCAAGAATATGTATGTTAAATAAGAATGAACAGCTTGTGAACTTTACGACTTTCGCAGTTGCCACATATTCGGAAATTCCTTGATATTATCACAAGTATAAAGATATATATCTTTATACTTGTGATATTATTAAGTAAAAGACAAATTAAACATTGTGTTTGCTTTAATAAAGTACAATAGGGATAAGGGACGTTAAAGACAAGTAAAAAAATGGGTAAAATAAGCTAATTAATACGTTTCCTGTTTTAAATAAGAATACTTTAGAAATAAATGTGACAACACAGATCTACTCTTTTTCCGGTCATTGCACTTTGCTTAATTCTGGTCTTTACTGTATCTTTGCATTATTTTTCGGATGCCTATCAGTATCTACAATACTGTCTCTTACTTCGTCTCTTTAACAGATATGATACATTGTGAACGTAATAATTTGCGACTGGTATGTCGACAAGACGTAGTGTACCTGTTGGCCTTAATGGCCTTAATGATAGGTTGCTGCGGTGGCTACATATCAGCCGTTTGGCCATTATTAACGCTACATTTGTCAGAAACCAGCAGGCTTAGAGATAAGCCACATCCTGCTCTTGCGGGTACAAATCGATTTTTAAAATTTCTTTCCGGATACTTGACTTCTGAATTACGGTGGAGGATGTGGGTAGATTTTTGTATAATTGTAGACGTCAAGAATGATGTATTTCACGTTAAGTGCAGTTAGATAACTCTGTTTTTAATCAGCGGTAGCGGATGATGTTGAAGTAATTAGTATTATAAAAAAAAATCACAGATTTCGCAATCCTTACAATATATGAAACATAATTATAAGCGCGCCGATCTTCCTATCAAATGAGACGCTACTCCATTAAGCGAGTACGGTATTATAACTGAATACTTCCCACTACTTTTCACGCGGCTCACCGGTCGACCGCTGCGCTATCTATATTAGTGGAGTAAAATCACCGGTCTATCTCGCTTCTTTCTAGGGGGCGACATCTATAGAGGCACCACAGTATTCGCGCTATAAGCCTGAGCGCGCTGTAATTATTGTAAATTCAATAATTCAAAAACGGTTACAAATATCAACCGACACTTTTTCAATATATAGGCTACATTTCATTCGCTGCATATACAGGGTGTTAGTTAAACATGCGGCAAAAATTCAAGAGGTTATTCCTTGGACTATTCTAAGGGTATTTTATCCTTTGATGATTTTTTAAAAAGCACTTTGTTGCGAAGATATAGGGCGAAAAAAAATTCAACAAATCCAATTTTGGTATTTTTCACATTATTAATGTAGGTGAAATAAAAGTATGGGGTACTACACTGGACGTATCAAGTAAAAGACATGTAAGAAAAAGATGTTGTTTTTTCTTACCAACATACCGTGATACTTCGGAGTGATTATTTTGTATGTTTTTGTACGTTGTGTTTTTGTAGTTTGTATGTGTCGCATTTGTTAAGATTGATTGACGTTTGGCTAGTTGACGTGTAAACGGTTGTTAGTGAAGTCCTCTATCATGGCTCGCTATACGAATGCCGAGATGGCTGACATGCATTTTATTTATGGACTTGCTGATGGCAATGCATTAGAAGCTAGGCGACTGTACGTTGAACGATTTCCTAACCCCATTACTCCCGATAGAAAAATCTTTCAAAGTATTCATCAACGTCTTCGAGAAACGGGAACATTGAAGCGGAGTGGAGGACCAGGAAGGCCAAGGACTGTAAGAACGGTAGACGTAGAAGAGAATGTGCTGGACATGATAGAAGAAGATCCAGGTACTTCTACGCGAAGAATTGCAAATACTTTGAATGTATGTAATTGGTCTGTTTGGAAAATTCTGAGAGATAATTTGTTGTACCCATACCACATTCAACGCGTTCAGGCACTTCTTCCTGCGGATTTTGCTCCACGTATTGCATTTTGTCAATGGCTTTTGCACATATTGGTTGAAATCCCTCAACTACTTACGCTGATTCTTTTTACCGATGAAGCCAGTTTCTCGCGAAATGCAATAAGGAATTTCCACAATAACCATGTGTGGGCTGACGAAAATCCACATGAGATTTGTGAAGATCGGTTTGAACATCAGTTCTCGTTGAACGTTTGGGTTGGAATTGTGGGTGACTGGCTAATTGGACCGGTATTTCTACCAGGCAGACTTACCGGCGAAGTATACCGCAACCTTTTTGGAACAAACGCTACCTCAGTTTTTGGAGGATGTACCATTGCCTACAACACAGGCAATGTGGTTTATGCATGATGGTGCACCACGTCATTTTAGTGTAGTTGCTCGAGAGTTTTTAACAGCAAAATACGGAGATCGCTGGATTGGTCGAGGTGGACCTCACGTATGGCCTACTCGATCCCCGGACTTAAACCCCCTGGATTATTTCCTATGGGGCCATCTAAAAGTCATTAGTTTATACTAGGCCAGTGGAAGATGTGGACGATTTAAGAGATCGGATAATTGCTGGGTGTAACTCAATAAGAAACGACCCTGGTGATTTTGAAAAAGTTCGGGAGTCTATGAGGAGAAAATTGGATGGTTGCATCCGAGCTGGAGGTAGCCATTTTGAACCATTCTTGTAGGTTCAGAAATGTTACATGTAATTTTTAGTAATAAATTGTTATTTGTTGAAAATTTTTTTCACAATATGTCTTCGCAACAAAGCGCTTTCAAAAATCATCAAAGGATAAAATATCCTTAGAATAGTCCAAGGAATAACCTCTTGAATTTTTGCCGCATGTTTAACTAACACCCTCTATATACAAATTTTAAATATTTCACATTGCTAACCGCATATCGAATTTTTTTGGTAATATATAGCTGTACTATCAGAAACAGGTTTATACCATTCGAAGCGCCTAGGTTTTGTCCATAAGTGGTTAAAATTTCAGGGTGATCAGTCTAGCCGTCTAGAAAAAATTAATACTAAAGAATATACCTACATGTGATAAATTATATAAATAAAAATTTTAATAGTATATTCCCTTACAAATTGGTTTAATTAATGAATTGTTATGAATAATGTTTGTATAAGATAACAAGTTCAAGCACAATGAAGGAGCATCTGTAGGGAAAACAATCTGAAACTGGGACGTTTCAAAATTAATATTTCCAATGAGTTTAGTAGTGGTATTCCGAATATTTCGTCGTAACGGTCTTCAACAACTGCACACATCTCCGCAAATACAATTTATGATATTGATAAATTCACAGTAGTAACTGTAAGTACATACTTAAGCTGTTATAAATACCTGAGGATTGCACATATTTATATGTAATTTTTGCTATAGATTAGTGTATGTTGTATACAGTATACAGGAGTTTTCTTAAAGTCACATTTAATAAAGGTGGTAACAACTCCATATCACTGAATTAGATAATTTGTCGACAAGGACTTCAAGGTGGTCAAAAATATATGACATATAATAATAATAATAATATCTCTACCCCTCATTCTAATCACAAGGATTAGCCCGAAAGTCTGATACTTGTGTGGGAGAGGGGCGGCTTATTATTATTTCGCGGCCCGCATTTGCGCCTCAGGAACGACTTACGTTGGTAGGTCCTAACCACCATTCAGTGCTTGAATGAGGGAAACCTGGAAAACCTTATTAGTTAGAGGGACAGTCAAACATCAACTGATTTTAATCTCTCACATTAACACCAAGTTGACATTCTTCCCATCCTAGGCCATCGCCAGGATAGTTGGCAAGCCATCCCTGCGAATAAGCCTTGATCTACCAGTAAACAATTTAATGAAAAATTGTTTGGTGGAATGGGAATTAGAACCCACGACCTCTGGGTTGAGCGATCGAGACGCTAAGCCCTGAGCCACCGGCTCGATATCCCATTATGTTCTATCTACTCCCCAAGTGGGTCCATTTATTTTTGTTACCCTGTATGAGAAGTAATTTATTATGTAAAGACTCAAAATAATCGTAAATAAGATCATAATTTTATTATATTAATAACCATGGATTTGTACACGTATCTGGATATAATATTATAATAAAGATTTTGTTTTCCCTCATTCCAGCACTGAACGGTGATTAGGACTTATCAAAGCAAGTCATTCCTGAGGCGCAATTGCGGCCTACTGAATCTTTCCCTCACAAGTCCAAGACTTTCGGGTGAATCCTTGAATGAGGAGTAGAGATATTATTATTATTATCTTCTGGGTATCATGCACTTCTCAGTTTATCACTGGTTTATTTTTCTTGCTTTATACGGGTTAATACCACTGAACTATATATAATAACTGGAACGCTAATACTGTATTTCACTTATGTGTCTAATTGAAACTCGCGCACAAGACCTCCCGAGTTTGCCCACAAAGAACATTAGTATGGTCCGTCTTTAACATATTCTGTACTTAATTAAACTTCATAAATGTATCCATAAAATATTAAAATTTAGATTATAATATGTATTATTATTTAGATTTTTCAGGTTTGATTATCTAGTACACAACTCTTGTTTTTAATTTTTTGACATTTAGTAAATTCATTATTGGGTAAAAGGTTAACAAATAGTCATTTATGTGTAGTCATGATTGAAAATTACATTAGTGTATGTACTTTTAACAACTGCGTTGATGTTGATACGCCATTCTGCCATACAAATCTTTCCACCAAAGGATCAGTCAGAAGGTTTTTTTACCTATTTTAACTAATGAAAATGGGTGTCAGGACATAGAGGATAGAACAGTCAAACGCTAGATGCTTTTGCGAAAAACCTTCGCGTAAGGGTACTATTGTACAGGAAGCAGGAATAAGATAGAACATGTAACAGAACTTGATAATGAACAGGAAAAACAGCCTCTCACATTATCTATAAGTGCAAGTAGTAACTCACTGTAGATATAAATCTCTCATATATGCAAATAACCTTTTCATATGTGTAAACTCCAGACTTATTCTTGTCTTTGTGAAAAGGCCATTGGATGTCAATGCCGTGCACACTTTTTTACCTAAAACAGTATATTTAACAATACAATAAGGACCGTTTAGTATTATCAATTAAGCATAGGTGCTCGATCAATCAGGCAAGCGAAAAATAAAATTTTGCACACACAATAAATCTTCGCTAGTCTTCACTAGTCATTAAAATTAATCACTGAACTATATCTATATAGTTCAGTAAAATTAATCAATATTGATAACCTACCTTAAAACTTTATTTTGTACACTCAAGGGAGGTCTTCGAGGACCCAACTTTAATAAGGGGACTACAGTTGGTTTAACACATCTTTTGTTCTTGATATAGACAAAATCATTTTCAACAAAATGGTCACAACAAACTTTATTGCCAATACTAAGCTTGTCCTTCACAGGATCTCTACCAAGAGCTTTCATCCATGGCAAGTAACGTTTTGACGTTAACCTATGTGCAGTTAAAATGGATTAAATTATAGTTACGTACTTCAATTGCATTACCTAAACAGGATCGATTGCTAAAATATATATTACTTATGAGTTTAAACAATGAAAAACCGTTTAAAATGATTTATTTTCAATCATGTTACCATGTTGGGAATTTTCCTCAATATGAAGAAGATTGAAAATTACGTAAACCTTTACGTAAGTAGGTCACAAAAATTGAGGATGAAAACTTTTTATTAATTATTAATTACTTACTTCTTTATTACATAAGATTTGACGTACCTAGGTATGATAACAAAACTGCAAATCACCACAATGAAAATTTTAATGATCCATAAAGATTTATTTTTACTTAGGTACGTATAGTAATTCACTCCAGGAATTGGTCCTTTATTCTTGCAAAATAACACCACGCAAACCGCACCCGTCAGAGTCTGGACGAATCCAACATAGACAATAAACCAATATATTTTATCTATGCAATAAACGAATTATTCTCTTTGCCAGAACCAAAATCAAACTTTAAATGCTAAAACTCCACATTACACAAAGCCGGACCTGGCAGATAAAATATGAAGTAATAATTCACATACGTAAAATTGGATGTGATAAGTAAGCTCAGACAACCTCGCCAATTAAATTTACTTCTGCGCAGACGCCCCATTTCTTTTTAGATTACGCTATACCAGTCGGCTAAAAGGCAGTGACTCATGATCTAATTCGATACAGAATAGGGACGAAGTGTAAATACTTAATACATAGCGGCACAAACGTTTGCACATAGAAAAGTGATGCCGCTTACGCATTACTATTGAACAGAACTATAAATTGTCTGTTCCATGGTGGTTCCATGCTTCTCTATTCGATGCCACCACAATTCTTTACGTCGGATATAGTTCCGTCTTTGTTTAACGGGTTAAAAAACGAAGAGCGAGATATGCAACCTTTGCAACAAAAGTCAAGAGTGTCTAGAAGATCGGACATGCGCATTTCACACACATCCAAGTAGTTCATCGCAGCCTGACATAAGCGTAGTACGCGGGAAATGCTGTAATTTGTGTCTGGATTGCATATATTAATTGGTGAACTAGGTGATGTGTTACTTAGTTTATTTAGTGTTCGAAGAAAAGGATTTTATTATGGAAGCGATCGCGGGGAGTAGTGGATTAGAAACGCGTAAACGATCTCATCTGACAAGCGAGGAAATTCGTCATTATTAGCACCTTTCCAATGATTTTTGCGTACGCCTATGGAATTACAGTCCCCACCACAATTTATTACGTCACGCGGTAATACGTCACTGCCTATTATTTTATCCGACGGGTGTAGTAGGTAGTTATTTTAATATATATGTACCTATATAGTCGTATTCAGTTCTGCTCAATAGTTCTAAAAGTAATCTGTAATTAAAAACTGTTTAGCACGGCTAAATATGGCGATTGTCTCTCAAATAAATACTCCATCCGGTCCTTAAATTTGATTTTGAACTGAACGCACCTATCCCAAGGAATTTATATATTATAAAATTCCTTGCCTATACCAGTCGGCTAAAATAATAGGCAGTGACTCATGATCTAATTCGATACAGAATAGGGACGAAGTGTAAATACTTAATACATAGCGGCACAAACGTTTGCACATAGAAAAGTGATGCCGCTTACGCATTACTATTGAACAGAATTATAAATTGTCTGTTCCATGGTGGTTCCATGCTTCTCTATTCGATGCCACCACAATTCTTTACGTCAGATATAGCTCCGTCTTTGTTTAACGAGTTAAAAAACGAAGAGCGAGATATGCAACCTTTGCAACAAAAGTCAAGAGTGTCTAGAAGATCGGACATGCGCATTTCACACACATCCAAGTAGTTCATCGCAGCCTGACATAAGCGTAGTACGCGGGATATGCTGTAATTTGTGTCTGCACTGCATATATTAATTGGTGAACTTGGTGATGTATTACTTAGTTTATTTAGTGTTCGAAGAAAAGGATTTTATTATGGAAGCGATCGCGGGGAGTAGTGGATTAGAAACGCGTAAACGATCTCATCTGACAAGCGAGGAAATTCGTCATTATTAACACCTTTCCAATGATTTTTGCGTACGCCTATGGAATTACAGTCCCCACCACAATTTATTACGTCACGCGGTAATACGTCACTGCCTATTATTTTATCCGACTGGTGTAGGTAGACGTAAAAATTCTTCGCGCATGTACCCGTTATGGCGTTCCAGTTAATATATATAGTTCAGTGGTTAATACCCGTTAGCCTAACAAGAAATTATTTATGGTTTAGAAATGATCTGACTATACAGGGTGCTACAAATTCGATGCAATACATGGGGATCTCAGAAACGGTAAGAGATGCGAAGTCGGTTAAATAGAGGCAAAGTTGCGTATTCAGGGGGGCAATATAATGGTGAAAAGAGATCAAGGCTAACTTGATTAGTTTTCGAAATATTTTGAAAAAACCGAAAATTTCGATTTTCGTTTTTGTTTTTTGCTGGCCTATGGCTTTTATCGAATGGTGTTAGCAAATTTTCCGCAAAACGTTTGGTTTCCCGGAAACCAACATCAACTTAATTTTTTTTCGAGTTTTTTTTAAATACGGACCTGGAATTTTTTTTCAAGTTTTTGGAATCACTTGTAACTTGATAGAATGCCACCATAAAAGGAATCAGATTTAAACGTTTTGTCTAAGAAAAATCCATCATTAGTATTTTTGTTTCGACTTTTGTTAATTCCAGATATTGAATAATATTTTTGACGTTTCATTTTTATTTACGATAAATAAACAAAAGCTAATAATAAAACAACGAATTAACAACTATAAACTTTGATGTAATTGAATAAACAATGAATAAAACAACAAAATATGTTAAAACTATAAAAACCCTAAAGCAGATATTGAAATAATCCTCCGTCATTATTCATGCAGAGGCGTATTCGTCTTTTTAAGTTTTGAATAGATCTTTCGATTTCCCTTGCAGGTATTGCATTCAGAACACGAATAGTGGCATTTCTCAAATCCTCAATGTTATTATATTGATTCTTAAATAAAACATTTTTACTTCGTCCCCATAAGAAATAATCTAATGGGGATAAATCAGGAGCTCTGGCTGGCCATTCTATGGCACCATGATTTCCAATCCACCTGTTTGGAAATGTTTCATTTAAGTAGTTGCGTACAATTCCTGAATTATGAGGAAATTTAAATAAAATTAAAAAATTCTAGATTGCTGAAAGCCATTTTTAAGTACCGATAGTGATAGTGACACAACATTGAAATGTGTTTGTCATAGAAACGTTTGCCTAGATAAAACTAAATCTAAGAGGACCACGAGAAATTATTAATGATGGATTTTTCTTAGACAAAACGTTTAAATCTGGTTCCTTTTATGGTGGCATTATATCAAGTTACAAAAATGCTTCCAAAAAATTGAAAAAAATTCCAGGTCCGTATTTAAAAAAAATTAAGTTGATGTTGGTTTCCGGGAAACGAAACGTTTTGCGGAAAATTCACTAACACCATTCGAAAAAGGGCAAAAAGTTGCTATAGAAAAGTGCTCTTTATTTTTGAATACCTCATCAAATAGGCCCGCAAAAAAACAAAAACGAAAATCGAAACTTTCCGTTTTTTCAAAATATTTCGAAAACTAATCAAGTTAGCCTTGATCTCTTTTCACCATTATGTTGCCCCCCTGAATGCGCAACTTTGCCTCCATTTAACCGACTTCGTATCTCTTACCGTTTCCGAGATCCCCATGTATTGCATCGAATTTGAAGCACCTTGTATTGTATGTATCAAGTATGGCTGCTTTTTGTGACTGAGTATATACACTCTCTTCTAGGCTAAATTGAGTGACGTGATTTATGAATGAATGTGGAGTGACACCCGTCACCAATACAATGAATGGAAACTTGTTTCTGTTTCCATATTCTTTCAACTGCTTTATAAAAATTCTTTGTTTATACGTGCTTGATTTATACAATTATAATATTTGCCGTGAATGACCGTACACTTTGTTTTTGACCAAGGACATTATTTTGTAACCATTCTGCTTCTTTCATTGATAGGTTTAAGGATGTGAAACCGTAATAAATTTCTACTATTGCCCTATGTAATGGAGAGTCTTTGTTTTGGAAGTAGTTATTATTATTATTATCATTTTTATTATCGATTATCAAAAAATGTTTTTTTTTCTTTTATATAGATTCAAGATGTTGGTACTTGGCAGCTTGTTTTTACTTTTAAATTATTTATTTTAGGTCACCTCGTCCGTACAGTATCGAAGTTCAAAAACATTTCACACGATCTTGCTTCTTAAAATAAACTTTAATAAAACATAGTCATTATAAAGTGTCATCTGGAATTTTTTCGGGTTACATCTGTTGCGCAAAAAAATTATATTGATGACTTTGTGCCAGTTATAGCATTAATATATACTTAATTTTGGCTTCGTTCTCATTGCGGTTCTTTTTTGTATGTAATTAACAGATGTTAAATATAAACACCATCATTTAGTTGGCAATTGACAATACATACCTACAGTATATGTCCTATTCTGGATATAAATTCAGAATTGTTTTTGTTTCAGAATTTTTATTAGTCTTTACTGTATAAATATATGATTGAAATAATGTTTTCCCAGTAATTTTTTGCATATATGGACTTATTCTTTTAATGTAAAGATACATTCCTTATAGAACTATGATCCATGAGTGCTGTTTTCATAATTCTCCTAATTTATAATTATTAACAATGCTAAATTTACTTTATGTCATTTATCTTTCGTATGTTAATCTGAATTTAATAATAGTTATTAATCTATTTTAAGGTGATATGGCTCCAAAGTACAAACCGTTGCTGTTGAATACATTCTTGATAGGAGCTAAAGATGAAGATCACCTGATTAGGTCTTCCAGTTTATCCAATTTGGGTGAAATATGCCGTGTTTTAGGATATAAGCTGGGCACAATAGTCACTGAGGTAAGTTTAAATGATATAGGTATTTTAAATGTACAAAAAGCCACGTTTTATTTTGATTTTAAACACTATGAAACACTAATACCATCGCTTGAGGCATATCGACGGATATGACTGATTCAATGTTATATCGAGCAAATACACTGTTTTGAGCAACATTAATGTCAAAAATTTCTAAAAGCAGTCATCTACCTCAGAGTCATAAAACATCTTCTAAATCATAGCGATGGTACGTTTTTAGAAAACATCAAATCCTCTGCAGATTGGGAGGTCTTTAAAAGTGTCATTTGAATAGATTACATGAACAAGTAAATATTCAAAAGCTCTATTCCTCCCCGCAACCTCGATGGTCGGTTAATCTGAGATTCTATCGTTAGTATGTTCGGAACAAATTGTTTATTAAGCATTGTGTTTATTAAGGCTCAAGATATTCCAGTAATGGGCCTTTTCCGCTAAATTGAATTTGACTTTTTTATTAATATCAAACGTTGTACTGGTACATAAGTAAAGGTAGAATCAACCCAATTTATTAAAGAATTGTAATTAAGCGAAGTTATACAAGTACAAAGTGACGGGTCTTCATTAATCATTTCAAACTGCGCGGTTCGCTGACATCACACTCCAGTAGCCAATAAAATGTAGAAAAAGTTAAAGAACGACTCCATGTTGCCACATATAATTTTACTTTTTTCTTGGCAACGATTAAATTTACATTCTGGTAATTTTAAAATGAAAATATTATGTATTTTTAGGTGAAATGGTAATTTTGGAATGAAAATATGTATTTTTATGTGAAATATTCTCCATAAATTATTACTAAAGCAAATCAACATGATTATTTTAAAATTTATCCCTTGAGCAAAATAATTTTTAGGTATTTTTCGCTAACGGTGACAACACTGCACAATCTATGCTAGAATCAACTAAATGATGTTTGATAACTTGGGTTATAAAAGCTAACCTCCTTGTCTTAACATTGCGCACTTCAGCATTTAGAAAGTTCATATTTGCGACGTAGAAATCGTTAACCACTTCACTGTCAACTCTTGGAAGGTTGTCTGAAGATATCCCTCTTCAATTTTATTAATTTTAAATCAAATTAATCAAAACACAAAACGAAAGTTAGGTTAAGCACACTTCATTTGACAGAACACAAAATGTAGGGCAGCCAACAGACAACAACGAAGTGGAGTATGGCGTCATGGCGCGTTATTTGAAATATATGGTAATTTTTTCAAAATATATCTGGCAAATAAAAAAAATACTTTTTAGGCATAACTAAGTATATATTTTATAATAAGCAAATAAAAAAAAAAGGCCTATGGAAAAGGCCTATTCTATTTTCTTGCCTGTAAAATTATTTACACGAACCTGTACTTACTTGCCTATACACGAACTGTTGTCACGAAACCTACAGTCTCTTGCATTGGTTGTCTGTCATAATCTTGCAAGACTTCAAGGGCTCATGCTCATGGTTTGGGATAATTTTTTGCACATCCCCATCTTATGTTTCAGGTCCTAGTTTGTGTTCACGCCGTCATCACCACAGACAAGTCGCCAGAAGCACGCCGCGCCGCGGTCACCGTCATACGACAACTTCTGGCCGGTTTGGAGAGCGAGATGATAGCCTTCCTCAAGGACGACATCCTGCCTATCTACAGGACACTTAAGGAGATTTACGACAATGACAAGGACGATGTGATGCGGCTTCAAGCGCAACTGGCGTTGGAGGAACTGAATGAGAATATGAGGAATTTTGTGTTTCCTAAGCCTCGGTTGAACATGGAGAAGAAAATTGTTATGTTGAATTAGTTTTTCACTCATTAATATAAGTTTTTAGTATTAAAAATACTTATGTGATCGTATATATGGGAGCCGTCTCTTAAAATATTAACGCTTAGCGGTATGCAAAAGCAAGCGACCTCGACATGGACACGTACTCGTGGAGACGACCTAGCCTAGCTGTGTTGTTATAATCAGCAGTCTATGTTTGTTGTTTATGCTTGGGTTACATCATTCCTTGACCACAGTGATTTATGAACTGATGTTGAGTATAAAATAAACGTTTGGTATTTACTGATCGTTGTAATAGAATGAACAGGTTTGTTATTTTATTAATTTAGACTAACATATATACAGGGTAAACTAAATCTGACTGTGTGTACGTACAGGGATCTCGGAAACTAGAAGAGATACAGAAATGGTTAAATGGGCAAAGTAGTGCATAATTTAATGCCCATCAATAATCCGCTGAGAAAACAATTGAATTTCGCACCGTCTAGATTTTATTTAGAAAAAAGTGAAAATCGACAATTTTCAAGTTTGCTTATAACTCTTTTGTTTGCATTCGGATCGAAACAAATCAAAGTTCATTTAGGGCAGTTTTTTACAGTGATCCCAGTTTGCTATGATACATACTTTTCGAGAAAATGCTAGCTTTTCTAATGGACGCCATATTGGATTTTTCCATTTTTGAATTTTGCGATTTTTTCTGATTACTTTGATATAGCACATGTCATATTTTTTCTAATCTAAGATGTAGTCTTAGTAACGCAAAATATTATTTTCAAGAACAAAATAGTAGGCCTTGAAGATAAGTGTGACAGTAATAAACAAACACCATATTGTGAATAAATAATGCATATTATTATAATCTGAAAAAATATGAACATTGAAAAATAACTATAGGTAGGTATACTGAAATCTAATAACAAACTAAAATACGTAAACAAAACTAATACTGTTATTAATATGTTAGTGTTCGAAATGTCCACCATTATTATTCCGGCATTTGACACATCGGGTTCGAATGGAATTAACTGCTTTCCTTATCTATCTGACGTCTATCTAGAGTAGCAAAAGCATTCGTCACACATTCTTGCAGCTCTTCAATGGTCTGATATTGATGGTTACTATAGACAATGACTTTAATAGTGCACCATAGGAAGAAATCCAGTGGCGTCAAATCAGGACTCCTTGTAGGCCACTGAATAGGAGCGTTTGAATGTGACGGTGCTCCATCAAGCGCGAACCAAATTAAATTTCTTAATATGTGTAGCGGTAGATCATCAAGAATATTTTGCAAGAAACGCAAATAACGATTTCCAGTCAGATTTTCATGGAATATGTACGGTCCTATTAATGATGAACCTAAAATCCCACATCACACACTAAACCCGAATTTTATTTGAGGCCTTACTTGAACAACATGATGTGGATTTTGTTGTGCCCATACGTGTTCGTTATGACGGTTAAACATTCCACAATTTGTAAATCGGCTTTCATCAGTCCATAAAACTTGAAATGGAAATTCAGAATTTTGACCGCACATATTCACCAACCAATTGCAAAAGACACTCCATCTTTCATAGTCTCCTGGATATAAATTGGGTAAGGGATATTCTTTTGTATGGGTGGAATTTATGTTTTTTGAGAACTCTAACTACTGTTGTTTGCGAAGTACCAGCTTCTTGGGCAATTTGCCTTGTTGATATTTCAGCATTATGGTGTACGCAAGCAAGAACATTGATTTCGGATACTTGGTCAATAGTACTGTCAATTCTATTCGGCTTTTTGAACGCTCCAAAATCTCTTAAATTTGAACACAATTATTTGAAAGTGCTTAGTGATGGCTGCCGGCGATCAAAATATCGTTCAAAATATAGTTGTGCAGCCCTCGAGCTCCATTCCATTTTCACTAATAGTTGTCTTTATAATGACACTAAGGTATATTTTAGTTGTACTCGATGAAAACTACGGAATGTTGATAATTATTATGACAGCACAATAAAAATAAGTAATCTCTAAACTGGAAGATTTAGTTTTCTCGATACATCAAATGAAGGGTTTTGGTATTACACTCTGTATAAATTATAAATATAATGACTATGAAATATATAAAGTGCGTAACAAAAATAGTTGTGTCTGGTATTTTCAATACGCCTACGATATTTGCGTAAGATGCAAGATCTGTGAATTTTTTATACAGTTTTGAATTTTTTATCCCTCCTCATCCTGGTAATAGAAATTTAGAACTTGGTCAAGATTTGTCTTTTTAAAGGCATTAGAAAATCTATTCTCTGTTCTAGAGATATTTTTCAAGCACAAGATATTGTGGTTCCTGTATGAAAAGGTAGTTTATATGGCCTCTAATACCCAATAAAATAAACAGATATACAAATAGAACTGGCTTTATTCATTTTATAATTACGACACATCCAGTTTTCCTAAGATATCACTATACTGTCAAAAAATAAATAAAACTAACATCAATTGCATACTATACCCAGTGTTATTTGTTCTGTAAGAAACTCTCACGTAGGCTATGTCTACGTCGAAAGTTTAGAAAAACACCTAGTATATCACAGTGATACGCAATTGTTTTAAGTTAAGCAAACCCTCCTAACAATAAATATTATCTCACAATAAAGATATGCATTAAAAACTGTTAGAGTATAATTTTTTCAAACTAAGAAAATTCTTATTTCACTGCTAGTGTATCACAAAGAAAAATGTCATGTAGTGGAATGTATTACATATAACATTATAAGTCACCCACCAACATACAGCCGTTGGTTTCAAATAATAAAAAAAATCAAGAAGGCTTACTATAGCAACACTGCTCTAACTCATTATCAGAGTGAGATCTACTTGGAGAAACAAGGAGACGTGGAAATTCACAAAGCTAACTGCACTTCCTTGTTTTTATTTATTGCAATTGTTTTTGTTGCCGCGGCCTATTTCATCGTCCGCCACTGTGCTGCAGCTGCTAGTCGAAATCTCTGAAGCGATGGAGATGTTGTCAAACTCCTCGGTAATCTTCTTGCCGGCGATTTTTAAGGCTAGAGCGACGATGCCTATGACTCCCGCGATGACCAGCATTGTGATGACGAAGATCGGGACTATGTTGCTCTTGTAGGAGACTTGGGTTGTCGTTTGGATGATTTCCTCTTTCACTGGAACAGAGAATTAGTTTAAGAGATGCAGAACCACTACATGCATTGTTTTATAGAATGGCAACTTGATTTGGGCCCTTCAATGAGTCTAGCGTCCCTTCTTATTTTCACCGATACATGATGGTCGTTCATAAAAGTCAAAGACTTTCTTGTCTGTGGTGAAACTGACAAACTAAATAAGAAATGACAAATTCAAAGCTAATCACAGCTTTGCACACTAGTGGCGATCTCATGTTTGCATTTTTGAAAGGAACGCTATGCTCAAACATTTACAAAATAGACAAATGCCGATACTTATGTGTAAACAGTTTGTATATGTTATGTATAACAGTTTGTATCCAGTTTATTCCATTTAAAATAGCAAAAGGGATATGGGGTGTTTTACTTTGTGATTACTTCTATACTCGTCGGCTAAAATAATAGGCAGCGACGTATTACCGGGTGACGTATTAAATTGTGGTGGGGACTGATCCATAGGCGTCCGCAAAAAATCATTGGAGATGCTAATATGTCAAATAAATATAATAAATATAAAAAATATCAAAACATGAACGATGTTATAGAAATTGTGAATTGTTTTTAAACTAACCTTATAGATTAGTTGTATTCGGACGAAATTGATGAATATTGCTACAAATATTAAAAGAACGCTCTTAAGAATTATTTGCCCTTCCTTCCATGATGATCTCGGTACATTCTCTGTTCTCCTGCTATGATAAGGGGTATTATATTATAGATTACAAAAACTGCACCAGGTTCTAAGTGGTGTAAAACAGATTCAAACCATTTTTGAAACACTTCGCTGTTAATATCTTCGTGATAATCCCCAGTCTTTCGCGACTCAAACATATGTAGACCATTTACAAAGAATCCCGAATCACTTCCAATATGAGTTATTAGTCTTCGTCCTTTTCCGGAAGGTGCTTTTAAACCTGTAGAAAATCTATCCATAAACGCTTGCCTTCTGTCCTGTACGTTGCCATCTTGCCATACTTTTAGCACAGTAAAACCTTCATTTAATGTCTCATCTATATAATATATTTTCCTATTTAAAGCGCGAAATTCTCTTATCTTCTCCAAATATTCTCGTCTCCATGTCACAATCTCATTTTTCTCTATAAGCACACTCTTCCGATTCCGCGTTTGCAATATTTGAAATTCATTTCATGCATTGTCCTTATAAGCAATTTAAACGAGAGTTTGCGCAAATCGTTGTCTTCTGCCAGGGCAACCTGAACTTTACTTACTGTTGGGATTTCATTTTTGAAAAAGAAACCATGAATATTTCGCCGAATTTCGCCCATATTTCACATTTTCGTTTACGGTAATTTTTTTCTTCCTCATGTTTCCATTTTCTTCTTCTTTGCGTCTGTGTCTCCACGTTTTATTGCACGAAATACACTTCGAAAGGAAACTTTTCTTAATTCACTTCCAGTTCCCCCGCATCCTCTACACTTAAATTTTTATCGCGCGCTTGTAATCCCTCATAAACATTTTTTAGCATACAAATTTCCTCACTTGTCAGATAAGGCGTTTACGCGTTTCTAATCCACTACAGCCCGCGATCGCTTCCATAATAAAATATTTTTTTTCGAATACTAAATAAAGTAAGTAACACTTATCACTTCACAGTAAACATCTACAAAAACAAGTTAACCAATTAATTTATGCAGTTCAGCCACAAATTACAGCATTTCCCGCGTACTACGCTTATGTCAGGCTGTGATGAAATACTTGGATGTGCGTGAAATGCGCATGTCCGATCTTCTTGACACTCTTGACTTTTGTTGCATAGGCTGCATATCTCGCTCTTCGTTTTTTAACCCGTTAAACAAAGACGGAACTATATCCGACGTAAAGAATTGTGGTTGCATGAAATAGAGAAGCATGGAACCACCATGGAACAGACAATTTATAGTTCTGTTCAATAGTAATGCGTAAGCGGCATCACTTTTCTATGTGTTAACGTTTGTGCTGCGTCCCTATTCTGTATCGAATTAGATCATACGTCACTGTCTATTATTTTAGCCGACGAGTATAGGCAAATTAAATTTAATTAATTAAGTTTAATTAATTAAACAGTGTGGATAAAAAGACAAGATAATTTTGTAGGCTTAGCATGTAGTTTCCGTGTTCTCTTTGGTTATTTCGTTATGTAAATACTCGTCCTAATCAGGTCTAAAATTACCGTGGCATATTCAAACGCAGACAAAGAGCCATTAATTCAGTGAATCCACGAAAACGGTACAATCTGATCGCTGACATGAAACATACAGCACTGAACCGGTCAACCTAGTTCGAGCACACGTAGCTCTAGCATGAGATTTATAAAGCAATGTGTAATCTCGGTGGTAAGGAGGTTAATGTATTACTAGAAGCTCGAGATTAGACATTAGACATGCGTGCAGGAGGCAAGTTTTTCCACTTTCCTGTGATATAATACAGAACAGAAGCCGGCCACACGTTGTAAAATATTCGCTTGCCTAGAATCTCCATATATAATGAGATTGCTGCAAAAAGGTGACATCAATTTATCTTAATAAATTTTCTTTAAATACCTACTATGGGATGTGAGAAATAAAAATATGAAATGTAGGTACCGGGTGGTCTTAAGAAATCCAAATTTAAATTTTGAATCTAATACGTCTTTCTCCTCCATTCAAACTGAATATGACACATGTTAGTAGTTCAGACCATATCATGAGTTCAGACCCTAAGACGCTCTCACAGACCGTTATGATTCGTCGGTATAGAGTTGTCTGGCCTTGAAAAAGAGATTATCTCTTTCACACTGACGTCATCGATTAACTACAGCTGTAGACAGTAGAAGAACCTATTAGACATTTCCCGACGCACGTTGAGTCCTATGGTGTGATCACCTAGAATAATATCCATGAGTTTTAAGGGCTTAAATAACGTATTAACAGGATGGTGCGCCACCACATTACTTTAGGGATGTAAGGAATTTTTTTTTGATAACTTTTATCTTAACAGGTGGATTAGACGTCGAGGACCTGTTGAGTTGGCTGCTCATCCACCGGATCTGAGTCCATTGGATTCTTAAATGTAAGGTGTTCATTACTTAATCAGACAATCTTGGATTTGCAGAAGAGAGTAGCCAACGAGTCTGCATCTATCTCCGAGCAAACATTTCACATCGTGCGCCAGGAAATGTCTGATAGGTTCTTCTACTGTCAGGAGATTCAAGGTGCTCTTTTTGAACAAAATCTTTAGTTATTTCCATTAAAATATTATTTTCCTTTATTAAACTGTTGAATTTGACTGCTTTTTATTCATTCATATCCTTACTTACAAAAACCCTTATAACTTGAGAACGGATGGATCGATTCCAATTTTTCAAAGACTAGTATGCAGAGAATTGCCCCCCCCCCTATTATTATTTAACAGCGCCTATGGCGCCATCTTTCATATTAGGAAATTGAATTTATAAAAAAAATAATAAATTTTACATGATTCACCCTGCATTTTGTCTGGAGCGCCTTACTCAATTAGTTCAAAAGTTAGCGGGGTGGGACGCATTTTAGACACGCCCTGTATATATTTTCAAGCTACTAGAGCATTTCCCAACACGGATTTCACTAAACCTTCCATCTGAGTGAACAAAGCCCAAGCAGCGTTACCTCGTATACGGATCTAATTGCATGTTTGTTCTAAATAACAACAATTAACGTTACGTCAATTGCAGTCGTCCTATATGTTTAGAACAATGGGGAATTTAACAATGGTGCTTGCACACCGATTTCTAAATAGTTTAAAAGTTTGTTTCAAATTAATAGGTAGCGGAATTTTAGGTGAATATATAATTCCTGTTTCGCGTAAAAGTTTTATAAAAATTTCCGCCGAAAAGTAGTCAAGAGTGAAAGTTCTACAGAGCGTTAATAATTCAATGTAAAACAATATTAGCAAAAATTTATGTAAAAGTTTCTACAGACAATCACTAAATGAGTATTCTGGTGCATTTCATATACTTATAAAACAATAGTATAATAATAAATAATATTTAAAAGACTACTCTCCGTATTTTCTTCAAGTTTTGTTCGGGATTTATAATCTGTCCTGAACAGGAGAAAAAACTTCGAAATATCAATATCGTTTGTTGTGATAAGATTACATTTAATATAAAAAGCTAGTTTGGGACCAGGTGTCGTAACACTTTCACACGACAGAAAGATTGAATTTCACGAAGTCTGGTTTGACACTCCCCAACATGTTTGACAATCCAAACACTGCCTCAAGTGAGAAAAATTGTAAAAAAGATCTCTATCTTCTTTAAAAAGATCCCTTCCTGTATATTGGTGCTTACCTAGTGCTTCCGGTTTCTGCAGAACTCTACCCATCCTTCCCCGTCTGCCCAGAGAGTTGTCATCCTCGTAGTGAGAGGCGATCTGCGCCTGTCCTCTAGCTCCCGTGGGAAGGCTGATGCCTGCTCTTACAGTTAGGGTTTCTGGCTGGTAAGAACATAACACCAAGAATCTGTAAAAAATATATTATAAGTATTAGATCAGTAATTAGATGAATGTTGATATAGGTTAAGGGTTGGTTGGTAGGTAGGTTGGTTGGTTGGTTGGTTGAAGTTCGGGTCACCTGTCAATGATGGTCGTATGGTGGTAGACAACCTTATAATGGGCCTTTTCCGCTAAATTGAATTTTACTATTTTATTAATATCAAACGTTATACTGGTACGTAAGTAAAGGTAGAATCAACCCAATTTATTAAAGAATTATAATTAAGCGAAATTATCTAAGTACAAAGTGACCGGTCTTCATGAATCATTTCAAACTGCGCGGTTCGCTAACATCACGCTACAGTAGCCAATAAAATGTAGACAAGTTAAAGAACGGCTCCACGTTGCCACATACAATTTTACTTTTTTCTTGGCAACGGTTAAATTTACATTCTGGTAATTTTGAAATGAAAATATTATGTATTTTTATGTGAAATGGTAATTTTGAAATGAAAATATGTATTTTTAGGTGAAATATTCTCCATAAATTATTACTAAAGCAAATCAACATGATTATTTTACAATTTATTACTTGAGCAAAATAGTTTTTAGGTATTTTTCGCTAAAAGTGACAACACTGTACAATTTATGCTAGAATCAAATAAATGATGTTTGATAACTTAGGTTATAAAAGCTAACCTCCTTGTCTTAACATTGGGCACTTCAGCACTTAGAAAGTTCATATTTCTGACGTAGAAATCGTTAACCATTTCACTATCAACTCTTGGAAGGTTGTCTGAAGATATCCCTCTTCAATTTTATTCATTTTAAATCAAATTAATCAAAACACAAAACGAAAGTTAGGTTAAGCACACTTCACTTGACAGAACACAAAATGCAGGGCAGCCAACAGACAACAACGAAGTGGAGTATGACGTCATGGCGCGTTATTTGAAATATATAGTAATTTTAACAACTTTTTCAAAATATATCTGGCGAAGAAAAAAATAAAAAAAAATACATTTTAAGAATAACTAAGTATATATTTATTGGAAGGAGATGCCGAAAACAACTACTCCACGGGCAATATGCCCCGACTGGCGTTGCATTACATCAACATCTCCATGGATGTCGCCACATCCTTCATCAAGACCAAATACCAGACAATGACCGGTTTCGATCTTGTTATGATCTCATCAGATTGCCATAGGTATCGGAATCGATGAATGATCTGGCGACATTGATTCCTCAAAGACAATAGAGGTCGCTGTAATGGCATCTGCTTTCTGCAGATCGTTATCTGTCTGTCAATTAGACAATAATTGTCAGACAGGTAGTAGCAAAGACCCAAAGAGGGCACTGCAGTGTATTTCACTGTATCTCGCCACTAAAAACTAAGTATATATTTTATAATAAGCAAATAAAAAAAAGATGTGGAAAAGGCTCATTTACATTAAGAAAACAACTGAATAAGAAAGTGTATGAAGAACTTTTAAGTACACAGTTAAATACTTTCAAAGGTTGTACTGGAATATTTGATGTCAACCACCAATCGAGTACTCGACTAATCAAAAGGACATTACGAGTATTCCACTAATCACCAAGACATTATACTTCCTCGATGGATGATAGATGCAGATGATGGTGACCCAAGTCAGCATCATCTGCAGCTGACTTAACCTAATGGTGCTTAGTGGAATACTGAATTGGTTCTTGATCCATCCATGACTTACCTCCTGGTACTGTGGGTGAGTATGGGCAGATTCTCCTGCACCAGCACGAAGGTGGCGACGGTGGTCTCGTTCACCTGGCTGCCACATTCCGTATGGTTGATGCGCAGCGTGTAGACGTCGCGCGGGCTCTCTGGCTCGCCGTCGATGGCGCACCGCTCCCCATCAGCCGCCTCCACGGCGATTCTGCCGCCGAAGTGGGGGCCAGTCGACACTTCGATCTCGCTGGCGTGCGGAAGGCACTGGGTGGCCTTAGCTGAAACTGAAAGTATTGGTTTTAGTAAAGGTCACACATGGACCATTTGTGTTCTAATGTTTCTAAGGATTTGACAGCCGTAATTCTCAACAATTTTAGGAGAAATGTAAAAAGTAATAAGTCCACGTCATTTTACATAGAAAATACTGCAAAATAAACATCTGAAGCATTTTTCTACAACACTTCAAATGAACGAGCTCCGAGCTACGAGCGACAATAGAAAAGTTGGATTTTTCGTTTTTTCTCAGTAACTTTTCAACCTTCCCCTGTGTGTCATTTTTCGCCTTACATTCCTAAATCATAAATAGGAAACTGCACTAATTTGTTCTTTTAAATATTTTTATATTTCTACTAATAAAAAGTGTAACGGTCTCGTTTTTAGTAACTAATAAAATACCTTTCTTAGTTGATTCAAACTAATATTTCTTATCTCATTCTGTGTTTTTACCTTCTTGTTACACACCAATCCTGTATTTAAAGTATTATATGTATTCGGTGTATATTGAGTGATTATAATCCCAACTTCATTATATGTGTTTGTGCGCCCAGGTCTATATCAATAAATAGTGCTAGGGCTGTGTAATCTAAAGTTCAGAACAATATAGTGACGCCATCTCGTGTTAACAACGCGAGCGGAAGGACGACGTAAGAGAACGGGAAAGAGGAGCGAAAGAAAAATGGCGAGAAGAGGTATTACCGAGCAGTTGGTGCAGAAGTGAGTCTGAATTTTTGATATAGAGAAAAGGTGATGCAACAAAAAATATTACGAGTGTAATACAGAAGCCACCCTGAATTTGATTTTCTATAGTGATTAGAAGAAAAAACGATCGTTTATTACGATTTCGTTGTGCTTGGACAGCAACGTATGAAAAACGTTAAGTTCTGCAACCCCTGTAGTTGATGTGAGTACCTTATTATCTATCTATTTTGGAAGTGCTTCTTGAACACCTTGCGTATACCGTGCCTTATTCTACTAACTTACCTATGTATAGGCCGTGTGTGCGAAAGAATTTAAGGGCCCTTACCGTTACCTCGCGGACTGAAAATATCTAAAACTTACCTTTTTTTGTAGAGTTTAGTATAGTCGAATTCTCTCTCCTGTATCTAAATTTGAGAGTACTTGTTAAAATATGTAACTTTATATGTTTCTATATGTGTTTAATGTTCGTAAATGTATAGTTGAATATCATTACATTAAAACTAACTTTGTTCTTGTCAAGTGTTTTTTGCAATTGTCTTCACTTAGATAGGAACGATACTTTTACTCAATACCATCAAAAAAAGATCAATTGATGGCGCCCAAGTTTGGCAGATAATAAATAACCCTGCAGTACTTCACTCTGCTCACCCCTGATAGAGAGTTTCAACACAGTAGTAAGTATCTTTTTAGTTAATAAAATAATTGAAGAGAAGTAACGTTATACTATTGGCGACCAACGTGCCGTTAATTCTAAGCATATTTTGTACCTTTATCTAAAAATCATAAATAGGGAAAGTTATCGTTATAAAAGGTCCTATTTCTTGACCCGTTACATGGGTATGTAACGGGTCAAGAAATAGGGCGCCCGGATACAAGAGATAGCTCTTCACTACCCATAGAATAATGTTTATTTAAATTATCTTCTATGAGTAGTAACGATTTACTATGCAGTCTCTACACCTGTCCACTTAACGCCTATTAAAATAATTAGATTCGGTTCAGTTAGTCCCATGAACATCAGTTTAATTAATAGCCGAAAATTTTTCACGCTTCCTATATATTTTACGCTGGCAGCCCAAATTAACATAAGCGACTCGAAAATGTAGCCGTCAAGATGGTATCTCCCTAATTAGATGCCATACGTGAAGTGAGAGGATAACTGTAGATAATGCGATCGGTCGATAGTATTTGCTTAGCAAAATCCAGTTAGCCGACGTGACCTAATCACCAAAAACACAGACGGTGTGCATACAAAGTATACACCTAGGAATGAGAGGTAAACCGTTGTGGAATTTTAATGGATATTAAAGCATATTGGACCTTTTTTGAAAATTGTGGCATTTCTTTTATTTATTTATTTAGATATTTATAACAATATCCAACGGCCACTATGCCCAGTACAGGTTAAGGTTGCCAAAAAAACATGTATATAAAAGTCATCCAGTACTAAAGTACTGGAGTAAGTTCGTCATCAATCAACGAACTATATATATTATCAGAAAACCCTTTTACAGCGTATAGGTGTCGGGCAGTATATTACATTTCATTTCATTTTTAAATTTCTACTATCAATTATATACAAATTTCGCCCATTCCTTCTTATTTCTTGCTAATATTTCTGCATTCGTCCATGTTTTCCCTTTTTTTCAATATTTCTCCTATTACTCCATCCCAAGTTTGCCTCGGTCTTCCTATTTTTCTTCTCTTCAGTATTTTTGCCTTCCATTTTTTTTTTTGACAGATCTTGTACTTTCCATTCTCTCTAGGTGGCCCCACCAACTTAATTGTCGTCTTTCAATGAACTCTAGAGTGGACTGGATTTTTAATTCTTCTCTTATTCTTGTGTTCCTCATTCTATCTCTTCTCGTGACTCCTCTGATTTCTCTAAGATATTTCATTTCTACGGCCTGTATTTTGCTCTTCTGCTTTTTTGTTAACACCCATGATTCGCACCCGAATGTCAGAATTTGTCTATAAATTGATTTAGATACATTTATCTTTGTTGTTCTTGATATTTCTCTCTTATATATAAATTTCTTGCTCATCGCGTAATTCAATTTCAGTGTATTTTCTATTCTTTTATTAATTTCTACTTCTAATTTTCCACTGTCCTCTATTTCCACGCCCAAGTATTGAAAAGATTTCACTTGGTCAATTTTAGCACCTTCTAGTTGTATATTTACTTCGTCTTGTTCTTCGCCAACTACCATTACTTTAGTTTTACTTATATTCAGAGTCATTCCATTTTCTTGTAATACTTTATTCCATATTTCTAAATTGTTTTGTAGGTCCTTTTCACTTGCTGTCATAATTACTATATCGTCTGCAAATGCTCCTTCTGAAATTCCAACTTTCTGTAAATTTCTATATCCTACATATAGCTTCTTTGTCTTTGCAGAACATTTCTTTATAATCTCATCCATGAATATAATAAACAGTAAGGGGTTCAATCCACCTCCCTGTCTCAATCCTTCCTTTGTTGAAAAAGCTTCTGATCTTCTATTATTACTTATGACGCAGTTAATATTATTCTTGTATATGTTCTGTATAATTCTTATTGTTTTACTGTTAATTCGTCTTCTTTTTAAGATTTGCCATAATTTTTCCCGTGGTACCTTGTCAAAAGCTTTCTCTAGATCTATGAATGCCAGGTATACTGTTTTTTTGCTGTTCTGATTTCTCTATTATTTGTTTGACTGTGAATATGTGGTCTTGTATACTTCTGCCCTTCCTAAATCTTGCTCTGTAACTCCACCAGAGTATGTTTTATTATTGGCTTTATTTTTCTATCTATAATTTGTTCAAAAATTTTCATAGCAATACTCAACAGCGTTATGCCCCTGTAGTTATTACAGTTCTTCTTATCCCCTTTCTTATATATTGGCACTATCAGCGCCATCTGCCAGTCCTTTGTTATCTGCTCTGTCTTCCATACTCTGTTATATATCTCGAGAAGCATTTCTGTTCCCTTTTGTCTCATTTTTTTTTACCATTTCTGTCGTTATTTTGTCATATCCTGGTGCCTTTCCATTTTTTAGGTTCCTTATTATTTCCTGTAATTCATTTAGAGTTATGCTATCTTCATTGCTTTGTTCGTTTGTTCCTTCTTGTTCATTTTTCTCTTCTAGTCTTTCTTTTACACATAGTAGCTCTTGAAAATATTCCCTCCATCTGTTCATTATTTCTTTATCTTCTGTTAATAGTTCCCCATTTTTATCTCTAATTAATAAATAATAAATAATAATAAAGCTTGTGTCCTGCCTCTTATCTTTTCTCATTGATTTCAATACCCCATAGAATAATTTTTTATTCCCTTTGCTATTTTCTTCCATTTTTTGTCCAAATTCTCTCCACTTTTTTCCTTTCCTGTTTTTACCAATTTCTTTACCAATTTCCTTCCCTCCTTATATGACTCGTAGTTTTCTGCTGTTCTGTTACCAAGATATTTTTTCCATATAAATTTCTTTCTTTTTATTTTGTCTTTTATGTCTTGTGTCCACCAAGCTGTTTGTTTTCGATTATTACTCTTTCTACTAACTCCACATATTTCTTTGGCTGTACCTATTATTGTATTTTTGAAGAATTCCCAAATTTGCTCTATGCTACAGCTTTCTGAAATTTCTGCGCACCTTTCTATTTTTCTTGTTATTGCTATTTCATAGCTTTTCTCTATTTCAATATTCAACGAACTATCATTTCTTATTTGTCCAAGATCTTTATAGCGAGCGTAGAATTTAACTCGCCCTGTTAGCTGCAATTGCTTCTGAAGCCAACCGTCCCATTACTCCACGCCATTATCACAAGTCATTTTTTCACACAGTTCCATGGCCATGTAGGTCTACCCGAGAGCGTGCCATAAAAGGCTGTTGCCTTTTTAATCGTCTCAGACCTCTTAGATTAACTGCACTTCATTTTTTCTGCCGTCGCGTTATACACAATATTAATGCACCGTTACATAACAAACTAAATAACGTCATCTTGCGCTTGGCCTTGCGGTTCTCAAAAAAAGTGCTTGTAATCCCAATGACTCGGGGCATCGCCGAACTGGGACAGGTTTATTAATTTATAAGCACAAGAATGCGTCCAGCTAATTTGATTACAATCTGCTGTTATAAGTTGTTGCGCTTCAACTTAAAATACTCTGCATCTCACTTAAGACCCTAACACCTCTAAAATTGTCTAACTTTTCATCCTTCTCAAATCTGCTATCCTCTATCCGCCTCAAAAGAGAGAAGTTATCAATTTTTGTGACTACAGCTCGTTGTTTAGGTGCGAAGTCAGTGGCGTGGTCGTTTAACAGTGGCGTCGTCATAATATAAAAATACTCAGTACGATCCAGATGTTGAACTCTAGTTATGACTGCAAAATCATTTATTCTCCTCCAATGCTAAGCCAGGAAAATAAGCATAAACACTTTATTTCGAAATCTGGTTCAGTTGAAGTTGTTTTAAATATTGTTAAAAGTAATGCAGTCGTAAAATACTGTTTAATGCATACGGTCTTGATAAAAAGAACATTCTGGAACTCTTTTGTTTGCATTAATGAGTCACAAAATGCAATGCTAAACGAGATAACTGCATCTTTTAACGTGCGGCTAGCTATTACGGCTGACCGTCGTGGCCAATCGCTATAGATTCAACCGCTGCGGCCGGTCGTTAAGTGGGACCGTTGCGGTGAATCACAAGGTGAGTCCGTCACTGTCAGCCGCTAGATTCAACCGTTATGGTCACAGCCATAGATTAATAACACGGAGAGTCACAGCTACGTTTTCATCGTTGCGTCCACTAGCAACGCCCGGCTTTCAAATGGGTGCTATCCACGTTTTATATGATAGCAATGCTATCGCTGAAAACTGTATAGTTGTTGTGTACCATCCCTTATTTCCTATGAAAATAATTTTGTTGGATAATTCATATGTTCAAAATATCAGGAGTAATTCTATATTATAAGAATAAAAATTGATATGGAATGTGACAAACATGGAATATGACTTTTCTAACTGACTGCTGGATTTAAAGATTGAGTAAACATAGTTTTTGTCTAATTCTTATAGACTGAGAGCCTATGGCATAGGAAATTGCTGTATCTACCAACATTTTTAACACAACAGGAAATTATTATCCATTGCAGCGCACAAAGCGTAATATTAATAAGAGCGTGCTATTAAAATGTCACAGTAAATTATCCTTTCTTGCTACTGTCGTTATCACGCAAAAATTAGCGAGAAAGAAGCTAGTCCTGAGGCGAGGAATTATCTCTGTAAACAAACGTCCGCTCGGGCAAGAAAAGCTGTTTCCTGTTTATTATAATGCAGAGACTAATGGCATTTAATGTATTGATAATAATAATACAGCCATATCTACCCGGCAGGCATGGATGCATTTGCAAAACATAAATAATACCAAGGTTAGTAAAAACATGTTCAAGTTGTTTCTATTGTTGAAGACTTTTAGCGGTATATTTGTATTTTTTATAATACTTATTGGCATCTTTAACTGTACAGTACAGTGTATGCATCTTTATTTATAATATTCAGTAAAAAAATTGAACTGAAGCGATAGAGTGGTTGCTCTGTTTAAAGAAAATATAACTTTAGTCTGTAACTTTTCTAAAGCCACCCTGTAAATTAGTGAATCGACGTGTCCGAACGATTTTTTTGAAAATATTAAATAATGCAGTTATGAACTGTGTTCCAAACATATTTTCCACACTATATAAATAAATACAGGCTGTCCCGATAACAAAGTCATGGTTACTAGATCAATTCGAAATATAAAGTGAAATAATTTGGTAGTTTTTACCGAAAATATCGACTAATTAGGTACAAAAAATATAGAGAATTAAAAATGAAGTGTTTATTCATTGGCAAAACTTTCGAAAAAGCACCCTGTATATTCCACTTAATAATAATAATAATAATACTCCCTAGTACTACTTGAATATAAAGTTATTTACTACTTCCTCCTAGTTAATGAGGTTTTCCAGGTTTCCCCATTCCAGCACTGAATGGTGGTTAGGGTTTACCAACCTAAATGGTTCCTAAGGTGCAAATGCGGCCTACGAATTATAATATGCCACCCCCTCTCCCACACGCCAGACTTTCGGGCTAATCCTTGGAATTAGAATGAGGGGTATAGATATTATTATTATTACTTTCAAAATTATTTTTGGATAAATTATACAACAATTTGTAAAATGTTCGTTTCTTATTTCCGGTTAATTATTACGTTTAACTGCAAATTTATTCAAATATTGCGTGACACATGACTGATGATAGCAGAATATTTCTATAAAATTGATTTAATTTAATCTATGTCTTGTAATTTAGTAGACCAAGCCTATAAAAATATGCGTAACATAACCATCATCATCAACGATATCAAATCGTTTCACTTTTCACTAAATTAGTTAAAGAGTATCGGAAGTGATTTAATTTTTCTTTGACGTCATACATATCGACCGTAAATTTACCATCGATTCGAGTAAGCAAGTGACGTAAATTCTTGAGTTTCCTTTGCGTTTTTACTTTCTTACAGGATATTCCATGTAAGTGGGTCACTGGATATCCTTGATTTTTAATAAGGTTCAAGAAACGACGAGCTATTTGATTTATATGTTCGTAATAATACTCTCAAGTAAAGCCTCTTGATGTCTTCTGGAGGTATCACCCCCTTTGAGCATAAAAAACTATTTTCGTACCGCAAAGATCTGTTCTAGGGCCATTGATGTATATAGTTTATGTTATAGTTACATAAACGCTTTTTCTTGTGGAAATTTGTTAATAAAATTATGGCTAGATATCTGGAAGGGGGTTGGAACTTTTGGTGTGAAGATATCACTGATGTAGTTTTCCACATAACACCAACACACTATACTAGATACTAGAAACAATTCACCTATTTTTAGATACAATTGTTAAAACTGTATATTTTTCAATTCACTGAGTTACAAGGTTTTATTGTTTTATGAACTGTTGGTAAACATTATTTTATGCTCCAGTATCTATCTATTTGTCCAACATAGTCAACATCAAATTATAAATATTCGAATACTAAGCATGAGACGCACAAAGGCTTTTTTACATGTGGAAGCACAAAACTAGAACCATAAATACACATAAAATACTACTTACATCCTTTGGTAGGTATAACGATAATATTCTGGTTCTTATCATCCCCGTCTGCACGTTCCTCCCTCTCACCCTTCCCCTCCTTGTCCTTAACAGGCTCCACCTCGAAGGAATACGTGGTGGCCATCCTGAGTCCTTTGATATCTGTCGAGTAGGTCTTGTAGTCATCGTCAGTGTCGATGTTGTTCTTTTCTAAGGGCTCCGTGACCTCTTGGGACCTACATCTTTGCGTTCCCCAGGTCTGCAGCTCGCAGTAGCGCACGTTGAAGCCGGTCTTGGGGAGGGCGGAGGATTCCGACTCCCAGTGCAGTCGGACTTGCCTGTAGTCTGGTTCGCCCATGAGGTTCCGAACAACTGGAAGAAAAATTGGCGTGTTAGACGATAAGTATTTAACCGAAAATTACTAACTCAAATTATGTCATTTATTTTAAATAATTATGCAGTTTATTTTTGGGTATTTAAAAATAGTAGAAAGACAGACCCCAAGTGTAGTACTCAGGGTTCTGGATGCTACACTTGGGGTCTTTGAATGCTTTGTTTTCTAATATTGAATTCTTATTTGAATCCGAAAACAATTTATGTCAATAACTGTCTTTTTCTGAACAATCGATTCATGCATCAAGAGGTATCTTGTGTTTTTTCACACCCTATACATCTATTATTAAAAGTAGCGGTTTTATTTCAGAAGAAACCTATCACAAGAAGTGTATGATTAATCTCCAACATCTGTTGAGTTTGAAGTAATGGGTATGGACAATGGCTTCGACAACTAACAGTAAAATTTTATCCTGGTGATGTAGGCGATTTTAAACAATTAAATTCTTTCAAATGCAATTACTGTAGCCCACTTAGAAACGAGGAACAGAAGAAACAATTGCTGCGTTATAAAAAGAACTTGTGTTAAAAATAATATAATCGATATTTTAGGTCAGACAGAAATAAGGCGATAATCTCAATTTAGACTCAATGTTAAAAACAAACCAGTCATATTTCTCGCTATTTTCTTCCACAAGAAATTATGAATGTCAGGTGTTTTAAAAGGCATCAAAACACCCACATAACATAATGTTTTTAACTAACCCATAACCCATTTGTATTAAAACCATAACATAGGCATAGGCAAAGCTTTATAGGTCGTAACATAACTATATATCGCGAGTTGACCATACATTCCCAATATTCCAGGGGCGGATCCAGGACATATTTTATGGCGACTCATAGTATCTAATATAACAGAAGCACTAAATATTTAACTGAACACGCACTGCATATTAATCCTTTGAAGAGTTAAAGTAAATTAGCGGCAAATGTTCTAGATGTTCTAAAATTTATTTTAGATGTCATTTAGATGTCAGAATTTATAATGTCAAGGTACTATTGACAAAAATAGCCTTGCGGGAATCGGTGCAGTTTGTTCCATGCCGGCAACCAATACGCTGGTGATGTTCCGAGCTGTTACATAGCGGTTTCGTCCACACCCCAAATGTTTTTTCACACACCCAAAATATACAGTTATCTCCGCAGGAAGACTCACATTGGTGTATTTGCCGTTAATATAATTTTGAAGAAATTCCCGAAACACTTAAAGGCAGAAACATACTTACCCGACGCAACGCAACGCGGCGCTTCGCAACGGCACGCTACTCGATGATGATCTGGTACATCCATTTTCCATAAGAAAGCATTAGCTAGGAAACATCTAACCGTATGCGACGTGACGCTACGCAGCCCGACTAAAAGATGTGTTCTTAGTTAATGTTTATGGGAAATGGATGTGCCAGGTTTTTATCGGGTTGCGAAGTGTTGTGTTGCGTCGGGTAAGTATGTTTTTACTGATCGCTGAAAAACGTATCTTTCTAGCAACAGTTTCTATTATAACCACTCAATATAGATCAATAGGAGACTTATGTTTTGAGAAACAACCAATAAGCAGTAGTGGTTATCAGAGCAACTGTTGCTAAGCTGTTACAAAATCAGTCCCAATATAAATTAATTTATCATAATCCAGCTATGACAAACAAAGTACGATCCTGGAATGTACGGCCAACTCGCGATGCGCAGTCATAATTTAAAATTTAACTAGAAATGGGAGAAAATCGCTATCGCGATTTTCGCTCCCAAAAAGCCTCTAGAATATTATTTTTAAGAAAGTACATACGTAGTAAAGAAATTTGAGATAATCCCTTGTATATGAAATAATAAATTTAGAGACAGAAAACTGAAATTTTTTATTTGGAATGATGATGTAATTATACCAAACGATTTTTTTTAATAATATTATTATTAAAAAAAGTACTCTATTCTTGATGGTAAAACATTATTTTTTAAGTGCTGAAAGTATAATTCATTTTTTAGTAAACATTTTGTGAAACTGTTTTCTGAGAAAAAAAATAAATTCATAACTTGTATTCTTCCATAATTTATTATAACGGTAACTTGATCACTTTATACCCAATATATGTCTACAATGCTTATAATTAAATATATAACTGTTAAAGATACACATATTTGGTGTATATTGAAGGAAACATTTTTTTTACAATACACTTACTACTATGAACTAATAAAGGTAATTATTTATTTATTAATTATTAATTTAAGCATAAAACTCAAATTTTTTTAAAATTCAAGTTTTATCCCTGCCAGAATAACTAACCACTAATATCAAAGTCTACATATTATAATAATACTAATAAATAATTGGGATAAAAAATTAAAAAAAAAGTTCACTTCCTCGTGATTCGAACTCGCGATATCAGGATTACGACGTTTTGAAATCCTACGACTTTGCCATTGCGCTAAACTTCCTGTTGTCGCTTTATGCCGCAAAATCTGTTAAATATGTAAACTGTACGTGTTAACCTCTGAACAATTAATTTTTACGGATTTTCTAATTAGAAAAACATTTTGCATCAGTATTTTGGTAATCAGGTGTTTGGTAGTCGGTACTATCGATTCCGTTAGCAATATTTCTCATAGGAAAATAATGAAAATAACCTATTTGAAGTTTAATTAATTTGACAGTTTTCGTGAGAGGTACTTGTCTCGTTAGTGCGATCTCACATGGGCATATAACATAAGATAGAAGTTGAGACGGATGCGACTCGAAATTTTCGAAGACGAAATAGACGTAGAAGGAGTGGACGTACAGTCTCGAAAAAAAATCTCAAAGGATTAGAGAAACGACGGAACTTTCGTGTGAAGCGGGTTTCGAGGCTGTAAAATTAGAAAAAGGATCTAGGGAGCCCCGCGAAAAGTCGGTATTTCGGCGGGCGTGACGGGACCATTAGGCGCGAGGACAAACGCCGGTGCTAGCCGCATCTCTCTCGACGAACGGCGATCGACGAAAATTTTGCAGAGGTTTTTTGAAAAGGCGTTTAAATTGGGAAAACGCGTAGGAAACGGGACCAAAATACCCCTACGCATTGGAGAAAGGCCGGGAGCGTCCTCCGGTGGTCCGCGGAGATCGTTCCGCGATCGCCCCACGGAGGAGATAGCTTTGAAACTTTGCGGATTCGGCGACGGAATTTAGAGGGAGACAGAATCGACGCGTTTTAATATATATGGATAAAGCAGCGAAAATGAAGCACGCCACTGGATTCTCTCAAAAAAAGTTAATCACGAAAAAAATCACGAAGTTCATTTTCTTCTATTTCTTATTTCTTATTACCCAAAGAACTAACATAGTTTTTTGATATTACTCATTAAACATTGTTAGATCTTTGATCGGATCGATTAATGTTTCTTGAATCTGTATATCAGTCACAAAGGGAGATTTCCTTTTTGATGTTACGTAATGAAACGAAAAACATTGGTAATAAATCAATCAAACCTGGTTTACAAATTCTCGAAATAAACCTTTTGAACCCCTTAACAAAGAGAACAAACACAACAATTTTTCAAATATAACATAACCGCCATCTAAAAATACGCTATTACGGTAACCTCGAAAGTAACCTTTCCTATAGCTGGCTTGGAACGAACAACGAAAATAAATCTAATATTATTTGCCGGTTGGATTCATCTGACGCTGACCGGCGTTTCTTGCGACGAAAGCAAAAAATCATACGCGAAACAGGATCTAGAGCAAATCAGGTTATCCGCAGTTTTCGTTTTTTTGACAATAAAACTGATGCGGACGTAACCTGCTCATAAAATACTAGCTGTTCGCTGGTTAATTACCTCAGATGTTTTTGCACACTAATAGCATGTAATTTGATGTACGGATCTCTGATAATATGATACAGCACAGCAGACTCCCTGTGGTCCATCTATCGCCTGCTAGATAGAGATATCGAGGTCGAGGATCCAGGAGGCCATGCTTTGATCTAATCTGTCAAAATTTGACCGATGAAAGCGCTGTCTACTTCTCTTGTTATATATTATGCGACAAAAAAAGTTCGGGTTCTTTATTCTTTATTATCTATGGTTCTAGTTAAAAAATGTTTCTGTGATATGATTGTAGACAATAAGTGCTATTTCCAGTTTAAGTTAAGTATTGGTTAATATAAACAATAAGTATTAGCAAAGAATGTGTATAGTGAGGGTTATTATTTATATTGTAAATTTGCATTAATATCAGTGTTTTCTTGCACTTACATTAATATTAGTAACATCAAAAGACAATGTCGTTTTTTAAATACGAAGTGTTTGTATAAATATTATGTACAATGACCTGGTTATTTTTCTATCAAGTGCTGTTCCTATTTTGACACCAATGTCAAGATTCAGAAGAGAATAGGTAGGTACCTTTTTATATTTATCATTAATTTTTCTTGAATGGCAATACACAATTTTTAGGTACCTAACTGTTTGTACTGCCCTATTAGTATTTAATACTAATATAGCAATAGGAATGTACCTATTAACCTATTTGTCTGGTTTTGTTAAATAATAATATGTAACTTCTTATACAATCAGGCTATTAGTTTTGGGTGATAGGTACTTTGCTAAACTAAGTTTATTAGGTATATTCCTAAGAATATGAGAGATATTTTCACAGAAATGATAAGTATGAACCGGCAAAGACACAAGCTAAAAAAACAATACGACGCCTATCAACTAAAATTTTTGTTTCTCAGGGAACCCCAAACATTTATCTAAGGAACAGGTTAATTTAATGCATATAAAACTCAAATATTTGTATTTTTTTAACCAAACAGTCCTTTATTCATCTTTCTGAAAAGTTAACAGAAAGGCACACATCCTGCAATAAAGTGGCCGAATTTCACCCAGTATCAGATAATGAACAATTTCTCACAAATTACAGGTAGGTAGGTACACACTAACGTTATTTTTTACTTGACACTGCCTTGGAAATAACTTTGCCATTAGACAGTAGCAGGTACATACAATAGTAGTACCTGTATAATTAACAGTCAGAGCCTTGTGGACTCTTCGGGACTTCCGGTTGCCACAGATTCGACTTACAAGAGATGCATCCGGTCGTCGCGACTGATTCATCACTCTCATTACTGTTATCTGTTAAGAAATTTAAAAATGATTAGCTTAGGAAACTTTGTAGTAAGGTAGCTGTGACTATTAAGGCTACCTTAAGGTACGAGGTATTCGTATATCATTGGCGATTCAAATTACTGATGAGGGCGCTGCAAATTGTAAACAAATATGGAGGAAGACGAGTAAAAATTTTGCATTTCATATCATATCATCTAGCAAGTTAGCATTCATCTGCCATAAATATAGTGACTTCATGTGCTAGTTAGGGTGAAATAAAGGATAAAAAGATGGTAAAAGCAGTCAAACGTCCCATAAGTGCTTCATTGCTAATTATATGAATTTTTTGAGTTGAAACAGGTATCCTAGTTTTTGTTTACTTACATTTTGGAATAAAATAAGTGTGATAAACTGTATAGTGATACCATATTAGTGCTTGTTTTTTGTTAAATAATGTTTAAATTAAAATATATTCTTAAGACTAATAATAGAAAAGTATAGACAAACTGCAACAAAGTGGTTATGTTGTGTAAATACACGTGTTCCCTGTTATTAAATTTTTACATGCCTTTTGCCGAAATGAATGAGAAACATTTTCTTATACTAGTGCCAAACTTCTACCTATCTTCAATCTTAAACACTTCTATTGACACATTTTGTGGAATGACACCTATAAACACGGCAGTTTGTGTTGTGCTGATTTCTTTTGAATGCCATTTTAAAATGTAAGAATAAAGATGTACAAATACTAACCACGTCATTTTTAACTTTGTAATACCAAAAAATCACAAGCACCACTAAATTATTACGTTAAACAAACCCAAATACGTGTTATTTATAATTATATCAGCAATAAGCCTCCAAAAATTACCTTTTAAGAAGGTTCAAATATTTTCATGCAGAGGGCGCATTCATTTTTGGAATCGCCAATTAATACCTAAGAAAAATAATAGTGTTTAGTGTATCTTGATTGGTTTTTAGGCTTCATGACTCGTTTGGTCACTCTTCTTGGTATAGTTGTACAATAATCATTAATTAAACAAAAATCCAATGAGAAACTGCTTGAAAAATATGAAAAATGTTTAAAAAATCTAATTTATTAGATTACAGCTCATTAGATCCATTACATAATTATGTAAATCTGGCAACAAATCATCCAGATATTTATCATATTTAATCGAAAATATTTATTCGCAAATATCTACTATGTTTATTTCTTGATGTTTGAAATAGCTCCATAAATAAACTGATTTATAGAAATAAATAATTTTAACACACTGATCTTATGCCATCATAAATATTATTATGTCTGTGAGATCTACATTTGCGCTTAATTTATTTATATAATGCAGGAAATCTCCATGAACCAAGAAAATAAGGGGTCACATGATAGATGTAAATTGTTTAGAATGTAAATAACTAGGTAATCTTTTTCAATAACGGATAACATCAGAGTAATTGTCTGTATTTGTTGTGGTTTTGATAACGACTGACACACTAGAAAAATGGTCTAACAAAATAGTTTTACATATAAATACAAAAAAGCTTTTGAACGAATTGAGTTATCGACCTTAAACAAAATGCAGGACGAATGGTATAAAAAACACTACTTTCTACCAGCAAACGTAATTTTGACAACTGATAGATGGCACCAGAGTCGCTGTCGGCACATTTCTTACACATAAATACGCGATTCATTTTAAGATCGTAGCGCCAAAACGGCAGTAACCTATACTAACCTACGGCCCCTGACAATGACGTTTGAAATTGTATTCATCAAAGATTTGTTGTCGAGAACTTGTAAAACTATTTTGAAAGGGGTAAGTAGTGATATAAAATTAAAATATATTTCAATATTTTTCGAGCGTTCAATCTGAAAATGAAATTTAACCTCAAAATATGTCAAATTCTTTATTGGACATACGGCATACATACCTTTATGGAAATAGTCATTCTTAGAGAAAAGTAAAGAGCACACTACTTTGCGTTCTTTAGCTTCTTTATCCATACTTGTATCCTGTAACCCTTTAATGCCCAACTTATTGTTTCCACGATAGCTCCAGATTTTCCCGCTTTTGGAAAAGTATGAAACTGATCTCAGGGTTTTTCTTTGTCCAAGAGGAACAATGACGCTCACAACAATAATGATTCATATCTAATCAAAGCAATTAACTAATATAACAACGGATATTTCAAAATTCACAATAGACATGCATACGCAAAACTGAACCAAAGTCCCATGCGTTAGTTGTTCGTGCCCCCAGTATTGCTCAGCTAAAATCGCGCATATTAGTCTATGTGGCGCGTCGTTTGAAAGGTATTTCAATTCTCTTCACACCTGTTGTCGAAAAATTAAAAGTATTAAAAGTAATATTTTTTATACCAGTCATTCTGCAATTTGTTTGAGTTCGATATCTCAACTCGTTGAAAAGTTTTGTCCGGAGTTTGTCGGAGTTTTGAACGGTAGTCAAATGTTATAATAAGTGGCCATACTGTGGAGGCATGTTAAATATAGGGTGATATACAAGTTCAATTGTCAGTTATGGTGTCATTATCCGATAAAATGCTATACTTGTTTATTATCATAAATAAAACGAAATATAAAAAATGTACTTGTACAAAAACTTGTACTATATGTTTACAGTATCCGTAGGTGGATTAATGGCAATTTATAACCAGATATTAGAAAATTTGCATATGCAAATGTAACCTACGGATTCCAAATCAGGTCAGTGAGTCAAGTTTGCGATAGATGCAATTTTTTTGTGAGAGGGCGTGTGTCATTCAGAAGAAATATATTTGCGACAATATTTTATATACATTTAAACTGCTTCAGTACCTACGTCTTAAAATCTAATGCCTATACTATATTTTCTAATAGGGTATTTTCCTTCAATCGAAATGAAAGTGGAAATCTGTATTTTTATAAAATATATATTTTTTATATTTATAAATTATTAAGATTGAATCGGTAGAAAATTTTTAATTCAGTTTTGAAATTTTATTCTATATTCGTGACGTCACTAAGCGAAAACTAGGGAATATGTATCTATAAAGAGGCCACACTGATAATATGTGGCTAGTTCAGTTTGTAACGACGACAAACGACAGTCGACATTTCGATAATTGACATTTGAAATTTCCTGTTTGTGTTTGGCTTGACAACTTGACGTATTGTATTGTTGTTTTCTTGTGAAGTAAACTTTTATTAAACATGGAGCAATGCTTTGTAGAGGCTAAGTCCGACAATTTACCGGTTATAGATCCTTTTATGATAAAGATCCTATAGATCCTTTCAGAAATAAAAGGGATGAAAAATGTAAGGCTAGTATTTAACTTAACAGTATTACTGCAAAGTCGATTAAATACATTAAAAAATTACCTTTACAAATTACGATGTTTTTCTATTACTAATAAATACCTACACTTGTAATCAGTCACAGGCAGAGACAACAATTCACAGGTAAAAATATAAACTAAAAACAATGTCTCATGTTTACCATGATGTTTACCCTAACCAAACAATTCAAACATAAACAAAAGTAAAGTTGTCACGCAGTGACAACAACCACCCAAATGAAAATATCCTAGAAATCACTAAAAAATGGCGCAAATTTTGATTTTTCGCTTAGTGACGTCACATAGATATCGCGCACATTAAAAAAATAATTTATGGACTTACATGAACCCAATATTAAAATTCCAGAAGTACGTATCTCTTCTTTTTCCAACTACTTTCCATTGCCGATGTAAAACAAAAATAGGAAAACACCCCATTCATCCCTGTTAGATACCCAGTCTGCCCCAAATACTTTACCCAAGGAGACATTCTAGATAAAAAACACTTTGATTATATATTAGGTATATACTTTTGATAATGAACTTGAAAACGATTATTTCTTTAAAACAACAATGAACTTAAAAACAACTAAGTAACTACATTTTATCTAACGTCAGGTTTCAGGTGAGCTTGTGACTTATGAGTAAATACACTGATTTTACCTGAAACGTGTCTAAATCAAACACTTATCAGCAAGAATCTACACATTCTGCAGATAGAAGTGTATCTGTTGGCCGGATACCTATAAGGAAGGCTTTAAAAGATAAGTTAACTGTTTCCTGATTGAAAGATGGTAGTAACAGAAGCCACTACAGTTTTTGCACCTGTAGCTCATCAAGGAGATACCTATGTGAAAGTTACAAACACATACTAGACCTGTCAATTGCTTTTTGTGATATTATGGTGATAGAAAATTACTGTAGTTGGGTCAAAAAATAGCAGGGTTTAATTTTTTCTTTTTCTTTACAGTATCATATACCGAGTGTTCTAAAAAATTTGAAATTATTATTTATAATAACAAGAAATACAGCTAAAAAATAAAGCTGTAAAACAATGGATGAAAAAATTGAAGGAACTTTCCCGATAATCCTGTATCCCCTTTCCATCAGTTCTTATTTTTAAAACAAACCACATGACAAAGTATCGTCAATTTTTATCTCATGTAATTATAGATCAACTAGTTGTTTACAATGTACATATAAACTTAGATGCATATTCAAACATACAATTAAAATGTTTGTTTTCTGACATAATATAGTGTAGGATGTCTGTGATGAAATTAACAGTATTTATTCTTCGGAAATATAAAAATAAACATAATGGGGAACAGCAGCAACTATAAACATGACATTTGCTGGATTTGTTATCTTAACTGAGGTTGTAGTAAGAGGCTTCTTTCATTTTGATAAGTTTGATAATCATCATCATGATACAAACACAGTATACTACCGGCTCTGTATAAATCAAACAATAATAAATTGGTTAGTAAAAGTTCGGATTAGAAATTGAGCAACTTTCATTACCAAACTGTGACATTACATGTACAGGGTGATTCACTTTCGAGTGTGTAACATGGGTATCTCGCTTATTATAAAGGCTAGACTGTACGTTTAAATTCGGCAAAGTTGCGGAATTTTGTGCTCAATAAGTTGTCGCAAAGAAAACCCCCATATCTGCTTTTGTTTTTCAGTTAGAGGCAAAAAAAAAATTTATTCCGGTTTCTGTTTTCTGGCCATAACTTCTATATTTTTGAAAATATTGGCTTATCGTTTTCACATTATTAGGACACTTTCTTGAGACAAATACGATGCCGTAAACCTTAAAAAAATGTCACTTCTATTGTAAATCATTGTCACCTTTTTTTTTCTTATGGGCGGTATACTAATTTTTCTCATAAGTATTTGAATAAACCGATTTTTTTTCTGAACCGTTATTATATTGTTGTACAATATAATCTATGTTAATATGTACCTAAAAAATAATGGCTTTATGAAGGAAAATAGGTATTTTTTTGAAAATGTCTAGTTAGCCAGTAGTTATTCAAATATGAGAAAAATTAATATGGCGCCCATAAAAAAAAAATAAAGTTGACGATGATTTACAATAGAAGTCACATTAAAAAAAATGGTTTACGGCATCGTATTTGTCTCAAAAAAGTATCCTAATAATGTGAAAACGATAAGCCAATATTTTCAAAAATAAAGAAGTTATGGCCAGAAAACGAAAACTGGAAACAATTTTTTTTTGCCTCTAACTCAAAAACAAAAGCAGATATGAGGGTTTTCTTTGCGCCAACTTATTGAGCACAAAATTCCGCAACTTTGCCGAATTTAAACCTACAGTCTAGCCTTTATAATAAGCGAGATCTATTGAAATAAAACGTTCTTGTTGGATTCTAAACATAGACTGACTTTATTCTCTAAAGAAAGGGCTTGCCATAAAGAAGGAATATACAATAAACCAGATGTGAAACACTTAAGGCACAAAGCATGGTCCTCACAGTGGCGTAACTAGAAACTTATATTTTAAGCTATTTCAACAAGATCCCCATGTTACACACTCGAAAGTGAATCACCCTGTACAGAAAGGGTCCCTGATACGTGAAGCATAGTTTTCGTCTGAACGTTATACTACAATTGCTTTCCCATAGATGTACCTAAATTAATTTATATTTTTACTGTTTTGTTGTGAAAAAATTTGTATTAATATTATAAGAATAACTTTGATTTTTGTATTTTGGTATTTTGATTTTTGTCGTTCCAATGTTGCCAAAAAAAGTCAATATATTGGAAAAAAGTCAAGATGTTGAGAATAATCTCATTATAAGTATTGAAAAAAATGTCAATACATTGTGACTTTTCTCATTAGATTGAGAATAATTTCAATATATTGAGTTTCTTAAAAATAAAAAGTAAGTATGTTTGACACCAGGGTGCTGATCTACGCTTTACTGCAAGCAACAACTGAGGTTTTATAAACATCCGTTATCTTCATTTAAATTGTATTTTTGCGAAGTTTAATTCTGAATTCTGTCTCCATATTAGTAATTTCAGCCTTCAGTTACTACATCATTCACTACAACCGTTCATGACATAAATCAGTGCTAAGGTTGTAACGAATACCGTTGTTTTTTTTTAAATACAAATTGTCGATGCATGTTTACGATAAATCATTGTAGTTTCAAGTTTGTCACAATGTAGGATGTCTGTGAAGACAGCACTGAAAAAATCATTTAAATAATTCAGTACATAGAAAATCGATGTGTAACAGGATATACTGAAAATTTTCTAAATCAACACTTCAATGTTTTTCACAAATATTATTGCACGAGCACGAGCGAAGCGAATTCTAATAATGCAACAAATTATACGTTTTTGTGGTTCCACTTTACAGAAAAACTACTGAATGATAGTAGTTTTGATAGTAGGAATGAGACTATGATTTGTTCTATCTATTATACAAATTCTCAGTAACCATCGAAAATATACCAATTTGAATCACTCTGTATATAAGAAATAAAGTTTTTTTTCTATATCACTGTGAAATATTGTAGAAGTTTATTATTATGAATATATAACCGCCTCCCCTTCTTCTCTTCTTAAAGATAGAAGCCTTATCTGGTATTAATACACTCACAAAATGTATATGTATCTAAAAAATAAAAGATAAAAATATAAAGATAAAACCGAGGGTAATTTACTAAAAAAATTTGTACACTGAAATTTCCCTTGCAGGGAAAAATCCCCGAAATTCTCCAAAAATTCCCTGAAATACCCCCAAACGTTTGAAATTCCCTGGATATACTAAATTATCAGCAATTTTCCGAAATTCCCCAAAATCGTCCGCAATTTCCCGAAATTCTCCTCGCAATTCCTCATAGCATTTAAAATTCCCAACTAACTGTCCCATCACAAAACATTTTTTAAGACACACCCTATTATCTTGTCAAGAAAAAATGTTTTCGTAATTTAAGAAGTATAATGAAATCTGACAAAAATATAACGTAAAATATTACTAAAAAATGTCGAGGATTAGGTATAACCTCAGGTCGGGTCTCAGATATAACAAAATACGAGAATGAAGAAAACATTTTTTGTAAAAGATATTCTTATGAATAAAATAATTTTAATGGATAAATTACAAATTTAAAATAAAACAATAAAATAACAAAAACATTTAACAAGTATTTTCTTATATTAGAGTCAGTCTTTTCTTTTAGAACAAATAGAGTTGAGGGTTTAGCTTAACAATAAAGTAAACGTAAGATATTCCTTTAAAAGGTATTACAGCATTACATAAGTTTAAAAAATAAACAAAAGTATTTAAAAAGTCTTTTCTTTTATTTCAGTTAAGATAGATAGGTACAGTTTGAGTAAGAATAAAATAAACGTAAGATATATTCTTTTAAAAGACAACACCATATAGTATAACAAATTTATAAATTGTTCGTTGCGAGGTTTCGTAAATCGTTATATTTTTTATTTATATTCAATAAATCAACCCATTTTAGCTCAAAAGGTTCTGAACCCAAAAGAAAGATTGTAGAAATTTTAGCATGTGCGATTGAAATTCCCCAAAATACCCAAAAAATTGCCCGAAATACCGTGAAATTCCCCAAAATAAATTCCCCGCAATTCCTTGAAATTCCCCGAAATTCGTCAATTTTTTTCGAAATTCCCCCTGCTTGTACACTAAAATACCCCAGTGATTCGCCCCTCGGATAAAACGCTCTGGATTTTTGGAGTTATTACTTAGGTATTACAGTTACACACACACTGTTAATTTCAATGCATATAGTGAGTGACCCGCCCTCGCGAGTCAACAAAAGCTAGTTCTTTCTGTTGAATGTAACACTTGTGTCCAGTGTGTGTAGTATACGTGTCCAATTTACCAATCATAATATGTCTGTACGTCTTCTATCCCACCATCAAATGTAATTGCAATGCAGACCGTGGTCTAAACTTACACGGTTCTGAAAGTTATTTACATATAGATTGTTTCGTTTCATAATCCGGGCAGTAAAACTTGCACAAACGTAAAATTTTAATAGAAAAGCTGATCGGGAGCCGTACCCTGTCAGTGTGACAGATGAATCCATCGATTGAGTTCATTCCTGGTTTGCCACTATTGATCAGAACAGTGTTTATCTGGTACCCTATCGGACTACTTAATTTTGTTTTTTTTTTTTGTCTTGTTTTATATGTATGTATAGGGGTTTTATCGAGCTGTTTGTCCAAATTATCAAGTTTTAAATAAAAATAATTTTGTTTGTCTTCAGTAGATTGACTAAATAGTTGATATTTATTTTGATCGATAGTTGAAAGTTCTCACGGGATTATCTAAACATAACACCCATGTAGTACCCTTTATATACAGGGTGACCCATTAAGAATGGAAACACTCGCGTACAAAATTTGTTTATAGAGCGATTTGAACCGGATTTTTTTCAAAAGATAGATCTCCAGTTGCTCTATGTTGATGCAAAATTTTGAAGACGAACTTTTGATTTTGAAGGCCTACTACGATTTTTTTTTTAGGTGAAAAATGGCAAAATTTGGTAAGCGATTTTATTTATAAAAAATCTGACTACACCACTGGATTTAGGATCCCATCGAATGCATTTGTACCAATTTTTGCGAAAAAAAGTTTGTTCCTAAAAAAGTTATGATAATATCGGTGTTACCAGTGTTTGCCTTTGTCGGTGAACCTATTCATTTATAAAAATCGAATAGAACCCAAAGAGAAACAAATTTAAACAGCTTAAACACTGGTGTAATTATTAATTAGAACCATAAAAATCAGTATACACAATATAACCAACAATTTCTCTAATACAACAATTGATAGGTAAGTTCGTCAAATTATTATTATTTTGTGGTTATTATGCCAAATCTTATAATATTACCTTCTTAGATAAAAAATAACTACATTATATTTTTTTTTTTTAAAAGTCTGAATCAATTTGACAGACTCCTTTTTCATTTTTAAAAATGTAATTTTCTAATCATTACTTTTTGTACCAATTGTTGTTTATATTAGACTAATTGTTGGTTATTTTGTGTATATTGGTTTTTATGGTTCTTATTAATAATTACACCAGTGTTTAAGTTGTTTAATTTTGTTTCTCTTTGGGTTCTTAGCGATTTTTATAAAATAATAGGTTCACTGACAAAGGCAACCACTGGTGATGCCGATATTGTCTTAAATTTTTTAAGAACAAACTTTTGTTGGCAAAAATTGGTAAAAATGGATTCGAGGGGCTCCTAAATCCAGTGGTGTAGTAAGATTTTTTTATAAAAAAATCGCTAACAAAATTTTGCTATTTTTCACTTAAAAAAAATTCGTAGTAGGCCTTGAAAATCAAAATTTCGTATTCAAATATTGCATCAACATAGAACTTTTGGAGATCTATCTTTTAAAAAAAATATAAACAACTTTTGTACGCGAGTGTTTCCATTCTTAATATTTGAAATACTTGGACCTCACATCGTAGGATGTCACTAACTGCAGACCGGTTTCGATCTTTTCATGATCTCGTCAGTACAATACACATCCTACAAATCACTCGCGTTGATTTGTGACTTGATTTTCGGTTTGTTTTACAGCTTTCGGCTTCATGAAAATATTAGCAGTAATTTTTGAATTACTGTTTTATCAAGACGTGTGTTTGATTAGGCAATAAGTTGTAGGTCCTCGTCCATTAAAGTTACCATAGTTTTAAATTATCGTTGGTATTTGTAAGTAATATAGTTTTAAAGTAAAAAACGTTGTGATAACACAATAAAATATTTTAAATCTTTAAAATGGTTGTCGGAAAAAGTATATTAAGCGAAGTGTTTTAAATATGATTTAAACTACACGCTTGTTGTTAACAATTCAATCACGGTATCACTTTTTATAGCAATAATATGAACAGGCAATTACAGAAATAATTAAAAACAAATTAACGACTGTTACAGCCAAGGTCTACTACGAATCTTGGCACAAACTTAGAAAAAGAATGCAGTTAACGATGGCTATAATCGAACAGCCATAACAAACTATCAACTCTGAGAGAATCAATGAATGTTGATGAACGGTTTGAAGAGTAATTAGCGGGTTTTTGCATACAAATATTTATTTTCACATTACAGAGCCGATTTATCATACACCTATGCACTTTGCAAAAAGTATATGTGCACGAGGATCATAATTTGTAATGGAATACCCATTAAACTTCTTTGGAGGTCTTCACTTAGCACTTTAGATTGATTGATGGAGGTCTTTCTAGGTAAAGTAAGAAACAGAGTTGTACAGGGTGGTTCAAACTGGTGACGTTTATTATCAAATTGGTGATGTTATTTAATGTAATACAACAAACAAAACATGAAAAAAAACATCGAAAATTGGAGACTGGATCCATTTTTCGAAAGGTGGGTCGTTTAGTGTCTTTATACAAAAATCAATCCAAATTCCTCCACACCTTGGTAAAGAGTTTGCAATAGAGGAGACTGCTGTATACAAATTCTAAACTTATATTTACATGAAAGTCCTCCTATAATATATGCGTAACAGTTTTTTTAATACGTAATGTTATTTCTATTGCAGTATATACTCGTATATGATTTTTTCGGTCAATATCCTCTTGACAACCACAAAAATCAGGTTACCTGCCTCTACCTGCCGTAGCGTAACAATTTCTCTCGGTGCATTGTTAACCCGCATTTGCCTTTTATGAAAAGTGAAACTATTATGGTTTATGGTCCATATAAATATTATTTATGCATAACGAGAAAGAGAAGTCAATTTAAATTACAATAGTGCACGACCAGTCGCTGTTTACAATGAAGGAGAAATTTTTTCTACAAATGAATCATATTTGGTTCACCTTAAAGGAATGACTAATGAATTCGTTACGTTGTTGTCCAATTTTGACAATAGGTTTGTTTTGGTTCTAACAAGAACCAGTTTTGAACTGTATTGAGCGTGGGCAGTTTGAATAAAGTTCGAATTTTTAAACTGGGCGTACTCTGTAGGGTTCAGAACCGGTTCGTATGAGAACCAAAACAAGCCTAAACTCGCGGTTTTTCAATCGTATTTTTAGTAGAAATGCTAGTGTTTTCAGAACTGGATAGACAGTACGTTCAAAATTAGAGTGACAATGACATTAATACATGGGCTGCTTCTACAAATATCGGTTTGTAATTTTAAAGAGCATATTTTATCTTGGTACTTAGTCAAGTTTAAAAATACCAGACTGACTTTCCGAACTGACTGGAAACAATATCAACATCAAGTTAGAGTACCAAGTTGATAAGTTTAAATTAGTAAGACATTATGGGACAATGATCACCGGGTTGATTAGATACAGGCTAAAATTTTACAAAAAGAAGAGAAATCAGTTAATACACAATATATAACAAACATATACACAATATAACAACAAATATATAACAATATTCTTGGACCAAACGTAGTTTCCTCTACTCCGGAAGGATGTTACGTGAACGTTATGACATTTTGAATTAAAAATGTCAAACTGGCAATTTTCTATCATACAAACTTATACTTTGAATATTTAATTTAAATACTTCTGGTTTTCTGTTTTTATTATTTTATAGGTGGTGTAATCTCAAAAAGACTTCAATTAATATGAACATCATTACTTCGTATGGAATACTATATGTATTTCATTTTTGACATTGTTTGAACTGAATTCACTTGGAATTTGTTAATAAAAATGACTGTATGATTTAGGTATAAACTAAAACAATTAATAGCATAATTTTTATCGAAACTCTTCAATGCAAGCTCGACTAAAAGATTCTGTTTGCGACGCTGAAAGAAAGTATGGAAAATGAAAGACCCTATACCAAATCCACCTGAAAAGATTGACCGAAATATGCCGTTTACAACAGAGGCTATAAAAATATGGGGCAACTTTCTAATAAAAAAATCTTCTTTCACATTCCCACAGCCAAGACACGAAATATTGCGTCGCAACTTGAATTTATGTTTGCTTTACCGAGAACATCAAGTGAAAACATCTCAAACATACCTGGTTTTAAGAGACACGCGGATGTTATGACTTTCCTAGTCACAAATGAAGCGAAAATCAACATTAACAAGTACCTAATTACGAGTAATAGAAACAATGACGCGGTGACCTTGATCCATCTGGTGTTTGTCGAAGAAAGTCGTTTTCTTTTCATGAAAGCTGGATGGTCGAAAAATGGGAGAGAAATTGGTTGTCAATATTAGAAAAATATTCCTCACTCTTTGGTTGTTTGGAATTCGTAAAATTAAATCTATTTTTCAATCAATGGAGTCTTGGAGAATGTAGTAATATCAAGAGTTTAGGATCAGTATACCGCATTTTGAAAGGGGTTGGAACTTTTGGTGTAAAGATATAACTGACGTAGTTTTCCACATAGCACAATACTGCACTCGACGCGCGTTTCGCCAACCAAGTCGGCATCATCTGAAGATGATCAAAATTCAGTTTTAATCATCTCCAGATGATGCCGATGCCGATGATGCTATTGCTAATAGTAACGGAGCTATCTATGCTCTGTCCACGCACTATTGGGCCAACCTGTATAATAAAGCATATTACTTAATTACTTAATTAATTACTTAATATTATTACTTAATTTTGTTGATATTTCTAAAGTTTTAGAATTCTTATATGTTTCTAGTATTAAAATCAGAACTAAAAACAAAAATTGTTAATTTGACCGGCATAGCGACTAATTTAAAAAAAAAACCCATCATGATATCAGTTTAATTTGAAGCATACTCGGTGCATTTCAAATTGAATGCAATAACATTGATATATTGGAAAGCGTTCGAGATAGGGACTAGGTTAGATTGGAGCAAAGTTGCATAATTGGTGACCACTAATATCTCTCAAAAAAGTCAAGGCTAACATAATTAGTTTTTGAGATATTTGGAGTAAATTGAAATTTTGGAAATTCGTTTTTGCAACATTTCAGACTTGTTTGGAGAGCTACTGCTATTGAAATAAAAAGAACATTCTCTCGTAACAACGTTTTATGCTCATCAAATAGTGTCCAGTTTTTTTGAGTAACGTTTCTTCCCTTCAAAACCATCACAACTTTTTTTTCTTTTCTAATAGGGCTTCATTAATATGTTTACGTCACTCGACATCATTTTTCCTTGTGATTTTAATAATGATATGGTATAGTTTGATCACGTTTTGAACGTGACAAACCATCATCAAACTCATCTGTGTCTGACTGTATGTATTTCCAAAATAATAATAAAAAAGTAACAAATTATTAACAGTGAATAACAATAAATTAACAAAAATAAAAAACAATTAACAAAATAACAATAAATTAAAAAATAATAATGAACACTTAATGGAACAATAAACAAAGTATAGCATATGAAACATTCAACCAATTGCATCCAATTTGAAATGCACTGTATTTTGATCTGATATCATTACCCATGAGATATATCTTTTTTCTTGGTTCTTGGATTCTACCAAATATGCCCTCATTCTCACACAGCATGAAATATTTGTCATAAAATAAATATTGCCTCGAGTGTATGACCCATTCTTCGTTATCACAGCCATTCGATAACTAATAAGTAGTTAAAGATAATGCTGACTATAAAACAAACGATCTCTTCCCACCGATTGGTGTTTCACACAACTCTTTAAAACGGCTATTGTGTTCAATTACATACCTCACTTCTGTTCATGCATCCTCCACGCAAAGGTCAAGAACGATTTACACACGATTCCCTGACAGAAATTCTATTCTTCGGAACTATGGTTAGTATTCTTAAAAGCTAGACAAATTATATTGGCACATGGGAGGAAAATCAGTAACAAATTTAATTTAGATGCTTTTTTAAGGTATGGAAGAGATTTGGAGAGAGTTTTCCTTTTAGTTTTAAACTGGAAATATGTTATAAATAATAAATTAAATTGAGCGCCAAGCCAATGCCAAAAGTTGATATGAGAAAGTGCCCTTTTCATGATTTTTTATTATTAAAATGTTATTTAAATAAATACTTATGTTATTTAAATAAAGTGGATACTCGAAACGGATGGTTCTTTAATGGATGAAACATCGTCAAAATAATTGTTTTGAAAAAACATCTCATTTACCTAGATGTTCCAAGAAATATATAGAAAACACTCTATATACTAGTATTTCGGCTTATTAGGCCTTTTTCAATAGAGTAAATGTCTATTACTGAGTACTATATTACTAATTACTAATTACTGAGTAATAGACATTTACTCTATTGAAAAAGGCCTAATAAGCCTAAATACTAGTATATAGAGTGTTTTCTATATATTTCTTGGAACATCTAAATGAGATCAATGTTTTTTTCAAATCAATTATTACAGTTATGTGTTAATTACTGATTATTTTAATACATTGGTCTTATAGCAAGGCAAATTTCAAAAATATAACTTTTATATACATTTTTGGCAACACATTTACAAATGTCTTATGTTTACAGACTGTCGAATTTTGAATCAGAAGGAATAAAACATATTTTTATGTAAAGAATCATAAAGTATCGCTCCCACTTCATGTTTATTTACATTCGTTCGATCCCCCCTGAAGCATTTCACACCAATTACCCACCGAATCGGCTACAACCGATTACAAATCATTATATCATTAATCATTCAACTAATTTCCTACGGCGTACCTGCAACATCCGCCAACGTTGCACCAAAAACAACCGAAAAAACGACAATAAAATACATTTCACAACACCCGCCTAGTCACCAGCCACAAGAAATAGTCAATTAAACAAAAAAATCGCGAAGAACTAAGTTCTACAAAACATCATCGAGCTACCAGATCAGTTAATAGTCGACAAAATCGTGCGGCAGGAGCTGGCGGTAGCTTCAGCTGATCGTAGTGGTCTGTCGTCACCCGATGCACTTTTGTCGCACAGCGGACTGGGCTGCTAGATCGCGGACGCGTGGTTTTAGCGGAGACGACCTGGTGGACTGTGGTGGAGCCGATCGCGTGTGCGAGACAGTCGACTTCGGCAGCAACCACTTCTTGCAGAAGCAGAGGCGGGGTCGATGATCCTCGCCTCTCCTACAGTGGCGCGGTGTGAGGAGGGGGAGTTTCATCCCTTCTAATAGTCAGGATAATAGTAAATGACTTTATCATCATGTTTTTCCAAATTTTACTGAAAGTCATGATGAGTCATCGTTTTTCACTACCTACAGACATTCGCACTCGCGGCCCGCAAAATAATAATATGCCACTCACTCTCCCACACAAGTCTCTGACTTCCGGGCTCATCACTAAGATGAGAATAAGGGATAGAGATATTATTATTCATGATACATTTTTAAATTATAGTTATGAATTACCAATTACAATATGTAAAGCAAAAATAAATCGGTGAAGATGAAAGTATGATGCTTTTTTAATATACAGAGTGTTCTTTAATGTCATGTCCATACTGTAGGAGCTAATTCATTGTCCAATTTTAATTGATTAAGAGCCCAAATAAGCCTGTGTCAAGGTGTCAGAGTGTCAAGGTTTGTAGTTATGATTTAGGTTTGCATCTTGCATTTTTTCTAGTGTTTGTAGATATTAAATTCCTGCTATAAAAATGGGTACATCCAAATTTTTTACTTTTAACATAATAAACATTTAAGTAGACATTCACTGTAATAGTTTTTATTTTTTTGTGTCGAAAACGAAGCAAGGTATGATAAAAATGCAAGAAACAAAAAAGTTGTATTTGAAATTGTTTTAGCTAAAAATATCCAAAACTTGTAAAAAAATCAGTGCCGTACAATGTTTTTACCATAAATTTCAAGTAGGTTACCCTCCTGGACGCCACTGAAGCCAACAATTTTAATCTTTTCACCTTAAAATAAGACCCTTACTACTTTAAACCAACATACAAAGAGATACTAAATGGATTATAGTGAGAGAACAGTGATGACAATTAAAAATTTGACGTTTGCAGTGTTGCCATGTTGCTTTTAGTTTCTGTGATATTAGGGAAAATATGAAATGGCGAAAATTATTTGGGCGAGCGAACTACATTTTTACTTATATACAAAAATGGTATCTTCGGTTATTAAAATATCTCGATTTTTTTGGAAATCCATTTAAAGAATTTAAAAATCATACAAAAAAGCCAGGGCCATATTACTAATTTAAAAAAGCACCTGTGATGCAAGGTAGTGATACTAAAAATTTTTAACATAATTTAAAAAAATTGTAATTTGTTCTCTGTATCGTGATTTACTATATTTCGCTGATATCAATAGTTTTTGAATTACTAAGATAAATCATTTTCGGAATTTTTATATTTCCCTACTATATCGGAAACTAAAAGTAATTGGCAACACTGTAAGCGTATTATGAATGGTCACCAGAAAGAGGAGCTTTCCTCTAATTCAATCGATTTCGTATCTCTTATAGTTTCGTATACAGCAATAGTGGCATACAATAATAATCTCAGGTGGAGTATGCATCAATAATTTGGTACCCAAACTATGCGACACATATTGATAGTCTTGAGAGAATTCAACGCCGTTTCTTAAAACTTGTGGCTTATAGGACAGATGGTGATTATCCTGCGAGAGGTTTTCCTCAGTCGGAACTTTTAGACAGATTCTCTTTAGATGCCTTATTAAATAGACGTAAGGTTTGTTTTTTTTTGACATTTCTATTCAAGATAGTACATGCTAACATAGACTGTAGTCAAATATTAGGTATGCTTAATTTGTATGTCCCTAGAGAGGCATCTCGTCAGTCTGATAGTTTTTACTTATCAAGTCCAAGAACAAATATAAAAAAATATTCGCCGCTTTACAACATGTGCAATATTTATAATAACGTATCTGAATCTATTGATATTTTTGCTTGTACATTATCCTCCTTGACGAGAATAGCCTTCTAGATTTCCTCTTATTACTTGTGAACTAGTTTGCTGTTTTCTTGCAGTGCCACCTGACTTGTATATATTTTAAGTTCATTTTTTTTTTGTATGCCTCGATCTTCATTATTCTATGTATTTTATCACTCAGATATTAATATTAGTTTGTTTTACTATGTATGTTACTCAATGTTCCTATTCTGTTATTTGGTCATTAGACTTGTTGAGTAGTGTAAAATAAAATAAAAAATTAAAAAAAATAAACCGGTGACATCCTAAAAAAATAAACCGGTCTAGCTAAAAGTATCATTATTATATTTAAACCGATGGAAGATACTTGGGAAAGGTTTTATTTGTTGTTTATTTTGACAGAATCATGAAATATACATTATAAATTCACTGATCTTAAATAAAGCAATTACCTAGAGCTAACTAGAATTAATAAAAAGGACTTCCTACTAAAGTGGGTCCTGACCTGATAGGAGTTCTATTTTTTATTCGAGTTCTTTTGGCAAATTCCAACCAAATAATACAAAACCAAATCTATACAAGGATAATAATGAACTTATAAAATTTTATTTATATATTCTACTTTCTCTTATATCCTGTTTATAATGTATTTACATGCGTCTGTGAAGCTGCCGACGCAGTTTTTTGAATCTATACTCTACATTCTCCAGGATGGTCTGTGGTCTCATTTACATACAATGTGAATAATTGTGGAGGACTATATGATATTGCCTTTATTTACAAAGTCGAGGTCATGCAGCGAAATTCCCGGAATTAATTCAGAAAACTTTTATTTACATAATAATCAATATTATCTCTTTTAAAATATCTTACTACACTTTCTATAAAATATTAAGTACAACGATTCAATTGTTCTTGTATAAACATTTCTACAGATATCCTGTAGAAATGCTTTACCCAATGGTTTGTCCTGAATATCGCAAACAGCACAAACAGCAACTATTTTGAGGTTGTGATATTTCTGGTTCTCTATAATAATTATGCTTTGCTTTGGCTTCATTGAAATCTTAAGTGTACTCCCTAGTGGCCATCTACTGATTACGTCCAAATGCATAAAAAGCTAAAATAAAATCAGGACTCCCCTACATTGGGTCATCGATAAAAATCTTTCGGACACTGTTATCAATTTCCTTCAATTCCATAAATACATTAATAATATATTTTGCTCTAACTGCGATCTTCTCAAGAGTAGTCGAGTAGTGATCTTTCCGTATATTCAAGACTGTTTTTTTATATCTACGATTTCAGATCTTGAATATTGTCAACTACTTAACAAGAAGCATGGTGCATTTGTGGTCCTTGAATTAAGCGAAAGAATAGAGAGTATCTGATTCATTACGAAAATATCAAACAAACCCTTCAGCACGTTGGAAACAGTTAAATTTTCTAATTTGTATTGGATATACCCCATCCCTTACGATTTATTTGGATCGTGTTGCGAAAACTACCAGAGGCGGCGCCATTAGGACTATTAGGACTTGCGTACGCGAGGCTTATCTATTGGGCCAACTACTCAGGTCTTCGCATTCGTAGGTATGCTCACTTATATTGCACTGATGACACCATAAAAAGGTCGAAACCGGTCTGCAATTAGTGGCATCCTACAATGTGTGGTCTGAGTATTTCCTCGTAGTTTTCGTTGCAATCCAAAACATTGTATTTTTTATTCTAACTGTGTTTAGACCAAAACACGGCAAATCTTGCTTTGTAATTCAGCGCTCGGCGCGGCATATAGCCAGGAGAATAGCTGTTTTGGCTTGATTTGTTTTAGTCCTTATTTAATATAAGGCGTTTGCAGATGGAGGATGATCTTAATGACGACCTTACTATTCGTAGTTATTTGCTAAATTTTCTAATATCTAACCGGCCCTGGCATTTGCGCTAGACTCAATAGCTTCGATAACTGCTTCTCAATATAGCTATCACAACTTATATTCATGTCCAAAATATCAGACCTTCTCAATTGCATTGTATATCAACCAAAGTTTCTTCTCCCTCTGCTGGCATCAAGTATTAAGTAAATATCGTTCTTCAATGAACACTTTTACCTACCTATATCATGGTATATTCCTCCACCATTGCAAAAACTGGTCGTTGATCTCGTAAGTAACCTATGTTTTTATATAGAAATAACTTGGCAACGTTACAGAAGAAACCAAATCCTAATAAGTACTCTGCCTGTTCTTCTCAGGCCGATGTAATTGTCTCCTTATTATTGTTGTGCGCTTCATGTCCCGGTAATGTGTCAAATTATTAATACTGTTCCATAGTTGTTTTAATGTCTTCATACTACGCCACTGTGTCTTCCATACGATACTGGTCCCAACAAAGCAGCTCTGTTTGTGTTCAGGACACGTAGCTGTGCCGCATTCGATTTGGATAATGTGGGTAAAAAAATAAGTGTACGAACCAAGAGCTAAGAGAACAAATCTACACCAGTAAATTACCAATTTGATTTCTGATGCGAGAGAAAACATCTGGTACTAGTGGAGGATTTATCGATGAAAACGTTGGCTCAGGCCTACATGAATAGAAAAAATACTATAGCTAAAAGGTATACGGAAAATACAATAGCGATGAAAATATGATGATAGAGTTTCTGATGATTGTTTTATGTGGTGAATCCTGGGCAAGTCAAAATCAAAGCGAGGCATCATGTATCACAATCAAATCTAAGAACAAGAAAGCAACAGATTCAGCTGAGAACGAAATATGACTGCGTTTTTAGACAAAGAAGGAATAATTGAATATATCAGTCAGCTATTAGAAAATTAACTGGAAAAATGTGTATATTATTCTTTTTCTGCTGGGTGAATGGCGTCCTTTCATGTTTACATCAGTATAGAAATTTGAGAATTAATTCCCTGTGTGATTTTGTAATACCTGTAGCTCTACAACAAACTGCCAACCTCAACTCACACCCTGTATACAGGGTTATTCAGAACTTATCTCTAGAACTTTGAGGATATGTGCATCCTTAAATAAGAAATCGATATCACCAAAAAAATTTATAACAAAAGTCTTAGTATTTCCCGTAAACAATGTTTAAAGTTATACCATTATAAAGGACTACGTAGATAGGCAACTGTACTTCAACGACATTTGATATACCACATTCCTAAGAATGTGGTAAAAAAAAGTAAACACGTTTTTGTACCTTTTGTACGCCTGGTTAAGACCAAAACAATAGAGTTGGAGTCGGGATAATATTTCTATCGTCTATTCAGTCATCATTCTAACTGTGTCCCTTCTGAGTGCCGGTGTTTTATTTATCGTAGGGGTGTTAAACTGTAAAATTTTCAAAATGGCTCATGTGTACAGTAATGCTGAGTTAATGGACTGTTACCAGTGGATTATCAATTACGAGTTAGGTTTTGTGAGTGGTTGTTGCAGCAAAATGCTGAAAATCCCCAATTTACTTAATAATTTGCGTTTACAAGATCAGCAACCAGGAGGAACATTCGGTTTAGTGCGGCAAAATTGGATAAGGCGTACCCAAAAGTGTGTACAAGTCGAGGAATATTATTTCGAACAGCTTTTGTAACAATAAGGTATATGCAAATTTTTTATAAATTTCACATTTCTAATACCTAGTAATCAAGTAGCGCAATTCTTCAAAATTAGTGTAACAAAATTTTATTCATTTTAAAGACACGTCACTTTGGTTAGATCTATCTATCTTTAAGTTTATTTTAAAGTAAAAACGCTGCAAATGTTTTTTGCGCCGGGTGTCGGTATACTCTCAGAACTTCCCAAGTTTTTTTCGTGCTAGCCAGTTTGCATTGTCAGTCCCAAGGTCACTCCATTATAGTGGACCAGTATCCAGCGGCGTGCAATGAAAAATTTTTAAATAGTTTTCAGAAGCCGCCAAAAAAATTTTTTTTTGCAATACTACATTTCTACATGTATGTTGAACATCCCCAAATTTTATTATGGATAAGTTCTGAAGAACACTGTATAGAGTGATGGAAGTAATGCAACAATTTATTTTACATCTGACTGCTCGATAAGCTTAAAGCGCTTCTGTTTCCGCCTTACTCTCAAACGATTGTTGGATTCTGTAAAAATAACATTGTTTTTTACAAAACAAGCGTGGTACCGTTTCAGCCGTATTTATCTTAATCATATAATGCTGGACGTAACTGAACTTTTCAAATCCCCTAGTCATTGAAGACAAGTTTCAGCGAATAATAATAATTATTAGTAACTATAATAGCCTCAGTTCATAATTCGACAGGATGTACACTGTCTAGGTGGCCAGTGGCAAAGCAACTGTAATGGGCATTAAAATACGTCGGGAATATAAAAAAAGTCGTTGCCAACTCAATAACCAGCGAATTACAGGGTGGTTGAAATTAGTAGGTATGTATTCGATGGTTATCGATAATCTATAGATAGAGGAAATGTGCGAGAGAGAGTCATGTGCTTTTGTTTCAAAAAACTAACAATGGCGCAAACCACATCTCTATCTCTTACCATTTTCGAGCTACAGTTTCCCTTTCAGGATACGTCAAAATGGTTTCAACATTTTAACAGGCTCTTTTTAGACATACATTCGATGGCATAAAAATAAAAATAAATAAATACATAAAATAATAAATAAAAAAATAAATAATAAAATAAAAAATAAATAAATTTGATTTAATTTTTATTTTTCTTGTTTTGACCACAACTTAACAGTGTTTCCTTAAATGGAACGCCCTACATTTTATTTCCAAAATGGGAAGAGGTCTGAAAATGCATTTCAAATATACACTGCTTGGCTAAAGTCCCTCCCCCTGGCTAACTTTTGAACTAATTGTGTTAGGAACTTCGGACAAAATATATTGTGAAAGACGTAAAATTCTCGACACATTAGTCGTTGAAAAGTTGAAATCAGTCGATCAGTTCTCAAGTTATAAGCGTTTTTGTGTGTAAGGATATGAATGAATAAAAAGTTTTCAAATTCAACAGTTAATAAAGAAAACAATATTTTAATAGGAATAACTACTAAATATTTGGTTCAAAATGAGCACCTTCGACCTCCTGACAGTAAAAGAACCTATCAGACATTTCCTGGCGCACGTTGTAAAATGTTTTGACTCGCCCATCAGATTTGCTCTATTTATTAGATACACATCATCGGTAACCTTCGAAAAGATACCAATTTGAATCACCAGTCAAAGAATGTAAGTAGACACTCGCAATAATGATTTTTCATACTGATGAAGGCTCCACTATAATTTTCCATGTGCTATTTTAAGTTAGAAATTTCATTTTTTGTAGCTCATTTTGTGTACCAAATAAAAGAAATAGTGCTCCCGCAGCTCTTGATTCATTTCAGTGTGACGTGGCTAAAAAAATGGATTTCTTTTCCAGACCTATACCGTCATAAATGATTCTTAGCATTTTGAAAATGTTTAGAGGATCGCAAAGGTATATGGGTATGTTTGTAGTGGCGAGATACAGTGAAATACACTGCAGTGCCCTCTTTGGGTCTTTGCTACTACCTGTCTGACAATTATTGTCTAATTGACAGACAGATAACGATCTGCAGAAAAGCAGATGCCATTACAGCGACCTCTATTGTCTTTGAGGAAGACAATCCTACTTAATTATTGGAAGGAGATGCTAAAAACAACTACTCCACGGGCAATATGCTCCAACTGGCGTTGCATTACATCAACATCTCCATGGATGTCGCCACATCCTTCATCAAGACCAAATACCAGATAATGACCGGTTTCGATCTTGTTATGATCTCATCAGATTGCCATAGGTATCGGAATCGATGAATGATCTGGCGACATTGATTGCCTAAGGGGCATAAGTGAATGTTTGTAGTAGCGAGATACAGTGAAATACACTGCAGTGCCCTCTTTGGGTCTTTGCTACTACCTGTCTGACAATTATTGTCTAATTGACAGACAGGTAACGATCTGCAGAAAAGCAGATGCCATTACAGCCACCTCTATTGTCTTTGAGGAAGACAATCCTACTTAATTACTGGAAGGAGATGCTAAAAACAACTACTCCACGGGCAATATGCCCCGACTGGCGTTGCATTACATCAACATCTCCATGGATGTGGACATCCATGGAGATGTTGATGTAACAACAATGGTAAGATCGGGGCATATTGCACGTGGAGTAGTTGTTTTTAGCATCTCCTTCCAATAATAAAGTATATGGGTATGTTTCGATCAAACGTCTAACGTGATGAGCATGTCACACCGACATGGTTAGGACGTGGGCGCATAGTTTGGCATTCGTATTCGTATATTGCAAATTGCAAGTCCGAGAATCTGAGCTCTCATGTGAATGTGATATACAAGGTGGCAAAGTCTGTAAGTTGCAAATGGTAAGTTCTCAAATTAGAAGGTAACTTCTGCAAGCTTTTTATAGCTCCAAATTTCCTTAATTCATTTTCAATGCACTGCGATGGTTGCAAGAATTGCGAAATCTGTGAATTTTTTCAGTTAATTTTCATTGAGGAGGACCAGGAACTCTAAAACATCGATGAGGATTTCATAGGAACAACTACCAGCAACATTGAAATCAATTATAGTTTTCTCAAATTCATAAACTTGAAATCTTAATATTATTAATAACCTATATATGTACACCAGATTTGCAGACTTTCTCTATTCAGCACAGTTTGAATCACAAAATGCAGCTATTAATATCCTGGTTTTTATAAAAACGCCTACCGCATGATGCTATAAAATTTCTATTAGCCTGCATTTAGTGGCTTAAAAACCGTAAACTCTGTGGGTGGTTTATTGCAAACGATATCAATCTGGGTAACATATAACTTTTTAACGTCACTTAATGACTGAGGTAAGTGGTGAGTAGGTGTAACGACTTTTGTTGTTGTATTTAAAGGTAACTATACTTCGAGAAAGTAGGTCTTTTGATAACATGTCTGTCAGGATGTTTCGCTTAGAGAACCCTAGCTTAGGATGAATAATGATGAATGTAGTTTATAACATAAGAAAGATTGTTACTTGTGCTTGTTACTGTAGGTTGCTACTTACGCTTTATTAAAAAAGAGTTGATGTTCATTTATCTTCATTAGGTATAATTTGTATGACAAAAATTTTCAAAAAAATTAACTAAAAAGCAATCAGTGGAAATAAATGTTTAAAATCAGAGAACAGTCAGACCAAGAAGATTTCTGGATAAACAAAATAACCCAATTTTGTCTTTAATAGGAGCAAAATCAGCACAAATTAATATTATCTTCAGTTCAGAATAAAAATGATACCTATAGATGATGTATAAATATAAATATACAAAATACAAAAACTGTAATAATACAAATAAGAAAAATAATACTAATATTGATGGAGAACATAAAACTGAACTTCTTTCTTTTAACTCTTCTATTCCTGAAAGGAGTAATGAATAATAAGCGTGAACCATGAAATATATAAAAGAATTGGACAGGAACAGAAACTTGTCTATAATAATAGAAATAATCATAATAAAATATGTGGTCTGAATGATAATCCTAAGGATTAATTGTCTTTTGTAATACCTTTTTGTAATAAAATGGACTACTACATTATGTTTTGTATGGAAGAAATAGTTTTCGTTTTGAAAAAAACATTGATCTCATTTAGATGTTCCATGTAATAAAGATGTTCCGCTAGATAAAGCAGATTTTGAAAAAGAATTAAATACAATCAAGTAAATCGCAAGAAACAACGGATATAAAGAAAAACTAATAGACAACATGATAAAAAACAAAAGGAGGAAATTAATTCGTCGGGAGTTTTACAATATTCAGGAAAAATAAGCCACCTATAGTTATATTAATCACGTCCCAGGTTGTAGTTAAAAAATAGCTCGCAGATTAGAACGAAACGGGTGTAAAACGATTAGTGTCAACAAGCGTAATATTGGGAGGATTTTGATAAACAACAAAGGGTTAATAAATTAAAACATTCGGGAGTATACCAAATTAGCTGCGTGGATTGTAATGCCGTGTATGTGGGTCAAACCGGTAGAAGTATTGAAACTAGAGTAAAAGAACATAAAAAATCCATACTAAATAACGCAAAAAATTCAGGATTTTCGACGCATTGTATAGAAAACAATCATTTTGCAGATCTGAAAAATATAAAAGTACTACATCGAGAAAAGAAAGGAAAGCGCTTAGATCTATTAGAACAATTAGAAATTAAAAAATATTTAATTATAAATCCTTGTACTACGAATGATCAGACAGATTTTGTGCTTTCGTCATTCTTGGAAAAGGTAATAAAAATTCGGGCCTTGCCAGATGGTGGGATCAATCGGGGTACGTACTCGTAAGACAGATAAATAACAAAACACACTTGGAAATATTTAGTAATAGACATTACTCTATTGAAAAAGGCCTAATAAGCCGAAATACTAGTACTATAGTATTTTCTATATATTTCTTGGAACATCTAAATGAGATCAATGTTTTTTTCAAAACAATTATTTTCAGGATGTTTCATAAAGAACCATCCGCTTCGAGTATCCAATTTATATAAATAGTTTTCATTTTTTCACGCATCAAACCAAATTTTCGTTTTTTTTTTAATATTTCAAAACCTAATCAAGTTAGCCTAGATTTTTTGGGGCATTATGTTGGTCCCCTGATTACGCAACTTTGCCCCCATTTGCGCTTCCTCGTATCTCTTACAACTTCCGAGATCCCAACGATGAGAAGCGAATATGCAACAGCCTGTATGTAACATTGGAGTAGGCTTCTCATTCCGCCGGACACCCAGTATTAAACTTATTCTTATTAATAATATTCATTAAATCACGCTAGCCAGTACACTATAAAACGTTCAATAGTCTTCACTTAAACTGCAGTAAGGTATCTGATATGGTAATTGCCCAAACAGGTGTTTAACGTCGCACTATCAATCAAAAATAAACGGTACTCCTCATGTAACTTCAGCGATCAAATCCAGCCGGTGAATTACGAGTCGAGACTTATTATTAGCCACACTTGTACGTCAACTAGTGTGGTGACAGTTAGATCGTTTTATGTAATTTCCGTAAATGGTCACTTGGTTGGGTTTACTATTTTAATTATATGCAAGCCACCTCTTGGCGGCGAACACTAAAGCATAATAGATACTTGGATGATCCAAAATAATGTATATACAGGGTCAATTACGGTGACGGCGCGTTAGGCTGTCTTTTCGTCTTCGCGAAAATCCAATATGACGCCCATAGGAAAAGGAAAGGACTTAATTTTTTAGAGACCAATTTTCAAGTCCTCATATCACTCCTATCTCTGTCCTGAAAATTTGATGAATGTATGTTTTACAATAAACGAGCTATGGAAGTTTCCAGAAAATGTACATAAGTACTTGGTTTTCAATCTACTGAAGGGAAATTCTTCGGCATTGCTTCTACCCTTATGAAAACTACCCTTTAAGAACTGTGACGGCTCTTTTTAATAATACCATCCACTCTGGCATAAACATTTATGCCAAAACGCCAAATTAAAAAAAAAAGTGGGTCTGCGACTGTACATAAAAATAAATAAAAACCTTTTTTTTATCCACCTTTTAAAGGGTCGTAACTCCCTTAGGAACCAGTTTAGGGCATATGTTCATAGAAATTTTTTATTTTTATTTTCAGATGTAGTATCACCACTCAATGTCCGGTTCACAATTTTTTTACACCCTGTATATGCCATATATGCTACAAATAAATACTCACACAGGCAATATATGAATCAATCAATAGATAAGAAGTTTTTTTAAAACATTTTATTTTTAAATAAAAACGACAACAATAAATATACAATTATTTACAAACACAAATAAATAGTTCCACAGTTCACAGTTCCACTTTTGTAAATGCTTTTTTCTGTGACAGAAGAAATGTGAAAACGATGTCCAAAGCAATTACATTCTACGAAAACATAATTGCAATCGAATAAAGATATTGTAACATTTCGCCTTCCTTGTACATAGAAAAAAAAATCTTTTCTGAGCCCTTTTTCACAATTCCTCAATACAACAAGACGTTTTACATAGGACTAATTTGGTCCCATACCGTTTTAAATTAAGTTACAAAAAAAAGATGTTAACAATAAATTCATTTAAGCGCCTAGAAGTGTCTAAAGCTGTTTAACATGATATAAAATGTTATTAAATACCTAAACAAATGCTATCGTGCTATTAGCACGATTGGTGCTAGTATAGTCCGAGATAAACAATAGAGAAATAGTTTTGGATGTGGACGTAGTTTTTGCAGGTCTGCAGGTTATTGAAGGTCGGGATTTTACGTATTTGAATTTGTGAAAAACCCACAAGGAGATATTCTTGGCCACAAATAATTCCATTAATTAAAATATGTATATTGTAAAAAATTGATTTGTGTACTCTATTTAGGTATAATTTTTGAGGTAAACACTGGGGGAAGTCCCAAGTTTCTTATAAAAAAATTAAAAATGTGTAAGAGTTCTAAAACGATAACAGTTGACTTTGTTTTAATACAGGGAGTTTTAATTTTGATGGATCATATTTCATAGGCTTACAAAAGCAGAAAACTAACTAGTAATATATATCCTCTATAAAATTCCAACTTTTGCCTTCAATTTTTGGAAATAAGTGAGCTACATATTTGGTTAAAACATGATTCGCCTTTTTATTCAAGTTAACCTGAGGTATATTGATGGAACTTTTTCTGCCAAAACGAATATATTCTTTCAGTTGGTGAGGTATTTAGAGTCCTAGGGCTAAACTGGCCTCTGTATATTCATTCAAAAGGTCCTACCAACTAAAAACATTTCACCTGTATCTGTAGTTGTCAAAGAACTCGACAGCAGTGTATAATGTCATACAAAAATATCTATCTACCTGCTTACTGGGCTTTTCCAAAATTGTTTGAACATTTTACTAATCCTGTGGTACAGTAACTTATTTTAGATACTAGTAATAATAATACTGTTAACATCTAAGAATATTCCAAGAACTAAGTCTCTTGTTTGTCAAAATTATCTACAAGTACACTCAAAATTTGGTTTACAGTGTAGCCACAGAAGAAATTATTGTTTAATAAGGTTAGTGTAAAATCAGTTTGGTCTTCAACTAAATCAACTCTAATAGCTATCAACTCTAGCTATGAATCATTTTTCTTATTTTATTTTGATTTGAATATTTTGATACTTACTGCAAATATACAATGCGATTCACTTGTAAGCTAAAGAGGCTGGCACGGACAATTTTTTTTGTGAACTATTTAAACAAAAACAATATCTTCAGGAAGACCAATTTTATAAAAATTAACAGCTTCAAAAACTTTATGAGGTAACTGTCACCTATTTCGACTTATATCTTGGAATGCTTAAGTAGGTCTGTGCGTTTCTATTTGTGGTCACTGGGTAGTGGAGGGGAGGTCAGCATAGATGGCGCTAGGTCCCTCGTTGCTGCAAACGGAGTCCTCTGGAGTCCTGGATGGCTCAGCTTCGGTCACCTCCTCTTGGTGCCTGTGGCGGTCTTTGTCTCTGTGTTTCGCGTGCAGATTCTAAACAAAAAGAAGATATAAACGTTATTTAATATTATTATCATTAAATTGATAAACAGAATAACACACTTTAAAAGGGCATAAAGGTTAAAAACGTAAAAAAATTGTCGTAATAAAAAAATATCAGTATAGTAGTACTTTGTAAACTGCCGGAAATGTTCTGAAATGGACACTTCAGATTATATTAATCTTAGCTCTTAATAGAATCAAGATCTGGAGGATATACTGGTCAGTCTATTTCTGCAGTAAGTAGATTTGATAAAATTTATTCATACCAAAAAGAAAAATACCCTTCAATCTACATACTCATCCTTCTTTGTAATTGTTAGTAAAAATATCGGGAAATATGAAAATAATACTACAATAATATGTGTAATGTTAATGTATACTGTAAAGATAACAACCTTGTTGTTTTTCAAAAAAAAAAAACGTTTAATGGTATCTCAAAAATATACTATATAATAAATAAAATATAATAAAACTAGTTTATTTTTTGTCTCTAATCTTCCACCTTTTGTCCCAACCATTTATGTTAGCCACCAATATTGAGGTTGATTATCTTGACGCAAATGGTCACTAAAATTATCATGGTAAAGGACACTTTTAAGAAAGTCGTCAATAAGATAGATGTACATGTCTGCCTGCACGTAGACAAGTGTTTCTATACCAAATATTTACTACCTATCTGTTATCTGAACCCAAAAAACCGGTAATAACTATTTATTTTCTGACTAGCAAGAGTTTCTTGCAAATATGATAATTGTATGGTAATCAATTAATTGCTATATAAAAAACATGGTAAAAATATTTGTTGATGCCACAGTTGCAGGAAAATGTAAATATATTTTGTTAGAATATAATATACAGGGTATCTCAAGAAAATATAGATCTGATGATATTAGACTATTCATATTAGTAGTTGTCAGAAAATATATGAGGTTTACCCTAACCAAAAGCAAAATTTTAACCTTGAAAAGCAGCATATTATTTTTTAACTTAAGTATGGATGGATTGTAACTTTTCACTCATCCTGTATTGCTTTCTTTTAAATTGGTTATTACCCGTTTACTTGTTATGGGGTGGAACGGGCACCTATATTGGAATTAGATCAGTTATAATCTAGCTAAAATTATTTTCTCTCAATAAGTGATAAGAGACAGTAACTACTAGTCAAATGTATATTTTTCAACATAAAATCTTATGTTTTTTCACCATTTTGACTTGAATATTTGGCTACCATTTAATATAGTTTGCTAAATATTGTATAAATTATTGCTTTTAAGTATATAATATTACACAAAAGCCAATATTATAAAAAACTTTTATACAAAATTCAGCACTAGTTCTAAAAATTGTTACTGGAACGCATTTTTCATTAATCTCGTGTTTATCTACTTTAAAACGATTAATCAAATATCGTGTCATTACTTCTGAGTAACAGTGTATGCAGGACAGACTCCAAAAGTTGGCTACTGTTCCAGTCATTTGTTTTCGAAATCCAGTCTTGGCATAAAACTTCGATTTTTGCACCACATAAATCTCAAATAATATTTACCAATTTGCAAAATTCTACCTAGTCTGCCGGTGATAAATCTGTTGTTTTCCGCAGACGGGAAGTGTGTTCAGAAAAATCACGGTTGCGTTGCATAAAAAATAGAACGCGAGATTCACAGCTCACTCCGAATTGTTTCGCCGTTACTATTTTCAACAAAAAGCCACTGTGATGCTGACGAGTTTTCAATTAAAATTAATTAGAGTGCGCTGGTTTCACATACACGGCGTGCTGCTAACACTCGGAATACTGTTTTAGAAGGTAAATGCTTCAATGATAAGTAGCTTGAGGATGAGACGCAAATGTTATTGATTCCGAAACCTGTAGCGTTAACATAGATATTGTTATTTCTTTCACTTATATTGTCATTAGAAAATAGTGGAACTATTATCAGTATTTTGCAAAGTAGGGTTGTAGTACCGTTATGATTTCTGTAGCTAGTTCATTATGTACAGTAAAGACCAGAATTAAGCAAAGTGGAATGAGCGGAAGAAGAGTAGATCTGTGTTGTCACACTTATTTCTAAAGTATTCTTATTTAAAACAGGAAACGTATTAATTACCTTATTTACCCATTTTTTTACTTGTCTTTAACGTCCCTTATCCCTATTGTACTTTATTAAAGCAAACACAATGTTTAATTTGTCTTTTACTTAATAATATCACAAGTATAAACATATAATATATCTTTATGCTTGTGATAATATCAAGGAATTTCCGAATATGTGGCAACTGCAAAGGTCGTAACGTTGACGACGAGGTGTTCAACCTTATTTAACCTACATATTCTTGCATTTACGCTTTGTTTTCTCTGAGCTTCAACGACGTTGATTGGTCGAATCAGGAACCAACAAGCGACTGCGCTGGAAGTAGTAGACAGTGGCGTGATGTTGGGTTATTTCGCGCGCGTTTCTTAACGGTAAAAATTGTATATAAATTGATAATAGGTACCTATATTACATTTTTTCATGTATACATTAGTTTTTTACAGTTTTCCACTGAAATTTTTTACGTTAGTGTAAAACTATCAAAATTTTCTGAAATTTTGTCTACCACCATTTTCGTAAATGCTGCTATTTTTCCTCAAAAACTACATTCGTCCACAAAAAATAACTTTAGATTTGTATTCAGCATACCCGAAAATAGGGGGATAGGCAAAATTTCAAGACAATTGAGAGTTTTACGCTAAAGCAAATAATTTTTCACCTAATGACAAATCTAAAAATGTCTATTTAACTAGAAATTTTTAGATTTGTATTTCTTTACAACTGGGTATATTTCAGTTAATATATACTAGAAGTATTCTATAGAATAATATACGAGTATATATTAACTGAAATGTGCCCAATGGTAAAACAGAATACGCACGCCCATGCATCACCGCATTTTACCAGATCGGCGAGGTCTTTCCACTTTGCTTAATTCTGGTCTTGACTTTAGAAGTGTGACAAAATAATTCACACTGTATCACTAACAGTTTGTACTGTTTGTTATGAAATGAACCACCCTGTATATAAACTGTCTATAAAGTAAGTACGCTACTACCTATAGGATGGCCCTACAGACTTGTGACGTTTCGAAAGTGGTTCTCACAAATTAGTTGTACGAAAAATTCACATCCTGTTTGCTACTAAATGAATAATTAAAACCAACTTTTCAAATTAATTAGCGAACTTGCTTGTATATGTCACAGTTGTCGCTCGCCGTGAATGAACTGGACCAGAAAGTTAGATCTTCATTTTTTTTAACTCAAGAGTAGCTGACCAAAATAATTGGACAACATTCCCGCAGGCAAGATGTTGATAAAAATCAAATCTATTAGTATTCTTCCACATTTATTTTGGTAATTTCTAAGAATAGGATATTGATAATCATGCCACAAGCCCATATTTTTAGCAACAAAATGATTTTAACACCTAAGATTTGGTATTTAAAAAATAAAGAGGATAATTATTACAATTCCATGTTGTTCACTGTAGAAGCTTTTTCGGAATTAAGTTTATTTTATTTTAATATATATGATTATCTCTTTCAAGATATTATTGAAGGCAAGCCGTGGTAGCAACCTGGGTGATAATACAGAGATACGACCGGCGGTGCTTGCCCACATCTTCAAGTGACCTGTACGTCGGTAAAAATTCACAGGAGCTATGCAAACTTAGGCGAGGTTTGCGTAGAAGACGTACTATCCCTTGGATACGATGTAAAGCCGAAGACCCTGGCTATGAAATGATAGGCAAGTAAAAGATCCCTATCCTTCTATAAAAAGTAGAGATTCGGCAAAATTTCCAGACTAAAAATAAAAAAAAGATATTTTTGATCTGTATAAATAAACTATACATAAGACCATCAATAAATACCTGATTACTTCACCCTATTAGAATCATGAGTATGAGGTATAAAGGTAGATGACATCTATGTTTTGCTTTCCTAAGTTCACAGTGAACACGTTTAATTGATCTTTTGATTGCGGGTGAAAAGGTGACAAGAGGGTGAAAACGCGCCCTTAAGATCGTCTTTAAAATATATTTGATTAGGGATTTTGCAATTCCAGACATATACAGCATTATTAGATTTCCGTATTTATAACATTTAATTGCACGAGACAAAGTCAAGCATGCGTGGAAAAATAATGACACTTTTATTAGAGTAGAACTTAGGACAATGTAATTCCATTTCTTAAAAGGAATAGAGTAAATTAAGTAGTTAATGGTTTAAAAGATTTAACAAACCTAAAACTCCAACTACTTGAAACGTTCTACTACGGAGCAAACTTACTCAATTGCACGGAGGAACTATCATTATAATTCTACTGCAGATTTATAGTACCTATCTATAAATCTAAGCGAACCAGAAATGTGGTGATCCCCACTGTATCATGAGCTGACTACATGACTTATAAAAAATTCTTTTAACTGGTTATTGATAATGGGCTGGTTATAACTGGGCTCATTTACTAAACGCCCTGAAAAGATTTATATGGAGTGTTTTAAATACTCTTGGTCACAGAGCCCAGTAAAATATTTTAAGTTTCTTAAAAACCGCTAATTTTAATTCTGATTTAAGAAAAATTTACCGACTTAGCAATCCTTGCAACCATTGGAGACATTAGAAATTATAACACCATATATGAAACATAATTATAAGCGCGTCGATCGTCCTATCAAAAGAGATTCTTCTCCATTAAGCCAGTACGGTATTATAACCGAACACTCCCCACTACTCTGTTTAAACACTGTTTAAACTTTTAGCTTTACATAATAATAATATTTAAATTAGTGTAGTAAAATCACCGCTCTAACTCGCTTTTTTTCTAGGGGTAGACATCTATAGGGGACAATTCTATTTGGCATAACAAACAGAGTACATTACTACTCTGTTTATCATGATAAAAACCGGTAAAAAACCGGAAAGTTCATTAAATTCAGATGGTAACGTTAGGAAGTGTTGTCAACATTCACATTAGTGTGAGTGTGTGTGTGTTTTAGCCTAATACACAGTTGTGTATTAGGATTAGGTGTTGCTGCCTGCTGCTACAATTTTACTGTTCCTAGTTTCCTGTTCAATTGATTTGGTTACACTATTAATTAAAAAGTTATTCTCTCGTGCAATTGAGGATCCCCTCGTAGTTCACCAGAGTACGGTTTCAGTTGAAATTGCCTGACAAGGCGTACGGTCGGAATACGGCTGAAATCAGTCGTGCATTTAAAAGCATACACCCATTGATTCTAACTGGACGAGTAAGAATTTTAGAAGCCACTTAGGAGCGGGTGAATTGGGTCAGTAGGATAGATACACTTACCTTCTCTCTGCTGCCCTTTTTCTGCATGCAAGAATAAATACATTATTAGTGACATCTACAAATTAACAGACTATTCATTCAGAAAGAAATGATACTAATTGTTTTGAAAAAAACATTGATCTCATTTAGATGTTCCAAGAAATATATAGAAAACACTCTATATACTGGTATTTCGGCTTATTAGGCCTTTTTTAATAGAGCAAATGTTTATTACTAAACATTTCCAAGCCCGTTTTCGTTATTTATTTGTTTACGAGCACCTACCTCCGATTGATCCTACCATCTGGCAAAGCCCGAGTTTTTAATACCTTTTCTAAGAAGGGCGAAAGTGTAAAATCTATCTGATCATTCGTAGTACAAGGATTTATAATTAAAGATTTTTTAATTTCTAATTGCTGTAACAGATCTAAGCGCTTTCCTTTCTTTTCACGATGCAGTACCTTACATTTTTTTGATCTATAAAATGGTTGTTTTCTATACAATGCGTCGAAAATCCTGAATTTTTTTATCTATCTATCCTATTAAATAACGCAAAAAATTCAGGATTTTCGACACATTGTATAGAAAACAATCATTTTATAGATCAGAAAAATGTAAAGGTACTGCATCGTGAAAAGAAAGGAAAGCGCTTAGATCTGTTAGAGCAATTAGAAATTAAAAAATCTTTAATTATAAATCCTTGTACTACGAATGATAAGATAGATTTTACACTCTCGCCCTTCTTAGAAAAGGTAATTAAAACTCAGGCTTTACCAGATGGTAGGATCAATTAATCAAATATAAGACTTGAGGTACAAAATCTTATAAAACTTCATTGATAATGGTAAATATTAAGAGTGGTTGTTAATAACGCTGTAAACAAAATATGAACTATTTTGAAATGGATCTGGGTATCACTAAAAGTTATAAACACATTATTTGCATATACCATACTTATCATATTAATATCTGGACAGAATCAACTTGATGTCATCCTGTATGACATGAAGAAAAGTTTATAATAAACTTATCTCATACTATATTACTAAGTAATATTGAATTTATCATGAGGCCGATAAGAAACTGCGAAAGCCCTAATTCCCTAGTTACGTAGAAAGTCACAAGATATGGCATAATGATATTTTGATGATGAAAATGAGCCTCTCGTAGGCAGACGCAGGGTAAATTACTTCTCTCTTAATTTCACTCTCTTCTCTCTACATCAGAGAGAGGATTGAGGTTCATGGTGATTAAAAGATCAGATGTTAGCGTTCTTTTAGAGTAGCTTTGTTTAATAATTGTTTGCAAACGCTTGCAAAATATCCAGTCCAAAAAAGGCCAGTACAAATATTTCTGAATGTAATTGAACAGCGGCTATAAAACTTTTAATATATTTTTATCGCAGTAGGTATAGTGTATATAAGGACAATTGGAACTGGCCAGTGTTAAGGCACAGGACCGTGCGCACTTATCTTGATATTTCCTCCTATGTATTTAGCAATGGTATCGTGATTCGAATAGTAACTAAAACTTACATGTGAGTCCTACACTGGACATCTAATCAGCCAGATGAACCATCTACAACTGCGCGCTGGTGTAAAGAGAATAAACAGACTGGTCTGCTGGATTCAAAATCATTTTTTTGTTTCCCGTGCCGAGTGCTGAAATATCATCAATAGTTTTCCAGTGCAGCGCGTAAATACCATTTACCAAGCGTAGTTTAGTTTTGTTAAATAAACAATAAAAATAACAATAATAAACATAAATAATACGTAACAATAATAAAATATGTTATTGGCTACATTGGCTACAAATAATAGGTATCTAATAAACAGAAAATAATAAAAATGAATACAATTCTCATAAAACGATCTCTATAACATTTTCTTAATAGCAAACATTTCTACCTCCGCCCATGTACAATAAAGAGATGCCGACTGTTTTTGCCGGCTTTTAGTTTTTATACGGTTTCAATTGTGCTTATATACACTATACTTACCTATATGTTAGCTTCAGTTAACGTAGTACGCAATTAAAAATTGACCATTTTGTGGCTAATTTTATTTTTTAATCTAGATTACCGTGACCCATCTGTAGCTCTATTACACATTTTGAATTATTTGAATAATTTGATGAATGTGAATCTCATTTATATTACTTTCTGTTTCGTTAATGATAATATTATTATGTTTTTGCTCATTATGCACCTCTAAGTTTTTCGCTGGTTTATATTTTAAGTAAAGCGGGTTAGTAAGACAAGAAGTATGACTGCTTTTTGTGAGTGGGTGTCAAGCTTAAAATGAATTGAGTACGCTGTTATACCTGTCACCGACATAATGAATGGAACGATGTGCATTTGTTTCTGTTTCCATATTTTATCAACGTCCATTGCTAAATGTTGATATTTTTCTTTCTTTTCTGTATATTTTATAGCTTTGTTTTTGTCAGATGGTATTGCGACGTCAATGAGGAAGGTTATCGTTTTTATTATATCTCGAAGTGATATTATTACTATTGCTATTATTATTATTATTATTATTATTATTTATTATCGTTTTACCTGTAGGCTGAACCGTCGGTGTTGCGCCTTCCTGCCACCCCTACGCTTCGATATGTGAGGGTTATCACGGCAAATGGTCTTACTCTTGAAGATCTCCAACTGAAGATACAACCTCTTTAGTTCCGCCCTGATGTCGTCTGGACTCATATCCGCCAAGGTAACCTCACCTACATCCACGTCACTATTGTTGCCCGTTAGAGGACCATGAGCGTTCACATCCTAGAAAAATACAGACAGTGCAAAATTTATTGCTACAAAATTGTAGTTAGAGTGATCTAGTGGTAGAGAAAGAAGATCATAATGAGTTATAATCTCGAGGTTGCGCTTTTTTTGAGGAACATTGTAGGAAATTCCAAGGGTTGTTTCAAGCCTTTTTCAAATTTCTTATAGCTGTTTTTGTTTAAGAGATACATATCAGGATCTGGTTTTTGGAATTTTAAAGAATCGTGTTTTTGTGAAAATGAGATGGGCATTTGGTCGTGTAAAATCCCGTGAAATTCAATTTGATTAACGCTAAGTTAACTGTTTAAGATGTGTTTTATCGTTAAAGTGAAACCCATCAAGTGTCATATCAATGAGTTCATAAACTGTACACAAGGAGTCCTTTGTGTAAAGGAAACCTAATACGCCCAAATTGCTGTCGTAATTTTTGTTAAGGGTGTTGATTTGTTCTATTTACACTGTAGTCGACAATAATATAAAGTTTGTGTTATTATAACAATTCACAATTATACAATGTTGTTTTAATTTTAGAAATAGATCATTTCTAGACCCTATCTAAACATTAACTTTGTTTTCACGAATCTACATTTTTCGTATTTCCATCAAGTCATAAATGGGGTTCCGGGGAATTTTGATCCATTAGCATAACAAGAAAACGCAATCTCTTCGGATCGGTCCACAGAATCAGTTAAATTAATGAATCCAGTCGGACCGAGTATAGATGTTCCCCCTTCCGCCGAATTGAATCGGAAAAATCGTTAGCACGGCAGGAAAATGATAAATTAATTGAATATTCTGGTAATCCTCCGCCAGAGATCCCGTTAAACGAATTATAGCTGGGAATATTTACGCTAGATTTCCAATAGCGGGATGGCGTGACGTCACGGATTTAATTACCAGATACCAGCTAATTACACAGAAATGCGAGAGTGACATGCCACTCCTACAGATTCTAGTGTTAATCAAAATTAAACTTCATGGGATGACATCGATATCTTCGTAGGTATAGAACTAATCTATTTATCTTCTTCGTAACAGTTTGTCTAATAAATTTTATTACATAAGAGCTATGTAGATTGGGAAGGAATACTTTTTGAGGATGAAAATGTGACATAGGGCATAAAGGTAGAGTGTATACAAAGGAATATTCGTATAAAGGTACCAGAAAATATAATTATGGCGTTAAAAATAATAAAATTCCAGGGGAAAATAGTTTAGAAGCAGAAGAAAGTACAAACATATAGACTTATTCAAGACATGGAAGAAAGAAAAGGTACCAGTGGGCTGGTGTGACCAGTTGGTATGCCCATTATACGAGAAAGAAGACAGAGGAAGCTGTGGAAATTAGAGAGGAATAGTTCTTTTAGACACAGTTTACGAAGTATTAGCAAAAATGGTACATTGTAATTACCGAATGAATCAAAGTGCAGAAAACTTTATTATGGTAGTACCAAGCTGGTTGTAGGATAAATAGACCAACTATTCACTCGCCAAGGAATACATACAGCTTTTTATGAATATAAAATAATAATACATCTTATTTTGTTCACTTTGGACAGGATTATCATAGAAGTTATAAGTAGCTTTTGTTTCCGAAGACAAAATGATCATCTCGAATAAAAACTTGATTTTTTTCCTAACGGCTAGAGGTATCGAATTTAAATAATAAATGTTTTGAAAAAGACATTGATCTCATTTAGATGTTCCAAGAAATATATAGAAAACACTCTATATACTAGTATTTCGGCTTATTAGGCCTTTTTCAATAGAGTAATGTCTATTACTAAATGTTTCCAAGCGCGTTTTCGTTATTTATTTGTTTCCGAGCACCTACCTAGCTCCGATTGATCCCACCATCTGGGATTGATCCCACAATCGGGGGTAGGTAGGTGCTCGTAAACAAATAAATAACGAAAAAGCGCTTGGAAACATTTAGTAATAGACATTACTCTATTGAAAAAGACCTAATAAGCCGAAATACTAGTATATAGAGTATATTTCTTGGAACATCTAAATGAGATGAAGAGAGATCAATTTTTTTCAAAACAATTATTTTCACGATGTTTCATAAAGAACCATCCGCTTCGAGTATCCACTTTATATAATAAATGTGTCTTGCTAATCTGTATTCAATTTTATTTAATTGGATTGACACATTCCCGTTCTATAGAATAATGATTCCTTTTTAATTTTTCTCCGTTTACAAGTGTTCGAATTGTTCACCATCTACTTCTAGACACAATTTTACTCGTTATAGAGGTATCTCGGATTTCGTTTTAGAATAAGAACGTGCACAAAATTCCGCAAGTTTGCTCCAATCAGTGACTATTAGTCACTGCTCCAATTTAACCGAGCTCGTATCTTTTATAAGAACCGATATCTCCATTTTTAAGCTCCAAATACGGCATACGCATAATATATGAGATGACTTGCATCGTCATTCCAGGTGATCGGCTGGTACACACAATTTATAAAAAAATATTATTGCCACAATATATATTTATTTTTTCAAACGGTGAACCGCTGGCTAGTAATCATAATAATTATGTTTCTTCCCCATTATAAAACTGAACACGCCAAATATCAATCACTTGTTTTCAAGTCATTTAATTCCAACAAATTACGTATCACCATATCATCTATTTGAAATGAAACAGAAAATAATTATTATTACTGGATTATCGTTGGAGCATCTGCCAGCTTCAAAATTAACCATCAAATTGTTGGGGTATATGAAGCTGTGGTTATATTAATTAAGTTTGGTCTGAAAATGTCTGTTTTTACGAGCCAGCGAGTTTTTAGATTGATTTACGTGCGGCTGAAATTTATTTTGAAAGCTTTATGTGTGTTTATAGTGGGCTAGGAACCGCTGAAAAAGGTTGGACTAATATAAATATACACGACAATAAAAAAGTTGTAGGAATATATAATTTTTCGTGCTTTTCATTTTTTTAATCACGTCAAAGATACTAAATATTAATTGCTTTTATATACTTGTCTTAGTCCTTGTACTACTTAAGGATATCCCCAGTCTGAGAAACAGTTGAAATTTTATATCGTCCTATTTATAGAGTACAAAAACTGACAGTTACCTAAATAACTGTAGGTACACTTCCTCGAATAAATCTCACTTTGTATTTAAATTACTTATGCATTTCCTGCTTACCTTGAACGCATCTACGGGTATCCTGCACGAGTACTCCTGTGCCAGGTTCCTGACTTGTTTTTGCTGGTACCAAAACTTGGGGAAGAATATGAGGACGAGCGCCAGCGTCTGACAGAGTTGGGCTCTGACACAGTAGACTATCAACACCAAATCTGGATGTAGACCCGGCAGAATGAGTATTCGAAAGACGTAGAAGAGTGTGCTGACCGCTAGTTCGATGCTGATAGCTGCACAGAGGAAACTTCTTTCCTGAAACCAAGAAAGAACCTCCAAAAGTGCTTCAACATAATTTTTAATATTTGTCACATTAGAAAGTCAGTTACTGACAAGATGGCGGTCATTAATATCAATGATCGTCAATTGACACCAATGTTTTAAACATATTTAGTCGATATTAAAAAACATCTAGGTTATCTTATGTTACATATACATATGTGTCCACATTCTGCGGAATATAAACCTTAAAGTTGTATCATAATATATCGCAAACAAACTTAATTTAAGTTAATGATTGATCAACTAATTCCATACGAAGAAATCACTCTAGTTACTGGTGCTCTAACACCGATAGGTGCACAGTCAATAGCCGCATAATATGGTCAATGGCCGCGTGATATGGTCAATGGCCGCGCGATGTGGTCAATGGCCGTACGATATGGTCAATGGCCGCACGATATGGTCAATGGCCGCACGATATGGTCAACGGTTGCACTTTATGGTCAACGACCGCAATTTGGTTTGTGACCACTGTAGTTTCCTGTAGTTCACTGTAGTTTCCTCCACTGTAGCATTGCTTAGCAATCTTTGAAGATTGATGAAGTCATCACTGTATTGAAATGTTGAATGGACATTGTATGGGATATTTGTGTCAGGAAATACATGAATTAATGAGGATAAAGGGGAATGCCACAGAAAGGAATCAAACCGTTTCACAATTCAGTGAAATCCACTATAATTTTTATACTACGTCTGCTGTATTCTGGAATTTGCCCTATATAATAACTTCCAAGATTTATTTTCAGAGTTATTCCTCTTAAGTAATACATCGTAAACGGGCAGCTTGTTTATTCATATATAAGTGTACATTTTGCACTCTTGGTGTGTGAAGTAGATTATTTTTAAGCCCACATCAAAGTGGTTTGGTTTCAAAGAAGTTTTATGGGCGAATCGTTTCATCTTCAAAAGTAATAAATTAAGTCATTATTCATATTTCCCTGAGCTGAAACAGGTTGTGTTTTTAACATTTTTTGTATAATTAGTATCAAGTTACAGAAACAGAAATAGTCAATTTAAAAATGTAAGTGTTACTATTGCTTCTATTTGAAGTTTGTAACAGCAGAAATAGAAACCGCGTGGTTTAGTTTTGTTGTATGTTTAATATTTTTTGTTCAGAATATTTATGCAAAATAGTCCAGTCCATTTTCTGGCGTTGACAACATAAGTATTCAATTGAAGAAATGTTTCCTGCCACTATTAAATGTAACACCATGTATAGCCTAAAATAAGTTGACAATGGTATACTGTCAATATCTTAGAACCTCTATCTTTCAGCTTTTATATTTTCCATATCGACAGAGTTATTGGCTTTGTCTCTTTATTGATCCACCCTGTATATATCCAATTAACTCACTAAATACTCCAGGTTAAACGATACAATGAACGCGAACGCATCCCCATGCCTCTTAATATAACCTCGGGAAATAAGCTGATAGCACGGCCCCATTGTTCCTTTCTGATGAGTCTATTGTAATGAAATTGCACAGCCATGTTGATGGTAAAGGTAGAAGCCGTCAATTCTGACCCCGTGACCAGGGCCAACGCTACGGTTGGTGAGGCGATCAATTTATAATCGAAAGTTTATGCTCTGGTCGTAAAATGATACGTTTGGCAAGGGTTATAACCATAGATTTATAAGACAAGGGAGATGTAATTGTTTACATTTTAAAGCAATCAGAGATCCCCTTGTTTACTCTTTATCTGATCAACTGCAAGGTCTACTTTATGATTGTACGAAAAACTGTTGCCAAACTGTCAATTGTGTAATTTATATTTTCACATTTAAACTACCATCATTATGGGTTAAGGTTAAAATATTACATAAAAATATTTTCCCGTTTCCTAGTTAAGTAGATAAATCATATTTTGTTAAAAACGTTGCGATAAAAACTAACTTCATAACGCAAAAATGGAATGAACAGGCATCATTGCTCCCTACTCCAATCCGCATGTCCATTGATGCACGTGAATCGTAGTATTTTATAGTATTTCTTTTGTGCGGTGTTGCTGGCAGTCGGAATTTTGCTTTTGTGAATTTTTCAGTGTTTTTCGTAAGGATTTTATTACTATTCTTCAGAAAATGGTGCGTCAGTGTCAAGTGTATGGAAAAATGAATTCTTTATATTCAAAACTGTCTTTTCACAGGTAAATTTTGCCAAGTTTTGTTTGGTTATTCGGTCGCTATATTTGTCACGCCATATTTACGGATTTTCAGGGGCGTGCTGGCTGGCTTCCTTATCATTTTACGGAATATAGTATATATATACTATATTATATTATGGAATTGCTTTTGTTATTTTTTAAAATATGGCTGATGTGTTACTTTTTGGAGTTACCTACACACATACTTAAATACGATCAAAACAAGAATCCAAGCAAGAAGCTAAGGCATCATTAAGCACTTTGCTGCATAACAAATTAAAAAACCTATAATGTTTGGTAAGTATGGAGCCAACATGCAACGTTTGCACACAAAAATTAAAATCAGTTGCGTAACCAAGGTAATTTTTAAAGGTATCCTTTATACTAATCTAAGAGAAAATCACCATTATCAGGCTTTTAAAGAGTTATTTTGAAAACAGTAAGTCAAATAACTTGAAACAAAAAGTTGAATTAAAAACTAACACCATGTACATCTTTCTTATTTTAAATTATATTTCACTTTTAAATGTAATTGAACCCTGTATACAGAGTTTGGGTATCTTTGAAAAACTGAAAAATACTTTTTTACACTACTGTATATATAAGTTTTTGTAATGTAGTAGGTGTACCACCTTTACTTAATTCAGAATTTTAAGTGTTCAAGTTTCAATTCATATTCCCTACATTAAAACTCCGATACTAATTTCATTTCTAATCTCGCAAGCTTTTACTGATTTTCTTAAAATTCCTTTTTTGATGTTTTATTATCATACCCAACCCTTCCAAAAACAGTACGCCTTTGGCGTCGGAAGCAAGTTCTCCTAAAACTTTTGCAACGTTGCACGGAGTCGGAATTTTGCCGTTCTTTCTCTCGGTATTCTTTGTCATACACATTGCCAATGATTGATACAAAACAAAAGGTTATTTATGAATGAACCGTGAGGTCTCCTCTTATTAAGTCTATGGTTATAACCTTTAAAGAGTAGTATATAAATTGTTGCTTGGCTAATACCCTCATGGTACCAGGAAGTGACAATTTTGTGTTAAAATCCAAGAATATGCGAGGGATGTCCTTTCTTTCCGCTTAGCCTTTCTAGTGGCTGTGATATTTTGAAACAAGTTTACTTGACATTTAACCTAATTGTTTACATTGCCAAATAGACTTGAAGGTTTGTAAATACATGATTTTAAAGTAAGTACTCCTTTTCCCAAGAAATCTTCTTCACATGCACCTATATGTATCACGACGAGTGAGTTTTAGCCATAATCCATATCAAAATCTGAAAATTTGTATACAGGGGTTCGTCGAAATGTTAAGAAAGAATTTGTTATTTGAAATAGTTAAAATCTGGCGAAAGAAATGAGCCACTAGGTATATTGTTTTTAAAGTTATTTTAAGCAAAGATAAAAGCACAATTTATGTTCTTATTAGGCGCCAAAAAGGAAATGAACACCTTAGAAACCCTCGCATATGTCAAAATGTTAATGAAATGTCAAATATCTCGTAAATGGCTGCGTTTAAGTATACAGGGTTATTCAGAACTTATCTCTAAAACTTTGAGGATATGTGCATCCTTAAATAAGAAATCGATATCACTCGAAAAAAAATTTATAATAAAAGTTTTTTTCCCGTAAACAATGTTAAAAGTTATACCATTATAAAGGACTACGTAGATGGGCAACTGTACTTCAACGACATCTGATATACCACATTCCTACAAAAAAAGTAAACACGTTTTTGTACCTGGAACGCCTGGTCAAGACCGAGCGAATAGAGTTGGAGTGGGGATAATATCTCTATTGTCTATCTGTGTCGCTCTCTCAGTGCCGGTGTTTTATTTATCGTATAGGAGTGTTAAACTTTAAAATTTTCAAAATGGCTCATGTGTGCAGTAATGCTGAGTTAATGGACATGATTCTTATTTATGGTGAAGTTGGACAAAATGCAGTGGCAGATTCGCGCTTGTATGCGGATCTATTTCCCAATCAACACACGCCAAATTATGCAATTTTTACGGCAGTGGTACAACGTGGCCGTGATACTGGTAATTTACGTGCAAATCGTGGACGAGATGGTGGCCTGGGACGACCACAACGTATTTTAGCAGCTGAAGAACAAGTGTTGAATCTGGTCCGTGAAAATCCACGAATAAGTACAAGTCAGATCGTTAGGCAGGTGACTGGGGTATCCCAATCGACGGTGTGGCGCTTACTACACCAAGCTCAGTTTTATCCGTATCATATCCAGCGTGTTCAAGCACTGTTATTATACCAGCGGATTATCAATTACGAGTTAGGTTTTGTGAGAGGTTGTTGCAGCAAAATGCTGAAAATCCCCAATTTACTGCTGATGTACTAGTTACAGATGAAGCTTTGTTTACTCGAAATGGAATACAGAACATTAAGAATACACACGTTTGGGCACTCGAAAATCCACACGGAATTCAACGAAATCACTTCCAACACCGTTTTTCGAAGAGCTTTTGTAACAAGGTATGTGCAATTTTTTTATAAATTTCATGTTTCTAATACCTAGTAATCAAGTAGCGCAATTCTTCAAAATTAGTGTAACAAAATTTTATTTATTTTAAAGACACGTCACTTTGGTCATATCTATCTATCTTTCAGTTTATTTTAAAGTAAAAACGCTGCAAATCTTTTTTGCGCCGGGTGTCGGTATACTCTCAGAACTTCCGAAGTTTTTTTCGTTCTATATGTGGCATCGCCAGTTTGCATTGTCAGTCCCAAGGTCATTCCATTACAGTGGACCAGTATCCAGCGGCGTGCAATTAAAATTTTTTAAATAGTTTTCAGAACGCGCCAAAAAAAAATTGTTTTTGCACTACCACCTTTGTACTTGTATGTTGAACATCCCCAAATTTTATTATGGATAAGTTCTGAATAACGCTGTATACTATGTTACATGTTTTCGATTTAGAGTTTTGTACTATTTTTGAATATACAGGGTGCTCCGTTTAATATAACAAAGTTGACAGCTGCGAAGTGTCAGGAAGTTGTCACTATTTTCATTAAATAGAACCTTTCGACACACTCTCGCATACAAATTTTCAGATTTCGATATGGATTACTTTCCCATATATGGCTAATAGTCACTCGTCGTGACGCCCTGTATATCCCCATTGTTATCCCCCAACGGTAAATTATGTGAACTGTGATTTATTATTTTGTAATTATATATTGTTAGTATTATACTGTACCTTTATAAAAATCAATAAAACATGTATCTAAACTAAATAAGCAGAGTATTAAAAATAGTGTTAAAGGTTAGTGAATAAGTAATCTATATTCAAACTAAACACTGAAAATTTGTGACCTACCTTGTCTTCTATGCAATTTAGACAAGTCCTTTACCTTCTATTAAAATACTGCAGATTTTCGTGGGTAATAAGAGGCTGTACAAATAAATTAAAAGTTGCTTCCCAACAAGACAAAAGTACCGAGAATGGTCTCTGTGCAGTTTTAATTTAACCTGCCCTAGGGAGTTACATAAGTTTTACGAAACTGGTTAATTTTACAGTAAGCTTCGTACTCTTATGATTCATATTAAATACCCAAGAAAATGTAAACTTTTCTCTATCTTTCGTTTCGGTTTCTGGTTATTTGGGACGATGCTTCGAAAAGCAGACTGTACCCCCTGAATGGCATTTAGTTGTCAATTTTTTACGCATTCTGTACAGTTTTCAAGCCCGTTTTGTTGGCATCAAAGGCAAAGTTCTTAAAAGTATTCCGGAGTGTCAAAAAGGCCACATTAAGTCTCCGAAGTGACGAACTTTTCAAGATTTGTACGGTAAATCCCGTTTATATTAATTACAGTTTTCTTGAAGGCAAATTTAGGAATGCAAATATGCCCAGATTTTCAGCGTATTATCAGAGAGGGCCAATGTCTTCTACGGGATGATCTACACGGTGTCCCATGCTAAGTATTTACATATACAATTGTCTAAAAGTAACCCCTTCACTTAACTTTCGGACGAGTTGAGTTGGAGAGTTTGAACCATATACGGGGTGAATAATGTATGTAGAACGAACCATTATCTGACGACAAATTAGTGTTTTCAAATTCCAAGATGGTGTGAAAAGCACCCTAGTCCTTTTGAACGGCAATTGGGGCCTTGTTTGGTACAATTTGAAAGGACATTTCAACTCTCTTTGTCATTTTGGGTTTTCAAAAATTAATGCCAAGTTATACTTTCTCTCACTAAATATTTTGGTATTAAAGGCCCCGTGAAATATTTTCTTGTTGAAATATTCGTTAATATTACCGATTATTGATTCTCTCCTGATGTGCAAGTTTTTAGTATATGGTTTGTTTAACACAAAAGATAAGGTGTTACTACCAATAAGATAATACGTACAGTCTGTCCATAAAGTAACCCCCCCTGCTAACTTTTGAACAAATCGAGTTAGAGAGTTCTAACAAAATACAAGGTGAATCATGTAAAATGAAGTTGATTCTGACGATAAATTCAATTCTTCAAATTAAAAGATGGCGCCACAAGCGCTGCTAACTCAATTTTTTTAAATGGCAAGGTGTGCCGTGTTGCACCTTATTTAAAAGGTAATTCAATTCTCTACATTTTCGTTTTTGAAAAATGACAATCGAATTATCCGTTCTGTAGTTACAAGCGTTTGTATTAACGATATTTAAAAATTTTGTTTTTATCAAGTCTCCTTGCCTTTGCTTACCACTGTCACTGAAACGTCAATAAGGTTCGAGAAAGTAGTTTAGCGTTCAATTTAAGAGTGTTTGAAAGTTTCTACAGGTTTTTTTATTATTTTTTTAAGTTATTCGATTTGATAGATTTAAGAGAAAATTTAAGAGGAGAACGGTACTTAAGAATGCTGCGGGAGGAAATTTTTCCAAAGATAGAAAGAATAGCAGGCAATAACATTCAAAGTATTGTATTTCAACCAGATGGGGCCCTGCCTCATTTCTATGGACCTGTTACCGATTTTTTAAATAACCATTTCCCGGGCAGATGGATTAGCAGAAGGGGCCCGATAGAATGGCCGGCTCGTTCTCGGATTTAACTCCTCTTGATTTTTTCTTATTAGGATATTTGAAGTCAAAAGTCTACAGAACTCCTCCAGTAAATATCGACGAATTACAGCAACGTCTAACCCATATGTGTAGAAATATCCCTGCAGAAATTTTAGGAAATATCAGGCAAGAATTTCAAAGTAGACTTTTTATGTGCCAAGAAGTCAATGGACAACATTTTGAATAACTTATTTAATTCTTTTTTGTTTTAATAAATATTTGTTCTAAATTTGATGCATTAAAATATTAATTAACATTTTATTCATGGATCAGATTAGAAACAGAAACGCTTGTAACTAGAGAACGGCTCACACGATTGTTATTTTTCAAAAACGAGACAGTAGAGAATTGAATTATCTTTTAAATGAGGTGCAACACGGCACACTTTTCCATTTAAAAAAATTGAGTTGACAGCGCTCGTGGCGCCATCTTTGAATTTGTAGAATCGAATTTATCGCCAGAATCAACTTCATTGATTCACCCTGTATTTTGTTAAAACTCTCTAACTCGATTCGTTCAAAAATTAGCAGGGGGGGTGTTACTTTATGGACAGACTGTATTTAAATTATGTTTTGTGTGTAATAAGAAAATACCGTTAACCTTGGATGGTGCCCTAAATCAAGAAAAAATTGGTTGAAAATTACAAACTTAGGCCTAACATATAAATAAGACGTCGTGGCCCGCTCCCTCACCGTATCTGAGTCCTTTGAACTTTGTGAAGTTATCTCATATAGATGAGCATTTTTTATTTAAAGTTTAATCTTGCAAAAAAGTCTAACAGACTCAGATTTGGTGAGTCAGCAGGCTAACCAAACGCAGGCCACGGCGTCCTATCACTCCATCAGGTACAAGCTGGTTATTTTGAACCAAAATTTTCTGAAACAATACCAAAATATGTTCTATTATTTAAACATTATAATTAGCTCACTTTATGTTTTAAAATAAACTTTCTAAAAATCATGAAATTTATATTGTTAGCTATAGGTACTATGTGCAAGATCCGGTATATCAAAATTCATTGTATGATATGTCAAAATTTGCTTATTACACTTTAGTTTTACCACCCTGACAAGAAGTTATCCTGCCAGAGGGCGAATTTTAGATGACAGCAGTCGAATAAAGTGTATACTGCTTCCAGGGGCGTAATCAGATTAGTTCATTACTCATTCATTTTGAAATTTATGAGAATTTTAAAGAGGAAATTGAACAATCTCTGTAAATGAAGGCAATTCAGCTGAAATACATGATGACCGTATTTTTCGGATGAGTTTCTACGCCATATGGCACCGCTGAGCAACTGTAACATTTCCTGAACTGAATTTCAGGAACTGGTTTGATAATAATTTTATTAAGAATTATAATTAAATTTAAGTCGAATTTTGCTAGCGATGGAAGTAAATATTTCCTATTTAATACACACAAGGATTTAAAGGATTTTTTTTAATATTCAGTAAGTATATTATTTATAAAAAAGAAACACCAGAAATAAGCAAAAAAATTCACAGATCTTGCATCTTACGCAAATATCGTAGGCGTATTGAAAATACCAGACACAACTATTTTTGTTACACACTTTATACATTTCATAGTCCATTATAATTTATAATTTATACAGAGTGCAACACCGAAACCTTTCATTTGACGTATCTAGAAAACTAAATCTTCCAGTTTAGAGATTACTTATTCTTAATGAATCACTCTGTATATACCTATTAGTCCACCCTGTATATATGTTAGTCTAAAACCTGTTCATCCTATTACAATGATCAGTACATACCAAACGTTTATTTTATATTCAACATTAGTTCATAAATCACTATAACATGTACTGGGAAATTTTTGTTTCAACGTGCTCGAATTATAAGGTCCCACTACCGTGATACAACCAAGCAGTCTCTGTAAGTCAAGGATCCATGTAACCCAAACATAAACATAGACTGCTTATTATAACAACGCAGCTAGGTCGTCTCCATGAGCACGTCACCATGTCGAGGTCGCTCGCATTTGCACATCGCTAAGCGTTAATATTTTAAGGACAACTCCCATATTCACGCGCCCAGAAGTATTTTCAATACTAAAATATAAGCAACAGAAAAATCTCTTTGTTTTTCTAAATATAACTGCCAATATCCAAATATATTGTCACTTATACGTTTAGTTCTGATCGTTCTAATTTGCGAACTTGTATCAACTTATAAATTATACTACACACACTACAGAGTGTTCAAACGAGCAGAGAGTGGAAGAGTATAACCAAATTAAATAAAGTTTGGAAAAATTCTGAGTCAAAAATATATAACTGTTTCTGTAATCAATGTTATGTTCTCTCTTCGTTATCTTTACAAATTACAAACACCCTGTATTGGAAGGTCTTTCTCAAGATGAACTCTCTATTATTCGTAAAACGCTCAGACGTCCCATAGAATAACTGGAAATAATGAGCCACGCAGCCATATAAATGGCGAATGAGGAGAACGCCAAATCGGCAAGGCATTGTTGGGCGATGTATTGGCTTTATAGTGGTGGTTTGCTGCCCTTTAGAGAGCCCTCTGCTGACAAAAAGGCGAACTTTCCTACCGGACTTTCCCCATGCCAAAGGGCTCGGCGGCTTTGAAAGGCACGGTTCCATTTTGCGCAATTAATTGTTAAGATTGTTAAGAGCACTGTTCTTTGTGGTCTCCCAGTAAAAGGTACGAGAGGAGGGCACGATAAAAAGGGAAAGAGGCAAGATAAGAGTCGCGCTGCTGCTTATCTTAAAGCTTACAATGGAGGCTGATAGATGATTTTATTTAATTTTTTCTCGTTTCAAGTTGTACTGTTCCAAAAAGACGGGCGTATTTTTATTTTTATTCAACTTTATTAAATTCTATTGTCTAAATCTAGTGACCTATAATCGTTTTTCTAGCTATGCTACAAAATAAAGAAGATAATATTGAAATAAACTCTCACGAATATATACAGGGTGTCGCAAAATCATACCGACAATCATTCAGGGGTGATGGGTACTTCAAAATAGACATTCTTGTTAAATAAATATGTCTAGAAATGAGCCGTTTTGGCAGAAAAAGGAAAAATGCTTTAGGAAGTTGTCTATTTTATTGATAACTACTAAATATTAATTTACAAAAAAAGTTCAAAAAGAAATTAATTCTTATAATTAAAGATAATTAATTATAAGAAGGGTTTATTTTATTTATAAATAAATGATAGTTTACACAAATTGTTTAAAATGTCAATCATTTGCTTCAATACAAAAATGCGCCATATCTTAAGTGACTTACGATCCCTATGGATGATTCGTGGGGTACCCTGTATATGTGCACAAATGGCCATTATTATTACGACAAGATCTTCCTCATTACGAATAGGTTTCTCGTAAACTAAGAGAGTTTAAATCGGAACAATGTGCAGGCCATGGTAGAATCTCATGGCCTGCACATTGTCTCGATTTAAACTCTCTCAGAGTATTAGATTTAATAAAAGGCATTTAATAAAATGTTCGTAGCCCCTAGTGTGGCGCCGTAGCCCGTAGTGGGGCCCCGTAGCCCCGTATCAAAGGTGGGAAAAATACAAATTTCTACTTTTTCGTTTTACTAGGTGTAAGCTTGCTTTAAAATATAAAATATAATTGAACTAGCATTTAATTCGCTAGCTCTTCTTATGGAATCTTGGATTTCCCTCGAAAATCAGAAAGTTTATACATAAGAAAATCCTTATAATATAAAGATTAAGTGCGCTACTCACATGAAACTGCGTTCTGGCGTTCCTGCTAGCGTAACTCAGATGTATGCCGAAGATGAGGATGATAAGCTCCCCCGTCTCAGTGACGTAGTCCCACCACAGCGGTTTGCACGCCCTGTATAGCTCCCCATCCGCCGTCCGGCCCACGTACAGCAAGCTGTAATTCTCCTGCATGAAGTTGACAGTGATCGAGGTATACGCCGCCATGTACCCCAAAACCTATTAGATAAAAATGAATGAAAAAAATGACTATCTCGTCGGTTGCGGTAGCCTGCAAAATACCGGTGGACAAAACACATCAACCCGACCGGGATAGATCGCCTGGTATATCCTGGTTCACTGCACTTATCACCTCAACGTCAACCCTAGCAAATTTAGAACCTAGTTTGATTTATACCGTTTTTGTTCTTCCAGGTATTTCTAAGTTCTGTTTGGAATGCCTTGCGATAAATCGTTATAGTAGTTATCTAGGTCTCATCTAGGTCTTCATCTAGGTCTCTAGCCCAAATACTCCAACTCCTGTTCCTTTGTTTGTTTTGGAGCCATATGTGCACCACACCAAGTCTCTAGGTCTCAACCAACCCAAATACTTCAACGCCTGTTCCTGAGTCAATTTGGAGCCATCTGTGATTCAAATCTCCAGCAAGTTTAGCACCTAGTCTGATTTATATTGTCTTTGTTCTTCTTCTTCTTTGTTGATGTGGGTCGGTCCCTATGAATCTTAGGCACTGCGGCCACAAGCCTAGTCCTACTGTATATATTACTGAGTCTATTCAGTATTCATCTTTGTTCTTTGCATACATCCAAAAAGTCTACTCGCTGAAATTTCCTCTAGCTGACAAGGTTCCAAGAATGGTTTACCCAGGAGTATTAGTCTCGTACGAGCCTTAACGTGTGTGACCTCTCCTCAAATGATCCATCAAATACGCCATTATTGCGAAAAGTTCTGGTTGGAATACGTTGGAATAAATCGTTATACTAGTTTATACTTCATCTAGGTCTCAGTCCAAATGCTCTAACTCCTGTCCCTTTGTCTGTTTTGGAGCTATATGTGCACCACACGAGGCTTCAAGTCTCTAGGTCTCAGCCCAAATACTCCAACTCCCGTTCCTCTGTCTATTTTGGAGTCATCCGTGCATCACACAGGGCTCTAAATCTCCAGAGAATTTACTCTCGACTCTCAGTCACTGAGATTATGCATTTGAACCTCGCATGGTTTCCGGAAGTTAAACTTTGCAATCATTCTGTCAGATATCATCTCTAGGACAGGCTCCGACGTTAATGTATGTATTATCTTGGAATGACCCCTTGAAAACTACCGGTAAATGATTACTATTCTTGATTTGGTACTTTGCTATGTTTGCTTTTCTCTTCAACCTCACGTGAGTAATATAATATGGTCTTGCCTTAATTATATAATTTATAAAGTGGAAATTTTGAATGTGTCTTTACTATTTAGAGTTTAGACAGTTCGTATATTATCAATTAGATTATAAATTACTTCTTTCAATTGTAATACCCATCGCTAGTTGGGATCTGTGCCGCAAGCCGATATTTATCAGAGTATCGGTACCGGTAAGTGAGCCACTGTATAATTTTGACGTCAAATTTCGACGAGCAGGTTAATAAGGTCGACACGGTCCTTTATTTGTTTAGTTTTTATGCTTCGGCACAGCGAGTGTTATTGAGGGGGAAATGAGCCTTGAGTGCCATTAGCCGGGTAGCTTCTGTTCGATGTTCACCGCGTTCGAAAATGAAAAGCAGGCATTCTCGATGTCAGGGGCGGTTCAAGGGGTGGACAGTTTTCAGACGTCTGGAGTCAAGTTCTGCGTATCGGTGATAAAATAAAACTGATACCGTACGAGACGTTGAGAGCGTTCTATAGAGTTGGAATTTCGAGAGTCTAGCATAGATTCTTAGAATTTGGTTTGAATTATAAGTATAATTCATTTTAGAAACATCACATGCCGCCAGTTTTTAAAGTACTATATAAAAAAAGTACATAAAGCATATATAGTATATAAAGTACATAAAAAAACATTTTTTTAAAATAAATATTTTAAAATAATCTAAATAGACCAAATTTTGAAGGCTTAAAAACAAAATTTGTACCGCTGTTTTGCTTTTTTCAGTATTTTTTCATTTCCTGTAAAATAACCAAAAACTCATATGTGCTGTTTCTCAAATAATCAATTCAGTTAATATCGGTGTTTCTAATAACATGTAGTTATTCTGAAACCAACTGTTGTAATTCCGAAAAATGTAGCCTTCGTTTTATTTCCCATTCTATTCGCATTATTTTCCCTTTTAGTCCCATTCCTTTAATTTAGCAAGGGTTTTGCACCCCATCTTTACCGAAGCCATCACAGACTCAATAGGCCGCCTACAATAATATTCTTCACGTTGTATTAGTAAACCAGAATAGGGAAATTCTTATTTCCCCGTGTCCCTCCATCCTGTCGCCAAAAAGATACCTCAACAAGCCATAAATTACCCCAGGAATGTAACCCACCAAAATAACGGTTATTCGGCCGATATAAAAATGCTTGCAGTAACAAGAACAGCTGAAATATGAGAAAACAGGTCGTTTGTGAGAAAATGAGATTTGTTTCCATTTGCATGGAATACACATTACAAGGATAATTCTTGTATATTTGCCTGTGGAAATTGGGCAGAACTCCGGGTTTTAAAAACATTTGGCACGTTATAACAATAACATGAGGTGTTTTATGACAGGATGGCAATAATTGTAACTCGGTAAGGACTTGACAAAAAAATGTCACAATCTCTTTTAATTATATCACTAAATATTTCGAAAACACTTTGCCAAGCAGCACTATTCTTATCTGAACAAGGACACATCTAAGTTTATTGCTATTTATACAGATTGTCCCACAAAAGATACACTTACCAGACGTATATATACTTTTTAATGAAATACTTCGCATTTTTCCAGATTTGGGAAGATAATTTTTTTGCGTATACACTGAGAAAAGGTTTTATGGTTTCAGATCCCATATTAATAGAGATACACACTCTTTTGGGCACATGTCCCTTGTGATAAGATATCCATAAAAACCTATAACAATGGACAGTGTTCCATAATAAAAAAATAGCCAGACCTATGTATAGTACACTACAATACAGTAAACATAATTTTTACTTAAAATATTTATTCATATTCATTATATAATAATTATGTTTGTCTTAACTTTTGAATTAATTGTTTGTTATATCTCATCAAGCCTGATGAATTGTTTAGTCATGGACTTGAGCCTAGCGAGTTTATTATAATTTTATAATGTTCATTTCAGTTGTAATTCTGGTAAGCTTATCATATGGGAGTGTTGTAGAAAGTTTTGAATGCGAAAGTTTATTTTAACTAGTAGCTGCCAGCTTCATACAGGCTGTGTTTAAAATTCATTGCTTGCAAAAGTTGGTGTAAACCCAGAAATATGGTGAGAATGAGAAATTGTGTACCTCTGTTTTTATCTAAATATATTTTGTAATACAGGAGTCGGTGGGTGAGTCAAATTCGACAACCACCATTGGGATTTCGAAAGCGGTAAGAAATTATGTTTGGTTACATATATATTTATGGGTTCAGCTCCTATGGACAAGTCCCATTTGGAAAATAAGAAATTATGGGTTTTCATTTAAATTCTCTTTCTATTCTAATCTCAGTCAATGGCCAAAAATATTGTTTAAATCATAAAAAGACATATGCATGATCTTGGGATCAGTTAAATTTGCTTATATATAAATCAGTGACGCTTAAATTTATTAGTACATCAGTTGCAATTATAAAAAAGCCAGCAATGGTGAACATATTTAATTTGATACACCCTGTAGCTGCAATCAGGCCGGCATTTCCCATTTTCCAACGCGATATATGTCACGCACCAGGCGGTCTAACTGCATTATACACGAGTTCCTCTTCCTTCTTATTGTATCAGACCACCCAACTCATATTTATTTATTTATTTATTTATTTATTTATTTAAAATTCGTGTTAATATACACCAGGATGTTTACACTCGTCACAAAAACCAGAATATGGAGATTACTTACTTAAGTAATCTCCAGTATTAAAGTGCCTTGTATAATTAAAAGATTAAGATCAATAAATAACAAGTAGAATTATAGATACATACATATTACAAACAATTAATTAAAAAAAAATACTACAAACAAACAAATTTAAAATAGTCACTAGATGTCGCGAAAGTCGCTTGATAAAAATTGATTAAAATCATAAAACGCGTTCATCAGTAAATAATTCTTAATTTTTTTTTTAAATTTATTCAAGTGTAGAGTCTTTAAATGGTCAGGTAGGACATTAAAAACTTTACACCCAAATAACCTGTACCATTTCTTGTTCTTGTTAACCTTAGGTATTTATCTGAGGAGTAATTTCTATTACGGGTGCTATATGAGTGACTTTCATGGTTGCAATGGAATGACTCTATATTTTTCTTAACATAAACAAGGCAATGGAATATATAAGTACAAGGAAACGTGAGTACATTCAACCTAACAAACTGATCTCTACATTCATCTCTGTATTTTAAACCCGCTATAACCCTTATAGCCTTTCTTTGCTGCGAAAATACTTGATTGCTAGAAGGTGCGTGACCCCAAACAAGTACCGCATAGGATAAAACAGAGTGTATAAAACTATGATACACCATTAATAATGTATTCCTGGACACTACACGTGCTAGACTTCGAAGCAAGTGGATATACTTAGACATTTTAGAGCAAACGTAGTTGACATGCTGGTTCCATAATAATTTAGAATCCAGGTGTACCCCCAGAAATTTTACAGAATCAGGATTACTTATATGTTCTGAATTTCGTAACGTGAAGATCATAGTTTCGGTTTTTGTCGTGTTGAGACTTAAGTTATTAGATGAAAACCAGTTATTAACATGTGATAGTGTTTTATGCCTTTTTTCTGTCAGTAATGTGAAATTACTATTTCTAGTTATTATATTAGTATCATCAGCAAAAAGTACACTACTTATATTATCTTTATCTAACGAATTTGGGAAGTCGTTTATATATACCAACAAAAGAAGAGGGCCCAATACTGAACCCTGAGGCACCCCATGTAAAGGTATTTTAATATTAGATTTGACTTGATTGTATTGAACATATTGGGCTCTATCACTTAAATAAGATTTCACCAGATTTGTACTATCGCTTGAAAAGCCATAACAATATAATTTCTTTATGAGGATAGAGTGAGAAACACAATCGAATGCTTTTGTTAAATCCAAAAACTGGGAGGCTACGAACTCACCATTCTCAAAACCAATATTAATCATTGTTGTTAGATAGTCAATAGCCAATGTAGTTGATAGGTTATTACGGAAACCATATTGATGACAGCTGAAAAGCTTGTTAGTCTCAAAATATGTAGCTATTTGATTATTTAATAAATTCTCATAAGTTTTTGCCATGACCGGCACTACGGAAATGGGCCTATAATTTGATGGGTCATTGATATAATTTTTTTTTATATATGGGAACAACCTTAGCTATTTTAAGGCACTGAGGAAATATATTATCCTTAATAGAATAATTAATCAGAAAAGTGATAGGGCTTAACACACTGTTAATTATACTTTTCAGAATTTTTGTTGACCAGCTATAAGTATCCATAGACTTTCGTACCCTGCATAAGCAGCCTTAGCATCATCGCATCTATCCCATGTTTGTCCTTTGCAATAATTTTTTATCTTAAATATTGAGAGGTTGAGCACATGCTTAAGACTCAGTATAAAAACAGTTCAAGCTACCGGACCGGTCAAACTAAGTCGAAATACATTCGTAGACAGTGGTGCGCGGGTCGGCAATTACCCAAGTCTACTACGTACCGACATGATCATGATAAGCAGGTATTTCAGCAAATCAGTATCCTTCACCACCCATCTGTGGGCCTTCCGGGTGCGGAATTCTATGAGGTGGCGGTATAGTTTGAGGATGACGGCACCGTAGCAGATGATGAACCCCACTTCGCGCGTCCACGGCTCCAATAGGCACTGCATGACCGAGGGCTCGAAGAACTTCACCACCGCCTGAAAAGAAATGGATGTATTACTTGTTTTTTTCTCGGCTTCATGAGCACACAGTACACATCCACGGCAAAATATCTACTAATATAATTACTGACTTATAACACTATAGGTTGGCTCCAACGCCTCGAAAAACGGTTACTACATGGTAACGCCCATGCCCAATAAATAAAATGTGTAGTTTTAATATGGTACTGAAATTATATCCTGAAATCGCTCCACGTAGGATCACCAATTTGGTTGGAACACTAAAAAGATCGTCGGTTTATTCGACGGATCTTACAGTAAACGGTGTTTAAAAGTGTTGGAATAAACCTTATGTGTTTATTTTTTAGTTTTTAATCAGGATACTTTAATTAAAACTGTTCATCCACGTAATACTTCAACGTAGTCCGTTGCTCTTTTCCATATCTTAGATGGCACTATTTATGTCTCACTGCTTAAAGCAAGAACCATAGTGTTATGTACCGTCTTGCAGCCACCATGATTAGTCTTCACTCTGAGACCTGTGCGGTACTGAGAAGATTAAATAGTTCGAAACAACTATCTATCGTTTCGTGTTAGGATTGAATGACACGCGTGTGGTGATGATACATACACTTAAGTAGATAGGCTATGGGCGTACGGAGCCAAAAGCCTGTGTATTTTTAAAGGGGCCTAAATTTTGCAAAAAATGACCATTTCTACCCCCTCCACTCCCCCATCGCGATACGTCGTAAAACGTCATAAAACGTCGTATAACATGACATAGCGTCAACACACCGTCGACGCAGCGTCGACGCAGAGTCAACGGTGTGTTGACGCTATGTCACGTTATACGACGTTTTATGACGTATCGCGATGGGGAGTGGAGGGGGTAGAAATGGTCATTTTTTGCAAAATTTAGGCCCCTTTAAAAATACACAGGTTTTTGGCTCCGTACGCCCATAGCCTATCTACTCACTTATGTCTATACACTTGGTTTACATACACATTAAGTATCTATACTTCAGGTACTTCAGGTACTGTTCTTATAAGTTTCACTATCTAATCATGGGTAGTTTAATTGAACAAAAAATAATAATTTACTCTTCTTCTAAATTTTATCGTATCCATTCATCTTTGTTTCTGCCAAAGTCTTTTAAGAGATAACTCATCGCAGAAACATACAAACTGATATTTATGTACTCGCCTTTGAGATTTTATTGCAGCAACTCTCAGTCCCAGTAAATAATCCAATTAGCAGAAAGAAACGCAATTAGATTCCGTGCACAAAATTCCATTAGCGCCGGATGATTATTCCAATTAGACCTCCAACTTGTAATGCAGTTAGTAAAATGCTCCCATCTCACTCCGCCTGCTAACTTTGTCCAACTCTGATTACTTAAAATTAGAGCAGCCGTGTTTCCGGCAAGCTAAACTCGATTCTAATAGGTAAACTTTGGAGTGGACAACTTGAAATCAAACACAATACTTCAGTCAAGTCGTTGAGGTCTGTCACTAGCACGTTAATACATACGACAAGAGTTTGTTAAGTACAGTGGAGCTGCTTTAGTTGTTTCATGTACAATAAAATTGAAGTTAGTTTAAGTAAAGATCAACGAGGGAAAAGTCACAGATAATAAATGAAGGAATAGCATGTATTTAAACTTGACATTAATCATATATATATCAAATATGCTGAAGGATTAGATTTTGAAAGCATGTCTGGTGTATGGATGACTATCAAAAGTTCAGGAGTAGGAGTAGGTTATGTAGATATGAACATAGCTCACAATCATTGAAGCTTCTGTTACCAAGGAAGATACACACCTAGGTAATAGATTTAACTTATTCCTTATACCATAGTCGATAAAGTTAGTCCAAAACTTGTTTGGAATTATCTGGAGATGCTACTACATCTGCTGCTGCTATAGCACCGAAGATGCTACTGATGAAGTAATGAATCAACAGGAATCTATGCATAACGAAAGTGTTTAGTCTCAAAGTACGAAGAACCGAAAATGTTTTCACAAGACTAAAGCTGGCTTGTGTTTTTTTCCAAGCGTACTCTACAGAAATTAACTAGAAAAGAACGGAACATTGTAGCCACTGATCTCCTGAACTATTACAGAAAGATTCAAAGGAAGGAATGGTAAAAAACTTTCCAAAGGCACGACCTATACATATGCTGATCATCTGTACAAGTCTACATATCTAACTAGAAATCAAACATATTCCTGGAAGCCGAAGATGTTCGATACTAAATTAGTTTATATCTTCTATCGTACTAGATGATGATCTCGTGCCCTCTGGTTAACATAAAGAGCCACCTCGAGAGCACTATCATCACTATACACATTATCGATCATCCAGTGGTAGGTTTGCAAACCACAGTGCTCCTGAGGTGGTGTTAACTTCACTAGATGGTACGATCAAATCTATTAATCTTCTGATACGATAAATACATAGATAGAGCTTCTGTTAAGAAACTTTTTTTTCATTGTAAGTAGGATGATCCGGAAGAACTGCCTTTCTCGTTTAATGCAGATATTATGTTTGTTGTACAATGTCTAATCAGGTTGATAGAATTTTCTTTCAGTCCAGATTTCTTTATTAAATACCTGACCGCAAAAGCAATATTCTAATCCATTATTCCTTTAACAAAAAGTCCTTTGTTAAAATATTTGCTGACTCTTAGATTGGTTTATGCTCTTTAACCCGAACCAACAGTGTAATTATTGACTTTCAGATCCAGTGTGCCTAATGTATTTTTTCCGTTACCTATCAGAGGATTGGAGAAATGTCGAGTCTCTTTGATTAACTTTTGGAAGCCGCTAGAAATTTCGAGACAAATTCCCCAATGTCACCAATGCCGTAATAAATTCTTATTCTGGATCATTTTTACTTATATAAGTAAATAAATCCCTCTTCTGATTTGGAAACCAGAGAATACATATTTTGCTCTTACAGCATCGTTTAATCTCACTATTTCATGGACTGCGCTATTTCCTACGATAAGCGCAGTACCACGTTATCAAACGAGGGGCATTTCCAGAGTTCGCCATTTATAAATTTAAATTATCGGGGTTTCCACTGCAGCTAATGCAATATTTCTCTTTGGGTGAGATACTACGACGTTCGTTAAAGCCGTGTGTGTTTCAGATAAAGTTACGGAATTTCCAGTCACGTCCTGCAGATACACAGGGTGATTCGCTAGAAATTGACATGCTCTTTAGCTAATTAAAGGATGGGACGAAAACTAACTTGAACTAAGTTTCTTAAACTTCTTAAAAATAACTACTTCTCGATAGTGGGTAGTGGTTTGTTTATATTATCAACATGCGACAGAATATTCAGACAAGATCTCGTCTTCATCTTGCCGATTATTGTAGATGCAGGAACATTTACAACAGAACTGAACTCTTTGATCCTGAGAGTTCAATTTTGTTGCTACTTTTTAGATAATTAAAATACTACGATTGAAGCTGTCTTTCAGTTTCATTTTTGATTTTTCTTAGGGTCCGAATTAAAATTACCATTTTTAGGAATCCGTTTAATGATTGTAGACATAGTAATAACGTGAGTTTCCATCTACAGTTTGAGAGTTTTTCCATATAGTTTGATACTATTAAATGCATCTACAAAAGCTCATTCCAAATGGATTACTATTTCTGTTCTTGTTCTATTCACGTTGTTGGCACAAGAGGGCACTTATTTGAGAGTGTTCAATGATGATTCATGCAGTAAGTGTCCACAGGTCAGTAGCGCGTGCTTTCTTTGCCCCGTCAAAGGTGGAACTAAGTTGCCGCCTTGTTTTGTGAGAAGGGTTTCCCATTAAGGCTCTTTTACTCGATTCGGCTTATTGAGTTTCTTTGGAAGTTTATGTTTGAACTGTCTTAAGTAAATAAAGCGCGATTTTTCTTCTGGAAGGATAAATCTGAACTCAGAATGACGAGGGCAGTTTATTTTATGTTGAACGGGTTCTTCATTGACTCTTACTATTGCCTTTTGAGACGATAACTTCAGACGATAACGGTAAATGTTAGATGGTAGGTGTTTAGTACAACAATATGTTCTGGTGCTAAGTTGGCTTCCGGAAACAGAACATAAAGATTTATATCTTCAAATGTTTCTTTTAATACTTAAATTTGGAAGCTGGTATTGAATTTGGTTTATGGAAAACTAATAAAACAAAAAACACCATATAAATTAAGCCCCCCCAAAATCCAAAACCAGAGACTGTCCGGACTGTTACACATTGAAAAGACGCAGAAAACATCCCATCACCACCGATCCTGTAAGTGCCGGAGCTCGGAATCGAACCCAGACCATAATAGACAGTGCGACTGAGACATGGTGCAGAATAAAACTATATATTCCACTCTGTTATGGTGGTATATTGAAGCTGTACTTTAAAATTATAATATGACAACAAAATCAGCTGTATTTTTAAACATAATCATCATAACCATCATCATTTATTGCTCATAAGACATTACAAGATATATATTACTCTAAAGTCAATTTGAAAAATATATTTTAGTGTACAACTTACCGTAGAATATAATATGAAGATGCCTAAAAGTATTGTTTCCAATATGGTCCACATACCAGATGCTATAGCCTGAAACAAAAATCATCCCGGTTAGAAAAAGATATTGCCTCACGGACTACCAAAGCAAAAATTTATATCAAACCAGATAAGAATGTTTTAATATTGGGCTTAGGCACCTGCCATGATACCGTGCCAAATATTTTCCATGGAAATATACATACAGGGTGTCCTATTTAATACAAAAGACCCTTAACGTCTCTGGACCAAAACAAGATATAAAAATTTGATTGAAACTTCAGTTTCAATAATCTCCAGATGATGCCAACTTGGTTGGCGAAAGGCGCGTCGAGTGCAATATAGTGTTTTGGTGTTATGTGGAAAACTACGTCAGTTGTCTTCACACCAAAGGTTCCAACCTCTTTCAAGAAGTCTGTTGCTTGTTGTAGTTTGTTGCAATCGCACAGCCATGATGGTTTTTTTATATTATTCTACTTTAAACACGCGATATCTCCTGTTTCGCGTGTCCGAGTGGTCTCTTTCTAACCCATGATTAACGGTTAACTGGACCACTGTTGGTTGCTATTCGAAAATTGAACTAGCTATGTATTTTGGGTTGCAGATTCAATACCAATAATTTAATATCTTAAGTTTTAGCATATTAAATTAAGTATTGATATTAGTTTCGATATTAATTTATTAATAGATTATTATCGATATACTTAACCTAATTTTTAAGGGACTGCACTGCCCAAATGCACCTACAGTAAAACCGCCACTAGAAACAACTACTATTTAGTTTTACAATTTTCAACGTATTGAATCTCCACTGCGACAAAGGATTAAATCTTAATGTAGTGAGAATTGTATTAAAACTAATAATAAATACCCTTGGTCGTTTTTCAATCACTGGTAATAGTTAATTAATAAAAAATTGATAAGACAAGACTTACAAAAGGAGAATCTTGACAAAAACAAATCTTATTTTAAATGCCCTTGGTTACCTTTTTACCTTTCAGACATGAAAGAAATAATAAACATAATATCGTTTTAATAATTCGATGTCAGATGATATTAAATGAGTAAACTCTGTTTGATAAATTAACTTTTCTAACTTTTCTCCGAAGTTCGTAGCACTGTCGTCATTAAGTTATTTTTGGAAGAAATATTGTGAAGAGGATTACTTTTTCAATCAGAGAAATGTTGTTTTTCAACGTCGGCGGATTCTGTTATGTGTAATCATTCTGAGGACGCGATGTACGGAGAAGAAAAAGATCAATAATTACGAGCCAGCAGGACTTTAAAAGGAATACGAATTGGATTCCCAATTAAAAATAGCTTAAAATATTGTCTTTCATTTGTCAACGTCAATAACATTTTTCAAGAAGTATAGAGGGTGTTCCATTTGTGCGTAGTTCGCCGAACATCTATCAATTTTTAAACAGGTCGCTATCTGTCTGTCAATTTCACAATAATTGTCAGACGGATAGTAGCAAAGACCAAACGAGAGCACTAGAGGGTGTTTCTCACCACAACTAACATAACAGATGCCCTTTAGGCAATCATGTTGTAACATCGTTCATCGAGTCCACTACCTATGCCACTCTGATGAGCACAGACTAAGTGCGAAACCGGTCAGTGTCTGGTGGTTGATCTCGATGAAAGATGTGACGATTCCCATGGAGATGCCGAAGTAATGCAATGCCAGTCGGGGCACATAGCCCGTGGAGGAGTTGTTTTCGGCATCGAAGGAATAAATAATTTTTAATATTAATTGTTGAATGTGCTTACTTTGGTTTTGCGTTGTTTCAAGACAATCAGTCCTAAAATGACGGTGACGCCCATGCAGGATAGCTGTATGCAGAGGATGGCGGTTCTTAGATACACATCCTTCTCCACCGTACAGACGCCGTCCTGTTCGCAAGCCTGGCATCCTGGAGGACACGGTTGACACCTGCAACAAGAAACACTAACTTTAAATGACTGTCAAACTTGGAAATCAGCGTTTCTCAAGTGATTACCAAGACAGTTATGTACCAGGGGCTAAAAGGGTTGAATTAGAGGTCGAGGTGCCTAGTTTAGTTTAGTTTAGTTTAGTTTATTTTTTTAACTGTTTTACATATATATAATATGTTTACAGCAAGTCAGACAATAAACAAAATAGTATTAAAAATTACAAAGGCACAATACAACAACTGTACAAACATATAACCATACAAAAAACAATATAACATATATCCTAAAACAATCTATAATAGCACATAAAAGGAACACAGAGTGTACCCGGCAAAAACCCAGAGTGTCATAGTAATCAGCAATTCTGTATCTCCTCCAAATATTCTTGAACAGAATAAAAGCACTTGTCCAGAAAAACTTTCTTTAATGAAAATTTAAATTTGTTGAAGCTAAGTGTCTTAAACATAGTAGGTAATCTATTATAGAAATTCACGTTAAGTGAATTTTTGTGCGATTTAGTAAGTCTATGTCTAGTACCTCTAATTAACAAGGCAGATCGTGAGTTATAATCATGATAGTCAGCGTTTAAAAGATAGCTATCTTTACATTTGTGAATTTCCAAAAGTGTGGCATATATATACATTGAAGGCAACGGCATGATTCTGAAAAAACGAAATAATGGCTGGCAATGCTCACGTTTGCCAACATTAGCAAGAATTCTTATTGCCTGCTTTTGCTGTGAAAAGACCTTTTGAGCAGAAGAAGCATTTCCCCATACAACTATGGCATAATTTATATGTGAATGAAAAAGTGAGAAGTAAACCAGTTTCATGGTAGCTGTATCCAAAAATGGTTTTAGCTTTCTCAACAAAAAAATCTGTGACGACAATTTTCCATTTAATTTTTCAATATGAGGTGACCATGTCAGACCATCATCAAGTACCACCCCTAAAAGTGTAGCAGTACCACCCCCACGATTCGCCCAATTAGTAGATACGACCAATTCTTGAGACTTACCCTGATTCACCTTAAGCTTGTTACAAACAAACCAACTCTCTGCCTTAGCATTAGCATCCGCAACGTTGCCGAGGAGATCATGCATTCCTCTTCCCGAGCACATCAAAGTTGTATCATCTGCAAAAAATACACTTCTATTTGGAAGCATGAAGTGATATAGATCGTTTAAATAAATTATGAATAATAGAGGACCCAGGACAGATCCTTGGGGCACCCCATGACTTATAAGCTGAAAACCTGAAACATGGCCGTTAAAAGATACACACTGTGTACGATCAGATAAATATGATTCTAACAAACTCAAAAAGGAGCCAGAAATGCCATAAAATTCCATCTTTTTCATGAGAATACTGTGAGAGACACAGTCGAAGACCTTGGTAAGGTCACACAATGTTAAAACAGTAGTATTACCCTTCTCAAGGCCCTCCACTATGTCACTCACAACCTGTAATACAGCTCCAACAGTAGAACCCCCTTTACGAAAGCCAAACTGATTAGGATTTAATAATAAATTGTCGTCAAAAAATTTAGTAAGCCTCTCCTTCAAAATTACCTCAACAATCTTACCAAAAATTGGGACAATCGATATCGGACGGTAGTTGTCAACCAATCCTATATCACCCTTTTTATGCAGCGGCAGCACTTTAGCTACCTTGAAAACCTTTGGGTACGAACCTGAATTGAAAATCAAATTTACCAACAGTGTTAGAGGTCCAATCACAATGTCTACAGTCTCCTTAATTAATATGGAATTCAGGTTGTAAATATCAAGACATTTAGAACTGCTCAAAGAATCAATAGCCTTTATGATCTCCTCAGGACAGCAAGGCTCAAGAAATAGTTTGCATTCTGGTCTCGGCGCACAATTTAAAACTTCAGAAGCCAACACGTGACAATCTGGTAATGACTCTAAAATATTATTTGCTATTGAAGCGAAATAGTTATTAAAATGTTGAGGTGTCAAATCACTCTCAATGTCGTGGCATTTGTAAGCATTTCTTTCAAAATTTATCAGTTTCCAACAATCTTTCGCCCTATTTTTAGAATTAGTGACAAAATTACTATATGCTCGCTTCTTAGCTAAACAAATTTCCTTACGATATGACTTGAGATACTCTTTGTAAATATTAAAATCAACAGGATTTTTAGATATATTGGATATGTCCTTCAAACCAAGAAGTGTCTCCCTCATTTCCTTCAAGGACTCGTTAAACCACTTAACTGGCGTCTTATTAATAGGTAATACTTTTCTTAAGGGAAAATGTCTGTCTACCAAATTTTGATAAGTAGTAACCAAGAATTCCGAAAGAAAGTCCAAGCCACACCCACCCATCTCAACAAGACTCCAATTAACCTCCCTCAAAGATACTTTGAATTTTGCTAATCCATTAACTGTAAAGTTTCTCCTATATATTGGTTTATCAGTGAAAAAACTACTAATAACTTCAATAACCTGGCCTAAATGATCAGATAAACAAGGGTCAATGACTTGTGTCCGATAACTAACCGCATCCAAATTAGTAAAAATATTGTCAATACATGTGGCAGATGTAGGGGTAATCCTTGTATAGTCTGAAATGGTCACCTCTAGTCCAAAAGACTGAATTAAGCACGTCAGATCTGCTAACCTCGTAGAATTTACCCGAAAATTTATGTTAAAATCGCCTAGTAAAATTAATTTTTTATACTTAATACTTAAAGTACATCTCCAATAGCAAGTTCTCCAAGCAGTCTAAAAACAAATTAAAATCCCCCTTGGGAGATCTGTACACAGTAACTTTCAGCAACTTGTAATGGTACTACATAGATACCACAAAATTCAGCGTCTACCTCTCTGCTAAACGTTTCCAACATCAAAGGTTTAAACTTAATTGTGCTCTTTGTAAACATTGCCACACCACCATGCTCCATAACAGACCTACAAAAAAAATTAACAAGCTTATAACCCTGTATATTAATCATTTTCAATTTGTTCTCCGTGAGCCAATGCTCGGAGACACAAAGAATATCACAATCAAACTTATCTAAATAAAGTGCTAGCTGATCCACCTTGTTACTAACACTCTGTGTATTTACATGGTACACACTGAGAAGCTTTTCATTTAATTTAATACAATCATCAACAGCTAAATCACTGCCACTGCTGCAGGTCTTCGGTGAAAAAATTTATTTACATGACTACCTTGAGGCCACATGGTAGGATCCATAGCTTTTTCAAAATGACTTTCGTTAACGGTCACCTTAAAGGATGAATATAGTTTTGGAAACTTTGAATTCATCTTTTCACACACCACCTCTGGAAAATATGGTTTTAGCGCTCACGCCAAGGGACAAATTTCTGAGTTTACGTCAGAGATGCATGCAGAGATAATAAAAATACGCGCAGTTTCAAATGTTTTTCAAGAACTTGGGGCGCCATGAGCCCTTGCCTCCCCTGTGTGCACCACTGCTATTGTGACACAACATATTTCAGTGTTCTATTTCTCCATCCAATAAACTTTGGCTTCCAGCTTTCCCAACTCGGCTCGTGACTTCTAGAGGACAAAAGGACCCAAAGCCTTCAAGTCCTGTTATTATCCCTCCAACCGCCGATTGCGTTAAATTATAAGAAAGGCCCAGAAGGGCAAGTCTGTAATTTAAGAGGGCGGTACATGCTTCCAAATGCAAAGAGCTAACCTCAACAGAGACTGAAGTGGGTCAAAATTACTAAATATAGATGGGGATATTCGCGGTACAGCATAAACCATAATAGGAGTCTATGTTATTGGTGAAGTTGTTAATCAAATGGTCATTTCATACTTGATGGTTGACTCGTGTTGACTTAGATGTAAAACTTCTGTGGACCCAACAAGACCTCTTGAGCATGTATGTGTAAGGCATACAGGGTGTTCCCTAACATCATTTCCATACTGTAGGAGCTAATTCTTTGTCCAATTTTATGACTAAGACTCCAAATAAACATGTGTCCTAAATTGCCTTGTTACATTTGAGATACAGGGTGTCAAATTTCATATAAAAAATCTTTTTCTTTTATTAATATCTTGAAAACTCTTTCGCCGATTTGAATGAAACCTAGTACGTTGGTTTGAAATAGTAGGGGGCTTATTTTAACGTGAAAAGATTAAAATTGTGGACTCCAGTGGCATCCAGGAGGGTAACCTATTTGAAATTTATGGGAAAAACATTGAACCCAACTGGTTTTTTCACAAGTTTCGGATTTTTTTAGCTGAAATAGCTTGAAAAAAAATTCCTTTTCCTAAAAAATGCGAAGAAGTCAATTAACAACAAAAAAGATTTCTTACTTTGGACATAATTGCATAATAGTTGATATTAACTGCCATAATTTCTTAAATTACAGTGCAGTTTAGTAATATAGTATAGTATAGTAGTAGTAATATATGTCTTATGCATGGTTGTCGTCTTTCAGGATATGTGTTTAAATATTCTTCAACTGTTCTGTTTAAATTTTTGTTACATCTGTAATAAATATCTATATCTTGTTTCTCTTCGGTTGATTACATCGTTAGTGAATGTAAAAAGTACTCCACAGATGCAGTTTATAAAAATTATAAGTGGCATTTGTGGTTTGTCAAGAATTGACTGTCATTACCATGGCTAACTAGACATTTTCAAAAAAATACCTATTTTCTTTCATAATGCCCTTATATTTTAGGCAAATATTAACATATATTATATTGTTGTATTCAGAAAAAATTGGTTTATTCAAATATGAGAAAAATTAATATGGCGCCCATAAGAAAAAATAAAGTTGACGATGATTTACAATAGAAGTGACATTTTTTTAAAAAACGGTTTGCGGCATCGTATTTGTCTCAAGAAAGTGTCCTAATAATGTGAAAACAATAAGCCAATATTTTCAAAAATATAGAAGTTATGGCCAGAAAACGAAAACAGGAAAAAAATTTGTTTTTGCTCTTTACTCAAAAACAAAAGCAGATATGGGGGTTTTCTTTGCACCAACTTATTGAGCACAAAATTCCGTAACTTTGCCGAATTTAAACCTGTCTATCTTTTGTAATAAGCGAGATACCCATGTTACACACTCGAAAGTGAATCATCCTGTACATATATAGTAACGGTAGTATTTTCTTTTACATTTTGATTACATTTTTTCATAAAGAAACTTTCATTTCAGACTAGCCGCACCGCCAACGCATTGGCATCATCTCGGTATTCAGTTTGCCATGTTTCCAACACTGGCAAATTAATTTTGTACAAGGTTTCCGGCAATCGATAACGTGTAGAACTAGTAACCGATTTATCAGATAGGACCCATAATACGATCTGATTTGTTGCTTAGATATCAAGAAGAAATGCTTATAACTATATTAGGTATTCCTATAAGCCGGTATAATAAAGCGTTACTAAATTTTAATATACGGGGTGACTGATCTGAGACAGGCAGACTGATTATTAATTATTATCTGCCAAATAGACGGTTTGCTATGAATTGCAAAAGGGAATTATTTGATCAGAAGATTAAGTATAAGGAAAAATGTATAAAACAGAAGAACTATGCATTTTAGGTAGTTATAGAAACACGATAAATTAATAGATAGGGGATTTGATTTTCTATCGATAATAATTTTTGCTGTTTTTGTCTAGTCATAGAATTACAACTTTTCTGTGAAATATTTGGAAAGTTTTTCTATGTTACCAGCAGCTCCAATGTCGTCTCTTGACCAAATAAAAATTTCAACATCCTGGTTTTGATCGTAAATTTATTTTATAGAATAGTTTTTCTGCCAAATTTTACAGAAAAAAACTGAGCCCTAGGGCGACTTTATAAATGTAGGTAACTAAAAATTAAGTACAGGTTCCAAAATAGTAATAAAAAGTTGGACATTACATTAAGAATAACGAAGATAGGGTCAACTTCCGGATTTCCGGAAGTACTGTCCCTTGGAAAATATTTTTCGTAAAGAGATCCCAGTACTGAATTCTTACAGCCAAATTTCCGATTTCAAGATATTTCTGATGGACGGTTCCGATTTAGTCGATATACAGGGTGATAAACAGGGTGATACAGCTCAATTTTTGATTTGACGAGGACGAATTTTGACACTAAGTCGGCGTTGATATGATCATCACCCTGCACCCGAAACCTCCACCCCAAAAATTTTAAATGGGTAGGGTGGTCCAGTGAAATCTTTTAAAAATGTTTTTTATTCTTATTACGTCAAATTTCTCAAAATGGTTCAATTAGTTTCCGAATAATTCCTCAATGAAAGTTTCAGTTGGAATAAAAATATTGCAAGGTTTAAATTAATCAATAAATTGTTAAATACGACCCCCTCCAACATCCATATACTGACATAATTTATTTTAAAACGCTCTGACGTTTACTAAACATTTCAAGTGTCAGAATTGGAATTCTATGACCATTCTTTGTAGATGGTCTTCCGGAGAATCGGGTTTGCTGGCGTAAACTTTAGTTTTCAGATGATTGATGACACCACAACAATAAATTCATGGGCGTTAAGTCGGATGATCTAGCCGGCCACTGCACAGGATCCCTTCTGTCAATCCAACCCCATGCAAATCGAAAATAAAAAACTGATGTCAAAATGTGCTATCCTATTGGAAAGTTAATCCTTTTTCTAAAAGGTTATTAGCATTTTCCAAAATTGCAGTATTCACTTGATCAGTTTAGTTTATAAGTGCCTCCATTGAGATTATCCCGAATAAAAAATGATCCAACCGCAGTTCTGAAAAATCCGTTGAAACGCATCGTGGCATATGCGTTTCTACAAAAAATAGAGGTTTCTATCATTATTTACTTCACTATTAAACAGGATGGTGTATTCGTATGAAAAATTTCTCATTAAAATAGTTGATGATTAGGATCTCATCCTGATTCAAGAGTTGAACCAGCGTTACTTTATAAGGAAGATATTTGATCGTCTTTAGAAACCGGTAAGCAAGTACTTAGCTGACAGTACATCAGAGGCTGAAAGATTTCCTGATAGATTGAGCTTTATTCATTGTGAATGGCCAATAACTGCTTCATTTCTCACTGGACCAGCCACTTCATATTTTTTGTTCTGAAGAGAGCCCGTATTTTCAGTTTCTTTACTTAAATGTGTGGCATATTGATGATTTAGATATTTTTCTGGATGATTGTTATGGAAGAAATGCTTTGTAGCAGTTTTACAATGTCTCTTGTATGAAATACAACATTCTGGTTGCTTTACAAAATCAAAATCAAGTATGAACCGACAATTTTCTTTACGAACGGCAACAATAATGAATTAAAAATGCAATAACACAAATACATTAATTGTCAACAATGGAGTGATAGCGCAAATGCCTTAAAAAATTAAATGGTTGGTTCTACTGATGATACTCTGACTTGGAAGAATCACTGTTCCGCACTTACGTCAAAGCTTGCTTCTGTATGCTTCCTTATGCGAAATCTGAAACAGGTCCTTACACTGAACCAGTTAATGGGTGTTTATTATGCACAGGTATTTGCTCGATTAAAGTACGGTATATGCTTTTGGGGATTATCCGCAATGACGTCTGATGTGTTTTTGTCTCAGAAACGAATTATTCATTGCATGGTGGGGGCGACTAATCAGACGTCATGTAGGAATATCTTTCGAAAATTAAGGATATTGACACTTACCGGAATATTTTTGTTAGAAATTTGTACATTTATCTGTGACAATTATGATACGTTTGGTAAACAGGGTGATCGCTATCAGTACTCTACTAGGAACAGAAATAATTTATATGTTCCATATAGAAGGCTAAACATAGCAAGAAGACTACCTAATGTAGTGGGTTTGCATATATACAATAGGTTGCCATTGAATATTAGACTTTGTAAAAATAGAAAGGCTTTTATTGGGTCTTTGAGGGCATTTCTGGTCGAGGGATGTTTTTATAATATGGACGAATTTTATTCTAAATGTAATTAATTGTTTGTAAATCATTTTGTGTATGTTTGTGCTATACTGATATTTTTCTTTTGACGTATCCTATATAGATGTAAATATTTATCCACAGGAATAAAATGCTTATCTATCTATCTATCTATCTATCTATCTACTGAAACTTTTCGAAACGGAGATACTTTACTGTATACACCACAAAGGTATCAAATCACACTATCTGTAAAGATATAACTGTTTCGGTTTGGTCTGGGATAATGAGCTTTTGATAGAGCTTCAACAGTCTGATAATACATAATTACAACAATTAAGTACACACAATTATCTTATCGCTCTCACCCCATTATCCTGACACGTGTTAACAGAGACTGATAAGTCATAGATACTAATCAAACAATAGGTACATAATATAATATTATTCATTCATTAGCATGCTTTGAAATCAAGTGGAGAGTCCAGGATTTTAAAAACTGATTACAATGGGCCTTTTCCACATCTTTTTTTATTCGCTTATTATAAAATATATACTTAGTTATGCCTAACAAGTATTTTTTATTTTTTTTTTCTTCGTCAGATATATTTTGAAAAAATTGTTAAAATTACAGTATATTTCTAATAACGCGCCATTGACGTCATACTCCAGTTCGTTATTGTCTGTTGGCTGCCCTGCATTTTGTGTTCTGTCAAATGAAGTGTGCTTAACCTAACTTTCGTTTCGTGTTTTGATTAATTTGATTTAAAATGAACAAAATCACAAACAAACAAACACAAAACAAAGGGATATATTAAGACTGATTCAGAGAACCTTCCAAGAGCTGATAGTGAAATGGTTCACGATTTCTACGTCACAAATATGAACTTTCTTTAAGTGCTAAAGTGCGCAATGTTAAGACAAGAAGGTTAGGTTTTATAACCTAAGTTATCTAATCATCATTTAGTTGATTCTAGCATAGATTGTGCAGTGTTGTCACCTTTAGCGAAAAATACCAAAAAATTATTTTGCTCAAGGGATAAATTGTAAAATAATCATGTTGATTTGCTTTAGTAATACTTTATGGATAATATTTCACCTAAAAATACATATTTCATTTCAAAATTACCATTTCACCTAAAATACATAATATTTTCGTTTCAAAATTACCAGAATGTAAATTTAATCGTTGCCAAGAAAAAAGTAAAACTATATGTGGCAACGTGGAGTGGTTCTTTAACTTGTTTACATTTTATTGGCTACTGGAGTGTAATGTCAGCGAACCGCGCAGTTTGAAATGATTCATGAAGACCGGTCACTTTGTACGTGGATAACTTCGCTTAATTACAATTCTTTAATAAATTGGGTTGATTCTATCTTTACTTATGTATCAGTATAACGTTTGATATCAATAAAATAGTAATTTTTCAATCAATTTAGTGGAAAAGGCCCATTAGTAAGCGGTTACCAAAAGGTACACAAGTTATTTTTATACCAGCAGCGTTTTATACCATATCTATGGCCTACAGGTACCAATGTGATGAGGTTATATTTTCAGCAAATTACCACAATCAGGTAACATAGCTATAAAAAATGTACTTCTCCTTCTAGATCGATATTGTACCCCGTCGAGATCTCCTACTTCCTTCACCTAGTTATGGGTCAAATATATATAGGGTCCCTGAGACGCATTAGCACCCCTACGTCAACTCCGGTGACAAATGACAAATGAATAAGCGCGCTAGCTCGCAGAATAGCCCGTTTTCATTTAGACAGAAATGCGGTTCGAGATAGCCTTCGCCCATCATTTGTTTTGTGGACCGTCTACTGTCTCCTGTTTATATCTGCCACAATGGGTGGAAAATACTAGTAATAGTAAACGACAGTCATTCGTTTCCGCTACCCTGCGCTCCAAACACGAATAATCGTTAAGAACAATGTTTGTGAAGTCGAATTACTCGCAAAATGCGGGCATTAGCCCATTTCTTTTAATGTAACTTGATCATTGGATTAAATTTGTAACTTGACGTATACGTCTCAATCGTTAAAGTACGTAGAATTTCAATTTTTAAATATTTATCAGTTTAGTTTTCATATGCATTTTTTTACGCAATAAATCAAGGAGTATTTTTAACTGGAAAATCGCTTATAAATTTTTAGCATGACCCTTGATCGTTTTAATAAAATCTGTTTTGATTAAAATTCTATTTTATGTTATGGAAAACTCTACATATTCTAACTGAAAACGCGGTAGTAAAACACAGTTTATTTTCAGAAAGCTTAATGAAACATTTCTGTTTAATATAAAGTTTTCAACACGGATATTAAATAATCATTTGAATACATACGTGCAGTCCCATTTTCAAAATTAAAATAAACTAAGGACGATATATCGTTTTCTAATTATATATGCTGTAAATCAACTATCAAGGATAAACAATCTAATGTATGAATATGATAAAATACTATAAAATAGCTGATATAGATACAAAATGCATTGAGATGTTTACAAAATTGAAATTTGTTAGATATACATATTACTCGATAGATACGAGTAGGCAATTGAATAAAAGATGGTAAAGGTAATATTTTTCTGTCGTACCACCCTGACTTAAACCCTACTGAACTTGCTTGAGCGTCACTAAAAATGTCACATTTACTTTGACAGCCATAGAAAAGATGTATAATGAATTTTTTCGAGAGTTTTTCACAAAAGTGACAAGCTCCAGGGCTTTAGGATCTGCGACCGATTTAATAAAAGTCCAAATTATTACCTCAATCTATAAATACTCAAAATGATTACTGCTGTGACTGCTATCACAGACAAATAAGTAATCTGCTATGATGTTGATGGACATTTTTTCATCGTGACTCACTTTTCGTATGAGAATAATAATAAAGTGGATACTGGAAGCGGATGGTTCTTTATGACTTTATGACCAACAACTTCTGACGCAATTATACCATCAAGTTCACAGCAGTCCTGGCAAATAAAAAAGTCGGTTTTACACGACGGATATAAAGAAAAACTAATAGATAACATGATAAAAAACAAAAGGAAGAAATTAATTCGTCGGGAGTTTTCAATGTTCGGGAAAAAGAAGCCACCTATAGTTATATTAATCACGTCCCAGGTTATAGTGAAAAAATGGCTAGCAGATTAGAATGAAACGGGTGTAAAATGATTAGTGTCAACAAGCGTACTATTGGGAGGATTTTGATAAACAACAAAGAAAGGGCTAATAAATTAAAACAATCGGGGGTATACCAAATTAACTGCGCGGATCGTAATGCCGTGTATGTGGGTCAAACCGGTAGAAGTATTGAAACTAGAGTAAAAGAACATAACAAATCAAATAACGCAAAAAATTCAGGATTTTCGACGCATTGTATAGAAGACAATCATTTTATAGATCAGAAAAATGTAAAGGTACTACATCGTGAAAAGAAAGGAAAGCGCTGAGATCTGTTAGAGCAATTAGAAATTAAAAAATCTTTAATTATACATCCTTGTACTACGAATGATCAGATAGATTTTACATTCTCGCCCTTCTTAGAAAAGGTAATAAAAACTCGGGCTTTACCAGATGGTAGGATCAATCGGGGGTAGGTGCTCGTAAGCAAATAAATAACGAAAACGCGCTTGGAAATGTTTAGTAATAGACATTACCGAAATACTAGTATATAGAGTGTTTTCTATATATTTCTTGGAACATCTAAATGAGATCAATGTTTTTTTCAAAACAATTATGAGAATAATAATATTTGCGAGCATACTATTAAGTTTGTTTCAAACTTACAAAATGTTCTACTCTGTTTGCGTTCCCCTTGAAATGGCATAATGCTAGATCAGACACAAATCTCATATTTCTCATTTTACATATATCAGAGAAACTGGAGGCGAAATTCAACCGGAAATTAAATTCTCAGGGAACAAAGCTGTTCGGCTATCGAGTTACAGGTACCTTCTCCTCATTAAGAAATAATAGATAGCAAGACCTTGTGAAACTAAAGCAAAGTCTACACTGAATATACATATACTCTCCTGTATTGCATCTTGGCCTTTATAGCAGGAATGTAACGAAAATACGTAACGATTTATACTAAAAATACAATGAAGCAACAAGTCTACCATTAGACAAATGCCAACTGTTTTTCAGGCTGATGTAACCCTGCCGAGGAACGGATAACAGTCGATTACCAGGTTCCTCATAGGTTTCTTCCTCATATGTTAGGGACTATATGGGTACCCTCAACTAGGAAGACAGCAATGGACAGGAATGGAATACCTATCTGGATGCAATGAGGAGGCAGATGCATTGACGAGAGAAGGCGTATCAAAAGGTCTTATAGAACCAGAACCTTTCAGTGGGATAGCAAAGCCATGCGTAAGGATTGAAGGATGGATGAGAAATAAATATTGAAAATAGTGGAGGAATTTACCACAACAAAGAACAATCGCTTAAATCGCCAGACGACTTGCTATGTCAGAAAAAACCTTTAGAATAATAATGGGTCTCCCAACAGGACACTGTTGTAGGCTTAATAGGGAAGTAAGTCTAATGGGATTGGTAGAAGAAGTAATATGCTGATTTTCTCAAGAAGAAGAGGGAATTTCAGTGCTGTGCCATTGTGAGGTCCTGACGAAACTGATATCTCAAACACTTGGGAAGGAAAACCAAGAGCTATTAGTTACATGGAGAGGCCCCTATCGAGACCGTGATCTAATTAAGGGCAAAATAATAGGGTGCTCTAAATGCTCATAGAAGTGCCACAATAGATCTTTTAGGTCAGGTATCCAGCTCCATTTGAAAATCTGAATCTGAATCTGGTCTACACTCTATCGTAAACCAAGTGATGAATATACTGTGTCGTGTGCTGCATCACAAATTCATTACTTCACTCTGTATACTACGACTTCATCATTTAACAGGATGTGTATCTCTGATACTTATTCTGATATTTGTCGACTGCGTAATTTCAAATTTGTTAGCAGCCAGACGAGGTAGCATCAACCAATGTAAATCTAATAAGATGCAAGGTGGTTAACATTACTAGTAGAATCGTGAACTCGAACAGACAAACTAAGCACTCGATAGAATATCTCCAGGTGCAGTTCAAGCAATCATTCAGTATAGAAGAATGTTTGATTTAGTATACCGTTGAGCTAGTCTAATAAAGCACACCATTTGCAGTATAGAGAAATAGAAATTCTAATAAACGACCATCCTATTAAACCTTGAAAGGGGTTGGAACCTTCGGTGTGAAGATAACACTGACGTAGTTTCCCACATAACACTATACTGCGCTCGACTGATGGAGTTTTAATCATTACCAGATGATGCCAACTTGGTTGGCGAAACCCGCGTCAAGTGCAGTATAGTGTTTTGGTGTTATGTGGAAAACTACGTCAGTGTTATCCTATTAAAAGTTGCAAAAAGCGGCCATTTTTGTATAGTGCAAAAAACATTGCTCCAACCTTCAATCTGCCAAATGAATACCAATTTGAGGCAACAAATTGCATCAATGAATACTACAATAACATGAAAATATTTCTTGGGCATGTTGACGCATTAGTATAAACGTGTCTATGTAAACTCAGCTTTAGATTCCAGCAATTGTTTCCGAACTTAAATGAAAATGTTTGTCTTATTCGATTGAGTCGGAAACTGGAAGGTATAAAAGAAGACGTTCCCAGTGGTTAAATCCCGAGATAGCTTGTGATTATTTACAAAAAGACTGGGATCTTCTTACATTACCTTGAGGACTAGTTACTCGTAGGTTCGAGATATTTTATTGAAAATCATACACCGCGCGATAACGTTTTTGGAATTTAAAAATTATACGCTATCCAATCACGATGATAATAGATGGTTGCGTATGATATGTTACAGATTTTTATGATCCTTTGTATGCTACAATAAAGCAACAGCAGATAAGAGAGTAATGGAATACAATTTTAAAATAAAAATCATATAATAAACTAATTTATTAATGTCACTTTTATAGGGATCCCCAAATAAAGAAAAAATCAATTTGGAGACAAGAACGGATCGATAAGTAAAGTCCGTATTAAACAAAGAACGGTGCATAGGTGGGACGAGGTGTCAATATCTATGGGTGGGAAACGTGATACGGGTGACAGAGGGCAGAGGTGTGGTCACAGAGGTTTTACCTCCTTTTATCATATCCCTATAATGCCGAACACATAAGAAAAGTGGTTTTATATTAGATTTCTATGTCTAAACTAGTTCCAATGAACCATTTTCTGTAACTTTGCAACGTACCTTTCTAAGCAACCCTTGGCCGGTCAGTAATATTGACAATTGACCAATACTTGACCGTCTCCAGAATAAATATGTATTAAAAGTTTCGACTAAGTATCGTTAACGCAACAAACTACATTTTTCAATATTATTGATACAATTATATTGCTCAACGACTGGATGTAGTGAGAGACTACATCTGCTGTATTAATTTAAAATTTAAAATTTTATTGTACTCTAGACAACAAAACAAACACAAATAAAAACTAAACGATCCACAGACTCAATTGAATGCAACTGCGAATATAAATAATCGCAAATGTTTCTCACCTACACCGAAGAAATACTTCGACATAATGAGACTTTTCGCGTACAGGAAATACCTGCACGGTTTCTCTGTCTCCCCCTCCACCCCCTAAAACGGACCACCGAGCTATTAAAGCGTGAAGAGCACTCCAAAAATGTCTTTTCGGTGAAAACGTGAATGATTCCCTTGCAAGTTCACTCACATACACAAAAGAATGTCTAATATGGGCATCAATAACTCTAAAAGGACCCCAGGGAGGCCTCTTGGAATGCTCCCTTGGGGTAGATTAAAACATATATACTACGCCGTACGGCAAAAAGCAGAGATGCGTAGAGTTGGGTACACTAGTAGTTCTTTATAAGCCAACCGGGTTTTTTTGCTTTTAAATCGTGAGACTATTTACCAGCTTGAAGTAAATTGAAGTATACAGGGTGTAAAAAATTGTGTACCGGGCTTTGAGGGGTGATACTAGGCTCATCTCAAAATAAAAATAACAGTTCCTATGAATATAAGCCTTGAAATGGCTCCTAAGGGAGTTGCAGCCCTTTGAACAGTGGATAAAAAGAACCAATTTAGGGCATATGTGCATATAATAATAATAATAATAATAAGGACTTTATTACCAAAGTAATCATATAAGTTAGTACTACATTAGCAACCAAACAGTGAGGCGAAGTTCAGGCAAGCCTGCTCTTCCACTTAACCTCCAATACAAGTGATAATCATTAACAACAATGATCAAACCGAATAAAGAAGAGAAAAAAAGATAAAACAAAATTATAACTATTACATTATACACAAAAAAAATTATAAATATTATAAATATTCACCCACATAATAAATACACCTACCTCAATATGCAACTTTGCACTTGTAGTAACATATTACGCAATTTAAATCTGAACGACGCAATGTTATCACAACGTTTTATCTCAGCAGGAATTTCACTGTAAACTTTACTAATATTGTAAGAGAAAGATCTCTCAAAGAGGGCTGTTTTATGGAGAGGTATTGTAATTAACGATTTTCTCCTAACATTAATGTTATGAACATCGGTGCGGAACCTGATTTTATTATAAAGATAAGGCGGAACCTTCGTGAGCACAACCTTGCGATACAGGACAGAGGAATGGAGTTTCCTTCTATTTTCCATACTAAGCCATCGTAACTCAGATAACTTATGTGAAATATGCTCTCCTCTAGGTACACGACAAATCAAACGCATGCAGGAATTTTGCATTTTCTGTATTTTTTTTGCAGTTAATAAATCTATACAGGGTCCATAAACAACATCACAGTAATTAAAGTGTGATAGAACTAAAGAATTACATAATAGTTTCAAGGTATGAGAATTTAATAATTTTCTACTTGTATAAATATTTTTAAGGTTAACGAATGCTTTTTTAATACAATTATTAATGTGGGACCTAAATCTTAAATTATTATCCAATATCAAACCTAAATTCTTAGCCTCATCCACTACCTCAATAGGCATATCATTCAAAACCACCCGCAAATCCTGTGAATATCTTAAACGAGCATTAGTTCTACCAAACAACATAACTTTAGATTTACTAGGATTAATATTTAAATTATGATCTACAGATTTTTTCATCAATTTCTTTAATTCATCATTAATATATACATTAGTCTGCGCCATATCCTCACATTTGAAAGTATAATAAATTTGTGAATCATCTGCATAACAGTGTACGTTGCCATGTGTTATATCAGTATATAATTGACTAGTATATATTAGAAAAAGTAAGGGCCCAAGAACCGAACCTTGGGGCACACCTCGCTCTAGCTGACACAAGGACGAATATTCATTTTCATACTTAACAAACTGACACCTATTAACTAAATAATTTTTTAAAAACAAAATTGCATCATTATGTAATCCTACATAATGAAGAATCGACAAAAGAACAGAGTGATCAATACAGTCAAAAGCTTTACTATAGTCTAATAAAATAAGTGCACTTAATTTGTCTTCATCTGCAGCTTTGAGAATCTCATCAACTATGTGAGCTAGAGAAGTTGCACAGCTATAGCCCATTCTAAATCCGGATTGAAATCGGGGTCATGAAATCATTCAAATAGTCAGTAAGTTGCTCATACATTATTTTTTCTAAAATTTTGGATAACAAAGGCAATATACTGATGGGTCGTAAATCCTTATACTCCTGAGGCAATTTTACTTTGGGTAAGGGTGTAACTATTGCAGTTTTCCACGCCACAGGAAATTCACTATTTAATATGCATGAATTTATTATATTAGTTATATATGGAACAATATAAGGACATGAAAACCTTAACATCGTCAAATTAATATGATCATTTCCTTCAGCATGACTAGAAATGCCTTGTAATATTTTATAAACTTTCTCATTTGAGATAAGAGTAAAAGATAGTTTTTCCTCAAATAAGCATTTCTGATTATTGGAATAAAAACGCTTAGTTTGCTCCAAATTACCAGAGGGTAAATTTTTCACTGAATCTATAAAGAAACTATTAATATTGTTTACATTATTCAAGGTATCAGGTAAACTGTTACAATATTTTTTAGAGTGAATATTTAATTCATCAAGATATTTCCAGATATTTTTATTGTCATTCCTCATTTTGTAATCAAAATATGCCTTTTTTTCATTATATATAGCAGTAGCTGTTGTTGTTTTTAAATTTTTATAATATAGATAATGCTCAGCTAAGCCGGTATGTTTATATCTAGAGAAAGCGTTATTTCTCAACCTCATCATAAATTGAACATTAGGCGTAAGCCATGGAGCTTTAGGTTTGGTACATCTAAATGTTCTAAATGGTGCGTGATTATTGAACAAAGTTATAAGCAAATTATTAAACCGATCCACTTTATCATTAATATTATCCATATACAAAATATCATCAAATGGCATTTGATGCCAGCGTAAAAGCTCTCCCGATTCATATTTTTAAAAATTCTGCAGGTTTTATACATCACAAATTTTTGTTTATTTATTCTTAGTATGTTACAAAAAATAAGGTCATGATCAGATCTGATAGTAGCAGACCGATCGACTCCACTATCAGTGACATCATCAATATCAGAGACCATAAAAACATCCAACAGAGCTAAAAGTCTAGTTGGCTCCTTAATAAGTTGTACAAAATGTAAAGCATCAAGAAAGTTTTGGAACTTATTAGCATTAATATCATCGAATTTTAAAAGATCTATATTTATATCACCCGCTACAATAATGCTATCACAGACAGGGATTAAATTAAATAATATTTCTTCCATATTATCTAGAAAATCATCCACATTACCTCTGGGATTACGATAAAAGACACCAAAACAATATTTTTTTTTAGATATTGAAGTTATTATCCATAATTGTTGACAATCTATTATATTATTGACCACTATGCGCTCAAATGTAATGTAACTTTTGATGTACAAACCGACACCTGCTCCCCTTAGGGCTCCACCTCTGTCCTCCCTCAAAAAATTGTACCCACGAATTGTCACCGTATCGTCATCATGTTGATCTCTTAACCAAGTTTCAGATACCATAAAGATATCATAGTTATTCCGCACAATATGCTCCTTAAGCAAAGGAAATCCTGCTAAGATAGATTGACAGTTGAGATGACCTAATTTAAAGAAAGAAGTCATATTAATAAATAAGTCATAGACAAGAGCAAAGAGAAAAAAAAAATTAAATAAAAACAATCACAAGACTATTATAAATATGAACTTTTATTTTTATTTTTATATGTACTATTGAAGTCCGCTGCATTATTTTATTACACCCTGTATATAAATTCGGTAAATTTATACCGTAATATTGTGATTGACTTATAATGATTTATAAAAAGTTAACAGCAGTTTTTACTAATAATGATACGGAAATACCTACTTCAACTAATATAAAATATAATAATGGAATGTTTTAAGGTTACCTCACCCTCAAAATATCTCTGACAATTTACTTCTGAACTTCTGAATAACTTCTGAAAAAATATAATTCAGCAATGCGGAAAAATATTTTTTTCTCTCTGCTTATAGAATAAAAACGATCAGTACTTTTGATAAACCCCGGTTTAAAGAAATTCCTGACGCTTTATTAAGGTCGTAAAATGACTTTCTTTTATATCCTAGGACGTAAAAACATAAAATAAAACTGAAGTATTGAAGCTGAAACATCACAATTGACTTAAATACATTAGTTTTGTTTAGCAACAAAAATCACGGATTCACTACAACGCTGTGCTTAACAATTTAATTTAGAGAAGTATGAAATTCGTTAATTTATTTAGTTTTTCAGTATTCCACTAAATTTGAAAAGAGAAACAACTGATCTTTACCTGAAAGTGCCGGCGTCACTATATTGATTTTTCAGGAATAGGTACACCGCCTTGTATACGTCAAATTGCAGGTCTTTTGATTTTGATTACTGCTCTAAACTTTGACGGGGTGTTCAGCTACAATTAAATGAGAAACATCGCAGCTATATAGTAAATAATACGTTATAAAGTGATATAAAAATTAGATAAGATAATAGACACAGAGATCTCTTGATTTTTATCTAATTCGGGACACTTTCTGTCTCAAACTATGAATCACAAAGCAGAATCTAATTAAAAAATGCACCATATTTCATTGTCTGCTGATAATATACATCAACTTCTTTCAGAGTAAGCATTAGGTGGGCATAAAATATCCCTCGGAGTACTTTTTTACATCTCCTGAATGTATTAAGCTTCCTGGGGAATTTGCCACGCTTTCAGATATGAAAAAATGCGACTTACCCCGTTGAATCAATACGTCTACTCTCTATATCCTCGCCAGGGACGCCGTTCCAGGACAAGTTGCCGTTGGGGTAGAAAAATCCCCTTCGACAGGAACATCGATATTTCCCACTTTGTTCGGTCGGGCCCCCCTCTCTTACACACTGCAATGAAAAAAGGGTACAGTAGATACATACGATAATATATTATGGGGTGGACTAATGAAAAGTTTCCACCGAGATCCGAATTTCAAAAATATAATATCATTTTGCAGGTAAAAGAAAGACGAATCGAATGCGATTGGAAAATACAGGGAAAATTAAATGTTCCATTTAATAAATATAAGTTTGGTTCACTTCTCTGCACTGGATAACCTGATGATGACCTGGTGATAATATAACCCTGGAAATAATTTTAAAAGATGTCTTAGAATGGTGCGCATAATGCCCTAAAGTAAAAAAAATATATATTCTATTGGCGATTCAAATTACCGATGAGGCCACTGCAAATTGTAAACGAATATGAAGGAAGACGAGTAAAAATTTTGCATTTCATATCACATCATCTAGCAATTTAGCATTCAACTGCCATAAATATAGTGACTTCATGTGCTAGTTAGGGTGAAATAAAGGTTAAAAAGAGTGGTAAAAGCAGTCAAACGTCCCATAAGTGCTTCATTGCTAATTATATGAATTTTTTGGGTTGAAACAGGTACCCTAGTTTTTGTTTACTTTTTTTTTTAGCATTTTGGACTAAAATAAGTATGATAAACCGTATGGTGATACCAAATTAGTGCTTGTTTTTTGTTAAATAATGTTTAAATTAAAATATATTCTGCTTTTATAAGACTAATAATAGAAAAGTATAGACAAACTGCAACAAAGTGGTTATGTTGTGTAAATAAACGTGTTCCCTGTTATTAAATTGTTACATGCCTTTTGGGGAAATGAATGAGAAGCAGTTTCTTATACTAGGGCCAAACTTCTACCTATCTTCAATCTTAAACAATTCTATTGACCCATTTTGTGGAATGACCCTATAAACACGGCAGTTTGTGTTGTGCTGATTTCTTTTGAATGCCATTTTAAAATGTAAAAATAAATATGTATGCATGTATGTATGTATAATATGGCTTAGATCTTTACATGATTTATACGAGGCAGCATTTATATAGGAAACTATTGGCCTTATAAACGCTCCCTCGTATAAATTATGTAAAGATCTAAGCCACAAACTCCCAAAATTGATCTCCTTCAACTCCAAATACTCTCCTAAGTAAAAAACTCCTTTGAGTTTTTAGAATTAACGAAAAATTTATCTTTGCCCACAAATTCTAAATTAGTTTCATTCGATGTTAAAAGATTATTCACCTCAATCCCAGTCGCAGAATTAACGTTAGTACTAGGCAATTTAATAAATCAGTCAAAATTAAACAAGACAGAAAAATATGAATTAATAAGTTTAATAAAGGTATGCATTAAACAAAATTATTTTTATTTCAATGGAAAATATTACAAACAAAAAAAAGGATTACCCATGGGTAGTCCTATTTCTCCTTTGCTAGCGGAAATTTTTATGAATCATTTCGAAAACACACTGTTCAATAGTGACAATAATTTAAAATCACATGTTCACTTTTGGGCTCGCTATGTAGATGACATTTTTTGTATATGGACTGGTACTGAAAGAAATTTGAGCAGCTTTCTCAATTTTTTAAATTCGATTAACGATAATATTCAGTTTACAATGGAAAAGGAGGAAAACAATCAATTAAACTATTTGGATATAACAATAAGAAAGGTAGAAAATAAATTAAAGTTCTCCGTTTATAGAAAACTAACAACTTCTGACGCAATTATACCAGCAAGTTCGCAGCAGTCCTGGCAAATAAAAAAGTCGGTTTTCCATAGTTCAATAAGGCTTTTAATGTTTCCGCTGGAAAAAGCAGATTTTGAAAAAGAATTAAGTACAATCAAACAAATTGCAAGAAACAACGGATATAAAGAAAAAATAGATAGATTGCATGCTAAAAAACAAAAGGAGGAAATTAATTCGTCGGGAGTTTTACAATATTCGGGAAAAAGAAGCCACCTATAGTTATGTTAACCACGTCCCAGGTTATAGTGAAAAAATAGCTCGCAGAATAGAACGAAATGAGTGTAAAACGATTAGTGTCAACAAGCGTACTATTGCGAGGATTTTGATAAACAACAAATAAAGGGTTAATAAATTAAAACAATCAGACAAATTAACTGCGTGGATTTAATGCAGTGTATGTGGGTCAAACCGGTAGAAGTATTGAAACTAGAGCAAAAGAACATAAAAAAATCCATATTAAATAACGCAAAAAATTCAGGATTTTCGACGCATTGTATAGAAAACAATCATTTTATAGATCAGAAAAATGTAATGGTACTGTATCGTGAAAAGAAAGGAAAGCGTTTAGATCTGTTAGAGCAATTAGAAATTAAAAAATCTTTAATTATAAATCCTTGTACTATGAATGATCAGACAGATTTTACAATTTCGCTCTTCTTAGAAAAAGTACTAAAAACTCGGGTTTTACCAGATGGTGGGATCAATCGGGGTAGGTCCCCGTAAACAAATAAATAACGAAAACGTACTTGGAAACATTTAGTAATAGACATTACTCTATTGAAAAAGGCCTAATAAGCCGAAATACTAGTATATAGAGTGTTTTCTATATATTTCTTGGAACATCTAAATGAGATCAATGTTTTTTTCAAAACAATTATTTTCACGATGTTTCATAAAGAACCATCCGCTTCGAGTATCCACTTTATTATAAGAATAATTTTGTAATGTTCTCCTTTAGTTTCTAGTTTTAAAATAAAATAAACCTTGTGAGACTCCGCGTCACCACCCTAGGTAATAACTCTTGCTCTCCTTTATCTCTGTTTGACTGCCTTGATAGTCGAAATAAAAAAATATGCCCTGCTAACGGGGAAAGACGGAGTATCCGAATAAAAAACGGTCGTTTTAGAGTCGTTAGAAAATTTATGTCGGTGCTGTTAAGTGCCAATTTTGCAGCAAACCATTTTGCGATGTGTAATAACGCCTTCGCAGGACCCAGAACGACACGTCTGGAGAAATTTAAATCGTTTTTATTTTCATATAAAACAGTATACTGGATGTATAGAAACAAACTGGATTTTAAGGACTGGTGTAAGGATTACTGACAGTGATATAAGCATAGAAAATAAATACACATTTATATATTCCTAGAGCACCATTTTTATGAGAGCTGTTAACTTAACTTCAAATGCGAAAATGTTTTATTCACTGACCAAAGTTTATATCTGCTCATTTCTTGATCTGAACAACTTAGAAAAGTACTAACGCCGTCCAACACGTCGAAAGTGGATAGAACGTGTCCCTGTTCAACTCATAGAAAATGCTATCTTGCATCTTACTGGTTTAATCCACCACCTGAGTAGAGTTCAGGTGCATACCACGGTTTTGGCGCTTTGTGGGAATTTTTATTCGCGTTTTTATTCTAATTATATTAAAAATAGTCATATTTTGCAATAAATATGTTTTACTTTATTTACTTGTACGTGAAACAGTATTTTGGGATATTTAACAAAATGATATCTTTCTTATAATCTTTGTAAATATACAGAGTGTTAGTTAAACATGCGGCAAAAATTCAAGAGGTTATTGCTTGGACTATTCTAAGAATATTTTATCCTTTGATGATTTTTGAAAAAGCGCTTTGTTGCGAAGGTATAGGGCGAAAAAAATTTTCAGCAAATCCAATTTTGGCATTTTTCACATTATTAATGTAGGTGAAATAAAAGTATGGCGTACTACACTGGACGTATCAAGTAAAAGACATATAAGAAAAAGGAGTGGTTTTTTCTTACCAACGTCCCGTGATACTTCGGAGTGATTATTTTGTATATTTTTGTATGTTGTGTTTTTGTAGTTTGTATGTGTCGCATTTGTTAAGATTGATTGACATTTGGCTAGTTGACGTATAAACGGTTGTTAGTGAAGTCCTCTATCATGGCTCGCTATACGAATGCCGAGATGGCTGACATGCATTTTATTTATGGACTTGCTGATGGCAATGCATTAGAAGTTAGGCGACTGTACATTGAACGATTTCCTAACCACATTGCTCCCGATAGAAAAATCTTTCAAAGTATTCATCAACGTCTTCGAGAAACTGGAACACTGAAGCGAAGTGGAGGACCAGGAAGGCCAAGGACTGTAAGAACGGTAGACGTAGAAGATGATGTGCTGGACATGCTAGAAGAAGATCCAGGTACTTCTACGCGAATTGCAAATACTTTGAATGTAAGTAATTGGACTGTTTGGAAAATTCTGAGAGAAATTTGTTGTACCCATACCACATTTAACGCGTTCAGGCACTTCTTAATGCGGATTTTGCTCCACGTATTGCATTTTGTTAATGGCTTTTGCACACATTGGTTGAAATCCCTCAACTACTTACGCTGATTCTTTTTACCGATGAAGCCAGTTTCTCGCGAAATACAATAAGGAATTTCCACAATAATCATGTGTGGGCTGTCGAAAATCCACATGAGATTTGTGAAGATCGGTTTCAATATCAGTTCTCGTTGAACGTTTGGGTTGGAATTGTGGGTGACTGGCTAATTGGACCGGTGTTTCTACCAGGAAGACTTACCGGCGAAGTATACCGCAACTTTTTGGAACAAATGCTACCTCAGTTTTTTGAGGATGTACCATTGGCTACAAGACAGGCAATGTGGTTTATGCATGATGGTGCACCACCTCATTTTAGTGTAGTTGCTCGAGAGTTTTTAACAGCAATATACGGAGATCGCTGGATTGGTCGAGGTGGACCTCACGTATGGCCTACTCGATTCCCGGACTTAAACCCCCTGGATTATTTCCTATGGGGCCATCTAAAGTCATTAGTTTGTGCTAGGCCAGTGAAAGATGTGGACGATTTAAGAAATCGGATAATTGCTAGGTGTAACTCAATAAGAAACAACCATGGTGTTTTTGAAAGAGTTCGGGAGTCTATGAGGAGAAGATTGGATGGTTGCATCCGAGCTGGAGGTAGCCATTTTGAACAATTCTTGTAGGTTCAGAAATGTTACATGTAATTTTTAGTAATAAATTGTTATTTGTTGAAAATTTTTTTCGCCCTATATTTTCGCAACAAAGCGCTTTTTCAAAAATCATCAAAGGATAAAATATCCTTACAATGGTCCAAGGAATAACCTCTTGAATTTTTGCTGCCCTGTATAGTAATGTTTAACTAACGCCCTGTATAATACAGATTCTTATTAAGTGGTGAAATAACCGAAGGTAAAGATTCTTTTTTTGTTAAATGTAAATTTGAAATTGACAAACTTCTAACTCTGATATTACAGCGACATTTATCTCAACATTTTGCCCTACGAATATGACGATCTCGATCGAATCTCTGCCTGGAAAAGAGAATTATAAAATATATTACAAGAAGTGACCTATAAAAGAGATAAGCTTGTACATACAGAAAAGAAGTAAATGTGCTCTCACGGTAGAAATTTCATATTGAATAGCAGCCAGGAAAGATTTATCTTCGATGCATCCACTGGAATTCATTTTGAAGCAAAATTTACCTGGCGAACGTTCGCCCAGACATATTTAGTAGCAGTGAAATGCAATCCTAGGGAACTCAAGAATTTCATATGTTCATTTGAGAATATTGAGCGTTTATATCGAATTTCTAAGCTTAAAAGGCTTTCCAGACAGTCTTATTTGATGTTCTGTGCTGCTTGACCTGATTCGTGAGAATATCTCTGCACTTGTCGAGACATTAGGATTCAAAAGTGACCTAGAACTTCCATCTGGTTAATTTTCATACGTTCGTAATGAAATGACAGAAAGTAGTTTCGATATTTTAGGTCTCATCAGTGTTATACGTGTCATTCAAACTAACTCATGCAACATGCAGCTTTAGAAAATTCCTATAAGTAGTAAATTTTTTGATACATGATAATTTACATTATGGATGAGACAAAAAATAGTAAAAATATTTATGTGGTTGTAATCGCTAAAACTAATGAAATTGCTTTGAAATGAGTAGGTGAGAAACACACCGTAGTGCCCTCTTTGGGTCTTTGCTACTATGGTTGGTCTCGATGAAAGATGTGGCGACTACTATGGAAATGCCGGAGTAATGGAATGCCAGTCGGGGCATATGGCTCGTGGAGTAGCTGTTTTCGGCATTTCCTTCAAAGTAAATATATACAGGATGTTCTATATAAAAATTGAAAGTTGGTATTACTTCCGACAAAACCAGAAGTGGCAAAACAGTAATTTTTATGTCTGAAAGTGGATCTTGTTAAGAACTTACTACAAAACAACATCTTTCATGTAGTTATGTCTAACATAGTATCAAGGTTGGATTTTTATTCTAACTGAAAAATAATATACAGGGGTGTGAGCTTTAATCTAGACCACCCTGTACAGCTAAAAGCAGCAACTTGGAATTATTTTGTTGGTTTCTTCCACTACACATGTCTAATAATTTTTTCTATTCTGTATCGTTTAACTAACCAATGGGCCTTTTCCACTAAATTGAATTTTACTATTTTATTAATATCAAACGTTATACTGGTACATAAGTAAAGGTAGAATCAACCCAATTTATTAAAGAATTGTAATTAAGCGAAGTTATCCAAGTACAAAGTGACCGGTTTTCTTGAATCATTTCAAACTGCGCGGTTCGCTGACATCACACTCCAGTAGCCAATAAAATGTAGACAAGTTAAAGAACGGCTCCACGTTGCCACATATAATTTTACTTTTTTGTTGGCAACGATTAAATTTACATTCTGGTAATTTTGAAATGAAAATTGTATTTTTAGGTGAAATATTCTCCATAAATTATTACTAAAGCAAATCAACATGATTTTACAATTTATCCATTGAGCAAAATAATTTTTAGATATTTTTCGCTAAAAGTGACAACACTGCACAATCTATACTAGAATCAACTAAATGATGATTTGATATCTTAGGTTATAAAAACGAACCTTCTTGTTTTAACACTGCGGACTTCAGCACTTAAGAAAGTTCATATTTGTGACGTAGAAATCGTTAACCATTTCACTGTCAACTCTTGGAAGGTTGTCTGATTCAGCCTTAAGATATCCCTCTTCAATTTTATTCATTTTAAATCAAATTAATCAAAACACTAAACGAAAGTTAGGTTAAGCACATTTCACTTGACAGAACACAAATGCAGGGCAGCCAACAGACAACAACGAACTGGAGTATGGCGTCAATGGCGCGTTATTTGAAATATATGGTAATTTTAACAATTTTTTCAAAATATATCTGGCGAAGAAAAAAAATTTTAAAAATACTTTTTAGGCATAACTAAGTATATATTTTGTAATAAGCGAATAAAAAAAAGATGTGGAGAAGGCCCATTAACTTACCTCAGTAGTTTCCCTGTCGCATCGGTCTGTCTCGTTGTAGATCTCCCACAGCGTCGTATCGCATTGATTCAAGTCGATTTCTACGAACAATCCGACCCCATAATCCACGGACTTAAAAAAATAACTGTACAGCCACGTACGTAGAAAATCACAGTCTTTTAACGGTGTGCCCCAGCCACTGTCTGTCAAATTAAGAGACCTCCAAAAAATGTCGGTTTCATTGGTTCTGTTTGGGAAAATCTTCAATCTACCAGTAACGTTCAGTGCCAAAGCTGAATCTTGGTTGGTTAGCAGAATTACTCCCAAGATGTCTCGGTGTTTGGACAACACTTTCCTAGAAACGGTAGAAAAGTTGTGGTTCTGGCCAATTTTGACAGCTACGTCTTTAGCGAGATTAGAAACGTTGTAGGTCAGTCTGGTTGGAGAGATTGTGTTAGAAAGAAGTTTACTTTGGCAATGGGCATTCTGAGAGGAGTTTCTAGCGAGAACAGACGTCAGCAGAAGAAGGAAGGCGAAGACTTCTTTCATTCCGTCATTATATCCATTTTTACGACACACAGTTTAAGGAAAACCTGCAACAAAAAAGTAAAAGTTAGAGGAGGAGAGAAAACAGCAAAGATTGTAGTAGCACTGTTTTATTTTTCTTTAACGAATTTTGCTTACAAAGCAATGTGTTAATGTCGATGTTTATTGTTTATAAAAAAAAATTGTTGTATTACAAATTATATTTAATATTTACTGAATAGTAACAAATTTTAGTAGGTAACAAAATTTAAGTAGTTAAGAAAAAGAAGAGATACGTATTTCTGGAATTTTAATATTGGATTCATTTAAGTCTATAAATTATTTTTTTATTGTGCGCGATATATATGTGACGTCACTAAGCGAAAATTCAAAATTTGCGCCATTTTTTAGTGATTTCTAGGATATTTTCATTTGTGTGGTTGGTGTCCCTTCGTGACAACTTTACTTTTGTTTATGTTTGAATTGTTTGGTTAAGGTAAACATCATGGTAAACATGAGACATTGTTTTTAGTTTATATTTTTACCTGTGAATTGTTGTCTCTGCCTGTGACTGATTACAAGTGTATTTATTAGTAATAGAAAAACATCGTAATTTGTAAAGGTAATTTTTGAATATATTTAATCGACTTTGCAGTAATACTGTTAAGTTAAATACTAACCTTACATTTTTCATCTCTTTTATTTCTGAAAGGATCTATAGGATCTTTATCATAAAAGGATCTATAGCCGGTAAATTGTCGGACTTAGCCTCTACAAAACCTTGCTCCATGCTTAATAAAAGTTTACTTCACAAGAAAACAACAATACAACAAGCCAAGTTGTCAAACTAAACACAAACAGGAAATTGCAAATGTCAATTATCGAAATGTCAACTGTCTTTTGTGGTCGTTACAAACTGAAACTAGCCACATATTATTAGTGTGGCCTCTTTATAGATACATATTCCCTAGTTTTCGTGACGTCACGAATATAGAATAAAATTTCAAAATTAAATTAAAAATTTTCTACCGATTCAATCTTAATAATTTTTATCCTAATAAATATAAAAAAAATATATTTTATAAAAATACAGGTTTCCACTATCATTTCGATTGAAGGAAAATACCCCGTTATAACAAGATTTTTCTCTCTTTTTAGTGGGGAATAAATAGGAATGAAAACTGAATTTCTTAAATTATTAATTATTTAATTTTTAAGTTTCATTCAATTTTATTCATTCGTGATAAAAACATTTATTTTTTTCTAAAATTTTAGTAGGTTTGAAGTTTTCTTCTCCAGTTGAACACCCAGTTTCAGCACAAATAAAAGTAGCTTCAGTTTTTTCTTCCAATGAGATAACTCTAAAAGAAAATATTGTGACAATGGCAGTGTCACCTGCAATTTCAAGTTTTAAAGTTGATAGTGTTCCAATGTCAGTCTTTAATTCAACTCAATTTCTGGTTTCAATTTTACCACAAAAAGCCATAGATTTAAAACCATGTTTTTCTGCGGAGTCTCTAACTTATCTGGTTTAAAAGTTAGTCTCACTGATGTCTCCATTACGGATAATATAGACGACATACATAAACGATTAAACGAATTTGGAAAGTATCCAACACTAGGTATTCAAAGTTCTACTTTGAAACTTTCTTCCATTTATTTAATAATAATAATAATAATAATATAATATCTCTACCCCTCATTCTAATCACAAGGATTAGCCCGAAAGTCTGAGACTTGTGTGGGAGAGGGGCGGCATATTATTATTTCGCGGGCCGCATTTTCGCCTCAGGCCCGACTTATGTTGGTAGGCCCTAACCACCATTCAGTGCTGGAATGAGGGAAACCTGGAAAACCTCATTAGTTAGGGGGACAGTCAAACATCAACTGATTTTAATCTCTCACATTAAAACCAAGTTGATATTCTTCCCATCCTAGGCCATCGCCAGGATGGTTGCCAAGCCATCCCTGCGAATAAGCCTTGATCTACGAGTAAACAATTTAATGAAAAATTGTTTGGCGGAATGGGGATTAGAACCCACGACCTCTGGGTTGAGCTATCCAGACGCTCCCTGGGCCACCTGCTCGGTAATTTCATTGACTAATTTTTTAACAATGATTTTTGGCAAGATTATAATCTATATGATCAGATGGCAATTTTTAGAGAGAGAAAACATCTTTTTACTGAAAGACTATCACTGACTGATGCATAGCTAATACCAAATGCAGTTCCTTTAGATTTATGGATAAGAAAGTTTCTAAAATATCAATTTCTTTAGTGTCTCCGGATTATCTCAGGCGCAGATTTAAATATAATAAATTTCATTTCATGCTCAACTTCCCAAATTAATCAAACTGATATATTTTCCCTGCGACAAACACGCCTCAAAGTAATTTTCAGAATTCTTGGATTGCTTACATCACTTCATCCCGGATTTGGTACTTAATATTCTATAAAATGATTCATCAACGTCGCTAATTTGGTTTAGCCCTAACTTCTCTATATACAGGGTGACTCATTAAGAATGGAAACACTCGCGTACAAAATTTGTTTATGGACCGATTTGAACCGGATTTTTTTTTAAAGATAGATCTCCAAAAGCTCTATGTTGATGCAAAATTTGAAGACGAAATTTTGATTTTCAAGGCCTACTACGAATTTTTTTTAAGTGAAAAATAGCAAAATTTTGTTAGCGATTTTTTTATAAAAAATCTGACTAGACCACTAGATTTAGGAGCCCCTCGAATGCATTTGTACCAATTTTTGCGAAAAAAAGTTTGTTCCTAAAAAAGTTATGACAATATCAGCATCACCAATGTTTGCCTTTGTCGGTGAACCTATTCTTTTATAAAATTAGAATAAAACCTAAAGTGAAACAAAATTAAACAACTTAAACCCTGGTGTAATTATTAATAAGAACCATAAAAACCAGTATACACAAAATAACCAACAATTACTCTAATATAAACAACAATTGATAGGTAAGTTTGTCAAATTATTATTATTTCATGGTTATTATGCCAAAACTTATAATATTACCTTCTTAGATAAAAAATAACTACATTATAATTTTTTATTTAAAAAGTGTGACAATTTGACAGACTTCTTTTTCATTTTAAAAATGTAATTTTCTAATCTTTACTTTTTTTTATCAATTGTTGTTTATATTAGAATTATTGTTGGTTATTTTGTGTATACTGGTTTTTATGGTTCTTATTAATAATTACACCAGTGTTTAAGTTATTTAATTTTGTTTCTCTTTGGGTTCTATTCGATTTTTATAAAAGAATAGGTTCACCGACAGAGGCAAACACTGGTGATGAGGATATTGTCATAACTTTTTTTAGGAACAAACTTTTTTTCGCAAAAATTGGTACAAATGCATTCGAGGGGCTCCTAAATCCAGTGGTGTAGTCAGATTCTTTATAAAGAAAAGCTCTAATAAAATTTTGCTACTTTTCACTTAAAAAAAATTCGTAGTAGACCTTGAAATTCAAAATTTCGTCTTCAAATTTTGTATCAACATAGAGATATTGGAGATCTATCTTTTAAAAAAAAATCCGGTTTAAATCGGTCCATAAACAATTTTTGTACGCGAGTGTTTCCATTCTTAATGGGTCACCCTGTATAAGGTATACGATAACAGAATTAACCATTCAACCGATACAATTACGTTGCCCGCTGCTTTGAGGATTATTTTTGGATTTTCAATAATATCCGCAATATATCAGGGATGCGAATAAGCTTCAATCACAGCACGTTGGATTGTTAAGTAGTTGGAATAATAACGATTCGAGAACGAACAATGTTTTCATTTTTGGCATTTCGCGCATGTGTTTACCGAGAACTGATACGGAATTAATTGGGCCATTAGTTTATGTTACTCAGTTTTGATAAATGCACCAGTTTTCACTGACGGTTCGGTTACAGCAGCCACCTGTGACTTCGATCGCAATTATTTTATGGATTCATCAATAATGAAAGGACTATTTCCAGGATCAGAGGAAATTTTAGCAAAGGATGCAAACGTAGCATTAGATACGGGTAATACAAGTATAAAGAAGAAGACTTTTATAAAATAGAACGTGTTAAAGGAAGTATAAATACACTGCTCGTTTGGGGACACGTTTGGGACTTGTTGGACAAACGTATTCGGAAGCGTCCAAAAGCACCTCAAACGCTCCTACAGTTAGAAGAAACCTTAGTCGCAGAATGGGAAAATATACCACAAGAAGATCTTCGAAGAGTCATAAGAAGCATGCCAAGAAGATGTAATGAAGTTATTCATGCCGATGGAGGTACAAATCATATACTTCCTTAAAGGAATCAATATTAAAATATTGATTCTCACACGAGATATTGGTCCTCACACAAAGTCAATTTCAAAAGGATATAAAGAATTGTTCCTCTATTTTTTTTGAGCAGTAGGTATAGTTAGATAAAAATTAAAAGTTAATTCCTGATTTATTTCTTTTCGACAGACGATATTTAACCAATTTCTTCAGATGAATATGGTAGACAAACAATAAATCTTTACCTTTACCCTTTACCAAGAAAAAAAATGTAATTTAGTCGACACACACATATGTTATGAAGAACAAGGCATAAAACAATCTATAACCACCACCAAACGATTTTTATTGTATAATTAAGTGTTGTGGAATGTCACGCAAACCTAAAAAGCAAGTCCAATTTACCCCAGTTGGTAAAACACGATAAGGAACTGCGGTCAATATAAACATAATAGACTAGCTGTCTAACTGAAGAGGCACTATCAATTTAATTGTATCCTGACAGCTCACCGCATTTTTATCTTCTGTATTTCCATGCTCCTTCAAGACGGTGTAATTTCCAGCATTATTTCATCCAGTTTTAATAGGAAATAAACTCTGTATACCCAACGTAATTTAAGAGTAACATATTTTAATATTGATTCCTTTAAGGAAGTATATGATTTTTACCATTAAATAAATGAAGTAATACTCGTTAGGAAGTTTAAGAAAAATGTTCACAATCTATTGCTTTAGTTTCCGCCGCAAAACAGTATTGATGAGCTCCGTAGCGCCCTAAAAAGAGAAATAATAACTTGTACTTACTAGTAAATCCAGAGTTCTGTTTAAGAAACAGATGAAGTGAAGACAATGGTAATACGAATAACCCAACATGAGATAGAGAAAAAATAAAAGGAAGATCAGAATCAGGAGGAATTGGTTTATTTACAGAATGAGGATATTTACAGATTCATTTAGTTCATAGAGTTTCAGAATGTAAAGCAGCTTGAAAAAGAACAAGAGATAATGCTGGAGGACTGTTATCGAAGAAAGGCAAAAGTTCAGAGAAGAAAGGATTAAGGATTTGATCCCCTCTATAAGTGATCTAAGAATAAATGAGAAGGAAAAAAATGTATGAAGATCTGAAGTTGGGTTGCAACCTTTGACATGTGTAACAGAAGACTCTCTTATCAATTTTGTTGTGTCAAAAGACAATAGGATTGAAAATGACGGTCGTTGTTTGATGACCTACCTACCTACCTTGTGCATACACAACGGGTCGTCAGATCCGCTGTTTAACTCTCTACCAGCTTGAATTGAACACTGGCTTCCTTGTGGCACTACTGCCACAATCAGCTAGTTATCATTTGACGAATAACTTCTAGGATTCAAGTCGACTTAATCGATCAGTGCCTCCTAGAGAAATTGCATCTTGAAAATGTTTTGACTGGGGATAATAAAAAATAAAAGTCTCCTAAAGGAACAAAAGCTTTGCAAAGTCAACGGAACTTTACGATTTTATTTTTATACAAGGTGATTAATTGATTTTAAATCAAAAACTTTAAGAAGGCGATTAGTTATGAAAATAGTGGCGCATGGCATAGTTTTACTTAGAAAATCACTCTTCTAGACTGCTCTAAAGCGGCAAAACCACACCAGCTTTTACTTTGTGCATAATATTGCTCACGCCTCGCTATTCGAGTTTGGAAGTTGCTTTTTGCTTGAAAGTTTTCTATTATGAGGTCGAGTTGCATTATTGTCCCTTTAAAATGTGACATAAACATTGTTTCGAAATAAAACATCATCTTTGAACTTGTTTGTACTCAATAGGCATTTGATAAGCGAACTGGGTATGGCGGATGGTCCGTCCTAGGAACAACGGTATTTTAATGAATATGTACGCTTTTATTCTTTTGTTAGCGAAAACGGAGAACAAAATAAAATTGTCCTGCAGAATTAATTTTGAATCAACAAAGATCGAAATGCTCTAGGTTTATCAAGTTGGCAATTTTTATTATAAATTATTCGCTTTGAGTGAAACGTGTTCAAAAGACCACGTAAATTAAAATAGAACACATGACGATGAGAAAGTCTATTCGGAAAAAACAGACTAAAACTTTGCATATTTTTCCGATGCGCGTACCGTGTAAGAGAAGAGTTTAAAAAATCGAGGATTATCCAATCTGGATGAAATACTTTCATAGTAATGTCAATAAAATTATCTTCCATCGCAGCTAATTCAAAAGAGATCACTTCTTACAGTGCGAATGGTACACATCTTAGAATTTGGACTTCTAGAATTTGGTCTGGAAAACAGACCAGTGGCGTTACAGTATGTTAACCGAAGTTTGAGGCAGTTAACAGGGTCAAGTTTAATTGAAAAGACTTAATTCCTGTTACTTCCTCTCGATCTTCCTTACACGGCAGTGTCAAGTACCATGCTCCAGCTCTTATTACAACCTTAAATATTCCTGTAGCATGAGGGAGTAATACTTTCAAGACTTCGTCCTAATTTTTATGATGGTTTCTTCAAAGAAAAATCCAGTATATCAGGAGTTTGGATCTCCTTCGCTGCCTAGTCCAAGACCACGATAATGCAGGAGTTAGAGCATTTCTACTTAAGGCAGCACGAAGAGCAGCTGATGAACTCGGTCTCATCTTCGACACTGAGCTGAGAAACCCGCCAAACTTAAAGCTGCAGAAGTCTTCAATCTTCTGCAGCTGCATAAGGATAAGCCCTTGCACGGTGTCTTTTATAAGAGCCTTGAAGGCCATGGGTTATCCAAAAGGCTGACCTTTGCTTTTAAGGTCAGCGGGACTTAGGTCGGAGACCGAGGGATTCATAATGGCTTGCTAGGGTGGTGTATTTAACACCCTCGTCTATCGAAATCGTGTCATGGGTATGGAGGTCCATGATGTTAATTTTGTAGGGCCTGCCATAGGGCGCCGGAGGCAGTTATGCATCTGCTCTCCGCTTGTCCCGCATATGTAGTCTCAGCCTATATCCATAGACATGATGCAGCTTTACGAGTGCTTTACTACTTTCTACGGCACTTGTATGAAATAGACAAAACACCAGATCTGCCATACGCTCCGGGAGATATTCAGTCCGTTGTTTAGAACGAGAAGTGCTGAATTTATTGCAACTACTCATTTCTCACTCTCAGGTAGATTCGAGCCGATAAGCCTGATGTAGTCTTCCTGGACAGCTAGCTTAAGACAATGTTTGTCATCGAGTTCTCGGCTTCTACCGAGAACAACATTGTCTTGAAAGTGGGGGAGAAACAGACGAAATATCGAGATCATCTCTTCGACCCCCAGAGACTCCATATCCAGAACATACTGTGAAGCTGGTGGTACTGATTGTAGGAGCCCTCGGTAGAGCAAGAGATACACTGCTTTCAGAACTAAAGATCATACAGGCATGCCGAAATTCGGCAGCTCTTCTAGCCGGAAGAATGCAGAAGGCGGTCATTCAGGATTCATTACGTCTACTCACGGCACACGATTCCCGGATGGGTATGTGGGGAGTAAAAGATGGCAAACAAACGGGAAACTTGCGTTACTTCACAATCGTTCCCTAAGATCGAAAACGTTTTAATCTATGTGTAAATGATTCAGTCTGCAACCGACACGTTATAGATTACTTTTTATCGAAAATAAGCCAATACTTGGATATAAAATTTTCTGGTCAGCACACCGGAAAATTAAATATTCTCATAAAAATATTATCTGGAAACCACCTATTCACAGTCGGTAGCACGTAAATTATGCTCAAAATAATGATTTATTAATTTTTAGAAAAATGAGACTCGGGCAGGAAATGTCGTTAGCGCTACACACTACACACCACAGCCAAACAAGGTTATTATCTCTATCACATGGACCGGTCTGTGTAGGTATCTGCAGCCTGTGTATCGATCCAGTATTGCCAGCCCTATTCCTTCCTAATTAATATAGAGTGCCACAACAAAAACAAAAACAAGCGTTCCGCGTCTTTAATCTTTCAAATTAACATAAACAAAAGCATACGTCATCGATCGGCCTCCGTGATTAATGGAAAATTGTAAAAGCGTTACTCGCTGGTTTCTAGACATCGTTATTCCATCAAAAATATAACAAAAACATTATATAAACAACAGAAACTATTAACGCACATTATTATACAACACATTATTACAATATATTATATAGGTATAATATATAATGACTGTTAATTAACCCAAAAAATTGTCTTATAAATAAAAACGAAGACAAAATGTCGAAAAAAAAAACATCAAAGAGACACAACTCAAGTTTTCTATTGGAAAAATGTTATCTACGACCTTTAAGTTCAGTTACTTTTAGTTGGCTATGATGGTTGATAATTTTTAGCAAGTAGTAGGTGATGCCGTAATGCCCACATACATGGGCAATACGGCACGGTGGGTCAGACCGGTAGAAGTATTGAAACCACAGTAAAAGAACATAAAAAATCCATACTAAATAACGTAAATAAATCAGGATCTGGAAAATGCATAGGTACTGCATCGGGAAAAGAAAGGAAAGCGCTTAGATCTGTTAGAGCAATTAGAAATTAAAAAATCTTTAATTAGAAATCCTTGTACTAGGAATTATCAGATATATTTTACGCCTTCGCCATTCTTAGCAAAGGTATTAAAAACTATTATCTTTATCTTATCTTTATCTTATCTTTATCTTATCTTTATCTTATCTTTATCTTATCTTTATCTTATCTTTATCTTATCTTTATCTTATCTTTATCTTATCTTTATCTTATCTTTATCTTATCTTTATCTTATCTTTATCTTATCTTTATCTTATCTTTATCTTATCTTTATCTTATCTTTATCTTATCTTTATCTTATCTTGTGACTCTACTAAAAACTTGGGCTTTCCCAGATGGGAAGGATGAACCAGGGTAGGTAAATAGATAAATAACTAAAATGCCCTTGGAAATATTTAGTAATAGACATTTACTCTATTGAGAAAAACCTAACAAGCCAAAATACTAGTATATGGAGTGTTTTCTATATATTTCTTGAAACATCTAAATGAAAACTGTGTTCTTTTCAAAGCAATTATTTTCAAGATGTTTCATAGAACTATCCACTTCCAGTAACCACTTTATTATAACAAATTTTATCTAGCTTATAAAAGTGTTAAGAACAAAACAAAGCTGTCAGTTACATTTATCATTTTGGAGGAGTTTAATATTGTTAACGATCCTAAAAAAATATGTCACTATAATTACGTTCGGAAAGGACGAGTTAAAAACTACAATTTCTTAATCAATCCGGACTTCTCATGTTTCAAACAAATCTTAGTGGAATTTCTGAGATCTCTTTCAATCACATCCTGGGGCTTTGCCGATTTTAGTTCAATAAATTCCCAAAGGATTCTGCTGTGATATAATAGATTATAACTGTTGAGACGTTCAGCTCCCAGGCGGCTGAGTCGAGATCTGAGATATTAATCTTATTACTAAGATTATGATGGAGAAGATTTTTATATTTTTCTAGTAATCTCTTGAATCTGATCAAATCAAATACAGCGTGTTTCAAATTGGATGCAATAACATAGGTTGCTTGGAAACTGTTAGAGATAGAGGTTTTATTTATTTATTTATTTATTTATTTATTTATTTATTTATTTATTTATTTATTTATTTATTTATTTATTTATTTATTTATTTATTGATCCAAGAGACCATAGCATGGCATAGCATAAGTCAACGGACACAATATACAAAGTAAAATATACACAAACAAAGATACAGAAATCAAAGTGAACAAAAGAAAAACATAACAAATACAAACAAGTATAATAATGTTACAAATAAATATGTCTCCTAATTATTAAAGTATTCAGTTAAACTGTAAAAGCAGTGATGAACAAGATAATCTTTGACTCGCCTCTTATAAGAATTAAAATTTGTTATCTCTCTGATCTGAAGTGGCAGCTTATTATACAGTTGAATGCCCATATAGCAAGAATTTTTCTCGGTTAACGTTAAGTTATGAATTGGAAAACACAGAGTGTTATCTCCTCTAGTATTATAGGTATGAAATGATTTGATAGTGACATATTTACTTGGATTTTTCCTAGCCGATAAGAGGATTTTATAAATATATACACAAGGCACTGTCAGCAACCTAAGCATCTTAAAGTGCTGTCTACATGAAGTTATCATCGATATACCCACAATTGATCTGATAGCTCTTTTTGTATATGAAAAACCCTGTAGGACATATGCGCGGCACCCCAAAACTCTATACAGTATTGAATTCTTGAGTATATTTGGGCATAGTAAAATGATAATAAAATCTCCTTGCTACTCACTCTCTTTAATCTATACAAACAATAGCATTTAGATGACAGCTTATTCCAGATGTCTTCAATATGTGTAGTCCATCGAATATCATTGTTAAGGTGTACACCCAGAAACTTTACATTATTCACCTGTTTAATTGATGTACTATTCACTTTAACAAGGAAAGATTCATTTATTTCTCTAGTTTTAGTGGTAAAATTAATAAAAACAGTTTTACTTTTATTTAGAAACAACTTGTTATGCATAAACCAACTGTTAAAAATAGACAGCTTATTCTGAACGTCATTGATAGATTGCATTATACTATTTTCTGCACATATCTAGCTGTTATCATCTGCATACGTAAATAGTTCTCGATTATCAACATACAACGGCAAGTCGTTCACAAAAAGCAAGAACAATAAAGGTCTCAGTACAGAGCCTTGTGGGACTCCGGAGTTAATTTTTAGTTTATTTGATTTGGCACTATCTATTTCAAGTAACTGAAATCGATTGTCAAGATAACTAGTGATAAGTGCATTAACAATTCCCCTCATACCATAATCATTCAATTTTGACAACAAGAGTTTGTGATTAACTAAGTCAAAGGCCTTACTCAAATCCATAAACAGGGCAACCGCCTTTTTATCAGCATCCAATTTATTATGCAATTGATCCAAAAAATGTTGTATAGCTGTCTCTGTACTTCTTGAACTCCTCAACCAGTGTTGAGAATTATGAGAATAAATAACCTTCTCCAATATTTTGGAAAGTGTAGACAGGAGAGACACAGGTCTATAGTTTTCAACTTTCATACGCTCATTATTTTTAAAAAGAGCGTATGATGAAGGCTTAATTTTTGAAATCTTCAATATATCTGGGAATATGCTCTGAGATACTGACAAATTTACTAGATATGTCTAGATATATCTATTTATTAGATATACTAAGTTAAAATGGTGTACGTAATTTGGTGGCTAATAGTATGCCTCTAAAAACTCGAGGCATAACATGATTAGTTTTTGAGATATTTGAAAAAAATCGAAATTTTGGAAACTAGTTTTTGTAAAATTTCAGGCTTGGTCGAAGAGCTGTTGAAATAAGGACACTTTCTCTTAGCACCTTCTTACGCTCTATGGAATGTCGTAAACTGTTCAAAAGTATGGCTGCTTTTTGTGACTGGGTATATACACTTTCTTCTAGGCAGGTTGAGTGAGGTTTCCATGAATGTGGAGTGACACCCCTCACCTATATAATGAATGGAATGATATGAACTAGTTTCTGTTACATCTGACACATCTTACATTAGGCACACTTGACTTTCGCTGCGAAAGTATTCCCCTTAAACATGTTTTGATATATTTTCTATGATATCCAGTAAATTTGGTAGACTGAATTTATTTCAGATTCGACGAAGCAAAAATGTTTTTTTCGCTGTCAGTTTGCGAATCTGTGACTGGGTACGATTTCTGCCCATCATCTTCTATAGATAAAGTTGTTCCTTTTATGATTGATTATCGTTCGATATACTCGACAGCTAGCGACTGTAAAAACTGAGAAACGAAGTGTAGGACGATGCGGAGGTCTCGACGGGTTCCACACTCGTATAAACATGTTTTCATTGATTTCTACCGCTGTTTACCAATTCGCAGATGCTCTCATTTGCACGGCCCCCTGCCTTTAATAAAATAACGCTTTAGATTCAAGGAATTTATTAGTAGAGCTCGACATGATGTGTAAGTAGGGCGTAGAAGTGGCGTTGGCCGTCGAATCAAATACCTACGCTTCGTAAGGGGGCTGCTACATATAACCAAATATACAAACGCTTCGTTGCCTACCAAATTAATAAATTTAGGGCCGGTCTTTCCATGTCTTTATAAAGTTGCTTTTAACTAGAAGGAACTTAAAGTCAAAAAGTGAATTTATCTGGCAGTAAAAAAATTGCGTCTTTCCAACACAATTTAACTGCTCTTTTGTAAAAAGACTCTTTAATGATATTGGCAATACTGATTAAATAAGAAAGTCTATATAATAAAGTGAGATAGATGAAATGCGTCAACCATAATCAACAAAATATGTCAATTATGACAACATTACCTAGCTAAATATAACATACTGTGGCTATAACCAACGAAGTATAACTTTTTTTAAGTTCTAGTCGTTTCTGGGATCTCTAGTTTAAATTTAATATTCAGAAATGTAAAAATGTCTTCCCAGGATGGTACAGTAAAAAAACTTGGAACCAAATTGCCCAAGAATTTGAGGCCCTCACTAGTATAAATCGTAGCAGTTCAGTCCTCATTTCAAAATATGATTCAATAAAACATGTCATAAAATCTACAAATACGTAGATATCATTTAAGATAGAACTAACAGATAGAACTGATACAACAACACTAAACCCAAGCAGTATATTATCTGTTCAGTAATGATAAGTACTTGGTTCTATCTAGGATAAGTATATGTAGACTATCTTATTCCAGGATTTAAACAGGATAACGCATTTTGCCGGTAAGTTTTACAAACAGATAGCGGGAAATGCTTGTTGTTGTTTCAAATTACCTCCTCCCAAGTAAGAAAACTGAAGTTTAAACGTTGACGGGTTCCTGTGGAACAAGAATACGTTGAAATTAGCATAGTCCTGTAAATGTCTCTCCACATCCAGTAGTTTGCTAATTACATTCCGCTAGAGACGCAGCTTCAGGCTACTCAGCTAGTTTCGCGAGTATATTACAATACAGTTACTTCAAACGATTTAATATTGCCGCTGAACGAGCACTTGATTTCTGTTAGGAGTGGAGTGTCAGCAGGAAATGTCGTGTTGGTACGACGGCGGATTACTAATAATTAGAGCTAGACATTTGGGTGCAAAATCAGTGGCGTCGTATGGAATTTAAAATAATTGAAGCGTGTAAAAAAATATTTTAACATAAACTTAGCAGCATCAAATTTCGTTGCAAGTGACAAGTTTACTTATGTATACTTTAGTATAATGTTTATTTCATTTCCTATTGGACTAATAAATAAATTATGATTTAGTGTGATGAGAGTGTATCTATTATAAACTATTACCAAATTTTAAATGGTTAACATAAAAATTCTAATGTAGTGACGAACACCTATTATAATAATCTGATTGTGGTATAAAAGTCTACATATACAGGGTGACCCATTAAGAATGGAAACACTCGCGTACAAAATTTGTTTATGGACCGATTTGAACCGGATTCTTTTCAAAAGATAGCTCTCGAAAAGCTCTATGTTGATGCAAAATTTGAGGACGAAATTTTGATTTTCAAGGCCTACTACGATTTTTTTATGTGAAAAATAGCAAAATTTTGTTAGCGATTTTTTTTATAAAAAATCTGACTACACCACTGGAGTTAGAAGCCCCTCGAATGCATTGGTACCAATTTTTGCGAAAAAAAAGTTTGTTCCTAAAAAAGTTATGACAATATCGGCATCACCAGTGTTTGCCTTTGTCGGTGAACCTATTCTTTTATAAAATTAGAATAGAACCCAAAGTTAAACAAAATTAAACAACTTAAACACTGGTGTAATTATTAATAAGAACCATAAAACCCAATATACACAAAATAACCAACAATTACTCTAATATAAACAACAATTGATAGGTAAATTCGTCAAATTATTATTATTTCGTGGTTATTATGCCAAAACTTATGATATTACCAGATAAAAAATAACTACATTATAATTTTTTATTCAAAAATTGTGAATCAATATGACAGACTCCTTATTCATTTTCAAAAATGTAAGTTTCTAATCATTACCTACTTTTGTTATCAATTGTTGTTTATATCTCAGTAATTGTTGGTTATTTTGTGTATACTGGTTTTTATGGTTCTTATTAATAATTACACCAGTGTTTAAGTTGTTTAATGTTGTTTCTCTTTGGGTTCTATTCGATTTTTATAAAATAATAGGTTCACTGACAAAGGCAAACACTGGTGATGCCAATATTGTCATAACTTTTTAAGGAACAAACTTTTTTTTGCAAAAATTGGTACGAAGGTATTAGAGAGGCTCCTAAATCCAGTGGTGTAGTCAGATTTTCTATAAAAAAATCGCTAAAAATATTTTGGTATTTTTCATTTAAAAAAAAATTGTAGTAGGCCTTGAAAATCAAAATTTCGTTTTCAAATTTTGCATCAACATAGAGCTTTTAGAGATCTATATTTTAAAGAAAACCCGGTTTAAATAGGTCCATAAACAAATTTGGTACGCGAGTGTTTCCATTCTTAATGGGTCACCCTGTATGTAGACTTTGGTGGTATCTTATAAACCTCAAACCTACCTTTTTATAGATATTGAAAACCTGTAATAATAAGATTATAATTTAAAGGTATCTCTAGCTGGTTGTTGACAACATTGTCTGTTTTCTAAGCCTCGCTTAATATCTTTAAGTCTTAACAATTTTCAGGCTGTAAGATTTTCAGTTGTCTGTTACTTATATGTTAAAGCTGGTGTAAAATTCCCTGCGACGGAGTTCTGTATTGTTCTCTAAAATGATCTGATATTTTAAACTTCCGGGCGTATCACGCCGGAAGATAGGAAACAGGATAATGAATCCTGATACGCTGTCAAATTTCGGTGACGTGGGGGGAATAATAATATGATATATTCACGTCACAACCACCGCTGATAATGGCCCTCTGCTTAAGGTTTTCGAATGTTTTATTTGTTGAATATTTTTTAAGTTATCTTACAAATTGTTACTGTAGTATTTATATGGAGCAATTGAAACTATCTGAATCTTCTAAATATCAACATCTGGGAAAAGAAAAGCGGTAGAGAATTGATTTTTTAATTAGTATGGCAACCTAGAACCCTAAAAGGATTCTTGATTTAGTTTTGAATATTTGGATAATCGCTTTTATTTTATTTTTTATAATATATTTTAGTTGGAGTGGGGATAATATCTCTATAGTCTATCAGTGTCATCAGTCTATCTGTGTCTTCTCTCAGTGCCGGTGTTTTATTTATCGTAGGAGTGTTAAACTGTAAAATTTTCAAAATGGCTCATGTGTACAGTAATGCTGAGTTAATGGACATGATTCTTATTTACGGTGAAGTTGGAAAGGACGAGATGGTGGCCCGGGACGACCACAACGTATTTTAGTAGCTGAAGAACAAGTGTTGAATCTGGTCTGTGACAATACGCGAATAAGTACAAGTCAGATCGCTAGACAGGTGCCTGGGGTATCCCAATCAACGCTGTGGCGCTTACTACACGAAGCTCAGTTTTATCCGTATCATATCCAGCTTGTTCAAATACTGTTACCAGCAGATTATCAATTACGAGTTAGGTTTTGTGAGTGGTTGTTGCAGCAAAATGCTGAAAATCCCTAATTTACTTAATAATTTGCGTTTACAAGATCAGCAACCAGGAGGAACATTCGCTTTAGTGCGGCAAAATTGGATAAGGCGTGCCCAAAAGTGTGTAGAAGTCGAGGGACAAAATTTCGAACAGCTTTTGTAACAAGGTATTTGCAAATTTTTTATAAATTTCATGATTCTAATACCTAGTAATCAAGTAGCGTAATTCTTCAAAATTAGTGTAACAAAATTTTATTCATTTTAAAGACACGTCACTTTGGTCACATCTATCTATTTTAAGTTTATTTTAAAGTAAAAACGCTGCGAATCTTTTTTGCGCCGGGTGTCGGTATACTCTCAGAACATCCGAAGTTTTTTTCGTGCTAGCCAGTTTGCATTGTCAGTCCCAAGGTCACTCCATTATAGTGGACCAGTATCCAGTGGCGTCCAATGAAAAATTTTTTAATAGTTTTCAGAACCCGCCAAAAAAAATTTTTTTTGCACTACCACATTTGTACATGTATGTTGAACATCCCCAAATTTTATTATGGATAAGTTCTGAATAACACTGTATTGTGACCGCCAATTTCTTCTTCAATAAATAGCAAATACAGAACCTGTACATAGCTCTATATTTTTCTGAATTAGCCAATTATGTTAAAAAATGAAACAATTTGTCGTCCAATTAAAAAGAGACGATTCAAACTTGCGTTTTTTAACTAAAGAGGTTTTCCAGGTTTCCCTCACTCCAGCACTGAATAGTGATTAAGGCTTACCAACGTTAGTAGTTCCCGAGGCGCAATTGCGGAGTACTGAATAATAATACTACAAGTCTGAGAGTTTCGGGCTAATCCTTGTGATTAGAATGAGGGGGTATATTATTATTATTATGTTCTGGGGGCGCATCATAAACTTCTCAGTTTATCACTTGTTTATTTTTCTTGTAGGCTGGTTAATTCCAAGTCTAACAAGAAGTTATTTTTGGTTTAGAAACCATCTTACTATATTATTATTATTATTATTATTATTATTATTATTATTATTAAATAAGACACAAATCATCTAAATAAAATATTCTCCCACGATTACATTGATGTAAGGGTCAATGAACATATTTTTAATAGTAAGAGAGAGACGTAGCCAATTTCTTCCATTATGATGTAGTAATAAAAATTAAAACCCAAGTTCTAAGTGCAGTTTTATAGCTAGTCGATAAAGTATTTTCAATTCCCAAAACTAAATCTTTATATTCTTGACGCCTACTTATATTTCTACGTTGATATGTCGAGATCGCAGATATATTATTATTCTTCATCCGTTGCATATGAAAATAAATCTGGCTTTCTCGGGGGGATTTTATATTTTAATGTAAAACTGACAGATTCCACGTTATGAATGCTCACGTGAAGCAGAGGATGCATATGTGTACTCAAAATTATGCAGATGCTGTCACAGACTGTGTGCATTCGTATTTTGCTTTACAGATTATAATATGACCGTGTGTTCACAAATTCGTATATGAGTAATTAGTCTTTTTAATTTAATTTGATGAAAAATTCCAGAGTAGCACATGATACGTACTAATTCTAAAACATTCGCTCTTAAGACGATATATGTAGGTACTAAATCTTTTATCCTTAAATCGAACTCCAAATTTTAATCCCAAATAATACTATAAAAAGTACATAAGTAAAAAGAAATGGCTGTAAGCATTTTAATGCAATCGTTATGAATAATATGCTGCCCCTCTCACACACAAGATACATACTTTCAGGATAATCCTTGTTATTGGAATAAGAAGTAGAAATATTATCATTATTATTTTATGTGTTACTAACATGTTTATATACCGGATGCAGGGTTGCCAAATCAAGGGGTTTTAACTTTATTTGGTGATAAATAAGGGATTCTAAAAATCAACTATTACTAACTAATCTTTTTTGTTTTGGTTATGAGGAAGAAGTATGTTTAGGCGATAATTTTAAGAAAAATGTTTTACCTGGTTGGTTGTTAGGTCTTAACAGTAAAATAATAACAAAAAAAAGGTAATTTTCAACATATAATTGGTTGGCAACACTGACTAGAAGAGACAAACAATGTGTGAGGTTAAAAACTATAGGAATCATTTAACTGATTTAATTAAAAAATGTAAGATTGACTATTATAGGAATGAAATTAATAGAAATGGTATTTGCCCCAAAAATATGTGGCGTTTTATAAAAAATATTGAAAATAAGAAAAAGAATGCAAATATTAATGAAATAAAGAATTTTGATACAACATTAACAACAAATAAAGAAATTGCAAATAAATTTAATGAATATTTTACAAACGTAGGAAAAGACCTTGCTCTTAAGATAAATAAAACCGACAAAAAATTCCAACAACGAATACAAAACTCTATATATCTTTCTGAAACAAATGAAAACGAAATATTAAAATTAATACAAGAACTTAAATTGAACAAATGTCCTGGGCAAGATAATCTAAATGCAGAAACTCTGAAAAAAATGTGCAGCATTTCTAGTCACTCCCCTAACATATATCACTAATAAAATATTGAAAATGGCCATTTTTCCCGACATTTTAAAAATAGCAGTAATAAGACCATTATTTAAGTCAGGTGACAAAATGGAGGTGTCAAATTATAGGCCGATATCTATATTATCTAACATTAGTAAGATAATAGAAAAAGTGTTGAAAAGGAGATTCTGTGACTTCACAAAAAAATTTAATATAATATCTGAAAGTCAATATGGGTTTGTAGAAGGTAGATCGACGCAGGATGCAATTGCTGACTTGACATCCAAAATATACAATGCAATTGACACAAAACAACCAGCAATATGTGTGTTTATAGATCTGGCTAAAGCGTTCGACACTGTTAGTCATCCGGAACTATTGGAAACCCTTGAGAACATTGGTTTTAGAGGAAAATCCTATGAGTTAATTAAAAGTTACCTTACTGGACGAACGCAATATGTAAAAATTGGAAATAACTACAGTGACCGTCAAATTGTACAATACGGGGTTCCGCAAGGAACAGTACTTGGACCCATTTTGTTTACTATGTATGTTAATGCTTTGTTTGAATTACCTATTGAGGGAGAGATCATTTGTTTCGCGGACGACACTGTTATTCTATTTAAAGGTACAAATTGGATTAGTGTGGAACAAAAAGTAAAGGATTCTTTTAGGAAAGTTCTGGAATTTTTTAGGAGTAAATTATTAACAATAAATTTTTCTAAAACAGTTTTTCTACCCTTCACTAGTTATGAAAACAACTTACCATCTTTCACAACCATTGATATATTGTACGATAATCAAAGTTTTGCTTTGAATATGGCTAAAACTGTGAAATACCTGGGAATCATAATTGACTGTCATCTGAAATGGAACCATCATGTAAATTTAGTTATAAAGAAAATTAGATACTTCCTTGCTAAATTTAAGTTTTTTAAAGCATTTTTGGATTTTCGCCATTTAAAAATTATGTACTATGCTTTGATTCAGACACACTTAATGTATGGTATAATTGCTTGGGGGGGAATAACTAATAACCACCTGCGACACCTTGAAACAACACAAAAATGGATTATCAAAGTAATACTTAATAAAAACTATACTTACCCCAGTAACAGCTTATTTCAAGAATCACAGCTTATGGATATCCGCCAAATATTCTTTTTATCACTAGCTATATATCAGCGCAGAACTTTTGGTTACAAGAATCAAATTTTACATCAATATTCTACAAGATATAAGGAAAACTCAATTTTAGTTCCCAGAATGTATAAGACCGCAGGTCAAAGAAGTCATACTTATCTCGCTCCTAGGGTGTACAGTGTCATACCTAGTGAGTACAAGACATTGAGTATGCCTATGTTTAAATATAAAATAAAAAAATGGATATTACAGGTTCCAAGAAATGAATTTGCGCAATGGATAGATGCAAAAAATGAATAATATGAAGAAAAAAAAAAAAAAAAAAAAGAAAAATAACAAAATTATGAAACTCTCCTCTTAGTTCTTAGCTTTTACTATTTTACTATTTTAGTTTGTATTGGGTTGTTTTACTTTTAATTTGTATTAGGTAATTTTACTTGAGTATATAATCAAAACTTAAAAAAAAAAAAAAAAAAAGATATTGTTATCATGTTATCTGTTTTTGACATCAATTTTATAAATTTTATCGATTTTATCCAATTTAACAATATAACAACAATAATTTAACAAATATGGAAAGATATGAAGTATCCACGTACAAGTTTTTCTTTTGTGGATTATTGATTTCTTCGCCAACAACTTAGAATTAATTAAGTAATTAGTGAACTGGAATTTGGTTTTAATAGATATATTTTATTTTTATACTACTATACAGTTTTATATAGCTAACTAAGTCTTTACTATTATTTCGTATACCTACTGCAGTGTAAACTCTCTGGTGAATAAATTTTATTATTATATTATTATTATTATTATTATTATATTATTATATTATTATATTATTATTATTATTATATAAACCTTTTCTAATTTAAGTTATACAAAACTCATTATTTTTTATTTGTACTGTTAATGGTGACTCGTAAGTATATAAAAAAACTCTTTTATACTCCTTGTTGCTAAAGTTTAAAATTACCCATATTATTGACATGTAAACAAAGTAGCTAATGATAAATCATAATAATTTTATAGATACCCATATGCTATCAACTCCAGCTCAACTTGGTATATTGTCGGTCAACCTGTAAAGTGGCGATGGAGCCAGACACTTACGCAGAACCTCTGATAGTTCACGTTAAGGTTAATAGATTGTTAAAAGAAGAAGAAGAAGAAGAAGATGGAGAACAAGGAAAATAAGGAGAAGAAGAACAATTTTTAATTATTAATTGTATTTGTTTTATTTGAATAAAGTACACACAGTATACTGATATTGTCATAAAACAATACAAGTCTAGAAACATTTCTATTTAAACATAGACAAAATAAATAAACTCGGAAACGTCAAAATAGAAGGCTAATAATAAAATATTGGGCTCCATCGATTTCGATATGAATTATAGCGTAGCTAGACAAACCTACAAAAACAAACTGCTGTTCCGTGTTGTTCCGTATGCTCTAAATTAACCAGTCAAATAAGTTTTGCCAGCCTGTTTCTGCCCGTAAATCGTAAATCAAACTGATATAGTTCACAGAGTTTTCATTTTATTAATTTAGTTTCAGCGGAAACGTATACTTTACGGAAATTCTAATTGGACATGTTTGTATTCGGAAAACGGGGTGTATAATTTGGAAAGAGAATTATTAAAACTATTCTGTAATATTTTTGGACTATCTTCCTTTTTTTATTATACAGGGTGATTTAGAACTTATCTCTAAAACTTTGAGGATATGTGCATCCTTAAATAAGAAATCGATATAAAGTCTTAGGATTTCCCGTAAACAATGTTTAAAGTTATACCATTATAAAGGACTACGTAAATGGGCAACTGTAGTTCAACGTCTGATATACCTACCACATTCCTAAGAATGTGGTAAAAAAGTAAACACGTTTTTGTACCTCGAACGACGACCGAGCGAATAGAACTGGAGCGGGGATAATATCTCTATTGTCTATTCAGTCATCAGTCTATGTGTGTACTCTGTGTGCCAGTGTTTTATTTATCGCAGGAGTGTTAAACTGTAAAATTTTCAAAATGGCTCATGTGTACAGTAATGCTGATAGTTAATGGACTGTTACCAGTGGATTATTAATTACGAGTTAGGTTTTGTGAGTGGTTGTTGCAGCAAAATGCTGAAAATCCCCAATTTACTTAATAATTTGCGTTTACAAGATCAGCAACCAGGAGGAACATTCGGTTTAGTGCGGTAAAATTGGATAAGGCGTGCCCAAAATTGTATACAAGTCCAGGAATATTATTTCGAACAGATTTTGCAACAAGGTATGTGCAAATTTTTATAAATTTCATGTTTCTAAAACCTAGTAATCAAGTAGCGCAATTCTTCAAAATAAGTGTAACAAAATTTTATTCATTTTAAAGACACGTCACTTTGGTCACATCTATCTATCTTTAATTTTATTTTAAAGTAAAAACGCTGCAAATCTTTTTTGCGCCGGGTGTCGGTATACTCTCAGAACGAAGTTTTTTTCGTGCTAGCCAGTTTGCATTGTCAGTCCCAAGGTCACTCTATTGCAGTGGACCTGTATCCAGCGGCGTGCAATGAAAAATTTTGAAATAGTTTTCAGAACCCGCCAAACATTTTTTTTTTGCACTACCACATTTGTACATGTATGTTGAACATCCCCAAATTTTATTATGGATAAGTTCTGAATAACACTGTATAGATAAACAAATGGTAATTATTGAAAGACACGTCATTCGACAAAATCTAGAGTAATATTTGACAAATTATTGTGGCACATTTCCTATTTCTTGTTGAGGACAGACCATTAATTTAGGCATGTTTTAATCACTCAACCGGCAGTCCGAAAATAGAAAACAATCCCAATTCCTCCAAACACCGCCTTATTTATCAAAGCTGGCCGGGAAATAATTAACTTTTAAATAACCTCAAACCCCCGTTTAGCTATTAGGCAACTAATTTCAATTTCACCTCTTGAGTGTCTCCCTGCATACTTATTTCTTATTTAACGAAAGTTTTTCAATTACAGCAAATTCTAATTAAAAGCGCTTGCTAGTGTCGAAAGGTTATTAGGAAAAGTTTAATTAAAACACACCTGAAAACGTATTCAAAAACAATTCTGGAACGAATCTTGAGCAAACATAATTTCTGCAAGCAGAGAAATAGAGTTTTTCAATAGAGTACTAAGCGTTTACCAAGAGCTTATTTTTACAAATTCAAAACATTTCATACGACGCGTTCCTTTATTTTATTAATTAATCAGAAAACTTAGGTTAGGTTAGGTTAAGTTAACTGTGGGCAAAAGAAATAATAGAGCATCATGTAGTAGAAAATTACTAATTACATATAAATAACGCAAATTTTTCTTTCATATTTCGTCATCAGAAGAGTGGTAATACCTCGAAGCCTGTTGGCTAGATAAAAAGAGGGTAAAATTTGTTTGTATACACGGTGATTTGGGAATTCCGGGGAATGAGATTTCTGATGGCTTAACTCGACTTAAAACAGGGGAAGAACCTTCTCAAGGATCTCAACCATTTATAGGAATGACTAGAAGGCAGGTCAACCAAGATCTAAATAAATGAATTTACAGTGTTCTATTGAAAAATAGGAGAATATAAGAAGAAGAAGAATTGTAGAAGAAGATAAGACTTATAGATAGGATGCTAAGATCCGGTAACAGCCTGATAAAGACCTTAGTTGCTAAACCACAATAGGAGGACTCTAAACTAACTCGAAGACACTTGATCTTAGTTCATTAACATATAGGGAGGTTGAAGAAATAAATTTAACTTACTGGTACGATGTGTGGTGCTAGTGGAGTTGTTGTTGGAAGGCTGCGCGGTTACCCGCAGCACTCAGGGCTTTCGACCCATTGTGCCTGCCGCTAGTCGAGAGCTATTGGAAGAGACTCGTGCTATGCGCAGAGGCCAACACTCGTTCTAGGAGAAGCTCTCTAATGTCCTAGAGCAAGAGAAATGCTGCACAGATGGTTGTGTCTCCTAACCATGAGGCAGGCACAGCGACAGAGGATGAGAATGGAGTCCTCGTCATCGTATCCGCACAACCTGCGCCTTCTAGTGTCACTAAGGCCGATAGTGTTAAGGTGCTTGTTGAGATGTCTGTAACGTGTCAACGGTCCTGTGACAATCCTTATGCTGTTACAACTTAGCGCAAGTATTGATCGAGTTGCGTTCGACCAAGGCCCTTCAATTAAGAGCCTGGCTTGTCGCAGCTCAGTCTCGTTCGACCATTCTTCCTCTGATCTTTTCTTGATCCAGTTTTCAATAGACCTCATTACATACATGACATTACATAACTAGGAGGAAGTCCGAGTACCGGTTCAGGCCCTGTAAATTGTGTACTCGAATCTCTTTTAGCAAGTGCATCGACTCCTGTTATGTTGTGATGACCCGGTACCCAGGTGCTAGTGAAGTTACACTCATGAGGTTTTTAGAATCGAGGATTTCTTCCCACCATGGGGAGGAGGTGAAGATCCTTACATGGAAAACTACGGTAGGGGTTGGATAACCCAGCTACTGTCACTAATTTTATTAACTATTTGGACTATACGTATACAAAGGAACAAGAAACGGTGGTAATGAAGATTATTTTGGCAGTGAAACGGACATTAAATAGTGTGTTTCGGCGTATTCAACCTACGTGTGTCTTTAAAAGGATCTACAAAAATAGCTCCAACAAATCACAACTCTCAGACTTGTTCTTCTCTTGCTGCGTTAGTTGTGCAATGGGTAAATTAAGCTAAAAAGTGAACCAGATAAAATGAACCCGATGTAAGCAACCAAAACCGGAATGAAAGCCTACTTTTTCATTTTTAATATATTTTACTATACTCTCGATCTTGAAGGGGGTTGGAACCTTTAATGTGAAGATATCCCTGACGTAGTTTTCCACATAACACCAAAACACTATACTGCACTCGACGCGCGTTTCGCCAATCAAGTTGCATCATCTCCAAATGATGCTAACTAGGTTGGCGGAAGGTGCGTTGAGTGCAGTATAGTGTTTTGGTGTTGGTGTCTGTACAGTACTTAACAATGAAATGTATGCATTTCACGACACATATATTTCCACAGTATTGATAAGCTTTTTATTAAATTTTATGCGAATTCTTTTTCAGTGTAGATTGAACTACGATGATTTATTGATTGCAAATACAGATACATATTTTTACCGACATAAAAGTCTACCATGTTATTTATTTATTGCAAATTTCCTCTAACTTGTTCAAAAGTTCTTGTTCATAAAGAAGTTACAAGAGTTTCAATACCGCTATAAACTTGACAACATAACAACTTGTAACCTATGATACCATCCCATTTAAATTGCAACTTTCTCACCTTCTTCCAGTGCCGTAGTTAGGCGGGGGCTAAGGAACTTAGTAGTGTTTGGACATGTGGTAAAATCTGAGGAAATCTGATCTGAAATATTCAAGCACTAATTGAATTCAGCAGCAGTCACTTCATAGCGTTCGTCCTTTGGAATCATCAGGTTTTTTCTTCGATGATGACGATGTTGTTGCACAAGCCTTTATACCATCTCGATATGTGGATACACTAAAGACATTTTTAGCACTAGAATTCCGTCATTAAGTCCCGTTGAATTGATAGTTTCCAAAAGATGAAGCTACAGCTTCCTAATATAACTTCCAAGGATGTTTTGTAAAATTTGGATTCCAAATCATTCAGTGTCTCAAAATTCAAACTTTCCACGGTCTGAAGGTTTGCCAGATATTGTTTTGGATTATGGATACCAGATATTATGGATAGTTTTATGGCTGCCTAAGTTCGAAGTCTTCTCCAATCGAAGAACATAGCACCCAGGAGTTCAAGGACTTTATAATGTAACATGTTGGACTGATATGGGTTAATATCTGAGGAATATAAAGGAAAATATAATTTATAATAATCTGTAGACGTCCGCGGACATATATGGTTCAGCACTGATTTTTTCCTTTGAGTATCCTTTTCAAATCTGTCTGAATCGTTTGAACAGGACATTGGATTATCGCTCTCCTTTTCTATGCTTTACTCTGCCGCTCTTTGCATGCACAAAAAGGAAAGGCTTGGGCTTTATTCAAAGACTGCGATCTATCTAAAAATAGACTAATGATTCGATAGGGTTTTTGCGTGGGGTTGTTGTGCAGATGACATGATGAATCTTGTGGCTTTATTAATCACCGATAATACCAAATGTACCTTATAATGGATCTGAGAATTTTACTTTATTCGTCATTTTAAAGGAGTGTATTCCTTATTTGTTTTGTTGACTATCTTGTAGACTGACTGATAAAGGTATTCGTAGGACCAGCTCAACTCTCTGCTCTGTTTGATTTTATAGGATACAGAGGGTTTTAAAGATATCCCGGGAATTTAAAATATTTTAATAAATTAAAAATACAAAATTCAAATTAAAAATGCTCAATAAGACTAATCTTTTTATGTCACTCTGTTACTCAGTGGTGTAGTAACCTATATAAAGCGTACAGCAGTGGTCTATATACAGCGTGTTGACAAAACAGAGTCGATCCATAAAAAAAGTTAAATGTCAAATATTTTTAAAAGTCAAAGTAAATAAATTAGGTACTTTACATCTTTTGTCTTTATAAAAATTATATATCACAACCAAAGCAAACAAAATAACATTATTACCACAATACCTTGAAACCTACTTTAAATAATATGTCCAACTTTGATTAGAGAACATAAATAGTTGTGCCTCTATTTAGTTTTATATTTAAATTTTTTCTGTAGTTATATTTTTGTAGATATACTTTAGTATCGCTGATAAGGAGCAACAACTCAGAAACATTGATGTTTGAAAGAACAAAGCAGCCTCGTTCGTCAATACCTTGTATATTTTTCATATAAAAAATGGCGAAACGTGAGCGATCAAACATGGACCACGGAAAACCATTTCGGAAGGTCAACATAATTCACTTGAGAAGTGTATTTTAAATGTCAGATGCTAATCGACATTATACAGATATACAGGGTGTCGACGGAAAGTTTCGTCTTTGATTATCTGCCAAAGGATTTTCCATGGAAAAACCAGAGACAGGTCGATTTTTATTTGAATGGTGACACAATTTTATTATCTAGTATTGATATTTGTACAGGTTGTCCCAAAAGGACAGGTTTAAAAAATATAAGTTGTGGTAAACCTCTTCTTTTTGGGATATCCTGTATAAATGTAAATAATATAAAAATATGCCCCCTTCAAATAAAACTCGACCTGTCTCTCGATTTTCCATGGAAACCAGGCCTTTCACGGATAATCGAGAATGAAACTTTTCATAAAGTGGATACTCGAAGCGGATGGTTCTTTATGAAACATCGTGAAAATAATTGTTTTGAAAAAACATTGATTTGGATGGAACATTTAGATGTTCCAAGAAATATATAGAAAACACTCTATATACTAGTATTTCGGCTTATTAGGCCTTTTTCAATAGAGTAAATGTCTACTAAATGTTTTCAAGCGCGTTTTCGTTATTCATTTGTTTACGAGCACCTACCCCCGATTGATCCTACCATCTAGTAAAGCCCGAGTTTTTAGTAGGTACCTTTTCTAAGAAGGGCGAAAGTTTAAAATCTATCTGATCATTCGTAGTACAAGGATTTATAATTAAAGATTTTTTAATTTCTAATTGCTCTAACAGATCTAAGCGCTTTCCTTTCTTTTCACGATGCAGTACCTTTACATTTTTCTGATCTATAAAATTATTGTTTTCTATACAATACGTCGAAAATCCTGAATTTTTTGCGTTATTTAGTATGGATTTTTTATGTTCTTTTATTCTAGCTTCAAAACTTCTACCGGTTTGACCCACATACACGGCATTACAATCCGCGCAGTTAATTTGGTATACTCCCGATAGTTTTAATTTATTAACCCTTTCTTTGTTGTTTATCAAAATCCTCCCAATATTACGCTTGTTGACACTAATCGTTTTACACCCGTTTCGTTCTAATCTGCGAGCTATTTTTTCACTATAATCTGGGACGTGATTAATATAACTATAGGTGGCTTCTTTTTCCCGAATATTGTAAAACTCCCGACGAATGAATTTCCTCCTTTTGTTTTTTATCATGTTATCTATTAGTTTTTCTTTATATCCGTTGTTTCTTGCAATTTGTTTGATTGTACTTAATTCTTTTTCAAAATCTACTTTTTCTAGCGCAAACATTAGAAGCCTATGTATTAAACTATGGAAAACCGACTTTTTTATTTACCAGGACTGCTGCGAACTTACTGGTATAAAGACAGAAACTTTTCGTTCACTCAGCCTGTAAATTGAATTAAAGTTCAGTTTTATAGAAAAATAAAATGTACTTGTGATTATATTTAACTTGAACTATAGCTGCGACTTACAGACATTGTCGAGTAGTGATTCGAATATATTCGCAGTCCTCAAATATATCTGTGAAGTGTATAGTTAGCGTATTTATTTATTTTCCTATACCTACAATGATAAATCACCACGAGCGCTTCCTCGTCTTGTTTAAAGTTTTATTTTTAATTTCGAATCTGGCGCAAATTATTATGTTTACTCTCTGACAGAAAACATTCATGTTCAAAAGTTGTTTCCGCAATGGTTTACGATTTAAAATGAAACACGGAAATGCTTAATTCCGGCTTATGGAAGAATTTGGGGAACAAATTCCAGATGTGGCTTTTAATTTAAACGCATAGGCACTACAGCAACGGTAATCGGCTTCTTGTTTTCGTGAAACGGGGTGCGTTAGTGGAAATTCGGAACCGGTGAACTGCGGGAAAGCATAAAAGTTATCAACAACGTTAGGAATTTTATCGAAATAGTATTTTAGGTGAGGTACATTACGAGTATTACAGTACGAGTTTTTTTACGGAAAGTAAACGAGTACTGTAAACATCTAATGGACGTGTATCGTACGATATCCATATATATTAAAACGCGTCGATTCTGTCTCCCTCTAAATTCCGTTGCCGAATCCGCAAAGTTTCAAAGCTATCTCCTCCGTGGGGCAATCTCGGAACGATCTCCGCGGACCATCGGAGGACGCCCCCGGCCTTTCTCCAATGCGTAGGGGTATTTTCGTCCCGTTTCCTACGCGTTTTCCCAATTTAAACGCCTTTTCAAAAAACCTCTGCAAAATTTTCGTCGATCGCCGTTCGGCGAGAGAGATGCGGCTAGCACCGGCGTTTGGCCTCGCGCCTAATGGTCCCGTCACGCCCGCCGAAATACCGACTTTTCGCGGGACTCCCTAGACCCGTTTTCTAATTTTACGGCCTCGAGACCCGCTTCACGCGAAAGTTCCGTCCTTTCTCTAATCCTTTGAGATTTTTTTTCGAGACCGTACGTCCACTCCTTTTACGTCTATTTCGTCTTCGAAAATCTCGAGTCGCATCCGTCTCAACTTCTATCTCATTTTATATGCCCATATGAGATTACACTAACGAGACAAGCACCTCCCACGAAAACTGTCAAATTAATTAAACTTCAGATAGGTTATTTTCCTACGAGAAATATTGCTAACGGAATTAATAGTACTGACTGCCAAACATTTCTGATTACCAAAATACTGAAGCGAAATGCTTTTCCAATGAGAAAATCGGTAAAAATTATTTTTTCAGGTTGACACGTACAGTTTACATACTTAAACGTCTCAAGGTAAACATTTGACAACAGGCGTGGTAGCGCAAGGGGAAAGTAGTAGAATTCAAAACTTTATAATGCTGATTTCGCGAGTTCGAGTCTCGCTGCAGGCAAATTTTTTTTTTTTAATTCCAATTATTTATTAGTATTAGTATTTAGTTATTCTGTTTCATTATCCATAGCTTTTATTCTTTTTGCACGTAAAGTTTGGAATTAATTCGTTAATTTTGGCAGTCTGTTAAATTCTTGATTTTAGCTTACAAAAGTAAATACCTATCTACAATATTTTTGGTCCCATTGATAAAATTGACAATAATGTTTACTTAAAAATAAATTCTACTTTCAGTACTTAAAAAATTATGATGTTTTACCATCAAGAATAGAGTACCCTTACAATTCATCAAGATATTAAGAAAAATCGTTTAGTATAATTACATCATCACAAAATTTCTTTAATATGTATTTTCTTTAAAATAATATTATTTTAGATGCATTTGTCACCCGAAGGGTGACTCCAGGCCGCAGGGCAGGACCCCCGGTAGGGCTAGAAATGGGAACGAAAATCGCGATAGCGATTTTCTCCCATTTCTAGTTTTATTTTAAACTGTCTTTGTTTTAAAATAAAAATGAATTATACATTTTAAACCAATAATTAAAATGAAATCACTATCTTAACAGCCTTGACATGCAAGGTGACATTAACATGACGTTAACATTCTTTTGAAGTATCATAATTTGTTTGGTTGTATAATAATTTCGTACTCAGAGGAAATTTTAAAAAAATTCCCTATCATCGTAGCTTCACTGGAATGAATAGAAAAGCATTTATTTATATTTGCATGCCTCTTAGTTTTACTAAAGTAAAGCGAATAAATGTAAGAATTGATTTAAACTCAAAAACAGCTCCCTATTAACAAATACGGTAAAGTACTGCTAGGCAACATTACAGTATGAGTAGTGGTGAGAAACACACTGTAGTGCCCTCTTTGGGTCTGTGCTACTATCTGTCTGACAATTATTGTCAAATTGACAATAAATAAATAAAACAATAGACGTCAACGCTTGCAATTTGTATTTGTATTTTTTAAATAAAAACAGAAAGAGATACAGAAAAATGCCATGTGAAAAAATTGCCACATATTGTAAAAAAATAAAATAGTGACAGATTTTGCGACAGACATTTGCAAAAATTTGAGACTTCTTTTAGTACAAATATGACAGAAAATTAAATCCTCCTATTAATTTTCCCGAAAATTCAGTGGCGTAGTTAATCAGAGGTTACCACAGACAAGGCTCCCCCGTGTCTTCGCTACTGGCCGATATATTTATATGAAAATATACCGGAACTATTTTCTTTAATTAGCTATGTCATGTCTCCAAGTTTCTTCAGTCTATGTCATACAACTTCAGAGATAATTGAAAAATTTGGTATTTTTCAAAAACTTTATCGTGAAAACCAGTAACCTCTGGTCCTTGGTCTCTTAAGGCCTTTGGGCCAAAAATTACCGAATTAATCATCCTCCTTAATCTATGACTTGTACTTAAGATACACCCCGTATATTATAAATTGTAAATAACCCTCAAGACTACTAAATAACAAGACTATACGTCTACCCTGTTTTTGTGACATAATTTTATGTGTCATGATATTGATTTTGATACATTGAAATGAACATTAATGTGATGTTTCGCATTTTATCAGAAAAGCGACAAAGTATTCAACTAAGACAATACCTCTATACTTCACCCTACTCAGACTGACGAGGGTAAGAAAACATCTCGGAAAAATAATGAGACGTACAAATTTTTATAAAAAATGTATTACAACTCTTCTCTTGGTGACTGATTACGAAAATAACTCTTAATTTTTTTGCTCTAAGGGGGCCATTTGTAAAAATAGAACCGGGTTTGAAAATAAACTGTTCAGCGTGCGTGGCATATAAAAAAGTATGACATATAATAAGGCATATTAGTGATACTAGGTTGGATATACCATTTTAATTCTACAGGGTCCTGCACCACAGCTCCCTTCTTTTGTAGCTCATGAACTGGTGCCTTTATAAATTTCGTTCAAATTTGACTGCAAACTATTCGTAGAGAGGCACATTTTAAAAATATTTTCAAATATACAGGGTGCTCTAAAAACATGTACCATACTAAAGTTATGTTTTTTTAAATGGAACATACTATATATTTTTGCATTTTTGAATTCTGCATGCAAATTTGGTGTCAGTTTGTGTTATATTCCCTATAGCAAAACTTAGCCGTTTCGAAGATATTCGACATTTTATAGAAAAAATTACATTTGTTACAACTATTTCAAAGTTACATATCTTACACAATTGAACAGCGTTTACTTTAATTTTTATATTTCAGATAGTTTAGGCATTGGCCTTTCTGAAAATAGCTAACAGAAGTCTGTAATACATACAGAGTGTTTAATATTTACTGAGCAACACGTCAATTTTGAAACGTGCAAAACTAATTTTTTTTAAATAGCACACCCAGTATATTATTCTACAGTGGAAAGTACCATTCAATTCTGAATTGAATGATATGGCATTGTCTTATACCTATCTCTTAAGGTGCTCAAGATATAATCAATTTTATAATACAGTGCTCGAAAATTTAAGTTACCCCGATTCTAAGTGGCTTCGAATCAAATAAAACAACTAGAAACATTTCAAATTTATTGTCAGTTGCTTTGAGTCTTATTATGGCTATGATTAAGCACAAAATGTAAAAAATTACATCGATGTTAAATAAGTGTTTACAGATTTAATTGTTACGTAACCCTATAAGAAGAAGTCTAATTTTGTACATCAAATTATGCTTTAGGAAATCGGGTCACCTGGTAAAGACAACAAAACAACTTGTGTAATTTGTTTGCTGTCAAACTTGGTGTCGACAATTTAAGTTAATTACAAATATTTATACTTATTTCAATAATTTTGTTGTTAGTTTAGTTGTTATAGTTAGTTAAGTACTTAGTTTAGTTAGTTGTTTCAATTTATTTTTATAATGAAGTATAGTAAAGAAGAGCTAGCTCACATGATTTCTATATTATTTCAGTCTGAACGAAACAACTGTCTCTTAACGAATAGAATTTAACCGTCAAAGTTTTTGAAAATTTATTATAAGATTGTAGACTGTGAATAATTATTTAATATTGATGTTTTTGATGATTGTTGATAATTTTTTACATTTTGTGTTTAATCATAGCCATAATTATATTCAAAGCAACTGAAAATAAATTAAAAATGTTTCTAGTTGTTTTATTTTATTCGAAGACCACTTAGAAAAGGGGTAACTTAAATTTTCGAGCACTTTATTATAAAATTGATTATATCTTGAGCACCTTAAGAGATAGGTATAGGACAATGCTATATCATTCAATGCAGAATTGAATGGTACTTTCAACTGTAGAATAATATACTGGGTGTGCCATTTGAAAAAAATTAGTTATGCACGTTTCAAAATTGACGTGTTGCTCAGTAAATATTAAACACTCTGTATGTATTACAGACTTCTGTGAGCTATTTTCAGAAAGACCAATGCTTAAACTATCTGACATATAAAAATTAAAATAAACGCTGTTCAATTGTATAAGATATGTAACTTTGAAACAGTTCTAACAACTGTAATTTTTTCTATAAAATGTCGAATATCTTCGAAACGGATAAGTTTTGCTATAGGGAATATAACACAAACTGACACCAAATTTGCATGCAGAATCCAAAAATGCAAAAATATATAGTGTGTTCCATTTAAAAAAATATAACTTTAGTATGGTACATGTTTTTAGAGCATCCTGTATATTTGAAAATATTTTCAAAATGTGCCTCTCTACGAATAGTTTGCAGTCAAATTTGAACGAAATTTATAAAGGCACCAGTTCATGAGCTACAAAAGAAGGGAGCTCTGGTGCCGGACCCTGTATAGGTAGTCAAATATATTGTGGGTATACCTGAAAGCAAATAGAATCTTTACGACTTGATTCTGTATCAGATGTGTTACTTTTAACGACGTTGTTAATATTTTGCTCCAAACAGAGGCTATATTTTTCAAAAATATGCACTTCTGATTGGCTATAAATTTTCACAGTACCGTTAAAATTGATATACGAGGGGAATTCTTCATTTAGTGTTTCTAATATAGTTAGCTCGCTGAAAAGTTGATTAGATTGTTATTTACTGAGTTAGCAGTCAAAGTCCGAGTTTTTTTAATGTAATAGTTACTAATCCAGTTATTTTATGGTTTCTGCAGGATTCTAAAGAGACATTTCGAAATTCCTCAACTTTTCAAAATGAAAGACAAAATCCAAGATTCATATCTATTCCATTCGATCCTCGTTTCACCCGTGCGGGTTTGGTAAGGTTTTTAAAAATATAGGTATGCCAATGGTTTATTCATCGGTAAATAAACTACAAAACTTTTAGGCAATCCAAAAGACAAAATGGAAAGTCTGGAAAAGTCGGGGATTTACGAAATTAGCTGTAAAGACTGCGATCAAAAGTATGTTGGACAAACTAGAAGGTCAATTCAAATTAGATTCAAGGAACATATGGTTTATCTCAAAAAATATGGTAGAACAGATAAGCGTACTGTCGCCAGAGACTTATACATCTTGTATAAGTCTCTGGTGTCGCCCAACATGCGTTTGAGAACACCCATAAGATAGATAGTAGCAATTTAAGACAAGTTTGGAATGTAACAAATTCCAGACAGTTGGATGCATTTGAGAGTTAGGAATTTGCAAAGTGTAAAAATAGTATGAATAGTGACAGAGGGCCAATCCCATACAGCCCGCTTTATTGGTTAGTAAATCACGATTCACTGATCCGTCGCGATGGTTCACTAAATCGTCGCAAAGGTTCATTGAACCGTAACAATAGTTTAGGTGTAAATAGGATATAGTGTTAGCATATAGGTTTAGGTTCAATCATCTCCAGATGATGGCAACTTGGTTGGCGAAACGCTCGTCAAGTGCAGTATAGTGTTTTGGTGTTATGTGGAAAACTACGTCGGTGTTATCTTCATACCAAAGGTTCCAACCCCTCTCAAAGTCCAAGATAGGAGTAATGTGATATACTTTAGGTATTAGTCACAAGGTATACTTAATATAAAAGGTTATTTGTTGGGTTATTCTAAGTAAAATGCGTTCTATAAACACATCTTGTATCGCTCTTCCATTACGAGATACAAGGTCTTAATAATTTCAATGTTTAATCCTGGCTCTTCTTTTGAAAAAATGAGATAGCATGAAAGTTGTGCTTTGTAATTAATCTAGTCAAATATTTCATGATATTTCGATGAAAAATGTGATAGGATATACATGCAGGACAGGATGTAGGATCAAAAGTTCTGTAATTTCGAAAGATTCTCTGTCAATTTATCTGAATTTTGGGTATTTCTATGCCATATCTTGTGCCTTCAATGTAGAGATGGTATATCATATAAATTTCCTTACAGCTAGCTTTATATCTAAACATGTATTCATGTTTACTGTACATAAAACACTTATTTGTTGATTAAAATTGTTTCATAACATAACTTATTTTGTATGCGAAAAAAGGTAAAGAAGCTGAGGCTGTTTCATTGCCGTGCTATCATGTAAAATCTTATTCTCTATTGACGGTGATATAAACGACGTCAGCGATATAAAAATAAAATTAATCGGTTGAAAGAGAGGGCCGGACAGGTATGTACTCACATGACAACTAGAGAAAGACCAAAGGAAACGATTTTCCGGGTGGATCAAATCCCCGCACTCACATCGCACCTCTCGGAATCAAGTTGGCCGGTAACAGTTGAGGCCCGGTCTTACGCTGGCATTCGGGCAAAAAACAGACGACGTTCGCCACGCGTACGAGTGATCGAGTGTGCCGTGAGATCATCTGGGAAAGCGACGGCGGCTTGGAAAATAGCTGCGCAGATCGACCTCGCGTCGCCATGGTTACAGGCGGGAACTTGGGCAAAAACACCGATTATGTGAGTTTTCGCAAGGTGGCGGTCATCGGGCGTTTGGAAAAATCGGGCGAAGGCGCCGGTATACAAACTGACTATTTTAAACTACTCTTAATAATTAAATTTTTTTATTAATTGTAACCTACATATTTTGTTAGTTAATTGCTTATATTTAGAAACTCCTTTACTTAAAAAATTTAACAAAGAATTTTGTTTAAATTGATAAACGTTTAACGTTTAACTGTCTCTGAAGGGTTAATTTTTAGATAGCCTGTATAACTATGACACTTAAGGCTTTATTTATAGAAAGTTTAAAATTTTATTTAAATAATCGTGAATCATGTACCTACTCTTCCGAATCGACAACACCCAAACATGAAGTATCTCGAGAATATATTTTAGGGCCTCTATTGTTTATTCTAGAAACATTAAAATATATTTTTTCATGATTGGTTTTGCTATTTTTTTCCCTAAAATGCAGTACTTGGATGTGCAGATGATGCTACATTTATAAATAAGAATAGAAATATTATTATAATCAAGCTGATATTAGTGGCTATGGTAAGAAGTCAGCATTTACCGATTTTTAATAAAAACTCAATTTAAAAAATCAAATTATAAAGCATATATAAAGTTGATCACAGATATAGTATTTCAGCTCTCGTTTGCGGCTCGCGCAAGATAATCGCGTAGTTCATCTAGAAAAATGACATTTTCTTGATTTGTTATCCGTTATACGTCATATATTTTCCTGTAAGTAACTATATACACGGTGTTACATTTATTTTGGCCACCATTGGGATCTCGAAAACTGTAAGAAATACAGGGTGGCTCAAATTAGAAAAAAGTTGCACAATTTTATGCTGCTGAATCAAATGGCTGTACGTTATCTGCCAAATATGCATTCCTTCGTGAGTTATAGGGAAAAAAACCAAAACTGACGATTTACAAAATGCCAAATATCTCCACTATAAAGAAAGATAGAAACTTCAAATTTGAAACTTATACATTATTGATAATGGCGAGACCAAAAACTTAGTTAGATATTCTCTAAGCTCTTAAGATTTTGAGATGCGATAGTCAACTTTTTTATTTCTTATGAACGCCTTATTGGATTTTTATGTCATCAGATGAAACGTTTTATTCAACTTTACAACGATGTATTATATGCTAAATTAAAATTTTGAAAGTGAGGAGAAATAATAATAACAACATAACATAACAACATAACAACAATAATGTAGGTACATTGTATAGTTGGCAGTGGAAATAAAATATCATATCATGTAAGTATATTTATATCTTATATATGTATATCTTAGGAAATACAAAATTTATACCTAATGCATCAACGAAAGGAATTTTATGATAATTTTATTGTTCCAGCGTGATGGAAGATGGTGCTCCACCACATAATTCCAGAGCCGTCCAAGATTACCTAAATGATAGATTTCCGCAAAAGTAAATTGGCACTAGAGGATCCACTTTGTGGCCAGCTAGATCGCCAGATCCGAACCCCCTTAATTATCTTTTATTGGGGGTTATATAAAAGGCAAGGTGTATGTGTGAGAGAATTTCCGGGAATGTGGAAGAATTAAGGAATAGCGTAGAATTAGTTCAACGTGAAATTGGGCCAAGTATATGAATCGCGTCCGTCCAAAATATTTCTAGTCAGCTTTTACAGTACGATTGGATTTCTCGAATTACTTGAAACCAGAAATAATCATATAAATTACAGGTCACAAGAAACTAAGTGAAAAGTATGATTTAATTAGTCATTTTGCTTCTTCAACTGACAAATATTTCCGATCGCAATATTTCTCTCCACGGGAGTTGAGAAAACTTCCTTCCAACTCTTTTCAAACTTTTAAAGTTACAGATTTTAAAACCCCTGCAGCGAATCTTTCAATCGTTATTCTCATTAAATTAAAAAACACTTTTAGATACAATGTTTGACTTGCATTAATAAAGGACTGCGTGTTATAAATTTGTTATTAAATATAGATCTGAAAAATAACCATTCTGAATTGTCTACCTTTTTTTTTTTTTTTTTTTTTTTTTTTTTCGTTTATTTAACGTCGGCCTATTTCCGCGACTAAGGCCAATCACCGACGCCAGGAGACGAGCAACCCCCAACCTGGAAATTTTGCCGAACCCCCACTTTTTATAGCAGGGTAGGGATGGTACGTCTTCTACGCAAATCTCGCCTAAATTTGCATAGCTTCTGTGAATTCACCGACGTACAGGCCACTAGAAGATGCGGGCAAGCGCCGACGGTCTTCCGTGCATGGTCACCCATCCAAGTACTAACCGCGACCTACCTTGCTTGCCGCTCATATCGTTAATATGAACGCCAAGTGAATTGTCTACCTACGTCATCGTCAACCTATCGGGTAGTCTATGGTGACGGTCCATTAAAAGTATCTGGAGAACCAATTAAGCTATTAATTTGGAATTTGAGGTGAAGTCAGAGTGGACTATGATCTATTTGATGAAAATATTTTGCAGTTTCTACCACTTCCGGTTATACCGGAAGTCGATAATAACTTCGTTATTTTATATGGGACACCCTATATATTATTGCATTTTTGGATTCTACGTGAGATTCTAAACACATTTCATGTAGGATGTCCTATACCTATCTTCAACTGTTTTTGAAATATTGACAGGTGAATAATGACATTTTTCAACTTTGACACCCTGTAAAATCTAAACGGTTTGAGATCAAACAAAACGGTTTGCACATTCCTAATCTTAACTTTTCATAAGCTATCGCTTGACATTAATTCCAGATTTAACCAAGAGATTAAATTTAATCGAAAATTTTTAAATTCTATAAAATCTGACACACTGTATTTAGGACAGTTTACCCTTTTTAGGTTTACCAAACAAAGATATAAATTGTCAATAGATGAAAGCACTGTCAATAGTACAAGATGAAAGAGGAAATCTGAAAAGTAATCGAAATCATTAAAATAGTTATAAGAAAACGTCTAGAATATCTGATAACTGTCTTTTGCACGCCTTCAAGATATATTTGAACTGCTTGTTTAATTCCTTTCTCCTTTCAAACAGCCTTTTGTAAATTGTTAGTAGAAAAGAATAAATGTACAACATATTAAGCATATTATGATAATCTATTTCGCTCATTTGCAGTCACGTGTTCTGGACTGCACACTTCATTCTCGTATATTGGCGATTCCAAAAATGAATGCGCCCTCTGCATGAAAATATTTGAACCTACTTAAAAAGTAATTTTTGGAGGCTTATTGCTGATATAATGATAAATAACACGCATTTGGGTTTGTTTAACGTAATAATTTAGTGGTGCTTGTGATTTTTTGGTATTACAAAGTTAAAAACGACGTGGTTAGCATTTGTGCATCTTTATTTTTACATTTTAAAATGGCATTCAAAAGAAATCAGCACACACAAACTGCCGTGTTTATAGGTGTCATTCCACAAAATGTGTCAATAGAAGTGTTTAACATTACAGATAGGTAGAAGTTTGCCTTAGTATAAGAAACTGTTTCCCATTCATTTCTCCAAAAGGCATGTAACATTTTAATAACAGAGAATACGTTTATTTACACAACATAACCACTTTGCTGCTGTTTTTGTCTATACTTTTCTATCATTAGTCTTATAAAAGCAGAATATATTTTAAGTTAAACATTATTTAACAAAAAACAAGCACTAATATGGTATCACCATACAGTTTATCACAATTATTTTAGTCCAAAATGTAAGTAAACAAAAACTAAGGTACCTGTTTCAACCCAAAAAATTCATATAGTTAGCAATGAAGCACTTATGGGACGTTTAACTACTTTTACCACTCTTTCTCCTTTATTTCACCCTAACACATGAAGTCACTATATTTATGGCAGTTGAATGCTAAATTGCTAGATAATATGATATGAAATGCAAAGTTTTTACTCGTGTTCATCCATATTTGTTTACAAGTTGCAGCGCCCTCATCGTTAATTTGAATCGCCAATACTGGATGAAGCTTCAACTTCCTTGTTGATATATTAAACTTACCAAAAACAGTCATCACAAATTGGATTCGACGGCAGAAGCTCAGAGGATAATTCCTTAGTTAATATCTCACGCATCCAGTGATTACTCCAGAAACCCTGCCATATTTCAGCTGGATGGGTCTGAAAACATATTTAAAGCCCGCCCATTAAAAATTTACGGCGTTAATCCCAGTTTTATGGCACGACTACTATATATTCTTTAATGGGATACTTAAAATGATATAATTTGAATGATGTAATTAATTCACTCTTCAAGGACATATTTTAATATTGCTGAATGCTTCAAATTTATTAATTTATCCGACAGGGAGGGACAGAGGGGCGACGTGCTTTTCATACTAAATGGCGTCCAAGTCTGGTTTAATTACTCGGATGCTTTTTATGAAGTTATAACGATAAATTTAATGGCCCATAATTAATATTACTGCCCATAATTACTTATCTGTAGTGTGCTATAAATAGTCGTCCTGATTTTTTATGGTGATAAAAACGATTATTTTTAATATATTCTTATATGTCTAAAATAATACACTGATAGTCCAATTTACTAACAATTAGGTAGGTACTGAGTTTTAGGTCTGAATTGACAGTTGACATTTGAATTGACATTTGACATGTGAATTGACATTAACTAAGGATCTGAAAAATATTTCTGTAATATGCCTTGGTGTTTTTACATACAACAGTCTGTGTTCGAATTCAAAATTGTTGGCCAGCTTCTCGCGATGGTTCTGATATTAAGTATTTATTTAGTAACGTCGTCTAATTTATTTGTGGCATTTGTCTTCATCCGGAGTCTATTATTATAGAAGTACGGCTAGTTTTTATATTAGACCATCGAGTTGTTGGCTTAATGATATTTCCTAAAATGTTTCTCCTAGCAATATTTTGTATTAATGGCAACTATACGTTTTGTTATAGTAATAAAACAAGTTACCATAGTTAAAATTTAAGCTGGTTGCTAAAACAAAAGGATCATTTCCTGGTATGCTGGTGATTTCATATATATAATACTACTATATCGCGGGTAGAGGCCCAAAAATTCCGAAAACAACACGGCGCCGACATACAATCTCTATCCTTATCGAGAGTACCTTAGTCAAATATGCGCATGCGCACGAATTTCGCGACATCCAATAAGCATGCAGCATAAATACTGCATCTCTGTCTACCGACTTCTTTTAAAATAAGTTGAAAGTTGGGAAGTCTGTCAGCCTATAAACAGTGTGTCAGCTTCCGTAACCATGGAGATTGCGCATGCGCAAATCGAACAAAGGGTCTCTGGAACAGTATAGCACTATATCTTTTGTCCTTTAATGTTTTCGGAGAAACCGCTTATGGGCTATCATAGGAAACACGCGATATTGTAGTATTATATATATGGGTGATTTAACAAAACAGATTTGGTTGCTAGTAATAGGTAGGCTACTTGACGCCTACTTAATGCAGATATTTTCTTAGGGTTATTAAATTTCTACTTATGGTTAATAACAACTTCTTTTACAGTAACTCGTCTATTTGCTTGAATATTTCAATGAGTATTGAAATAGTCAGCAGTATAAGTTCTTTTATAATAAGTATGTAATAAAAGTGTATTTGTGTCCTGTTAACACGAAAATATTCGAAAGACTAAAACGCGTTGTTTTTTAAATTAAGTTTGTTCAAAGTTGTTTTTATCTGCATTTTCAACTCCTGTATCTGTAAAGGTGCATAACAGTTCTTGACTTGTATTCATGAGTTTCGTAAATAAAGTCTGCTACTTTGAAATAAAATTAAGATTTATAAACATTAGAATACTTTATTTAATAATAATTGAAACAGTAATCTAATATACGAGCATATAATCTAGTTCAATAACTTCCACTTCCATAACAACAGGACGATTAATACTTTAAAGCTTAGTCATAGCAATAAAAAATATAAAAACTGCATAAAACCAAGAGAGCGCGGCTATTAAAAGAACACTATATCCTCCGAGAAAGCTCCACAGAGCCTGAACTCATTTCTATTCAATACAGCCCTCAAGAATTGCGGGCATCTAGCCGAGTAACTGGCTGGTTTAACCGCCCCTACCCTCATTACATACTCCCTTTCACTCGGGGCAGGAAACACGGTGTTAATGGTGCCGCTGCGACCGTACTCCCCGGACTGCTCGCTGAGCATGACACTCGCCACCTTCTGGGCGTCAGAGAACATAGTCACAATCCTGTTACCGAGAGCTGAAGTGGCCTTGTTTTCTATTTCCACTTCCCTACCTACCACTAGGTTCGTCACTAGACTACTTAAATTATTATCTTGCACTCCTAGCGGATTAAATTTGTACTGCAACGAATTTACTTGAGAAACTAACAGCTCAAGCGTAGATACCTCTTGAATGAAAGCTTCGAATCGCCTTGGTTGGAATTTCAAGTCTCTAGAGATCCTTTCACCGTGCTTAAGCAGGGCATTTATGCGTACAGTGGCCTCTCTTAGTTCGCTAGCCACCAACTGACACTCATCAACTAGTCGATAGATGGCGGCATGGCATAGCACCGGTATTATGAGCTCGCATATCTGAGAAATCGTTCTGTAATCTAAAAATTGCAAAATCTTTTCCGCTTCGCGGGTGTCGTCGAACAGCCGTCTTTGTCTGTTGGCGGGCACCGGCTTGGCAGACTCCCACATTTGTACCCAGATGTTATTGTCCTCAATCATCATTCTGACGCTTAAATGACCTTTCTTCTGACCCCAGTCATCGAGATCTTCTTCTTCTATCCAATCTCTAGGTGAGTACCAACGTATAAAGTCTTCAACTACAGAGCCAGGGTTAGCAGCCTTGAATGATTCCATGTCTGACAGGAGTGAAGCGCTCATTATCCTTGCGCGAAGCTCGGAAGCTTCAGCATTGGATCCTAGTTTCAAAAGGACGTCGGTATCCTCTTCTAACTGATCTTCAGGTTTCAGTACAGGATCTTGAGTTACAGGAATGTACAAAGGATCTCCAGTCTTCAGCAGTTTCAGATCTCCAAATTTTGTTAGACGGCCGACCGGTTGGTTCCAGAGGGAAAGCTTTTCTTTCTTCTTCGTGTCCTCATCAGGTTTTTCAGTGCAGTCGTAAAATTCATCGTCTGTGGACGAGTCTTCAGCCGAATCGTAGTGGGTTTCCTGTAGGCTTTCCCTGGATAGTTTCCTTTCTATACAGCAGTTGAGCATCTGGAGCTTTTGGTTGAGAAGGCATGTGCGAAGGTCTGGAAAACCTGGGGTCAATCTGTAACAAAAAAAATACTATATTCAAATAAAGTAGGGCAAATGATTGTCTTTCAAAGAGGCAGTTAGGCAGTCTTTCAAAGTCCAGCAAAAATTCATTATTTCAAAAACGGTAAAGTTTGGGAAAATCGCTCGGACACGTCGATTTTCTTTTCTTTTAACACTTGATACCATTTTAGATACAAAAACTTTACTATTTACAAAGTAATGAATTTATGCGGGACTTTATGAATTCACTGTATATGTCTGCTAATAGTAAGAAGAATATGTCCAAAACAGAGAGAGTAAGTAATGTGTTAAAATATATTTTGACGATTTGTGAATAAATAATGTTTATGTAACTTTTGTTCTAGATCGGTTAACGTTTAATTTTTTATATTAACGTAGGTATTTAGAGAAGATTTAATAGAAGATTTATTAATCTTCTATTAAATAGGCTGACTATTTTTTTTATTGTTACGGAATAAATTAATTTAACTGTATTATATAAACTGCATAAATGGAAATGTTACAAGTAGATCACTGGATTCTGATTTCTATCTTAATTTTCTTAGCAGTGGCAAAAAATCCCTAAATTATTATGATGAAATGATATCAAACACGCTATAGTAAGGTGAGTAGTTTTCCCATTAATATAATAAATATCGTATTCTTTGCGGTTAAATGCAGAGCGAAAATATAATTTTATTAGCATTAAAAAAATTACAAACAGTTTATTATACTTTTTTATATTTTCCCACAAACCAGAAGAAATTGGAATTTCGTTGAGGCAAATCTGACAAAAAGAAATAATAATAAAAAAGTTTCAATATTAAATTAAAATAAAAACACAGTTTTCTTTAGTTTAAAAGTTTGTATTTATCATTTATCAATAACTATGTGTATTTGTAACATTATACATTGTGACAAAGACTCATGGTCCATTAGAATTAATCGGCGATGCCCAAGGCACTCTAAATTCAAATGTAAAATTAAGTTCAAAAAGTAATTTGACCGCTGAAATGTCACTTATGTTATACGGTTGAATTCAGAAAATGACGTAAATTCCAAAAATATAATAATATGCAGGGTGTTCTATATACAAATCGAGAGTTGGTATTACTTCCGGCAAAACCGGAAGTGGCAAAAAGGTAATTCTGAAGTCAAAAATGACTTTTAATAAGTATTTATCCGCCATGCTAAATTTCCAAATTGTATCTGAAAAAATAAAGGGTGAAAGGGGGTTATATCTTAATTCTGTGTGACACTGTATAGGTATTTTTTTTTATTATTTATTATGGTATTCATAATATTTGGAAGGTGATAAACGAAAATCATTGCCGCATGGTTAATTTTTCCAATAATTTCCAGTTTGCAAGTGCGGTGTTTGCCATGTTATCTGTTTTTCAGCATTAGCAATCTATTCTTTAAGGTTATGTAATACCTATCTTGGAACCGGAGTTTATTTCACATACTGTATTCCAATGAAAATTTGACGCCCCGTAATTTAGACACGAATAGGTTTTTCAACAATCGTAAAAACAGGTTAACCATATTATTGACACTTGTACAGGATATCAACATAGAGGGACTGGCTAAACTTGTACTTTTTAAATAGAATACCTTGTATATTTTTACAAATATCTAGAGGTTTGCTACGTTTAAAAATATAAGTTTAGTCAGTTTCTTTTTATCGAGATCCCCTCTATTAGTGCCAGTGATTTTAAAATTTGTCAAGTTTTTGTTAAAACACTCTATATACATGATTCAAAGTTTGGTTCTTTTGGGATTACACCACCTGTAAAATAACAAAAAACAGAAAACTAGAAGCATACAAATTAAATATTCAATGTGTAGTAACAAGGCAAACTTCTAAAGTTTGCCCTAAAAAACCACTGTATCATGTGTGATAAAATAATAAAAAAAATGTCAATCTGACAAAAATACTTCTTTTTATACAGAGTTCTTATCATACAAATATTCTACCGACTAAGAGTTGAGGATCAACTCGAAACGTATAGAAGAAAGCTAGTGAAGTGTTTAATTTCTTTTAAATTTTATTATGATTTTATTAAATTTTATTATTATTTTATTTAGACATATTTTAGAATATGACATACACTATTATAGAATTTTGTATAAAACTGAAAAACCACTGGTGAAATTTAGTTAATATATCAAATATTATTTTATCACACATTATATAGTGGTTTTTTGGGGCAAACTTTAGAAGTATGCCTTGTTACTACATTTTGAATATTTAATTTGTATGCTTCTGGTTTTCTGCTTTTTGTTATTTTACAGGTGGTGTAATCCCAAAAGAAACAAACTATGAATCATGAAAATGCACCACAAATAAGTTACAGATATTACTTTAAGGAGCCTTGGAGGTTAGACGACTGTCTAAGTTGAGAAACAAGTTATATAATTTCGGGTAATCCAGTCACCAGCCAGTGAATAAAAAACACTCTTTTTATTAATTCAAGCTTTCGAGAACTTTATTGTCTCTTCATCAGGAAAAAACTATAAAACATACTGTTAAGAATACTTCTACTAAAGCCTTATATTACTTACATAAGTGAGATTGCATAGGAACTTAGCTAAGTTTGACATCAACACAAAATTTGATAAAAAATCAAAATTATTTGAACACTAACACATGACATTAAAAAGTTATTATTGGCAAAAAATTATCACAGATTTACATGTTTAAGTTTTAAGGATGAGAGCAGACAAATTAAAAAGTATGTTACAGCAACTAGTTGCACATTTCTTAGACCAAAATGGAGTGATGACTGAATTTGAGATGAAAGACAGATGACACAGAACCACAGACTACAGAAAAATGGAATGTCAAAAATATGGAAAAGTTCGGATGTCTTAAGTGACATTGAGGTCAGTGGGGTTCACTGGTCTATGATAACTGAAATTTAATAAATTTGTAAAAATAATGGACAAATTGTCCATGTCAGATCTTTTGTTAATATGGTTATTTTCTTTAAAAATGCAACAAATTTCCAACTAAAGTCTTTTTTCTAAGTTACTCTCAGTAAAAAGAACACTAATGTCACTAAAATTAATGTTGTGTTGCAAGTCATTGGCATGTTGGGCTAACATGCAAGTGTTTTTATTTAATCTAATGTCACTTTTATGAGATGTGATTCTATCTTTTAATTTCCTTCCCGTTTGTCCGATATAAATGCCTTCGCATTCGTTACAGCTTAACTTATACACCACATTTGACTGATGCAAAATGGGATCTTTGTCCTTTAATTTTGAAAAGATATTGGAAATTGAAATTTGATTTTTAAAAGCAATTTTAATATTGGGAATTTCAGAAAATATTTTTTTTAATTTAAATGAAACATTATCAATATACGGAATTGAGAGATATGTAAACTTGTTTCTTAGCATGTCCATAGGAACCTCGCCAACACCCTGACCCAAAAGCGAGGGATGTAGCACGTTATCTCTGCTTCTATTGAATAGTAGTTTGTTGATAAGATTTTTGGGATATCCACTCTGAAGAAAAAAAGACGATAGTTTTCTTAAACCTTCTAACACCCTCGTAGGGTGTGATGTGAGTACTACTCTATTTTTCATACCCAATACCATATTGATTTTTTGTTGAAAAGGGTGGTACGACTCAAAATGTAGGTACCTTCCTGACGATCCAGGTTTTTTTTATATATTACTTTATATACGTTTTTTGAATATTCCCAACTGTGGAAAAATAGTCTCTAAAAGAAGAACGACTTTCTAGTAGGAAATCAACAAACTAACAAGCATTACGCAACAGTTTTTAGACACGGTTATATAACAACATATTCAAATTTCTGTTGCTTTTTTAGTAATTTGCGAAAACGTATATATTTGTTATTGTTTTCCCGTGGAATATGAAACTTTCGCTGAAAATACAAACACACACACTTTTTTTCAACGCGTACGTACATTGTGTTTGCACGTTCTCAGATCCCTGTCGCAATATTTTCCTCAATATTTCCACGTTTACTACAACAATACGTCCGGCAATGATCCATATTATTAGTGCACCGTGTGTAATAAAGGAAAACATATAATTATATCCTTTGTTAGTGTGTGAACGCATTTGCTGGTGAGCACAGGGTGGCCCTTCAAAATGGTCATTATATTCATCCTTTTATTCCACATCGTAGGTATTTCTTCGTTTTATATTATTTATATAATATTATAATATTTGTTACATTGTTTTCGTAAAGTAGTGCGTAAATTCGTTTTTTATAAATACCAAACGTTTTAAAAATCGCTGGGACCCGTCGGTTTTCTTTTATTTTTGACCTTATTTTACATATATTTTGTCGATATAAAATTTAATATTTTAAATGGGACACCTTGTATTTTTTTACATATTTGGAAAGAACTATTTTTTACGAATACGGTCATATAATGTGTAATGAGTCTATCTCTAATAATAAGGGAGATATGCCCAAAAAAGTGTACCATAAGAGCAATTGTGTAGAAAAAAAATATCGATTCATTACCAGGCGAGTCTCTCTCAAACATATCCTTCCTCCTAAATTTATTTGAAATTTCACAGGCGTATTTTCTTCTTTTGCTCTGTTTTATTATATACAGGGTGTTAGTTAAACATGCGGCAAAAATTCAAGAGGTTATTTCTTGAACTATTCTAAGGATATTTTATCCTTTGATGATTTTTGAAAAAGCGCTTTGTTGCGAAGATATAGGGCGAAAAAAATTTTCAACAAATAACAATTTATTACTAAAAATTACATGTAACATTTCTGAACCTACAAGAATTATTCAAAATGGCTACCTCCAACTCGGATGCAACCATCTAATCTTCTCCTCATAGACTCCCGAACTCTTTCAAAAACACCAGGGTCGTTTCTTATTGAGTTACACCCAGCAATTATCCGATCTCTTAAATCGTCCACATCTTCCACTGGCCTAGTATAAACTAATGATTTTAGATGGCCCCATAGGAAATAATCCAGGGGGTTTAAGTCCGGGGATCGAGCAGACCATACGTGAGGTGCACCTTGGCCAATCCAGCGATCTCCGTAAGTTGCTGTTAAAAACTCTCGAGCAATTACACTAAAATGAGGTGGTGCACCATCATGCATAAACCACATTGCCTGTCTTATAGCCCATGGTACATCCTCCAAAAACTGAGTGAGCGTTTGTTCCAAAAAGTTGCAGTATACTTCGCCGGTAAGTCTTCCTGGTAGAAATACCGGTCCAATTAGCCAGTCACCCACAATTCCAACCCAAACGTTCAACGAGGATGTTGAAATCGATCTTCACAAATCTCATGTGGATTTTCGTCAGCCCACACATGGTTATTGTGGAAATTCCTCATTGCATTTCGCGAGAAACTGGCTTCATCGGTAAAAAGAATCAGCGTAAGTAGTTGAGGGATTTCAACCAATGCGTGCAAAAGCCACTGACAAAATGCAATACGTGGAGCAAAATCCGCAGGAAGAAGTGCCTGAACGCGTTGAATGTGGTATGGGTACAACAAATTTCTCTCAGAATTTTTCAAGCAGTCCAATTACTTACATTCAAAGTATTTGCAATTCGCGTAGAAGTATCTAGATCTTCTTCTATCATGTCCAGAACATTATCTTTACGTCTACCGTTCTTACAGTCCTTGTCCTTCCTGGTCCTCCACTTCGCTTCAATGTTCCCGTTTCTCGAAGACGTTGACGAATACTTTGAAAGATTTTTCTATCGGGAGCAATGTGGTTAGGAAATCGTACAAGGTACAGTCGCCTAACTTCTAATGCATTGCCATCAGCAAGTCCATAAATAAAATGCATGTCAGCCATCTCGGCATTCGTATAGCGAGCCATGATAGAGGACTTCACTAACGTTACACGTCAACTAGCCAAACGTCAATCAATCTTAACAAATGCGACACATACAAACTACAAAAACACAACATACAAAATAATCACTCCGAAGTATCACGGGATGTTGGTAAGAAAAAACAATTCCTTTTTCTTACATGTCTTTTACTTGATACGTCCAGTGTAGCATGATATGTAGTGTAGTGTAGATGTAGTGTAATATGATAAAAATAAATCAACAAATAGTTCACCCCGAAACCTATTTCTAAGTACGCCACTGGAATAAAATAGGTTATAGGTGAAAAGCACGGTGGTGCAACGTAGCAGCAAACTGGTTCTTTAAATCAAGGTATAACTTAAACTCCCCATCCCCATCAAAAATGATATAACATTTTTTAGCAACACCTTTTTAACAACGACAATACAATGTCAATAACTTTTAGTATATAAAGCATTACAGGGTTTCAATTAACACATTTACAAACATAAATATTAGATAGTCAAATAAAAAATAAAACAGTAGTATTTCCTTACCACATTAAATTTTCTCAGCGATATCGATTTTGACAGTAGGCAGGGTTATTGTATAGTTTTGGGCCATAGTAATTTATTCCCTAACTAGTTTTTTATTCTATGGTAATCAATGCAAATAAATGATCTATTACGTGTATCAAAATCATGTAGGTAGTTATTCGTGGAAAGTATAGCTTTTTTTAACATAGATATGATATTGCAAAATATATGGTCAATATTCTAAACTGGACAAATTCCTCTTTATAGCTTTCTCTAAATTGCAAACTGTTAAAATATACTATGAAAACAAAATATATCTATATATATATAAGATAAAAGCTAAAATAAAATTCGGTTACTCAACTCTACAAATGTAATACTAGTTTTTGATTATTTTCCCAACTCGAAGAAATTCAATTAACTATTACAATTCGTTTTCAGGAAATTCAGTGTCCGCGCTACCTGGATCACCCTGTACCTGGATGAAACACTGGGAATTTAAACGCATTTTTCGCTCTAGTTCCCTCAGCGATTTCTTAGAACACACACGCTTTATAGCGAGAACCACGACTATATCAAATCATATTTCTGTTCATTGACAGAAATGACGTTTTTTTTCATCATAATTTCAATCGAATTCCTTTGTAGTAAGAGAAAGTACTTTTTTCTCCAAAACATCGACATTACTATGCGAAAAAATGTAGAAATACTAATACTTTGTACAAACCTTGAGTGTAGTCACTTGGAAACTCCCAAATTTGGTGTGAAATATAAATTACATTTGCTTTTTTCGTTAAATTAAATTAAATACTTATATTTTATGAAATTGGTCAGATTACCGAGAAGTTTATCAAGCAACTACATAGAATAGAACGGTCTTATGTGATTTTTGGTAAGTAAAATCACAGACGTCGCAATCCTTGTAACCATCGGAGATATTGGAAATGATAACACCATATTTGAAACAATTATAAGCACGCCGATCGTTCTATCAAATGAGACACTACTCCATTAAACGAGTACGGTATTATAACTGAACACCCCCCACTACCTTTCACGCCGCTCGCTGATATACCTATCTATATTATTGGAGTTAAATCGCCGGTCTAACTCGCTTCTTTCTAGGGGTAGACATCTATAGAGGCACCAGTATTCGCTCTATAAGCCTGAGCGCGTCATAATACTTCATTCTGATAAACTCGAGCGCTTTTTAAAAAACTTTTTCATTATCTAGGCCATATTTAATCATATATAGAGATTGTTTTGTGCATAAGAGGGTAATTTCAGGGCAGTAAGTATAGCAATTTTTTTTTTCATGGCGATGTATGCACTCAGTAACACATGTTTTCGAATTTTGCAGATAACGCACTCTAAGGCCGTTTAAAAAAATGGCCTACTAAAAAGAAGTTGTAGATAACACCACATATGCCCCAAAACGTGCTCTATAAGATGGTATAGGTTTCATCTACTCCACTACATGTATTGCGTACGAACATAAATATTTCGAATGTTAAAAAGTTAAGAAGGAATTTGCTGTTGGATGGAGGTTGTTCTGTTCTTTGGAGATACCATACTAAATATATTCAATATATCAAAAATTTAAAAAGAAATCTTGACTTTTGGAGAAAAGAATTTTCCTGTTCGTTTTCGTTTTGACTAGAATGTATTCCTATGACCACGAAAATTAAAATAGAACATATGGTGCAGAGAGAGAGAGAGAGAGAGAGAGAGAGAGTCGTTTGATGGCATTTCATCACTCCGTTATTATTTATCTAAATCAGTAATTCAATATACACAAATCAACACGTCAAAATATAATAGATATACAGTGCTTTCGAAAAGTAACGAATAAATTCATTATTTTAGAAATTGAGAAGTTTTCGAAAAAATCCCCTGACACGTCGATTTTGTTTTTCAAAAAGGCACTTTTTGACATACGACCCATATTTGTGACGTCATCGTTGTTCGAGATATGACGTCATTGACCATTTTTTTAAATAGCAACCCCCAATTTTGACCACGCCATTTGAAAGAGCGTATCATTCTACATACGTATCATGAAAAATCATGGTTGCCTTAGCGACCGAGAATGTTTTTTATTGCTGTCAGATAAAAACTTGAAATCGTACTTTATTAAATAGTTTTTTCTGTTTTTTGAGTTATTTCTTTAGTTCTCATCTTTTGTTTGGCAAAAGCACTGCGTTTGAAGTGTTTATTGAGTAGTAACTTTCTCATTTCATAAAAAAAATGGTTAAATTAACTGAACGAGAACGAAGTGAAATTCTTTGCATGATCGGATTTGGAGACAGGATGCGCACCCAAAGAGAAGTAGTTGAATTGTTCAATGAAACTCATCCTGATCGAAATCCCATTAGCCAAAGCATGGTAAGCAATATTGAGTCTAAATACCGTAACTTTGGACATGTTCGTGATCGTCCTAAATCTGGTCGACCGTCAAAATCAATAGATGATGAGGTTAATGTTTTGTTGGCAATACAAGAAAATCATCACTCAACACTTAACCAATTGGCTTCTGATTTCAATATGGCAGCGTCCACAGTTCACAAAATTATGAAAAAAGCAAAGTATCACCTTATAAGGTTATGACTTGTTCATGAGCTATCTGAAGACGACTTTGATCGGCGAAATCAATTCTGCGAGCAAATGCAAGAGCTATGCAATAATGATAATAATTTCGTAAAAAATGTAATTTTTTCTGACGAGGTTACGTTTGTTTTGAACGGCCATGTCAATAGGCAAAACTGCCGTTATTGGGCTACCGAGAATTCCCGATGGATGATGGAGTATCACACTCAAAGTCCCCAGAAAGTAAATGTGTGGTGCAGCATAGTCGACGGAAGAATTTTGGGTCCCTATTTCTTTGTCGTTAACCTAACTGGTGCAAGATATTTGTATTTTCTTCGAGACGACCTCATACCTGCACTAATAACTTTATATCCAGATATAGAGGGACGTGATCTTCCAAGAACTGACATGTTCTTTCAACGAGATGGTGCACCTCCCCATTATGCAGCACCTGTCCGTGTTTATTAAGATGAGCTGTTCCCGAACCGTTGGATAGGGAGAAGGGGGCCGATTGAGTGGCCAGCCAGATCGCCTGATTTGACACCCCTAGATTATTTCTTGTGGGGATACTTAAAAAGCAAAGTATACGTTACTAGACTGGTTAATTTAGAAGATTTAAAAGCAACAATTCGTCACGAGATACATCGTATAGATGTATCTCCTGAAGTTATAGATAATGTCCAAAAAGAATTTATTAATCGTCTTGGCTACTGTCAGGCAGCCAACGGTGCACAATTTGAACATTTAATTTAGTCGATTTTAAATCGACTATTAAATTTTAAGATCTTCAAACATTATTTTCTTGAAATTTTTGTTATATCAATTTTCCATGATGCGTATGCAGAATGATACGCTTTTTCAAATAACGTGGTCAAAATTGGGGGTTGGTATTAAAAAATTGTCGATGACGTCATATCTCGAACAACGATGACGTCACAAATATAAGTCGTATGTCAAAAAGTGCCTTTTTGTAAAAACAAAATCGACGTGTCAGGGGATTTTTTCGAAAACTTCTCCAATTTCTAAAATAATGAATTTATTCGTTACTTTTCGAAAGCACTGTATTTATGGAACTGGAATATGCAATCGGACTTTTAATTCCAAGAGCCTATCCAATTTAATCACTTAAAACAATGCATGAACGCACATGCAAATTGTATAAAGGTGAAATTCCAACAGATCTGTGCATGTAATCTATGTTTTTATTCTTTTAGAGACAAATTGGGTTTCGTGCTTGATCGTGCATTCATGTCTAATTTCCATCAGACCATCGACATTAAAGCCGGTGGATGATGGGTCGGGTGAACCAATCCGGTTAACTCCATTAACTTAAGAAGACTTATGAATGATTGATCCAACAATAAATTTAAGTAGAGTTTTCATATTTTGAATAGTTGGCCTTGTTGATAAGCATTTTCGCATACTTTCAATTACGATTACGAGTGTAAGCGCGATGAAATGCGTGTCATAGCTGCAGACAGAATAAGATCCAGATTAATTTCAAAGAATATAAACTAATTTATTGTCTTTGTTAATTCCATGGCGAAATCCAGATCTTTTAAACAACCCCCGGCAGCAAATCGCGTCCGCCGAAGACATTCCACGCTTCCAGCGGGCGCCGGCGACTGCCCGGGGCAGGTGCGCGTCCACGACGGCATACCACGGTCTTAGCGACTCCTCCAAGCCAAGAAGAGCCAGTCGCCAGTTGCCTACAAGAAGTGAACGTAGGACGGTCGTACGACGAAACGTCCTCGCGAGAGCCCAGGCATCTCTGTACACTTGTTTTCCGTAACGGTCTGTGAATAAGATCAATTTTATTTCAGTAAAATTGGATTTTGTTGGTTTGCGGTGGTTAAGTGTCGATTTAGAAGGGAATGTTAACAGCCTGCTAAGCATTGGTAAGTTTATTTGACAGATGTGATAATAAAGATGATACTAAACAGTTACGTACAAGTCTCTGACCTTTTGACAAACCCTTGTTTGGGTTGGCAATAAAAATTTATGATCGAGTTATAGAACTACTTTTTAGCAAGACAAAATAACCTGTCTAATTATCTTCCTGCTTTAAATATATAACTTATGTCTGTATAGGCACTATAGAGTATCTGAAAGTCAAAAAATGGTGTGATAAAGTTCTACAAAATTTAATCAAGGAATTAGCGAGCCGGTGGATCAGGTTTAATGTCTCGATCGCTCAACCCAGAGGTTGTGGGTTCGAATCCCCATTTTACCATAGCTTTTAAATTAAATTGTTTACTCGTAGATCAAGGCTTGTTCGCAGGGATGTGTTGGCAACCATCCTGGCGATCGCCTAGGATGGGAAGAATGTCAACTTGGTGTTAATGTGAGAAATTAATTAAAATTAGTTGATGTTTGACTGTCCCCCTAACTAATGAGGTTTTCCAGGTTTACCTCATTCATTTTAGAAGTTTCCCTTGATGCTGCAATGGTCTTTAGATTAGTATTTTTTTTGTTTGTTGTTATTTTACATTAGGTTTATTCGCAGAAGAGTATTCCATCAGCCTAGAAAATTTTGGAATGGAAGGAGTTGGGGTTTAATATTTTTTAAATAAGGAAAAATATTAGTTAGACCAAAAACAGGTCTTCACACTCGGTTTGACATAAGGGGTGAGGTTATGTTTGCATCTAATTTTGAATTGACAAATAACCTCCTAAAAACATTAACGTACCACTTTATTAAACTTATTTAACCACAATAAAAATGCAAAAGGAAAATAGCCACTACTTAAAGCAGCATCTACAACTTTCATAAAGTCTTTATGATAAATCTAATTTATTCTAAATAGCTGTTCCTTGCATTTATCCAAGTATCTCAAGAAAGCGTGGAAGCGGTAGGTATTAATAATGTTTATGAAAATCATTAATTTGCTCCCAGGAAGAAGGAACAGATGCATATTACGTAATCGATATTTTATTAATTTTAACGAGCAATGAATACTGACATATTTAGAGGTGTATATATATAGCTCGTCATGACATCTTTCTTAAAATACAGAAAATATGGGTTTGTATATAAAAATTTCAAACCACCTGTTTCTTTACATTTGATATTTTCATTGCTTTTGTATTCACCCTGTATACAATTACAAATTTCGTCAACTGTCCGTTAAAAGCGTTCTGCCTTGCTAGCGGCCACAATAAAACATTTGATTTGATGTACAAGACAATTTTCTTTAGAGATCTGCATCCACTAAAAAATTGATCTCGAAAATTTGATTAATAAGGTTTTTGCAAATTATAAGAAAAATCATACCTTCATCTACATTACCTGCCTATGAACCAATTTTCACACTAGTTCAAAACTTAGTCTACAAACCACCCACTCGCCTACAAAAAATTTGAAAAAGGTCATCGCCAATTGAAATACTATAAAAGGAATTCCATTTCCCAGACGCCCTAAACTGAACGTAACGAAACAATAAAAACAGTACGATGCAATTTCAAACATAATGTCAAGGCGGTCACGTTGCCGATCATTAGAAAAAATCCACGTCGCGTTTCTGGCATTTTCTCAACGCTGAAGATGACACCGATACTTTCTACCAAGGCGCGCGAGGCTAAAGTTTAAATAAAATGTATATTGTTAGGTAACGTAATTTGTAAATCTAATAATAAGCTTTTATTAAGTGAAAAACAAGCTTGGATTGAATTTAATAGTATCCGGTTATCAGAAAAACTTAAAAGCTTGTAGGAGATACATTCCCAAGCGATTATACCATCACCTACAGTGATGTTTATTGAAAGACGATTATTAAAAAACGTTAACAACCTGCAAAAAAAGTGTCAGAGAACTATTTGTATACAATAGGCGATTTACAGGATGTGATATAGGGTAGCCAAAACAAAATATTCACCTTAAAGTTTTGGCAGTAACTTGTTGAATTTTTGTATTGGGTTTAAAATTGGGTAATATTTATCACAGGGGTTCCTCACTGAAAAAATATTATCTGAATAACGAACAAAAAGAGGCTGTTTAAAAAATTCCAGCAATACAAAAGTTGAACCAATGACAGAATATTTTCCAGCTACATTTCTTTTTTTGTTTATTCTGGTAAATTTGCGGGTTTTATTTTAAATGTAGAGCTTCTAATACATCACAAGTAGTGTAAAAATGTTGTAATGTAAAAAATATAAAAAAACAAACGAAAACCTGATCAACGAAGTCGAAGCCCATCCCAAAATATAAACTGAAGTTATTTCTACAAAGACACACATTCTATGACGCTGATGCTAATGGATTAAAAATACTATATCCTGATCTCACGGTACCTACACAGGTGTTCAGGATCTTGTGAACGATAAATCGTCAAATCCACATATCTGTTTATAAATTGCCCAAAAACGAGCGTGAATTTTATACAACGTAGAAGAATATGAGGAGACGACGTGTCAGGAATTATTATTTCAAATGTCACGGTCACAATGTGACAAATAAAACGTAAACACTCCCACCGAAATGTAGGCATGTACAGAGTGTCCAGTTCTCGTTGTCTTTGAGGATATAATTTATCAAATGGGGATTCATTCGCAAGATGCCTGGATTCTATGTAAAAAACTTCACAGATCCGTTTTCGTTTTCCAAATACGTTATCAGGTAACTGAGATACGAGGATTGCTTAAAAATAGCTAATTATCAATTTCACCCTGTGACTCAGAAACCAAGGGCGAAAACCTCCACCCTGTATCTTTATTAATAAGAGAGATATTCCTCAAAAACAACGTAAACTGGACACTTAGTACAAAATTGATATTTGCTTTAAAAATAATGATGTTCTACGCAACAGTATAACAAATAACGGTGTTCTATTTATTTTTCACACTATCTTTACTCTTATTTTTTATAATAAATTATTGAAAAATGTTGATGGACCCTGGACGGATCCGGTATATTTTTTTAAATGGTCGGCGCAGAAACCACGTTGATGCATTATTGTCTTCCTACTATACAGTTAAATGCTGTTACGTAACTAATTGGTTATTCAGGATACATAATGTGTGAAAATAAGGAGGCGTTTCTGATAACCTTTGTTTTATTCATTCAGAAGATGCAAATAGTTATTTTTGAACTTCCTTCTGTATTTATATATTCTGTATGATGTAAACAACATATATTATTTTTAACGGGATGTTAAAATTCTTGTCCGGGCGTACACCTTTTCAAAAAAACATTTATTTGTGAGTAGATATATATTTTTGTACCTACATAACATAGGTACAGTTTTGTTAAAAACAACAGTCGGGATTGGCAGAAGTGTTTTGATATTTCCACCTATTTGTTGGATTGGTTTGTTGTATTTTGAACAATTTGCTCCAAAGGGACATAGTTCTTATGTAAATTTTGCAAACATGTTTTGAACACTGGAAACCTCGTTGTTGGGGCCACTGTGTACACTACACCATCATTATTATATTATGATGCAAATACGTGAATACTAACAAATTAATCGGTACCTAATTATATTTATTAAACGTTATACCGTTTTTTTAGTTTTTGTAATAATTGAACAGGTAGTAATCAGTCAAGCTAAATGTCAAAATATTAAAATTAGTTTCTAGGGAAGGTTTTTATGAATTTCAGTAGCATTTAAAAGACTGCGAATTTTTCAGGCTACATATTGTCTAAATTTTATCCGTAATCACTAGTAAAATATCTATATTATGATTTATGACATTCAATTCCCGTTCTACGAGTATTCGGGGTATTAAAAAAATAATAATTGTTTTGAGACCTTGGTCTCATTTAGATATTCCAAGAAATATATAGAAAACACTCTATATATACTAGTTTTTCGGCTTATTAGGCCTTTTTCAATAGAGTAATGTCTATTACTAAATGTTTACAAGCACGTTTTCGTTATTTATTTGTTTACGAGCACCTACCCCCGATTGATCCCACCTCTGGTAAAGCCCGAGTTTTTAGTACCTTTTCTAAAAAGGGCGAAATTGGAAAATCTATCTGATCATTTGAAGTACAAGGATTTTTAATTAAAGATTTTTTAATTTCTAATTGCTCTAACAGATCTAAGCGCTTTCCTTTCTTTGCACGATGCAGTACCTTTACATTTTTCTGATCTATAAAATGATTGTTTTCTATACAATGCGTCGAAAATCCTGAATTTTTTGCGTTATTTAATATGGATTTTTTATATTCTTTTACTCTAGTTTCAATACTTCTATCGGTTTGACCCACATACACGGCATTACAATCCGCGCAGTTAATTTGGTATAGCCCCGATTGTTTTAATTTATTTGGACATTACTCTATTGAAAAAGACGTAAAAAGCCGAAACACTAGTATATAGAGTATTTTCTATATATTTCTTGGAACATCTAAATGAGACCAATGTTTTTTTCAAAACAATTATTTTCACGATGTTTCATAAAGAACCATCCGCTTCGAGTATCCACTTTATCAAAAAATAATATTCTTCCTTTTGTGAGTAAAGAAGTATTCCGAAGATTCCAGTTTCCTTTCAAAATTACTTCTGTGGTATTACGAGAAAGTAATAAATATTATAACTATAAAAAACTTCTCAGGTACAGGGTGTTATTATTTACAATATAATGATGGCAAAGACCCTTGAATGCAATTAAAATTTTAAGACTTTTCTTATGAATATCAGTCTTCTTAATCAAAACTAATTGTCCATAGTATCTCAGCTTCTTTGTAAGATGGAAAATAGAGTAAAATTGCAACTTCCCTCGTATATAAGAAAGGTATAAAATGCACACTAAAATACAAGGATACTCAATATATTTTCGATTTATTAAATATTCAGATGGAAAAGAAAGAAAAAAAACCAGACATTAATAAGCTTTTTGAGACGCCTTATTATACGAGCGATTGACCAATGGATAATAATTATTATAAAAGCTCCAGTGCGCCCAGCGAATATGAAGTAATTTTTTTATTGACCAGACAGTCCGAATATGTAATTAATGCGGTCGGTGTTCTATTTACTTCACTTCTATTTTTTAATTTCCAAGGGGATTACCCATCTGCATAAAATTAGCTCCTTGAAAGTCGGCGCACGAGACCCAATAGAAGAACAACAACAAAAATATTCAGATCTAAAGATTACTGTACTTCAAAAGTAAATAGGACGTAACAGGTCAACGTTTGCTTTAATGTAATGGCTAAGTTTCACAGTGCTATTGTAAAAGAAACTATATATTAAACAACATTGTAAAAAATAACAACAAAATACAGTAATACAATTCTTTAAAGTTACTGTTAGGTGTTAATTGGGGAAAAAGGTCTCATTTTCATATGATACACCGCTAACCGAAATAGTTAATTATAGCGTTATTCACTAGCGATTTAAATAAATAAGGAGGGAAGTAACAGGCACTAACCGGGAGGGGCTAAGAGAATTGCGCTTAATTTTTTGTTAGTGTGTGCTCAAAAATTGTGCCCAAGTCATCAAAAATAGAAGAAAAGTATCACAGTGTAAAGGGGTATTTTCCATCAATCGAAATGAAAGTGGAAACCTGTATTTTTATAAAATATATATTTTCTTATATTTATTAGGATAAAAATTTTTTATTCAATTTTGAAATATTATTCTATATTTGTGACGTCACTAAGCGAAAACTAGGGAATATGTATCTATAAAGAGGCCACACTGATAATATGTGGCTAGATTCAGTTTGTAACGACGACAAACGACAGTCGACATTTCGACAATTGACATTTGAAATTTCCTGTTTGTGTTTGGCTTGACAACTTGACGTGTTGTATTGTTGTTTTCTTGTGAAGTAAACTTTTATTAAACATGGAGCAAGGTTTTGTAGAGGCTAAGTCTGACAATTTACCGGCTATAGATCCTTTTATGATAAAGATCCTATAGATCCTTTCAGAAATAAAAGGGATGAAAAATGTAAGGTTAGTATTTAACTTAACAGTATTACTGCAAAGTCGATTAAATATATTCAAAAATTACCTTTACAAATTACGATGTGTTTCTATTGCTAATAAATACACTTGTAATCAGTCACAGGCAGAGACAACAATTCACAGGTAAAAATATAAACTAAAAACAACGTCTCATGTTTACCGTGATGTTTACCCTAACCAAATAATTCAAACATAAACAAAAGTAAAGTTGTCAGGCAGTGACACCAACCACACAAATGAAAATATCCTAGAAATCACTAAAAAATGGCGCAAATTTTGAATTTTCGCCTGGTGACGTCACATAGATATCGCGCACAATAAAAAAATAATTTATGGACTTAAATGAACCCAATATTAAAATTCCAGAAATACGTATCTTTTCTTTTTCCAACTACTTTCCATTGCCAATGTAAAAAAAAAAATAGGAAAACACCCCATTCAATTGATGAAAATGTAACTATATGGTTCGTTTTCGAAATACAGGGTGTTAAACGTGCAATTCCAAAATACAATTTTTTCTTTATAGTTTTGGAATAGTTTATTCGATTCAATAAAAAAATCATGAAATTCATTCTGAAAAAAATTGAATATATGTAAAATAAGGGCAAAAATAAAAGAAAAACGACGGGTTCGAGTGATTTTTAACAAAAATTGGGTATTTAAACAGCGAATTTGTCAACTACTTTAGGAAAGCACTGTATATTTTGTTATTCAAACAAATACTTCGTTACTGAATCTAAAAGATATTGGCGTAAATTGACACCGTATGCCATACCTTCTATCATATACGATAGAGGGTGAAGATATTTCTATTATTATTAAGTATAGTTTCTTAACACAAAGATATGAAAAAAATTGATTATTGTCTAAGTAAACTAAATTAAATTTCGTAATAATTAGGCACAACTAATTATTATAAATTGTGACAAATCAGTTCATCACATTTTTCGAGCACTTTTTCCATTTTATGATTACATAGGATGGCACTTATTAACTCTGAAAAGATTGGAATTCCACCGCAGTTTTCTACTTAATTATATTAACCAATTACACTCTTTCATTTTTTAGAGAAGAAAGTGTGACTTCAAGTTAAATGCCGACGCTGGAACATTAACTAGAACGAAATTAAGATTAGTTCGTGACTTAACCAGCTGCTCTAGTTTTTTCACGAAAATTGTTTTTCCAGACAGAACAAGATCATTTAAAAAGCGTAGGGAATTTCAATCAGAATTACTTCTACTTAATTTACTATTAAGATAATAAGAAGATGGTTTGGATGATACAATTAAGGTGAGAAATTGAATTATTTTGGTCGTACGACTCGTTGAGCACGACGATTGTAACTTGAACGAGAAGAACGAATATTAATTCACAATTTTTTACGGTGTTGCTTTTGTGTTGGTACTCTGGTAATCGCTAGTCAAAATTTCTCATAGCCTAGTTTTTTAATGATGCTGTGCAACTTTGGCAAACAAACAACGGTTCTCAAATGTAAACATAAATTATTCTTTATATAAAAATGTTTATGTGCTCGTAATTTTAGTTATAATTGAATTGTTATGAGATTTTTTATTAGCACTTCCTGTAATACACTGATAGAGGATTGTCAACAATGTATTTTATTAGGCTGAGGAGAATTCGTTGAATTTCCAGGTACCACAGAAACCTTTAAAGAAAGGATAACATTAATTTTATGTTCCCGGCTCGATTCACAAGACAAATTCCAATGAATGAGAAATTTTAAAAACAGATTTTTTGTTTTCAAGTTGCAGGCATAAGATGAAGACAAAGGGGTAGCAAACTCTAGCAAAATACTAGAAAATACTCTGTATCTTTTTGGTGCTAAATCAGTTTCATTGAACGGAAACATTTAAAACCTGTCCAATATAAAAGGTACTAAAATTAATTTTTCTTTATACTTAAAAAAAAAAAAAAATATTTAATCTCAAAACTTTGACTTCCAGACCGTCTTTGATTCTGTTGTTTCCATCTACAATATTCAGGTGCCATGTAAGGTCTTGGAAATGCTCATTTTAATTTCCTGTACACAAAATGGGACAAAAATTTGACAAAAATGGGACAAATGGGACAGCTGGAAGAAGCAGATTTTGAAAAAGAATTAAGTACAATCAAACAAATTGCACAACGTGCAACAACGGATATAAAGAGAAACTAATAGATAGCATGCTAAAAAACAAAAGGAGGAAATTAATTCGTCGGGAGTTTTACAATATTCGGGAAAAAGAAGGCATCTATAGTTATATTAATCACGTCTCAGGTTATAGCGAAAAAATAGCTCACAGAATATAACGAAACGGGTGTAAAACGATTAGTGTCAACAAGCGTACTATTGGGAGGATTTTGATAAACAACAAAGAAAGGGTTAATAAATTAAAACAATCGGGAATATACCAAATTAACTGCGCGGATTGTAATGCCGTGTATGTGGGTCAAATCGGTAGAAGTATTGAAACTAAAGTAAAATAACATAAACAAATCCATATTAAATAACGCAAAAAATTCAGGATTTTCGACGCATTGTATAGAAAACAATCATTTTATAGATCAGAAAAATGTAAAGGTACTGCATCGTGAAAAGAAAGGAAAGCGCTTGGATCTGTTAGAGCAATTAGAAATTAAAAAATCTTTAATTATAAATCCTTGTACTACGAATGATTAGATAGACTTTACACTCTCGCCTTTCTTAGAAAGGGTAATAAAAACTCGGGCTTTACCATATGGTAAGATCAATCGGGGGTAGGTGCTCGTAAACACATAAATAACGAAAACGCGCTTGGAAATGTTTAGTAATAGACATTACTCTATTGAAAAAGACCTAATAAGCCGAAATACTAGTATATAGAGTGTTTTCTATATATTTCTTGGAACATCTAAATGAGATCAATGTGTTTTTCAAAACAATTATTTTCACGATGTTTCACAAAGAACCATCCGCTTCGAGTATCCACTTTAACAAAAAATTGTTATATATCTACATATATATTTCATCTTTCTAAGGTGATGATGCACACTTAAATCCGAGGCCACTGTATAAATTGTAAAAGACCTCAAAATCTGTGTAGACAGCAAAAATAGAAAATAATGGAAACGTTTGTGACTGTGATTGGAATATTTTTTTTGTCGAATCTGATTTCTGAAAGCGAAAGAGAAGACAGCGTTAAATCAAAAATATTAATAAAACACCAAATTCCGTGAATCGATTATATTATCCAATGGAATTAAGTATTATCTAAAAATCAGTAGGAATTGACGTAACACAAAATCATCTTCTTAAAATAAAAAGTGAAAGGCGCTAATTCTAACTTTTTGCTTCAATGGAGATGCATAAAAACTGCTAAATGGATGCAAATCTCAGCAAAACCAGTAGTTTACATAATCCTCCTGATAATGCTTCACTGGACATGAGTAAATAATGGCACGCCACAAAAAGTAGTTTGTTTATTGCTGATATTTTTTTTATTTTGGAAATTAGAATCGATATAACAAGATTTTTGAACTAGTTCAATAAGGAGTAACACCAGATACATTTCCAGGCGAAATTTTAAGAAATCGGCAATAGTTTATACTCGAAAACACCAAGAAACAATAATTTTTATTTATTGGCTGTTTTTATTCTACCAAATGGGTAGAGATAGGTAACATAACACATACAGGGTGTCCACCTAGTGCGCGTAAGTCCAATATCTGGGTTAATAAAAGAGATAACTTAATTTTTTTTTCTACAGGGTTGTCTAATATCCCGAGCTGCACAAAATGAAAATATATTTACATATTCAGGGTGTTCAGTTTTTCCTGGACAGGTACCAACTTCGTTTTTCTAAATGGAAATATATATTTTTTATTGCTTTTTCGAACTAAACCCTTGATTTTAGTAGGACTTTCATCAGCCTTCTCTATACCTAACTTAAACTGTTTTTGAAATATTGACGGGTGAATATTGACATTTTTGCAACTTTGACACCCTGTAAAATCTAAACGGTTTGAGATCAAGCAAAACGGTTTGCACATTCCTATCTTAACTTTTCATAAGCTATCGTTTGATACTAATTTCAAATTTATACAGGAATAAAAAATTTTCAAAATTTTCAGAAAATTTTAAATTTTTGGATATGAATGGTAATTAGTACCAAACGATAGCTTATGAAAAGTTAAGATAGGAATGTGCAAACCGTTTTGCTTGATCTCAAACCGCTTAGATTTTACAGGGTGTCAAAGTTGCAAAAATGTCAATATTCACCCGTCAATATTTCAAAAACAGTTTAAGTTAGGTATAGGGAAGGCTGATGAAAGTCCTACTAAAATCAAGGGTTTAGTTCGAAAAAGCAATAAAAAATATATATTTCCATTTAGAAAAACGAAGTTGGTACCTGTCCAGGAAAAACTGAACACCCTGAATATGTAAATATATTTTCATTTTGTGCAGCTCGGGATATTAGATAACCCTGTAGAAAAAAAAATTAAGTTATCTCTTTTATTAACCCAGATATTGGACTTACGCGCACTAGGTGGACACCCTGTATATTAGAGTGGCGGTACCATTCAAGTGAGATTTGAGTGTCAAACATTCTTAATACCAAACTATAGACAGCTGTTTCGACCTATTAGAGCCTTACAGAGTAAAGCTCAGTTTCCATACGCTCTTTCAACATTTTACGTGTCTGATTTAGTATTGTTGGATTAAAATGTACAAGATACGTTTAAACTACTTCAATAAATTACTTATCGTGATTAAAAGATATGTGGTGCCAGCAGTAGAATTAAAGGCTGAAATACCGCATACAGTGTGTCCCTAAATGATGGAACAAAATTCATACTTTCTTCTAGTTGAAATTAAAAAGAAACGCTAGAAATTGCAACTTTGCTGCCTTATTTCCTATTTTTTTGAGCCATGTTTGACAGATTTGTAACATTACTACATTTTTTTTATTAAATAGGACGCTCTATGTTTCATAATTCATAGTTCATAGAAGCAACTCTTGCATAGAAGACACATTATAAGTAGGTATAAGCTCTAAGATGAAAAAGTGCTTCGAAATTAGAGTGTTGTTCAGTATTATTTCAAAGATATTAAAATGTTTGTAGCTACCTATCATTAAAGGACAAAAGAATGTTCATTCAGGCATCAACATGTATTGGATTTAATACTATGGAAAATATTGTACAATAATGTACATACCACAATCTCCAAAAATTCCATAAATATGCTTCTCTGTGTCAAATCTATCTGAGTCTATATTGCACAAATTTTGATTGTATTCTCTGCAACATCAGTGATAGTCCAGCAAATCCCGTTCCTTTCAATTTCAATTCAGAAGCGTGCAATCGTGTTTGCAAAACGGTTAAAATATTCTAAAATGCCATGCTTTCCAATTCGATCATGGTAATTATCAGTTAGTTAACAAATATATTTTTTATACTGGAAATGTTGAAGATAATTAGGTTCAAAGTAAGCGGAAATTTTACCTTCTAACAAGCGTTTAAATTATATTTGTTTTAAATTTCACACAAAGATCGGGTTGTTACGACATGATTAATACTAAAATTGAGGATGATTTTAAATTAAAATTATTTATGAATGAATGGGGATACAAAAAATGTTTACCTTCAAATAGCGGATAATTCGATCCGACATTCATTAAGAAGAATGAACCTAAAATGTTACCTAATTTAAATATTTTAAATTGCTTGGTAAAAAAACTTCAGTTATCGTCTTCAAATCGATCATAAAATTTCGAATTACTTACATCATATAGTTAAGACTGTCGGCTAGTTATCGGCTGGTTATTTTCCAAATATACAATTTAAACGAAAATGTGATTTTAACTCGATAATGTGATCTACAAAATAATATACCACCCCTTCTCTCACATATATCTGCGACCTCCCGGCTAATCATTAGAATGATGATTAGAATACGGGGGTTTAAATATTTTAAATTAGACTTTACTTTGTTTTGGATATTGAACATTTGATGTTTCTATCTTCAGCAGCTTCTGAGATACTTTGAAACTCATAAATTTGTTACATGAGGTATACCAGAACAAAGTCGAGAAATATCCGTGGTTTTTTAGTTTTATATCAAATTATATATCAATATTATATCAATTATCGAGGTCGAGCAGGTGGCTCAGGGCTTAACGTCTCGATCGCTCAACCCAGAGGTCGTGGGTTCTAATTCCCATTCCACCAAACAATTTTTAATTAAATTGTTTACTCGTAGATCAAGGCTTATTCGCAGGGATGGCTTGGCAACCATCCTGGCGATGGCCTAGGATGGGAAGAATGTCAACTTGGTGTTAATGTGAGAGGTTAAAATCAGTTGATGTTTGACTTGTCCCTCTAACTAATGAGGTTTTCCAGGTTTCCCTCATTTCAGCACTGAATGGTGGTTGGGGCCTACCAACGTAAGTCGTTCCTGAGGCGCAAATGCGGCCCGCGAAATAATAATATGCCGCCCCCTCTCCCACACAAGTTTCCGACTTTCGGGCTAATCCTTGTGGTTAGAATGAGGGGTAGAGATATTATTATTATTATTATTATTATTAAATTATCTTGATCTTGTTGAAGAAATATTTGTAAAAATTGATAATAGACAAAATATTTCAAAGATATCAGGAATTCGTCTTGGTAGTAACATTAACATAAGAACGACATTTAAAACGAAAAACACTTTATGTCGAAAACAACCACTTTGCGTGCAATGTGCACCCAAAGCTGTGTTGTCGACTGTTGTTCCCACCTCCTATATTATTGCTATTATATTTTATTCCCACGAGAGAATTTCAATATTTTTAATACTGCTCTAGTATTTGTAGTATTTGATAAAATATTCAATAAATTGTGATTCCGTTGCAGCATTTGAGAAGTCTACTATCTCAACTAAACGAACGGCACAATCGATGTACAGTACGAAAGTAACGATTAATAGATCAGTTTTACGATTTCTTCTCAATACAGATGTTCAAGGAAAAAACGTGGTGGTACACAACAACGTACCGCACGGTACTGTACCGTAAAAGTAACTGTTTCGTTGGCTTGATGTATTTTATTTATTAATCATACGGCTGAACCTGTTGGAGGCCGCAATTGATACAGACACGGTACTTAGTCGTTGGTAGAAAAGTGATGGATGCTTATTTACAAGTAGTAAAGAATAGTAATCCATTAGAATAAAGGAGTTATCTCTGGAGTACTATAGATAGTTTTTCCATCATATAAACTGCACTGGAGTGTATCTTTTTATATACAGGATGATTTCATTATTGAATGAATCGTTCATTTGCTTAGCTGCATATTTTTTATTTTGCATTTAGTTTTCTAACACCCTTTAACAGCATCACTATTTAGGGATTTAACTATCCTTTTAGTTGAAATGACGATTGGACTGTGTTTTCTCAAGTAATATTTAATAGAAAGGATCACAGTCTAAAAATAAAGTTAAAATACATACAAACATTGGTCGTGTAAAGATTTTCTACCAATTTATACACACGAAGCTGGTCGAAAAAGTATAATAAAGACCTTGGACCAAATTTGTAGTAGGGAAGTTTCGTTTCTCCAAATTTTGAGAGTATCACCAGATTTGCACCGGTTATAATATAGCCTAACATATTGATACAATCGGGGTTTGCAAGAGAGTTTAATGAATGTCATGTTCTTAACACTGACGTAGTTTTCCACATAATACCAAAATACTATACTGCACTCTACGCGCGTTTCCCCAACCAAGTTGGCATCATCCGGAGATGATTAAAATTAAACTTATGCTAAACATTGTGTCCTATTTACACCTAAGCTATTGCTACGGTTCAGTGATTTATTAACCAATAAAGTGGGCTGAGATTCAGGCAGCTGGGAATTTGAGCATTTGAGAATTTGGAAATTACAAAGTGTAAAAATAGCATGAATAGTGACAGAGGGCCAGTCACTATTCATTCTATTTTTACACTTTGTAATTTCCAAATTCTCAAATGCTCAAATTCCCAGCTGCTTGAAATTTGTTACATTCCTAATTAGTCTTAAATGGCTACTATTTATTTTATGGTTGTTCTCAAACGCATGCTGGACGACACTAGACTTATCTGTTCTACCATATTTGGGATGAGCCATATGTTCTTTGAATCTAGTTTGAATTGACCTTCTAGTTTGTCCAACATACTTTTGATTCCAGTCCTTACACCTAATTTCGAAAATTCCCGACTTTTCCCTAGTTTCTATTTTGTCTCTTGGATTGCCTAAAAGTTGTAGTTTATTTTCCGATGAATAAACCACTGACATACCTATATCTTTAAAAACCTTACCAAAACCACGGGTGAAACGAGGATTTTATGAAATACACATGAATTTTGGATTTTCACTTTCATTTTGAAAAGTCGAGGAATTTCGAAGTGTCTTTAAAGTGTGTCACTTTAAAAGTGCCACATTTTCCTAATAATTATTTTATTAATTAAACTTGCAGAATATCCATTACTCGCAGCTATATCTCCAATCAATGCCTTTTTTCAAACCTCTCCTTATTTAGGGGGAAGTGCTTAATAGGCGATGAATTAAAAAAATTGAAACTCGCCATTTTGCATTGAGCACAATGATAAGAGTCCATAGAGTCCATAAGAGTCCATGGACTCGTAATCATGATTATTTTAACACAACATGAGTAAAATCCAACTCAAGTAAGTCAAAGAATAACGTCCTGAATTTACTACATGTACTTAGGAAATATTGTGTAGATGCCTGTGTCTCATCTTAACAAATAATTAACAATGAGTGAATTAACTTCCAGAACCGGTTCGTCTCTCTAAATCTTGATTGAAATTATTGCCCACGATGGGTCTATTTACTTTACTTTATGATCCTGCAAGGACAGAAAGTCATTTGCGCTAAAGCAATAACTTTTAGTCCGGTCATAAATCCGTGTTTATAGATTTACCATGCCCGTGCATGAGTTAACCAACCGTTTACCATTTAGCGGTGAACTTATGGTATAAACGTTTATGGTCTGGCTTGTCTGCAGGATATTTATACTGTACGTGCACAGTTGCTATGCAATATTTGCAGACCAGTATGTGGACAATGGAAGGTATATTATCTGTTGTTTGAAATGAAAAAAATAGAAAGCTTTCAAGATTTACTGCAGCGCAAATTGGTGCTAAAAGGGCTTTGGAATTAAAAATTGTTCTATTGTACGACTATTGACAATTTCATTTACCGAAGAGGGAGCTCGCAATATTAAATAAACAATGATGAGTAAGTATTTAGAATAAAGGCAAGTGCTATTCTAGTGCTATTTTCAGTTTTAGTTACGATAAACACAAGTAGATGGCATTTACAAGAAAGTACATAACTATTACAGCCACATTTCTTTATACAATAGGGGGCAGAAAGGTGCGTTCATTACTGATACACCAGACATCCAAAGATACCAAATAACGATGTAAATGGTGACAATCTGAAGTACTAATTTATTTCCTTGAAAAGTTTTAAGTCGTCTACGAATAAGAGTGAAGATTTATACGGTCACACATATCGTTAACAAAAATCAGAAATAAGAGAGGTCCAAGGTTGGATCCTTGTGGAATTCCAGAGTTATCTACAAATTCAACGGATTTAACACCTTCATATTTTATAGACATAATAAACGGTTACACAAATATGAACTATAAAAATACAGTAAACTATGCGTAATATCAAACCCACTCAATTTCTGTACTAACTTTGGTAAGAAACTTCATCAAACGACTTGTTAACACAGTTAAGTAAGCAACACTGACGTAGTTTTCCACATAACACCAAAACACTATACTGCACTCGACAAGCGTTTCTCCAACTAGATTAGCATTATCTGGAAATTATTGAAACTGAAGGGTGATGAGATGAGTTTTAATCATTTCACTACGTCTGTGTTATCTTTAGACCAAAGGTTCCAACCCCTTTCAAGGATTGATGTATGCTGTTTTGAGATTGGCTATACAGAAAATGTTTATTGAAGAATGAAATGCCAAGCAACGAAAAGTCTAGAGTCGAATGCATAATAGATTGAAGTGAATACTTCCTTGTATAAAAAATGAACAGGTTTGTGTTAGTATAAAATCTTATATAACAGCTTAAAATTGTCGTTTTCACAGCAGCAACAATTTAGGTTAATGAGATTCACATTTGATGAGGCAACACCGCTGAAACGTTAGGTAACTTAATTTGACAAAATCCTTGCATTAATTGCCCATAATTTATAAAGAATTTTAGATAATTTTATAACTATTAACAGATAGATAAGTACTAAAATTCTTCCCACAGATTTAAAACTGTTCTTAGCCAAGTCATGTGTCTGTAGTAGGTAACGCACAACAATTACTTTTAAAAAATTGTATTTTGCATACAATTATCATAAGTAATCTTAAAGCTAATGCTTATAGATTTTCGCAAAGTTGTATACCTTCACCTGGTTTCTAACCATTTAAATTATAATAGGAACGGAAATAGTACACCGGCAAAAAATATATAACATGAATAACTTGAACGTGAGTCATAAGAATTGCAAGTTAATATATTACCGTTATGGGAGATTTTGCTTGTCTGCTTTGAAATAGCAAAACGACCACTTGGTGTGATTTGTACAGAAAAAGAAAAATATTTCTGGGCTAGCTGTAAAATTCATCTATCTTCACTTACAAAAATGCCGAAAAATGTGAATACGAGGAAAACGTATCTACAGTATGACCAGAAATATTACAGTACTGAAATAAAAAAAATATATTGCTTACTTATAAATATTAAGAAATTTTACAAAAATTACAAAGTTCAGGCCTATTTTAAGAGAATAATATGCTCTATATGCCCACCATTCTCTTAGATGCATAACTCAAGGCGGTCTTGGAGGTTTCGTACCATGTTTTGAAATGTAGGTTGCTATAAAGTTTGGAAGAAGCAAATAATTGCCATTCTCAATTCCGCAACTGTAGTGGGTTGATCGTTTTGAAAAGCTGTTGTTTTCATCATGCCCTAGATGTATGCATCGAGGTGTGTAAGGTCTGGGCTATGTGATGGATAATTAAAGTACGTTTTTTGGGAAATGACTGTCACCAAAATTATCCCTAATCATTCTCAACAAGTGACCCGAGGTGTGACTCGTCGCTCCGTCTTTCTGAAACCACTGTCTATGCAGCAACAGATTTATTGCTCTACTGTAGCGCCTCAGGTCTTATACAAAAGGTATCAGAACTGATATTTTTCCCTATTGACAGTGGCAGTACGGTCTGCGTCATCAGTAATGAAGTAGGGGCCGATAATTCAATTTCCCGAAACTACACAGTACACACAATATTTCTTCATGAAGAAGTGTTTCAATCAATTCCTCAGGAGGAGTAAACCTAATGAATCTAAAAGACTCCCTATTAATGTGGCCAAAAAGTGACATATGTAATTCATCTGAAAACTAGACATTATTCAAGAACTCGTCATCTTCATAAATGTTATAGGCAGCATCCGAGCATAGAAAACTAAACGTGTTTATCGTTTTGATTCAGTTTATGGCACATTTGAAAGAAACTGCCAATATCTCTGTCCATTAAACGCAGAGATTCTCGTTTTAAACCCAGTTTTATGGCATCTTGAAGGGGGTTGGAACCTTTGGTATGAAGCACTGACCTAGTTTTCCACATAATACCAAAACACTATACCGCGCAAGACGCGCGTTTCGCCAACCAAGTGGCCATCTCCATTATCTCCAGATAATGTTAACTTGGTTGGCGAGTTAGCACCATCTGTTTTGGTGTTAGTGGAAAACTGCGTCAGTGTCAGTTTTATGGCAGTTCTTTGCATGCTTCCTTTTAACGACCATATGCCTTGCAGTAATACTCATTCTTGATTTTCGTTTACTGGAAGACGTCTTTCTTCCTGACTTACCTATTGGTTGTATGTTGCCATAGCCAGAAGTTTTAAAATTTTTAACAACATAGAAAATTACACTATTTGATGGTTTAGGCTTTTGAGACTTCTGCTCAAATTAGATCCAACCCACTTAATGCTAGATCCACTATTTCTGCTAAACTCATATGAACGGTCATAAGCTTCACATATAAACATTTTTTCTTCGGTAGGTAAGCATCTTGTGCACCGACAATATTGGATAATCTGGCATATAACAAGTTAATGTTGGTTTAAAATTAGTTCGACGTCAATGTGTCACTTCCATAGCAACTCAGATCAGAGTTACAATTTTTCGGTACTGTATATTTGCGGTCATATTGTATTTACGGACATAATTATGACATTCATGACGTTTCAAACTTTTTCCTCATAGCGTTGATGCAGCCAAGTTATTTTTTACAAATGTGAATGTGCATATGGGCTAGGCCTAGGCGGTCAAGTATGCCGTGCGGGCCTCGCGACGTTCTCCGACTGGGCACGAGCGAGGTGCGACTGCAAGTGGGTTACAAGGTGCAGATGGAATGGAATTGAAATGCGGGTGAAAAGGTGAACCTGCGCTCATTAAGCATTTCCATTTCATAATTTTTTAGTATTCGGTGATACGGCGAGGGCGCCCATTTCGGGCCCGCGTTCATTCACCTCGGCTGAACTGTTTCTTTTATGCAATGCTCGGACCCAGGCGGCTGCGGCTCTTCGGAAACCCGTCTTCGCGACGACATTGCCACATTTAGGAAAGTGGACGTATATCTGCCACTTTCAAAAACCTAAACTGAACGTGACCGTCATTTCACCACCGTTTAAATTTAAGTATAGTCTTTACGTGTGAAGTTTCAGCTTTGTACCATTTTGAAGAATTTTAACGCCCTGTAAGTATAGAAATTCAATGTTTTGACGCCAACTGGGTCAAGGCACTCTAAATTCAAAAGTAAAATATAGGCTAAAATGTAATTTGACAGTTAAAATGTTACTTATGTTATCATTGGATTCAGAAAATGACGTAGATTCCAAAAATATAATAATATACAAGGTGTTCTATATATAAATCGATTGGTATTACTTCCGGTGAAACCGGAAGTAACAAAAAGGTACTTCCGGCGAAACCGGAAGTAATTTGTCAAAAAGTGACTTTTTGACAAATTTGGAAATTGTATCTGAAAAATATTGGGGAAAAGAAGGGTATACCATGGATCTGTGTCACACTGTAAGTTATATTTCGTAAGCTTCTAGTTGTAGGACTGAATACCGTTTTTATAAACTAAGTAAAGCTTTAAGGTTAACATCAGGGTTAAGCAAAAAATTAAGCATAAGTTAAGACCAAGATTTTTTATAAATTTAGTAGGCTGATAGTTTCTTCTTGACTTAAAATCTTTAAATTTTTGGACAAATTTTTGATGATTCGATTGCCATTTTTATGCTTGTTTAGAGGCAATTTATGGAAGTTAGGAATTTCCCATAGTCAGTTGGAGATAATGGACATTCTGATATAGTTATAAACTATCCAAAATGTAGTCAGTTTAAAGTGATGCAAGCTGATATTTTAATCTGAACCTAGTCATTATGAATAGTGTATTCCAGATGAATTGTGGCAACACCGTTTTACCTTTAGCGGGCACGAATTTTAGTGGAATTGCTCGATTTGGAGGTAGTACTGGTTGCGGTGTTTACAGTTACTTCCTTCAAGCAAATAAAATGAGATTGTCCACGGCTTGTTCAGAGGAAACATAGTCTTTAAAAGGCACTACTTCCTGGTTGTTCCCGGAAAGAGCCACAATCGATTCACCATGGCATATCGAAAAAACGAACGATTTTGCAATAACGTTCATTAATCAGTTAGCACGTGTCAGGCTTCATCTTGTAAACTTCAAATATTCTTATCGATATCGAAATCACGACGTATCATATTTTAATGGGAAATTAAAATTTTAATGGAAACTCTTGATTCGACTGACCAATAAGCAGTCTAGCATATTTATTGGTCTAAAAATTTATTAATTGTTTTGAAAAAAACATTGATCTCATTTAGATATTCCAAGAAATATATAGAAAACACTCTATATACTACTATTTCGGCTTATTAGGCCTCTTTCAATAGAGTAAATGTCTATTACTAAATGTTTCCTATCGCGTTTTCGTTATTTATTTGTTTACGAGCACCTACCCCCGATTGATCCTACCATCTGATAAAGCCCGAGTTTTTAGTACCTTTTCTAAGGGCGAAAATGTAAAATCTATCTGATCATTCGTAGTACAAGGATTTATAATTAAAGATTTTTTAATTTCTAATTGCTCTAACAGATTTAAGCGCTTTCCTTTCTTTTCACGATGCAGTACCTTTACATTTTTCTGATCTCTATAAAATTATTGTTTTATAAACAACGCGTCGAAAATCCTGAATTTTTTGCGTTATTTAATATGGATTTTTTATGTTCTTTTACTCTAGTTTCAATACTTCTACCGGTTTGACCCACATACACGCCATTACAATCCGCGCAGTTAATTTGGTATACTCCAGATTATTCTAATTTAGTAACCCTTTCTTTGTTGTTTATCATAATCCTCCCAATAGTACGCTGTTGACACTAATCGTTTTACACCCCATTTCGTTCTATTCTGCGAGCTATTTTTTCACTATAACCTATAGACATTTGCTCTGTTGAAAAAGGCCTAATAAGCCGAAATACTAGTATATGGAGTGTTTTCTATATATTTCTTGGAACATCTAAATGAGATCAATGTTTTTTTCAAAACAATTATTTTCACGATGTTTCATAAAGAACCATGCGCTTCAAGTATCCACTTTATAAAAATTTATTGTTTTCAACTTATATAGAATACAAACTGAGAACTATCACTGCAAAAATTAGCGGTTATAAACACAGCAGTGTGTTGTTGTGAATGGGTTTAGGGTTTAGATTATTTCAATATAATATAACTACATAATGTATGAGTATGATATTTATCTACAGATTAATTACATATTTAGTGTATGTATACGGAAGAGATATGTCAAGCAAACGTCGTAAAGTGATCACAATAATAAAGATAATACAAACAAAATAAACTCATAATGAGATATTTTGAAATAAGAGACCTGCTAAAACCGTCGAACTTTACAGAATATATCCGTAAACAAATTATTGTTGTATGTTTGAAATTATTCGCCCGCCAGAGGGCGTATACACTTTTTAAGTCGCCATTACGGTCAGCATCTTGACACAGAACTCAGTGGAGAGACCTTCGTAGCGTTGCTTCATCATTCGATAAAAAGCCTATTGACTTTTACCAAGTATTTGCAGTTATTGCCACTACTACAGTATCCTTCCTTAGCACTCGATGATGTTGCAACTAGTTACATTGTAAGTTCAAAAAGGATTGCCAAGTTTTATTTCATATTTGCTTCACTAATAAATTTCAACAATCGGCCAAGGCAAAAAGGTACATAAAACTAAGAGTACAAAAAGTATAAAGAGCACAGACCTTGTAATAATTATTGTTACCTATAAACTTTTTTGAGTTGGTTTCTTCGTAGCTAAAGTGAACTTGATATGTTTTTACTGAATTACAGTTAGACTAGGTACATCCGATTTGTATCAATAGTCACAATTTAGCCTTGTTAAAATGTTAACAATGTCTAGAAAAAAATAATATGCATTTAAAAAACGAAATATTAAAGATAACTATTTTAAAATATTAATTCGTTAATATACAGAGTGCACCGCTGTTATATATCTAATCCTAAATATTTGCAAATACCTAATATGCAAAATAATAATATAATGATAATTAATTAATCTGATTTATGTAAATTAATTTGACTTGATTAATTTGAAAGTTAACTATGCTGGATTTACTTCAACGCGGTGTGACATTTAGACCAAAAATTTCTAAATAGACCGGTTTCAATAAGCCGTGAATAGAAGTGACAAAATTGCAAAATGCATGAGATATTCGTTCTGCACAATCCACTTTTTCTGTCACAGGATTGTTTAATTTCAGATCACAATCATTTAAGTGATTCGCTTCGCATGTTTGTTAATGTACCAAAAATCAGTCAGTTTATTTTTGCCAACGATGACATTAATACCCAATAAGAATTTACAGTTCGTGGAACATGTAATTATATAGGGTTGTGTAAAAGATTGAACCCATATTTATTTGTATTTGAATAAACGTTTTTATGTTTGGGTAAGACCTATAGTCTGTATATCAGAACGTAGCAAAAAATTAATAATCTGTTCCTCTGTCTAAGGGCCGGTCTTTCCATCTCCTTATATACATCTTTTTAAATTTATCTTCCTTGTAACTACAAAATGGGTCTTTTCACTGTGTTTTAAATTAAATCTTGTCTTTAAAGTCCTCTATCTGCTCTTTAACTTATCGGTCACTTTTACTGGCCTATAAGTAGTTACAAAGAGATTTTTAACCTCAGAAATTTTACAATGTGAGTTTAGTAAACAATTTGATTAATAAAACGTCAAAAAATATATTTTTATAATGGAAAACATTATTGATTTTGAAGAAGAAAAATTATTAGATCATGAAATTATAAACATGGTAAATATTGCAAATCGCGAATGAAAAATATATACCGTAAGGTCTCATATAGACAATTTAAACATCTAGGATGATAAAGAATTTATGAGGAGTTTTCGTGTATCAAAAATAACGGTGTTAAATAGTCTAGAAAAAATCGAGCAACATTTACAGCATCACATTAACAGGTTAATAATAAAAAATAAATGATATCTATGTATTTGTTAGATTTTATGACATGTTTTATTGAATCATATTTTGAATGGAGGACTGAACTTCTACGATTTGTACTAGTAAGGGCCTGAAATTCTTGGGCAATTTGGTTCCAAGTTTTTTACTCATCCTGGGAAGATATTTTTACACTTCTGAATATCAAATCTAAACTAGAGATCCCAGAAACGACTAGAACTTAAAAAAGGTATAGTTGGCTATAGCCAAAGTAGCTAGGTAATGTTGTCATAATTGACATATTTTGTTGATTATGGTTGACGCATTTCATCTGTCTCACTTTATTATATAGACTTTCTTATTTAATTAGTAGGTATTGCCAATATCATTAAACAGCCTTTTTATAAAAGAGCAGTTAAATTGTGTTGAAAAGACGCAATATTTTAACTGCCAGATAAATTCACTTGTTAACTTTAAGTTTCTTTTAGTTAAAAGCAACTTTTTATGAAGAGAAGGAAAGACCGGCCCTTAGTCTGTAAAAATATACAGGATGCTTTGTTAAAAACAAATAATAAATTTGGTCTATTTGTTTGTTTAATGTTCAATCGTTTGTGTTAAAATATTTTAAATGCTCTATAAAAATGTTTAATTGGTTTTTGTCTGTTTCTTCATGTCTTCAAACAAACGAGATGAAGGAGGGGGAATGGCAAAATTACATGGCTCGCAATGTACAAAAATGTATGCCAATTTTGGGTATGGTCTATAAAAAAAAATAGAAAGCCTCATCAAGGTCTTGTATTGATTAATAATTAGTGACATACTGGTCGTTGAAAACTGAACACCCCGTTTATTATAATTGATTGAATGTCAGCCATTTGGCTCGATGAAGGCTACATCACGCAATTGAATGGTCAGTCCATTCATTGAATACAATTTTTGTAAGTTTATTAATAAATAAGGTATTAAGTCATTGTCCTCAGAATGTTATGAATACAACCACACCTTTTATATGTGTGCAAAACGTAGGAACAATAATAAATAATCAGTGAATAAACCGCATTCTCGCATGATGATATAAGCATGAAAGATTTGAACATGCACCTGTAAAAATTATGTCAATTTTAATAATTTTTGTGGTAGGTACGTGTATATTTATGTCACATAAATATATCATTTGAAAAAAGCGATTAGACGCAAGAATTTAAAAAAAATTAAGACATTGCAGATTTCAGTAAATCTTAAATTCAGTCATTAGAAATATTGTTCAATTTATTGAGTAAGCAAAAGCTTGTTTCTACGGAAAAAAAGTGTTAATACACTCAAGCATTTCATAAATTTGGCGTACTAATTCGCAGCCAAATTAAAATATTTCTTTTACAATTAATATTGTAAAATAAATATTTTAATTTGGCTCAGGATAGGGCAAACATTGTGCGTTCATATCATCCTTAAGACTAAGCAGCGTTTCTCGCGATTAGTACTTGGTTGCTGACCATACAGGGAAAGCCGGAGGTCCCTTGTCTTTGCGATCGTATGCAAATAAAAGATTCCTACCCCACAACGAAATTCTTGCTTATGAAAAACAAAAATATCTTGATATAAAATAAGTCAGCTATTAGTGTATTAGTTAATATTAGTGTAGATAATGTTATATGACCCTTACAAGGTATATGTCCACTGTACAAGGTGGTTGAAATTGGTATGTTTTCAAGAGTTACCGAGAATTGTGGTAGATAGAGCAAATCTGATGCGCGAGTCCTGTGGTCCTTTTTCGAAAACCATTTTGAGGTACTTTGAAAGAAAAACGAGAAAATGGCATCAGTCAATTTTACCTTTAACAAAATATCGAGAAACGTTATGTAGCTCGAAAACTGTAAGAGATAGAGAGATGCGGTTTGCGCGCCATTTTTATTTTGTCGAAAAAGGAGCACACAGAACTCGTCCACCAGATTTGCTCTATACAGGGTGTGTCATTAGTGGGTAATTGTTGGATTACTCACAAACGGTACATTATATCAAAACACTTTTTATTTGAAAGTTTTTTGGCACTAAAAGTGCATATTGTAAAAATATTTTCAATTACACAGGGTGTTCCAAAAAGTCGGGACAAGGTGCAAGTTGGTTATTTCAAATGCGACACCCTATATATTATTATATTTTTGAAATCTAGGGATCACTAGGAATATATTTGTATTAAGGTTCCCTATAGCTATATTTTTTCGTTTTCGAGATATTTAACAGTTATGTCAGTATTTAGGGCGGTAGACATGCAGCATAGGTGGAGATTAAATGTATGGGGGGGATTCTAGGCGACAAGGTGATTGCAGCATATTTTTTTGAAGCGACTCTCATTGGAGAAACTTATTTTCATTTTTGGAAAATCAACTTTTAAATTATCTTGAAGATATTCCTCTGAACATGTTAGCAGGGATGCGGTTGCAGCATGACGGTTGTCCTGCACATTACAGCGGTTCAGTAAGGAGATTTTTAAATAGGGAGTACCTACACTAATAGGTGGATAGGAAGGGTGGACCTATATCATGGTCTCCTCGGTACCCGGACCTTACAAAATAAGATTTTTTTATGGGGATACACAAAAGCCTTAGTCGCAAAAGCCGCACACCATCAACCATACGAGAAAACATGATGAACAAAATTCGTGGTGCTTTGAGAGCATTTTGGAATAGTGCATCTGGCATATAAAATGTACAGATACAAAAAATCGAATATTTATTTGACAGTTAAATAATTTCCACAACAAAATAAATTGTTTTCATAACTTACTTGACTATAATTTGTAATTATCAGTTATGGAAGCAAAATTTTCAAAAAATCGTGAATATCTCGAAACCGGTCAACTTTTCGTATAGGACATCCTAATACCATTTGAAAGGTAATTAAATTCTACATCTAATGCCATAAAAAAATTCAGGGTGTTCCATTAAAAAAAAAATGAGATTTAGGCAATGTAACATTGTGAAATATAAATCACGATAAAAATCACCCTGTATAAATTGGCCAAATCATTTCAAGTGCAATATTTAAGGTATCCCTTGTGTCTACTGACACTACATTTTTTTCCTTTTCACATTATGTCATAGAAGAAATTTTATTTATTTTCCAATGCAGTGTTACGATATTTTTTTCCTTTAACTGTTACATATCTCAAAAACGAAAAGAGGTAGCTATAGGGAACCTTAATACAAATATGTTCTTAGTGATCCCTAGATTTCAAAAATATAATAATATATAGGGTGTCGCATTTGAAATAACCAATTTGCACCTTGTCCCGACTTTTTGGAACACCCTGTGTAATTGAAAATATTTTTACAATATGCACTTGTAGGGCCAAAAAACTTTCATATAAAAAGTGTTTTGATATAATGTACCGTTTACGAGTAATCGAACAATTACCCACAATAATGACACACCCTGTATATTACACATTCTCGGTAATCCTCGAAAACATACCAATTTGAACCCCCTATACAAGATTTTTAATAACCTTATTTACTTATTCGCATGCAGAACTGAGACGATTAATTCCATTTACCTCACATTAACATGTTCTTGCTGATGTCTTATGTCTCACATGCCTAGTTAAATAGGTGAATGCCGTTCCTGCACAGCTTGGTGGTCTTCGTCACGTTACAATTGTTGCCGCATCGACTTTGTACCAACGGGAATGATTTCTTTAACTTTTTTTTCCAGTTTTCCGTTCACGCTTAATTATACTATTAATAATTAATATAAGGAAACTTGCTGATATAATTAAGAAATGTATCTCGTGACTGGTTTGATAAAAATGGTATCGAACAGTGGCGTATCCACGGGTAGCTCAGGGGGGTTAAAACCCCCAAATTTATTGCTAAGAATACTATACAATGTCCCTTAAATTTATGTATATTCATAATATGAAGATACATCAATTTTATCTATAGTTGTTGAAAGGATATATTATATCCTTTCAACAACTTTCTAATGGGAGTTGTTGACTCTCTCCTCTTTTATCTTATAGAGATGGTATAAATTTATTACAAACGGAGAGATAAAAACCTGATGAGACCTATTTGTACGAATTGTTCTTAATTTAATACCTCACAGAGGGAAGGACACCAAATTATCAGTACAAATACAGGGTGCTTCAAATTCGATGCAATACATGGGGTTCTCAGAAACGGTAAGAGATACGAAGTCGGTTAAATCGAGGCAAAGTTGCGTATTCAGGGGGGCAACACAATCGTGAAAAGAGATCAAGGCTAGCTTGATTAGTTTTCGAAATATTTTGAAAAAACCGAAAATTTCGATTTTCGTTTTTGTTTTTTTGCGGGCCTATTTGATGAGGTATTCAAAAATAAAGACCACTTTTCTATAGCAACTTGTTGCCCTTTTTCGAATAGTGTTAGTGAATTTTCCGAAAAACGTTTCGTTTCCCGGAAACCAACATCAACTTAATTTTTAAGTACGGACCTGGAATTTTTTTTCAATTTTGTTGAATAATTTTTGCAACTTGATAGAATGCCCATAAAAGGAACCAGATTTAAACGTTTTGTCTAAAAAAAATCCATCATTAGTATTTTTGTTTCGACTTTTGTTAATTCTAGATATTGAATAATATTTTTGAGGTTTCATTTTTATTTACGATAAATAAACAAAAGCTAATAATAAAACAATGAATTAACAACTATAAACTTTGATGTAATTGAATAAATAATGAATAAAACAACAAAATATGTTAAAACTATAAAAACCCTAAAGCAGATGTTGAAATAATCCTCCGTCATTATTCATGCAGAGGCGTATTCGTCTTTTTAAGTTTTGAATACATCTTTCGATTTCCCTTGCAGGTATTGCATTCAGAACACGAATAGTGACATTTCTCAAATCCTCAATGTTATTATATTGATTCTTATATAAAACATTTTTAGTTCGTCCCCATAAGAAATAATCTAATGGGGATAAATCAGGAGCTCTTGCTGGCCATTCTATAGCACCATGATTTCCAATCCTTCTGTTTGGAAATGTTTCATTTAAGTAGTTGCGCACAATTCCTGAATTATGAGGAAATTTAAATAAAATTAAAAAATTCTAGATTGCTGAAAGCCATTTTTAAGTACCGATAGTGCTTGACACAACATTGAAAAGTGTTTGTCATAGAAACGTTTGCCTAGATAAAACTAAATCTAAGAGGACCACGGGAAATTACTAATGATGGATTTTTCTTAGACAAAACGTTTAAATCTGGTTCCTTTGATGGTGGCATTCTATCAAGTTACAAAAATGATTTAAAAAAATTGAAAAAAAATTCCAGGTCCGTACTTAAAAAAATTAAGTTGATGTTGGTTTCCGGGAAACGAAACGTTTTTCGGAAAATTCACAACACCATTCGAAAAAGGGCAAAAAGTTTCTATAGAAAAGTGCTCTTTATTTCTTAATACCTTTTGAAGCACCCTGTATATATCAACCCTACATGATATATTATGACTAAGATATTTAAAAGAAAACAATGGTCGGTTCACTTCGCTACCAAGGCGGAAGTAAATATTTCAATTGTCCATGTCCTCTTTACCTTAACCTTATATAAGTAATTTATGGCTAAATATTACCTTACATTTTACAAACAATGTCACGAGCCGTTGACTTCATGCAGTCATGTGTGGAATTTGGTTACCCTATTGAACTCTATATTGAATAGGAACGAGCAAAAAAGAGTAATAATTATTAACTTGCTCAAGCCATAAATGGAGTATAATAGCTAACGCGATTATCCTGTGAATAAACTTCACATAGACAGTTATACAATGTAACGGACAAAAGAATGCACATTTTAATTTGTAATAGTTGAACCTTCCACAAGTAATTGTACAGTAAGTCATAAGAAATGTACCATTTGCTAATATATGCAATTGTATATGTCGTCAATATAATCTACACAATTACCGACATCGACAACACAAGGAAGTAGGGTTTAATTTGCATTTATTTAGTCGAATGTTGGGTGTTCGTTTAGTTTTGAATTGGCAATGGTGTTGTCTGCCAAACTGTGCCATTTTTTAATTCCATGGAACAACAGATGTAACACCATAGAACAATTGTAATACCATGGAACAATAATTGTATTATTGCATTCCAATTTATGTTAATTCTAAACGAAGTAGATGACAATAAAGTGTTTTCGAAAAGTAATGAATAAATTCATTATTTTAGAAATTGAGAAGTTTTCGAAAAAATCCCCTGACACGTCGTCGATTTTGTTTTAAAAAAAGGCACTTTTTGACATACGACCCATATTTGTGACGTCATCGTTGTTCGAGATATGACGTCATCGGCAATTTTTTTAAATAGCAACCCCCTATTTTGACTACGCCATTTGAAAGAGCGTATCATTCTACATACGCATCGTCAAAAATCATGGTGTTACATAACAAAAATTTCAAGAAAATAATGTTTGAAGATCTTAAAATTTAATTTTCACAATACTGACAATGATAATGATTATGTAAAAAATCGACTAAATTAAATGTTCAAATTCTACACCAAATTGGGGGCCGATTGAGTGGCCAGCCAGATCGCCTGATTTGACACCCCTAGATTATTTCTTGTGGGGATACTTAAAAAGTAAAGTATACGTTACTAGACCGGTTAATTTAGAAGATTTAAAAGCAAGAATTCGTCACGAGATACATCGTATACCTCCTGAAGTTATAAATAATGTCCAAAAAGAATTTGTTAATCGTCTTGGCTACTGTCAGGCAGCCAACGGTGCACAATTTGAACATTTAATTTAGTCGATTTTTTACATAGGTAATAATTATCATTGTCAGTATTGTGAAAATTAAATTTTAAGATCTTCAAACATTATTTTCTTGAAACTTTTGTTATGTAACACCATAATTTTTCATAATGCGAATGTAGAATGATACGCTCTTTCAAATGGCGTGGTCAAAATTGGGAGTTGTTATTTAATAAAATTGTCGATGACGTCATATCTCGACAACGATGACGTCACAAATATGGGTCGTATGTCAAAAAGTGCCTTTTTTAAAAACAAAATCGAAGTGTCAGGGGATTTTTTCGAAAACTTCTCAATTTCTAAAATAATGAATTTATTCGTTACTTTTCGAAAGCACTGTATAATTTTTTTGTATATTAGAAATATTTTCTAATGCAAGTATAGTTAAATAGATATAGGTAGTTAAATTCTTCAAACCTTGAAAGACCTGCTTGTAATGTACCTTAAGGGTGTTTCTACTAATAATCTATTGCTTTGCTTTTGACAAGAACTCTTTCATAAGAAGCCTAAAATGTATCAGCTTAGTATAGTTTGACAACTTTCTAAAGATATTTTTTGATCCAATTGTCCATGAAGATCTAGTTACATAGCCCTGCGGAAGGGTCATAGTCCAGGTCATAACACTGATTTGGAATTGGTAAATTGATTGAGCTCTTCTAGCCAGCTCATTAGCGCCTTGGTTTCTGGCTATGTCCGACTTACACTTCTGTTATTATAAAAGAAAATGTCATATTAATCATCCTTTCCTTGACCTAGGAAGAAAGTTAAGTGTAAGGCACACCACTCTCAACATAATTGCTCAAATAGTTAAAATTTTTATCGATCAAGTACAGAAGATAACTCTTTACCGGATGATGAACTAGATTCAGATAATAAAACGTTTTCGATAACCTCATTCGTGGACGAAGAATGTGGACAAGAACCAGACAAAGCAGGAAGTGAAACTTGGTTGTGCTAAACATAAACATCAGGTAGATCTAATTGATTGAAGAGAACATCTTCTTGGATCTTTAGCCATTATGTAATTAGCATTGTAAGTGAGTGATTAAATCACTGACGTAACTAATTTGAAGATGTCTGTGTCACAACAATTTTAGTCACGGTATTATATCAAAAATAAATGTGCCGGTATGGATCTAGTTTAGGTATTATTAAAATAAACACAGTTCACTGGTTCATTGTATAATAAATTATGTGAAGCATCTACAGAAATTAATGTTTATACACTTTTTCAAATTCCAGAAATAATAATTAATTAATAATTAGATTCAGAGAACGGTAAAACAAGAAGAAAATTTTTGTAAACGATAATTGACCGCGCTTTTTTTATGACTGATGTTACCACCACAAGAATAAATAAAGAACCAGAAGAACATCTCCCCGTTAAGGGCTCTATTGGCGATTCCAAAAATGAATGCGCCTTCTGCATGAAAATATTTGAACCTACTTAAAAGGTAATTTTTGGAGGCTTAATGCTGATATAATGATAAATAACACGTATTTGGGTTTGCTTAACGTAATAATTTAGAGGTGCTTGTGACTTTTTGGTATTGCAATTGCAAAGTTCAAAACGACGTGGTTAGTATTCGTACATTTTCAAATTTCGTTCAAAAGAAATCAGCACAACAAAACTGCCGTGTTTATGGGTGTCATTCCACAAAATGTGTCAATAGAAGTGTTTAAGATTGAAGATAGGTAGAAGTTTGGTCCTAGTATAAGAAACTGTTTCTCATTCATTTCTCCAAAAGGCATGTAACAATTTAATAGCAGACAATACGTTTATTTACACAACATAACCACATTGTTGCTGTTTGTCTATACTTTTCTATTATTAGTCTTATAAAAGCAGAATATATTTTAATTTAAACATTATTTAACAAAAACAAGCACTAATAAGGTATCACCATACAGTTTATTACACTTATTTTAGTCCAAAATGTAAGGAAACAAAAACTAGGGTACCTGTTTCAACCTAAAAAATTCATATAATTAGCAATGAAGCACTTATATGGGACGTTTGACTACTTTTACCACTCTTTATCCTTTATTTCATCCTAACACATGAAGAAACTTATTTATAGCAGCTGGATGCTAAATTGCTAGATGATGTGATATGAAATGCTAAACTTTTACTCGTCTTCATCCACATTTGTTTACAATTTGCAGCGCCCTCATCGGTAATTTGAATCGCTAATTCCTTCCCTTAATAACCACATCAAAGGTGCCCGCTGCGAGATATCCTCTGATTACTTATTTATTCTGGTGTTACCACAGCCTTGTGATGATGAATAACGACAGGCAGGCGTCCGCTTTGAAGTTAGAAATCTAGACGATTCTACACTTTTAAGATGTATGATATACTAGAAGATGAATCGATTCTTTGGTGGTCAAAGGTATGGAAATTTTATCAAGTGCTAATTGTTGACATTAGCAGCTTCTGCGGTGAAAAGCATGCAGCTAATAACGCTAAATGATTTCTTCACTCTAAAGTTGGTACTTCAATATTCATAGAATCTAGAATTACGTTACAGGTCCAACAGTTGTGCAATGTGATGCAAATTCGATGATATTCTCATGATTATAACATGTCACAGTTATTTCTACAAGGCTGTAGGGTTTACTTTTGCCAAAAAATAGCAGTAATAAGGATTATACTAACCATTTTACTGAACACAGTTTAAAACTCGTTAGAATTGCCATTAAATTTGCTTTTATAACCCTTACGGCGACATCTGTTGGACGGCGTACAAAAGATAACAGTAATAAAATTAACCGGTATTTTCTGCCCAGTTTTACGGCTTGCTTGATGTAAATTGTGCATCTCATACACCTGTACAAAAATTACCTTTGAAATTGCACGTGAAGTTTTCAAGGCCGTTGCAAGAGTCCGCATCTTCGAAGTTGATGGATAAAAGCGATATACATTGTATTATTCGTGTCAAACGCAAATCGGATTGGATGGGGCGTAGCGTAATACAAACTAGAATTGTTTCTAGTTGACATGCTGACACGTAGCAGCTTGAAATGTGAATGTATAATTTATCTCGGACCACACTGGAACTTTGTTGGAATTTGATTAGGAGTATTAATAAAAGTAGGTCTAGCTGTCTCAACTACAGGTGCAGTTGTAAAATATACGATTTATAGTGCAGAAAATAGAATAGAATTCAACAGTCATGGATGTTATGGCCCTAGGGGCCATATCATTTCAGGAACTTGAAAATAATATTCAGCGATATCTCTTGGCCACATTTACTATTAAATTTTTTTTCGGAAATTCTGCGATAAGCAGTTTTCGGCGTACAGCCGGCGTTCTCTTTTATTTGCCCACCCTATGTGTACACTTGAAATTTATCAAATAATTATTAAACTAAAGAGAAGAGCAGAGGTCGAAACCTATTATGCTCCTAAAAATAAACAATAGATTGACAAGAATGGCAATAGTAAATTGTTACAGTACAGCTAATCCTTATAGGTAACAGTATATGTACATATTTATAAGTAAAAGTAATTAAATAAAAATTACAAAGTACGACTTAAATAATATAACTGTATAGAAAGATACAAACAAGAATATATGTTCTGTGAAGTTAATTTGCAGACACAATACAGGATACCCAACTAAATGTCTTGTCTTTACATCAAAGCATTTCACCATTTTTAAATAAGTCATATTTATTTTTGAACGAGTTTACACTCACTGAAGTCACCACATCACTGGGTAACCGATTCCAGTTGTTAAAAATTCGGTTGGAATAGAAGTTCTGTCTTATCGTTGTCCTGAAATTTTCTTTTTTGAGTTTAAGTGAGTGGCCACGGAGTCGGTCGTCTGTGATTAATTCTAATAGCTCTCTGATGTCTTGCGTAAAGTGATCATGTAGCAACCTATATGTGAAAATCATGTCACCTCTATTTCTTCGTTCTGATAGAAATGAGAGGTTTAGAGCTTGAAGCCGATCTTGATAGGATTGATTCCTCAGACACTGGACTTGCCTAGTAGACTTCCGTTGAACGTTTTCCAATAGTTTTATATCTTTTATTAAGTGCGGTGTCCATATTATTGGACCACTCAGACACTTTAGACATTCGGCGTCCTTCAAGGATCAGCAATTGGGCCCCTACTATCTATGGCTTTCATTTATAAATAATTATGTACTATCTATCCAATGTAAAACAAATTTCTAAACACATCATGGTGACTATTTCAATCAAGATGCCCAATTAGTATACCATGCTTCACATTTCTTAAGGTATTTTGGAAATTACCGCCCAAAAACTCCAGAAATAGCCTTTATATTAGTTCTAATACTAAAAAAAACATACTTGTTCACAGTTGAATACTGCACTATTAAAGAAAACGCACATACATCTCAATTAATGTAAAACATAGCATAATTACATACATTAAATCAGCCTATGTTTTAAATTTCACTAATTGCCTTGTAAAATTACCCTGAAACTAATGCAGACTCGCGGATGTCTTTCTCTGGCAATTTAATAGTTCTATGTGTAACAACAGCTATTCTTGTAAAAACCAAGCTCAGTGAAAGCCTCCTTGTGTATATAATTTATCAGGTAAATGCCACAGATAAATATACATTTAATGCCCCAGGAACTTTCTGCAGTTCATAAATTATACTTTTCTTACTATTATGCCTAGGCAATTATATGCGTTTAGTGCAGTTTGTAGATGGTAAATAGGATGTGATGCGTTGAGTTCCCATGCTGAATAACTTCATTATAGATGCCAAAGAAGCTACTGTTAAGAGAATTGCATAATATTTTCTTCATTTAACAATGAAATTAGATGTGTAGGAATTTACTGTTATGATATTTTGTTATATTATTGTTACTTTGTTCTAAACGGCTGTTTGAAGATATTCCTAGCGGAGTTTTTGAAACAAGTTAGTTGGAAATAAGGATTCACTTGGATATACATTTACAAAGGATATTTAATAAGAGAATGTTTTTAGGCAAAGGAGATAACCAATCAATTTAACATTGACCGGCAAACATCAACAAATATCTCGCTGCATTGTTGTCACACTTCATACTCAAATTTCTTCATCTAATTCGACAATACGATATAAATGTTTTACAACTATTAAGTATCATTAAAAGAACATTATAATTTCATTATATGAATTTTAGAATGGCGCACAGAAAGCTTTTATCACACTCACGTCACTCACATCCAAAATTAATGTTGTATGTACTACTAGTACTACTACTATAGTTATACTATATTATATATTATATTGTACATACAAACCGCGTAGGCCGGGTTGTTTTCCATTATACTATTAAAGCAAAATTTTTTTCTATAATAATTTTATACTTATTCCTCATTTCTAGAACTGAACGCTTTCCTTAAAAATGTGGCAACGCGGCTTAACATGCCAGAAATGGATAGAGGCTGTCTCTGTTCAAATTATTGAAAAAGCTGTCTCTCTTATACCGGTTTCATTCACCACCTGAGTAGAGTTCAGGTGCATAGCACGGTTTTGGGCGTTTTAATGCATTTCTTATTTGTGTTTTTGCGCTTTCTATTGTTCTACTTTGCTAGGTATCGACTGTAGTCGGTATTGACCTACCTCAAATAGAAATAAAGTGGGTATAAGAAGAAAAGGAAGGATGATTGGACTTTTGTTGTCAATTGATGTATACTAAAAAATTATAGCAGTGAAGGCAGTAAACTTCCACGCTGTATAAATAACATTACCATTTTATTTAGCTTTTAAAACTAAGTGACTTAATTCACACACAAATAGCACTTTGTTTATTACAAAAAGTGTGCCTTGTTGCTTAAATGGTTTTTAATTCCCCCTAAGTTTATCTGATCAAAAATTGAGTGCAGCTATTACATTTAGCAAGAAAACGTGAGAACATATTCCAATAGATCACGTACCTATTACAAAGGTGTAGATTATTTTTTTAATTCCTCGTTTAAGAGGTGCAATCTTCACCGCATATTACATAACGAAGGAAATTACTTGTAGTTAGAGACAGTCAAGACATTTAAGTATTGGGTCATGGGAAATACACCTTTAATTATTCAAATAACTGCAAAGTAAATTCTCACTGCAAACAAATTAAACTAGTAAAATAATTTTGAAATTTCGATGTGTGAAGCTTTAAATAAAAATCCGAATCAATTTAAGGTGGTTAAGGGTATTCAATGTGTAGATTAGTTGATTTACTCTATGGTTTAGCATATATGTGCATCATAAAAAAGCAAGTGTAACAAAATTTGATAAGTTCCACATCCAGAGATGAAATAATGGCATAATAAAGGCCAGAGCGCACTAGGCGATCGCAAATATAAAGTATACGACTGGGAACATCTGGGAGGCTGATCTCGAGTACCCTCAGGCATTTCGGGATTCTCAGCAGAGGGTGCTAGAGGCCTACGACCAGCAGTTGTTAATGCGTGTGCAATCAAATGAGAATCTCTCATGTGATTTGCTTGGACAGGACTTGACCGTGATCCGTCTAGTCGAGATCGCGATCATCAATGCGTTCCGGTCTTTAAAATACTGATGAGATGAATATCATCTACAGTATTTCCTTTACATAAATAAACACTGCAAAATATTACGTAGCTTTGCAAGGTCAGGATTTGTTTGTAGTAGGTAAACTAAGGCGAATTTACACGGGTATAGTAGCTAAAGCAAGTAACTAAATTTAGCTACTTGTATTTTGGAAAATTGGATTTAGTATAGTAGTATTAGTTTAGTAGCGAATTTAGTACAAATTTCCGGCAATTTTGTGTGATTAAGCCACTACGACCCACTAAAAACTTTTAAGTAGCCCACTGATAAATAAATTATAAGCAATGGGCAATAAAATTATTGAAATGTCAGCCATCCAAGAAGTTAGACGTTCGTAACTGACATCTGCAAACAACTCCGGCAATTTTTCATCATTAAAATGTTAATGTTGTATTGAAAAGGCGAAGGAAAACGTGACCGAGTAAGGTCAAGGTGTAAAGTCGTGTGTTTCGCCTCATAGAATCGGTATGGACGGAGATATAGCATTATCCAACCCATACCCGACCATCGCGTAAGGCTGGGTATGGGTAGGATAACGCGTTCACCTTGCTGGTACGGTTTTAGTCGTCGTATACACTGTGGTGGTATAGTAGTTTTTAGAGTATATACTTTTCTTGACTATGAAATTTTGATAAAAGTATAGATCGACGGATTTTGTAGTCCAAATGAAAAGACAGGGTCGGCTTAGTCATCCATGATCTGTAACGATAGTATGGGAATATTGATAGGCATCTTATAGAACCTTTTGTTGGTGTAATTAATTTATACATGCAAAAAAATGGTCAAACAACTATTTCTGTCTATCTCTTCTCTATTACTGTAAATTATTCTCTAATTTCTAAATATTTTTCCAATATTTGAAATTATATATTATTGGAAAATATAATTAAGAGGGTATATTTTATAAAGTACTGCTACATTGTTAATTTTTTTAAAACAGCTTTGAATGCATTGCTTTTTTAAATGCTTGCAATAAAGTATACGGCACTGACTACAAAATTTAAAACAAATTACTACGTATATGTCGGACTCGATAGCTCTAGATCTTGAGTTACGGTCTTTAGATCCAGGAGTAGCGGGTTCAGTTCTCACGCATTCTCGACTATTTACTAACTCTGCGGGACAAGCTAGGATGGGAGAATACCCAGCAGGTGTTAATATGGAATATTAGAATGGGTGTGTGTTTGACTAATGAGGTTTCCTAGGCCACTCTATTGCTAAATAATCGTTAGGGCTTACCAACTTCCAATTAGGGCCGTTCCTAGGCACTAAGGTCCAGGAAATAGTAGTATACCACCTCTCTCTCATTTTTCAAACTTCCAGGCAAATCACTGTTAGTTTAATTAGGGATATATTGTTAATATTCTTCTTATTATCATTTTTAAAATAGACATGTGCCATTAAAGATTTCCTCTATAATAAACACAAACTTCAATATAAAGCGAGAAACATTCAGAAAAACACTTAGGTGTATAAAATAAATAAAAGACTACAGTTTAATTTGGGCTACAGTGTACAGATGCACAATTTGCCTGCATTTCTATGTAGACAATAATATGTGGGTAGCCCTCATAACACCCACTGTGAAATCATTGGCATTACTTTCGTTTTCATAGCAAGAATTAGAAAATACACCTTACACATGATGTGGGCACTTGTTCAATAACGAATACCAACAGCTTTCGAACGATATATTAACTAGGAACATACTTTTAAGGCATGAGAGGTGATAAAGGAGAATAAAATTGATTACTTCGTCAACAAAGAAGTGCAAATGCGTCCTATTTTAACAAAATCACATTTCTGACTACCACTGCAAATGCTCCAAATTTCACAAATGTGTCGTTAATACAAGTCGCGAAAAAGAGGCCACGAGCAGAACCCCGAGTAATACCTAAATACAACTCAATAACAAATAAGGTTTCTATGCTGTATCGCTTCTTTGTTATGCATTACACACTGTTAAAGAAAGTTTACTGACTGGATTAAAATTCCGGGGCACCCATTCCACACCAAACATATTCAAATGCACAAGTGATTCAATTTGCAAGTCAGATCTGCTGTTATTATATCGAGATCGAGGACCAACACATCCTAGTTATGCCTGAAAAGTAGGCCGTCGTAGTTTTGACGACTCGCCACTCCTCTGTGCCTAAAATCGTACCACCTTAGTCGTTATAATTTATGATCATTCAGTTGTTGCGTCAGTATTATGCAATTAATTACTCCAAAAATTACAGGGCCTGCGTTGTAATCTGTGCAGTGAATTTCAGAGCTGAAATTTTAAATTAATGAAAAAGATTTCAAGAATTGGGATTGTGTGAAATTTTCTAGGGATTCTGGATTTAAATTTAGATTTTGGTACTGTTAAGAGGTTAATTAAAGATCATTTCTCCAACATATGAAGTGAATTTTGATAGTCATTGGCAGTGGTGTACTGAAGGAAAATGTAATTGAAGTTAGACCAATTGAAATGAACTGATCAGCACAGATAAATTGAAAATAATTGCAGAGACCTGTTGAGGAATTGACAGGAACTCAAAACATTGTAAATAATTTAAAACTAAACCAAAAAATTTAGAATTGAGCAGAAATTGAAGGGAGAATTTTGGATAAATCAAAAAAATTTAGAAGGCACTTTTAGAATGAATTAAAAAAATACGAGGATTTCAAAAGTATTTTTGAAGGAATTTAAAAATGAAAGTATGAGGTTTACCCTTGTTAAAAACATTTTCTAGAACGATCTTCAAGTTTAAGAAGAAGTTAGTGCCAATTTGTCATTCTTATGAGAGGTAGGAGTATGTTTTACATTTTCTGTTTCCGCTAATTACCATTTAGTAAAAATTTTTATGTAAAAATGGTTTTAAAAACGTAAAATACCCAAGTTTTTAAAATCAAAAATTTTATTGATTCCTGAGATCAGAAATTTTACCTGTTTTTTAATAGCTTAGTAGCCAGACTATCAAATAAAGGAGTTACAGTACACACCTGTCCCTATTATTGTTTGTTGATACTAGATGGAACAGCTGATGGGTGTGTATTGAAGGTTTTTACTTTTATATTCCTTAACAAATTATTACTAAATTAATTATTGCTTTTCAGCACTAACAGGATATAAGAAAATTATAATTGTATCTCTTTCTCCAACGATTACCTGGTAATAATAAGAAATACAGTTTATTACGTTGATTCCAATTTTGAAATGTGCCACGTTTTTTCAACCTTCAGTTATTTTGAAGTATTTTAATAGTTGTTACTACAAATTACTGTGAAAGCTCTCAGTGGGATGCTATATATTTTATTAATATATTTTTTATAGTTCTCCAGCTGTTGTAAGTGAATTGAATTAGGCAAAACTGGACTGAAGGTTGGCCAATCCTCGCGAGATGTGTAAGAATCGTGGTTTGGTTAAGGAAAGAACGATGTAAATTGTGGTTAGTTTACTATTACAGATCGATAATGAAGACTGCTTTTTGCAGACTTTAATTTTACTTTGATACGTATTGATACAGGTATTTATTTTTGGAGTTATTCAATTACATGGATTTTTAGATATTTCGGATCAGGAATTAATCGTTCTTAGTCAGTTACCACTAAAAAAATTAAGAGTTACTGTTCCTCTGCTGCTTTTTTTGTGCAGTGGGCTGTTTCTAGATATTTGGTATTTTTCAGTTTAGATTTAAGTTTGGTTTATAATTATTTAAGTTGCTACTTTTTCAAATAACATTTTTTGTCCTAGTAAGCTCTCATAATTTGGCTGGGTAATTTGCGTCTCCATAAATACGGAGGAGACGAATTAAGTGGATTCAATGTGTAGCAATGCACTAAATCCAGTTTAAAAAATCCACATGTCGCATATCGCTTACAACAGATCTTCATATCATACAGCATATATAACCCGGTTCCCAACAATTATGAATTAGTTGGGCCTGAATGACCGCAATAGCTTATCGTCGCTATCAGACGTAACCGTGTTTGGGTTTGCGTTTCTCCCGCCGTCTACGCAAATGGAATCTTACATATAGATATTTTTATGACTAATAAAAATAAAAGTTAAAATTAAAAATGTAAAGTGTATTTATTACTTGAAACATTAGACTACATAAAAAATGGAAAAATATATTATAAAAACTACACTCTGCTATGGTTTTCAATAATCACTATATACGTTTCTATTATTTCGCAGATTTGGCAATTAATTACTGAAATAAACGGGATGCCAAACGAAATGTATCACCAAAGTCTACATATATTATTACCTTCAGCAGTAGGAAGTTGAAAACGGAAAAATTTCAGTATATACACCGCCTATCTTTAATTTCGTATACATTCTTCTCTCTCTCTCTCTGTCACCTTGTAGAATTGAATTTTGTTAACAAGATAATGACATACCTTTGAAATCTTCGTAATTCTATTAAATGACAATTTATAATCAACATTTTCTATAATCCAGCCCTTTCAGTCACTCCCTGATTCAGGCGCCTAATTGGGGGCCATGCTTAGAGCATCCCTAAGACCGGCCCTGCAAATTTGCGCGGAGATAAATCACCGTATGTGACATTATCTTTGTTCACTGCCGTCAGAAACTTTTTCACTTTCCACTTCGCAACCAATAAAACTAATTCAGCCAGTTAATTTGGCTGGCAATTAATCTAATAAACAGTTGTAATGAAATGCTGGAGATACTTTCTCAACTCGAATGTTATATTATTTTTAGCCAGGGGCAAGTTGCTGTCTTAATATATTCCTAAACAAGTTCACACACATATTTATTGCATTTTTATTTATTATCCACAATAATAATTTTCAAGTAGTTTCTGTTTTCAAAGGTTTTGTAGGGTGCTCGTAATTATTTATACAATAAGTAGCAAAAAATTAAGTGTTGCAGAGAAATTGGACAACCCATCGAGGAACACAAACATTCTATAGATTTTTTTTGTTATTTTTATATTATATTTTACATATTTTTTCAGTTTCGACCCTCCTTATCTCTACATCTTTTCTATAACATCTGGAGTTTCACAAGGTTCCAATCTAGGTCCCATATTCTTTTATTTTTTATTAATGATTTTTCTGAAGTCATTACTTGTGAACAATAATTGTTATTTGCTGATGATTTTAAACTTTACTTTGGAATGTGGATACATCACGAAATAGTTGTATTTTTTTTCAATGTTCTTATTCCTGTAATTGGGTTGTCCTGTTGGAATAATAAATATTATTATATCAATGTTTATAGCATTAAATTCCTTACCCAAAACCATCTAAAACTAAACTAACTAAACTATTAACTAAACTAGTTATTTTTGCTTTACAGACTAACACATATATGCCAGTACATCCTCCAGAAATGCACTACTTCACCTAGACTATAGCTACGAAGTTTGAACATTGCCATCGTTATCGCCCGACGACCCCAAGAGGTGCGAACGACATTCGAAGTGGATGACCGGCTGAACTACATAGCGATGGCCTGCGGTCTCACTTATGGACATTGATGGTGTTCAGTGAATGTAAAACAGAACGGTGAGTGAGTGTGAAATTAGTTGTTTTAAATTTGTTAACTCTCGTCTATACGGTATGGTACCTATACAATCGGCCAAACAAATTGTAACATTTTAACCAAAAACCCTACTGGTCGACTGCAGTTTAGGGATTTTTATGTTGCACGTCACAAATTTAATACCCTTATGAAGCAGTCAATGTGTCCTATTACTAAATTTATAATTACCAAAGAATAATTAGGTCAGCTTCCAATGTGTGCTTTAAAATAGTTAGCCCTGTCCTCTTCAGTAGGTAATACACTAAACACAAAATATCCCTAAGTAATTTAGTTACTTTTGACAGCAGTGTCATCTAGCAGTAACTTACTGAAACTATTAGGCAATTATGTCCAAAGCAAGAAATCTTCTTTGTAGTTAATTGTCCTTTTTCGCATTGTTTTCTTAAAATTGTTTAAATTGAGGTGCGTGTTGAATGAATTGGTCGTAGCAGGTCATTTTTGGAAAATATTCGACCACTTACTACAAAGAAAAACTATCGGAATATTCAGGTATGCGTTATTACGAAGGCAAATTTTTCTTCGTTTTCGTAGATTTCAGACTTTAAACTCTGAATTCAGACTTTATACTCTGAATTCAGACTTTAAACTCTGAATTCAGACTTTAAACTCTGAATTCAGACTTTAAACTCTGAATTCAGACTTTTAACACTGAATTTAGACTTTAATATTAACAACTACATTAATGTCCTGAAAGTATAATACAGAGTCATCAAATTTTCAGGTCAAAGTCGCAATCGAAAAAATCACCAAAACTCAAATTTTAGTTTATGTAGAATGTTCTATACCTAAAATTCATTCCTGGTCATATATACAGGAGACCACTAATAATGGTACTTATGATACGACTAATAATAAGTGTAGTGCCATGAAAAACAAATGAATAATTTTGCCAAAATTCGGTACATTAATTATCATTTTAATAACAAATCATTTAAATTACCTAACTGAATATTAAGTTAACAAATTTACATCTCCCAAAAGGTGTTTTTTCCACTAAGTTCCGCCTCGGTTACCGCTCTACACTCATAGACGATATGAGTTACTTGTTCAGAGCCTTCATTACAGAGTCCACGGATTAATTTCTCGTTATATACGCCCATATTTTGTAGATACTTTCTAAAGGCACAGTATCCCGTTACCTAATTGCAGTCGTACGTTCAGGCATAACAGTTGATAGTTTAGAGTTCAAAATCTGAATTCAGAGTTTCAAGTCTGAATTCAGAGTTTAAAGTCTGAATTCAAAGATTAAAGTCTAAATTTAAAGATTAAAGTCTGAATTCATAGTTTAAAGTCTGAATTTTAAAAAAATTTCATACATGGCCCTTCTACGGCTTCGTACGTTATATTAAGAACGCCGAGAAATTTGGCAATTTGGCACCATGGCATTTTTAAAGACACAATTATTTGAACAATAGCCAAATCCCCAGATCCATGTTTACAAAAATTTGACTCTACAAGCGCAAATATCCATCTCAGCAGCACTTAGCCCACATATACGATTTGAATCGTCAGCTGACCGACTTTGGTGATCTGAGGACGGCAGAAGCGAAAGTGACAATCGGAAACCGCGAAGACGGAGATGTTAGGTAGGTGCACCCAACCAACCACTAATGTCAATGACACACCATAACCCAGCAGGACCAGCCATTGGGCGTGCGACACCGAGAGACCGGGGACTCTCCATGTATATTCAATTTGCGATGGTGTATTGTCTTGGGAGAACACCGTGAGCTGAAATTTAATAGAGGGAGTCGATGGAACAAAAGAAGCGGAAAAAGATAATGACTTTTTGAAATTGATAGAAGTACAAGATGGAAGCGTGACGACGAAAGGCTATTTTTCAGGATGTAGCGGTAGGGATGATTAGAACAGAAGATATGCGACATTCAGACGTAGGAAAACTTGTTTTAGATTGCGCGTGACGTGATTTGGTGAGCCATTCAAGATAATATTTACGGATGTAAATCACTCAACGCCCAACTATATAAAAAAATAAACACCATATACAGGGTGTAAAATAATAGTATACCAGATTTCGAGGGGTGACACTACTAAAAATGAAATTAAAAGTTTCCATGAATATATGCACTAAAATGGTTATAAAAAGAATGGAATTTTTATTTTTAGATGTTTTTTTTCACTCTGTATAAGTACATTAACTAAACTTTTTATACAAAATTTATATAGTTTATAATATAAACTACAACAACTCTTAGGCAATTCTAAAGATAAAATAGAAACTAAGGAAAAGTCGGGGGATTTACGAAATTAACTGTAAATACTGCAATAAAAAGTATTTTGGACAAACTAGAAGGTCAATTCGAACTAGATTCAAGGAACATATGGCTCATCTCAAGTTTGGTAGAACAGATAAGTCTAGTGTCGCAACATGTGTTTGAGAACAACCATAAAATAGCTAGTAACTAGCAAAAAACTACTTAGGAATGTAACAAATTCCAGGCAGCTGGATGCATGTGTAAAAATAGTATGAATAGTGACCAACCAATGGTATGAATAGTAACCGGCGCAAGTGAACCGTAGCAATAGTTTAGATATAAATAGGACACAGTGTTGGCATAGATTTAGTTTTAGTTTAGTTTAAATTTTAATGGCAACGTTTCTCAGATGTATTCCCGGCTTAAGGATTGTTGAATATTTCTCTAATAATGCGACAAAGATGGTAACGAGTAGACAGAACGCAATAAATAAAAGTGTCACTCATAGATTCAATAGGTATCTGACGTATCACATATAGGTACACATCGACTTACTACAATATTTACATTAAAAGTTAACATGTACAAAAGCATGTTCATATGAAATAGCACACAACTTATACTAAGACCTATCATACGAGTATTCATTTATATTGAATCTAGTACAAGATGACATCTAGGAGTTCCACAGGGTTCAGCTTTAAGACCTTTGATATTTTGATTGAAATATGAAATAATTATATGGCATTTGTATTTAACTCTACAGTCTAGTAGACTGAAATCTACGTGAAAAGTGTGTCCAGATAAAAGATGAAGCTATTCATAATATTAATTATTACGAATTATATAATGTGTGTTCACAACAGTATTTCACTGGTTAGGACTGCAATGAAAACTTGACAGTTAGTTAGCTCGTGAAAAATCAAGATATTTGGAGATTGATCTTAAAGAAACTGAATATATTTACAATGTTTACCTGGTCTAAAATGAAAGTATGTCTGAATAATAATTATTAAATGTGTACTCAGAGTACTACTTTCCTTCCATGTCTGTCTATCTGCCTCACACTAGACAAAAATAAGTATTTTGCAATGTAAATAATATGTTTCTGTTTTATCTGTTTTCTTATAAATAATATGAGACTTTCTCACATACTCTGCACCAACAACAAAACGTTCCTTCCATTCATCTAGTTTTCACATATTTTACAAATTACATATACAAATAGCTCAATTTTGTCGCCTATTTTATCTGTGTAATAATAGAAAGAGGCATTGTGACGCAACGCAGACGATCGCGAATTATTACAGAATTAAAATTTTCATTTAAATTTCTCGCTGATAAAGCCAGTAACGTTCCATTTAATACATTTTGAAATAGCTTTTCTCATAATTGTGTTTCGTTCTCACCGCCGTTACGTGAAGTCTTGGAGTTACAGAAATTATCTAATAGTGAAAATAAGCAGATGTCCACTTTTTTGTACATTCCAATAAATCAAATTAGGTTTGCACAATTTAAGAGGAACTGTATCTCCGGTCTGATTGCTCTGCGGTGTAAATAGGATTTTTCTTGTGCAGCAGTTTAAAACGTTACAAACAACTACACAAGCGTTTGTAAAATTATTATTTTCAAGACTATTATCCGTTGCGATTGCAACTTTGATTGAAATAGGGTATGTTTAGTTCAAATAGTTCAGTCGTTTGAGGCTTTATATACATTTTTTGGACATATATATATATATATACAGGGTGCTTCAAATTCGATGCAATACATGGGGATTTCGGAAACGGTAAGAGATGCGAAGTCGGTTAAATGGAGGCAAAGTTGCGTATTCAGGGGGACAACATAATGGTGAAAAGAAATCAAGGCTAACTTGATTAGTTTTCGAAATATTTTGAAAAAACTGAAAATTTCGATTTTCGTTTTTATTTTTTTGCGGGCCTATTTGATGAGGTATTAAAAAATAAAGAGCACTTTTCTATAGCAACTTTTTGCCCTTTATCGAATGGTGTTAGCGAATTTTTCACAAAACGTTTCATTTCCCGGAAACCAACGTCAACTTAATTTTTTTAAATACGGACCTGGATTTTTTCAACCTTTTTTTCAATTTTTTAGAAGCATTTTTGTAACTTGATAGAATGCAACCATAAACGGAACCAGATTTAAACGTTTTATTTTATTTATTTTATTTTATTCATACACTACCCAACAGATACATATCCATTTACAGGGTAGGACTTACAAAATACATACAAAATACAAATACAAAATACAATATATGCAACAAATATATAATAATAAATACAAAATATATGCAACAAAGAACGACTGATAAGGTCACAAAAAAAGAGAGAAAACAATAAAAAAACAAACAACAACTAAGTAAGTTACAAGAAACAAAACATTAAGAACATGTTAATGATATAAAATCTAACAAAATGAGGGTTGATTTGCATTAAACAGAAAATCAATTTTCATTCAAAACAAGGGAAAAATTCAGCCTCTTTATTGATGCCATACTGCAGTTAAATATGTCAATACTGTTACTAGTCCTATTGCAATTTCTGCACATTCTTAATAAAGGAGAATGTTTTTAAAGATTAGTCCTGGCAAAAGGCAGAGAAAATAGGGCATTCTGTCTGGAGTTTTTGGAGTTTTGTCTAAGAAAAATCCATCATTAGTATTTTTGTTTCGACTTTTGTTAATTCTCGATATTTAAAAATTCTAAATCACAACGTTTCAATCCGGTTCCTTTTATGGTGGCATTCTATTAAGTTACAAAAATGCTTCCAAAAAATTGAAAAAAATTCCAGGTCCGTATTTAAAAAAATTAAGTTGATGTTGGTTTCCGGGAAATGAAACGTTTTGCGGAAAATTGGCTAACACCATTCGATAAAAGGTAAAAAGTTGCTATAGAAAAGTGTTCTTTATTTTTGAATACCTCATCGAATAGGCCCGCAAAAAAATAAAAACGAAAATCAAAATTTTCGGTTTTAGATATTTCGAAAACTAATCAAGTTAGCCTTGATCTCTTTTCACCATTATGTTGCCCCCCTGAATACGCAACTTTGCCTCCATTTAACCGACTTCGCATCTCTTACCGTTTCCGAGATCCCCATGTATTGCATCGAATTTGAAGCACCCTGTATACAGGCCAACCAGACAATCTTTTGAATCTGCGGTGTATGAAGTTATGGTTGAGAACACCATCAACAGAAGATATTCATAAAACAACTTTTTTATTTAATTCTCTATATATCCGGGAAGGAAATGGTATGACATTTGAATACGTAATAGGATACATGCACCTATGTGCATCTAGGATTATTAAAAATTTTGTCACACTTTCCTTTTATCGATTAAAAGAGGATGTTCGTGGAACCCATCTTGAACAAGCATGGAAACAAAAAACAATAACCATGAAAAGAAACGTGACGTGTTCGAGTTGAGCCGTTCACTTTGAAGCTGGAAATGTCGAAAGTCAAAGAATAAATAATGGAAAAACATCATTTAGAGCGGCGTAGTAGGTACTACCTAACCGAAAAAAAATACATAGGCAGTCTTTCTTCAATATATCTCTCTTATGACACACTTTTTTGGGCATATCTCCCTTACTATTAAAGATAGACCCATAAACCCTCATATGACTGTATTCGTAAAAAAGAGTTATTTCCAAATGTAAAAATATACAGGGTGTTTCATTAAAAAAATGAATTTTTGGGAAAAATCGGTAAACTTGGCAATATTGCCAATACTTTTATTGGATCGGGCGTTATTTGTACACCATGTATACCAAATTTTGTTTCCGTATCTCTAGTAGTTTCCGAGTTATTTAACCCGTGCGCTACTTCTGGCGAACCCAGTATACAGGGCGACGAAAAAAAGTGGTTTTCTGAAATGGGACACCCTGCATATTATTGCATACGTTTGTAGTACTCAACGAGCTGATTTCAAAAATATATGGTTTTAAATACAAATTGGCTGAACTTATCAGGGACGAATATGGAAAATATTTGAGTTTATGGAGGAATTTATTTTTCGGCGGCTTTGTTTTGTGGCTTGGTAATTATTTTTACCTGTCAAAATATTTTCCTTTATACCTTAATTGTCATAATTTGGTGAGAACAAGTAATTGTTGATTTTGTGAAGTACTGTAAATTTTATTTAGTTTTCGAAATATTCGACAGCGAGTACCATAAAAAATACAAAAAATACAAAGAACTAAAAATATTTATCAGTAGAAACCAACAGTAATAAAAAATATTTAATGATTTTCGATGTAACCTCCTTAGTTATTTAAACATTTTCTAATATTTTCATTTTTTAATATTATTTTTTTATGATTTATTGCAAACATTAAATATTAAAGATTTCAAAAACTGTCCGTGCAAATGTCAAAAAAAGTATATATTTTTGAAATCAGGAAAAAAATGTTTACCCAAGCGTGCAAAATTATACAGGGTGTCCCATTTAAAAATATTTTGTTCAATTGGTTTCCTCAAATTTACGACATTCAATTTTTTTTTCGACTTAGCCAAAAGATAATACTGTGAAAAACCAAACAACTTTTGTATTTCAACTTTTTTCCCAACTTTCTTAATAACCCCTGTGTAGGTAGAGGTCAAAATATAGGCGAATACCTTGTACCTGTCTTCTGATTTGGTCACTGTCCTACGTATTTTTTTAGCGATTAGTAAAACGATAAATCCATTTTTGAAGTATGGATATAATCTTTTAAATCAAGTGCCACTAACAAATATTAATGATCACATCCGCATCCTTCTGAGCCATTAAAACTATAGGAACATTTCCGTGGCACACCCGGAAGCAGCCTAGTGCCATTAAAACCCGCTTAATGAAACGACTAATTGATCAATTTGCATGTCAGCAAACCATCGAGATCAATGGCCAGCACGATTTAAATCATATCGACTTACATATCCATCAGCGCTAAGTGCTGTTCGTAGTTAGCGGTAAAGAGCTTCAACTAACGGCAGTCAAAAGTAAATAAAAATAAAACGATGCATGACTGAATTCGGTCACTAGGATGTGTTACAAATTAGGTCAAATAAAAATGTATTTATCTGTACAGGGTGTAAAAAAAATTCACAGATCTTGCATTTTACGCAAATATCATAGGCGTATTGAAAATACCAGACACAACTGATAAAAATTGCTAAAGTAAAATTAAAAAAAGTAAAACTCAGTCTGGTTATTACGATTTATTATTACATTTGGTTGTTATTATGATATTATCGGCAACGTACTATTAACTGCAGTAGCCACACTTGTATTTGCTAATGAAATAATGGTATTTACGGTATATTTATAATTTATACAGGGTGTGGCGAAAAATTCGCGCCCTTGTTGCGCGGGTTAAAATAAAAGGTGTAGCCGGCGGTGCAAAGTTGGTTAGTCCGACTAACGCCTTACGTCGCTTTCATGAATCCGGGTGAAAGACTCTACTGCATATATGTTAGTCCACCCTGTATATAAGTTAGTCTAAATTAATAAAATAACAAACCCGCTCATCCTATTACAACGATCAGTAAATACCAAACGTTTATTTTACATTCAACCTCAGTTCATAAATCACTGTAACATGTACATGTATTGGGAAGTTTTTTATTCAACGTGCTCGAATTGTCTCCATGAGCACGACGTGACCATGTCGAGGTTGCTCGCATTTGCAAGTCGCTAAGCGTTAATATTTTAAGAGACAGCTCCCTTATACACGCGCCCAGAAGTATTTTCAATACTAAAATTAAGTTCCTATGAAGATATGCCCTATATTTTTAATCTCTGTATCTCGCGCGATGCAGAATGACGCGCCAAATATATCGTGAGTGGTACAAAACCGTTGTGTTGAATTGTTGACTAAAATATGTGCTGGTACTCGAGTTTGGACCTCCCCCTAAATCTCAATTTTCGCTACAGCCTTTTACAGTGTTTTATAATTCAAATATGGTTTGGCAGTCAACATACTGTGGAAATTGGAATAGTAACATTTAATGTGAAAATAGAGCATTCTATAGTAGCCCGAGAACTAGAGCCATCAAAATTATCTCTTTCTTTACTCAATATCACCACTGCCTTCGCTGGTAACAATTGTTGTCGTTTCGAATGAAAGATGAGTTACACCGTAACAGAAGATTGATAGGGTGGCTTCCGTATATCGCACTCATACAAACAGACATTACATAGGTACTTTTTTTTATCAAACTGCTACTTCTCTACTACTCCTTTCAATACTACTACTAGTTTGAACTACTTCAAACTCACCATATAAGACTATTCAGTATAATTGTGAGTGTTGTTGTAATCATTATGATTAACAATAGGTACTATAACAAATATTTTTACTGTTTAATTTGTGCTATTGGTTTCAGGCCATGAAAGAACGCTCCTTCCTCGCCTTGCTGTTATCAGCCGTGCTCATCTCCACAGCTTCAACCCAGTGCCCGTGGCAACGAGAAGTAGCGGAACTCCAATCGGCATGCCTGTGTTCGTACAACCTCGGCCACGAACTCTCAGTGCAGTGCGACATGGTGGACTGGTCCAAGCTGCTAGCAGCTTTGAACAAGTACGCAGCCGCTACCCCCTTAGACTTGCTCTACGTGAACAACTCCACCATAGGTGAACTCAAAGACAACATCTTATCTAAGTTGAGAGTGCAAAATGTGCAGTTGTCGGGTTGTAAGATTAAAAAAGTGGCCAGTGACGCGTTCAAGGGCCAGGAGCAGCATCTGAAGAACTTAAACCTGCAAGACAATGACCTAAGTGAGGTTCCAGTGGAGAGTTTTAAAAGGTTAAGGACTTTGCAACTTCTGGACATCTCTCACAATAGGATAACCGCAGTGCCCGCAGGAGCGTTTGAAACCCTGAAGAAATTAGCCACGTTGAAAATCTCCGACAACAATGTAACGCTTGACGACGAGGCGCTAAGAGGTTTGGAAGGTTGCTTGAAAAATTTGAACCTCAAGGGGACAAAACAACAAGAAATACCTAGAGCGATTACTGGGATGAAGACCTTGGCTTTCCTGGATATGTCTCAGAATAGTTTGAGGGAGCTTCCTGGCAAGAATGGTTTGGAGGCTTTCGAAGGACTGGAGTCGCTCACGGCTCTGAACTTGGAGAGGAATCTCATTCAAACGTTAAAAGAAAACGCTTTTGCAGGGATTAGCAAAAGCCTCAGTTCTCTGAGTTTGCTCAATAACTTACTACCAGATTTCCCTACAGCTGCTATGAGCACTCTATCTGAACTTAGAGTGCTGGACATTGGATTCAATCTGTTGACAGAACTACCTACGGAAGCCTTCAAAGGAAACCCTTCCATCACCCTCTTAGCTCTAGATGGCAACCCTCTGACCACGATACCCTTCGAAGCATTATCACATTTGAACCATACACTTAGGGGACTGAGTTTGGGGGGCAGATTCTTACACTGCGACTGTCATTTGGCTTGGGTGATCAATTGGATACGCAACGGCGACCTGCAAGTGACTAGTCGGGAGAGGAATCCGCAGTTCTGCGGCAGCCCTCCCAAGTTCCGAGATCGCGGATTTTACAGCATCTTGCCCGAAGAGTTGTCTTGTTCCGACAGGAATGTGTCTACCACTACTACAACCACCACATTGAATCCTGTTAAAGAGGAACCGGCACAGAAAGCCGAAGGCATCGGAGTGGCCACAGTGGTGAGCGCTGATTTAGACGACTTGGTCGCTACTAACCCGCAGTTGGTAACACCAGGAAATTTAACTGGGAAACAGCCAGTGACTAAAACGTCTACCATAGCCACTTCAATAACGTCTTCTACCACAGCTAAAGTTGCCACGACCACCTCAAAATCAACAACAGCCAAAGCGAAAACAAAAACCACACCAGTCTGGAAGTCCAATCAGAGACCGTCGATGGTTCTCGGGTACCCTCCAAGAGGCAAACCCGATGATGAAGGCAAAGTTATAGTTAAGAGTGCCTTCAGGCAGGACAGTTCCGTCATAATTCAATGGGGCTCGGAAACGGCTAATATTGTGGGTTTCCGGGTTGTTTATAGGTTGTTTGGGGACAAGAGCTTTAAACAAGGTCCTCCTCTGGATGCTAGTGAGAGAGAATTCAAGATTAAAAATGTGCCTGCGCAAGTAAGTAATCTATTAATTAATGTAATGATAATCTAAAAGACCTAATATAAATTTCGTCTTAATTATTCATTTATTTAGCTTCCTGGTAGTATAGTAGAAACTGTTATATAGGGAAATTGCACCAAGATACGACCATATATTTATAATTATAGTCAGCATTTGTGACGCAATTAAAACCGTTTCAAACAAATTATGACAAATAAGCACATCTTAAATAATATTGCAGATAAAGAAAAAACATCTCTTTAAATTTATCACTTTACATAGTAGCTGAAACTAATTTATTCGGAAAGCTATAAAATGCTATTTAGTGATCTTTAGGAGTTGGCAAATATAACCACAAGCAATAAAACAATCTAAACTTGGGCAAATGGTAGATAATTACATTTATCTACGGAAACAGCTATTTAATTTATGGGTTTCTGATAGAGACAGAGGTCGAATTAAGTAACAGTTGAATGGGTAAAGAAAGGTTTACAAATTACATTGATATTAACTAATTTAAATATAACCAAATACTTTTCACAACATTCGTGACAAGATAACAATAATTACTGAAACATAATATTTAAAAAAAATTACTTCCATTTACATCTAGTACATTTTAATTCTCATAAACTGTTTTAAGCTAGTACATGAAAATGAATAAATGATTCTATAAAAGATGCAAGGATTACACTAGGAGCCGATACTAATTTCATTACTCTCAACAATGTTTTCCACTACTTTAAAAACTCTATTTGTTTCCTTACTGACCAGGTTAAAGATGTTGTCCAAGGCCATTTACAATGTGAGACATAAAGAACAAACAATTTTAAAGTCTCTTCTGATCACCACTATTAAATTTTTCCATGTGACTACAAATATGCAGAACCTACTCCCTAAAATTTTTAATACTGAAACCATATTTCCTATTCCAGGAATGCATCATAGTGTGTGTGGTCTCCTTGGCTGAAGTCAATGTGACCCCAGAAACCATCCCTTACGGCCAATGTCGCGAAGTCAGAACTGTATCCTCCGCCTCCTCGAACATGGACAAAATCACGATAGCGGCGAGCGCCGCTATTTGCGGCACCATCGTAGTGGCGGTGATCGTTTTCATAGCCGCCTCCCGGAGGCGTTCCAGGAAGTTACACGAGATACACCAGCAGAAGCTAGGTATAAAGCACGGGATACCCATCACTGGGCTGCCGGTGAACTGCTGCACAGGGCTACCTGCTAGCCCTGGGGAACCGCTATCGTCGCTGGCCACGCTCAACGCGTATAATACAAGCAAGGTGAGGCAGGGGACCAGGATTGGTTCCTTGAGGTATTCTTAAATAGTAACTTTGCTCTAAACTGATGAAAAATAATAAAAGATGTGAAGATGCATAGTATTTTTCAGGATTGGGACCAAGTATCAGGATACAGCTCGCAAAGTCAACGGCCCAGGATGTACACGGTTGACCAGCCACCATCTTTGGAGGAGATGAGGTCTCACTTTGGCGGAAAAGGTAACAAAGCAAGGTCTATAGCTGACGGACAATCTCAACATAGCTTTTCTAATCATTCTGGAAGGTACTTGACGGCCACTGCATTTCCAAACAACTTATTGGCTTCCAGGCAAGGTAAAATAAGTCTCCAATACCTCCCGCAAGGTTAAAGTATGTTTATGCATCAGAGCAGATAATAATGAGAATAAATATATAAAATTTGATATATAACATCAATAAAGAAAATTGCAGTGGAAGTATATTTAGTTTAATAAATCCTGCGAAACCTTATATCAAAGAACAGGAAAGAAGAATAACCTGTTATCTAAACAAAGATGTTCTTATTAAATGTATAGCGTAACATTTCAAAGCATTTGATAGTAAATTTCGAAGTAATATTTCAGTAATATCATTGTTCACCAGATCTGCGTCAATCCCGGCAGTCCCTAGCCATGCAGTCCGACAGGATGTCTACTAGAATGGCTCCCCACCACGCCGCGCCTGTCCAATCGGCCGTTTCGTCCACCAGACGCTCCAGGCCTAGGTCCAGGTCGCGCGATCACCACCGACCGAGCAGCAGATACAGCACCGCGGGATCAACGCACACTTTGAACAATTATTGTGATAATTCGGACAATTGGACTGACCATGATATGGACATTTATATGGCGCGCAATCCGACTACCAGGAACGGTTTGGTGCCTCTGTAGATACAAAATTATTGCTCAAACAAAAGATGTGTGACACAGTCGTTGCTCAGAATTTACTATTGATCTGTAGCGTATCTTTTAGGGATATTGTAATACATTATACACAAAACAGTAATTTGCTGCTCTCCTACATATAACTTGGACTTTAGCAGTAACACTTAAGGCTGTAATGAGGGCTTCTTTATCTGAATAAGATCTCGTAATTTCACTGAAATATAAGTACCTAGAACGTATATTGTGTTTTTATAATGTAATCATAAATTTTCTAAACAAAAGTTGTTGCTTGTTCTTATTTTATATTTTTATTATTTTATTGCTAATTTCGTAGTTTTTTTTTTAGTTTTTCGTAGTTTAACTGTTTTAGTTGATTATGCACAAGCATAGGGTGACTATTTATTATTGTGTGAAAATATGGGATTTACTTTATGTTTTATAAGTTTAATTCAGTTAATAGAACTAGTTATATGTAAAGGAGATAATATATCCCTGTAATTTTTAAAATGGGGAAAGATGATCGCTAAACATACTCTGTGATCTGTCCAATTTCCAAGAATATACTTCCAAGTCCTGCTTTCCGGTTGCATTATTTGAAAGTTTCCCACAAGCATAGCCTCTGAAGCACTCAAAGAGCATTTCACTACGTCAGTTAGCATAATTTTGCAACGTCTTGGAATTTTGCTTCGCCTTCATTCCATTTTCATGTTTTAATGTAAACAAAGGCTGTTATAGGAATTTCTCTTGTTTAAATAGAAATATTCTTTATCTTGAGAATAATATTCTACCTGAAGGCCTATGTAAATGATATAAAAATGTTCAAACTTACGTATCTTGCGTACGAAATAAATAAACCATAAAAATATGGTCACATTTAGCTAATTTTTCACTGACTTTAAATAGGTAATATTTTGTGCTAACTCATAATTTCTTGCTCAAATTTTTGAGATTAGTCTATATTTGTTTTCTGTATGGAAAACCAAGTGTAAATATATAAGTTTTTGTGACTAAATACAATGCTGTTTACTTCAAAATATATTTGTATATTTTGTTTTAAACTGCTGTTTAGTAGGTTATTTATAAGTTTTGCACGATTTATTCCTTCACTTATTTATTCAAAGTTAAAGTTGAACAATGAATATTCTATTGTACATATTTTTACACTTCAAAAATAAATATATATGTTTAATATTTTGCTGTTTCTTTTACGTTATATTAAAGTAAAAATATTTCATATTGTCCAGTAGATCTACTACCCTGCACTGATTTGCAACCAGTAAATGGAACATTACAGTATGTACCTGATACTGTAATGTTATTGCCTAGCAACACTTTACCGGATTGTTATTAGAGAGCTGTTTTTGAGTTTAGTCAATTTTTGACATTTATCCGCTTTAATTTAGTAACTAAAAGTCAGGCTTTTAGATAAATAATGCTTTTCTACCCATTTCAGTAAAGCTCGATGTTAGGAAATCTGTTTGAAATTTCCTCTGAGCACTCTATTATTATACAATCAAAGAAATTATGATACTTCAAAAAAAGGTTAATGTCATGTTATTGTCACCTTGCATGTCAAGTCTGTCAAGATAGTGATGCAATTTGAATATTGTGAGATTTCAGTTTAATGATTGGTTTAAAATTTACAATAATTCATTTTTATTTTAAAACGACGACAGTATGAAATAAAATAATCCATTAGGTGTTTACAGTATTCGTTTACACTTTCCGGAACTCGTATTATAGTGAAAAAACTCATACTCTGTAATATCTCACCTACTGGACTTGTAATATATACCTACTATAATAATATCATCACCACCTTACAATAAGAGAGTAGGAATCTATGAGTTTTCAAAAAGTTATTTTAATAACTCATATTTTTTTATCAGGAAACATAATAAAAATTAATAAAAATATTCCATATATACACATAACCTGTTGGTCGGGGTGATATATTATTACAACCCTATTTAGCCCTACTGAAAAGAATAATAAAATTAAAAATGAAACCAAAATAATAAAAAGAAATACCTAATAAGAAAAGATCGAAAGTTTATAAAATTTAAACACTTACCCTGGTATCGGCATGCTTTTCTCCCATCTGTAGCGCATCTCCTGGACAAACTCGTACCAAATATGGGCGAAAGCTCTGATGCCGCCGAGAGACTGCAGCGCATGCGCCAGGATAATTGATAGTCGCCAAGTAAGAGAGTCCACACCGCACGTTTTGAAGCCCTTGAATTCGTCTTCCAAATTTTTGAACAGCAACTGGAATTATAAAAAAAAATAAATAACTAAGGATTATTAAATATCAGATATCTATCTACTACACACCGAAATTAAGTAGATACCGTTTATAGATAAATTTATAGGTATTTAACTGAAAATATAAGCTAAGGCCTTGTTTATATAAAATATAGTTAATCAACCGCAGTAGTGACACCATGTGGACAAATCTAATACTACCAAGGACGTTGAATCTGATTGGTTATTTCTATAAATGCACGAATTTTATTGGTCAGGTGCACACATTATCCACCATGATAGCTGAACGCCATCCACTCGTACTAAACAGGTTGAATAACTATATATCTCTATAAACAAGGGCTAAGGGATGCGATAAGGTATAAGATGGATTTATAGGTACCTATTTAACTGAAAATATAAGCTAAGGGATATACTGGCTATTAAATTTTATTATTGAATGAAGTATTAACTTTCTTGTCATCTATAATGTTGATATGCCAAGGTATAAGCCCGTTATTTAAGAGAATGTTATAAATAGGTACTTTGTGTACTATATCCCCCCCCCCCCCCACTACTGAATTACAAGGATATATATATACTGATATAACTACATTAAAAATATTATTAAGAGATTTAGATACCTCAGAAAGAGAAACATGAGGCTATAATTTATCCATGTTGAGGGATTAAATGTTTATCGTTAGTAAAGCTGCAAACACAAATTATAGATAAATGAACAAGAGATGCCAGCAACGGTACTATTAGAAAACTGTATCTTCACTGTAAACTGTAACTTTCATATTTCGGTAAATTTTGGGACAAATTACTATAACTTTCACTACTCACATTTTCCTGATTGACTTTCTCAGATGGTTCCCTCTCGTCTTTACCCCCATAAGGAAAATTTGAACTTTCATCAGCATCGGGGAAAAGAAAATATAGTAATGACACGAGTATCGAATCTGATATCGGTGGATTTCCTCTCTTATTTCTTCCCAAAGAGCTTCTAGCTGCTCGAGTTAACAAACTGGAAATATTTGGCACAGCAGGCTCGGTGAGTAAGTCAAGTGGGTTGCTCTCTGGTGCAGGAGAAGCGGTGTAATCTCCAAGCACATCAAAAATGGTTGAATTATTGTTTAGATTATGTAAAAACTCTGACAAGCATTCGCCGAGTAAACAGAGAGGCTCGTTGGTAGTTTTAGCGATACAAGACCATTTTGGAGCGGCCATTGGATCAAAATCGGAGTAGTTTTCACCATCAACCACCAAATGGTCGGATACATGATTCCAAGTGGCTTTCAGTATAAGCGAATTGATAGGATCAACTGTAACACCGAATGGCAAAACAAATAGCACTTCAACATCGAAATTATCACTGCTCAGTGAATCTTGTTTCCACAAAAAGTTTCCAAAGTCTGTTAGTGTATAAGACTGTTGCAGAGAAACTAAAATACTGTCTATCGTACATGGAGACATTAATTTGGTTTTAAATAAATCTAAAAGTCCTGTAAGGTACTGGCAATGTGGTGGACCTCTCTTTAGATGTACCATTTCAAAGTTGGTTCGGATTCCCTCTCCTTCATAGGCTCCTAAGTAACATTTCTGCCATTTTTCCCTAATTTGTACAAAAATCGGCACTTCACAATTCAAATTACCAGAAACTACGTAGGCAGAGCTTAAAAGTATCTTTATTTTGCTTTCAGAGTTTATGCCAATATTATTAGAAGGTGCAAGAATAATGAATTCATTTAAGCCATACCAAGTTGAAAGACAAGAGCCATCTGTGATGTTGTTTTCATCATACAACTCAAAATCGTACAAAGTATCGATGGGATTTTTTATTTGTTTCTCTTCATGGACATCGCTGCTTTCTGAAGAATCTGGTGTTTCCACTTTCTTTCTATGCAGGCTCAGACTGAAGTCAAAGTCTGCAAAGCTTAATTTTTCACTTCTGATTTCCCATATGTTTTGTGTATCGACTTGAGATTCATTCTGCATATCCTCAGTTTTCCACTGATTTATAATTTCCTCCAAACGAGCTATAAATATTTCCCATTCCGAGGCTGTGGTGAAATCTTGGTGGTAAAATTCAGTATCATCAATTTCCTCGTTCATTTTTAAAGACCTACAAAGTTTTTGTTTATAAATTAAAATGACACAACATAGAACATAACCTATACTAAAAACAAGTAATTTTGACATATATTGTAAAAAATATAGTTGATGTTGCCCTCTATAGGCAAATAGCTGTATTTACACAGGAAGTTGTCTTAATCTTACAGATTTCTTTACTAAAATATCTTATGAAAAAATGTTATTGAACTACTTATTTAAAGATGGCAATACAATAAGATTACATATGCTAATATTATTGCATAGGAATATTCCACATATAGGTATAAATGGAATCAAAATAATTGTCAAACCACATAAACGAAAAAACTGTAGAAAATAGAAGAAAATTATGAATTGAAGACTGTATATGTATATATAGCTCCTTTAGGACTGTAAGATAATCTATTTATATCAGCTCCATCTTTACGTGAGATGCAAGATTAATAATATTCGTTTTCAATAGAAAGTGAGTGGCGGCTGTAATAATTTGAATAATTGTAGCATTCCTCCATAGAGGGTGCTGAAATAGGTCTACCTGTATATTTGAAATAGGTATTTGAATGATCTACCTGTTTAATAAAATTTAGATTTATCTTTATTATACATTTATTTAATTTTAGAAGTAATGATAAAAAGTATACGTTTTATAAATACAGCGGTAGGGTAGGCGGGTAGGCTAAATTATTTTTAGAGCAGTTAGAAGTTTTTAAATTTATCTACACTTCTTTGAACTGCCGTTGTTTCATTTACTTTTTCTTGTTAATAAAACGCCCGATTTATTATTTCCACAAATAAATTTATGGCTGATCGTCTACAGACTGCGCGGAAATGCTGTGTGTATAAAAACTGTTTAAATAATAAAAGGCGAAATAAAGGAATCAGTTTTTTTAAATTTCCAATTACCGACGGTAAACGTGCCCAGGAGTGGCAAAAAAATTGCGGTAATGTAAATATTGCCTTGATGGATATTCCCGACTTAAAATATAAGTTAATTTGTGAGGTGCATTTTTCTCAGGACTGTATTATAACAAACAATAAGAGAAAATTGTTAACTAAAAATGCAATTCCCAAACAGTTTATTGAAAAAGGTAGGTAGATAAATATATATATTATGTATTATTAGCAGTTAATTAATGTCTTAAAATATTCTCTAGAAATTGGTTAGGTACTAGTGGTACTACTATTAATAAGATTTTGTTATATACCTACTCGATTATTATGTTTTTTCCAAAGATTCGTAGGTATGAGGCACGTAATAAATTAAAATTTTAGGCAGCGGGAGTACAACGTTTATAACGTAATATTTTTCATAAAAACTAGATGTGTACGGGTTTTTTGGAAAAAAATTATTATAACGGTGTCAAGTAGTATCTATTTACACTAGTAACATATAAAAAATTACGGTAAAATTTTTAATGTAATTATAATAAATTTGAAGCGTTTCACCGTCGTTCCTCAATTTTTATTTTTCTTCAAAAGGCATAGTGTGATAATTGTCATTTGTTTAGTTACAAGTTTCTTCTAAGTTTCTACTAGGATATTCAAAATAATTGAAATATTTAGTTTCACTTTGAATTTCATCTGTATCTACAAAGACAACGGTGTCTAAAATAGAATATTTTCGTCAATTAGGCTTAGGATAATAATTGTAAACTAAATGTCTCTTACGTATTTGCCTATAATGGGTACTAAATTATTAGATATTTTTTGTAGATATTTATTTTGATTTCACTTTTAATTCTTATAATTAAAAATAAAGTAAAGTCATGTCATAAGTCTATGTTATATGGTTTTATGGAGGGACGTTTTTTCTATTTCAATTTCATAAATATGTGCAGCATTTTTTTATAGTGCTTATGTCACCGAAAGTAGTTTCATTGTTTCAATTCTTTGCTTTTTGAAACACCGTGTATCAGCCAAATGGAATAAATTCGATAATAAACAAATGAGGGGGTGTTCGAAAAAACGCTCGGACACGTCGATTTTGTTTCGTTATTTGTCACCTTTTGCGTGTATTCGACTTTATACAGGGTGTTTTAAAAACAGTGTACGAAATAAAATTTTAAATTTTTAAATGGAACACCCAGTACATTTTTGCATATTTGGATAGGACGTTCTCTTACGAATACATTGATATAGGGTTTGATTGATCTACCTCTAATAGTATGGGTGATATACCTTAAATAGTATTCCATAAGAGCAATGTGTTAGAGAAAGAGAATATAAGCTACGGCTGTTACAAAGTCTTTCTCTAACACATTGCTCTTATGGAACACTATTTAAGGTATATCACCCATACTATTAGAGGTAGATCAATCAAACCCTATATATCAATGTATTCGTAAGAGAACGCCCTATCCAAATATGCAAAAATATACTGGGTGTTCCATTTAAAAAATTCAAATTTTATTTCGTACCCTATTTTTGAAACACCCTGTATAAAGTTGAATACACGCAAAAGGTGACGACTAACGAAACAAAATCGACGTGTCCGAGCGATTTTTTATAAAACATATATTCCATTGTTTTCCCTGGTCAAAATATAGGGGGACACCCTGTACAGTGTGTTTCAAATTGGATGCAATAACATTGTTATCTTGGAAACCGTTAGAGATAGGGACTGAAAGTTAAATTGGGGCAAAGTTGCTTAATTTGGTTACCAATCATATGCCTAAAGCAATCAAGGTTAACATGATTGGTTTCTGAGATATTGGAAAAAGTCGAAATTAGGTAAATTCGTTTTCGTAAAATTTCAGACTTGTCTGAAGAGCTATTGAAATAAAAAAGACATTTTCTCTTAGCAACTTTTTATACTCTGCCGAATGGCGTAAATATTTTTTTAAGTGACGTTTTACATATAGGTATCAATTAAAAATATTTAATTTCAGATAATGATTATAATTCTTTGCCATCAACATCTACTGGTCCCGCGCAAGAATTTACACTTGGTGACTACTCGAGAACCTACAAAAGAAAACGTTTCGATTCTGATACGGATTCACAAAACGAGTTCAATAATTATTCTCATCTTCCCGGAAGATCAGCATTAACCATGTCTCCTTCATCAAAATGTTCTTCTGGTTCCAAATTAAGTGATCGCATATTACAAATGGAATCGCCGACAAAAAATTTACAAAAACTATAAGTTTATTTCAGCTGAAGTTTAGCACCCTGTATAATATGACCATGGCATGACAGCGAAAATAATTTTAAAATATGTCCCCTTTTGGTATACGCCACTGCAATATCCGACAATTTTATTTTTCATTTTTTGCATTTTATTGTAGGAGCTATACTCCGTCGACGCAGTAATGGCGGACACCCTGTATAAGTTTTTAATTTACTAAAAAACGAAAAGGTACCCACCGAGAGTGTAATTTAAGAATGTACCTATATACTGATAGGATTTCTGTGAATTTGTTATCTACTAAGTGTACACTCTTATTTCTAGTGTCCAAGTAAAATATTTTCACATTTCTGTTGGTTGTAGATTAACTTTTATAAAGATTTTTTTATATCAACTAGACAAGTAGATTAATAAGTTAACCTTTTTGTTTTAAATAAACACCCTGCATATATTTGAACGTTTTCCGCATGCAATTCTAGGATCACTGTGAATAATAAACGTTGTTCCCTTAAATTTATAATTTTGGGTACCTACCTAGTTACATTAATTTTTTACTACCAATTTTACAGACTATGTTATAATAGTAAGGGTTCCATGAGTATTAAAAATTGGAAATATTTTATTTCTTTAGTTTTTACATTTTCATTGTTAGGTAGGTACTTACACGTTAGATATGTTCGTTAATTACCTACTACCTTGGATATAAAAAAAATTAAATATTATTTTATTGGGCAAATAATAAGCTTGGCAAAACTATTTTTTATTGGTAGGTATACATAATAAATAGGTAGGTACATAAGAAAATAAATGGTAGTAAAATACAGAACAAAATAATATTGCTTTCCTTTCATATAATGTAAAATAGGTAATCAAACATCAAAAATTAAACAAAATCGGTAAAATAATAGTTATCATTAATTATTGTTTTACTTCAATGAATAGTAATTGAGGTATTAAGCATACAAATGCACGATATATGATATAAATGTAATACCTGCTTCATTAAAAATAAAACGAAACAAATTGAAGCCAAATTTTCCGAAAGCTGCTGCACCGCGCGCCTTTCAACTTTATTATAATATAAAATATAATGTATTTTCTGACTCCAGTTCGTGCTCCCTAAAAATCATGTTATAAATACATGTTTCTATCTTCTCTCGTTGGCGGCGCTTCAGTACAGCGTTGCAGTTTGTGGACGGTGCGGTACCAGGGGTAGAATGGCGTGGGGACCTGTATGAATACGCATTGTGCCATTAGGCTTGCGTCTCTTTATAATTTGCTCACTCAACGGAAATAGGTATTTGAATGATCTACCTGTTTAATAAAATTTAGATTTATCTTTATTATACATTTATTTAATTTTAGAAGTAATGATAAAAAGTATACGTTTTATAAATACAGCGGTAGGGTAGGCGGGTAGGCTAAATTATTTTTAGAGCAGTTAGAAGTTTTTAAATTTATCTACACTTCTTTGAACTGCCGTTGTTTCATTTACTTTTTCTTGTTAATAAAACGCCCGATTTATTATTTCCACAAATAAATTTATGGCTGATCGTCTACAGACTGCGCGGAAATGGGTAATAAATTATTATATAGCGCAATTACAAGGGAACTAATTGAATTAACCAGAAAAGCGACCTTAAAAATCGATACAAACGGCCGACTTGTTTCTAACAGTGTGAGAACAATCGTAAAACGACCCCTTGAAAAATGTATTTAAATAATTCTTATGGACTTCTTGCAATACTCGTGATGGCGTCTGGCACTAAGGTGAGTAAAATAAATTTACATGAAGATTATATGGCCTCTTTTACGTCCGCGGTGGGCAATAAATTAAATTTCCAATTATTAAGATGAATTGCCTCATAAAAGAGGAGAAAAACGAAAATAATAGCTACTAGATATATTTAGAAGCAACATGTGTAACGGGATGGTTAAAATTAGCGGTAGATAGTAGCTAGATGGAGAAAAATATTCTTAATTAGTTAAGACAGGGCCTTTCAGCGTGAATGTAGGAAAACACGAAGCAAAGAATTTTTGGAATGATGGGAAAATAGAAAAAATAAGTCACAGTTCCACTTTACAAAATTATTCTTGTTATCTGCCGTTGCAATTATATATAAAAGCATCAAGCAGATAAAAAAATACACTTGTAAGCAATTTTTCTTCTATTTATATTAACTTCTGTCCTACTTTTTTTAGTGTTCTGAATACAAAATAACAGATCAGATATATTTCGACGTAAATCTCGAAGAGAAGTATTTTGGAAGGATCGTTATTGGGTTGTTTGGGGAAGTGGTTCCCAAAACATGCGAAAATTTTAAACAAATTGCTACTAGAGGTATAGAAGGGAAAAGTTACGTTGGTACCAAGTTCCATAGCGCTATTGAAAGAATTATGATTCAAGGTAAGACTGACTCAATCAAATTACAACAGATTTTCTTTAATTTATAAAATTCGTCTCCAAAGAATAATAAGTTTATAAATGAATTCAATAAAAGTGGGAATTTTAATGAGTACGCTTTAGTTATAATAAATAACTGAAATATTCATAATAAATAAGTAATGCTACATTTACTCATAATAATACTTATTAAAACGGATCGTTATTAATAGAAAATAAAAGATATATTGATTATCAATAATCCCTTACTTGACGGTAATAAAGTACAGATATGTTAAAAGTTTTAAAAAATCGTTTTTTTCTCATAAACAAACATTTATTACACCATTATCTAACATAGCGTTTGTTAGGTTTATGCATTAATTATGAGTAAACTGTGTAGTACTTCCGCCATAACAAATTTGAAAATTGTATCTAAAAAATAAGGGGGTAAAGAGGGGTATGTCATGAATCTGAGTCATACTGCATCTATACTGGGTGTTTCATTTAAAATCCCGAAGGTGACGTCAACAAGGCACGCCCGATAACTCTATTGGCCAAATTATCAAAATTCAATTCCAAATAGTTTCGGAATATTCTAATAATGGGTGCTCACTGTGAGACACCCTGTATGTAGGTATTTACTTTTGTGATCTAGATTTGTTTTCCTTGTATTCTTCATACAATTTCTGTTATTAAAAATTTTACAAAAACAGACAGTGTTTTCAAGGATATGTAGTAGTTGTTTACTTCAGTTTTCGTTTTTTATTTATTCGATTATTTTTAGGTGGCGATATTGTCAACAATAATGGCACAGGTTCGTTAAGTATTTATGGGAAATATTTCGATGACGAAAACTTTCATATATCACCCGATTCTGGAGGATTACTGTTAATGGCAAATAATGGTAAGTTATTTAATATATTGGCGTTTTTTCTGAAGAGATTTGTAGTAAATTCACCAAGAAATATTGATTTATATTTACAGTTTTATCCGCTAAAAATCAATGTGATTAGATGCCTTTAAGATCCAATATGGCTTTCATACGAAACCTAAAAATGAAATAATATTTTTCAGGCCCCAACACGAACGGTTGCCAATTCCTCATATCCACACTACCAGTCCCATGGTTGGATGGAATGAATGTAGTTTTTGGAAAAGTGGGTTCTGAATAGTGCTTAGTTAACCTACATACCTAAAATAAGTATCTTCATTGTAGGTCCTCCAGGGAGCAAACGTTGTACACAAAATAGAGCATCTAAAAACGGATGTAAACGACAGAATTATAAAATCGGTAACTATAGTAAAATCTGGACTGATGAAAACCACACCGTTCTACGAGTCATCAAAAAATTATGAGTAAGTGTTTTGCAGAGTTACTGATGCTAATAAATCGGTAAAGATAGAAAGAGATTGAGGAGGTGCACTTATACGGAGGATACGATATATACAATAAATATTTGTGTCCTATAGAGTGATTGCAGCGACAAATTTATTACATTTAGAAATAAAAGATGTTTAGTGTATGTTTCTGATTTCAGTTTTAGTAAATCTTTTGGGTATTTTGTCACATTTCTCAATGATATTTAAGATTAAAGTATTACAAAGGAAACACTTGCACCAAAAGAAAAAGTGAAAGGTTTGTTGTTTAAACTCCTATCAGATATCAAATATTAAATTTTTATGCTGAAAAAAGCAAATATAGAGAATATTTTCAGTCTACTGCACGTCAAATACATGTCACGTTTTCCTTGATGTTTCGGAAACTGTAATGCTGACAACGGAAAGGTTTTCCGAATCGTCAACGAAAAATTGATATAAATTGATTCGCAATATAATTCATGATTGTTTTTTGTAAATCAGTGATTAACCAAAAACAAAATGAACATCACTTTGAATCTTTGACATTTTGGAAATAGTTGGTAGGTATATACTTCCGTTTTCAGAAACACGTCAATTGGAAATGAACATTGTTTGACAAAATTTGCTGAATACGTTTTTAACTAAATACCTACGTACATTTTTTAAATTATAAGTTTGTGTTTTTCATAACGGAAAGATATAGTTTCCGAAATGTCATCGAAAAATTGATGTAAAAGACAATTCGCATGATGGTTCTTTTTAATTCAGTGATTAACCAAAAACAACATGTTTACGATGATCAGAGCAGACAAATATTCTTAGGTACAACGCTTTATTCCTTTGACGTTTCGGAAGTACTTAGTTGGTAGGTAGGTATATATTTCCGTTTTCAGAAACACGTTAATTGGAAATGAATATTGTTTGAAAACATTTATCAATATGTTTTTAACTAAATGCGTACATTTTTAAATTCTATGTTTGTGTTTTTCATAAAGGAAAGATGTAGTTTCCGAAATGTCAACGAACGATCTAAAACACACTTTTAAAATAATCAGTTTTTTTAACTTTAGGAATTCATGTGTCTATTTACGTTATGAAACACGTCATTTGGAATTGAAAAAAAATACGTTTTTGAAAACATTTTACATTATAAAGTATGTTTGTGGTAATAGAAAAATATAGTTTCCGAAACGTTAAGGGAAAAGTAATGTACCTTTTTTTTAAGAATATTTATCATGTGTAAACAAATATTACTTATCCTATTATAACAGTACTTTTCAAAAAACATTAAATAGGTTTTTTATTCGACTTTTATAATTAAACAGTTATGTGTATTTTGTTCAAAAACATATATATCCGTTTTTTCAGTGTATGAATTTTCAAGAAAAGGAACCTCTGGCTGATTCTTTTACAAGAGTGATTTTTTTTGTAATAAAGCAAAAGGGTGGCAAAAAAATGGTAGCAACGTTTGAAAACTTACTTTGATTACCTAAAATAAAACTAAATTTCAGTGCATTCTTTGTGCTTATCCTGTACGTCTTTAGTTTTCCACACCTACTAAAAAATGTCCTGATCTCATTTTAACATCCTCGATGTTTACGGAATATGAAGTTTCCACAAAATGTATTTTCTGGTATATTTAATACCTATACCTATATAATAGATATAAATACCTATTAATAATTTTTTTCAGAATAACATTGTGGGCCTGGATAAAAGCTGGATGGTTTCCACTAAGCTTCTCCTTTGCAATTCTTGGGTTCTTCCAATATATCCTCATGCAACTCAACCAATTCAAATCAATCCAATAAATATGTGGGAATAAAGCTTCTAAACTTAAAATAATTTTACTATATATTTGTAACTGATTTTAATTTGGATCATTTACATGTATTTTGTATAAATAAAAATTATCAACACTATGTTACATGTATATACACTACCTTGTACACAGTTTGCATCTAAAGTCTCCCGATGCTTCTCTATACAGGGCGAATCATGTAGAAGTAATTTTAGGCGTATTATTGGTAACCAAATTACGTCCCAGTTTAACCTAGTCTATAGAGAGTTTTTGAACACCTTAAAATTTACGTTATCGTTATGGTTATGGTTATTCTGAGCATGCGCAGTGCCGAAAATGATACTATTTTTGGCACTGCGCATGCGCAGAATAACGATAATGATAACGAAGTGCTAGAATTTAAGGGGTTCAAAAACTCTCTTATATCTCTAATGGCTTTCAGGTAATGCAATGTCGTTGCATCCAATTTGAAACATACTCTATAAAAAAATGAAATACAGTCATATATACAGCAATATTTTAGGCCATTTTCTTAATATTGCTGGAACTAAAAGCAATTTGGCAGCACGTTATTGTTTTGAAACCCATCTAAAATGTCAAATATTAGTATTTAAAAAATCATACCAAAATGACAGGGTCGTATTACAGATTTTCTTTAAATAAAAGCACTAGTGATGAATTTTGCAGGCCGAAACGTCTGAAGGAATATATTGGTGTGACATATGGTGGAGTAGAAAGTGAAATATTATATTTAAATATGAAATGAAAATCCAGATCGATATTTAAAACAAGTTAGTTGATAATATCTCAAAAGTTAAACGTCATTTCAAAAAATCGGTAATACCATTTTGTGGTCAAGAAAAAAAATTGTCGTTTGTTCTCATTTAACTTTTTTGGTTCATGTCACTAGCTCTAGCGTTATTATGAGAAATAATTATTATCGCATTTTTCCCTAAAATATCTGAAACTAAATGCAGTTTGGCAACACGGTAAACGTCTAATTTATCCGATTTCGTAACACTTACAGCTTCGGAGGTAGCAATAGTGGTACATGGTATTTATGACACCCTGTATATTGTCGGAAGTTTTCAAAATAATAGTACAAAATTTGTTGGGGATGGAAAACTTTGGATATTCACTTTGTTATAAAAACCGGAAGTGTCTGCCTTTCCAGTTACGGTATCCATATTAAAAATTTATTAGTTTTGATAAAATTAAAGGTTTTTATAAAAATGGAAGTGCCTAGTCTCTCGGTTTCGATAAATTTATTAATCCTATTTCATTCTACACTCTACTTAAACGTTCTATAAACAGTTTGGTTAAAACAGTTGCTATACAGGGTGTTTCCTATCTGGAGTCTTACGATAGCCGTTGTAGAGCTTCAGGGCCTCAAAAATAAAAAAAATAAAATCTGTTTTTAATAATTATTAATTTCTAAACCATTTGAGGTAATTTAACCAAATTCGGCGTATTTAGTATGTTATAGTGGGTATGAAACAAAGAATTACCAACTTTAGAAACTTACATTATTTATAAAAAAATATATACTTCACCCTATACTATATTACAAATAAAATCGGTCCCATTATACACTATTCACTATTGTATTATCGTCATTTCTTGTCTCTTTACACCTTTTTATATTCAAAACCGATTAGCGACAAAATTGATTTATTTGGCTAAGTGCATTTTTACATACTTAATATTTAATTATTTACCCTATTTACTACCTCACACGTTTAGAAATTATAAATTAAAAACTATTTTTTAATTTATTTTCGGCCATAGCATACGCTCTTGGATTTTTGACATCTATTTAGGAAACACTCTGTATTCACGTCAGAAGTGGTTGAAGTATTGTTACGTCTGAAGAATTGGTTGACTCTAGGATAGTTTTATTTCTGTCTCAGAAAAATTATGGATATCTCCATTTGAAAATCTACAACAAATTCACGTTTGATGTCACTGATCTACTAATAAAACTGTATCAAGCAGAGTAAACACAACGGTAAGTACTTAGGTACTTGCAAAGAGTCACAAAAATTGTTTTAATACCCCACGCTAAAAGTTTCACGTGGTTAAAAACTCGTTACTAAAATTATTTTCAAGGAATGCGAGATATCCGAACATAATAAAACCTTAGGTAAACAGAGCTAGCAGCTAATGCTGCAAGAGAATTCCCGGTCTCAACCCGTCGACACGGATATCAAAGGAAACAGACCAGAAATGAAACCAAATAACTTATATATGTGATAAATATTTATATTTTATAATTAAACAGAGTTTAACTGGCTGAGTTTATAAATACAGACATGGTTTAATAACATTACCAGTTAAAAATATTTTGTACATTCATCCAGAAATAAAAAACATTTCAAATAGGTACTTACATTTATACGATATCATTTAAAAATCTTACAAGTTTACAAACAATATTTCATCTTTAGATGTTTTCAATTTAGACACGAGTTAGGGGCCTATTCACTGGTGATTTGTTTCTTTACATAAATAAGGGGAAAGGGAATTTGTACTAGGATAGGGAAGAGGATCTAAGCATACATCAATAACTAAAAATAATAATAATAATAATAAAAACAGTCTCATGGTACATAGTGATAAGTATGTACATATAATGTGACCATGCTGCATTAAATGGACAACATCTAGGATAAACAGTGACCTTTACATACTAAAAGTTTATATTTACAGGGTGTGTAAAGCTAGCAGTTACTGGCATCCATTGGATACAACGATTTTTTAACACAGCAAACGAATATGTAGATGTTATCGTACACTTAGCTAATATAATACAGGATCCTAAAAGTAATTTTTTCTTTAAATATTTATAATTACACAGCGTGCTCCTGGCTGGCCTGGCAGCCTGTTACAGCTGATGTATCACAGTATGCGTCATTGCCCCGATCCGTTTTGCTACGAGGTGCTTCGATAGGATTTGTTTTACTTTCATTTGATGAAATCCCAGTTCTGCTAGGACTATTGGATTCTCCGCGAATTTGGTAAGACAGAGTGGAAGGTTTGGGACCAACAAATTATATTTTTGCTACGAAAAAGAAGTCGTTCCGACCTCACAATGATGGCCAAAATTAAATGTAACACCTTGTATATTGTAATATTTTTGCAAAATCATGTTTCATACAAACAAGAAGATAATAATAGTTTTGTTATTATCATAATTTTACATTCAGTAGTTATTTAACCACAGAGCGTATATTTCGACCCAAATATCCCACTTCTGATCTACCAGATTCGAAACCATGAAGCACCCGAGCACTTTACGACTAGTTGAAAATAGGAACATGGCAGCCACTTCGGGAATCTCAGGCGGCTAGGCCCTCCCTAGTGGCTGGCAGAAGGTCTTCCCTGGGGGCGTCTGCTGTCGTCTTCCGATCGAAGTGCAGGTCCCATAGACCTCGGGTGGTGTCGGGTTCGCGGCTGGGCGGTCTCTCGGGCCGTTCGGGAGAACTCGCCTGAGATCGGATGGCCTCCGGCGGCGGATAGCCGAATCCAAGGAGGCCACTGTACTTGCCGGCTCCTGCGATGCCATTCTGGCTATTTTGCACCATCGAAATTTCGTTCAGCTGGAACAAATAGGACGAGTCAAGCAGAAGCTAAATTTGTCAATGTTACAAAATAAGAGAGGTCCTAAAGCTGAACTCTGAAGCAGTCCTATTCAATTATTTAAATTAAACTCTATGTAGTTATAATAAATTACCTTTTGTTGCATTCCGTTAAGGAATGGTGCCGGGAGGTACGGGTAAAAGAGGTCTGGCCTCCGCTGCAGAAATTCTGAATCCTTGGGCGTCATGGGGATGGGCGGAAGGTCTAGGGACATGCGCCGCCCTCGTCTGGATGCCCCGTTGCTCCACATATGTGTTCCCATGTGAACCTGCACAATAAAATGTATAAATATATATTTCGTCTTCAAAAATCACTTTTAGCCCAACAATAATAGAAGGAAGCACAAGAATAACGTATTGCTTTGTATTTTCCGCGAATTTTAAAATTTACTAACCTCTAATAAATCTATGGTTACTACAACAATATGATATACTATTCGTTAATAAATATATATTAACGTCTACAAAGCGTCTAAATTGCGTCGAGAAGTAGCATACGGCGTTCCTGTGTCCCACACCTAGTTAGTAATTGCGTTAGTGAAGCAAAGCCGACAAATGATCGATGGTACGTACCTTCAGGTTGCCCTTGGTGGTGAAGGCCTTCTGGCAGACGGTGCATCGAAACGGCTTGTCACCGGTGTGCGTCCGCATGTGAATCTGAAGGGCCGAACTGGACGAGAAGTTCTTATTGCATACGTGGCACAAGTGCTTACTTGATTGTAAGCCTGGAAAACACACACACACGCACACATTAGCCCACAACCTAGCTCAGTTAGTGCAAGCGATGACAATAGTGTTAATTTGTATCGCCGCGTATTGTTTTTATGTACATCACAGATTTTTGGCAGACGTCTTTTTAGAGTTTATGAAAAGTATCGGCTTTATGCTAGTCATTAGCGCCGTCTGATAATGAGATTTTGCAACGCCACTGACTGTGTCTCAACAGCATTGTTTTCGGTACTCTAAATAAACACCTGCACTATAAAAAATGATTTAGCAATAGCTATGGCTAATAAACATTCTAATTTGCGAAGTGGGCTGTTGCAGCATTGACGAGTAGTAGTACTCTTGGCAACAATCACTGACACAGATACCAGCCTACTTCATCAAACATTTTTAATTTCCCATATTGTATGTTAATTAAGTTTCCTATTACAGACATTTTTTCGCTGCAATTAATCTACTTGTTGATGGTAATAACAGTTTCTTTCAAGGAATAACGCAGATAAGTAGATACTAGACTTAATGGTACCATAACTTTTTATATACACTTGGTGATCTTGAAATAATAATAAATATTGGTCTGGATTTTTTCAGGGAAGTACTAAAATGTTTACTGCTAATAACTTCCTGATGATGAGTTACAATTTATACGAAATGTCTAGTGTATTTTATTTTTCCTGATGTCTTTATAGTTTTGAACTGCTCTTATGATATACCTTCATGAACCTTGCTAAATCATCTTTGACAGAAAAAGAACCATGATGGATATTACCACTTACTTGGAGGGCGTTTCGGTAGGGGTAGTTCAGTCTCTGTGGGTTCTCTTTTGATTTGCTGTGGTTCCTGTTCGGGCTTGATCGCTTGAGGAGGTTGCAACACCTGGGGGGACGTCTGAGGCTGCAGCTGCTGCTCCCCATCGCTAGTAGCCGGCTCCCTAGGTGGTAGACTAGGAGGTAAGGGCGTAGAATCGTCCCCGCTGATCGAAGGGGGCTTGTTCTCGAACATGTGTTGGGGCATGTCCCGTATCTTGTGCGTCAGCATGTGCTGCTTCATGTTGCCCTACAACAAAAAACAGTGCAGTTGGCTGGGGAAGGTGTAAATGTGGTGGCGGGCCTTACCGCCATTTGCATCCACGTGGAGGCGTATCCAGGGCTCATCGGTAACGGAAACACAGAAGGTATTGACCTCCGAAGGGCGGCTTTGCGCTTTTTCGCCCTCCATGGTTCCACTTCATCCTGGATACGCCTCTGCTTGCATACGCAAGCGTCCTGAAAGATACACAAGATCAGCAAGTCAACAAGATGAGTGTCTCGTTCAGTGACAGAGCAGGGACAAGTAATTTTGTATTGAAAACAGGGAAATTTTGTATCGGATGTAAATTTTGAAATCTGACCACGATTACATGACATTGCAAATAAGAGTTCTTCTGGACACATCTATATTAGAACTGTTTGCAACATATATGACTGGTAGAAGATTTAATTAAACTGGCAATACAGTTGTATGTATTTGGTTCTTTTTGTTATAGCTCCAAAAAGGTTTTACAGATTTTTATAATTTTGCTCTCCTTATAGGGTTTGAAGAATTACAAAACAGTAGTTTTAAAAAATCATCATAATTATCATCATCACAATCAAGTGAGATACTAAATTTGATGGCTTCAAAAAGAGATTTTGATAATTCGTATGTTTCAAAGTCTTACAAGTTAAGGAGAAGTCAGTAAAGAAGACGGTAGACATGGTTTAAAGTATTGGTTTTCGAGTCCAGAACTCACACCGACCCTACAATATTTTATTGAATTGTGACTTGTATTGTTGGCAACCAAATCTGCATATAAGCCAGCATGAGAAGAATACCTACCAGGGGTTAATGTGAGAATGTTAGCATTGGTAAGAGTCCATGTTAACATACCTAATTGGTAGGGTACTGTCCCCTAACTAATGACATTTTCCAGGCTTACCTCATTCCTCGTGGTTGAGGTTTATAAACCTAAAGCATTCCTAGATGTTTGTACTTCCTATAGTATTATAAAATGCCGCCTCTTCTCCCACACAACTTTTAGTTCTTACATATCTATTTTTTAATATTTTTCTACTATAAACCCCTTTCTACATAGACTATAAAGACTTTTCTATAAACTGAACACATAGTTTAAAAATGTAAGTTTTTACCTTTGGTTAAAATTTAACAGAAACAGGTTTTCCATCAGGTTTATGCGTATGTACTCCTTTGAATACTTTATAGAGACACATATTAACTATATGAAAAATAGAAAAATGGAATAAATATTCTCGATAACTTTATTTAGACAAATTATTATGTAAAAACCACAGTTTGATACCAATTTTTCTTCTAGAGTTATAAATCAAAGTACAATTTTTTTATGTAAGACGATAGCAAATGTATTTACCTACTTGTTCAGAAAAAAAGATTGAGAATGTGTGGTTCATTGTTCTGTATCTCTTATAGATAACGAGTTACCATCTAGAACTAGCAAAATTCGCCTCTCTACTTCAAACTAATCTTTTGCCCAGTTTTTCATCTTTAAGGATCTATGTGATTGATTACATACAGAGCAATTTCAGGTATCAAAAGAGAGACATAGAGCTACAGTCAGTCAGCTACCGTTACAGTGAGTGTGATGAATCATTTGATACATTTTATGGCTTTTTTATCGACTAACGTCGATGAATTTTCGAAATTTTCTCAAAAATCGATATTTTTAATGCAAGGACAGAGTAAATAGTAATAGTAAAAGTATCAGTACGTATTTAGGTATATTATTAGAGATTTTGTATGTATGTACCACCTAAATTTTTTCACAAATAGACTTACATTACTATCTATTGATATATCTATTGGTTTCGCTCATGTAAATCGAGAAAAACCTAACAATAATAATGAGTTTATTATGCATGCATGAAAAATTACTGTTATAGTAGGCAGATAACAATAATAATACTAACAGTGTATTTAATTACCAATAGTAGGTAGATGTATGTACAGTAGACCGGATATCATAATAAAAAATAAAAGACATTTACCTAAAGTTATTTTTCATCACCTTATTTGATACCTTTATACTATCTTTGATACTATTATCCATTGAGACAATTGTTTTAAAGGTATTATTAAAGATAACTTTAGCTAAAGCACAAAAATATATAAGGAGAATCGTATCTCCATAGTACGCGCTCTATTCCTTCCCCTCGATGCTAGGTTAGCCTGAGATTTTATCCTGAAAAGGCCAGTGCTGAGCATCTCGAGTGCTAGTATGTTCGCAGCGATTTGTTTCTTACGCGTTAGATTCAATGAATTATTTATAGTTTTGTTAATTATAGTGCTTAAGATTCGTTAATTTAAGTTACTTCTTAGAGCTTAATATCCAATGACCGTTGACTTATATCCAAATTATAGTACAGAATGCCTCGTAAGGCATTTCGCATGCCTCTTACCGTACTAGATTAATTTCCATTAAAGAAAAAGGCTTTCGTGCAATGCGTATGATCGCTATGAAATGACGATGGAGTTTTGGTCTGCATTTTTGCCCGCAATTAGGTGCAATCCGCGACGACAACTGAAAAATCCGCGTCAGCAAAAAAGAGATTCTTAATCAAAAATAGACCACTTAGACATTCGACATAACTTATAGCTGGCCGAGGGCCAACAGTTAATTCGAGACGTCTCCAACTCTATTGTGTGCTCGGAAATAGAACGGTCAATTCAATCACATGCATTCGGATAGAACAGTGGCTCTGAAACGGTGGCTTTACGAGCACTGTGTTGAAAGTATTCTGTCATTTTTATCGTTTTCGATGGAACGGGACAGTCTTCATTTCAGGTAATTAAAGTTAAATAAAAGATTTTAAATGCACGAATAAACCAGCGGTTCTGAAACGGTGGTCACAGGAACACTGTGTTCCTAGAACTCTTGATATTTAAATGCCCTATTCTTTTTCCGTCATCATTTTAGATAGAACGGGCGTTGGAATTGTTTCATGAAAAACTGTAGGCTATCTTATTTAGAATTGCAGCTTAGTGGTTCTAAAACGGTGGCTTTGCGAGCACTGTGTTGAAAGTGTTCTGTCATTTTTATCGTTTTCGATGGAACGGGTAATGGACAGTCTTCATGTCAGGTAATTAAAGTTAAACAAAAGATTTTAAATGCATGATCATAAACCAGTGGTTCTGAAACGGTGGTCACAGGAACACTGTGTTCCTAGAACTCTTGATATTTAAATGCCCTATTCTTTTTCCGTCATCATTTTAGATAGAACGGGCGTTGGAATTGTTTCATGAAAAACTGTAGGCTATCTTATTTAGAATTGCAGCTTAGTGGTTCTAAAACGGTGGCTTTGCGAGCACTGTGTTGAAAGTGTGCTGTAATTTTTGTCGTTTTCATTGGAACGGGTAATGAATAGTCTTCATTTCAAATAATTAAAGTTAAACAAAAGATTTTATTAATCAAAACCACTGGTCCTGAAACAGTGGTCACAGGAACACTATGTTCCTAGCACTCTTGGTATTTAAACGCCCTACTTTTTCCGTCAACATTTTAGATAGAACATTCGTTGGAATTATTTCATGAAAAACGGTAGTCTATATATTTAGAATTGTAGCTCAGTAATTGAAATGTTGGTATATGTTTTCTTCAATATTATCATTTTTATCGAAAAAACGGTGTGTATAAAATCATCAGAGATAAATTTAAATTCATAAACCAGTGGCCCTTATATAGGAGTTACAGGAACACATTGTTCTTGAGAACTTTTAGTAAGTGTTCTCTTAATTTTTGATAGAACAAATTATAGTCTGCACTTCATGAAAAAGTTTAGGCTATAAATAAATATAGATTTACAGACCCGTGGTCTCTAATAGTCTTTGGTAAATGCTCCCTAATATCATTATTTTAGATATAACAAATAAAGATAATCTGCAATTTTCTATGAAAAACGTACATTTATATTTAGGTATTGACCAGTGGCTCTTCAGCAGTGGTCATAGGAACACTGAATCCTGGAACTTATGGAACTTAGCGTGGAAATGTTCTCTGTATTGTAATTTTTGGCAAAATAAATGATGATAAGCTCCAAATAACAGTAGCTATATAATTGCTACATGCTACACATTTTAATTATACTGTTATCATTTTAGATCAACTTAATAATGATAGTGTTGAGAAAATCATGCACTTTTGTAGGCTATAAATTATGTTGTTAGACCAGTGGCTCTTAAATGGTGGTCTAAAGAACTTATGGTAAGTGTTCTCGAATATTAGAATACCATTATGTTATCAAACTTCGTCTTCTACTGTTACTATTACTATTAGACACAACTCATCAACCTATTTTTCTATAATTCACTGTTACTTGTCAACAAACCTGTTGGGAACTGCTGAAATTCAGTGCAGAGCATGACACTTACCTTGGTGGAAAAGCCTCTGTCGCACACGGTGCATTTGAAGGGCCTCTCCTTCGTGTGGCTCCTGTAGTGGATCTCCAATGCAGAGTTGCAAGCAAAAGTCTTGAAGCAGAGGTTGCAAGTGGTGTTGCCTCGTCCTGCGGATAAGATTTTTTGTTAGACAACAGGTCGTTTACCAGATATCTATTTATAATATGAATTCTGATTTAAGAACAGCTGTTAAGAGGAAGAGCAATTTTGGCGTCGAGTTTCTTGTTTTTCGTTCAATTACGTTTTTTCATTTAAAGTTGTTAAAATTAACTTTGAAAATCTAGCATTAAGATAAAGACATTGTTGAACATCGAGTCAATAATATTAGTTATCAATGCTGATCAATATTTATTACTGTTTGTCAATATTATTCACAATATTGTATTGATTGTTTGTTCCAAGTCATAATATTGGATCAATGATGCATTTTTACATCTAGACTAACAAATTGATACTCATTTTTCGCAAAATTTTATATCAAGTGTCATTAATATACAAACATCTAAAAAATACTTATTTTATAATAATTATTAATATGATTTTTCAACGTACCCCACTCACCTAGACTGCCCACTGGCCCCACAGCCAACCTTAGCGGACTGAAAGACGTAGAGGTCAGCACCGATGAAGTCAACGACGATAAGGCCGAAGACATCAAAGGTGACTGACCCCCCGTGGGCAGCAGGCCGAAGGATGGAAACAAAGGGGGCGCGCCGCCACTGGGGGTGGTTGGTCCAGGGCTGGTGATTGGCGGCTGGTTGCTGTTCCTTGGGGTCAGGTCTAGGGCTCCCATCGAGTTGTCTGATGGCGTGGGACTACTGGCTTGCTGGGACGATGGAGGGCGCGGTATCTATAAAGATAAATTGTAAAATATTTTGTGTTAGTAGCTAATCTATCAAGTAATAAATTGAAAAACCTAATCTATAAAATAAAAGTTTCCTGCCCCTGTTCAAAGCCTATAGATCTACTCCTAACGGTTAAGAAGCAGGATACACAGAATAACAATATACCGCCACCTTTCACACACAAATTACATACTTTCGCAATAATCCTTATGGTTGTAAAATAACAAGAAGAAATTTTGTGATAATAAAGTACAAAGGTATAGTGAACATAGATTCTAGGTTGTTTTACGTCATTTTATGGGTCTTGGAACTCGTACTGAACTTGCAGGAACATTTACTTAAACGATCGTTATGGACGCATGAGACAATGGTTCTAGTATACAGAAAGATGACCATTTATGGGAAATCATGCATTAGTCAAGGTACATATATTGGTATTAATTCTAGATAGAAAGGTAATATAAAATAATGTGTACAAATAGGTGTATAACAGAAAATTGTTGTAAGATGGTGACAAATTATGAAAATGTATATTAATCTTTCTATGCGCGAAAGTGACAAATATTTATGTTCGCAAAATATGATGAAATAATTGAAAATTGTTGTGAATCAGCCAATTATTTGTGAGATACATAAGCGAACCTTTTCAAACATTCGCATGAATGGAATGTTTACAACTTAGAATGTAATATATTTTTGAGGGATATCCCTTGTGTAGATGTATTATTTAGGTATCATGTTACTCGCACCAGTACCAATTTTTCTAAATAAACAAAAAAGACAGAGCACATAGTAAAAACTCACCTGGACGGGGGTTTGATTGGGAGACGACCTAACTTCCGAACTTCCAGGGCTGGTAATTCCTGACTGACTGGGCGACTTCTCCCCATTCTGAATCGGGGGCGGCGTAGAAACTGCCATACGATTCGAACACAGATCTTCAGCCGAACAGCTCAACCCTGCCATGGAAAATTGAGAAGCTATAGTGCTCACAGGAATAGAAGGGTTCTGCATATCAGACGGAGAAGACGAAAACGGCTGCATGGTCTGGTGCTCCGAATTGCTCATCATATCGTCGTCATCGTCGTCATCATCGTCCATACTGCCATGCTCCGACTTGACATCTCTATCGAATTTCATGTTCAAGGGCAGACCAGAGTGTCCCAAGGGGGAGAGTCCTGGCACCGGAAAGCCTTGGCTGAGGAATGGATGCATGGAATTGGGGAGGCCTGGGAAGCCTCCGGGGGAAGGAAAGTCTTTAATTTCCGCTGCTTGGATTTGCTCAGGGGTGAGATCAGTGGGTTCTCCTGTGTGGAGGCGGATATGTTGTTGCAAAACCAGAGCATTGGTAAATTTCTTGTGGCAAACTGGACACTGGTGTAGCACCCTCATAGGAGGCTTGGCCCTATGCACTCCCATGTGCGTTTTGAGGTTGCCTTTTGTGGTAAAGGCTCGTCCGCATATCTTACACTTGAAGGGCCTCTCTCCTGTGTGAGTCCGATAGTGCATTTGCAAAGCACTTTTACAAGACAACACTCGATGGCAAATCACGCACTGATTTGGATCAGATAGCTTATGTTCGATATTATCCACCAACTGTTGAAGTTTGCTAGTTTCAGAAGTCTTTGTAATCTCTATGAGACTCTCCCAAGAGTTATCATTGCTGCCCGGCCTGGGCAACAAGTTTGCGTAAATGGAAGGGTCCTTAGTGATGTCGGCCAGTGGCGTAGTTGGGAAAGGTCCTAGGCTTCCCGAAGAGGTGCTGCTGGGTGGCGAACTAGCATGGCCAAAAGAAAAATTTGCGGGCAGTCTCTGCCCCGTGGATATACTCAAGGGCACACTCATAGAGTTACTTCTGTTTGATAAATTCTCGGGCTCGTCCTGCATATTTTCCGATTGCTCCACACCCGGACTTCTCTGTTCCAAAATATCCTCGTTGCTGTATTTGCTGCTGTTGCTGCAGTCGTCGTAAGGGATGGGAGAGGAATATCTTTCAGGCTCATTCTCGTTTTCGTTATCGATATAATTTGGTTCTTGTTTTGGTGTTATCTGAGGAATCGAAACGGTCTTCGTATCCTCACTTGACTCACGTTTCTCTTCTTGTTCGTGTTTCTCGTTCTTGTCTTCGGGAGTTGGTGATCGCTGTGGCTTGCTCAAGTCTGCCGGTATATCCTGCTCTTCTCGCTTCATGAACAGTGGATGAGGGGGAAACAGTCTAGGAGGTGGTTCCTGCAGTCTATGCGGCGAGGGTTGAAGTCTGCTATTCAATAAGTCTGGAGGAGGAGGTCCTTGCGGCCTGAATAAGGGCAGGGACGTGGGAGGATAGGGGTGAGCACCTGGAAAACTCAAATGGGGAGGATGTGGCGGGCCTCCAGGTGACAAAGAGGGCTGCTGTCCTAGCTGGGCCAGTAGAGGAGGATGGTATTTATCTAAATGTTCTGGAACCGGGTTTGGGTTCATTTTGATATGAGGGAACTTCTGACTGTGTCTTTGGAAGTGGACCTTTAGGTTTCCTTTTGTGGTAAATCGACTACCACAAACATTGCACTTGTAGGGGCGTTCCCCAGTGTGAGAACGGATATGTATTTGAAGGGCCGAGTCTGACCCGAACACTTTTCCACAGTATCTGCAGCGGTGCTTGAAAAACGGTTCGTTTCTACCTTTCGAGTCGTATGGTGACATGGAGCCTTTACTCTTCCTAAAAGCCAACTCGTCGGCAAGATTCGTAGCTAATAGACCTTGACTGGCATTGTCTAACACTTCCTGAGCTCTTTTCTGTAGCATCTCCAAAGTGTTAGGCTCCTCCATGGTGGGTAGTTCGTCTGAATGCGTGATAATGGTAGAGGCTAGCGAGGAGGATATTGAACACATTGGAGGTTGAATCTGCGGGGGCAGTGACGGAGGAGCGCTAACTTCTGGTGACGGCCCGGAAGCGGGGGGCTGTTGCATCATGGGCTGGCTGATTGGTGGCGGCAAGGATGCGGGGGTGGGTTCTCTCGGAACTGGTATAGCTTGCGGCGCAGGCGACTCGGGCATCGTTTCTGCTTCGTTCTCTGAAGGCGGCGGCGACACGGGCGACACTTCCTCGTCCTCCTTCGTCCTGTCGATCTGCAACTGCTGCTGAAGTTGGTTGATCAGCTGCAACTGGAGCACTTGCTGGTGTTGCAGGGTGAATAGGGTGGATTGCAGCACTGCGAGTTCTTGTAAAGCGGTCTCGTTGTCTGCGTTGTTGGCCATGGCAGTGGCGGCGAACTGCGCTACAGCCACCTTGGTGTTCTGCAGCGCCTCGAGCGTGACGTGGCCAGGGGCGGCGGGTACAGGGAATGGAAACCCCAGTCTCTGGCTATTCTCATCTGGCGAGTTCTCCTCCACGCTGTTGTTATTGGCGGCGTCCTGGCGATGGCGCCGCATGCGTTCCAGCCGCTTCCCGCCCGTTTCGTCATCGTCCTCGTCTTCCTCGGACACCACCATGTCCTCGGGGTCGGAGTGAGCGGGATCGTCGTGCTTGATAGCCTTCTTGTCACACTCCGCCTTATGCGACAGGTACTCCTGCAGCTCGGTGAACTGCTCTTGGCAGCGCTGGCACATCAGCACCTCCGGAAGGTCCTCGGGCGTGGCGTCCACATCTGCGAACAAGACACGATCGTTAGGTAAGCGGGCAAAGAGGGCGAACAGCAGGCAAGTCTGCTCTCTCGAATACATCGCGGAGTAATATAACGGGGTGGGAGCTCGCATAGCAGCATAGGCCGAGATATTATTAAATGAGATATGAAAGTGGAGGGGCAGATATGACGAGGGCCTGAGAGCAGGCGCGAGAGATGACAAAGTGCTTGCGGAGAGCCAGCCAGGGGCCCGGTTATGACAGCTGGGCGGTGTCTGCATTCATAAATAAAACACACTTGTTGCACACTCATAATCCCCGCCTCGGTCGCCGCCCAGATTCCATATCCATAACGCATAACCGCCCGACCTGTCACTCGGCCGGCTTCCTTTGTTCCGAGCGAGTACCTGGAGGAATCCGCCGGCGGTTGACGGCTGAATACGCGCGCCGCATCGGTATCGATCGTTTACAAGACTTATTACTTATTGAGGGGCTGTTATATCACCAGCCGGCTGAATTTGATATGCCGCTTGTGTATTACCGCGAAACTATCATGTTTAATTAATTGATATCGATCTTTAGCGTACAAGGAGACTTCGCTTTATTAAATGGTCAGTCGCTATCTATTAAACCGGCCTTTTGAATATGACTGAGCGATCAATATACATACGTTCATAATTACATGACGATGAGACATGACAAAGTTTGTCAGCAGGTGACAAACTTTTATTTACTTACATCATTGATGTTATTTTAGATCGTCAGATGAGTATACCTTCAGGATGATATCATTTTACTGATAACAGTTTCATTTCCTGAAAATTTTATGGTGAAAAAAGTGATTGGCAATATGTACTTAATATATATTTATAGGTAGGTAATTTACTTTTCCAATATTTTGATCAATGTGTTCGATTACTGACTTTGATAATGATGATTAAGAGGAAGATTATTTTTTGATCTGTCTAACAATAAACAGTAATAATTAATTTACAAGAGATTTCCCTTTTGGAATGCAGTGACCACTGAACATTTGAATAGTTTCCATAAAATTAATGTCGCGTTCAAGTTCTCTCTCTTCAAAAGGCCCCGACAAAAAATATCCACAGCAACAAATCGCTAGCCATAATAAATGGCTACTCCTGGATGTAGTCTTATTACATTGTTATATAAATGTAACACGAAAGCCAACTCTATCCGTGATCTCTTTTTATTCCCGTTGTAAATACAAGTAGATAATTAAATTTAGAACTACGTGCCGCATCATCTGATAACTATTAGGCCATGGGCGCCGGGACAAGAGAGGGCAGTAGAGATGCCTATAGTTCGCTATTTTCGTTGTTTAATGTGTTAGATATATAATAATAATATCTCTACCACTCATTCTAATTACAAGGACTGTTAGGGGCGGCATATTATTACTTCCCGAGCCGTATTTGCGCCTCAGGAACGACCATGTGAACGACGAACCTTAATCTACGAGTAGACAATTTAATAAAAAATTGTGGTGGAATGGGGATACGAACCCAAGATTTCTGAGTTCAGCGATCGAGACACTAAAACCTGAGCCACCAGCTATAGACCTATACATATAAATAGAAAAAAAAACGGTTTTAGGCACTTCTGGCAGTATTTTTTTGTAAAAAAAGCCTATTTCCCCTCTACAGAAAACTATTTAGCGACGCCCATGCTTAGGCTATACGATGAATGGTTGTTGAAGCAACTCTTTCATTTAGTTCAGCACGTTTATTTACCGCACAGCGCTGTAGTGACTATTTATATCTGTTTGATCGTTTTTTGTTTTAATAATAATTAAACGTAACCTATAGCAAATAGCAAAGGTAGGTAGGTATTTACTTTCCGCTGTTCAATCAGTCGCGTGACAAGTACTATACCTATAATCATCTAATGGCATTGTTATATACGTATCTTTGATAATTCGCGGCAAATTATGACATGATTCTGATATAATTGTTCATATTCTTAATAGTAAGCATCTGTCCTTAAAGACGTGCAACAATATTTATGAACAACCAGTATAAATGCTACGAAATGCTTTTTAAGATACAAGTATACACCCACAATCACTTTGTTTCTGGAACAATAAAATTATCATTAAATTACCTTCGTTAATGCATTAAGTATAAATTTTGTATTTCCTAGGATATCTAGATTATGATAGATCGCTAATAAAAATGTTTTGCTTCCACGGCCAACTATAAAATGTACATTATTTGTTGATTTTTCCTCATTTTCAAAATATTAATACGGAGTATAATACATCGTTGTAAAGATAATAAAACGCTTCATCTGATGACATAAAAATCCAATAGGGCGCCCACAAGAAATTACAAAGTTGACTATCGCATCTCAAAATCTAAAGCGCTTAGAGAAAATCTGGCTGAATTTTTAGACTCGCCATTACCAATAATGTATAAGTTTAAAATGTGTAGTTTCGATCTTTATTTCTAGTGAAGATATTTAGCATTTTGTAAATCGTCAATTTTCGTTTTTTTCCCCTGATAACCCACGAACGGGCGCATATATGGCAGATAACGTACCGCCATTTGATTCAGCATAAAATTGTGCATCTTTTTTCTAATTTGAGCCACCATGTATCTCTTACCGTTTTCGAGATCCCAATGGTGGCCAAAATAAATGTAACAGGACATGAGAAATGTTACTAAATAGAATAAATATCACTATATTTTTGTAATATCTCTATATTTCTGTAACTAGAGTGGCATCAGTAACAGTTTTAGACACATCAAAAGAAGTGCGTACCTATACAGGGTGCTTCAAATTCGATGCAATACATGGGGATCTCGGAAGCGGTAAGAGATACGAACGAAGTTAATTAAATAATGGTGAAAAGAGATCAAGGCTAACTTGATTAGTTTTCGAAATATTTTGAAAGAACAGAAAATTTCAATTTTCGTTTTTGTTTTTTTCCAGGCCTATTTGATGAGGTATTCAAAAATAAAGAGCACTGTTCTATAGCAACTTTTTGCCCTTTATCGTATGGTGTTAGCAAATTTTCCGAAAAACATTTCGTTTCCCGGAAACCAACATCAACTTATTTTTTTTTTTAAATACGGACCTGGAATTTTTTTTCAATTTTTTGGAAGCATTTTTGTAACTTGATAGAATGCCAGCATAAAAGGAACCAGATTTAAACGTTTTGTCTAAGAAAAATCCATCATTAATAATTTCCCATGGTCCTCTTAGATTTAGTTTTATCTAGGCAAACGTTTCTATGACAAACACATTTCAATGATGTGTCAAGCACTATCGGTGCTTAAAAATGGCTTTCAGCAATCTAGAATTTTTTAATTTTATTTAAATTTCCTCATAATTCAGGAATTGTGCGCAACTACTTCAATGAAACATTTCCAAACAGATGGATTGGAAATCATGGTGCTGTAGAATGGCCAGCAAGAGCTCCTGATTTATCCTCATTAGATTATTTCTTATAAGAACGAACTAAAAATGTTTTATATAAGAATCAATATAATAACGCATTGAGGATTTGAGAAATGCCACTATTCATGTTCTGCATGAGGGCAATACCTGCAAGGGTAATATGAATTGCATTCATAGGTAATCGAAAGATCTATTCAAAACTTAAAAAGACGAATACGTCGGTGCGTGAATAATGACAGAGGATTATTTCAACATCTGCTTTAGGGTTTTTATAGTTTTAACATATTTTGTTGTTTTATTCATTGTTTATTCAATTACATCAAAGTTTATAGTTGTTAATTCGTTGTTTTATTATTAGCTTTTGTTTATTTATCGTAAATAAAAATGAAACCTCAAAAACATTATTCAATATCTAGAATTAACAAAAGTCGAAACAAAAATACTAATGATGGATTTTTCTTAGACAAAACGTTTAAATCTGGTTCCTTTTATGGTGGCATTCTATCAAGTTACAAAAATGATTCCAAAAAATGGAAAAAAAATTCCAGGTCCGTATTAAAAAAATTAAGTTGATGTTGGGTTCCGGGAAACGAAACGTTTTGCGGAAAATTTGCTAACACCATTCGATAAAGGCCAAAAAGTTGCTATAGAAAAGGGCTCTTTATTTTTGAATACCTCATCAAATAGGCCCGCAAAAAAACAAAAACGAAAATCGAAATTTTCGGTTTTTTCAAAATATTTCTAAAACTAATCAAGTTAGCCTTGATCTCTTTTCACCATTATGTTGTCCCCCTGAATACGCAACTTTGCCTCCATTTAACCGACTTCGTATCTCTTACCGTTTCCGAGATCCCCATGTATTGCATTGAATTTGAAGCACCCTGTATGTAACAATTATATGAGAAAAGGGAACTTTTTATATTAAAAAAAGAGCACTGTTCAGCATCGCGCGGGTATTTATTAAACAAAAACCGGTAATTTGAGGGTGTCACGTGCGCGAGGGGGTGCGACGCCTAAAAAACACCCCAACAATAATAGCCGCGCGGTGTAACGACGGAAGCCCCAGTTTAAATACCTAGTAAAGCCACACATGACAACAGGCTGCTTCCAGCTTTTTGGAAACGGAAGTAGATCTTTCGACTTGTGCCATTTGTCTGTCTGTGAGCACCCCCTGATGGATGCGCGCTCCCCTGAAGCCGAAAAGCACGTGCCCAGCCCTGTCTATTTATGACGACTCTGTGTAAATTACCTTGACACTAACAAAGTCAATACAAACGCTAAAAATAACCGGCTGTGCTCTCCGTTTCGTTGTTTTCCGTGAATATGGAGACGGAAGGTAATCCCTGAAATGCGGGAGAATTTTTCCACATAGCTGGAAGTGCACGATAGGCACGTTTAAAATTGAACTTGTTCCGTATCTAAAAAACTGTATGAAAAAGATATTTTGATATATACATATATTGAAGGAACAGTTTATTAATGGAACGAATTCTTTCATTTGAGTGTACATTGAGACAAAAGATTAGTAATTATAATTAAAAGAGTTTGGCTGTACACAGTTAGACTAACTCGTAGAGATAGTCGGGGTTGTTCTTCTACGTTGTCAAAGGAATTGACTAATGAAGATCAGAAAGATTATAGAAATTGTATTCCTGAACAAATTTCACATATAGGTAATACAAGTAGGTAGGTTATTTGCTTTAGTTACTTGCTTTAGCTACCATATAACCGTGTAAATTCACCAATAGGGACCCAGTTACAGAACAGGAACAAACACTAGTAAAAATTAAAAAGAAATAAATAGGTACAATGAAGGATATAAGTTTCAAACAAAAACATTTAGGTACAGAAAGTACAAACAGAACAATAAAAAAACAGAAGCAGCCAGATGAACATGTATACTTACATTAAAATTTAATTAATTTTACAGAATTTATCGATATCAGACTGAATCAAATTGATGCTAGTGGACATTAAATAAAATAACAAGAAAGATTTAGTTGGGATATTTAATGCTTGACATTTTACCATTTCCACCAATGAAATTTTGAATTGAAGTAAATCAGTTTGAGGGTAAGCCTCTGTGTGTCCATACTTATCCCCCCTGGAATTAAAGATCTTTGAAGAACTTTCTGTGAATTCATTCAATGTCATTTTTATGAAACTGTATAAGGTGGATTCCATATTATTATGACCGAAACGTACACCAACCTTGACCGAACTAATGTATTAAATATAGTATTTGAGTTTTCAAATTCCCTAGCATGTCACAAAATAAACCCCGACCCAAACCTCGTAGGAATTTATAATTAATTCAAGAATGTGATCGATAAAAGAAAATTTAGTGTCATATACAAAACCAAGATCCTTTAGTTGATCACATCTCTGTAGTTTTTCATTATTAAGTAAATAATTGGTTAACATAGGATTGAGTTTCTTATTGACGGTCATGGTATTAATTTTTTTTTAAGTTAAAGTTAATGAACAGTTTTCAACCTTAATGAGTCATTTGTATTGTTAATGTTGGTGAAGTAAATGGTCAGCGTATAGTTAAACATTCACAATTAAGCTGAGAAATAATAATCATTGATATACAAATAAAAAAGTATCGGACCCAATAGCGAACCCTGAGGAAATACATATTTTGCAATTATTATTCTATGTGATTTATATTCGCGATATTGAATGAATTATTGACTAGACAAAATTTCTCTAATAAAACAATCCACTAGTATAGGTATAAAACTACATTAGACAAAACAAATTTGTGATGAAATTCAAATGAAACAGTTCATTTCATGAATGAACCAAATACTTTTAATTGCCAAACCTTTCTTTCAGTTTACTAAAACAATATTTGTCTTGCTGCCACAAGTAGGAAGAATTGTCGCTAAGACAAACGTAGGGTATCGTAATTTTTATTTAAGAAGCGCCAGATACTGGGTGTATTTCAGTTTGACTTTATTAATTGGAATGTAGGTACAAATGAAACAGTTCATTTCATGAATGAACCAAATACTTATAATTGCCAAACCTTTCTTTCAGTTTACTAAAACAATATTTGTCTTGCTGCCACAAGTAGGAAGAATTGTCGCTAAGACAAACGTAGGGTATCGTAATTTTTATTTAAGAAGCGCCAGATACTGGGTGTATTTCAGTTTGACTTTATTAATTGGAATGTAGGTACATCATTTTCATTTAAAAATAAAATAACAAATTTGTACAAAAACGCTCACCTCGTATAAAGGGATTAAGTTTTTTCGATAACTTTGTATGAGTAGAGACATAAACAGTTTTCTCAGTGCATTTTAAAATACTCTGCCGGATGTTTCGGTGTTTCGGGGCTTCGGCATCGCGTTTCTTATTGTAGAAGCCCTTCAGGTGGGCGAGGTGTTATTCAGTTTCGCGAAAAGCGGAAATCAAAGAGATACTTAACGCAAACAATAATTGGAAGCAATTCGCAATGTAAAATGCAGTCAGATGAAGTTAAAAACGCTCTGCATGATTCATCAAAAAATTATTTTAGGAATTCTTAAAACTTACAAGTATTAAAAATGTACAAGTGTGTTCCTTCAATAAAAACAAACAAACACAAATATTCTAAGAATATAAACATAAACAGAAAGTATTAAAAAATCTCAAGTAAAATATTACAACAAACTTAAAATTCGATATTTCCTTTTTGTATGGAAACTAATACCTCGACTTACTTCTACTTTCTTATTTTCTTCTATCAATATGCTGAGAAGCCCTGGCGTATATCACTTGAGAAAATTACCATTTTTGCTCACCGATAGCCATCTAGGATGCCTAAAGTGACTGCACCCAGATTCCCGAGAAATCTGTTAAAGAACTCAATAAAAAATTAAACGCCGCGCCGTGCTGGCAGGGCAAACGTGCACTGAACTATCTCGATATGTAACATGCAAAGGTAGCATAAACAGCCACACACCTACGGATGATTGTAATTCATTTAATTTTCCGTGTCTTGCATTTAACGTACATTTGAATTTCTCTTTTTTCCTAGTCCAAGGATTCGGGTGATAAACTATTTTGCCAAAGGACGTTTATTGAAACGTTTATACAGAGACAAATATTTATATAAAATTAACGTTTTTTTATTTCATTAAAATTTGTTTCAACTCTAAGGTGTGTAAAACAGAGTGTTGCTGCAAGACGAGACAATCAACGGTCTGACTAATCTCCAATAATCGACATAAAAGTTTATCAAGGCGAGATAAAATACAGGCCATACTTAATTTTTCTACGAAAGCGTAGAGAGGCTACCATTTTAAATTTTTTTTTCAGGATAATTTCGCGTTTAAACTTGAAATTTCGAGTTTTAACTCGAAGTTTTGAGTTTAAATTCGAAATTTCAAGTTCACACTCGAGTTTCAAGTAGAAATTATTTCGAGTTTGCTATCGAAATTTCGAGTTTAAAGTCGAAATTTCGAGTTTAAAGTCGAAATTTCGAGTTTGAACTTGAAATTTCTCGAGTTTGACTCGAAATTTCAAAATTAAATGAAATTTTACGTGTAGGTTTCTCGAACTTCATTCATGAAGTGTGAAAGTGTCGCAGTGACTTGCGTAGGTATGTAATAAGTATTGATTTGTAGATTCAATATTCTCATCAAGTTTTATTTTTTGCTTGGCTTTTGGCACAAGGAATTTTGACTGTAAAGTCAAAATTTCAAGTTTAAACTCGAAACTTCGACTTGCAACACGAAATTTCAAGTTTGAACTCGAAATTTCGACTTTAAAGTCGAATTTTAGACTTTGAACTTGAAATTTCAAGTTTAAACTCGAAATTTCGAGTTTAAAGTGAAAAGTTTCAAGTTTCAACTCGAAATTTTGACATTAAAGTCGAAATTTCAAGTTTCAACTCGAAAATTTGAGTTCAAACTCGAAATGATCCTGAAACAATTATTAAAAAGGGTGGCCTCTCTACGCTTTCGTATTTTTCAGTTAAATATTCAAACATTGTCTTTAAATGCCCAATCCACTTGGATCTGCGCTGGATCGACCCCAGGTATCGTAGTTAAGCAGCAGATGTATCAGAGGACTACCCTATGATCATAGCTGGCAGTTAAACGCGCGCCAACGGCCTAAAATAATTGACAATCGTTATGTGACAGTTGCGCAACTGACCAGATCTATTAAAGAGCGGTACTCCCCCGCAATTCGATGATTTATTGCCCGAGTTAAAGATGACCCTATCGGCGCACAATATGCTGGTATATCAGAAGGGGGACGTGTAATAAAACGAGTGGGATAATCGACCGATATATTTCAATTTTCTTTGAATGGTTCTACATGAATAAGCTTTTGTTGGAGCACGAGGCCCATAACGTTAATTGCGTGATATTAGTGAGGGATTCGTAGAAATTGAAGCGATTTGGGTGGACTCTTGTGAAGTTTTGAACAGATAAATATTTCTTCCTTAAAGGGATACGGCAGGGAAGGTTCAAATTTGGCAAGCATTCTATATTTTGAGTAAATAATACAAAAATAGATTTAAATAATTCTTGGAACTTTTATTTGTAAGTTAAAATGTTTGTGTTCAAAATACTAAATATTTCACTTATCAGAAACGTTCTTGTACGCTTATTTTAAATGAAAATGTGGAACAACTCAACTGCCTCTAAAACGAATCTCAACAAATAAAAAGGAGATCCTAAACTTATACCTGTAGAGACAGTACGCGCGCCCCTGGGCATATTTAGGCCAATACAATGAACTCATACAGATGACATTACAATGACATAAATATAGACGTTGTTTGTCTCCAAATCGACCCGCATTATGAACAGATCCTTGGAGGCTTGCCTATGGGGTCAGGTAGGGGATCGCCTACTCGGATTACACCGCGATTCGTTTTCAGAACGCACAAAAGGCTACGAGCACGACTTGCTGCGGTAGAACCAGAGGAAGGAAATACCCGTTCTGCTATTACCAGTGTTTGCGCCTTATTTCTGGTCAAATGGGCACAGTGAGTCGCACGAGATAAAATCTAAAGGACAAATATAGGAAATGATCACGTAATAATAGGGATGGCATCTTTATGAACGACTGGTTGACAAGGTGGATTGTCGATAATTTGAGGTATGGGTCAGGTAAATCCGGAATAGTCGGGTATGTATAAGAAATATTAGATGTGGTCAATCAGCATCGACAATTCAAAGAGCCCTTTTTACAATTTGTATAAGGTTTCATGTTTCAAGTTAAGTCTTCAAGGTTTTGCCGAACTTATATCGAAGTCGGTGCTTTATTGTTTTAAAGCATAATTTAAAGTTCTGATATATAATTTCATAAATAAAAGTCAGTAACAAGATGATTTACTTAAAACAAATTTGGTAATCTACATTCACTTGTGTTATATTTTGATTAATTTGGGAAAGAAGTTATTTATTCAGCACACTTTATGTTGAAGCAGCAACGTGTTTACAAAATATTACCAAAATGGTACCACTATTTACATAAACTACTAATGTAAGTACTTCGTGTGTCTATTAAAGTTAAATTCTTCCTAATTTAATCTTTAGAAACCTTACCAAAACTACGGGTGAAACGAGGATCGTCTGGAATAGATATGAATATTGGATTTTCTCTTTCATTTTGAAAAGGTATAGGTATGTCAATGGTTTATTATCGGGAAATAAACTACAACAACTTTCAGGCAATCCAAAAGATAAAATAGACACTAAGGAAGAGTCGGGGGATTTACGAAATTAGCTGTAAAGACCCCGATCAAAAGTATGTTGGACAAACGAGAAGATCAATTCAAACTAGATTCAAGGAACATATGGCTCATCTCAAATATGGTAGAACAGATAAGTCTAGTGTCGCCCAACATGCGTTTGAGGACAACCACAAAATAGATTGTAGCAATTCAAGACTAATTAGGAATGTCACAAATTCCAGACAGCTGGATGCGTTTGAGAGTTTTGAAATTGCTAAATGTAAAAATAGTATCAATGTTGACAGAGGGCCAATCCCATATAGCCCGCTTTATTGGTTAGTACATCAGTTGTAATGGTTCACTCTAGTGAAATGGTTCACAATGGTTTGCATTCTAGTTTAGGTATAAATAGGGTACAATGTTACTATAGGTCTATATTTAATCATCTCCAGATGATGCCAACTTGAACTTTGAATTCTTAATCACACTGTAGGTATATAGAACTAGTCTCGCAAAGTTAATAATTTTTTATTACAAATCCATGAAAATAGCTTACAATGGCACGAAACGTGAAATATCTACAACGTCTTGATTTTGTGACCGATAAAATCCGAGAAACAACTAAATAGCGTATTCCAAATGCCAAAGAAAAGAAAAAAGTACCTTTAAACAGTGGCCTTAAACTTTTACAACCATGTAAAGTCTCTAATTCGAATTACCTTGTATATGTGCACTAAAACGTTACTAAAGTGTTGTGTATACGTTTGCGTGTAAAGTTATTCAAGCTACTCAAGTTTATAACCGGTAAAACGGAACAGAAACGCTACGAATTCAGCGTAAAATAGCCGAGTCGGTCCTGGTAAAACGCCTTGTCACACGAACTGAGTTATATGGCAAGTGCCTGGCAACGTACAACGAAGCAAGGCCTTTCAATATGCAAGAAAAATAAATCTCCACCGCTTTGCCCTGCCATAGCATCCTTTATAATTAGTGGTTTTTAAAACAATGCCCATATCTTCCCTCTCTGTCTAATCCACCACGCCATGCTGTTGTCGCCATACTTTTGTTTTAATTTAATAGCCTGGAATTTTTTAGCTTTATTTTTATTGCTCTTTTTCTTACCATTCGTTCAGTTCTCCCAATAGGGATGGTCGCCGTGTGGGCCATTTCGTGGCTTCGGGATTATTTTGTGGGCCTCTTAGAGACAGGGCAGAGTGAGGAAAATTTATTAATCAGAAAATTCCTTTTATATGCATCGACGGATATTTCTTAAAATTTTGGCTAATATGTAGGTCCGTTATAAGAGATAAAAAACAGATCTTTGACAGCCTGTGCAGATAAATGTCAAGCCATTAATGATATGCAAGAAATATTTATATCAAAATATATTCAGTTACCTCTACAAATTTAAAAGATTGAAAAAATTGTATCTAATACATTTTGAATGAATTACCTAGGTATCTATCCAAAACGTTATTCAAGTTGGTGTAAAATTTGATCAGCAATTTTCGAGAATTTGGAAGACTTAGATCGAAAGGGTTTTGGGGGGCCAAAAAGAGTGTGCTTCATTGAAAGTGTTCGACAACGAATTGAGGAGGTTCCAAAAACATCAATCGAAAAACTACTACCACATGTATCTGCATGCTTAAAGATTTAAATCCGTTTGGGAACTTTTACAACATGATCTGTTTTAAAAAATAGAGGTCTAGGGCCAATAATTTTCGACGAAATATACAGGAAACAATTGCAATGTTTCTTAAATAAAATTCGCAACATCAGAAGTTGAGATATTTTGCACAACAGTGAAGGATTGATTTTAAAACCTGGTTTTGCCTAACCTAATCAAAAGATAATATGAAGGATACATTATAAATATTTTGTATATCAGTAGTGACGCTCTATGGGGCGTGGAAATATATATCCAGCTATGGAATATTGTTATACTTTTGTTATTTTCTTGACAACTGTCAAAAGTAAAGATTTTGTTATGGAGAGTTATTCGGCTCAAGAACGAGTAGAAATTGTTAAATTGTGTTTCCAAACCTTTTTTTGATAATTTCAACTCAACGCGCTTTTAGGACAGCGTCTCTCGATCGAAGAACTCCGCACGGAGAAACAATTCGACGTTTAGTAAACGCATTTTTACATAATGGCACAATAAGTGTTATAAAGCATACTGCAAGACCTCGTTCTGGTCGTTCACACGAAAATATAGAGCTTGTTAGGGTTGATATTCAGTCAGAATCAAGAGCTTTGACTAGAAGACATGCGGCGCAGTTAAGGTTGTCTGAGTAGACTTTAAGAAGATTTTGCACTTGAAACTACTGCCAATTGATATTCAAAGACGTTTGGAATACGCACAAATCGTTACAAACTTAGTGGAAGCAGAACCCAATCTTTGGCTAAATTTGATAATGAGCGACGAAGAAAATTTTTGCCTTTCTGGTCGTGTTTATAAGCAAAATGATGGTTTTTGGGGAATAGAAAACCCTCGTCTTATTCAAGAGAACGTGCAGTTTGATAAAAAAGTCGTTGTTTGGTGCGCAATATACTCTAAACGAATCATTGGACTCTCTTTTTTAAGATGCCAGGGGTAATGCAGTTTACTGTTACTGGAGAACAGTATGGAACAATGATACGTGAATTTCTGCAACCAGCAGGATCGCGCTACATACCACATAACACATGAAACGGTCGCTCTTCTTAGAGACATTTTCCCTGCCAGGGTGCTCTCAAAAAATTAAGTGGCCGCCTCATTCACCTGATTTGATGGCACCAGATTTTTTCTTGTGGGGATACTTGAAAAGTAAAGTCTGTATTAATCGCGCAGAGACGTTAGAAGACTTGAAGGCAAATATTCGTGAAGAAATTGTGCAAATTCCAGCTGAAATATTGCGCAAAGTTATGCTACACGCTCAAAGTAGAGTTGGTCATTGTGTGGCTTGTCGTGGCGGTCATTTTTCACTCGATGTAGTTTTTCATAAATCATTTTACGATAAGCAGTAATACCTATAACAAGTATTGTTTTGGTACTGTAATATTATACATGTTATTTATAAATCAGATAAATATCTAAGCACCACAAAAGATGTTCCTGTATAGCTTTTTGGTATAATGGAGATTAGATTTATAAGCCAAATAACTATTTGTGTGGTTTTTAAACTATTTTTCTTTATATTTACTGAAAATATTGGCCTTAGAATAGGCCCTTGAGGTATATGCACTATTATATTTTAAAAACATAACTTTATCATAAGTATAAAGTCATAAAAAGATAATTTTAAGATAAAAAGTAAACATTTTATGCTAATACGTGGGTTCCATAACCTATTGACAGCTTAACGATTGACTCAGTGCTAAAATATTCGAATACCGAGCCGTATACTGATTTCAATTTTCAGCGTCTTGAGATTTGAATATTTATCTAGAAGATGTCCTTGAAAACCAGTCTGTGTTTGGGTTTATAAAACGGAAGATTCAGGGAAATAAATGAAAACATGTCTCCTCATTAAAATAAACATGGTGTCTAATGCGGTGGGCCACAGCCGTTATGTTGGGTTAGGACGGCGTATTTTTAAGCTCGAATTTATTTTTGTAGCGGGAACAGGCGCGCGAGAGCCCTTTTTCCCGTAAAAAATGTTTTACAGGCGTGTGCTGTGAATTATTTCCGTGAGTTGTCCACAAAAAAACCATTAGATTTTATACCTTCAGCCCCAGAGACACAAAATCCGAAATATTTATATAAATTAGATGCGCCAGATGTTTCCGCAGCCTCTCCGGGCATATTTCTTCCTAGATTTTAGTACTATCTAGTTAATCACTTAGGAAAACAGATGAAATAGAGGAAAATAAGGAGAATAATCGCGTAAGCAAAACAAAATATCTGCTTCAAATATGCTTCAAATATGCTTTAAATATGTCTGTTATACCCAAATTTAGATTAAAATTGTAGATACACTACAATACAACGTGTTTTACACGTGAAAGTGTAACTATAATCATTATGAAGTAGTTTTATAATGTTAATAGTACTGTTATATATTTCTCACCGATTTGTAACATGTATTGACTCGAAACTTATTCAATAGTAAGTATAATAATGGATATTTTTTATAAAATATCGTTATTATCACTGTGGTCTAAGGATCTAAATATCTGGGATGCCGCGTGCTAAACTATTGCCATAATTATTACGGGCGGAACACGCCTGCTTGCAAAACATTAATGCCGTGTCTTGTATTATATTTGAATAATCCAATAAATCGCTTATAACAAAGCAATGTTCCAGGTGCAAATATAAATGTAACTCGGATGGTAACAATGGAACTGTACTCGATTGCGCCAAATAAGGAATGCAAATCCAATACTATCGGTCACGATGGCGTCTAGTGGTATCTTTTAGGGTTCGCCTTGCACAGAGGTGTAAAAGATGCAATTTAGGTGCGTTTTTGTTCTTTAAAATATTTTCAAGCACGAGAATAGAAGAAAGAATGCTGTAGGACTCTTGGCCATTTTTTATCGACACCAAATACCTACTTCAGAGAATTATGGGTTATCAAAATATCTGTAGAAAAATTAAAAGAGTAAGAAAGGGAAATCAAGGAAATGGGAGAGACAAATATATCTAATAGAAAAAAATGGCAAGGAAATGTACCTCTAAAGGATGTGACCTAAAGGATTGGGCGCAAAATATAGTGATCGTATATTGAAGCATATGGGACAGACAGAGAGATAAATGTCAACCAGATTAAAGAACACTCTAGGTATATCTCAAAGGGTAGGTTTTTCAATATACGGTTAAGGATTGATAACTATCAGTTTAGAACTAGTTGACTGTTAAAGCGTTAATTTTTTAAAGTAATTTTTTCATATTTTGATATTTTAAGCAGCTCTGAAGAATATATCTAAGGTTTATATGGATTCTGTCATGTGTAAAATCAAAAGAAAAATCTTCGGATTCAGATGTTAGAAACTTTCTTAACAACGTTTTTTCCGGGAGGTGGATAGGATGAAAGAGCCATATCAAATGGACGGCCCGATTGCCAGACCTGACGCTACTTGATTCTTGCGTCATTTTTGACGTCAATTGAAGTCTGTGGTGTATCGCACAAAACTTCTCACGCTCCCTGAAATTGAAGATAGAATTCGAGGCTGTTGCAACTAATATTACAACTAACTCCTTCAAAAATTTTCAACTGGAATTTGTGAAGAGATTAGGGCATTGTCAGAAGTTTTATTATGAACATTTAATTAAAAATTTAATTAAATGAATTTGAAATAATTTGAAAATAAAAATATTAAGGTAGGTACATTAGATGAAAATTCGATTTTACATTATGACAAAATTACTTGACAGAATCTTATATCTTTGAACTCAGAACTGCCTATAGAGTGTTTCATAAAAAAAATCTGAGATTTATGTCACATCTCTGCACATGATGACGTCAAGGACCTAAAGCACACGTCATAAAGTTCAAAAAATGTTGTTGATTACAATCCCGAAAACACGAATTTGATCCGACGTTGTGTTCGGTTGTGATGGAGCAGTTCCGGAACTTTTGCCCAACCCTGTACATATTTTACATACATATGTATTTCTCCACTTATTATATGATACTGTGATCACAAAACGAAGGTAATAACAAAACAAACATTAAAATTTAAAGCTATAAATATAAGGTAAGTTTCGGATTGTTGACAGTTATTGACAATTGAACAAATTTCGTATTAGAGGGTATAAAAGTAAAAATAAAATTAGCCAATAACAGCATAGTGTTTAAAGGCCACTGTTGCCAACCCTATACACAATATTTTGCTAACACACAGTTACTTAACTACCAGATATAAATTTGGATTGGAAACACGCTTCTAGAATTAACAGGCACTTTGACTGTCAGTTAGCCTGAACTGCTAGTTACTTAGCAGACAGTTAACTGTGCTTTGGAAAACAGGTCAATATCGGTATAAATAGGCGTAGTAGATCAGGAAGCATTGATTATCTAGGGGTACAAGAAATCAGCAAATGTTTAAATTAACTGATCTAGAATCCAAATCAGTTTTATCATTTCGATCGATACCCTATATCGATAATCTGATGTACGTAGATACATTATCTTATCAATAGAAATGGTTTTCTTAATTTTTTCCAGTAAAATATCAAAGATTTCTACAAGTAACGATTTTATTTAAATAGGGTAAAGGGAGGAGAGATGGACCACCATTTATAAAAATTAAGATAATTTCTTCATTTATCAAAGTACAAATCTGCAAATTGGTACATAAAATAACTAAGCTTTGGTACTCTTTTTGGAACACTTAGAAAGTAAGAAATATTTATCATTAAAACTAAAAAATAAATAATTCTCAGACTTGTCAACGGTCCATCTATTCTATCCTATGGAGGTGAGATGGACCATAGTAGGTAGGAGAGATGGACCTCACTACTTTTCCTTTTTTCTAGTAGCTACGTTTCCACACTTCTGGCAAAGGTTAAAACAACTTGTGCAGCCCTCGTGCAACCAGCGCTTGCACAAAAGGCATTGTGACCAATCGTCTTTCTTTTTCGTTAAACGATAATCTTCACTGCAGCCAACACTCTTATTTTCTAAATCGCTGAAATGTTCATCCGTTCTAGAATAGTCATCTAATGTCACATGGCCAGATGTCTATTTACCGCTTTCACTGCCAAATTGCGGCCAGCTTTTTTCTTGCATTGTGCCTTTTTTTTTAATAAATTCCGGTGAGGTAATAACTCCTGATATTTTTTTAAGAACTCTTTTTACAGCTATAGATACGACGGGTATAGGGGTAACTTCATCCAGAGCTTTTCCATGAGCTATATCTTCAGTACCTAGCTGTTGATTTGTTAGGAGTGGTTTGTTGGTTTTGTATACCAGAGGTACTTGGTTGGGAAGATTCAGGTCCTGCTTGCACTTAAATGTAGTTTTGGGTATTCCAAATGCTGAAGCGGCTTCATTGCCGCTAATTTCGCCATTTCTGTATGCATTTACGGCATCATTTAACGCTTGAGAGGTTCAATATCCTCGTTCAGGAACATGCCTTTTACATATGTACTTATTAAGCATTGTACTAAAGTAAAAAGTTATTGGTCCGACTCTCCTCCCCCATATTGGTTCATCTATCTTCAAATGGGAGGGGAGACGGACCACTCGGTAACAACTAAACGGTTAAAAAAAAGTTTTAATATTTTAGGTTCTAGAAGACATTAATGCATATATTTACAGTTTCATTAACAAAAAAAACATTTTAGACTTGCCTAAGTTGGTTAAAAATAGAACTATATATCTTTAAATACAATTTTCACCGAGGCAAAATCTATTTTTCTTAAAAAACTTCCACATAAATGCTGGAAACCACGTGATCGCTACTGTATCAAGGTGAACTGATCGAAACGCAAAACAGACGCCTGTCAAATGTTGCGGTGGTGCCTTAAATTGCAAAATATTACCGATGGTCCGTCTATCCTCCTGGTCCATCTAACCTCCCTTTACCCTAATAGGTAATCTGTTTCTTGCTATATCGCATACTTAATTTAGCCCATGCAATAGAAATGATACGTAGAGATAGGCCACGATCCTGTCTATTAGCAATTTAGTTTTATGTGGGAACAGTAAAAAGCTTATTGCAGTATTAGAGATTTACGATCATGTATTATCGGTTTTACAAGACACATAACTCCAATTGATGGTATAATAATTACAAATAATATCGATTTATGGGGATAGGTTGGTCTGCGGAAGCCTCAACGTATTTACCAACCTCGTGCAACCGTAATAATTATTTTATTGATATTATAACTATTATACAACTGTTTTCATTTATTATCTCGTAAAATCTATTTCCAAACCAACATAAATAAATTTTACGGAATTATTATTCTTTGTATTGTCACTGGGCTAATTTATGGCAGGTATATGTTTTTCTGGCGTTGCTGCGTTTTAAACGATTGGAAGAAATCTGGATAGCATTCTTCTTGGACGTGTGTATTTATAATATCACTTTATTTACATGGTATACAATGATTTTTAAATACATCTATCCATTAAATAATCAAAATTTAACTTTTAGAATCGTTTACCACTACATGGTAGGTATATAGGGTTGTTCCAACCAAACACGAATGTATTAATACAAAACAAGTTAGCGAATCGATTTTAGCGAATTATATTCGTTCTAACGTTGTGTAATGCCGGAATAATGCAATGCCAGTCGGGGCACATTGTCCGTGGAGTAGTTGTGCATGATATTTACAAAAATTGAAAAAAAAGTTATACATTTAATATCAACTATAATGAACAAGATGTTCAAAATGCCATCCGTTAACGTCTTGACAATTGCCAAGCCTATGTACAAATTCCCGTTGACATTTTGGACAACAGCTGATTTTTTCTGATTTCATGTCTGATCCTGTTTTTTAGGTCTTCTAAATTTTATGATCTGTCGATATAAAGTTTTGAATTTAAATATCCCCACAAAAAGTAATCCATTGGAGTAAGATCTGGGGATCTTGGAGGCTATTCGATGGATCAACCTCTATACCAATCACCGCCCAGGAACACACGTATCTAAATAATCGCGAACACGTCGAGCAAAGTGTGGTGGTGCACCGTCCTGCTGAAACTAGATAGAACTATTCGGTAGATCAGAATTATTGTTATCGGGAAATAGTTCAACTAAGACGAGGAGGAGATAATTTTGGAGAAATGCTAAATATCTCTCTCCTGGAAGGGCATCATGAAGAAAAAAGGACCTATTCTAAAAGGACCTAAAAAAAACTTCAGTTTCTCTGAATTTTTTGTCAATTATACCTACTAACAGTGGCTTGGTTGATTGGCCTATTTGGATATTTGCATTAATCCCACACCTAATTTTGAGTTCTACCAGAGACATATACATCTACAGTTCTACTCAAATCTCCATACCCAAGAACTATTGAAACTTCTACCCTCTGAGTCTCTGCTGCACCATAATTGAACTTTAACTGTTGCAAATGTACGAAATAATGTCAAAGTTTGACAGGTGCCGTAAATGCGATTAAATAAAGAGGAATGGTTTTTCAATTTTCCAGTGGGTCTATCTCAGTAAATATTTGTGTTAACCCCACCAAACCATATAGTAATATGATCGTTAGAAAGTCCTCTTTCTAAATATGTAAAAATAGACAGGGTGTCCCCTTTAAAAAAAATGTCTTTATGTGTCCATGCGCGTCCGTATCACCCCGTACACCTATAATAACATAATATAGGCTAAACAAAAGACGGGTGCAAGCGTTTTTTTTTAAACTGAACGTTTATGAAATAATGAATATATGCAACACTTTTGCCGCTCACTGTATTGAGTTTTAGTTCTCTGTATGCCAATTTTGTAATTTTTAACAACATATAGAAGTCGAATTCGATTGGAGAAAAGGTATCCAAAATTGGTTTTAATAAAAAATATAAAGACGCACGAAAAAAGCACATAACCGGATTAAATCTGTGCTGTAAAAAGATTTTAATTAGGTAAGTATTATCTTAACAATTCTGTTCTAATCCAAAATACATCTAATTATTTCCAATATTTAATTTTCACTAAATTTCCAGGTATGAACGTAAATAAAATGAGACATTTTCAAACTATTCCATGACGATTGCATGAATAGCCCATCCAAGACGCGTACTTACATACATCTACGTATACAGAGTAACAAAGGAAAAAAACTTGGTGTACCCCTCGCTATCGATTACTGCGTCAGCCCGTAAGGCTGCCTCTGCATTGCATCGTACCTATGCATGTATATTAACCTGACACAGGTAGTTTATGTGAATGGTCAGTGAAGGATGCCTTTCCCCATTGGCTTGTTCTTCGAGTTATGATGAGGTGAGATTGGCTATACTGAGTCAAGCACCGCCTCTCGCAACCTTCCTTCGTATGTCCTGTTCATAAGCTGCTTTATTACCTCACCTTTCTTGTATTTTAACCGAGTTGCATGGTGTAGTATGTGGGGTATGAAGCGTAGATATAGCTGCAAGGGATTCTCTGCGCTAACTACTTAGGTATAAATAATAAATACGCGCGGAGCGTTATTATAGTTGGTAAATGAACTCGAAAACCAGTTCTGATTGTCGATGTGAACATGGCTGGTTTGATTGTTATTACACGAAACCGGTATTTGGTTAATAATATACTTGTAATACAAGGTCGAGGATGATGTGCCCTTTAAAACGATTACTGTCATGGGAAAAATCGTATAAACATATTTTTATTAATATATAGGATAGGAGGGGAATGATCACCTATTGAATATCTTTAATATAAGTACTTAGTAATTTATAAACGTGGAAACAAACATATCTTCAAGAAGAATTAGGAATTATAGTGGGAAAAGTAGATTCTAGGGATCTAATTTGCATTTTCTATAAGTTCTTACATTTTTCTGCAAGTTCTGTGAGATAGCGTTTATAAGAGTATTTAATAAAGTGTTGTTTAGTAGAACCATTATAGATGTAATGAAGATAACTCGGAATATATCAACGAAGTCATTCCAACGAAGTCATTCTGTCTTCACATTAAGATTAGTGAGTCTTAATACCGTGCCTTGAGGTACTACGTTAATGTTTATCTTTGTAGGTACTTTTTTTATAATTATATCTGTAATCTAGGTTATAATTATTTTGTAATAATAGCGTCTTGTGTTTTTTATGTTCATCCACAATGCTTAGATAGATGAAATTGAAAATTGACACTCAAAATTAGTTTGAAATTATCATAATCTATTTGGTTTTGGGCCTACTACTGGTCTGATTTGTTAACACCTACTATGTATGTATGTTTCTAAATAATTTAATACCTACCTACCTATAATTACCAGCGTAAAGAAAATTCTTCTTCATCAACGTTTTTTGTTAAATACAGCCCTGTAAATAATATTTTTGCATGTTCGCGAACCATATACCTATTTTGTAAACAAGATAAACATAATATTTTTTTATTAAGTGAATCTGTCCCATTATTCAATTTGTAATTGCTAAAGGATAATTAGGCCTGTTTCCAATACGTTTTTACTCTCCTTAAAATAGTTAAGCCCTGTCCTCTACAGTAACGAACTAAACACAAAACATCCCTAAATAATTTAGTTACTTTTTGACAGAAGTGTCATCTAGCATCAACTTATTGAGATAATTACGCAATTATGTTCAAAGCAAAAGCTTATTTGTTGTTAATAAACTTTTACAGAAGTTTTTAAGTTAAAAAGAGGGGTGTTTACCATGCTTGCAACAAAAGGGGATTGAAAACTTTATTATACATTAAGTATCTTATATGTTATCTTCCTTAAGACGCTTGTTTTCCACCTGGACAAAAAAACTCCAAGTACTCCTACTCTTAACAAATTTCACCATCTCCCAGCCGAGATTTAGCACCTCTAGATCGCTTAGAACGCTATGAACAATGGACGATCGGGCCATAAACTCCGGGGCGTCTGGTTAGCTGTCGGATAAAAACCCGGACTGATGATATGCCCTCCTCGGACAAGCTCCAATATGTACCCAGGAACATACGGCGTATGTACGTCGTAACTCCACGCGTCCGACGGCTACACCTCCGTATTTTAATTTTAATTAAGCCGACTCCATCATTAAGTTGGCTGTGGAATGGACGGTATTGATCGGTCGTGGATCGCCTCGAGAGTGTGAAGCCAAGGCCTATGGTGGCGAGGTCAAGCCTTCGCAGAGAAAGGTTTATTTGGATATATTAAAATCATTTTCTTGATTTCCTGATGTTAATTTATCGAATAGAGAACATTTTTCTTGGTGTAAACTAACTTTTTTTGTCTGTTTTTAATATTTAATTGACAAGTCACAGAAAAAGTTTTTTCTTATAGTTCATGTAATTTAAGCAATTTCCTCTAAAGGGATATACAGTTCCTACGTGAATTTTCATTGAATTTCGTAAAATTGTGTAAAATATAGTGTTACAAATGTTCAAGAGTGAATCCTTTATTCTACACCGAGAGAACAGTTTGGTTAATATTAAAAAATTGAATTCGATTCAAACAAATGGCGATTTTGGATCAGGCACACCTAAAAAAAAACATTTACAAATAATATACTTAAAGATATGTAGCAAACTGTGTATTATAGGTACATGAAAACATAATTTTTTGGGGTTAATATCTACATTTGTTGGACACTAAAGATATTTTTCGTGGTGTGGGAAACACATACCTATAAAGTACTTCATTGATTTTTAACTCTAGAAACTGGTGCTCTCTCTCTACTGCTCAACTCTATAAAGTGTTTCATTGATTTTTTAACTCTAGAAACTGGATTTAACAAGATATGTTAGATGTAAGCAGATGCTTTTTAAAAGGACAATATTTAGAGTAAATATTGTAAATCAACTATTGAAATTTTATGTAAGTATTAGGTACTTAACACTTCAAAATCATCTCCTGTCTTTACTAATTCGGTCTATCGGTTTCTTAATAGTTTATTAACTGTTCCACACTCTAAATTAGATCTGGTTTTATTGGCAATTTTTAGTAAACGTTTCCACAGATGTTCTCAGCATCTCGTCACGCATAAATGCACCGATTTTGTGTAAGAATTCTTAGGACTAATTAATATCTGAGATATTACCTTCGATTCCAATTAATGGAGTCCAATTACTGGTCTGTTTCGTAAGGATGGGTTTCGTGAGATGGTAGAAATGTTATGAAATAACGCCGATTTAATTACAATCAGTGTAATAATAATTAAAACTATACACAAAAATCATTTCAGACAAACTTTCTCAACGTAGAAAATGAAGAAATTTGTAGTATTTACTCGGATGACTGCATATAGCTAACTGAAACAAATATATATGTGGTTAGATCAATGTGTTGCAAATAATGTAGTTATAGTGATCAATCTCTTCCTAAATCACTGTGTTGGTAGATAATAGTTTTTCCACATACTTCTTTTCCTGTCTTATGTATGTCTCGTTCCAAAGTAAAACTAAATATTTATATACCTATAGGTATATAGGTACCTAAAGTATAAGTAGGTATATTTGAAAAGGTGCAAAAAATGGTTAAGATCGGTTTCAAGACATTAAAAGTCAAAGAGTGACCAAGTAAAAGAGCGAACGCAGTGTTATGTTATACACTATTAAAAATATAGTAAAATAAAATAGAAAATAGGCACACCTAGAGAACGGAGAAAGATGAAAAAAAGGGAGGGAAAGAATACAAAATAAATTAGTAATTTACTTATTCTTTTAGACAGTGGGTCCAGTGGAAAGGATCCTTTTATATAGGAATTTTCTCTTAGATGGTAATTCAATATAATTTTCTAATAACTGATCTATATAAAAAATTGATTTCCGAACCTCCAACACTATAGATCTATCTATTAATTTCTAACTGTCGTTAGTCATCTGTTTATTTTCGCTTGAAAAATTTAAATCGTTGATATTCGTATAAGCTTTGTTTAGAGAAACCAACCAACCAACGGGGGTTGGTTTCCAATCTCCGTTGTGGGTTGGCAACCAACTCTGCATACAAACTAGGATGGAAGATTTTTTCACCATATTTTGCAATTTGCAACACTGATTATTGATTATTTTATTGATTGATATATTTTGATAATGTATATGATTGATTATGTTCTGCAATTTATTGGTAATTACCTAAAATTTTAAATTTAAAAAATCACCTCCTCCAGTCTATATTAATAGTCTATTAAAAACGCCATGTTCAATTGTTACTTACTAATCAGTTACTGAGTGTGATAACCTCAAAAATGCCATCCATATTCATTTGAACACCCAAATCCATCACCAGTGATTTTCCATACACCATCTCCTGCACACCCCGTACAAATCTGAGATTTCCACCGAGGAATCTCATAGATATCCACAGATCTGCGAATCAGTAATGGGCATCTCATGTAGTAGCCGCAGTGCCCTGTGTGGCACCGTGTTCGCGACTACAAATAGGTGATACCGGGTGTTATCTGGTCGTCCACCAATAAGAATTTATTTATCAGCAGCGCAGGGCTACGCTGCTGCGCCACGGCACGCTATCGCGACTTGTTAAATGCGGACATTACAATGCAGAGGATCGTTATCCTGCGCCGTCCTATCGATACCAACGATTCTACATCGGCATTATTGCTTAGTCGTGCATGGTCTGTGTGTAGGCGCCCACGCACTTGTTCAGTGTCGGTTTCATGGGCATAGTTTCTATTTTACGTTCCTTGGAGAATGATGGACCTATCATATACTTAATGTAGAAGGAGAGGTAAAGTGTACTGTATCTGTTTCAAATCAGGTCTCGTTCATCAATACTTGTACTTAGAACTAAAAATTAAAGAGCAGGATTTGGAGGAGAGAGAAAGTTATATCAAAGAAGAGGGGTCATCTCAAATGACCCCTCTTTACTTCTTGTACTCTTGAAGGTGACAGTTTCCATTGCTGGAGTTTCAGTTCTGCTGGAGCTAGCAGGGGACACTCATTAACAGTTATCAGATCCTGAAATTGCACAACCTGGAAGGATATCTTTCAGTTTCAATTAATTCCCTAGTAGTGTAGGTCATTACCCTATCTCGCTGAAACCATATTCTCCATAAATCCATAGCACGGTTAAAAATTGGTTGTTTCAAGTTAGCAACATATCGTTATGAGGTAATCGTCACAAAGCACAAGTCATCCATCTTTATCAAACATTCCAAAGGCGATATACCACACTAAATAGTTATTTTTTTGGCATGAACCGGTATTTGATGTAATAGTTGAGGATTTTATTCGGATCAGTATCCTCAAAGGTCATCGGTCATCTTTCTCAAGAAGTAATTACAAGAGACCAGTCGTAATTTCTGAGGCAGAAGCTTCAATATATCATCTAAATTATGTATACAGGGTTATTCAGAACTCATCTCTAAAACTTTGAGGATATGTGCATCCTTAAATATGAAATCGATATCACCAAAAAAATTGTAATAAAAGTAATTAGGATTTCATTTCCCGTAAACAATGTTTAAAGTTATACCATTATAAAGGACTACGTAGCTGGGCGACTGTACTTCAACGACCTGATATATCACATTCCTCCAAAAAACAGTAAACAACAGTTTTTGTACCTGGCGAACGTCTGGCTAATGCACTTGGAGTGGGGATAATATCTCTTATTGTCTATGCAGTCATCAGTCTTTCTGTTTCGCTGTCTCTGTGCGGAGTGCGGGTGTTTTGTTTATCGAGTGTTTAACTGTAAAATTTTCAAAATGGCTCATGTGTACAGTAATGCTGAGTTAATGGACATGATTCTTATTTATGGCGAAGTTGGACAAAATTCATTGGCAGCTTCGCCCTTGTATGCGGAACGATTTCCTAATCGACACACCGACACATCGACAGTTAGGTTTTGTGAGTGTTTGTTGCAGCAAAATGCTGAAAATCCCCAATTTACTTAATAATTTGCGTTTGCAAGATCAGCAACCAGGAGGAACATTCGGTTTAGTGCGGCAAAATTGGATAAGGCGTGCCCAAAATTGTGTACAAGTCCAGGAATATTATTTCGAACAGCTTTTGTAACAAGGTATGTGCAACTTTTTTATAAATTTCATGTTTCTAATACCTAGTAATGAAGTAGCGCAATTCTCCAAAATTAGTGTAACAAAATTTTATTCATTTTAAAGACACGTCACTTTGGTCACATCTATCTATCTTTAAGTTTATTTTAAAGTAAAAACGCTGCAAATCTTTTTTGCGCCGGGCGCGTCGGTTTCTTTCGTGCTAGCTAGTTTGTATTGTCAGTCCCAAGGTCACTCCATTACAGTGGACCAGTATCCAGCGGCGTGCAGTGAAAAATTTTTAAATAGTTTCCAGACCCCGCCAAAAAAAATTTTTTTTGCACTACCACATTTGTACATGTATGTTGAACATCCCCAAATTTTATTATGGATAGGTTCTGAATAACACTGTAGATGAATCTCACATCTTTCAATATATGGTGCAAATAATCAATTTTTTTGTTTTAGAGTAGAAACTATGTCTTGTCTGTTGAACTGAAGTGACGAAGGAACAGGCGTTGGGTTCTAAAAACGGACTCATTGTTTTTAATATACGCAAGACGGCGGCAAAAGAGCAGTGAATATTTGACCAATTGCAACACGGCGATGAATAGTTCGTATTTTAAATTAAGCTTATAGTTTATATTTAATTCTGCACCACCTTCTAGTTTAAAAGCAAACCTGTACGGATGGAGGCAAATGTATGCAGATAAGTGTCACTTTCCCATATATGTTTTATCAGTTAAGGTCAAAAATCAAGTATTATGTGAACACCTTTCCTAAGGAAACGTCTGGAATATAAATTCAATTGATTACAAGACACCGTCGACGAAAAATCGTTAAATTTAACAAAACACTTTCACCGGTGTACCAAAAAATAGTGTAGTTTCCGTAAATTATGGCATGAAAACAGCTCTCGGTGAAACGTTGTCGGTCAAGGCCGTTCAGCATCGTCTAGTGGAGTCGTATGACAAAGTTTGGCGATTTAAAAATAGCAGAGGCGCAACCGATAGCGATCGGTGCCAAGCGGAGGTATTTGTGTCGTCGAGTATTGTGGGTCTAGTGCCTGCTAGCTGAGGTAAGGTAGGTCGCGATCTCTGCTTCACCCCATTCTCCGAAGTGCCCCTAACGAACTAATAGGAAAATCAGGCAGCAGCGCCGGACATGGGAAGATATTTACGAATTTATTTGAGCCAGAAAAAAAGGATTTGTTAGGAATTTTATTCATTCTACTTCCAAAAATTACAATACATAATTTTACCTTACATACAGTGTACCTACAGTGGAAGCTTTTTTACAGAAAAATATACATATATTTACTTGCATACTTTTAAGGATGCATTCCCGAACCTGATAAATAATTGCAAAAAATATATAATAACATACAACAAAATAAGTAGAAGAAGGAATAAAAACAGACAATACTAATAAAGAATATGTATAGGTAGATAGATAACAAATAAAATTAACATAAACAGTGGATATAGGTAGTAAATAATATAGCAGACTACAACATTTAACAACAAAATTCATAAATTCTAAAATTGTATGTCAGATATTAATAAAAATTTTCTTCTTAATAGACGAAATAGCGCCTTGGAAAATATTAATATCATAATAGTCCATTCCAGTCATAGTGGAGAGAATTTTAATAGATTGGTCTTAGGTATTGGAAGATAATACAATGATAAAGACCGAGTGGCAAAGTGGGGAATATGAAGATATAAAGAGTATAACAAATCGATACAGTAAATTTTATTAGTAACAATTTTATGAAGTCTCACGAATGAATTACACATTCGACGAGTGGCCAGTTCATTGAGTTGAAATCGTTGGAGGAAATTTTCTTGAGAAATTCCTCGGGGTAGATAAATATCATGAGATTTGAACCATAAGTATTTAACGTATTTCTATGCATATTTTCCAATTGGCTGACATGAATTTGATAACCTAGGTTCCATACAACAGAGGCATATTCTAATTTTGAGAGGACCAATGCATTAGAGAGTAAGGAGACCGTTGTAATTTCTGTAAATTGTCTTGAGTTCCTCAATACAAAACAGAGATTTTTAAAAGCTTCCCGCTGGTTATTATTGATGCAAAAAACTTAACTTACTGTTAAGTGTTACTCGAAGATCTTTAATGCTGATGCATTTCTTAATCATGTTAACCTCAATACTGTAATTAAAGTCGATAGGATTATTTCTTCTAGTAAATGTCATTGAGATACGCTTTGGAAACTGAAGCCGAAGTGAATTTATTTTACACCTCTTGTCAATATATCCTATGTCATCTTGAAGCATAGGCATCACTAATATTGGATACATACAGATACCTACAGCTTAAGGTCATCTGCATAGAGTAACGTCCTGTAATATAGTGGTATAATCCACTATACAAGGTGTTAGTTAAACATGCAGCAAAAATTCAAGGTTATTCGTTGGACTATTCTAAGGATTTTTTATCCTTTGATGATTTTTGAAAAAGCGCTTTGTTGCGAAGATATAGGGCGAAAAAAATTCAACAAATAACAATTACTGTTACTATTATTACTAAAAATTACATGTAATAGTTCTGAATCTACAAGAATTGTTCAAAATAGCTACATCCAGCTCGGATACAACCATCCAATCTTCTCCTCATAGGCTCCCGATCTCTTTCAAAAACACCAGGGTCGTTTCTTATTGAGTTACACCCAGCAATTATCCGATCTCTTAAATCGTTCACATCTTCCACTGGCCTAGTATAAACCAATGACTTTAGATGGTTCCATAGAAAATAATCCATGGGGTTTAAGACCGGGGATCGAGCAGGCCATACCTACGTGAGGTCCACCTTGACCAATCCAGCGATCTCCGTATGTTGCTGTTAAAAACCCTCGAGCAACTACACTAAAATGTGGTGGTGCACCATCATGCATAAACCACATTGCCTGTCTTGTAGCCAATGGTACATCCTCCAAAAACTGAGGTAGCGTTTGTTCCAAAAAGTTGCGGTATACTTCGCCGGTAAGTCTTCCTGGTAGAAATACCGGTTCAATTAGCAAGTCACCCACAATTCCAACCCAAACGTTCAACGAGAACTGATGTTGAAACCGATCTTCACAAATCTCATGTGGATTTTCGTCAGACATGGTTATTGTGGAAATTTCTTATAGCATTTCGCGAGAAACTGGCTTCATCGGTAAAAAGAATCAGCGTAAGTAGTTGAGAGATTTCAACCAATGTGTGCAAAAGCCATTGACAAAATCCAATACGTGGAGCAAAATCCGCAGGAAGAAGTACCTGAACGTGTTGAATATGGTATGGCTACAACGTGGTATGGGTCCTTTTTCTTATATGTCTTTTACTTGATACGTCCAGTGTAGTACGCCACACTTTTATTTCACCTACATTAATAATGTGAAAAATACAAAAATTGGATTTGTAAAAAATTTTTTTCGCCCTATATCTTCGCAATGAAGCGCTTTTTCAAAAGTCATCCAAGGATAAAATATCCTTAGAATAGTCCAAGGAATAACCTCTTGAATTTTTGCCGCATGTTTAACTAACACCCTGCATAAGCAGAAACAGTCTCTTACTTTTTATTTTATATGTGGTAATTCCAAAAACAGTTTATTAATCATTTGCTTCTGTAATTTTGAAATGCCCCATTGAATCATAAAAAATTACTATTGATAGAACAATTGCCATTGTTTGAAGACAGTTGTTAGTTAAGTCATCACTATCTTAATTGAGTACAGGATAATTATTATCTCCATGTCTGGTACAGAAAAATATTCATTTAACTGAGTTAAAAGATACTGAACGGAAATTACTCGAAGCTAACATCTATTCGTGCGAGCCGATGGCTCAGGGTTTAGTGTCTCGATCGCTCAACCCAGAGGTCGTGGGTTCTAATTTCCATTCCACCAAACAATTTTCAATTAAATTGTTTACTCGTAGATGAAGGCTTGTTCGCAGGGATGGGTAGGCAACCATCCTGGCGATGGCCTAGGATGGGAAGAATGTCAACTTGGTGTTAATTTGAGATTAAAATCAGTTGATGTTTGACTGTCCCCCTAACTAATGAGGTTTTCCAGGTTTCCCTCATTCCAGCACTGAATGGTAATTAGGGCCTACCAACGTAAGTCGTTCCTGAGGCCCAAATGCGGGCCGCGAAATAATAATATGTCGCCCCCTCTCTCACACAAGTCTCAGACTTTCGAGCTAATCTTTGTGATTAGAATGAGGGGTAGAGATATTATTATTATATCTATTGTACTCTAACTCTCTGTCTATCACCGAATGTTTCTCGGTCATCCTCCACCGTTGATCACCAGCGACACCTCCGAAATCCGCGCCGAAAGACCAAAACGTCTCATCAACCGACCATAAATCAGCGAAACTAACTTGCCCGTTTGAGTCGCTGGTCGTCCCGCGCATAGTAGCCTCTCGCTTTATAACATCTGAGCATCATAAAGCCGAGCGTGATTCGGCACACACAAATGGTTATTGTTTCTTGTGGGTCGGGCGATTATCGTTGCCAAGTTAACCTCTTAAGCAGCAGTCAATGACATGCTGTCATTAGCATATAGATTGCGCCCTTTGGTGTGGCGAATGCCCATCGGAAACGGCCGTAATACCCAGCGATCTGCGGTGCGTTTTTATGGCGGGTATATGTGCGCCGCACGTCAATCCTGAGAGTGTTTTACGGCCTATTTATGGCTGTTAATTAACGTACGCCCTGAGCGCACATCCAACATGTGATACTCCCCATTTCGCTATCTGTAACAGCCGCTTGCCGAAATGCCTGCAGTCGAAAACCGAGCGAGAGCGGGAGAGGGTTATGAAAATCGCCCTGTACAAATCGCACTTATTACTATATGATGGAAACAACATTACACAATTGCCAGTGTGAAATACAATTGACCTTCTTGACCCATTTTCTAAACTCAAAAATGATACAGTTAGGCAAGTAAAAAAATACTTAGGCAAAAAATAAACACCTCGATAAACACATAAATTCATCAGAGCACCTTAGGTATAACGTCAATCGTTTTAGGTCCAATTCTTTCGTTGTTAAATTATTTTGAAAAATGGTTGCTCGTTTAATCGAAAAACAGAGAATTGCAATTTTAATTATGATTGGATGCGGAGATAAAGTCCCAGGACGTTATCTTTATCTCCTGTTGACTTTAAGTCAACAGGAGGTATGTGATTTATTTCACCATAAGCAAGCAAAACAGAAAACACTGACGTAATTTTCCACATAACACCAAAACACTATACTGCATTCGACGCGCGTTTTGCCAACCAAGTTGGCATCATCTGGAGATGATTAAAACTCAGGTTTAATCATTTCTTCCCAACTTCGTCACACCACGTCAGTGTTATCTTCACACCAAAGGTTCCAACCCCTTTCAAGTTGCAGAACAGAGAATTAGTCGAGCTACAATAAGTAAAATATCTACAAAGTTTGGAGAAACCGGAAGTATAAAAGATTTACCTGAATCAGAAAAGTGAAGAACGGTGAGCGAATGTGACCGTCAAAATGTGATTCTCGCCGTTACTGAAAATTCTCACTCGTCCTATCTCAGCCAACTTCAACTTGTCGAAGTCCTCAGTTCACAGAACTGTGAAGTCTCAAAAGTGGCATCCTTACAAAGTTAACTAACACAAGGTGACATAGATAGAAGATTACAGTTTGGCGAGGAAATTAGAAATTTATTTGAAAGACAACCCAACTTAAAAAATCATATAATTTTCACTGACGCAACAACTTTCTGTTTAAACGGGATCGTGAACAGGCAAAATACTAGATTTTAGAGCTCAGAAAATCCTCACTGGATGCAAGAAAAACATAAACAACGGTCACAAAAAGTGATTGTTTGGGATAGAATAGAAGGAAATCGCATATTGGGATCTTATTTATTACAGAGCAATTTGTCAAGCAACATTCATTTGGATTCGTTGCGTTTAGAACTGATTCCAGCCATTTGATAATTTTTCCCAACACTCCAATGGCACGATATGACTTCTGGTGATGTTTGGTTCCAACAAGATGGTGCCCCTCCACATTTTCGCCTCGATGTAAGAAATTACCTTAATGAAGTTTTCCCAAATCGGTGGATAGGTAGAAGATAACCGCTTGAATAGCCACCAAGCTCATCTAACTTAACTCCACTAGACTTTTTGTGCATGGGTTTATCTAGAAACCAAAGTGTATGTACACAGACTGGACACTATCGAGGGATTGAATGATCAGAAGAAGAAGAAGATATCAGAGAAGAAGTTCGAAACATAACATCAGATATTAATCAAAATGTAATTGATGAATTTGAACACCAAATTGGGCACTGTGCAATGATTAATGGGGGCGTGCTGTAATCAAATAAAAAATAGTACTAGTACAAAAACTATTGTTTTAATTTAATTCCTTCCTACGCAATTTTTTATATTTTTTAATGGTTATGAAAAAAAGTAGGTATACCCTACTAGGTCAAGTAGGTAATATATCGCTGAATGCGTCCTTAGAGTGGATTTTATAAATCCCTTCTAATCGCTAATCGGTAATGTTATACTCCGTCAAACATGGCTCAGAAAATAACAAATATTGCAGAAAAGTGGCAATTTCTATAATATATTAATCGACCTTTATTTGCAGGAGGTGCCGAAAACACCTACTCCACGGACAATGTGCCCCGACTGGCATTGCATTACACGGCATCTCCATAGGACTCGCCACATCGTTCATCGAGAACAACTACCAGACACTGACCGGTTTCGCGCTCATTTTCCGCTCATCAGAGTGCCATAAGTAGTGGAAATAGAAATAGAAAAGCAGGTCATTACTTGTCTGTCAATTTGACAATAATTGTCAGACAGATAGTAGCAAAGACCCAAAGGGGGCACTACGGCTTGTTTCTAACCACTACTAATATTATTTGACCTCTTTCCGCGTTTTTTTTTTTATCTTTATCTACCAGAACAAAAATATGAGTTTTGTTCCATAGTCTGGGGATACAGTGTATACTTAAATTACTTTTTACGAGTAATCAGCAGAAAACTTTGACCTTGGATGGATCCCTTAAATGATATATTTCAATTTCAACAAAATGGAATGTTTATAGGTATAAATAATATTTTATTTCAAGTAGTAAGAAAGTTTATTGGTAGGAGATGCCGAAAACAACTACTTCACGGGCAATATGTCCCGACTGGCGTTGCATTACATCAATATCTCCATGGATGTCGCCACATCCTTCATCAAGACCAAATACCAGACAATGACCGGTTTCGATCTTGTTATGATCTCATCAGATTGCCATAGGTATCGGAATCGATGAATGATCTGGCGACATGATTGCCTAAGGGACAAATGTGAATGTTTGTAGTGGCGTGATACAGTGAAATACACCGTAGTGCCCTCTTTGGGTCTTTGCTACTACCTTTCTGACAATTATTGTCTAATTGACAGACAGATAACGATCTGCTTTTATGCAGATGCCATTACAGCGACCTTTATTGTCTTTGAGGAAGACAATCCTACTTAATTATTGGTCAATTGTTAATCAACCCAATCGTTATCTGTCTGTCAATTAGACAATAATTGTCAAAAAGGTAGTAGCAAAGACCCAAAGAGGGCACTACGGTGTATTTCACTGTATCACGCCACTACAAACATAGTAAGAAAGTTACCTCATCATACTCAACTTAGTCTCTGTAGTAAATTAACATCCTATGAATGCACAATAATAAAGAAAAAATAAATGAAAAACACTATTCTTAAATTTGAATGCTATCAATGTTACCAAACCAGCTGCTTCTTGAAGAAGAACATTATTCTGATTACAATTTGCAACTGTTAATCTTTTTATTTGGCCATGAAGCATTTACGTGTCTATTCCAGCAATTTGGCCCGCCGTTTGGGCCGTTTGCAATTAACGAGACTGGCACGGGCACTATTCACCCAGGAATGATAATTCCGGCAGAAATATTACACCCAGATGTGTGAGATATGCGGTGAGGCCCGTTCGAGTGGAAGTAAATTAGTCGCCGTCTGAAAGACCGTGCGTGGGTGACAAAAGAAATCGCAGCTGCCCGACATGTGTCCAGGGCCTACCTAGATGGCCAGCGGCCGCACGTGCCCATGGCCACCCCCGATTCCCGCACAAAAGATCGGATTTTAGTTCCGGATAATGAACGTGAGGAAGCTGACCTCTGGGTCGAGGTTATTACGACGAAATTGGTGGAGTTACTGTTGTTGCAATAGTTCCGCATTGGGGTGCAGTGGACACTCATTGGTATACTTGTTGTTCTAGGATTATATGGCGGAGGGTTCTTGGAATAATATTAATAATGTCGTCGGATCGGGTGACAACAGCTGGACAATAACGGGAAGGGTTATTATTGGAAAAGGTAGTAAAATTTTGACGCTCTATTTGACTTGGATGTTTGTATAGAATAATGCAAATCTGTTCAGTGTTTACCAGATATGATACACCATAAAGTTGTCTACTCGCTTCTAAATGTAGCAGTTGCTTATTTTCGATAATTTTTAAGTCATTCTGGAATAGAATAACCATATTTCTTATAACATTTTTAGCTAAACGTAACTTAATAAATATTGGAGGACATTATTCCTTTCTTATACGATTATTTGCTGACGAATTGAAATTATTTACCTATCTCGATAAATTATAGTGATGATTGTAACAACCTACAGTAGGTATGAGCTGAATAAAGTGAGCTGAGTGATGTGAATCAAATAGGTAGATTAAATTTAAACATTTCTAAGTGCAAAGGTGTAATCGGCTTATGCAAATTTATCCTTCAGTTGCGCTATTTGTGATATATGTGTAGGGTCGCTAATATGTATGGAAACGGTGGATTATTTCCTAAAGCAAGATAGCTAGCAAAAAATGCTAAACACGCAAGTTTTAAGGTTTTTTTCAGATCTATTATAATAGAGCAAAATTAGGATCAGTAAAAAAAGTAATGGGAAAACAAAGTTGCCCTTTTTTAACGGAACACTCTGTATATTTTTCAAATTTTAGTTGGAACGTTCCTTTATCGAATGTACTGATATAGAAGTTGATGGTTCTATATATAATAATAAGGAAGAGGTGATCAAAAGAGTGTGCCATAAGCGTAATGTGTGGTTCCTAGGATACATGGGCTACATAACCTTTGTTCAACACATTACTCTTATATGGCACACTCTTTTGATCATATGTTTCTTAATATTATAAACTGCATTGCATTAAAAATACTGACCAAGTCATTGTTTGTGCCAACTTTATATTTGTTAATAATTAATAATAACCAACCGTTTATTGTTATTGGCGATTCCAAAAATGAATGCGCCCTTTGCATGAAAATACTTGAACCTACTTAAAAGGAAATTTTTGGAGGCTCATTGCTCATATTATAATGATAAATAACACGTATTTGGGTTTGTTTAACGTAATAATTTAGTAGTGCTTGTGATTTTTTGGTATTACAAAGTTAAAAACGACGTGGTTAGTATTTTTGTACATCTTTATTTTTACATTTTAAAATGGCATTCAAAAGAAATGAGCACAACATAAACTGCCGTGTTTATAGGTGTCATTCCACAAAATGTGTCAATAGAAGTGTTTAAGATTGAAGATAGGTAGCAATTTGGCCCTAGTATAAGAAACTGTTTTTCATTCATTTCTCCAAAAGGTATGTAACAATTTAATAACAGGAAACACGTTTATTTACTCAACATAACCACTTTGTTGCTGTTTGTCTATACTTTTCTATCATTAGCCTTATAAAAGCAGAATATATTTTAATTTAAACATATTATTTAACAAAAACAAGCACTAATATGGTATCACCATACAGTTTATCACACTTATTTTAGTCCAAAATGTATGTAAACAAAAACTAGGGTACTGTTTCAACCCAAAAAATTCATATAATTAGCAATGAAGCACTATGGGACGTTTGACTGCTTATACCTCTCTTTTTATCCTTCATTTCACCCTAACTAGCACATGAAGACACTATATTTATGGCAGATGAATGCTAAATTGCTAGATGATGTGATATGAAATGAAAAATTTTTACTCCTCTTCCTCCATATTTGGCTACAATTTGCAGCGCCCTCATCGGTAATTTGAATCGCCAATAAACTCCATCTTCTGTGACATAATTTTACGCAGCAGTAGATGCAGCAAAACGTCTTGTTGATGAGTTTGATGAAGAGCTTTTAACCGACCAGAATTGTGGGGTTACCGCGTACGGAATTTAAAAAAAAGGTAAAAATCAATGACTATTTTCACTGGGTCACACATCAATTTTTACTATTCTTGGAACTACTAATTAGATGAATATGATTGAAATAAATTTATCACATTTATGTTACTGTTTATTGCATCATCGGTATCTTGAGTATTAGTAATCAACGCCAGCCCTAGAGTACACATTGTGTTATCTGTGTCACCTCGGAGAATCCCCACAACAACAATAAATTCAGGTTTGACAAGGTATGGGCACTAAAAGAGATCATAAATATCTAAAATAGCTCCGACCGGCTTGATATATGTTTTAATTAATGTTAAAATCTTTTGGGTACGGCTGTATTATGATATCGAAAAAGTTATGGCCTTATTAGTGATTGGTGAGTCCTGTTATTGTGCATCGGGCTATATGAGCTATAAAATCGGCCACACCTCCGTCTGCACTCGATATCTTTTCCTGTTTGATAGATTAGAGTGTCTCTTCACCAGTGGGTACGAGGGAACTCGAGAAAACAGTGGTGGAACGGATTATATTCTTTGATGTCATTTCAAAATACAGAGAGGAAAACGGGGGAAAACCTCAATGGTTTTTTTTAAATGCATACAGGGTGGGCGAAATTCGAGGCTCACTATTGGGATCTCGGAAACGGTAAGAGATACGAAAACGGTTAAATTGGGGCAAAGTTGCGTAATTTTGTGACCAATAATATGCCGTCAAGAAATCCAGAATATCTACATTCGTTTTTGAGTTATTTCAAAAAAACTAAAATTTTGAGTTTTCGTTTTTAATTTTTTTTAGCTTTATTTGAGACGATATCAAAAAACTGATAAGACGTTTTCATTGCCACTTTTTATGCTCTATAACGTGGCAGTACAAAATTTCCGTTACGGCGTTTCGTCCGATCAGGACCATCTTCAACTTTATTTTTTTTAAATAGGGACTCATAATGTTTCTTACGAAAAACGATAGGATTTTTTATTCTGATTCCAATGATGTATGATACTTTATAGTTTTAATTATTCTTTTTGCTCAAACACTAGGAATAACTTTTAAGACGATCGAATCTAGTATGCTTTGGGCTGATGACATTTGTTATAAAACAATTTTAATTGACAATACAATTTGACGTTTAAAGAGCTTCGCTTTAAATAATAAGTAATAATGACGTTTACAAATCAAGAAAAATGTGATATGATTGAAATTTATTATAAATGTTACAAAAATTCAACCAGATCTGAACAAACATATTTTGAAACATACCCAGGAAGGCCACAACCACATAGAACGACATTTTCGAAACTGCACAGACAATTGACAAAAAACGGTAGTTTTGAACATAACAGTATTTATAGGAGAATACAAAACAATAGTCCAAATCATGTTACTGAATGTTAAAATTTAGTTTTATATGCTAACACAAATTGTACCGTATAATTAAATTTAAAATAATGATAACAAAGTAATTTATAATAATAACAGAAATAATTTTGTCAGCGGAATCTAAAATTAAAATTTTCTTAAATTAAAGTGTATGTTCAAACAGGCCACCATTAAAGCGAAGCTTTCTAAACGTCAAATTGTATTGACAATTAAAATTGTTTTATAACAAATGTGATCAGCCCAAAGCATACTAGATTCGATCGCCTTAAAAGTTATTCCTAGTATTTGAGCAAAAAGAATAATTAAAACTACCGGGATATCAAAAATTATCTTGGTCAAGGGTGGTTGTGGAATGTTAAACGTGTGTCTTATTTTATTTCAGCACAAAGACTTGACAGACTCTGACACAACAAATCATATTCAAAAATTTAAAGTAAGACACACGTTGGAAGGAGATGCCGAAAACAACTACTCCACGGGCAATATGCCCCGACTGGCGTTGCATTACATCAACATCTCCATGGATGTCGCCACATCCTTCATCAAGACCAAATACCAGACAATGACCGGTTTCGATCTTGTTATGATCTCATCAGATTGCCATAGGTATCGGAATCGATGAATGATCTGGCGACATTGATTGCCTAAGGGGCATATGTGAATGTTTGTAGTGGCGAGATACAGTGAAATACACTGCAGTGCCCTCTTTGGGTCACAAATACAAATGAAATACAAAGAGGGCACTGCAGTGTATTTCACTGTATCTCGCCACTATAAGACACACGTTTTACATTCCACAACCACCTTTGACCAAGATAATTTTTGATATCCCGGTATAAAGTATCGTACATCATTGGAATCAGAATAAAAAATTCTATCGTTTTTCGTAAGAAACATTATGAGTCCCTATTTAAAAAAATAAAGTTGAGGATGGTCCTGATCGGACGAAACGCCGTAACGGAAATTTTGTACTGCCACGTTATAGAGCATAAAAAGTGGCAATGAAAACGTCTTGTCAGTTTTTTGATATCGTCTCAAATAAAGCTAAAAAAAATTAAAAACGAAAACTCAAAATTTTAGTTTTTTTGAAATAACTCAAAAACGAATGTAGATATTCTGGATTTCTTGACGGCATATTATTGGTCACAAAATTACGCAACTTTGCCCCAATTTAACCGTTTTCGCATCTCTTACCGTTTCCGAGATCCCAATAGTGAGCCTCGAATTTCGCCCACCCTGTATATGAAACACGTTCAATTAATCAGTATGTGCGTGGGTGTGTACATGTGCAATTTCAATACATACTTCTTAGAATATGTACAGGGTGAGCGGAACTCGATGCCTCAGCTCCCTATGATCCCTAAATAAAACAGTTACTTTTTGGACAGCGGTGTCATCTAGCAGCAACCTACTGAACCTATTATGCAATTATGTCTAAAGCAAGAAATCTTCCTTGTTTTTCATTGAATTTTTTGCATTGTTTATGAAAAATTATCATGAAACAATTTTTTTTTATTTTAGGTAATTTAAGCAAGTTGTTGTAAAGGGTCATAGTTCTTATGTGAATTTTCATTGAATTTCGTAAAATTGTGTAAAATGTGGAGAGTGTTGAATGAACTGGTCGTCGCACGTCATATTCAGGTATATATTTCATTAAAAACACCGAGACTCTTAACAATTTCATTTGTTTTGTTAAGAGCAATACTTTTTTTGTGACAAAATGGCGGCGGTGGCGGTGACAACGTGACCGTAAATTTTAATAGGAAATATGCTTTTGTAAAATTAATTCGTACGCCACTGCAAGGAATTCCGAACGATTCGACACACTTGAAGAGTATTCCGCCCACACCCTTCAACTTAATAGTTTCATAAAAATTATAACACAATTTGTTTTAATTATAACTGCAAAACCTGACTCAATTACCTGAACAACTGCAGCCAATTCCCGAGGCATATCATAGGTAATATAATACATAATCCTGCGGTGGAATGTTACAAAAAAGTCAGTTGTACTATTTCTGTTAACTATATTTGGATTGCTAAGCCCAACAAAGTTTATCTTTGTGTATGGTTGTAGAGAACAATTAACGTTTTTGCTTGAATATATCCATATTTTTATGTGTGTTGTAATAGGTAGTAGGATATGCATGTGCAATGCATAATGCACATACTGCATCTCTTTGTGTGATTGTGATTGCAATATTCCAGGTACAATAAGGCGTTACGAAATAATGGGATATGTTTTGTTCAATTATACAGTAAAGAGTGTATTTAATAGCTTCTGAATCGTAATTATGTACGAACTTCAAAAAGTGTGGTTTCACACACATACCCTACGTAATTTGTTTCCTTTATTTTGTTTTCTAAGTGTTTTCTAAGTACACTGTTAAGTTCCAGTATTTCCAAGTTTTTTATTACTGGAGATACAACAGAAACTCGGTAAAATTGAAAAGGCTTTCGTTCCTTATTGATATTACTGGCGAAATTTTGAACCAGAAACAATATTTCTACGATTTAGGTATCAGATTTTGATTTTTACAGAGAATTAACACAGGACAATATTATTTCTATAATAATAACAACTTCACCGCTAATTCCCATCACGATTAGCTCGAAAAAATCAGTGATTTTTACGTGGAGAGGGGCGGCATATTATTAGAATCCTGGTAAATCTCATCCAAGTATTTAGTATAGGGATGAGGAAAGCTACAAAACCTCATTACTAAGTACAACCGCACATATCTATATTAATTTCTTTCTTTAACATACTTATGGTCGGTATTCAGCCTTCCTAACTCGCACGCAGCGTTGACGATTGAAGTCTTATAGAAGAGTTATAATTTAGTTAAAAATTGTTAAAATACCAAACCAATACTCTAGATTTTAAGTTGCCACTCGACTACCGATTTATATTTTAACTATTAATCGAAATTACGAAGTTCTTTTCTGAAGTTTATCCACCTGACAAGTAATGGTAACAAAGACTTGCTCCTGCGTTTGAATATACAAATCAGCACAGGTGGAATTACACAAATCTTCATTTAACCGCAATCACAGCTATCTCAGGCAAATAGTTTAACCAGAACAAAAAACGAACAGAGATATGATGCTGCTGCTGAAAACAAAGGAATCTGATTGCATATAAAGTACAATCTCGCAAGTGGGATTGTCTGAATCAATTAGAGGCATTTACAATTACAAACTTTTAATCCGCCGCAAATAAGGCATTACAGACGGGCGGTTAATAAGATCTGCAATTCTCGGTAAAGGTTTTTCTAGCACGCTACTTAGCAAACTGCCTTTGCTAATTAGTAAGAGCCTCAGATAGACGATTGGATGCTTGCCACATTACCAGTCCGCGAGGGAGACATCGGACTAACATAAACTGCTCTGTGGCTTTCGAGCAGAGGTACTGGAGGCGCGATGTCTGGGCAGATATCCGAGAACTCGGACAGACACCAGGTATACATAAAAATTCGCGTTTAGTGCTTGCGGACTCTGTATTTTTAATTCTGAAATAACAGTACAGATAACCAAAGTACGTGGAACCATAACAAGCTCCTGATGATGGTAACTTAGTTATCAAAAGACGCATCGAGTTGGTTGACTTACGTACGCATTCTGGAAAGGAAAGTCCAAATAAAATCCACGGAATAGTAACAATACGGTGAACAATGTGACGTTGACATTAGTACTGGTTTGAAAAGGCAAAACAATCCCTTTACTTGACAGGTTTGAAGGATAGAAGAGGATCGAAGGAAATGAGAAGAGAGAAATCAAAGTAAGAACATCAGAAGGGGATATAAATAATGGAATAATATAGCCATAAAGTGAATACATCACAGAAATCATAAGAAAGATAGAATGTCAAAAGCCATTACACTACACATCTAAAAATAAGTCAATCTATGTATCTGTGTAAACACCCAGAACCGTCACTTTAGGGAATATTTGTACAACACCTTGGGTTAGAAAATGTATCTAAAAAATAAGGGGGGAAAGAGGAGTACACCATAAATCTGTGTCACACTGCATATACGTTTCATACAGATAAGGAATTTATCTAAAACAGTACTACGGGTACATTAATACTCATACAGTCAGGACATAAAGTCCGTCCCCCCCCCTCTAATTTTTGAACCACTGGGTAGATTGTGATGAAATTTGGAAAGATAATATGTGACTAAATTCTGCATTTTTTGACACATCAATGACAGCTCTGCATATCAAAGTGACAGCTGGGCGCGCAATACGAACATTTTTTTAAATGGAAATGGGGGTCGAGTAATAACTCATTTTGAAGCTATTTTTATGCTCAAAACATCCCCCAATTTTGAGAACATTTGGTTCAGTAATTTGCAAATAAACACCAGTAATATCAGTTTATAACATAAACTTTTTACCACATAATGTTTATAATAGAACTTATCCATGGAACATTTATTTGTCAGGAGGTTCATGGTGGTCATTTTGAACATCTTTTGAAGTAACACGTCTTTTCTAAATTTGTTTCTCCCTCTAAGTTTAATTTAAATTATATCATAATTTTTTTATTTAGGTTATTTTAGGTTAGGGATGGTTTATTGTTATTTGTTTACTTTTAATGTTTGTTTTGCTTTGAATAATTTACAATAATTTGTAATATGTATGTAAAAAAATTATATAACAGTAATCGATATTACTGGTTTTTATTTGGAAATTACTGAACCAAATGTTCTCAAAATTGGGGGATGTTTTGACCATAGCTTCAAAATGAGTTATTACTCGACCCCCATTTCCATTTAAAAAAATGTTCCTATTGCGCATCCAGCTGTCACATTGACTTTCAGAGCTGTCATTGATGTGTCAAAAATGCAGAATTTAGTCATATATTATCGTGCCAAATTTCATCACCATCTACCCAATGGTTCAAAAATTAGAGGGGGCGGGGGACGGACTTTATGTCCTCACTGTATATAGAGGTAAAGAAATTGACAGATTCTTCTGAATCTCAAGAAAGGAGAACTTGGGGAGGATAAAAAACTATCTTTCAGTTTTTGGGGCAATGTGTGGCCTTAGAAATATAATATGGCATTGCCTAGAAAGTCAGCCATATTAGCAGCCTACTTGCTAGGTTTCGGTTGCTTCATACCACTAGGGGAACGGGAATTCTATTTCCTCAATTTTCATTAATGTCTATTCTACTCTCTCAGAGGATACAAAGAGAAGTAATAAAACTTATCTTATTGGAATGACCAATACCCACTAAACACTTAATTTCAAGTGAGTGTTTATTAGAATTCATTCAACTCTACAGTGTGATACAGGTTTAATAAATTAATATAACAGTGAGTGATATAGGTACTATATGCTGTGTTACATTTTAAAAAATAATCTGTGTTACCATTACCATAAGATAAATTCTGTGAGGTTATTTTTAATTGCGAAATACCCACTAAACTATTTATAAATATCAAAGCAGTTCCTAGAAGGTAAGTTTTTTGTGTTCGTGTCACAAAAAATTTATATACTCCTGAAAAGTGAAACTTGTGAATTGGATACAAAAGCTAATGCCTTTATGACCCGTCGTAATGCATGGCCTTCTAATTTTGCACCTGTTTATGGGGCCTAACCTAACTTTTATGATACCTCCGCATCTTTCTATTGTTATGATTCCATATTGCCTTGAATGAGAACATGAAAATGCACTTTTTTCATTATTAAGAAGAAGGGTTGTAAATTAAGGATGTCAGTTTTTGTGTTGGCTTTAAAACTGGATCTTCTTTGTTGATGTACGAGGAAAATGCGCACAATAAAGCCTGTAATTTGGTCGAAATGTTGCTCTTTTATAGCAGAAGGCCGAGTTAGGATCATTAGGGAATGTTAACGATAGAATATTTTTAAATTATGTAAATAGAATGTCTCTGAGAAACTGAAAGTTTGAGAGAACACATTTTTCAATCACCCGAAGGACACAGACAACCCTGCAACATGATTAATTTTGTTGACGTAAGTACAGGGTATTTAATTATTTTCAAACTTTAGATCTATACAGAAAATATATTTCTGAGGATTCTTTTCACATTATTATTATTATTATATTATTTCAAAGACAATAGAGGTCACTGCTATAATGGCGCCTGCGGAAAATCAGATCGTTATCTGACGAAATTTGACAATAATTGTCAGACAGACAGTAGCAAAGTATCTCCTTCAAATAGATTACTTTTACCTTATAATTTATATTGCAAAATTTAGTAGCTTCTAGCACATATGTCCAATAATATTGTTAATAGATAGATGGCGTATCTACTGACATACTAATGAGAACTGAGATATACGAAACTGGTCTATATCTCATGGGATGCTCTGAAAGATGTTGCTCAGAGAATAGTCATTTCCGACATCGCTTTTTAGTAAGTAAGTAAGTAACATTAACTACAGCTAATGCCCTACTAAACAAATTTAAATTTACCAAATATTTCAATTTATAGTATCCTTAAAATAATTTTATGATCTTTTCTGACAATAAAATTAATACTTTGAGTTATCCAATACTCTGAGATAATCCAATGCTGATAAGGGGTTTTGTCCACGAAATAGTCATTTCCGACCTTCTTTTTTAAGTAAAATTAACTACAGTTAATGCCCTACTAAATAAATTTAGATTTATCAAAATATTTCAACTTATAGCATCAATAAAATAATTTTATGGTGTTTTCTGACAATAAAATTAATAATCTGAGGTGTCCAATACTCTGAGGTAATCCAATGTTGGTAGGGGTTTTGCCCACAGAAGAGTCATTTCCGCCCTTCCTTTTTAAATAAAATTAACTACAGTTAATGCCTTACTAAACAAATTTAAATTTATGAAAAATATTTCAATTTATAGTATCAATAAAATAATTTTATAAACTTTTCTGACAATAAAATTTATACTCTGAGGTAATACAATGTTGGTAAGGGGTTTTGCCCACGAAATAGTCATTTCCGACCTTTCTTTTTAAGTAAAATTAACTACAGTTAATGCCCTACTAAACAAATTTAAATTTATTAAAAGTATTTCAACTTATAGCATCAATAAAATAATTTTTTGATGTTTTCTGACAATAAAATTAGTACCTACTCTGAGGTATCCAATACTCTGAAGTAATCCAATGTTGGTAAGGGTTTTTCCGCACAAAACTGCCATTTCCGACCTTTCTTTTTAAGTAAAATTAACTACAGTTAATGCCCTACTAAACAAATTTAAATTTATCAAAAGTATTTCAACTTATACTATCAATAAAATAATTTTATGATGTTTTCTTACAATAAAATTAATACTCTGAGGTAGGTAGGTAAGCACTTCAGACTCTCTAATTCATTTCTGGCGATAACAACAACGATAAGTTCCATAAAACGTAGATATCTCTAAGATCCTCCACTTTTCATTTTACAATAAACCTACATCGGCTAGAAACAAATCCAATAACCGACTTTTTAATGACGAGGCCGTAAACGTACATTTTTATCGAGTGTAATAAACCGGAAACCATACCAGTAAACCCTTTGGTGGCGAGGACTCGGGAGATACTAACCTGCAATAAAAAAAAACGTCATTAGTGAGAATGCCATGGAATTAGAAACGCAAATAATTATTTTAATTGATATGTGTAAAAGTGTGCGATTAACAGCATCCAACTAATTAATTGGCCATTGAAATTGAGTGTTTAAGGCAAATGGCGGTCGAGGCTGCATACAGGGTGTTCTATGAAATCGTGAGCTAAACAACGTTGTATATCATAATATGAGCAGAACATGTTTGGTATAGGTACATCAAAATTACTACTTAATTACGCTAATTAATAACAACCATGCTGGTGCGTTAATTTCAATTTCAACGTCATATTGACGTTAAAAATAAGATTCGGAAAAGATTCGTATGGAAAAAAGACGTCAATATGACGTTGTTTGGCAGTTCTAGGACTGTCAAACTACGTCATATTGACGTCATCATTCATACGCGAAAAAGACGTCAATATGAAGATGTTTGATAGTTCTAGAACTGTCCAACCACGTCATATTGACGTCATTTTCGGATACGAAACTTTTTAAACGACTCAAGAATCGAGGGCTAGGTCATTTGAGTTATTACTTGTTAAGTAATGTCTTGAGTCGTTTAAAAATATTCGTATGCGAAAATGACGTCAATATGACGTTGTTTAGCAGTTCTAGAACTGTCAAACCACGTCATATTGACGTCATCATTCGTACGGGAAAAAGACGTCAATATGAAGCTGTTTGACAGTTCCAGAACTGTCAAACCACGTCATATTGACGTCATTTTCGCATACGAATCTTTTCAAACGACTCAAAAATTGAGGGCTAGGTCATTTGAGTTATTACTTGTTACAGAATCTTCTAGGTAAAGAAAAGTGACCTCATTTTCAGAAATGAATAAAACAAAGTTTAGAAATTCTATTTTATATGTATACTCCTCTAATTTTATAACCTGTGTAAAGTATATGCTGACAAAAGGTCTCTCTACAAACCAAAACTTACTTGACTCATTCATGTTTTTACAAATGTTGTTAAATACGCTTAGTTGTAAAAAATTGCAATTTATTGCAAAACTAAAAATAATTTTACCAATAAATTTACAATATCAAATTATGAATCTAATTCTAGGAAATATTTTATATACCTTTCTTTCAGTGTAGTTTTTTTAGTTGTTACGATACTTATAAACATAAATAAAATTATCCAACAGGGGTTTTTGTTTTTAAGAAGTTTCGGTATTCACAAACACCTCGTATAAGAGATAATTTTCTCGTAGTGAAATGCAAATTTTTCAGCATCCTCTAAGGCAACAAATATGGCTTAATCTACTAGGAGAAAACATTACTCGGATGAGACGGACATTTTAATTACAGAAATGAAATCAAACAGACCGAGACAGCAGTTTCCTCACACTCCTATTGTAATAAAATTAAAATTACTGGTTAATTGGGTTTGCGTAAACACGATGTGTTAAAATTCCTAGGGAAAAAGGAGGGTTCGTCACAGGTGTTTGTCCATCATGCATAGATTAGTTCACATTTTTGTTTCAGAGAGGAATTTTTATAAGACAATATAATTTTGTATAATAATAATAGTATTTACATATCTAACAGCTCTTTAAATTAAATTTCATATTTTTCAATCCATCAATATAAATATAACTCTTTTTTTTAACTATTTATAATATAAAATTATGGAAGATACCTAATGAAACAAGATAATATACTTAAATTATAGCTAGTGATGCTCTTTTTTTATTTGACGTGCTAATTTCTAAGACCTACTAACTAAGGTTTTATGAAAATGACGAAAATTACGAAAATTTTGATGTAAATATCTCGAAAACGATTAGAGATATACCCAAAGAGTTATATATCGTTGTGTTGAGAAAAAAAGGGGAGATTTCATTTTTTATGAAAAATATAGGGTGTTTCATTAAAAAAAATGTGTCTGTGGCTCTCTATTTCTAAATACCCGGTACATTTAATAACATATTTGGAAAATTGAGGACAAATACATTACTCTCACTCTTTTCCCAGATCTGTGTGGCATAATAATGAGTATAGAAGGGTGTCCTAAAATTGGTTTTGAAGGGTTACCGAGAATTTGCAATAGATAGAGCAAATGATGGACGAGTCCTGTGCTCTTTCTTGGAAAAATTCCAATGGCGCAAACCGGATCTCTCTATCTTTTCGACTAATGCTCTTCTCTCGTTTCCCTTTCAAGGTATCTCAAAATGGTTGGAACATTTTACAGACACCGTTTAGACATACATTCGATGGCATAAAAATTAAATTGATTTAATTTTTCGTCATCTTGTTATGTTAACAACTAGTGTTTTCTGTTAAATAGTTAAATACCCTGTATGTTATTTCTACAATGGCACGAGGACTGAAAATGCATTCCAAATATATAGGGTGGCTCAATAATGTGGCAAAGTTCCACAACTTCTAAGCCGTAATAGACAAAAAAATATATATTTTAGAATCTCAAAGAACCTAAGAGGACGCGCATTTTAAAAATATTTATAGTTATATAGAGTGCTCTATAAACCGGCGCCATATGAAACTTAAGTATTTTTAAATGGAATTATATATTTTTTAACTTCATATTTGAATTCGGATATCGGCAGAAGATATGAGCATCTTTTTTGTATCTTAATCATAATAAATTGTGCACCCTGTATCTCTTTTAAGAAAATAAATAGTAGATAATTTTTAGCTTCATTAATTCTGCTTCTAGTTCTGGTCTAGTTTTACTTTCTATACAATTTCCTACAAAATAGATTTACTTGTAGGTATATCGGGCGAACCAAAATATTCACAATTGGAAATAGAGATCCTTTACTAAATTTGCATTTTCCTTTCTTAGATTAAAACATTTTATCAAATTGTATTTATCTTCATTTGCGAGCCATTTTTATTTGTATAAACTGACTTCTAACAATGTAAAACGTGCTTTTGTTTTCCCTGCCTTCTAAGCCAGCCAACTACTATACCGATACCCATCCTAAGCTACTTTTATGAAGATGGATAAAGGCAACTATCTTACAGGATATGATCAATATAAGTGACATTATTTTAAACAAGCAAATGATGCCTGTTGAGAACTGTTACATTGTTGTTATTTTCCTGACCACTGTGTATAAACTATTAGCTATTTGAATGCCTCGCCGCGAATATCTGATAAGCCCGTTCGCGTACCAATAATAATAGTTGTTTATAATATCGATTCGAAATAACTCGTCGAGCATACGCAATTTAATTTTCTAATGACGATGATTATCGGTCTGTCGCTCGAGCGTTTTCCAATGGAAATCCGAATGCACGGAATACCAATTTGTTAGTTTTTTCTCGAAATGCAAATCACGACGACAGTAACAACAATATTTATGCGTGCATGTGGATGCCGTGAGACTCGGCTATTCTAATGCCCAGGAACGGACTTTCGAATAGAACTACTACTCGTACTATCAAATTTAAGGGAGGGTATACAGGGTGTTGCCTTTAATTTTGACCATCATTGGTATTTCGGAAACGGTAAGATGTACAGGATGGCTTAAATTAGAAAAAAGGTGTACAATTTTATGCTGAATCATTCGTTCATGCCCAATCATGGCGTTCGTGATTTATCGGAGAAAAAACGAAAATTGACGATTTACAAAATGCTAAATATCGCCATTATAAAGAAAGATAGAAACTTCAAATTTGAAACTTATATGTTATTGGTAATGACATGTACAAAAATTCAGTTACATTTTCTCATAACACTCTAAATCTGAAGATGGCGATAGTTAACTTTTTTATTTATTATGGACGCCATATTGGATTTTTATGTCATCAGATGAAGCATTTTATTTTATTTACAAGAATGTATTATATGAAAAGAAATCAATGGATAATGTACAGGGTGAGCGAAACTCGATGTCTCAGCTCTATTACAAGAAAAGGAAAAACAATGGAAAAAATCTGAAAAGAGGTTCTTAAATAGGATTGACTAAGGTCTATTTTAAACCATATTTGTATATTTTTTCAAATATAGAACTGAAATAATGACGTCATCGATTTTTTTTCCGGAAACACACCTATATTTTTGAATATTTGTATATCGTATAGTTGGCCGTAGAAACAAACTATTATTAAGGACATATCATGTATGTGTACAGGGTATTCGCGTATATTTTGACCCCTACCTACAGGGGTTATTAAGAAAGTTAGAAAAAAAAATTAAATACAAAAGTTATTTGGTTTTTCATGTATTATCTTTTAGCTAGGTCGAAAAAAAAGTTGCATGTTGTAAACTTGGGAAAACAAATTGAACATAATATTCTTAAATGGGACACCCTGTATAATTTTACACGCTCGGGTAAACATTTTTTTCCTGAGTTCAAAAATATATATTTTGTTGACATTTGCACTGACAGTTTTCGAAATATTCGACAGCGAGTACCATAAAAAAATACAGAAAATACAAAGAACAAAAAATATTTAACAGTAGAAACCAACAGTAATAAAAAAAATTTAAGGATTTTCGATGTAACCTCCTTAGTTATTTAAACATTTTCCAATATTTTCATTTTTTAATATTTTTTTTATGATTTATTGTAAACATTAAATATTAAATATTTCGAAAACTGTCAGTGCAAATGTCAACAAAATATATATTTTTGAAATCAGAGAAAAATTGTTTTCCCAAGCGTCTAATTATACAGGGTGTCCCATTTAAAAATATTATGTTCAATTGGTTTCCTCAAATTTGCGACATGCAATTTTTTTTCGACCTAGCCAAAAGATAATACGTGAAAAACCAAACAACTTTTGTATTTAAACTTTTTTTCTAACTTTCTTAATAACCCCTGTAGGTAGGGGTCAACATATACGCGAATACCCTGTACATACCCTAGGAATTTAAAAATTTATCTTATTACATTAACGAATGCAATGGAATTTTATGATAATTTTATTATTCCAGGGTGATAATCTAATCCAATTTGGGTATCTACTCTTTATATTTAGGTACTGGACTTACAGTTGGGATCAGGTCAGATAATTAGGTGCTGGACCAGAACCAACTTGTGTCCATTATGGTGCTGCCTGGTGGGATCTGCGGAAATAGTTTGAAGCAGGGCATAGTAAATACTGGATTTAACTATGACAGGACCTGGAGAAGGCATTGACTGATGGTGTCTCCCAAAAGAGAAGAGTAGAGATGCTGAGTATAAATAAGCCTTGGCTCGAGGAAGTGTCAGGACTTGTAAACACGATTCCGTCATGAAAAAACATGTGTGATGATGCATATGAAATTGGACTGCATCTTTCAGGTGAGTGCTGAGAGAGTGTAGTGTTTCTAGATAATGCTGCTTCTAGGAAGTGTCATAGGGACCAACATTTCTTAGATCCTAGTCAGCAATGGAAAATTCGACCAGTAAACTTTTCAACTTTGTGCAATAAATGGAGATCCTTCGACCAGTGAAATGGTGGGTTCTGGCTGCAGTGATTTGGGTCTCTTTTTGAGGAATAGACCCACATCATCAACGAGGAAGGAAGAATAACTAGTAACTTGGTTTGTAGACATACATTTTTCTCGTCACACTGGTATTTTAAACGACAAATCGATACAGAAATGTACCTGCCCGATGGGTGTGGATTTCAACATACATTAATACCTTGCAAAAGTTATTAGGGTTTCTTGCTTTTTGTTATTTTACAGGGGGTGTAATTCCAAAATAAACTATGAATCAAGTATATATGCGTTTAGAAAACAAATCATTTGCTAAAACTAGATGGATGTACTGCCTCAATGCAATGAAAGACAAGAGTCTATCATTATTGCACTTTATGCTATCTTCAATTTGGTAATAAAAATAATATTTACTATGACCAGTTTTCTGAACCAGCTGTATTTATTTGAATATAGATATCGGATGTATATTGTATCGATTTTATCGGTAATTCTTATGGTAAGACAATAATATTGAGTTCTTCATTAATCAACACTGAATACGCATTAGAAACAAATATAATCCGTCTATTCCATGAAATAAGTTTATGGTAATCCACTTTCACGCACCTGTTATTCAGTATCACATTAATATGTAACCATAACGAAATCTTATCATTCTCAGTCCAATTTAAAATTGAAATATTAAATATCTGTCTGCAGGGATAGCTCCCATATCAACTCCCTTTGCTGTTAACAGCGAAGAAGAGTTCGAGTCGTGGCACCTGTCCGAACGGACCAAAATCAGCTGCGCTTCGCCGGCACGCATTTGAATGCCTTCAAATACACCCCCGCTTCACTTCCGGTCCCGACACCTGTTCCTGATATCGATACTTTCGAAATAATGAAATTAAAGTAGGCCCCGGACACAAGTTTAATGTAGAGACGTTGCCCATTGTGTTTAATTTATGTACTCTGAAGGCAGGGTCGGGATCGGCCTTTCCGGACCCTAGAGATAAAAATAGAAAAAATACATACTGATTATTTTACTGTACTGTACATTTTACGTAAAGAAACACTGGAATTTAAGTGTTCGTTATCCACAGAATCCCTTCATAGAATCGTTTTGCCTTACAATTTAAATTAAAATTGCTGGATCCACAAGGAAACGAACTCTCTATCTCTGGATTCAAAGATCCAGAGATAGCGTAGATCCATAGACAGCTGTAGTTCTCTAAATCTAAAACTACCAACTAGGTTAGGTTAGGTTAGGTTAGATTCAAAAGTGAGTGGGCCGAAAACCAGACCCTCCACCGAGACCATGTTGTCTATTGTGGCTCACACCTACTTATATTTCACCCAACAGGTCCAGCCTCTTAATGAAGCTGATCACCTTATTGGAACTTATTCAGATCCTCTGGCAGAAGTTGTCCTTTGCCAAATAATGAATATCTGATCCTTTCCCCAGCGGGGCAGGTGCATAATATGTGTTCTGCCGTTTCATCATCTTCTAAGCACAAGCGGCACTCAGCATCTTCTGCTAGGCCGAATTTGTACAGATGATATTTTAAACGGCAGTGACCAGTATATGGCCAATATTGCCTCCTCCCCCCGGTCTCAGGTGTCAGAGACTTTAGTAACCTCCTCTCCTGATCCGATGGGATCGGGCTTTTATTAGGAGTTGAATTGATCCCGATCTCTATAAATTCCCCAATGGGGTTCGAGGGTTTGTCTTCCCTCGTCAGGTTGGTTTTCCATAAAAGTCCCACAAGTAGCAAGGGATTTAAGTCCACCACAGCAGAGCCCTGAATTACTGTGGCAAGGCAAGCATACTCTGGATGGTTGCTCAGTATTCCAGAGGCCCCGTTAGGGACACCAACTAGGTTATGCAAACAAATAAAATAGGCCGCTATTTTATCCATTCTTTTAGGAATAACCCACCAACAACGATTTTTCGACGAAATTGTTTCATTTTTGGAAAAAGTGAGGACAAATTGAGGAGTTTCAAATTGAGGACATAACTTTATAGGTTATTTGTTAATTTGTTTGTATTGAACGGGGAGGCGGCAAGAGATAAAAGGGGGCCCAAGTTATTATAAAGCCAAGTTATTATCTGTACACACAAAAGAATATATTTGTATATTTTAAGAGTTATTTTGTGTCTCAATAATTTCTATATTATACTGATACGTGGCCTAAAACTCAATGTCCGTGTCTGCTCATACCTAGAGCCGGTCCTGTAGGCCGGACCGTTCCTTTTGTAATTTATAGGCAAATTATAAGGCTGATGTATCTTTTAAATTAAACAAACATGCGTTGGAAATCTCCCGAAAAATATGCCGGCGTTGCATTGTATTTTTTATGTGGCCATCGAATCCAGATGGCCACGAAAAAATGGTAATTCGTTTGGCGCGTTTAAAAAATGCTCGAATTTATTCTACCCGGCGTTTTATTTATTTTAATATCGCCCAAGTTATTCACCTTTCAGTGTGAATAGATGGTTGGATCGTTTGATATTTAAATTCCCAAGCAGCCACATATTTTACGATTCCAAGTATAAACTGAATGATAATGTAGCTACATATATTTTATAATTATTTATTCGAAATAATATACACACTCTTGATTTGTAATGTTGTTTTCTATTATTCGCTTGAAAAATTTGAGAAGAGTAACAGCATTGGCTAGAAAATTACAGATATTACGAAAATGACCAAGACCATATAGTTTTAATTTTAGGGCGCATTTATACTCCCTTGTTGTCGATGAAGCAGTCAAAAGATGAATTAAATCTGCCAAACAAATTGTAACATTTTAATTAAAAACTGCAATTGTCGATTGCAATTTAGGGATTTTTGTCCCTTTTTTATATAATAGTCCATGTGTCCCATTATTAAATTTAAGTGTGTCAAAATACCAATAAGAGGAGTTTTTCTTCCTTTTATTGGGTATTTTGACAAGGATGCATTTTACACAACATGATCTGCCATTCGAACATTGATCAAAAATGAAGTTCAAGAGGTGCCACATATCTGACGAAGCCCACGAATCCACAACAGTTGATCACGTGATGCGATCTAGGCAAGGAAAAGAGTCGACAGCCACGACCGGCCAACGTCACGATTTTCAGATTTTCAGACGTGAAACTCTGAAAGATTAAAGACACAATTCAATTAAAGGTCTTTCACTGACGCCTTCACGCAGAATTTGCATAGGCTCGGTGGATCTACTTCAGTCGTGAGTATGGGGGCGGCCATTAAATGCCGATGGACGTCAATAGTTTTATTTACCTGAATAGAGAAGCTCCTAAGAATGGTATTGATTATATATGCGATCTTTTAGCCATACAACTCCAGATAGGATTTCGTAGAAGCTTTGTCACTATTGTTTTGCATGTTACACGCTAAAAAAAGGTACAATTCTCTATTTTGGGTACTGTATACTGAAAAAGAAGGTACAGTGTTCTATTTTAGGTTTTGTACATTGACAAAAAGGTATAAAAACGAAAAAGAACAACGTAATATACACTAAACGACTAACCGCCAAGTTGGAATTTTACCGAACCCCCACTGTTTGTAGTGAGTAAGGATGTTTTACTTGCTAATCATCTCATAGACAAGGGATCTCCAGTTTGAGATGCTATCCCATAGATTTATAAGACAAGGGAGATGTAATTGTTTACATTTTAAAGCAATCAGAGATCCCCTTGTTTACTCTTTATCTGGTCAACTGCAAGGTCTACTTTATGATTGCACGAAAAACTGTTGCCAAACTGTCAATTGTGTAATTTATATTTTCACATTTAAACTACCATGATTATGGGTTAAGGTTAAAATATTACAGAAAAATATTTTTCCGTTTCCTAGTTAAGTAGATAAATCATATTTTGTTAAAAACGTTGCGATAAAAACTAACTTCATAACGCAAAAATGGAATGAACAGGCATCATTGCTCCCTACTCAAATCCGCATGTTCATTCATACCGGTAAGAAGCACGTGAATCGTAGTATTTTATAGTAGGTATTTCTTTTGTGCGGTGTTGCTGGCAGTCGGAATTTTGCTTTTGTGAATTTTTCAGTGTTTTTCGTAAGGATTTTATTACTATTCTTCAGAAAATGGTGCGTCAGTGTCAAGTGTATAGAAAAGTGAATTCTTTATATTCAAAACTGTCTTTCCACAGGTAAATTTTGCCAAGTTTTGTTTGGTTATTCGGTCGCTATATTTGACACTGCATATTTACGGATTTTCAGGGGCGTGCTGGATGGTTTCCTTATAATTTTACGGAATATAGTATGTATATATATATATATATACTATATTATATTATGGAATTGCTTTTGTTATTTTTTAAAATATGGCTGATGTGTTAATTTTTGGAGTTACCTACACACATACTTAAATATGGTCAAAACAAGACTCCAAGCAAGAAGCTAAGGCATCATTCAGCACTTTGCTGCATAACAAATTAAAAAACCTATAATGTTTGGTAAGTGTGAAGCCAACATGCAACGTTTGCACACAAAAATTAAAATCAGTTGCGTAACCAAGGTAATTTTTAAAGGTATCCTTTATACTAATCTAAGAGAAAATCACCATTATCAGGCTTTTAAAGAGTTATTTTGAAAACAGTAAGTCAAATAACTTGAAACAAAAAGTTGAATTAAAAACTAACACCATGTACATCTTTCTTATTTTAAATTATATTTCACTTTTAAATGTAATTGCACCCTGTATACAGAGTTTGGGTATCTTTGAAAAGCTGAAAAATACTTTTTTACACTACTGTATATATAAGTTTTTGTAATGTAGTAGGTGTACCACCTTTACTTAATTCAGAATATTAAGTGATCAAGTTTCAATTCATATTCCCTACATTAAAACTCCGATACTAATTTAATTTCTAATCTCACAAGCTTTTGCTGTTGCAATGTATAGTAGTGATTTTCTTAAAATTCCTTTTTTGATGTTTTATTATCATACACAACCCTTCCAAAAACAGTACGCCTTTGGCGTCGGAAGCAAGTTCTCCCAAAACTTTTGCAACGTTGCACGGAGTCGGAATTTTGCCGTTCTTTCTCTCATTATTCTTTGTCATACACATTGCCAATGATTGATACAAAACAAAAGGTTATTTATGAATGAACCGTGAGGTCTCCTCTTATTAAGTCTATGTGCTATCCCAACTGTCTTCTACATAAACCTCGCCTAAGTTTGTATAGCTTCTGTGAATTCACCGACGTAGATGTGGGCAGGCATCGGGGGTCTTCCATGTGCGGTCTCCATCCAAGTACTAAACGTAAACTATGTTGCTTAGTCTTTCATATCGATTATATGAACGCTACTCATTACGACAGCTGGCCCGTAGCCTCTAAGATTATTAGGTATATATTTTTTAAATGCTTTTGTCTACTGCAAAAAGTGGAACAAAAATTAGACCTGAATCTATTCGTGGATCGATAAATTTGATGTCACTCAATACTATGTTTAAAATTTTCAAACCAATAATCTTTAAACTAAGAAATACCAAGAACTATTGATTCTAAAATATGTTCTAATATTGTTTCTTTGTCTTTATCGTTTCTGTCCTCTATGGAAAACACCCACAAACACGAGCTTCCAACATGAAATTGATATGGAAATAATGCTTGTAAAATCTTAACTGCATAAGCAAACATAGAACGAGCCATTTGCATTTAGTAAATTAATGCAATTCACAGAATTCCTGTGACATTTTCCGGAATCGATAGTATTTAGATAGTGTTATTCCATTTTCCTATGCATCGCTAGGTTTTTTTAGGGGAAATTAGAATTATTTTTTAGTTAGGATTATCGCTGCGGTTGATTCTTATACCTAAAGGGCAAGACAAAGGGATCGGAATTTAACAGGTGTTCGAGTTATTCTGTGATTTATTTGTCCTTTTACAGAAGCCATAAGGAGTGGACGATGAAGAGACAAGTTTTTGACTGTGAATTATTATAACAAAGAAACCACATTCTTAAGTAGGTATATATGTTTTTTTTGAAGAATTTTAATCAGTACCAATAGCGTAATGTTGGTTGCCTACAGGTGTAATTATGTGGTTCTTGAAAGCTCTTACTGAACCAATATGTTATTTTTGTGCCATTTAAATGCGCAACATTTACGTCGGGCAGTGTAAGTATGTCTGTTGTGTGAGCAAGCCGGACGATGAAAAGAAATCAACAAAATGCAGCGTTATTTATTTGATATAATATGAATCAGAATGGAAGACTTAAAAAGGAGAGCTGGCAGCCATAGGACTGACGTACGTCCAATTAGTATATGTTTAAAACCATCTGGATCTGGCTGAAATATCTGAAACGACGGTTCCGCGCGCCCATCTAGACGACTCGATTTTGATCTTTTCGCTTGGTCCATTGTCCTATCCGTCCGTATGCAAATACGGGCGCTGCCATTTTCGTCACAGCTTGCCTAAAATCGGCCAGGGATGAGACGGATATCAAACAATAAAATACAATTACTCTTAACGTGAAGCTATTCATTGTATTTAACTTAAAATAGCATGACTAACTTTGGGTTACTCGAGTAATATACATTGCTTTGGATATACTCTTGTTGAGCTACTTCAAATACAAAATGCTTAGTAATCAATCAAACTGTTTTGAATTTGTGATAGTTCTTCAAAGAGACTTAAATCCGGAGTGTAACGTGGCCAATCTACCCATTGCGCTATATGGTAATTGTTTCAACAGACTTTTGGTCTCTATCAAAGTTTTTCCCTATACAGGGTGTCCCGAAATTATTGTGCAATATTTTACTAGTGTATGCTATGGGTAAAAAGGGCACCTTTTTTCATACAAACTTGTTCGAAATATGTTTCATAAGGGGGCTACAGGGGGCATCTTAGTGCCGATTTTTCTAAATAACGAAACCAGTTGAGATAAATTTATCAAACTTGGTATCCTGCCTAAATCTTATATGCTCAAGATTTCAAAATTTGTATCACATACGTTCCAAACGTGGGGGAGGGAGGAGATGGAGTGGGGTAAATAATACCCCAAATTTTATGTGATTTGCCTTTTACAACTTTTGATTAGGAAATATGAAATTTCAATATCTTTTTCCTAAGACAAGGTACCCTTGGTACCTCTTATCGATGGACGCATCGTTTTCGAGCAAAATTGCTTTAATTATTTACATGTGATAACACGAGATGTAGTAACTTTTTTGTATGTAACTTTTCCCTGGTTTTGTCATTAAAATATGAAATTTTAGAGTTTTCTACGTAAAAAAAGTAGTCTTGTGCAACATCAATAAAATGCATCGTATTGATAGCAAATCGATTTTAAAATTTTAAGGAAGCATTTCTAGATCCATGTTTAAATAAAGAAAGAGTTCCCTTTTAACCATAGAACAAACACACTGGTAAAATGTTGCACACTAATTTCTGGACACCCTGTATATTTTAGTAATATTTACCATTCAATTCCAATTACTTTTAAATAACATTATACAGGGTGTTAGTTAAACATGCGGCAAAAATTCAAGAGGTTATTCCTTGGACTATTCTAAGGATATTTTATCCTTTGATGATTTTTGAAAAAGCGCTTTGTTGCGAAGATATAGGGCGAAAAAAATTTTCAAGAGTTCAAATTTTTCAAAAGTTTCTCGCGAAATGCAATAAGGAATTTCCACAATAACCATGTGTGGGCTGACGAAAATCCACATGAGATTTGTGAAGATCAGCTTCGGATCAGTTCTCGTTGAACGTTTGGGTTGAAATTGTGGGTGACTGGCCAATTGGACCGGTATTTCTACCAGGAAGACTTACCGGCGAGGTATATCGCAACTTTTTGGAACAAACGCTACCGCAGTTTTTGGAGGATGTACCATTGGCTAAAAGACAGGCAATGTGGTTTATGCATGATGGTGCACCACCTCATTTTAGTGTAGTTGCTCGAGAGTTTTTAACAGCAACATACGGAGATCGCTGGATTGGTCGAGGTGGACCTCACGTATGGCCTGCTCGATCCCCGGAATTAAACCCCCTGAATTACTTCCTATGGGGCCATCTAAAGTCGTTAGTTTATACTAGATCAGTGGAAGATGTGGACGATTTAAGAGATCGGATAATTGCTGGGTGTAACTCAATAAGAAACGACCCTGGTGTTTTTGAAAGAGTTCGGGAGTCTATGGGGAGAAGATTGGATGGTTGCATCCGAGCTGGAGGTAGCCATTTTGAACAATTCTTGTAGGTTCAGTAATGTTACCATGTAATTTTGTTGAAAATTTTTTTCGCCCTATATCTTCGCAACAAAGCGCTTTTTCAAAAATCATCAAAGGATAAAACATTCTTAGAATAGTCCAAGGAATAACCTCTTGAATTTTTGCCGCATATTTAACTAACACCCTGTATATTCAGCAATGTAGGTAGGAAATAAGTTAGATATTTACAGAAGCATGTTTTTTTATTTAATAACGACGAGTTAGGTACTTTTTCCCTAAATAAATTATTTGAAATGTTAAAATATGTATGAATTGCTCGAAAAAGCATTTCTAACATATTTGTAACATGTATATTCAAACTATAATTTAATAAATAAATATAATAACTATTAAATGATAAACTCTTTTATAACTCCCAAGATAATAACTATTTTTTCAAAGTTATAAAAGTATTTGGAGCTATTTTAATTCTGCAAAAGTAATGAGGAATTTTTCGCGTCCGAAATTTATACATCGAAGTCCTAATAAAGTTAACTGTTTACCAGACATAAAAACGTCTTTTGTACCCTTTTATCTCTCGTCGGCCATTCCAGATAACCTTCCTTACGTCTGAAGACATATATTAGCGCGAATGAGGCCGCAGCCGTTAAAATTCATTAAATCCATCCCTTCGCCGGTTAATTTTAGCCATCAATTTGCTTTTATATGACTGGTGTCCGTGTCATGGTGTGACCTAAGCAGTAGTATCACGCATTTAGATTTAATTGTCGATTTGTACCAGTTTTAAGCGGTTACATGTTTATGAGCGGCTCGACACGGTCCAATAGGAGCAACACTACGCCACCCCCGATGACCGATGAAGCGCCGCGTCACATCCGAATGAAATTAGCCAAGTTGGGCAACAGGCAAAATTACGGGTTTGGAAAATAACTGTATCTACGTGATCATATGAGTGTCAGACACACGTAACACCAAAAGAAAGACAGCTGTTTGGACCTATTAAGTCTCCCCAGTGGCGTACGAGTCTCAGAGTGAAAATAACTCATGGTGGCTTGGATTATAATCTAAGAAAAGGTTTTTGTTGGCCATACAAAATCATTTCATAGCTGTATTACATTTCTCAACTATTTTTAAGTACATAGTACTATCATACCGAATAATAGTGTGTCGCCCCTTCTCCCATACAAGTCTCAGACTTCCGCGAAAGATAAATATAAGCCCTGTTCCTGCAGGAATCACAATATAGTCAGATCCAATCAAATCCTTTCAAACCAATCAGCAAATTGTTTTCAACCAGCACAATCCTTCTGTCTAGTTGGGGATCGGTGCCGGAACAGTTATTTAATTAATCTGAAATGACTTTAGAAAATAAAAACAGAACACCCTGTACTGTATGTGGCATTATTTTGAGATGAATAAGAAAACGACTAACTACGTTTCCGAACTAGTACTCGGGCTTCCGCCTAGTTATGTAACAAGGTATATTATTGAAAACTGGATCAAGAAAAGATCAGAGTAAGAACGGTCGAATGGGACTGAGCTGCGACAAGCTAGGCTCTTAATTGAAGGGCCTTGGTCGAAAGCAACTCGATCAATACTTACGCTAAGTCGTAACAGCATAAGGATTGTCACAGGACTGTTGACAGGTCACGGACATATCAACAAGCACCTTAATACTATCGGCCTTAGTGACACTAGAAGGTGTAGGTTTTGCGGGCAAGATGACGAAGACTCCATTCACATCCTCTGTCGCTGTGCCTGCCTCATGGTCAAGAGACACAAACATCTGGGTGCAGCATTTCTCCTGCCCCATGATATTAGAGAGCTTGCCCTAGAACGGGTGTTGGCCTATGCGCATAGCACGGGTCTCTTCCAATAGCTCTCAATTAGCGGCAGGCACAATGGGTCGAGAGACCTGAGTACTGCGGGTAACCGCGCCGCTTTCCAACAACAACAAGACGTGTCTGTTTCACCCAGTATATAAATTATTAAATACTTTATCTCTACTACTTCTAATAATAATAATAATAATAATAATAATAATAATACCATTGAATTCTCAAACTGATTCATCCTGTTTTCAAAACAATATTTGTCCAGTATTGACTATCATTCACGACTAATATTTAAAAGTAAATAATTATCCAATTATCTCTACTTTAAGCCTTTATTTCATGACAATAACGAAATGTTGATTATTTACTTGACAATATATACTACACTAATAATAATAGTTACTTAAATGTTATGTCAATATTTTTATTTTTAGTTAATAAATGTTAAGATAAACTGAGGGAAAAATAGGCTAAATATAATTGTCTATTAATTATATATTATTGTGTAATTGTGTACGTCATTGAATACGATATAATACAATTAAATACTAAATGACATACAAGACAAACAACAAATGACAAACAAAAGTCGCAAGAGTAAACAAATAACCAGAATCATATCTGCCTATTACGCGCTCTCTTCCTTTCTGTAACCGAACCGAATTGCAGAAACAGTAAGTTAGAAACCTAGAGATTATAAAACATATAGAATGCCAAAATCCAATACATGACACATCCAAAAATAGCCACTCTATGCAGAACAAGAGAAAACATAACTTTAGGGAATTTTTACACCACACCATGGGTTACAACCCAGTAAGTATTGGTGCTAAGTCGATGCTAACGCCACCTTCACGCCGACTGCGGATTTAATTTAAAATTAAGTGTTAGGTTAGGATCCTGCGACGTTTGTCAACTGTCAGTCTGTATTAATTGTTTGTGTATGTGTTGTTTTTATCGTTTTTTTTTTTTGTCAAATATTACCTTAATTTATGTTTTATTGTATTCCCCGAACAACTGTATTCTGCCATTTAGTATTTACTTAGTATGTTACTAGCTACAAATTGCGAATGCGTGAATATTATGACAAAAATTCAAAGTGGCCGAAAATAATCCAGGTTAAAATGACTTGATTTTCGAATGAATGTCCAGTCAGTTGTCAATTTGTTGTATCTCCGTCTTGGTGGGTTGTTCGCAAATAGTCTACCGTCGTTATAACGTACTCGACATCAAGATATCTCTGCTTCGCTAATGAAGACAACAGATGCCCGCCGATTGTTGGAATAATGTGACTTTTTATAAATATCGCGAGCTGACAAAAGTGATTTATAGTAGGCTGGTAGCTAAAGTGGCTGCTACACTTCACGTCATCTCAATGCGGATGTTGTTTTAGTTTTAAGTATTAAAATGGATCCTTCGAGTTATTTGTTATTAATAACTAAACTTGAGCTAACCTCAATCCCAAATGTTTATATATTTTGTACAGCATTAGATACATAAATATGGTTTTAGTTTTATTCTGATCTACAAGATAAACTACCTATATTATCTAGGGTACTCTGACATATAAAAAGACATACTTAGGTACTATAAACCATTAGAAAACTATAATAAATTATATTGTTTAATACTACAAGTTGATTTAAATATTTCTACAGTTCAATATGAACACTATAATTATCTGTATATCTTGATCGGGTTTTCCAGGTTGGGGATGATGGTAGATAATTTAAAAGGATATTTCTAATGATATCAGTTAATAGAAAAGTGCTCAGGTCTCGAATAGGCCCGTCTGGTTTATGGATGGGTCCAAGACAGACCAGGGCTCAGGGGCGGGAGTCCGAGGCGTGCGCCCAGGGGCGAGACTATCCTTCTCCTTGGGAAAGTATGCCACGGTCTTTCAGGCGGAAGTGTTTGTTATCTCTGCATGTGTTCAAGAAAATCTCAAAAGGAGATATTCTAATCAGCATACCCAGATATACACTGACAGTCAGGCGGCTTTACAAGGCCTGATCTCCTATAGGATCACCTCCAGGTCCTAGAGTGTATTTATGGTCTGGTCCAATTGGGACAGAACAACCAAGTATAATTGACCTGGGTACCGAGTCATCACAGCATAACTGGAAATGAGAAGGCCGATGTACTGGCTAAAAGAGGCTCAAGTATACAATTTACAGTACATAGGCTCCGCCTAGTTATGTAACAAGGTCTATTGAAAACTGGATCAGGAACTGGATCTTAATTGAAGGGCCTTGGTTGAACGCAACTCGATCAATACTTGCGCTAAGTCGTAACGGATTGTGACAGGCAAGGTAACAGGTCACGAACATCTCGACAAGCACCTTAATACTATTGGCCTTAGTGACACTAGAAGCTGCAGGTTTTGTGGACTCGATGACGAGGACTCCGTTCACATCCTCTGTCGCTGTGCTTGCCTCATGGTCAAGAGACACAAACATCTGGGTGCAGCATTTCTCCTGTCCCAGGACATTAGAGAGCTTCTTCCACTAGAACTGGTGTTGGCCTATGGGCATAACACGGGTCTCTTCCAATAGTTCTCGAATAGCAGCAGGCACAATGGATCGAAAGGCCTGAGTGCTGCGGGTAACCTTGCCGCCTTCCAACAACAACAATAGAAAAGAGCTTTTTGGGTAAGGTAAAGGATTATTTATATTCAGGCATAGTCAAACACAAATTTCACTAAAATAATTCACTCTTATTTTCATCAAAATGTGAAATATATCATTTTTGCACACGAAATTTATAAACCATCTGATGTGATTTCACAAATGTTATAAAACGTTGCTATAGGCCGACATATAGGGTTCAGCCTTAGTCATAATTAGAGAACTGGTTGTTTTTCCATGTTTCCAAAGAATTCCTGAATCACAAATCAAACGGGAATTGGAAACAGCATAACAAGATTAAACATAAAATAATCAAACATATGCACGATACATAATTTGGTGTTTTACTGCTATTAAAACAAACAGGCTATTAATAGTAATTATTATAAAAACGATGAAACACATTAAAATTAGAAGTAAAAGAACACATGCCAAACTTTTGCACGTATCGTTTTACCATTACACCGTGCTTATTATATTTTCAAGTTAAAAAATGACGGGATAACTTTTGTTGTAGGTACCATTTAATGCAGCGTAAAAATAGCAAGGCTGTGAAAACCGACTGTTTTTCATAGTTCTATTTTTCAGATTTATATATAAATAATTACCAAGAATTTGTATAAATCTAACATAAAACTTTTTATGAGTTGGTGTAGCTGACATTTTAAACAACACTTATATTTTTGGAGTTTGAAATAAATCATAAACTTTATTTTGAAATCGTATGGTGTAATCGTTTCCACTTTTGTACATAGTGTGCAAAAGGATCAAACTACCTATGATTCAACAAGACGTTAATATTAATATTTACAAAGTAGGCTTTGAAGTTTTGACAGTACAAGAGTAGAAGTGTCTTCTCTATTTATAATTAGTGCATAATTCTTGAAATAGTATTCAGACTGTCTTCACTAAAACTCGGCATTTCTTAGTTTTTATTTGAAATAATAGTGTTCACTAAATGCGCTAAATATTAACAGAAAAGACACTTCTATTCCTTTACTGTCAAAACTTTAAAGCCTACTTTATAAATATTAAAAACATTAAGGGCGCGTTTGACCCCCTTATCGATGAGGCAGCAAAAAGATCAATTAAACGTATTCAGTGTGAACTTAGGAAACGGAAACATAGATGTCGCACTGGCAATACAATCGGCCAAACAAATTGTGACATTTTAATAAAAAACCGTACTTGTCGACTTCAATTTAGGGATTTTTATGTTGCACGTCACAAACTTAGTAGCCTTATATGAAACAGTCAATGGAAATGGGTCCCACTATTAAATTTATATATTTCCAAAGAAGAATTAGGCCAGTTTCCAATACGTTTTTACTGTCCTTCAAATAGTTACGTCCTGTCCTCTACAGTAACGCACTCAGTGGCGGCTAGTCATAATGGGCACAAGGGCACGTGCCCTATGCGTAAGCACATAAGACTTGTAAATGTTGTGATATTTTATAAACTTTGATAATTATTATAATTTGGTGGATTTTTTTATTAATTTTTCATCATGAATATTGAATCATTTGGTGCATACATATCAGTCTAGCGTCTAGACCCCTTCACGCTTCACCGTCTGTGGACTGGGCTGGGCACGGCCGCTGTGTGCCTGTTCTTTTTTCTTTTCTATTTGCATGCGCAAGAAAAGGATACACAGCTTCTATTTTTCCAGCGCGTCTTTTCTAATGCGTTCTGTTACGTCATTGAATGGGCGCTGCCCCGTCGACCAGACGGTACAGAGTACTAGAGATGGGAATACCCCATAATATTAATGAACGTACGTGAGAGATTTCAATTTATTGATTTTTTAACTACCTATAGCCAATTTGTTTGCAAAGGACAAATTTAACAACTATAGAATAGTTTTTCCTCTGGAACATATTAAAACAGTGTGTGCCTTATTTCCAAAGATCAACATTACAAAATTAAAAAATGAGCTGTATATAATGTATTCTAGAGATGATTTCATACAACATAGTGGTGCGGTTGCTATATTACAACTGTTAAATAAAAATAATTTACTTACGACGTTTTCGGAATCGGTTGAACTATTAACTATATTGTGCACAATTCCTATGACTACAGTCGAAATGAACGCTGCTTCAGCGAATAAAGACATTTTTAAGAAACACGATGTCACAAGAAAGGTTATGTGCTCTAGCAATGCTTTCCATCGAGAAAAATTTAGTAAACACTATGACTGACTTTAACGAACAGTTTGCAAATGATAAGTCAAGAAGAATGGAGTTTCATTTTAAAAGTTACTAAGTTTAGTTTTCGATGGACGAGCGGGTGGTTTCAGATTGTAAGGTAAGCACACCGATTTGTTATGGGTTTGGGTTAAGTACTTAAATGGGTTTTATTATTTATTTTTTTTTTCTATCTGTGTTTTTTCTGGTCTAGCAGAAAACAGAAGTTTCGCCTGCCATTTTTCTGACATGTATACTTTTTTTGAACCGATTTAAATATTATTTTAAATAATTTTTTCCATATTTCTGTCAATCGCATCAAAAAAGGGGATATTTGCCTAACGAAACCTATTTCTTCAAGCAAATATTTTTGCTCTACGAATTTCTAATTTTTAATTTTAAGGTGTTTGACCTTGAAAAATGCTATTTTTTCCCCTGTGCCCCCATTCCCAAATTTCACCAGCCGCCACTGAACGCACTTAACACAAAGTATCCCTAAATAATTTAGTTACTTTTTGACAGCAGTGCCATCTAGCAGTAACTTACTGAAACTATTACACAATTATGCCCAACGAGCCCTGCCAAAGTTTGTCAATCAGTAAATTAACACCCTGTGTTTCTATTTCGAAAACATTGCACCAGACATACTGATTTAATGGCAACACAATTAATTGCAAAGTACCGAACAAAATGTTACGAACATTAACACTTGTATTTATATATTTTCCTAACAATAAACAAACTCCCATTCATCATCAAACCAGATAGAGTCGTGCAAAACTAATTCATCTATTCCAGTCACATTAAAATATATTTTATTGAAGTGCTCGCTCGAAATGTTTAAAATAAAACCGAACGCACAGCAGTACTTTTCGGGCATATGTTGGCTTTTTATAGCGGGATCTAATGCAGTAAATTAATTTACCATGTCATTAACCATAATCAATAGGTCCGGAGACGGGCCCTATTATAAAATATGACAAGCGACGCTGGTACACCATGTGCGACACATTAATGTGCGCCCAGTGACAATAAAATATATTTTACAGTCAGCGAGCATCACAACGGATTCACTTGTGTTTTGTCATAATATTTACACGATTAGTTTCTGAAAACTGGCTTGTAGAAGCTGGCAATAAACACCAGTGTTTATGGACTATTTATTTAGTCGATATATGAAAATATAGACTATTATTGTTATTTTATAATCTTCGGTAATTTATGAAGTATGGTTGCCATATGTTAATGCTTAGCGAAGTGAATTTTAAATAAAAAACTCGCTTCTGGCGCTTGCTTATCTCTAGCGAGACAGCTACTGCCAATAAGAATTATTATCTGTCGATACACGAATTTTTCGTTCACAGAAGCACAAAGAATTCTACCGGGTGCTATAAAAAAGGTGGTTCATCAACTTGTATTTTTATCTGCAAAGATATGAAAGCAGTTAAATTTCGAACCGGCCGATAAAGTAAAAAATTGCATTAAAATATAATTTAAAAGGTTCAGCTTCAGCTACTTCTGGTTTTATCGGATATAGCCATATATTTTCAGAATTAAACACCACATTACATATTTGTTTGACAATACATATTATATTACATTATATTACTTCATATATTACATTATCTGTCTGTCAATTTGACAATAATTGTCGGGCAGATAGTAGCAAAGACCCAAAGAGGGCACTACGGTGTGCTTCTCACCACTACAAACATTACATTTGAATTTGGAGTATTGGCTTATGCTAATTGCAATCAAAATTAACAAAAGTACACGGAGAAACAGGTTTCATTAAAACAATGAAAACCATTTTACGTTAAAGATACGTCTTATAACACGTTCAAGCAATCTTGTTCAAGCAATAAACATTCCGATTTATAAAGTCTTTAGAATAATTCATTTTTACAAAATGCATATCAATACTGATATAGAAGGCCTCTGTTCACAGGACAGTAAGAAAAATATTTAATGTAAAAGTTTTTGTTTTTTTTCAAATGGAATTTAAGTTTAGGAAAAATCTACTCTTGCATCGAGTCTTTGTTTGTTCTCAAGGTTTACACTCAAAAAACAAACAACATTGATGAGGCGAAGGAAAAAATAAGAGATCAAACCAAAGCAATAACCCCGGAAATGTGAGGGACGAAACCTATCACAGATTAGGATGTTGCCAACAATAGGCCAGTCATTTAAAACATCGTAGGTCGCAAAAAAATGCACAGTTCTGGTTTTTTGGAATGTTGTTAGGATAGATACCAATAGTGTAAAACCAATCAATACTTAAACCAAACAATAAAATAAAAAACATAAAACAAACCAATGCAAAATTTGTCAGGGGAAGATCTGTCTGAATACTCCTCCCTTAACCATGGCCGAGTCGAATCAAGAAGATGACGTCGACGACCCTTTACCACTAGTATCTAGTAGAAGATCTAATCAGACAACAGAGGAGTCTCCGGAGCCCCAAGAAGAGCCGTCAGACGAACCTGGTCCTTCCAAACGAACACGACTGCGTAAAGGTAAGCCTAATATTAACATATCCTTCGTTGTAATTTATTATAAAATTGATTACGCAATAAATACTAATTTACATTGCGTTCTGTATTTCTATCGCAGGAGTCAGCTGAGGTCCCACGATCACTTCACGTTCAACATTTCACCTCCAAGGTCCCCCAAACTACCAAAATATTTTTTATACAGTTTTGATAAATTTATACGTTATTATTAATTGAACTCAATTTAATTTTGCATGATATAAAACCATTTTCCACTGAGTTATGTCTTTCTTATCCTTTACAAAAGTCCTGCAAGTCATCAGGCTCCATTTCTTAAAAAAATCCATTTTCCTTAATTTTTTGTTATTTCCTGATAACAAGAGAACTACTGGCCATACAGTGTTCCGCTTATGCTTAAATTAAAGCTAAATAACTGCTCTACAACTTCATTCGCCATGACTTTCCTCGTAGGCTGAATATTTTAGGCGGTATTCGGCTCGGAAGACGGCTAAAACAACAATTTCGAACTTTTGGAAAAATGGCCAATTTTTGAAGTGCTGTATCTCGGGACCTATTAGACCTATGAAGCTGCGGTTGCACCCATATTGTAGTAAATTTTGTCTACTTTAAAATTATACAGAACGATAATAATAATATAACATTATATATTATATTATAACTTTTTCCGTAGGATGCAGCATTTAGAGGTTATAAGCCAAACATTGAAAAAAGTCCAAAAAAAAAGTTTTTCAAGCAACACGCACTTAGCACAGGTCTTTAGAAGCTGCAAACTTGATTTTACATTATTGGTACTTATCCTAACAACATTCCAAAAAATCAGAACTGTGCAATTTTTTGCGACCTAACGCGATTTTTGTGTCTACAGTGACTGGCCTAACAAATGAATGGCGCGCATTTTGAGCAATTAAACTTAACAATTACATTTTAATGTTATGCAACCTTCAACCTCTTGACAAATAAATGTGATCAGTACGCTAGATCCATCGTTCTGTCACATTTCCAATGAGGGGTCATACGCTTTAGTGTTGCATTTGAAAAAACCAAGTTGGGGGTGGTTCCACTCTCCCTGAAGGGCTATATTTCGCATATTGTTTGGAAAAGGTAAGTAAATACATTCACTCAACGTTGACGTGTCTCGGGAATTTTTCGAAAAATTATCCAGCTCCCCGGTCGCGAATTTATTCGAGTTGAAATCTCCACCCTGTATATATGTATATATATATATTTCTAAAACGAACCCCTTCTAATTATAAAAACAGTTGAATCTGGAAATAGACATTAATTAAAGAAAAAGATTTATCCCTACGTCAAAAATAGCCCACGCCGACGCCTATCAGATAAAATCAAAGGTAATAAAATGCGGACATGTTTAGGAGCTAGGCCTTCTAGATTGGGATCAGATAGGGCCTCCTATATCTAGTAATGGATGAGTTAAGAATATGGAGGTCTATTACTTAATGTGGTGTGCATTAGCCTGCATGTAAACACGCTAAAAATAGAGTTGATTTACAACTCCATTGTAAAGTCGAATGTTGCGCTCAAGTAACGCAGACTGACTATCGTTTCAATTATTTATCTTTTAGTACACCGGACTTAAGATAGTGATTAACACTAACTTATACACTGCTGCTAAAGTTAAAGCAATGGTGGTATCGCGACACGAAAGTTTGCTGCTGATGAGGACCTATACCACGAAATTTAAAATCTGGTTTTGTGTTTTCAGGTTCAGAATTAGTAAGTTCTTTTGTTTAATAAGATATTTGAGAGATATATTACGAGAGACAATAAGAGAATTATTAATTATATCCAATCTACGAGTACAGCACTACAACCTGAAGCTGTACAGGCTTGATTTTTTATTTCATAGCTCTCTGAGGATCCGTTTTTCTTTCTGGACCTCCTGATAATATCTAAGCCATATTTATTCACACTTTATATTTTATGGTGAACCTCAAACTGTGCAGCAACAATTTCTACATAACCGTTATTATCTAAATGAGCCTTTCTTTCATCTGTGTTGCCATTTATAAAAATCTAACCTGGCGAAAAATTATGTACACTTAAGTCCGTTATAGATAACTGTGTCAACTTTTCTGAAGACAATATTCTATTGCAATCAATCCCAGATAAAATTAATATTAGATAAAAACATTTGGACACGTAAATTATGGTTTTATGCTAGCAGTTTGTGTCGCCAGATTGCTGTGCTATACAAAATGGTTAATGAGGGACACATAAACAAGTCAAAATACATGTAAAAGGATTTATAATTAATGATCCATAAAATGAAACATAAAAATGATAATGTAAATTGAAATTTTACGAATATTATTAACTTCTGTCCAAACCACTTAACAGCACATAAAACAATGTAATATACAGGGCATGCCAACGAATATCAGCCCCACGTACTTTTATTCTTTATCGCTTCTGCCAAATTCCTCAATCTAATTAATTTTTAGAGCGAAACTACACAAATATATTCAATTAATACATATAATTTTGTTTAAAGAGAATTATTTTATATTTAAAGAGAATAATTTGCTGTAACCTCAGGACTGCCTCAGGGGTCGGATTTGGGTCCTCTATTATTTGTTACATTTATAATTGATGTCACACATTCCATGAAATTTGTGGTTGAATTAGGTTCCGTCAGTTACTGGTATATTCGGCAGTTGCATATCTACTTATGGTGCAATTATTGTTATTATTATTCAGTAGAGCCTTATGAGCGACTTACGTTGTAAGCCCCAACCACCATGCAGTGCTGGAATGAGGGAAACCTGAAAGCCTCATTGGTTAGGGGTAAGTAGTAAGTAAAGTAACTACATAGTTTCAATTGTTTGTAGTTTCTATATCTTCAACAGTTTCTTTGCTGATTTGCTGTGGTATATCTAAACACTATAACTGTATTAAAAAATGTATTAAAAAGAACAAATAATTCACATAAATTATTTTACTTAATTATAATAAATCAACGATACTGCATTATCTTTTTATATTTAGCTACTGATGTATTTACAATTTTATTACTCTCATAACTATTTTTAGTTGAACAATAAATTAGATATACAAATCATATTTGGAATATTACGTATTCCTTCATTATTTTTATGACTTGAAATGTTTGAATTGTACAAATTCCTTTTAAGTTTTAAAATATTTCTCTTTAGCGGCACTCTGGCAGTAGGTCCTTCTAAGAATCCAGATTTATAGCTCAATTATATTTGATATTGTCGCGGAGCAGTAGTTATAAACAAAGAATTAAAAGTCCAGATACCTTAAATTAATTATCATTTTTTGCGTCCCTATATCAAACCCGATAAAACAATTTTTTATATCTGGTATATAATTTGATTATCTCGTCCATATTTTTCAGCCAGTCAATTAGTGACGAACAAGAGCACTGCTAAGGTTTTTATGGCCTAAAAATGATAATTCGAGACCTTGGCATACCACCAATGCCAGTATTTTGATAAATAACTTATGCGCGTACCCATTCAGGTATGGATTTTATGGGACCGCCACCAATAAAACGAACCAGCAGCAGGGTATTACAAAAGGCCTTTTATTTAATTACTGTAAATTAAATGTTACATCTTCGGACGGCGTACTAATTGAACAATATAGAAGTCCAAGTACAGCAAATGGCGCAATCGAATTTGAATCGAATAATGGACAAATATAGCCATTAGTAGATACAGTTCCCAATAAGGATCACCTAATGTGCAAGTTCTAAACGGAATTATTCAAGGAATATATCTGAAGCTTATATTTGCGTTAATAAAAGTTTTTATAATCACATACGTACCAATTAATTAAGAATAGAAAATTTCTTGTAAGAATAGAAGAAATACGTCAGTAAATATCTTCAAACTTCAAATATCAATCAAAGCCCAAACAAAAGCCCTCAGGGATCCATTCTTGGTCCTATATTAGTTATATCACGCATCACTGATAAACAATTTTGCCCTAGATATGTTTTTTGTCATGTAATGCAAAATGGTTTAAATAACAAATCTGTTAGCTTAGTAAATTCAAAAGAACCGACCTACATGAAAGGAGACCAAGACATTAAGACCATCGCAACCAGTTGATAATTCCTAAGAAAAGTTAAAAAGGGGTTGGAACCTTTGGTATGAAGATAGCACTGACGTAGTTTTCCACATAAAACTAAAACATTATACTGCGCTCGACGCGCGTTTCATCAACCAATTTGACATCATCCGGAGATGACTAAAATCTCTAGATAATGCCAACTTGGTTGGATAAACGCGCGTCGAGTGCAGTATAGCGTTTTGGTGTTATGTACAAAACTACGTCAGTGTTGTTTTCTTCAATATTGGCGTCATTATTTTTGGTATTTTTAAAATTTTTATATTCTATTTATCTCATTGCCATGTTCAATGACTTCACCAGTTCACTACAATTTCCATCAGAAACTACTTTAAGAAAGATTTTCTGTGTTTTCTAAAGGCAAAACGTTTATCTTTAAGGATGCCAAAAGTCGGTATATTAATAAATGTTACAGCTGAAAAATGAAATCAATGTTTCATTGATACAAATGATCTGAGATCGGTCTAAGTCTAAGGAAATTGATCAGAAGCAAATTAAATACATTGAAACTAAAGACCTAGTTAATTTTCTTAATACCTGCTACAATAGAATTAATTTTAGCGACGGTTAAAATTTCCCTCGTTTTTTTTAAATAGTACTTCGCCCCTGAGAGAAGCAAGGCCTCATTTCAGCTCAACATAATTCAAAAATTTCCATTTGCGATTCTAATGAACACGAAAGCAACACATAAAGAACTAGCCCGTTATAAATTTTATGAAAATCTCGAGGCTTATTCAGATTTCTTAAGTAAATAGAGAGGCAGTTATGAATGCCATTTCCGGGCGACTGTCATAAAATCTTGAAATATTTTCGAGCATTCGCTTATCATCACGTTGCCGGGAGACTCGCGTGCCGCGGTTGGAGCTGCTTCCGCTCGTGGCTAGCGGCTTTTACCAGATTTAACCCCATATTTGTTCTTGGCAAAGGCACCCTCACACTACACGTTTCGCACACGCAATTTGTTAGCATCTACTGTAAATATTCACGGCTTTAGTGAAATAATATTTGATTAATGTAAGATATATACCAATATATTCCATTTCCAAATTCAGCCAGAGCAGCTTTACCAGTTTTAACCCGTTTTAGTTTACCGTAAAGGATCCCCCGCACGATACTTGTCACATGGACAAATCTTGAAATTACTAGCCATCGTAGAAAATCCTAGGTCTGTTATATAATTTACATTATGTGTTTTATTTCATCTCTCGTTATATTATTAATTTTTAATCACGTGATTTTATATCTCGAAAATATGAAGTGTTCAGATCAAGGTACCAGAAATTTTGGTAACATTGTCCCGTTTAGGTTAGAGTTCGGAGTGGGGCATTGTTTCGACGAAAAATTAATTGATAATTTATGGAGGGGTCAGTGATTGTAAACTCGTTTTTATCTTAAGATTTTCAGGGTCTTGTCATGTTCAAAAAAATTTGCTACCTCCATATTGGTATTGTTATTAAAATCGTTGTGATTTTTTTCTAACCATTTAGACTGAATCATTAGGCTAGTACCTCGAGACGTTTTTGCAATTTCAGGCTTGACGTTGTTCTTTTCGGAGATACGAATACAATGCTAAACCATATGAGTTGAATCAGCCTTGGCAGTTTCTATTCATGTCTCTAGTTCATAAACATGTCTATTAATTGTATTTATGTTGAAGTTAACATGTATAAGAAGTACATTCGTTAATTATGTTGGCATCATCTGGAGATGACTGACTTTCAATTATCTTTTCCGAATAATTTGTTCACATGCTTACTGAAATCCGTCTCTGGAAAATTGTTTTGTTTTGGTTTATGCATATTCAGGAAATGAGTATCCAGGGAACAATAAGAAAACATGTTACTTAAAGAAATAAACCTGATTTTTTAACCACTGCACAATGAAATTAACAACTATTTGCAGCTGCAGCAGAGTGGTGTGAAGAAACTTTTATTGCTAATAACTTTAATTAGTTGGTAACGATTCTCACTTAATTATGTTAATGTTCAGAGAATATTCTCAAGAGACGTTTGAGGCATGAAAGCCGACGTAAGTTGCAATTGCAAAATATTTTCGTGCTGCACCAGAATGAAAAACAATAACAGGTATTATTTTACTTAATTAGTTTTCCCTCTTTCATTGTAGATGGCGTTAAGTTATATCTTACTGCTATTAGAACTAACAATATTGAGTCTGTGCCTTCTTTAAAGTTAAATGAACTGTGTTTTCTTTGAAATATCCACGGCACTGATGAGAACCAATAGGTAGAAACAACTGTTTCTCGTTATTGTTGGAAGTGTTAAATATTCATATACCGTCGTATATACGGCTCTTTAGTTGAGTCAAAAATAAAAATATTATAGACTTTAGAACATAATATGGTATTCAATGGTATTTACGCAATGGTTTTCTACACATAATACATACAAAATATGGGGCGGAGAACCGAACCCTGAGTTACTTCATACAACTATGTGGATTAGTAATAGGCATCTACTGTTAATCGGTGTATTTAACAGATTCTGTAATATATTTGCAAAGTAAATCATAAGTTAGAGGAATTATTATTCAATTTTTAGATTATATCTCTGTAGTTGTTTTTTGTTACATTGTAGCTATAATAAAGTGTTTCCAACGAAATCCAAATAAATTAATTCTTTATTATATATATCTAATCTATCAATCTAGATCTTAGTGTGCTGGTTCAAAGCTCATGTTAATAGTGCAAACAGGTGGTTACGAATTGTATAATTAGTGTTTTAACAAAATGAAACTAATTTTGCTTCGTATAATATTTTATTATCATGTAGAGAATTTTCATCTTCATTGTTAACTAATAGGGATATACTATAAACAACAGCTGGTTCCATTTGTTGCATGAATGGGTTTTATTACGTTTTTCCTTAATAAATATACCGTTAAAAAACGCTGTAGACATACAGTATTTTTTATTATTTTTCTTAGTATACGAGCGATGAAGACTGTAAATACTTAAATTCAATATTTATTTCTGAATAGCTTGAAAAAAAAATTGTAATAAAATTTGTCGTTGATTTTTGGTAAACTTCCCTTATCCGTGCATCCTCATCTCGTGCAATAATGAAGACACCAATGCAGGCCGTATTAGATTTGCTCCACACTGTATAAAATTACATTTTCAATAATTAAACAGAAGTGTAAGCAAGTGGTTTTAAATGCATTAAAAGTGCGATTCAAATATTTATTTATTTGAAGACATACTAACATTACTGTTTATGGCAATAGTAAAAAAATGTTAACAATTTCTATTAGGTTGAAGTTAATTGTTCAATTTAGAGCATCCAGTAAATCCAGTTCTTTTATGGACAACGTCCAGTGCTGTTAAAGTGAAAGTATTTGCTCCAGATAAGCCAACGGATTATCCGTCGGCAAAACTAAAAAGCAAAAAACCATATCAGGGCTGCTAGATCGAGGAGAAGCGAATCTGAATTAGTTTCTAATGGGAAATTACATGCGCCTATTGGGATTTTGCGTTTCAGAGGCTGTCCTTTTCAATCTATATTACGAATTTAGTTTTACTGCCGCATAAATCAGGGTAATAAAATGAAATTAACACATGTTTGGCATGAATTCACAATAACATTAATTTATATTTCATAGCGGATGGGTTATCATTCGTAATTTACAGCTGAATAATGGAAAATATCGATCCCGTTTAAATGTACTGACCGAGAACCCGTTGTGGTCGAAATGAATATTTAATAAAACCCGCGTAGTTGCCGCCCATTGGGCCGGGTGTCGGAAAAGTGCTTTTCCATTAAGTAATTAACCGCGTGAATTTGAAAGTGATTTACAAACGTGCTACATAACATATTTTCCCGATACACTGTTCTATGGCGGTCAATTTATTAGGCACTAATTATTTATGCTACTTCGTAGAGCTACCGCACCAAACTAGATTATTATTTAATTGAACGAGATGCCGAAAACAACTACTCCACGGCCAATGTGCCCCGAGACTGGTAATGGATTACTCCGGCATCTCCATAGGTGTCGCTACATCTTCCATCGAGACCAACCACAGACTCTGACCGGTTTGGCACTTATTATGCACTCGTCACATGTTTGCAACCGAATAGATTTTTGTCTGAATATAGCGGACTATGTCACTAATTTAACTTCTTTGATCTCCCAACATTTTACTGTAGTGCCCACCCTATATACAGGGTGACCCATTAAGAATGGAAACACTCGCGTGCAAAATTTGTTTATGCACCGATTTGAACCGAATTTCTTTCAAAAGATAGATCTCCAAAAGCTCTATTTTGATGCAGAATTTGAAGACGAACTTTCGATTTTCAAGGCCTATTACGATTTTTTTTTATGTGAAAAAGAGCAAAATTTTGTTGGCGATTTTTTTTTATAAAAAATCTGACTACATCACGGGATTTAGGAGCCACTCGAATGCAGTTGTACCAATTTATGCGAAAAAAAGTTTGTTCCTAAAAAAGTTCTGACAATATCGGCATCACCAGTGTTTGCCTTTGTCGGTGAACCTATTCTTATATAAAAATCGAATAGAACCCAAAGAGAAACAAAATTAAATAACTGAAACACTGGTGTAATTATTAATAAGAACCATAAAAACCAATATACACAAAATAACCAACAATTACTCTAATATAAACAACAATTGATAGGCGAGTTCGTCAAATTATTATTATTTCGTGGTTATTATGCCAAAACTTATAATATTACCTTCTTAGATAAAAAATAACTACATTATAATTTTTTATTCAAAAAGTGTAAATCAATTTGACAGACTCCTTTTTCATTTTGAAAAATGTAATTTTCTAATCATTACTTTTTTTTATCAATTGTTGTTTATATTAGAGTAATTGTTGGTTATTTTGTGTATACTGGTTTTTATGGTTCTTATTAATAATTACACCAGTGTTTAAGCTGTTTAATTTTGTTTCTCTTTGGGTTCTTTCTATTCGATTTTTATAAAGGAATAGGTTCACCGACAAAGGCAAACACTGGTGATGCCGATACTGTCATAACTTTTTTAGGAACTAACTTTTTTTCGCAAAAATTGGTACAAATGCATTCGAGTGGCTCCTAAATCCAGTGGTGTAGTCATATTTTTTATAAAAAGTCGCTAACAAAATTTTGCTATTTTTCTCATAAAAAAAAATTCGTAGTAGGCCTTGAAAATCAAAATTTCGTCTTCAAATTTTGCATCAATATAGAGCTTTTGGAAATCTATGTTTAAAAAAAATCCGGCTTAAATCGGTCCATAAACAACTTTTGTACGCGAGTGTTTCCATTCTTAATGGGTCACCCTGTATATACTTAAGTGAACAATATATAATAACAACTTTCCTGCTTTGAAACTGTCACTTTATGGATAATAAAACACAGTATGTACGCGCATTTTTAAAAGGCCCTCACAATTAAAACAAAATAAACAAGCTGAAATATCGATGTCGTCAGAGGACGACCGTCGGTAAACGGTCTCCCTGCATTACCGACACGACAGACGGCCATTACCCGGGATGATTAAGCTAATTGCAGCCCGGACTTCGGTTTAAAGCACCGTACATGCCTATGCTCGTTACGGTTACTGTCCAGGGAAAAATTTAAACGTTTTGATTGCTGATTGCTGCGGACTTAATCCAGGATAATTCATTAAATGGATACAGGTAAGGGAAAAAGGCAAATGTCGTTATCCTTGACATGAACTGATTATGACTAGTCTAGTCAGATTTAGGCATGATCAGGTCAAATATTTATATCTAACCATATGCAAAATACTGTAAAGCAAAAGCTGGGTTATGTTTATGTTTATGTTTAAATCAGCAGTGTTTAAAGTCTCAGAGCAAAGAGATCGAGGGTCAGACAGAGAAATAAGCAAAATGTGAAAGTGATTATGCTAAAGAAATCGGTGTAATTCAAGTTTACATAGTTGGTTGAAACGACCGAATGTACTGTTGTAAAATATACTTTTTCTTCATCATACGGAAACTTTACACAATATGGCAACATTGTTTCTTGGACAAATCCCATTTAACAACGACGATATGCCCCTTTTACCTATATTACTCAACACCGCCAATAGTTATCTATCAATACATAATAAGTAATACATATAAGTTGAGGTTATATGAAGATATGCCATTGTAATTCAATGTTGGGGGGTGCTGCATACTGGACGCAAAGTAGTTGTTTTCGACATATCTTAAAAATAATAGAGTTATTCCTTTGCGTACCTAGAATTATAGGGAACGAAGAAAATTAAAAACTTTATTGAACCATAATATTTTATAATTTTATTAATAATTTATCCCTTGGTTAACTTTTTGGTCTAATTCTTATATAAAAAATATATAAAAATATTATGTAGGTAATGTATAAACTTTATTGCTATTTTGAGAGATTTTGTAGCTAGCTGTCTATGTAATTTGTATAATCTGCTTCTTCACATTTTCTGTCATCCTTATTTGGGCATTTTTTACACTGTTTTAGGGCCTTATCATCATTATTAAGATAAGCTATCCGGATAATTTACATTCATAATTAACTCGACATAGCCGTTACCTACCGCATACAACCCTGATTCAGACCCTCTCTGAAAAATCTCTGAATAATTACACCTACACAAAGAAGGGAAACGAGTAAACGATTTTATTGAAATCGGATTCATCAGACGAAAATATAATTCCACTGAATTTCAGGACATCCCCCTTCTGATTTGATTTAATTCAGATCATCCTCGGATACAGTTTCATTAAAAACCCGAACAGATTCCTTTATGAATATACTCATCATTGATTATCCCAATTTTAAAAGAATTCCCATAAGAAAAATTCCCTACTTTTATTCTTCTCATCGTAAACAACGTTACTTCTTAATTAATAACTGCAATTTAATTTAAAGACAAATTGTAAATCAAATATTTTTCCATGTTACCTGTAAAACAGTATCTTAAAATTAATTCGATACAAAACGTGCATTAGAAGTATTCCTACTTCTGGAATGTTAAACTTGTTTACATTCGTGTATAAATTTAGTGCTAGCTAATCAAGAGGTGCTAGAATACAAGAATATCACGTGACTGCTCCCAGTACTGTGAAACAGGCTGAAGTATGGTTAGAATGCTACTTTTCTACAGCGCCCGTGTTTAATATTTTCCATCACGCCACTTTACAAGATACATTTTCATATTTTCAGGGGTTGGACTTGCCCATTTTCCTTCAGCTCATCCTTCAGGTGGAACCAGTTGTCATTAAAATGTTTGTCAACAGTGTAAGAAAGTATCTGATTGAATAAATCTTAACCGTTAAACTGTTTATATGTTAATATAGACTATTAATACTTACAGGGTCTTTCAACGAAAACGTAACCCCCCCCCTATGATTATAAAACCGAAAAAAAATGTCAAAAAAATCAAGTTTTCGTTGAAAAACCCTGTATACTTTCTATTAATTGTAAGAATTGACACCAACTTTCGGATGTGTTTAGGATGAGAACGAAGATAGTAGAGAAAAATGTTAGAACACTCTGTATTGCTATAGTATTTTTTTAAACACTCACCTAATCGTTTGTCACTACTTTAAAAAACTGCTATACTAACCTGTAAAGAAGAAAATATGATATTAGAACAGTTTTTATAAAAGTAAAACAGAATTTTTTAACCGTTAAACATCACTTAAAAAACTTTATCTATCCCACGCCCAATATTTTATAAATATATCTAATCAATTCCACGATTAAAACGAGCCCATTTATTTATCATAAATGTCACAAATCTTATTAGGAAATTTACATTGGGCTCAGTTCAAATACACCTAATGGAGTTTATAGATTTTGTTGAAATATGCTGAACGAGTTAGTCGAGTTGTACCACCATGTTTGATTAATGAGCATTTTCTCTATTCTATAATTACAGTGAATCAGTCGATATCGGGTTTTTATTAATTACTTTCGGACCGAGTACACGACAGTCGTAATTTGGTCTTTAAATTCCACCACGGCAGAATTGTGTGGCTCTAGTACACTCGGCATAAAAAATGTCTGTATTAAATACCTGATAAGGAAATAATTTAAAACTATATATAATCCGCAATGTTTTCATTAAAATATTTATGTACATTATTATAGATACAAAGAAAAATATTTATAAAAACAAGAAAATATATAGTTTGTTTCATTTGTTTACCTCGAGAAATACATATAGATTCAAGCAAGTGGTGTAATTCCAACAGGTATTATGATTAATACATTTACCCTTCAAATAAGTTGCAGACGTTAAGAAAAACATATCACAGCCCTACAGTTAAGTACTCTATATATGAAAGGGAGTTGTTGTCTATCGTAGGATATACATATGGTACAAAAAAGGTTGGTACCTTTTTTGTACCTTAGGTTACTTGTCCATGGTAGGTTATGGATAACCTACGATGGACAACACCTCTCTTTCATATATGGAGTCCCTAACTGTAAGGCTGTGATATGTTTCTGTGTATTCACTATAACACCAGTACTTACACCGGGCACTGTAAACGAATGACTTAAACAACTTATTAGTCATTAGAACTCAAATGTTTAATTTAGATAGAATTCAAATGTTGAAGGTGCATGGAAGATGGCGGTGGAGCACCGTTTGCCGAGGAATATGTTGAAAAGAATATTGAGAATAATGTAGACTTTAAGAAGAATCCTTAACCGCTAGAAGAACGTTAGTAAGCAAGTGTCTTCTCAGCAGTTTTTGTGTTGCTTTTTATAGAAAAAAGACGGTTTTTCAATTAAATATATATACGAAAAGTGAATGGTGGATACAACAATAGCAATAAAATTAAGTGAATACATTTCTAACACCGGTGATTTCTTAATAGAATACTTTCAAAATTGAAAGCTTTAATCGGTCACCAGGTACATTTATATAAAAAATGACGGGGCTTTATATAATTTATATCCTGTCAAAAAGTTATAAAAATAATCTCTATGTTAGACAAGGAATATATGTAAAAGTTTCGAGAGCCCGCTAATAATGATATAAAAGCACACCATTATTACTAACGAAAGTAAAAACGATATCCTATCTTAATTTTTTGTGTAAGGCAAACCATCTGAGAGATACATCCATGTTAATCACACACTTGTGGACACGTGACTAGAAATAGACTAGACGTTCTTCGTGGTCAGATTAGACAAAACCAGTTCTCTTAACACTATGTTTAAGGAGTCTTAAGCTACACGAGATTTCAATATTTATACAGGTTAGTAAAATTATTATGGCAGTAAATTTACAGATAATATAAATAGGTATATATTTAATAGATGCTCTCAATTGAGGCATCTGAAAAATTCTAGAATAATATCTAAAATTTTATTTCTTTAATCAGAATATCCATAAATATAGTTTGTGAAATATTTATGTAACAACCAGTTGGATGGGTTCATGGTATAGCTAAGTCAAAAACCTGAACTTTACCTGAAATTTTACAAAAAAAATACCGTACCCTGAAGATATACAAATGTTTCCCATTCTTCTCAAATTCTTCTGACAGCACTATATCGTATATATTGGTGAAACTTTGGGCTTTTTTACAATCAGAATTGAGAACATCAGGTACATTTATAATAAAGGTAGATAATGAAATTCAGAAAGATGCCTGAAAAAGTTGCTAACATATGTGTTATCGAGTGTTTTGAAACTTTGTTTTTTATCATTACACACAATATGGGTAAGGAGATGGTGACTTACAGTTTATATTGGAATTCAAAACAGTTCTTGATAATAGATTAAGTATTCATTTGTAAAAATATTAATGACTTGCATTAAGTAAGTTTGAAGTTTGAATGTATATTTTATTAATTCACAGGCCTTAAAAATATACATAATACCATATTATTTATCGTTTTAAGGCCAGCTAATTATTAAAATAAAAGCTATCCAAGAAAAGTAATTGTAAACGTTCACATTATAATTTTGAATACCTACACATTTACCAGATACTGAGGGAACTCTTTCGTTTGCGTTTGGAATCTATAATCACCCGGTGTGTCACTTAGTCCTGTATTAATATTAAATTGTAATTGCAATTGTTATTCCAGACACATTCTGAAAGCTTGTGTTACTTTAGAATAGGGGTCTTAATGTGAGAGCTTCTAGCATTTAGCTGTAGTTACTAAAACGTCCAACCTGCTGCTGTAGATGTTTTAACGTGGTTAGTTAGAAATACCCATATTTAATTGTTTTTATCGATTTAGTCCACCAAGTGCATATTGCAGCTTGCCAGTTCAGTTTCGATGATGAAAAAAAAGTATTCAATTTAATGTATTTATATTAAGATTTAAAGATTGCTGGGGAAAGATGGATTGATAAAAAAAATGTTGAGTGAAAAGTACTAAGCCTACTACCTACTATGTAAAGTAATTTTCTTGTTTTCAGTGAATTCATCATTTCGGCAACAAATAGAGTAGACATATTTATGTAAATATACTCCCTATTAAGGGATTACAAGTACTCCAGGCAACATAATCCGCTAGCGATATGCCGAAGCGAGAACCCAAGACAGAAAACTTAAAAATATTGCAACCAACCCTTATTATGTCCAACATTTGACCGAAGTCCTTCAAGTTCTTAAGAGGGCGGCTCCTTTAGAGGCTATTAAGTCCAAACTACAACTTAAATACGGGCGAAATTCCTCCCATTCAGATTTTATCATTTGTGAACGAAATTGGTAGCGTATGAAATGAATATACTGGGTCTGAATGCTACGCCCTGATGGTTTTCATTCGATTTGTCAACATTGCCTTGTATATTCGATATTTTGCGACAATGAAGATGACAGTGCCGCAATAATGGGAGTTTTTTGTCCCCTGAAGATCCTTGGATAAAGCAATGGGATCAAGAATGGTCGCATTATTCGTCATTTCAATGGGGACATAATAAGCTGCAGTCTTCCTGGAATGTTTGTTCTGTTACCAGTGCCGGGCATCGTGGAGGATAAATATTAATTATAAAAATAATTTAAACAATAAGTAATAACAAAAGTTAATCTACCTTACATAAAACATTGTGAATTCTCTAAAAAATATAGTTATGTGTGTAGAGTTTAAATCTATAAATAATGTTCCATACTATGCAACTGAAAAATGTATGTCAATCTGGATGCAAGGGTAACTATCATTAATAAGTCGTTCTTACAATTAATTTGTTTAATATACAGAGTATTAGTTAAACATGCGGCAAAAATTCAAGAGGTTATTCCTTGGACTATTCTAAGAATATTTTATTCTTTGATGATTTTTGAAAAAGCGCTTTGTTGCGAAGATATAGGGTGAAAAAAATTTTCAACAAATCCAATTTTGGTATTTCTCACATTATTAATGAAGGTGAAATAAAAGTATGGCGTACTACACTGGGCGTATCAAGTAAAAGACATGTAAGAAAAAAGAGTTTTTTTTCTTACCAACATCCCATGATACTTCGGAGTGATTATTTTGTATGTTTTTGTATGTTGTGTTTTTGTAATTTGTATGTGTCGCATTTGTTAAGATTGATTAACAAGCGCAACCGCAACTTTTTCGAACAAACGCTACCTCAGTTTTTGGAGGATGTACCGTTGGCTACAAGACAGGCAATGTGGTTTATGCATGATGGTGCACCACCTCATTTTAGTGTAGTTGCTCGAGAGTTTTTAAAAGCAACATACGGAGATCGCTGGATTGGTCGAGGTGGACCTAATATATGGCCTGCTCGATCCCCGGACTTAAACCCCCTGGATTATTTCCTATGGGGCCATCTAAAGTCATTAGTTTATACTAGGCCAGTGGAAGATGTGGACGAATTAAGAGATCGGATAATTGCTGGGTGTAACTCAATAAGAAACGACCCTGGTGTTTTTGAAAGAGTTCGGGAGTCTATGAGGAGAAGATTTGATGGTTCCATCCGGGCTGGAGGTAGCCATTTTGAAGAATTCTTGTAGGTTCAGAAATATTACATGGAATTTTTAGTAATAAATTGTTATTTGTTGAAAATTTTTGTCGCCCTATATCTTCCCAACAAAGCGCTTTTTCAAAAATCATCAAAGAATAAAATATCCTTAGAATAGTCCAAGGAATAACCTCTTGAATTTTTGTCGCATGTTTAACTAACACCCTGTATAGCAATAAATAATTTATAGGATATCAATTCTAAATACTATTGAGTGAATAGTCGCTTTTAAAAATTTTATAACCTGTGAAACATTCGGGGCGCTTCGTGGGCTAATTCCCAATTAGCTTCGCCCAAATCCAGCCCTGACTATTGTTGATATCAGCTGGATGCACGATATATCAATGAACTAGCATCAGTGCACATTTTTGTTTAATTTATTTAAGTTTAGCAGTAGTTTTACTGCGTAAATATTTAGGTATATTATCAACCACATGTTTTCGAAATTCTGTTTCAATGAAGCTGAATTTAATTGGGGTTTTAACGGTAATGGTTTTTTGAAATGTTTAATTAATGAACAGCGTATAGCAAATATGTCTATTTTATGTGCGAAGGAATTTATTTCGTGGGAATGTGGCAATGGTTCTTTAAAATCCTGTAAATAATAATAGTCTTTAAGTTTGAGTTAGATTACAATATTTTTTAAAAGTAGAAAAGAAATAGGGCGAAGTTCAGTTAATTATTTAAAGTTTCTGCTCTTCCACTTAACTCTAGTTACACCAAATCAATATGAATTTGTATTCAAAGTATTAAAGGGACTTGAAAAATTCTCAAAGCTCATTTCTAGTGCTATTATAGTCAAAATATTTGTTATCTCATAGTTTTCTAAAGGTTTCATTCACTAGTTCCTAGTGTAGATAGTAAGTTATTTAGCAAATTGAACTGTATATAAAAAGACAACTATATCATCATAAAATTAGTATATTCGTGTACGATTAACCCTTAAGGTCACGTTGTCACCGCCAATGCGAAAAAGTCAATTAACAACAAAGGAAATTTGTTGCTTTAGACATAATTGCGTGATAGTTTCAAGTTACTGCTAGATGACACTGCTGTCAAAAAGTAACTAAATTATGTAGGGATATTTTGTATGCGTTACTGTAGAGGGCTATTAACTATTTTAATAGCAGTAAAAGCGCATTGAAAACTGACTATTTCATATAAGGCTACTAAATTTGTGACGTGCAACAAAAAAATCCTTGAATTGCAGTCGACCAGTACAGTTTTCGATTAAATATTACAATTTCTTGTAATATTTTAATAGCCGATTGTATTTTCAGAGCGACATCTATGTTTCGGTTGCCTAAGTTCAGACGGCAAGCGCGCCCTTAAGCGAAGATATTTGTCGTTTTCATTTTCTTCATTAGAACCCTTCTGAAAAATGCAATACGAACTTGTTCCTTTTAAAAGAGTTTTTAGTTTTATTTTTGGCAGAACTGTTCCAGAACCGTTCTATGTCTCTTTACCCGGTACATCTTACATTTAAAAAGAAAACCTTAAGTGTTCACTCACTCCACATAACATTTTATCTCCTAACCTCAAATTTTAATAGTTGTAAATTAATAATTAACTTGTAATTGCTAGATTTATATTTGATTTTAATACAGACCCTATAAGGCATTATAAAAATTACAGTTACGAGGGCCAAAATATTATTTATATAAATATAGTTCATTTAAACATTTTTTTTTACTATAAATAAGCAAGGAATATATAAATTAAAGTGATACGGCGCTTTCGTGTACGCTATCCACCTTGTGCTTACTTATAAAAGGCAAATTATGTAAAATAATATTAATTTAGATTAGATACGATCTAATTGGGTACTAAGTAAGTAATAAACTTATTCGAAATATTATTAATAAGATAGGTGTAATATATGAACATGTTTCTCCACTTATACAAAATTATTTAAATAACTTAATAAATTATTTGCTCCATCACTGACATTATCGCATTAATAAACTGTTTTGTTGCTAGCGTTATCTATACATCATCTTTCAGTGTTTTGCATCGGCCTTCGCAACGTTGAATTAAATATATTATGCATGGGACTTGCAATTTAGTTTTATCAAAGGCTCGTTCAGATTTATTAGATATAGTTTGAAAATTATTTTAGAAATTAGTAACTTAGAATACTTAGGTACCATTAATATACATACAACCGAATAAGAAGGTCATAGTTTAAAAAACGTCAAAACAAAGTTGTTTTGGTTGGTTGATGACGTCTTTTTTTGCAACGAATTTTCAACTAAACGTTGCACTAACATTAAAGTAACTATTCTATTAACTAAAAGTGTAAATATTATAAGTTTATTCAATGTATATATTAAACTGTTAGAAATAATGATTCGTTTAAATATTTCTTGGAGAAAACGTCGAAATTTCAGGTTTCTTCAATGTTTATTTAAAACGTCTTAAAGACTTGGAAATATTATTTAAAATAACTAAAGATGTAAATAATACTTTACTAAAACTTTTAAGTTTTTGGTTTTTCAAAATTTGGTATGTATTAAACGTCCTAAAAACATGGAAAAATTATTAAAAATCACGATTGGTCTAAATATTACTTAGAAAAAACGTCAAATATTCAGGCATCTTCAATGTACAGATATATCTTAAACGTCTCAAGGGGCTGGAGATATCATTTTAAAATAACTAAAAGTATAAACAATACCTTGATACAACGTTTAAATTTTTGGTGTTTTAAACGTTAATATTATTAGTGTTAAAAACATGTCATTTTCATAGTTTACGATTTAAACGTTAATATTATTCGCGTTATTTTCATAGTTTGCGATTCTACCGTTAGATGGGGGACACTTATTTCCTACCGACAGGAGATTGCTGGAGGGAATCATGAAGGGTCTTCGTGTTAACAAAAGCCAGTAACAACTAGGACAACCAGCTGTTCGAGGGTACGATCCAGATAGATATTTTATCATGAGATGGAAGTTTTATATTATTTATATGAATTAGTTTAACTAATTTTAAACATAATATCATACATTATATATTAGTTGTAGATAGTGTGTTTATTAAGTAGAATTGTGACGTTTAAATGCATACCTTTTTTGTTTCTTCAACGTTAAAAAGAGTGTTAACATTCACGTCTTTTTCAGGTTATTTAGACGTAGAAAACGTTTTAATTCATTAATATAATATGTTTTAATAACGTTAATAAGTGCGTTACAATTGACGTAGTTTTGCGGGACATTTTTACGTCTAAAAAATATTGGAATGTCAAAGTTAACTAACTATTGATTATGTTAGCATTAAACGATTTTTCTACGTCACAGTTTTTACTGGGAAGTGATACAGAAAATAATTTCGAGCAATAAGACATCTATCTTGAAGGCAGCTAACTACAGTGAACTCCAGAATAACTGACTGGATTCTGACTGCACCCTATCGTTGCTAAAATGATTTTATTTTCTATTGTCAATTGTTCGATATCGAAGTTTGACAGTTTTTGACGTTTTGTTCATTGGTGTAAAGATTTTTGGCTTTGGTAAAATAAAAATTAGTCACTCTCCACTTTGCGCCAATTTTGCTGATAGTAGACTTTGATCATCACCCTATAAATGTCAGTCATCCCTAACAGCTACCGATATGCAGCTATTTCGACCTATCAGATGTGACAGTACCATACATGTCTCAGAGTCAAAACACTCAGAGATGGCACACGCTAAATATCTTTCCATAGTTTTAGAAGTTCTAAACTAAATATTTGTTGTTCTTTTTAATAACGAAATGCATCAGGGATATGTAAGGAGCCCACTTACGTTTTTTATGACGATAAAAGACGTAAAAATTTCACAAGACGCGAATCTGCTATCGCCTAAATCATCCCCATCGCATATTTCATCCATATCTGTCCTATTTCCCTAAAACTTTTTTACGAGCCCCATCAAGTAGGCAGCGAGTAAAACAAAAGATATAAATATCTGACAGTCGACTAAACACGCCATATTTGCTGTATTAATGTTGCTCGATTCGCCGAAACGGCTCTCCAGATTATGATTGTCTGCAATATTTTTAATCAAAATTTCCAGCAGTCTCAAGTTGGAACGGTTAACGGGCCATTAGATAAGTGGATGTTTGCCTTCGAGGCCGTATTGTAAACCTAGACGGGTGTTAAAACGAACATATGGCGCTTTATTAAAATCTCTGTTTAACTTCGAGCGGCACGAGGCAAATTTGAGATGAAACCGAATATTTTCTAATGCCCTGCGACACGTCGCATGCCACGTTTGTATGTTTTGGGGGAGAAACAGAAGTATTGCTTCCTGGTGTAATAAATTCCTAGTGGTTTTATAAATATAGGGGTCGAGGGAGTGTTTGCCCTGCGTCAAAAATTTCTAATTTGTGTGGTATTAGCTAGTGATGACAGCCTGCTTCTCAAATTTCAGGAAATTTATCCAGCAAATAAACAGTCTCCATAAATATCTACCCTTTACTACAGATTCAAGTTTAATTTAAGAATTATCATTTATTTAATGATACCATAAGAAGACATATCACTAAAACCCTTGCAAGTAATATGGGCATGGGTAATACAAAATGATATTAATACACTTAATATTAGTACTAGAAATGGGAGAAAATCGCTATCGCGATTTTCGTGCCCGTTTCCAGCCCTTCCGGGGGTCCAGGCCTGCGGCCTGGGGTCACCCTTCGTGTGACAAAAGCATCTAGAATAATATTACTTTTAAGAAAATACATATTAAAAAAATTTTGTATATGGAATGATGATGTAATTATACTAAACGATTTTTCTTAATATTTCTATGAATTGTAAGGGTACTTTATTCTTGATGGTAAAACATCATAATTTTTTAAGTGCTGAAAGTAGAATTTATGTTTCAGTAAACATTATTATTAATTTAATCAATGGGACCAAAAATATTGTAGATATTTGGTTTTGTAAACTAAAATGATGAATTTAACAGACTGCCAAAATGAACGAATTAATTCCAAACTTTACATGCAGAAAGAATAAAAGCTACGGATAATGAAACAGAATAACTAAACACTAATACTAATAAATAATTGTAACTAAAAAGTAAAAAAAAAATTTCTCCAACCTGACTCGAACTCGCGAAATCAGCATTATGAAGTTTTGAATCCTACGACTTTCCCGTTGCGCTACCACGCCTGTTGTCATATGTTTACCTTCAAACGTTTAAGTATATAAACTGTACGTGTCAACCTGAAAAAATAATTTTTACCGATTTTCTAATTGGAAAAGCATTTCGCTTCGGTATTTTGACAATCAGAAGAGTTTGGCAGTCAGTACTATTGATTCCGTTATCAATATTTCTCGTAGGAAAATAACCTATCTGAAGTTTAATTAATTTGACAGTTTTCGTGGGAGGTGCTTGTCTCGTTAGTGCAATCTCACATCGGCAGATAAAATGAGAAAGAAGTTGAGACGGACGCGACACGAAATTTTCGAAGACGAAATAGACGTAGAAGGACTCGACGTACGGTCTCGAAGAAATAACTCAAAGGATTACGGAACTTTCGCGTGAAACGGTTATCGAAGCCGTAAAATTTGGAAAAGGGTCTAGGGAGTTCCGCGAAAAGTCGGGATTTCGGCGTACGTGACAGGGACATTAGGCGCGAGGACAAACGCCGGTGCTAGCCGTATCTCTCTCGCCAAACGGTGATCGACGAAAATTTTGCAAATGTTTTTTGAAAAGGCGTTTAAATTGGGAAAACGCGTAGGAAACGGGACGAAAATACCCCTACGCATAGGAGAAAGGTTGTAGGAAGACCTTCGGTCGCCCGCGGGGATCGCTCCGCGATCGCTCCTCGGAGGAGATAGCTTAGAAACTTCGGCGACTTGTCGATTCGGCGACGGAATTTAGAGCGAGACAGAATTGACGCGTTTTATTTAATATTAGTATTGAGTATATTACTTATTATTATTACCAATTATCTTTTGAAGTTGGAAAATTGTATGAGTACTTCTATTTTTGTTATTCCATTGTTGGTTAATAAAGACATATTATTATTATTATTATTATTATTATTATTATTATTATTATTAGTATAGTAGAGTAGGTTTTCTCTTGTGGGAGGGGGGTTGAACCCCCTAACCCCCCGTTATCTACGGCCCTGTCGCCTATTCCATATGCCGTTCATTTATTATTTAATTATTTTATTTCTTTGATATAGGCAACCAATGTGTCATCATCTGATCGACCATTGAATTTTGATAGATTGCATCACTATGTAACATCTATTGTATGCTTTAATTTGAGTTGTATTAGTAGTTTCCAGTTGAAATTGATTGTTGCTTCATTTAAAATGACTTTATTCTTGATTTAAGATTAATTGTATCCAATTCTAAATTGTTTCCTCCCACTCCCAACATGAAACTATTTTCAAATGAAGAGGTAGTTAATTAACCTACAAAGCTAAAGATATCTAGAACTATGATAATACAGCTTTGTATAAACTAAAAGAAGAAAATATTATATAGTTGGGTAGGTGTTTTTTGCGTTAATTTATTGTTTAAGGGTTTATAATACGATGTAGTCTAGTTTTAGTAATATCTTACAAACACGCACAGTAGTTGTGGCAAATTTCGTGATAGACCAACATTAAATAAATAAAGGCTTGAAGGAGATGTCATTTTAATAAAAAAATATGGAATAACAAGTAGTAGTGCCTGTGAAAAGTTCACCTACTACCTCGACAACCTCAACCAATGTCAAACTCTTATTCAAATTCAGATAATGTCGAGTCAGTCAAACAAGGTCTAAAACCTCAACTGATTTTCCTACTAAAATTCTATATTTAAGTACTAATTTCAGTTAAGAAAAGTTGAACATTTTGTAGCAATTACAAAACAGATATACAATGCATAAAAGAAATTTCATTTCAGGTCTTGGAAGATATAGAAGCAGGGCTGATATTTCTGTCCATTTGTTCTCTTGAACTTTTTATCTAAAAAAAAATCCTCTATACCTCCCTCTGCCATATTCGATACTCCATGCTCCATGCTTTTATTTCGAATGAATTCCCGTCTTGTGATATTCTGCTTCTACGTCGAAAACCATGATCTGTGTAGATACAGTTATTCAAGGTATCCCTTCGTTGGCATTTATACCATCATATTATTCCTCTTTGATATCCGAGAAAGAAGCTTCGATGATGACAGACAATGAGAGGGATATTTATGAAACATGGCAACATGATTCACACCTTTGGATTTCCACTAGGAACTGTAAATTATCTTTCCAAGTTCTTCTATCTATATCGAAATAAAAGATGTTATGTTTATAATATTTTGAAGCTCAAGTTAATTATTCTCATCGATAAGCTATCTGAATACCGAGAATCAATGGAAACCAATGAATACAAATTCTTAATTTTTCTAATGCAAGGATTTTTGTTAATTGTTACCTTCACCATAAGTAGGTTGTGTCATCCGTCACAAATATACACATTTAAGAATGTTTCTATATGCATTTAAGAATGTTTCCAATTGTTATGGTAAAATCCTGGATTTGTTGAACTCTCGGCCTACTAACTGATGTTCGGTTATACTTAAACTTAGAACATTCCTTAGGTTTTTTTTGACTGATTATATTATTTTGAACATTTAGTAAATGCTGCTCAATGTGAATCTCTTCCAAACTCTGGATTTTTGTTCCAAATATACTACAATTACAATTTTCACTCAGGTTTCTTTCCAATGCTTCCAATAGGCACTTTCGTATCCCTATTTTGATTTAGTGGTGATAAAGATTAAACAGCCAACTCAACTGGTTCTTCTACATCCATAGTTTCACTGATATCTGACACATTTTACAAATGTTTTGCTCTAGGAAAGCTTTAATATATATTAACTATATTTGCCAAACACTAAAGTTAAATCATTCTACAATATGTATTAAAATGGTTTTGCATGATCTTGTCTATCGTCATGAACTAGAATCCAGGAAGAGGAACTCCCTAACTTGTGCAAATAGATATTCAGGAACGCGTCGTTCAGTTGTCTGCCATCTATTGGAAGGACACTTGGTATATCTTCCCGGAACCACATCGGCCCTGTTTCTTTCAATTACGTCGACGAATGGGACGAACGGAACTGCCAGACCCAACATCAGGCCACCATCTTGAAAAAAGCAAAAGAAATCGAATTAGTATGCCAGCGTCTCCATTGAGCTTACTAATTCTGAAAAGCGACCACCGAAGTCACTGTTGGATTCCGGTTGAGTTAGTCCATTAAATTAAAGTGTACTGGTTTTAACTCGACGGCTAATACAAGCTGACGTGGTCGGACACCCCTTGATGGCGAGACACTACTGTGCAACTTGGAAGATATGATATTTGGAAAACGCTACGGGCAGATTGCCAACGTGCTGAAATGTGCCCTCTTCATAAAGGAGTCTTGTTGTTGATACAGAAGGCAGAATATTGCTGGGGTGTTTTGTGGGAAGTCTTTCTGAATCTGACTATATAAACAACACAGAAAAGTAAAATGTAGACATGCATTGCATTTTAGAATTAATCTGACTGGACGTTGAAGTGGATCAAGAAACGTTAGTGGTATTCATTTTTATCTATTTGTTGAACTCACATGAGGTAACTGAGACGTTTTTATCGTTAATTTTGCTCAAATATGCTTTATAAATAATTTATTAAAGTCTTGCTTATATTCTTCAAAGATGCACCCCATAAACATAATCTCTTTGACATATCGTCTACAGTAAAGACCAGAATTAAGCAAAGTGCAATGACCGGAAAAAGAGTAGATCTGTGTTGTCACATTTATTTCTAAAGTATTCTTATTTAAAACAGAAAACATATTAATTACCTTATTTACCCATTTTTTTTACTTGTCTATAACGTCCCTTATCCGTATTGTACTTTATTAAAGCAAACACAATGTTTAATTTGTCTTTTACTTAATAATATCAACGAATCTCCGAATATGTGGCAACTGCGAAAGTCGTAAAGCTGACGACAAGCTGTTCATCCTTATTTAACATACATATTCTTGCATTTACGCTTTCTTTTCTCTGAGCTTCAACGACGTTGATTGGTCGAATTAAGAACCAACAAGCGACTGCGCTCGAGGTAATAGGGAAACAGTGGCGTGATGTTGGGTTATTTCGCGCGCGTTTCTTAACCGTAAAAATTTGTGGTAAAATTATCAGTGTATTTATTCTTTGTGTCAGTGTTTATACTTATTTGTGTTAGTTAAAAAAATGGAAGTGCCTATACTAGAAGTATTCTATAGAATAGTATACGAGTATATATTAACTGAAATGTTCCTAATGGTAAAACAGAATACGCACGCCCATGCATCACCGCATTTTACCAGATCGGCGAGGTCATTCCACTTTGCTTAATTCTGGTCTTTACTGTAGATAAAATGAATTAGATGTAGATAAAGTATTATTTGTTACATGAATTATCATAAATATTTGTAGTAAAATTGTCAATAAAAGTTTACCAATAATGTTAACAAATATACTATTTTTTATAAATTCAGTGGAATATTTTGTAATATATAGATAGGTAGGTATTTATCACAATTTACTTCACCAAAGAACTGACAAAATAAAAAATATATTCAATCCCTGATAATAATTTCGCAAATATTTTCATCCCCAAGGATCATCTTCAGCAAAAATGCACATAAATATCCCTAATCCTCTCCACCATACCTTCCAACATCGAGAGTCCCCTTCACGAGCATCCGTGGATGCACCAAAGCTGGTGACATATGCATAGGGACTAGATAGTCCTCGATAAGATCTGCTGATCCTTCTTGCAGCTGCCTATTGTGTTGCTTTGATTTTAAATCAACATTTAGTGTATCAGATATGGATCACTACTTATGATGGCTTAGGGGCGCCCCCTGTGTTCGAGGTATGAAATATGACGGGGTTTTGCAAATGACTAATTGGTTTTTCGTTGAAGGTGAGGTAATGCTCTGATTTAGATGGGTTTTTGAGAGCGTATCATAGAAAATAAGATAGGGATGAAAGTTGAACATATTTTTATATTACAGAAAAAAAAATAGTTATTACAAAAACATTATTGTTTTAATTAGGTGGTATTAAATTTTGAACTCAGCTGGACGAGCGAATCAAAATGTAAAATTTTTATTAATTTTGACTTTCTAAAAATTCAAATTTTAATAATTATATAACTGTAATTTTAAAACCCCCAAATTTATTGAAGCAAATAACTCGTCTAATGACTCCATATGTGACATATGTCATTTTTTAATTAGAGTTACTATTACTATAGCATTTTTATTGGCTGAACTCACTGCCTGAGATTGCTCGATCTTTGAGATGGTTTACGATAACATAACTTGTAAAAAAGTAATTTTGTGGTACCTTATTGATGAGACAACAAAATTTTTTTTATTAAAGTGGATACTCGAAGTGGATACTCGAAGCGGATGGTTCTTTATGAAACATTGTAAAAATAATTGTTTTGAAAAAACATTGACCTCATTTAGATGTTCCAAGAAATATAATATAGAAAACACTCTATATACTAGTATTTCGGCTTATTAGGGCTTTTTCAATAGAGTAATGTCTATTACTAAGTGTTTCCAAGCGCGTTTTCGTTATTTATTTGTTTACGAGCACCTACCCCCGATTGATCCCACCATCTGGTAAAGCCCGAGTTTTTAGTATCTTTTCTAAGAAGGGCGAAATTGTAAAATCTATCTGATCATTCGTAGTACAAGGATTTATAATTAAAGATTTTTTAATTTCTAATTGCTCTAACAGATCTAAGCGCTTTCCTTTCTTTTCACGATGCAGTACTATTAATTTTTATATTATTATATTATTATATTATTATTAAATTAGTATAGTACTACTAATTTTTTGCGTTATTTAATATGGATTTTTTGTGTTCTTTTACTCTAATTTCAATACTTCTACCGGTTGCCCACATACGCAGCATTACAATCCGCGCAGTTAATTTGGTATACCCCCGTTTGTTTTAATTTATTAACCCTTTCTTTATTGTTTATCAAAATCGTCCCAATAGTACGTTTGTTGACACTAATAGTTTTACACCAGTTTCCTTCTATTCTGCGAGCTATTTTTTCACTATAACTTGGGACGATTTTTTTATATTTTTAATACATATTTTCATAATCATCATTCCAAACAAACAATTTTTCTAGTGTGCAACAAAAGTATGCTGTTTATGCGCAACACATGTAAAAAATGTCTGTAGCAGGCAATTGCTGCGTGCTGTGAAACCGTTATTAAAAAAGTTATTACACTTTAAAATATTATTAGCCATAAAACGTTTCACACAACTGGGATTTAAATAATAGTTTTTTATAGCCGCAAGAGGCATTAATAGCTCCAGGTTAAATTCACGGTGGAAAGTAATAATTTCAGCCGTTTTTCCAAAACATAAATCACTTCCTGCAACTCTAGAGGTTATGTTCTACAGGAGTATTTCCCTGGTCTGTTAAATGTAATTAATTTCTATATAGAATGAACCGTTTTTTATGAATATTCAAGTAAGCGTAGGATCACATGTAATTATAACTTTTTTGCAATATAAATTCAATAATTAGATATCCTTATGTCTATTCACCATTAAATACACTTTCCAATCCAATCAATTATGCCATATTATTTATACAGGGTTGTTCATTACTGCGGGAAGGTACAATAGCCCAATACAGTAACTGTAACAATCTTTAAAATTTTAGCTATAGAGGCACCAGTATTCGCGCTATAAGCCTGAGCGCGCTATAATACTTTACTCTGATAAGCGCGAGCGCTTTTTAAAAATTCGATAATTCGATCGCAAATGATTAACACTTTTTCAATATCTAGGCTACATTTCATTCACTGACCTCTTCTCCTTGCAGCTCTCCGGCCCCCCAAGACGTCGTGTCTTAGTCTGCCGAAAACCACACATTCTGCCAAGAAGTGGGAGGGCGTTTTGTCGCCCTCCCCGCACTTTGGGCAAATAGGGTCTCTCTCAACCCATCAATGATAGATGTCTTCTAAGCCTGCAGTGACCCGTTAAAACTCCCACCAACTGGTTTAGAGCCCTCCGGCTACGACTTAACAGCCAGGCCGTCTTGGTCTTGCTTGGCTCCACTATAAAGTTGCGAGCTTGTCTACAACTTCCACTCCTTCTCCAGTTTTTACTTAGTGTCTCACGAGCCCAATCATTATGAGCTATGTTGACCTGCCTTCGTGTAATGCCTAAAATCGGTTCTAGTCCCTGGCTGGGTCCCCGAGATCCGAGTCGAGCCGGTTCATCGGCCCTTTCATTCCCTGGGATTCCACAATGACCTGGTACCCATACCAATTTAACCTCTTTTCCTCTGGCCAGCTCCTCCAGGGTATCTCCCCATTCTTGGACAAGGGCGGATCTTGTCCTTGGAGATGCTAAAGCCTTTAAGGCCGCCTGACTGTCGGAGGAGAAATAAATATTTTGCTCCGTACAGTTCCTTACTTCTTCTTTATTTGCTGCCATTAGGATAGCGAAGATTTCAACCTGGAAGACTGTGATATCCTTACATATATGTAAGTATATTTTAAACTGGTTTCTTGGGTTTAAGGTTCCTTTTAATTTTAAAATAAATAATTTCTTTTAAAAATTTTGTTTTTACTACTCAGACGTTTCGGTGCTAGTTTGCACTTTTTTGCCCTACTAAAAAAAGTTGTAGATCACAGCACATATGCCCCGAAACATTCTCTACAAGATGGTATAGGTTTCATGTGCTCCACAATATATATTGCGTCACTCGATTGCGACACCGCTGTCTTTTGACCTTGAAGGAAAACTCCTAACTTCCCCATACCCAAACATAAACATTTCCAATGCTAAAACTGTGGTCATTTGGTGGCAAAATCGCTCTAGTGAGTTTGTTTTGCAAAACGGCATCCAAAAGTTAAAGGAACATGTATTTGCGGCACCAGACGAGACGGGAAAATATTAAAAATACCTTCGATGACGTGACGTTCAGAAGAATAACGACCGCAGCGACTGCGTTATAAATCGGCACGCAGAAAACTGTAAGCGCCTTAAATAACTAGTAGGCGAGTTGTAAATTGGTCCTTTCGCAGTTAATGAGGGTCGGATGATGGATACGCGCCGCATTAATTAATAAAAGAATGACAGAAGTCGCGCCCGGGACAAATGGGTGCGCCGCGCGCTTATGACGGCTTCGCAGGAGTAATTAGGACGTCTGGCGCGATGGAATAATCGTGGCAGCAGCGACGCAGGTGGGCCCCTATGCGAAGCCCTACGAGCAACGAGGAATACTAATATTAGGAAAGTTACAGGCGGCGGGGCATTGTCACCAGACCGACAGTTGTCTGCTTCTAAGTTTCGCCATCTCTACGAAAGTCGAAATGCTTTTTACCGTTCGGTTGTATCTAGGAGTTCGTTCAAAATTTATCTACTCTACTTTCTACTTCTTCAAAATCGGAACATATATATCAAACACTGACGTAGTATTCCACATAACACCAAAACACTATACTGCACTTTAGTTGAGTTGAGTGCAACATAGTGTTTTGGTTTGATTTCAAGGAGATGCCGAAAACAACTACTCCACAGGAAATATGCCCCGACTGGCGTTGCATCGGCATCTCCATAGGGGTCGCCACATCAATTGTACAATAATTGTCAGACAGATAGTAGCACAGGCTCAAAGAGGGCACTACGGTCTGTTTCTCACCCCTATTAACATTCACGATGCCCATTAGGCAATCACGTCGCAGCATCGTTCAACGAGTCCACTACCTATGGCCCTCTAATGAGCGCAAAATAAGCGCGAAACCGGTCAGTGTCTGGTATTTGGTCTCGATGAACGATGTGGCGACTCCTATGGAGATGCCGATGTAACGCCAGTCGGGGCATATTGCCCGTGGAGTAGTTGTTTTCGGCATCTCCTTCAAATAAATAAGTAGGATTGTCCTCCTTAAAGACAATAGAGGTCACTGCTGCACCTGCAGAAAAGCAGGTCGTTATCTGTCTGTCAATTTGACAATAATTGTCAGACAGATAGTAGCACAGACCCAAAGAGGGCACTACGGTGTGTTTCTCACCACTACTAATAGTGTTTTGGTGTTATGTGGAAAACTACGTCAGTGTTAGCTTCACACCAAAAGTTCCAACCCCCTTCAAAAGAACAAATATATCCACATAACCGGTCTATTTTCTACCGACTTCCTTACCCCTGTATAACAGGTTCTTTAAAGACTTCTTCTTCTACCTCTTCTTTGTCATCGGTTTCTCATATCTCTTTTGCCAAAGCTCAACATTAATTTTGGTATATGACCCATCTATCTTAGTTAGTTAGCCTCTCTCGTATGAGGCCCAAAGTTAGCAAGCTCATTTCAATGGGAAGTTATACATAGGAAATATGTTAAATACTTATGGTTCGAATCTGATGATATATATCCACCCTAAGAAATTCCTCAATAAAATTTCCTCCAAGGATTTCAATTCAATGATCTCAACTCACTCAAATCTTTCAACTCACTCGTACGTGTAATTCCTTGGTGACTCTCCATAAAATTGTAACTAATATAATTGATTGTCGGATTTATTATACTCTCTATGTCTTCATATTCCCCACCTTACCACTCGGTCTTCATCAATGTTTTACCTTTGGACACCCTACACCAACCTATTAAGGTTTTCTTCGCTGTAGAGAATGGACTATTATCATCGTAAGAGTTAGTAGCAGAGTTTGATTGATATTTTCTATTATTGGAAATACTAGTGGACATTACTAAGTAATGTCCACTAGTGGCATCTTATGTGTTTGAAGTCTTCAAACACATAAAATGCCAGCAAATAAAAGCTCTCATGATACATTGGAGAAGATACCTCAAAGTTTAATAGTTTTATAATTGAGGTTGAAACTCTACTAAGCAGTGCTTTAAACCCTTCATACATTAGCTGGTAAAATAATTGGTATCTGGCGTTGTGCACTAATTTCAGGGAAGATATAATATATCAGTGGTTCATTTCTCATCCAAGATTAGGGGAAATAGATGCTGCTCAATTTTAAATCATTTTCATTAGATTAAAAAGTGTAACCTCCTAATTGAAACACTGAATAAACAGAAAAGAGATCGACGTTAAAACACAAACTCATAGGAAAAATTAAAAATTAAAACTATAATATCGAAAGAAAGTTGCCTATTCAAAAAACCATCGATGATATATTATTATCTCGTCCTGCATATAACTATTGAGATACACCAAGAGATTAACTTGAAATGTAACAAGCTGGTGAAGGTTTTAAGAACATATTATGTATGTATTATAAAAACTTATGCATACTGTAAAAAAAGAAACTGCATTTTCAAGCGAACATTTTTATTAGTGTATACACTTTCGATACACCCGATCCGCTCTATATTTAATATCTCCGATATCTTTCACTTTAAATGTTTACATTGAAGAACGTCACCGTAGCCGGGGACAAAAAAGCATTTCCATCGCAGCGCATTGAAAGTCCTTGGCCCGTGAAATCGGGCATATGGGGTCCCTGCCCCTCTGCCATATTAGACGCTTGTCATATTGTTTACATTATCTTCGTATTGTTGGACTACCGGGCCGATAGAGATGTCATCCGACCCCACCAAACCTTTTCACAACTGATAAAAAATCATTCGAGGGGCTAATTTGGGCACGGTTGTCGTTTGTTCGAACATGGTGTTTAATTATGTCGCCGCGGGATTAGGCTAAGCTGCATTCGCAAGTTTTCTGGAAGGGTTTGCCTGCAGCTCAAAGCTGCCGTAACAGTTGCTCAAGCGTATCTCGGAATCTATAGAAAAATTTGCGCGTTGAAGGATCTCAAACCATGTCAACTTTAAGATAGAACTTACAGCAAAAGTACGTTCTGCTGTTGTTAAAAATGCCAAAAAATCTTGATTGGTAGTTATGTTTTGATTTACAGCTACTAGAAATGGGAGAAAATCGCTCTTGCGATTTTCGCGATTTCATCGCGACAGAAGCATCTAGAATAATATTATTTTTAAGAAAATACAAATTTAAAAAATGTTGTATATATGGAATGATGATGTAACTATACTAAACGAATTTTTTTAAATATTTTGATGAATTGCAAGGGTACTCTATTCTTGACGGTAAAACATCATAATTTTTTAAGTGCTGAAAGTAGAATGTATGTTTCAGTAAACATTATTATCAATTTTATCAATGGGACCAAAAATATTGTAGATATTTATTTACCTTTGTAAGCTAAAATGATGAATTTAACAGACTGTCAAAATGAACGAATTAATTCCCAACTTTACGGGCAGAAAGAATAAAAGCTACGGATAATGAAATAGAATAACTAAACACTAATGCTAATAAATAATTGGAATTAAAAAGTAAAAAAAAAGTTTGCCTCCAGCGTGACTCGAACTCGCGAAATCAGCATTATGAAATTTTGAATCCTACGACTTTCCCATTGCGCTACCGTGCCTGTTGTCAAAAATTTCCCTAAGATGTTTAAGTACGTAAACTGTATGTGTCAATCTGAAAAAATATTTTTTTCCGATTTTCTAATTGGAAAAGCGTTTCGCTTTCAGAAGTGTTTGGCACTCAGTACTATTGACTCCGTTAACAATATTTCTCGTAGAAAAATATATTGTAGAAAACCTATATTTGAAGTTTAATTAATTTGACAGTTTTCGTGAGAAGTGCTTGTCTCCTTAGTGCAATCTCACATCGGCAGATAAAACGACACGACTCGAGATTTTCGAAGACAAAATAGACGTAGAAGGAATTGACTTACGGTCTCGAAAATAAATCTCAAAGAATTAGAGAAAGGACGGAACTTTCGCATGAAACGGTTCTCGAAGCCGTAAAATTTGAAAGAGGGTCAAGGGAGTCCCGCGAAAAGTCGGGATTTCGGCGGGCGTGACGGGGCCATTAAGCGCGAGCACAAACGCCGGTGCCAGCCGTATCTCTCTCGCTGAACGGCGATCGACGAAAATTTTGCAGAGGTTTTTTGAAAAGGCGTTTAAATTGGGAAAACGCGTGGAAAACGGGACGAAAATACTCCTACACATTGCAGAAAGACCGGGGGCAACCTCCGATCGCCCGCGGAGATCGCTCCGCGATCCCCCCTCGGAGGAGATGGCTTTGAAACTTTGTGGATTCGGCGGCGGAATTTAGAGCGAGACAGAATCGACGCGTTTTAATATATATGGATGGATTTGTGGTGCCAATAGTCTTTGCATTTCAAAACTGCAATTATTATTTTTAGCAGTTGCCTTAGAGTACATATAATTATTAGATTTATAACACTAACGTAGTTCTCCACATAAGACAAAACATTATACTGCACTTGACGCAGGTTTCGCCAACCAAGTTATGTGGTATATGTGGTTATATGGTTATTGTGACATCTTCACACCAAAGGTTCCAACCTCCAATAGTTGGTGAACATTGTTTATGTCATATTGAAGCAAAAGGTAAGTCAACCATATTGAACAGAATATAGATGTAGAAATAGATATTTTAGACAAAGAATAAAATAACTGCCCAATTTTTAAAGGACAATAAACTTACTGAAAATGAAAGGTAAGTCGATAATTTAAGTAAAATTCTTTAAAATCCAAAGTTCTCAAGAGAAAAACTAACACGCCACATCTGGAGCTCTGCAATGTAATATTCCGACATCACTTCTTTGCATTAAATAAATATTTCAACAGGCTGATTTTTAAAAGCTGTAAACCGTGTACCATTTTATATCTGTGTCTTCCCACTTTTTCAAGTGTCATCGAAATTATTTTTAATATATATTACCCGTCTGAAAGTCTTGTAAGAATTTCAGAGATTTTCTTGATCGCGCTTGGCTTATATCACTGGTAAGCCACCTCAAAAAGTATGAGGTATACGAAAGTGACATGATACACACCCAGACATATACAGCTAAATTTAGAATGAAATTTATTTGGTAAAAGCACTCGTTCATTTGACGGAGAATTATGTAGGTAGGGTATTGTTTTTGTGTTTCTACAAAGTAACAATCAGACACAATATTATTTACTGTTTAATACATCTCTTATTTGTATAATATTTTCTAATAGACTAAAGGAAAATTCACAGTTTTAGCAATCCTTGCAACAATCGGTGACATTGGAAATGATACCTTCCATTGTTAAGAGTTAGGTATAGTCTTTATAATCTCAATTGAAACTGCATAAAAAATTCCAACAAACGACACATTTGCGTAAACAAAGAGGCTCCGTCAAGGTGCAGATGTTTCTTTTGTCGGAATTTTTTTTACAGTTTCAATTGACATTATATAGACCAGGGGTGGCCAAGCTGCTTGATAGTCCGAGCCATTTTTACTAATATTTATACTATGCCGAACCATACTATGAAACAAATTTAGTTAACTTGCCAAAAATTCCAGATTACAAATTATATCCGTAGCAAAAGTGATACAAATTGTTTCCTCCAGAGTACAATGTCAACTGTCCGTTGCAATAAAAGTTTACAAATTCAAAATCGGCTTGGAATCGGTCGATTACGGACGATTACGCCACTGTTTATGTTCGTCCGCGCAGTTTTCGATGAGTCATATCATTCTTAACTTGGACGGAAATGAAATTTGTTACAACTTTGCACTTAGTCTTTCATATTTGTCGTCAGTAATTTCAAAGACATTTTGAAACACATACGGAACGATAATAATTTTTTAAAATATAATAGCACACAAATGAAAAGGAAACTCGGGTACATTTATCGAGAGCCACAAATAATCCTTCAAGAGCCGTATGTGGCTCGCGAGCCGCAGGTTGGCCACCCCTGATATAGACTATACCTACCTAAATAGTTTAGATGATTTTCTAAAATACTGGTAATAAAATACCAAAGCCATATTTTTCTATTGCATTAAAATACTTTAAAAACTTTTCAGTAGCAATTATTGAAACTCATAAATCAGGATAATAAAACTATTGCTGCCATGCAAATATTTGCACCTGGCTCACTTCACAAATACTAGTTTACAACGCCCCCAATTTATACAGATACAAAGACACTTTATATAGTAATATTTACCTAGTAGAAACACATCCATTGACTAACAAACAACATAGAAACAAGTTTAGTGAGTCCGAATCGAATCTCCATATAATACGGCCAGAGCTTGTGGACATTATACATAAAAATTTATGATTCTTTTAAAGTCGGCTGTAATAAATTTGTTTACAAACACACACACACAGCACAACCGCAAAAAGCAAAATCTGATATTGCAATAATTCTTTTTAACGCGTAGGCCTCTTAACGTTAATAAAATTAATAACGGCGATAAGATCTGCTTAATAACATCGTTTTTTCTTCTCTTCTCGCTTTTCAGAGATCTACCTGGACCTGCAAATGTAGATATTAAGTTAAGTGTGTGATATACCGGCCTGCTGGGTCATTTGAATAGCGTGTTGAGTGTTCGCAGGATGTGAAAAGGATAATTTTATTATTGATTCTTTCTGTCACTAAGAAAAATATGCTATTAATAAAATATTACAATTTTCGAGGATATTTTATTGTTTTTAAACCGACATAGACGTACCTTAATTTATATTTTTGGGATTTTGTTTTGAAAACATGTTTTAATACGGGGTGTCCCATCGAAAAGTATCACATTTCGCCGCCTTATATCTCGAAAACTAAAAGAGATATCGGGATGCAGTTTGGACAGAACGACTTAAGTTTTTTTTGGCACTGTTGCCAAATCTCCAAATATATTGGTAAATTTTTTATTGAATACGCTCCTCTTTGGAGTAAAATTACTTGCTTATATTAAGTGGAAAATCCTGTATATTTTGCCATAATCAGAAAGCCCAATCACTTTACTTTTCAAAAAGGTATACATTGTTTACATTATCGTGAGAATTGGAGCCACAAAATTAAATTTGTTAGAAGTACTCTTATTTGGGTTATTACGAATGAAAAAAGTACTTCCTTCTTTGTAAAATTATTTTTAAGTTTTTGTACACTTATTTTAAATAAAATACCCTATATATTTTATCATTTTAAAATCTCTGATCAAACTTGACGTGGAACTTGACTGCATTTGCTTTTTAAATGAAAAAAGATAAGGGAGAAAAAAATAATTCTTTAATAATCGGTAGGAACGAGTGTTGTTAACAATAACAACAAAGCACAATGACAGCAATAAAAATAACAGATAAAATAATCAAAATAACTGTATAAATAAAAACTACTTGAATAAGTTAGAAAACAATTTGTTTTAACTGCCCACCATTTACTTCAATATACAATTCTGCATCCTTAGCAGTAAATGATCAAAAGTGTGTGATCCTTCTAATGTGAACATTTTTATATCTATACTTTAAATATTTGACACAACTGACAATACAGTTTATTATTGTACTTTTGTTTTTCATGGCTACTGTGAAAACGAAGGCCAGCTTCACAAACTGTTCAAGTAAGAGGTGCTCCCATTAAACTGAATTTTGTGGCTCCAATTCTCAAGATAATGTAAACAATCCATACCTTTTTGTAAAGTAGAGTTATTAGGCTTTCTGATTATGGAAAAATACACAGAGTGTTCCATTTAATATAAGCAAGTAATTTTACTTCTTGGGGGGGCGTATTCCATAAAAAAACTTACTAATATATTTGAAGATTTGGCAACCATGCCAAAAAAAACTTACAAAAATCCTAAGTCGTTTTGTTCAAACGGCATCCTGATATCTCTTTTAGTTTTCGAGATATAAGGCGATGAAATATGATACTTTTCGATGGGACACCCTGTATTATAGCAATCAACATTTTTTAAATGAAATAAAACAAGAACTTACTTAAATAAAGAATAACAATAATTATTATTGATTTTTCCAAATTATAAATATTTTTTGTCATTCTAAAGTTTTTGCATTTCTACAAGTTTTCTACATTTTTAAGTATAATATAGTACAGTTTCGTTCTACCAAACAGTTTTATTAATTACTAATATCTTTGAGGCAAATGTTTCCATGGGTGTATAAATTTAACGTGATTACAAATGTTTTCAAAACTTTTAATAACCCTGTTATATAAAACTTCAAGCAACGATATTAATCTTACAAAATAATTCTGAGGCATATTTAAATTGTCAAATAAATCCAAAATTGCATTTTCGTAGGTTTATAGTAGCAAAATAAAGCCGATTCATTCAAGCCCTGGTGGGCTTTACAATATTGTTCACAAACTCACAAGTTTGTTTAGTGTGATATTTTTTTGATTAAATATCCTGCAAAATATCTTACAAAATTCGTTTCTAAGATGAGAGATGTTCTACTGGTCATTTATTTATTTTTATGTAACTATTTTCGTTAATAATCTAAATCTGTAAAAATATACGAGATGTCTAATTTAAAACATCATAAATTTCTATTTTCTGCAAACTTTTTTGCAACTTGTGCAAACTGTGAATTCTGCAACTGTAGATTCTGCAACTGTGCATAAATGTTTTTGTAGCTCCAGAAATAAGGACGAGACATGGTCCAATACATACATAGATGATTATATTTAGTAGCACAATTTCTTTACAACTCTGCTTTTTTAGCCGTATACACAAACGAAAAACTTTAGAAGTGAAAATATTACCGAGGTTCATCGAACTGCCAAATTACTTTCATCAGATCCATTGAAGCTTCTTTTGCGGTGAACAATTTCGATATTTGCTGCAAATCGATTCGGTCGTTACCCCAAAACCTAATGAACACCACAATCAAACAATAGCATTTTAATATGTACCTATTTCCAATTATGTATTTAGTATCGACAAAAGCTGCATTAAATTACCGTGATGAAACGATTCTTTGGGTTTATTTTCAGACAATGTGTCAAAATATCCGTTATGGATTTCCTTCACAGCGTGAAACTGAATGTCACAACTTAATTCGAATTTCTACAAAAAATTAATCCGAAAACACAATGGTTGCGCGACCCCAAAGAGACATATTTATTCAATATTACGGGCACAGTTACTTTAAATCTTGTAAGGGGACAGACAGAGAGGTGCGTGGTGATTCCAGCAGCTGTTTTGACTAGTGAGGAGGACAACCAAGTGTTAATAATGTTTATTATTGAGTACAATATGTGTATACTTATTTATCCTTAACCTATATGGGTCAATAATAAATCAATAGAAAACGTATATATACTTTTTGTATACATCCAGTAGCGACGGCACCACAACAATGTCACATTGGAAATAAAATACATGAACCAAGGTTGTAACGCCAATTATATGTATGAACAAGCAGGTTTTTGGAGGTAGAAGACATTTGGAAACGGTACCTTTGTGTATTCTTTATCACACCAGATGATTAGTACTTGGTCGTGCCCTTTGGTGAACTAACTGTCCCATCGGGAGCACTGGCGATGGCAAATATACCACTGAACAACAGTAGTAGGTAGTGCTTTTCAGTGGTAGACAATTTTTAACAGAACAATCTCCTGCCCGAAACAGCAAAATAAATTACGCTATATCAGGCCAGTTTTATTGAAGGATTGAAAGAATTTCGTATCAGAGAAGAATTTCGAAATAGAACACCAGATATTATTCAAAATGTAATTTTGCGAACACACTGTATACATTAAAATTTGTATTTTTTCACAACAGTACTGAGAAATGGTATATGGTACACATAGATGATGCTAAGCACTCCTTTAAGTACTATATAGGTTCATTTAGATGGGTGTTTCAATATTCTAAGCTGCACTGCACTGCACTGGTTTAGATCAATATGATCTAAACCGGTAAAATAAGCTTTTTCGATGTAATTCAAAAAAGGTTATAATTTAAAAGCTATTTGAGGTGTATACAATACAGGCACTGAATATAAAGTACAAACTACTAAATATTACCCTGGCTTGTATCATTCCTAATAATAAATGTATCTCTCCCTAAAATAGCTGCCTTGAAATGTATATAGAAACGCACATTTTATTAAATATTACTCAATAAAAATGCCTGTTAATTAGTCGAAATACACATTTTAACGGGAAACAAGCCTAAAAAATGAATAAATTTAAGAAACTAGATTAGGAAATAAATGTTAATTACATGAAAGAATTCTTGGTAGCACAACTATAGTATGTATGTCGTAATTAATTCAGAATTTTGTATTTCAGATATAAAATGGGTGGGAGCTCATAAACTTAATAGCCTTTTTATGCAAAATTTTAGAAATTATTTATTTCTGTAGTTTATTGTATTAGTGAGCTGCTTTATATAACCAAAATAGTACCTGTCGATAGATATCTTGAATATATTAGAATTATTAAAAGAGGTACACTGTCATGTTCTGAATAGAAATATATAAATTATGAAAAATAGCGTGGTCTACATATTAAGCGTTCTTATCGAGACGGCAGGACCGGACTTGAGCATTTGGGCACTGGAAAAATATAATCAACTTTACACACATTTACCTACACCACACAATCATTGGATCATCATTGTTTAATAGAAGAAATATAAGACAATATACAGTGTGCTTCAAATTGAATGTAATAACATTGGCATCTATCGTACGCTATCACGTTTCGAACATGGAAAACCATCATCAAACCCATCCGCGTCAGTCTGTATGTATTAACAAAAGAATAACGAAAAAGAAACAAATCATTAAGAATAAATAACAATTAATTGACAAATTAACAAAACGAATGAACAAAAATAAAGAAAAATTAACAAAACAACAATAAATTAAAAAATAATAATGAACGGTTAATGAAAAATAATTAGTGGAACAATAAACAAACCATAGACTATAATAAGTCATTGAACTCACAAGAAAAAATGCTGCCAAGTGACGTAAGGATATTGATGGGGCCGTATTATTAAAAATGAAGTTGATGATGGTTCTGAAGAGAGGAAACGTTCCTTAAAAAACTATTTACACCGTTCGATAGAGTGTAAAAAGTTGTTATGAGACAGTGTCCTTTTTTCAATAGCTTTTCAAAGAGGCCTGAAATTTTACAAAAAATCACTTTTTGGTTGATGTTTTGGGAACGTCTTCATTTTCCTCATCAACACAACAATGAATGAAATTGTGTTAAAACGGTCAAGTGGATAAAGCTTTACCAAAACATCTTAGCCGTGACTTAAAGCGTTAATCCGCCAACAATGAATAATGTTTTATGTTATCCAGATAACATTTTTTATCTTAAAATATGTGCAGTACGGCCCTGTCCAGGCCAACTTTCCATAAAATCGTGGCATTTATCATGGAGTTCAAATTTAAATTACAGGCATTATGCATTTCAAAATTACATTAAAAACCGAGTTAAAAGCCCACTGAAAACCATATCCATATACCGTTCAGGTCAATTTAATATAAACTGCTACCGTTTTTATCTAATAGATAATTACGCATTATTTATTTGTGTCAATTTACATAATGTCGAGTTAAATTTTTATGCCATATTAATAAGTTGCAGAGGACATGTCATAAATTATTACAAGTACACCGAACGTTTACTTTTACCAACACACCGTGAAACAAGCCATAATTTTCAATTAATATCTGTGTCGTCTATTTAGATTTAATGGTACAACTATACATTAATTTATATATAATGCCAGCATATCTATATTCGACTATGTCTTGTCGGTCTTTATTTCATTCAGGAACAGATAAATTATTGTAGCTGGGCGTGCCGTGTCAAAAGGACAGTTGTTAGTTATTATATATTACTCTGTTTTGGCTTTTAAAAACGAATTAGTATGAAATGTGACATAAAACCTGAAAATTACTGAATAAGTAATTAATTTGAAGGTATTTTTTTACCATAATTATGTAATAGAACAGATAAGAGTAAAACATATGTAAAGTAATACAAAATCAATTTTTATCAGTGGCGGCTCGTGGGTCAGTAAATAGGTGACGCGGACTGCGGACTGAGGTGCGGGCTGCAAGTCCGGAAATGAAAACAGCACCGCAGGTGAAAATTTCAAGCAAATTCAAGGTCATTGCAGTTGCCTGTTGCTTCTTTAAAATTGCCACGATTGTTCGAACACTCCGATTCAATGTGACCTCCAAATGCCAACTCTTGCCTGCATAAATAAATCGCTGCGCGAATAGGTAATTGCATAAACCGTCTATTTAAAAGGACGTCATCGTTAAATTGTTTAATATACAAGGTGTCCACCTAGTGCGCGTAAGTCCAATATCTGGGTTAATAAAAGAGATAACTTAATTTTTTTTCCTACAGGGTTGTCTAATATCCCGAGCTGCACAAAATGAAAATATATTAACATATTCAGGGTGTTCAGTTTTTCCTGGACAGATACCAACTTCGTTTTTCTAAATGGAAATATATATTTTTTATTGCTTTTTCGAACTAAACCCTTGATTTTAGTAGGACTTTCATCAGCCTTCCCTATACCTAACTTAAACTGTTTTTGAAATATTGACGGGTGAATATTGACATTTTTGCAACTTTGACACCCTATAAAATCTAAACGGTTTGAGATCAAGCAAAACGGTTTGCACATTCCTATCTTAACTTTTTATAAGCTATCGTTTGATACTAATTTCAAATGTATCCAGGAATTAAAAATTTTCCGAAAATTTTGAAAATTTTTAGAAAACCCTGAACCCAAAATTTTAGTTGGTAGAACACCCTGAATATGTAAATATATTTTCATTTTGTGCAGCTCGGGATATTAGATAACCCTGTAGAAAAAAAAATTAAGTTATCTCTTTTATTAACCCAGATATTGGACTTACGCGCACTAGGTGGACACCCTGTATAGTCTGGAATTTTCCCTCAAAGCGTCTTCGATTGTATTGAGGTTTCTTCTAAATTCTGCGAACATTAATGCACACCGCCGTATGTTCTAGAGAAGCATCGTGCTTACGACAACCTCGCGTAACATTCCCAAAATTGTTAAATCCCTCCTTATTCCATGACACGCCTAATTTTTTTACACCCACAATTAAACACGGCATACAAAAAAGTTTTTTTAAATAAATACTTCCACACAACCGCTTATACTCCGAATACCACTCATTCCGAACCTTCCGAACGAACACTTTGTCTTTTGACTTTACCTTTTTTTCGAAATCGATAGAAGATACAGGTCTCTCGCAATTTAAAAAATCTTTTTTGTCCTCATTTTTTCAATTAGAAAATGGTGTTTCTAATAAAACAGAAACTGGATCATACATAGGAAGAAACATGTCTACGGTTGATAGAAAACAATGATTATTTATTATTATAGGAATTGTTTTTTAACCGGCGCGGCGTCACGTATAGAGGCAAACTGGCTAGGACGGTAGGAGTGATGTGATGCGCAATGGAAATCCGCGGCACTCATTCGCCCACAGGACAGTTTAGTCACGTATCCGCCTGTCGTAGAAATACCACCTGATGGCGATCTGCGTCACCTGTTTATTATTATAGGAAAGGAACGGTACGGGGTTTAATATTCGCTCTCAACGAAAGCGATGTTTTTTTAGAAGGCGTTCAGCGCGCAACGTTTTATAATAATTATTCTGTTTATTAACTATATAAATATATCTATTATCTATATAAATGTAAATATATCTAAATTACAAAATTTATATGAAATTAAAAATAATTTTAAATGATACAACCAAACACGGAAATTTTAGGTGAAGCGGCGCGTCACTTGCGTCACTTGCGTCACCTCGCGAGCCGCCACTGATTTTTGTACACCTTTATTAACAGCAAAACATATTAAATATATTTTCTGTAACAAAATTTATTTTTTGTAGTAGTAACCACATCAAAAGTACCACCTGTCAGAAATACTTCTGGTTGTTTATCAGTTCTTGTGCACATGTTGTATATATTTTACACATTTTTTATTTATTTGATGCTTTTTAGCATGTTTTATATTTTGCTTATAAATTAATGCTTATAATTGAAAATGTAAACATCGCCAAATAAAAAAACAATAATTAGAATATTTCCCAATGGCTTTTAGTCTTTTTTTTGGCGAACAATTCCTTGCGATAGTCTGGACACGCTCTTAGTGAACCACTCACGTGTGTACTAAGCTTTATGTGAAGCTGTATTATTTTACTGATATATTGGCGCAAAAACATAAGTCATAATTTCTGCATAAGCGAAAGTTTCAGAAGAATTTACATAAGAAATTTTTTCCATATTTCGAGGAATTCCGCAAGCCCGTAACAATCGTAGCGTACAGTTAATGAGAACGATATATATTTCATTGGAATTGCACAACCGCCACGAGCAAGAAACGATGAAAATAAAATGAGTTTATTATTTCATAAAACACCTTTTTATGCCGTGAAATATTAAAATAATTGTAGAAATAAAGGAATTTTATAGCTGGTTTATTGCCGTTTCTTGGAGATATGATTCTTAAAACAAAGGTTTCTTATTGGAATATTGACTGTGTCGAATCTGTTTCATATTCTTTACTACAATGTTTAAAATACATACAAAAGGCATACCTTATACAGGATGCTGTTAAAATATATCTTATCTATTTTAAATGCTTGCTGAACTCTTTTTGATAATATTGCTTCACTATTGTTATATGGAGCAAAACCTATATATTACATAATCTTTGTATTAAATACTCAACAGATACCCTATACGTGATCCTTTTATGGAAAATAGTATACCGTAGTATCTACTATACTTATTTTAATTGATCAGATCTACACCAATACTTTCTTTGGTCGCACTACATTGATGAGGAACAAAAATGCCGAAACATCGATATCCTTAGCTGAGGTGTGGTTGAGTATTAAAATGATTGTAAAAATAAAGGGATTTTATAGCTGGTTTATTGCCGTTTCTTGGAGATATGTTTCTTAAAAAGGTTCTTATTGGAATACTTACTTTGATGAATCTGTTTCATATTCTTTATTACAATGTCATACATACATACATACATACATACATACATACATACATACATACATACATACATACATACATACATACATACATACAATACATACCAAAGGCAGACCTTATACAGGATGTTATTAAAATACATCTTTAGTTCATCTATTTTAAATGTTTACTGAACTGTTTTTGATAATATTGCTTCACTGTTGTTATATGGACCAAAGCCTATATATGACATATCTTTGTATTAAATACTCAACAGAGACCCTATACGTGATCCTTTTGTGGAAAATAGTATACCGTAGTATCTACTATAGTTATTTTAATTGATCAGATCTACACTAATGCTTTTTTTGGTCGCACTATATTGATGAGGAACAAAAATGCCGAAACGTCGATATGCTTAGCTGAGGTGTGGTTGACTATTAAAATGATTGTAAAAATAAAGGAATTTTATAGCTGGTTTATTGCCGTTTCTTGGAGATATGATTCTTAAAACAAAGGTTTCTTATTGGAATACTGACTGTGTCGAATCTGTTTCATATTCTTTACTACAATGTTTAAAATACATACAAAAGGCATACCTTATACAGGATGCTGTTAAAATATATCTTATCTATTTTAAATGTTTGCTGAACTCTTTTTGATAATATTGCTTCACTAATGTTATATGGAGCAAAACCTATATATTACATATCTTTGTATTAAATACTCAACAGATACCCTATACGTGATCCTTTTGTGGAAAATAGTATACCGTAGTATCTACTATACTTATCTTAATTGATCAGATCTACACCAATACTTTCTTTGGTCACACTACATTGATGAGGAACAAAAATGCCGAAACATCGACATCCTTAGCTGCGGTGTGGTTGAGTCTCCATTTGTATGCTGTGTCACAAATCCATTGTTCTAATCTATTTACCCATAAACCCCATCTTTTTGTTTAATGTATATAATTGCCCCACCATGTCTCATATTGGTAATAAAACGATTGAGTTATGTATAATAATATTTCTACCAAGCAGTTATATCGAATTTTAAACAAAGCAAATACATTATTGTCGCACCCTAACTAAATTATATTTTATTTTATTCCTATGAGTATCCCTCAAGATACCCTAATGGGACCAGTGTTTATTTGTATTTATATTCAAAGGGGCAATGCATTGTTATTCCGTTTACATAATCAATGTAATTGTATAATATTACAAAACATATACGGCACTCAAATATTTGAACAGGATCACGTAATTATTTATTCAAATTCATTGTATTTGTTTGAGAATATGGCTACGATTTATTTGCGTTTAAACGATTTGTGTACTTTGGATGCCTGTTATTTTCCACCGAGAAGGGGTCATACTGAACTCTCTTATATACGTACAATGAGATAAAGTAAAATAGTTTATTCACAAACATTTATATAATAAGGTTATTTCTGACTTTTTACAAGTTTGAAAATTACTCATTAATTTTACTTCTTCCCTGGTCGGGAAGTGATCATTTTCCACCCAAGGATGGGAAGTAAAACTTCTGAAAAATACCATTGTGATGATGTTTGTATATTCAGTAACGTTAATTTTGACCAGTCATCAGTTATAGAAAAACCCTTTATATTTCTTTATACAAAATCAGTTTACCATAACAATAAGTTGAATTTTAGTATTTTTTTAATTCAATCTATAATTATTAATTAACTACGTACCTATATATGCGAAAGCATTTAAGTGAAAATCTTTTAGGTAGAAATGTCTCCTCATACATCAATTTATATAAATTTAGTTATTAACACGCAACTGTCAATGTGACAGTAAACAATTTATGTATTTGACATGGCCTCCCTACGATATTTTTAAGTACCGTAAAAATACACTTGGTCAAATAAATTAATTTTGTCGCTAATAGCAAATAGATTTTGAATAATCGCTAATAGATTTGGAATACAAAAAACTGTGAGGAGACAAACAATGAAGACACTACAATAGCACATATGATGATCTATTTTAAAGAATCACTTTAGTAGCGGATCCAGCAGATCCAAATGTTAACAGCAGAGAAAATCAGATAAATATATTTAATTTGTGCCACTAGACCTGACCTGCACTCTACGGGAAGGTCATAAATAAAAAAAAATGATTAAAACCAGACTCCACGTAAGGACTGATTCTACCAATTCAATAGAATCCGATCCAATATTCCTTGATTCATGAGTAGATCCATATTGCTTCTCAATGTGACCCTAAACTGGACAGTTGAGGTTCCAGACATGAATCCAGTGGAAATTAGACAGCTTTGTAAGTGAAATCGTGGTTACTCAGTTTGGAGATAAAACCAGATTGCAGAAAGCATGTTAAAAACAAATTTTGTCAGTTATTTTGCAGGGATAAGTATTTGCTTTGTTTCATATAAAAAATTGTGATCCTTATACGATACTAAAACATACTGTTTCAAAATAGAACCGTAAAAATATAAATTAATTGAGCACCTACCTACTTCAATGGAAAAGCAATAAAATATCCCCTTAAAAACGTATCCATTTTGGAACAGAGGTCACCAATCCATTGGTAACTGCATCAAATGTGCCGCCTGCGAGATAACCTTATGGTTATTTATTATTCTTGTGGTGATATTATTAACCAATAGTGAGGTTGATAATAGAAGACTGGAAAAATATCCACTGATTGAAACTAGAGGGGAAGAATAATTATTGTTGTGAGTAGCTTCAATATAATTTGTTTATTTATAATTATATATTATTATTTATAATATAATTTGGGATTTATTTATATTATAATAATTGAGAAAGCTTATGTTTTCTTCAATTTTGAAGACAGTATGGTCTAAATTAATAGAACAAAGAACAAAGATTCCACAAATTTCTATAATGTTTACTACATTCTGTAGACTGTGTTTGGTTTGTAGGAGGCAAATGAAGAAAATTAAATAATAATTTTTTCTCTAAAACTATTGTTAAATTTGTCCAACGTCAACGTTAATTATTATGAACATCGTCCTTTCCACACTGTGGAAACACATACAAGACTTAAATAAATCGATTTAGATTTTTTTGGAACCGACTAATAGTGCCTAACAACCGCATCCTTTGATACCTCTCAATTAGAGAGTGGCAACAAGTTCAGCGCAAACGTATTTCCACCTAATTTCCATTCAGAAGGAGTAGTCTACGCCTATTTTTAGCCGTTAGTGTGTAGTGGAGTATGGGAATTGTATTCTACCGTGGATAAATTTGGAACTGCACGCCATTGTGTGTGTCTTTGGCCTTAATCACCTAATTTACTAAACCCAAAATAAAATGCAGACAGACACAACATTTCTTTGGGAAAAGTGACTATTGTGGAGCTTGGTTCAGTAATACCCAGTTCCCCCTTTTCTTTAGAAGCCTCGTAAGTAAAATATATTCATAAATTGACAGAGATTGGAATAATATTTGATGATTTAACAAAAACTTTAATAAGTCAAGGACTATAATATCGAAATGCATGAGAGGCATCCATGGCACCTTGATTTATATATAACAATCACAAAATAATCATAATTTATCCACTAGATATTGATTTACAATCAATACTATTTTCTACCATCAAACGAAATTTTGACAACTGGTAGATGTCAGAGTTGCTCTCGGAACATTTTTTTAAATAGCAAATTTACATTTAATAACATTACAGCTCTGGAGAGGGTTATTATAGGCTTGTTTTGGGCTAGTGTCAACCAAGAGTTCGTTCTGAATAAATTATTCAACCTTGGTATACGGGGTTCCCTACTACATTGGGTTGAATCATATTTGAAAAATTGAAGGTTGATAGTAAAAATTGAAAAGCAAAAATCAAACGCGACTGATGTTTCTCTCGGGGTACCGCAGGGCTCCGTGACGGGACCACTAATTTTTTTACTTTTTATAAATGATCTACCAAGTTTTATTAGCACTGGAAGAGTTACTATGTTTGGGGATGATGTCTCTATCACTGTGTCAGCAGATACCCCAGAGGAGTTGCAAGCTAGGGCGAAAATAATATTCGAGGAATACAGTTCGTATTGCCAAAGAAATAAGGTCATATTAAATGAAACCAAAACAATATGCTTAAATTTCCATATTAGGAGGGAACTACCGAACACTTTCAATGTTTTTGAGATTACACCGTCACCATCTACTAAACTTGAACATCATACAAGATATGAAGGTGAACTTTTAATACCAAAGCACAAAACATCGATCTTTGAAAAATCCTCTCACTATAGCTTTGTTACATTATCATTATACAATTCTTTGCCGCACGAATATAGAGTTATAAGTAGTTATAACAGTTTTAAAAAAGCAATAAGACATCTTCAAAAAGCCTATTATATAGTGTTGACGACATTGTTTGCAGATAGTATTCGTTTTTGGGTACCTTTGGGTATATATTGTATGTATGTGTGTGTAGGTATATACTTATGGATTTTATTATTGAATATGTAATTTTTAATACTTATTTATTCATGTTACCTATTCTGACTTGCCATATGTACAACTGTATTATTTGTGGCCAATAAAATTTATCTATCTATCTATCTATCTATAATAAAAAGCCAAACGTTATAATACAAGTCAGTCTTTACGTAACTGATCTCAGCGCCTCTTTAATTGATAATCGTACCTATCTCCAGGAATCCAGTGGACAATATCCTTGCAATTATTGTCAGTCTACCTTTACAAATACCTTTGCGCTTTCTAAAAAATAAAACGACACCCACATTAAATAATATCTCGGAAACAGTTGTCGCACAAAGAACTAAAACGGGAAGAGTATCAGGGGAATACAAACTGTTACATTTTAAAAAATTGAGTTATTGCCTGTTTGCCGTTGTAAATTATCCCTAACTGCCACCTGCCCGGCAGTTACCGAAAAATTATACAGTCCGGTCATGTTGTCAAAAGCATAAATATCGTTCACCGACCTGCCTCTTGGGACACCGTAACAAATTTGAACTGAAAACATTCGCTTCCATTCTGCCTCTGTTTCGGTGTGTAGACAAAAATTAAAGCATTGGAAATATTTGAATAGTTTAGTGGACATTCAGCTGCTTTCGAAAATATAAAACAATGTCTGGATTACACTTATTAAATATATTTATATAATTTTTATAGTGTATTCTTAATATGATTTATTGGCTTATTTAACTGTTTATATCTTTCTTTATGTAGGAATTAAGCCAATAAGTTAACTAGGTGATAAATTATTAATGAAATTATCAATATTATGGTTGAATAAAGTTTTTAATTTTCCTCGTTACCTATAATCCTAGGTACGCAAAGAAATTTTTAAGATATGTTGAAAACAACTACTTTCCGTGAAATATGCACCCCCCCAAAATTGAAATACAACTTAGTTAACTTTTTGGCTATAAATATTTATATACCTTGTGCAATTAAAGTGATTATAAAGACTGTAAAAGAGAGTTCCATATCGCTAGGCCTTTCTCCAATGCACAGAGTGTTCCATTTAAAAAATGCAAGTTGTGGTAAACCTATATTTTTTGTCCTGTATTTAGGCCACCAACATTACAGTAGTGGTAATTATTAAAATTTTGATTAAAACAAAAACTTTATCTTGGTTTAGGCCTTCTTTAATTTCTTCAATTACGTTATGAATATACAAGAGACAGGTGACAGCCTATGAAAATCTTAACAATTATTACAATATTAATAAAGAGCATCGTCATATTACGCTATATTTTTATCGTTATGGATCAGACTCATTCCATTGTTTTATTATTGGCATGAGGAAGGTTTATAGAAAAAAAAGCACGCTAAAATAAACACCTTTATATGCAGACTCAACAAATTACATTTACTAAACAGTGCGCATTGTTTGTGTTTTGTATTACATTGAAAAAAACTATTTGTAAAGGAAATCACGGTTGACTGCTTACGTTTAATTCTGATATTCTATAATAAATTTGTCATTCAGCTAACCAGAACCAATAATCGGCATTTTGCATTAAAATAAAGGATTTATGGTTATATCTAGAAATAATTATAAATTGAATAGATTTTGTCTTACAACATTATTATTTAATATTTCGTTAATTAATTGGTCACAAGTAAATGGAGAAATCCCCTGTTGCCTTTTTTTAATTAATTTTGACATTTTTTAATAACTTTGGTGAACTTGCACCACACTGCCTTTGTCTTCGAATTAGTGACGAATTAGGCACAGCCAATCACGATGGTTAAGAGTACACTAATTGGCGATTACACTTTAATCGATAATACATTAAATTAGCCATTGTGTTGCTTAATAAGAAAAATGGGGCTAAGATGCAAACAATTAATTCAATTAAGTATCTAGTCTTGGGGAAAGGTATGACCGAGGTTATCGAGGGACTTACCCTTGGCGCTTGATGCGTGGTTATGACATACTATCGTCTAAATATGTGCCATATTCCAACACGGGAATCAATTCTAAGAGTTCGCAGATCAAAATTATTATAAAATGAACCAGGGAAGAGACCCTACAATTTAAAGTTAGGTAAATTGAAGCTCCAATAGGAGAGAGTAATGGTTCTGAAAAAGGATAATTTATAATTGTTCATCAAATATGTTGTACATATACAGGGTGTAAAAAATAGTGTACCGGACTGGGTACTGGTACTAGTAGTGGTGGTAAGACCTGGCAAGTAGGCCACAAGCGGTACCTTTTTGCCTACCCCTGTCGTTCCCTACCTAACTTCGTCACCTCTTCCCTCGTCGAACCTTCCCGACCTTCTAATGTAGGTCAGAATATCGGTCCATTCAAGGGAACTGACCTCTTTCCCTTGCAGCTCCCCGGCCCCCTATACGTCGTGTCTTAGTCTGCCGAAAGCCACACATTCTGCCAAGAAGTGGAAAGGCGTTTTGTCGCCCTCCTTGCACTTTGGCCAGATAGTGTCTCCCTCAGCACCCATCAATGATATATGTCTTCTAAACCTGCAGTGACCCGTTAAAACTCCCACCAACTGGTTTAGAGCCTTCCGGCTCCGACTTAACCACCAGGCAGTCTTGGTCTTGCTTGGCTCCACTATAAAGTTGCGAGCTTGTCTACAACTTCCACTCCTTCTCCAGTTTTTACTTAGTCTCTATGAGCCCAATCATTAAGAGCCATGTTGACCTGCCTTCGTGTAATGCCTAAAATCGGTTCTGGTTCTTGGCTGGGTCCCTGAGATCCGAGTCGAGACAGTTTATTGGCCCTTTCGTTCCCTGGGATTCCACTACGACCTGGTACCCATACCAATTTAATCTCTTTTCCTCTGACCAGCTTCAAATTGGTACTAAGGGCTGTAACTCCCTTAGCAACCATTTTAGAGCATAATATGTTCATAGAAACTTTTATTTTTATTTTGACGTAGTATTACTCCACGAAGTCCGATACACTATTTTTTACAGCCTGTATAGTCCCATATGAGAGTTATTTGAACCAATAAAACAAACGCGACATTTTAGTTGCCCACGAAGCGTAATGAGTTGATGATAGAGTGTAAGATATATGAGGAAGGAGTGGACAACCTTAAAATTTTACGGACAAATAAAACTTTCTCGAACTGTTACTGCATCGACCAAGTTCAATATTATTTTCGTTTTTATTGTCCTGTTGCTGTCAAGGTCAAAATAAAGCAATAATCTCAGTTTTTTGCAATATCTGCCTTCATGCTTTGTTATTAAGCAGAACCGATAAAGGGCACGAGAGCTTTTATGATTATTTTTATAAATCGCGTTGATTATATGTCATATACTTTACGGACATTCGTCCATAATGGACAAATTAAACTTAAAGAATAGCCATTACTCGCAGCTATATCGCTAAGCCCATTCTGTAAATTGATAAAATAATTAGGAAACGTAATTTAAAGAGACACTTCGAAATTCCTCGACTTTTCAAAATGAAAGAGAAAATCCAAAATTCATATTTATTCCATACGATCTTCGTTTCACCTGTGGTTCTGGTAAGGTTTTTAAAGATATAGGTATGCCAGTGGTTTATTCATCGGGAAATAAACTACAACAACTTTTAGGCAATCCAAAAGACAAATAGAAACTACGGAAAAGTCATGGATTTACGAAAGCTGTAGAGACTGCAATCAAAAGTATGTTGGACAAACTAGAAGGTCAATTCAAATTAGATTCAAGGAACATATGGCTCATTTCAAATATGGTAGAACAGATAAGTCTAGTTTCGCCCAATATGCGTTTGAGAACAACCATAACATAGATAGTAGCAATTTAATACTAATTAGGAACGTGACAAATTCCAGACAACTGGATGCTTTTGAGAGTTTGGAAATTGCTAAATGTAAAAATAGTACGAATGGTGGCAGAGGGCCAATCCCATCTAGCCCGCTTTATCGTTAGTAAATCACGGTTCACTGATCCGTTGCGCCGGTTTACTGATCAGTCGCGATGGTTCACTGAGCTGTAGCGGCGGTTCACTGAACCGTAGAAATAGTTTAGGTATAAATAGGACACAATGTTAGCATAGGTTTAGCTTTAATCATCTCCAGATGATGCCAACTTCGTTGGCGAAACGCGCGTTGAGTGCAGTATAGTGTTTTGGTGTTATGCGTCAGTATTAACTTCACATCAAAGGTTCCAACCCTTTTCAAGAGTAAATCTAAATTAAGTGTGCCAAATAAATTCGTTTGAGAAAACTAAACATTTAAATTCATCAGATTAAATATTTTTCGCCAAATACAAATAACTTGGCCACTTTAATCGGTGGTAAGGCATTTTACTTATTTCAATTAAATCCTTTTCTCAGTATATGCACTCAACTAAATTTCATCGGGAACACAATGTATTCGAAATCGTTGTGTTTTTGGAAATAGGTTTAATTAGTTTTACATGTAGTTTAGATTTATTTAAAGCAGCTTTATTCTGATAGAGAAAGAATTCAAGTAAATGAAGGTACTGGTAGTGGTGTTTTGTATTGCAATCCATAAAATATGGAGTTAAACGATGCCAGAATTACTTTAAACGCGATAAATTAATAAAGAACCCTCTATTCATCCCAATAAAACGCCGTATAAAATGGTAACCAGGCAAATTGAGCCTCGCTGGCATCCCAGCCCGCTTGTATTAGAATTTATACGAATTAATAAAGGGTTAAAGTCGCCATTTTGTAGCCGAACCCTTCCATATAATAATCTCATTAAGCGGGGTGTCTATAGAGACAGGCCAAGCGTAAGAAGCGGGGTTTACAAGGGGCGACACAGCCCTTTGACATCAAACCCACCGTTGGTCATAGCAGGCCGCGCATATGTAATAATATGCCATAGGATGGGGCAATTACTCGGTGGGGAGCTTTGAAATTTGATTTTTCGCCGGTACATGCCGAATATCGCGGCCATAATCACAGAACAGGGCAACATCCCTCATTCCGGTACAGTAGGCCGGAATTTCGGATCGGTTCATTTAGTCCGTGATTTTAAATTGAATTTCGTGAATTTTAATGTCCGGGGTTGATCGGTGAATGTGTTTTATTACGTTTTAATAAATTGCTCGTGGATTGTTTCCGAAAGGCAATCAACAGTTATTATGTAGGGAATAATTTAAATTCATTTGTAGGCATATTCAAATAATATCCTATAAATAAATTTATATATAATTTATAACGGGGGCTATAATTCGAAGAAAATACAGAAAATGCTAGAGTTGGAATAAACAGTTTTCATAAATCATGATTGCAATATGTAGGCAACCAATATTACAGTAGTGGTGATAGTTAAAATTTGTGTTATCATGAATTTTACCCTCTCTAGTCTTTCAAATGTAATGCTGTGTGTTTAGTAAAACATTCGAGCATCATAAAGAAAGGTACATGTTGGAAAGTCTTCTATTATCGTTTAAAGGACTTCTAGGTTGCGTTAATTATTCTAGTCCTTTAAAACAAACAGCTTGTTGAAAGTTATTATGTAGGAAACTGTTGAGATTATTTAGGAAGTATACAGATTGTCTAAATTAAGCACAGTCACTTGAAGGTAAAAACAGAATTTAATTGAAGAGAAAGAGTAGAAACAAAACATACATAGAATTACAGAGCGTCTGGTCTGTTGGACAAGTAAGGGAGAACTAGAGAGTACTAGAGACCTTAAAAAGCATTCAAATAAACCAGAACAGTTGTTATTGCTTACAACTTTTATTAAGGGCTCAGGCTATTCCGAGAAATAACTACAGGTCAAATATTAGATCCTAACCATATACATCTGGTTTGCTTGTTTGCCCTTTTAGGTGACACAAAAACTAAACTAAACAGAAATATATATAATATCCTGAATATAAATACAGATATACAGAGTGTATAAAAGATGGTCGTTTTTAACAGAAACAACTAAAATTCAGCTGTAAAAATATTCAAATAATATCCTATAACTTTCTTTATAAGAGGATCAATTCAACTCTAATCAGTGTAGAAGTTGGACTACAATACTGACGGAGGCTACTAAAACTCAACAAAATACACTAAACCCTAGAATTAGAATAAACAGGGCGAATGAGGATTGCAGTACGTAGGCAACCAACATTACATTAGTGGTAATGCTCAAAATTTTTTTATCATTCAACATTCAAATGCGAATGTTTTTACTGTGTTTTTACTGTCGAATTACGACTCTGGCAGGAATTTGATTAATATTCCTGTAAATAAATTTGTAGGATATTCTGGGTCACGTTAATGTTCTAGTTCTTTAGAAAAAAAAACCTTAATTTGATTTAGGTCCTCGTTAGCAGCTTCAGCTTTTACATCTGATAAAAAGAGACACGTAATAACCTACAGAAAAGAAAATGATAATTTATACCTCGTAATTTGAAAGCTGTTGTCAATTTTTTATGGGGATAAGCTTCTAATGTATAGGTATTGGTGATATAATGCAAAGTAGATAAATTTAAAGGTCCAAAGTTATCAAATAATGTATGGGCAAAATTAAAAATACAGATTGTGTTCGATAAAGTGTATTATTAAAAGTTTATTTGATTAATAGTGTACATATTCAGATATCTTTTTTAACGTATATAATTGGCACCTATTTGCATAAAATTTGCTAACAAAATAATAATCAAATGATATACAGTTAACTAGTGAAACTGAAAAAACTCATAAAAAGTTAAATATAAAATTGTGGGCTCAGGTGCTAGGATTTATATTTATTACGTGTCAAAATTCTATCTTAATTAACTAAAAAAGGAGGAGTCGTAAATAATTATCAACATCTAGATTTGTTCAATGCTGGCGTGTAAAATTGAAGTTGAATGATTAATAAATCATTAAGAAATAAATTAAGCCTTTGAAATATGAATAGAGGCTAATCTTCAAGAGGAGTAGTACAGCAAAATGTACTTTTTCAATTTACTCTATGTTCATAATTAGCCCATTGTTGCAATGTTCTACTAGTGAACACGATTCATTCACTAGTATTAATTAGTTGAAGAATCCCAATAAATATCAACGAATATATATGGATGAATTACCTATTGTTTGTTTCAACAGTTCAGCATCTCAGGTTTCTTCAAAAGATGAATGGATACTTTTCTAATTTTACTGTTAAATAACAACAGTAATAATGACCTATCTTAATGGAATATATTTCCCTTACTTTACAAAGCATCCGTAAGACAATTCAAGAATTTTATGGTGGTGGGGACAGTACTATTACGATCTATATGGACATCTATTGTTGACGTTCGGATGAATGTTCGGACGAATGTTCTTTAAGATAAATTCACATACTTATCTAAAATTTAAATTTCACTCAGTTGTGTGCCTTCCTTTACAGGGTCTTTTAACGAAAACTTGACCCCTCTTAAAATTCTAAAACCGAAAAAAAAATTGAATTCGCCGAGACTAGTGGATTTTTTGGGGGGAGTATTTTTGAAAGTGAAGCCAACTTGATATGTTCATCCCCCTAACCCTTAGCACCCTCAACTTTAAAATTTCAAATGGACCTACACTACTTCTAACACCTCATTTTAAAACCCTGCCCATTGCGAATGCACTGGTGTAGCGTTTTTGGGAATCTGTTGACATTTGACATTTGAAGTTTTTTATCTACTACACAACCACATTACTTTTTTGATGCGTCGACCAGTATTGTTCAAAATGACTCTCTACATCTTACAAACAATAATACAGTGCGTTTTCTGTTAAAATTTCTCATTCAAATTCTGTTCGAACATTACTAAACACATCTGATGTTACTAATCGGCAATTCAAATGACCCCAGAGGAAAAAGTCCAAAGGGGATAGGTCAGGTGATCTCAGTGGCCATTCGACGGTACCTCTCCAATGCTCTGGGAAATGGTCATCCAAAAATTTCCACACAGCAAGGTATAGTGAGGGGTGCGTCATCTTGTTGGAAAGTTATTTCATTTTCTATTAAATTGTCGTCACCCTCTAAAATTTCTGTTATCATAGGGCCAATTGTGTCTTCCAACATGTAAATAGGTATTCCCATCGAGATTTCTTTGAATACAAATGGTCCAAACATTCAATTTTTGATGAGTCTGTCTGAAATTCCCCAATTAAATTGAGAATTACTTTCACTCCAATAGCGACAATTGTGTGTAGTTTTTAAAAGACCCTGTATACATTGTGCTTATGATAACTATATTTGCATACTATAATAGATGGTCCAGCAAACCCTATATCAATATATTCGCCACTTAGCATTATATCAAATTCTAAAAAAGTGTCAAGGTTGTTCCATTTTTTAAAATAGGACAGTTGATGTCCATTTCCTTCAGAAACCGAAGTAATAAAGTGTGGATATTATTTTTAACCAAAATAGAACGTGAAGTCGTATAATTGGAACCAAAATTTCAAGTGCATATTCAAATGAGTTCCAGAATTAGGTCTACTGTCAACTCAACGTTACAACATCGCTTCAATCGTCATATTTTTCCTCCAAAGCTCATGGTTACTCGCTGGTATATACAGTTGAGCAACACCCTGTATAGCGCTGCAGACGTTTACTGAAAAAACGTAATTAACAAAACCCAGAGCGAACGAAGAATTATCTATAACGTTTCTGTTACTAGATAACCAAACTTTGAGGACGCAGTGGTAGATTTGCTGCAAAAGATATACGTTTGGCAACATCGCCGATGCGCACGGACATGACTGACCGTCATACCGAAACTGAGCCCGTCCTTGTCTTTTATCGCCGTCCCTGCCCCAAACTGGCCGAGACGATGTGGGCGCGAGTCGAACCTGTTCGGATCATTAAGAGACACCAGTAAATCTGTCATTTTTATTAGATAAAGGCCGACTGTCGGGTTTGATAATCTCTTTATGTCAACATGGATGCAGGTTAGGGAAACATCAACAATAATTTTATTTGTAAATTATGCGCAACGGCGACATGCCTTTTTCTCCGGCGAATTACTTTCGCTAATGGAGAGTTGAGGTTGGGCGAGGTTGTGGTGGCGTAAATAAGCCATTGGGACGATTATAAGGAGGATGGCGGCACGGGAAAGATACAATGTTTCCGTAGATTAAGATTTAGACAATCTGAATGGTTATTAATAACATTTAAAGATTAAGTAGTTCAATTTTCAATATAAAAATTCCAATTTATTAAATCAGTGTTTAAATTTAACCAGAATTGTTTATGACAGACACTTCATCACTGCAAAATTACAAGAAGGAAACCTATAGTTTTTATAAGAGGAGATGAAGATACCTCATTTTAAACTACTTGTCGACGTGTGTCCAATCAAGGGAAGAGATGTGGTAATTTGAAGGAAAAATTCAATGGGATTTGCACCTTGTGGAACAATTCATGGCCATATGGACCCCGACTATGAGATAAAATTGATTAGAGAACTTCAAATTGAAGAGTAGGTAAGCCAGAATATACCTGCAAAAGAGAAGAAATATCTAAGAGAAAGCGAGATGTTTTCTATTCATAGTTTTAAATCCAAAACCCAAATCTAGTTATTAATCAATAATCATTCAGTCTTATTTCTTTATATCTACTTAATTATAAATATGCTGACCCGTTTAAACCTTGCTGACTTAATTGGGTCAAAATATTTTTAGGTATGCTTAATTGTGAAGAGTAATAATTCAATTTTAGATCTTCCTTGCAGAAGGGGCTGTATATTAGCAATCGGTAGACTTCATTAAAACTATGGAACAACTAAAATCTGTACTCGTATATCCTGACCCTCACCCAATTGTGCACAGATGAAAAACCTATTTTGTTATGGAGATGATCAGAAGCTTACACTGCAGTTGCCTCCTTAATCTATTATACTTACAGATCTGACTTTATAGGATGTTTGAAAAACTCTTTGATAGCCTTTCGTGTATTTTAAGATTTACTGTAATAATATTCTCTAAATCAAGGAAAAACAGTAGGTATGAATGACATTTTATTTTGTCTCGTTGGGTGTAAGAAAATTTACAATACTGGGATCACCTTGTACATATTTTCTAAATGATAATATATATTTTAAAATTCTCAGGTTTTGTGAGTGACAAAAATAAATCCAAAGAATCAATTCAGTTTCCATAAGACATTATTTGTAATGTATTATAGTCGATTTTATGCCTTCACTGAAAATAAGAGAACCAGCTTTATTAATTCTTTGTCGGTAACGGTTAGAGAGGTTGAAACCGCGCCCGTTATTGGTAACCATTGTGAAAACGTCAGCAATGCAAAGTGCGGTAGGTATTACGAGTTTTTCTAAAACCAACACTGTGAATCTTTTTGGGTAGTGAAACAAGCTGCGGTCGCTATTTCAATATGAAAAAAAATGACAAATAGCTAGATAAAAATATACTAACGCACAAAAAATTGTTTGAATGAGACGTTGGATGGTTACTGATAATTTGGTCACTACTCTCTCTCAAAATAAAACTGGAAGAATAATATTTCAACTTTTTTATATGTACCAAGTTAGTGAAAATATATAATTAGCATACATTGAATCAATAACAATTAATATCATGTTTAGAGGTTTGAAGCGAGAGGATTTAGTTCAGATTTACATAAGAAGCATCTTAGATTGTCAAAATGCCCTGGAACTATGACTTTCTTTTGGAGTGACTACTAACTGCTTTTCTATAACTGTAAAGTACCTAAAAAACACTCACAAACTATTCTAATATAACACCACCAAAGGCGATATTTATCTTTAAAGGTTGCGGGAAAATTGTAACGTATTGTTTATTGTTGTATTGTATTGTTTAAGTTTTCTTCATCTTCCTTTTTGGTTTTCGTAAAATTCTCTTTAATATGGTTATATGTAATTCAGTTTATAAAATTTTAGTAAATAGTACTAGTACCATCCGAAATACACTGTTAGTATTGAGAGCATTGAGACCAAAGCTTCTGAGAAACACTTTCTAAACATTTTCAGTGAATTATACTCTTTCCATTGTTTTCTTGTATGTACAGTTCTGTAAAATTAAAATAATAATTTTTTATGTTGATATCAACACTACCTCTATAAATAATGTAGATGCTACAGGACGAAATTAAAGTAAATTATTAATGCCCCTTCGGCAAGGACCACCAGCTCACCAGAAATACCTCCCGAGCAAAAAACGCTTCCTAAAATACCTTGCTGCGCAAAAGAAGTGGAAAGGGATAGATCAAAACCCACCGCCTCTCAGTTATGAACGTCCATATATCCAGAAATTGACAACAAATTATGGTCCTTTGTGCACTGTGATCGTCCATCATCAATTAAATAGCGCAGCCAGTTTTTCTAGAGCTGGAACATAAGCAGTTATGATTTGATGAACGCGTTACACTGATAGCTGTCGACGAGGCATCCTCGGAGGTTTTTACCCGACAGCTTGACATACTTTTGCTGGGTACCACCGTACCTACCAGTTTCTGAAACCATGCGTGATTAACACCATCGCAACGGTCCAATGTCTATACCTAGGGAGGTTAGAAAGGCTACATTGGGCAGCAAAATCATATTTAATGAAGACAACTAACAATAGAGCCTTTTGAACTCGGGTGGTCTTAGTCGGTCATCAAGTACTGTAATTATAAAAAATATATTAAGGTTAAAGTGTTAGGAGTCGCAGGGTATCTACGTAAACTTAGAGACAAGATACTGTGTGATAGTGTGAATAAATATTCTATTTATGTTCTAGAACTAGTGAGGTTTTAACTGTTAGTATTGTTCAGATATCGATTTCAACATCACCTTACACAGCTTTGCGAATTATTTGTAATTCTCCGTCGCATGAAAATAATGTACCTAGATACAATTTTTATTTTGCAAATAGAATATTATGATTAATATATTAATTATTTCATACTGCCCAGTAAATTTACTTACCCTACCCTGATTTTCAGTCAGTAAATTTAACAATACAGTACCTGATACTGTAATGTTGTTTTCTAGCCACAATTTACCGGACTGTTATATTAAAAACTATATTTTTGAGTTTAAATCACTTCTTGACATTTATCCGCTTTAATTTAGTAAAACTAAAAGTAAGGCAAATATAAATAACGCTTTTTTACCCATTTTAGCTAAGCTACGATATTAGGGAATTTATTAAAAATTTCCTCTGAGCACTAAATTATTATACAACCAAAGAAAATTATGATACTTCAAAAGAAGGTTAATGTCATGTTAATGTCCCCTTGCATGTCCAAGTAAACTTGGGCACTTTATCGTTTACACTTTGCAGTAAAAAAACTCGTATTGTAATACCTAACCTACCGGAGTTGTACTGTAAAATACTATTAGGTTACAAGTCCGGGAGGTGAGGTATTACCCAATAATTAAAATAAATTCTCACAATATTCAAATTGCATCACTATTCATCCTACCAACCTTGACATGCAAGATGACATTAATATTCTTTTGAAGTATCATAATTTTCTCTGGTTTATAATAAAGCAGTGCTCAGAGAAAATGCATGTATGAAATAAAACAATGTATAATCTAATAATGTAATAAAAACAATTATTAAATAAAATTTCGGCAAATTTAGGCCAACCAATTCAAATATTTATCTGTATTAAAAACTAGACCATAGACGACATGTTATTCTATAGGTTTTAGAACTAAATAATGTATAAATAATTTAAAAATAGTTTTCCTCGTTAGAAATGTCAAACAATATGTTTGAGCGTTTTGTTATTTACCGTATTTCTATATTTAAAACAGCTGAATATAATTTGTGTAACTTACAATGCAGCATCTATATATGGAACATGATATTTTATGAAAACTTCGTGAATTGTTCAAACTTAATCAAATTATTCTCAGACTAATAAAAAAAAATTACTCGCTATTTGATTTGAGAAATGAACAAATTCCAAAAAACAAAAATGTATTTATTTGTTTTAGTTAAAAAAACTGAACGATTTAATTGCTACTAAAATATTATGAGACAGCAGCTTTTTTCCTGTTACTCAGCAGAATTTCATCTTTGTTATTGATGAAAGCGAAATCGATAAAAACAAGCGCCTGTATATTTAAGATGGTCTTAGTGACATTGCCAGATATTTTGCTGGTATTGGTTTGATTTAAGTTCATGGAAAACACAGTGTATTTTTATATAATACGCTCGTTTTTATAGCAACTCAAATATATGAGTTATAAACCATAAACTTAAATAAAAATTGGAAAAATCAAATACGTTATTCTTTATTTAAATAAGTTCTTGTTTTATTTCATTTAAAAAATTGTGATTGTTATGATATTAAAACAAGGGTCAATTCTGGGGCCACTACTCTTTAATATCTATATTAATGATATCACTCATGATCTAAACGTTAAATGCTTATTATATACAGATGATTTGAAGATTTTTGGTTCGATCTCAAGCATTGAAGATTGTCGTATTCTTCAACTCATTCTTTGTATTAGGCAGTTTTAACCTCCATGTAGCTCGGATCACTTCGAGACACCGTCAGACCTTTAACCAACCTACACCTCGTACGCGCCAACTAGAATCTCCTCCAGTTAATACTATGTGTCGTAATTATATGGCAGTTGATGATAGTATTGATATATTTGACACTAGTATAACTAGGACTAAAAGAGCATTCCTCAACGAATAGGCTAATTTATACTGTCTCAATATCATTTGTTTATGTATGTATTTTTGTGTGTATGTGTGTATATATGTATATATTTATTCTTCTTTGTTCTTATTTAATTTTTTTCTATTGTAGTTTTATAAGTTATTTCTTATCAATTACTTACTGATTATGCAATGTTAATATTTTTTCTCTATCCACCTATTGGTATTTACTGTTAGATAGTAGTAAATAAATAAATAAATTAATACATAAATAAATAAATAAATAAATAAATAAATAAAAATATTTTTTCAAAACAAAATCGTGAATATAGAAAACAATTAGGTGCGTCTTTGGAAAAGCAATCAATTATCCTCGAAAATACGACTCCCTTTTGAGACCGAGGTGACGAATCCATGGGTAATTACATTAAAGGTACCGTCTGCGAGATGTTCTTCTGGTTACCTCTATTTATTCTTGTGATATAACCATGACATTAAACTAATGAAGTAATAATGGGTCATATTTATAATGAATGTCAAATACTAATTAGAATCCAAACGGTGTTTGCCATAATAGTTCTAAAACTTAAGTTATATGTCTGATTTAATTCAATTTTACGTTTTTTTTTTTTTAAGAAATCGAGCAACCCTGTTACTGTCTCCCAAAGCCAGCCCTGTACCTGCATTTTATTATATTATGTTCCATTAATGCGTTGATCAAAATGAAACTAGACAGTGATCAGAATCCTCTAATCTAAATTGGAGTTCCCTTTAAAATACCTGCATACGAAGTGTTTCTAATTACTAACAAGAATTTAATCTATTTCAAAACGTATTCCAACAAAATAATACTCACACATAAAGTACCTCTACAGCAATAAAAACCGTTTCCCAATGCGACATACTACAGTTTTAATTAGGCCCTTAATTTTTTAAACAAACAACATGTTGCTTAATGAACGGGTAACATTTTATTCCCAATTTGTTGTGTTTATGTGAGTGTTTATTTTGTTATTTAAATAAACAAATTTCAAAACATCCTCGACAAACTACTGAGTTCAATACCCCAAAATTTAAATGTTATAATCTCTGTGTTGCTAAAACATGGTAAGGATTGTGTGAATGAACACATGAACGGTAAATGCTTTTGGTAATTCTACACTGAGAGAACATGTTTTGTGTATAAATGAATTCAATACTCTATGGGTTAGAGCTTATTTATTAAATATCTCTAAGGTATCCTTCCATATTTGTGTAGTATTGTTATTGTTGGAAGGCGGCGCGGTTACCCGCAGCACTCAGGTCTTTCGACCCATTGTGCCTGCCGCTAGTCGAGAGCTGTTGGAAGAGACCCGTGCTCTGCGCATAGGCCAACACCCGTTCTAGGGGAAGCTCTCTAATGTCCTGGGGCAGGAGAAATGCTGCAGCCAGATGTCTCTTGACCGTGAGGCAGGCACAATGACAGAGGATGTGAATGCCAGAGTCCTCGTCATCGTGTCCGCAAAACCTGCACCTTCTAGTGTCTCTTTTGTGTAGTGTTACGTTGCGCGTTAAATGAAATGTACGCCCAATGAAAAATATAAAATGTTAACCTACATTGTAAATTTATTTTGTAAATTGATTTTGTATATGATATAAACAGTAGGTACATTAAATTTTCTACGTAATCATTTTATCGGATAATTATGCGTCAAATAATAATAATTTGTTTCTAATTCTAATTGTACCTGTTTTACGTCTAAGCTAAATTTATATAATTACAATTAGCTCTATACATAGTTTATACAGTCTATACAGTTTTTTACTGAAGGTCAGAACGTTTTTCTACACAATATTTTTGTATGTGGAGTACTTTATGAAATAAAAAAAATTGTTATGCTGGTGAACATTTCAAAATACATGCCACTTCTTATCAATACGTAGATAATATTGAGCTAGTAGTATAACTACACATTTAAAAAGCCTAAATTTGGAACACTGTCTATTCCACAAGAATTAATGTCTTTTAATCTTGTGGAACTTGTCTCCTATATACTTGTGACAAAAACATGTTATACATACGAGTACTCTACGTCGGAAGAATTATTATATTCAAACGAACAATTTTGTCGGTGTGGATTCCTATTGTTTCTGTGCCGTTTAGCGGCGTGGTTTTAGTTATGTAACAAATCGATTATAGTAGCCGGGGGCGGGCAAAAAACCGTTCCACTTTGTAAATAAGGCGAAATCCGAACTATCTGCTACCGGCGTTACCAAAAAACGAGCATTTTATGAAAACGTGGAGTCGTGCGTTCACTTAATTGTTTTTTCGGCAACCACCTACCTGCATGGTCCTCCGAGTAAAAAATAAGGAAAAAATTGACGTCGAAGAACGGGATATAAATGTGGAAGGAAAGGAATTTATTTTTGTTTCTTGTGACTTATTCAGCAGACCAAACCTTTTCACCACTGCAAGAATCTCGAATTTCAAGACACGAATATTTATTTATACGACGTTTCCACCCTTTCCTCGCGTCTTTTTTAAGCAGAAAAATAATAGGAATTGAGAAAAATACCAAAGTATATGTAGTAAAAACTTGGACGGTGTAATTGAAAGGATAAAAGGTAACTGTGTCTTTTGCTGAAAATATATTTAATTTCATTGTTAAGCTTACTAGACCATCACTCAATCAAAATAAATACCAAAAGTCAATATATTATAATAAAATATATAATCAAAAGTCAATATCAAACTCATAGATATAGCATCACAGTGTTTTGTGTTGCTCGATATGGTCTACCCGAACTACCAGTTAATTGTTGTGTTATGATCAACTCATAATTACAGAGTTTTTAATAGTGTTCAAAGGTTGGCGAAAATATTGACTTAAGATTATTGTAACTATTGACCGAAGGTTAGTCATGTCAATGGTCAAATTATTGGTGTCGTTAGTTGCATTTCTATTTTTGGTCGTAACAAAAGTATGACTTACTGTTCATCACTACTTAATAAATATGAAGAAAATCAAATAGTTTACAAAGAAGTATTGGTTAAACTCTGGTCTTACATCAGAGAAATATTTTTAAACATATAATTGGCCTTAGAATTTAACTATGTAACCATGACGTTATTGGTTTATTGCGTTTGAACAGAAATTACTATAATTTACCGTTGTTGGCGAAAATATTGACTAAAAGTTGTAACTATTGACCAATGGTTAGTCAATATCAATGATCAAATTATTGAAGTTGTCAGTTGCATTTCTATTTTTGTTCGTAACAATATGACTTTCTGTTCTACTTAATAAATATAAACTTCAAATAATATGTGATGTTAAGTTTTCAAACAAGTAGTGGTTTAACAACTCTAGTCTTATATGAGTGAAGTATTGCTTAAGTTAATTGTTAAATAATTAATAATTAAGTTATTGAAGCTAAGCTTCTATTATAAAAAAAGATACTTTAAAACATATAATTGGCCTTAAAATGGAACCTTAACATAAAAGAGTTATAATATATATAACACATTTAAGTTGTATCTAGGGTAGATGTGTTCCAACTTGCTGGTATTTAGTGGTAATAGGGTTGTCTGCCACCAAAGACTACGTATATTGTCGGAACTCTTGTTATGTAGGTGATGTTATTGGTGTATTGCATTTCAGCAAGAATTGCTATTATATACCAGTGTAGGCGAAAATATTGCCTAATGGTTGTTGTAACTATTGACCAAAAGTTAGTGATGTTAATAATCCAATTATTGACGTATTATTGATACACTGTTGTAAATCAGTGAATAGCAAAGCAAAGACTGGATTTGCTTAACAAGAAAAATATCTTGTAATGTTCTAATAGACAATAGAATGACCAGCATGTGATTTTATTATTTTTGATAACTCTGGCATTATTTAAAAGTTTATATCCGGTTCCTTTACCTTTCAACGTAACAAGATTGTTCCTTGTTATAACTAATATATTTGCCTATCGATACTTGATAATACTATAGGAAAGAAATTTCAAATAAATTGAAAACCTGATTGAAAACCTTTTCTAGCACAAAGAAGAAACTTTTAAAAATCCTCTTGGAGTATTTTTAGAGTATGTGAATGAATGATACAACCTGCATGTAGTAAGATAATTGACTTGGTCAGTGACAAAACTATAGAAAAGGTCACTTGATCAAACGTTATATTGGCAAAGCTTATTAATATTTCGTCAAGTAAATTGTAACAGTTGCTCAGAATTAATTACAATTTATATTGCGTTTTATTTCTTCAAAGATTTCTGAAGCATAAAATCAAAAAAACTTAATTAGCAGATATTTGTTTTGCATCGATTATAAAAAATTATAAAATTCTGGTTTCAGGCGTGGTAAAACATTATATTTGTTAATTCTAACGAAGTTTATAGTTTTTACTCGTAAAAAATATTTATTTCTCATTATTGTCGTTAAACTTTTTTCATTTCATAATTTGCACTATTTCTTGTCCTTTAGTCAATTTCTTTGACTAAACAATTATAATAAAATAAAAAGAGTTTTTGCAACAATGATTCTATTCTGATTTCAAGTAGACTGTTGATTCTTTGTCGGTATTGACTTCCATTCGACCCGTTTTACGATTGATCGAAAATTCTTTTGAGAAAATGTCATACGAAAAATATATTTATTGCAGAAGACACCATGGCAACCTTGTCAAGTTTTTTTTTTTTAAATATAGACTGATATAAATAATATACCTACTTAATATGATTATACTATAATTTAATATAATATAATATAATATACAATAGCGGGATATAGAAATAAGCTCTACTACTTGATAGATGGGTTCTATAATAACACATAATTACGAATAGTACGAATCTACTTTAAATCCATATCTGTAACCGCCTTATTTAAATAAGGACTAAAACAAATTAAGCCAAAACAGCTATTCTCCTGGCTATAAGCCTCGCCGAGAGCTGAATTACAAATCAAAATTTGACGTATTTTGAATCAAAGATAGAATCAAAACACAAGGATTCAGATTGCAACGAAAACTACGAGGAAATACTTGGACCTCACATCGTAGGATGTCACTAACTGCAGACCGGATTCGATGTTTTTATGATCTCGTCAGTGCAATATAACTGGTCATACCTAAAGATGCGAAGACCCAAGTACTTAAAACAGTAGGTACGTTTTGCGTACGTACACTCTATACCATAGCGCCACCTTTCGGTAGTTCTCGCAACCAATCCAAACCCCAAACTAATCGTATGAGAATCCAATACAATGTAATATAATATAATGTAATGAAATATAACATAATGTAATATAACGTAATGTAATATAACATAACATAACATTAACATAATATAATATAATATCAATCACTAATTTGTTAGAGAAGAGCCAAAGTATCAGCCTGATATGTTTCAGAAAATGTGCATTACCTATGAGATTTATTACCTATGGTTGTGGTGGCGCTTTTTTGGAGTATTGTTTGTAATTATAAAAGTACGATTTTATGGTTTGCGATCACTTAAAATGTTGCGGACAAACGGTGGAATCACTGCAAAAAGCTGCAAAGAAATTGGCATAAATCGTTACAAAATCTTTCAATGTTAGCTAAACAGTGGCGAAGATTTTGCAAGAAATAATAAGGATTTAAACGAGCGAGTTTTACAAAAACGATGAACCGCAATGTTTGCTTTCTATAGAAAAAATATTTTATAATAAAATGATCGTTTTTAATGCAATAACTGCATGTTTTCAAAAACTGAGGAACTTGCTAGTTTTCCGTATATGATAATCATTTTATTTACCCATATTTTTACAAAAACAAAAGATGCAAAAGTTTAATTTTAGACTTTAAATTGGAACTAATCATGATGCCGAAATGTCTGATTCTTGTTATCGAAAATGTGATATTTGTGAAAATTTCTGTAGTATTTTTTTAGTTTAGTAATTTGTGATATGCGAAAAGTGTTTTTTTTTTCGTTAAATCACTTGTACTAGCGGCTAATTCATGTAAATCCCATAAAAGGTTCTTCATAAATCGAACTGGTTTTAATGTATTATATTTCATTCACATTTACTTAAAAGGTTTTGAGTTATTACTAGTAGATTTATCGTAATATAATAATACATTATATATTTTAATGTTCTCTTAAAGCAAGACATTGTCAGTGCCTATTAATATTGTCAAAGACTGTTATTAAAAAATATATTCAGCCTATGTCTTGTTGAAATAGCGATGAAGAACAGCCGTTTCTTTAATTTGAAAGTCATAATTCAATGAAAATTGTTCAATACCTCAAGAAAACCTGTACCTAATTTAAAACCCAGCTTAATTGTTTCCTTCATGAGGTTTAGTATTAAGCAAAATATACCAAAGTGACTAGTAAGACATTCTTCTTCATCTGACAGCCACCAGTGATTATGTTTGACATAGTAAGAAGTATAAAAAGGAGTTCTAATTTAATAGGGTTTGCCTGATTAAAAATTTACTGAAAAAACGTACATGGTTTTGAGTCACGTATTAGTTTTAGTGGCAATAGGTATATTTATGAGCAAGAACATGACAGATGACGTTGACAGAGTATAATAACGATCATAAAGTACACAGAAACTGGTTGGTCCAAATTTGTACTAATTTTGACTAATTTCATTGCTTTGTTTTGTCAGTTTATTTGTAACCATGCACTGAAAATGCATGGTTACAAGTACCTACAGAATAACCTAATTATTATTCAGAGTTTGACTCCTCTTTATACTTCATGAAGTGAAATATAAGTTTTGCATGCCAACAAACTCTATTTCCATCTAAGATTTCAGAGCAATCTTCTTCTTTAGCAAGTTCTGAAGCTAGGATCTCATTTATCGACCACATGAACATTTTTAGTTATGTCACTGTCATTGTTATTGTCAAAACTTTTCCAATTCGCTTCTTAGAGACAATTGCATTAACTACACAATAATCAATCCAATACCCATCCCCCTCTGTGTATATTTAGTATCTTGGTTGGTACTTGTAAAGGCAACTCTTTCTATATTTGCAAATTAACGTCTCAGGAAATTATAATTATTTTAAAGGTGCCCTAATGTTTTTGATCAATTTTATGTGTTTTTAGCGATTATGGTTTTGTTTATATAGAAACACTATGCAAGATAATACCGGGATATCAAAAATTATCTTGGTCATGGGTGGTTGTGGAATGTAAAACGTGTGTCTTACTTTAAATTTGAAATAATTATGTCACTGTCACACTGACATCATCAATAACCTACAAATTTCATACCTATTTATTTCAGTTGTAAAACAATAATGAACTATAAATTATGAAATAACGGTTTTAGTAACAAGAAAAACTAAATTACAGTCATTGTTGGAAATGTCCCCCGTTTTGTTCGATGGACAAGTTGACGCGCCTCCTCATGCTGTGAAAAGGCATTTCTGGCGTTATGGTTGCACATTGCTGAACAATTCTTTGTTGCAGTTCTTGCAAATTATTTAACGGAGTTGCGAAAATCTTGTTTTTTAAGTAAGGAAATATAAAATAGTCCATAATTGTCAAACAAGGTGATCTCGGAGGAATCTCAACTTCTGTACGCAAACTTATCGGCCGGTCATCAAAAAACTCGCAGAGGAAAGCAATATTTTCTCGTGTAGTATGTGCTGTTGCACCATCATGCTGGAAATAACCGTACCGAAGTTCATCATCGTTTAACTGTTGCACAAATTCAGCCAAAAAGTTGTGTCTGTACCTTTCTGCGTTGACGGTGAAATCGAAAAAAATTGGCCCAATTATTTTTCTGCGAGAAACTGCCATCCAAACACTAATTTTTTGAGCATGTAGTGGCGATTCAGTAAAAACATGAGGGTTATCATTGCTCCACATTCGCATATTTTGAGAATTGATGTATCCCGAAAGGTGGAACCACGCTTCGCCAGAAAAAAAAGTTAAGTCCAGAAGATCGTCATTCACTAAATTATTGACAAACCAATGGCAGTAAGCAAGGCGTCTGGGGTGGTCTGTGGGCAGAAGAGCTTGATGTGCTTGCATCTTATATGGATGCATGTTCAAGTCTTTCTTTAAAATCTTATGACATGTTCCATAAGAAAGTCCAATTTCCTGAGAAAGACGTTTCAAACGTTTTGCAGGCTTCTCTTCCATACGTTGACGAACGTCATTGACAACTTCTTCTGTACGAACTCTTGGTCTACCAGAACCTTTTTTATGAGTCACACAACTAGTATCGCGAAACACTTCAACACAATTTGTAAGGCACGCATAAAAATTGTCCGGTAATATTGCCACGTTTGGGAAGTGCTCTCGAAAATTGTCCAAACACAAACGTTGACTGTATTGCCAATTTCCATTAACTAGCGCACCCGTTCGAAAATAGGCTTCAATCATGAAAATTTTGTGCTGTGTGGTAAGAGGCATGATTCAAAAACTGGATTAGAAAATTTCAGCACAATGACTTGACAGATTCTGACACGACAAAACATATTCAAAAATTTAAAGTAAGACACACGTTTTACATTCCACAACCACCCTTGACCAAGATAATTTTTGATATCCCGGTATTTCGTGTGGCACTACATAGAATAAAAACTGATTCCAATTATGGGCATTTTGTGCTGTTTATGCAGATAATCCAAACAAATTCACAGTTCTTCAGCGCATTAGCAGCCTAAGTCCATTGTCGAGGCGGTGCCTTTGAACTTAGGGAATTACAATTTTCCAAATACCGCGCAGTCCTCGTCGCGAATGAACTGGGCAAAATTGCAGCAATAAGAACGAATTATCCACAATTTATAGGCCGATAATATTTATAATTTACTGGAGAAAAAGTGGAAGTCGGCACAGAGAGTACGAGCAGCGTTTAGCCGCAGTCCGTCGGAAGTCATAACAGTCATATTAGTCAATTATTGGGGCTTTATTGTCGTGATTATTTTTAATGTTTCCGTCGGTATGCGGGATTATTCTCTATCGCGGTGTTCCCAGAAAAAATTGGAAAATTCATAAGCGTAGTACAAATGTAACAACAATTTGCTAAGTGAAATTAAGCTGTGTCGTTTTACCAAGACGAAATCCCAGATAGTTATTTGTTTACACTTTTTTTAATCGTTTTACAGCTAGAAATTTAACATACGTGGTATGTTGCAATACCTATATTCTTTTAAATATAACTTAATCATGCCTGAAATTGTTGTATATTTCAAACTAAAAGGAACATAAACGCAAATCCATAATATCTTCTTGAATATATTTTCATTTCTACTAGATAGGTATTTGAAATTGTTTTAAAAAAAATATTAATGACAAACTCAGAAGTTACTAATGTTGGCCTTGAGTGTAGTAGTAAAACTACTGAGACTGTAAAAAAATTACACAATGGCAGAGCCTGTACATGTTTACGGAAAGTGTATTTTAGGGAAGTAAACCAAAGGTATTTTAAATTGTTGAAAGTAGGTAATCTTTGGGGGTGAAAATACTACAGTATTTTCAGGAAAAACAAATAAAATCAGTCTAGATGTGATAAAAGTAATCGATTATACTAAATTATATCAAGTAAAACTCGAATCATATATCAAAATACATGTACTTATTATTAATTAAAGAAAATAATAAATAATATCTTTTTTATTTGAAGGAGATGCCGAAAACATCTACTCCACGGGAAATATACCCCGCATTACTCCGGCATCTTCATGGAAGTCGCCACACCAGGCACTGACCGGTTTCGCGCTTAGAGATATAGATAGATATATATTTATTGATCCCTTTGATCATAATAACATGATATTGGACAAGTCACAGTTTAGTTACAAAAAAAAACAAAAAACAAAAAACAATCAGGTATACAGAAAACACAATAAGAGCAATACAACAAAAGGCTGTCATACAATCAAAAAACCTCACAATCAAAGACCCTAAAGCCTGTCATTTACATATTACACATTAAATATTAAATTTACACATTAAAAACGAGTGTTCAGGAAATCTGGTATGTTATATATACATTCTCGCACAAGAAGATTTTTTAATTTTCTCTTAAATTCATTAAAATTTTTTTCCTGCCTAATACAAACGGGCAGATGATTCAGGAACTGTATTCCTTTAAAGACTGGGCTTTTCTCGTACAGCGAGGTGACGTGTTTAGGAGTTCGTAAGCATTCTGCACCTCTTGTGGAATAATTATGATATTCGCAATTAGGCCTAAGTGTTTTGTAATTATTCTTCGCATACAATATGGATTTATAGATATAAATAGAATAAGAAGTTAGTATATTATTTTGTTTAAAATGTTCTTTACATGTTTCTCTACTATCGAGGTTAAATATTAGGCGAATTATTTTTTTCTGAGAGATGAGGACCCTGGAGGCATCGGTCGCACTTCCCCATAAGACAATGTTATATGAAATATGGGTGTATACTATAGCATAATATACATTAATTAGTTGTTCAGCGGTGAAGATATTTTTTAGTTGAAGTATCGCATAAAAACTACTATTTAACTTTTTACAAACATAATTTATGTGGTTAGACCACCTAATATTACTGTCCAGGTAGACTCCTAAAAATTTGGTTGTATTTGAAAATTGAATGTTGGTATCTTTAACCAGTACAGATTTATCACATGAAATTGCTGTCCTGTTGAAAAACTGCATACACACAGTTTTGCTCGCATTAACCATTAAAGCGTTCCTTTCACACCAAGTGGTGAAATCTCTAGATAGGAGGTTCATATTTATAATTAACTCTTCGGGAGATTTTGCATCCGTTGCCAGGGTTGTGTCATCGGCATATAGAACGAGATGATTTGTACGCACATGACGCGGAAGATTGTTTATATATAATAAAAAGATTAAAGGAGCAAGGATTGCTCCCTGCGGTACCCCGAGTTCCATTTGTTGAGGAATAGACCTATGTTCCCCCATTTTAACTATAATTTTTCTGAATTGTAAATAGGAAGTCAGCCATGAAATAAAACTGCCACGAAATCCCAAGTTGTTTAATTTATTTACCATTATATTCAGATTCACAGAGTCAAAGGCCTTTGACAGATCAAAAAAGAGCGCACCCACATACCTCCCTGAATCCAACGAACTATGGATGAAATTCAGGAGAGCAATGGACCCACTCTCTGTCGATCTTCCCTGCAAAAAACCATGTTGATGTTCTGTTATTACATTATATTTTTCTAGAAACGATAGCATCTTTTTGTAAATACATTTTTCAATAATTTTACATATTACAGTTTGCATATAATTTTACATATTACTTATTATGCGCTCATCAAAGTACCGTGGGTAGTGGAATCGATGAATGATGTGCGACATGATTGCCTAAGAGGCATCATGAATGTTAGTAGTGGTGAAAAACACACCGTAGTGCCCTCTTTTGATATTTGCTACTGTCCGCCTGACAATTATTGTCAAATTGACAGACAGATAGCGACCTGCTTTTCAGCAGGTGCCATTGCCTGTGGAGTAGTTTTTTTCGGCATCCCCTTCAAATAAAAAAGTAGAATTTCCTTCCTCAAAGACAAAGAGGTCACTGTTGTAATGAAGTTCAAAGTATTGAGATAAAATTTTACGATTTGAACGTATACCCTGATTTTTTAGAAGTTTTATTTTTGTATTTTCATTTCTGTATTATATTTGGTGTTTAAGGGAAACATATTTCATTTTAAACGAACTGAAAATTTTTTTGAAACGCTTTTTGAAAGCGAAGTTATAGATACTCAAAACGGGCATATGGAGCTGTATTTTTTCAGAGAAACAAACGAAGTTCAGGACTACAAACAAAAGTATAACGTCATATTTTCAGGTAACAAACCGATTGAAGCATGAAAAATAGAGACGTTAGTTAGATTGAAGTAAAACACAGAAACATTTCATAAATTTTCATAAAAACAAAGAGGTGTTTTAATATTTGACTGACAATTTTATAAAAGGCATATTAATTACCAAAACCAATAGATATATTTCAGTCACTATAGGAAAAGGAAAATTCACACTACACTGAAAAACATGATTTGAGTAACAAAATTGTGATAAATACTCGATTTTATACAAAAGAATATGCTAGTTCTGGATATATATCTAACATTTTCATAAGATTTTATTAATATCTGAAGGTACACATTGTTTTTCTATAATTTCATGTCGATTTTTACAATAATGTTCCTTATCCTGAAACTATTTGCTATCATATAATCTGAACTGTACAACTCTTGTTATAATGCTGTATATCCAAAATTTCAATTTTCAACTAGATCTCATTACCCGGACTTGGTTTTTTAAATACAAATTGGGTCAATTTATTAGTAAAGTATTATATAAATAATTATGATCCAATTAGTTATATTTACTATATGAATTTGTCAATACATTTGTGCAAATTTATAGAACATTTTATGGGGGAGCTTTCTTAAGCCATTTTCTTATTAGATTTTGCTGGATAGCCATTTAACTTTTAATACTATAATATTATAAAACAGGCAATAGTTCAAACGAAAATCAATCATCGGCCGTCATCAGGTTTCAGAAATCCATACATTCAAATGAAAACATTGAAATGCATTGTCTAAAATTCTACTTGTGAACTAAATTTAGACATAGGTATACAATAGGCTAATGTTCAGCTTGTAAAAATATATTTTGCATTTCTTTAATGGACTGAGTAAGTATTTTTATAAACTTTATTCACCCCTTTCAGTCTGTGCTGAAAAGCAGTCACTTTCATAATTATGCATATCTAAAAATAACACTTTAATCCTTTTTCTCAATTGACATTATTTGAAGCAACTCATGTACTTAAATTCATGAAAAAATCCGTAGGTACGTACAAAGTTTACTAAACTGTATTATATACAAAAATAAGTCGAGAACGCAGTCCTGTATAGCCTTGAATACAGAGAAGGAAAAAGGAATCTGATTACTAAAGATGGATACGAAAATATGACTTGTAACAAAGTTAACTGCACAAAAAAATTCAGCCTTGTATTGATTTTTATAACTTTTATTGATTTTATTGAAGCATTCACTAGTGTCAACTATAATGAATAATTTCGAATGTCAAGCACAGGATTGGCCAAGTTTTCCTTTTATAATTTGACCTATATCGCTACCGGGAAAGTACCTAACTGAGTTAACAATGAATACCACGAAGTAAGAGGCTTAGAATTATCATTTTCGGTAGGCACAAGCTTTGCGTAATACCAAACTAGCGATCTGTATCTCTACCAAAACCGCCAAAACGAGGAAATTTCAAAATCCAACGCATTCCTTGTCTTCACGTCGCCTTGCGCAATAAATAAAAGCGATGGTCCACGATTTGCTTTGGATTTTGTGTGAGCATTAATTTCGTTATTTATGTCGAAATGTGCCTTTGGATGGCAGTAATGTTCAGGAAAAATACCGCCCAGATGGTCAAGTCGGTGGATTGGTGTAACTCGAATGCTATCGTAGATCTGAGTATTACGTTACATCTTGTTTTTTGATAAATCTCGCGGTGTCTTGAGCTTAAGTCTATTTTATCATAAGATGCGGCCAAGAAAGTCAACCACGTCAGGTTTGTTCTTTAAGTATAACTGCGAATTGGTACCTAATCTAAAAGTTCTGGGGTGGATTCAAATTAGACTCAATGTACTTTGTAGCTTCAGAATTTTAAATGTTTGAATTAAAACAGAAGTATTAACTGGAACTCCAACAGGAACACCTTCGATTGCTATTGTAAACATTGCAGAAGCACTATGGTGATCCTTTGAATTGATATTAAAGGGAATGCAAAAATAATCAGGATTAAGTTCCATACAAAAATAAACACTATAGGAAGTTAAATATGAAATATTTTATAACATAAAGCCGCCGGGTATGAAAAGAGATTTTTGATCACTCGTGGCTCACTGTGGAATGGAATCTTTGATTGATAATGCTTGATAAATAACTAACAGATAGATACTAGATAATAACACCTACAGTCATAAACAACAATTACTAAATAATAGCCAATAAAGTTTAGGATAATTCGCGCTTTCGCCAACTGGCTATGTTATCAAATTCAAGAAGCTCTACGTGTAATGATAATGAGTTTCTTAAAGCGAAAAAAAGTAATAAAATAATATAGAAAATTTCACAAAGAAATTTTTCTGATACGATTTTTACAACAAAGATTTCTTCTGAGTATTTGCTAAAGCTTGATGATAATTGATCTTATATTAAACATATTATAAAAACTGAACAATATTTATTGGTTTTTAAAAGGTATCAAAACTAATCGTCGTACTAATCAAAATAGTAAGTAGAAGTTTTGATAGACGAGTACCTATCGTTGACTAAAACATCGTTGACTAAAATAATAAAGCTACAGAATTATTTTCTAATATAATTCTTGGTTTTGCCGAGTTATTTATATTGAAGTATTCTATCTCAGGTATAATGCTAAAATATCGGATAAATTATTTTCATGTTCCATTCCAACCGACGACTACGTGAGACAATACATTATGGCTTGTTTTTATGGATTTAGATATAATTTATAGTAATTTTTAATTATTGAATTCTTTGCGTTGTACTGCTGAACATTGAATGACGATTCTGTTCTCTACAATTGCTGATTACCTTCCTATCACAATCCTTCAAAACTACATATTATAATAGGGAAATTATAAACCTAACATTGGGTTTTGTAAAACTATGTCTTATTATAAGTTAAAAGTTGAAATTTCAGTTTTTCTTCCAAACTACACTGTTTATTTATAAATTACAGTACCTACTAAACACATTTTAAACACAGACTTGTTGGATCTATCGGTTCATATTGTTTGTCTAACTGATTTAATTATGCCATATAATTTCCAGTTAAAATTTGAGTGAAACCTGAAGGTATGAAATTTTGTCAAATTTGGGGTTATGAAAAAATACTGTAAAATTATTTGTTGTCACTGCTGTTTTTCTATTTAATTTTTCTTGTTATTGTTTCATATCTTAGTCCTATTGTGTTTACCAATAGTTTACTGTAAATATTTTCTCTAAACTTCTCTCATGCAGTCTTAACAGAATTATCTCTCGCTTTGCGCTGCATTGCCAGTCATTGCTAGTCAATCTTTTATGTAAACTTTTACTTGCTACTACAAACTGCAGCATTGAAAATGATTAGCAGTAGTTGTTATTAAAATTATATATTTTAAAATGTTGGTAATAATAAAAAATTAGTCAATGTCGAATATATACACTCATTACTTTAAAAGCGTGAAAAATTATAACCGCGATATTAAAATGCTTTCGTTGCCATGAAAAAACTGCTTACCAACCGTAGATCTGACAGACGAAATAAAATAAATCGTAGATAAATTTATGATCCAGAAACCAACACAGTATTTAAACGCTACTTTTTGCTGATATATTAGCTAAAAGTATCTAGATGTTAATGTTGACATAAAAAAGTTGCTGAATATTTTGTCATGATTTTCTTCTCAAGCTACCTGAAAGGATGTTGCTCTTATAGGTAGTTGAATAATGTATATATATTGTAATATATGAAATCTTGAGATAAAAACCAGTTCCTTGTACTTGTCATCATCGACATTATCGGTATCGGTTGTAACAGATTTAATATGGATTAAATCCTTACACTCAACTCTTCAAAAAGTAATATCCACATCATTACACTATTTTTACTTTTTATCATATAACAGTAATATGACAAAAATGAAGGACACTTTGGAATTGCACCTGACAGATCAAAGCTTGCCTCTATGAGAACTTTTCTTTTTATTACTAAAAATGTATCTACATTGTTCAATTTGTGAGATGGAAATTACCTTAATAGACTATTAGCTCATGACTACAAAATTTTCTACTCTAAGGTTGATGTAAATGTATCAGTTTGGTCATGGTCCATTTCTTAGTTGAAAAGATTGTATGATGAGAAAGCACTCGTAATGTTATGATCTTTTGTTCTACTGTTTCCTAAACATTGCTTAGATGTTTAAGGGACCAATGAGATTGTATTTGGATGAGTTCAAACAAAGCTTATCATGTTAGACATTCTAGTCGCGCCTTCCGCATCTCCCAGTAAGCCGATTTTCAAGCAAGAAACCCTCTTCGGCACTAACGACCAGTCGTCTACCGCGACCAACTGGCCAGCTATCAAGAATCTCCGCAACAGCAACATATTAAATTATATCTCCGTCCGCGATAACTCCCATTTTAATCGTGAGCATAACTCAATATTATCACAAGCGCTCCTCTGCAGTCACGAAGGAGATGGTAAGCCTGATGACTTACCGGTGACTGGTAAGTCGGTCGACTTACCGATGACTGTTCCTGCGGCGGCGGAGAAGACCCCGGCTGCTCCTGCGGGCTGGTCCTCGTCCTCCAGGACTCGAATGGGCCTGGCCTGCTTCCTCCTGGACATAATCACAGCACAAGTCACTGGCACAGTTCGAAGGACACTCTCAACTATCAGCCGCACTCATGTTATCAGTGTTGCGGGTGGTGCGCTTGGTACGTACGGTCTTCTCGGCGTCGCGATGCCGTCTAACGCCGCGCTGGGTCGAGGAGGGGGCTTAGATAAGGGCGGCGCGTCCGCGGCGCCCTCGGCGTGGCTCGGGCGCGGTCGGCCGGCGCTCGCGTACAGCAATTTTCGCGAATGATAACGACACTTGGACAGATGCACTCTGGAAGGTGGAACTGCCGTCCACGGCCTCCCCAGGTGCGTAGGGCGACGCTGTGACAACTGACGAGCGGGCAGCCGACTCTGCGATCGGCATTTGACTAAGTGACTATCTCGGGCGGCCCGGCAAGCGCCGCCTTCTCTGAGTTTACCTGGGCTGGAGAGGGGTTACAGCGCTCATTCAGATCATCCCGCGTCGCTACCAGCGATTCATAAATCACCGGCTATATTTTCGCTCTTGTTGCAGAGTTGCGGAGTCCGGCACTTCTGGAGCGTGAAAATCTGGCACGGGTAAGGGTTGCTTAGTCGGATTTCCTTCAAACTGGCACGTGGTGGGGATAAGTTAAAGGAGAAACCCGCTAATCGTATCAGTTCATAAAATTTAGTTAAACTACACATTTATTTCACAGATTCCGCATCATTTTATTCACAGCATTCTCAAAGTTGTAGTCTTGGGAAACATTTGGTAAAGAAAAAGATATTGTCGACCTTTGATGATGTAGATAATGCCAAAAAACCTGGCTGGAAATGTTCAAAAACAATTTTTGACATATTTTCATGTATGCTAAATAGTATTCTGAATTATCTTCATTTCATGATGATACTGATGAAATGTATTGTTTTGATATATATCATAAACAATAAATACTCATATTACCTTTATTCAATAAACTGCACATTTTTAAAAGTTCCCTTTCTGCTTAGTTGATTTCCTGATACGATTTGTAATGCAGACTTCTTTTCAAAATATGATGAAATACGTAATATATAAATATAGATATCTAGAGGGTAACTGGGACAGTCTCTATATGTTCAGATACTTACCCGTTCCAAAAAATTCATTTCAACTAAGAATTTTGACTCAATTGTTTCTTTAAATCTAAAAGGCTTAAAAACCACGTCATTCCCAGATCTTCAAATGATTAAGGTCTATTATGCAAGGTAAGTATATCTTAATATGACTTAACATGACTTTCTTAAATATCAACATAATCATCATCATCAGAACGCACTATAACATTCATAAATAACTCAGTGTTCCACACATAAGAATAAGAATAACGATTTCCATAAATATACTCTCAATATCTACCACAATACGGAAGGTCATCGTTAACTTTAGAATGAAGTTTATTGTATATTAAATTTAGCGGAATTTAAAGTTGCATTATCGCTTATTTAAATAAATTTGACAAAGAACACTAAACACAACTAAAAATAGAGTATCTCAGTAGGTAAAAATATCTAATAAAGAATCTATATTATATAAAATTGAATGAACCTACTATATGACTTTATTCTAAGAAAGTTGTTGATACAAGCTGTTTTTCAAGTGTCACCACTAATGCTATCTCAGAAACTGTAAAAGATGTCGTGACGGTGACACAAATGGTAACTTTATCATGTAAGAAAATTCAAATAAAATATAAATCGTCATTTTCATTATAATGGCTTCAGATATTCTCTACAAAATGAAATGAAAAAATAATGTAGTGTCCATTAAAAAATTACTATCGCCTTTAAAACATCGCATAAAATAAAAAAAAAAACAAACTTTAAGATAAAAATAAGCGAAGTACAAGTATTACAGATATATGCATTTTCATATTTTTCCGGATATTTCTTTCAGGACCTAGCAAATATATCTCGGCTCTGATTGCAGGATTAGCTTCAGCAGGAAATTGCACAAAGCCATCTTTTTTGAGCCCTGTATCTTTTACCGTTTCTGAGATAACAATATTAGATAGTGGTAGCACTTGAAAAAACCGCCTGTATAGGTCAAATGACTTCAAATATTACCTATATTTTAACTGCAAGAACTTATTGCTAACCTACTGATACATATAGTTCAGGGATAACTTCTATGTACTAAAAAATATCTGGCAAGTCCACTAACACTATAAAAAAATTTAAAATAGTTACCAATGTCAGCAGGTGATTTAACTGTAATTAATTAATTATATTTTGTTAATTAGTTCTGAGAGATTAAATATGTGACATGTTTTGTGGTAAGTAGGTAAGTTTCACTCACACTTAAAGATATTTCTTAATTAGTGAAACAGGATTGTTTATACTGACTATTTTGAAAAATATGTTTTATCTGCCTTGGCAACATTTGCAGGAAAAAATATGAATTGGTTAGCTTATTTATATTTATATCTCTTCTTCTACATCATTATAGTCAAAAATTAATTACACTAATTTATATTCTTGTCTTGTATTTAAAAATAGTTTTTTTAATCTAGGAATCTGTTGTGTTGTATTTTCATTTCCTCGTCAGGTTGTCACTTTTATTTAAATTTAACTAGGCGTTTTATGAAATACAACAAACCTCAGGTGACAAGTTCCCCCCAGAGTTGTAATTTATTTAATATTTTACTAAAAGCAGTGACAGGTGAAATAAATTTTCAACGTTAGGTACTTGACTAAATTCTGGGACTACACTAACAGATTTCTTAAATATCTCGTTAATTTTTTGTAATTTTTAACTTGAAAGTACGCACAAATTATTTCACTTTGCCAATAAAATGTGCGTTTGAGTTGACAAGGATTATTTATAATAATTTACGAGGAAAAAGGTGTTATGAATAAAACAAAATAAATTTGTATTAATAATTCACGAACTGCTTCCATGAATTTACATATTATAAAGTCATTCTATTTAAATACTGTAATAAAAATATTAATATTTTGTACCTACACTGAAAGAACTTTCAATTAACAGTATATAGAAGACGTGCCGCCAATATCCATTGATCGGTTTGAGGCCGAGCGGGATTATCGCTCTTTACCCTCCCCATCGCTGTGGGGAGGGTAAAGAATCCAGAAGTGATAGGTGTGGGCGATTCATGGGGTCTCCCCCTGTCTTGGCTCTACCCTGCCGGCTGGGTAGGATCTTCTGGCGCTCTTCTGTCTTGTCTTCTTTCTTTGCCTGCATATCTCACCCGGATTCTGATCGCGCCTTGTCCCTATCACTATCAAAACCAGTTTCCGTTTGCTAAAATTACTTTATTTCCTATTTTTAATTGCTCTATTTCGAAAATCGATCAGTTGACAATAAAAATAAAGTAATGTTAACAAACGGAAACCAGTTTTGATACTAATTGGGACAAGGTGGGTTCAGAATCCGGTCAATCATTCTGGATCTGACTGTAGTATCAAAACAATAACTTAATGAATCACCCACAAATAAGTTGCACATAACATTTCGAATGTGAAATTGAAATTTTCATTATAATTCTGATAAATTAATGAATTTATTCTCAATCCTAATGACTGTATAAAGGAAATATAGTATAAATAGCCCCTGCCCTTGATTTGTTAACTTTATCTGCCTTTCCAACTAAAACAAACCAATTATCGCGTAGACAATAAAACAATCGTCCCTAAAATAGCCCAGAAATTATATAGTTTATTTCCAGATTTATCTTAATGATATTCAGACTTGGATAAATGTTGCGCTATAGTAGGACAGTCCGATACGTGAGTAGATATGAGTGCAACCCTTTAGATAATGCGACGGCCCTGGAAATGGGTCTGCGTCCCTTGAGACGCGAGGGGAGGTACGGTGAACGTGGTCTTTCACTGACGTAGTGGCACGTTCTTGTTTACATTGCTTTTAAACGGCTGTCCAATATGCACTCCAGCAGTCAACGGTGTATTGATTTGATTTTACTCGAACGTCGATTAGATCAGTTCGAACATAAGTGTAAAATATATTGTTTGATGGTGCATATTAGATTATTAAAGATAAATATGCCATGCTATTTGTGATGATATGGTTAGTAGTACCATACCATACCAATATTATGAACAAAAGTCCATATAAAAAACACCAAAGTTATACCTACTGATTGGAATGGTGATAGTACTCACCTACCAAAAGGAATCATGGATGTTCATCGAAAATTAGAAGAAAATATAGAGTATATAAACGATCTAAATAACTTCTTCTTCTTCTTCTTCATGTGGGCCGGTTTCTCTGAACGAGTTCCAAAGCACTGCTGTCACAGCTAGGCATTGCACAGCTATTGTGCATCACACTGATTTCCTATTCATCGAGTCTCTTTCTTCTTTGTAGAAAGTCCAAAAGTCTACTCGCTGAAATTTCCCTCAGCCCACAAGCTCCAAGAATGGTTTACCAAAAAGCGTTAACCTTATACAAACGTAACTCTCACATTCACCCAGGATGTGCTGCTCAATCTCGTCTGTATCATCACAAACCTGGATATCGGGATTTCTAGTAATCTTTAATTATAGACATGTTTCTTGAGATGGCAGTGAGCCTTGACATATCCCTGAACCTAGGTTTACTCATGCCCAGGTCTCTAAAGATCTTTTCTGCGAAGAACCTTCTATAAGTGTCTTCACATGTTCACTGTTCTGGTTTTAAGGGCCAGGAACTGCTATGTTTTAGTTCCATCCATTTTCCCAGAGCCGTTCTAGCAGTCCTAAAAGATTTCGGTCCTATATGAAAGCCATTACAGATCCCTTTTTACCAAGTTCTTTTCTATGTCCATTTCCTTCAACGCCTTTATGCCCTGGACCCAACACAGTCCCAGTGTATTGGTATTTGCCAGTTCTATTAGGATTTGGAGGCAAGCCCAAACAAGCCTCGAATTAACCTTGTTTGTAATCCTTATTCTTGGTTGAGCTAAATATAATATAGACAAATAATATCGACTACTGGAGCAGATCTCCTGGACTGTTCTGTAGTCCTCAACTTTTAATTGTAGACGTTATTATACTCTTAATAGATCATATCTTCAGTCACATTAATGTAAATCTACTTCATTCATTTAACACTGGCCGTGAAAGATAATGAACTATTGCAATATTAGCTGACTCGGATGTACAATAAAAGAAAACGCTATAACAAGTCACAAAACTTTGAAGGATAAGACGAGAAACTCTTTGAAAAACTGAAACGAAAGACGTGCGCATAGTGACACAAAGCAGAGGCAAAATGTGGATGGATATTGTCCGTTGCTTTTAAAGAGATACAAAATAGACATTTCGAGGAACATTAAAACAATTCTCACATTTTCTATACGTACACATTTCTGAGATAGATTTGCTATTTTTCCCATCATTTTATTTTTTTAAGAGCGGGTAAATACTAATGAAAGTATAATGAAATATAACATTACCGAACTTAGGAATCAAGTTCTAAATGTTAACCCAACCATAAGGGTAACTGCAAAATGCTATTGGTTTGCTACACTGCCTCTTTACATCCCGAAAAAAACAAGTGACTCATAAAACCCTCCCAAAAATGATCGTACTTTGGATTACACAAAAACATTTTTCCACTTCCTTCATTAATGCAAATCCTAATAACGGATGTCCCGAGTGCTGGCAGCACAGAATGCGATGTGTTTGCCTGGCCAGAGGTAAAAAGGATAATCCGGGCGGCCAGCGACTGGATTTTAGATAATGCGCCCGTGTTTACATACACATTTTACACATGTTGTGTCTGACGCAGTGTCCCGCTGAAGCCCTCGGGATGCAACAGTAAGGGATTTTCTTTACTTTACCCTCTTGAACAGGGTCACCGTTGAAGAAAATAGATTACTGCAAGCTTTGCAATAATAAAAACAACAAATTTTCTATTATTTTCATGACAGGGGAAGCTGAAATTTTTAATAGTTGGAATATTACCCCTCATACTAGTATTGTTTTTGTTCATAATTTTAATAGTAATTGAGTTATGTCAGTTCCCTATCCGTATTTTCTTTCCTCTAATAATAATAATATTTTTACCTCCCATTCTGATCATGAGGATTAGCAGGAAGTCTACCACTTGTGTTGGAGAGAGGCGGCATATTACTACTCAGACAGGGAAGACTGGAACAATGGTCCCCCAATAACAGCTCAAATAGTCTGGTTTACAGATGGTTCCAAGACAGAACAGGGAGTTGGAGCCGGGATTGGAGGCAAATGGGCAACTGTTTTTCAGGCTGAAGTAATAGCCATACAATACTGCGCTAAGGAGGCGATAAGGTGAGGCACGGATAACGGTTCGATTGCCATTTTCTCCGATAGTCAAGCGGCGATACAGGCAATAGGATCCCCACAGGTTTCGTCAAAACTCGTGTGGGACTGTCTGAATACCCTGGAAGAGCTAGGGAGCGATAGTAGAGTGACCATAGCTTGGGTACCTGAGCACGAGGGGCACAAAGGTAATGAGGAGGCAGACGCACTAGCCCGAGAAGGCGCATCAAAAGACCTCATAGGACCAGAACCCTTCTGCGGCATAGCGAAGCCATGCATTAAAACATCCATGGAGGAATGGATGAGAAACAAATATCTAGAATGGTGGAGGAATCTGCCACAACTGAGACAGGCAAAGCTATTTATTAAAGAACGGACGCCTAAATTCACAGCAGATCTGTTAGGCCAGAATAAAAAGGCGATCAGAATAACAGTAGGTCTCCTAACAGGACACTGTAGGCTAAATAGGCACATGAATCTTATGGGACTGTCAGAAGATGCAACTTGCAGATTCTGTCAAGAAGAAGAGGAAACCTCAGTACACGTACTGTGCCAGTGCGAGGGCCTGACAAGACTGAGATTTCAAATACTTGGGGAAGGAAGACCAAGAGCCAATAGCTACATGGAAGAGCCTCTATCAAGGCTGTGGAGTCTAATGCAAAGGACAAAGCTGGACAGAGTGCTCTAAATAGGTTGGGAGTGCCTCAATAGATCTTCTAGGTCACGGTGGACCAGGCCAGGGGGCCGACTCTTATATAAATTTAATCTAATCTACTACTCAGGATATCGCATTTGCGCCTCAGGAACGACTTACATTGGTAACTCCTAACCACCACCCAGTACTGGAAGGCACACTAAACTCTGAGCCACTTCTGCATTGATCGTTTGAGTGAAGCGACCTGACATAGTGGTATAAAACCATTCCATAAAAATTGTGAATAAAATAATTATAAATCCAACACCTGCACTTCAATATATTGTGTATATAGCTAATAATTTGGATCGGATGGTTAAACATAAGGTTTCTTTTGTCCCCCAAGCCGTGAGAGCGCGACTGTACCAGACACCACCTCAAATATTCCAAACAGTTGCGCATCGGCGACGTGTCATAGCCGCCGTGGATTTATGTTTCCTTTCTTCTCTGTTCTATATTAATATTTCCATAACAATATTGTGTATCTGTCATCGGGAATGTCGGCGGCGTTTCGCCGAAGCAGGCGGCCATGTATTAGGCCCATGCAAGTGCGTACGAACAGGTGGGGAAAAGGGACGGTGATTCGTTAGATTCAAGGAAATGCGAACAGTTTTTTATGATATTTGATCAGACTATTTGCGAAAATATCGAGACCGGTATGAAATATAATTATAATACAATGAATTACCACTAAAGTTGAGAATATATTGCTTAAAAAACATTACATTGACGATTGATGTTTCATGTGGATTGGAACACATGAAATACTAGATTTTAATCATCATCAGATGATGCCAACTTGGTTGACAAAACGCGCGTCAAGTCCAGTATAGTGTTTTGGTGTTATGTGGTTATGTCAGTGATATTGACGATTGATTGATGAATGAAGCCATTAAACATCACTATACTAAGAAACATTTTAAACAATTGTTGAAAGACTTGACCAAAATAACATGATAGAAAGATTAAAGAAAATATGAAAATGGACTGAATATAAGCCAAAAAAAATATAGAGAAAGCAGTTAAGTTCGTATGAGCGTGTTGGTATGATTGAACATAATGTATTTACATGCTATGCGATTATGGTATGAAGAAGATGAGAGATGTTGGAAGTAGAGGATAGAAAGGTGCATTAAATGATGAAATAATAGTTTGAAGAAAGGACTTCATACTAGACATTACTTATTATTAGAAACGAGTTAAATCTAAACGAATCTGAAGAACAAGAAAAAGAACCGTTTCACCTCGATCTCTTAATCACGAGAGTAAGTAGCTGACTTAACTAAAACCACTAAATACAAAGACACACAATTCTTTAGATACATATTCCGCAACACCTTCTGGTGGTAATACAGACTGAGATGCACGGAACCGCTTAGTATATCTGTTGTTGCCCCCTACAGTATTTCCTTGTGACGACCATGGAGACTTGATAGAAGGCCAGTCCATCGGCGGAGGACAACGTCAGCGTCCGGCAGAGGCCGGTAAAATTCCCAAATATCATTTGCATGTCGTGCGCTGTCCAAACTGACGGATTTATTGGAGACCTTGCGTAGGGAGCAGCGCGATGGTATTAAAACCCCTTATTGTTGTGTCATGATGGCTGTTACATGGGGAAGGTTGGGAAATATCTGTTGGAACTGTTATTCTTGTGACACTTTCATACGCAGCGGAATGCAAATAAAACTGATATTCGGTACAGATACGCTGAGGTTTTTGCAGAATAAGATTGAGTATGGATTTAGTAATTCAGACTAAACTTTAACTAAGCAACTTAGTTTATACTGAGATTTACTTTTTATGTTGGTATACTATCTTTTAAACATAGTTAGGAACAGAAAATTATCCACCACATGGAAATTCATAGTATCTTCAGAGTAATACCTTAATAATTTTTTTAGTTTATATCCAATTTAACCCAAATTGGTCTTAAAAGATGGTCATTAAGGAGGAGGTCATTTCCGATCATAAAATCATGCAACCTCTTTAAACACAAATCATTCTACGATTGAAAATTTAACCAAAAAACGGAAAATATCATAGTAGGAATGGAATAATATCACATTAGGAATTATAGTGAAAAAATAGCTCGCATATTAGAACGAAACGGGTGTAAAACGATTAGTGTCAAACAGCGTACTATTGGGAGGGTTTTGATAAACAACAAAGAAAGGGTTAATAGGTAAATTAAAACAATCGGGGGTATACTAAATTAACTGCGCGGATTGTAATGCCGTGTATGTGGGTCAAACCGGTAGAAGTATTGAAACTAGAGTAAAAGAACATAAAAAATGTATACTAAATAACGCAAAAAATTCATGATTTTCGACGCATTGTATAGAAAACAATCATTTTATAGATCAGAAAAATGTAAAGGTACTGCATCGTGAAAAGAAAGGAAAGCGCTTAGATCTGTTGGAGGAATTAGAAATTAAAAAATTTTTAATTATAAGTCCTTGTACCTACTATGAATGATCAGATAGATTTTACGCTTTCGCCCTTCTTAGAAAAGGTACTAAAAACTCGGGCTTTACTAGATGGTAGGATCAATCGGGAGTAGGTGCTCGTAAACTAATAAATAACGAAAACGCGCTTGGAAACATTTAGTAATAGACATTTACTCTATTGAAAAAGGCCGAAATACTACACAGTAAAAAAAGACAAATGGTAAAATTACTAAATGGTAATCGTAATTTGCTGCAATGTTATTTTTAACACGAACTGGGTAGTATAATAACTAAACCTTTAGAACTCATATTATACGAACGATATACCCGCCAAGTTTGTAGAAGTACTCATAAATTGTAGTAAAATTTACAAAACCCTGTGTTAAAAATGAATCAATCCGCCATACAAACGGAATAATTACACGGTGAATAATTAACTATTACACATTACCTTGTAAAATCTACTATGTTAAATTACTTTTATGTAATGTAATAATACACCGATATGTCTTACACTGCCAAGTGTGGACTATATACACACTGATGAGTGTGGATTCAGTGCTAAAATCAGTCGGATTTTATTTACTGTGTAGTATATAGAGCGTTTTCTATATATTTCTTGGAACATCTAAATGAGATCAATGTTTTTTTCAAAACAATTATATTAGGAATGTTTTTTATAATCGTCTATTAACACAACTTAGTAGCGTGGCGGAGTGATCAATGTTTAAACATAACTGGGCCAAATGCAGTACCCTGAGGAAGTTGTTGTTATATTTTGTAATAAGTGGAAACTTAATCCACTATAACAGCTGATACTCCTTTGTGCACTGCTGCTAAAATTCCTCATTTATAGTATGTACATAGAGAATTAGCAACAGTTACATAGTGCATACGAATACATGGAGGCATTACTGATTTATATTCAGTGCGATATTCTTCAATTATCGCTTTTTAACATTATCAAAATATATAAGAATTCAAATTTTAAAGCTATAGCTAGCTAGTTAGGAAGACATATTAGCTATGTAACTTGTAACTTGTATTATGTAACTTGTAGCTATGACGGCAAGCCACATTAACTTCAACATACTACAGAAGCGGATTCAGCATATAAGATTTAGGCAAGATACCAAATTTGATACATTTATTTCCACTGGTTTCGAAGTTATTTACAAAAAATTGTCACTACGATGTCCCCTTTAAGGGGCTGTAGCTCTGTATATGAAGAGAAAGTTCCCTTTTTAACTATAGAACACAGTGGTAAAATATTGCACACTAATTTCGGGACACCCTATATAGCAGAGCATCTACTTATTTTTAATTCTTGAGGCACAATGTATTTTAATCAAGTCCTTAACGGCCTATATTCCAATCGACAAAAATTTATAGTAGGTAACAAAAACTACTTTTTTGTTGAATTCCACTAAGTACTTCATCCAACGCTTCACCATTCCCTCAATTAATCATACAATCCTCTTCTTACTGTACTATGAACATTTGGCAATTTACTTTTGATACAAACAACTATCTACTTTCCCACCACTTTCCGTGTTGGCCAAGGAACGGCCTTCAACCGACGCGATCGGCAACACCGGCGACACTTTCCATTTCGGACCAGCACAAAAACCACCTTTGGCCCGCGTCCTTGATCTTGTTCTAAAAGCATCTCGATCTCGTCGTCGCCGTCGATCGCGGACTGCCATACGAGGAGACTGCGAGTACAGGCAACAGGACAGCCCAGAGTGACACGGACCGCATCTGCGAGGTCTTCTAGTAGACGCTCAGAAGTGCGTTTGAGCACTGGTTTTATCAAGGAGGTTAATGAGGATCACTCGTTACGATAACACTGTTAGGGTGCGTTCCATGGAAACGTCAGACGAACTTGTGATTATATAGTTCCTCCCTAAAGTAACCCGTACACCTTAGTGCCATTTCACATGGGACCGATGATCGGCGGTGATGATCGGGAGGGTTCATTGTTTCAAACGTAGCTATCACATGAGTGCGTATCATCGGTCGACCGATTAAAAACGCGTGAGCCATCGGTTAGCCCGTGGCTTGTTCGATCGTCGGTTTGTGATCAGGGCTATTCAACAAAGGGAGCTGTTCACATGCAGGCAGATCATCGGTTACGTTTGAAATAACTGTGTTGTCAAATTTGGGATTTTGCAAGCAATGATATAAAATGGCAATGAGCAAGGAAAATTATCGTTTTGATACTGAAATGCTAATAAGTGTAGTCGAACAAAAACCAGAAATCTGGGATACATAAAATTACAAAAATCGTGATTTGAAACTTAAATCTTGTGAAGTTGGAACGCTCAATAATTTTCGAGAAAATTGAGATTGCATGGAAAATTGAGATTGCATGTTTTGGTTGCTATCTGTTTTTCACTCCCTGGGACCCATTTCAAGTTAATGATTTTTATACTGAGTAGTCTATATGAAATCGGTATTACGTGTACCAAAGGGGAAGTTGGGACGCTCAATAATTTTCGAGGAAATTGAGATTGCAAGGAAAATTGAGATTGCATGTTTTGGGTGCTATCTGTTTTTGACCTCCTGGGACCCATTTCAAGTTAATAATTTTTATACTGAGTAGACTATATGAAATAGGTATTACGTGTACCAAAGGGGAAGTTGGGACGGTCAATAATTTTCGAGGAAATTGAGATTGCAAGGAAAATTGAGATTGCATGTTTTGGTTGCTATCTGTTTTTCACTCCCTGGGACCCATTTCAAGTTAATGATTTTTATACTGAGTAGTCTATATGAAATCGGTATTACGTGTACCAAAGGGGAAGTTGGGACGCTCAATAATTTTCGAGGAAATTGAGATTGCAAGGAAAATTGAGATTGCATGTTTTGGGTGCTATCTGTTTTTGACCTCCTGGGACCCATTTCAAGTTAATAATTTTTATACTGAGTAGACTATATGAAATAGGTATTACGTGTACCAAAGGGGAAGTTGGGACGGTCAATAATTTTCGAGGAAATTGAGATTGCAAGGAAAATTGAGATTGCATGTTTTGGTTGCTATCTGTTTTTCACTCCCTGGGACCCATTTCAAGTTAATGATTTTTATACTGAGTAGTCTATATGAAATCGGTATTACGTGTACCAAAGGGGAAGTTGGGACGCTCAATAATTTTCGAGGAAATTGAGATTGCAAGGAAAATTGAGATTGCATGTTTTGGGTGCTATCTGTTTTTGACTTCCTGGGACCCATTTCAAGTTAATAATTTTTATACTGAGTAGACTATATGAAATAGGTATTACGTGTACCAAAGGGGAAGTTGGGACGGTCAATAATTTTCGAGAAAATTGAGATTGCATGTTTTGGGTGCTATCTGTTTTTCACCCCCTGAGACCCATTTCAAGTTAATGATTTTCATACTGAGTAGACTATGTGAGATGGGTATTACGTGTACCAAAGGAGAATTTGGGACGCTCAATAATTTTCGAGAAAATTGAGATTGCATGGAAAATTGAGATTGCATGTTTTGGGTGCTATCTGTTTTTCACCCCCTGGGATCCATTTCAAGTTAATGATTTTTATAATGAATAGGCTATTTGAGATGGGTATTACGTGTAGCAAAAGTTGTCCTCCTTCAGTTTGTGATGTAGATCATCAAATAACGTAATCAACATTCGATAATATATGAAGAATTTGCGGGGATGTTCTCGCAAATCCGAATAGAGGGTGACAAAGGCACCTTTTATTGGCCTTTCAAGGCATAGGGGATGCATTCAAACTCTTCCCAAAAATCCAAAATGCATCCAAAAATCCCAAAAAGTGGTCAATTTTTGTTCTAAGAGGGACGAATTTTTACACTAAGTTGACGATTACATGATCAACAATATAGATTGAAATGAAGACGCCTTTCAACTGAGATTTTACTTGACTCTGGTTCCAACTGAATTAGTGTCAAAATTAATTCTGTCCGAAACAAAAATTGCATATTTTTTGGAAAATTTTAAAACCTATTAATGTTCGAAGCGAATAGAGAAAAAAATAATTTATTTCAATCACTGAATTTCAGAGAGAGATCAAGCAAAAATTGCTGCCCGCTGTATGGTCGTAGAAAAAAATATATCCTTTCCACTACACTTTCAATATAACTAAAAGTGCCTAAGATAATATAATGATCTTCCTTCTGACATTGCTTTGAAAAGGATCAGTCAATTATTCTTATTATTATTCAGTCAGATAATTCTACAAAAAGAGTTACACAACTTTAAATGTACCAAATAATGTTCAGGTATAGAAATTGCAACTGGTGTAAATATAGATAATCAAAACAACGACCTTTACCATATAAACCACTACAATTGTTAAAAATAATTCGACCATCCCGGCCGCTTGTCCGCCTTTCCCGCTAGCAGGATCGGTTCGTCCGTTAGACGTTCAATTGTTATTCCCAGCGCGCGCTCTAGCGGCCGGTTACATGTGTTATGATGCGTCCGCGACCCGCAAAAACCCATGTCCATGGTACTTGCTCCTGATCGCAGCAATTGCTGCTGACAGCATCAATAAATATATTAGATGTTTTGTCACTTGCGAGCGGCAGGATCGCCGGACCGCACCTGCCGGAATTTTTGCACGTCATCGGTGGTGTGGCTGGAGATGCTGACGAGATGATTGAAAGGTGATGATGATATTAAAGACGAGCGATGCGACTTATTCATTCGAATCGTTTTATAACAAGACTCGTATTATAAGATACAGATCAAAGGTATTTTCTATTCTAATAATAATATCTCTACTTTTCATTCTAATCGCAAAAAAACCCAGAAGAATAGTTGAAAATTATTCCAAACTGGTAATTGTTAATAAAAATTAATTCAAAACCAATTCTGAACCGATTCCCTGCAAAATAGTTACTGGAAAAATTCAGATTGGTTTGAAAGACGAGGTTACATGGGCAACCTGGTACTGAAAATGTTTCACTTTTTACAGCGAGCTTCCTAGCACTCCTATCTCTAAATTTATGACGCATCCTTAAAGGTGGTCACCTCCATGGTGTCCATTCTTACACGTGACGGGGCATTCTTCAGGTCCGAATTCGCACAAAATAAATAATTCATGCGTGGATGGCAGCGGCGATATGAAAACTAGTCGCTCGGCATGCGTTTTTCAGGCCATTGCGGCGAAGAGTTATGCGCCCCATCGGTGGGTATCAGCTCTGGAGGATCTCCAGACACACGTGTCCTCACCGCACATCGTCATAACAGTCAGATATGACGGGATCCGGGAGCAAAAACGCGGGAGATGCTTCCCTTGTGCGAGTTTTGCCGCCTGATCATTCGGATTCTCTCTCAACAGATCCTTATACAGGGTGAGAGCAAATTGGTTTGTAATTGAAGTTTAATAATAATAATAATAATAAAAATATCTCTATCAGTAATTCTAATCACAATAATTAGTCCGAAAGTTTGAGACTCGTGTGAGAGAGGGGCTGCATATTATTATTGTTCAGTACTCAGGAATGACTTACATTGGTAAGCCCTAACTACCATTCGGTGGTGTAATGAGGGAAACCTAGAAAAGCTCATTAGTTAGAGACATGGTACGCGAGTCTATGAATACAGTTAAGTAACCCAAAATCATGCAGAAGAATATCTATCTGTGAAAGCTGTGATACCAAACAACCAAATTTGATTTTTTTTATTAGCAAATTTGAAAGATCAGGATCTGTAACTGACTTGCCGAGATCAGGAAGACCAAGGATGAGTGATGTTCAAGTTGCAGAAGTTCTTCGGGAAAATCAAAACATAGTCAACACTAATCCGTTAGCAATCAGTAGTGTGAATTCGATGTCAAAACGATTGCAAATACCAAGCACCACGGTTTGGAAAATTTTACGCAAAATCCTAACAATGTACCCCTATAAACTTAAACTGCTGTTTGAATTAAATGATGCAGATTTTTCTATCAGGTATGTTTTTTCTTTACAAATATTGGCTCAGATGGAAATTGAACCCGAATGGCTATCCCATATTTTATGGACAGATGAGGCCCTTTCCTCTCTAAATGGTGGAGTAAATACTCAAAACTGTGGAATATGGTATTTAGTATTTAGTATTTATTTAATTAGATTGGGAATTAATGTCTTAAGACCTATATAATCCTACAACAAAGGTGAAAAATAGAAAATTAATTAAAAAATCAAAATTGACATCCACAGTTATACAATAACTAAAAGGCAAACTATATCCTATAGCCAGAATTGGTACACTACAGTCACAAAATAGAACATAAGAACACATATTGTCACATAGAAGCTTTCCACGCATCATAGTTTTTCTTGAAACTGTTCACTGAGGTGGAGTTGACAACCGCGGCAGGTAACGCGTTCCACTGAGAGAAAATTCTGTTGGAAAGAAAATTTTTCGTTCATTGTGATTTAACGAAAAGATATTCCCGAGTTCCACCCCAAAATTATTATTCAGCGCACGATATGTAATGATAAGATCTCCTCGTGAGCGTCTTTCACTAAACGATGTCATGTTAAGTTCTACCAATCGTTGCTCATAAGAAGGTCTTGTGGGTCCATACATTGAACGGGTGGCCTGACGTTGCACAGATTCGAGAAGTGTTTTGTCTCGAATCCAGTCCACACTCCAAACGGGTCCTGCGTATTCCAAGATAGGTCTCACGTATACATATATAAAATAATCTTATGAATTGCTGAGGAGATAATTCCGTAAATGTTTTGGTGAGCATGAATAGTGTTGATTTAGCTTTGTTGCATATTTTGAAAATGAAGTGGAGACCAAGAAAGCTCCTCTGAAATCGTAACATCAAGGTCATTATGTGAAGACGCTACTGCGATTCTATTTCCATCTATAAAATAGGGCAATCGAGGATTATCTTTTCCGACATGCAGAACCACACATTTTTGGGCATTTAAAGGCAATAACCATATCTTACTCCATGATACGATACAATCGAGATCCCTCTGTATTTGCATGTAGTTGGATTCTGGATTGTCATAAATTTTAGTGTCATCAGCAAAAAAGGACACGATAGACTTAAGAGGATGACAGATATCAGATGTATACAGCAGAAAAAGAAACGGGCCTAGCACAGACCCCTGAGGCACTCCACTAATAACATTGTATTCAGAGGAAAGCTGATTACCGACACGCAGTAAGTCCTGTCTTTTAGGACAGGACTGACTATGGTCAACAGATAATCCACATTAAATCGTTCAGGAAGGTCTTCATGACAAGAAAGTCACCGTTTGGTGCGGTTTCACATCTAATTTTATCATTGGACTATATTTTTTTGAGGACATACAGAATGGAGAAGCAGTATCTGTAACTGTTACTGGTGAACGATACCTACATATGTTAGGAGATTATGCCATTCCACGGATACAAAACGAGCACGAAGGAATTGAAAACATGATTTTTATGCAGGATGGAGCACCGCATATTTACCGACCAGTTAAAGAATTTTTAACTGACGTCTCTCTATAACTAAAATATATCTTTTTTTGAGTCACCCTGTATAAATGTTAATAATATAAAAATGTGTCTCCTTTCAAATAAAAATCTACCTGTCCCTGGATTGTCCACGGAAACCAATCCTTTCTCAGAAAATCGAATATGAAATTTTTTGTTGACTTACCCTGTATAATAAAAAGTAATAATAACAAATTTAATACAGTATTATATAGATCGCCTGAAAAAAGTAATTTTAGTATATTCCTCAGGAGAATATCGTATGAGAGGCATTTTCAAATCATTTAACAATTTACTATAACAGTAAATTTTAATGTGAGAAAAACTCCAGGGCATTCAAAAGAACGTAATGAATAATCGTACCATACAATCAGTATTGCATGAGATTAGCTTGAAAGATATATATTTAAAAAAAAATGGAATATATAATGAACGGCGATTTGTTTGCAGTTATTTTTACTTGGCAATTGATTGCTATTTTCTTGTATAATAGAGCACATATTGTAGTTCTTATTATTTTTTAAATTGCTTTGCAGAGGAACTCATCGAAAAGTGATTTCATAAAATTGTTCGTTTTAATGGATTCTATACAGATGCGTTTCTTCAATTTTACAAAATGGGTTTATTTGGTTAAATTTCGTTTAAGCCAAATAACGTTTTGTTAGAATAAATATTTTGGTTTTGGTAAAATAATTCAGTTTGTTTGAACTTTTTTCTATTTATCTGAATGTCTAATATATTTAGGGCCGGTCTTTCCATCTCTTTATAAAGTTGCTTTTAACTAAAAGAAACTTACAGTTTACAAGTAAATTTATTTGGCAGTTAAAAAATTACGTCTTTTCAATACAATTTAACTGCTCTTTTGTAAAATGACTGTGTAATGATATTGACAATACTGATTAAATAAGAAAGTCTATATAATAAAGTGAGACACATGAAATACATCAACCATAATCAACAAAATATGTCAATTATGACAACATTACCTAGCTATAACATACTGTGACTAAAACCAATTATAACATTTTTTAAGTTCAGTCGTTTTTGGGATCTCTAGTTTAAATTTAATATTCAGAAATGTAAAAATGTCTTCCCAGGATGATAGGTTCGGTAAAAAACTTGAAACCAAATTGCCCAAGAATTTGAGGTCCTTACTAGTACAAATCATAGCAGTTCAGTCCTCATTTCAAAATATGATTCAATAAAACATGTCATAAAATCTAACAAATACATAGATATAATTTCTTTTTTATTATTAACCTGTTAGTGTGATGTCATAAATGTTGCTCGATTTCTTCTAGAATATTTAACATCGTTATTTTTCATACACCAAATCTCCTCATAAATTCTTCATCATCCCAGATGTTTAAATTGTCTATATGAGGCCTTACAGTATATATTTTTCGTTCGCGATTTGCAATATTTACCATGTTTATAATTTCATGATCTAATAACATTTCTTCTTCAAAATCAATAATGTTTTCCATTATAAAAATATATTTTTTGACGTTTTATTTAGCAAATTGTTTACTAATTGTAAAATTTCTGAGGTTAGAAATCTCTTTGTAACAACTTATAGGCCAGTAAAAATGACCAATAAGTTAAAGAGCAGATAGAGAACTTTAAAGACAGGATTTAATTTAGAATACAGTGAAGAGACCCATTTTGTAGTTACAAGGAAGATAAATTTAAAATTATGTTTATAAGGAGATGGGAAGACCGGCCCTTAGTCTTAAAAGAAAATTACTACTAAGCAGTCAATTTGTCGAGAAGTTTTTTGTGAAAAGTATATTTACTACGTGTGTTAACTTTTTATTAAAAATAGAATAGTGGATTTTGCAATCATTTTTAGAGAAGAATAAGCAATGTGGATGTATTCCTGAGATATCTTAAATTCTTACACAATATATTTTTTAAATACCCATATAAAATTTTAACTATTAACAGCTATAAATACCCTTGACTATAAATATAAACTAGTGCTTATGAAAAGTGAAAAATGTATTGTTATACACTTTTTTGACAGCAGAACAAAATGATCTTTAGCGAAAAATACTGTAAAATATTATAAATCAACTTTAGAATGGGAACGTATACTAATAATATTTTTAGATTTTAAAATAACTGTTACAATCTATTGTTCTAGAATATTTCAAAACTATAAGCTACAAAATATTTTTAAGATAGTAAATTACTGTCACCAGCAGGGATACTTTTGTAGACAATAGAAAAAGATTTTTACGATATGGGGTAAATAATTAACTTTAAATATAGGTACCGTTCCCGTTAAAAAATTATTTTAGAAGTTATTATCAAAAATTCCAAGTAAACATATATCGGGTTGCATTACTGGTTTTTTCATTGCTTCAAAATATGATTTATAGAATAAACAACCATCTACGAGAAATGCCTTTAGTTAAAACTGAGTTTTAATCATCTCCACATGATGCCAACTAGGTTGGCGAAACGCCTGTCGAGTGCAGTATAGTGTTTTGGTGTTATGTGGAAAACTACGTCAGTGTAAAATGCGGTTTTCTCGATTTCGAAAAAACATAATGTGTATCTAGACACTAAAGTTTCTTTTGTATCTCTCATGTGGTTTATTTGCCACGGACCTACGAGCCTCAGTAAAATAAAAGCCACATTCGTGATAAAAAGTTCAACTTTAGTGACTTGGTACATACATTACTGTAATTATCTCATACAAACTTAAGTTTTTTGAATTTATTTCTTCAATAAAAAAACCAAAAGAAAATCTTTTTATCCTTTTATTTTTGGAGGACTTATTATTACTTACATTGATACATTCTCCGACGTTTCGTCAGAGTTTTTGGACTTCTTCACAGGTTACTTAAATACTGAAAATAATGTTTTAGATGAATAATTAAATTAGATTAGTGACAGAATATTTATCCAAAAGAGTGTTTTCTTACCTACTAGAATCTTTCTATTTTAAGTACCTACTACACTGTGGTTTTATTTTATTTTTATATTTACGTTTGCTCGATGATTTGAGCAGTGATCTAACCGTTTTAGGTGTCGCCGTCGATGTGTTTCTTTTTGAAAGCAGGTACCTAATTAAGTCAAGTACGTATGTTAGTGGTACAGATAGCCTAATATTTTAATAGCCTAGCCTAAGTTTTTTGAGAAATTGTTCACACAAAGACAAATAAACACATTTGTTTTATTAATGATAGAATTTCCAGAAAAATAGTAGTAATAAAATAACTATACTAGTGGTAAGTAGGTCACACGATTTCGGCAAAGGTACGAATAATGAAGGTATCTCTTACTTAAACAAAATGGTAGCTAAACTATTAGCAAACCGTTTCCACCTTAGCTGTCTAGGCATCCATTAACATTTTCTCCCTATTCAATATATAATCATTATCCTTTCAAAGATGACAGTTATGGCTCGAAATGATAGATGATCGTCGCGCCACCTGTTGAGGGGTTGCTTCCTATTATTGCTACACGGGCCATAGTTGTCTCTGATCTCAAATCAGGAAGATACGTCACGAATTTTGCGAAAAATGGCTTCAAGAAGTCGATATATTTATTTTGTTTGACAGGTTTTGAGCTTTACGCACCTGACCTAGTTTGCCATAGAAGCAGTGTCACTAGAGAACGAGTTAAGTGTTGTAAAGAATCTCGGGCCTTTTGTGCAGGCACAAAAGGGGAATATTATTGACAATGCATCTCTTAATCTTAGGGATTTGATGCTACCTACAACTCATTACTATAATAGGAATAGGTATTTCGGTATTTCTTGAAAACATATATACAGGGTATTTGAAGATGCCGAAAACAGTTACTTCACTACCTATGGCACTCTGACGAGCACATAATAAGTGAAAAACCGGTCAGTGTCTGTGGTTGGTCTCAATGAAGTAAGTTGCGATTTCCATTGAGATGTCGGAGTAATCCAATGCCAGTCGGGGCACACACTCCCGACTGTAGCAATAGGGAGGTGGACTGAACCAATAGGCGTATCTATTATAACATCTAAGTGTTTTGTCGTCGATCATACCAGAACATTGATAACATATGAGTAAATAAGTATACAGAAGATCTGGAAATTATTATTAAATTCAAAAAGTCTTCGTTTGTATATCCCAGATGTGGACATTGCGTGACATTAATGTATATAGGTAAATCAACTACTGACAAACACTCTTTATAATTTCTCACTTAATGCTACATTTTGTTTTTCCTGGCATGCTACAACAAAACTGGACCCTACATTCAAATTTCTATAACATTTTGGAACAAATTCTAAAATATCTCAAAAACCAGGATAGATAGGATAGGTAAACACAGTTTGATAGCTAATACTGAGAGGAATCAAACGGCACTATAAAGTACAGGGTGTTCTATTTAAAATAAGCAAGAATTTTGGAACTGAAGTTGCCAAAATTGGTTTCGGAATTTTGAAGACCTTGTATAAGCCGTATAACTTTGTATCTACTAATTTGCGAAACTCTACTGCAAATAGCTAATACTCCCACTAAATTTAAACTTTCTGGCAGCCTTATTACCAGAGTATGTGCCTGGACGTACAACCCCGAGAAAATTTTCAAAAAAAATCGATATAATTTGAAAACGGTAAATTTTTGACATAAGGTACCTTTATAAAAGTTTAGGTAAAATTTCATATAGAATCCGAAATACGAATATAAAACGGTGGGTTCCATTTAAAATAACGAGGTTGATGTGGTACGCCACTGCCAATATTTTCATTGAACTCGGCAGTATCGACATACCCCTAAAAACAAAATTTCAGATTTGAGGCATTTTTGGTTTCTACACCCTTTATAACTAAAGTCAAAGCCATAATTAAGCAAAGTGAAATGACCTCGCCGATCTGGTAAAATGCGGTGATGCATGGGCGTGCGTACTCTGTTTTACCATTGGGCACATTTCAGTTAATATATACTCGTATACTATTCTATAGAATACTTTTAGTATATGTACTTCCACTTTTTTAACTAACACAAATAAGTATAAACACTGACACAAAGAATAAATACACTGATAATTTTACCACAAATTTTTACCGTTAAGAAACGCGCTCGAAATAAGCCAACATCACGCCACTGTTTCCCTACTACCTCGAGCGCAGTCGCTTATTGGTTCCTGATTCGACCAATCAACGTCGTTGAAGCTCAGAGAAAAGAAAGCGTAAATGCAAGAATATAATATGTTAAATAAGGATGAACAGCTTGTCGTCAACTTTACGACTTTCGCAGTTGCCTCTTATTCGGAAATTCGTTGATATTATTAAGTAAAACACAAATTAAACATTATGTTTGCTTTAATAAAGTACAATAGGGATAAGGGACGTTAAAGACAAGTAAAAAAATGGGTAAATAAGGTAATTAATACGTTTCCTGTTTTAAATAAGAATACTTTAGAAATAAATGTGACAACACAGATCTACTCTTTTTTCGGTCATTGCACTTTGGTTAATTCTGGCTTTGACTTTAATGTATTTGTGCTTTATACTTACCATTTCTGTCGTAGACTAAAATCTCAAAAAGCATTTCAACTATCCGAGCGTTTTAAATTTACTAAATGTTTCTCTCGGTACAATCAGAAAATGTGTCGGAGGGGTTGACCGGGCGGAGGCCTTTGTCACACGCAGGTTCTCATAAATGTAACGCGTTATTCATCGAGTTGTCGCTGGGATTATTGTGGGGGAGGTCCAGCTGTCCCCGGCGGCCGTCGTTTTTATGCTTTTTCTCTAATTGATTCTTATGGTGCGACTAATTTGCAATTTGCATTTACATAATCATACGAGCAGCTGTATTTGTTTTCCATCTTCTTTGGATAATAAAGGGGAGGGTGTCGACGCGCAGACGTTTATTGAGGTTCGTTTGAGAGAGGAAATATCTACAGGGTAATTTCAGTTTTATAAGCCATCATTTAGTAATGGATGAATGTAATAATTACTGTGACAAATTCATTAAATAACTATATTTTGATCAAAATCGTTCAATAATTTACGCACGGAAATGTGATCGAATCCACTATATTAGATATTTGTATAGATATTCCAATTACTGACACAGTTTATTTTTTAGTCTTCTGATGCTGGTATTCGTTTTTAATTTTGTCACCACCTATAGGCGATTCTTGCTAAGCAATACGCTACCTACTGGCGGCACGCACAACTAACGCATGGGTCTTTGGTTCAGTTTTGCATAATATGTATGTCTATTCTGAATTTTGAAATATCTGTTGTTATATTAGTTAATTGCTTTGATTAGATATGAATCATTATTGTTGTGAGCGTCATTGTTCCTTTTGGACAAAGAAAAACCCCGAGATCAGTTTCATACTTTTCCAAAAGCGGGAAAATCTGGAGCTATCGTGGAAACTATAAGTTGGGCATTAAAGAGTTACAGGAGACAAGTATGGATAAAGAAGCTAAAGAATGCAGAGTAGAGTGTGAGCTCTTTACTTTTCTGTAAGAATGACTATTTCCATAAAGGTATGTATGCCGTATGTCCAATAAAAAATTTGACATATTTTGAGGTTGTTTCATTTTCAGATTGAACGCTCGAAAAATATTGAAATCTATTTTAATTTTATATGAGTACTTACTCATTTCAAAATAGTTTTACAAGCTTTTTACCTGGTTTAAAGTTCTCGACAACAAATCTTTGATGAATACAATTTGAAACGTCAGTGTCAGTGGCCCATAGTTGGTATAGTAGTTAAATGAATCGCGTATATCTCAAGTATTAATCTACGAACAAACAATAACTTACTATGTGACAAAAAATAATTAAAACTTTATCACAATTAGAAAATCAAATCCAAACTGTAGATTAAGGTAATTCTTATATTTTTGGTACTGCAATTTCAGGTTTATAAAACTCATAAATCGTTTGTTCTACAATTTCAAGTATTCTAAGGTGTTGGCATAACAGAAGTGCAATAGAAATTGTGAGCAATTAAATATAATCCGAGAGACACAATTCCTCCTTTTATCCTGCAGCAGGGCTCGCGCTGATCCCAGCAGGAAGTCCGCCGCTAACAACGCCGAGCTGCCGCTAAGCCTCCTTGGTTTCTGAGATAACTCCGCGATCAGAGCCGGCCGGAATTGTTTTCAAAACAAGTATTATAAGCCCTCCGACACAGGAAGTTTGCCCTCAGGACTCGGGAGAGTATCCTTATTGCCGAACTAGGATGCCATAAACCAATATACCTCGGCTAACTGTTAATTATTGGATTGGGAGTTCGCTGTTGTAAATGGTGCTAATAAATTTACCATTGGGAGGGGTGGAGGGGTCGGCTATGTCTTGGAAGTCCTTGCCTGATGTTTGGGACAGGTTTTGGGGTTTTGAAGTCAGTGTATACGTAATACCATTTCAAAATTGTAAATTTGTAAATGGTATTTTACAATTTTCAAAATTGTAAATTTGATTGACAGAAAAATGATCCGAATTCAAATATATGAAATAAAAAAAAATGTCATTCCATTTGAAAAATATAAGTTTTATATGGCTCTGGTTTATAGAGCACCCTGTACGGATTTTTATTACTCGCGATGCGTAGGTAAATTTTATAACTAGGTATTCCATCGGATTTACAAACCTGCGTTTTCTTCTCGTAAAGTTTTTATTGTAAAATGCGAATATATTTCCTCTCGATTTTATTGCGAGCGGAATTTGACACATAAACCCGCGGGGTTGTAATTTTTGTTTTGTTATTCGTAAATCCTTTACAGTCTTTCCTGAATCCTCAAGTCAATTTTCAACCTGTTTAATAAACCTGAAAAGGATGAGGGAACTGAATGGTGAGGTACTGTTTACACATATATGATTGAAAATGTAACAAATATATCAAATAGAATTAGAAACATTGACAAATCACAATTTCCAACAGACAATAGAAAGACGCGTCCTAAGAACAATCTGTCATTAAACAAAAACGACTCGTACTTGTGAACCATCACGTTTCACTTTGTACAATTCTTCAGTAAGGCTCGTAGTCAATTATATTCTAATAAATTAAAAAGTCATGTCTTGCCCATTACCGTCACAGAAAACCACCCATCCGTACCATTTATATTTTGACACAAATAAACAAATCACCATCGACTTCTTGATTTGTGTGTTAATAGCTACACCATCGGACAACGAATATGGACAAATAAATGACCGTCTACGAGACAAGGATGGTATAAAAACAATTTAAAACATATTCCCATGGAAATAATTTTAAATGTTATAAGTAACAGCACATGTGCCTGACGAGGGGAATACTAAACGGGCCTACGTTGTATTATAAGTATATTTGATTGTCAATCACACGAATAACATATAGCCATTTATTATTAGTAGTACATCGACGGAATTTTTATCGCCTTGCGATGTAGTTGTGTTATTTATACTGGCACGAAATTTAAATATCGCCTTTGGAATTTCTCGCTGATCGATCTAGAAGAATGTTTTAGGATATTTACAGATCTATGTCAGTTGAGATATGCGTGCGTCTCAGAAATTTGTAAAAATGACTTCTAGTCTATAACGGGGATTTTAAATAATTTTCACTCCGTCCCTTTGCTTAAAAATATGAAGATACTTCAGAGAATAGTTCAGGAGCGTAGCCAGGAAAGTTTGTAGAAGGAGTTGAAGCGCCCACAATTTATTGGAAAATGAAATAGTACTCAAAATGCCTAATCGTACATCTGAAGAACTTTTAAAAGTAGGTATTCTTTGTTCATTTTAAAAAAATTACAGACGTTTAATAATAATGAGGAACATATCTTCTTTCTTTACAAAAATAATTACTTCTAAAGTTGTTATTAACAAATTACTAACAGTAAAGTACTATGGTGTTTCAAACTAAGAAATGTTGTGGTTTTTAGTGGACTGGTTTATTTTTCAGTCCACCTAGTCAAACATATTATATCACAAAAAAGTACGTTGAATAATAAAGTGGAAATATACGTTTAGTTCTCTTGTCCTATCTGTTTAAGCAAAAATCTTGGAGTTTGAGAGCTGAGTCAACTTTTTTCGTTCAGAATGAACCTCTTAATAATTGTTTTGAAAAAAACATTGATCTCATTTAGATGTTCCAAGAAATATATAGAAAACACTCTATATACTAGTATTTCGGCTTATTAGGCCCTTTTCAAAAGAGTAATGTCTATTACTAAATGTTTCCAAACGCGTTTTCGTTATTTATTTGTTTACGAGCACCTACCCCCGATTGATCCTACCATCTGGTAAAACAGGAGTTTTTAGTACTTTTTCTAAGAAGGGCGAAATTGTAAAATCTATCTGATCATTCGTAGTACAAGGATTTATAATTAAAGATTTTTTAATTTCTAATTGTTCTAACGCTTTCTTTTCTTTTCACGATGCATACCTTTACTTTTTTCTGATCTATAAAATGATTGTTTTCTATACAATGCGTCGAAAATCCTGAATTTTTTGCGTTATTTAATATGGATTTTTTATGTTCTTTTACTCTAGTTTCAATACTTCTACCGGTTTGACCCACATACACGGCATTACAATCCGCGCAGTTAATTTGGTATACCCCCGATTGTTTTAATTTATTAACCCTTTCTTTGTTGTTTATCAAAATCCTCCCAATAGTACGCTTGTTGCCACTAATCGTTTTACACCCGTTTCGTTCTATTCTGCGAGCTATTTTTTCACTATAACCTGGGACGTGATTAATATAACTATAGGTGGGCTTCCTTTTCCCGAATATTGTAAAACTCCCGAAGAATTAATTTCCCCCTTTTGTTTTTTATCATGTTATCTATTAGTTTTTCTTTATATCCGTTGTTTCTTGCAATTTGTTTGATTGTACTTAATTCTTTTTCAAAATCTGCTTTTTCTAGTGCAAACATTAAAAGCCTATGTATTAAACTATGAAAAACCGACTTTTTTATTTGCTAGGACTGTTGCAAACTTGCTGGTATAATTGCATCGGAAGTTGTTGGTTTTCTATAAACCGAGAATTTTAATTTATTTTCTATCTTTCTTATTGTTACATCCAAATAGTTTAATTGATTGTTTTCCTCCTTTTCCATTGTAAACTGAATATTATCGTTAATAGATTTTAAAAAATTGAGAAAGCCGCTTAAATTTCATTCAGTACCAGTCCAAATACTCTTAAGTTCTCTTAAGTTTATGAGACTTATCGTGTAGCTAGTTGAAGTATTCTAAGTGAGGGGGCTTGCGAATGCCCCAGAGTTTACTTTATAAAACCTCCCTGAGATTTGCCACTATACAGTCTTTTCAGGAAGTTAGTGTATTTCGTAATGATATACAATGTTAGAAACTGGTTCTTCCTTTTCATCGCAAAGTCTACAGATTGGACCCTCAGTATATAAAAGCGGATGTATACCTTCTCAAGGTCAAGCCACGAACCCTATCTAATTCTTGGTTAGATGTCATATGTCAGTATTGTTGATGGTGTTTCAATTAAAGACTTGTTGGGTTTTTTTTGGGAGAGATTGGTTTGACTTTCAGTCCACCTAGTCAATGTTTCCGGTATTGCAAATACAACATTTGAACTTGTATATTGATCTGCGAAAAAGAGGAGAATTCCTTCTTATAGCTTTTCCACAATCTAATAAAGGATATTCTATAACTTTAGAATTTATTATATATCTAAGAAACGAAACCAAGTTGACGTCATTGGTATAAAGAATTGAACACGAAAGATACGCAACTTTGGATTAGCCTCAATATAATTGCAGAGTTTACAGAAAGGTACCTACTTTCAGCTATAACTATCCTCTGCTGCCGTATACATATATTTTAAACCTACTGCTGTAAACAGCCCCAACTTCAAAGTATTTAGCAACGCTTAGGACCCAGTCTAATGGCCCGAACTTGCAGGAATCGAAGTTTATAGATAAGTGGACAGAATTTGATAATCCCCATTCAGATCCGGGAACTTCCTACCAATTAAATTGACAAGCAAGCATCGCTATTCGAACATTAATTGTATCCAGCAGATTAATGAAGTTGCGGACCTTCCTCCTAACTTGGAATATCTGAGATTACCAACTTTGCTCATCTCCGTTCGTTGCTCCACTAGGTCCGATCAGTTCATAATGGAATAAGAATTAGAGGGTGAAGGGGATCGAAAATTTCTTCATAATAACACTAAATCTATAAAGCACTAGTATAGTTATATATTATCCAAGAAAGGCGTAGGTGTAGTAGATGGTTCGATTTTTATATTTAAAAAAAGCATATTTAAATTTACTACACCCTTAATAGTCCATCTGATGACTCCAAACCTGGCTTTCAAGGTATATCTGGTACGTAGATTTCATTTTTGGCATCAGAATTAACCTAAAATCAGCAAAAGGTTGGTCAAAAATTATTATAAAACTATAAAAATGTTGATAGTTTTATAGTTTAAATAATTTTAATAAATTTAGTTAGTCTTCTGCTACTGAAGGGTATGCTAATTAAATTTAAATACTATCAGGACTAAATTAATCTAGGGGGTCAGTTGTAGGTGAAAGAAGTGCGAGAATGCAAACACATCGTCAACAACCAGTTGGAATGGAATCTCCTGACTTCGCACCGCTAATGCACTTTTAATAAACATACTCGAGTCTCTAAACCTGACCTGATTATAATTGATACGGACACATGCCAGTCGAGAAGCTGTAATCAGTGTCAATCAAGGCTCGGAGGCTCTGACAAGCCTTCGCATAGCCGGAGCGACAAATCGGGGAGCTATTCTTATCCACCCTCCGGTTTCATTTTTTAAATTAAAAAATCGGACGTCAGAATCGACAGCCCCCGGTGTAGTTTAAATTTTCTATGGCAGAACGTGTAGGGGTAATATGGGGATACGGTGAGCTGTTGAATGTGCCTTCTACAGGGTGTTCCTAGAAAAAATGAAAAAGAGGCCCTCCTCTTCTGAAGGGAAGATGTCCTCCCTGTATATGCCCCTTTAACCCTATCACTAAATTAGGGGACAATACTTAACGGGGGTGTTCTATGACTAGAAACCTACACAAGTCTATGCCACGGATGTAGTTTTACACATAATATCAAAACACTATACTGCACTCGACGCGCGTTTCGGCAACCTAGTCGGCATCATCTGAAGATGTTTAAAACTTCATGTTGATCAGTTTTCATGATGCTCGGTTTTAATCATCTTCAGGTGATTATTGAATGACTTGAAAATCTCGAATTTTCTGAAGAAAGAAATCTGAAGATTCTTTTGGATAATGAATATTTTTATTACTTTATCATATTAATTATTACTCTAAAGTAACTGAAGGAAGAGATTAGTTACTATGAAGAGTATATATTTCATAAAGCTTTGCTAGAATATAAAAAATATTTTGTGAAATCCCCACTTTGTGGGCCCACTAAGTACTTGTATGGTGTTTCTTGTATAAACTTAAAATTCATATCCATCTTCAACGCTTTGCCAAAAAGCCTAATTACATGTTTAAACCAGTCAACCATAGAGTATTTTCCAGGACAAGGTGACAAAGTGACCGGCCACTTTGAGATTGCCTAATCCTGCCGACGCATAAAGAGATTACGGATTATCCTTTATTAGGTGATGTTTGTAAACTTGTCCTGCCATGATCTCTGAGCCCGGTTTTGCGGCTAGATTAAGAATAGAAATCTATAACTAGCGGTGGATAGGATACTAATACTCAGAGGGATAATATTTTCCCGTTCCGACCAAACAAGAGATTTGAGATATATATTCAGGTATATAAATGTGAAGAGATACAATCGGGGTATTTTTTAAAGGAACAGATGGTAAATTGTAGAATATGGATAGTAATATTTTGAAAGATTCATAGGGATAAGTATCTTACAATGAGTCGCGCGGAAGAAAACTGTACGGAAGAGGAGGACGATAGTAGAAAAAGGTGCCGCCAGCCTTGATGGCACACGAGCTATGAAGATGATATTTTTATTTTGATTTGACCAATAGAATATTGAAAGTGGCACAATGTTTTATCCAATTATAATACACTTATATCATTTATTTTACCCGATAAAAGATATGTATTTACCACATAAGCGTGACAGCTGTTTCGACCTACTGTGTCTCCTGAGTGTCTTGGAGTGAGGACCACTCATACTAAATTTTAGAGACGGCAAACTGACCGGAACCGGAACTGGTCGAAAATACTGTTTGATGTTAGGTGTTCTTGACACTTATATGATGGCTAAGACACGTAATTGTGTTCACATAGAGTTTTCATTGTCTATTTGGTCTAATATTATTCCGAAAGTTTTATTTATTTACTAGTAACTTTAATCTTATTGTTATTTGTTGTGTTTTTATGCAAAATGTTAGTAATTCCATGATAATATTTATGTTTAGTTTGGTCCTATTGTTTAAGATATTGTCATTCTCTAATATTTCTTTAACAATAGAGAGTATTTTATCAACACGAACATTTGTAAATAAATTTACTTCTGGTCTCCTGTTTTTTGTTATTTTACAGATGATGTAATCCCAGAAGAGATTACAATGAATTGTTTCAGATAACCCCTCCATTTTAGAATATCTACATTCTGTAGATATTCAATATGCATTCTAAATCCACTTTCGATTTGTAGTTAAAAGTTCTTCAAGTACCTTCATTATAATAAACGAACTTTTTGTATGTAGTAATATAGTGTCTGTAAGTAATAATATACAGCTTCTTCCCCAAAATAACAGTAAACTGCCTTAATCAACGGTAATACGTTGAAAGATTTTAAGTGCCAGGATCCTCCAAGAACTACACAAATTGCATTATCGTGCGAACGCCCGGACCACTTCTCCCCCCTTAATAATAAAGTAACGTCCGAAGCTACGTGTCCGGCTGAGGGAGACTGACTCGTCGGAGAGCGAGCTTGAGGTATAATTTCTTCAGCACATAAAGAGAATACGGTGATGTCCAGATAGTCGGACTCAAGTCCCGGGGGAACCTTAGAGAAATTGCCGATCTATGAGCCCCGATTTGTTGCGTTGTCAATATGCGATCAAAACGATGCTCATGGAGATTTTCTTCAGTTCGGTGTATGGTTATAAAATCGAGCGTGATGCTGGGGGCTTCCGTGTAGTGGTCGGTTTTATTTTTATTTTGAATTGGACCTGAGGGCTCTCTGGCAAATATTGTTATGGTATTCGGTATTTCTGACCTTTTTTCAGTGAGTATTGGTGGGTTATTACTTTAAGGACTTTATATTCTCTAGTGTTTGCTACTGCCGAGCAAATACGAACAATTGTAAGATTTTCAGCTTTCTTGTATACTGGATGTTTTTATTTATAATATCAGATATATCTATAGAGTTAAAAATGAAATTGAATTACAATTACACGATAAATAGTATAAATATAATATTATACCACTGTCTAATATGAATAATAATGTTTCCATTGACTGCTGCTCAAAAATTAGTTCTAAGGTTTATATCGCTTCAATAAAATAATTTTCTTGTGAACTCTATAGATATCTATAACTTTTTGTATACAAGACATTGAGGATGTTAAAAATTTAACGCTTTTCTTCACAACTTAAAATTATAATAGTATTCAAAATCTAAAAATTACTTTTACAATACACCTTGTCAAAATCGTGTTTGAAAAATAATATTTGAAAATATATATGCTAAAATAGATATAATATGGGATTTAGTTTTATTAAAGAAATTAGTAGCACACAAACAATATTAAAAAGACCAGATAGATACATTTAAAGCTACCAGATAAGACAGACTAAACGATATACCTTACTGAAGCCAGTTTTTTTATTTTCATAATCCAGTGATTTAATTGTCAATGTTAAAAATATTACAATAATATTTTATAAACTACTAGAAACTTCAATATGTGTTATCACTTCAAAAATCACGCACCAGATTTCGATGCATGGATGAGCTTGTAATATTTTAAAGATTATAGAAACCAGGGCCCCTAGCTGAGAGCCCTGAGAAACACCAGAAGTGATGGTATAATCGTTATTAGATATATATTTTCTGAGAATGACTAAGTTGTTTGCATATCCCCATTTATTTTTAGCATATAAACCAATGTTCTCAACTCAGCCTCGAACTCAAGAGTTCCCTTTACTTCTTCGTTTTTTCAGTACTGCTATGCCACAGCCTTGAAAACTCCACAATATAAAAAAAGGATAATACCCAAATAAGGTGGCCCGAAATAATATGATAATAAAATTGGAATATCTGGCATTCCTCTGCCTCGATCGCCGTGTCCGCGTCTCCTCGGATGATAACCAGCCCATAAAATGTGGGGCAGCCTGCCGTGGGAGCCTCCCGACCTCCAGGTGTCACCAGGTGTGCTTTACGACGTACACACTGCCCAGCGCCAACTCATTTTTGCGCGCTGCTCCTCGAACAAGCAGTCCACGTTCGATTACATCGGTTTTTGCGTCGCGCAGGGCCGTATATGCGTAAAGGGAAGCCCTACGTGCCAGTTATTAGTAACATAGACCTTTTCACTTGGAATTGGTCCATGAAAGAGTAATTCTTCCCAATATCCATCCACAAATATATTTCATAGTGTTAGAAACCAACAATTTGAAATGGTAGGTTTCATCAAAAATCAAAACTTTCAAATGAATGGTAGGTAGTTTTTAACTAAACCACATTACAGATCAATAGACCACAAGTTTGTGTATACATTGTGTCACCTATCCAAAGTGTGAATACTTATAGTTACAGGTGATATGAATGTTAGTGTTGATGCAACTTACAAAGGCAATTTTTAGGTCGATATTTTTAATAAAGTGGATACTCGAAGCGGATGGTTCTTTATGAAACATCGTGAAAATAATTGTTTTGAAAAAAAAACATTGATCTCATTTAGATGTTCCAAGATGTTCGATATTTTTGCACGTTAAACAAAAATACAGTACAAAAATTCAAGTTTAGAAAACTGATGTTTTAGTTATAGAAGATTACTTACCTCATTTTGCTGCCAACAGTTGAATGATGGATATAAAAATGCCTTTAAAAGGTTTTTTGTGAATATAGAGCATATAAAACAGTAAGAGACCATCATAAATACATTTGTAATGTTGGCTTACTTTCCTAAATAAGACGTAAGACTAGAGAATCATGTTAGCTAGCTCTAGTTTTTATTTGCTAGCTGTAGACGAGATGAGAGACTGACGCTACAAGCTACGGAGATGGCATTCTCAGTACTGCGGAGGAATATATTGAAGAAAGTATTGCAACTATTATCAAAATAGGGAAAAGGATTTATTGGTGATTGAGGATTAGCTCCTTCAATGACTTTGCCGATAATACAGATAAACGTAGTCTTGGAAGACAATCAATTGAAAATGCTTGAATCTTCCACCTTCTTATGTCTCTTTGCGCAGATAATGGCATATCTATAAATCAAATATATACTGTACGTAAAAGTCACTACGTCATTAGTTAATGAATATAGAAATACAGCTGTTTGACAAAGGAACTACGATAGATACCTGCTTCAGAAGTAGAGCGAAATAGACACGCCCTCACACTTAACTTATAGTGATGAGTATATTTGCTACCATTCTAAATCTCTTAGGAAGAGTCAAGTAAATTGTTAATAGTTGCTGCTACTTAAATTTGCTGTGTGATGGACTCATTAATCTTTCGCTCTTAATGGCTTATCGTTTTATTTTACGTAAATATACGTCTAGTCTGTGACCTGGCGCTAATTCAGGTTATTGGCCAAGCCGACCCTGGCACTACACCCTCCCCCTGGCTCTATGAACACGAGCACTGCACGCTATTTATTGCACAATTGTGGCACTTTTTCCGATACGAAATTGATCTTGTTATCGGCGAGATAATTTTGCGTCTTGTCTAGGTATTGTCGTCCGCAGTTGTCGGTTTATTTCAATATGGTTTTTTGTCGGTGGTATTATGTTCGCACAAGCGATGTCGCCTGGTAGAACATGTCTCACAAAAAGCGTCTGCCGGCCGCGTCTCCAACAGGGCGGCCTTTCCAAGCGCTATCCAGTTGTTCAAGAAATTTCTATTCCACAGCAACGTTGTAGATTACCGTATATACCATATTGATTGCCCCTATGTTCTGGATATGGGGAAATGACTGATTTGTAAATACAGGGCCGTTTATTTACACCTTCACCCAAATGAATTTAAATATTGCTTAACGTATCGGGAATGTCGGGCTATAATTTTTTACCTAGGATTTGATGAAAGGAATTTATAGTAAAACAACGATTTTATATTACTTTCTTGATCAAAAGTCTGCATGACTAAATTAGTTCTATGATTCACATTATCTATATTTATGATTCAGAAGGTTTTTAAAAAGTAGCTTTTTACAAAACATTTCCACTTTTGTATGGAAAAGAGTCCTGAGCACATGTCAGCTGAAGAAAGTACAAGAAATAGTAGAGCCAGTAGTTGTGGCTTATTTGAGAGAAATGTGTATAGTGTGGTAGTTTCTCGGTCCTTTGAATACGTTCAAAGATCACTAAAAAATGAATAATTTTTTCAGAGATGATATTTGCAATTTGCTTTTACAATTATTTCATCCTCCAAACTCCAGGATGTATACCGGTGATAAAGTCAAGTAAATGGTTAACGGTATAAGATTTTCCCAAAAGGAAAAGCGGAAGATACAAACCAAAAAAACCTATGTTTTTGACGAGGGAAGAAGTGTTCTTTTACAGTTTTCATCAATTACAACAAATGAAGTAAACAAACATATTGAGTCTTATTACATCGTTTCTTGGACTACCAAAGACAGGTAAGGACATAAAGTCAAGACCAGAATTAAGCAAAGTGGAATGACCTCGCCGATCTGGTAAGATGCGGTGATGCATGGGTGATGCAGTTAATATATACTCGTATACTATTCTATAGAATACTTGTAGTATATATTAACTGAAATATGCCCAGTGGTAAAAAAATACAAATCTAAAAATGTCTAGTTAATATAAACATTTTTAGATTTGTCATTAGGTGAAAAATTATTTGCTTTAGCGTAAAACTCTCAAATTGTCTTGAAATTTTGCCTATCCCCCTATTTTCGGGTATACCTACTGAATACAAATCTAAAGTTATTTTTTGTGGACGAATGTAGTTTTTGAGGAAAAATAGCAGCATTTACGCAAATGGTGGTAGACAAAATTTCAGAAAATTTTGATAGTTTTACGCTAAAGTAAATAATTACTGAAAAATTTCAGTGGAAAACTGTAAAAAACTAATGTATATATGTAAAAATGTAATATAGGTACCTATTATCAATTTATATACAATTTTTACCGTTAAGAAACGCGCGCGAAATAACCCAACATCACGCCACTGCTTCCCTACTACCTCGAGCGCAGTCGCTTGTTGGTTTTTGATTCGACCAATCAACGTAGTTGAAGCTCAGAGAAAAGAAAGAGTAAATGCAAGAATATGTATGTTAAATAAGGATGAACAGCTTGTCGTCAACTTTACGACTTTCGCAGTTGCCACATATTCGGAAATTCCTTGACATTATCACAAGTATAAAGATATATATCTTTATACTTGTGAAATATCACAAGTATAAAGCAAACACAATGTTTAATAAAGTACAATAGGGATAAGGGACGTTAAGGAAAAGTAAAAAAATGGGTAAATAAGGTAATTAATAATAACTGACTTTATTGAGGCGGGGGCGGGGGTATTGATACGTTTCCTGTTTTAAATAAGAATACTTTAGAAATAAATGTGACAACACAGATCTACTCCTTTTCCGGTCATTCCACTTTGCTTATTTCTGGTGTTTACTGTAGCTTTATGCTGTAGCAATTATGAGTATGGCTTGATGGAGGAAGTGACATTTTAAGGTTTAAAAGTCACGGTGGTTGCAGATTCACGTCAGTTGCTGTTGTTACTTAAGGACAAAATAGTTAATATAAAAAATTTACCAATAAAGCTTCTTTGATTATATTTTTGAAATTGTAAATAAGTAGGTCGAAACAGCTATCTATCGCTTGGTGCAATGATGAAGTACACACAATTTTGTCAATATCTAGCATGTTGCTTCTGTCATCTATTTTTTGTGAGCAAAAAGGTGAGCTGTGACGTGTTAAATCAAATTACGTAGATGTCTGGATTCACGCATATCCTAAAGCGATATAAATTAAAAGTATTTTATTGGCGTTTTGTGTATTCCCGAAAATCCCCCGAGTAAACAAGAATAATATTAAATCGGACAAAAAAGCAATCACAATTTCCAGCACGGATCGAATCCAATATCCAATAAAAATAAAACTATGCGAAACGAAATAAATATTCCTTTTTTACATGGTGACACGGAGGGAGGGTGCCGAGAGTTATGGCTAGTGTCCAGCGGACACTGGATCGGGGAACAATCTACTGGCTGTCAATAAATGCTCTGTGTCCGTTTGGATAATATTTCCCTGGAGCTCGTCCTGACATATTGCATTTTCGGCGATGCTGCAGACTTTGAATACGAAATACATAAATACACGGAAGAAAAGGACAGAAGGGTTACTGGGAATATACTGATATGTGATATATTGTTTTGGATTAACACATTGGGGTATCCTAAGAATTGGGATCCCTTCTATCTTGGTTAATATACTGCATTAAAATACAAAATATTTAACACTTAATTATCCTCTTCAAATGCAAAAGCTAGATTTAAACTCATCAGGAGAATTCATAAATATTTTTAAGCTTTCAAAGTTTGGTGCTTTAATCCTTAGATTATAATTTCAAAAAGATATTCAATATTATCTTTTTGTCTAGAATTCAGGAAACGTCGCTGACTAGGACAAACGAATGTAAATTTTTTAATATAGAGATGCACGTTTAAGAATAAATAAAGACGTTGGCACATCATTGGTTACATTTCTATATAGTATTTGAGTTTGCATATAAAATAAACACTCAGGGTCCAATAATGAGCCGTGGGGTATACCCACTTTTGCAACCCAGATTTAAGGGTACATACTCGCAGAGTTATGGCTTTTATATGTAATAGAAATATATTATTTCGATATTTTAGATGGGTGGATATTCAATTTTATGCAGGACCACGTGTGCCATGGTCATATAATCTATTCAGTAGTTTACCATGGTTAAAGTTGTTAAATATCATCATGATAAAGTCACAGAAAATCCAACAGGGCACTGACTAGCGTCTATAGATCTAATGAATTCACTATAAAATAAATTCCTTGCCGATTGTTGGTTATTACATTAAATTTATTAATAAATAACGTTTAACGCAGATTGAAAGGTCTTAGAAGAACAACAAAGTTCAATAAAACGTTTTTTAAGGAAATGCTAAATATTATTATTTAATATTTTTTTCCATCTCAGATGACAGGATCCATTTCAAGAGGGTGAATTTCATACCATTTCAAGAGGTTGAATAATTTTGTGGTTATTTAAGTAGTATAATTAGTATTAGTAGTAATATAATAGTAATAATAAACAGTATACTCTGACGTATATGGAATGAAGACTAACTTGAACTTTTCAAATAAATTTTTTTGTTCTAGAAATCAAAAAGTTAGTGCTATTCAGCCTAAATATTTCATCTCAACGTCCTGGCTCCTAATTCCTACTCGAGTTAACATCTGAACAAGCCCCTGCAGCAAATTTATGATAACATTGAGACATCCAGAACTTACGGAAATGCAGATACTCGTAATTAAATTTTACACTAAGTGAATTATCCCCTGCAAAAATAGCCCAGGGCGACTTTAAAATCAGCATATTTCTTAATGGACGGTTCCGAGCCCGTAATGTTTAAAATTCAAATGGAATCGGATCCCTAATTAACTCCTTTGTTGTTTTAATTTTACTGTTGCTATAACAAAAAATTAATTAATCAGCTTCAGTATAATATGGCCCCTACTTTGTTACTTTCTAATTAGCTTCAAGACGGTGTAAAGTAACCTGTATGTTTATATTAATTATTTCTTTACTTTTAAATCTTGATCAAGCTGGCCTACGCTGTGTATAATTATTTTTTTATTATTTGACTAATTGGTGCGGGTTTTTCTGTCTGTTCACTGAACGTTAGCGGAAAATTACAGGAATAAATCACGTTTCTCAAATGTTGCAGGATTAGTCCAATGGAATAATAAAAATTTGTGCTGAAGTTACGGTTGCATAAAATGTTTTAATTTATTAAGTAATAATTGTTACAGTATACACAAGCGAATCAATAAAAAGATATGGAGGGGAGACACTCGGTAGAGTATTAAGTCATTTGAAGGTTGTTCTTGCTGCTATTACTGCAGCAAGGATATTTTTAATGATAGACATTCAGGAAGGAATATATTTAGTTCATTATTGACATCAGATCAGTTATTAATATCCAGAAACGTCCACTACATTTTGCCAGGAATCATGACATTCAAATAAAACGAAAGTATTAAAAATGTACATTTCCTCACTTTAGCAAATGCTCAAAATCTCCACCATCAACCTCCATTTAGAAGTGAATGCCTTTCCCGTATTCATAATGATTTTTTAAGCTATTCTACGACATTCGTTCACTATTCTTTCCCGTAACTCGTGTAGAGAATGGAAACCTTTTCCATTATCCTTATTCCAATTATCCTTGGACAAATAATCGAGGATGAAACTTTTCGTTGATTCACCCTGTATCCGTTTACGTTTTTTACGTTTTTTGGATAATAATATATTTATTGTTATTACCCATTAATTTTTCTATATTTACTGTGACATCTCCTGTTAAATTTTACTTACTCTTTCCTACTTGATAGGAATTGAAGATATTTGAATTACGAACCTCTTTTCTCAAACTAAAGAACTTGTAAGATAAACTTTTGTTAACTGTTGTATTTAACAGGAAGATATACGTATTCCTTTATTAAACTTATTTTTAAGGACGAAGAAAAGCTTCGACCCATGCTCTTAAAACGGGGTGTCATTCACCGAGTCTCCTGAATAAAATTTCCAAATTAGGCTGCTCCTTTCAACGCCCCCTTTCACTTATATTCATAATGGCTAGAATATCACAAAGCCCTCCGGGTTAACGGTCCAGACTGAGATTGAAAAGGGCATCTGAAAGCTCTAATTAGATGGGGGTAATTTTTGTGAATATGCCTTCATAATAATTACCGCTCTGCGATGGAGTAAACTCTGTATTAATTAACTGCATCGCGATAAGATAACATCCGAACTTCGTTTGGAGTTAAAGATGCGAGGCCCAATTTGAATTTATTAAAGTTTTGCTTGTTGTATCTTTGAATGAATAAATAAGAGGCCCTGCCCTAGTCTGAGTCGTATTTATGTAAATTTTTAATGTTATTTTTAGCAGCGATATATTTAATTGGCTTCTAAAATATTACTGGTATGAACCGAGGTCGATTTACTTGCCTCTGGGAGTCACAGGAGGTGCTCTTCGTTAATGGTTTAATAAGAAAGTGCAACACCAAGATTTTGTGTTTCTTCCTGAACTTAAAGTGACTTAAAGTGTTTGAAGTTTCTTTCCTTCTTTGTTGAGCAATAAGTGATAAGTGATAATTACATTAAAGTGATGTTTTCTAATTCGGTAGCGCATAGATATTTAGTTTTTTCATGATTGAAGAATATATTTTAATAACTGATTGAACAAGAAGTACCTAGTATCTGAAATAATTAATCACATATCATCTGCATGTACACTGAGATGACACCAAGTTACAACTGAGTTTATTTGATTAATATACAGAATAAATAGAACAGGGCCCAAAACAGAGCCCTGTGGTACTCTATTGTTAACATCTGCAGTTGATCTAAATAATACTGTGTATACAAGTCGCAGAGGCCGGGCCGTCTCTCGTTTTTCGGTCACATGCGAAAATGTTTTCATTACTAACTAAATTTTATATTTCCTCATTTCTGGAACTTTCGTAAAAACGTGGCAACGCCGCCTCACATACCGAGACTGGTAGAACGTGTCTCTGTGCAACTCATTGAACATTCTGCTGTCTCGTACTGGACTCATCCACCACCGGAGTAGAGTTCAGGTGCGTATCAAAGTTTGGGCAATTCGTGTGCATTTTTTATTCGTGTTTGTGTGCTTTCTGCTGTTTACTTATAGCTTGAAATTAAGTTTTATGTGATTGCAGTATTAATTCTATATTGATTTAGAGCAATTAATTGAAAGTAACAGTGTGATTTAATAGTGTAAATGCGTGCGCCCATGGCCCGCATTGACCTTGACAAAGTCGTCGCACTATCAAAACTTTTCAGATGGACTATAGAAAGCTGGACCAAAATTTTATATTCTAATTGAGATTTTTCATTGAGAGGACAAAATTATTGGCAGTTTTCTTTAAATTGGGTTAACCAATTCAGAGTTACTCCTTTGAAGGACTGAAGTAATGAAGTATCTTTCAAGTATTTCTAAAATCACAAATGATGAAAATGATCTAAAAAAGTGAAGACGCGGGCTTTAGTTATTATATTTTTAGCTCAATATACGTTCTACTGGAAGCCACATCGTGGCGAATGATCAAACCTCTTGCAAACACCCTGGGTGAGTACACCTCCATAGCAATTTGCGTCGAATGTCAGGCCGACGAACAGGGAGTAATAATAATAACGACCTTTGCGCAGTAATCGGCTAGTAACGATTATGTATCCGGAGGAGAGCAGAACACGAGGGCAATAATGATAGCAGTGATTAAATAGCGGGGTCTTAGGATAAATGAGTGACAGCCCTAGACGGTTCCCAGTGGTGTATTTATATAATGATAGAGCCGGGAACACGAGATCAGCTGGACTCGGCTTGACGAGCGGGGCCATAACCTGATCCTTGATCCTTGCTAGACTGCAGTGTCAATTACCGTCATGTGAGTTCATTTGTTTCCGGGGCGCAGACAGCTTGCTGCTAATATGGTGTCGAATTTCGTAGATTCACAGAGAAATATTGCATTTGGATGGCTGTCGATAGTGATGCCACGAGATATGAAAAATTTCGAAAAGTGACGAGAAATTAGCGCTGAAGAGAGAGAAAACAATGAAAAAATTCTTCATTGGAACACTCGAAACCTTTTAGATCAAATTTACATTCCTAAAGTTTGTTAATTTTTTTTACCAAATTACGAATCATATAATTTTATAATCCTTTCTTAGCTACTCTGCACTAAAGACTAGCAGAACTCCGAAACATCGATGCCTGTGGTTGCTCATGTTTCTATTAACAACAGTAGTAAACGGTGGATGGATCCAGTTCATGGAGGCGCTCCAGTTGTGTGTGAGTATGATGGTAATAAATATTGGTGGATCTATGGCACCATCTATCGAGTACTTCAAGGATTAGGTGGCTTTGGGGTAGTGGATAGCGGATTTTTATTGTTTATGGTACGAGATGGTAGTGGGGATTTGGATTTTTAATTGTTTAGGTTATATGATTACAAACACCCTTTTATTATTTTCATCTTCCCACAGATGTCATCCTGTTATTGCTGAGTTTTCATTAATACTTTAATCAAGAAGCTTCTCTCCTTTCAAAATTTTATTACCAGGGTAGTCATTATGATGTAGTGATACTTCATCTATGTTTCCATTGCAACATACTTTTGTACGCTTCCGGCTTAGGTATCAGATCTAGAACTATCTACTTTGTGATATTGTAAACATGAATTGGCTGCACAATGTAGCTACGAGGTGTCAGGTGCAGCCTGGGTAGACAAATGCCGGCGATCTTTCCATCGCCTCTTTCACTCAGTCTCTCGTAATACTGGTATAAGATAGAGCCGAGCAGCGTTTCTTACCGTCACCCTCGCTTTGTCTGGCTATCATCGTCGGTTCTGCGCCACCGGTGACATTTATAACTGCCTCTAGTATCGTTATTGTCTATTTTTTCGAGGCGTCGAGATATGCGTCGTTTAAAAGAGGACACGCTGTTGTTCGCAAAATCTGGTCTGCTTCCATCTCCTTGGAATAATTAATATGAATCGCAATAAGTTTACCGTTTAAATGTAATAAAACAATACGTTGTGAATAATATTTGAAGATTTATCAGCTAATTCGTTTGGGAAGGGATCATTTTTAAAGTAAAACAACAGAAAATTAACATAGATGTTTTAAGAAAGAAAACAATGCAATTAAAAATGAGTAAAGCCAACTATTAGTCTGAGCAGCATGTTGAAGAAGGATTAATAAAATTTGTAGATACGTTACCTTTGTAGAACCAAGACAAACCCGTTCATGTTGTGCTGATACAGACTTACTTGCTCTAAGGACCATCTCCCACTATAGCGACACGTCGCGTCGCGTCGCGCAATGTTAAAATGACGCGACAATTTCTTTACATACGAATAAAAGATAGCGTTTCAACTCTAGCGCGTGCCGTTTATTTTGTTACCTACCAAAAAACATTGTTCTTAAAACAAAACGATGAGATTGTTATTAGTCTCGGCATTCTTAATGAAACACATATCTACCTGGATATGCCGATAATTTTTCTTCTCCTCCTCCTCCATAAACTAAAAAGAAAATTGAGTTTGATGTGCATTTTTCCTAAACAATGCTAAAAGGTCAATTAACAAAAAGAAGATTTCTTGCTTTGGACATAATAATTGCGTAATAGTACCGGGATATCAAAAATTATCTTGGTCAAGGGTGGTTGTGGAATGTAAAACGTGTGTCTTACTTTAAATTTTTGAATATGTTTTGTTGTGTCAGAATCTGTCAAGTCATTGTGCTGAAATTTCCTAATCCAGTTTTTGAATCATGCCTCTTACCACACAGCACAAAATTTTCATGATTGAAACCTATTTTCGAACGGGTGCGCTAGTTAATGGAAATTGGCAATACAGTCAACGTTTGTGTTTGGACAATTTTCGAGAGCATTTCCCAAACGTGGCAATATCACCGGACAATTTTTATGCGTGCCTTACAAATTGTGTTGAAGTGTTTCGCGAAACTGGTTGTGTGACTCATAAAAAAGGTGCTGGTAGACCAAGAGTTCGTACAGAAGAAGTTGTCAATGACGTTTGTCAACGTATGGAAGAGGAGCTTGCAAAACCTTTGAAACGTCTTTCTCAGGAAATTGGACTTTCTTATGGAACATGTCATAAGATTTTAAAGAAAGACTTGAACATGCATCCATATAAGATGCAAGCACATCAAGCTCTTCTGCACGCAGACCCCCCAGACCCCTTGCTTACTGCCATTGGTTTGTCAATAATTTAATGAATGACGATCTTCTGGACTTAAGTTTTTTTCTGGCGAAGCGTGGTTCCACCTTTCGGGATACATCAATTCTCAAAATATGTTAATGTGGAGCAATGATAACCCTCATGTTTTTACTGAATCGCCACTACATGCTCAAAAAATTGGTGTTTGGATGGCAGTTTCTCGCAGAAGAATAATTGGGCCAATTTTTTTCGATTTCACCGTCAACGCAGAAAGGTACAGACACAACTTTTTGGCTGAATTTGTGCAACAGTTAAACGATGATGAACTTCGGTACGGTTATTTCCAGCATGACGGTGTAACAGCACATACTACAAGAGAAAATATTGGTTTCCTCTGCGAGTTTTTTGATGACCGGCTGATAAGTTTGCATACAGAAGTTGAGTTTCCTCCGAGATCACCTTGTTTGACAATTATGGACTATTTTATATTTCCTTACTTAAAAAACAAGATTTTCGCAACTCCGGTAAATAATTTGCAAGAACTGCAACAAAGAATTGTTCAGCAATGTGCAACCATAACGCCAGAAATGCTGCAAAACGCTTTTCACAGCATAAGGAGGCGCGTCAACTTGTGCATCGAACAAAACGAGGGACATTTCCAACAATTACTGTAATTTAGTTTTTCTTGTTACTAAAACCGTTATTTTATAATTTGTAGTTCATTATTGTTTTACAAGTGAAATAAAGAGGTATGAAATTTGTAGGTTATTGATGATGTCAGTGTGACAGTGACATAATTATTTCAAATTTAAAGTAAGACACACGTTTTACATTCCAGAACCACCCTTGACCAAGATAATTTTTGATATCCCGGTATGATACGAAGGACAAAAGTTTTAAAAATTGTTTTAGAAATCATTAATTGAACAAAATGGAAAATTATTAGGATTCTATTAGAAATTGTTGAGTCCCCTCTACGGACCGCGTCATATCGCAGCACAGAGGCTGGATTTAGAAATCCTGCATGGAAGAGCGTCCTGCTGCATTCCTGCGAGTCGCTTAGCATATTCATCGCGAACAATGAGATGAAACCCGCCTTGCGGCGTAAATTTTCCTCAACTATTCGCGGCAGCCGCGTTATTATTCTCTGGCGCATAAAATAAAAGAATTCAAATTATATGTATGCGATTTTTTCGTCACCAGTCCCGCGACTGGTATTTCATGTTTATATTCAGAGTGTCGGGAATAAATATCGGTGTTTTTCACAAACGGCCGACGGTTGGCTTTGAGATATTCAAGCACCTTACTTTATTGCCACAATTAGAGGAGGCTGGTGTGTCGCCATTACCCCCGACATCTGTTTACGGAGTGAGTGAAAACCCAGGCGAAAACTTATAGTAGTAGGCAACTAATGTGCATAATAATTGACAAATGCATTTAAATTTCTGAGGCGCAAATACAATACAGATGAAAACACTATATATTTTTTCCAATACTTAAAGAATCCATATTAGATCTCTTCTTTAATATATATATATCACACATTTCATAACGTTGACTACCGGCTGCTACTGGAAAAAGTAAAATTTAAGGGTCATTATAGGTCCAGCAAACTATTTCGGTGGAAACCTATCTTACAGGCAAAACACAGCAGGTGATAGTTAATGGTATCAAGTCAAGACTGAAACTCATGAATAGAGCACCTCAGGAATCTGGTATGGTCCAAAGCAGTATAAGGCTGTTTGTGACTGCCAACTGCCAACTTCCGGCAATATATCCTGTGATTCCTTTTTGCCTATTACACTTCCAGAATATCATTTTATCAGACTGTTTTACTTGTGCTTTGCTAAACAATTGAATTGTAAGAAAATGAATATATTAATTAACAAAGAATCTAATTTATCTTATCTTCCTCTACAAGAAGATAAATATCTGTATCATTGACGATAGAAAAGGCAAATTCATTTCAAAATAATTTTCCTATGCATTTGAATTTGAATATTATAAAATGATACGCCACTGCATAACACCATGTATGTTTAAATGCGCTGACAATTATATTGAAGCTCTTACGTTAATGTCTACTCCATTTTCTCTACCTAAAACGGTTGCGCTTAAACACTATTAGTTAGTTGTTAATTGACATGAGCTAGAGATCCGACTTGTAAATCTTCAGAATTTATAATCTATGTTGAAAGTTAGAAAAACTGTGTTCTCATATGTAAACCACTAGTTAAATGACTACTAAATGGCTGTCCTTGGATTTGCTCTTTCAGGAATGAATGTAAAAAATTACACATGATGTTTTAATCCGGTGTTTGGTTATGAAACATCAATAAATAAAAACAATCTGCTTGTCTCACAGTCTCCCTTAGTATGTCATCTATATGTTCAGTTGCTAAAAGACAAAACCAGTCTTGGAATGACATGGAGCAACCCCAATTGCCACACTTATACGTGGGGATGTTGTGCACTGTTCCTGATAAATTAAATAATTATCAGGAAAATATTACAAACAAAAAAATTGATTACCTATTATGGGTAGTCCTATTTCTCCTTTGCTAGCGGAAATTTTTATGAATCATTTCGAAAACACACTGTTCAATAGTGACAATAATTTAAAATCGCATGTTCACTTTTGGGCTCGCTATGTAAATGACATTTTTTGTATTTGGACTGGTACTGAAAGAAATTTGAGCGGCTTTCTCAATTTTTTAAATTCGATTAACGATAGTATTCAGTTTACAATGGAAAAGGAGGAAAACAATCAATTAAACTATTTGGATATAACAATAAGAAAGGTAGAAAATAAATATAAAATAAAATTGTCGGTTTATCGAAAACCAACAACTTCCGACGCAATTAGACCAGCAAGTTCGCAGCAGTCCTGGCAAATAAAAAAGTCGGTTTTCCATAGTTAATACATAGGCTTTTAATGTTTCCGCTAGAAAAAGCAGATTTTGAAAAAGAATTAAGTACAATCAAACAAATTGCTAGAAACAACGCATATAAACAAAAACTAATAGATAACATGATAAAAAACAAAAGGAGGAAATTAATTCGTCGGAAGTTTTACAATATTCGGGAAAAAGAAGCCACCTATAGTTACATTAATCACGTTCCAGGTTATAGTGAAAAAATAGCTCGCAGAATAGAACGAAACGGGTGTAAAACGATTAGTGTCAACAAGCGTACTATTGGGAGGATTTTGATAAACAACAAAGAAAGGGTTAATAAATTAAAACAATCGGGGGTATACCAAATTAACTGCGCGGATTGTAATGCCGTGTATGTGGGTCAAACCGGTAGAAGTATTGAAACTAGAGTAAAAGAACATAAAAAGGTAATCGATTAGCATAAGATTGATCTTGTAGATCAATATTTTCTGTTAATATTTTATATCTATTGAGTTTATAAAATGAAGAATATTTGCTGCAATTGCAGACCTACGCAGCAGATAATAAAATACAGCGAGTCGACTTCATGGCTGCTAAATAAGCAGCATTTCCAAGCTGTAACCGCGTTTGCTCTTGCATAAAGTAATTAAAAGACGTTCATCCCATTCACTCCATGGAGCCTTAAAAACGAGCAAAAATCCAATGTATACATAAAGTCCTGCCGGTCTGGCGCAGATAATGCCCTAGCTAATTACTTAATTAGTTCCATTTCAAAGATGATCGACTGCAGAGAGAACAGAGCAGCACCAGCGAGGCTAATGAAGTGACGGCCGGGCTCTTGACTCCATTAGGGCCGGTTAATTAGGAATCGACACTGGGCGGTGCCTCGTCAAAAGAGCTCTGAAAGGACCTGGTGCACTTTTGGAGCTGTGGCGATAAGGGCGCCTTTTCAGTCGGAATGAGTCCGGCTTTTCGGAGTGAATACGACTTTTGCTTTATTTTGCGGTTTCAAAATTCAAAAATCTGTTGTGGGTTATTCCAGGACACATATGTTTTAGATGTTACATGTAAATAACGTGCATGATAGGAAAAAAAAATGTCAAATAAGAGTATTCATTCAAAGAAGTCAAATCACTTTGTAAGTTTTGTAAAAGTTGTGTAAAAGTTTCGATGAAAAGTTTTAAGTCTTCTGCAAATAAGAGTTTGGGAAAGTATATTATTTCATACATATATCGTTAACAAAAATCTGAAATAAGAACGGTTAAAGATTAGATCCTTGTGGAACTCCAAAGCTTGCCACAAATTCGACGGATTTGACACGTTCATATTCTATATACCATAAACGGTTTTACAAAATATGAACTGAAAAGAAACAATAAACTATGTGTAACACCAAATCCATTCAATTTTGGTATTAACTTTTGGTGAAAACTCAATCGAACGCAACATTTGACTTCTTTGACTTTGCAACATTTGACTTTTGACTTCTGGAATCAAGTGATCTTTGTATATATACTGCGTAAATGTGGAGATTTGATACTATACGAAGTACGTGATTTCACAAAGCCATCTACTCTACAAGAGTTCTTATCTTTTCCTTACTAAGAATTACATGTTCTTCAAGGGATATTTTTTCTTTTTCCTTTCAAAATATTTCCCGATGAACGCTATCCAGCTGGAAATTTCGCTTTCAACACATCAAAGTTACAAGAGATGTGAATTTCTAGAAGATCACCCTGTACTTTTCCATCTTCCCAGTACTAAACGTCTCCATGACAATGCACAGGACTGAAACAAGAGAACGTCAAATAGTGCAGAGCAGGCTGCTGCACCGGGTTTGAAAGATGACACAACGCTCGAATTTAAATGATGTTTAGTCGTGGCAATAAACCTGTCGAGTGCGGTTTCCAATGCACGTCACAAAAATATCACCGCTTGCTTTGTTATTATTCATCGGGTAGCGTCTGAATCCCAGAAATGCCTCCTACTTACGACGATTGTGTACGATGCCGTACTACTGTCATTTTTATTCAGTGATGGGCCTGACAGGCGAAATATGGGCATGACAGGGGAGAGACAGCCAGAGCCGGACTTCCTCCTAAGCTTCTTTTCAGAATCCTGGATGGCAGGACCACAAGACCAAAAACTGTATCATCATTTGGATAAAACATTCCCTCGTCAATACATTGACCTGATAGGTTTCTCTAGGTCAGTAAGGTATTATTGTCTATAACTATGTATTTATATCATCAACTTGTATATTCCTTATCTGGTGTTACAAGATGATGGAATGAAATTTTTTTTTCTAGTTGCGGTTTAAAAAAAGCAGGTCAATTAGTATACCACTTTTGCCACAGAAAAGTAGCATTTTCTATATACCGGGATATCAAAAATTATCTTGGTCAAGGGTGGTTGTGGAATGTAAAACGTGTGTCTTACTTAAAATTTTTGAATATGTTTTGTTGTGTCAGAATCTGTCAAGTCATTGTGCTGAAATTTTCTAATCCAGTTTTTGAATCATGCCTCTTACCACACAGCACAAAATTTTCAGGATTGAAGCCTATTTTCCAACGGGTGCGCTAGTTAATGGAAATTGGCAATACAGTCAACGTTTGTGTTTGGACAATTTTCGAGAGCACTTCCCAAATGTGGCAATATTACCGGACAATTTTTATGCGTGCCTTACAAATTGTGTTGAAGTGTTTCGCAAAACTGATTGTGTGACTCATAAAAAAGGTGCTGGTAGACCAAGAGTTCGTACAGAAGAAGTTGTCAATGACGTTCGTCAACGTATGGAAGAGGAGCCTGCAAAACCTTTGAAACGTCTTTCTCAGGAAATTGGACTTTCTTATGGAACATGTCATAAGATTTTAAAGAAAGACTTGAACATGCATCCACATAAGATGCAAGCACATCAAGCTCTTCTGCCCGCAGACCACCCCAGACGCCTTGCTTACTGCCATTGGTTTGTTAATAATTTAATGAATGACGATCTGGACTTAACTTTTTTTTCTGACGAAGCGTGGTTCCACCTTTCGGGATACATCAATTCTCAAAATATGCGAATGTGGAGCAATGATAACCCTCATGTTTTTACTGAATCGCCACTACATGCTCAAAAAATTGGTGTTTGGATGGCAGTTTTTCGCAGAAGAATAATTGGGCCAATTTTTTTCGATTTCATCGTCAACGCAGAAAGGTACAGACACAACTTTTTGGCTGAATTTGTGCAACAGTTAAACGATGATGAACTTCGGTACGGTTATTTCCAGCATGACGGTGCAACAGCACATACTACACGAGAAAATATTGCTTTCCTCCGCGAGTTTTTTGATGACCGGCTGATAAGTTTGCATACAGAAGTTGAGTTTCCTCCGAGATCACCTTGTTTGACAATTATGGACTATTTTATATTTCCTTACTTAAAAAACAAGATTTTCGCAACTCCGGTAAATAATTTGCAAGAACTGCAACAAAGAATTATTCAGCAATGTGCAACCATAACGCCAGAAATGCTGCAAAACGCTTTTCACAGCATGAGGAGGCGCGTCAATTTGTGCATCGAACAAAACGGGGGACATTTCCAACAATTACTGTAATTTAGTTTTTCTTGTTACTAAAACCGTTATTTCATAATTTGTAGTTCATTATTGTTTTACAACTGAAATAAATAGGTATGAAATTTGTAGGTTATTGATGATGTCAGTGTGACAGTGACATAATTATTTCAAATTTAAAGTAAGACACACGTTTTACATTCCACAACCATCCTTGACCAAGATAATTTTTGATATCCCGGTACCTACTAGTAGACCAGCATAGGGACTCCCGAAATGTCGTTTCGATGTCAACCGATCGATATCGATATTATATCGAATATTTGGTACTCCTGAAAATTTCATTATCGAAATAGTTACGAAAAATCGACCGTTCGTATCGAAATAATGTCGACGAGGATATCCTGCCCGAAATAATTTACTCTTTCCTTCTAACACACGGCAGAATATGCTATTTCTGTTTAACCATCGAAATGTTTGGTTTTGTTTACGAGATATAACATAACCTCTAGGCTCAGTGTCAAAACTGTCACTGGGAATATAAATAGTCGAGTGTTTAATCTTAAGTGTCAATTAAATATACCTAGGTACCTCTTGGCTCGTGTTTATTAATTTTTAAGTGATTCTAATAGAAGATTCGGCAGTGAATTATTCCTGAGGCTTGTCCATTTAGTAAATAATAAATCATGGTCTTATATATTACCTTATAAACCTTATATTTAGTAAAGTTAATAGATCATTTGTGTTTCGTAATTGTCATCTTTGAACGTTTTCTCTTCTAATTGTTGCACTATGTTAAATTTACAGGCAACATTGTATATTATCATTTATAACTAAATTTTAACTTTAAAACTTCGCACCCAATAACTCAATATATAGGTACCATACTTCTGGTGATTTTTTAAGTCACTTCTTCACTTAATAAAGCTCTTTCTTTCTGTAAATACTAACAAAAACATGTACATGCATAAATTCTTTTAAATATAAGATTTTGTGTACACTTATGATTAAGAAAGAGAAAGAATATAACAATAGAGTAAGAAAAAGGATGAAATTAGCTATCTTTCATTGGCAACCTTGTCATTTAGACGAAGTTGCCCGAGCGTAATGTCGATCCCTTTCAAGAGTTCCAAAGTATATTTCGATTAGTACCTATCGACATCGATATCGAAATAATTTCGATGTCGATATTCAGATATCGACATTTCAAGAGTCCCGCTGCTGTTTAATTTCAAGTAGAAAGAAAATGGATTGAATGAATTTTCCATCATTTTGCTACACACTGTATGCATGTGGCTTCAGATCTGTATTGCAGCCAATATGTATAATAAAAACTAGTAAGGATATGAAGAAAGAAAAACATTCTGCAGTGTAGAACAGGAAAATAATATATGCATTATAAAAAAACTGCACTTCAGTAACAATTGCAATAAAGATAAATGCGTTATATTATGCTGAGTGTTATTCCATGTCAGAGTTCATTTTTAATCTGCAACCGACCAGTGATAATTTAATAATTGTCCCAAACCATAAATACTTCAAAATAATAAAAACGTAGAAATAATTAACCCTAATAACATCTTTCATTTACATATTCAATGAGAAAGGCTTGTAGAATAAAATAAACTGCCATAACTTAAGGATATTTAACATATAAGTGATAGGCTAAGTAAATGGGACAGGATACATGGCGCTGTTTATGATATTTTATGTTTATAATGGCCTCTTCCGGTTGGCGAACCGTTTATTCTTACTGCAATGCGGTGACAACAAGAAATGTCGATTTATTTCTGTGTATTAATGACGAAATAATTGTACGATTTCTATTGTTTGTACTTGCAGAACACCTGCTTGTTATTTCTTTGCTCCCACGCATGTTGTGGCACAGTTGGATAACTCTGGGCGCATTTTAGTTCATTATTAGTGACCTTAAAATGCCCATAATGGATGTTAAGTAAAATAACACTACAACTACTTAGTAGTTACAAATATGCAGTTTTCACTGCGGTTTTAGTTCAATGTTAGAGGGAATTAAATCGTGTACAGAATTATACACACATCTGCATTTGTGTCTTGTTTATTATAAGTAATATAAGTACACTTAAAAAAGACTATTTTACTGGTTTTATCAATATTCTTCATTATCATTTTCCAAAAGGATCAGACCAAAATCAAATCAGACCAAAATGTAGTAAAAAAACAAAAATAAACAAAAAAAAACAAAAATATTAACATTATGAAATATAGATAGAGAGAATATGGAAACAAGAAAATTAACATCATTCATTTGTACCAGTGGCTAATATCATTCCCACTCATTTATGAAGTCCATCACTCAACTTAATCGTGAGGGAACCATACGTACCTAATCACAAAAAGCAGTCATACATGCAATATACCAAGATATTTCCTAAACAAAAAATAATTCCATATATTTGGTACTAGCTCGTCTACAAGAAACAAAAACTAGAGCAGAATTGAGATGTGCATAATGCTCAGAAGTACTAATAATAATTAAAATAATTATGATAACAATAATAATAATAACGATAACGATAACGGTATGAATATATCTATATCTCATTTTAATTATAATTTTTAAAAGCCAAAGACGTGTGTGAGGCAGGGGCGGCATATTATGATTAAGAAGGCCGCATTAGTGCCTTGGAATGAGGGCTCGTGAGGGGGCAGGGGGGCAGAGGGGCCATGAAACCCATGACCACCATATGTACAGGGTATTCGCGTATATTTTGACCCTTACCTACAGGGGTTATTAAGAAAGTTAGAAAAAAAGTTTAAAAATACAAAAGTTGTTTGGTTTTTCACATATAATCTTTTGACCATGTCGAAAAAAAAATGTCGTAAATTTGAGGAAACTAATTGAACATAATATTTTTAAATTGGACACCCTATATAATTTTACATGCATGGAGAAACATTTTTTTCCTGATTTCAAAAATATATATTTTGTTGACAGTTTTCGAAATATTCGACAGCCAGTACCATAAAAAATTACAAAAAATACAAAGAACTAAAAATATTTAACATTAAAAACCAACAGTAATAAAAAATATTTAACGATTTTTTTATGTAAACTCCTTAGTTATTTAAACATTTTCTAATATTTTCATTTTTTAATAGTTTTTTATAATTTATTGTAAATATTAAATATTAAATATTTCAAAAACTGTCAGTGCAAATGTCAACAAAATATATATTTTTGAAATCAGAGAAAAATGTTTTTCCCAGGCATCCAAAATTATACAAGGTGTCCCATTTAAAAATATTATATTCAATTAGTTTCCTCAAATTTACGACATGCAATTTTTTTTTAACCTAGCCAAAAGATAATACGTGGAAAACCAAACAACTTTTGTATTTAAACTTTTTTCCTAACTTTCTTAATAACCCCTGTAGGTAGGGGTGAAAATATACGCGAATACCCTGTACACAGAATTATGTATATTTTTAAATAATATATAAAATCACACAAACGACCTGTAGCCGAATTGAAGATTTATTGAAGAAGTAGGTACTCACTAAAAATCGCCCTGTACATACGAGTTTGCTTTAAAACATGCTTGGTTCGATATTCAAAACGAAAAGCATAATTTTTATTCGTTGAATCACTGGTCCGTGTTGCAGCGAAGGTAAAGATGGCTTAAAAAGTTGACAGGACAATGTGGCTCTTTTGAGGACCATTTCGTGGACATTTTAACGCAATAAAAATTCGACAGAAAAAAATTGCGTCCGATAGGGCCACGTCAGGGTCCATGCAATTTACCGTCGTCAAGCCAGTTGCAATTCAGACAGAGACAGAGTTTTCTCAGGCGAGTTTATCTGGTGTACCCGCTCAACCTGAGGACAGCCAGGTATATCTCCTGTTATTTATGGCCCGTTTTGGAGACAATCAGATATAATCACACAAAATCCTAATCAATGTTAATTTATAGCGGTCCGCCGTAATAAACATATATGAACCCTTTGTCTGGCCTCCCCAACGGGACGTTTAGTAATGAGCCGAAAAGGCACTATCATTTAAAATGAAAGGTTTTAAATTTCACTGGTGGCGTGGGATGGGCAGTTGTGTGTTCATTCAGGTCTCACTCCATGAATGTGTTCGCTGGATGTTTAATTGGCACTGTAATAGTAAAATCTGTCGGGCGGGTTTGTTATTTTATAAATTGACAAACTTTCGCATCGGTTTTCGAGGGATTACAAAGCAGAGCGTTTGACTATTCTGTTAATAAGAAAACTGGCATAACTGCTTCTGTACAATTTTTTTCATAAAAAAGCCAAAGACAAATCCGTTATCTCTATACACGGTTTCACTAGTAATGACATAAAAAACTTCTCTTGCTTCATTTCAGGGACCCCATGAGAGAAATTATTAAGGTCATGTTATCGCCTCCAATTCCGCGTTACATTTTGACACTTACGAAAAAGCATTGTTCTAAAAATGCCTAAAAATTCGAATATTGTCTAAAATTTAAGTTCTACGACCGGTTCATTCAACAGGCACCACATTTTACACAATTTTAGAAAATTCAATGAAAATTTACATAAGAACTATACCCCTCCAGAGCAAAGTTTTTAAATTACATAAACTAATGAAAAAATAAAATGAATTTTAAGTGAAGGTCACTGCGAAAAAGTTAATTAACAACAGAGAAGTTTTCTTGCTTTGGACATATGTAATTGCGTAATAATTTCAGTAAGTCACTGCTAGGTGACACTGCTGTCAAAAAGTAACTAAATTATTTAGGGATATTTTGAGTTTAGTATGCGTTATTGTAGAGGACATGGCTTAACTATTTTAAGGACAATAAAAACGTATTAGAAACTGACCTAATTATTCTTTGGCAACTATAAATTTATTAAAGACATTGACTGTTTCATATAAAGCTGCTAAAATTGTGACAAGCAACATAAAATTCCCTAAATTGCAGTCGGCTAGTACGGTTTTGTTACAATTTGTTTGGCTGATTGTATTTTCTGTGCGGCATCTATGTTCTGGTTCCCTAAGTTCATACTGAATACATTTAATTCAGCTTTTGACTGTTTCATCCATAAGGGGGTGTAAACGCGCCCTTAAACTGTTATCATTTCTTTGTAGAATTTGTCATCACGTATAATTTTTCCTAAGAAATTCAAAATGTCTTAGTATTGATAGTATGGTATTTAATATAAAAAAATATATTAAAAACAATGTTTTGAAGTTATGCATGTTATGTCATTGTAATTCTATAGGGGGGGGGATCCATATAGCACGCACAGTAGTTGTTTATGACATATTGCTTCAAATAATGAGGATATCCCTTTGCGTGCCTCGGTTGTCTGTTCACGAATGAAGTGTTTAGTAAGAGTAGGACGTCACCATGTAATTTTTTTCTTCAAAATAAAAAGCTCTTCAATATTGTTCACAAATAGTATTATTTGCAGCCGCAACATTTTCAAATGCGACTAGTTGTTAAGACACCTTGTATGAGACATAGAATCGCTTGTGACCAAGGAATTTATGGAACGATTATAGACGACTGCGCGTCCAATTTTGTGTGGAAACATGGGAGCCGCCATTTTGATGTCTCACTGCTCCCAACTTCTACATTTTGTATTGATACACCTGAGCAAGACCCTAGAATTCTAGTGTCTTTTTCTTTCTAATCTTAAAATTCAATGGTTCAAATCTTCCTAACACGGCAACAGTGATATGGGTAAATTTGGTAAATAGTGTTTGTTTTGTATTTTAGGCGTCTTGTTGGTTTATTTTATTGTGATTCTCTCGATTTGATTATGTTTGTGTGTTTATTATTGTGTTCCTTTGATTTGTAGACTTTGAGTGACAATATTTGAATATTGGACTTTCGTAATTATTCCAGGTAAATTCGGATTTTGAATGTCAAACTTAACAAGAATTGAAAGTCTTAAGAGACATGCAATCATAGTTCCTAGCTAACTAGTAAATTATGAAAACTGCGAACATAAACAATACAAAAGATAAGCTAGGACAGTTAAAGTAAGGTAAAGGATAGATAATTAAATTTTATATACATAATGCATTTTAATTATTTACTTTTCTAAACGGCTAATGGTGTATTTTACATAAATAATGTGAACAAAAGGTACGTATAGGTAGATACACAAAATATTTCGTTTGTACCTTCATCAATTTTATAAGAAAGTTTGGTGACGATATATTTTATTTTTCACAAATAATTGTAATTAAACTATAAAATTTTGAACATTTCTTATACCTATTTAGAATTTTTCTTAGCCTCAAAAGTTTTTCTTGCTGCTTTCTGTGGTTTTTATTTGTTATTGCTATCTAATTGAAGAGGCTAGGTTATTACTGTTAAATTTTCCACAAATTTTCAACATCAAAATGACGGATTCAAAATTGTAATACTCGCGCAGCTTTGATAATCGTTCCATTAAACGATTAAATATAAATTCCTTGCTTGTAACTCGAAAATGGATGACTCGATTTTAATCTTTCAGCAACTCTAGCCAACATAATTGAAATACCTTTCAAACGATGTACGACACGGCCTACTATGCTATTTAAAAAATTATACTCACAGCGACACTGGCGCCATCTATAGTTGTCAAAATTCCGTTTGCGGGTAGAAAGCAGTATCTTTTTATACCATTCATCCTGCATTTTATTTCAGATCGATATACCAACTCGTTCAAAAGTTAAGGTGGGGTGATAACTTTAGGTACGGACTTTATATCGTCACACATATCACACTCATTTAAAAAATGTTATCGGTCCCGCACAAGTCAAATACCTATTATCTCCAAGCACGCTACTTTCGATTTTTCAGCTCCAAATAAGGCCTTGACAAAAAACGAGCATACGTACAGAGGAGTAATTACAAGAACACCACCTGATCAGGCCATATCTAATAGCTGAGATAATAAGAGCAGAACATCGAGTACCAGTTCTCTTCCCACTCGAGCTTCAGCTCACACACCCGTAAATTATACCAACATCGAATGGTCATTAATGCATTGGGTGGCAAAGGTAGACTGTGGCGTGTGGTCTTCTGATCTTTGCTTCGACGTATTCAAACAGAGTACAACTGTATTTGCATAATTGTCTGCATAGGAACTTACTAGAGCTTTAGGAGCAATCGTTGTGTGACAATCATACAGTTTATCGTACAAAATTATCGATCATGTTTGGGAAGATTAATTATAAAACGTATGAAGGATAAAATGATCGATATGTAGAAATTTTAAAATATTATATGAAAATTTCCAAATGTGTTCCTGAAAACATAGCTAAAAATATACAGAAAAGTAAGAAAAATATCAACAACTAGCAATAGAAGTAGAAGGAATATGGAAACAAAAACAAATTTACATTATTTCATTTATTATATCAGTAACGAGTATAGCTCCTTACTCATTTATAAATTACCTCACTCAACTTAGTCTGTAAGAAAGAGCAAATAGCAGTCATATGCAGCAGTATAACCAAAAATAATTTCTTGGTAGACTTGATTCTAATCTGTGCATGGTTACCAACCCATTCCTGTGAACAGGCCTTAATAAAGGAGCAGTTGTATTATGTTTCGAACTTCTCCTTTGACGTGATCTTTCAATCCTGTAATAGTGTCTGGTCTGTTTACATACACTTTGGTTCTTAGATAACCCCACAAAAATGTCTAGTGGAGTTAAAGCAGGTGAGTAGGGTGGCAATTCAAGAGACCCTCTTCTACCTATCCACCGATTTGGCAAAACTTTATTAAAGTAATAAGGACCATCTTGTTGGGACCAGTAGACATATCGTGCTCAGAGTTCTGAGACTGAGGACTTGGACAAGTTGAAGTTGACTGAGATAGATCTAATGAATCAGTTATCACCAGTTTCAGTAACGGCGAACATCACATTGTAAGTCCATTTCCACTTGCTATTATTCGTTTTCGTGTCCAGGTAAATCTTTTATACTTTCGGTTTCTTCAAACTTTGTGGATGTTTTACTTATTGTAGGTCGACTAATCTTCTGATCTGAATACTTATAACGAGTCACGTAACTCTACTAAGTTTAATGTGTTTATCTTTTACCTAATATGAATTTTGTTTTATCATTTTCGGACACGCTGTATATCTATTTAATACTCATGTAGCAAGTGTTACTGGAAAATATTCCAAGACAAGTGTCACATTAAATGGCCTCTGTAAACGTTCTGCAGCAAAGTTCGTAATAAGCTTACGAACTCCTCTCAATGCTACAGCGGGCACATCAGCAAACCGGCGTAATGTCCCTCTGACGCCCTGTTATAAGTGAAACTACACAGTTAAACAGTAATGCATTTTAATGAGAATCAGTCGTGTATGTTACATTTAAACCAGACACGGTGCGGAGGCAGAATCCATGACCAAAGGTGCACAAGGGCAGATCGAAGTAGCCCATAAACATTAGCTACTAAACGCGCTAGCAGGAGCGGACCACATTTATAATGAGGCTCCAGGAGCAGCTCTAGCTCTAACTGTAGCAACAGACAGCACAGTCACAACTACACGGCCTCTAATTATACAGAAACAATATTATGTGCGACACGAGGGATTAATTATCAGGATACACTGAGAGGGTATGCTACGGTGGATATACACGCCATAGCAGCAGATTTATGCTAGTCGAACAATACCGGGCCGACTTGCAGCCACTTTCAATTAATACGAATATGTTCCGGAGGTAATACAGGACTTGATTTAACAGGGATGGCATTGTGTTACCTTTAGACTGTAATTTTCGCGTAGCGGGGTTTATGTTGGACATGCTTTGGTGGTCACTGTAGGTAGGATAAAAGAACGCAAACGTTTAGCTTTTATGTAGCTATATTTTGACATAATGTCTTTTTATATTTTCTGCTTTATTGTATGAAGCTCTACTATTTCATTATATATCCCAACGAAAACTCGTACGTTTAATCACAGTTTAAACGTTGTGGTGTTTGATTAAACGTTTAACGTTTAAATTTGCTACGTTTATGTGAGTAGGTAATTTAAACGAATAAGCATATTTTATTTGGTATACACACATTTATCCAGTGGTAAAATCGAACACTGGAGTAAAACTAACACCTCTAGTAACGTTAATACAAAGCCATATATAAACGCATAATATACATTTATACCTACAGTATAGTAAGATGTTTTACTGCTCGCTAATGTAAATGTAAAAGTAACGAAAATGTAAACGTAATACTATTTAAATGATATCTGATAATAAACGTTTTTATTTTGGACAAGCTAAACGTCTTTTACACGGCATTTTGTAAAGTTTTTTAACGTGTGTGTGCCCATTGGGTATACGTATATTGGTACATATCTACAACATGACTTTGTATTATCTATAGTATATCTATAGATACTCACTTATAAGTCCGTTCAAACGGACAAAATTTACATTTTCTATATCTACAAATTCATTATAACCTCAATTTGAACACATTATACAGGGTATTGAAGAAAATTTGCTAAACCTGAAGTAATCCAACTATAAATTGCTGCATTTAAACAGACATCAAAGTTTCGAATATCTTATTAAATACATCTTTATGCCCTAAAAGGACTGAGACATTTCCAGAGACATTTTGATATGCCCTGCTCCTGAAAATATCTCAAGGCGCACGATGAGCAAATTTACATAATTACACTTATATTTCTGTATGTCCACTTTAGAATATACCTACCTATATTTTAAAATTTTTGCCCATATCACTAAAGCTTGCTTACTACGAATTACATTTCTCATATGCAACTTTCGCTTGTTGAATACACTATCTGATGTATTTAATAAATGTTTTAACAATTAAGTCAAACCAAGTACGCATAATAGAATCAAAAATTGTGACAAATCATCATTAGTGTAGGTACATAACATTAAACATGGGGTCCAATATTGGACCTCGCGGAACTCTCTTGTTACTTGTGACATTACCCACTTTTTAATTCATAATTTTGTCTTTTTCGGTTAATTTTTCCTGACTTTTATCATGTTACGCAGCATTTTTAGGTTTGTCTGTTCTGTGCATGGACCCAATCTTATTTTTTGATTGTCTTACTCTCCTCATTTGAAATCACCAGTTTGTTTAACGTAGCACTGAACATTAAATATGATTTCTTAACTGAAAAAGAAACTCATTGTCACCATTACTGAATTGAGTCTCAAAGTTTTGTACTTATGGGTTGGTTTGGTTGAAGACTGCAAGAAGCATTCAGAAATAACTCGATATTAGACATAGCGCGACAAGCTGAAGTTAAAGAGACAAAGATAACAGATACAATTATATGAACGGTCACACACATTTCCACGAAGAAAGGAAACAAGCCGTAGCCTTCTCTATTTGTACATTAATTATAAATCTCATAAACAACCATGATTTAACTTACTGTGCGTATGTCAACTGTTAATAGTTTATAAGAATTTCACCGCGCAACTCGATCTGTAATCAGTTAACCATGCACGTGCATTTTCCTATTTCGGACTAGGTATTTGGGCTCTACGCGGACATATATTTCTCTATAATCGCTAACGGTCGCTCGTTATTATGTTTACAAGTATATTTCATGTTGGGTCCGCATAAATGGGTGTACACTGTCGGCTACTGCCTTTACCGAGCCTCCTACGCACTGGGAAATAAAGTTACTGATACCGATTATCTGTTGTATAGGCATTCATTTGAGTATCTAGGAACAAGGGAGTAAGAATAATTATTGTTGTGTTAAATGAAACTTTCTTGTCATCAATAATTAATGTGTAATATTCATTAAGATTAGAATTCAACGACGAAACATCTCATCATAGTTTCTTACAGAACTGGATCTTGTAAAATTACAATAAGACTAGTGAGACGCTAAGAATTGCAATTTAAAATTACCTGAGAGACATTACAATGATTTGTAATGCAACAGTATGTTGTGTAATATGATGCAAATTATGTATATTTATATATTACATATTTCCCATTCTGAACATTCAACAGCTATACATTAAAGTGAGGTTGTTGATATTATTTATGCTGTTAATGTAAAATTACAACGGAAGATGTAAACTATGACGTTGTAATAATACATATATGTAGATTTCTTACGATGTAAAAAGAAATCTACAAATAAACTAAAACAATATTACGATGGATAATTTTGAACACCCATTGTTTTTAAAAATGTATACGTACTTCTAGTATCTCTCTAGAACAGTGTAATATTGTAATTTTACAACGCAAATTGAATTTTTACATGACTCATCTTGGCAGCCATGTAAATTGAAATATAATTTTATAGAATATTGCTAGTATTTCAATTTTTATTTTGTAACATTTGAAGTAGGTAGATAAAATGTATGAGAAATCATTCAGTGATAGATTACATTTTCGTTCACAGTAACAAATCTTGAAGGGGGGTTGGAGAGGAAGAGGTTAAGAGGTTTTTCACACCTTTTAATTGCTATTTTATCATCTTTCCTTAAGAATGGAAATTTATATGTGGAATGTCATGGTTTCAGGTCTATTAGTTTTGAAGCAACGTCTGGTGTTCCACAAGGTTCAGTTGTGGGGCCACTACTTTTTAATCTGTTTATTAATGATATTGTTTCTCGCATGAACGCTGGCTGCTTGCTCTATGCTGATGACATGAAGTTGTTTTGTGTGACTGACGACTTTTCCCGGTTTGAAGTATTACAAAAAAAGCTTTAATAATATTAATTACTGGTGTGATCGGAACAATTTGCCGTGAAGCAATTCAATGTTTTGACTTACAGCAGAAAGACTAATCCTGTACTTTTTAATTACAATTGGCACGGTGCAATGTTTTGATTCAAAATTAACTTTTAGCCAGCATATTGAGCATATTGTGTTATCAGCTTACAAAAGGAACGTGTATCCAGAGCTATTGACTTTCTACAAGGGCAATTTTTAAGTAGATTTTCATTTCTTATTCTCTCAAATATTTTATTTACATACCTATCTAAATTAAACATAGTAGGTAGCCTACGAAAAATACTTTGTATTGTAATTTTACACCTGTAACAGCCTATACCTGAAACAATTGCCTGTAATTTTTTAACTATAAAGACATGTAGCTTATATTTTTCAATTACATTTATATCTGTAGGTACCTACTGTAAACTTTATTATATTGTAAAATTACAATAATAATTTCGTTCGTTCCTAACTGAATCTAAATCTCTTAATTTTATATTACTTGTAAAGTAATTTTTCACTTGCCTACCTAAAGCTACCTTAAAAGTAAACTATTTTTTTATTGCACGATATTTACTTATTTGTAAACTATATCACTTAGAAAAGAATGTCCAACCAATTACGATGTTTCATTTACCTTGTGAATGGGAAAGTAATATCCCTATGAATTGTAGCCAATAACCTCCCAGATCGGCCATAAAGCTGCCCAGACTGAGAATAACAATAAACATTCTATATACATTTTCCGTTTTGATTAAATAAATTGCCTGGGTTTTATTTTGTAATTGCGTATAATTTTTATACGCCTGGGAATACTAGCGTTGCCAGTGTATTATGCATGAATTAACAAAAAATATTTTTCTAAATAGGGAATGCTATCCAAGGCAGGTAATAATGAAAATATCCCACTATAAAATTGTAAATTCCTTGTAGTAAGTCTTTGAATGTCACCGCTCTCTATACCTATCTCGAAGTTAATGGGGTGTACGAGACGAGAACGCTAAGGACACTTTTAATGTCTATTCTAAATTGTTTTTCTATATTTTTTATCGGCGCACTATTTGTATGATTAACGAATTGACCACTTTTTAATATTCGGGCCAGTTTGTGGCCGCTGTGCGTAGGATTTTTCTGGAAAACCATTTTAGGTGCTGATAAGCCTTTATTACCTGGTAATAAAAAATCCCTCTGACAAATTAGGGGTTATAACCAGATGCATGCTTTTAAATTTATTCGTATAATCAAGGCTTCTATACAGGGTGTCCCACCGGGAACTTCTTGGATCGCTTATGGAAAACTATAAATGGGAAAAATCTGAAAACTTCAATTTAGGGATTACAATTGCACATTCCAAATTTAGTAGCATTATGGCGGTTTTCCACTAAACGGACAAATGAGTTTATGTCGTGTTTGTGTTTTCTAGAACCTGAAAAACAAAAACAAAACTGAAATAAACTCAAAACTCTTCTTTCCATCAAGCCGGGCTACATTTTGTTCGAGTTTTGTTTTTGTTTTCAATCCTTTTCCACTGGTTGTCGCGAGGAAGTCAGAACGCATTTTTTCTTCAATAACCAACCAACATGTTTAGAGAAGAAGATTTTTTTATTCTTAGTTGTTGCTGGTTTATACTGAAGTCCTTGGAAAAAAGTAAGTGTAAAAAGTACGGTGTCTATAAATAAACTACCTGTGTCTGTAACTATATATATATATCTATAAACTAGCCAAGTAAACACTTTAACCGTACATATACAGGGTTATTCAGAACTTATCTCTAAAACTTTGAGGATATGTGCATCCTTAAATAAGAAATCGATATCACCAAAAAAATGTATAATATAAGTCTTAGGATTTCCCGTAAACAATGTTAAAAGTTATACCATTATTAAGGATTACGTAGATGGGCAACTTACTGTACTTCAACGACATCTGATATACCACATTCCTACAAAAAACAGTAAACAAGTTTTTGTATCTGGAACGCCTGGTTAAGACCGAGCGAATAGAGTTGGAGTGGGGATAATATCTCTATTGTCTATCAGTCATCAGTCTATCTGTGTCGCTCTCTCAGTGCCGGTGTTTTATTTATCGTAGGAGTGTTAAACTGTAAAATTTTCAAAATTGCTACTGTGTACAGTAATGCTGAGTTAATGGACATGATTCTTATTTATGGTGAAGTTGGAATGGACGAGATGGTGGCCCGGGACGACCACAATGTATTTTAGCAGCTGAAGAACAAGTGTTGAATCTGGTCCGTGAAAATACGCGAATAAGTACAAGTCAGATCGCTAGGCAGGTGCCTGGGGTATCCCAATCAACGGTGTGGCGCTTACTACACGAAGCTCAGTTTTATCCGTATCATATCCAGCGTGTTCAAGCACTGTTACCAGCGGATTATCAATTACGAGTTAGGTTTTGTGAGTCGTTGTTGTAGTAAAATGCTGAAAATCCCCAATAATAATTTGCGTTTACAAGATCAGCAACCAGGAGGAACATTCGCTTTAGTGTGGCAAAATTGGATAAGGCGTGCCCAAAAGTGTGTAGAAATCAAAGAAGGGACAAAATTTCGAACAGCTTTTGTAACAAGGTATGTGCAAATTTTTTATAAATTTCATGTTTCTAATACCTAGTAATCAAGTAGCGCAATTCTTCAAAATTAGTGTAACAAATTAGTGTAACAAAATTAGTGTTAATAAAACAAAATTTTATTCATTTTAAAGACAAGTCACTTTGGTCACATCTATCTATCTTTCAGTTTATTTTAAAGTAAAGACGCTGCAAATCTTTTTTGCGTCGGGTGTCGGTATACTCTCAGAACTTCCGCAGTTTTTTTCGTGCTATATGTGACATCACCAGTTTGCATTGTTAGTCCCAAGGTCACTCCATTACAGTGGACCATCCAGCGGCGTGCAATAAAAAATTTTTAAATAGATTTCAGAACCCGCCAAAAATTTTTTTTGCACTACCACATTTGTACATGTATGTTGAACATCCCCAAATTTTATTATGGATAAGTTCTGAATAACACTGTATATTTTTTAGTAGCTATAATTAATTAATGATTAAAACTAGAAAACTAGAAAACATAACACGACCGTTTCCACTAAACAGACTCGAGATTCAAAACACGTCGAAACCTTTTGATGTTACCGCTTCCGAGCAAGACCCTAAAAACAAAACTTCAACTATCGCAAAACACGCCAGTCTTCAAAAAGTTTGCGAAAAGTTACAGTTTTGTTTTATTCGACACGAGTTTCTGTTTTGTCCGTTTAGTGGAAAACCGCCTTTATATGAAACAGTCAATGTGTTCCTTTACTATATTTATAATTGCCAAAGAATACCTAATTAGGTCTGGTTCTAATACGTTTCTACTGTCCTTAAAATAGTTAAGCCCTGTCCTCTACAGTAGTGCACTAAATACAAAATATCCCGATACCTAGTTGCCTATAACCTAGGTACGCGCCCTTTATTATTTAAGATATGTCGGAAACAACTACTTTGCGTGAAATATGCACCCCCCCCAACATTGAATTACAACGGCATATCTTTTATAACCTCAACTTATTGTATTTAATACATTTTAATAGTGTTGTCTACATCTGTTAAATACTGTCTAAATTACATTAAGAATGATTATTTTAATTTTTATTGTGTTGAATTTTAATGAAAATATTTATTTTTTACTCACAAAACTGAAATTGTAGTAATCCTCCTTAGCCTATTTTTGCTTCCGGCCTCTTCAGGCACATGTGAGAATATACTGTATTGATTTTTACAATATATTCCATTTCTATATTCCGTCGAGAGTAAAATAAAGCAGGATGGTTATGGAAGTAAATTCAATCCTCTCTAGATCGCGTGTCAGTCACGCTTTCCATACTTAGACTGCTCGACTCTGAATCTGCCGCCCTGTAAATACAAGCGGACAACGTCCTATTCAAGATCCTTTCCTGAAGCACCTCAGGTGCTTCAACTTTATAATCACATTCGTCACCGACAATTTTACAACTGGTATAGTCAAGTAAATTGACAGTCTCGTTGGTTTGTTTGCCTTTGCGAAATGCGTATGTTTCGTATACAGAGCCTTCTGGGGTTGTAGACACGAGATGATCTCTTCCGTTCCTCCTCGCATTGAACGGGACTCTAGGTATACAGGGTGATTCAGGATTAATCTTGATAACTTCAGGAAAAACAGGAGACGAAAAAGTTTCAGAATGAATCAGGCAAAAACGGTGTGTAGCTGTTTTATTGAAAATTTTTTTGTTGAAGTTTTGAAATAAAGGAAGAGGGGGGTAGCACACAAAATACACTTCTAAGAGGGGTGGGTGGTTTACACTTAAGAAGCTTATGTAAGATCAGTAGAAGTGTTTATGTTCCGAATTTCACTTCAATCGGATTGGATCGTCCTCTATATCCGAAGCGATGCGATTTAGGAAATAATTTTATATAATGATTGACTGAACAATATTTTAACCTCTTCTATAGATTACTGAAATTATCATGATAAACCTGAATCGCCCTGTCCGCTTCAAGTAATAGCCACATATAAAATGTAGGATAGTATGGAACAGAATTTGCATGAAGATAGGTACCAAGTTAACAAAAATCTGGTCTTCTTTTTACTTAGATTTAGTTAGATGTCAATTTTAAATTGTGTAATGGTTATTTCAATTTCTTGTTGGTGTACCTACTGAAACAATGGGAAGAAAAATGTTTGTAAATCTTTTCTATCAATCAATTATTTATTAGAGGAAAATGAATGATTGACAATAATGTAAATCACTGCCTATCGTTGAAACATTGTTTTACGTGCCTTGGAGCATTCTCCAAGTAATGTTCTTTACACATTTGTCACTTGTATTATGGTCATATTACTAATAAGATATTTCTGTATTGCATAAAAATACATATAAGATGCTCATTTAAGGAAAAATAGTTGCGTTGCACGTAAATATAAATACCTCATGTATATATCACCTCAGATTTATTATGCAGATAGATATAGATGTCCTTCACATCTATATAAGCTGTTCACAGGTGTTCTGGAATATCAGCCATATGTGGCGAAAATGGAAATATGTTATAATATAATAAAAACTCGTTTGTGATAGCGTAGGCATTTTGCTTGATTTGATTCAATAGTTCAATTTATTTATTCTTCTTTATACAAGAAAAATTATGAAGATCAACCTGTAAAATTTAAAGACATGAATGATGTTTCTCTCTAGTAAAGCACAAGAATATCGTTTTCTCCAAAGAAATAAACATTATCTGGTGTTCCCCAAGGAACACATGCAGAACCAATTTTAATTACAATACTTAGTAATGATATTTCGAACAACATTAAATATTGTAAACGCTTATTGTTGTCCCATGACTTTAATATATTTTTTAATATAGTATCGGTATATTCTGAAGGGGTAAGGTATTATTATTATTATTTTATTTTATTTTTAGCTGAGCTGAGCTTTATTTTTATTAATTTTAAAAGAAGTAACTGTATCTTGACTATTTTTGTTCTAGACATAAATGTACTTTTGTATGTATTGTCAATAAAGTCCTATTCTATTCTATTATTATTATTATACTTTCTTCCTAATGATTTGGTAGGTAGTTCAATGTATACATTTTGAATATTCAAATCTACGTACTGTACTTACCTACCTACATATTTTTGTGTTCAATTGTTGACTTGATTTGAAAAGACACGCAACTGAGCTGAGCTTTATTTTTATTAATTTTAAAAGAAATAACTGTATCTTGACTATTTTTGTTTTAGATAGAAGGAGCTAGCATATGATCAGGTAACAGAATATTTTGAATAACTTAATAACATTTTTTGAAAGGTGTTGGAACATTTTCACATGATTGGTGTTTTCCACATAACACCAAAACACATCGTTCAAAAACATAACCAATCTGGGAAAAACACCAGTCGTTCTAAATGATATATACTTTAAATACCTCCTTTGAACACTTGTAACCATTTGTATGTACATGATAATCAAACTTGTGAGTCGGTTGTTAAAAATAACAACACCTGTATTTGGAATGTGCTTTACTGTTGTTAATTGCAATTACTTAAAAAAATATTTGTTTTAATTTGGTTTTAAAATGAGCATTATTAACAACAGCACGAACAATAACAGTATGCTCGAAAATTAATATGCCTTTATACCTTCCCAACCTGTTACAGGGACCTTGAAATATATTTACGGGCACCAGATAGTGGCCGAGGAATAAAGAAATGCTTTGACATACTCGCAAGGCGACGTCCACCTTTGTCACTGGTCCGAACAAGGCTCATCTAATTGGGTCCCGGGCCGATATAATATAGATTTATGCCCAGTTTTAGCCCAAAACTGGATCCTTTGATTTGTGGGCTCTGCCTATCTGGTGACGTGTCCTAGTCTATTATTTATTGGAGGTGGGGCGGGATGCTTTAATTGGTACACCTTTCTATCAGCTTTATTGAGCTCTAATGGTGGACGTGAATCCAGTTGGGTTATCCAAATTATTTATTTATTATCGGATTCATACAATATCCAACAGACTTAACCTCAATTACAGGATAATTACAAAACAAATCGATGGAAAATACTAATTTAAGCTAATCATGCCTTAATGACGAAGTAAATGACGATGATGTCGATACGTAAAAATTTACAGGGTGCAAAGTAATTTTTTTATTTCTTCTGAAAATTTGTATGTTATTTGAGGTAGGAAATCATGATACTCCTTTAATATACAAGGTTATCATAAAGTAATTATCAGCTTATTATGTATTTCTAACAAAGTAAGTTAATAACAGGATGTGAAATGAATTCCATTGCTTAAAAAATGGGATTTCTTATGTCCAACAGTGGTTAACGCAAATGTTCGATATATCGTCCATTTTACTGGTGTACGATCACCAACCGTTCCTCCAAATTGTACACATCACATTACTCAGCATTTCTGGTTGAATTGCAGCAATTTGCTCCTGATAGTCTTTTAATTCTTCTAAACCCCACAGCCAGAAATCCGCTGGGTTAATATCAGGCGATCTTGGAGGCCATGAATTTACAAAATGATTCAATCAAACACATAACAACAAAAACAAAATGGAAGTAACGAAGTAACACGAAAACCCTGACCTGGCGGTGAGATGTGCAACTAAAATCAAGACCAGAATTAAGCAAAGTGGAATGACCTCGCCGATCTGGTAAAATGCGGTGATGCATGGGCGTGCGTATTCTGTTTTACCATTGGGCACATTTCAGTTAATATATACTCGTATACTATTCTATAGAATATATCTAGTATATATTAACTGAAATATGCCCAGTGGTAAAAAAATATAAATCTAAAAATGTTTAGTTAATGTAGACATTTTTAGATTTGGCATTAGGTGAAAAATTATTTGCTTTAGCGTAAAACTCTCAAATTGTCCTGAAATTTTGCCTATCCCCCTATTTTCGGGTATGCTGAATACAAATCTAAAGTTATTTTTTGTGGACGAATGTAGTTTTTGAGGAAAAATAGCAGCATTTACGAAAATGGTGGTAGACAAAATTTCAGAAAATTTTGATAGTTTTACGCAAAAGTAAATAATTACCGAAAAATTTCAGTGGAAAACTGTAAAAAACTAATGTATACATGTAAAAATGTAATATAGGTATCTATTATCAATTTATATACAATTTTTACCGTTAAGAAACGCGCGCGAAACATCACACCACTGTTTCTCTACTACCTCGAGCGCAGTCACTTGTTGGTTCCTGATTCGACCAATCAACGTCGTTGAAGCTCATAGAAAAGAAAGCGTAAATGCAAGAATATGTATGTTAAATAAGGATGAACAACTTGTCGTCAACTTTACGACTTTCGCAGTTGCCACATATTCGGAAATTCCTTGATATTATATAAGTAAAAGACAAATTAAACATTGTGTTTGCTTTAATAAAGTACAATAACGATAAGGGATAAAGACAAGTAAAAAAATGGGTAAATAAGGTAATTAATACATTTCCTGTTTTAAATAAGAATACTTTAGAAATAAATGTGACAACACAGATCTACTCTTTTTTCGGTCATTGCACTTTGCTTAATTCTGGTCTTGACTTTAGTGTAGATGTTCTCTCATTTTCCATTTCATTTATTTTCGTGTCAATGACAAAGATAACTAGATGTGCGATATGGCGATGATTAAACCACTCTCATAAATTTACTATAATCTACTATAATCTGCGTCGAGCGCATTATGTTTCACTCAAACTGTATATGGCTGGGGCATAGTGACAAAGAAAGAAATTTGGTCGATGGCTTGAAGGAATGTGAAAACTCTTATTAGTTAATTCTCTTTGCCTAACGCCCAACATTCGCTGGTAAGCCCTAACCACCATTCAGTGCTAAAATGAGGTAAGTTTTGAATTAACTATTTTGAATCCAGTGTATTAATTTAGAAATCACTCGGTATATTATTTAGAAATCGTCATATAAATTATTGGCAGTGAATTTTGTACAGTATTCTCCCTTTTTTTTCCCGGTTATTGTACGCTGTTAATATGTAGTTAGTTAATCGCTACAATTGCTTCAATAAATAAATAGCTATAATTTATTGCACCTTATTATAAACAAATGATTGTTATTATTGGCAATCACGAAAACGGGTATACCTGTTCCATATCGCCGAAGGTTGTACACGTGTCTCGGTAAAGAATAAATAAAAAGTTATTTGTTATAGTTGAAACTACTATTAGTTAGAAAACCATTTTTCCCCGACGACATACCACGATAAGCGTATCGATTATACTGTACCAGACATCAAATCAAATGGCAAAAGGTTGTTCATAATTGTATGAAGTTTTGCTTGTTTCGATAAAGTGTAATTAGCTATTAAATGTTGTTAGTGCAAAATAAATAATTAGAAAAATAATGTTATATAATACAATGTAGTCTATCTATACTAATAATGATAAGTTGTCTGTTTTCAATATAGTACAGTCTGTCCATAAAGTAACCCCCCTGCTAACTTTTGAACGAATCGAGTTAGAGAGTTTTAACAAAATACAGGGTGAATCACTTAAAATGAAGTTGATTTTGACGATAAATTAAATTCTTCAAATTCAAAGATGGCGCCACGGGCGCTGTCAATTCAATTTTTTTAAATGGCAAAGTGTGCCGTGTTACACCTCATTTAAAAGGTAATTCAATTCTCTACATTCTCGTTTTTGAAAAATGACAATCGAGTTATCCGTTCTCTAGTTACAAGCGTTTGTATTAACGATATTTAAAAATTTTGCTTTTATCAAGTCTCCTTGCCTTGCTTGCCACTATCACTGAAACGTCAATAAGGTTCGAGAAAGTAGTTTAGCGTTTAATTTAAGAGTGTTTGAAAGTGTCTACAGGTTTTTTCTTAATTTTTTAAGTTATTCGATTTGATAGATTTGATAGATTTAAGAGAAAATTTAAGAGGAGAGCGGTACTTAAAAATCATGCGGGTGGAAATTTTTCCAAAGTTAGAAAGAATAGCAGACAATAACATTCAAAGTATTGTATTTCAACAAGATGGGGGGGGGGCACCTCATTTCTATGGACCTGTTACCGATTTTTTAAATAACCATTTCCCAGGCAGATGGATTAGCAGAAAGGGCCCGATAGAATGGTCGGCTTGTTCTCCGGACTTAACTCCTCTTGATTTTTTCTTATGGGGATATTTGAAGTCAAAAGTCTACAGAACTTCTCCAGTAAATATCGACAAACTACAGCAACGTCTAACACATATGTGTAGAAATATCCCTGCAGAAGTTTTAGGAAATATCAGGCCAGAATTTCAAAGTAGACTTTTTATGTGTCAAGAAGTCATTGGACAACATTTTGAGTAACTTATTTAATTCTTTTATTTTTTGTTTTAATAAATATTTGTTCAAAATTTGTTGTATTAAAATATTAATTAACATTTTATTCATGGATCAGATTAGAAACAGAAACGCTTGTAATTAGAGAACGGCTAACTCGATTGTCATTTTTCAAAAACGAGAATGTAGAAAATTGAATTACCTTTTAAATGAGGTGCAACACGGCACACTTTGCCATTTAAAAAAATTGAGTTGACAGCGCCCGTGGCGCCATCTTTGAATTTGAAGAATTGAATTTATCGTCAAAATCAACTTCATTTTACGTGATTCACCATGTATTTTGTTAGAACTGTCTAACTCGATTCGTTCAAAAGTTAGCAGGGGGGGGGTTACTTTATGGACAGACTGTATATTCATACTGCCTATTGAACATTAAATATTAAATGAATACCTTGGAGAAAGGTTCCTATATTTTATGGTTTCGCGATATTTTGATTTTGTAGATATCTTGTATTGATCTTATTAAAACCACACAGATAAAAATATTTCTTTAAAAATATAAAATGTTCACTATATTAAATAAACAATTTACTTCAATAGCATGATATAAATATTTGTTGAAATATTTTCACCAAATTTATTTGGTGACCACCAGTTTATTTGAATTTAGAAATCAAAAATTAATTTGTGGCCAATAAATATACATTTTAGTGCCATTTATTGCATTGAAATAAAGTGATATTGGGGTCTATTCTGTAACATGTCTGTTAATTTTAATGGAACTGTTAAAATTTTACCCAATCAGGGACCATATTTTCCAAAAATACTCTTTTTCGCTTCGCTATAAATTGTAACAGTGCCGTTAATTATAAAAGATGTGATACAAAATAGACCCCTAATTTGATTTAAATAATACATACATTCGAGCTAAACATATATTTTTGCTTTTAAATAAATATATTTTTTTGTTAGACATATATACATGGGCTGTTACATTCAATATACACCTCAATACTGAGACCCAGAATACTTTATGATGCTCTAGTATGGTGGCAATAGGCCACTCAGATCACTGTAGTAGGAAATATGAACAAGATACAGAGCCTGTGTAGGTATGGCTTCGGCTCGCTGGAAGTCCTTTTAGATCTACCACCACTTCACATGATGTTGGAAAGAGAAGCAAGGGTAGCAGCCTACCGAATCAGGAATAATAATGATTGGACAGGTAACTCCCAAGGAAAGAAACATTACAAGATAAGACATATATCATAATAAGACATATAATATGGTATTATTGTGTCTGCCTCCATTCTCCAGCCTTCACACCTAGCCGAGCCGGTCCCAGTAGAGGTTCGTGGGCAATAAAATCAACCGGAAGCATCCCACCAGCTCTCTCCCTTGCAGCTTGCTCAAATAGCCCAGCTGGCAACAGATGCGCAGTATTCGCGCATTAATCCCTCACAAGCACAGCAACAAGTTGGGTCTTCTTCTCCGATTACTCACCAATCGCTGCATTATGCCCTTCAAGACGATGTACAGGCTACATCTCCAGTCAAATTCATACCAACAATTATAACCGGGTTTGAATATTTCACCCCCGAGTTATATATAATATGGTATATTTATGGTTCAAATACATACTATTGAAATACATACTCTCAGTGACACGGAAAGAAGGTAAATTCTCTAGAGGCTTGAAGCCTCGTCTGGGTCTCAGATGCCTTCAAAACAGACAGAGGGAACTGAAGTATTTGGGAGACCTAGATGGCGTAGAAGATATAGTCTAGGGACTTATCCCCACAGTATTCCAAGCAGAAACTTTCGCAGTGTTTGGTGTGTTTGGTGGAGATTGTGAGGAGGGGTTACAGGCGTAAACTCATCTACATATCAACTGATAGTCATGATAGTCGTAAAGGCTTTAAAATCGAACAAGGTTAATTCGAGGCAGGTCCTTCGCTGAAAAGAACTGTAGAGATGTTGGACATGGGCATCTCAAGAAAAACCTCTACAATTTAAGATTAGGAGAAAGCCCTATACGCCGGATCTGTGATGATGTAGACAAGACTGCTCTGCATATTCTAGATGAATGTGAGGGCTACACTTGTATGAGGTTAATGCTCTTGAGCAAACCACTCTTGTAACCTTGTGAGCTGAGGGAAACTTCAGTAGTAGACCTAAAGAAGAAGAACTATTAAGTGATTATATAAAAGTCACACTAGCTAATGCTCCAGAATGGCAAAGAGGTGCATTAAAAGCATTTTATAAGTTTATAATCCCCGAATTTTAATCCCAGAAAGCAAAACCAGAACCAAACAAACAATTTTCTGTTTCCTTTTAACTTTGTGACGCACACTGCATATTCCTAATTGTGTAACTATAATTTTTATACAATAGAAAGTCATCAACTAAATTGATTTCCTCTGTGTTTGAGATGCTGGGTTTGACAAAGGGTGCAACCCCGACCGACTCAGCCCTGGGGGTAGCTCCGTTTTAATATTCAGATTGGTTACACCTTTTATGCGTATAGGAAATAATTTGGCGCTATATTTACCCCGAGTAGACCCTTCCTGTTTGTTTTTACACTTGTCGCTTTGATACAGAGGATTAATAGACACTCGATGTGTTCCTTGCCGAAATTGAAATAATATTCAAATTTCGTGTCAAAGGGGGGAGAATAACAGCTTAGCAGGATGAATGGTTATGAGTTTATGTGTATCTTTTCAGTGTTTGGTTTGAGAAATAGCCTCGTTTCTAACTTACTTCTAGAATTCGGAGTACAGTTACCAATATTATTATTTGTGGCAATAATATCTTCTTCTCTTATTGAATGTTTTGACAAATTTATGAAAATATTTATATATAAATATTATAATATATAAATATTATTATATCCCTGAAACTAATAGTGGGTACAGATTCCCCGAAATTTTGGGTATATACGTGGAAAATGCACTGGACATTTATTAGCAAAATATTTTTAAAATAAACTTCTTCATTTTATTGTGAATTTGTATGCATTTGCACAATTGAGTGATTGAGTTTCTTTTAAACATGCCATTATACTCTGTTAACTATATCATGACTCTGTAACACCCCATCATTTCAGAACATGCTGTATATCAAATTGAACTGAATCTTTATTGTCTAATTCAATACCTCTACATCTATAATGAACTCACGAGAACTATCATCGTTTGTATTCTTCCTCTTGTTTTCTTAATTCCGTTTTGTGGTGTACAGATTACTCGAAGTCAGCAAACGGCTGATAGCAAAGTTGCAGAAACACCGACTTATTTGATTCTATGATAAACCAGAGACCCTGAGGGCACTAAACACGTAAAGCAATAACATGGAATTCCATCAACCATAAAAGGGATTTAATTGTAACAGTCTGGCAGTGATTGGAACAGCAAGGGCAAAAGCCAAAGGTTCTGACTAAGACTTTCGCGATCTGATACTTGGGTAATGTTGCCCCCGGCCCTGGGGAATCTGGTAATTGTTGACTTATAGGGCTGTCGGTCGGTCTGTCCATAGCGCACTCTCCGGCTATTAAACATTGATCTAATATGGATGTTCCTCATTAACGCTGGCTCTTTGATAGCTTAATCTGACGGGTGATATCTGAGATATCCGCTAGGAGGTTCTTTAGAAAAAAGCTGATTTAGATTTGGCGTATCATGGATTAACCTCCTCTTAACTATTATCATCCAAAAATATAGGGTGCCTGAAATGTATCTACCATCGGTTGATCAAGCGTTACCGCAACTAAAATATGACAAATAAATCCAGACTCTCTGACAATTAAGCGATTTGATTAGAAATAGAAGGAAACTGTTTTCTATACAGGGTTATTCAGAACTTATCTCTAAAACTTTGAGGATATGTGCATCCTTAAATAAGAAATCGATAGCACCAAAAAAATTTATAATAAAAGGCTTAGGATTTCCCGTAAACAATGTTTAAAGTTATACCATTATAAAGGACTACGTAGCTGGGCAACTGTACTTCAACACATCTGATACTTTCTACCACATTCCTAAGAATGTGCTAAAAAAAAGTAAACACGTTTTTGTCTGGAACGCCTGGTTAAAACCAACCGAATAAAGTTGGAGTGGGGATAATATCTCTATTGTCTATGAGTCGTCAGTCTATGTGTGTCGCTCTCGCAGTGCGGGTGTTTTATTTATTTTAGGAGTGTTAAACTGTAAAATTTTCAAAATGGCTCATGTGTACAGTAATGCTGAGTTAATGGACTGTTACCAGTGGATTATCACTTACGAGTTAGGTTTTGTGAGTGGTTGTTGCAGCAAAATACTGAAAATCCCCAATTTACTTAATAATTTGCGTTTACAAGATCAGCAACCAGGAGGAACATTCGCTTTAGTGCTGCAAAATTGGATAGCTTTAGGGACAGAATTTCGAACAGCTTTTGTAACAAGGTATGTGCAAATTTTTTATAAATTTCATGTTTCTAATACCTAGTAATCAAGTAGCGCAATTCTTCAAAATTAGTGTAACAAAATTTTATTCATTTTAAAGACACGTCACTTTGGTCACATCTATCTATCTTTAAGTTTATTTTAAAGTAAAAACGCTGCAAATCTTTTTTGCGCCGGGTGTCGGTATACTCTCAGAACTTCCGAAGTTTTTTTCGTGCTAGCCAGTATGCATTGGCAGTCCCAAGGTCACTCCATTACAGTGGACCAGTATCCAGCGGCGTACAATGAAAAATTTTTAAATAGTTTTCAGAAGCCGCCAAAAAAATTTTTTTTGCACTACCACATTTCTACATGTATGTTGAACATCCCCAAATTTTATTATGGATAAGTTCTGAATAACACTGTATAGGTATTTATATTTTTCATGCAAATAAGAAAGAATAACAACTAATCTTTATGTCTTAGAATGTTCATGTTCTTTTTCGTACAAAAGTCTGGAGTTTTCCGGATTCAGAAGATTTGCAGAAAAGGCTTTTGATGATTCTTTTACCTCCTCAGGAGTCTTTGACATTATTTTGATCATTTTATTTGCACATAATTACAAATAATTGCTTTTTTGTAGTCTTGGAAAAAATCACGTATTAAAATCCTACTTGGCATTTATTTTATTAACTTAAATTATCCCAATCTTGTAATAAACAGTACAAAATCTCAAAAAACATATTTCTCACGTCCCTAGCATTATTCTTATCACATGCCCGTCACCGTAGATCTAAATAGACGATAACTCAGCGCCCAGGATGGATCGGCGAAGATTATTGACAAAGATAATAACGACACGATAGCGGGTATAAGAAGGGAATTCCCTAGGCATGATGGCCCGACAGCACACTTATCATCTCTTCCCGGGAGCTCCCGTAATATGATGTTATAGTCCTTCGCTGATCTCAATCATTCACGACAGGTCCTCTCTATCACCTCCCGCTACACAGAGCTACAAGTGGAAGATGCTGGTGATACCAGGTGCGCTAGAAAAAGTGGGAAGTGAATAAATAGTATATTGTATTACTACTATCTATTGCAGTATGGTGTTGGTAATACTAACTTGGAACTAAAGTCAAAGCCAGAATTAAGCAAAGTGGAATGACCGGAAAAAGAGTAGATCTATGTTGTCACATTTATTTCTAAAGTATTCTTATTTACAACAGGAAACGTATTAATTACCTTATTTACCCATTTTTTTACTTGTCTTTAACGTTCCTTATCCGTATTGTACTTTATTAAAGCAAACACAATGTTTAATTTGCCTTTTACTTAATAATATCACCGAACATAAACAAAGACTTTGTTTATGTTCGGTGATAATATCAAGGAATTTCCGAATATGTGGCAACTGCGAAAGTCGTAAAGTTGACGACAAGCTGTTCATCCTTATTTAACATACATATTCTTGCATTTACGTTCTTTTCTCTGACCTTCAACGACGTTGATTGTTCGAATCAGGAACCAAGAAGCGACTGCGCTCGAGGTAGTAGGGAAACAGTGGCGTGATGTTGGGTTATTTAGCGCGCGTTTCTTAAAGGTAAAAATTTGTGGTAAAATTATCAGTGTATTTATTCGTTGTGTCAGTGGTTATACTTATTTGTGTTAGTTAAAAAAGTGGAAGTGCATTTACTAGAAGTATTCCATAGAATAGTATACGAGTATATATTAACTGAAATGTGCCCAATAGTAAAACATAATACGCACGCCCATGCATCACCGCATTTTACCAGATCGGCGAGGTCATTCCACTTTGCTTAATTCTCGTTATTACAATGAGATCATTGAGATTGACTGTAAATATACTAAATAGTTACTGAATTTTAGCAGAAAAAATAGTGCCTATTCTTTTTAAAGAATGGGAAGAAAGTAATACAACATTGCTATAACTTTTTTATTGTTCAAATAATTGTCCCAGATAGCAACCAGTTTTCACAAATTAAAAATTCTATGTAGAGGACCACGGATAAACTCAAATGAAAAAATGTTTGACATTTTTATTTAGATAGTATAAATATATGTATTAATTTCATTTCTAAGGACGTGCACACTATTTACTAATACAGAGACATCTGAAGTAAAAGAAAATACAGTATTTTTTTAAATACTACCACTACGTACTTTTGGTATATAAATCGCACCCCCTCCCCAAGTCTAAATCTGTAAGTTCTAACCCTAAAATCGTATACTCATAGAAATAAAATTAAAAGTAACGTGATTCCTTTCTGAAACTTCCCCCGAATCCAATCTCATTTTTCAGGACTACCCTGTACTAAACTACAAGAGAAACGACTCCCTGAAAAGATGTTTCTCGCCAAGTTATAAGATTCTACAGGTGTAGGGATTGCTAAAATATCATATTGAGGGGAACTTGAGCACCAATATGTTATGTTTGGGGTTTTATCCGAGTTTCATATTGATATTGAATAGCGAATATGAGATTTATGAAGAATTCTTTCCAAGTCGAATTTGATGCCACTGCTAGGATTTTATGGGCACATATTTTTCCATTACTGGGGAATAATTTTTTGTACGAGGAAGAAATGTGCTCTATAAAAATAGCGTTAAAATTAAAGCAGATTGGACATTTATGTTTAGAGTAATATACAGGGGTGATGGGATGTCATTTCTTTTGTATTTTTTTTCAGTTTAGAAAAATATTGAATATAAATATTGTGGATAATTGCCAACCTAAAGTATTTTGTAGTGATATTGAACTTTATTCACGGTGCTTTAAACATTACTACAATCTAGGAAGATACAGGATGTCCCACGGTGACCACCCATTAGAATATTTCAGAGACTACTTCTATTTGAATTTTGAAAATTTGAGATATCGGGTTTTTGGACATGTCCTCCTCAAATAATATAATGGCGTCTGTGTAGCACTTCCGGTTATACCAGAAATCGTCATCAACATTCTTATTTTCTAAACACATTTCATGTAGGATGTCCTATATCTATCTTCAATTGTTTTTGAGATATTGACAGGTGAATATTGGCATTTTACAACTTTGACACCCTGTAAAATCTAAACGGTTTGAGATCAAGCAAAACGGTTCGCATATTCCTATCTTAACTTGCTATCTTAATTATTTCTCTATCTCTATTTCGCTATCTTTATTATAATTCTCCGATAGTCAAGCGGCGATACAGGCAATAGGCTCCCCACAAGTTTCGTCAAAACTCGTGTGGGACTGTATGAATACCCTGAAAAAACTAGGGAGCGAGAATAGAGTGACCCTAGCTTGGGTACCTGGGCACGAGGGGCACAAAGGTAATGAGGAGACAGACGCACTAGCCGGAGAAGGCGCATCAAAAGACCTCATAGGATCAGAACCCTTCTGCGGTATAGCGAAGCCATGCATTAAAACATCCATGGAGGAATGGATGAGAAACAAATCTCTAGAATGGTGGAGGAATCTGCCACAACTGAGACAGGCAAAGCTATTCATTAAAGAACGGACGCCTTAATTCACAGCAGGTAGTAGGTCTCCTAACAGGACACTGTAGGGTAAATAGGCACATGAATCTTATGGGACTGTCAGAAGAAGCAACTTGCAGATTCTGTCAAGAAGAAGAGGAAACCTCAGTACACGTACTGTGCCAGTGCGAGGGCCTGACAAGACTGAGATTTCAAATACTTTGGGAAGGAAGACTAAGAGCCAATAGCTACATGGAAGAGCCTCTATCAAGGCTGTGGAGTCTAATGCAAAGGACAAAGCTGGACAGAGTGCTCTAAATAGGTTGGGAATGCCACAATAGATCTTTTAGGTGGACCAGACTACTATATATAGATCTAATCTAATATAATCTTAATTATTTTTATTACTACAGCTTTAGGCTACAATTCGAGTCTATGGTCTCAAACCACTGATACAAATGGAAAAAAACAATAAACATTTTAATTTCTTTATTTCGTTATCAATAAATCAACTGGTACAGAGGTTGGACAAGACGTTATTAATATAAGATTTAAGTAATTGATAATTGTCCATGGTCAAACCTGGTTGAACAGACATTTTTAGGTTAAAATCGAAATTAAATCAGAAAAATGATTACATTTATACCCACTCTCCTCCACTAATTAATCCTTCTTAAGCAGTCGTATAAACTAAGTAACCAAGACTATATCTAGGCTAGCCGGATTCAACAATTATATTTTCCCAATAGCTCCCGCCAGACTGATACACGGCTACATGCAGAGGCACTAATTTTATTAAAGGGCAATTTGTTTCTTACCGCAGGACAAACTGCGGAACTAGCAGGAGTCGATGAGGGTTCCACGGGCTCGTGAAGGATTTCTTAGGTGGTCGGCGGGGTTTGCGGTGAGCGAGAATCATTCCGAATCCACAGTGCGGCAAATTGCAGACGTATTTAATGTTGTTATTCGGATTAGTCTACGGCGTTATCTGTATCTGCCGCGAGCACTCCCACTTAATCTCGGCAGTATCTGCCGGGGCCAGATTCGGACGGAGATCCTGCCATATTGCAGTATTGTTTATCGCGACTGTCCATCCGGATGTAAAACTACGCACATAAGCCGGAGGATGGATAAGGCGGCGATGGTGTGTATTCCTTCTCATTATGGATTAAGGAGGCTGGGGAAGAAACGGGAAAAATGCAATTTCGATGGATCAGCGATGGATTGCTTGATATCGCTCAGTCAGATGGAAGTGGAACCAATTCAGCACCACCTCACTTTTTTTAATTACCAAAAAAGATACGCCTGATAAATATGAAAATATGACGTTTGCGGTTAGGCATGTTACCGTAAAATATAAATTTGTTAGTCTTATATACCCTAAAGTATATGTTTTGCTGAAGAATGGGTAATGCGCTGATGGTAAATATTAGTTAGAATTATGGATGAGTGCGCACGATTTATTTCAAATTTCAGATTTAACCAAGAGATTAAATTAATGTCAAACGATAGCTTATGAAAAGTTATGATAGGAATGCACAAAGCGTTTTGCTTGATCTCAAATCGTTTAGATTTTACAGGTTGTCAAAGTTTCAAAATGTCAATATTCACATGACAATATTTCAAAAAAAGTTGAAGATAGGTATGGGAAATGGTACATGAAAAAAACTTAGAATTCGATACGGAATTCAAAAATGAAATGAAAGATAGGTGTTTTCATTTGAAAAAATAAAGTTGATGGTCGTAACTTATTTTTGGCTTACCCTGTATATATGAATTTAGTATAAAAAAACCGCATTAAAAAATGAAAATCGACGGGTCTGAGCGTTTCTCCAAAAAACACACCGCTGAATTTTAAATGAATTTAGGCATTACTTCTGGGACTCACTGTATACAGGTTATTCAGAACTTATCTCCAAAACTTTGAGGATATAAGCATCCTTAAATAAGAAATCGATATCACCAAAAAAATTTATAATAAAAGTCTTAGGATTTCCCGTAAACAATGTTTAAAGTTACCATTACCATTAAAAAGGACTACGTAGATGGGCAACTGTACTTCAACATCTGATATACCTACCACATTCCTAAGAATGTGGTAAAAAAGAGTAAACACGTTTTTGTACCTCGAACGACTGGTTAAGACCGAGCGAATAGACTTGGAGTGGGGATAATATCTCTATTGTCTATTCAGTCATCAGTCTATCTGTGTCTTCTCCCAGTGCCTGTGTTTTATTTATCGTAGGCGTGTTAAACTGTAAAATTTTCAAAATGGCTCATGTGTACTACAGTAATGCTGAGTTAATGGACTGTTACCAGTGGATTATCAATTACGAGTTAGGTTTTGTGAGTGGTTGTTGCAGCAAAATGCTGAAAATCCCCAATTTACTTAATAATTTGCGTTTACAAGATCAGCAACCAGGAGGAACATTCGGTTTAGTGCGGCAAAATTGAATAAGGCGTGCCCAAAATTGTGTAAAAGTCGAGGAATATTATTTCGAACAGTTTTTGTAACAAGATATGTACAAATTTTTTTTAAATTTCATGTTTCTAATACCTAGTAATCAAGTAGCGCAATTCTTCAAAATTAGTGTAACAAAATTTTATTCATTTTAAAGACACGTCACTTTGGTCACATCTATCTATATTTAAGTTTATTTTAAAATAAAAACGCTGCAAATCTTTTTTGCGCCTGGTGTCGATATACTCTCAGAACTTCCGAAGTTTTTTTCATGCTAGCCAGTTTGCATTGTCGGTCCCAAGGTCACTTCATTACAGTGGATCAGTATCCAGTGGCGTGCAATGAAAAATTTTAAAATAGTTTTCAGAAGTCGCCAAAAAATTTTTTTTTGTACTACCCCATTTGTACATGTATGTTGAACATCCCCAAATTTTATTATGGATAAGTTCTGAATAACACTGTATACGCTCAAGTGTATAACATAGTATATTTTAAAAACCTCTACTGAATTCTCTCCAATTGATGAATATTGGTGTTGTAGATAGGATTTGGATCGAAAACCTTTATTCTTAAAATGACATACATTTGTTGAGAGTTTTGACTTAAAATTAAAATTCTATAATAACAAATAGTAAAGTGACTGAAATACCTCTATATAATATTATCAAAAAGTGGGGTAGTTTACCGACTCAGAAAAAATGAATGAAAATACAATTAATTCCATTAATAAGAATGGAAACTACAGTGTTAGTTCAAGCTTAAACAGCTATAGTTCAATACGTAATTATTTTTATCTTAGAAGAGAGAAATGACCTAGAAGGTTAAGGTGTGTGTTTATTTATTTAAATTTCTGTAATTCTGCAATTTTTCAAGCTGCCTGTTATATTTATTCCTGTTTGATTTACATTTGCGAGTCTGTTCTACATCACTTCTTTTTCGTATAAAATGTGTGTATCAAATCGAGGGCGGCTAAATCTCAATGCGTAGGACAATGAATGTCACGAGATTATTTTTCAGCTTCATTCCTACACTTATACGTGGTAATTTTAACTCACCGGCCAACATAAACACATAACTTGCTCTGGAACGAGACAGAGTAATATTATTAAGTTTTAACAATAGCGCTGAGAATCCATTCTTTCTGACACATCATCAACCATGTTGAATTAAATATTCAAAAACATACTAAGAAAGCATTTGGCAATGTTCTACGATTTATCAACTTTCGCTTAATATTTGCGGCAACAACTTAGTCTTAATATGACTTTTGATAGGCCCGAACAGCTGAAGTAAGCTTATTGTTTGGGAGATTCCTCATTGCGGGTGATATTTTTGGAGCTACGTTCTGTCAGCGTCTAAATATTGTTTTAGTAATGTATCGGTTTTGATTAACTAAATATGAACATGAATCGATCTCTAGACTTTTGAAGTCTATGGAATAATGTACCTTCCTTTGTTATTGGTTATTGATCTATATATAAAAAAAAACACCATAACATATCTAGATACCTACACAAGGACCATAAAATAAATAATACAGTCGATGGTACCTGTGGTTGCAAAAATGCAAATATGTTTACAAACATTTTAACAAATTCATAATTCTACACAAACATATTGGAGTTGAATTTTCAATTAATATTTTCTCCTTCCTCTTCTTGCAAATGTTGAAATTTATAATGTTGTGTCTCTTTACTGTATTCCTCCTGCTTATCTATTTTCTGTTTCCAAATTTTTGTCTACAACTCCTTTTCTGCTCTTTGCCTCATCATCTTAAATTCTTGCAATACTTTCATCCATGCCACTGAAGTATATTTATATAAATTGTAGCCCCTTACATGTTATTTTGGTTTGGTACTTGCCTCTTGAGGGTACTTGCCATTTTAACAAATTCATAATTATACGCAAACATATTGGAATTGAATTTTCAAATAATATCTTTTCCTTCCTCTTCTGGCAAATGTTGAAGTTTATTATGTTGCTCTTTACTGTATTCATCCTGCTTATCTATTTTCTGTTTCCAATTTTTTTTCTACAACTCCTTTTCTGCTCTTTGCTTCATCATCTTAAATTCTTGCAATACTTTAGTCCATGCCACTTAAGTATATTTATATAAATTGTAGCCCCTTACATGTTATTTTGGTTCGATACTTGCCTCTTGAGGGTTTATATCAATTTTCAAATGTGTCTGCCTTTTCGGGTTCTCATAATATGTGTTATTATCAGCTAGTTGCAATTCCTAATCCATGTACACCGGTTGTCTTCTTTTATCAATTACAAGCATCTGTATTCTGTTATATACTTTTCTCAGTTTTTGTACGAGAATTTTTGTGACCAATAACTTGGCTTTGACCAGTATTGTGGCTTCGTTTATCTCTTTGGTTTACACCTATATTTAATGTAAACATTTTTGATTAACTATCTTTAAATGTACAGGGTGACCCATTCGTCTGGGATTCCTCTATTTCTCCACTATTATCAACTTTAGAAAAAAATATCTAATACAAAAGTTTTCAGAAATAATAACGGCTATAATTTAAAATTAGTTACAGATTTACAGAGTGTTCGCATCCTTCCAAACCTATAAAAAATTTCTTATTTTAAATGGAACACCCTGTATATTATTAGCTCATTGGATTCCTCATCGCAACTGCTTTCAGTCCATATAACATTTGTTATAGCTAAACTTTATACTTTCGAAGATATTTAATATTTTATGTAAAAAATGACAAATGCAGACTTTGGTGAAGATAATAGTATCTTCCTTAGTTTTTACATTTCGATAATAAATATTGGTATTCGTTTAGTATAAGCCATGGGGAATACTTTGCTGTATATAAATGTTTTATAAATTATACAGGGTGTTAATAATCTCGTAACAAAGTTGGAAAACTGTAAGGGCCAATATCTCGTTTATTTTAAATGGAACACCCTGTATATTTTTAATGGATCAGATTCAGAATTGAAAACTCTATCGATCCATATTAGTATGTTATATACCTAAAGATAATAGTTTTCGAGTTATTTTGAAATTTAAAATATTTTACTCTTTGGTTACAAGTAAACATAAATCATGAGCCTAGACATTAGTCAAACACAAGTTAGTAAGTGTTTAAAGGATAACAAATTTCATCCCTACAAGATTAAGTTACATCAAGCTCTATGTCCAAATTACTTTGAAAAACGACTACAATTTTGCGAACAGATGTTGGAAATAATAAACAATGAAGAAATATTTCTAAATTTTGTAATGTTCAGCGACGAAGCAACGTTTCATAAAAATGGAAATGTGAATCGATGCAATATTCATTTTTATTCAACAGAACAACCAAATTTTTTGAGAGTTGTCAATAATCAAGGCTAATGGATTATAAATTGCTGGGGAGCAATTTTAGGAGAGCATATAATAGCTCCATATTTTTTTGAAAATCCACTTACAGGAGAGACATATTTAGATTTTTTACAAAATTACCTTTTGGAATATCTATCTATTGGATGATATTCCCTTAAATATCTTACCAAGACTATGGCTTCAGCAGGATGGTGCCCCCGCGCACTATAGCGTTAATGTAAGGAATGTAAGAAATTGAACGGACATTTTCCAAATAGATGGATTGGTCGAGGGGGTCCAGTAAATTGGCCTGCGCGTTCTCTAGACCTTACATGTCTGGATTTTTTCTATGGGGATACGTCAAAGATAGAGTATACAGCATGTCTCCGACAGCGGACGATATAAAAGAAAGAATTAGACATTGCTTCCGAAACATTACACCAGATATCCTAAGAAATGTGCAAGTTTCATTTTGAACAAGACTTGAACTGTGCATTCAGCAACAGGGTGGACTGTTTGAAATGAAATAAAATAAAATTGAACGAGACTGTTATTGTCTAAGCGTAGGTTAATCTTTAGAAGGGTTGAGCAAAATCGCATTTATATTAAAAAATCAAAAATTTATTTTTATTACATTGTACTGATAACTTTTAAAAATATCATGTTACCTTAGTTATTTATTTGAATAAAAAAAAATATATTACAAGAGTTTGATTTAAATCATGATTTTAATTATGATTTAAATTCACTTGATAAATTTTATTTTCCAAGCCATCATCTAGGCTCATAATTTATGTGTACTTGTAACCAAAGAGTAAAATATTTTAAATTTCAAAATAACTCGAAAACTATTATCTTTGGGTATATAACATACTAATATGAATCGATAGAGTTTTCAATTCTGAATCTGATCCATTAAAAATATACAGGGTGTTCCATTTAAAATAAACGAGATATTGGCTCTTACAATTTTCCAATTTTGCTACGAGATTATTAACACCCTGTATAATTTATAAAACATTTATATATAGCAAAATATTGGCCATGGCTTATAATAAACGAATACTAATATTTATTATCGAAATGTAAAAACTAAGGAAGATACTGTTATTTTCACCAAAGTCTGCATTTGTCATTTTTTACACAAAATATTAAATATCTTCGAAACTATAAAGTTTAGTTATAACAAATGTTATATGGACTGAAAGCACTTGCCATGAGGCATCCAATGAGCTAATAATATACAGGGTGTTCCATTTAAAATAAGAAAATTTTTATAGGTTTGGAAGGATGTGAACACCCTATATATCTGTAACTCTATTTGAATTGTAGCCCTTATTATTTCTGAAAACTTTTGTATTAGATATTTTTTTCTAAAGTTGGTAATAGTGGAGAAATAAAGGAATCCCAGACGAATGGGTCACCCTGTACATGTTTATTTAATATATTATGTAAGTACGTTGTAAATAAAACAATTAAAATAATTTTTCTCTACACTCTCAGTCACATTTTAGAACTTACACTGCACACTGTATTATTTATCTTGATGTACAAACTTCCAAAGCACCTCCCCTACAAAATATCACCATCAACCCTGCTCAAACAATACCGTGCAGCTGTCAACGAGAAATTTGAATATTTTAAGCAGGTCACATTAAAATGTACTCCTTAATAGCTTCATTATAATATGTGAACATTAACTCGCTATTATGCATGGTCGGGGATTTCTCCTTTATTTATTTCCACTGCAAATTAATATTTCCTGGACACTTTTTGATAGATGGTTCCGAACGCCTTCGCGCCATAAATCAGGCCCGGTCTTAAGCAGTTGGTCAATGGTGTGAAAATAACCAAGGCCTCCAGTAGTCTGGAGGCTACTTTTATGAAGAAGTTATTATGTTCATTTGATCTTTAGTGCCGTAGATGATCGGTGTTGACAATCAGTCGCAACTGATCATCACTTCTATACAAGTGGTTTCACATGAGGTCGTATGGTCAGTCATCAACATGTATCTGGAAAGTGCAGAGCATCGCATTGTTGTCGCTTTGTGCGTAAAAAGGTTGATAGAGAGGTGAAAAAAAAATCGAAATCTTGGAAGAGTTTGGATGCATCCCCTATGCCTTGAAAGGCCAATAAAAGGTGCTTTTGTCACCCTCTACTCGGATTTGCGAGAACATCCCCGGAAATTCTTTATGTATTTTCGAATATCGATTACTTCATTCGAGCTACATCACAAACAGGAAGAGGACAACTTCCCCTCTGGTACATGTAATACCACCCCACCTGGGACCCCCTTGAAATGGGTCCCAGGGGGTGAAAAACAGATAGCACCCAAAACATCCAATCCCAATTTTCCGTACAATCTAAATTTTCTGGAAAATTATTGAGCGTCCCAACTTCTCCTTTGGTACATGTAATACCCATCTCATATAGACTACTCAGTATAAAAATCATCAACTTGAAATGGGTCCCAAGGGATGAAAAACAGATAGCACCCAAAACATGCAATCTCAATTTTCCATGTAATCTCAATTTTCCATGTAATCTCAGTTTTCCATGCAATCTCAATTTTTTAGAAAATTATTGAGCGTCCCAACTTCCCAAGCTTTAAGGTTAAAACGATTTTTATAATTTTCTTTCTATGTATCCCAGATTTCTGGTTTTTGTTCGAGTACACTTATTAGCATTTCAGTATCAAAACGATAATTTTCCTTGCTCATTGCCATTTTCTATCATTATTGTGCTTGCAAAATCGCAAATTTGATAACATAGTTATTTCAAATGTAACCGATGATCTGCCTGCATGTGAACAGCTCCCTTTGTTGAATAGCCCTGATCACAAACCGATGATCATCGGTCCCATGTGAAACGGCACTTATATTCAACGCGAGCTGGTGGCTTAGGGTTTAGTGTTTCGGTCGCTCAAACCAGAGGTAGGTTCGAATCCTCATCCCACAAGATAAGTTTTAATTAAATTGTCTACTCGTAGATCAAGGCTTGTTAGCGAGGATATTTTGGCAACCATTCTGGTGATGGTCTAGGATTAGCTTGGTGTTAATGTGAGAGGTTAAAATCAGTTGATTTTTTACTGCTCTCCTAACTAATGAGGGTTTCCTAGTTTCCCTCATTCCAGAACTGAATAGTGGTTAGAATATACTAAAGTAAATCGTTCCTGAGTCGTTCTAATCCTTGAGAATGAGGGATGGAAATATTATTATTATTCACTTGTAAAATCTGAAATGTTTTTTATTCCTTGGACAGTCTTTACTTCACTCTAGTTAAGAGTATTTTCTGTTCAAAACGTGGTACTTGGAAAAATATGGAATCTGGGCTTTTGTCAATATCAATATAATCTCTTAACTGTATAGTAAAAAAATATCTAAATGCTAATAATAATTAGATAATATTAAATAATGTCTTCAATCACACCAGTTTCTTCAATTTTATATCTTGGAGTGGCTGATTGGTATTAAAAACCATGCAGCTGAATATTCTGTTGACCTGAAACTGAAAACTGAATTCTCCACTATACTGAATATTTCTAACTGCCGTAATAGTTCTTCCTCCAGTTGAGTCTGTTGATTCTTCCAGCCGCGCGGTACGTGGGCCCACTTTATACGCCCCTAGGAACGGTCCTGCTTATAACATAAAATTTATGTCCTCCATAAAACTTGCAGCAGTTCAGGTCGTCAACAATTAACTCATATAATGGAAATTAGCTGATAAAGTCAGTGTGTAAAAATTCACGTATATGAATAATCACACGTGTTGAACGCTGATATGCCTAATTTTCTGGTGCAAATTACAAGATAGGATCGATAAAAGGGATAAGGTTTCTAACTTAATTAAATTATGATCGCTTCATAGATTTTCTTTTCTCGTAACTTTTGCGTAACGTATGCGTAACTTTTTTCTTATGGGATATGATGGGATCAAATTTTCAGTTTTTCAAGTTTTTATTGAACTTTTTGGATAATTATTGTTTTGAAAAAAACATTGATCTCATTTAGATGTTGCAAGAAATATATAGAAAACACTCTATATACTATTATTTCGGCTTATTAGGTCTTTTTCAATAGAGTAATGTCTATTACTAAATGTTCCAAGCGCGTTTTCGTTATTTATTTGTTTACGAACACCTACCCCCGATTGATCCCACCATCTGGTAAAGCCCGAGTTTTTAGTAACTTTTCTAAGAAGGGCGAAATTGTAAAGTCTATCTGATCATTCGTAGTACAAGGATTTATAATTAAAGATTTTCCTTTCTTTTCACGATGCAGTACCTTTACATTTTTCTGACCTATAAAATGATTGTTTTCTATACAATGCGTCGAAAATCCTGAATTTTTTGCGTTATTTAATATGAATTTTTTATGTTCTTTTATTCTAGTTTCAATACTTCTACAGGTTTGACCCACATACACGGCATTACAATCCGCGCAGTTAATTTGGTATACCCCCGATTGTTTTAATTTATTAACCCTTTCTTTGTTGTTTATCAAAATCCTTCCAATAGTACGCTTGTTGACACTAATCGTTTTACACCCGTTTCGTTCTATTCTGCGAGCAATTTTTTCACTATAACGTGGGACGTGATTAATATAACTATAGGTGGCTTCTTTTCCTCGAATATTGCAAAGCTCCCGACGAATTAAATTCCTCCTTTTTGGATGTTTGGATGGAACTTTTTGAAAGTCAACTGTCCTTGAGCTTTTAAATTTTTTAAACCATTAAGATTTGTTCGCTATTTCGGGGTTTTTTCAACTCTCAATTTCGATATTTTTACTACTTCAATTAGTTTTCAACTTTCTGTGTTCAATTCTTTCGAAATATTTCAATTATTCTTAGTTTTTGCTTTTTCTACACTTTTCGATTTCGAATTTCAAGTCTTTTCGAGTTTTTTTAACTGTTTTTAATTTTCTTTATCTACTAATTTCGGCTGTTTTTTACTTATTACTTCTACAATCAATTTACATGTTTAACTTTTTCCATAATTTTCAAACATTTTGTCTTTTATCGACTCTTACGACATTGCAAAATTCCAGAGATATTCGAGTCCGAGGTTCGAGCTTATTACAACAGGATCAAACATTCTAAAATGTTAGGTCCTTGGGAACACTTCTGCTGACTTGAACTTGGGAACACATTTTTTCCAAAAAAAAATACAATAGCGCAAATCGCATCTCTCTATCTCTTACCATTTTCGAACTATAGGGCGTTTCTCGATTTTTGGCGGAACAGACTGATGACCTTTTCTCGTTTGTCTTTCAAATACCTCCACCAAATACCAAAAATAGTTTTATCGTTTTCGACTTATTTTCACGTTTCCGACATTGTCCAACTTTTTAACCAATTTCAACTATATTCTACGAAACCGTAGAAAGGACATCGTGTGAAATTATTTTATAATTGCCAGTTTAAACTGTCAATTATAGATAATTGTCAATTATACATAATTGACAGTTTAAACTCTCAATTATACATAATTACCAGTTCAAACTGACAATTATCTATAATTGACAGTTTAAACTGTCAATTATAAAATTATTTCACACGATGTCCTTTTATAATGGTTAGTTTAATCTGTCAATTATAGATAATTGTCAGTTCAAACTGGCACTTATGTATAATTGACAGTTTAAAGTGGCAATTATAGATAATTGTCAGTTTAAACTGGCAATTATGTATAATTACCAGTTTAAACTGTCCTTAACTGTTAAACACACCTTGAATTTGTTATTATTTGGCAGGTGGTATTTAAATTCCCAAAAGAGTGTCCTATGAATCATAAATAATTTTCATATTTCTCCTCCATGTCACATGTGCTCGCCGAGAGTGGCCCCTGGTTATTAACAGGGGCGTCGGGCGTGAAATAATACTGCTGGACGCCCGCGACGCCGCTCTATTAACGGATTACGCCGTAAACGCAATCCGATCTCCATACGGCTAAGCTGCTTGGCGCAACTCGTGTGTCCCACGCACGCAAAAACATGCGAAATTGCCCCTTGTGTCGGGTCGCTTAGAGACAGAGGATTAGGACGCCTCCCCGTGAGGCTCAGCGTTCGATAAAATAATTAATAGAGCACCTCGGGGGACCTTAAGCTTCTCGACGCCGGTTATATTCAAATTTTCCACGGGCGCTGAGATATCGCCAGATTATTGCGCTTAGAGGGATTATGCGTTTGTAACACGGCAATTGGAGTGATGAAATTGCTTTAATAGGTTATGAAAGTGTCATATTGGAGCAGTAATTGAACGTTTTAAACTTAGCAGGCATCGGTGCTTACATCCCATTAAGTTGAGTCATTGGAAAATAGTACCCAAGCAGTGAATATCCTTCATCTACACTAATTCTGCGAAGACTTTACAGATAATTCAGTTCTGGTATACCCAGCTACCTTCTAAATGTAATTTTTCAAATATAAACCACTGAACAGTTACAAAAATCAATCTCCATCGATGCTAGTTCAGGAATACCTCTAGGATCACATTTCGAACCCATCTTGTTCAGCATATTTATGAATGATATTCATTAACAGTGTATATATTTTGTTTACAAATGTTTATTGCATTAAATTCAGTTCTAAAACAAGTGTGTAATAGTAATAAAGAGAGATATCTTTACCCTTGTTTCTAATCACTAGGATTAGGCCAAATATCTGAGACTTGTGTGGTAGTGGAGGCGGCATAGTACAAATATGATTTAGTAGGCTGCAGTTGCGCCTCAGGAACGACTTACGTTGATATGCCCTAACCACCATTCAGTGCTAGAATGAGGGAAACCTGGAAAACCTCTTGGCTACGGGGACAGTTAAACATCAACCCATTTTTTCCATTCTAGACCTCCGCTACGATGGTTGCCAACTCAGCAACTCAGTAACATTAAGGGTTGCTCTGCGAGCAACCCTTAATCTTCCAGTAGACACTTTATTGTGGGATTCAAACCCACCTTCTCTCGGTTAAACGATCGAGACACTAAACCATATACATTATAAAGCAGGTCATGCACTATACATTGTTCTGCCGCACTTTTGGAAATGAATAGACCAATAATTTATATAAAGTGTGTTTTAGAGGTAAATAATCTTTTCAGAATACAATTATTTCTTCTATTGAACTTAGTTTTGACAAATGCACATGAAAGTATTGGCCAAAAATTGGACAGAATTGGTATCACCATTAGTGTTCGACATTTGGGTGCCAAGTCAGAGGCGTGGTAAGTTAAATTTCTCCCTGGTTTTAACACCAGGAACATCTATTAAATTTTGTAATGCCATTTTCACTTTATGAACTATTTCTAAAATCTGATATAATGATGTTGTATAGCCTAGCACTAGCATTAACAAATTATATTTTTATGCAAAATATTCTACAAGAACACGAATAAAAAATTCGCACGAAATACCAAAGCCATACTACGCACCTAAGGTCAACTGAGGCAGTGGATAAAACCAGTAAGAGACAGACAGTATTTTCAGTGAGTTGAACAGAGACACATTCTATCCACACCCGACATGTTGAGCGGCGTTGCCACTTTTCTACGAAAAGTTGTTCAATTCGAGAAATGGGGAAATATAAAATTTAGTTAGTAAAGAAAACAGTTTAGAATCTGACGACCCAGCCTAGAGACTTGTATGCACAATATTATATCATAATCTAGTACAATTCAATTATGGTAATAATAATTTACAATAATTTTGGATGCAAGTGGTGTGTATAAAAAATTTTAGCAAATTTGAGTGTGACAACAATTCCGCGCGATGTTTGTTGATATTTGCCGGTCAATGCACCATCAAAACTTTTTACATCGACTATTGGCGATTCCAAAAATGAATGCGCCCTCTGCGTGAAAATATTTGAACCTACTTAAAAGGTAATTTTTTGAGGCTTATTGCTGATATAATGATAAATTGGGTTTGTTTAACGTAACAATTTAGTGGTGCTTGTGATTTTTTGGTATTACAAAGTTAAAAACGACGTGGTTAGTATTTGTACATCTTTATTTTTACATTTTAAAATGGCATTCACAAGAAATCAGCACAACACAAACTGACGTGTTTATAGGTGTCATTCCATAAAATGTGTCAATAGAAGTGTTTAACATTGAAGATTGATAGAAGTTTGACCCTAGTATAAGAAACTGTTTCTCATTAATTTCTCCAAAAGGCATGTAACAATTTAATAACAGAAAATACGTTTATATTTACACAACATAACCACTTTGTTGCGGTTGGTCTATACTTTTCTATCATTAGTCTTATAAAAGCAGAATATATTTTCACTTAAACATTATTTAACAAAAAACAAGCACTAACATGGCATCATTATACAGTTTATCACACTTATTTTAGTCCAAAATGTAAGTAAACAAAAACTAGTGTACCTGTTTCAACCCAAAAATTCATATAATTCGCAATGAAGCACTTATGGGACGTTTGACTACTTTTACCACTCTTTATCCTTTATTTCACCCTAACTAACACATGAAGTAACTAAATTTATGGCAGCTGAATGCTAAATTGCTAGATGATGTGATATGAAATGCAAAGTTTTTACTCGTGTTCATCCATATTTGTTTACAATTTGCAGCGCCTTCATCGGCAATTTGAATCGCCAATAACGCTCTGTGGTTCAGGATTGGAAAAGGATTAGTATACGGGTATCTGTAATGTGCGCATATATACCGTCTACAATGTAGGGATGAACAATCAGCTATATTGCGAGCATCGCCTGGCAGTGCACCTGATTCTGATTTATTTGCACATCCCTCTGCGCGGCTATAAAACGAGCAGCAGGGATGTTTTATTGTCGATACCAAGATACTAACTCAATGAAAATATTTCGCCGTGCGGATTTTATTTTCCGAATTTACATTTTCACAAAACCGTTTTATATTCGTTATTTGGGATAACGCACCGATAGACCGACTTAATTTGACTAATGGATATTTTACAGGCATAATATTTATTCGCATCAAAATGTTCGGGGATGTGAATGCAAATAGTGATGGTATGAATAAAATCTAGCTCTGTATTGATTTATTTTCCCTCATAATAAAATAAATATTTATATATATATAAACTCAGGATATTAACTTTTTGTATATTTAAAAGCATATAATTATTATGATGTCACTAAATACCACACGTAGGATGCAAAGTTGGTAGTTGAATCAACAACTTTGTAATTTAAAAGAGTTATTATGATGTCTACTATGAAAACTTTGTGTTCTATGGATTTAATTATAACTGAGAAATTAATAGCATAAACGATACTAAGTGGATAAGTGCATACACAAAATAATTAATTACTTAATTACAACTATGTGCATTCCAATTCTTATTAAAGACCACGTAAATATCTTGAAAATTAATTTAAAGTATTTGCAGAAAAGCACAAAGAAATTCTGTAAAATTAAGATGAATAATGCCAGTTCTTCAATGTGCAGTTAAAACTGACTGTTAAAAAAAATAACTTAGGGCCGGTTTATCAGTGCACGGTTATGTACTTTAACTGTTGGTTAAGTATAAGCTATCGGTCAAAATAACGTCAAACTGTTTATTAGTATCCTGGTTAACACAAACTGTAAGCTAAAGTCTTGGCTATTTTAGCAGACGCTTTATTTGCCTGTTAAGGAAGTAGCTGATGGTCATAATGCCAGACAACTGAAAGTAAGGTTATAAACATCATTTCCTGGGTTTGTAATAATAAAATTATAATGTATTTTGAAGAAATCGACATTAGTGATGAGGACATCATCAATAACGTACAAATTTCATACCTATTTATTTTAGTTGTAAAACAATAATGAACTACAAATTATGAAATAACGGTTTTAGTAACAAGAAAAACTAAATTACAGTAATTGTTGGAAATGTCCCCCGTTTTGTTCGATGCACAAGTTGACGCGCCTCCTCATGCTGTGAAAAGCGTTTCGCAGGCTCCTCTTCCATACGTTGACGAACGTCATTGACAACTTCTTCTGTACGAACTCTTGGTCTACCAGCACCTTTTTTATGAGTCACACAACCAGTTTCGCGAAACACTTCAACACAATTTGTAAGGCACGCATAAAAATTGTCCGGTAATATTGCCACGTTGGGGAAGTGCTCTCGAAAATTGTCCAAACACAAACGTTGACTGTATTGCCAATTTCCATTAACAAGCGCACCCGTTCGAAAATAGGCTTCAATCATGAAAATTTTGTGCTGTGTGGTAAGAGGCATGATTCAAAAACAGGATTAGAAAATTTCAGCACAATGACTTGACAGATTCTGACACAACAAAACATATTCAAAAATTTAAAGTAAGACACGTTTTACATTCCACAACCACCCTTGACCAAGATAATTTTTGATATCCCGGTATCTTTGGTTAGTATTAGTATTTATGAATTTGCAGCGTTGCCTACCTTTCCAACGTATATTTCCTTTGGTGCATTTCACGTCCTCACTTTATTTTTTATTTACTTACCTTAATTCAAAAATGTTTTTCCGGTCACGAAATAATTTACACAATATTATTTTTTTACTTTTGGGACAATTTTATTAGAGAAAAACAAGTCGCAGGATATCGAAACTGAAACATATTCTTTAAATTTGCTACAAATTTGTAGCTCCTGCAACACTGGTCACTTTTATCTGACAAGCATCTGACTGAATCTATGTTGCCAAACTGTCATTTTATGTAGCTGGCGGCTTTGTAACTGCTAGCTAATTGAAGACAAGATAAACATTTGTTACTGTAACATGCACTTTGACTGATTGTTATAGTTGACTGACAGCTGACAGATGTGCACTGATAAACCGGCCCTTAACAGTTAAGGGCTAGCTGACAGTCAAAATGCCTGTTAATTACGCACTTTCATAAATCCATAATTTCTATCACAAAACAGTAAAAGCAGTTCGTAAATTTAGTACAAAATTGTATGATGTCCCATCAGAGAACTATCACTTCCATCATTAAATAGTTATGATTGATTTCAAATTTTGTGATGGAAAAAAGGGGGGGAATTGTCATGTCATTAATTTTGAGGTTAGTATGTTGTTTTTTTGTTTGGTTCAAGTGATGCAATTTTGATAAAAGCATAAAAGTAAGCACAAAGTACCTAGTAGATTTGTTAGTCACAATGGAATGTGAACAATTCCAGTGGATATTTTGGTTGTGGAGGCAAAATATACAGTTATTCTTCTTGTGGTTGGAAGACGGCGCGGTTACCCGCAGCACTCAGGTCTTTCGATCCATTGTGCCTGCCGCTAGTCGAGAGCTATTGGCCGTGCTACGCACATAGTCCAACTACAATAGTTTTTACCCAACAAAAGATTCATGGAATGAAAGTTTATGCGCACGTCTCAATCTATTATTAAACCTAACCTATTATTGTTCATAAATTAATCCTAACTGTCAATTGTTCTGATGGAATCCATGACAAGCATTAATTCATTACATCCATCAGTCACGTTATCCATCACAAAACTGAGCTGAATTTACAAAAAGGCGCATTTCAAAAGCGTTTTTCCAATCCAAATTTATCTGGTAGTTAAGTAACTATCTGTTATTAATATATTGTGTAAAAATTTTAATTTCAACATAGTTAAAGATGTCATATAGGTGGATGTAATATAAAACCTCCCTCCTTTTTATGCCTTTCTAGATCTCAGAAGGTCTTGTCCTTACCAAATAACTTTTACCCAAAAATATCTTTTGGCCGGTTGAACGTCTTCCATTTACCAAATAATTTTCAATGAGCGCACTCGGCACCCGAAAACTAATAATAATACGCCTCTTCCTCTCACACACAAGTCTCTGACTTCCGGGCTCATCATTACCATGGGAATGAAGGATAGAGATATTATTATTGTTTATATTTTTATTTCCTTCAGTTTCTGATTTGTATTTATAGAAACAAGTGTATCAGATGAAAAGGAATCCTCGCCCAATGTACGGGTGCGTAGCAAATAGCCAATCTGTCGGTAATAGACAGTTTATGTGTGTGTTGACATTAATGCTATAGCCGCTGACGTATAAATAAAACGAGACGGCGAGAGAAAAATAGAAGTGGAGAGTAGGAATTCCCGTCGGGATGGTTCTTCGTCTGCGTTTTAGAGACATCAGTAATTTCTCGGTGAACATTTCATTGTTTTATGCAAAAAAGCAAAAAGCAACCAGCGCGGCTGTGCCATGAGACGTGTTTGTTCATCTAAATGGTGACCAGTGGTGTACATTGTAAAGGAGTACAGGGGTAGAAGGAGTGGTGTGCAAAATATAAGTAAAAATACTCATACTGATACCATATATATGAAAGAAAAACATTGATAGTTTTTGATTATACGAAGATAATTTCAATAAGTTCCACAAGGATCCAATTTGGGCCCGTGATTGCTATTTTTTAATGTGTAAGATGATTCATTTGGCAGAATATGATAATTATTTAAAATATACCTTTAATAAAACCTAAAAACGAAAAATTTGCCAAAAACAAAAAACTTTTGACAAAAGGTTTTAATAAAACCTTAAATAGATAAGGTAGATATGATTATCTTTAAAAAGATAAAGTAGAAAAAGTAAGAATGGAATACTTATTTTTAAACATTCATTGTTATATTTAGTTTTAAATAAAATCCTAGAAAATGTAAATTTGCCAGGACCCTAAGGCATATTTATAAATATAGCCCATCTAAATACCTTAAAAAAATGATGTGGTGCCCTTTTGAATATCTGATGAATTACAGCTTTGAAATAAATATTTATTAATATAATCCTTGTATACTTTCAATAATCTCTCTAATAGATCTCGTTCCACTAATGAGGAGTAAGAGTAAGAACTACCGCCGCCACTGGTGAAGGTTAAATGTACTTGACTTTGTAAATGTGGTAAATTAAGGTTCTAATGTTATATTATGATTATGAGATGTGCAAAGGCGGATAATAACTTGCTGGTGCGCTTGAATGTTTCCTTGAAATATACAAAATGCCAGATACTTGTCCACTATCGTCTAAAAAATTGGTCAAAGTTATTACCCACTGTTGTTTGTAACTTTATTACAGATTAATTCGAACAAACGAAAAATAAGTATCGAGTTCTTAAAAAGTATACACTGTATACTACCAAACGTGGTTAAACACAAAAGTAACATCTTACTGTTTTACTATTTTCAGTATGTGTATATAGTTTGTTTAATCAGCATAATAGGTTTGGGCCACTGTTTTTTCTTGTGGTTAATAATAATAAGAATAATCATAAAGAAATCCCATGATTTCTGTTTAAAAAGTATTTGTCTATGTCAAAGAATTACAAAGTTAGAAATGGGTTTTATTGGGAAATGGGAGAATTTTTAGAAAGAACTTGCAATTAGCGCACCCAAAATCGTTGCAACTGATACAGGGCAAGAATTACTTTAGAAGAAACTGTGTAATTGACAAAAATATCAGGCTTTATGAAATTAGTTTAAATTATTTAAACATATGGGTGTTCATGCTTGACAATTTTGTCCTGGGTTTTATGTTCAAAGAGACGATGCATAACGATGTATAATTAAATCAAGCAAGCGCCTAAATTGGTAGCGATAAGCGAAGGTGAAGTGATTTACCGACTTCATTACGGATAAAGATAGGCGCACGTATGAAGGAGCGCGCTGCCAGATACTCCGAGATTGAGTCGGTTTCATTATCGGGAAAGCTCATCATATTTTAAAGGGGAATGTAATTTCATTTGCTCCATAAAATCTAAGCTGCTCTAAATCTGTATCCGGAGGGGTAGCATATGCGGCCCCATCCGAGGGAATATAGTTCACAGACTCCGCCATTAAATATGAGCTTACTGAAATGTAAAACAGTCGGGGTTTTGCATTTTCAGGCATAAACTGCCGACAAAACGGCTCGAGGATTCACTTTATATGGACGGGGATGTGCCGTCTCTCCGCCTCACACCTTACTCCGTCCTTAATATTCCGCCGCCTGCCGGGTTACGCCGAATACACGCGCAGCATATAATCTTTGCAAGCGACACTTTGCGATGAATTTCATGTTTAGTGCATATTTAATTAATAGGTGACTTTCGCGCGCAGCCCGTGAAATTGGTTATCATATGTTAATGCTAATAATTGGTTGGGCATAGTCGATGTTATAGTGAATATATAGATATCCTTATAAAATCCATACGTAGAGAATAATAAGGATCAGGTCCTGTAATCAGAATGTTAAAATATTAGTCTTTGTTCTTTGGTTCATTTAAAATCTAATTTGGCCTTATAATAGAATCAAAAGGATAGCTTGTTGCTTTAATTTGTTGTAGTCCTTATTTACATAAGCTGTTTACAGACGAAAGAACCAGAACACTATGTCTAAAGGATACCTAGACTTTCTCGTGTGATTGCAGCTATATACAGGATTGCTTCACGAAATTATCGACAGATGATACTAGTAACGTTTTACGCATAGCTGATGCAAATTTGGCCCTTTTAGTACCATGTTTCTCTTATAAATGACCACATATGCTTTACTGAAGAAATCTAATAAGATCGAAAGCGGTTTGCAGCTTATGGCATCTTACATGAGACGTTTTTTTAATTTCTTTATAGTTTGACCTTATAACTCAGCGTTCATTGTGGCATACATTGAGAAGAACATCTATTTTAGCTTATATCGTTTTAGTCTTAAGGCAATTGTAGATAGAAGAGCTAGAATATTCTGTACCTGTTTTATATTTCAGTATTTTTTAATAAAAAAACAGCACGTGTGTAAAAATAAAAAAAAGTAGACATTTTTTTCTTCCATACAAAAATTTCGTGCTCCTGTAGCCTTACCACTTGATGCGACACTGATGTTATATTCAAGAATAATCTTCAGTTGGTTCATCCCGATTTATCTTATAGCAACCCCTTTTGCCGGTGCACTCATATAAATTGTCGAGCTATTTCAACTTTTATTGCTTATTGTCCCCAGCTAAAGGCTTCTTAAAATTGATTTCGATATATTAAGAGCTCTAGTTAATTAGAATTTGTTTAATTTTCCGGAAGACTTATGTCCTGGAAAATGTAATTTATATTGAAACACGGAAATACACCCAACAGCTCAGTTTATATGTCTTTTATACAGTGGAATTAGTGGGTCTTTCTTCCATAGCGTCGTTACTTATGGAAATGGAAAAACATTTTTATACCAAAGTTATTTTCATTTGCTTCTGCATTGCCTAAAAATATTGGGCAATATACTGTCACGATATGAAAAAGGAAATAAAAAATTAGTAGCATATAAATATTTCAATACTTCAAAATTGGTAATTTTATTCATAATAATATGTCACACTTTATATTAAATATAAAAATAAAATCAATTAATTCCTAAATTGCTGATTTGCTGTGTGTGCAAAAAGTTAAAAGTCCCATGCCAATGAACTAGCAAAACTGTAGAGTCAGGAAAAATTGCAGAACAATTGGTTCCTAACCAAACAGGGTCATAGACCTGGCAGGGGAGTTCTGTGCTGGCTTCCTAACAGTGACCATCTCCCCAAATTTCCTCCAAAGTCTGGAAAGATGTAAGTAGGACTTTATAGTGACTGTATCATTACTTCTTTTTACCTTCACTACTTTTTCTATGAAACCAGTAAATTAAACTAGAATTTAACTAATTGTGTTGCAAGGCAATAACCATCTTTTATAATTAAATAGTTTTTATAATAAAGCAAGTGTTTTACTTCTAAGTTACCCCCTTGTGCGCCTACGGCGTAACAATACTGGGTATTCAGATTACTCTATAAGGCAACTAACTCTCTTATTTTCAATGAGAGCCTATTTTTACATTTTTGGATAGACCGTGTCATTTTAGGTCAAAAATATACCATATTCTTGGATCAAACGTTGCTTCCTCCTCTCAAGAAGAATGCTACCAATGAAAAATTAATAATAACATAGTGGTCAGTACATGTAATGACCAAACTAAATGGCATGAAACTAAAAATCCCTGTTGAAATTTTGTTAATTTGTCATATATTTATTTTTATTGCATTATACAGTGGTTTTTTGTGATAAACTTTAGAAGTTTGCCTTGATACCACACTTTTAATCTTTATTTTGAATATTTCTGGTTTCCTCTTTTTATTATTTTATAGGTGGTGTAATCCTAAAAGAAACTACAATGGATGGATACATTAAAACTCATAAAACGGCAAACAAAAGTCTATGTAAATTTTGTGGTAAGGAAAAGTATTAAAATTTCACGAAAAATTATCATTTTCATACAGATTTTGCAGTCAAATCTGACCTCAGCATAATCATTTTCTCCCTCGAAACGTATTTTATATGCAGTGCAATAATACCACGGTGGCAAAATTTTCCTCGGAATCGAAACGCCTTTATGGGAACAAGGAAAACTGTAAAAGCGTTGGCTCAAATGTCGCCTGCATCACATCAGATCAAACGTCAGACACGATAAGTATAATGCACTGAACAACGTAAATCCATAAAATATTTATGCCAGTGGGTCCCGAGAGGATCAGATTATGATAGCAGGACATGCGGACAACGGCAAACTGCTACGCCAGGACGGGAGGAATTTTTCCTGCTGCAATAGGAGCAAGAAGTGAATGCAGTCGAATGTTCACATCTCATTTTAGGGGAATGATTCTATTTCTTAGTATACCGTTGCATCGATTTGATCAACTACACAGAGAAAACCAATTTATTAGTAGGTCGTTTTGCGTATTGGGTCGTATTGCACTCGAAAAATTTACACAATACGGGGTGTTCCATCGAAAAGTATCACATTTCGCCGCCTTATATCTCGAAAACTAAAAGAGATATCTGGATGCGGTTTGGACAGAACGACTTAAAATTTTTGTAAGTTTTTTTGGCACTGTTGCCAAATCTCCAAATATATTGGTCAATTTTTTATTGAATACGCTCCGTTTTTGGAGTAAAATTACTTGCTTATATTAAGCGGAACACCCTGTATATTTTGCCATAATCAGGAAGCCTAATCACTTTACTTTTCAAAAAGGTATACATTGTTTACATTATCTTGAGAATTGGAGCCACAAAATTCAGTTGAATGGGAGCACCTCTTACTTGAACAGTTTGTGAATCTAGTCTTCGTTTTCACAGTAGCCATGAAACACAAAAGTACAACAATAAACTGTATTGTCAGTTGTGTCAAATATTTGAAGTATAGATATAAAAATGTTCACATTAGAAGGATCACACACTTTTGATCATTTACTACTAAGGATGCACAAATGTATATTGAAGTAATTGGTGGGCAGTTAAAACAAATTGTTTTCTAACTTGTTCAAGTAATTTTTATTTATACAGTTATTTTGATTATTTTTTTCAGTTATTTTTATTACTGTCATTGTGCTTTGTTGTTATTGTTAACAAAACTCGTTCCTACCGATTATTAAAGAATTATTCTTTTCTCTCTATCTGTTTTCATTTAAAAAGCAAATGCAGTCAAGTTCCACATCAAGTTTGATCAGAGATTTTAAAATGATAAAATATTAGGGTATTTTATTTAAAATAAGTGTACAAAAACTTAAAAATAACTTTACAAAGAAGGAGGTATTTTTTTCATTCGTAATAACCCAAATAAGAGTACTTCTAACAAATTTAATTTTGTGGCTCCAATTCTCAAGATAATGTAAACAATGCATACCTTTTTGAAAAGTAGAGTGATTAGGCTTTCTGATTATGGCAAAATACAAAGGGTGTTCCACTTAATATAAGCAAGTAATTTTACTCCAAAGAGGAGCGAATTCCATAAAAAATTTACTAATATATTTGGAGATTTGACAACAGTGCCAAAGAAAACTTACAAAAATCCTAAGTCGTTCTGTCCAACCCGCATCCCGATATCTCTTTTAGTTTTTGAGATATAAGGCGACGAAATGTGATACTCTTCGATGGGACACCCAGTATATCTAGGTTTTGTTGTCTTATTTATGTGAGTCATCTGAATTACAATAATTGAGACTTTCTGAAATACGCTGACCTTTCCGACTTACAACTGATAAAGGTCTAGAATTCAGAGTCGAATATCAAACCATTCACACGAAATCCCCTGAAGAAGCACTGCGCGCCCAACTTCCTTCGACCAGCCTTGACGCCGGGGGACCTCCGACGATGACACGATGGTATCACTAGCTCGGCACCTCGAGTACCGTAAGGCGTGCACCAAGTCACTCATATTAATAACCCCATGGCATCCCATGGTACATAACACAATGCACCTTGCCGTCTACCTTGGTAGCCTGCCGTTCTTCTCACACACTTCTTCATTCATATTTATCACTCATGGCAGCGATTATATCGCCACATAACTGTTTGCTATGCCATTCAGTGTATTCTGCGGGCGTAGCGCTTATGCTAATACGTGGTCGCTACTGTGGTGACCTTCATTTGGAATAGTTTTCTGCCTTCTCAGTCTATAAAAATGGGTGGTAATTAAAATATAACTGAATAAAGTGAGAGCTTTTTTCTCCGTCTCAATACCAAAACTATCATGTTTTGCAGCGTCTCGGTTATATCTAGGGTTCGTTCCCGTATGTATTTTGTGTATGTATCAAAAGCAGTTGCCTACCTCCTAAAATAAATTTCAGAAACTGATTGGGGTGCTATGAAGATATACCAGGCATGTAAATATTGTGATTAACGTTTACCTGTGATAGTGAATTTTCTTAACGTACACGTTCGTGTAGGTTAATGTTCAACTGCAATATCTGGTAGGGTTTTAAATGAAGGGTGTTGTATATTACAGAATAATAATATACGCTTTCTCCCCTTCTGTATATAGTTTTAGATTTTCAGGTTAATTTATTCTGCTTATAGATTGAGAGGTTTAGGTATTAAAAATTTTGTGTTTCCATTAGATCAACTATACATTGGAAAAATACCAGTGGTGTATGTTATACTAGTTTTACAAATTGGTTAATAAAAACAAATTAGAACGTATTTGATGTCTAAGATATTGAACACTTGAGACATATGGCTTTTACATGGGTTTTAATTAATTACATAGAATCTTATCTGCTGCCATTCACGTGAAATTTCGGCAAAACCTTTTAATAATAATTCCATTGTGATGATTCTGAAAGTATAATAACCAAATTCTTATACAGAATAGTTATTAAACCATTAATATGTTGAGGACGATACAAAAATTAGCAACGCTAATTGCTGACGTTTTGGAACCCGTCAACATAAATACTATATTAAAGAAATCTCTGGTGGTGGCAATTTAAATTTGCTTACCTGATGCATAATTATAGGTGAAAAGTTCCCACAAATTATAAGCCTATAGTTGATTTAGGATCTAGGTCATCATATATTTCTATAGGGGAAGTTTCCGAATTGGACGAATTTTTTTAAATGTTTTACAGTTTACAAGACATGCTGTGAATTAGTGAAATGAGTGAAATAATTAAGGAAATTGATAACTAATAAGAAGTGATTAATTACTTCAATCTATAGAGAACAATTCAATAGGGAGATTTTTAATTTTAGGTTTTATTTATCAAAATCATTGTACTGAGCATGCGCAGTGCCAAAAATGATACTCCTTTTGGCATTGTACATGCTCATGAGTATACTCAAAGTGGCTTAAATAAGAAAAAATGGCACAATTTTATGCTGAATGAAATGGCGGCATGTTATCAGCCATATATGAAACCGTTTGTGAGTTATAGGGGAAAAAACGAAAATTGACGATTTACAAAATGGTAAATATTTCCACTATAAAGATAGAAACTTCATTCTAATCACAAGGATTAGCCCGACAGTCTGAGACTTGTGTGGGAGAGGGGCCGGCATATTATTATTCCGCGGCCCGCATTTGCGCCTCAGGAACGACTTACGTTGGTAGGTCCTAACCACCATTCAGTGCTGGAATGAGGGAAACCTGGAAAACCTCATTAGTTAGGGGGACAAGTCAATCATCAACTGATTTTAGTCTCTCACATTAACACCAAGTTGACATTCTTCCCATTCTAGGCCATCGCCAGGATGATTGCCAAGCCGTCCCTGCGAATAAGCCTTGATCTACGAGTAAACAATTTAATTAAAAATTGTTTGGTGGAATGGGAATTAGAACCCACGACCTCTGAACCACGATTAGAATTAGAATTAGAACCACGATGGTTGAGCGATCGAGACGCTAAGCCCTGAGCCACCGGCTCGCCTTATTGAACCATAATATTTGATACTTTCATTAATAATGTATCTCTTAGTTAACGTTTTGGCTTAATTCCTATATAAAGAAAGATATAAACAGTTAAATAAACCAAAAAATAATATTAAAAATATACTATAAAAAACTATATACTGTAAAATTTTCAAAATGGCTCATGTGTACAGTAATGCTGAGTTAATGGACTGTTACCAGTGGATTATCAATTAAAAGTTAGGTTTTGTGAGTGGTTGTTGCAGCAAAATGCTGAAAATCCCCAATTTACTTAATAATTTACGTTTACAAGATCAGCAACCAGGAGGAACATTCGCTTTAGTGCGGCAAAATTGGATAGTTTTAGGGACAAAATTTCAGCTTTTGTAACAAGGTATGTGCAAATTTTTTATAAATTTCATGTTTCTAATACCTAGTAATCAAGTAGCGCAATTCTTCAAAATTAGTGTAACAAAATTTTATTCATTTTAAAGTAAAAACGCTGCAAATCTTTTTTGCGCCGGGTGTCTGTATACTCTCAGAACTTCCGAAATTTTTTTCGTGCTAGCCAGTTTGCATTGTCAGTCCAAAGGTCACTCCATTACAGTGGACCAGTATCCAGCGGCGTGCAATGAAAAATTTTAAAATAGTTTTCAGAAGCCGCCAAAAAAAATTTCTTTTGCACTACCACATTTCTACATGTACAGGGTGTCCACCTAGTGCGCGTAAGTCCAATATCTGGGTTAATAAAAGAGATAACTTAATTTTTTTTTCTACAGGGTTGTCTAATATCCCGAGCTGCACAAAATGAAAATATATTTACATATTCAGGGTGTTCAGTTTTTCCTGGACAGGTACCAACTTCGTTTTTCTAAATGGAAATATATATTTTTTATTGCTTTGTCGAACTAAACCCTTGATTTTAGTAGGACTTTCATCAGCCTTCCCTATACCTAACTTAAACTGTTTTTGAAATATTGACTGGTGAATATTGACATTTTTGCAACTTTGACACCCTGTAAAATCTAAACGGTTTGAGATCAAGCAAAACGGTTTGCACATTCCTATCTTAACTTTTTATAAGCTATCGTTTGATACTAATTTCAAATTTATCCAAGAATTAAAAATTTTCAAAATTTTCGGAAAATTTTTAATTCCTGGATACATTTGAAATTAGTATCAAACGATAGCTTATAAAAAGTTAAGATAGGAATGTGCAAACCGTTTTGCTTGATCTCAAACCCTTTAGATTTTATAGGGTGTCAAAGTTGCAAAAATGTCAATATTCACCCGTCAATATTTCAAAAACAGTTTAAGTTAGGTATAGGGAAGGCTGATGAAAGTCCTACTAAAATCAAGGGTTTAGTTCGAAAAAGCAATAAAAAATATATATTTCCATTTAGAAAAACGAAGTTGGTACCTGTCCAGGAAAAACTGAACACCCTGAATATGTAAATATATTTTCATTTTGTGCAGCTCGGGATATCAGACAACCCTGTAGAAAAAAAAATTAAGTTATCTCTTTTATTAATCCAGATATTGGACTTACGCGCACTAGGTGGACACCTTGTATGTTGAACATCCCCAAATTTTATTATGGATAAGTTCTGAATAACACTGTAGAATCAGCATAAAACTAAATAAAACTGAATCATCTCTCCTCTGCAGGGCAGAGTTGTAGCTATAGATTGAAATGAATGTACCACCATACACGCTTGTACAATTCCCTTGTATTTACTTAACCATAATCACCATGTAATTTCCGACATGTTCCAAGATACCCAACGCAGGAGCTAGAATTTACGTGGCATTAAAGCAACTATCGACTATGCCGAAATCGGTGATTTAGTGAGGATTACCTATTCTGGGAACAGTGAATTTACTAGCGAATGCAAGTTATAACATAATCCTATCCGAACAAAGCAATTTGCGTGGGTGGTAGTTTGCGTAAACTAATCGGATCATCGGCTGCATACAGTTCTCGTTATCATTGCAGCAGTGTTATTGTTACCAGACAATACAGAGCATTTAGGTGGCTTTTATCTCTTGGAAGTGGAACTTGGAATCGCGCTAACGAGCCTCGGATTGCTCCGACAACCGTACCACATTAAGATCTCAACCATCGGGTGTGTGTTTCTCGTTCGCTCACTGGATTTAAACTTACCTGGAACTGTTTACATTTTTTAAATGTTAATGTAGTGAATATCTCGGTGTCCGTATAGTACTTAAATTCAGCTTATATAAAATTATATATGTGTTAAACAAAATTTTTGCACTCGAGAGATCGCTTTTATAACAAGTCAACTATTCCAATCATTGAGCTATTAAGGCATACATATAAAGGTACACAATGGCATACAGGTTGCTCAGAAATTAGTACCAATATGTATTTTCAAGCATGTGGGTATTTAGATAATTTATTTCTTTTCTCACTATTGCAAAAATGTGAAGAGAAGATTTTTATCATGTTAATAACACAATAATCTGTATGATAATTATAATGTGTAAATTCGCATCCAAACCACTACACTTTAACTTAATCGTTCGCACTGGTGAGAAAAAAAATCACTAGTGCAAACATTTTTCATTTTTCGCACTAATGCGTAAAATTTATTTTCAAGACTAAAGGATAATAAGGAAATATGATTTTATAGGTATGTAAATCTTTAAATAAATTACTTGGTTTCTTACTAGTACAAAAATGGAACGCAAAGGAAAGCTGCCTTGCCACTGGTGTGTACAATACCTAGTTTTCAGAGAATATTACAAAGGTGAAGGGCAATCGAAAAATATTATTTCTGACAAATATCCTCTAGTATAAATGATTTTTGCCCATTTACTAGTGAAAATGTAATGTGAATTTGTATAGCAAAGTAAAGTTAATTTGGCACTAGTGCGTTTTTCATAATTAAAGAACAATATAAAAATGTCCTTTTATAAATATGTGAATCCTTAAATAAATTACTTGCTTCCTTCCTGGTACAAAAGTGTAATACAAAGAAAATCTGTCTTGGCACTAGTGCGTTTTTCAACATTAAAATTAAAATCATTATTTTTCAAATATGTAAATTATTAGTAGTGGGATTATGTAAAGCGAAAATTAGCTTATATTTGCACTAGTGCGTAAACTTATATGCTTTAATCAACCAATCCCAAAATATTGTTATGTCTAGTTATTTAGTACCTACATCTCGTATTTATAACTGATTTTATATCAGAAAAGATTCTTTAGATGCGATCGAAAGCCCTAGAAAGCAGAATCCTTTAAGTACAATCGCGCACTGGAGCGAGGCACGCGGGCATATCAGAGCGTGCCATGGCATGATGTATCGCCGTTTTTTTATTATGACTGCGTCACACGCCGGGGCAGAAGTTGTAATAGCTGACCGATAATATCGTTTGATAGATCGCCTTTGATTCACGAAGGTGATTTTTATTGCAGCGCTTTATATAGAAAGTTGAAAGGTTATGGGCTTCGGCTCCACAGCCGCCGACCGGTCAATAGCTGCAGCGTGCCGTGCCCTCTCATATCGGTCGGCGTATTCAAACGCTGATTTATCCATAGAGTGCCCCCGGCTTTTATGCTACGTGAAAAAATAATTGGAAAATATTTCAGGAGCACGGCGGCAGTCGGTCGCATAACCTTTTACTATCCTATAATAATTTTATGATGTATCATAAATATTAACCAGAAATAATAAATAGCTCTTTTTGGAAATTCACACCACTAATATGACATTTAAGTTTTTTGAACGAAGTGTTCTTTTCGCATCAATGTGATAACTATAACGATTTGATTACTGAACCTTTGTTGGAAAGAGTCTAAATCAACTAGTTGGTCTCCTAACTGGAGACTGCCGATTTTGAGGATACCTGTCCCATATATCCATACATCAACATGGGTTTATGCAGGGAAGATCTACTATATCAAATCTTGCTGTATTTTTGCAATATATTTCCAAAACATTAGACAGTGGAGGGCAAGTCGATGTAATTTTTACCGATTTCCAAAAAGCATTCGATCAGATAAATAATTCTATTTTACTAGCGAAGTTGCATCGATTTGGTTTTTCCGATTCATTGATAAGGCTTATTGAATCATACTTAACGGACAGATAATTTGTGGTTAGGTACCAAAACTTCAGGTGTGCCGCAAGGCTCTAACCTAGGGCCACTGTTATTTTTATTGTTTATTAACGACCTTCCCAACACTGTTGTTTGTCATAAATTGGTGTTCGTAGACGATTTTAAATTATACTCTGCAATTGATTCTTTGTCTGATTGCTATGACCCTCAGCTCTGTATTAATGGTATGTCGGCATGGTGTGAAATCAATAATTTATCAGTCAATATTTCCAAGTGTAAAATCTTGTCTTTTACCAGATAAACTAATCCCATAATTTACGATTATTCTATTGTTCAACATTGGTCGTGTTGAATCTTGTAAGGATCTACGAATTACCTTCGATAAGAATTTTAGATTTATTGAGCACATCAATAATGTAGTATCGAGTGCACTCCAGACGTATGGCTTTATATACCGTAATTGCAGAGAATTCAGGGATGTACATACTTTTAAAACCCTATTCTGTGCACTAGTTAGATCCAAGCTAGAATACGGGTCTGTTATATGGTACCCAATATACGACGTACATTGTCAAAGGTTGGAGTCAGTCCAACGAAAATTCCTTAAATTTTTAGCATTTTCACAAGATAAATTCTATCCACCTATTGGTTTTAATCACATGGAGTTAATAAACCGTTTTAACCTAGAGGCACTGGAAGTACGGCGTAATATTGCTCTAATACTGTATTTATACAACCTTTTGAACAATAAGATGGACTGCTCTATACTTCTAAACAACATTTTCTTTTGGGTTTCAAGAGATAACTCAAGGCAGCAAGGATTATTTTATTATAGTGCTCCTAGAACAAATCTGTAGATCAAGTCTCCAATTTTTCTAATGTGCAATTTATATAACAGAGTTGCTACAAACTGTGATATCTTTAATGATAGCTTAAAATTGATTTGTTATGGTGTATCTTAGTTAGGTTAGTTATGTTAAAATTGTAGGTATGTTAATTATATGTAATTTTTAAGTGTCTATTTCTAATTCGTGTACTTTCTAACTTTTTAATTGTTATTGCTTATTCCTGTAATTGGGACATTGTCCTGTTGGAATAATAAACATTATTATTATTATTATTATTATTATTATTATTATTATTATTATTATTATTATTATTATTATATAGAAACAGAAGAGGATCTTACGTATTCAAATTTGGGGAAGAACAAAGAAGTGGCCTTTCACTTTAAGGGGTCTGTCTACTCGAGGGAGGCTAAGGTACGTGGTTTTTGGTATTAAGAAGATGGGGATAATTTCTCACATAGGCTGTTATCCTGTGATTCATTAGAAGGTCGAGCAGTGTATTCAATGAAGAGGGGTGGTGTAAGGAATGGATACCTAGCTCCAACTATCAACCAACTACCGACATTTTCTATTGAATGACATCACGTTACACTTATCTATATGCAGGGAAAGATTATTTGCACAAGATTTTTTATTTTTCGCACAGGATTACATATTCTACTTTTAAATATGTTAAGTAGTATGGCAATATGCAGAAAACAGAAAATCTGTTGAATTCTGATTGGTATACGATGGTTCAATAGATGGGATAGAGAAGAAAATGGAAAATCTATAAGATAATAATAAATTCACGTATTCATTACTTCCAAGTAACACTTTTAGATTAATTTTAGATTATTCAGCATGTGACCAAAGCACACATATCTTTCAATAAACATATTTCATTCCTCCAGTTTTTACAAGGCTATGGGCTGAGTTACTACTGGAAGAAGCTGCCCGTCGAGAAAACTAGTCCCCTTAGAAGCGATTCCAATTATTTTAACAATATGGACAGCTGTTCTCGAATTCCATAGGCGCGATCGTTATTAACGTCCGCGTCAAAAAGTATGACGTACAAAAACGGCGATCTGGTGTTGTCCAAACGCCTGCAAAACCGCAGAGGCCAGCGCGATGCGCTTCTTGCGCGGCGGTGGCTTTCACAGCCGCCTGCAATAATCGTACCAATAAAAATCTACGAGCCCGATGTCTGATTGACATGATACATGGACGTTAACAAATTCTTCGTATGTGTAGATCTAGTTCTATTAAGCCAGTGCCAGCGGCAGGGTTGCGGGTAACTTTTGTTGGACATAACGAGCCGCACGGCATTGCGATGCCAGGCATGCCCGCGACTGCAAGTGTTTTTGCATTCGCCGCGCAATCGTTAGCCCTTTTTACGTCGTCTTATTTATTATTATTTTATATGTGGCGATTTTTTAGCGGCGATGTATCATTGCTCCAGGAACAAACCACCGTCTTATCCACTCTTATTGATTAATAATAATGAGAATATCTCTACACTTCGTTCCAATTACAATTATGTGCCCAACAAGTAAAACTATATACTTATGTGGTACCGGGGCTGGTATATTATTATTCCGTAGACCGCGGTAGCAGTGCAAATTTTAGGCAATCCAAAAGACAAAATAGAAACTAAGGAAAAGTCGGAGATTTACGAAATTAACTATAAAGACTGCAATCAAATGTTGGGCAAACTAGAAGATGAATTCAAACTAGATTCAAGGAACATATGGCTCATCTCAAATATGGTAGAACAGATAAGTCTAGTGTCGCCCAACATGCGTTTGAGAACAACCATAAAATAGATAGTGGCAGTTTGAGACTACTTAGAGGTGTGACAAATTCCAGACAGCTGGATCCATTTGAGAGTTTGGAAATTACAATGTGTAAAAATAGTATGATAGTGAAAGAAGATCAATATCATACAGTCCCCTGCATTAGTTAGTAAATCACGGTTCACTGAACCGTAGCAATAGTTTAGGTATAAATAGGACACAGTGTTAGGCATACACTGCTTAGTTTAGTTCACCTCCAGATTATGCCAACTTGGTTGGCGAAATGCGCGTCGAGTGCAGTATAGTGTTTTGGTGTTATGTGTGGAAAACTACGTTAATGCTAGCAATACAGGGTGTCCCAGTGTAATAACTTAAAAATCGTTAGGTAATTTTGAGTGACGTGTACATCTATTAAAGGTCATTAAAACTACATGGTGTTTGTTTAACTCTGACACCTGTGGTGGCCTAGGCCTACTCTTCCTTATGACTTCATTTGCATGTATTTTTCTGCATAATGGAATGTAGTATGTACCTTACACCCAATTTACTCGAAAATGGTTGATTTTAGAGCTGTGTAACAAGAACAGTAACAAACTTTTTTGTTCAGAATTGGTAGCCGATTAAGGAAAACTTAATTAATTCACGAAAAAGTAGAATATGCAACAGTTATGAAGACAAAATCATAAGGAAGAGTAGGCCTAGGCCACCACAGGTGTCAGACTTAAACAAACACCATGTAGTTTTTATGACCTTTAATAGATGTACATTCACCCAAAAATTACCTGAATCTACGAAATGGTTTTTTGCGGAATTATTGCGGAAAACGAACGAAACGAATTATTGCGGAAAATTGTTTTTTTTTTCTCCAAAATAACACCTTGTAACTCGTAAGGCGTGCATCAGACAAATTTTTTTTATAAGACTTTTATTCTTATTTTGGTCTGTTCCACCCCTGGTAAATTTTTGTACGCTCACACTGGGACACCCTGTATAGTTTATTTTCTTCATTCGTCTTTGTATGTCTATTGTATAAAAATTAATTGCTTTTGGCACCAGACGTTAAAAAACTGGGCAAAAGACTTTGTTTTCGTATTTGTTGTCGCCGTGAAATGATGACAAATAAATATTACCTGATATCTCATACGCTTCGTGGGTGCAGAAAGACTAAACAATTTTCAATAATTGTCTCATTTGACAATATATTTTCAGATTTTGAGTGCATTTTGGGCAAATGCAGATTAAACATCAACTAAAATGCTTAAACTTATGTTACTTTTCTATATTTATGTTACTCTTATAAGTGTCACTTTGGAATATTCAATTTGCTGTGAGGAAAAACAAATAAGTAACAAACAACCAGGAACAAATTATATGGCGGTATAATAGTAGGTATCTATCTATACGTACTGTACCAATAGACTGGTTTTTATATTGTCTAAATTAAAGTCAAGACCAGAATTAAGCAAAGTGGAATGACCGGAAAAAGAGTAGATCTGTGTTGTCACATTTATTTCTAAAGTATTCTTATTTAAAACAGGAAACGTATTAATTATCTTATTTACCCATTTTTTTACTTGTCTTTAACGTCCCTTATCCCTATTGTACTTTATTAAAGCAAACACAATGTTTAATTTGTCTTTTACTTAATAATATCAAGGCATTTCCGAATATGTGGCAATTGCGAAAGTCGTAAAGTTGGCGACAAGCTGTTCATCCTTATTTAACATACATATTCTTGCATTTACGCTTTCTTTTCTCTGAGCTTCAACACGTTGATTGGTCGAATCAGGAACCAACAAGCGACTACGCTCGAGGTAGTAGGGAAACAGTGGCGTGATGTTGGGTTATTTCGCGCGCGTTTCTTAACGGTAAAAATTTGTGGTAAAATTATCAGTGTATTTATTCTTTGTGTCAGTGTTTATACTTATTTGTGTTAGTTAAAAAAGTGGAAGTGCATATACTAGAAGTACCTATTCTATAGAATAGTATACGAGTATATATTAACTGAAATGTGCCCAATGGTAAAACAGAATACGCACGCCCATGCATCACCGCATTTTACCAGATCGGCGAGGTCATTTGAATTTGCTTAATTCTGGTTTGTAGTATAGTCAAATATTTTGTAGACATTCTTCAATTTGTAGCCAACTAGCCCTGCGAGCATGATAGGCTGAAAGCAGTAGTATTACAGCTATATAGTGTTTGGTTCTCCATTTAACTAACCAGATTTTATTCCTACACTGAATGCTGTGCTGGTTATTTTTCACCTACTTAAGCAATTCCTAAGCAATAATACTAATGTAATAATATACCACCCCGTTCATCACCCAAATCATATATTTTCGAACTTATCTTCAAGTGGAGATATAATTTTTTTATTTATAAGTAACATAGGTAAGTAAGTAATACAACATTAATACTATCATCATCATTATCAAATCTTCTCTTAGGTTTAAGCAGTATTGAATATTGCTTAATCTAGGTTAAGTTTTTCAATTCGATTTTCTGATTTAAGTCCGTTCTCTCATCTAAATCATGTAATGGGACTGCTAGATCTGTGGAGACTGAGACGCCGCCATATTTCTTCAATCTCCTCTTTCAAATACAGACCCCCCTCTCCCCCACCCGCCGCCACGTCCGTGTTCCTCAAATATTTATCGGCCATAAGAGCCCGGCATCGACAAGTAATAATCATTGATAACAAACGGCTGAGAGGCGGCATAAAGCGCCGGCCTGGCAGTAGAGAAGATGCGAATATTACTCGGGGGAGCTGGGCGAGATATGAGAGGGTTATTTTTCACGTATGCGGCGTATAAAGCCCAATGGATGGGGGCTGTCAGGTGCGAGACATAACCTTAATGTTGGAGTGCGTCGACGGTGCGCTGTGTGGATGGTGTGGCAGGTTTAATAGTTCGGTGGCAACTGCCATAGTGTCACGCTGGGTGAGACTATGTAGTCAATATAAGGTTTTGAAAAAAAATATTCTATTGTATAGTATAGTAATAGTATCTATTCCATACGATCCTCGTTTCACCCGTAGTTTCGGTAAGGTTTTTAAATATATACAGGGTGACCGATTAAGAATGGAAACACTCGCGTACAAAAGTTGTTTATGGACCGATTTAAACCGGATTTTTTTTAAAAGATAGATCTCCAAAAGCTATGTTGATACAAAATTTGAAGACGAAATTTTTATTTTCGTGGCCTGCCACAAATTTTTTTTTTTTTTTAAGTGAAAAATCGCTATATTTTGTTAGCGACTTTTTTATAAAAAATCTGATTACACCAATGGATTTAGGAGTCCCTCGAATACATTTGTACCAATTTTTGCGAAAAAAAGTTTGTTCTTAAAAAAGTTATGATAATATCGGCATCACCAGGGTTTGCCTTTGTCGGTGAACCTATTCCTTTATAAAAATCGTATAGAACCCAAAGAGAAACAAAATTAAACAACTTAAACACTGGTGTAATTATTAATAAGAACCATAAAAACCAGTATACACAAAATAACCAACAATTACTCTAATATAAAGAACAATTGATACAAAAAAGTAATGATTAGAAAATTACATTTTTAAAAATGAAAAAGGAGTATGGTCAAATTGGTTCAAACTTTTTGAATAAAAAATTATAATGTAGTTATTTTTTATCTAAGAAGCTAATATTATAAGTTTTGGCATAATAATCACGAAATAATAATAATTTGACGAACTTATCTATCAATTGTTGTATTAGAGAAATTGTTGGTTATATTGTGTATACTGATTTTTATGGTTCTTATTAATAGTTACACCAGTGTTTAAGCTGTTTAATTTTGTTTCTCTTTGGGTTCTAATCGATTTTTATAAATTAATAGGTTCACCGACAAAGGCAAACACTGGTGACGCCGATATTGTCATAACTTTTTTAGGAACAAACTTTTTTTCCTTAAAATTGTACAAATGCATTCGAGGGAATCCTAAATCCAGTGGTGTAGTCATATTTTTTATAAAAAAAATCGCTAACAATATTTTGCTATTTTTCACTTAAAAAAATCGTAGTAAGCCTTGAAAATAAAAATTTCGTCTTCAAATTTTGCATCAGCATAGAGCTTTTGGAGATCTATCTTTTGAAAAAAATCCGGTTCAAATCGGTTTATAAACAAATTTTGTACGCGAGTGTTTCCATTCTTAATGGGTCACCCTAGATACGTCAGTGGTTTCTTCATCGGGAAATAAACTACAGCACCTTTTAGGCAATCGAAAAGACAAAATAGAAACCATGGAAAAGTCGGGGATTTACGAAATTAGCTGTAAAGATTGCAATGAAAAGTATGTTGGACAAACTAGAAGGTCAATTTAAACTCGATTCTATGAACATATGAACTTTTCGTAGATGTTGGTGGTTTCTTCTTTAAAGAAAGTGATTTCTCCCCTTTGCTCCTTCACCCCCTCTCCAAGCAAGTTCATAAGTAGATAGCCGAATAAACACTTTTTCTGTAGACCTCTTGAAGTTTTTTAGCCACAAGTTTCAAGCTGTACATTACTTCATTCTAGGTAAAGAAAATTGCAAAGATTCCTTCCAGTTGCCTTCAATTCCTTGTAAAGTTCTTCTTCTGGCATTTTTGCATCTCAGGCAGCTTTAAATTCAATTTGTTCGAAGGGATTTATTTTAATTGTATAATAGTCATTATGCATACATAAATTACTAATGAATTTTTCGTGAAAACTGCACAAACCGTTTCTCTGTAAGTAAACTCCGACCAAAGTTATACAACGAGAAATAGTGAGCAAAATTTCTGGTTTTCTTAAAATTTTTATTTACGCAAATTTTGATATTATATTGTACCTACTATCTCAGTACAAGCATGGAATACAAAGTACAAGAATAAAATAAACAAATGAAAAGCATCTACACTGAATTTTTGCTTCTGCACTATAGAGTAATAATGTGAAGACGTCGCATGACATTATCATCGAACTTCGCACCTACTTACTTTCTGGCCTCATTAACTCACGATGACAACTCTATGAGACGCTGCTCGCTAAGAGCTCTTCTGAAATATGAAAATGGTTATTCTGAAGACAGTAATGCGTGCTTAAGCATTAGCTCTATATTCAGAAAACGGCAGACGGAAATATCCAGAAGTGAAAAATACCATCAGCTGTCTCTTGCGATGCATAAAGTGCTGGTTTCAAATATGAACATAAATAATACTATAGCAAAGAATTATTTAAACTGACAAAATAAACTGGTTCTAAAAAGGGTTTTTTAAGAGCACAAGAAGTATCGATTAATAAGACTTCCCGGTTAATCCTTGTGATGAGAATAAAGGGTAAACATACCTATTCATATTCTTATTCTTATTATTATTCTTATTATTATTATTTATTATTTATTATTTATTATTTATTATTTATTATTTATTATTTATTATTTATTATTTATTATTTATTATTTATTATTTATTATTTATTATTTATTATTTATTATTTATTATTATTCTGTCTATATTCAATTTAACAATGATAACTAGCTTATTATCAAAATATTTTTTCAGGCAAATCATAAACATACTTGTCTCAATAGTAAATATATCAGATTCACTTATATTTTTCTCTATTTGGCATATATGCAGATCTAAATGAAAGCGAAACGCCATGCCCTTGACTCCAAACTCTCCCCGCGTGTTTTCACGACAACAAATCGGCGCGAACACACCCCCGAGCGGCGAAAACAGCCCCGAATCGATTCTCATTAATTTTACAACTCAATTCAGGCCCCGCATTAATCCCGCTTATATCATTAAAACGGCAGGAGATGATGGATGGACGCGCCGACTAGATGGACTAAATAAAATTTTATTATCGGCTTAAAAGAACACCTACATCGGCAGGGGTGCCGACACCCCTCCGTCGGAGCAAATCCAGCTGTGAACCCGTCACATTCCATGCACGGATTTACCATATAGGGTGGCCTAGGAAACAAAGAGGAGATGCAAAACGCGTAAGACACTTGCATCAGCTAGATATATGGGTGATTTGTTTGACTGATTATCTACCTAGAATGTCATAAAGCAAACTATATTAAAATAGTCGAGCCTTTAAAATAATGCTTAGTATGGGGTGCCACAAGGGTCAGTCTTTGGCCCGTTATTTTTTTTAGTTAACATAATTGATTTACTCGGAGAATCCTAATCGAAAATCTGGTGAAAGTAAGAAACATTACAAACAATACATTTATTGTAAATAAATATTTGGTTGGGATTCAAACAAATCAGTATTTTCGATAAATATTGATAAACTCACTTCCAAAATGAAATATTATTTGTAGACTTGCATTTTTTCAGTTCTATGTTGATAAAAATTAACACTATACTTTAGGTTTTGAGATATTTCTTCTTACAAGTGTGCCCCACAAAAATCTAACTCAATATGCACATGTATTTAAAGAAAATCACGTCGATTTTACCAATTTTCATATTTTCAAAACGTCAAAGGTGTCACAAATTCGCCACCTCCAAAAATATCACCAAAGAATCGGCAAGAAGTTTTCAGCACTAACTTAAATTTATGTGCTTTCGCAATTTTTGAGTCTACACACACTTTTGAGTCATCTCCTTAAGGATCCTGCGTATAAACATTTATAAGTAGGAATTTGCATTTACCATTATCAGGAACCAAAAAGTTTGTGGTGTTGGAAATGGAAGCATGTTGGTGCTTGAACTTTATGAAGAAATATATCCAATATTCGGTAAGAACGTCAATTTTTGTGAATATTTTCATTATCTATACTCCAATTAATGCAAGGATAATAAAATCCAGTTAATTTTACAGATGAGTCTACTAACCCGGTACTTATCGATTTTTTTTGCTTACCTATTATTTTTTAATTTCATGCCAAAAGAATTATGGCCACTACCTTGTTACCCAACTGCCTCTGTATATGTTTCTATGGGACATCCTGTACGTTATAGAAGGGAGGATTACGACATAGTTGCGCCTGACACACACAGTGCACTTATTACGGCCAGCAAATTGATTCTGTTCACCGCTTTAAACTTGCATGTCGTTTCACAGGGTGTTTCAGTCTCTGCATTATTAATTGAAAAAATGGCCCGTTAAATTGAACGAATTCATTCGCGTCTACCCCTCATTGTAAAATGAAACATTAAATTTATTGGGATTAAAACTGATCCGTTTTTAAGCAGACGATTTTTTATGCACGAGGTGCCCTTTTCATTGCATGAAATTGTGACACATTTTAATTTATTTTGAAATAATAAATGTATAAAATAAACTTGGAATATTTCAGAAAATACGCAGGCTGCAAAATTCAACGAATAGCATCAGTACTAACGAGTAGGTCCACTACCTAACTAAGATATAATAATTTCAGTCTGTGGACTGATGGAGAAATGGAGAGCTTTATTTAAAAAACTTAAGAACATGCAATATGGGGTCCGCTTAACAACTAATATTTCCTTTACCTTCCAACAACCTTTCAATTTATACCATCTGGTATACTTTCTGTAGGAAACCATTGTTATAACATTTTCAGGAAGTCGTCCTTTCTGAAACATTTATAAATTCGTCTTCCCGTTTCAAATTTTCATTAGGCGAGGGACCTAATTTATGTTTTTATAGGGCGTCACGCGAACTGTCATCGGTTCAAATAAACTTTACAAATGAACCTTTCAGAGAGCGCCAACCTCTAGGTAGCTGCCCGACCCCGCAGTTATTCCTCTTTAATATTTCAACACAAGGAAATATGCCCGGCTGCTGGGCCGCCGTTTTGACTAATGGTTCGGGATGCGATACAAATCGCTACAGTTCTCGAGAAACAATGACGTATTGGGTATAATGTTAGACACATTTCATACAGTGAAACACGTATCGGTAAAATGTCAGAAAAGTAGAATTATTATAAATAGTGTTTCTACGTCTAAATAAGAATTTAGAGAATAAAACTTCAAACATCTCAAAAACCGTTACAATTAGGTATAGGGAATGCTTCATAGAATAAAAAGAATCGTGAGATACCTTAAAACCATAGACTTAATAAGAGGAGACCTCACGGTTCATTCATAAATAACCTTTTGTTTTGTATCAATCATTGGCAATGTGTATGACAAAGAATACCAAGAGAAAGAACGGCAAAATTCCGACTCCGTGCAACGTTGCAAAAGTTTTGGGAGAACTTGCTTCCGACGCCAAAGGCGTACTGTTTTTGGAAGGGTTGGGTATGATAATAAAACATCAAAAAAGGAATTTTAAGAAAATCAGTACTATACATTGCAACAGCAAAAGCTTGTGAGATTAGAAATTAAATTAGTATCGGAGTTTTAATGTAGGGAATATGAATTGAAACTTGAACCCTTAAAATTCTGAATTAAGTAAAGGTGGTACACCTACTACATTACAAAAACTTATATATATACAGTAGTGTAAAAAAGTATTTTTCAGTTTTTCAAAGATACCCAAACTCTGTATACAGGGTTCAATTACATTTAAAAGTGAAATATAATTTAAAATAAGAAAGATGTACATGGTGTTAGTTTTTAATTCAACTTTTTGTTTCAAGTTATTTGACTTACTGTTTTCAAAATAACTCTTAAAAGCCTGATAATGGTGATTTTCTCTTAGATTAGTATAAAGGATACCTTTAAAAATTACCTTGCTTACGCAACTGATTTTAATTTTTGTGTGCAAACGTTGCATGTTGGCTTCACACTTACCAAACATTATAGGTTTTTTAATTTGTTATGCAGCAAAGTGCTGAATGATCTCTTAGCTTCTTGCTTGGATTCCTGTTTTGACCATATTTAAGTATGTGTGTAGGTAACTCCAAAAACTAACACATCAGCCATATTTTAAAAAATAACAAAAGCAATTCCATAATATAATATATACATACCATATTCCGTAAAATGATAAGGAAGCCAGCCAGGACGCCCCTGAAAATGCGTAAATATGGCGTGACAAATATAGCGACCGAATAATAAAACAAAACTTGGCAAAATTTACCTGTGGAAAGACAGTTTTGAATATAAAGAATTCACTTTTCCATACACTTGAGACTGACGCACCATTTTCTGAAGAATAGTAATAAAATCCTTACGAAAAACACTGAAAAATTCACAAAAGCAAAATTCCGACTCCCAGCAACACCGCACAAAAGAAATACTATAAAATACTACGATTCACGTGCTTGTTACCGGTATGAATGAACATGCGGATTTGAGTAGGGAGCAATGATGCCTGTTCATTCCATTTTTGCATTATGAAGTTAGTTTTTATCGCAACATTTTTAAGAAAATATGATTTATCTACTTAAGTAGAAAACGGAAAAATATTTTTATGTAATATTTTAACCTTAACCCATAATCATGGTAGTTTAAATGTGAAAATATAAATTACACAATTGACAGTTTGGCAACAGTTTTTCGTACAATCATAAAGTAGACCTTGCAGTTGACCAGATAAAGAGTAAACGAGGGGTTCTCTGATTGCTTTAAAATGTAAACAATTACATCTCCCTTGTCTTATAAATCTATGCTTGAAACCCTTACCCGTTTGATAAGTGAAACGCATGTGCAAGACCGTTTTCTTTGGACCCACGGAGGGGAGATTAAAAATTCAGTAAAATTTCGGCAAAACTAAGAGTCCTAGGATCCTCCACTGAGGCCCTCATAGCATCAAAAGAACCTTGTAAAGTTGTAATCAACCTACCCGGGCTCTATTTCCACTTGTTTGAACATACAACACCCAAAATACTAATGAATTCAGAACATAGTATTTCCATATAAAAAAATCCGCTTCAAATACCTCCATAGGTATGTCTTGGGAGCAAAATTGACTAACCTTGGTTATAAATCCAGAGCGAAAGTGCCAAAAAATCGAATATCCAGGCGTTTTTGTGTTTACAGCCCAGTTCCGCCGCCCGAACGCTGCTCGAGATTTTGAGTGACAGCCTTCGACCCTGCAAGGTGGTTTCCGCCCCCGTCGTCGCCGCCCCCACCGCAGAGGCCGAACTAATTAAAGTCTCTCCGCCGCTCGCGGTGCATAACCGGGAGAGAGAGCAGCAAACATATAAATTACTTTTAATTACAACAATTTTATAATTTGTACTCGGCGGGCCTTGATTAATTAACCTCCCAAGATTAATGGTTATTGTAAATTATTATGCGCGCATACCGGAAGACGAATAGAGGGCTCTGGAATATTTTTGGAATAATTTAAATTAAAAAGCGCCCGCTCCCCGGGAGCGCCGTGATTAATGTTTACTGGAAAAATAAAATGAGACGGAAATTTTGATTAATAAAGGTCAAAATTCTCGGGTCGAGATCAGTTTCTTATTTTTCTGTTCTGATAAAAGATATTCACTTTATCTTGTTCTTTATATATCACATAATCTTCCTAGCAATAATAATAATATAATATCTGTACCCCTCATTCTAATCACAAGGATTAGCCCGAAAGTCTGAGACTTGTGTGGGAGAGGGAGCGGCATATTATTATTTTGCGGGCCGCATTTGCGCCTCAGGAACGACTTACGTTGGTAGGCCCTAACCACCATTCAGTGCTGGAATGAGGGAAACCTGGAAAACCTCATTAGTTAGGGGGACAGTCAAACATCAACTGATTTTAATCTCAAATTAACACCAAGTTGACATTCTTCCCATCCTAGGCCATCGCCAGGATGGTTGCCAAGCCATCCCTGCGAATAAGCCTTGATCTACGAGTAAACAATTTAATTAAAAATTGTTGGTGGAATGGGAATTAGAACCCACGACCTCTGGGTTGAGCGATCGAGACGCTAAGCCCTGAGCCACCGGCCCGATAGTGATTGAATTATTACCGAAAATTTCACACCGCCACATTTTAACCAATCAGAGGCTTGTTTTTTATTCAGTTACCATGCCAACCCAAAAAATTTCCGGAAATTTTTAACGTTGTGTGAAATTAATAAGTGGAAATTTTTCTGTCATTTAAAATGTCAAAATAAAGACGCGGGAGTTGAATGAATCAATACATTTCCTATGCTCGGATTTAAGTAATATTCTCAAAATTAAATTATCTTCCACCAATATTAGTAGATCAAAGAAAAATATTATATGTATTTAAGTTATTTATAAAAAGTTCACCTAACTAAACTTGGAAAATGGTATGTTATTTCACAAAGAGATTTCGCTATTTTGAAGTAGATACTTCAGAATAATTATGAAAAATAAATGATGTTCCACCAATATTAGTAGATCAAAGTTAATAAGAAACAAAAATATAATATGTTTTCAAGTTATTTGTAAAATATGTATGTAACTAATGTTAGAAAATGGCATTTTATTTCACTAAGAAAACTCACATTTTATTAAGCATAATATTTGCAATGCTCCAAGTACTTCAGAATAATTATAAGAAATAAATGATGTTTCCTTTCCAAAGCGGAACATCAAAAACACAATCTAATAAATCAGCAAATTGCACAACCACAATGACACGATGACAAGTGGTGTAACTTGACCAAGGTACCGTACTTGACAGTCGTAAAAAATGTTTGTTTTTTCACTATGAGGAATAAATGTTTGTCATTCGTAATTGAAATGTTCAATTTTGGCATAATATTTATAAAGTAATGGTGTCAAATTGTCTTACCGAATATCCCACGAGCTTAAATTAAAAACCGGAAATTTTTCCTCGTTCATGAATATTTTATGAAAATTATCATGACCTCGAAAAAATTTCCGGAAATAATTTAAGCACTAGGGATATTATAAACGTAAATTTTTTTGGTGCATCAATTTTCTTAAAAAATTGTAGAAATTGTTTCTTCGTATTGTAGAAAGTTTAAAATGTTGCGGTTCGGAAAAGAAACTCGAAATGTAATTGACGAAGAGATGCAAAACTTAATCCCTAACAACACGAAGAGATCTAAAGCAAATGTTTGGAGACTATGATATGTTCAATATAGGTATATAGCCCAAGTATATCCCTTAAAAAATAATAATTCAATAAAATGTCTAAATAACACATGATGTTTTGGCTGTCAAAAATTTCCACTGTAATCACCTCCTCCTGCCTGAAGGAGGAGAGATAATTTCCGGAAATCGTCTCTATTGCTATGGTAATCATACAAAGCTTCTGATTGGATGATACATAGAGATACAAGCGAGTGGAGAAAGATATTAAAAATACGCAGATTATTTTGTTAATAAAAACGTTTAAAATAGCCCCCATGCAATTAGAAAGACCTTGTTCCCCTAATGGAATGGTCTTCCACGTACCTGAAACTATAATAAAAAGCCCTGCGACAAAATAAACCACCAGGGGTTGGTTTTAAACGCAACTAACCAAGTAACTAACCAGAAATAAAACTCTTACACTGAAAGAGCAGAGACAAACATTTTCACGTCTGCTGACGTTTTGGAAATTTCTCCATTCCTCATAATTCCATTTCTCTGTATTGTGAATCTAGTGTGTATATTTAGTTATACCATTTAGACATCAACTGACTTACTTAAGATTGCTGCATTCGTGTACATATTCCATCTAAATATAATCTCATGCATTTACAGGTACCCCGTGAGATGCGACGCCTCACATATTTCGGCAATTTATAACGCTAAACGGGGAAACGAAAACAACCGGTACGTGAGCATATCGTTGACGGTTCCTGAAAAATTATTGATTTGTCGGTAAACAAACCCGGGTGCTTCATCAAACTGGCACGTAACACGTGCTCTGCTGGATATTCCTAAAATAGTCGAGACGAATCTGTCTCACCGTAAAAGCCCGTTTCCCCACATGCGTAAAAACCTCTCAAGTTGGGATGTAGCGGGGCGGATAACCCCAAAGACCCCTATTCTACCTGACTACTAAACTTCACACAGTACGAAGACGCAGAGTTACATCAAACATTTTCAACACTGTATATAAATTATTATATTAGCTGGTAGAAATATCCTAACCCTCAAATCAATTCCTTATGAAAATAACTGCCTGTAAAGTTTTTATAGAAAGCATGGTTTATATTATATATACAGGGTTATTCAGAACTTATCTCTAAAACTTTGAGGATATATGCATCTTTAAATAATAAATCGATATCACCAAAAAAATTTATAATAAAAGTCTTAGGATTTCCCGTAAACAATGTTTAAAGTTATACCATTATAAAGGACTACGTAGATGGGCAACTGTACTTCAACGACATCTGATATACCACATTCCTACAAAAAACAATAAAGAAGTTTTTGTACCTGGAACGCCTGGTTAAGACCGCGCGAATAGAGTTGGAGTGGGGATAATATCTCTATTGTCTATCAGTCATCAGTCTATCTGTGTCGCTCTCTCAGTGCCGGTGTTTTATTTATCGTAGGAGTGTTAAACTGTAAAATTTTCAAAATTGCTCATGTGTACAGTAATGCTGAGTTAATGGACATGATTCTTATTTATGGTGAAGTTGGAGTGGACGAGATGGTGGCCCGGGACGACCACAACGTATGTTAGCAGCTGAAGAACAAGTGTTGAATCTGGTCCGTGAAAATACGCGAATAAGTACAAGTCAGATCGCTAGGCAGGTGCCTGAAGTATCCCAATCAACGGTGTGGCGCCAACACGAAGTTCAGTTTTATCCATATCATACCCAGCTTGTTCAAGCCTGTTACCAACGGATTATCAATTACGAGTTAGATTTTGTGAGTGGTTGTTGTAGCAAAATGCTGAAAATCCTCAATTTACTTAATAATTTGCGTTTACAAGATCAGCAACCAGGAGGAACATTCGCTTAAGTGCGGCAAAATTGGATAAGGCGTGCCCCAAAGTGTATAGAAGTCGAGGGACAAAATTTTGAACAGCTTTTGTAACAAGGTATGTGCAAATTTTTTATAGATTTCATGTTTCTAATACCTAGTAATCAAGTAGCGCAATTCTTCAAAATTAGTGTAACAAAATTTTATTCATTTTAAAGACACGTCACTTTGGTCACATCTATCTATCTTTCAGTTTATTTTAAAGTAAAAACGCTGCAAATCTTTTTTGCGTCGGGTGTCGGTATACTCTCAGAACTTCCGAAGTTTTCTTCGTGCTTTATGTGACATCACCAGTTTGCAATGTCAGTCCCGAGGTCACTCCATTACAGTGGACCAGTATCCAGCGGCGTGCAATTAAAAAAATTTTAAATAGTTTTCAGAACCCGCCAAAAAAATTTTTTTTTGGAACATCCCCAAATTTTATTATGGATAAATTCTGAATAACACTGTATATATGTTTTGTATTTTATACTTGTATTAAAGTGACTTTAGCTAACACTCCTGATAACTATATTCCATAATCTACTCTAAGTAAACTAGATCAGGTAAGACTTAGACCAGGTCACGATCGGGTCAAATTAACGAATAAAGTAATAACAATACCAAATACTGGTGTCTGACTTAGATTTTCTTGAACCACATGAGGGATTCCTTTTTATTGTTAAAGTTTAAGAAAATAGATTGCTGTCATTCTGAATAGGTTGAAAAGGGGAGCGAGGATATGGACCACCTTATACCACCATACGACCACTTGGTGATATAGGTACCATACCACGTGGTGGTATACCATACCACCACGTGGAATGCTCTTCGTGGACCACCTTATATCCTTTTTTAGTTTATTATTTATGTTACTTCGTATACGATTTTAGTATTTTATTCAAAAAGAAAAGGTTAAAAAGCAGTTTTGATACTGGTACAAGAATGAATTCGTTACAGCCTTTGCAGCAACATACTTAACTTCAGAATGAAGCGAAATGCATTGTTTTTTAACACACACCGCTCTTCTAATACGCTCTGAAGGGGAGTCTTTTCACTCACTCTTCCTGCAGCATTTTTTAGCCGTAATAAAACTATTACATTAGTTTTTTGCGAGGGTCATCCGGTCCCCAGGCGAGATGACCGTGATACATCAAGCAATATCAGTTGTCTGAACGAAGAAGCCCGCAAGCCCAGAGCGGCCATACATTTCAATCTGAACTGTCACCAACTCGCTCATTGTGCGGCCACCGGATAGCTACTTTACACTTTCATATTTGTCTCTGGATTATATAATATTTTTCAATATGTGGATAGTGAAGTGGAGCCCCAATTGCGGAACTGGGAGCTTCGGAATGAGAAAATACCCTTGCGGAGATTGGAGCTTTCCGTTTTAAATTGGAGTTATGATCAGTGGAAGTGTTGGGTTATGGTTGGAATTATTTCCTACGATAAAAAGGACTGCCGCAGCATCAGGACTTTTATGTTTTAATAAAGAACCAACTTATTTAAGCACAGAGAAGGCAAAGAGTTAGGAAATTGTTTGTTTAATATTGATTTTTTGGAGCATCAGCTTCACAAATTAAAATTGTACGTTAACGAGTATTGAACATAATCTATTCTGTTTCGTATATACAAGCTTTACACGAATAAACAAAATTATTAGTAGATTGAACCGTGACAAGTGCTGAATAATTTGTCATGGTGTGTACAATTTTAAGTTATGAATTTGATGCTCCGATTTTCTTTTCTGCATGTAGTATTATGCATCGATGTTTTCCCTAACTATTTTTCAATAAATAGTTTTTTCTTATGATGACTGAAAATTAGTAGAAACTTAAAATGCTTGTACTGAAATAAAAAGAACTATACTGAATAAAATCTTTGACTCTTTATTGACAAATATCTTGATCATTTTGAAGTTTCCTTTCCTTGTATCCAGTCTCATGGCCATCATCAGTCGTTAGCCATAATGCCTGTTTTGCATTTAAAATAAGTTATTGATATGGTTGTTGATGGAGACATCAATAGTATATCACATCTTCGTTGATTGCAGATATAGAAACGCAAGTGTTTTTTCTAATCAGTTGCCTTCCTTCTTATATTTCTATCTTAGATAAAAGCCTCCAGATTCCGTAAAAAATTTTATGATTGAGGTTTTCAGCAGGTAGTGCAGCTGACTCCATAACCATTTCTCCAATAATCCAGCCTTCCATCTGAAACAAAAACTTACTGTTAGTTTATAAGTTCATATCAAGGTAGAAATTTGATTAATAACAAGGTTTGTCAATTGTATCTTAAAAAAAACAAACATCTAAGCCAAACAAATTTAAGTCAAGACGTTGTGTAGGCTACACTGGTACCCTTTTATGGTACATATTCCATATACTGTAAGAAATAGACCCATCTGTATGAATATGTTTCAAATCCATCAAACAAACACAATAGAAAAAGATACAGGGTGTTCCAAGAAGTATTATTTTAGATTGTTTCTCAGTCTGTTATATCATAGTATGAAAAACGTATACTTTTTAGCTACTATTTATATGCTATATCAAGTGGGAGCACGCATGTTATCTGGGAGCACCCTGTACATTAAAAATAAGCTATATAGATACGTAAAAAGTGGTATTTAATATATCAAATTTGAGGTACATTCAAGAGAATTAACTATATACAAAAATGTGTAAACGAGTTTTCATACAAGAGTTGGTTTTCTGTAATACCTAATGAATTGATATGCCACGATATTTCTCGAACGTTTCACGGATTCCGGGAACTCACCGAAATTAGTCAATACATAAATGGGTGTACGGTTATGCCAACAGTGGGTTATTACCATAACAGCCGCCTTTCGAGTGTCACACTGGAAGCGCGTCTAGCATATTAACAGTGGCTGGAGCGATGACACTGTTTATGATGCCATTACTGAATAATACCAGTGTGGGACCCGGTGGTATAATGGTGCAATTAATAACCCGACCATACCTGTCATTTGATGGTAGATGGATGGTCTCGATAGCGTAGAAAGCGGCTGCTGGTCGCTTCGATGGTACTAAAATATTTGTACATGAGGGTGGTCGTCGATATAAAAATATAATGTATAAAAAGTATACACTGTATCCTTACTGTAAATGTATATAAAGCATATACCGGGATATCAAAAATTATCTTGGTCAAGGGTGGTTGTGGAATGTAAAACGTGTGTAATTTGAATTAATTATGTCACTGTCACACTGACATCATCAATAACCTACAAATTTCATACCTATTTATTTCAATTGTAAAACAATAATGACCTACAAATTATGAAATAACGGTTTTAGTAATAAGAAAAACTAAATTATAGAAATTGTGTTCCCCGTTTTGTTCGATGCACAAGTTGACGCGCCTCCTCATGCTGTGAAAAGCGTTTTGCAGCATTTCTGGCGTTATGGTTGCACATTGCTGAACAATTCTTTGTTGCAGTTCTTGCACATTATTTACCGGAGTTGCGAAAATCTTGTTTTTTAAGTAAGGAAATATAAAATAGTCCATAATTGTCAAACAAGGTGATCTCGGAGGAAACTCAACTTCTGTATGCAAACTTATCAGCCGGTCATCAAAAAACTCGCGGAGGAAAGCAATATTTTCTCGTGTAGTATGTGCTGTTGCACCGTCATGCTGGAAATAACCGTACCGAAGTTCATCATCGTTTAACTGTTGCACAAATTCAGCCAAAAAGTTGTGTCTGTACCTTTCTGCGTTGACGATGAAATCGAAAAAAATTGGCCCAATTATTCTTCTGCGAGAAACTGCCATCCAAACACCAATTTTTTGAGCATGTAGTGGCGATTCAGTAAAAACATGAGGGTTATCATTGCTCCACATTCGCATATTTTGAGAATTGATGTATCCCGAAAGGTGGAACCACGCTTCGTCAGAAAAAAAAGTTAAGTCCAGAAGATCGTCATTCATTAAATTATTGACAAACCAATGGCAGTAAGCAAGGCGTCTGGGATGGTCTGCGGGCAGAAGAGCTTGATGTGCTTGCATCTTATATGGATGCATGTTCAAGTCTTTCTTTAAAATCTTATGACATGTTCCATAAGAAAGTCCAATTTCCTGAGAAAGACGTTTCAAAGGTTTTGCAGGCTCCTCTTCCATACGTTGACGAACGTCATTGACAACTTCTTCTGCACGAACTCTTGGTCTACCAGCAACTTTTTTATGAGTCACACAACCAGTTTTGCGAAACACTTCAACACAATTTGTAAGGCACGCATAAAAATTGTCCGGTAATATTACCACGTTTGGGAAGTGTTCTCGAAAATTGTCCAAACACAAGCGTTGACTGTATTGCCAATTTCCATTGACTAGCGCACCCGTTCGAAAATAGGCTTCAATCATGAAAATTTTGTGTTGTGTGGTAAGAGGCATGATTGAAAAACTGGATTAGAAAATTTCAGCACAATGACTTGACAGATTCTGACACAACAAAACATATTCAAAAATTTAAAGTAAGACACACGTTTTACATTCCACAACCACCCTTGAGCAAGATAATTTTTGATATCCCGGTACATGGAGTTGATGAAAATAGTGAATTAAAGAGAAATATAAGGGAGTATTCACACTCCTCAGTACCCGGGATCATAAGCAAAGCAATATTTTTCTTATACACGTCCAAGCAATTAGTGAAACATATTTAGTTGAAAGAAGAAGAAATCAGTAATGCCTGTGGGCTCCTAAATGTTACAATAAAGCTTGATCTAGCTATCAGTCTTGGAATGTATTTATTCTTAGGTACCTAATATTCTTTATAAATCAGTGTCCTTCGGTCATCGTTTTGGTGTAACTCATTATCTGGAGTTTTATCTGTCTCGTTAAGAGACATATTTTGTTTTTAAATTTTTCTGTTATGGTGCTTTTAGTTTTAAGTGAATTTTGACATATTTTTTTATAATAAACTGTTAGGTATCTTTAGAGGAAATTTTTAAAATTTGCCAGATATTAGTTATCAAACATTCTCCCATAATCTTTTTCCAGTGCCACCCTTGTGCCTGATATCCATTACTAGAGTCGCATTATTTCGATTGCCTTTAATGAATAAGACTAGATCGAAGTAATAGAAGACCAAGACGAACAAAGTGAAGAAGATGAAGGAGATGAAGATGATGAAGAAGATGAAGAAGAGGAGAAAGTAGAAAGAAGATAGATACGAGTTATTTTTCCAGAAATGATGCTGGATTTTATTTATGAAACACCCTATTATAAAAGGAATATTATATTCAATTTGGTAAATTTTGTTAAAGGACATATTCCTCTTTTGTTACCTTAAAAAAGTAGCAAAATAAAAGATAAAAAGACCTTCTGATTAATAAATTACGTTCCTTCATTACATATTTTCATTATGTATACTTAAGGATAATATCAAAATCAAAGGTTATGTTATAAGATCCAAAAAAATAAGAATGAACAAATTTTGATGATACCTAAATCATTTATATATTTTTTCTAGACTATTTTGATATAAAACTCGCGACATATATCAATATGTATCCCCATTTTCTCACTGTATTTTCTTGCAGTAGTAGATAATACATCAAAATGCCTATAAAATGACCTGCAGCTTCTAGAAAATAGCTCACCAATATATCAGGGTTATATTCCCCTCGATGCTTTATTTCGATCATATTGGGATCGCGTATTCAATACCTTTCTTGCAATAGTCGAAGCAATATCCTCAATATCTTACTGTTTCGCTAGCCTACTTATTTATTTATTAGTTTCTCAATGTGTTTGTTTGTTTCTTTGCTAATCAGTTTGTTTTGTGTTTGTCTGTTTATTTATTCATTTATTTATTTGATTAAGAGATAAAAAATTGCAGAAGGAAATGTTTCCTATTAATGAAATTACATGTAATGTATTTACTTAAAAACATAATTTTAGTTAGTAATAGTCGTTCTGTGATGAAATACGTGTACGCTATAGTGATTTATAAAAAGCGTAGATAATAGGTTACTTATATTCATATCTTTCTTCCAATGCCCAATCAGAAATAAGTCTAGTACCCAAAAATGCTTTTGTTTAGTTCGGCATTTTATCATTCAGGCGCCGTGTCCAGCATTGCAAGGCAACATTATTACATTAAACAATAAACTAATTTACATTTTACTTTAAGACGGGAACCATCCCTTCCAGGACAGTTATGTTTTTATAATATAAGAACGTGACGAATTTTACTAATAGACCGGACACTGACCACCGACATTTTCAAAGAAAAAATGGTTAATATGTGACGCGGGTTCTGATTTGGCGGCTTATTTAAATACATGTATCTCCCGGGTATGTTCTTATTATAATTTGGTGGCCACCGAAGTAGCAGGTGCCTTTTTTAGGTGACATATTTAATGGATCGGTCGCTGTAGGTTTATCGTAATTTTTCTGTTAAAAATTAGATATACTGTGCGCGCCACCTGCTAATTTTTAAATTAATTGTGTTGAAACACATCGGCCAAATATGTGTAGAATGGAGTTTTTGTAAAATTCCAGGGTTTTTAGAAGAGCTACTGAAATAAAAATGACACTTTCTCATAACAACTTTTTACGCTCTATCGAACGTCGTAAACAGTTTTTTAAAGTAACGTTTCTTCTCTTCAGAACCATCATCAACTTTATTTCTTCTTATACGGCCCCATTAATATTTTCACATCACTCGAGAGCAGTTTTCCTTCTCAGTTCAATGATGTACCATATGCTAAAGTTTTTGAACTTGGAAAACCATCATCAAACACATCTGCATCTCTATGTATATGTTAACAAAAGAATAACGAAAGTAACAAATATTAACAATAAATAAATAACAATTAATTGAAAAAATGAAAAACAATTAACAAAACAATAAATAAAAAAATAATGAACAGTTAATAGAACAATAAACAAACTATATAGGATATAACATTGACTTAGTTTTCCACATAACACTAAAACACTTTACTGCACTCGACGCGCGTTTCGCTAACCAAGTTGGCATCATTTGGAGACACCTTTGGAAAGAATAAGAACTGAATAAGCAGAACTGAAAAAACACAAAATTTTCATAATTACATACACACTACATACACTAGGTGTCTTTTTTTACATGGCAGAGCTCACTTAACAGATAAAGTCATGATGTATCGGGCTGTTCATCAACAGAATTTAGTCGTTTGGAAGGCTGGGTACATGTTATACACGTCAGAGATGGCAAAATCTTTGATCTTTAAATTTACGTTATTATAAATGGGTTACAGGATTTAATTATGTAGCAGAAGTGATTTAGAGGTTTACAAGCACGCTCTGTTGGCTCGTAATCACACGAGTTCATCATAAGTTGCGCTTTAACTTGCCTCCTCGTCTATCTTAATCATAATGTCAGGGATTAGGTGAGTTTAAATCAAATGTATTTACGTAAATTTTGAAGTTTCAAAATTTTCAGCCTAACTGGATTGACTATTCATATAAATTTTGAACAGGATGTTTCAGTTTAAAAGTGTTACTTAGTAGGTTGAAATAGGAAATAGTTCATCAGCTTACACCTTTATTTTGTTTTTTATAAGATGTACAAGGATCTGAAGCTACAGTTTGTATGAATTTACACGACAATATTTAATAGACACAGTAGATACTCAGAAATCTTCTGGTTAGATTATACTGGGCCTCAAACAAAATATTGTAACCTTGAAAGGGGTTGGAACCTTTTGATGTGAAGATAAAACTGACGAAGTTTTTCACATAACACCAAAACACTATACTGCACTGCCAACCAAATTGGCATCATCTGGAGGTGATTAAAACTAAACTTATGCTAACACTATGTCCTATTTACCGTGATTTACTAACCAATAAAGAAATGTATGGAATGTATGAGATTGGCCCTCTGTCACTATTCATACTATTTTTAAGACTGCAACCAAAAATATGTTGGACAAACTAGAAGGTCAATTCAAACTAGATTCAAGGAACATATGGCTCATCTCAAATATGGTAGAACAGATAAGAGATAAATTTAGTGACACCAACATGCGTTTGAGAACAACCATAAAATAGATAGTATCAATTTAAGACTAATTAGGAATGTAACAAATTCCAGGCAGCTGCATGCATTTGAGAGTTTGGAAATTGCACAGTGTAAAAATAGTATAAATAGTGACAGACAGGCAATCCCATACAGCCCGCCGTAACAATAGTTTGGGTGTAAATATAGCTGTTTCAACTTTTTGGTGACTGGGGATGAGACTTCGAGATCAGTTTTTCAGTATACGGAAAACTATCAAATCTGTTACGTTATCTTTGACTTTTGAATATTGGCCGATCCAATTTTTCTAACATTTGTGTAGGACTTTTAGTAAAATAGATAAATATATACTTCTTCATTACATGTTAATTTAGAGAACATTTTCTTTACCAAGACTGCCTGTCAGTTTGTAATCTTTGTTAAAGTCTGCGTTCCCTGCCATGGAATGGCCAAATTACCATAGGAGTGACCTTTCTATGCAGATGAACAAGAAAGGCTGCTGTTTAATTTCCCGGAAGTTCCACAAGCTTTTTATGTTGACTTACGGCTTCCCCTATCCGCTAAAATTATCCTCTCCAGTTCATATTGTATCGGGAAGGGCAGCTTTAATATAAAGATTGTTGGAATTGGTTGCATATAGTCCAGGAAAAATAGATAAATCTTCTACTATTTATAACAACATCTATAAATATAAATCTAAGGGATGCTACAACTATAAAAAAATCACATATTTCGCAATCCTTGCAACGATCTAAGACATTGGAAATGATAATCGCAGGTCTAACTCGCTTCTTTCTAGGGGTAGACATCTATAGAGGCAACAATAAACCGGTTACAGATATCAACCCAAACTATGTTTAAAGAACTTTTTCAATATCTAGGCTACATTTCATTTGTTCCATATATACCTATACAAATATTGAATATTTCACACAGCTAACCGCATATCGAGGTTTGTCATGCATAAATTTGGAAGTTTTAACTTTACGTTAATTTTTTGGTAATATACAGGGTTATTCAGAACTTATCTCTAAAACTTTGAGGATATGTGCATCCTTAAATAAGAAATCGATATCACCAAAAAAATTTATAATAAAAGGCTTAGGATTTCCCGTAAACAATGTTTAAAGTTATACCATTATAAAGGACTACGTAGCTGGACAACTGTACTTCAACACATCTGATACTTTTCTACCACATTCCTAAGAATGTGATAAAAAAAGTAAACACGTTTCGGCCTGGAACCGACCGAATAAAGTTGGAGTGGGGATAATATGTCTATTGTCTATGAGTCGTCAGTCTATGTGTGTGTCGCTCTCGCAGGTGTTTTATTTATCTTAGGAGTGTTAAACTGTAAAATTTTCAAAATGGCTCATGTTTACAGTAATACTGAGTTAATGGACATGATTCTTATTTATGGTGAAGTTGGACAAAATTCATTGGCACCTTCGCGCTTGTATACGGAACGATTTCCCAATGGACACACCGACACATCGACGGTTAGATTTTGTGAGTGGTTGTTGCAGCAAAATGCTGAAAATCCCCAATTTACTTAATAATTTGCGTTTACAAGATCAGCAACCAGGAGGAACATTCGCTTTAGTGCGGCAAAATTGGATAAGGCGTGCCCAAAAGTGTGTACAAGTCGAGAGACAAAATTTCGAACAGCTTTTGTAACAAGGTATGTTCAAATTTTTTATAAATTTCATGTTTCTGATACCTAGTAATCAAGTAGCGCAATTCTTCAAAATTAGTGTAACAAATTTTTATTCATTTTAAAGACACGTCACTTTGGTCACATCTATCTATCTTTAAGTTTATTTTAAAGTAAAAACGCTGCAAATCTTTTTTGCGCCGGGTGCGCCGGTTTTTTTCGTGCTAGCCAGTTTGAATTGTCAGTCCCAAGGTCACTCCATTACAGTGGACCAGTATCCAGCGGCGTGCAATGAAAATTTTTTAAATAGTTTTCAGACCTCGCCAAAAAAATTTTTTTTTGCACTACCACATTTCTACATGTACCTATGTTGAACATCCCCAAATTTTATTATGGATAAGTTCTGAATAACCCCGTATAGGTATACTACCAAAAAAAGGGGGAAGTCTAGCCGTTTTTTTTTTTAATTTTTAAAAGTAAAGTAAAATTTTTAATAGATATGTTGATAGATACATTGATACGTTTTCGATTTTACGCAACTAACTAATTTTTTCTGGTTTACTTACATCCAATAAGAAGTTCTCATGTTACCACGAGGTTTATATTTTGTCCCACATCACCGTACTACGAGTAAGATGAAGTCATTTGCAAATGAACATCACTGCTTCCGTCTGGCGATCATTAGGGCATATTCAGCGGGAGCGATTCCGGATTATTTCTGTACAGATACCGAACCGGAGCGGGAGATGTGCAAATGCATAATTGATCGGCAGCCTCTTCATATTAATCAACTGATGAATTAGTTCCTTGACGAGCGCCGAACGTCCTCAATTATTCAAGTTTTGGTGGCGTTTCTCTTCTCCTTTTGCATGTTCTATGTAGTTCTATAAGTACTAGTTCATAAACTAGCACTAATTTGAATTCGGTGCCCCATTGTATCCAACTAACGACAACTCTATCTGGTTAACAGCAGGTATACGGAGTGAGTCAGATTATCCAGCAGTAGCTGAGAAGATTTATGAAGAGGGCTCTATTTTCTTTTCTCGGAAATATGCTGGATTACATCAAAGCATATTTCCCTCTCATATCTAACTCATGAATTTAATAAATTGAACATAAATCAAAAACTCAACGCATATAGAAAAATGTTTTATGAAGGTAATGGTCATTTGTGGGATAATATCACTCTAGTACGTCAATATATTCTAATTGGATAATATAACGTACTGAACAACTGAAGCTATCAGTGGATAAACTGTGGAACAAATGCACACCATTGATAGTTTACAGAGAACAAAATCCAGATGCAGCTGGAGCAAAATTGCAGTGTTGCAGATTAGAATACCTCCTCCAGAAACATACTTCTTGTGACCTGTCTGACTTTATCCTTAGAAGCATTACAGCTCTTGAGATTATCCTGGCCTCTTTGCTAGACTATACAAATGCACAATTGTTTGAGGGAACTCTTCTGGACATACCTCTAGTTCCAAAACTCCCCTCGGTACTGATTACCAGTAGGTTAATTATGGCGTCAACATCAATAGATCAGTAGGGTTATCAACAGTAACTGGCAATTTTGTAACAACTGTTCCTTTCCCGATTTCCTTTACTTTGTGACTTTATGGTTATAAACAACCAAAAAGTGGATGTAGGTAAATTTATTAATTTAATTTTTTTTCTGAAGAGGAATGTAGGTTACCGCCAAGAAATTTAAATTTTATATTTTTATTTCAATTTTCGCAGGTTATTTTGTTAACCGAAATCGCTTGTTATGAATAACTTTGAATTATCATAACACCTAAATCATATTTCACTCACAAAGTTCACATTATTTGGTTCTTCATCAGAATGATCGTCATCATGATGTTGAATATCATTTTTATATTAAGAGACTGATATGTATAAATATTAAATTCTTACATTTATGAACCATTTCATGATTTTCTGACGAGGGCATGTTTTCCTTACACGTCAATGCATTAGGCAGTGCTGGTTCTATTTACTTCAGAATATCATGAAGCCCGTCGGCCAATATTTCTATCCCCATTACCCCAAACCGGCGAAATGGAATATTTAAGCGCGGTTTCTGAGGATTTTAAAATTTCAGATCCTCTCCGACTTACAGTTTCTATATTTGCCGAGGGTAAGTGAAAGAACGATCGAGTTTTCACTATGAAACCACCCCTGGGACGGCTAACCTACTTATCTGTGCTCACCCTCAACATACACGTCTGTGCTCGCGTGGAATATTTCAGACTGCGACGAGGATTCTAGGATATGTCTATCGAGGATTCTGACTCCGCTAAAAGCACGCGGTGTAACTAAAATAGAAACGAATATCATGAAATGCCTCAATTAGGCACAAAATGCGTTACTTGCAAGGCCGCTCTCAGTTATAAAATCTGTTACATCATTATTCATAGACAATGTAAATTAAGAATCAGAAATGCACAATGTGAACCTAACATAATGTTTATATTCAAATGCAGTTTATAATTATTTTGAAAATATATCAATTGTAGCATGAGACATAAGAACACAGGAATATTAAAAGTACCAAAACTGCAATATAAAGATAACGTTTGAGATAGATAAGTTGAAATAAGTTAGATAACAGCTTAGTCCCCTTAACCATTGAAATGCTCAGTTTTTCATATAAGAAAGAATAATACCAAACATCCAATATCTTTTATCAGAACCGGAACAGAGTGATCTTCTCATTACTATAACGAAATCCTTATCCTTATCCTTATCTTGGATCTTTCAGATCATCAAAGTGATTAAAATATGCCATCAGATCAGCGATATTATCAAGAAACTCGTTCAGAATCTTGTAATATCCTAGAGTTTGCTATTGTGGTCTGGTAATCATATCATGAATATCATATTAACCTAATGGTAAATGTTCATAGATGACCAACAAACACTCCACGTAGACTTTCCGATTAAACTAAACTAGCATGGCTCATTTCGCTGAGGCTATACCTACAGAGATCGAAGATATATAATTTGCGCTTTACAGGTGTCTGCATGATGATTTCCATGATACAGTTAGCCTTTTAACTATTACTGCAGATTATCACTTAAGAGGTTGAAAAAGACAGAAAGAGAGGTTGAAAGGTTGACGAGACATTGAAAATGAAATATTTCGCAATACAATAAACGAACCATTAATTAATTGTTTTGAAAAAAACATTGATCTCATTTAGATGTTCCAAGAAATATATAGAAAACACTCTATATACTAGTATTTCGGCTTGTTTAGGCCTTTTTCAATAGAGTAAATGTCTATTACTAAATATTTCCAAGTGCGTTTTTGTTATTTATTTGTTTACGAGCCTACCTCTGGCCATTTGGTGAAGCCTGAGTTTTTAATACCGTTTCTAAGAAGGGCGAGAGTGTAAAGTCTATCTGATCATTGGTAGTACACGGATTTATAATTAAAGATTTTTTAATTTCTAATTGCTCTAACAGATCTAAGCGCTTTCCTTTCTTTTCCCGATGCAGTACCTTTACATTTTTCTGATCTATAAAATAATTGTTTTCTATACAATGCGTCGCTAATCCTGAATTTTTTGCGTTATTTAATATGGATTTTTTATGTTCTTTTACTCTCGTTTCGATACTTCTGCCAGATGGACCCACATACACGGCATTACAATCCGCGCAGTTAATTTGGTATACACCCGATTGTTTTAATTTATTAACCCTTTCTTTATTGTTTATCAAAATTCTCCCAATAGTACGCTTGTTGACACTAATCGTTTTACACCCGTTTCGTTCTATTCTGCGAGCTATTTTTTCGCTATAACCTGGGACGTGATTAATATAACTATAGGTGCCTTCTTTTTCCCGAATATTGTAAAACTCCCGACGAATTAATTTCCTCCTTTTGTTTTTTAGCATGCTATCTATTAGTTTTTCTTTATATCCGTTGTTTCTTGCAATTTGTTTGATTGTACTTAATTCTTTTTCAAAATCTGCTTTTTTCCAGCGGAAACATTAAAAGCCTATGAAGTAAACTATGGAAAACCGACTTTTGTATTTGCCAGGACTGCTGCGAACTTGCTGGTATGATTGCGTCGGAAGTTGTTGGTTTTCTATAAACCGAGAATTTTAATTTATTTTCTACCTTTCTGACCCGCTTCGAGTATCCACGAACCATTAATTCTTCTGTTGCAGAGTATGTACTCCATACCTAGTGGTATTGTGTGCTCACCATCTCAGAAGTTCCTTAGGAGACGTTTGGACCACTGCTTTCATCAGCACGAACTGACTTTGTTACAGTGTTACGTTCATCTTGATTCAACTCAAGGTTTTTTATATGTACACACGTCTTCTGTTGGACATTTTATACAACAATCCTCGATTTGTGCTCCTACTCTTTTATAATAATATTATTTGCCACTGCACGCAAGACATAGTCAGTTTGCAACCTATGAGGAAAGTGCAGCTCACCGTGCAGGCTTTCCGCAGCTGCTGCTGGCGAGAAAATAGGATTTGTGCAGGCCCTTATGCGCCCATTAACGGCAACAAATAGCAAAGCCCTCGCAACATGATTCACACATTCCCAAAGAAGCTCGGATAAGCCGCATTATCGCCCAAAAACTCCGGCATATTATGCACACCTCCGCATTCCGTCCATTAGCGCCCTTGCCCCGTCGCCGCGCATTTGCTGGACTCCATCTGTTTGGTCTAGTGAGCTGGAGGTGTTGTTGGAAATTAGCGACAAAGAATCAAACGCAGACGAAACAAAAATATTGATAGAGTTTTAAAAATACGTTACTTGATTTCTATTGGTTTTTGGTGTTGTTACTTGGAAGCATATGGAAAATAGATATGCTAGTACAAAGGTGGTTTAAACGATTCATAAACGTGCTATAATTTGGGACTATTATACGTTTAATTACAGATTCCATCAAAGTATTTGACACAATGCTTAATGCTAATCTTGATTCTGTATATTCAATGCCATACTATTAAAATGGTTTGAGTCGTACGCAAAATATACGTCTCAATTTGTAACACTGATTGAAGTTCTTCTTCTTCTCCTTCTTCGTCGTCTCCTTTTTCTTCTTCTTCTTCATATCAGTCGGTTTCACTGAACGAGTCCCAAAACAAGCTAGATCTATTGCACCTCCCGCAGATATTCTATTCAGCGAGCATCTTTATTCGTTGCATAGTCCAAAAGTCTACTCGGTGAAATTTCCCTCAGCTCACAAAGTTCAAAAAATGGTTTACCCAGAAGCGTTACCCTGATAACGCCCTCTAAGGCCATTTAAAAAAATTGCCGTATTAAAAAAAGTTATAAATCACACCATACACCGGGTGTTCCACATAAAAGTCCTCAGCCTCGTATCTCGGCAACGGAAAGATATATTTTGATTTTGAAAAGAACCGATGATAGAGCTCATCTATGGCTTCGTCACGGAGTTCAACTTGATTTTTTTCAGAGTAAATTGGAGATGGCGCTGAAGTCGATGGAAATTTTTCGTTGGCAGGAACTTTGCAACAAGGTTTATCCGATACTTTGTTCAATTCTAAACAATTTTTGTTAAATTACTATTTTTCAAAAATAGTTTCAGAGATATCGGGCTCTTCATTTGGTGAAGCCCAAACTCAAGCGTATTTTAGAGTTTCAAATTTTTACCGTATACAATAAAACAATAATTATCCAAGTCAATTTAATAGCTCTTTTTAAGTTGATACGCTCAATAATTTTCGAGAAAATTGAGATTGTATGTATTGGGTGCTATCTGTTTTTCACACCCTGGGACCCATTTCAAGTCAATGATTTTTATACTAAGTAGTCTATATGAGATACTTATTACGTGTACCAAAGGAGAAGTTGGATAATTATTGTTTCATTGTACAAGGTAATAATTCAAGACTCTAAAATATGTTTGAGTTTGGGCCTCACCAAATGAAGAGCCCGATATCTCTGAAACTATTAAGTTTTTAAAAAATAGTCATTTGACAAAAATTATTTAGAATTGAACAAAGCATCGGATAAACTTGTTACAAAGTTCCTGCCAACGAAAAATTTCTTTCAACTTCAGGGCCATCTCCGATTTGCTCTGAAAGAAATCAAGTTGAACTCCGTGACGAAGCCATAGATGAGCTCTATCAACTGTTTTTTTCAAAATCAAAATATATCTTTCCGTTGCCGAGATACGAGGCTAAGGACTTTTATGTGGAACACCCTGTATGTCCCAAAACCTGCTCTACAAGATGGTATAGTTTCATCTGCTCCACTACATGTATTGCGTCACTCGATCGCGACACCGCTGTCTTTTGCCCTTGAATGAAAACTCGTAACTTAGCCCCTATACACGAACATAAATATTTCCAATGTTAAAATTAAAACTAATTTTGTTTGTAACAAATATTTGCAGAAAGTTGATTTTTGAACAACTATTTGTCAAATTATTCGAAACAGTCGATATTATCGTTATTATAATGGGTAGGCATACACCGCGGAGCAAACCATGTCCAGCCGAATTAAAAATGTATCGCTCCCAGCGGCCGGACAGTTCCGGTCTCGGAGCGGAAGCGGGCCCGAGAAATCTTAATCGCGCCTCCCACAGGGAGCCGCACGATTTACGGCCCTATTTGCATGCGAGGCCGATTAGCATAAGTCATAACGCGAGCATGTTCACCTGCTCGGGTGGGTGGGAACGCGCCCGCGGGCTCCGAACTACAGGTGGATGCGAGGTCCAGATGCGGGCGAGTGCACTTCGTCATTTTCGGGCCAGGCGGCTCCTCGCGAGTCCGCCTACGCCTACGCAGATGGGCATTGTGTGGTAATGCTCGCTGGCCGGTCGGCATCTCTGGCACGTTCCAAGGAAGTATTGCAGCAAATTGTAGGTAATTGGTGATTAAAATTACCGATGGGGACGCTCGCGATTTTCTGCAATCGTGAAAGAAGAAGGGCAAATATTACAATAGATATTTGGGCGAAGAAAGACAAAAATAATTTTATCTTTCATCAGAATAGTTTCTAAGTAGCAATTTAAGATACATTTTTGCAACCGTTTCCGATAAACTATGTCTCTGAACTAAGAGATATTTATTGAATAGAGTATTGAATATAAGAGAGATTATTAATGAATTTATCAAATATTATGGTTCAATAAAGTTTTTATTTTCCTCGTTACCTATAACAGATACACAAAGGAATAACTTTATTATTTTTAAGATATGTCGAAAACACTACTTTGCGTGCATTATGCACCCCCCCTCCCAGCATTGAATTATTAAAAAAAACACTGTTCTCATTTAGATGTTTCAAGAAATATATAGAAAACACTCTATATATTAGTATTTCGGCTTGTGAGGCCTTTCTCAATAGATGTCTATTACTATTACTAATAATATACATTTACTCTATTGAGAAAGGCCTGTCTCACCATTGTGCTCAATACAAAATGGAGAGTTTAAATTTTTAAATTCATCGCCTATTAAGCTTTCCCCTAAATAAGGAGAGGTTTGAAAAAGAAAAGGCATTAATTAGGTATATAGCTGCGAATAATAGATATTCTGTAAGTTTAATTGATACAATAATTAGGAAACATACATTTAAAGAGACGCTTCGAAATTCCTCGACTTTTCAAAATGAAAGAGAAAATCCAAAATTCATATCTACTCCATACGATCCTCGTTTCACCCGTGGGTTTGGTAAGGTTGGATATAAGTTTTAATCACCGGGAAATAAACTACAACAACTTTTAGGCAATCCAAAAGACAAAATGGGAACTAAGGAAAAGTCGGGGATTTACGAAATTAGCTGTAAAGACTGTACTTAATCAAAAGTATGTTGGACAAACTGGAAGGTCAATTCAAACTAGATTCAAGGAACATATGGCTCATCTCAAATATGGTAGAACAGATAAGTCTTAAATAGTTGATAAGAACAAATAAAAAAATTTAAACTGATATTTTTTTATTTTTGACACCCTGTAACTCGACAAGATTTGCCCTGTATATCTATATAGTGCCCTATACTTTTAGAACCACCAGGTATCGAAAGTTTCAATGGTAACTTAAAGCGTATAAAAAAGTAAAATATACTGTTTGTGATGAGTTTCACTGAACAATTAAAACAATCCAATTTTTGGGATACATTTTCTCAGTGTATATGAAACACAAATGAAGCACATTTATTAGAGATATGGGAGAGCAGAGCCAGTTAATTTTCCCCAGCGTGATGAGGCAGTGTTCTTTCTTGAAACAAGAAGAAAACTACACAATTTAAACTCCACGGCTCCATTTTTTTTGCTCCGCCATAACTCACGCCGCCAGCATCCAGGGCAGAGCGAAACAAGGCCTGGCAGATATGGTTATTTTATTTCGCGACATTCCCTATCTCGCCCATAATTTGTGACGCTATGAGAATTTATGGTCTTTATTTTGTGAGCCAATTAATTAATTCCCTCCGCCATGTTGGTTCAATTCCAGGGCCGTATTAAGCGCCTCTAATTCAAGAACCCTAAACAAAGAAAGACTGATTAATCAGTAACAGCCAATCACATTTGTCTATCACTTATGTGACGTCAGTGGATTCCCTTTAGCGGGAGACTTAAAATATTGAAATTTAAATATCTTCTTTGTTTCAATTTGACAGCTTTAACCTTCTAACATAACCTATATATGTCACATTGTAGAATGTCTCGGTTGTCTTTGGAATGTCATCACTGTCATCAGTCATATGTCATCATATCAAAGTATTTCTGTATCATATCATAGTAATCTGTGAACTGATCAACACAACACAAGTTATCACAGTTGCCAAATCGACAAACGATTTGTGCACAACGCACATCAAATCGTAAGATACATATCGTAAAACACATATAAGTACTTTAAAATCACATTTGATTGCATTAATACACAGTCTCTGAAATAATATTGGGTTGGATATTTTGACTGAATTTAACAATTTTTGAAATTGCATACTAGTTCTCTTAATCAGATTAATTGTTCAAATCTGGCAATAGAGGATCCAGTAACGTGTTACGAGAAATCTGTTGAAAATGACCTTACAATTTTTATGAATGAATTGATCAGTCCTTCTTTGTTTAGGGTTTTTGCCTCTAGTTTCGGTAATGCCTACTTCGTAAAAAAATCTTTGTTGTTACGTAGTCCTAACTCAGAGTGAGGAGATATGAACCGGATTTATCATTTTTTGATGGAACATCTTGTGGAACAAAGCTAGAACCTGTTTATAACAGAGCTAGTTCTGTGTTTAATATATTTTTTTAAATTCTATTATAATTTTTTTTGTTTAGACTTAAGATTATAACACTTTTGGGCGTATTACTTTACTATTATTAACTGTATCAAAGTGAAAGAACGCTGCATTCAAATACATAATAATAACCAGGGATTCATTTGAAAAGTTATTAGTTGGTTCATATCTTCTTATCGCGATAACTATTTAATTATATTTTATAAAAAGTAATTGCAAAACTTCGAAAAACAACCACAACTTTGGTATTTACCACCTTTCCTTTAAAAGGATAATAACTGAGACTCGTAGTTAAAGTACTATAAATCACGCTGTACAGTTTTACGATCACAGATGTATAATTGCTCTAATTTAACATAAAATCATGTATAGAATTGAAAAATAAAGAGTCAGTCAACGGAGAACGATTCAAATGATGGGAGATTTAACCATAAATGCTCACCATAAAAGCAAGGTGTTGGAGAAAGATTGTGTAGTGTTTTGAAGCCTAGCAACGAATCGATATTGCTTTCTATCTTTCTATCTCCTCTCTTTTTTGGGACACCCTGTATAAATATAAAACCCTGGTAAATATAAAAACCATAAAAATATGTCCTCCTTCAAATAAAAATCGACCTGTCCAAGCATTTTCCATAGAAACCAATCCTTTGACAGATAATCGAGGATGAAACTTTTCGGTGACTCACCCTGTACAATAAAAAAGTAATTTGAATTTAAAATAAATTCGTGGTCATATTCTTGTATAACCGGAAGTTCCTTAGCAACGAAATTAATATTTTCATTGAAAACATCTCAGATGATTGTCAAAACTACATAATTTAAAAAAAATATCGCCCAATTGTCGAATATATTCTAACGAACCAGTTACATATCATACTAGACTTTCTGAAATCTGTATACAATTTTTGGTAATTTCCCATGTATATACATCCCTGTCAAACTATTTTGATTCCCCTGGGACCAAAATCCAACCAAAATTGGAATCCCGGGCCTCAGATCTTGAAGGCTAGCCCGGTCCTGCGCTCTGTACCAACAGCAGCGGCAGAAGCGGGCCCCATTATCCAAGATTGCGATGGCTTATAGCACGACACCGTCTATAAATCTCGTTCGGGATGGTAATATTCACGTTGCGAGGGCGCCTTCCGACCCCCTAATCAGCCCGGGCAGGTATACAGGAGGAAGGAGTGGAGGTGACGCCGAAGACACCTACTGTGGTGCGGATAGGGTAGGGTGCTTGGTTTACCACTGAAGTGACTGTAATGACAGAGTCCTATATGTATCATATTTATTATTATATAGAGTGATTCTGGTTTAATCTTGATAACTTCAGGAATCGACAGAACAGGTTAAAATAACAATCAAACATGTTAAAAACTTATTTCATAAATCGCATCGTTTCGGAGATAGAGGGCGTTGAAGTAGGAACTGTTTTCCCGCTTTTCTCTCCTCCACTCATCCGATACCGGGATATCAAAAATTATCTTGGTCAAGGGTGGTTGTGGAATGTTAAAACGTGTGTCTTACTTTAAATTTAAAATAATTATGTCACTGTCACACTGACATCATCAATAACCTACAAATTTCATACCTATTTATTTCAGTTGTAAAACAATAATGAACTACAAATTATGAAATAACGGTTTTAGTAACAAGAAAAACTAAATTACAGTAATTGTTGGAAATGTTTGTTCGATGCACAAGTTGACGCGCCTCCTCATGCTGTGAAAAGCGTTTTGCAGCATTTCTGGCGTTATGGTGTCACATTGCTGAACAATTCTTTGTTGCAGTTCTTGCAAATTATTTACCGGAGTTGCGAAAATCTTGTTTTTTAAGTAAGGAAATATAAAATAGTCCATAATTGTCAAACAAGGTGATCTCGGAGGAAACTCAACTTCTGTATGCAAACTTATCAGCCGGTCATCAAAAAACTCGCGGAGGAAAGCAATATTTTCTCGTGTAGTATGTGCTGTTGCACCGTCATGCTGGAAATAATCGTACCGAAGTTCATTATCGTTTAACTGTTGCACAAATTCAGCCAAAAAGTTGTGTCTGCACCTTTCTGCGTTGACGGTGAAATCAAAAAAAATTGGCCCAATTATTCTTCTGCCATCCAAACACAAATTTTTTGAGCATGTAGTGGCGATTCAGTAAAAACATGAGGGTTATCATTGCTCCACATTCGCATATTTTGAGAATTGATGTATCCCGAAAGGTGGAACCACGCTTCGTCAGAAAAAAAAGTTAAGTCCAGAAGATCGTCATTCATTAAATTATTGACAAACCAATGGCAGTAAGCAAGGCGTCTGGGGTGGTCTGCGGGCAGAAGAGCTTTATGTGCTTGCATCTTATATGGATGCATGTTCAAGTCTTTCTTTAAAATCTTATGACATGTTCCATAAAAAAGTCCAATTTCCTGAGAAAGACGTTTCAAAGGTTTTGCAGGCATTGCAAAACTCCATACGTTGACGAATGTCATTGACAACTTCTTCTGTACGAACTCTTGGTCTACCAGCACCTATTTTATGAGTCACATAACCAGTTTCGCGAAACACTTCAACACAATTTGTAAGGCACGCATAAAAATTGTCCGGTAATATTGCCACGTTTGGGAAGGGCTCTCGAAAATTGTCCAAACACAAACGTTGACTGTATTGCCAATTTCCATTAACTAGCGCACCCGTTCGAAAATAGGCTTCAATCATGAAAATTTTGTGCTGTGTGGTAAGAGGCATGATTCAAAAACTGGATTAGAAAATTTCAGCACAATGACTTGACAGATTCTGACACAACAAAACATATTCAAAAATTTAAAGTAAGACACACGTTTTACATTCCACAACCACCCTTGACCAAGATAATTTTTGATATCCCGGTAGAAGTAAACGTGGATTGATGAGAGTCCAAATCACTGTGATTTTTGTTTTTCATGGCTTGCTATAACGTTAAATGAAATTTACGAGATTGGGGCACTACACTGTCACGAATTTCATTGAATACCTCAAAAACAAGACCAAATGAAAAAAACAAGAGACGAAAAAGTTTCAAAATCGGTGTGCAGCTGTTTTACTGAAATTAGTTTTTGGTTGAAGTTTTGAAATAAAATAAGAGGGGGGTAGCACAAAAATACACTTCTAAGTGGGGTGGCTAGTTCAAACTTAAGAAGCTTTATGTTAATTATAAGGAGCTGTTGTGTTCCGAATTTCACTTCTATCGGATGAGTGGTTCAAAAGTTATGAGGGAAAAGCGGGAAAAAATTTCTACTTCAACGCCCTCTATCTCTGAAACGATGCGATTTAGGAAATCATCATTTAACTTGAATCACCCTGCATAGAGATATCAAAAATTCCATAAACAAGCACACCAGTTCAAAAATAGGCTTCAATCTTGTGAATTTTGTGTTCTGTGGTGAAGATCATAATTAAAAAAAAATGATTAAAATTACGAGAAAATTTCGCAGACGACTTGTGACAGAAAAAAAATATTTACATGAAAGCAGGATACTAGAGCTACAATTATTATAAAATCAATGACACGTTTGACTAATATATCATTTCCAAATACTAGTTACAAATATCTTCTGTTCTGAATAACATAACTAAGATCCAATTCAAATATCCTGAATCCTTCTTCACAGTAAGTAAGGCTCCGGTGATATCACACATTAACATAATCGGTATATGTCCATTGTATGAAAAAAATCCATACATAATCCAACGAAGCATAAAAGGTCCGCTGACGGTGAGACATGACATTCACATTTGCCAACGGCGATTATGAGTAGGAAGTGCAGTTCCCTGATTCCCTGATTAGTACATAGTTCTGTTGTTACAAGGGAAGTAATATGTTGGACATGGATAATAACTTATAGTATGTTGTAGAAGGAGGTTAAATATTTAAGAATTACCATTGACACGAAAAATATGTTGCGTTAGACTTAATAGATATCTATTAAGGGAACCACCAGTATAAAAATGTGTTTGTTGTCTCAAAGCAGGTGGAAATTGCATACGTAGATGAGGATGATACCTCAATTTGTTATTATTTTATTTTTTAGAATGAGATTTTATGTATTTTCCAGTGCCCAACTGTTGCCTGTTTATGACAAAGTAATATCTTTTTATTTTACTTTATCGTACTTATCTTCGTTATTTTAACAGTTGAATAATTTAGACCTTAAGTTAATTTTTTCATATATTTTTGTTTCCTAAACAGACCCTTCAGAGCTAGTTTTTATCTACGCCACTAACCGTACCCTCCGCGTCACTCTTCCGCATATACCTATACAATCTTATATCCTTTTCTTTTAGATATATTACACTGAAGATGATTGAAACTCCGACATAGTGATACCTGTATCTGTTGGAAAATAGAATCTCACCAGCCATCTAGATTATGGACACATTATTCTATGTTACGAGGAACCAGTAATATAAAAAATAACAGACAGAAAAGTAAGTTTGCACGGTTAGTTATCTTTCTAAATCTAAAAGCAGATGAATGTATAAAAAGCTTTTTTTTTCAAAAGTAATAATTGAGTTTCCGACGCTTGCCGAAGGGAATAATGACTCAGATCGTGCTGAAGAACATACAAGAAAAAACTACTAAGATCGTAATTCTCTGCTCTAACATAAAAACTAATTCACTAAAAAATAATGCAACTGGTAACTGATTATGGGTTTTTACAACAGCGAAAAATGCACTTCCAACCAGTGGGAATCAACACTTTCACATCGTAGATGAACCATGGAAAAGGTGCCGGCCATTCTTCCACAAGGTCCTCAGCAACCCTCTGGATAGATGGTGGTGATAATATGCAAACATCAAGAAGATATGGACGTTGTAAATAGACCAGTGTTGTCGGAGGATATATAGAAAATAGAAGAAAGGAAATTATGTGTGAAAGAAAAGCTGTAACCCTGAAAACCTCTACCACAAATTCGTTGTAAGAACATCGGCAGCTTAATGTAAATGTCGAATTCAAAAACTCTGTTTTCAGAGACATTCTGTGGAAAACTAAAACAGTTAATAAACAACCCTATGCACATAAAACAGTGAGTTAATCATTACTTTGTCATTTTTATTAATTTGTTATATATACAAATAGGTTTGTATACGTTAGCGAAACAACATAAAAGTTTGATTTATAGAGTAATCCGAACATTCTGTGGTTGCTCCGATGTAAATATGCAGTGATATAATCACTTCATCTCCCAGTGCGGATGATATCCAGAATTCCATGTGTTTTTGTATGTTTATAAAACATTTCAGTGTATAAAATGGACCGTGTTTGTGTTAATATATCCACCTCGATGTGTATTTATCGAGTTCATAACATGGATGGCTAAGATATAATCGTTTTCCTTGAATAAATACACTTTTGATATAAAATTAATAGATTCCGGTACGATTTATAAATTTATGTCTCTCAATAACTTACTAATGGATGGTATACGTCAGAAATTCTTAATTTTAGAAAATTTATGTGGAAATTGAAAACTTTGATCTATAATTTCATGTTAATGTGTGGATGGGCGATCTTAATTTATTATTGAGTTCAGACTAAAATATTTGTTTGATCTCCAGGATTATTGGTATAAATGTAAACTTACAAAAAATGCATTATACATTATATCAGGGACATATTTTATCTTCACCAGATCTAATACGTTCTATATTGTTTTCTCCATTTTTGTAGGTGTAGGTACCTATTAATTCAGAACATGTTTATAACTAAAAACAACATAAATAATAACAAAAATAGCAACGAAACAAAATAACGATAACAAACAAAAACTAACTTTCAAATAAACTAGACTAAAATTAGGTATATTAAAAGAAGAAACGTCAATTAAAAGCAAATGAAAGGAAAGTGCTTTTATTATGCTTCATGGTGATAACTGAATATCACCAGAAACGGATGGAAGGATATTACCAATGGAAATTGGTATCATGGTGATCAGTGCATGTGGCTACTTTTGAATAAAAAATGTCAATCTGACAATTTTTTATCATATAAACTTCTACTGATGAAGAGTCGAGGATCCTCTGGAATTATTATTACAGAATTTTATATCAAACTGAAAAGCCACTGATGAAATTGAGGTAATTTCTCATATATTAATTTTTATTGCATATTATATAGTGGCTTCTTAGAGCAAACTTTAGAAGTTTGTCTACATACTACACCTTCAATCTTTATTTTGAATATTACTGGTTCCCTGTTCTTTTTATTATTTTAAAGGTGGTGTAATCCCAAAATAAATTACATTAAATCATATACCGGGATATCAAAAATTATCTTGGTCAAGGGTGGTTGTGGAATGTAAAACGTGTGTCTTACTTTAAATTTTTGAATATGTTTTGTTGTGTCAGAATCTGTCAAGTCATTGTGCTGAAACTTTCTAATCCAGTTTTTGAATCATGCCTCTTACCACACAGCACAAAATTTTCATGATTGAAGCCTATTTTCGAACGGGTGCGCTAGTTAATGGAAATTGGCAATACAGTCAACGTTTGTGTTTGGACAATTTTCGAGAGCACTTCCCAAACGTGGCAATATTACCGGACAATTTTTATGCGTGCCTTACAAATTGTGTTGAAGTGTTTCGCGAAACTGGTTGTGTGACTCATAAAAAAGGTGCTGGTAGACCAAGAGTTCGTACAGAAGAAGTTGTCAATGACGTTCGTCAACGTATGGAAGAGGAGCCTGCAAAACCTTTGAAACGTCTTTCTCAGGAAATTGGACTTTCTTATGGAACATAACATAAGATTTTAAAGAAAGACTTGAACATGCATCCATATAAGATGCAAGCACATCAAGCTCTTCTGCCCGCAGACCACCCCAGACGCCTTGCTTACTGCCATTGGTTTGTCAATAATTTAATGAATGACGATCTTCCGGACTTAACTTTTTTTCTGACGAAGCGTGGTTCCACCTTTCGGGATACATCAATTCTCAAAATATGCGAATGTGGAGCAATGATAACCCTCATGTTTTTACTGAATCGCCACTACATGCTCAAAAAATGGGTGTTTGGATGGCAGTTTCTCGCAGAAGAATAATTGGGCCAATTTTTTTCGATTTCACCGTCAACGCAGAAAGGTACAGACACAACTTTTTGGCTGAATTTGTCCAACAGTTAAACGATGATGAACTTCGGTACGGTTATTTCCAGCATGACGGTGCAACAGCACATACTACACGAGAAAATATTGCTTTCCTCCGCGAGTTTTTTGATGACCGGCTGATAAGTTTGCATACAGAAGTTGAGTTTCCTCCGACATCACCTTGTTTGACAATTATGAACTATTTCATATTTCCTTACTTAAAAAACAAGATTTTCGCAACTCCGGTAAATAATTTGCAAGAACTGCAAAAAGAATTGTTCAGCAATGTGCAACCATAACGCCAGAAATACTGCAAAACGCTTTTCACAGCATGAGGAGGCGCGTCAACTTGTGCATCGAACAAAACGGGGGACATTTCCAACAATGACTGTAATTTAGTTTTTCTTGTTACTAAAACCGTTATTTCATAATTTGTAGTTCATTATTGTTTTACAACTGAAATAAATAGGTATGAAATTTGTAGGTTATTGATGATGTCAGTGTGACAGTGACATAATTATTTCAAATTTAAAGTAAGCCACACGTTTTACATTCCACAACCACCCTTGACCAACATAATTTTTGATATCCCGGTAGCTGCACCAGATATAAGTTGCAGATATTATGTTATGAGTTTTCCTATCTCTAGTGATTTCTAAGGCACTATCTGTTTTACAAGATATTCCTGGAATACATTCTGATGCTCTATTAGAAATCTTGCGACTAGAATTCAGTTATTTATCCTGGATTTATCGTTATAAAATAAACGAAGCAGGTCACAATTCATATTCAATTAATGACTAATTATTTTTAGTAGATCTCATTACGTTACACAGCCTGAACATTCATTAAAAATGAAAAAAAAAATCCCGTTAACGCCTTATGAATTTCTTCTCTTCCTCTCCACGCAAACCGCCCAGCAATTTGTTGGTATAAATCGGTGTGTAGAAAATGGAATCATGGTGGAACACCCATGTTATTACACGGCATAACCATCGCGAGATCTGATATGCCGGCCGATAATGTAGTGCTCATGTCGGCTGGCGTGGTTGGTGCGTTTATAATTTGTTAGAAATGAAAGCACGAATTTATCATCGGCGTGACGACGGGGGGCGGCAAGACTTCCGCCTACGCCGTGCTCATATTGTATGCAAATCATAGGAATATGCACGCGGAAACGGAGCTAATTTAAATTATGGCCCCTAGCGCGGGCGGTCCGGGCAGAAAGTGGACGGAATTCAGACATTTAAGACACTAGAATGTTAATTTTAATTTATTTATCGAATATACAGCCTTAATCAGAACTTATCTCTAAAACTTTGAGGATATGTGCATCCTTAAATAAGAAATCGATACCACCAAAAAAATTTATAATAAAAGGCTTAGGATTTCCCGTAAACAATGTTTAAAGTTATACCATTATAAAGGACTACGTAGCTGGGCATCTGTACTTCAACACATCTGATACTTTTCTACCACATTCCTAAGAATGTGATAAAAAAAGTAAACACGTTTTTGTCTGGAACGCCTGATTAAAACCGACCGATTAAAGTTGGAGTGGGGATAATATCTATTGTCTATGAGTCGTCAGTCTATGTATGTCGCTCTCGCGGGTGTTTTATTTATCTTAGGAGTGTTAAACTGTAAAATTTTCAAAATGGCTCATGTGTACAGTAATGCTGAGTTAATGAACATGATTCTTATTTATGGCGAAGTTGGACAAAATTCATTGGCAGCTTCGCGCTTGTATGCGGAACGATTTCCCAATCGACACACCGACACATCGACAGTTAGGTTTTGTGAGTGGTTGTTGCAGCAAAATGCTGAAAATCCCCAATTTACTTAATAATTTGCGTTTACAAGATTAGCAACCAGGAAGAACATTCGGTTTAGTGCGGCAAAATTGGATAAGGCGTGCCTAAAATTGTGTACAAGTCCAGGAATATTATTTCGAACAGCTTTTGTAACAAGGTATGTGCACATTTTTTATAAATTTCATGTTTCTAATACCTAGTAATCAAGTAGCGCAATTCTTCAAAATTAGTGTAACAAAATTTTATTCATTTTAAAGACACGTCACTTTGGTCACATCTATCTATCTTTAAGTTTATTTTAAATAAAATCTTCTGCAAATCTTTTTTGCGCCGGGTGCGCCGGTTTTTTTCGTGCTAGCCAGTTTGCATTGTCAGTCCCAAGGTCACTCCATTACAGTGGACCAGTATCCAGCGGCGTGCAATGAAAAATTTTTAAATAGTTTTCAGACACCGCCAAAAAAATTTTTTTTGCACTACCACACTTTTACATGTATGTTGAACTTCCCCAAATTTTATTATGGATAAGTTCTGAATAACCCTGTATAAGTGATTGAAGGAATTCTTCCAAGGAATTGATTGGTTAAGTACAACAATTATTAGAAGGCAAATCAATGAGCCTAAACAAATTGAGTTACGATAATATAAGGGAAACTGAAAGTTATAGTGCAGTTCAACATTTCCTAAACGAAACAGGCAAGACTAGAACATCTGGAGTATCTACTAGATCACAGCAGACAGACGACAGAGGGACTATCGTGCCTCTGTCGATTTTAAGGACTCCAAGATTTTAAGGGCTCTAGACCACCATTATAGTGGGTGGGAGTCCTAAGTGAACACTTCAGGTTTAGAAGACGCCTTTTCTGATACGTAGTAATAAAGGATTCTACTTGTTTAGCATATGAAGAGGATATAAGAGCTTTCTTTCACTATATGGGACAGTTTTTGGCCTTCAGAAAGTAAGCCATGCTAACGAGGAGATAGAAAAGGAAAAGCGGATGATTTCACATGAACTGATCCTGAGACACATTTGATTCGATAGATTGAAGGATCAACCAACCGAGGATTAGTACGAATTACTACTATAAGCAAAGCTACTAATTGAAACTAGAAAGTAACGTTGTGAGGCTTCGACAAAACTGTAGTTCCTCTGAAGATCATGATTGATTATAGTTCCTTTTTCAAAATGTAATTTGTGTCTCCTCTAAAGATGATAATAATAAATTTAACAACTATACCAACTAGCATATATTGTGTTCAGGGATTGAAACATCATCAATTTTTGAGTAGAAATGTGTATATTGAACTTGGAAATGTTATCTATATTCTTTTCTCTAACGGCTGTTTTGATCTTAATAAAATACGGTTTATAATGTTCCAACTTAATCGGGCTGTCAAGTTGTTTATAGCAATTGACACAGATATCTTATTTTTCAGCTTATCAGCATCTTTATATGTTAAGATTAAACTATTTGTCCATTAGTAACTCGAAGTGCTGCACAAGATAAACATGGTTCGTTTATTTTGAGGTTTTAGATTCAAGCACGAAAGTAAAAAATATCAAAAAGAGTTTAATGTCCGCAGGAAGATCACCTCAAACCATATATGTATGGACTTCCATATGAGTTCACTGTTTAATTTAATACAACATGTTTGGTGATCAAATTAGATACATACTGCTTCAATTTTCTTGTGATTTTTTACCAACCTCGACCTTGCTCTATATTTCTTACTTTTTCACTAATTATGACAATTTGCTACTTTTTCATGACTTTCAACATTAATTTGTCGAGATTTTGCGACTCTTTAAAATTTATATTTCCCATCTCAGCAAAATCAAAAGTTTTTCGAGTTTTCTTTACACATTTTTCGTTTTTATCAACACAATCACCAATTTGAACTTTTTTCGACTTGCAACTTGGGAAAAGCTCTCCACCTCTCTTCAACGACTTTCACACTGACTAAATTTGAATCCGCGAACCCACAATCTCGCATTTCTTCAGTAACCGCCCGACCTAAGGTAATTAAACCCGTACCTAATGCTGGAACGTTGTCTTACAAGCAACGGCAACCGGACCGCGCACCCCCGCTCTACTTTTCTGCATCATACGCATATAGTAATTAGCACCGTGCATGAGTTAGTGGCAAGATGGCGCCCGGAAGGGGCCGCCGTGGGGTGTGTGGGAGTGCGACACCACCGCCGCGGACCATAACTTAGATCGGTATCTTTAGAAAGCGCGGCCAGTTCTCCAACGAATTATACGGGCAGCTGGTGGTGGATATGTAAGTTGACCCTTCGTAGTGCGGGGGTAAATGAATTGGAATTCATAAAGACAGTCCCTTGGAGCCTATCCCTCCAGTCCGTCTAAGACGACTTGACTGATAAACATACAGAGAGGAGCAGAAGAAGAGGTGAATGATTAAACATAAAAACAGACACCATATATGAAGTCTGCAACTCCTTATCAGCCTCCTCTATCTTCCCATGACTGTTTAATCTCAGAACCATTGGAAAAGGTTGACGAAAGAGTTTAGCATAAAGCACAGCACGTGCAACACTTCATTATCATAAAAAAACTAAGAAATAGTATATTTTAAATGACCATAGCCTTAATAAAATTCATCATGTGGGCTCAAATATTGCACTCTGGCACGTAGCTTTTATTTCTGACGTAAAAAGTGACTTACAGTCAAAGGTTGAACCGTGAAAGGTCGTAATATTATATAAACTGGTCGTACTAAGAAAATGATAGACCCCCAGACCCCAATTCAATATCCTGGTACTTTCACTTTTGCAGAACCACCATTGGTTTAGTATCAACAGATTCAAAACGATAGATCCTCAGTAGATTACAAAATGAAATGAAAATGTAATTAATTTTGAAAAGTCGATGAAAAATGAGTTTAGTAATTTTCGAGAATCTGATATGTGGAAGAAAAGAGGATTCTAGTAGACCAAATAAGTGAAGAAGAAGTAGGCCTGCTTCAACTGAAAATGTCATACCACAAATGATGCTCCAAAAACGTATATTTGACATTTATGCCATCCAGTTGAAGATTTCAGTTACAACACTCTTACAGATTCATAAACGTTTGGGAACTTTTCATGTTCTCAAAAGTGCAGTTTCGTCATTATTTTTTTCCTTAAAAATAATCGGCTGAATATGACGTGTTTTTGAGTATAAAACATAGTTTTACCAAAGTTTACAGAATAAATTTTGGTTTTACTTTCATCAACATACTAATTAAAAGAATATAAGGGTTTTTAAGTAGAGAAATTCTGTAGCTACAAATGAAGGATCTTTTCCTTCACAGAATGAGTCAAGAGATATAAATTAGTCATAGTAGATTACACAGGGTAATATTTTTCTAAGGCACGCTAACTGTAAGAAAATACAGGAATATTTTATTGCAACTTTTTCAAACAAACAACACGACAATGAGTTACGGAATGATTTTCTGCCATATAATGGTGCAATATTCACACATTTAACTATAAATGTATTAACTTTTTCTCTGATGTTTTGATAATAGAGTTATTAGTAGCAATACTGCAATATACTGAGGGTCGATTTCGAGTCATACGAAACGATACCTATACGGACAGTTCTTTATTGCAAAAGAACTGTCAAAAATACGTCATATTGACGTTATTTTTTATACGATCCTTTTCGCCCGACTCGAGAATCGGTCCCTCGACTCGAGGATCTCATTTTGACCGTTTTCATCAACTTTAAGACTTCAGTTAATAATTTTAACAAACTGAAATTTCAAACTATAGAAAAATATTAAGAAATTAGGAATTCATCTCAATGATAGCAAAATATTTCACAATTAATGAAAAGACCAGTTCACAACTGTACTGAAGGAAGCAGGAAGTTATTATTTCCTTACTACTAAGGAAGGATTTATATTATTAAATATGTCTTGGTACTATTTTATTCGTTTAGAGCAATATAACCTCAAATTGGTATAAATATGTATTGAACCAAGTTATGACGTAATTTTTCATTTCACACACTTTTGAGGAACGGTATTTTTGAAACATATGATGTTATTCAAGAATGTGTTAAAAATATCGTGTATAGTAATTAAAACCTACGATATGTCAACATCCTCTTTACCAAATATTTATCTTGTAGCGCTCGTTGATTCTAAAAAATACCACTTAAATTAAAATTTTTGCACCCGTACTATAACCCTACAAAAATATATCTTTAAACGTTGAAGGCTACTTATTAATGCATCTTTATTAAACCCCAGGCAACACCGACCGAATGGTGCATCTTGACCAGTGCCCACACCTTGCGCAGGCATTGTTGTTAGTTTTGACAGTGCACAGCAGGCTGTTTATACATATCGTAATTAGGGGGTTTATATGATAAGCGTATCTCGGTTTCCCACGCCCTCTTCCTTTTCAATTGTCTTAATTTTACGGTCGCCGCCGCCTGGGATGTGTATATCATTTCATATTCATGGATTATGCATAATTTCAAAATGGCGTGGGCTGTGGCCGCGTTTGAAGTTGACTGGCTTGGGAAATCTTCAGGTATAATTCACATCTAGTAATGATTTTAAATTAGAAGGATTAAATAGTTATTACGTGTAATTATTTATTAATTCTATAAATTTAGCATCGGTAACTTTGTTTGATACACAGAGTGTTTCGGTTTTGCTGGGTCACTCTTTATACGTCTGTTATGGAGAGGAACATTGCTGTCATAGAAGAAGGCAGAAATTTGTGTTATCTGCAATAGTTATAGTAAGACAGAGCAAGCTATTAGATGACGTAAAAACTGTAGGAAACGCTATATAATGTGTAGGTATGTTTAAAACTAGAATTATCCTTTGGACTAAATTAACATTTAGTCCAAATGTTATTACAAATGTTATTCAACTATTGTACTAAATATAAAACATATTATAACAAATTTTTTGCTTTATTCTTTGCAGAAATTGATCTTTATTCATAGAAAACTAAGAATTAAGCTATCAGAAGATTTCTGGTAGCCTATTTTAAAAGTTACAAATACCTATATACAGTTTAAATTGGAGTTAGGTTTTCTTAGGAAATTTCTAATCTAAAGGATGTTCTAGTGGCTTTTAGATTACGTGAATATCAAGCTGTTTGTAGTTTAAGTAATTACCTGTTGTTTCACTGCATTAAGAATCTTCGAATATTCTTGTTACAATTTTTACTAACTACAATTTTGTAGGTAGGTATCTTAAAATTCTGCTCACATGAATATTCCCAAATATATAATTTGGTAAATATCGTTTGCATTACCCGTCTTAAGTACGTAAATGTAGTGTAAAAATGATAATCACAGCCTATTCATATTCACATATGAATAGGCTGTGCGTGAAGTTCTCTTCTGTACTGTGAAATTTAAAGTATTTACTTCGAGTTAATTGAAACAAGTTGTGCCATCTGAATACTTATGTGAGTTGATGTTAGTACCAGTATTTGTATTTATTTAAATTTTGTCTATCTCAGAGCATCTTGGCAATTAGTTAATTGGCTTAGAATCCTAATTTTGAAAATTTATGATATGAATCGAATATGTCTCGTTGTGGCATATGTACAAACCTTATCACCACAAAAAAGCCATCTGTTTCTTGTGGTGGGTCCTGCAAAAAGTCATTTCATTTAACGTGTATTGGAGCGCCGACTGATTTACCTGCTTACTTAAAGGATATACAGGGGCTTTACTGGAAGTGCACTGATTGTCTTGAGAGCGCAGAAATATTCAATGAGGCAAAGTTGCGAGAAGTTTTTGAATTAAAAGTTAATAATTTCTTTGATGAACTAAATGAACTGTTTCTATCTGTTAAGTCTGATTTTTTTAAAAAGACAGAGGACAAATTAAATGAACTGCAGATACCGTCTCAGTCGTCTAAGCCTAAACCTACTTACTCTTCTATGTTGCGCACAACCTCTGAACAAGCCATAGTAGTGAAGCCAAAAGTCATGCAGCAGAATAAAATAACTAAGTCTGATATATTGCATAATGTTGACCCTGTTGATTTGAATATAAAGAAAATTAAACATGTCAAGGATGGAGGTCTGTTAGTTAGTTGCCAAACCACTGATGAAACTTCTAGGTTTAAGAAAATTGCAGAGGAGAAGTTATCCGATAACTATGTTATACATGAAGTTAAAGGACTTCAACCAAGAATTAGGATTGTGGGGATGTCAGATGAACTTGATGCTAATACTTTATGCAATTTGGTAGTTAAACAAAATAATGAATTGTTTTCCAGTGATAGTACATGTAAAGTAGTTAAAATTTGGCCAACAAAGAATAATAAAGATTTATTTCAAGCTACTGTTCAGCTGCAGGGATCTGATTACGTAAAGGTACTTAATAATGGCTATTTACTTATTGGGTTAGATGTTTGTCGTGTGTATGAGGCCTTTGATATAATCCGCTGCTTTAACTGCAATGGGTTTCACCATTCTAAGAATAATTGCAAAAATAATATGTCTTGCCCTAAATGTACCCTTAACCATAGCGTTCAAGACTGTACTTCTAATAAATTGAAATGTATAAATTGTTCTCATTTAGTTGAAAGATCTGGTAAATCGGATATCGATATTGAGCATGCCGTTTGGGATCATGATAAGTGTCAGGCTTACAAAAATGTGCTTTCTAAGCTTAAATCTGATCTTGGCTACAAATAGCAATCAAGTGTTTCAGGCAGTTTTATCTCTGATTCCGTAATTTCAAGTAATAATAAACAAGCTGTTCTCGCTCAAAATCTGTCAATTTATTACTAAAATGTTCGAGGTTTAAATACAAAGCTTAACACGTTCTATTCAAATGCATCAATGTCAAATTTTGATATCTTGGCGCTTACAGAAACCTGGCTGCAATCAAATGTTGGTAATTCCGAAATTATCGATAATAATATTTTTAATATTTTCAGATCTGACCGAAATTTGGTTGATCAGACTAAAGGGGGGGGGGAGTTTTAATTGCTGTTAGGTCTGATATCTCTGCTTTTCAATTGGATTTATCTCAATCTAGTTTTAAGTACATTCCTACGATTGATGTGGTAGGCGTAAAAATTGTAATAGATAACCACCCTATTTTTATATTTATCATTTACATTCCTCCCAGAATATCTGTTGCTACATTTGACTTAATTGTAGATGCATTTTTATCTTTGACATATATCTTTGAGAGGGATGTAATTATTGTTGGAGATTTTAATCAGCCGGATTATGTGTTGGCAAACTCTTTTAACATACCGCCGTTGCTACAGTCTGTCCTAAATTTTGAAAACCTATTTCATCTGCAGCAACATAACTCTGTGTTTAACTTTATGAATCGTTTACTTGATCTTGTATTTTCTAATAATATTTGTGTAGTTGAAAGAGCTGTTGATGTCTTAATTGACGAAGACAATTATCATCCGTCACTTGTTATTTTGTACAATTTTGAATCTCCCACAAATTGCCATATTACTGATCTAAAATCCTCGAATTCTTATAACTTTAGAAAAGCGAATTTTCCACTGCTTTACCAATCCTTACTAGGAATCAATTGGAATTTTTTGAATGAAATTCAAGATATTAACCAGGCAAGTAATGAGTTCTATATCAGGCTTGATTCAGTATTTCAAACTTGCGTTCCTAGGACAACCCCAGCGCGCCGTTACTATCCTCCGTGGTTTAATAGGTCATTAATCAATAAACTTAAACATAAGTACACGTGCTGGCGAAAGTACAAAAGAACAAATGATCGTACATTTCTTACCGAATTTAAACGTCTCAGAGCGGAATTTAAAGTTGATGAAAAGAAACTAAATAAGGAGTATTTAATAAACATAGAAAATAACATAAGTCATGATCCGTCTGCCTTTTGGAAGTATGTCAATATTAAGAACAGCCGAAATATACCTAATAGTATGTCTTTTCAGGATGAAATTCTTACTTCGTCTGGTGATATCTGTAATGCCTTTGCTACTTTTTTTCAGAGTTCTTACAATGAACAAGTGGATATTATTAATCTTCCTGGAATTGCAGAATTAAATTGTCATAACTTAAATATTTCTGACTTCAATGAGGATGAAGTGTTCAAATGCTTGAGAAATCTTAAACCGAAACTCACCAGTGGCCCTGATGGTATTCCAGCTTTTTTGCTTAGAGACTGTGCGGCTATATTTTCTACTCCCCTCAAAATATTATTTAATAAAATTTTACAATCATGTACTTTTCCAACTATATGGAAGTTATCTAAAATAATTCCAATATTTAAAAAAGGCGAAAAGACAAATATTTGCAATTATAGACCTATTGTAATTATTAACAACTTTGCTAAATGTCTTGAGATGTTACTATCTGAAATAATATTTGTTCATACGAAGCACATGATAACTGACTTCCAGCATGGATTTTTTCGCGGTAGATCGACAGTAACAAATCTACTTTGTGTAACTGAATTTATTTCATCAGCCATCGATGAAGGGTTCCAAACAGACGTTGTATATACTGATTTCTCCAAAGCCTTCGATAGGGTTGATCATGGTATACTATTAAGGAAATTAGGTTCATTCGGTTTCTCCTCCTCCTTCATCCTTCTTCTAAAGTCATATCTTTGCAATAGAGTTCAGTGTGTGGTGTACCGTGGTTATAAGTCTAGCGAGGTATTTGCTACATCTGGTGTTCCACAGGGTTCGATTCTTGGGCCTCTTTTATTTACACTATTTATTAATGACATAGTTAGTCGGTTAACAGTTAAATGTCTACTATATGCTGATGATTTGAAGATTTTTACTAGAATCTCAAATTTACAGGACTGCGAACATTTGCAGCAGAATTTGAATATTATTAATGAATGGTGCATACTAAATAATCTACACTTGAATTCAGAGAAATGTAATGTTATGTCGTTTTCTACAAAACTAAACACCATAAATTTCAATTATTCTATTGTTAATAACATCCTTTCTAGACCTGAAACTTTTTGTGACCTTGGTGTTACATTTGACAGAAAGTTAAGTTTTAATAAACATATGTTAAACACAACTGCCAAGGCGTATAAAACTCTTGGATATGTTATTAGGAACACGCGCAATTTTACAAATGAAGCTTGCCTTAAAACATTGTATATTTCTCTAGTTCGTTCTAAAGCTGAATATGCCTCAATAATATGGTCTCCTAATTATTCAATTTATATTGACAGTCTTGAGAGAGTCCAGCGTAGTTCTCTTAAACTTGCTGCCTTTCGTTCAGATGGAGTATATCCACCTATTGGTTTTCCTCATTCTCAACTTCTCGATAGATTTTCGCTTATTCCGTTAATAGAAAGACGTAACATTGCTTGTCTAATTTTTCTTTTTAAATTACTGCATAGTTATATCAACTGCTCTGAAATTGTAAGCATGCTTAACTTCCATGTTCCCAGAACAGCCTCGCGCTATTCAAATTTATTTTATTTGCCAACTCCACGGACAAACATCAGAAAATTTTCTCCTTTAAGCAACATCTGTAATATTTATAATAATTCATCCTTCGATATTTTTTCTTGTTCCCTTTCATTTATAAAAAGGTTAAATTTGTAACCGTTTCTTTTAATTCAATGTTGGCCTTATTTTATTTTCTTTCTCATTATTTGCTATACTTGTGTAATATTGTAATTTTATTTGATAGGTTTTGTTAATCTTTTGTTTTAGTGTTTTTATATTTCTTTGTGTATTATGTTGATTATGTTAATTATGTTCATTGTTTTGTTATATTACTGTAAACTTATTTTCCCATTCTAGTACTGGGCCGTTAGGCCTGTTGAATGGTGTATTACAATAAATAAATAAATAAATAAATAAATAAATAAATAAATAATCAATAATAATTAATTCTGACAACAACACAATAAAATACTACCAATAGTAAACATAAGGAAACCAATAATAACAATAACAAAAAAAATAATGTGTTGATGTGTCTCTTGGTTTTATTATAACTTTAACAAGAACTAGACATTTCTATTTTCGATAGAATTAAATGAAGTAATTAATAATGAACCTCCTCCAATATTATTCTAATAATGAATATTCCTCCACAGCAACTTTGGCTAATTCTTTTAAATTATTGGGAGAATAATATAAGATTTTACAGATTCACAATCGGGATTTGAAGACAAGGACAGAGTTTATTAAGAACAATTAATTCCTTGGTAGGTGTGAAACATTCTGATATTCTTTAAGTCTGAAGTTATATTCAATTTCTAGACAAAAATATGGCATTCTCACCTTTCCGCGTCTTTCCAAGCAGTTTTAAGTAAATAATGCTTCTATAAATAAACCCGCTGCGTTAATCCAGAGTGACAAGGGCACATGTGCACTGTGGTGAGAGGCTCACAACTGATTTCGTTTACTAAACGGTTGTGTCAGGAACAGTATGGAAATTTTAATTTGTAGCATCGTTTGGAACATAGGAAGCAGGATTCGCAAGAATTTTCGCGGGAAAACTGCTAAGGATATCATAATTTGAAGAGGAATGTACGCGCTTTTTTATTTTTTAGAATAATTGTAACGTCCGTCCTAAGATATTATAGAAGACATTATGACATTATAAAATAACTGAAATAGTATCCAAAGCTAGAAATATGTATAGTTTGGTATTGATAAATGTAAAATATTACATATAGAACGTGGAAAGTGAAGTAAAGTGCTATCAAATAATACTTTTAATATGTAACGAAAAATTACAACAAATAGAAGTATATGCGCAATATAAATGCTTTTATCAAAATCAATAATAGACCATTCAAAAATTGAATAAGACCTACAGGGACTATACAAGAAGCAATTGAAACAACTCCTTAAATCAAAACTTCACTCTAGAAATCGCTTGTCTGGCATATGCAGTCTCGGCCTAAATCCATAGACATAATGCGGCTTTACGGGTGCTCTACTACTTTCTACGGCACTCGTATGAGATAGACGAAACGCCAGTGCTGCCATACGCTCCGGGGGATATTGAGTCCGTTGTGGGAAATGAGAAGTGCCGAATTTATTGGAACTACTCATTTCCCACTCTCAGGCAGATTCGAGCCAATGAGCCTGATGCAGTCCTCCTCGACCACCAGTTCAAGACAATGTTTGTCATCGAGTTCTCGGCTCCTGCCGACACGAACAGTGCTTTGAAGGAGGAGGAGAAACGGACGAAATATCGATACTTTCTCTTCGAACACCGCAGACTCCAATCCGGAACATACTGTAAAGCTTGTGGTAATAGGAGCCCTCGGTGGAGCAAGAGATACACTGCTTTAGGAACTGAATATCATACCGGCATGACGAAATTCGGCAGATCTTCTAGCCGGAAGAATGTAGAAGGCAGTTTTGGGCTCAATACGTCTACTCAGGGCGCACGATTCACGGACTTAGTTACTCACCCCACGGACGTGGGGAGTAGCTACTGATAACCACCAGCGGCCAACCCTGAGAATCGGATCCAGGGAACCCGTCGACTGAATTTCAACAAAAAAAATGATAATAATCCATATTTATTAAAACGCGTTGATTCTGTCTCGCTCTAAATTCCGTCGCCGAATCCGCAAAGTTTCAAAGCTATCTCCTCCGAGGGGAGATCGCGGAGCAATCCCCGCGGACGACCGGTGGTCGCTCCCGGTCTTTCTCCAATGCGTAGGGGTATTTTCGTCCAGTTTCCTACGCGTTTTCCCAATTTAAACGCCTTTTCAAAAAACTTCTGCAAAATTTTCGGCGAGAGAGATACAGCTAGCACCGGCGTTGGTCCTCGCACCTAATGGTCCCGTCACGCCTGCCGAAATCCCGACTTTTCGCGGAAATCCCTAGACCCTTTTTCTAATTTTAGAGCTTCGAGAACCGCTTCATGCGAAAGTTCTGTCCTTTCTCTAATCCTTTGAGATTTTTTCTCGACACCGTACGTCGACTCCTTCTACGTCTATTTCGTCTTCATAAATCTCTAGTGGCGTCCGTCTCAACTTCTTTCTCATTTTATCTAGCGATGTGAGATAGCACTAACGAGACAAGCACCTCCCACGAAAACTGTCAAATTAATTAAACTTCAGATAGGTTATTTTCGGAATCAATAGTACTGACTGCCAAACACTTCTGATTACCAAAATACTGAAGCGAAACGCTTTTCCAATTAGAAAATCGGTCAAATTATTTTTTCAGGTTGACACGTACTGTTACGTCTCAAGGTAAACATTTTACAACAGGCGTGGTAGCTGAACGGGAAAGTCGTAGGATTCAAAACTTCATAATGCTGATTTCGCGAGTTCGAGTCACGTTGGAGACAAACTTTTTTTTTACTTTTTAATTCCAATTATTTATTAGTATTAGTGTTTAGTTATTCTGTTTCATTATCCGTAGCTTTTATTCTTTCTGCACGTAAAGTTTGGAATTAATTCGTTCATTTTGGCAGTTTGTTAAATTCTTCATTTTAGCTTACAAAAGTAAATGTCTGCAATATTTTTGGTCCCATTGATAAAATTGATAATAATGTTTACTTAAAAATAAATTCTACTTTCAGTACTTGAAAAAATATGATGTTTTACCATCAACAATCATCTAGAGTACCCTTACAATTCACCAAAATATTAAGAAAAATTGTTTAGTATAATTACATCATCATTCCAGATAAAAAATTTCTTAATATGTATTTTCTTTAAAATAATATTATTCTAGATGCTTTTGTCACCCTAAGGGTGACCCCAGGCCGTAGGCCTGGACCCCCGGTAGGGCTAGAAATGGGAACGAAAATCGCGAGAACGACTTTCTCCCATTTCTAGTAATAATAATAATATCTTTAACCCTCATTCTAGTCAATTAATATGTCATATATTAAATATTTATAAAACCCAGAGAACTCATAAAGCGTAAATAATTGCCAAACATTCAGTGCTTCGTTGACCTGTTTATTAAATAATCTGATCTAAAACATTTGCACTTGCTCGAGACCATCCTTTCAGTAAAATAAGTCAAGAAATTGATTGACGTTTCATCTCCGCAGTCGTTCAAATGACAAGTATTCTAGATTAAAGCCGGAGGAACTAAGCTTGAATTTGTTGAAGTCTAAAATTAAACACGGATTTTCCCCAAAAACTCGCTAGTGCATTAAGACTATTTTTATCGACTACCTTCGCGCCAAAGGTATTTATTTACAAGATGAAACAAAAAGCATATGCCTGTTAGGATCGGTCTGTCAAATTTCAATTGGAAATATTTCTTATTGCACTTTACGCAATGCGAGGTGTAAACTGAAAACTATATCACGTAAATCGTGAATTTATTTATGTTGAAATCGTTAAGTTATTATCTAAACATATTCTGATTACAATTAGTTAACTGGAAGTATTTTGAATCCCACTTAATATTTTATAACGGAAAGACATGTTATTAGAAACAGCTTAATATTTTTTGTCATTAATATATGTCAATACATTCTAAACAGTCGAAATTATGTGTGTATTCTGTGAATTGTATATTTTGTTTGGGTATTAAGTAAACGTTAAGTACAATATAAAGTTTAACTTTTATAACGAATTAAAATATTGTATGTATTAATAAATCTGAAGTTGCTGATATCAACAAAAAATATATTATATGCAACATTGTTGTTTTTTAAATTAAAGAAAATTCTTAGGTAAATTTATATTCCAACTTATTTCCACTCATCAGGAGAAGATACTGTTCTGAAATAAATTTATATTAACCATAAACAGAAATTAAATAAACCTCAAGAAACTATATTATTATGTATGAAATATACTTACTGCAAGTAGACTGTGCTGCTGTCGCAACAATATGTCGATTAGTTGCCAGACTTACCATTTTTAGTAATAAAAAAGTTTTTGATAGCAACAGAAATTAAATAACCTCAAGAAACTATATTATTATGTATGAAGTATACCTACTGCAAGTAGACTGTGCTGCTGTCGCAACAATATGTCGATTAGTTGCCAGACTTACCATTTTTAGTAATAAAAAAGTTTTTGATAGCTTAGTATCAGCAGTAGATGTAAGTTTTAACAATAACACGTGTTTTTGTTAGAACTATTAAGTAATTTTGTAAATAAAAAATATTGACTGTAATAGGATTACATTATGGTTAATAGAAAAATGATTTGGTATTTACTACTACATCAATATAATTTTGTAGTACTTTTTTAATACAGTGATTCTATAGATTGTTTATTTTTTACTTTGTATTAAGAAATAAAGATATTTCTCATTAAGGGTCCATTCTAGTCCGAAATAAGCACAAAATCGGCGTTCGTCTCGTGTCTAATTATAAGAAAACTATAAAAGATAGCGATTTTCAGTAAAAAGGTATTGAAAGATAAAACTTTAATCTAAATCCCTATAGTAGTAATTTTTGATAATTCTTTTTATTTTCAAAATTCCAGGCAAACAATCTTGTACGAAAATAGCGTATTTTCAAAAATTATTTTCTCTAAAATACATGAATTAAACAAAAATTTGCTACTATAGAGATCTAGTTTATCTTTTGATCTTTCCGGTGATATATAATTTATAATATTAAAAAGAAATTTTGTTGCAATTATAAAACAAATCCGGTACCGTTCCAATAAGGGCTAACTTTATTTCCATGTGCCTTTTTACTTCGGTTTTACGTGCACCTCCGAAATAATAATATTTCGGTAGTGGAAATATGTAAGTCTCCGCCTTTCGGCTACCCAACCTCTAAACCCGACCCCGTATTCATGCCTGTCAAATCTACAGTGAATAGACTCTTAAAGAATCGGCATCTGCAAGTATCATTTGTTTACCTAAAATAAAAATTATCATTACCTAAACATATTCGTATTTATAAATACCACTTACTTACATTAGTACGTTATTCATAGATGGATTTTATAAAATTAAAAACATATTTGATTTGTTTAATTAATAAACCTGGAATTACGATAGATTTAGGATTTCGTTATAGGTACCTACTGTTTAACATCAAAAAGATAGTCCTTGACAAAGAACCCTTAATTAGTACAAGAATTCACATGCTTATCATTAACAAAAATGCAATTTTTATTTGGGACAAGGATCTATTTTTTAACACGTAAAAAGTCACTTAATTGTAGTAAAAGATATTTAGTTTCTGTAAGGTTTCATATATTTACCACTAACAAAAGAATCTACTCTTCAAATAACAGACAGAACTCAGTAAAGAAAACTTACTACGAAAATTTGAAAATGCAATTTTTATTAGGGACAATTTCAATTTTTTTACCAGTAAAAAGTCACTTAACCTTAGCAAAAGATGTTTAGTTACTATAAGATTTCATATACTTACCACTAACAAAATATTCTACTTACTATCTAGAAAACTAACTACAAAAATTTACGTAGTTACTATTACAAAAATAAGGAGAATATTTTATAATAAATTAACAAAACTTGGACTTAAGGGTGCAAAAATTGACTCTCTGTAAATAATACATCAATAACACCCCCATAACAAACAGATAACATTTGATTAATCACCGAATTGATAACGGGATTATTTTTTACCAAAACAACGGCACTCTAGAAAAGGACACTGTATATCTGACGATTGAATTATCTCGTGAGGTATAGCATTAGGTAAACAAGTACATATACAAGACGAAAACCGATGATTTTGGAATTTCTATGCCAAGCTCCGGTGTAATAAATAACGGAGAGGCTCACCCCTTCCAACATATCAAAATTACCGAGATATATATCTATATTTCAGAGCATTTTGACGTGCTAGGGCCGATATCCGAGATGGATAGCCCTAATCACCTAAAAGGTAATCCCCATCCAGCTGAGTTATGATATGACCGGTCAGGCAAGCAGAGTCGTAAATGCTGATTCAATAACCCATATACCTAAACCTGCCGACCGCCTTATGGGCAATTTGTCAAGAACGGCCACGCCATCATAAACATATTACATAAATTGGGTTTAGCTGCCCTGTGTATGGATTTTATTTTTTGCTGATGTGGGTTATGTTAAATGTTGCTTCGATGTCGAAGACCGATGGCGATTCGCTGAGATTTCCAGCCGAGCGGAAAAAATTAAATTGGGTAGTGTCTCTTCTCCTCGGTTGATTGAAATCGAACAATACCTACCCTGCAAAATTAGAAGAATTGGAGCTTAGAGTCTTTGGTGTCAAATACTACAAAAACCACAACGCCGAGTTTTCAGCATGTGGAAAATCATTATAACAGTTTCAAACAACTCCAAGAGATGCTAAATTTGTTTATGAAAGGCAGGGAAAAGCAGTTGTTATCAGTAGGTTTTTTGGCCAATAGTTTATGTCAAATTTAATATCTTTCTGTTCAATCTTCTCTTAGAAGTTAATCTTCCTTATTAGATGTCTGTTTTTTTTATATTTACTTCTGATTTTATGTCAATATTCTTATTTTTAAGTAACATTGTGCTGTGAGATTTTCTTTCGAAAATGTATAACACCCTGTATAATCCAGCAACAACCAAGGCAAATTGTATTTTAAATCAAACCAGAATCTCTTAACTTTATCTCTCAATACATTATCTTCTAGTATTATCGTCTCTAGTAGTATATGGGATACAGATTTCTGTAAAAACTAATAATAATTGACATCATACAACATCAGATCACGCGTCCAAGTTTAGAAAACGAGCCTCAAAGCGGCGAGTTTTCTAAAGGGGAAATGCGATAAACGCCTTATGAAACGCGTTGTTTATACTATCTTTTCTATTTTGCACGTTTTACACCTATGGCAGCAAAAAAAACAGCAGAAAATTAAATACCCATATAGGAATTTTTATACATATTCTGGAACAATTGGTGTCATGTCGTTTGTCAACTTTTCTTTGCTTGAAAATTTAGTTAGATCGTGATTTATATTGGCGATTCAAATTACCGATGAGGGCGCTGCAAATTGTAAACAAATATGGAGGAAAACGAGTAAAAATTTTGCATTTCATATCACATCATCTAGCAATTTAGCATTCATCTGCCATAAATATAGTGACTTCATGTGCTAGTTAGGGTGAAATAAAGGATAAAAAGAATGGTAAAAGTAGTCAAACGTCCCATAAGTGCTTCATTGCTAATTATATGAATTTTTTGGGTTGAAACAGGCACCCTAGTTTTTGTTTACTTACATTTTGGGCTAAAATAAGTGTGATAAACTGTATCGTGATATCATATTAGTGCTTGTTTTTTGTTAAATAATGTTTAAATTAAAATATATTCTGTTTTTATAAGACTAATAATAGAAAATTATAGACAAACTGCAACAAAGTGGTTATGTTGTGTAACTAAACGTGTTCTCTGTTATTAAATTGTTACATGCCTTTCGGAGAAATGATTGAAAAACAATTTCTTATACTAGGGCCAAACTTCTACCTATCTTCTAGCTTAAACACTATTGACATATTTTGTGGAATGACACCTATAAACACGGCAGTTTGTGTTATGCTGAATTCTTTTGAATGTCATTTTAAAATGTAAAAATAAAGATGTACAAATACTAACCACGTCGTTTTTAACTTTGTAATACCAAAAAATCACAAGCATCACTAAATTATTACGTTAAACAAACCCAAATACGTACCTATTATTTATCATTATATCAGCAATAAGCTTCCAAAAATTACTTTTAAGTAGGTTCAAATATTTTCATGTAGAGGGCGCATTCATTTTTGGAATCGCCAATACCATTTGTATGCCATTACTATAGCAACTGTAGCACACCGTACAAAACAAAAGATATAAATTTGTTGCTACCAACATTTAAAAACAAAAACTTGAGTGATTTTTTGTGTTAGTGTCGCAGTATTCAAGCTATTTCATTCACTAAACTTATTATCGTAGGCACGTTTACCTTCGCCGGATCTGCTATCATTAGCGTCAAGCCTACTAGATATCTACGCCTTGTCACATTACAACCATTTTGTCACCATTCCGAAAACCATTAATAATAATATTGCTCGGTCAAACACGAAAACAATAAACATTAGCAGTGTAAAACAGTTGAATGATCTATCAGATTACGTGACTTGTAGATTGGGAGACATTTCATTAGTCACCCAATATCTGGTGTCAAAACCTTATCCTCCTTGATTAGCCGAAATCGATAAATCTTCAGTCTGGGGAGTTTTCAACGGGGGTCAGGATTTTTGAACAAAACCAATTTCGAACGTTCGAAATGTTGAATCTAAAGCACTTTATTACTGAGGAACATACAGGGTTTTTAATTTTTATGAAGTATTTTCATTACAATCTTGTAGATATCTTGTGACACAAACTAGACATTAACATATAATTTGGAGTGGTCTTGAGTGGCTTAAATTTAATTTATATATCATTCAATACCTAACTGATTCCTATTTGTAAATATTTCATGACGAGCCACTTTCATTAAAATTTAAAATAAGCAGATTTTATTGATTGCTTTGCACCATAATTCTGCTATTTTTGTTATTGCATACAAGGTTATTCAGAACTAATCCATAATAAAATTTGGGGATGTTCAACATACATGTAGAAATGTGGTAGTGCAAAAAAAATTTATTTTGGCGGGGTCTGAAAACTATTTAAAAACTTTTCATTGCACGCCGCGGGATACTGGTCCGCTGTAATGGAGTGACCTTTGGACTGACAATGCAGACTGGCTAGAACGAAAAAAACCGGCGCACCCGGCGCAAAAAAGATTTGCAGCGTTTTTACTTTAAAATAAACTTAAAGATAGATAGATGTGACCAAAGTGACGTGTCTTTAAAATGAATAAAATTTTGTTACACTAATTTTGAAGAATTGCGCTACTTGATTACTAGGTATTAGAAACATGAAATTTATAAAAAATTTACACATACCTTGTTACAAAAGCTGTTCGAAATAATATTCCTCGACTTGTACACAATTTTGGGCACGCCTTATCCAATTTTGCCGCGCTAAACCGAATGTTCCTCCTGGTTGCTGATCTTGTAAGTAAATTGGGGATTTTCAGCATTTTGCTGCAACAACCCCTCACAAAACCTAACTGTCGATGTGTCGGTGTGTCGATTGGGAAATCGTTCTGCATACAAGCGCGAAGCTGCCAATGAATTTTGTCCAACTTCGCCATAAATAAGAATCATGTCCATTAACTCAGCATTACTCTACACATGAGCCATTTTGAAAATTTTACAGTTTAACACTCGATAAATAAAACACCCGCACAGAGACAGCGACACAGAAAGGCTGATGACTGCATAGACAATAAGAGATATTATTCCCACTCCAACTGTATTCGCCAGGCGTTCGCCAGGTACAAAAACTGTTGTTTACTGTTTTTTGAAGGAATGTGATATATCAGATATGTTGAAGTACAGTTGCCCAGCTACGTAGTCCTTTATAATGGTATAACTTTATACATTGTTTACGGGACATCCTAAGCCTTTTATTATCAGTTTTTTTGGTGATATCGATTTCTTATTTAAGGATGCACATATCCTCAAAGTTTTAGAGATGAGTTCTAAATAACCCTGTATAATAATTTAGGAAGCAAGTTTATAATAATTGAGTTATTGTTATTAGAAATAATCTCAGATACCATATTTTATGCTATTTAACGTTTTCTTCTATCTTTTGGTATTCTTCTTCACTCTTTCTCGTAAAAGCATTTTCTGTAGCAAAAGCGCTTGCCTACGAAACAAAATAACAGCGCCAGCTTACCAGGGACCTAATTTAGGGCTGTCTCTTCTGCCGACAACATGCACCCCTAAATCCAGCCATAATTTCAATTTGCTTTTAACATTCCAGTCGGTGCTCTTAGAACTTGGGAATCGCCTATATTGTTTTCCTTTATTGTATATGCCTTCACCGTCAACGTGTATAAATGGCTTCGAAACAGAGTTATAGAGGAAATATTTTTAATTGATATTTGGAATTGAGTTAATCTTTAACCCTGTAAAACAGGTGTACAATCTACTCACAAACCGAATCAAAGAAACACACTGTCGAAAGTTTATTTCGCCAAAACTTATTCTATTGTAAAATGGTGGAAATATTTATGAAAGACTTTTTACCATCTTTTTTTATTCTATTTTTAAAAAATATGGGGAAATTTTATTATTACGTTTTGATTGAATTTTAAATCTCCAGTAGCATTTTAGTTTTGTATTGGAATACAGTCAAGTGAAACACTTTATTGAAAGAAATATTTTGTTAGCATTCATAAATATTTTTTTGAAAATGATTAATTTGAATCCTAAAGGTTCCATCGGACATCGAGGGCCGCATCAATGGCCTTCTATCCCTCCCAATTTGAATCCTTTCAATTTTTTTTGAAGAATTAGTTCAAACACACAATATTAATACTCAATGTTCAATCAATGCTGCTTAGTTTTGAGATAACCCACAAAAGAAGATACTATAACAAAGGTACTTTAATCCAGTCCAGCAGACCATTGAAGTGACATTCGATTTTCGCATGAAAAAGCCAACCAGTGATCTTCAATAAAATAATTGATGATTATTATATCAGTTCATATTCAATGAGTACTTTATTCAACAGGATTTATCCTGAATTTGGTTCCAAGTCTATTACAGTAAGTTCAGAAGTTAGCAGAGTGGAGGAGGGGACTTTAGCACACTGCATAATATTATTTGAAGTTTAAAAACTTAAAATTCTTTGGAAAACGTGTACTCTGGTATTACAGTATATAAAGACGAATTTTTATGGGCTCATGATCTTCAAAACTGAATTATTTTCACCTTGGCAATAAAATACTGACGAATTTTCAACGCCCTGTATTTTGTATGTCTCACATGTTTTACTTCACTGCTAATTTCGTTTTTTTCTCGGTTAAATTTAATATTTCCGAGTAAATTGAGCCTTCACCTGATTTAAGTAATTGCCTCGACATTACCTCCAAACATCTGCTTCATATCAGCCAAAGTGTCACCAAATTTCGCTCATCGCGAGTGCCACAACAAAGAACGACTACACTGGAAACATTTTAATGAACTTGGTCGCCAATTAGCCGATAGAGGGAAGTACGTGCGGTGGAAGATAATCGCCCTGTCAAATTGATGAATTTGACAGAATGAAATAAATAAATTATAGTATATTTACAAATCGGGCCACTTATAAGTTAAAACGTTGATGATGTGGTCTTCTTGGACAGCTCGTTTGATTTTATTCTGATTAAAATAATTAAAAGGAAACCGGAAGTGTACAGGGTGTTTCCAAAGTAACCTACAATAATGAAGAACGTGTTATGGCCTAGTCTGCATAGACATACATTTACAACATCCGTTGTGTTAACAGCTTTTACATGTCTGCTTCACTTATTTTACAGGCATGAGGCAAATCAGGATAATATGGATAAAATAGACCTACAAAAAGTTGTTAAATCCTTCTCTAGAAGATATTCTGATCCATATACAACGGCTACTATTAGATTAGATTAGATTAGATTAGATTTATATAGGAGTCGGCCCCCTGGCCTGGTCCACCGCGCTCTAGAAGATCTATTGTGGCACTCCCAACCTATTTAGAGCACTCTGTCCAGCTTTGTCCTTTGCATTAGACTCCATAGCCTTGATAGAGGCTCTTCCATGTAGCTATTGGCTCTTGGTCTTCCTTCCCCAAGTATTCTCACTCAGTCTTATCAGATCCTCGCACTGGCACAGTACGTGTACTGAGGTTTCCTCTTCTTCTTGACAGAATCTGCAAGTTGCATCTTCTGACAGTCCCATAAGATTCATGTGCCTATTTAGCCTGCACTGTCCTGTTACGAGACCTACTATTATTCTGATTGCCTTTTATCCTGGCCTAACAGATCTGCTGTGAATTTAGGCGTCCGTTCTTTAATGAATAGCTTTGCCTGTCTCAGTTGTGGCAGATTCCTCCACTATTCTAGAGATTTGTTTCTCATCCATTCTTCCATGGATGTTTTAATGCATGGCTTCGCCATGCCGCAGAAGGGTTCTGGTCCTATGACGTCTTTTGATGCGCATTCTCGGGCAACGGCTACTATTGAAAGAGATGTATATTTGACGTCACAGTATTACACACACAATATATTTCAAGTGAGTATACCTAAATGTACATGTATTTTTTATGAAGACAAGTTATATATCAAATAACTTGGTGTCTATAGATATACAAAGTGATTAATTGGAAATTTCTATCATCTATGTAGAGTTCAACACGAAGAATGTCTTAGAAGACGAAAACACAAAGAATGGCTAGAAACAGACTCCGAAAGCACCAGTATAATATGCATAAGAGTAGTTTCCTCATGTCACAAAAAAAAGCCAAACAAGTATTACTCAAAAGGAGGGCATTGGATCTGATCACTACACTGACATTAAAGACGACAGAAAAAATGTTGCATCTCTTTAATTATTACAATAGAATCTGTTCAACGATATGCGATGCATGTCCCTCGTACCGTATTTGCGACTACCTTATGGCCTTTTTGCCCTCCGTCTTCGGAAATAATAATAAGTGGCCGTATTGCCGGCCGCGTGCACAGCAAGCTCCTCTCGCTTCCCTAGCGTACTGTCAGTGGCGTCGGTCACAAGCAATTGTCAAGATCTGGGTTTATTCAAGATTAATTGATTCAGCAAGAGAAGATATCACTGAGAGTTACACAAAATCACTGAAACGCAAATGTGTTTATGTAGCAAAAGGTCAGTTTGGGAGATACATGTGATACAAATACATGCAACCGATATACTATTATAGCTAGTATATATACATGATGTAGCTTCAATACATTTTCTTAAAAGAAGAGAGACAAGTTCATCTTTTGTTTAGTTTTAACTGATTGGTTGACTAAGTTCAGTTAGATAAGATTTTAAAAAGCCCCAGCAGTGAAACCTGTAGACTTAGTTGTTTACTTTATTATGTGCCACAAATTCTTAACTACAGAAATCTTCTTTAAGTGAAACAAGTACAACAATCCTGGAAGAACCACAGAATGCAAGTACCTGAAGATAAGAAGTACTTCGTAGTCAAAAAATGTCAGAAGCTGATTCTTTACAAACAAAATAGATTGGTTCCTCATTATGTCTATAAGCAAATATTGTGTCGATGCTTATATACTCGTATGTCAGGTACCACTAATGTATCTGCCTTATCGGGTTTCTGCTGTTTTACAAGATATCAGTGTTTAAAATTCTCGATAATGTTAAACTAAGTGTGCTAATATAAGCAAGAATTTGATGTCCTTTTTTCAGAATTGGGTACTAATATACTTGAAGAAAAATATCAACTAGGCATAAATCAGGTCTCTCAACCAATTGGCAATATTGGAATAAGATATAAAATGTAATGTTCGGTCGGATATTAGGACGAAAGTTTAATTATTTTTCAAAATAAAAGTATACAATATAAAAGCCATTTCATTGTATCTCAGATATGTATTATTCTTGTAAATTATCCATTGTATAGCAAACACAAAGACATAGCGATTGGACAAGATCTGAGTCATTAATTCAAGTCATAAAGATGTTAATATTGGAAGAGATTATTCGAAAAAGAAACTAATGCAATTAGTTGGAGTGATGCATAAACAACAAAATCATTAGCTGAACACAACTACAGATATCGATGTTCCGGAGCTTTTGCTCCTCTTCAATACCTATAAAGACGACGGTGTTCCGGATCTGTACATTCCCGCATCTTTTTCTTTATATACGCTACACTGATGACCTCTGCGCAATACCTCCAAAACATCCATGTTTATAGCTGGATTATTGTTCGATTTCCGAGACTATACCAATAATTCTTTGGTCTGTTAATATCTCCGTTTAGAAACATCATTGAAACCTTTAGTGATGATAAAGGATCAAACAATCCACCCTCACAGTAAAAATTTTTCCCCCGCCGCTGGCACTACCTATAGAAGGTTATGCCTCCAATTACATACCACATTTATGTAAAAGTACCGGGCTGCTATCCACGTATCTGAAACTAATTAAACGCTGTCTCTGCTGAACTACTGAGGCTGACTTAATACCTGGCCAGCAGATAACTCTCATCACTCGGCCGATTCGGCAAAAAACTATTTGCATTCGTTTATGTCCGGCCGCACAGTTAGGCGCGCTCGCCATACAAAGGTCGTAACGAGGAGCTTCCTTGGATAAATGAGGGATTTATTAATGGTTTTTTGTCGGAGAGTGAAGGAGCGTTTTATGAACTCTTGTTCTCCCAACTCCTTATTTGTCAAGAGTTGGTTGGGTTTCTCCATTCATTTAGATTGCCCTTCATAAGTTTCATAGCGGCGGAACCAGTTGGGTGCCGCGGTATGTACAGGGTGATTCAAGTTCTAACGTTTCTAATGCGATACGATGAAGGTGGGTTTATATTTACTATTTACGTGAAATTTTGTACTGAATTATACGGAGTACGTTTAAAATAATTATAAAATTTCAATTGAATGGAAAATTGGAAACGGTAGGTATGGATAACAAGGGAAAATTAGAAGAAATCTAAAACATCGAAACAGCCGCCTACCGTTAAGTGTTAGGGTTGGTTATGGTGATCAAATGATGAGAAAACATACACTTTTCTCTATATATAGTACCTAAGTAAATAGGGACACTGTCATCCACATAATATGTCTACTAATTCATGGCAACTGTGATATTTGTTTGATAATACTTGCTCCACTAGACTTGGGCTGGATTAAAAAAATATTATTAAAAAGAAGCAAGAAAGACTTTAGCCTAATTGAAGAAAAATTCAAGTTAGGTATCAGATTAGGTATAGTGATATTATAGGAAACTGAAGGTGCAAAATTAAATAATATACAGGATGTTTTGTTTGAAAAAATATAGTTTTTCGGCTAAAGAATTATCGTAGTAGTGTGATAGGCCCTTAGGACCTATACAAACCGCAAAGAGGTGTCAACATTTCGTTCGCTCTTAGTACCTTAGCATTCTTAGCGTAGAAATTACATTTACAGGAACCGTTCTTATGCTAATCGGCTTCGTGTATCGTTGAAGCAACGTCTGGCATCTTCCAGAACAATTTCATGGCGTATTATCACCCTCAAGTGCATTTTTAACCACTTCCAGCCCTCCCCGAAAAACCTGCGTCCCTGCCCTCTTGATTTACGGCCTTTATTTCAATAAGCCCGGGCCGGCCGGCCAACACCTCCACATGCACCTCATCCAGGCGGCCACGGTGCAAGTGTCCGCCGCGGGTTTATTAATGACAAAGGACTGTGCACGCACGGCCGACCTGATGATTAATCGCCGTTTGGGCCACTCGCCATATGAGGCCGAATTTCTGCCATTATTTTACTATTAATCAACACTTCCAGGCGCAGGGAGCAGCCGCAAGGGTATTTGCGTTACCATCATAGAGATATTAATATGGAAATATAGATATGGGTATGCTAAAGGGGTTAAAACTAAAAGACATGCGGCCAACATACTGAAATTCAACTAATAAATTAATCAAAGACTGATTAATAGTTACTATTAATTCGTATTTAAATTATTTTCTAGAAGTGGCGTAGTCAGACAAAGGGTTTAAGAGGGAACAGGTCTAAAATAAAAAATTCTCAATTATAACATTGATGACGTAGTTTTCCACATAACACCAACACACTATATTGCACTCGACGTAAGTCGATGATTAAAACTAGTTTTAATTATCTCCAGATGATGCTAACTTGGTTGGCGGAACTCGCGTCGAGTGCACTATAGTGTTTTAATGTTATGTGGAAAACTACGTCAGTGTTGTCTTCACATCAAAGGTTCCAACCTCTTTCAAGTTTCCATTATAACAGTATTGTCATGTTTTATTTATTTAAACAATTTTAGATTTTCAGCTAACAATATACCTAAATAAGGTTGAATCAAAGCATGGTGTAATATCGTTTATATAAACGGAAAACAATAGCGGCCCCAGATGAGATACCTGTGGAACACCTGATGTAGAATTCATGATTTTACGATGAAATACTTCACTCAATTTGTTTATTAAACTTTACTTCTAAAACATCAAAATTGATCCATCATCAACTTAGAGTTGACAATGAAAATACTTAGTAATAATTAGCAGTGATAAGAAACACACTCATAGTGCCCTCTTTGGGTCCTTGCTCTGTCTTTGCTGGTGCCCTCTATCCGTCTGACAATTTTTGTTTAATTGACAGACAGATAGCGACCTGCTTATTATAAGACAGTTCTACTTATTTATTTAAAGTAGATGCCGAAAACAACTACTCCACGGACAATGTGCCCCCTCTGGCATTGCATTACTCCGAATCCCCACACTTCGTAATGGGGTATTTTCCTTCAATCGAAATGAAAGTGGAAACCTGTATTTTTATAAAATATATATTTTTTTATATTTATTAGGATAAAAATTATTAAGTAAATTTTTAATTCAATTTTGAAATTTTATTCTATATTCGTGACGTCACTAAGCGAAAACTAGGGAATATGTATCTATAAAGAGGCCACACTGATAATATGTGGCTAGTTTCAGTTTGTAACCACACAAACGACATTTCGATAATTGACATTTGAAATTTCCTGTTTGTGTTTGGCTTGACAACTTGACGTGTTGTATTGTTGTTTTCTTGTGAAGTAAACTTTTATTAAACATGGACGAAGGTTTTGTAGAGGCGAAGTCCGACAATTTACCGGTTATAGATCCTTTTATGATAAAGATCCTATAGATCCTTTCAGAAATAAAAGGGTTGAAAAATATAAGGTTAGTATTTAACTTAACAGTATTACTGCAAAGTCGATTAAATATATTAAAAAATTACCTTTACAAATTACGATCTTTTTCTATTACTAATAAATATACTTGTAATCAGTCACAGGCAGAGACAATAATAATTCACAGGTAAAATTATAATCTAAAAACAATGTCTCATGTTTACTATGATGTTTACCCTAACCTTACAATTCAAACATAAATAAAAGTGAAGTTGTAACGCAGTGACACCAACCACACAAATGAAAATATCCTAGAAATCACTAAAAAATGGCGCAAATTTTGAATTTTCGCTTAGTGTAGGAAAATAGGAAAACACCCCATTATTCGCCCTGTATACACTGTCACGCCCACTAACAGAAAGCCACTGACAACTACTTAAGACGGATGACCCATGGCACACGGTACACAATATGTGTCCCGAAACACCCAACGTCAACACCAATTTCACTTTATCATTTTAAATTATTTAATTCCCGTGCCGGACAAGCTAAACTATTTATTTACATAAAACCGTGTCGGCGTTCCGGCCAAAGGGATACACGGTGACATTAATTGTGCATCAGCCCCACAGATATCAAAGATAATTTTTGAAAAATCGTCGCCAGATAAGCATCGAGAATAGAGGTGTTGAGAGAACATCGTCAAGATCTGTAAATGGACGCACTTTATCTCGATTTATAAATTTGGAAGATTATTGTAAGCGCATGATAATTTATACACGATGTGTATCTGAAGAAAATACCGAGTGTTTCCGAAACACGTGTTCGAATACCTAAATAATTTTATCAAAATAACCAATGGTAGATGTTTGTTGAAACTAACCTAACATGAGTTATGGTTATACTAAAAATAATGAACTGCCTCATAATTTTATTTAGTCTAGTGATGTAACGGTCTCGTTTTTAGTAACTAATAAAATACCTTTCTTAGTTGATTTAAACTAATAATTCTTATCTCATTATGTGTTTTTACCTTCTTGTTAAACACCAATCTTGTATTTAAAGTATTATATGTATTCGGTGTATATTAAGTGATTCTAATCCTAACTTCACTCTCTGCGTTTGTGCGTTAGGTCTATACATAGTCCTAGGTTTGCATAATATAGAGTTCAGAACAATATAGTGACGCCATCTCGTGTTAAGAACGCGAGCGGATGAACGACGTAAGAGAACGGGAAGGGAGAGAGAAAGAAAAAAATGGCGAGAAGAGGTATTACCGAGCTGTTGGTGCAGAAGTGAGTCTGAATTTTTGATATAGAAAAAAGGTGATGCAACAAAAAATATTACAAGTGTAATACAGCAACAACCCTGAATTTGATTTTCTATAGTAATTAGGAGAAAAAACGATCGTTTATTACGATTTCATTGTGCTTGGACAGCAACGAATGGAAAACGTTAAGTTCTGCAACCCCTGTAGTTGATGTGAGTACCTTATTATCTATCTATTTTGGAAGTGCTTCTTGAACACCTTGCATATACCGTGCCTTATTCTACTAACTTACCTATGCATAGGCCGTGTGTGCGAAAGAATTTAAGGGCCCTTACCGTTATCTCGCGGACTGAAAATATCTAAAACTTACCTTTTTATCTAGAGTTTAGTATAGCCGAATTCTCTCTCATGTATCTAAATTTGAGAGTACTTGTTAAAATTGTAACTTTATATAGTTCTATATCTGTTTAATGTTCGTAAATGTATAGTTGAATATCATTACATTAAAACTAACTTTGTTCTTGTCAAGTGTTTTTTTGCAATTGTCTTCACTTATCTAGGAACTATACCTTTACTCAATACCATCAAAAAAGATTAATTGATGGCGTCCAAGTTTGGCAGATAATAAATAACCCTGCAGTACTTCACTCTGCTCACCCCTGATAGAGAGTTTCAACACAGTAGTAAGTATCTTTTTAGTTAATAAAATAATTGAAGAGAAGTATCGTTATACAATTGGCGCCCAACGTGCCGTCAATTATTAGTATATTTTGTACCTTTACCTATAAATCTTAAATAACTAAATTTGTCGTTATAGTGAACGATTAAACGGTATGTCATATCGAAATTGTGGTTTTTAATCTGCATAGGCTAGTGGCAGAAAAGTATTTCTTGAGATGTGATACATTCACCACAGTTTGGTGCGTTCGATCCGACATGCAAGACCCAAAATCTGCAAGTCAATTCATGGAACAAAAACACCAGGTACATCTGATGACGGCGCATCTTCCACCTATTTTTTTCGACTCGTAGGTGTTGATCCGCCGTGAAAAAATATTATCTACTAATATTGATTTTACTTCCTTTTGTGAGAGCCCGATCAAATCACCCGGAAAATTAAAATCCGCCTTTCCTAAAGTCCCTAGTAATAATTTCATTTCTGGGCAAAAAAGGTGCCCTCCGATGATCTGACATAACAGGTATGAAATTAGGAGGAGATGGAATATTAAGCTTTCTGGCCACGCTGCTACTGGGTGGTGGTTATGGTTTATTGAGCCATTTTTGTACCATGATGAATATGCAGTGTGCTGGTGGTTGAGATATTGGACCGGTAGATCAGCACAGTTTTTATCTAAAAGCATTTCACTTTTTAAATTAAGGTGTATCCTTTTCTGATAGATTAGAAGCAGATCTATACCACATGATTTAGAATACATCTAAATATATGCCCGATATAACAGAAAAAAATAGAAAAATGGAATGAACAAAATTCATAAAACTTAAAATGGTATAAAAATATTTTTTAAGATTTTCTTCAGATCCAAATTTTTGCCAAAATGTACCACAGAGACCTTATTCCAAGCTAAAATATTACTAACAAATGAATATATTGAATCTGTAACTAAGGAAACAGGTGTTCCACAAGATAGTGCTTTAGGACTCGCATTATATTTATTACTTATAAATGATAAACATGCCATATACAGAAAACTATATATTAGGTTAGGCACTGTTGTTCTTGCAGTGTATAATCTCAATTTATAGACAAATAAATAGAATTAAAGACAGTGAAAGAAATACTTGTATGTGCAGTATGAAAATGTAACAAAAGTCTGAGAGATACTTATTGAGAGAGAGAGAGATGATTAAAACTGAACTGAGTTTGAATCATCACTGCTTATGACTTGCTCCAGATGATCCCAACTTGGTTGGCCAAACGTGCGTCGAGTGCAGTATAGTATTTTGGTGACTGCGTCAGTGTTGTATATCTGATTAGTCAATTTTGTTACAAAATCATCAATTTTATTTCCGAATAGTAGGTAAATTTTGTTTCAGAACGAAGACTTCATTTATAATTCAAAAATAATTTACATTTACAAATTAAAAAACTACGAGATAATTGGAATTACTAAGTAATGGTCATTATTATTGAAAAAGAGTTTCCAAATTACAGATGATTCTTTCTGAAGTACAGTCATCAAATTTATATACTGTAGATAATTTCTGAATTACAATGTATTAATATAAATTATAATCGAAGAGTTCTTAAATAAAATTGACCAAAATTGCTTCATTATGAAAAAATGTTGACATACAATTTATTAATTTCAACTATAATTATAATTGAAGAGTTCTTAAATAAAATTGACCAAAATCGCTTCATTATGAAAAAAAGTTGACATACGATTTATTAATTTCAACCATAATTTTTATTACAGCTGAGATTTTCTTATGCGATCTGAAAAACAGTTTTTTAAATTAATTACCCTTGATCATATCTGAATTACAATTTACTAATATAAATTATAATTGACTGTTTCCTAAATAAAATTGACCAATGTGAATTAAAAATGAAGTTTTCTGAAATGAAATTGATTTCACCAATAACAATTCTTCAAAATTTTAGGTTGAAAAATACTTCTCGCAACGGTTACCAAGAGCCAAAACGGAAAGAATCAACTTGCAACTCTTGTATCGATTCGAATCGGGCAATGCCTAGGCCATCGATAAGGCTAAGGCAAGCCATACACCAATTTATGATTATTATCGTCTCTCCGACTAACTGGACCTTATCTCAGTTATTTTATGGTCTCTTATGAATTCTGCGAATAATAAAAAGTAACGAGAGCGTGCTCGGCTCAGATCATCTCTTCCTGCATCATAGTTGCCGTCATAAACAACATAACGCCGTTTCCATATCTAAAAACGGATTTATTTACTGCTTCTACGCCACGGATCTCCTATAACGGACGGTATCGTATATGGGTTTCATTCTCGAGAAGTTGGACCGATCATTGCTGAATTGCATAACTGGCAGGTGCTTGGAGAGAGGCAGATAAATTTATAATAATCGGTCGCTATTTACAGGTAGTTAATGTACGCAGAGTCCTGTGGTAGTGCTTACTTGGCGTTTTTAGCAAACTATTTAATTGGCATAACTAAGCGCTTATTTGTCTAAAGATTTTTTTAATACATATAGGAGGAGCTTAATAATATATATAAATATTATAAATTAAACTGATACAAACTAATAAAACGTTAGTCCATAATACTTCTAGATAGATTCTTCTACCAATATAAATGTAATTCTCGAAAGATATAAAGACCTATTCAATAAGGGTATTGGGACATTTAATAAATTTAAACTTTCATTGCAACTAAAAGAGGGAGCAACTCCAAAATTTTGTAAAGCTCGATCTATACCGTTCGCTCTAAAATCAAAAATAGAAACAGAGATTCGGCGACTAATTGATAATAACGTTTGGATACCAACGGAATTTGCAGAGTGGGCAACTCCAATTGTTCCAGTTTTAAAACAAAATGGTGGTTTAAGGATTTGTGGTGATTTTAAAATAACTTTAAATCCACATTTAAAAATTTAACATTTTCCTTTACCACGAATAGAATATTTATTTTCCGAATTGCAGGGAGGTGATAAGTTTACTAAAATTGATTTATCAGCGGCGCATCAGCAAGTTTTGTTAACGGAAGATTCTAGTAAACTTGTCACAGTTTCGACCAACAAGGGTTTTTTCCATATGGAATCACTAGTGCACCTTCTATATCTCAGAATATTATGGAACAAACGTTTGTTATTCCAGGAGTAGTGTGTTTTTTAGATGACATTTTAATAACCGGTAAAAATAATCAGGAACATTTGGAACGATTAGAAACAGTTTTTAAAAGACTAAAAGAATGTGGACTTAAATTCAAAAAAGAATAATGTTCTTTTTTTAAAAATTCTGTCAATTTAGGCCATATTATTGATAAAAATGCATTACACACTTCGGATGAGAGAGTTTTGGCAATAAAAAAATACCAGATCCCATCCTCGTCGCCAATGTTGTATTTACTATATTTTGATACGAAATAATACAAGCACTTTAACTAAGAACTTATTTTAATTGTCGCATAAAATGAACTGCCCGTGTACATTATTTTCTTTGCCGTTTTTTTAGTATAAAAACTTTACTTTTTTTTTGCCATACACGAACAACTGCGTGTATGTTTGGTTACATGTATAACAGACCACATATAACCATTCAAGATAAACAGGTATTGTCCTAGATCTTCTATCTGTGGTACACTAATGAGGAGCAAAAAGTTTGAAACATCGGTGGTGTAGCAGCGTCGTTATTTCCTCTACGAACTTTCTGTTCTGCTTCTTTCTATACTTTTTATTATTTGTTCCAATTCAGTTTTGAGGAATCTTACTCTCCAACCAACTTGTGCGTAACCAAACGTTCACTCAGTACGTTTAAGACGAAATTAGCAATTTGTAAAAGGTACATAATTCAGTATTAATGCGCCCCTCGACTCCCACCTTCCCGCACATAAATCGCCCTTAAGGGCTACCGAGTCCAGGGCCATTCGTCTGCTAGGATGAAAAATCCATTTCTGGCGGACTTATTGATATCGCCCCTGGGATTTCGCGTAATATTCGACCCCGCAACTTATGATGCCGATCCGGCCAACACTTTAAAACGCATCAGTCAAAAAGTTTTTTGTGGCTCTTACACCGAATGGAGACGTGTCTATAAGAGTTTGTCCTGTGGGGCTACAGAGTGGCCCAAGGAACATAAATGATTCACCTGCTGAATATATGCCTTGCAATTAAATGCATTGATGCACTTACTGAATAATGTATCCGTTCGTGGTATAAGAAATTTTATAAAACGTTATCGATTATGTACCTATGGGAAAATTAAAGGTTGGAAGGTCAATTTGTTAGGGGACTCGACACTCGTACTATGAAGATCCCGACAACAACCTTCAAAGTCGACAGATATGTCTTTATGAGTCAACACGTATGATTTCGCATATCACGTCAGCCCAGATCGTCATTTATATATCAAATAAATCATTTTCTTGAATTAAGTCATGTGGTTATTTATTTATTTATTTATTGTAGTACACCATTCAACAGGCCTAACGGCCCAGTACTACAATGGGCAAATAAATTTACAATACATTTACAATAATATAACAAAACAATGAACATAATTAACATAATCAACATAAAACACAAAGAAATATAAAAACACTAAAATAAAAGAACAACAAAACCTAGCAAATAAAATTACAATATTATACAAGCATAGCAAATAATGAGTAAGAAAATCTAAGTAAAGAAAATAAGGTCAATATTAAAATAAAAGAAGCGGTTACAAAATTAATCTTTTTATAAAAGAAAGCGAACAAGAAAAAATATCGAAGGTCGAATGATTATAAATGTTACAGATATTGCTTAAAGGAGAAAATTTCCTGATGTTTGCCCGTGGAGTTGGCAAATAAAATAAATTTGAATGGCGTGAGGCCGTTCTGGGAACATGGAAGTGCAGCATGCTTACAATTTCAGCGCAGTTAATATGATTATGAAATAATTTAAAAAGAAAAATTAAGCAAGCAATGTTATGTCTTTCTATTAACGGAATAAGCGAAAATCTATAAAGAAGTTGAAAATGAGGAAAACCAATAGGTGAATATACTCCATCTGAACGAAAGGCAGCAAGTTTAAGAAAACTGCGTTGTACTATCTCAAGACTCAATATATATTGAATAATTAGGAGACCAAATAATTGAGGCATATTCAGCTTTAGAACGAAATAGAGAAATATATAATGTTTTAAGACGAGTTTCATTTGTAAAACTGCGCGTGTTCCTAATAACATATCCAAGAGATTTATACGCCTTGGCAGTTGTGTTTAACATATTATGTTTATTAAAACTTAACTTTCTGTCAAATGTAACACCAAGGTCATAAAAGGTCTCAGGTCTCAGGTCTAGAAAAGATGCTATTAGCAATAGAATAATCAAAATTTATGGTATTTAGTTTTGTAGAAAACGACATAACATTACATTTCTCTGAATTCAAGTGTAGATTGTTTAGTAAGCACCATTCATTAATAATATTCAAATTCTCCTGCAAATATTCGCAGTCCTATAAATTTGAGATTCTAATAAAAATCTTTAAATCATCAGCATATAGTAGACATTTAACTGTTAACCGACTAACTATGTCATTAATAAATAGGGTAAATAAAAGAGGCCCAAGAATCGAACCCTGTGGAACACCTGATCTTGATTTGTTACTGTCGATGTACCCCGAAAAAATCCATGCTGGAAGTCAGTTATTATGTGCTTCGTATGAACAAATATTGTTTCAGATAGTAACATTTCAAGACATTTTGCAAAGTTCACTAGAGTATCACTACATATTATTTAAGTTCATAGTAGTACGTACCCACCATGTCAAAACTGTTATTTTGAACTATTCAACCGACTCAATTTTTATTGTTTGTCCATAAACTAATGTATGAATAGACTCCATAGAGTCTAGTGGATAAGTTTGATTGATTATGTAAAGAACACTCTACATTTTCTACATAATAATAATATCTCCACCCCTCATTCTAATCGCAAGGATTAGCCCAAAAGCCTGAGACTTGTGTTTGAGAGAGGGCGGCATATTATTATTTCGCGGGCCGCATTTGCGCCCATTGACCAAAACCTTCATATGTTGCATATGTGTCAACTGTATCAACTTATACACATATGTGTCATATGTGTCAACTTAAGTCAGTTTTAAAATTAATGTTTCTAGTAGTACATAACAACTAGGAAGAGTTTATTAATAATTTCACTTTAAATATCAAAAAAAAAACGTTCTACCTGCTCTATATGATTGTTTTTATTAAACTGTTCCACCCTGTGCAGAGCTGTCTCGTCGAATATTTCGTGTTTTATCAAGTTTGAGAGAGCGGCTCCAGGGAGCGCACTGATTTGGACAGTAGCTGAGTGCAAGTCACCCCCGGGAGACTCTGGGACAAGTTATTGAATATTCCTGTCTATTCAGATAGGATCGGGCCGATATACCGATATCGGCTCTATGGGAAGAATATCTTGTTGTGCGCGGAATTATTGATGAGCCGCCTACTCAAATATTTAGAGAAAGGGTTTCCCTCCTTGAAATCTTTGGAACAAAACTTTATATGAGGAAACATATGTGGTGAAGCTCGACTGAACCATAAATATATACCACCTAAATAAAATATTCTTCCATGTTTCGCCTTTAAAAGAAACAAGATGAACGCTATAAATAGCGTTTGTTATTTATGGCGTTTATATTATTATTATATTGTTGCGTTTCTATTGTTATTACCTATATGTAAAGATTGGCTTCTGCGATTTTTAGACGATGAGTCAAGTAAGTCTGAAAATGTAATTCAGAGTATAATATTTTTATATGAAAATCCTGGAGCGGCTGTCTTAAACTCTACGGATTGTAGGCGATGGCTAATGACTGCTGCCTCAACATAGTTGAATGTAATTGTTTTGAAAAAAACATTGATCTCATTTAGATGTTCCAAGAAATATATAGAAAACACTCTATATACTAGTATTTCGGCTTGTTAGGCCTTTTTCAATAGAGTAAATGTCTATTAGACATAGAGTAATATGTCTATTGTATATGTCATATGTATTGTATTGTATAGAGTAATATGTCTAGGTCATAGAGTAATATGTCTATTAGACATAGAGTAAGAGTCTATTAGACATAGAGTAACAGTCATAGCTCAAATTAATTTGATTAACCAACGTCAATTTCCCATGAAAATATTACCAATACTAAACAAAGTGTTGAAATATTGTTCCTTTTAACGTTTATATGTCGTGTAGAAAATAGTTAAAGATAACCTTATTATTTACGTTGAAATAACGTCTAAAACCACTTAAGCTGTTAATTTTTATTATAAAGTTTACGTCCTTTTAACGTACAAATTGCACTTAAAAATTACGTGCCTATTTACGTTTAATTAACGTTAACAGTCATAGAGTAAATTAACTTTATTAATCAACGTCAATTTCCAATGAAAATATAACTAGTATTAAACAAAGAGTTGAAACATTGTTTCTTTTCCGTTCCGTTTAAATAACGTTCAAAACTACGCAAGCTGTTACTTCTTATTAAAACGTTTACGTCCTTTTAACGTACAAATTAGAGTTAAAAATTACGTGCAAATTTACGTTTAAATAACATTAACAGTCATAGCGCAAATTAACTTGATTAACCATCGTTAATTTCCCATGAAAATGTTACCAATATTAATCAAAGAGTTGAAACATTGTTTCTTTTAACGTTTATATAACGTGCAGGTTTAGTTAAATATAACCTAATTATTTACGTTGCAAAAACGTTAAAAACCAATCAAGTTGTTACCTTTTATTATAAAATCTACGTTTCTCTAACGTTAAAGTTAACCATTGAATTCTACTAATAAATTCACGTTTTTATAACGTATAAGTTAGACCTTACGTTGATAACGATTGTTGAATAGACATGTTCTTAACGTTTGATTGAAAGTAGGTTCTTAAACAACGTTGATTTTTTCAACGAGTAACGTTTATTCAACTACAGCAACGTTATATACACGTTAAAACAACCAACCTGTTCTCACTGGGAAGTATACCAAAACTAATAATAAGTGATACACACTCAACGACCAAACAAAGCTTCATAGTAAATTTTTTATAACAATATGAAAATCCCTAATTACTTAAAGAGCTCCAGAATTTCTACATAAAAAATGTCGTCTTCAAACGACCCTATAGATATTCTTATGGTTGGGAATCAAAGTGGTCACCCTTAGTCATAAATAATATCTCATCCCTTTAACGTTTTACTTTTGATTTTAGAACAAAATGTTGTTATAGATAAGTTGTAGTGTTTTTAAGATGGTTTGAACTTTATAATTTTATAGAGGGTGCTCTTAATAATACTCTACTCATCTATAGGAAAAACATCAAGTATGTTGTTTTATTTTTGGTGAGGTTATTCTCTCAATAATCTATTGATTTAAGGCTACCAAACGTTTCCTCCTGAGTACTAATACGACCCACAAAATAATAATACACCACTCCCTCTACCACTCGAGATGGCTTCCGTATTAGTAAAGTTAGTATTAGTATCATATAACTTTTAAGTAGTTAACTTAATCGAGGAGTCTATGCATATGAAGAAAATATTTTAGGAACGGAAGACCCAGAGCTCTAACACTTGCCTTCAATTAATCAATTTCGTGCCGCGTAACAAGTCAGGCCATTGCTTCCCACAAAACAATCAGCCGGTACCGTTACCTCTCATTATTTCTTCCTCAAATAATGCTAGTCCATTGTTAATTGTTACAGTATCATAAATATATGTACTGGCCGATTGTCTAGGCTATCTTCGTCGAGTGACACGCATTCTGATTTTAACAATTCCGAAAGGAAAGCGCTTTATTACTGTCCATAAAAAGCGACGATTAGGAAACTGAAATTAATGCAAATAAAATGTAAAACATGTGAAGCTCATTACCGCCGACAATTTGCTGATCTCATATTCCGCACGATGTACGGTGCTTTGTTCTGCCTGTAGAAGAAAGCCGTTCCTTGTCCGAAGCCGCCGCCGTGAACTCGAAACGGCTTTATGATTGTTTCGATTCCTTCTTTTAATTATACACGGCATTTTATGACACCTAGCCGAAGCGGTTGAGGTGCTCGGAAATGGAAATCAAAGGCCGAACGTGTATCTAGTAGTCTTATTATTATAACAGAACTTTAACCGTCATGGTTTCAGGGAAGGACGATCTACTGCATCTGAAGCAACTATAAATTGTATAAGATATTAAAGAAAATAACTAGAAATTGGAGAAAATCGCTCTCGGGATTTTCGTTCCCATTTCTAGCCAGGGGGTCTAAGCCTGCGGCCTAGGGGTGACAAAAGCATCTAGAATAATATTAGGTATTTTAAAGAAAATACATATTAAAGAAATTTTGTATCTGGAATGATGATGTAATTATACTAAACGATTTTTCTTAATATTTTGATGAATTGGAAGGGTATTCTATTCTTGATGGTACAATTTTATGAATGGGACCAAAAATATTGTAGATTTTTACTTTTGTAAGCTAACATGATGAATTTAAGAGACTGCCAAAATGAACGAATTAATTCCAAACTTTACGTGCAGAAAGAATAATGGCTACGGATAATGAAACAGAATAACTAGACACTATACTCGTACTAATAAATAATTGGAATTAAAAAGTAAAAAAAAAATGCCTCCAGTGTGACTCGAACTCGCGAAATCAGCATTATCACGTTTCGAATCCTACGACTTTCCCAATGTGCTACCGCGCCTGTTGTCAAAAGTTTACCCTGAGACGTTTAAGTAGTAACCTGTATGTGTCAACCTGAAAAAATAATTTTTACCGATTTTCTAATTGGAAAAGCATTTCGCTTCAGTATTTTGATAATCATTTTTTTTCTCGTAGAAAAATAACTTATCTGAAGTTTAATTAATTTGACAGTTTTCGTGGGAGGTGCTTGTCTCGTTAGTGCAATCTCACATCTCACAGAGAAAAGTTGAAAAGGACGCGACTCGAGATTTTCGAATACGAAATAGACATAGAAGGACTCGACGTACGGTCTCGAACAAAAATCTCAAAGGATTAGAGAAAGGACGGAACTTTCGCATGAAGCGGTTCTCAAAGCCGTAAAGTTAGAAAAAGGGTCTCGGGAGTCCCGCGAAAAGTCGGGATTTCTGCAGGCGTGACGGGACCATTAGGCGCGAGGACAAACGCCGGTGCTAGCCGTATCTCTCTCGCCGAACGGCGATCGACGAAAATTTTGCAGAGGTTTTTTGAAAAGGCGTTTAAATTGGGAAAACGCGTAGGAAACGGGACGAAAGTACCCCTACGCATTGAAGAAAAGCCGGGGGCGACCACCGGTCGTCCGCGGGGATAGCTCCACGATCCCTTCTCGGAGGAGATAACTTTGAAACTTCGTGGATTCGGCGACAGAATTTAGAGCGAGACCGAATCGACGCGTTTTAATATATATGGATAAGAAAAATATGTCTCATACATAACCCTCTGTTTCAACATACCAAACTTCTTTATGTACAAAAATATCATCTGAGGCCGGCATATTTAAAATCTGGGAATTCCCATACAAATTTTATGAAATGGTGGGAAAACTGTCGTTTATTAGTTATGTCGTTTAAAATAAAATAGAAGAAAAGAAATTAAAAATTCTACATTTTCCACGACCCACTCCGTACAATTCCCTGCTTTAGTGGCAGAGTGTGCGAGCCGTACAGCTGGTCAGCCCATTGATTGCATTCCTGATGAGTCCATCTGGCAAGTCGCAGAGACCAAAGGGCAAAACTGCCACCCTTCTCTACTCTCTCTCCGTTTACTTATTTCCTCGTTTGCTAATCAGCATCCTACAACAGCCCTGGTCTGCTCAGTTCCACCGAAACAAGCAATAATGTGCGATGGGATGCCGTCTCGTATTCTCGTCCCATAAAACGGTCCTGAAATAGGCTAGGTAGTTGTACAGGGTGATCGTCAACCACATCCCTAATTATCTGTGGGTACTTGTATTACAAAACCCTCATGAATATTTTCAGATATAGATGGATAGCTTTATAAAGACGTTTTCCAGTAATCCAATCAAGATACGGTAATGGGTGCCGAAACATAATAATATTCCGCCCCCTCCCCCACACAAGTCTTGACTTTCGGGACCTGCGGACCATTTTGAAATATTATGTCATTCGGTTATTGAGAAATGTCACATTTAATTCTGAAAAACATTAGTATACCGTACGTATTATAATTACGAATCTAAATTAGTTCCGGATATTCGTCATTACACACCGTGTATACTCCATATAGTATTTTAAGTTATAAGCTATTCTATATCTTCTATTTTTCCGAAAAACTCTTCAGTTTTTCGTAAATAAGCATTGAGTACAGATTTACTATTAAAACTTTTATATAATAATATTTTTTGCAGCATCATCATCCTTTTTAGACTATAGTTATCACCCCCTTGGTAAGTCTTGGTATAATATTACTTCCTATACTTTCCGAAACGTTTTGTGTACGGACTCAAGAAGTCAATAGCTCTTTACAGAAATAGTTTCAACTGAAGTAAATTGACGTATATCAGTACAATTCCATTTCAGGAAACTGCTCTTGAAGCTAATTCATTACTGAAAACCCTGTATACTGAATTAATGTTAAAAATTCTGACTTCCTCCTAGTCACCCTGTAATATTTGATCCATCCTGTGCTAGTGTAAGCCATAATTAAAAAACTGACATGTGTAGCATACATGATACATTCCTCGGAGCTTGAGGGAAAAATATTTTTTGATAATTATTAAGCAGGCAGGTGAATGTCAAACCATAGTTATCAAACTAATTGCCACTTAGAGCAGATTTGTTGGGTTTTATTTAATTACAACAATTTGTATCAAAAGGGGTACAGAAAGGTTTTATATGATACCTATAATTAATAAATATATCTACTAAAATAGGAACAATCTGTTTATTCTTCATTGATAAATATTATACCGATGTTTTAGATCTTGGAGGTTAATAGATGCATCTTAGAAGCAAGAGTATATTTTTATACATATATTCAGAGTATTATCATAGCGTTTCAAATCAAAATTAACTTAGGGGTATAAGTTAAGGGGACTTAAGAATAAAAAGATTTATATTTTTTATATTACATTCTGTTAACTTCAGATCTTAAATAGTACAAATGAAACATCTTGGATCTTTTACCATGCTGTCTAAAACCAATTCACTTTTTCCTAATTTACATACTGTCAAATTAATCGTCAATAGACACTTGCAGCGAATCATACAGATATATTTTATTTCTTATTCTTTTTAAAAGTCTCAACATTTGTGAGGTGTCAAAGGTCTAATGGTCTTTGACCTCTGAAAGATGAAATCTCATGAATTCATCAATTGAATCTTTTTATTCATATTCCAATCAAATTCCAATTGGATTCCAATAGGTGTGAAAGGTCAATGGACTTTGACCATCGTCGTTTTTGAGTTGGAAGTAGAATTGCATTTGTATCAGATTCTAATGAAAGTTCAATCGGATTCCAGTGGGTGGCAAAGGTCTTTGGCCGTCAGAGCTGCATATTAGTCGTATTAGAGCTTTGCTATAAAATATTTAGCAATATACAATATTCTAGATAATGTTAAACAATTTTAATAATCAAAACTGTGTTGTTATTCTTCATGTTCTTGCTGGTACACCATTTCTCATAATGAGGCAACAGTTTCATATGCCAGCCATGATTTTTCAGGCAAAAGAGAGTCCACCACATTTCCTGCTATTTCTTCCAGATGGAAGGTAAACTTTCATCAGGATCACCCATTATCTAAAGCACAGATGAGAAAAGTACTGTGTTAAAGTTTGAATACTTACTTGTAATACAATTTCAATTTGCAACTTATAGCAGTGTTTGACAGTAACTAAATAATTTGTTGATGGATTGTCAAGAAAATGGTAGCGCAGGTCACTTGCTGTGTTTTAAATACATAACTTAATGCACCTGTCGTTTCCAAAATACAAAATTTTAAATTTTTAGAAAAATATACTAATTTTGATGCCACCAGAGAAAATTTTGTATGCAATTTGGATCATAAAACACTGATTACGGTACACGCCGAGTTATCACACTCGGCTAATGCCTCGTCACGACTAGTACCGTAATGGTTGTCATATTGATCTTTATTACATAAATAACTGTTAAATGCTTTCTGAAACGAAATAACCTATAAATATTCTAATATTGGCAATACAAAGGATTTACTTCAGTCTTTAGATTATTATTTTTAATATATCCTGTAAAAAAATACATTTTTGCAGACTGCATCTCTTTCATATTCATATTGTTTTGAGACAGGCCAACTGAACTGAATTGCCTGTAGGACCTCCTTTCCAAGTACAAGAAAAATGCCATAAAGTAGTTACGAAAATGACGGCGAGCGAAATAATTTGTCTCGAGCACGACCGAGGGGGTTGGTGGGCAGGAGAAATAATCATCAACATCATTTAGCTCCCTTGTTCTTATTACCATTACTTTCGCTTAATGGTGATTGCCATTCTTCGATGAATCACTTCATCTGGAACTACGCCAGGCTGAGACGGAATTTATGGTTGATGGAGTTAATCTTTCTTACCGACTGAGTATAAGACGCCCAAATATTGAAGTGTATTAGAAACGTGTGTTGCACGACACTTTTTTATTGTAAAGACCTCAGTTTTTCAAGTAATAACTAATAAGCATTGATGGAGAAACTCTAAAAGATTATGTCACACAGAAGAACTATAAGAAATAAAAAGTATTTTGGATTATTAAATTTATGAAATTTGTTACGCGATAATATTTGCGAAATAAAGGAAGTGTTTACGATGTTGTCAATATGTAATGTTCTAATTTATAAATAGGAAAAATAATAAATATGAAGTAAGAAAAAGTACGTATTTTAGATTGTTTTCAGACACGTGACAAAAAATTCATTGGATCACGACTAATTTTATTGAGTTTGTATCATAAAATAATTAATGTGTTCAGTAAATGGCTGTAAAGTCTTTATGTCTTGAGATAGGGGTGTCTTATAAATATGAATTTGAATGTTTTTCCAAAGTTCGGCTTTCATCAGTCCATAAAACTTGAAATGGGAATTCAGAATTTTGACCGCACATATTCACCAACCAATTGCAAAAGACACTCCACCTTTCATAGTCTCCTGGATATAAATTGGGTAAGGGATATTTTTTTGTATGGGTGGAATTAATGTTTTTTGAGAACTCTAACTACTGTTGTTTGCGAAGTACCAGCTTTTTGGGCAATTTGCCTTGTTGATATTTCAGCATTATGGTGTACGCAAGCAAGAACATTGATTTCGGATACTTTGTCAATAGTACTGTCAATTCTATTCGGCTTTTTGAACGCTCCAAAATCTCTTAAATTTGAACACAATTATTTGAAAGTGCTTACTGATGGCTGCCGGCGATCAAAATATCGTTCAAAATATAGTAGTGCAGCCCTCGAGCTCCATTCCATTTTCACTAATAATTGTCTTTATAATGACACTAAGGTATATTTTAGTTGTACTCGATGAAAACTACGGAATGTTGATAATTATTATGACAGCACAATAGAAATAAGTAATCTCTAAACTGGAAGATTTAGTTTTCTCGATACATCAAATGAAGGGTTTTGGTATTACACTGTCTATAAATTATCAATATAATGACTAGGAAATATATAAAGTGCGTAACAAAAATAGTTGTGTCTGGTATTTTCAATACGCCTACGATATATGCGTAAGATGCAAGATCTGTGAATTTTTTTTTTTAATAAATTTTACGCAATATTTACCAGATAATGTAGGTATGTAAAATGTTGGTTTGTCGTTTTGCATTACTTAGCTTGTAGGTGTTTATCGGCCAATACACAATAAACAAAAAGCCGATAACCTTAATTGTATAAAATAATCCAAGACGACGTGTAAAATTAAGAAGGGTATTGGCTGATTTATCGGACCATTTTAAGTACCATACGAGACGGGAACGTCTCCGTATCTCAGCCGACGTCTCGGCAATAATAAATATGCCAACAGGAACATGATACCGTCGCATTAAAAGTAATTATAATAATAATTTAGCGGCATTGACATCCGCCGTAAGTTAGCTATGATATAAGGTGCATCGCAAACCCGTTCCTACCTGTAATGCTGAAATGAGTTACGTTGGTATATGCAGGAATAAAGCTAATTTTATCATATTTATGCAACGTATTAAAATAACAATAAACAGATAAATAAGATCTTTTAAATAGATGCAATAACGAGGTACGGCATTGCCGCATAGAATAATTATCAGAAATTCCTTTCGGAAGGCATGATGTGATAGTCACGTTTTCTACCTTACATCTGTGATACGTATATACACAGAGTGTTCTAAATAAACACTGTATGTTTGCTACGTTTCACATTATAGGATTCCCAAATTGTTATAGGTGTTTTTAAATTTTTTATATTATAGTAGGTAATGGTGTGTTCTGAAAGGAATTGAATTTTGTATTTTGTATATTATAGATGGTGAGTTTTTAGGTGGTAGTTAAATACAGGGTGTTAGTTAAACATTCGGAAAAAAATCAAGAGGTTATTCCTTGGGCTATTCTAAGGATATTTTATCCTTTGATGATTTTTGAAAAAGCCCTTTGTTGCAAAGATATAGGGCGAAAAAAATGTTAAACAAATAACAATTTATTACTAAAAATTACATATAACATTTCTGAACCTACAAGAATTGTTCAAAATGGCTACTTCCAGCTCGGATCCAACCATCCAATCTTCTCCTCATAGACTCCCGAATTCTTTCAAAAACACCAGGGTGGTTTCTTATTGAGTTACACCCAGCAATTATCCGATCTCTTAAATCGTCCACATCTTCCACTGGCATAGTATAAACTAATGATTTTAGATGGCACCATAGGAAATAATCCAGGGGGTTTAAGTCCGCGGATCGAGCAGGCCATACGTGAGGTCCACCTCGACCAATCCAGCGATCTCCGTATGTTGCTGTTAAAAACTCTGGAGCAACTACACTAAAATGAGGTGGTGCACCATCATGCATAAACCACATTGCCTGTCTTGTAGCCAATGGTACATCCTCCAAAAACTGAGGTAGCGTTTGTTCCAAAAAGTTGCGGTATACTTCGCCAGTAAGTCTTCCTGGTAGAAATACCGGTCCAATTAGCCAGTCACACACAATTCCAACCCAAACGTTCAACGAGAACTGATGTTGAAACCGATCTTCACAAATCTCATGTGGATTTTCGTCAGCCCACACATGGTTATTGTGGAAATTCCTGATTGCATTTCGCGAGAAACTGGCTTCATCGGTAAAAAGAATCAGCGTAAGTGGTTGAGGGATTTCAACCAATGTGTGCAAAAGTCATTGACAAAATGTAATACGTGGAGCAAAATCCGCAGGAAGAAGTGCCCGAACGCGTTGAATGTGGTATGGGTACAACAAATTATCTCTCAGAATTTTCCAAACAGTCCAATTACTTACATTCAAAGTATTTGCAATTCTTCGCGTAGAAGTACCTGGATCTTCTTTTATCATGTGCAGGACATTCTCTTCTACGTCTACCGTTCTTACATACCTTGGCCTGTTGTTGATGTTGGTAAGAAAAAACAACTCCTTTTTCTTACATGTCTTTTACTTGATACGTCCAGTGTAGTACGCCATACTTTTATTTCACCTACATTAATAATGTGAAAAATACAAAAATTGGATTTGCTGAAAATTTTTTTCGCCCTATATCTTCGCAACAAAGCGTTTTTTCAAAAATCTTCAAAGGATAAAATATCCTTAGAATAGTCCAAGGAATAACTTCTTGAAATTTTGACGCATGTTTAACTAACACCCTGTATATAATAATAAATAAATATTATAAGATATAAATAACTAAATAAACATATTAGCGACTCTATTAACGATATTGTTTTTTGGTTGTGATTTTAGTCAGTATGCTTTTCAGAGGGTATTATTACCAGCACATTCTCATGACAAAAAGGAATTATTCAAAGAGTCATCCCGGGTTCTTTATATAGAAAAGTGAGTCTTTATTTTTTGTTCGCAAATTATGCGTTTTAGTACGATTTTAGTCAGACTGCCATGTCTCTTAAAATGAAGGTCAGCACAAAAAATTCCTCGGAGAACCACCGGCATACCGTCAGCGTGGCTCCAAAGTGGTCCAAAGGGCTGTTATGGTCACGAGGACTTGTATTTGAATAAAAAAAATTTCCGCTTTTCCGAAAAGCCTGCCAATGATAAGTATACAACTTTTTGTTATAAAACTGCTGAAAAACAAAATGACATATCGTTTGCGTATGCCCAAGGACATATGCACAAATGAAATGAACATGTTGAAATAAAATGAAATGAATTTTGACGAAATTTTTATCGTATAAAAATATCTTTTGTATAATGCAGGACAATGGTTTGTGAACAAAGGACTAAACTTACTACTAAAATGTGTCCTCTTTCACCTTTAATAATAATTAAGATATAAATTTTAACTCCTGTAGGCCTCCAATAGGAGTTGAATTATGTGACAGTTTTATTATTATCTTCCGTTTATTGTAACAATATACATAGTTAACAGTGTTATGAATAGCTAAATAATTTTAAATTGTCGCACCTTTTTCACAAAATCCTTGATTATTAAAATCATGTAGCTGCTAGAACAGGTGCCAGAAGAAAACCTCAAGTTATTAATTAACAAGGTGTCCGCTACCGGCTTCCATTCATATTTTGCAAATGTAACAACACTAACAATATGTTATCATTAATTATTTTCACGATGTTGGGTATTCATTATTATTATCAATCTTTTGGAGGAAAGATAGGCAACTTTAAGACTCACGAAATTTAACTACATCTATCTGAAAAAAAGTCGTATGTACATCTGATTTAATACAGTGTGTCTCAAAATGATGAAACGAAGTTTCATATTTTTTTCTAGTTGAGAATAAAAAAACCAGGTCAAGTGGTATATAGAAATTACCACATTTTTGCAATATTTTCTATTATTAAGCGCTCACGTTTATCAGAGTGAAGTATTACGGCGCGCTCAAGCTTATAGCGCGAATACTGGTGCCTCTATTATAGATGTCTATCTACACTGGCTATTTTACTCCACTGAAATAGATAGTGCAGCGCTCGATCAGCGAGGAGCGTGAATAGTAGGGAGTGTTCAGTTATAATACCGTACTCGTTAAATGGAGTAGCATCTCATTTGATAGGACGATCAGCTCGCTTAAAATTATGTTTCATATATGTGTTATCATTTCCAATGTCTCCGATGGTTGCAAGGATTGCAAAATCCGTGAATTTTTTCCATTGAAAAAGATCTCTGAGAGATAAAATTTTTCCGGAAATTAATTTTTGTTAGTCCACAGGTTATGGAGGATTAATAGTAGCACTTGAGTCCCTAAAATGAGGGTATGAAAAATGATTTTTAGTCTATGAAATGCCTGTCTTTCCTCTACCTCGTACAGTTTTTCCCATTTAGTGACCCAGATCGCGCCGTGTGTCACGATTCCGATGTTCCTTCGCTCCTCTCTACAGTCCTGGTGGCGTTTACACCGCACCCTGCATTATTTAGCAGCACTCAGACACGGTCCACTCACGCCGCCGCCGTCCATTTACAATCTTTAATAATGTCTCTTTTATATTTCATGCCTAATCCTGTTTTATTTTGGAATGGACCCTGATGGGTCCGCAGCCCAGAGGTATACATCAAATCAACCGTGTTGGAAAATGAAGAGCAATCAGTAGATGGTAATGCTTTCCTGGAGAACATTGTACAGGGTGGGTATTTGCAGACCAGTCATCTGGAATGTCTATCACGTTACGTTTATGTTATATTATTTTCCTCTTATACAGTGTGACACATATTCATGGTCTCTTTCCCCCCTTATTCCCCCCCAAATAAACAATTCTCATGTAATTAATGTTTTTCGAAAACCAGTCATTAGCCTACTGATAAATGTATTAGTAATTAGACAAATAAATAGAAAATTATTAGTAAACGTAAAATATACAGGGTGTTAGTTAAACATACGGCAAAAATTCAAGAGGTTTTTCCTTGGACTATTCTAAGGATATTTTATCCTTTGATGATTTTTGAAAAAGCGTTTTGTTGCGAAGATATAGGGCGAAAAAAATTTTCAACAAATCCAATTTTGGTATTTTTCACATTATTAATGTAGGTGAAATAAAAGTATGACGTACTACACTGGACGTATCAAATAAAAGACATCTAAGAAAAAGGAGTTGTTTTTTCTTACCAACATCCCGTGATACTTCGGAGTGATTATTTTGTATATTTTTGTATGTTGTGTTTTTATAGTTTATATGTGTCGCATTTGTTAAGATTGGTTGACGTTTGGCTAGTTGACGTGTAAACGGTTAATTGTTAGTGAAGTCCTCTATCGTGGCTTGGAACTTTTGGACTTTTTGGATTTTGAACTTGGGACTTTTTGGAACAAATGATACCTCAGCATTTGGAGGATGTACCTTTGGCTACAAGACAGGCAATGTGGTTTATGCATGATGGTGCACCACCTCATTTTAGTGTAGTTGCTCAAGAGATTTTAACAGCAACATACGGAGATCGCTGGATTGGTCGAGGTGGACCTCACGTATGGCCTGCTCGATCCCCGGACTTAAACCCCCTGGATTATTTCCTATGAGACCATATAAAGTCATTAGTTTATACTAGGCCAGTTGAAGATGTGGACGATTTCAGAGATCGGATAATTGCTGGGTGTAACTCAATAAGAAACGACCCTGGTGTTTTTGAAAGAGTTCTGGAGTCTATGAGAAGAAGATTGGATGGTTGCATCCAAGCTGGAGGTAGCCATTTTGAACAATTATTGTAGGTTCAGAAATGTTACATGTAATTTTTAGTAATAAATTGTTATTTGTTAAAAATTTTTTTCGCCCTATATTTTCGCAATAAAGCACTTTTTCAAAAATCATTAAAGGATAAAATACCCTTAGAATAGTCCAAGGAATAACCTCTTGAATTTTTGCCGCATGTTTAACTAACACCCTGTATAATGATTTTTAAAGGTTTATAAATAAAATATTGTATAAAATATCTAGCAAAAAACACATTTAGCCACTCTACATGTTGCCCACTGGGCCTAATGGTCTCGTTGGACAATTTCCATAGTTGGATGATCCATTGTTATGTTACGATCAATATAAATATAATAAAATGCGTTGATGGAGATCAATAACCACCTACAAAATTCCAGAAATTGGAGCCATTACAAAAAACAAATTACTAACTAATAACGCCATAAATAAACAACATTTTTTCGTACAATTTTAAGATCAATGCACTTGGCATGTTCAGAACTAGCATTTAATTGTTTGCATTAGCAGCAAAGTGCTTCGTAACTGCTTCCGGCAATTGTGTATGTCGCTCGGGTTACGTAAAGTGGAGGAATCGCTCTTGCTTGAGCATGACGAGTCCGATTGGCCAAAGAACGCAACAATCGAGAAGTCTAAAATATATTTTACTGTAATTTATTAGAAAACACAATCGCGTGAAAGCTAGAATTCACTGATACCTTAATTATTTGTTTTATTATGAATCTAACGGAGAATATTAAGGAAGACATGTCCAGATTTAGATCATGCTGATAAAAAATTGATCATCTCACATGGTAGATGAGTTTGAAGCTTGCTTGCCGATTCACTGGGTGCTCAATGAGGGTGCTCAATTCATTGGTATTAATGTACAAAAATGCTCATATCTTTTTAATTACTTTATACAGGGTGTGTCATTAGTGGGTAATTGTTCGATTACTCACAAACGGTACATTATATGAAAAAACTTTCTATACGAAAGTTTTTTGGCACTAAATGTGCATATTGTAAAAATATTTTCAATTACACAGGACGTCATTGATTTTCCAAAAAATGCAAATAATTTTTTCCATTGACAGTATTTAGGACGGTAGACATGCAGCATAGGTGGAGATTAAATGTATGGGGGGGGGGGGGGGATTCTAGGCGGCCAGGTGCTTGGACCATATTTTTTTGAAGCGACTGTCAATGGAGAGATTTATTTGCATTTTTTGGAAAATCAACTTTTAAATTATCTTGAAGATATTCCTCTGAAAATCTTAGCAGATATGCGGTTGCAGCATGACGGTTGCCCTGCACATTACAGCGGTTCAGTAAGGAGATTTCTAAATAGGGACTACCTACACTACTAGGTGGATAGGAAGGGTGGACCCACAGAATATCTATAAGAAGAAGGTCATTCTCCTTGTACCAACATCGAAACAGCAATGACTTTTAAAAAGCGCCATCTAGTTGCAGGGGCCATGGAAGAATTGGAACTAAAATTAATATTTTGTTCCATGGTGTCTAACTCGGTAGATAATACAGTGAGTTAATTTAAAGGTGACCTTAATTGACCTTAAAATTGTTTATAATACTTGTATTTACATTTATTTATAAAAATATTTAAAATTACAAACACAAATTTACTAATAAGTAAAACCGTGTCTGTTCTTTTAAATATCAATGTAAATCAACGTAAAAGTAAAAAAAATCACAAACGTATTTAAATTTTTTATTTAATTATAAAAAGTACATCGACAAGTTTTTGTTTTTCTAACTCTGCCTCTATTTCTTTCATCTACCATTAAGTATTTAGTGTCTAGTTACTATTTGGCAGATTAGACTCAAACATATATTGCTTGGAATCTTTTGCAATCTGCCAAGTAGGTACGTGATATTTTATAACGGAGAGGAGAGGTAGTGAAAAATATAGGCGATTATGATGGGTCACAAAAATTTAAAAGCTATCTGAAATAGTATAAACATATTATGTTTTACATCTTTTGCTTTAACTACCAGTATTACATTAATAGCAAGTTTTGAAACTTCGCTGCTCTCAACATCCAGTTAGTCTTAAACAGACATTTATGGATATGGATTTTCAATGAAAATACATTATCTGCTTGCATAGTATAGAACTAATATTACTGTATTTCTTCAACATTACATTGTTTTCGTTGCTCGATAACTCTCTACTAACAGATTTAGATAGTTAAGTAGTGATTTCTCAATCAAATAATAAAGACATTGTAGAATTATTTAGACTAGAAAAATGTACTAATGTGTGTGTTTACGGTTTGCCTTATGTTACTATGCAATATGTAACATACACAACACATATTAACCTGTTAAAAAGTTGAAAGCAGGTAAAAGTGATTGTTTCAAATACCTTCCTATATACCATTGCAGAATATTAATTGGTATTACAAAAAAAACATTTTTTAACACATTAGCATTATAAAACCACTTAAAAAACTACTATTCTATACACAAATAAGGTTCCTACTTATTAACAGTGATAAGAACTTACGTGTCTATATTTTCTTATACGTGTGTGTGCAATAAAGGCACGTTTTAAGTATTGTTACTTTCACGCCACTAATTTCACTTTGTCATTACCAATAACCAATATGTAATGAATAACGACACTACTAACAAACTCCAAACAATGAAAGTAAACGAAACACTTTTTACACAATACACTGAAAATAGTTTATTTTGTCCTTGTGGCTTAAGATTAGTTACACTCTTTCAGGTGTAAATTGCAGGGTAGATTAAAATAAATCACATCAAATCATATCTTACTTCGATAGGTTAGTACAGTTTTCAACATCATTCAAGAATACATTTTTGCTACTGTTACACTGATGCAATGATATTCATAAAGACTTCTTTTTACTTTTCCAACATTTTGTTCGATATGTTGCATCAACTCATAATTGTAAATTAATACTGGAACTATACTATTCCTTTCGTATTATATGAGTCCCTCAAACAGCTAGCAATCCTTTGATTTACCTATAATTACATTAAAAAATGTTAAAACAAAATGATGCAATTATATTTTCAGTTATTTATTGAATTCAAATTAAAGATACATTAGATTGAATCGTGAAACTTGCTATAAGAATAATAGAAATAGCAAAAAAATCAATACCAAAACATTTTGATGTGCCTAATTTTATCAATGGAATAAAAGTAACAAGAAAGGAGAGGAGAAGCCTAGGTACTAATTTTAATTTTCTTAATTTTACTCAGTTATTCTTATGGAAAGCTGCATAAATCCAGCGGAAGCATTTAGAATAATTTTAGACAGGTTCTAAGATATTGAAAATCTACAAATTGAATCATAAGCTTCTTTACTTACATTGTAATAAGAATGTTTTATTTTAATTTAATTTTATTTATAATAATATCCTCCATTTTATTTAGATAAACACAAAATCCAGGGTGGGGGTAGACCGGAAGGCTTAGTGTAAAAATTTAAACCAACTTTTAAGATGAAAAAGAACTAGAAATTTTCCTTCCCCTTACCTCATACTTCGGTTGCAGGGGCAAAACAACCATGCTGCTAAAGCACCTATTACACTTGCACAACCCTGGGTGGACCTATCTCATGGTCTCCTCGGTACCCGGACCTTACAAAATTAGATTTTTTTTATGGGGATACACAAAAGATTTAGTTTACCGCACATCATCAACCATACGAGAAAACATGATGAACAGAATTCGTGGTGCTTTTGAGAGCATTTTGGAATACTGGATTTTGCATATAAAATGTACAGATTACACAAAATCGAATATTTATTTGACAGTTAAATAATTTCCACAACAAAATAAATTGTTTTCATAACTTACTTGACTATATGTAATTTGTAATTATCAGTTATGGAAGCAAAATTTTCAAAAAATCGTGAATATCTCGAAACTGGTCAACTTTTTGTATACCCATTTGAAAGGTATTTAAATTCTACATCTAATGCAATAAAAAAAATCAGGATGTTCCATTTAAAAAAAATGAGATTTAAGCAATTTAACATTGTGAAATATAAATCACGATAAAAATCACCCTGTATAAAATGACCAAATAATTTCAAGTGCAATATTTAAGGTATCCCTTGTGCTAACTGACACTACATTTTTTCCTTTTCACATTGTGTCATCGAGGAAATTTTGTTTATTTTCCAATGTAGTGTTACAAGGTTTTTTTCCATTAACTGTTAAATATCTCGAAAACGAAAAGAGATAGCAATAGGGAACCTTAATATAAATATGTTCATAGTGATCCTTAGATTTCAAAAATATAATAATATATAGGGTGTCGCATTTGAAATATCCAACTTGCACCTTGTCCCGACTTTTTGGAACACCCTGTGTAATTGAAAATATTTTTACAATAAGTACTTTTAGTGCCAAAAAACTTTCATATAAAAAGTTTTTTGATATAAGGTACCGTTTGTGAGTAATCGAACAATTACCCACTAATGACACACCCTGTATAATACTAGTAAACCCTGTCGAATTCAGAAAAATGATTCGAATTCAAATATGGAATAAAAAATATATCATTCCATTTAAATGAAACATATATTTGATATGGCCCCGGTTTATAGAGCATCCTGCATGACTATATTAAAATGTGCGTCCTCTTAGGCTCTATAATATCCTAAATATATTTATTTATTTATTATTATTATTTTTTTTTTTTGTTATTACGGGATAGGAGTTATGGAACTTCGTCACACTATTGGACCACCCTGTATGTTACGAACCGATAAACAAGTATTTACTTTTTGCTATTTCCTAACTTTCAAAGTTTATTGTAATTTTTACAATACTTCTAATAAAATATATCTTGCACCAGCCTATAAAACGGCTACGACGAACTCTGGTAACTCACTTATATGCAGTAAAAGTCCATCATACTACGCGTTTCACTTTTACTTTATGCCAAAGGAAATAAAATAGATAATGGAAATAAACAAGAATGATATTTCATGTAGTACGTTTTACTTCCAGACTCGGCCTCTCGAGAAGCTCCTCGCTTTAACGTCTCTCCTACTCGTCCCAGTTTTATATTCCGGTTGATAAATCACAGTTATAGAAATGATGCACCGGAAGAAACATGGAAGCGCCATACGGAGGCCAGCAAACGGCCGCGTCCGGTCGGGATTAATGAGGACACATCTCTCGGAGAAATGGGGATTTATCGTCGCATATCTGCTGCTTCATGAAGATTTATACAGGGCATGCTCTCCTAGGAGTCGCGGCGGACGCGGAATGCCGCTGCATCGGTACGGCGGAGGAACACCTGGACAAGGTCAGGGTTTGAGGCGGTTGGTTTTAGAAATTGAGGTAGTATGGTAGGGAGACGTTAGAAGCATTCTTTTCGAATTCGGGTTCACTAGGGGTGGCTAGTGTCCTAAGAATATCGCTGCCTCGCCAGGCCCGGATTATTTAAAATTACGAGTCTGAAATGGGGAACTAAAATAACGCAATAAAATAAAACACAACTTGAAATAAAATGGTCATACAGATATATGTTAATGTCCAGTAAATTTTGACGTCAGCAAAATTAACATCATCCACCGCTTCCGCCTAGTTATGTAACAAGGTCTATTGGAAACTGGATCAAGGAAAGATCAGAGGAAGAATGGTCGAAAGGGCCTTGGTCGAACGCAACTCGATCAATACTTGCGCTGACAGGTCACGGACATCTCAACAAACACCTTAACACTATTGGCCTTAGTGACACCGGAAGGTGCAGGTATTTCGGACACGATGACGAGGACTCCATTCAAATCCTCTGTCGCTGTGCCCGCCTCATGGTCAAGAGACTCAACCATCTGGATGCAGCATTTCTCCTGCCCCAAGACATTAGAGAGCTTCCCCTAGAACGGGTGTTGGCCTATGCGCATAGCACGGGTCTCTTCCAATAGCTCTCGACTAGCGGCAGACCCAATGAATCGAAAGGCCTGAGTGCTGCGGGTGACCGCGCCGCCTTTCAACAACATCATCCACCAAGAGGCTTACATGAGTAGAGACATGATAACGTTTTGTTGCAGACACCCTCCTTTCACCGGAGCCACTGTTTCCTCCAGTATAGATATACATATACGTATTAATCTTTCCCAGGGCATGTATCTAGTCTATCCAACTTGAGATGTTTTTATGTTAGATTTTATATCTTGTTAGTTAGATCTGTTAGTTGTTATCGAATGTTCAAACGAATTGTACTATTAGATATTATTTAAGCAATCAATTTTCAATTAAAACATTAAATGATTACTTGTAATATACCAAATACAGCTCTGCATATTGTTTACTAATTTGTTATGCAAACCCACTTAGCTAAATTTACGTATGAGTCGCTTGTCAGTTTTGACAAAAGTCTCACTTCAAAATGACGGTACCGATGCTATTTTTTACTATGAGAAAGTTCTTCCTTACTTATTCAATGGTTTTAGAGTATGGGGGGATGTCTGCTTGCCGTGAGTTTTTCATAAACTGTAATTAGTAGTTAGTTTTACGCTTCTAGTGATTGAGTTATGGAAAATGTCAATCCCATAACCTGCTTGATCCACATTCTAGGTGACTGTGTAAAATTCCCCGATTTAGCGGACAAGTTAGTTATTTTTCAATCATCGGGTGCGATGCAAGTGAATAAACTGTGTGATAATAACTTCATTGTTTCAGAGCTTATATTTTTCAATCATCGGATGCGATATAAGTGAATAAACTGTGTGATAATAACTTCATTGTTTCAGAGTTTATATACAGTGTGACACAAATTCATGGTGTACCCTTCTGTCACCCCGTATTTCTTTAGGTACAATTTGCGCATGGCGAAAGTCCACCATAAAACGCCACTTTTTGACATTAAATTACCTTTTTTCCGCTATGGAACACCCTGTATATTATTATATTTTTGGAATGTACGTCATTTCCTGAATATAACGATATTACCCACTTCCATTTCGAGCAAACAAGAATTGTAGGTGAGTGTTTTTAGTTCTTTTTTAAGAGTTTTGGATTTACTATTGAATGACTCCAATACTGATTTTAATTGGCTAAATTGATTTTTTTCTTAACTAGAGCTTTAATTTTGGACAATTTATGGACAATATTCCAAAACCCACCAAGATTTGGATTAATCGGCTTTATTTTGCTGCGAAAATGGCAATTTGGATTTATTTGGCAATTTAAATTTGCCTCATAATGATTTTGTAAGTTTTAGATGATTACTTGAAATTTGATTTTAATTAAACTTTGAAAGTATATTGTGTTACAAAACAGGGTTATCAAAAGTTTTGAAAACATTTGTAAACACGTACAGCCATGGAAAGATTTCCCCGAGGGATAAATCACTAAAAAAATTTGTACACGGAAATTCCCCCTCCAGTAAAAAATCCCCGAAATTTTTCAAAAATTCCCTGAAATACCCCCAAACGTTTGAAATTCGAAATTCTCCAAAATACTCCGCAATTCCCCATAGTAATTTGAAATTCTCAACAAAATAGTTACCCATTATTATGTGCTAGTGAAAGACAGACACAAATTAAGGTTTTGTTACATTTATTTATGCCATATTAAAAACAAATAAAACTCATATATACCATAGTATATTACCAACAACAAGACATAAAACGTTCTTTGGTAAAAAATAAAACTCAACTAAGGTAAAAATATATTCATTCATACAAGAACTATCTCAAAAATATAATATAAAATATAGAACCCATCACAAAACATTTTTAAGACATACCCTATACCTAATCCTGTCAACAAATAATGTTTTCGTAATTTAAAATAATGAAATCTAGCAAAAATATAACGTAAAATATTATACTAAAAAATGTCAATTAGGTATAACAAAATCAGTGGCGGCTGGTGAAATTTGGGAATGGGGGGCATAGGGGGAAAAAATGCGCCGCAGGCGAAAATTTTACATTTTTCAAGGTCAAACACCTTAAAATTAAAAATTAGAAATTCGTAGAGCAAAAATATTTGCTTGAAGAAATAGGTTTCGTTAGGCAAATATCCCATTTTTAATACGATTGACAGAAATATGGAAAAATTATTTAAAATAATATTTAAATCGGTTCAAAAAAAGTATACATGACAGAAAAATGGCAAGCGAAACTTCTGTTTTCTACTAGACAAGAAAAAATACAGATAGATAAAAAAAATAAATAATAAAACCCATTTAAGTACTTAACCCAAACTCATAACAAATCGGTGTGCTTACCTTACAATCTGCAACCACCCGCTCGTCCATCGAAAACTAAACTTAGTAACTTTTAAAATGAAACTCCATTCTTCTTGACTTATCATTTGCAAAATGTTCGATAACTTGTTGGTTAAAATCAGTCATAGTGTTTACTAAATTTTTCTCGATGGAAAGCATTGCTAGAGCACATAACCTTTCTTGTGACATCGTGTTTCTTAAAAATGTCTTTATTCGCTTAAATGTTGAGAAGCAGCGTTCACTTTTCGACTGTAGTCATAGGAATTGTGCACAATATAGTTAATAGTTCAACCGATTCCGAAAACGTAAGTAAATTTTTTTATTTAATATTTGTAATAAAGCAACCGCACCACTATGTTATATGAAATCATCTTTAGAATACATTATATACAGCTCATTTTTTAATTTTGTAATGTTGATCTTTGGAAATAAGGCACACACTGTTTTAATATGTTCCAGAGGAAAAACTATTCTATAGTTGTTAAATTTCTCCTTTTCAAACAAATTGGCTATAGTTAAAAAATCAGTAAATTGAAATCTCTCACGTAGGTTCATTAATATGATGGGGTATTCCCATCTCTAGTACTCTGTACCGTCTGGTCGACGGGGCAGCGCCCATTCAATGACGTAACAGAACGCATTAGAAAAGACGTGCTAGAAAAATAGAAGCTGTGTATCCTTTTCTTGCGCATGCAAATAGAAAATAAAAAAGAACAGGCACACAGCGGCCGTGCCCAGCCCAGTGGACACACGAATCACGAATTACTACACAGACGGTGAAGCGTGAAACGGTCTAGACGCTAGACGGATATGTATGCACCAAATGATTCAATATTCATGATGAAAAATTAATAAAAAAATCCACCCCCCAAATTATAATAATTATAAAAGTTTATAAAATATCACAACATTCACAAGTCTTATGTGCTTACGCATAGGGCACGTGCCCTTGTGCCCATTATGACTAGCCGCCACTGAACAAAATATATATAAAATACCTTGAAATTCCCCAAAATACCCCAAAATTACCCGTAATTCTTTGAAATTCCCCAAAATTCCTCAATTTTTCTCAAATTTCCACCTGCTTGTGCACTAAAATACCCCAGTGATTCGCCCTGGGATTTCCCCCAAAATTATTTAATAAAGCTGCTTAGAACTGTTTAGTTTAATAAACTTAAGAACGACAAAAAAACGAAATACTTGTTTTAAAAATACTTAATACGAAATACTTAATTTGCAAAATCAACATAACCCATCATCAACATAATCAACATAAGATGATTAAAACTAAATCATCTCCAGATGATGCCAACTTGGTTGGCGAAGCGCGCGTCGAGTGCAGTATAGTGCTTTGGCGTTATGTGGGAAACTACGTCAGCGTTATATAAACGCAAAAAATATCCTAAATCTCCTTTTTGGAACCGAGGTCACGGACCCATCGGTAACCGCGTCAAAGTAGCCGCCTGCGTGATATCTTTGTGGTTAGTTATTTATTTATTCATGAAGGCAACCACCTTTAAATGTTCCAGGCATTATTTCTGGCCACATATAAACGATACAAATATCGGAATAACAGTACCGCGATTTGCAATCCAAATGGCGCGAACTGCCTCTATCTAATGATTGTTCTCCAATTGACGCAAAGCAGCAACTTAATATTCCCCGACCTTTAAAATATCCGATGATGTATTACGTGAATACAAAGAGGGCAATTTGAATGATTTGCATCTTCTCGAAATAGGAATCTCATAAATAATTGGAGATGTATATGAAATTTTTAGTCACTGGGAACAACAGAGCGTTGACCTGGGCCGCTCCTAGATGTAAATGGCACGCTTGAATAAAGCGATTTTCACCTAAAACATGTTCAATTATAGTGTCCAGGGGCGGATGGGCCGGCTGGGAGTTCGGGAGAATTCCCGAAGGGCCGGTAGCCTTTGGGGCCGGTCCGACCCACTGCGATTGGCGATTCAAATTATATTAAATTCTTTTTATATTAAATTCTTATTTGTAATTTACTTTTATTCTATTTAGGTACATATTTTTGGTTATATTACCTATATTTTGGATTTTGGTTAGTTTTTTAGTGAAATAGGGTCATTTCTGTTATGTTTGTGATCTGAACTAAAGTTAGTTTTAGATTTTTTTATTTTTTTACAAATGTTTTACCAAAGAATTACTTAGCTGCGGATTATTTTGTTTGTGATATTTTAATCATGTTTTGATGTTAAATTTTTGGGTTTGTAGTTTTTTAATAAAGTTTTTTTGTTGCAATATCTAGTTCATGCAATAACAATTTTTTATTTTTGAAAAAATATAATTTTGTTTTATATGTTGACTTTTTATATTTGTTTTTTGTTTTATACAGTGTGGCCCATTAATAACCAGGACGCCCTTCTAAAAAAAGTGTGATTCAAATGAATTTTTTTTATATATATTAGCCACCTAGGAGTACTTGTTGTACATATTACGATGGTCCAGCTGCTAATCATCAACCTACTACGATTTTTTTTTCAATCAATTTTTTTTAAATTACTTTAGGCATTTAGGGATATTATAGGGGACTACTGTCAAGTATTGTTTTAACGTTATTATTAGTTTGTGAAGTAAGTAAAGGAACAATATTCTAGATTAACAATAATTATTAGAGTTTCCAATGCCTGCTATATCTTTTAAACGAAACCCAAATTCAATAAACTTGAAACATTTAAAGGCTCTATAAAAGAATTATTCTTAGATACAAATTGAAGAAATTTGGGGTTTTAAGTGATGGTGAAGACAATTTTTTAATAAAAAAATCACTAAAGTAATTTTCGAAAAAATTGATTGAAAAAAAATCGTAGTAGGCTGAGGATTAGCAGCTGGACCATCGTAATAGGTTCAACAAGTACATCTAGGAGGCTAATATATATAAAAAAAAATCATTGGAATCGCACTCACCAAACATTTTTTAGAAGGGTGTCCTTATTCTTAATGGGCCACACTGTATTTGTAACTATTTGAGCATGTATTTTCAGTATTTTTTTTATATTTGCGCTATTAAAGTTTTAAATAATTATTGGACATTTATTTTTATCGGATAAAAAAATCCTCTATTAGATTCAAAGTAGGTATGTATATTGAAACAAAAAACTTTTTGGCTATTATAGCAAAACGGGGCCAAGCCGGTACAGATTTTCCCGGGCCGGTTTACCCTACCCCATCCGTCCCTGATAGTGTCCGGCCAAATTCGGTATAGATAGTGACTGATAAGTAATATCAGAGCGCTATAATCACCGCATGAAATAATCTTTACCCGATAAAATGATTGCGTATAGAAATCATGATCATCATAAATCATTTTTCAGAGTCATGCGTTGTAAAAGTTGATAAAATGACAAGAGATGATGGGTATGTTCATGAACTCTATACAGGGTGTCCCAATGTGAGCGTATAAAAATTTACCAGGGGCTGAACCAGACCAAAATAAGAATAAAATTCTTATAAAAAAAAAATTCACTGACGCACGTCTAACGACTTACAGGATGTTATTTTGGAAAAAAAAACAATTTTCCGTAATTACTTAAAAACCGTTTCGTAGATTTTGGTAATTTTTGGGTGACGTGTACATCTATTAAAGGTCATTAAAACTACATGGTGTTTGTTTAAGTCTGACACCTGTGGTGGCCTAGGCCTACGCTTCCTTATGATTTAGTCTTCATAACTCTTGCATATTCTACTTTTTCGTGAATTGACTAAGTTTTCCTTAATTGGCTACCGATTCTGAACAAAAAAGGCGCTCTTGTTATACAACTCTAAAATCAACCATTTTCGAGTAAATTGAGTGTAAAGTACCGACTACCTTGCTTTATACAGAAAAATACATGCAAAGGAAGTCATAAGGAAGAGTAGGCCTAGGCCACCACAGGTGTCATAATTAAACAAACACCATGTAGTTTTAATAACCTTTAATAGATGTATACGTCACCCAAAAATTACCTGACGGTTTTTAAGTTATAGCGGAAAATTGTTTTTTTTTCCAAGATAACACCCTGTAGGTCATTAGGCGTGCTTCAGAGAATTTTTTTATAAGAATTTTATTCTTATTTTGGTCTGATCCACCCATTGGTAAATTTTTGTACGCTCACACTGGGACACCCTGTATAAGATGGACTATGAGTGGTGTATTCGAAAAAATAAGCAACGTAATTGGCTAAAATCAAAATGTTAACGTCGAAAACATGCTCACTTACATGTCGACAACATCCCAGTTTTCGGGCAAGTGGCGTAGAAATCGTGTTTCTTGTAAGCAACTTATATTTGACGATTAATTGCGAGCTCATTTTTTACAGTGTTTGAGTTTTTTGTTCGATCGACTTTAAGTGTTTAGAAAAAGGATAGGTAAGTGTTTAATTTCTAATAAAGTGGATACTAGAAGCGGATGGTTCTTTATAAAACAACGTGAAAATAATTATTTTGAGAAAAACATTGATCTCATTAATATGTTTCAAGAAATATATAGAAAACACTTTATATACTAGTATTTCGGCTTATTAGGTCTTTTTCAATAGAGTAAATGTCTATTACTAAATGTTTCCAAGCGCGTTTTAGTTATTTATCTGTTTACGAGTACCTACCCCGATTGATCCTACCATGTGGTAAAGCCCGAGTTTTTAGTACCATCTAAGAAGGGCGAAAGTGTAAAATCTATCTGATCATTCGTAATATAAAGATTTATAATTAAATATTTTTTAATTTCTAATTGCTCTAACAGATCTAAGCTCTTTCCTTTCTTTTCACGATGCAGTACCTTTACATTTTTCAGATCTATAAAATAATAAATCCACGCAGTTAATTTGGTATACTCCCGATTGTTTTAATTTATTACCCTTTCTTTGTTGTTTATCAAAATCGTGCCAATATTACGCTTGTTGAAACTAATCGTTTTACACCCATTTCGTTCTAATCTGTGAGCTATTTTTTCACTATAATCTAGAATGTGATTAATATAACTATATGTGGCTTCTTTTTCCCTAATATTGTAAAACTCGCGTCGAATTAATTTCCTCCTTTTGTTTTTTATCATCTTATTCTATTAGTTTTTCTTTATATCCGTTGTTTCTTGCAATTTGTTTGATTGTACTTAATTCTTTTTCAAAATCTGCTTTTCCTAGCGCAAACATTAAAAGTCTATGTATTAATCTATGGAAAAGCGATCTATTTTCGAAAATCTATTTTTTATTTAGTATTTAGTAATTTAGTAACATTTAGTAATAAACATTTATTTTATTGAAAAAGGTCTATTAAGCCGAAATACTAGTATATACCTAGTGTTTTCTACATATTTCTTGAAACATTTAAATGAGATCAATATTTTTTTAAAAACAATTAGTTTAATTTCTATTAAATTTTATTATAATAATGATTTTATTTAGACATAATTCAAAATATGATTCGTAATATTACACAATTTTATACAAAACTGAAAACCACTGATGAAATTTAGTTAATTTATCAAATATTTATTTTATTGCATTATTATGTGGTTTTTTGGGGCAAACTTTGGAAGTTTGCCTTGAAACTACACTTTGAATATTATTTAACTTGAATCCTACTTCTAGTTTCCTGTTTTTTTATTATTTTACAGGTGGTGTAATCCCAAAAATGACTACAATAAATCATGTAATTCAAGTTAAGTTTTGATATACTAGAACTTCATAAACAATATTAAATTGTTAATATCATATTCTTACAAGTTTTTTTTATGATAAAATTAACTAATCATTTTCTAAATCACTTAGTTAATTGATATTAAACCTAATTTTTATGGCCTAGTCACTTTTTTAATCATATCCCACTGCCTTTATACGTCAATGAAGTTGTTATGAAATATAATAAGTATATAATATATATCTAATAAATATATATAAATACGTATTTTATATAAAACATTCTGCTATGTTCTAATTAGTGGTAATCACTTGGGTAAAAGTATAATATATTCAGGTACAAGTTCTAATCTTGATAGTTCAACTTGTTTAAACACCAAATATATTCAAATTAAATGAAATGAATATTTTACAGTTTTTTATTTGCCTGGTGGAAAAAACATGATTTATTTTGGCTATCTATAACTTATTTTTTATTCAATTTGGTTCATTTACACTCCAAATGGTTAGTAAAGGATAACGATTTGTTATTTTATTGTTAAAGGTGTTCAAAATGCAGCTGTACTGGAGAATAGAGCGTATTGCTAGTAGGATGTCAAATTACAACGGTTTTTCAGGATTTTCTAACCTGCAGGAAATATAGTTTTTCGTCTGTGTTTTGTAGGATTTCAAATTATTCAGCATTGATTTAAACTAGACCAGTATTAATAAATCAAGACATTCTCAAGCCACGCAAGAAGAAAACTGATCCAGTTGGCCAGCCTGAATCAGAATGACAGATTATGAAAGACAAAATTCTGCTGAAAAGAACTGTCAGCAGGACAAAAACTTAGGTTGTGTTCCAATATTATCCGAGACCAACCAGGATTTCGGTTAACCGAAAAATTGGTAAACCTGAAAAATGTGTAATAATGAACTGGCTGGTTAATCAAGATGGATGATGAATTGTTTTTATTGGGATTTATTCAACCTTCAATACCTTCATATTCCGTGTTTAACTATTACTCTAGTCTCCAGTCAAAAAATAAATGAAACTGCAGATAATTTGGTATATTATAGTAAGATATAAGTAGCTTATAAGTAGATATAAGTGAAGTTTTCAGTCGACTTGGTCAAGTGGACTACAGAATACAATACAGAGAAATAGAATTTATAAATATTTATTATAACTCTTAACGCAAGAACACCACCCCATCTGCCTTCACTATCTAAAGAAAATATAATTAAAATCGTTGAGAGAATGGATTTTTCTTCTCTCAACGCTAAAACCTAACCTGCTAAATCTTCGGTTGACCAATTGACCGCTCGCAGAGCATGGTCAATATTTTGACGTTTGGTTAACCTTTTTCAGGTGACCACAGTTCCAAAATTAAACAATTTTCAGGAATTTTTATTTAATGGATCGCTTAACCGGGATTTTGGTTAACCAAGTTTAATTTCGGAACACTCTCTTGTCATTAACGGTTGTTGTCAACCATAAACACCTTAAATCTGGATATAGTGCGTACAATGACCGCAATGGGACGCTAATCATTCCATTGTAAATGAAAACTTCCACCTTTCACAAATAAAACACATCGTGCGGAGATAACCAAATCGACAACGCTGCGTCCGATTTCAGATTTAATCAGTATTTTCCATCGGATCTCTAGGAACGTGTAGACATGCCAAGCGGGCAATGTTAAGTGTTTTTGTGAGGTGTGACGGACTGGCCTTGATTTCCTTAATGACCCATATTAAATTTTCAAGAGAGTTATCGGGTTTATCAAGATCTCCCGTTGCAGATAGTGCCACGGGGACATTAAATGTTTGAATGAACAAACATTTTGTAGAAATATTGTTCGACAAGTTGGAGTTAACGACGAATAGGTTCCAGGGTACAATTTTACATGTCAAGGTGTTTCTACAGTATGAGGCGAACGATGAAGTTTACGAATAAACACCAATATGCATTGAGGTTAAGTTTTTGATCGGCATAACTAATCGAAACAAAATCTATTTCTTTATTTGTCAGCTCTGATTTCTACGAGTATAAAAAGTCTTATGATATACAGGGTGTCCCACAGTGACGAAATATTAGACATATTTCAGAGACTACGCATTAAGTTTTGAAAATTTGAGTGTTTTCGGGAGTGCTCTTCTTAACTAAAATAATATCGTCTTCCGGTTATACCAGAAGTTGATTTCATCTTCGTTATTTTAAATGGAACACCCTGTATATTATTGCAATTTTGCACTCTACATGATATTCTAAACACATTTCATGTAGGATGTCCCATACCTATCTTCAACTGTTTTTGAAATATTGACAGGTGAATATTGACATTTTTCAACTTTGACACCCTGTAAAATCTAAACGGTTTGAGACCAAGCAAACGGTTTGCACATTCCTTTCTTTACTTTTCATAAGCTATCATTTGATACTAATATTAGATTTATCCAAAAATAAAAAAATTTCGATTAAATTTAATCTCTCTTGGTTAAATCTCAAGACTAAGGGCCGCCTTTCCATCTCTTTATAAAGTTGCTTTTAACTAAAAGAAACTTAAAGTTAACAAGTGAATTTATCTGGAAGTTAAAAAATTGCGTCTTTTAAACACAATTTCACTGCTCTTTTGTAAAAAGGCTGTTTAATGATATTGGCAATACTGAGTAGATAAGAAAGTCTATATAATAAAGTGACATATAAAGTCATATATTAAAGATGAAATGCGTCAACCATAATCAACAAAATATGTCAATTATGACAACATTACCTAAACATGACAACATTAGCTAAATATAACATACTGTGGCCATAACCAACTATAACATTTTTTAAGTTCCAGTCGTTTCTGGGATCTCTAGTTTAAATTTAATATTCAGAAGTGTAAAAATGTCTTCCCAGGATGATACAGTAAAAAACTTGGAACCAAATTGCCCAAGAATTTCAGGCCCTTGCTAGTACAAATCGTAACAATTCAGTCCTCATTTCAAAATATGATTCAATAAAACATGTCATAAAATCTAACAAATACGTAGATATCATTTCTTTTTTATTATTAATATGTTAATGTGATGCCGTAAATGTTGCTCGATTTTTTCTGGACCATTTAACACCGTTATTTTTGATACACGAAATCTCCTCAAATTCTTTATCATCCCAGATGTTCAAATTGTCTATATGAGGCGTTACAGTATATATTTTTCTTTCGGGATTTGCAATATTTACCATGTTTATAATTTCATGATCTAATATTTCTTCTTCAAAATCAATAATGTTTTCCATTATAACAATATATTTTTTGACGTTTTATTAATCAAACTGTTTACTAACACTCAAATTGTAAAATTTCTGATATTAGAAATCTCTTTTTAACAACTTATAGGCCAGTAAAAGTGACCGATAAGTTAAAGAGCAGATAGAGAGCAGAGAGAGAAGACAGGATTTAATTTAAAACACAGTGAAAAGACCCATTGTGTAGTTACATGGAAAATAAATTTAAAATGATGTTTATAAGGAGATGGAAAGACAGGCCCTTAGCTTCGTTAAATTTCTCTCTTTTCAAAAATATATAATATGTTACTGTTTGATTCAGGACTTTTCCACATATGCCAGTTTAAAACTATTTTTGAAAAAGCAGGAGGGAAATTTATGACGGAATTCCGATTCGTTGCAGTCTTTCTCAAATACGCTCTACTTTTGGCCCACTTTTTAGGCCATATCTCCCTTATTGTTAGAGATAGACCCATAAATATATGATCGTATTCATAAAAAAGAGTTCTTAACAAGTATGTAAAAAATACAAGGTGTCCCATTTAAAATATTAAAGTTCATATCGAGTTAAAGTTTTTTAAAAAATTGGGTATATATAAAATAACGAATTTATGCACTACTTCAAGAAAACACTGCGAATCTTATGAAGAGATGGAAAGTGAAGATCCTCCGACCTATATTAGGCAGAAGGGCATAAAAATAAAAGCTCCTTGAAACGTGAGATCCAGTTTAACCGACGAATCCTTCATTTTCCCACAAAACCTATTCTAGCCTCTGTCCGATTGTTCGTATGAATATGATCCCCCTTCCTTCCGCTATTCCTCTTCACACGATATCAACACACGGTAATTTCCTGCGTTATTCGGCTTCTTTACGTAATTATGCCCGCCAGCATGCCTCACTAATTATTTTATTGCACTTCTAAGGATGTAACGCCTTTCGTTTTAAAATATTCGCGTCATAACGCCCCGTGCAGCGTAATAAAATAATTTCTAGATGCTATCTGCAAAGCGTTTTACGATTGGAAGAGTAATGAAACGCTATTGCATTGTCGATGGTTCGCTCTCTTTGACATATTTTCGCATTAACCTTGAAACAGTTTGAAAACAGGTTATTAAAAAATAAAACAATATTTTTTGCGTTATTTTCTAAACTATTTTCAATCCTGTGTGTATTTTTTTTTTTAGAAAATATTCATTAGATGGCATACCAAAGATTCGTATTGAACTATACCTGAATTAAAGGTGTACAGGGTGACCCAGTTAATATTTTTAATTTTATTATTTTTTACATATTCATAGATACATTAAAACAGCTCTGTATCTTGGTGATTCCAAAAATGAATGCGCCCTCTGCTTGAAAATATTTGAGCCTACTTAAAAGGTAATTTTTGGAGGCTTATTGCTGATATAATGATAAATAACACATATTTGGGTTTGTTTAACGTAATAATTTAGTGGTGCTTGTAATTTTTTGGTATTACGAAGTTAAAAACGACGTGGTTAGTATTTGTACATCTTTATTTTTACATTTTAAAATAAAATGGCATTCAAAAGAAATCAGCACAACACAAACTGCCGTGTTTATTGGTGTCATTCCACAAAATGTGTCAATAGAAGTGTGTAAGATAGAAGATAGGTAGAACTTTGGCCCTAGTATAAGAAACTGTTTCTCATTCATTTCTCCAAACATATCGAGAACGTCGTGCAAAAGGCACGACGGGTCAGGGGGATGCTGTATCCCATGCTCTGCTCCACCAGTGGGCTCAGCCTGAGGAACAAGAAAACCCTCATCAAGACCGTCATTCAACCCCAGATGACATACGCGGCGACCGCGTGGGCCTACGCGGCGAAGACGCACATTCGAAGACTTCAGGCTGTGGAAAACATCGCCCTGAGGGTCGCAACAGGCGCCCCTTACTACTTGCGCAACACCGACCTATACCGGGACTTAAAGTACGTCCCAGTCCTGGAGGTCCTCAGAAGACAAGGTGAGAAAACCTTTGCACGAGCCGAGACGCATAGCAACCCACTAATCCGGAGAGCCGTAGATTATGTACCCGACGTGGCAGCTAAGTACAAGCGGCCAAGGCTCCAACTCGTGGACCCAGGATAAGGTATAAGGTAACATTTCAGATTCCACCTGGAGCAAGAGTAGGAGACTACGAAGAGACATAGACGACCCACAAACCTCCCTCGAAGTCGCGGCCGCTGACTGCGGTCGCGGGTACACTTCGATATCCACTTCCCTCCCCGACACCCACTAATGGGCCATTTGGTCCTTTAGAGGTGCATCTTTAGGCTACAATGCCAATCCTGACCCCACCTAACCACAAATCCCAGGACGGGAGCTGCAATTGCCGCCCCCGCCCATGACAGACCACCCCCGGGGGTTAACATGCCGGCGAAGAAAGAACATCAAGACAGAAGAGCGCCAGAAGATCCTACCCGGTCGGCAGGGTAGAGCCAGGACAGGAGGAGATCCCACAAATCGCCCACACCTATCACTCTTGTGATCGGGGTTGGTTAGGGATGGGGTCCACCTCTACGAGGCCGTCCAGGCCTACAGAGATGAGGAGGGCAAAGAGTGATAGTCCCACTCGACCCCGAATCATACAAGGTCACGTTCACAGCCAAGAATATTGGCGCGGGGGGATTTCTCCAAAAGGCATGTAACAATTTAATACCAGGGAACACATTTATTTACACAACATAACCACTTTGTTGTAGTTTGTCTATACTTTTCTATTATTAGTCTTATAACAACAGAATAATTTTAATTTAAACATTATTTAACAAAAAACAAGTACTAATATGATATTACCATACAGTTTATCACATTCATTTTAGCCCAAAATGTATGTAAACAAAAACTAGAGTACCTGTTTCAACCCAAAAAATTCATATAATTAGCAATGAAGCAGTTATGGGACGTATGACTGCTTTTACCACTATTTTTATCTTTTATTTCACCATAACTAGCACATGAAGTCACTATACTTATGGCAGTTAAAGCTAAATTGTTAGATGATGTGATATGAAATGCAAAATTTTTACTCGTCTACCTCCATATTTGTTTACAATTTGCAGCGCCCTCATCGGTAATTTGAATCGCCAATACTTTGTTAGATCTCGTCTAGATGACGCATTATACTCATAATATGAAGTCTCATGTACATACAGTGTTCATGCCTCAAATTTAAAAAGCATAAAACTTAGTTTTTTACAATTTCCTGACGTTAATATAGAAGGAAAGTATCCTGCTGTTGATTTCTACAATCTGACATTTTAATTAGGTCTTATTAAACAATCTTAAGGGGTTGCGAAAATAATTTTTAAAAAATAATACAAATACTTTCGCGCAAATTGCCACACAACATGGCATATTTTAAGTATACTTAATTTTTTAGTTGCCACAACAATCTCTAGACAAAACAATTTATTTTATCTGCATACTCCGAGAATAAACAAGAAAATGTTCTTCCCTACAGCAAATGTGTTCCATTTGCAACATCATAGATGTGGGTATTTTAAATTGAATGCTTTTTATACTTATATTTATATTAAATTGTGCTATACCTTAAATTTATAGATGTAGAACTCTCTATTGAATAACTTACACTGTTTATACATATTTTTTTTTTATATTAATATACGCAAATAAATAAATAAAATATTTGACGAATATACAATTTTTTAATTGGTAATTTAGAACACTCTGTATACATACCTGTCTGTAATTTAGATATATGTGACGTAGCTGTAAGATTCATTATAATATCCTTTGGGATTACACCACCTGTAAAATAATGAAAACAAGAAACCCAAAATTTTAGAAATATTTCCTTTTTTATTATGTTATTTTTATTTATTTCTGGTTATTTTGTCAAGATTACGGTACAAACTGGTACGATTTCTTTCCAGAACAACCGTCTAAGGCATTTTGATTATGACTGTACATTTCCCAAGTTTATATTATTGCTTTCTAGCTACGCTTGGCTTACTAGATCTAGTTAAAGATTACCGAGGTACTTGATACTTCCCAGATGATAGATATTGCATATAGAAGAAGTTTTTCGGTTGGAATACATGGGTTTCAATTTTATAGACACGCGATTGTATCGCTCTCAATATCTGAGTTGAATCGTTTTTTCCAACTCTGTTAAGAAAAAACTGTTGCCCCGGTTAATGAGCCCCATTGAAACACATGCGGTCTTGGAGATGGTTATCGGTCCGTGTTTGTATTTATGTTTTATTATGTGTAGCAATTTCAAATTTAATGAGGAAATAAATGTAGAGATAAGAGCTAATAAATCTAAGTACAATTTTAACATATCCGTTTCTCTAATTGGGCGGAATGAGGTTTTTTAAGTTACTGTGTCTTATAAATCTTGTTCAAAATGATGATAAAATTGAAACACCAGATAAAAATAAGGTAATATTGTTCGTCTTCATGTAAGGCAACTGTGTAACATGAAAACAAATTATTAAAGAATAAGATTTACGTTTAAGAAAAACAATTAAAGTTGGAAATTTCTTTATGTCAATATTTTTTTCACTACCAATGTTGTTTTTATCATTGAGTAAAGACTCCTCAGCGTTAAACTCTGGTATACTCTAAATTTTTGTCAAAAATAGACTAGTAGAACTACCTCAGTGATAACAGTTACTCCCTTTTTATGACTCCAATGGTTACTCCCTTTTGATGACTCCAATGTTCAAATAAGCCATACGCTTTTGGATATTTATCTTTGGATTTTGTGGGCAATAATGATTGAATCGCGATTTTTGCTGATTCTCGTTTCTATATCAACATTACCTCGGGATTTTTAATTCACATTTTCGAAATTCACAATGTTCAATAAAAAATTGTGATAAATATAGTTATTTGAGCTATTTTCAAAACAATATTTAAAAAAAAACACTAGAAATGGGAGAAAATCGCTGTCGCGATTTTCGTTCCCATTTCTAGCCCTACCGGGGGTCCAGGCCTGCGGCCTGGGGTCACCCTTTGGGTGACAAATACATCTAAAGTAATAATATTTTTAAGAAAATACATATTAAACAAATTTTGTATCTGGATTGGTGATGCAATTATACTAAACGATTTTTCTTAATATTTTGATGAATTGTAAGGGTACTCTATTCTTGATGGTAAAACATCATAATTTTTTAAGTACTGGAAGTAGAACTTATTTTTAAGTAAACATTATTATCAATTTTATCAATGAGACCAAAAATATTGTAGATAGGTATTTACTTTTGTAAGCTAAAATGATGAATTTAACAGACTGCCTTAATGAACGAATTAATTCCAAACTTTACGTGCAGAAAGAATAAAAGCTACGGATAATGAAACAGAATAACTAAATACTAATACTAATAAATAATTGGAATTAAAAAGTAAAAAAAAAGTTTGCCTCCAGCGTGACTCGAACTCGCGAAATCAGCATATGAAGTTTTGAATCCTACGACTTTACCGTTGCGCTACCACGCCTGTTCTCAAAAATCTACCCTAAGACGTTTAAGTATGTAAACTGTACGTGTCAACCTGAAAAAATAATTTTTACCGATTTTCTAATTGGAAAAGCATTTCTCTTCAGTATTTTGGTAATCAGAAGTGTTTGGTAGTCAGTACTATTGATTCCGTTAGCAATATTTCTCGTAGGAAAATAACCTATCTGAAGATTAATTAATTTGACAGTTTTCGTGGGAGGTGCTTGTCTCGTTAGTGTAATCTCACATCGGTAGATAAAATGAGAAAGAAGTTAAGATGGACGCGACTCAAGATTTTCGAAGACGAAATAGACGTAGAAGGAGTCGACGTACGGTCTCGAAAAAAAATCTCAAAGAGTCCCGCGAAAAGTTGGGATTTCGGTAGGCGTGACGGGACCATTGGGTGCAAGGACAAACGCCGGTGCTAGCCGTATCTCTCTCGCCCAACGGTGATCGACGAAAATTTGGTAGAGGTTTTTTGAAAAATATAAATAGCTTTGAAACTTTATGGATTCGGTGACGGAATTTAGAGCGAGACAGAATCGACGCGTTTTAATATATATGGATGTGTGCAACTAGTAGGAAAAGTGTTTTTTTCCTAACTTATTGCACAAATAGCTATTTTCAAAACAAAACAGGAGAATATAAATTATTTAGGCACGTTTATGGAAAAGCAATAAAATATTCTCGAAATATGTCTCTCTTTTGGAACCGAGGTCACGAATCGATCGGTTACCACATCAAAGGTACCGCCTGCGAGATATTTTTTCTGGTTCTTTCTTTATTCTTGTGCTATAATCCTCAATCTTCCATAATACCCCATATTCTAGTCATTCAAAAATGTATCTATTGAATTCCCTTAAAATAATGCTTAACCTAAATAAGGACATACATATTTTGAGATATTACTGACGTTGTTATTTATTAGTGAAAATTTGAAGTACAAACCGAATTTTATAAAACTTAAAACAAATTGAACAAACCAATAAGTCCTAACAAAGACATTCAGGAATTGTCATTTTCAATATTTACGACATCATTTACAAGCATACATATTTAACAGATTATGCTGTTGAATAACTATTTATTAAGGATGCAGATAAAAGGTAAATCTTTAAAACTACGAATTTTTCTCAAACTCCCATGGTGACTTCTATGCTTTCACTCACGATCCAGCTCTGGTAGTAGAATATCTTTATTCGGTTCATACACGAACTAGCGTACACAATTACCAACAAAAGCTGGAGAATTAAGCACACAAATTCGCTGACATATCTCACCCCAGCCTCCCACTAGTTACCTCCCCACAACAAATGTAGCTATGCTGAAATTCAAGCACGCTGTGGCATCCTAAGGTGTAATTTCACGCTCAGCTCGTGTAGGTACGCGATTGGATAACACACATGTGTAATTTCTGCAGATGTGTAATAATTAAGCAAGTTCATCTCGAAGGTCGGGTTTCGTCTGCCTGCAACGTAAGCAATTTGTTGCAGGGCTTACGCTGTTCCGTACGACTGGGTTCATCAGTAATTGGCTTCCTACCACATGTTATAATCTGACACGGAACATAATTGTGACCTGATAGAGGCTTTGTTCTGCATTGCGTGCTCTTGTTTTGCTTTCCCTCTTCGAGATATGGCGACTCTTTATTAGGATGCATCGTCATACCTGCGAGTTGGTTTCAGTCACTGAGTAGGCAAGTTTTCCAGGAATGAAATAAAAAAATTGGTCTCTTCCTGTCAAAATTCTTTATCAGTAAACGCTAGATGAACTTATAAGGATCAAAGTGTGTTCTTTTTTAACATTGGAAATGTTTATTATATTCGTAGGTAAATGGGAAGCAAGTTAGGAGCTTTCGCTCAAGGCCAAAAGACAGCGGTGTCGCGATCGAGTGACGCAATACATATAGTGGAGCAAATGAAATCTATACCATCTTGTAAAGCATGTTTTGGGGCAAATGTAGTGTGATCTATATCTTTTCTTAGTAGGGCATTTTTTTAAAAGGCCTTAGAGTGCGTTATTTGTTCAATTCGAAAACATGTGTTTATGTGTAAAAAAACGGCTAGACTTACCGCCCTGAAATTTTAACCACTTATGTACAAAACCTAAACGCTTCGAATGATCTAAACGTTTTTTTGGTTGTACACCTATATATTACCAAATGACTAATTATAAATTCTACTTCTAATTTCTAAAATTATAATTTCTAAAATTATGCATGACAAACTTTCGCTATGTGAAATATTTAAAGTTTGTATATACAAGGTGCCCATTATTTATCTCCTGACATGGCTAACTTTGTTAATAGTGGAGATAGAGAATTGGTTAAATTAGCAATATTGGGCAGAATTACAAGAGGAATTCAGTGCCTCCTTCAGATTTAATTTTAATTTTCAACTTTTCGAGATATTTTGAAAAAACTGAAAATCGCCGAAATTTTTAAACTCGAATATCTCGAAAACTATAAAAGATACAAATAATATAAAAATACTATGTGATAGTGTTTTTTACGTAGAACTAAGCGATGATATTGAAAATTTCACGGGCATCTTAGTTTTTGAGAAAAATAAAGTTGTTTTTTTAAATGGCAACCATAGTTGGCTATGGTATCCATAAAAAGCTTATATTTTTCTGATTTCAAAAATATAATATTTAATAAATCGTTTTTTTTTTTTCGTTTGTGTACACTTCACAATAACGATTTTAACATGTGACCTTAATGTAATCTGACATTTGTATTTTATTGTTGTTTACTGATCTACGTTTGTTTTTCATAGCTTTACTATGTTAATAAATTATTTGTTCATTCAGTAAACAAAAGAAAAGAAAAAGTATATTAAATATTATATGTTTGAAATCAGAAAAAATAAGCTTTTTATTGATATCATAGCCAACTATGGCTGCCGTTTAAAAAAACATAACTATTTTTTTTTTCTCAAAAACTAAGATGCCTGTGAAATTTTCAATATCACCGCTGAATTCCACGTAAAAAACACTATCACACTGTATTTTTATGTTATTTGTATCTTTTATAGTTTTCAAGATATTCGAGTTTAAACATTTTAGCGATTTTCAATTTTTTCCAAATATCTCGAAAAGTTGAAAATTAATATCAAATCTGAAGAGGCACTGAATTCCTCTTGTAATTCTGCCCAATTTTGCTAATTTAACAAATCTTTATCTCCACTATTAACAAATAAGTTAGCCATGTAAGGAGATAGATAATGGGCACTCTGTATATGCAGTGAATTAAAAGTAACCTATATATTGAAAAAGGGGTTTAAAAAAAAACGGTGAAAATATTATTTCCCAATAATTATCAATTTTTTAAATAAATATAGTCAAAACCTATACGTACTTCACTGGACATAAAGTAGACTGGACGTATTGTTATCTCTACTTCAGTTCTCTTCTGTGTTGATAATAAATACTGAAAACCGAAGCATTTCCGATATCCATCAAAAAACCGGGACGGCTCTCCACAGAACAAGAAACGGCCATAGTAATAAAATAGGTGGAAGAAGAAGAGAGGGCCGGGGCAAAAAATATGTCTACATTATTATTTATTGGGGTATTATTTCAACGTGTTATGTTTTGAAAAAGGACAGAGTCCGTCGGATTTCAGGTTAACTCTGGTTTTCTTTAATGGTCCGAGAGATAAGTGCCGATGTAAGAATCCGAAAGGTGCGCATATATCTTGAACGACACCTCAGAAATGCAGAGGTAGAATATTCTATATAATATGCAGCATTCAATTTAAATTTTGTGGGAATCGGACGGTGTTTTTTCCATCGTTTTATGGCTATTTATATGCCTATGGTAATATTAGTTTTGTTGGTTTTTTATTGAAAGCAACACCGACACACCGTTGTGTTCTACCTCAATAATTTTAATGGCCAATGGCCATTGTGGCTTTAAATTAATGTCTCTGCCATCTGATAAACTGGACGCTAAGTACTCGTTGAAATTCTAACAGAATCAAAATGCAATAGTCGACGAAAACTTGCAAAATGTAATGTATATGTTTGAAGAAAACGATTACCATAAAATTCACATCTTTGTGAAAACGTGATCATAATACTTACCGATAGCTCTATAGTGGGTGTTGCTTTTTCTAGTGAAATATTTTTAGAGCGACTGAATTCTTGTGGCATTCTATTTATCAGTATATTTACGTAAATATAAATCACTATTCCATTCAATATATAAAGTTTGGGTGGCATTACGAACTAAAATATTAAAGCATATTATAGTGGTTTGGTCTTAGTTGCCTAATGAAAAAAAATCAATATTCTAATCATCTAAATATTTATTTCCCTATCTTTTAATTTACCATTTGGTAAAATAAACCAAATACTAGGTATAATTATTACCAAACCTTTCTGTGAATGTAGATTTCACTGACGTAGTTTTCCACATAAAACTAAAACACTATACTGCACTCGACGCGCGTTTGGCCAACCAAGTTGGCATCATCTGAAGATGATTAGTTTTCATAAGTGATTAGAAGATTCACCAAAATCAAAGAAGGGTATGGGAACACTTGGGAAATGGAAAGCTAAAAAACTAAACCTCTATATTTCTTGAGGCTATAACTAGATTTCCAGGCATGCAGATTAGTTCCCTGTGGTAAACTAATATGGAAATGATTTGTAGTAAAAGTATCGATTTATTACCTCATTACATTGTTTATTATTTGACCTCATTATCCTGCCGCTTTTAATGATTTACCCATACAGCGCTCTGTTTATGGCTTTTTGTCCCACACGTTTCATAATTGTTTAAACATGACAAACGGCATTTTGTGCTGTCACTCTTAAAATTTAAATCGTATTTAATTCTGTAAAATATTCAAGCGCATGCTGAATAATGAATGGCTCAATATTTCAGGTAGCTTTCTACATACGAACCGATCGATTGATTTCAATGTAATTATTTCTATTATACCAGCTGATAAAGCTTGATTTTGTGCACCGCACTTTCGCTGTGTTAAATACAATCAGTTTCAGTTTGACATGAGACACGTAAAAACGTGTAAAATCGAATGATTACCACGTATTATATTAGGATGCATACATATTCCATGTCTATTTATCCATGGATTGTGGGTAAATTATAAATAATTTAAGTAAGGAAACTTAGTTTTAGTAAACATTGATGCAAATATTACACTATAGGTATCAATTCAAAGTTTAACAGAATATAAATATAACTCTGTAAAATTTGATTAATATAAGTAATCTATCATTGTTTCTAACTAGATCATAGAAGTATTTTCGCCCACTCAAAAGCTGCATTCGCAGAAGGGAGATGAAAAACAAAAAATTGATAGGCCTTGGTGTGTCCAGTGAGTTGGAGTTGCCAATTCAATGAAAAGTCTTCCAAACAAATTCTGCTATATCAAAGAAGTATCTGCTATAATTAAGCACCAATTGGTCATCTCTGTTCTGCTATAATTAAACACCAATTGGTCATCTCTGCCAACAAATTGATGATTCATATTACGGTATATGATACAGAATACTACACAAAAGTGACACAATATTTGCGTCTGTATCAATTTCTGTCCATGAACTATTTGACCATAATTATCTAAGGTGTTCAATTTTCTGTTTGGTTCTTAGATAACATCAATAAAAGTGGTTATATTTAATGTCTTCCGAACACGAAGCTTAGATTTACCAATATTTTGATGACAGTATCACAAGAACGCCTGTGAAAATTCTGCTCGCTCTTGTGATGTGGCTGTTTTGGACTTTGTTCTCTATTTAAAAAAAAATCCATAAATAAAACTTATTATTTGTTTCCATCATCATATTGGTTAATTATTTGAACGAAATAGTTATGGTTGAAGAAAAACATGAGAAATAAACAACCTGAACATTACTACGAAATTTGTTTGAAGGGGATGAGAATATGAGATAAAAAAATGCTTGGAGGCAGAAGCTTGCATTGTTTTGGGTTTATAAACTATTATTTAAATAAAATTGATGCAACATAACCTGGTCTTAAGATTTTAACTCTCTGATTTTCTTCTTCTCTTCCTCTTCTCTTTTTCGTCTCTTCTTATCTTCTCCTCTGTTTCTCTTCTCCTCTCTAGCAATCTCGTCAAACTTCTGCAATCTGATCTTCCTCAATCTAGCAATGACTTGATTTTTCATTCCACACATTTCTTCGAGGTCACCTTGTTTCACCATTAGCAACTATGACTTCAAAATAGGATTTTCAGAACTCTTGTAAATATTTTGCAAGATCTAGAGCATAGAATTGTTGAAGAATGAGGAGCATTTGCAACAGTTGCTATAATTTGGCTTTTTCCTTAATAAAAACATTGGTAATTTAATTTTGTACGTGTAGTTCATTACTATTTTACCTCTAGAATTATAATCCATTTGCACATTGTGGATGATGTCTGTATGGAACGTAGCTTGTCAAATATTAGTAACTAAACTAAGACGGTCATTTTTCATTTCACAAACACCTTTGAGCAAGACTATTTTTGACATCTCTGTATAGTTGCCAAGTTCACTATTTAGGTGAGGATCGACCCAACATATTCGACCAAAATTCGCAATCAATATCAGTAACTAAATGGGCAGTTAGTTGAGGTGAGCGAGACGCTCCACTAAAAAAAACCGGAACATGCCGAAGCAGACTCGGCAGAAGAGCTACGAGCCAGTCGGGGCGACAGGAACAGACCAGACAATACCCACGACAACCGAGGCCTCCTACGATTTCGCTGGTATGAATATATTAGCGCCCAGTTACCATAAGTCTCAGGCCGCAGCCACAATATCTGATAGCGCGTTATTATACATACCGTCACTGGTCACATTAACACCACCCAACAGTCCATCTGGAGGGTATAAATAAATCCAATCAATGAGCGGAGAGAACAGATAAGGATGAGAGTGTAATAAACATTCTTTTTGATATACACTCGCTACCCGAAGCTAAGAGACGATGGAATTATACTATTTTCTACAATTAATCCTTACCAAAAATAAAATGATTCTCCAACACTCTCCTTACTCGATAATTATACCTAAGTTGAAGACTTATGTGGGAGGGGGTAGCATATTATCATTATACATGGTGCTTCAAATTCGATGCAATGCATGGGGATCTCAGAAACGGTAAGAGATACGAAGTCGGTTAAATGGAGGCAAAGTTGCGTATTCAGGGGGGCAACATAATGGTGAAAAGAGATCAAGGCTAGCTTGATTAGTTTTCGAAATATTTTTAAAAAAACCGAAAATATCGATTTTCGTTTTTGTTTTTTTTGCGGGCCTATTTGATGAGGTATTCAAAAATAAAGAGCACTTTTCTATAGCAACTTTTTGCCCTTTATATCGAATGGTGTTAGTGAATTTTTCGAAAAACGTTTCGTTTCCCGGAAACCAACATCAACTTAATTTTTTTAAATACGGACCTGGAATTTTTTTTCAATTTTTTGGAATCATTTTTGTAACTTGATAGAATGCCACCATAAAAGGAACCAGATTTAAACGTTTTGTCTAAGAAAAATCCATCATTAGTATTTTTGTTTCGACTTTTGTTAATTCTAGATATTGAATAATATTTTTGAGGTTTCATTTTTATTTACGATAAATAAACAAAAGCTAATAATAAAACAACGAATTAACAACTATAAACTTTGATGTAATTGAATAAACAATGAATAAAACAACAAAATATGTTAAAACTATAAAAATCCTAAAGCAGATGTTGAAATAATCCTCCGTCATTATTCATGCAGAGGCGTATTCGTCTTTTTAAGTTTTGAATAGATCTTTCGATTTCCCTTGCAGGTATTGCATTCAGAACACGAATAGTGGCATTTCTCAAATCCTCAATGTTATTATATTGATTCTTATATAAAACATTTTTAGTTCGTCCCCATAAGAAATAATCTAATGGGGATAAATCAGGAGCTCTTGCTGGCCATTCTATAGCACCATTTCCAATCCATCTGTTCGGAAATGTTTCATTTAAGTAGTTGCGCAAAATTCCTGAATTATGAGGAAATTTAAATAAAATTAAAAAATTCTAGATAGCTGAAAGGCATTTTTAAGTTCCGATAGTGCTCGGACACAACATTGAAATGTGTTTGTTATAGAAACGTTTGCCTAGATAAAACTAAATCTAAGAGGACCACGGGAAATTATTAATGATGGATTTTTCTTAGACAAAACGTTTAAATCTGGTTCCTTTCATGGTGACATTCTATCAAGTTACAAAAATGATTTCAAAAAATTGAAAAAAAATTCCAGGTCCGTATTTAAAAAAATTAAGTTGATGTTGGTTTCCGAGAAACGAAACGTTTTTCGAAAAATTCACTAACACCATTCGAAAAAGGGCAAAAAGTTGCTATAGAAAAGTGCTCTTTATTTTTGAATACCTTATCAAATAGGCCCGCAAAAAAAAAACGAAAATCGAAATTTTCGGTTTTTTCAAAATATTTCGAAAACTAATCAAGTTAGCCTTGATCTCTTTTCACCATTATGTTGCCCCCCCTGAATACGCAACTTTGCCTCCATTTAACCGACTTCGTATCTCTTACCGTTTACGAAATCCCCATGTATTGCATCGAATTTGAAACACCCTGTATAGAGTGTGTTAGTGTTATTACTAATACATGTAGGACCATACTATACAATATTTATTATTTGCTACAAAGCTTAACCTCAGTTTAAGATGTATTAATCTGTTGGTGTAAATACCTACTCTTATCACATAATTTTCTTAAAACAGTTAGTTAAAAACTGAGTGAAACTCAATGCTTTCAAGAAATTTGATTTTAAAGACTTGATTAGGTTCTTGTGTTTGCATAAATAAAACAAAAGCATGTAAAGACTGAAACAATCCCTAACTTTTAGTGCTGTGTGTATACATCTTTCCTGTGTGCAAATAAATGGTTACTGAGATTTTTCAATAATACCATTAGTTTCTGTAGGATAATCTGGCTATTATGTGGGATATATTTGCTTTTAAATGCTCAGTTACTCAGTCTGAGAGAATTGTAAAGTTCATTACTCATGTTAAATGACGGTTGCACACAATAATATTTACCAGAGTCTTTCAAGCATATTCCTATCCTGTTTTTTAAAAACATTCACCTAGATATGACTGTATTTCCATAATTCTTATGCTGACGTTGCGTCCTTGATCGCTGCAATGTATCTCCAATAAATAAAATAGCAAATTGCTTATGATACTAATTTATTTAAAAATTATTAATACTTGTAACTCATCTTGCACAACAAGCAGAGATTGTTGAATCACGATATATTATAAGGATGAAAAACAAGGTAATATTTTCATATATTAATATTAATATCGATCCCATCACGATTATTTATCAGAGACAATCGTTCTATGAGTTATTTGTTTGTCAGGGAGCATTGAGATTTATTAATGCGGTTCCGTAAAAACATTCACGTAAATCATTTACATCGGATGATTTCTACAAGGCAACAGATGATAGTGGGTCACAGGAATTTTCGTCGGGTTTCTCTATGTTAATCGGATTTCGTGTATGGAGTGTCATTTACAGTGTTGTTGCTCAGTTTATTTCAAATACTTTGCAATATAAGGCACCTATAGTTATATTAATCACGTCCCAGTTTATAGCGAAAAAATAGCTCGCAGAATAGAACGAAACGGGTGTAAAACGATTAGTGTCAACAAGAGTACTATTGGGAGGATTTTGATAAACAACAAAGAAAGGGTTAATAAATTAAAACAATCGGGGGTATACCAAATTAACTGCGCGGATTGTAATACCGTGTATGTGGGTCAAACCGGTAGAAGTATCGAAACTAGAGTAAAAGAACATAAAAAATCCATATTAAATAACGCAAAAAATTCAGGATTTTCGACGCTTTGTATAGAAAACAATTATTTTATAGATCAGAAAAATGTAAAGGTACTGCATCCTGAAAAGAAAGGAAAGCGCTTAGATCTGTTAGAGCAATTAGAAATTAAAAAATCTTTAATTATAAATTCGTGTACTACCAATGATCAGATGGATTTTACACTTTCGCCCTTCTTAGAAAAGGTACTAAAAACTCGGGCTTTACCAGATGGTAAGGATCAATCAGAGGTAGGTGCTCGTAAACAAATAAATAACGAAAACGCGCTTGGAAATGTTTAGTAATAGACATTTACTCTATTGAAAACGGCTTAATAAGCCGAAATACTAGTATATAGAGTGTTTTCTATATATTTCTTGGAACATCTAAATGAGATCAATGTTTTTTTCAAAACAATTATTTTCACGATGTTTCATAAAGAACCATCCGCTTTGAGTATCCACTTTATCAAATACTTTATTTATTGAGATTGCAGAAGCTATTTATAAGTATTGTTTCCTAGAAACTGTACATTATCAAAAATCCATTTGTTCCATTTGAAGAATTTAACTTTTTAGGCATAAAAATAAGGTTAGAGAAGACCACTTGTAGATGACAAATTTTTACTTATAAAAGTAGCTATGATTTTTGGTCTAAGTGGAGCTTTCAGACGAGAATAACTAATAAATATGCTTGAAGATGTGATCGACGAAGGTCAGTTTTCACTTATAATTGCACAAGAGGTTTGTATTTTACCGAATAAATTTGGATTGTTTAATGAGAAACTGTTGCCTAGCAATTAGACCAGAAAAACTGTCAACTATTAACAACACACCGAAGGTGGAGCGTTTTTAGGTTGACAGTCTTTCGAGTCAAATTGCTAAAGGAAACAGTTTAGAATTTAAAATTTATCCGGTATCAATACAAACATCGAGTGTAATTCGGCAGGACAATTTAATCAATAAGAAATTTAGAAACATATGAATGCAAACTTTATTTATGAAACACTAAAAATAAATACATTTTTATTTGAGCATCACCGAATCGATTCATTGTTGTTAGTGTTTAATAATTCAATAACTTGTTAACAGAAATGTCAAACTATTTGTTTTGACAGCAGACACCGCGATAAATGATTAAAAAATGAATAAGTGAAAATACCACTAGTTCTATACGCGATTCTTGCTAAGCAATACGCTACCTACTGGCGGCACGCACAACTAACGCATGTGGTATTGGTTCAGTTTTGCGTATGTATGTCTATTGTGAATTTTGAAATATCCGTTGTTATATTAGTTAATTGCTTTGATTAGATATGAATCATTATTGTTGTGAGCGTCATTGTTCCTCTTGTACAAAGAAAAACCCCGAGATCAGTTTCATACTTTTCCAAAAGCGGGAAAATCTGGAGCTATCGCGGAAACTATAAGTTGAGCATTACAGAGTTATAGGAGACAAGTATGGATAAAGAAGCTAAAGAACGCAGAGTAGAGAGTGTGCTCTTTAGCTTTCTCTAAGGATGACTATTTCCATAAAGGTATGTATGCCGTATGCCCAATAAAGAATTTGACGTATTTTGAGGTTAAGTTTCATTTTCAGATTGAACGCTCGAAAAATATTGAAATCTATTTAAATTTTATATCACTACTTACCCCTTTCAAAATAGTTTTACAAGCTTTTTACCTGGTTGAAAGTTCTCGACAACAAATCTTTGATGAATAAAATTTCAAACGTCAGTGTCAGTAAACGTAGGTTAGTATAGGTTACTGCCATTTTGGCGCTTCGATCTTAAAATGAATCGCGTATTGTCGCTGTAAAAGTTGCAGGTAACTTTTGTCGCTGTCAAAGTGACAACTGCACTGTGGCATATGCGATTTTTATATTTAAATTAAATTGTCAGAATTATTTTACCAAATATAAAAATAAAGGTGATGCGAGAATTTTTTGGTAATAGTAGCTTTTAAATCTCACTATGGTACTAGAACTTTCTGGAATTTCATTATGGTACTGGGATCATAATGAACTTACTTCATTATTATCATCAAATGACATAATGATGTCATTATGACATGCCATCAGATAAAAATGCTTATTTCATCCTCTACGAATATGTAAAGCTAGCCTTAGCACTAAAAAGTGTTACTAAAGTTAAAAAAACAATTAAATCATTTCTCTTTTCATTGCAATCTTGTTTTAATGTAACAAGTACAAGCAGGATCATAAACTCGCATCTCCTTACCAGCTACAACTTCCTCGAGGAGGATTCTCCACCTGAGCGGTTACTAATTACTACCAATGCGATGGGCAGATCACGACCTGGAGTTCCAACCGATGAGGAACAGAACGGAATAATTACAGCACGCCAAGTGCGCACTTTATTGGCTGTTGTGAATATCGAAACAAAACACAATCGACTTTAACTAGTGGTTGCTGCCTCAATTTTTATTGTTCTATCTCGGGCATGGCTCGCGTTTCCCACGACGGGACGGGCTCCATCGTTGTTGGAATACAGACAATCGACAGCCATAAGCGGTCGTACAGGGTGTTCCGAGGGACTGAGGCGTGTGATATTCTCGAGTGTAATATTCATCCAATTGACGTAGGAATATTATGGACACTTGATGTTGATGATGTTGACTCTCTCGTTTTTAGTAACTAAAACAAAATACCTTTCTTAGTTGATTTAAACTAATAATTCTTATCTCATTCTGTGTTTTTACCTACTTGTTAAACACCAATTCTGTATTTAAAGTATTATATGTATTCGGTGTATATTAAGTGCTTATAATCCCGACTTCACTCTCTGTGTTTGTGCGTTAGATCTATCTTCATAGTCCTAGGTTTGCATACTCTGAAGTTCAGAACATTATAGTGACGCCATCTCGTGTTAAGAACGTGAGCGGGTGGGCGACGTAAGAGAACGAGAGGGGGAGCGAAGGGACAGATGGCGAGGAGGCGTATTACCGAGCAGTTGGTGCAGAAGCGAGTCTCAATTTTTTTATATAGAAAAAAGGTGATGCAACAAAAATATTACGAGTGTAATATAGCAGCAACCCTGAATTTGATTTTCTATAGTGATTAGAAGAAGAAACGATCGTTTATTACGATTTCGTTGTGCTTGGACAGCAAACGTATGTAAAACGTTAAGTTCTGCAACTCCTGTAGTTGATGTGAGTACCTTATTATCTATCTATTTTGGAAGTGCTTCTTGAACACCTTGCGTATACCGTGCCTTATTCTACTAACTTACCTAAGCCTAGGCCGTGTGTGCGAAAGAATTTAAGGGCCATTACCGTTACCTCGCGGACTGAAAATATCTAAAACTGTACCTTTTTATGTCTAGTTTAGTATAGCAGAATTCTCTCTCCTGTATCTAAATTTGAGAGTACTTGTTAAAATATGTAACTTTATATGTTTCAATGTGTGTTTAATGTTCGTAAATGTCTAGTTGAATATCATTACATTAAAACTAACTTTGTTCTTGTCAAGTGTTTTTTTGCAATTGTCTTCACTTAGATCGGAACTATACCTTTACTAAATACCATCAAAAAAGATCAATTGCAGTACTTCACTGCAGGGTTGGCAGATAATAAATAATCCTGCAGTACTTCACTCTGCTCACCCCTGGTAGAGAGTTTCAACACAGTAGTAAGTATATTTTTAGTTAATAAAATAATTGAAGAGAATTATCGTTATATAATTGGCGACCAACGTGCCGTCAATTAGTAGTATATTTTTGAACTTTTACCTGTACCTCATAAATAACGTAATAACATAAATAAAGTTGTCGTTATAACTGAACAAGCATAATAAATAAAAATATAAGTAATAAATATAAATAATATTTTCATAATAAATCTGAACAATCTGCAAACGTATTGTGGAAGCGTGTAATAGGTAGTTCCATAATTAAATGATACCTAGGCTTTGACAAACATAAATGTCAGTGGAATAAAAACAAAACACTACACACATATCAACAACCTCGATTTCAAAACGCGTCAGTCACTCTTAATGAAAAACCCTTTACTTAAATCAACCAAATCTCCGAGATAAGACACTTTTTTGTGTAACTGTATTATTGATTAATAGCGTTTCTATAAATTTTGTTCGAGCGAAAGTGATTCAATTATCAAAACAGTTACCATCATCTCCACCGCTAAACGGCTCCTCAAACAAAACACCATCGTGCCGTGCTACTCACGTGGCGCGCGGCCAGAGCGATTTGTCGGGGCCCGCGGGGTTCCGGCGCCCCGCGGTTTATGGGACATGTAATTGCGCCCCCATATCTCGCGCCGGCACTTCCGTTGGGCACCTACTTGATTGGTAATAATAAATTCCAGGAACCCTTCCCAGGGGTTCCCCGGGGGGTCTGAATTGAGCCGTTGCTGGTCTAATTTGGTGGTGGAGGTTGATGATTTAATGCAAAGTTCGAAGAATTAATTAGAGATCAGATGGACCTAAATGTAGGTACACTAATTGCTTTTGGTAGGAAATATATCATAGAGAGTGTGAGAATTTTAATATTCCGTAGCTATTATTTTAAAACTTTAGATATTAGAACTAATAGTAACTATAATGTTACAGCCAATCTGATTGGGGGATGTTGATGAGATTAAAAAGTAATATTTTAAAGTCAGTGATCCAAAGAAGTGCACTTCCAAAAAGTGTATTTTTTTAATGAATCAAGTAGGTAAATTATACAGGATGTTAACAAAAATACAATACTTTTTTGTTGCTCAAACCATTATAACTCATTTTTCTAATGTAACAAGACTCAGTAAATTAATTATCTGTAGTTGAATGTCTATTAAAATGCTTTAGATATAAATCGACAGCTATTTTGAGGAATTTTATAAATAACGAAAATTTACAGAGTGTTCCTAAAAAATCTGGTGTAAAATAAAAAATAAATAAAATAGAATGAATGTAAACCAAAGTCGTAAAGTCATCATTTCTCTCTTAAAGTTTTGCAGAAACCGACATACTTGAGAAAGGTCCGTATCGAACGAGGAAGGTACGAGTACATTCTGATGGTACCGAAGATACCTGAAGTTCCGGAGAAGGTATTTAATTCGACTGTCCAGAGTGACAAGACTACCAGGTAATTACAGAAAGAGGATAATTAGAAAATATTTTTCTCTGGATTTTACCCCTCTTTTATACAAACCTCTGTCTTCTGGACCCATCCTTGGGATTAGAATGATCGGTGGAGAACTCAAATAACGTTAGTTTGGAACTTGTTTGGGAATTGCCTCTAATTGCTATTGAAACTGGCAGATACCAAAACAGAAAGACTGTGTTGGATGTCAGGGTATAAAGACATTGGAGGAAATGAGCGTGGAGTTGAACTTGCTAAAAAGGGATCTGAAATGGCTTTCATAGAACCAGATCCAGCTTGTGGACTCCCAGAACGGCTCTGGGAAAATGGTTGAAAGTACACCGTAGGAATTGCTTTATATTATAAGTACTTTTAGCTATAGATTCATATAAACATTTATATTTAATTTTGTTCCAACAATACTTGTACCATTGTTGGCTTTCGACATACTTTCCTATTATATTTCTTCTGTTCATTACTAGAAACAGATCTGAAAATGGCAATACTTCCAGAAATTCTTCAAGAGCTTCACGCTACTTACAGAAATTAATCTTCCGAAGTTTACCCATACAATTCCTCAGAAACATGACATCAAAGACCGCACTCGAAGTGACGAACTCCGCCAACTTTCACCGTTACCATCTCTACTAAACAAACGAAGTAGTTTGCTCCCCCGCGTCTAGAAGGGTTGGCTGTGTTATGGTTTGCGAATCATACCGTCACGTCTTAATAACGATAGCGGGAAAAGCGTGAGAAATGAAGCCGTTTCACGCATGCAAGCTCTCCATAAACACGTCGGAATTATGGGGACTGCGTGTGCTCGAGCCAAACACTATCAAAATTGTTTGATAATCCTGCAGGCGGCATCGAGGAAATGGCACATAAGTCAGAGAAATTTAAAATACAGAGACTCATTTTAGACTGTATTAACTTTTTTATAACCATTTTAACCAAATTGGTATCACAAAATATACACTTGGTTATGATAAATGGTGAAAATTCTCTATTCATCAACTGTTTAAAACTTGATCGCGCTCATCTAGAAGGCTTGGATATTTTAAGACATTTAAACATATTGTCTACAGCCTATGTGTGATACACCTCTATGTTTCATCTAATATTTGCCTAATATGTGACAATAGAATTGTTCTAATGTCACAACCAACCTACAGGGTGACCCATTAAGAATGGAAACACTCGCGTACAAATGTTGTTTCTGGACCGATTTGAACCGGATTTTTTTTTAAAGATAGATCTCCAAAAGTTCTATGTTGACGAAATTTAGATTTTCAAGGCCTACTACGAATTTTTTTTAAGTGAAAAATAGCATAATTTTGTTAGCGATTTTTTTATAATAAAATCTGACTACACCACTGGATTTAGGAGTCCCTCGAATGCATTTGCACCAAATTTTGCGAAAAAAAGTTTGTTCCTAAAAAAGTTATGACTATATCCGCATCACCAGTGTTTGCCTTTGTCGGTGAACCTATTATTTTATAAAATTAGAATAGAACCCAAATTGAAACAAAATTAAACAACTTAAACGCTGGTGTAATTATTAATAAGAACCATATAAACCCGTATACACAAGATAACCAACAATTACTCTAATATAAACAACAATTGATAGGTAAGTTCCTCAAATTATTATTATTTCGTGGTTATTATGCCAAAACTTATAATATTACCTTCTTAGATAAAAAATAACTACATTATAATTTTTTATTCAAAAAGTGTGAATCAGTTTGTCAGACTCCTTTTTCATTTTTAAAAATGTAATTTTCTCATCATTACTTTTTTGTATCAATTGTTCTTTATATTAGAGTAATTGTTGGTTATTTTGTGTATATTATTTTTTTGGTTCTTATTAATAATTACACCAGTGTTTAAGTTGTTTAATTTTGTTTCTGTTTGGGTTCTATTCGATTTTTATGAAAGAATAGGTTCACCGACAAAGGCAAACATTGATGATTCCGATATTGTCATAACTTTTTTAGGAACAAACTTTTTTTTCGCAAAAATTGGTAGAAATGCATTCGAGGAGCTCCTAAATCCAGTGGTGTAGTCAGATTTCTTATAAAAAAATCCCTAACAAAATTTTACTACTTTTCACTTAAAAAAAATTCGTAGTAGGCTTTGAAAATCAAAGTTTCGTCTTCACATTTTGTATTAATGAGGAGATTTTGGAGATCTCCGGTTTAAATCGGTCCATAAACAACTTTTGTACGCGAGTGTTTCCATTCTTAATGGGTCACCCTGTATATTTCGAGACTGTGCAAATAATTTGTCCGTAACTTTTTGAGTTACCCTGCATTCCCATCAAAAATGGACTGTTCTGTCCGATGTATTCAGCATATCAACTGGTAATCATTTTATAACATTTTCTACTTACATTACAACCAGTAAGTTTAGCTTCATAACCTTAGCTATGTTGTGTATGGTATTTCCTACAGATATATAGTTGTAATTAATGTCATTATTGGAAATATGCCTAACAATAGATAATTATACATACAGATTAGACGTGCGATAATACTGCGAAACGGACACCAAAGTATATATATTAAAATTAAAATATTTATCCCATTCTCACGTTGAAACCACTGGAATGAAACCGCGTTTCACAAAAGCTTTGTCTCCATTATTAAAAGAATTATCATATCCAACAATAACGATTATACAATATAATAAGGCATAAAACAGTGGCATCCAGTCGCACCTGACTAAATGGCCTTGTTATGAATCGCATTCGATCAAAACGCATCAATATGGAACAAAACATTTTAAAGTTCCGGCACATATATAAATGCAGGGATATCCGGCTTCTGGATAAAAGAATGATTTAATAAACATAATACGTACAATGGTCATGTTAAATATATGGGATGGTTGGATTGCTAATACAAATTGCATAATAATAAAGCAGGCAAGCCTGTCTTTTATTTTTATTCAACTGTGTCGTGATAGTAAAACATATTATTATGCGACAATTATTATAATTATGTGGTTTTTGTGTAGAGATAAATCCGCTAGTACTGTATTAAAATGATGCTTATGCGTTTCAGTGGATACGTATTCATACAGAATCCTGAAAAAGGGCGAAATATATGATGACTATATCTACGGTGAGGACTATATATTTAATGATAATGCTAATAACATTTCCACAGAACACCAAAACACTATATTACATTCATATATAGGTATATCAGTGATTTATTCATCGGGAAATAAACTACAACAACTTTTAGGCAATCCAAATGATAAAATAGAAACTAAGGAAAAGTCGGGGATTTACGAAATTAGCTGTAAAGACTGCGATCAAAAGTATGTTGGACAAACTAGAAGGTCAATTCAAACTAGATTCAAGGAACATATGGCTCATCTCAAGTATGGTAGAACAGATAAGTCTAGTGTCGTCCAACATGCGTTTGAGAACAACCATAAAATAGATAGAAGCAATTTACGACTAATTAGAAACGTAAGAAATTCCAGGCAATTGGATGCTTTTGAGAGTTTGGAAATTGCTAAATGTAAAAATAGTAAGTTTCAAGTATGTTTAGTATTACTATATTTAGAAAATAGAAAGCAATATGTAAGCTTGACTCTGTATGTATGAGCCTCTATATATACATCAAAATGGAGTGTACTACAAGGTTCTAACCGTGGTCCTCTACATTTTTACTGCTTGTTATTGACCCTTACTTTTGTCTATCTACACCTACTTAATCGAAGACAACCAACTTTGTTTGTAAAGCAGCAAAAAATTGGAAACATATCTGGATATATGTAACAGAGATATACTATCTGATATACTTTATTTTTACAGAATTACTTTCCCTTTTAAAGATTTTGTCTGAACCTTTACTGTAATACGAGTATTTATCATCATGAGGTGAATCATCATCATTAGCTTTATTTTTTAAAATATGGATCTGATATTTTAAGGTACTTTTCAGAAACAACCAGAATAAACAAGTTTGCTTTGTTGAGTGAGAAAGAATGTTTTGTATTATATAACAATTTAATAAAAAAAACCACCTCCAGTCATAATCATCGCTTTATTTCCTGTGGATGCTAAGGGGACGCTTTTTCTTGGAAGATATTTCAAAGGTTCTACATCTTCAAAATCATTTAAAATAATGTACATACCTTTGTCAATAGGATGTCAGATTCTTACGAAGAGCCGCATTACAAAATCAGGTTCGTATTTAAAAAAATGAAGGTGATGGTGACCATTGAAAGACGAAAAGTCGATTCAAAAATCCAAAAATACCACGTCTTACAGTAAAAACCAGAATTAAGCAAAGTGGAAGGACCTCGCTGATCTGGTAAAATGCGGTGATGCATGAGCGTGCGTATTCTGTTTTACCATTGGGCACATTTCAGTTAATATATACTCGTATACTATTCTATAGAATACTTCTAGTATATGCACTTCCACTTTTTTAACTAACACAAATAAGTAGAAACACTGACACAAAGAATAAATACACTGATAATTTTACCACAAATTTTTACCGTTAGAAATGCGCGCGAAATAACCCAACATCACGCCACTGATTCCCTACTACCTCGAGCGCAGTCGCTTGTTGGTCCCTGATTCGACCAATCAACGTCGTTGAAGCTCAGAGAAAAGAAAGCGTAAATGCAAGAATATGTATGTTAAATAAGGATGAACAGCTTGTCGTCAACTTTACGACTTTCGCAGTTGCCAGATATTCGGAAATTCGTTGATATTATTAAGTAAAACACAAATTAAACATTGTGTTTGCTTTAATAAAGTACAATAGGGATAAAAAAAATGAGTAAATAAGGTAATTAATACGTTTCCTTTTTAAATAAGAATACTTTAGAATTAAATGTGACAACATAGATCTACTCTTTTTCCGGTCATTGCACTTTGCTTAATTCTGGCTTTGACTTTAAGTCCAGAAAAGTTGCAATAAAAGTTTGATGTTTTATAGATGAATCAGATGAACTAGCTGTAACGAAGCAACGCCGGAAAGCATAAGCCAAAATCGTTTCCCTATGAAAAATGTGCACCTCGCATTGGAAGCGAGCTGAGCGGACGCTATCGATCAGAGCCAACTTGATAATGTACTGTCTCGAATTTACATTGCGGAAGCAGGAATTTATAGAGCGTTGTGCAGCTAAATTGAGTTTGAATTCGATATGAATAGAGGAGCGCGGGATGTCGAACGGTCGTTGCTAATGACAATTGGCTACCGTGAAAGGGTTGTTCCGATGGTCTTAATGGAATCGAGCATTTACATTTATCCGATAGATATATTCGGAACGGCTACAACAGTGTCCTTTGTCCCTGTGAATCATTTGGCGAATCACGGAACCCTGCGATCTAGAAATACCGATTAGAAAATATTATACCGAATATAAGAAGGAGAGAGACAACCCAAATACATAGATATTATACGGAATTAGGGAAAAAAAAGGTGACTTTAAAAATGTACACACTATGAATGTACTGGGTGCTTACCATTACTCGTCGAGTCTATAATGAAAGATATTCTAAATAAAGTTATTACGTATTAAATTGTTTTTTTTTTTTTTAGAACAAACAATAAGAAAGGAAGAAAATAAATTAAAATTCTCGGTTTATAGAAAACCAACAACTTCTGTCGCAATTATACCAGCAAGATCGCAGCAGTCCTGGCAAATAAAAATGTCGGTTTTCCATAGTTTAATACATAGACTTTTAATGTTTCCGCTAGATAAAGCAGATTTTGAAAAAGAATTAAATACAATCAAGCAAATCGCAAGTAACAACGGATATAAAGAAAATATTAGTTTTTCTTTATATCCATAACATGATAAAAAACAAAAGGAGGAAATTAATTCGTCGGGAGTTTTACAATATTCGGGAAAAAGAAGCCACCTATAGTTATATTAATCATATCCCAGGTTATAGTGAAAAAATAGCTCGCAGATTAGAACGAAACGGGTGTAAAACGATTAGTGTCAACAAGCGTAATATTGGGCGGATTTTGATAAACAACAAAGAAAGGGTTAATAAATTAAAATATTCGGGAGTATACCAAATTAACTACGTGGATTGTAATACCGTGTATGTGGGTCAAATCGGTAAAAGTATTGAAACTAGAGTAAAAGAACATAAAAAATCCATAGTAAATAACGCAAAAAATTCAGGATTTTCGACGCATTGTATAGAAAACAATCATTTTGTAGATCTGGAAAATGGAAAAGTACTACATCGAGAAAAGAAAGGAAAACGCTTAGATCTGTTAGAACAATTATAGAAATTAAAAAATCTTTAATTATAAATCCTTGTACTACGAATGATCAGATTTTACACATTCGCCCTTCTTGGAAAAGGTAATAAAAACTCGGGCTTTGCCAGATGGTGGGATCAATCGGGGTAGGTAAAGCAGATAATTAACAAAACACACTTGGAAATATTTAGTAATAGACAATTACTCTATTGAAAAAGGCCTTATAAACCGAAATACTAGTGTATAGAGTGTTTTCTATATATTGCTTGGAACATCTAAATGAGATCAATGTCTTTTTCAAAACAATTATTTTCACGATGTTTCATAAAGAACCATCCGCTTCGAGTATCCACTTTATTATTGCGTATTAATTATACTGGATGCCTCACTTTTTTATATCTATTAGTTCTAGCGTAGTTAATACGTTACACCCCGTACAGACCGATAATCTACAAGACGTAATTCTAAAAATATCTACAGATATTTCCATGTTCATCACACAATCCAAATATCACCCAAAATAACTAATTATTTCCATTTTACGGCCCACACCTAAATCACGGTCTTTCTTAATTTTCTCTCGCCTAACTTGTAAATCTTTTTTTATTGCCCTGGATTAGACTTTTTCGAGGAAAGTTTAAAAAACTGCGGAGGTTAATAGTGAGGTGAATTCCAAAAGGCTGGCGAAGGTAATAAACATAATCCTTGTGTTTAGATATAGCGCGTGTTTCCAATGTAAATAATTGGGGTTTGGTGGGAAGACTGCACCGCACACTACAACAGCCATCTTTACTAATAATAACAACAAGCGAGGAAGGGTTGAGGTTATACAGGGTTGGCTAAACAAAAGCAAATTTCATACAAACATTGGTGAACGTGATTCAGAACGTGAAGAAATTAGTTATCAGGTAACTGAGACGCGAGGGGTCCTTGAAAATGATACATTTTCAATTTCACCCTGTAACTCAGAAACTAATAGGGCTGTAAAAAATATGTTTATGGCATCTGTCGTTTCTCATAAAAAATATCAGAGTGTCCCGGAAACCGCATATCTACCTGTATCTTTATTTTAAACAAGATACCCCTCAGACACAAAGAAAACTGGACACTGTACAAGTTGTTACAATATATTTTGTTTCTCTGTTAAAATTTCAAGTTGTTAAGTCGCTTTATCTTATTTTATAGCATCACCAAGAAAGACACAAAGTGCAGATTCAAATTTTACGTTATACAAGGTGTTTCATAATATATGCGCAGGACTTCAGGATGTTTATAGCTCGTCCAAAAATTTGAAAAAAAGTTTCTATTAACTTACCCTCTAAAATGCACCATTTTCGAGATACAGGGTGTTGAAATTGAAAAAAAAATTTCGTTTTTTGCAAATATCTCTGGGACCGTTTATCGCACAGAAAACAGGTTCTGTAAGCATTTTCTACTTATAATAAACTATGTTTTGTGCGGAAATTTTTTTTTTAAGTCATAATTGGTGAAGGTTTTGAAGGGGTAGTTGGTGTTTTTCTCCCCAACTTCTACGCTACTGGAAAAAGTACGATTTTGAGACGCCCATTTGAACCGCCAATGTTTTCTACACAAAAAAAAAAAAAGGTATCTTGGTCATAAGCTCTACAGTCGATCGTTTTCGAGAAAAATCAACTTTTATCTTGAAAAACATGGTCAATTTTTTGAAAATATGGCCAATTTTACCTTTACGGCTTGGGGAATTTTGAAAAGACAACTTTTGTATCATTATTTCATTTTTTTTTTAATTTTGCAATTATGAAGTTAACGTTTGGTTTCGTTACTTGTTCTAACGTTTAAATAAATTTTGTTTAATTAGTAAGAAAAAAATTTAATTTAAAAAAATTGACCATGTTTTTCAACATAAAAGTTGATTTTTCTCGAAAACGATCGACTTTAGAGCTTATGACCAAGATACCTTTTTTTTTGTGTAGAAAACATTGACGGTTAAAATGGGCGTCTCAAAATTGTACTTTTTCCAGTAGCGTAGAAGTTGGGGAAACACCCACTACTCCTTCGAAACCTTCACCAATTATGACTTTAAAAAAAAAATTTCCGCACAAAACATAGTTTATTATGAGTAGAAAATGCTTACAAAAGCTGCTTTCTGTACGATAAACGGTTCCGGAGATATTCGCAAAAAACGAATTTTTTTTTTTCAATTTCAACACCCTGTAACTCTAAAATGGTGCATTTTAGAGGGTAAGTTAATAGAAACTTTTTTCCATATTTTTGGACGAGCCTATAACATCCTGAAGTCCTGCGCATATATTATGAAACACCCTATATTTAGAAGGGAAATTGACCTGTTTTAAGATTTTGGATCTAGCACGACGTAACATTCTATAATACGTATCGTAATACCACCAGTGAAGGTCCCACTTTAATAGACGAAGAAAACACTGAGGTAGTTTTCCCACATAACACTATACTGCACTCGACGCGCGTTTCGCCAACCTAGTAGGCATCATCTGCAGATGATTAGAACAAGATAGATAGAACTCAGTTTTAATCGAGTGCAGTTTAAATCCAGTCAAGTGCAGTATAGTGTTTTGGTGTTATGTGGAAAACTACCTCAGTGTTGTCTTCACACCAAAGATTCCAACCCCTTTCAAGAAGACGAAGAAAGCAAATCTGTTATACTACTTGTCATATCATAAACACCAATACTTTATTACTTTGACGCTCTGTAGAGAAATACTTGTTCATGCAAATTATTAATAATCGTTTTAAAATAAACACCCAAAATTAGTTTAAAAATTGCATTTACTAGTACAAAGAGTTTGTGTTTCTTTACAAAATGAACAAGTGTTTCCCGAAAGAAGGCATCCCGGTCGGGGTTAACTACCCCTCTAAAGCAGATTATATCCCCTTGTCGCGAACGAAATGAAATTATTATACAGTCCGAATCTCTTCCCTAAAAATAATTCGGTAATTAACATTTAAATTTTTCAAGGCGGGCTATTATTCCCTGAAATTTTAATAGGTCCGAAGGGCTCGAGTCGGGCGATTATGCTTCTCGATTCTCGGAATTTTAGGGCCGCAGCCCGCCTTTCTCCAACGATGGCTTGTTTACTAAGAAAGGGTTGCGTAAATGAGGAACAATCTCAAAACGTTTGAAATTATTTCTTTAAATCTAATGAAAGGATGAGTCGCAGAGAGGGTGACCGTACCCCCGACCGTCAACAGTTATTTACCTTAATCAGCCCCTTTGGAAGGGATGAAAAATTTTACGCTTGTTTCAGTTTGATGGCATAATACAGAAAAATGTTCACTTCTTGAATTCATTTCAGAATGATTAGGGTGAATCGAATCTCCTCAAACAATGTTATGATTTTGTGTTAATAAGTTTGTTATGACGTTTAGTTATAAGTCGACATTTTAGTGAATAAAAGTAAATAGAAGTGAAAGACTTTATTCAGACTTTATTTAAACATAGGGAATGTATTTTAAACAAATTAGAAACAGTATAAATCACAGTGTGTCATAAATATGGACAAGATTTATCCATATGACACAAATATCGTTAGGTATGTACGTATTCATCAAAAATCAATTAATGAAATAACCATGTAATATCTAATTCCAGTATCACTTTTACATTACATATAATATATACCTAAATAAACAGAAGTGACGCCGTCATCTCTAACACAAAAGATAACTGTTTCGACCTATCAAGCCTCGTCAGGAACTTAAGGATGCCATACACATACATTTTGCGCTATGAACGTGATATACAGATCCCCAAATAAAATTTGTTCAGTTTGGAGACAAGGACGGATCGATAGTAAATAAAGTGTGTATCAAACAGAGAAAAAGAGCGGCGTAACGACATATCTAGATAGAATCATGTCACTATGATCATGTCAATAGGATTCGATGATAGAAGTGTGACATCTTATATTTATCTTTATTTAACTCATCGTATCTAATATTTTGTGTCTTTGTTTCGAAATTGAAAACAATGAGAAATATGATAACAGTAATTTGTAAAATATACAGTTTCCTTTCTAAACTCAGTTATCAATATTAACAGAGATATGTAAATGTCCTAGATGAAAGTCACACTCTATATATACAGGGTGTAGAAAAAATGTGTACCGAAAAGTTCCTATGAACATATGCCCTAAGTTGGTTTATCCCTGGCTGGGAGACATTCCTTCAAACGGTGGATAAAAAAATGGTTTTTTATTTAACAAAATTTTTGAGCGCTAAAAGTATCAAACGTGTACTAAACTATCAGTTGAATTCGGATAAAAACAGTTGACTGAAACTGTCAAACCTATATACGCCACCTTTGACACGACCAATGTAAATACAATGCAAATTTTAAACGCAAATATCACGAAAACAGTTTACAGTACCAAAAGTGTTAACAAAGAGTATCTTTTCTACGTAAAAATTCGTAATTTTCCTCATCTAATGTTAAAATTACTGTAGGTATTCACTTAGATAAAAAAAAATTGTGAATAACAACCCTCTACTCTTATGAAAGCTACCTTTAGGAACTGTCAGGGCTCTTTGTACTGTCACCATTCGCTTTGACATAAAAATTTATGGCGGAAAACCAAATTTCAAAAAAATTGATCTGCGGTTATCCACGTCTCCACCTTTTGACCTGTAGCTCCACCTGTAACTCCTTTAGAAACCATTTTATTATCTCTTATATTGTATAATAATTCCTAGTAATTTTATTATCTCTTATATTGTACCGGGATATCAAAAATTATCTTGGTCAAGGGTGGTTGTGGAATGTAAAACGTGCGTCTTACTTTAAATTTTTGAATATGTTTTGTTGTGTCAGAATCTGTCAAGTCATTGTGCTGAAATTTTCTAATCCAGTTTTTGAATCATGCCTCTTACCACACAGCACAAAATTTTCATGATTGAAGCCTATTTTCGAACGGGTGCGCTAGTTAATGGAAATTGGCAATACAGTCAACGTTTGTGTTTGGACAATTTTCGAGAGCACTTCCCAAACGTGGCAATATTACCGGACAATTTTTATGCGTGCCTTACAAATTGTGTTGAAGTGTTTCGCGAAACTGGTTGTGTGACTCATAAAAAAGGTGCTGGTAGACCAAGAGTTCGTACAGAAGAAGTTGTCAATGACGTTCGTCAACGTATGGAAGAGGAGCCTGCAAAACGCTTTTCACAGCATGAGGAGGCGCGTCAATTTGTGCATCGAACAAAACGGGGGACATTTCCAACAATTACTGTAATTTACTGTTTTTCTTGTTACTAAAACCGTTATTTCATAATTTGTAGTTCATTATTGTTTTACAACTGAAATAAATAGGTATGAAATTTGTAGGTTATTGATGATGTCAGTGTGACAGTGACATAATTATTTCAAATTTAAAGTAAGACACACGTTACATTCCACAATCACCCTTGACCAAGATAATTTTTGATATCCCGGTATAATAATTCCTAGTAATTTCATTTCCTCTTAGAATTTATATGGTATAGTGGGGGTAACATCTACGAACCCCTGCCTTGCCTAACCCACGAAAAAAGCAACTTCAGAAACAAAAGCCCCACGATCCGGAGCAGAGCGAAATAATTCAGCTTTGTTGTAGCGATAAAGGGTTGGGGCGTATTTAAAATCAATTTAAATAACTCGGGCTAATATTTCCTACACGCACAATAATTCCATTGAAGTGCACAAAGCCTTTCTAGTGTAAAATAGGGAAATTCACCAAATTACATGATAAATTAACTAATCTCTCTCTCTCCCCCGGCTTTCAATTTTAAACAATGTAGACTAATGAAATTAAGTTTCGCAACGGGTTGAATCGTAATAAATTTATACGTACGTGTCCCGGTTTCCAAATTAAAAGAAAGAGCGGATGAAACGTTGTATAAACAGCACGGGGGAATTAATAAAATGAAAGGATGAGTGAAATAGCTCTGGAAACTATTCGCCGGATAAAGGAGCGAAATTGATTTTCTTTCTGTGCCCGTTGCTCCAATCAAACGGGCAGTCTACAGTAACAGTCAAGACATACGTAGCATATGCGTAGCCCAGTCCGTAAGGCCCATTTTTGTATTTCAGGGATTACACCGGGGAAAATGTCTTGAGTGGTACATTTTCCCTTCAGTAGTGGTGAGATTAATCAGAAAACAGACCCTGACACTTGAAGAAATACACTCTGTACAGGATGTTTTCAAGAAAAATCTTCAACTTGGATCCTTAATTTTAGGCACATCAAGTTCCAAATTGGTATGTTGTTTATTTTACAAAGTCAAGGAGAAAACTTCAATGTAGGGAGTGCTTGCTCTCGTCCTCTTCCCTCCCACATTCTTTAGCTTTTATAGCATTGGATTTAGCTTTTCTTTTGCACTCACACTGTCTTTCCATATTTTCCGTCCGTTGTTAGCTTTTGCTCTCTTCTAGAGTCTGTACCTTTTATTTCCCAGTCCCCCATTAAGTCAATCCATTCTTTTTCTTATATTCCCCTTCAATTTTTCATTTTCTTATTCACTGTTATTGTTTCTGATCACCTGATATGTATTTCTATATTTATTCTGCTTATTTCTTCTGACTATATTGCTACAAGGTACTTCAGCTATTAGAATAATGTCATCTACATATCTGACATATCATTACTGGTTCTAATTCTTTTTTTTTTCAACATTCTATCCTGTTCTGTCTGCTGCCTCCTTATTTAATTCCCTTTCCATTTAAATCGTTCTTCAACTTCTTTTCAAAATATGAAAATTGTCTTTTAGTTAACCATCTTCAGATTTTGGTAGAGAAACATCTGTCGAGAGAAGTTCAATATAGAAAAATATTATGTATAATGTATTCTGGGTCTTACCATTCTTTTCTTTATACTAAATCTCATTTGATCATTTAACCATCCTTTTCCTGTTGTCTCTTCTCTTCATCCTTCCTTTCACGTCTCTTCAGTTTCTTTCGTGCAAATATTTTAATGTCAGTGTTGCACTAACATACAATAATATGATCATTATTATTGTTTATCTTCAAGCCTCTCATTTCATTCATATTTTTTTAAATTCCCTCTTCCGTTTACCTTTCTCTGTGTACCATGTCTTCGTTCTCTACCTCTGTTACCAACATGCCTTAAGGCGTGAACTGGTATAAATCTGTCTGTGTTTCCTCGCTTTCTGAGCTTCTTCTGTCTACTCCAATAAGTATCATGTTTTACTCAATATTGGTTTGTTTTTCTTCCTGAGTTTATACTTCTTTCTCTGCATCTTAACTATGAAATCATTCCGCCGAATGATTTTCCTTCAACTCTCCATCATGGCATGTTCTTTTTCTGCTGCGGATTTTTTGAACATATCTAATTCTTTCCTAACAGATTGTCAGTCCAATATTCCTAACACATTTTGTGAACGGTCTTGGAGGTGTAAAAGCAACGGATGCCAATAGAAGGGACATTTCATAGTTGATACATAGAAAATCAAGCGTAATCCAGTATCAGGCATCTAGAAATAATTAAACATGATACAAACATACCTGATGGCAATCGGCATGTAGGTCTGGTATTAGCTGATTGAGTAAATTGTTCATGATGTTCATGAAATAATGTTTGCCGTGCATCGTATGTATGTATATCTAGTGACCTCTGCCCGCCTGTGTGCTAATCTACAAAGGGCTTAATCAGGGCTTGTGCATCGAGCAAACAGTCCACTCAGTCAAAACATCATAGCAATCAGTTTTGATTAGATTTCGGACCTCCCACTCCTCGTCCAGATGATATTGTAAAGGATCGATGAAAATTAATTTAAACGTTGATGTTAAAAATGAGATCCACGTAAACTTGTGACCAGTGGAGAACCTGAACCTGAGCTTTAAAGGGGGGGAGATTGTAAAATGGGCAATTGGTAGTGGCTGGGAGTATTCATTGCGTGAAAATGCTCTTCAAAGTCATAATATATCACTTGGGTACATGCAACTTTTATGTTTAACAAGTAGGTATGAGTTCCAATGACAGGCAGCAAATACGAATCACATGAGAACATTTTTTATTATAACCTTTGAAGAAAACATTGAATTACCTATTTTTCCAAATAAAAATGTTTCCTTTTTGGTGTTAAATTTTATTAGTTAAGTTAAATGAAACATTCCAGAAAACAATGTCATTGTTCTTTTTTGACATAACAAGTAAAAATTACAAATTTAATTTCCATTCAACTACATCAAAAGCTTCACTCATTTCTAATATGTTTTGTGCCACCTTAGCGTGACCAAAAACAGAGGACTCCGTTAAAACAAACGGGGAATTAATAAAATGAAAAGATGAGTGAAATAGCTGTGGAAACTATTCAATAACGGCGAGAACCGAAATCGATTCTGAACACAAACGGTGGGGAGCCGCACGAGGCAGGATGCGTAAGTCCATTTTCGAGGCTACCTCTAGTAGCATAATAAGAACTCAGGTAGCATTCCAACAGGAGTATCTAAAGTACTAAAATAAATAAATTGTACATAAATTTTACACATCTGTAGATTTATTCACTTTAAAGTAATCTGTTTGTCTTTAGATTTCATTTTTATCCTTGAAGTTGAGCAAAACCTCAGTACCACTAGACCTCCATGGTAGCAAAGTTTAGGCATACATAGACTTCGATGGTAGTACAGTAAGGGATTACAGTATTATTTTTCTCTTGGTACAGCATTTGTCTATTGAGTTAACAGTTTGTGATGGAAAGTATCATTTTTATCGCAATGAATTTTCTGTTCTGGCATAGGTCTTCTGTTTTTAGATATAAAAGGATCTAGACTCTAGGTCTCTCTCATTGCAAAGACTTCCTTGAGTCGGTGGCCGTTTGAAACTCATTAATGCTTTGAAAGAGCTTGAAGGAGTTGTAGATTTCGCAGCCACATGAAAGTGTCTTTGCAAAGGTACCGTGACATTGTGTTTACTAAATTATAGTGAAAAAAGTGTGTCTTTTTTCTTTGCAAATTGCCATATTCCAACGAATTTATTTAGAATACTTAGGAATCACAATTCATTCATTATTAAACTGTTTAGGTATTTTCATCAATATTTACTTATAAAAATGATACACCAACATTTAAAGTTTCTTAATTGAAAGGAATCGACAGCTCTACAATAAATTGTATCATCGACGCAGTTTTCCACATAACACCAAAACACTCTACTGCACTCGATGCGCGGTTCGCCAACCAAGTTGGCATCATCTGGAGATAATTGGCACTGTTTTTCTCATCTCCAGGATATGTGTGAAGACACACGTTCAGCGCAACGAGTATAAACGGAAATGTAAAATCTTTGCGTTGCACATGAAGTTAATTTGAAAAAACCCCAGCATTTTAGTAGGTACAGATCAAAAGAGTGGACCTACTGAACAGGCATAGCTATAGGTAATGGAAATACGCGCCCGGCATCGAGTATCTTCTGATAGCCGATCACCGACTTGGCTTTTGCTGGTTTTGACTAGAAAAAGTCACGGCACAGCCATCTGTGTGCAAGCTGACCAAACACGTGCGGGTTTTTTTATCTGGCCGACGGTCGCAGCGCCGTGCAGTTTTCATTTTCACTATTCCACTATTGGGGCATTGATCAGACCTGATTCGAGGTGCGTTCGCTGACAATCTTTCCCTCATATATGAAATTATAGCATCATAAACAAGGGTGAACTCTAACATTGAGCTTGAGTCATAAAAAATACATATTTTGTTATTAATTGTATAGTTTCTTTTCCTTCTCATCTTCTTCAGTGGTTTGTTGTGTAGCTGTTTGATTTCTTGGAACTCGTAGACAGCTTAATCAATTTTATCCAAGCTATATTTTTTAAATACATATTAAACATTTGTTTCTATAAATCTACAACTCATAGTTAGTACCAACTACCCTACTTTTTATATCAAAACAAATTTTAATAAGTTTGTGCACTTGGTGTTTGACTTTTCAAAGCTTATTAAAATTTAATTAATTGTTTCTCGGTCAAAGTTTTTATTACAAATGGAATGTTCATAGTTATTAAATTACTACATGAAATACCAAAGAGAAAATATTTAAACGTTCATATGTAATCTTATACACCATTTTTTAATACATTACCAAGTGTCAATAAAATCACGTAGAAAAATTACATTCTGTCTCAGATTGTTTGTTTCATTCTATCGCGAATAGATTTCTTATAAATTCTGGACAGGTAAAAAACTCATGTACCGATTAATCAAGTATTGGTTAACTCTGCTATGAATGGGCTTATAAATTTGTAACCGTATACGTTTTCGACTGTGGACTAATGGGTTTGTTATTTGGCACTGGAAGATATTGATGGTTAAATAGAAATTATGATGCATGTGGTTTTCTCAGAGTCAATAAATCATTTATTAAACAAACTTACCCTTTTTTAAGTTTCTATTTCAGAATTTATAGCAGTCCGAAGTTATTCGCTTTTGGTATTGTTCTTAAAATAAGACTTCTTAAAAAATGATCCTTCACAAACTAAATATAGAATAATGGAGGTCTTAATCTATTGATTTTTCGTTTAACATCATCCAACAAAGAGTAAGGTTCAATAAAAAGTTACTAGTGTGTGGGTAAAATTATTTTCAATAAAAATAAACTTCAGCGAAACTAATGCTAACAAATAAGTAAGTTAATGAAACTGATAAATAAATGGAAACAGAAAAAATGAATGAAAAATAGACCAAGAAATACCAAATCAGACTAACGCGAAACACAAACATTACAAAAACAAACATATTGTTGAGTTTTGTCTTCCATTGAACACCAAAAAGATTGCAATATTTTCGATGCGAATTTCGTTGACGATATTAGCACCATCAGAAGATGATTAAAGCAAAAATCATCTTCCACTAAGACTTAAATTCCCGAGTCCGGGACTTTACAGAAACCTACTTAACTCTTACATGGTAAATATTTGAGATTGATATGGTACGATAAAAATAAAACGTAAGGAACATCGAGAACATGTTATGGATGGGTAATTGGTGAGGGTGTAGTGAAATAATCACAGTAGAGAGCAGAGACAATTGAAGGAATGAGAGATGAGCATAAAGAGCACTCGTGAGAAGCAATAGAATTATCTAACTCGTACCTATCACAAAGGAGTGTACTCAGTCGAGAGTAACTCCTCTAATACCATATGTTGAGAGCTTATTCAATAAATTATTATGATTACGCAGTCAAATGCTCTGCTCATATCACAAAAAATCCCAACCGGGCATTCGCCCGCTTCGGTATTCTTAATAATGTTCTTATATAACGAATGGGTGACTGATGTATTTGATTAAGAAGAACGCATGTCATGTTGAGTTCGTGTAATTATACTGAAGTACAGTGGCGGCTAGTCATAATGGGCACAAGGGCACATGCCCTATGCGTAAGCACATAAGACTTGTGAATGTTGTGATATTTTATAAACTTTTATAATTATTATAATTTGGTGGATTTTTTTATTAATTTTTCATCATGAATATTGAATCATTTGGTGCATACATATCTGTCTAGCGTCTAGGCCGCTTCACGCTTCACCGTCTGTGTAATCTGTGTGTCCACTGGGCTGGGCACGGTCGCTGTGTGCCTGTTTTTTTTCTTTTCTGTTTGCATGCGCAAGAAAAGGATACACAGCTTCTATTTTTCCAGCGCGTCTTTTCTAATGCGTTCTGTTACGTCATTGAATGGGCGCTGCTCCGTCGACCAGACGGTACAGAGTACAGATACTTTTCAATCAGTTACAGGGGAGGCATTTAGACTCTAACAGTATTATCTAGTTGATAATACTGTTAGAAATAATTTAGACTCGTTTACAGCTGCTATACAATGTCTAAGAAATAATACAGAAGAATTAATAAATAATGCTGACATTTTAACAGAACATTCCGAGGAACATTTTGTGGATAATTTAAGAAAAATGAGAAAAGTTACTGTAGGAGACTCAAAGGTAATGCAGTGCAAAGAAATATGTGACATCATATTAAGGAACGTACGTGAGAGATTTCAATTTACTGATTTTTTAACTATAGCCAATTTGTTTGAAAAGGAGAAATTTAACAACTATAGAATAGTTTTTCCTCTGGAACATATTAAAACAGTGTGTGCCTTATTTCCAAAGATCAACATTACAAAATTAAAAAATGAGCTGTATATAATGTATTCTAGAGATGATTTCATACAATAACATAGTGGTGCGGTTGGTTTATTACAAATCTTAAATCAAAATAATTTACTTACGACGTTTTCGGAATCGGTTGAACTATTAACTATATTGTGCACAATTCCTATGACTACAGTGGAAAGTGAACGTGTGAAGTGAAATATGGAAAATAATTTTTCCATATTTCTGACAATGGCATCAAAAAAGGGGATATTTGCCTAACGAAACCTATTTCTTCAAGCAAATATTTTTGCTCTACGAATTTCTAATTTTTAATTTTAAGGTGTTTGACCTTGAAAAATGCAAAATTTTCGCTTGCGGCCCATTTTTTCCCCCTGTGCCCCCCATTCCCAAATTTCACCAGCCGCCACTGCTGAAGTAATCAAGAGAGTTCAATAGGTTCAAATCAAAACCGTATTGTATGTATCTACAGATGTTTGCTTTTTAGCGAATACTTAGTTAAAAGACCATTTGCAGATGGTACAGATATGAAACAAGTCTCAATGAAATGCAAGGAACAAATATTTTTCTTTATCTACTCTTCACTGATATAGAGCAAAATAGAAGCAAGGTAGGAATTATTTCAGTTACGATATAAACAATATTAATACTCATTTTTTAATAACCGAACTGATTTAAAATTACGTTTAGTTATAAGTAAATGGGTTATTTTTAATTATAAATATACATTTAGCGGTTCTTGTACCTCTGTGGCCATTTCTGTAACTTACCATCAATCTGAGTCGGAGGCAAGCGCGGCTCTACGTGCCAATTTTTCAAATGTTTATTTCAATTGCCGGACCGCTGATGAGCGGCGACGTGTGCGGTAGTTTTTCCGTTTCCTCTATAAAAGGCGTTATATGCTTCTCTTATTGCGCTAACCGGTCGCTGCTTTACTGCAAAATAGTCGACAAGTCCAACTTACAAGCTTTTTTGAACGCTGGATATATTAACGGAGCGTTTTTTAACGTATCTTCGGATATTTTCCATAGTTGCAAAAATTAAATAATAATATTGAAAAACCAAAAATTATCATATATGTAACTTTTTTAATTTGAATAATTCGGTACTTTTCTGAAAAAATAGTGATTATGAAGTGAATACACAGGGTGTCCCATTTAAAACAAAACACCCTTAATATCTTGAGAACACGAAATATAAAAATTTGCCGAAACAGGTGAATCTTTAATTCGGGGGGGATGGGGGGGGGGACAATCGATGGAGATGCCGGGGTAATGCAATGCCAGTCGTGGCACATTGGCCGTGGAGTAGTTGTTTTCGGCATCTCCTTCAAATAAATAAGTAGGATTGGCTTCATCAAAGACAATAGAGGGCACTACCTACAATGGCGCCTGCGGAAAAGCAGGTCGTTATCTGTCAATTTGACAATAATTGTCAGACAGATAGTAGCAAAGACCCAAAGAGGGCACTACGCTGTGTTTCTCACCACTACTAATATGAATAAGTTTAATTAAGTCATCTATTGACGATTTCTTACTATATTCTGTTGGCGAGTATACATGGTTATTCAGAACTTATCTCTAAAACTTTGAGGATATGTGCATCCTTAAATAAGAAATCGATATCACCAAAAAAATTTATAATAAAAGTCTTAGGATTTCCCGTAAACAATGTTTAAAGTTATACCATTATAAAGGAGTACGTAGATGGGCAACTGTAGTTCAACATCTGATATACCTACCACATTCCTAAGAATGTGGTAAAAAAAAAGTAAACACGTTTTTGTATCTCGAACGACTGGTTAAGACCGAGCCAATAGAGTTGGAGTGGGGATAATATCTCTATTGTCTATTCAGTCATCAGTCTATCTGTGTCTTCTCTCAGTGAAGGTGTTTTATTTATCGTAGGGGTGTTAAACTGTAAAATTTTCAAAATGGCTCATGTGTACAGTAATGGTGAATTAATGGACTGTTACCAGTGGATTATCAATCACGAGTTAGGTTTTGTGAGTGGTTGTTGCAGCAAAATGCTGAAAATCCCCAATTTACTTAATAATTTGCGTTTACAAGATCAGCAACCAGGAGGAACATTCGGTTTAGTGCGGCAAAATTGGATAAGGGCGTGCCCAAAAGTGAGTACAAGTCGAGGAATATTATTTCGAACAGCTTTTGTAACAAGGTATGTGCAAATTTTTTATAAATTTCATGTTTCTAATACCTAGTAATCAAGTAGCGCAATTCTTCAAAATTAGTGTAACAAAATTTTATTCATTTTAAAGACACGTCACTTTGGTCACATCTATCTATCTTTAAGTTTATTTTAAAGTAAAAACGCTGCAAATCTTTTTTGCGCCGGGTGTCGGTATGCTCTCAGAACTTTCGAAGTTTTTTTCGTGCTAGCCAGTTTGCATTGTCAGTCCCAAGGTCACTCCATTACAGTGGACCAGTATCCAGCGGCGTGCAATGAAAAATTTTTAAATAGTTTTCAGAAACCGCCAAAAAAATTGTTTTTACACTACCACATTTGTACATGTATGTTGAACATCCCCAAATTTTATTATGGATAAGTTCTGAATAACACTGTATAATATCACGATAATTGCTCCTAAAGATTAAAATCCAACGGACGTAGGTATACTATAAAATCATGTATCAACTTCTCAAAGATTTTTAGAATTTTCACATCCATTTGTGTCAATGCAGCACGTCTTTATAAATAAAACAACATTTGATTTAATTAAACTTATTGGAGCAAGTTTATAAGCGTCAAGAGATGTCTCGGACGATTCAGCTGACATGGTTTAACGTCAAAGCCGGATCAGACGATAATATACGTTCGGAGCATTGACAGGTACAGCTATAGGAGACCAGACGAGATGAACAGCTGCCACAATTATTTCTTTTATCGAAAATCCATCCACAGGATCTTGGTCAAGCTTAATGCGTGTAATTATTATTAGTTTGAGATCGTAGTAAAGTGCCTAAGATGATAACAGGAAACTGCAGTTATTGTAAATGAAATAGATCAGTAAATGAATTATATCATTTATAAATACATAATGTCTGTAACTGTAATTCATTGTAGTTTCTTTTGGAAACGGCTAACTCGATTGTCATTTTTCAAAAACGAGAAAGTAGAGAATTGAATTATCTTTTAAATGGGGTGCAACACGGCACACTATGCCATTTAAAAAAATTGAGTTGACAGCGCCCGTGGCGTCATCTTTGAATTTTAAGAATCGAATTTATCGTCAGAATCAACTTCATTTTACGTGATTCACCCTGTTAAAACTCTCTAACTCGATTCGTTCAAAAGTTAGCAGGGGGGTTACTTTATGGACAGACTGTATTATTTGAGAGGAGTACAATATATTTTAAAAACTTTAGATTATTTATTAATAAGTAATTACTATTATTATCAAAAAATTCCTTATTTATTTCTGTTTATAATAATTGAGGTAACAGTACTTGTATTGCCAACTTATGAAAGCAACACTCTGTAGGATAAATTCGTAAAATAATTACGAAATCCTACTCATAAATTTGTGCCCTCGCTAAAATTAATAATAATACAAACATACCTCAGTACTAGGAACTAGCACTGTACAAAATCGGAATACTTTTAACCACAGCTACCAAGTAACACCACAGTGCTCGCTTTTTAAATCAGGTACCTCCTGATTTATGCTGTCGCTAACCCTAATCATTCTCCAAAAATAAATATGTGTGGTAGTTAAAGTAATATGACAAAGAGACAGGTATATAAACATTAATAAAAAATGATGACCAGAGACAATTCTGACGTTTATAACTGCCTGCATAGTAGAGACCATAAAAACCCCAAAAAGTTGTAAAGCTATCAAAGGAAGCCTTATCTGTATTTGCGAAAATGGGACTTGCCAATAAATATGATGATGGGATTCAGAGAATATTTGAAAACATTTTTTTAATATCACCTTTAAAAATCAAAATCGTTACAATTGATACATAAATGTACAGGGTGTCCAAAATAAGATCCTGCATCCCCTTATATCAGAAAGTATAAAAGATAGAGAAAAATGTTAAATACGAAAGTTTTTTGTTTTTACCTGAATTTTTCATTTTTATAACTTTCTTGAATACAGGTTGTTCAGTTTATCTGATCCAGGCATCAACTGTCTTTTTTTAAATGGGCAGCTTATATTCAATTACGTTTTTGAACTCTCCTTAAAATTCTAGGTTGACATTATTAAGAGTACCCTATACCTATCATTTACCGTTACGAATATATTAGCATTTAATGAAAAAAATCTTTAAAAAACACCTGCTCAAAAAAATCTCGGCAAAACAAAAAAGACATCCAAAAAAAAGGTAAATAGGGTTTATTTCGTAAACAATTAGACTCAGAAATTACTTCTATGGATCGATATTACCTGATTAATATACAGGGTGTTTTTGACAGATGGCTCAAACATGTATATGTTAAAACTCCAGAAAATCAAAAAACTCTTATGGAACACCCTGTGTATTATTATATTTTTGGATTCTCTATTAAATTTTAACCTTACTCTATATAACGTTCCCTATTCTTATTTTGCTTAGTTTTCAAGATATTGACGAAAATGTGGAAAAAATGTTCATTATCGGCTATTATTAAAAATATATCTACTATTATTTGGTATATTATAGTAAGTGTGCCTTAATACTGATTAAGAATATATTATTTTATTAAATCTAATATTTTTTTAAATTATTTCATTAATTAACTATCAACAAACTAACTATGAAACAAATCTATGTTTGTAACTTGAACCACAAATAACTAAAATAATCAACAAATAACAATAAAAATAATAAATTAAATCAAGTGTCCTATATGTCCTCAATTTTCAGCTATGCATGTTGTGTATATAACTGCTAGTTTTCTTACAGCGCAATCACTTTGATTGAGCGCTTAAATTTCCATCCTGACTTTAATCTTTAAATCATCAACATTATTACTCTGAATTTGATAAACCCAGGTTTTCAATGTACCCCATAAAAAGTTATCAAGTGGAGTTAAATCTGGGATCCTCGGCGGCCATGGGATACATGGCCGCCGCATGGCACAAAATAGTTCTTAATAAAATTCTTTACAAGTGCAGTATTGTGGCATGGAACTTCATCCATCTGATAGATGATCTCATTGGCATCTTCTTCGGCATCCAATAAAGGTAAAATGCAAGTTTGTAATGAATGCCATTTCCTGATATTTTACCTAAGGGACCATTTAAATATTGGCCAAGAAAGACAGGGCCTAAAATGTGTCTCTTATAAATAGCGCACCTAACATTTTCGTCAATATCTTGAAAACTAAGCAAAATAAGAATAGGGAACGTTATATAGAGTAAGGTTAAAATTTAATAGAGAATCCAAAAATATAATAAAACACAGGGTGTTCCATAAGAGATTTTCGATTTTCTGGTGTTTTAACATTTACATGTTTGAGCCATCTGTCAAAAACACCCTGTATATTAATCAGGTAAAATCGGTTCATAGAAGTAATTTCTGAGTCTAATTGTCTACGAAATAAACCCTTGATTTTATATTTTGATTAATTGCAGATCTATTAACTATTAAAAAGTAAGTCTTGAAAATATAACATAACAAAGAAATGTAGTTTTCGTAATGTTGCTGTTAGTTCGGAATTATTAGTAATTTAACAATTTGTTGAGAAAGATTAGTTTGCGTAATTAGAGATGTAAAATAATATACCACTGTAGAAAGTTTCCCTGAAGGAGTCGACCTACAGGAGCACACTATAAAGGTCCTCCTTAAGCAACTCAGTTTCGGGCTGTGGTGGTCAGGCCACCTTAAACCAACACTTCAATGTCGGTGCATGGAAGTTGCCTAACTATCACCAAACTTCTTTACGGCCTTCCGAAACTTCCTAGTGGAAATCTGACCCTAATTAACGACAATGGCCGACACTTCGCCGTTAAATTTCATCTGAATGTCTGGTCCAGGCTGGGGTTGATATCGCTTACAAAATTTCACGCACCAAGAACGGGAAAGCGACCTTAATATTATTATTATAATAGCGGATGAAACAAGAAACCCATTAATTCTATATGGTTATAATTTTTTCACAATAAACATTCTGGTTTGAGTTATATCGATATTTTTTATGTTTGTACTTCAATTGTTTTCTATATATATATATATATGAGAACGATCATGAGGGAAATAATTGCTATCCAAATATACAAAAAGTATTTAGAAAATACATATCTACTTACTTCCTGGTATTGAAATAAACCAAATCGAGTAAAATTATTTCATTCATACAAGTTTCTGTCTTAATTTTTTTGAATAAACAGCAGATTGAACATATTAATCTTTTTCGCCAGAATACAAAAATCAATATTGGAATTTTAAACAATTTTTCCATTCTCTTTTCTATCGGAATTATGAAGTATTCTAAATTTTCCAGTGTCAATCCGAAAAACCATTGATAACTCAGTCAGCTATAAATCGGGTCTATAATTATATTCCACCACACCCTTGTCTTGAGTTATAAGGTAATAAGGGCCCAGGACATGCTTAATTTATAGTTAACCCGTTCACGGGGACATTATAGAGATGCGGCTTTACTTCTGAGTCACTGTTAAAGGTGAAAAAGGAACTGCACGAATAAAAAAAGGAATCGGAGGTAAAATCTTTTTTAAACACCTCATAATTAAATCAGATTAGACGGTTTGGTTTTTGGGAAGGAATTTATGATTTCGAAGTTTCATTCAGGAAGGTGGGATCAAGCATTGGCGTAGCAATACAGATTTTGGGGGATTTATAATCACAGAAAATAAAAAAATATCTACAAATACAATAATCATATAATACAATAATGATAAGATACAAATGGATTTACAAAATTAGTTCGTGGCTCGATCATGGCCCTTATGGTTGAAGCCTGGTCGGGGCTGTTATTCATGTCGGGCGAAAGTCTCTACCAAAAGTTAAATTATACTAACAAATCCTGAAATAAGCTCATAATAATTTATTTTCTGTATTTTTCTTTTTAGTACCATTTATAATTTTCAACTGAAAATTTACTTTTTCAAATTTCCTTCTCAGTTATTTCACTGACAGCAGCAAATAAAAAATTGTACCAATTATTTTTTGTCTAATATACGTCACGTGATTCTGTTTTCGGTGGCATCTGACGCATGTGTTAAACGAGGTATTGTCAAAAAATGTTGAATTGCAAAAAAGTGACATTAAAAATATTAGAAACAAATTCAATTGCCAAAATTATCAGATTTATAAAAAAACAGCTGTGCTGAAATTCATTAAAACAACGTTTCTTCAATAGAACACACTTTATATACACTCGATGAGGGATTCGCTCACCAAATTGACATCATCTGGAAGAAAATGATTTCAGAAAAGATATGACTGAAATTTTCAATCAGTCTCCCATAAGTCTAAGTTCTGGTACCATTGAAACAAAAATTCCAAATTTTGAAAACGTTATCAACGTCTTCCAAATTTTGAAAACGTTATCAACGTCGGTTTTCAGTTTCCTGCTTTACCTACGCTGCTGTCCCGATACACCCAGTGTGGGAAACACAACAGTGATTTATGTCGGGTCCGTCCATCACCAATTAAATAAATGTTATGTCGTCCTTAATCATTGTCATATTAAAAACAGTAAATAAAAATATTCGAAACACTCTTGCGGTCCACTCAAAGGGACTTTGGGCATATTATATTACCATAAAAACAATACCATCTCAATGATTTAGTACCTAACGAGAATATTTCATAAATACTTGGCTTGTATGGAATTTGATCGGCTCATATTTGTTTAATAAAACTGGTTTTTATTAGGTTAATTTATGGGCTGACACTATTTCGTGGGAAAATATTACAAATGTTGTATTCAAGGGCAAAAATTTGCAACACATAGGTACTCCGTAATAATAGATAGCCCAAGTATTTTCGTTATTACTGAATTTTTTATATTTTTCCTTTGATACCTACTCCGTTTTTAGTGTTACTTGATTTTTAATTCCTAAACTTGGGACGTCATCGACTGACTAATTTTATAAACAAAACAGATAATGCCCTAATTCCTACAAAACATCACGTAGCTGCAGATACCGATGTTTCGAGGTTTTAACTACTCCTCAGTGTATCTTCAGATTAGAACTAACTTGAGTCATGTGATCTAAGGCCCTTACATAAATTCAATTAGAGAACATTTTGGGTAACTCTCTTTTACTAACAGTAAACATTCTGCATGCGTTGTAGTTGTTTAGAAGGTATTTCCAGACATGCATTTCTAGCAGTCTCTCTACTACAGCTTTAGGACTATTTCCAGTCTATAGAATCATATTCAGTCCATATTACAAACAAATATTGCTTCCGGTAGAAAATAAAGATTTAGGTAAAGATTACGATTGTCCTTTAGGCTCTATATTTCTAATCTTATACTAGGTCATCCTTGTTGTTGATATACATGAATTACATTCAACAAAACCACACCTGTACAATGCAAAACATCTACGAATACGACAATGAGAAATTTGCACAACGTTTTGTATAACATCAGTTTCTTTTAACAGCTGACATGTCTTCCTCCTCTTTTATTATAATTTGAAATAAGATCGTGTAACGAATCAAGTTTAAACGAGATGGAAAAAATTGTTTAACTAACCTCTGTTATATTTTACCAAACCTGTTTCTACTCACATTAATAAATTACTTTTCCCCATAATAAACCATACAGGAAATTATTATGTAAAATACATACCCACGTCCAACATGAGTATCAAACCATTATATTTTATATTTATGCTGTATTAACTCATTTTAAAATAAATAGAAATCACCATATGAATAAAACGGATATTAAAGTTAGACCATGAAATTAAAAATATTATTCAAACAGGCATGAACTTTCCACAGTAGCAGGTAAATCTGATATGGTGAATAATAATGTAACGCCATAGAATTTTTAATATATTCCCCTGTCATCGACGTATTATGTGCATTTCAGGTATGAAATTACGTAGGAACCTACATTAATAATACAGTATGAAAGTCGTAGAAAGAACAAAAAATCCCACCGAAATTTTTACTAAACACGAAAACACTGTTCATCTTGATAAAGTAGCATCAACTGAAGATGTTTAGCATCACCTGAAGCATTATCTTCAGATGATGTTGACTTCATTAGTGAAACGCACATCGAGAAAAATTGCCTTATTATGGTGTTTAATCGAAAACACCATCGATTTTTTGTTTTACATTGAAAATGTTATCGCAAACTCAATATAACAATAGGAGTTTTAAAAGAAAATAAGACAGGTGTAACAACCAAGTAAATTAATGGATGTAAATGAACCAAGTAGATGAATGAAGGTCATTCAAAGGTCCATTCACCTCACTTACCTGATTCGAACCTAACTTACTTTCATTGATAAGACCAATCAAAAATTGACTTTAGTTTTTCTTATTGTTGTTATTTTAATTAAAGTATATATGGCATATTAGCAAAATTAGATAAAAAATGTTGCTCCTTCATGAGAATATTGAGATTCTCGAGAGATAACTTAAAGCTGATTTTATAAAACGACTGTAAATCGTATGTTGCCATCGACAGTTCCTCACAAAGTCTTGCTTATTCCTAGATATTGAATTGTTTTCCTAAATCCGTCACGATTATTTCTGGATACCCTATAAACATGACTTTGGTTTTTGAAAAGATCAAATTCTAAGAAACTTAAACTGATATTTCTTAATTTCTTACTACTATACTACTATACGTACTTCGTACTATATAGTCATTAATTAATATTATGATTCAATTCTGAAATTGATGCAAAGTCTCATGGATATCAATTTACTATGATTTTGTTTTGGAATCCATAAAGGCACCTCCACTTCTAACAAACCATTAATTTATTGTTTCCTTTAGGTGACATAATATGAAAAATTGGAATAAATAAATGAAATGATAACAAACCAAGCTCCTCACTCATCTTCAAAGCTTTCAATGCCGACGTCTTGAATATGGCAACTTTTTACCACCACGAAACTCGAAAGTTAATAATTCAGTAATCTTCCACGGTGGATTTAAAGCCAAAGAGGAGGATGTGTCTTTATGTACCGTGACACAGGTTATTAAAAAAATGCTGGTTCATCATATCCTTTGTGAATTGGTAATATCCACCGATACTGAACCAATTTTTGTCGTGCAACAGTGGCAGCAATGAGTCGGCGCATTTTCGAGTCTGGCGTACACAAAACACCCTCCAGGTCCATTCATAGCTTGGGATATAATTACTGATAACGACAATACTAACAGAGAAACGATGGAGACAAGGAATACCACATGCCGTGGTCAGGATATGAGTTATTTAATGAATGAAATTGATATGGATTGTTGAATTAAATAAAGGTACTCTACCGCATGGCTTCTACAGATGTCATGATGTATATAAAGATAGATGTATAAAAGATCTTCTATAGATGTATAAAAATGTAATCATTGGTCTCCTACCATTGTATCTATTTGATAAATTAATATATTTTATATAAATATTCTTTTATTCGGCAGATGCTTTTAGAGTGTATTAAGTAGTAAGCAAGTATTAATTAATATAAGTTGAACATTAATAAAAATATTGCGCCGACATTCTGCTCTTGGCATTTCTCAGGAACAAAAGTTCGTAATTATACTGAAGTCTGGGTCGATGAGTGGCCAATTTGTTTCTTGTATTTCTTCACCAACCAAATACCTGTTATCAAAATGAAACTTGGTTAACTTCGACTTCTAAAACGCTACCTCACAAACTATTTAAAATATTCTAAAATCCTCAGAATAGCCACCTAGCCCTAAATCAGTCGGCTTTTCATTTTTAAGATTATATCCCTTAAAAAAAGATGTATATCCAGAATATTGATATAATTACGAAAGCACCCTGGTGTCAAACATACTTTTTATTTTCAGGAAACTCAATTATTCTCAATATTTCGGATTTTTTTATGGAATATATCGAAATTATTCTCAATATCTTGACTTTCTTCTCAATATAAGTATTGAAAAAATTCTCAAAATCTTGTCTTTTTCGATTTATTGATTTTTTCTCAATATATGTAAGTATATTAATTAATACACTGAAAAACACCCGAACACTGTCCTAGAAAAATAAAATTTCTGTCCTTGGTATATCTACGAATTTATCAAGAACTTGAAAAATGTACAGTTAAATCGATCTCAAGGTAAATATTCTGCTAAATTCTGTAACTGAATTTAATGACAAGCCGTAAATTGTCTGCAAGAACAATGCTTTTCAGTTTTTTCGTATAAATAAAAGATCAATGGCCCTATTCTCAGGATCTTAAATGGGAAGGTGACAAAAATAGACGCGATATTTTCCCTAAAACGATAAAAATGCGCCGTATATCTGCTCCCCGATTGTATATTCAGACAGGCAGGAAGTTAAAAACTAATACTAGAGCTAAAATCTGGCATCTTTTCGATTTAAAAGTATATTCAAGTTAAAATTACTTCTCAAACAAAAAAATTTCTCGAGGGTAGCATAAAATACGCTTTCGTTGTCGGTTTATTTTTATCTAAATTGCTTCGAACAAGGAGGGATCGCGATGGCAGAGGGACGCGGAGGCTGCAAAAATATTTAAAATAATGTAAAGATCGACTTAAAAAGTCATCGGCGTTAGTACGGTACATTTAGCCTCGTTTTCTGGCAGTAAATATACTTTTACCTGCATCCACTTAGACGACAATGTTTTTATATATGCCCAGACATAATATTTATTCAGCTTAAGGCGCACTTTCAAGCAGGCCGAGTCAAACAGGTCGAGATGATTGAAACTGAACAGTTTCAATCATCTCCAGATGATGCCCACTTGGTTGGCGAAACGCGCGTCGAATGCAGAATAGTGTTTTGGTGTTGTGTGGAAAACTTCGTCAGTGATAAACACACAGAAGGTAGCGCGATGTATTTAAATAGAATTGTAATTATTATTATTACTTTTATAAGGAAAGTTTATTCCAAATAACGTATTGATTATTACAATAGTAAATGCACTATGATGCATATAACCAATAATCAAACAAAACTCTTTAAATAATATATAAAATACTTGTATCTATATACAATACAAAAAAGAATATATTAATATGTATCTTAAAGCGACTAATTTTAAATATTACCTACTGTGTAATGTTGGTTGCCTACACTTTGTAGGTATTTATGTGATTTTTGTCTGTATAACAGGTGCCTATGTCACATTGATGTCACTACTGTGACCTCCTGATGATAGATGATGACGAAATCCGCCCTTAATTTTTTTAATAATAATGGAGGATGGATTTCAGTTTGGATTTTTGAATTTATAGATTGCCAGGAGATTAGATAACCAGGACGTGCGCTAGAATTATCTTTATTCTAGTTATAGTTTAGTATTGGGCCAAATCAAGATTAGTTCTAAAAGCATATGCTTGTTAATCACTTGACATTTACAATTCTTGTGGTAATTTCCATCTCCAGTTGGGGAAAGTTGAAATAACAACTTTGAAAGTATACCTCCAATGAAAAAAATCTTTTTAGAATTAAAACAATGAGACCTCAAGGTCATCTTTTGTTATTCTGTTTTTCCAAACAGGAAACTATTCATAAAATTTAATAACCAAACATTTCTAAGGTTTCCTCCTTATTCCCAACACTGGCTTCATATATCCTTTTTACCAAACACTCATCTTCTCCTTTTTGGTCATCCAAAATCCATCCATCCATATGTAAATACATGCAGTTCTTACTAGTAGTTATATTCTACTTTTTGTTGCTTTTAGCTTTTGCAGAGATCTTCTATACATACGCCTAATTTTTGTAATAGTTTTTCTATCATCACTGTTTTTTTTTTTGTTTTTTTATATATAGAAAATACCCCTTGAAGGGTATTTTGCTGCTATTACAATCTGATCAAAGGGAGATCAATGAGTAATTTGGTTCTATCCTAATTTAACTAAAGTTGAAAATCTTAGAGCTAAGGTCTTACTCACTAGTGTACCTTAGAGTCTGGTAACTTAATAACACTAAAACTAACGTTTAACACTAACCGCACAGAACTCTGCTCTTATACTGATATAATCAATTCACTAACTCAAAGGGCTTAATCCTCTTGAGCCTTCTTACTATGTTAGTGTTGTCGAGGAGCTGGATGGCCTCGATGTTCACATGTTGATGGAGTCGTTGTTCGTGAGTCCTTGCAAATTTAGTAATTGTCTGCTCTACAGTGTCCATCTGAAGATCCCGATGAGGGTCGCTGTTTCTGATGTACCATGGCGCTTTGACGATGTTCCGCAGCACTTTGTTCTGAAATCTTTGAATGATTAATATATTACTCTTACTGGCACAGCCCCAGAGCTGTATTCCATAGGTCCATACTGGCTTAAGAATTTGTTTATACAACAGTATTTTGTTGTTGGTTGATAAGCAGGAGTGTCTACCAAGTAGCCAGTACATTTCTTATATCTGATGTCTAGCTCTTCTCTTTTCTTTTTAACATGGACTTTCCAGCGAAGTCTTGCGTTAATGTGTTGCCTAGATATTTTGCTGAGTTTGCATATGTAATCTGGGCATTGTTCATGTTAATAGGTATTTGTTGATCTCTTTTATTTGTGAAATTAATCTGCACTAATTTTTTCATTCAGCTTGATACGCCATCTTCTGGTCCAGTTATTGATTTGGTTAACTGATGTTTGCAGTTTGTTTGCAGCTTCTTCATAGCCCTTCCCTGTCGCAAGAATGGCAGTATCATCTGCAAACGTGGCTATTATGTTTTGCTCTAACTGTGGTATGTCACTGGTGTACATCAGGTATAAGATAGGGCCTAGGACGCTTCCATGTGGTACTCCTGCTCTGATTTTTTTTAATTCAGTGTATGCTTCATCTTGTTTGACTCTGAAGAGTCTATCTGAGATATATGATTCCAATAATTCTGAGTACTTATATGGGAGTAACTTATTTAGTTTATATTTTAACCCATCATGCCACACTTTATCAAAAGCCTGCGCAACATCAAAGAATATTGCTGAACAGACTTCTTTGTTTTCTAGCGACTTTTCTATTACATCAGTGATTCTGTGTACTTGATCTAGGGTGGAGTGGCTTTCTCTGAATGCAAACTGGTGAGTTGGGATTAAATTACCTTCATCCATGATTGGTTTCAATCTTTTCAGTAGAATTTTTTCGAACAATTTTGATATTACAGGTAGCAGGGATATCGGTAATTAGTTATATGTTTTCACTTGATTCGTACGTCTCCATAGATTTCAAAATTATCTTTTATGTTACTTGTTTCAATTACCTTACTTAAAATTCCACCCAACATGAAGATTCAAACACCGTTTTCACCGGGCTACGACTGTTGACAGCTGTAGCGATGAATCTCAGACGCACAAATCTCTCGCGTTCATTGTTTTCGGCCCAAAACGACACGGATTTTGACATATTTACGAGACACGTCTGGACCGCGTCTCAGAACTCACTTTTGACGTTCATCGGTAAAAATACCCATCATTAATTAGGGACCATTGTGTACTTTGGGCGCCCGAGATACTCTGTTCACGGAAATAGCTCATCCCCTTTGTTTCAGTCCGCGCATGCAAGAAATGCCGAAATTATTTTAATGTTGTCTTTGGGGTGATTGCGATGACTAATTAGGTGTCTGGCTGAATTGGCAGAGGGCCTTTCGGCTTGTTTAAATCATGTGCTTCCACTTTTTAATACCATAACCAGCTTCGTTTCACTAGTGAATTCTTATTAGATATTTTAGATTATCTGGGTGAGGTTATCTATCCTATCAGAACACCTGGTTCTCTGCAAACCATGTAGTAAGTTCATAGTATTGCGTTAACAGAGTAATTTATTAAATTAATTTTGATTAAATATACTACATAATGGTTTTCCACTGTAGTGCTCTAAATGAAATTGTATATAATTTCAGATCCTAAAAATGACATACCTAAAGTCAATGCCAGAATTAATCAAAGTGCAATGACCGGAAAAAGAGTAGATCTATGTTGTCACATTTATTTCTAAAGTATTCTTATTTAAAACAGGAAACGTATTAATTACCTTATTTACCCATTTTTTTACTTGTCTTTAACGTCCCTCATCCCTATTGTACTTTATTAAAGCAAACACAATGTTTAATTTGTGTTTAACTTAATAATATCAACGAATTTTCGAATATGTGGCAACTGCGAACGTCGTAAAGTTGACGACAAGCTGTTCATCCTTATTTAACATACATATTCTTGTATTTACGCTTTCTTTTCTCTGAGCTTCAACGACGTTGATTGGTCGAATCAGGAACCAATAAGCGACTGCGCTCGAAGTAATAGGGAAACAGTGGCGTGATGTTGGATTATTTCGCGCGCGTTTCTTAACGGTAAAAATTTGTGGTAAAATTATCAGTGTATTTATTCTTTGTGTCAGTGTTTATACTTATTTGTGTTAGTTAAAAAAGTGGAAGTGCATATACTAAAAGTATCTATAGAATAGTATACGAGTATATATTAACTGAAATGTGCCCAATAGTAAAACAGAATACGCACGCCCATGCATCACCGCATTTTACCAGATCGGCGAGGTCATTCCACTTAGCTTAATTCTGGTTTTTACTGTAGTATCAGTATCATTTATTATTTTACTGATGTGGTGGTTGAGTTTATTGCGTTACAAGTCCAATAGGTGAGGTATTACAGTACGAGTTTTATAGCACATGAAAATGTAAACGAGTACTGCAAACACCTACTGGACGTGTACCATTTGATATTTCTTTTATTTCATATTGTCGTCGTTTTAAAATAAAAATGAATTATTGTAAATTTAAAACCAATCAATAAAATATAATCCCACTATATTTAAATTGTATCACTATCTCAACAGTCTTGACATGCAAGGTAACATTAACATGACATTCATCTTATTTTGAAGTTTCATAATTTTCTTGGTTGTATAATTATGCAGCGCTCAGAGTACATTTTAAATAAATTCCCTAACACTGTAGCTTCACTGAAATGGGTACAAAAGCATTATTTATATTTGCCCGACTTTTAGTCTTTACTAAACTAAAGCGGATAAATGTCAAGAATTGATTTAAACTGAAAAACTTTGCCCCCTAATAACAATCGGGTATAGTGTTTGCTTGGCAACAACATTACAGTATAAGGTACTGTAATGTTCCATTTAATGGACGCAAATCAGTGCAAGGTAAGTAGATCTACTAGACAGTATGAATTAAAATACTATTACTGATTGGTGGTTGGGATTTAATAAGTGACAGATTATAGAAACAGATTTGGAAAAGTTCCTATAACTAATACATGCAATAAACAAACACGAAAGTTGTGCGACTTTAACAACATTAACATTAACGGTAACCTCCTATTATTATTTAATATAATTAGTTTCAAGTCTGATGCTCAAAAAATCCTTTACTTGTCAAGAAATGTTTTTGGAAGATAAGGTCTCATTGCTCTTAACTAATCAATATGCTACAGCAAACCCATTATGCAAGCATGAAAGATGTGTCAGAACGCCCAAATCATCGACTACCTGTTTTATAAATCATAACCGATCGGCAGTTTTTTAACGCGCTGCCGGTAAATTTGTCGGCCGTTGTAATGATGGTCCTTCGAGCCCCATAAATCATGGCGGGGTGGCCGCCGGTAGCCGGGGGAGGTGCCGCTTATTTACTGATAACTCCCGTCACGCTGATAGATGGAAATTTAATGCTAATTCCGGAGCTTAGTTGGCTCCTTTAATAAATAAGGTTACGTTTAATGCGGAAGGGAACAAAGCGACTGCTTTAGATATTCTAATTTTCCACTTATATTCTCTCATAACTTCAGGGAAATGTTCGCAGGGAACAGAGTCTTGTTGCTTTATCATGGATTAGACAAATAAATGACCTTCCTCTGTTTGTGTTCCCCATTTGCGTTTCATTGGCTGTCACGTGACACGTTCCGCCTACATCAAAACTAATACAACATTATTTTCATTATTACAGATTATTTGTTGTTAGACTGGGTATTAACCCCTCTGCAAGAAAAATAAACCAGGGAAGAACTGAGAAGCGCGTAATGCGCGAAAACAAAATAAAATAATACTAATAATACTTTCCCTGCATACCTAGTGTCTAATAGGACATTCGCCATGAAACACCCTGTATAAAGGGTGATATGTATTGGCGATTCCAAAAATGAATGCACCATCTGCATGAAAATATTTGAACCTACTTAAAAGGTAATTTTTGGAGGCTTATTGCTGATATAATGATAAATAACGTATTGGGGTTTGTTTAACGTAATAATTTAGGGGTGCTTCTGATTTTTTGGTATTACAAAGTTAAAAACGACGTGGTTAGTATTTGTACATCTTTATTTTTACATTTTAAAATGGCAGTCAAAAGAAATCAGCACAACACAAACTGCCGTGTTTATAGGTGTCATTCCACAAAATGTGTCAATAGAAGTGTTTAAGTTTGAATATAGGTAGAAGTTTGGCCCTAGTATAAGAAACTGTTTCTCATTCATATCTCCAAAAGGCATGTAACAATTTAATAACAGGGAACACGTTTATTTACATAACATAACCACTTTGTTGCAGTTTGTCTATACTTTTCTATTATTAGTCTTATAAAAGCAGAATATATTTTAATATAAACATTATTTAACAAAAAACAAACACTAATATGGTATCAGCATACAGTTTATCACACTTATTTTAGCCCAAAATGTAAGTAAACAAAGACTAGGGTACCTGTTTCAGCCCAAAAAATTCATATAATTAGCAGTGAAACACTTGGGCCGTTTGACTGCTTTTAACGCTCTTTTTATGCTTTATTTCACCCTAACTAACACATGAAGTCACTATATTTATGGCAGTTGAATGCTAAATTTCTAGATGATGTGATATAAAATGCAAAACTTTTACTCGTCTTCCTCCATATTTGTTTACAATTTGCAGCGCCCTCATCGGTAATCTGAATCGCCAATACATGATAAAATGTATAATACATTTTGTTTGTGATATAGTATATGCATTATCCAAAATATCAATCTAAAAACCAAACGAATCCAACCAGTTATCCTGAATAAGAATTAAAATGCAACGCTAATGAATTACCCGCTCCAGTCGAGATAAGCATTCGGCCCATCGCGAAAATAAATGCTTCATCTCGCATTTTAATGACTGCGCATCATCCGAAAAAATAAATAAACCCCCATTTGGAACATAAATATTCATTTAATCTATTCAAATTTCTGATAAGACCGACGACAGAGCATCCAAATAAATTAAGAATTAATCGATGTGTTCATTCAAAGAGGGTCCTTTTAATGACGCAACATTTCCTTTAAATATTTTTTGTTTTGGACTGGCAGAGATCAGGTCGGTAAATATATAAGCTTGATTTACACCGGGGCTTGTCCGACCGCAACAATGCCACCGTTAGTGTGAAAAGGGGATCTTAGTTCTTAGTTAAACTACCACCGAATCGACCAAAATAGTTTTGCAGTTTTATTACTAATTTTGTATGTCCATAAATTGAAATCATAACCATTCTCTGCCACCTCTACCATTTCAGTAATAGAAAGCATAACCAGCTGAACCATACTGGGTAGCCGTTTACTATTGCCAGAAAGTAGGGAGATTTTGAACCCCTTCATTCGTTCAATCGTTATACTGGAGTGCGTTCGGATGAAGTTGTTTTACCCAGCTGAATCGTTCACCCAGGTGAATGACGTTACAGAAATGTTACTCATAAAATACGAACGATTGTGGTAAGTATAATATGGCGGCAAACTTTAAATTCAAGCAAATGCAATCCAGGTTATGTGTAGTTTTCTTCGAGTGATTTTTGAGTAGGTACAATAAGATTTTATCTGTTTTATCGTCAATGGATCAAAATCGTATTCATATTTACCAGGCTGTTGTTTCAACATGCACTATTTATATGAATAACTTTATGATGGAAGACAGTAGTTCAAGTGAAGATGATAATGAACAGGTACAATTTTATTTCGATCACGGCCTCATTTGGACAGATTACGGAACTGTTTGTTAGTGGAGTATGAAGTGTCTTCAAGAATAAAACAATTTTTGTTGAAGTTACAATTGCAAATTGCAGTGCAAATGAATTTCAAAGCAATTTTCGTATGAAAAGAGCAACTTCTCTGTCCTTGTAGTGATGTTTATTATACACACAAATACACAAAATATCTAATTATACAAAATCTCTTACAATGTTAACTGATAAAATGTCAAAATTCAATTTACTCACATCTGCGCATGTCGTGTGATTATCGTCCCAGTTTTAACAAGGGCGAAAAGTTGTTGTCCTAACGATTCTCCTCAAATAACCGAACGGCACGCTCGTACAAAACGCCTGTTAAAACCGAACGACTTTTGGGCGAAAAGTTTCATCTGGACGTCGCCCGGGCGTTATATCCGAACGGCCCCCTGAGCAGACGCAGTGCCAAGCAGTGTCAAAAAGAGTGTCATTTTTGACACTATGCCTGCTCAGTATAATGATTATAATAATAAGGAAAAATTTAAGAGGTTCAAAATTTCCCTATTGTAAGTACGATAGTTTGCCAGAAGAATGATAATTTGTCGAATAAAAACTTATGCAGTCTGTCTTGGAAAAAATAGGCCAAACATTATCAATAAATTCTAAAATTATGATTAATTAAAAAAAAATATTGATAAAAGTATGTACCTCGTTTCAAGATACACGGTAATTGAAACTTGAAATTGAGAAAAGTAATAATTGATTAAAAAAGTATTATATAAAAACTTTTACTCACGGACATATAAAGTGGTTCACGGAAAATGTGTGTCAAATTTGATGCCGCGTATCTTTTAACATATAAGTCATATATGATCCTTCCTTTACTATTAAGTTGCATGCCTCTATAATTCGAAACTAACGTCAACATTCTTGCGGCTCGGTTATTTTTTGAGATACAAACTGAAACACCTTATGTTTTTTGCAAATACTTACTGGCAGCCATGACCTATTCCGAAATGTTTTCAAATATGTTATGTTGCCCAGTTTGTAGATTCATTTGCTGCCTTGAATAATCTACTTGAATTATTCAGCTAACACAACTGGTTTTACACCTATAGCTATATATATACTATATATAGCTATATAGCTATATAGCTATATATAGCTATAATATATAGCTATAATAATGAATGTATTTACTTAGCTATATAGCTATATATATAGCTATAGCTATATATAGTATATAGCTATTTAAAGCTATATACATATAGTGACTATCTATGATTCAACAAGATGCTAATATTAGGAGGGAGTTACTGTGTCTTAACTACTTACGAAAGTGTGTAATACGTTTATTGTTCTAGCTCGAAATACCTATTTCAAGGTAAAGAAAACATATTAGTTCTGCGAAGATGGTTACAAATTAAATCGAAACCTATGTTTATTTAATTGCAGAAATTTTTCTTAAACTAGAACTTAAAACCTTCATAAAAAATATTTGTGACAAAGATAGACCTCTATTATCACTGACCTAGTTTTCCACATAACACCGAAACACTATACTGCACCCATTTGAGTGCAGTATAGTGTTTTGATGTTGTGTGAAAAACTACGTCAGTGATATCTTTACACCAAATGTTCCAACCTCCTTCACGATAGACCTCTATTACCAGATACATATAATTTTAGTTTACAAAATACAAAATGTTAAACCATTCTACAGCAAAATGAAACTGATAATTTATCTCTATAATCTTTGCGATAAAACGCAAAACATTGCAAATTTCTTTACGTAAAACGGTAGAAAACTACAATCTCAGATTGAACGTTTTGCATTTTAGTAGGATAACCAAAAACTCGACACCCAAGTCTCTGTTTGCCCAAATCCTTTAATACGAGCATGAAAAATGATCGCAAGTAGATCCGCTGCAAAATATTAATCCACTTTCGCCGATATAATCGTCATTATCATTTATCAAAGCTCTCCCGGTAGACCCCTCGTTAATTCCCACCCACCCCTTCCTGTGATTTTCTTTCTATCTGGCCGTCGGTCTCCTGGAATTAATGCATAAGTCAACTCCCGTAATATCGTTATGATACAATCTGGGACATGATCCTTGTTTACACTTTGTATTACGCCCGGCTATTATACGCGTTATTATATTCGGCAGCGCTATCTTGATCTACACTACAAACATCCGTTAAATCGTTACGTAACAAGGGGTTGATGGGGCTGGGCAGAAGGGGCGACGACGGCTACTACTCATATTCGAGAACGGAGATGATATCGCGATGTATGAGTAGTGTGACTACTGATTCAGTCAATAGACAGGGAGATACAAAATTGGCTTTAAAAAAATGTATTATCTACAAGAATTAAGGCATCAACACCTAAATGTTTTTTGTACGCAGATATATTTTTAAATATTTCTATGGGGATAAAACTTGCAAGTTATATTTATTTTTTAACCGAAAAACCACCAATAAATAAAATATATTAAATTTTATAACATGTGATAAATCTGAAAAGGTTCAATGATAAATAAATTATGGTAACTGGATATTGTTCTTGCTACAAGATCTTCCTCATTACGAATAGGCGTTTCGTAGACTAAAGATTTCAGATGACCCCAAAAGAAAAAATCCAGGGGGTTGAGATCGGGAGAACGCGCGGGCCAGGCCACGGGGAGATAAATATCTGCGTTCAAGGAGGCAGCAAGTGAACTATTAGATTCTCTCCATCAATAGCAGCCCACATGTTTACAGAAAATTGTAGCTGGTGTCTTCTAGAGACCACAGCGTGAGGATTTTCATCATGCCAAATATGTTTCTACCACTAAAATAACCATCACGCGTGAAAGATGGCTCATCAGAAAACAGTACTATTCTCCCGAAGTGAAGTTCTATTAAGTTGTGACCCAAAAACCATTGGCAAAAAGGTAATCGATGTGGATAATCTTCAAGATTTAAAACTTGTACGCGTTGTAAATGGTAAGGGTAGAGGAGTTGTTCAAGCATGGCATGGTGTAGCGTCGACTTGGAGGATCGCATTTAGTGGCAATTGCGCGAACACTTGTAGATTGATTTTCCTCAACACGGTGTAAAACTCATTCTTCAAATTCAATCGTACGAGCTGTTCTTGAACAATCACCACCATCAGGACGCTTTAGGTTCCCACTTTCTCTAAGGCGACGATGGATGGAAGCAAAGGTTGTATGATGAGGTTACCGGCGTTCCGGATATCTCTGTCCATACAAGTACGCAGCTTTTCTTCCATTATAATTTGCTGCCACATAAGCAAGGTGCATATCGGTAAGTTCTTGATATGAGAAATTATCGTCCATTTTCAATACAAATTTTGAATTAAAAATCAGCAAAGTTAATGTTCTGATGCCAACTAAATAAGTCACAAATAATACTACGGCCTAAAATTGGCATCTTTGGAATGTTTATTGTGATAAAAAAAATTTTCTTCCAACAAGAAGCGTAGTTGAATGAAAAAATGTTGAACGAAATAAAGTGGTGTCCAACTAAATCAAGAATTAATTTAGTTATTTATGATTTAAAACATTTTCTTGCTCTACAGCCCAAAGGGCTCATTTGCGAACATATATTTATTAAACAAAAAATCAAGGTTATTATAAAAAAAAGGACTACCCTGAATTTGTTATAAACAATCGTCACTAACATATTTAAACAAATAAAATATTTCTAATTACTATAGAGAATTAAAGGCAAAAATATTTTGTAAATAAATGTAAATTGAAATAAATTTAAATGGTACTAAAAACGACTTCGATAACCATTTAAATCATATAGCAAAATATTAATTTATTAGAAAATAATTATATGTAATTGTGTCAAATTTTTATTAAGAAAAAATACTTACAAGACATGCATCTAACTCTGTGCAGTTTTTTATGTCACTAGGTAGTTTTATAAATTAACTTAATTGAAAAGTATATAGGCAACAATTACAAATTTAAACAAATATAGAGAAACGGTATGGTTTGGAATGCACTATATTTTATAAGTGGACTCTTTGTGTCGATTCTTTATCTCAATGGTATCCCGAGAGACAACAAATTTTTCTATACCTGCCAATCGATCCCATTAGATGCCGAAACAGCCATATTTAATGGGCGAGACTATAAAATTTAATTAAAAACGTACATTTACTTTAATGCCCACGCTTTTAAAAAATTACCTAATTAATTACGAAGCGAACAAGTGCCACAGTCAGTTATAAATTTCAATTAATAACAAATAAACGTGGAAGTCATAAAAATAATAAGAATACCTCGTCACACTGCGACTGGAATATACAATTTTGTATAATTAACCTACTACTACCGAGAGAAAAGTTCACTTCTTTTTATACTTTTTACTTTTCTGAAGGTCGTCTTGCACAGGTTTTGACAAAATACTGTCTAGTCATGGAATTTACTAACCTACTTATTTTATATTTCGCTTTGAACACTTACAGTTGGGTTAAAACAATATGATGAATATTATAACTAAAAGTTCTTCAAGAATCAATAGCGTTAAAATGAAAATATTTAAAATTTTCATATAAAAAAAGACAATCACAAAAAGAAAGGAAGTACCTACAAAGTTAACAACATTATTAAATACTGTAATGAGGTTTTCCATGTTTGTCTCATTCCAGCACTGAATAGTGATTAAGGCTACTGAATAATAATAAGCTAATCCTTCTCACACACACAAGCCTCAGACTTCCGAGTTAATCCTTGTGATAAGGATGAGATATTATTATTGTGTAACACTGAAATAGACATTTAAAAATATTTTGTCAACAGAATCATCATGTTAACTACAAACATTTTACTTTGTTCTCTTAATACCTAGAAAAATGTGGTTTAGTGGAAAAAACTACATAATGTTTCTACTGCTATCTTGGAAATTAGTTTGCGTTAGGCCTAGAATACGACAATTAAGGAAAAATAAAGATATCATCATTCCTATAATAGGATATTGTTTTTTATTTGATAATGATAACAATATTTCTTTAAGATGTTATAAAGATGTACACTATGTCCTACTGAAATATCACATGACCATTGCTCATGTTTGAGTCACAAATATACCCTATTAAACCCTTATAATGACTCCCATTTATATAAGAGATAAGTATACTAGTTTTAAAATATCGATAGAAGCTGTATCTCTAACTTACCTGACTGGATAACAGCATCAAATAATTTATTTTCTATATGGTTAACCAGGTAATCTTGTGATCTAGAGAAAATTGAAGACATTTAAACCTGCAATATTCTCTACCAATGTTCCTTTGACCTTCAACAGTGATGTTTTTGGTATAAAACTCCATGGCCATAGTTTTATTGGCCATTGAACTGCTTACATCTTCCTACTGCATGATCCATACTTTTAGAAGCAAGATGTCTAAAATCTGCTTCGATTTTTCACAAAATTAATACATTAGTGTCAACTTCGTGTTATAGAAATATGGTGTGTGATGTGACAAATAGGATAAAGGTGTTTTTAAGTTGTATTCCTGATCTGACGTCGTTGATCATCATCTACTGTGATTTTGATAAGATTCTTCCAAATCCTTTGTACTGCGCTGAGTATATTAATCTATTTATTCAACTAGTAAATAACTTTTGCAAGAATATTGGCTTTCCTTGTTCTATTTGAAGAAGATATTCCAAGGCAAAATAATCTGGTTCCCAACATTTGACTAAATGGTAATTAAAGGATTTATTACCGTCATCTTTACCTGATAAGGGGAATCAATTTAGATTCACTTGATAGCCTACCACCCAAAGTTCTTCTCCAATGTATAGGTCCAGACATAGATAGGTTAGATAAAAACCCAACAGCTTAGCAATCAGCTGAAGACTTTGTGATTCAAGCTTTTCACTCAAAGGACACTCTTAGCCTTTTAGGATCCAAGAAAAAAAAGTAAAACCCTGCTTTAAGCTATTAATATGATATTGGTTTTTAAGAAATATATTATTTCCAAACAAAAATTATTTTGAGCTGCTCTTCGACGGAAGAGATATATTAAACTGAGCAAAATGTGTAGGCATTGACCATATCCGATGAAAATTGATCGATAAATGCTATTTAACTTAAGATAACCTTCTCTCAGTGTAAGCTACAAGTAAGAATCGTTCAATTTTGTATAATTAATGAATCTGACTTAGGCAGTTGGCAATGTTAATTGGCGGTTAAGGAGTGCCGTGGCATGTCGATACTTGTCTGCACACCGATGTAATTGTGACTTACGGCGCAGAATATGAAGAAGACACGATGGAGATAGTCATAGTTGGGTAAATGATAGCGCTGATATTGTTTAACAGAGTCTGATTTTCAATGGGTGTTCCCACGCTACCACTCATGCCTATGGCAGACAGCGCATGGTGATGGCTTATCTGTTTTGCTTTCTGATTGACAAAGAAGGATTTAAGAATAGTTTCTGTACTGCATCAATACTGTTTTATATACGGGTCCTCGACAGAGGCCTATATTTTGACCTAGTGCATGACCCTGTACGACAGTTCCAAATGGAGTACTGTACTTTTCTGTATCTGTTTTTTGCTCACTTCTCTCCCAGATCTATATCATTTTCCGTCACTTCAGCTACATTAGTTACACTGAAGAGCAGCGAAAACTTCCAAACAGGGATGACTTTTTTTTATATACAGCGTTACTCAGAACTTATCCATAATAAAATTTGGGGATGTTCAACATACATGTAGAAATGTGGCAGTGCAAAAAAAAAAACTTTTGGCGGGTTCTGAAAACTATTTAAAATTTTTTTATTGCTCGCCACTGGATACTGGTCCACTGTAGTGGAATGACCTTGGGACTGACAATGCAAACTGGCTAGCACGAAAAAAACTTCGGAATTTCTGAGAGTATACCGACACCCGGCGCAAAAAAGATTTGCAGCGTTTTTACTTTAAAATAAACTTAAAGATAGACAGATGTGACCAAAGCGACGTGTCTTTAAAATGAATAAAATTTTGTAACACTAATTTTGAAAAATTGCGCTACTTGATTACTAGGTATTAGAAACATGAAATTTATAAAAAATTTGCACATACCTTGTTACAAAAGTTGTTCGAAAAACGGTGTTGTAAGTGATTTCGTTGAATTGTGTGCGGATTTTCGAGTGCCCAAACGTGTGTATTGTGAATGTTCTGTATTCCATTTCGAGTAAACAAAGTTTCATTTGTAACTAGTACATCAGCAGTAAATTGGGGATTTTCAGCATTTTGCTGCAACAACCACGCACAAAACCTAACTGTGGATGTGTCGATTGGGAAATCGTTCCGCATACAAGCGCGAAGCTGCCAATGAATTTTGTTCAACTTCGCCATAAATAAGAATCATGTTCATTAACTCAGCATTACTGTACACATGAGCCATTTTGAAAATTTTACAGTTTAACACTCCTAACTCCTACGATAAATAAAACACCCGCACAGCGAGAACGACACACATACACTGATGACTAATGACTAATAACTAATAGACTATTATAGATAGGTAGAAAAAACTTGTTTACTGTTTTTTACTGTGGTATATCAGATGTCGTTGAAGTGAAGTACAGTTGCCCATCTATGTAGTCCTTTATAATGGTATAACTTTAAACATTGTTTACGGGAAATCCTAAAACTTTTATTATAAATTTTTTTGGTGATATCGATTTCTTATTTAAGGATGCACATATCCTCAACGTTTTAGAGATAAGTTCTGAATAACCCTGTATATATATATAATAATTTGTCTTTATATAATTAATTATAAAATTTATTAAAATTTAATGAAAATAAGAAACGCCAAATGGTTTTTATGACTATGAAATTCATATATCTGCTAGACACTAGCTGTTTTATTAATATTATGTTCTAGTTATATAAGTAAGAGGTAGTGGGCTGAAAATCTTGTCAAGTAAGAGACCTCATATGATTTATATTATTAATAACATATCTCAGTAAATACATTTATAATTTTTTTTAATGTGACAGAAGAATAAAATACGATATGTTGCAACATTTGTTTGTCTAATATATTATTTATTACATGTCTGTGTTGGGTAGGGGTATCAAATTACATACTGGGAAGTGTGTATGGTTAATGTACAACTTGATTATAAAAAATTGTTAAGGCGAAACCATATTTCAAAATATATTACCTGGACTTTTGGTAAAGATATTTTTGTGTAGTTTGTAAATGATTTTGAAGCGTTCCAAAACCAGTTGTTATATTCCCCAATGAATATACTCATATTTCACGTAAAACAATGTTCTAATTTTGCAATAACAAAAGCCAAAATGCATATTGAAGGGGCGAGATGATACTGTTTACTTGATTTGACTTGGAGGCCAATTTTGTGTCTAGTAGGTATTTAATAATAATAAGATTGGTGTCTATTTATATAATTTGATTAAGATTTAACTAATTTTTATCTAATTTTAAAGTTTTAATATATTCTTGTTTAATGGAAAATCTGTCGTTTTTTGTATTTTTCATCAATATTTTAACGGCCCAGCTAGTATTGCCTATACTAATAAAAGATCCAAATGTTTTTACATTTTATAAGATTGTTCTCCTAGTGTAGAATTTAACACACTTAAAAATGGCCTCATAAATATTATCGCACGTATGTTAAAGATATTATCACATGTTATATTTTATAGAAACACTAAAATTGTAGGTATGTATTTAGTTCTGATTTATCATCAGCTAAATTTATTCATTACTGAGAAACTATTATGCTTCGCAATATTTTATATTTATTCTCCAAATTATATACGTCTTAACAGGTGTAACAATCTTAAAAATTGTTATTGAATAAAATTCACATATTGATCACAGATTAAGGATATTTGATCTGGTATAATAAATAAATAATAAGAAAATTACTTAAACGACATATTATGGCCTAAAATTCGATGTAAATCTTTATCCTACATTTTTTTTTTTAGACATTTTAATGAGTGTATCAATGAAATTAAATATCTTCATAAATATTACCGCATATAAATCGGCACAATTATATTTTATAGAACTAGTCAATGTTGATTCAGAAAGAATTGAGAAAGAAGAAAAATAAAGAAAAAGAAATTTTGACAGGCAGGGCCATTTATAAAAAAGGCATGTCTTCAGGTATGATGTATATGTGGGAAACAATTATTACATTCCGGGTCTTATATCAGAATATACATGTGTGTAGCTGAAGTTCTAATATAATTATTAAACATATTTTTATAAAATCAAAGAAGAAACAATTGAAGAAGAACGGAATATCGGTTTAAAGCTTCTGAAAGAGAAAATAACGTGAAAAATCACAGTTAAAGGACCTTTAGCAGAGCTTGAGGACAAAGCAGTTAAAATATAATCTAATTTTGCCTTCCAAAAACTCAAGGATCGGATTCTACGGCTAATCCTACATATTTTTAGCCGTAGAATCCGAATCTACAATAAAAAAATATAGCTTCCTATTTAAGATTTCAAAATTACCCCCCGTCCCATCTATAGGGAGAGGGGAGGTGGACCTATTTTAGTAATATTGCATTTCCCCTTCTAAATGATTAGATTTTGGTAATAGATATAAATATGCCATCTAGAAAAACCTGGTATATAAAATTTGACAAGTAAGTAATAATTTTCAGTCAACTTTTTTCTGAGTGTAGAATTTAAAATACTTGAAATATCCTCATAAATATTATGGCGCATAAACCGAAGCAACCACAGGTTATATTTAATGGAAACAGTAAAATTTTATGTGTTTAATTTTGATTTGCCTCCGCGTCGTTTATTCGTTACCATATAAATATTTCGCATTATTTTACATTTATTTCCAAAACTAATGAACGCCCAACGGGCCGTACAAGGCCTTATCTCCACTCGAAGGCCGATCTGCCAAAATTGTCCGTCCGCAGCGATAAATTTGTACCCCGATATAAATCTCCCAAATCTGGAAGATACACTCGAGGTGTAAATATCCAACCTTTTTCAGATTTGTCGGGCGCCAGGTGACCAAGAAACGCCCGTGCATCAAATTAGCGGACTTGGAGGGATCGTAGAAGAATTTTTCTACGCTTCGTATGTTTTGTAGCGAATTTTTCATTTATAATTAGCCACCACAATTTCCCGTAGGGATTATTTAAAGAAACAATAAAATTGCAATGGCGTAAAGGTTTTCTTTACTGCTTTGACAGATAATCTAGTATAAAACTTTTGTTGGTTGACTCGCACTGTGTAGTAATGTAATGTTCAGATTATGTATATATGGTCATATAATTTAAATATTTTCATTAATAATATATCTTCTCTTTGAAGGAGATGCCGAAAACAACTACTCCACGAACAATGTGCTCCGACTGGCATTGCATTACTTCGGCATCTCCACGGAAGTCGCCATATTCTTCATCGAGATCAACCACCAGACACTGCCCGTTTTCACTCTTATTATGGGCTCAAAGTGCCATAGGTAATGTAGTGTAATGTAATGTAATGTAATGTAATGTAATGTAATGTAATGTAATGTAATAAAATAAAGTAATGCAATGCCAGTCGGGGCACATTGTCCGTGCAATAATTGTTTTCGGCATCTCCTTCAAATAAATATAGGATTTAGAATAGGATAGAAAATTTAGTTTTGTAAAAACATACAGCATAATCCATTTGAACTAAGAAAATTGTCACTCTTCGATGTATATAACGGGAAAATAGAACACTTGTGTTCTACTCTACGTAATCTATTCTATGTACACTCCTCTGCTCGTAATTATTCTAAAAACTGACTTAAGAAAGTGCATTTTCATTGAATATATCATTTTGATAAACTCCACTATACAAATGTTCTTATTACATTCTCAAAAACCTCAAAAAGCCACGTTACTGCGTTACCTCTTAAAAATAAGATTTAGACTCATCTCATATCTCCATATTTAGGCTTTGTGATCTTCTAAATAAGACATACATGCGATTGTGCCTTCTTCTTCCACACCCTACAATGGCACTTTCCCAAATCAAAACCAACACGCATTCTTAAGGCGTGGCCCAGTGACTTCTAATCCTAATCGCAAGCATGCCACGATTTTCGCCAGTTCAAGGCCACTGTAGGCCGTATTCCGATCGCCTGTCAATCAGACGACCTACGAATTATGAACACGCCGTTTATACTGGGACGATCGAGCGCTGCATCCAAAATTTGTCGCTGTCGACTAATTGGCATGGATAGAGGTGATCACGAAGTTGGAAATGCCGATCATTTTTACTCGTGTGCGAGGAATGGGTAACTTGTATGTGAATATTCGGCTGGGAACTGTGAATTGTCGACGTGTTTGTTTGGGGCATTAAGTCGACATTAATCAATTGAAAATAGCGTACTTACTGAATCCTAAAATATTTTTACAACTCCATGTAAGGAAGATATGGAAGTCGAGCTGTTATTCCACATTTTCCCTTCAGTGCTTTCTCTCCCCCTCTCTCTCTCTCTCCCCTCCCCTCCCCCCCACTCTCTCTCTCTCTCTCTCTCTGACTCTTGAGAATCCGAAAATTATATTCACCTTACGTCGCGTTTTTTGTCGTTTTCGTCGTCTCTTTGAAATAAAAAGAGAGAGAGAGAAGATAATCTAACAACCTTGTTATCATTCTGTGTAAGGAAGATACAGAAGGCGAGCTATTATCTTCACTTTTTTTGTCGCTGTACTTATTCAAAGAAAGAGAGAAGAGAATCTGAACACCTTGTTACTATTCCTTGTAAGGAAGATATAGGAGTTGACCTGTTATTCCAGATTTTCCTTCAGTGTTTTCTCTATCTGTCTTTGGAGAATCGGGAAATTATATACACGTTTTTTTGGTCTCTTTCATCGCCCTTTTCTTTGAAGTTTTTAAAGATCTTTCTTTCTAATCTCTTCTCACCTCTTTGGCTTCATCATTTCCTTTTATCAAACGCTTATCCTTCATTCTGTGAACGTGGCCCTTCTATCTTTGTATTTCTATTTTCCTTCTATTCTATTTTCTATCTTTCTATCTATCTACCTATCTTTCTATCTTTCTATATTTCTATCTTTCTATATATTTTCTATCTTTGTAGAGTTTGTTCTATTTCTTTAGTAGGCAATGTCTGCAGGCTGGAGATGCAGGCTACAGACACTGATGTGTGTCGAATTGAAAAAATCACATTTTTTACTATTTTGTAACAAATAGATACAATTATTGGAAGGAGATGCCGAAAACAACTACTCCACGGGCAATATGCCCCGACTGGCGTTGCATTACATCAACATCTCCATGGATGTCGCCACATCCTTCATCAAGACCAAATACCAGACAATGACCGGTTTCGATCTTGTTATGATCTCATCAGATTGCCATAGGTATCGGAATCGATGAATGATCTGGCGACATTGATTGCCTAAGGGGCATATGTGAATGTTTGTAGTGGCGAGATACAGTGAAATACACTGCAGTGCCCTCTTTGGGTCTTTGCTACTACCTGTCTGACAATTATTGTCTATATCGTTATCTGTCTGTCAATTAGACAATAATTGTCAGACAGGTAGTAGCAAAGACCCAAAGAGGGCACTGCAGTGTATTTCACTGTATCTCGCCACTACAAACATTCAAATAGATACAATGTTTTACAATTTTTTTGTATTCGTAGTAAGATATTATGTTTAGTCAATAAAGAAAGCTATGTAATAATTTCCAAAAAAAGATATTTTTCACTTATACTTTGCTGTTTTTCATGTTCTTAGAAAAAAATCACATCATGACTAATATATTACATACAATTTTATTATATTGTGTGCAAACACAACTCCGTCATTTGTTATTTTACTGATGTGTATTATAGAAAACAACTTTAAATTAAGAACAATTCATTTTCCTGGAATATTAAGGAATCATTATGTTCATCGATCCGCTTAGAAAATAATCTGGAAACATACCGTAGGTGGTCCTTTGTTATTCTCAAATAATTGCGTCATTAACATTAAACCACGCTACAGTATATGCTACAGAGAAGTTGAATGTTTATATATCTATAATATAAAATAGGAGAACATTAAACAGAACAATAATAGAATGACTATGGATTTATTTTAGTTAGAAATTTAAATGCCTCATACATGTGTTTGGGTGATTTCTCAAAGGAGCTGTATCCAATTATAAATTCAAAAGTACACAATATAAAACCTACATTAAATCGTTCGGGATCATTCTCACTAATAAATACTACATTCGTATCTTACAGGGCGTACCAACTATAATTTATTTTATATAGTTTCATAAAATATACAGTTTTATATCAACCGCCTCTATGATTTATTCCATCTTAAACACTGAGCTGTTTGTTATACATTTTTGCCATAAAAAATATACAATTCTTTTCTCCTATTTAACACTTCATATTCATAGAAGCTTGTCTCAATTGAAGGAAAACCCCTTCTCTTAAAAGAGAGTATAAGTTTTACACTACAGGATATAATATCTTTACTCCTCATTCTCTACGCCTCTCTATACCCTCACTCGCTATATCCCTACCCTTCACGAAAGTCTGAGACTTGTGTGGGAGAAGGGGCAACATATTATTATTCAGTAGGCCGCAATTGCGCCTGTAACACAAGATTTTGTTGTAAAGAGAAAGTGAAACTGAACAATAGCAGACAAAAAACTCAAACAACTCTCAGGCAAAGACTAACTTGGGTATAGGATCTGTTATTCAGGATATTTGTTATCTTTCTTTTAGGGGCACCCTGTATGGAATCATCTATAGGAATATTTGTTTTTGGTAGTAAACGATCCAGCCTTAGCGGGCGCATTATTTTAACAACGAAAAGGGCAGTTAAACGCTCATAAAGTGGCTCAAATTAAAAGCTCCCCATAAATATAAGGTATGTTTATGTCAGTATGAGTTGTGACGACGCACCAACAAAAAATAATGGTACATGTCACCCTGTCATAAAAGTTATGGTCGATAAATCAGATTTTAACGGACTCTGCGGACCAGATTGAAAGATAGCATTCATCTTAGTTTATTGAGTTGACACAGTCGCTAATTTCCAGGAAGATTTTATGTCTCTAATGGTTGGCATTTTTCATTTTTTAACAGGTATCTATTTCTACGGCAGGTAAAAATATAGTGTCTACAGGTTGTTCAAGTATTTCCGCGGGTTTTGAAATTAACGGGAAAAATGTATATTTTTAAAAATATCCTCTTTTCGTTTTAGAAATGTATTAATTTTCGATATTAAAACACAACCCTTGAAACAGATATTTATATATCTAACCCCTATATTTATATATCTTTCCCCTAACTAATGAGGTTTTCCAGGTTTCCCTCATTCCAACACTGAATGGTGGTTAGGGCCTACCAACGTAAGTCGTTCCTGAGGCGCAAATGCGGCCCGCGAAATAATAATATGCCGCCCCCTCTCCCACACAAGTCTCCGACTTTCGGGCTAATCCTTGTGATTAGAATGAGGGGTAGAGATATTATTATTATTATTATTATTATTATTATTATTATTATTATTATTATTATTATTATTATATTATATTATATTATTATTATATGGATTAACAATTATTTTCACGTATAAATCTAAAATATTTCAGTTAAGTATTTTACAATGGTTATTTTAAGCTATTTCGTGTGATCTTAGGTATGCCACAGGGGTCAAACCTTGGACCTGTAATATTTTGGTTGCTTATAAATGATCTGAACGATACACTTGACTGTAAGACACTAGTTGTTTTACAGTGTTAGGAGTATTGAAGGCAAGACAATTTCAGGACCAGAAAACGTGTCTTGTATAGATACAAGATACATTGTAATTTCGACTTTTGACTGTATCAAGTCAAAAATTGCATCGAAATTTAAAAAACGTAGTACTGAAGAAGATAAACAGTATACAGGAGAAATTTTCTTCTAGACACATTTTCACTCTGTTCTCGAAACTAATAATGTCAAATCCATAAGTATATATAAATATGTGAAATTTATTTATTCAATGTCATTTTGTCAGGTATGGAGAATAATATACTTTATCCAATGTTTATGTCTTTTCTGACATGGATATGCCTTCATAAATCATAAACAAACAAAATGTTGACATACATTTAATTTCATCGTTTATTTTTGTAATTAATTTTGTAATTTGTAATGTTCCATCGAAAATTACATAAGCTTGCACTTCAAACCTAGTAGGGACCAAAAAAGTTGGGAGGAAGGAGATATATTTCTTTTGTAATACACCTATGACATAACCGGTTTTATCGGGAGTGACGATTTTCGAAATATCACCTTGTGCATTTTTACCAGAACCTCACAATTACTTTGAAACAGGAATTGGTATCTATTTCAACTGGGAGGCAGGTAAAAGAGACAGACAGTTGCATTTTGTCGTATTATTGAATCTAACATTTAAGATTTGGGGTGCAGCTGTGTGTATCATCAAGAATTTGGGATTACACCATCTGTGAAATAATGAAAATAAGAAACTAGAACTAATCAATATCAAAATTTCAAGTGTAATATGTTTTTGGGGCAAAACTTTAAAAGTTTGCCCCAAAAAACACTGGAGAACTGATCAATTTTAATTAATCTATCGTATTTCTTTTTATTATACATTACAGAATGTTTTTCCATGCTTTCTTTTTCTGAATTCTTATTTTTAGTCTTTTATAGGTTGGGTAATACCAAAATAAGTTATTATCAATCACACGTTTTGAATGTGTCCCCACTTAAAGTTATTTTTACTATTGATTATATATTTCTGCCAAAAATCAAATCACCCTAACAATGTTTCTGAAATTCCAGATTAATTCGAAACCCACGAAAGACAAAGGGCGGTATTTACAGCCTATCGCCCTATAGTATGTACCTACTTCCATAAACAGAAATATCATCGTCCTTCACCTCCGCCTTCCGCCCAGCAACTGTATCTCTAATTCAAAAGCTTTTCTTTGTGAAATGAGTCAACTAACCGTATGAATATTTGATGATGTTATAAGAATGAATCCGCGGGTCTCGACTAACCTCGGTATTAGCGAGCCGCTCTTCCCGATTCTCGCCCGTTAATGTTTGATGAGATTAAGACGCAAACCATGTTCCATCATCTATCGGATGATGGCAATCCGCCACCAGCTTAGTTTGCATATGGAAGATCGGTTTTCTGTTAACTGATCGGGCGTGCGGGGTATATCGACGCCTGAATTCCGAGCTGGCACTCCGTGGATGGCAGCCAATGTACAGGGTAGCTACTGGTGGTATATACTTACGGGAATACCAAAGATATTATTAAAGGAAGTGTGCCATTTTATTTTATTTATACATTCCTCTTAATTGCTCATCAAGTTTTACCCTGTAAGCGTGTCAAGCAATAGATGTACACACCAAACAAAATCTAGATGAAGATATTTCCTTATTGCTTTGAAGTGAGAAAGTTTTAATGGCAAAATGGTTTATATGACATCTTTTGAAAGGTATTTAAAACAGTGGTCTTACTTTTAGGTTCCAGCGATTCTTCCCATGTGTTATGATTGTTTAAATGTATTTAACTTGTTGCAAGTATAATGTATTAAACTCAAGCAAGATTACGAATGGTATTTTTTTAAATTATATTAAATGAAAAAGTGCAAATACCTTTCAAATAATGTATTAGTTAGTCTACCTTGTATTTAATCATACCCTAGTGCCCTGAATGCCATATTCGTGGATATACTCCAATTATAGGTCACAAATGAATTGTTTGACTATTTCTCCTCTATTAATTAGTTCTTCCATGATTCAGTTTTGTCTCTATGTTCACTGATCAAAAAAGTTATAAGGAGTATTCATGCTGCAGTGTATATTGGGTACTATCAATCGACAATCTTAAAAACATTTTTCTCTAAAGTTCCAATACATGTAACCCAAATTCGCACGTCAGAAATAAGACATAAATTTCCGCTACACCTTTGGATTCCGGCCCCAGACGTCGAAGTCTCCGATGTCCGCTTAGCTAAAAAAGTTCTTCCCCAGATTGACAGTCTCGAGACCACCAGAGGGTATAAATCTGTAGAGGAGCGCTGCTCATTGTCGCCGTGTCCCCTTTGCGGCCACATAAACCATCCTTGGGCTCCTCTTCTGCTGTCAGCAGTAAATCAAAGAAGGCGCCACCTCACCTGGGAGTTCCATCTAGACTTCCTGTGGACCACTGGGTTGATATCAGTGACGGCGAATGTAAGGGAGCCAAATTGAAATAGTATATATGCAATACACCTAAGTAATAAATGTATATTAAAGCTAAATACAATTATAAATAAAAGTGTACATATTTTGCCATAATTGAAAATGTATATTTTAACTTACTCGTACTAATATTCTGTGCATATAGAATACGTTATTTCATCTGAAACAAAAGCTATTGACTTTTCAAAAACAAGCATTTCCGAACATTTCTTTTATTATAATTTAGAACCTTCATGTCGTTGTCAAAAGGTGGTATAATCCAATTTAAGTAGAATCATCAATTATAAGCAAAAATAAGAGTGGTCCAATATTAAATCCTTGAGGGATCCCTGGAGCAACTGCATAAATATCATTTTAAGACAATTGTAACTAATTTAAACCAAACTTTCTTTAACAAGGTAATCTCACTAGAGATTACTAGCATTCAAAGATGGATAGACAATTTCCAACTTATCTGGTTCTTTAATCTTCAGACACAGACTTGTTACACAGACTTGTAAGCTAATATACGTAATAACAATCTTTAGACAGATAGAGGTGCGATACTTGCTAAAGTACCTATGTCGATTGTCTCTCTATGATATTTTTTAAATAAGATTCATATATCTATGGTTATTCGTCTCATTATTCGAAAATAATAGATGTGTATCGAAATATTTACAAAATAAATAGTTTTTAAATGGTTATAAACTAGCTAACTACTACCAATATACAAATTAGAATATAACATAAAATTGCAAAAACTGACCATGGTCTTCTTCGGATAATATATGAAGAAGATACCATACGCGATATCTGGAGGACCCTTATGTCCACTTGAAATGAATTAGGTTAGGTTAGATTCAAAAGTGAGTGGGCCGAAAACCAGACCCTCCACCGCGACCATGTTGTCACCAACTTATATTTCACCCAACACGTTAAGCCTCTTAATGAAGCTGATCACCTTATTGAGTGAGAACTTATTCAGATCCTCTGGCCGAAGTTGTCCTTTGCCAAATAATGATTATCTGATCCTTTCCCCAGGGGCAGGTGCATAATATGTGTTCTGCCATTTCATCATCTTCTAAGCACAAGCGACACTCAGCATCTCTCTATAAACGCCTTAGAATGAACTAATCTTGCTAGTTCTTGTCAGTACTGGAGGATTTGCCCCTCAGCCCAGGTCAAGAGAGTTGTTGCTTTGGCCGTACTCGTGGATATGCCAAGTGAAATGCCTTAAGGCTTCTTCATGTGCCGCCACTGAGTTTTGTTATCGTTTCTACCTGGTTTGAAAATTGTCAATGGATCTCCGATAGTTGCGTCACACACGACTGACGTTTACAAAAGCTTGTAGTGACAATAGTAATAAGTATTCCTGTGTTTTGATATGGGTACGTACCCTTAAAGAAATGATTTATATGCCTTGGAACTTAGGCTTGGAAAAATATTATTTGAAATTAATTCTAAGATTATTCACTAAAGATAAATCCCTAGAACAATATTAAAAATACAAGTAATATTACATTAAATATAAAAAAGTAATGAATATAATATAATAATGTTCACCTCCAATATAATACTATTATCGAAACACTAAAAGTTAGCAGCCTTTGTTTGCAGACATGAGATATTAAAATAATACAAGAATACACGAAATTATTTATGATGAAGTCATATTAAATGCGCATTACGGGTATGGTTCTAGGTCCATTGTAGCTTTTTGTGAACAGTTTACTAACTTTTATGGGTTCTAAAATCAATTACCATTAATATAAAATTACAATTAGCATTCTAACAGACTAGGAAATATTCTTACTGCAGCTACTCTTTGACTTTGGTCATTCAGAGACAACGGACAAAAAATTCCTCATTTTTTCTTTTGCGATAAATATTGGAACACAATTGTTTCTATTCCAAGGCAATCCGTTTCCAGTATAAGATTTCATAATACGTCGTGACCGACGTTGACCTGGTACCATCGTAAACAAATAATACACGGTACGGTACATCCATTACGGCCATACGATTCCAAGTAGTAAATAAATCTATTGATATGCAGCCGGCGCCTGGAAAGTACATAATAAAACAATAATAAGGAGTGCCGTATGCAAATATTATAACAGAAATATGTCATTCATATTTTCGCACGGTCCCGAGCATGCACATACCAGCAGGTTCATATTAATCACGCGCTGTCATATAAATATGAATGAATTCCACGCTGAGCATACCAAATTACGTTTATTATTAATAATCGGGTCTTTTTTACCGCTGTTATGATCTAGGTGGCAAGTCTCATACTAAATGCACTTTTGGGAACTAACACAATTATATGGAACTACGTGTTACATACACCTGTGCAATGAATTTTAAATATAAGTGTGTTGACAGCTGTCCCAGATAAAAGTGTTTATAATGGTCAATATGTTGATTGTAATAATTATTCATGTTCAAAACAAAACTCACATACAACCCATAACAATCAGGAGCTAGAAGAAATATAGTAGATGATTGTTTATAGTAGGTACATTCTATTTATTGGAGCAATGAACAATCTAATCCAGTAGACAGCCAAAACTGGCCAAGGGATCGAAGATAAAAATGTAAAAATAACTAATATCTGTTCTGGAGGTTGTATAATTCCGTGAAAATCGTATAGGATCTATTGGTAAGGATACTACAGAGAAAACCACATGAAAACAACACGTCTACAAAAGAAAATGCAGAAGATTATTTCTAGGAGATGAAGGAATCACAAGAAGTGTGTGTATTATGTAGAGTTATCATGACTATTGTAGTTCTAAATTCATAGCAGATCTGTTAGGCCAGAATAAAGAGGCCATCAGAATAATAGTGGGTCTACTGACAGGACACTGTAGGCTAAACAGGCACATCTTATGGGACTGTCAGAAGAAGCAATTTTCAGATTCTGTCAAGAAGAAGAGGAAACCTCAGTACACGTACTGTGCCAGTGCGAGGGCCCGACAAGACGGAGATTTCAAACACTTGAGGAAGGAACACCAAGAGCCAACAGCTACATGGAGGAGCCTCCATCAAGGCTGTGGAGTCTAATACAAAGGACAAAGCTGGACAGAGTGTCCAGCTTCAAATTAATCTAAGGGGTGTAGTTATTGGAAATGATAAAAAGGGTACCATCAATAGTTGAAAGTACAAGGAAATCACGATGCATTCCTTATTTCTCTTTGCCTTTCTGTATCTCTCTTTCTTTGTGTCTCTTTCATGAAGGGCAATATAATTATATTTCAAAAAGGATTGCATCATTGGTCAATGGTCTTTATCTTTTCCTGTTTATTAATAACTGTTCATATTTATTTATATATTCTGATGTATCAAATAGCAATTATTTCATGAATAAAAATTGCATATATTATTAAATCTTACTTTAATTTATCAACGCCTAAAAATATTTTTCACAAATACCATAAGATTTTCAGAATAACAGAACAATACATAATAATATACTCATCATTTTTGTCGGCACAATTTTGTCGGTTGTCTAGATAGATATATTTTGTGGACTGATAAATTCTATCACACTGTATAATATATAGTCAGTCTATTGTGTATACAGTGTTATTCAGAACTTATCCATAATAAAATTTGGGAATGTTCAACATACATGTACAAATGTGGTAGTGCAAAAAAAATTTTTTGGCGGGTTCTGAAAACTATTTAAAATTTTTCATTGCACGCCGCTGGATACTGGTCCACTGTAATGGAGTGACCTTGGGACTGACAATGCAAACTGACTAGCACGAAAAAAACTTCGGAAGTTCTGATAGCACGAGCATACCGACACCCGGCGCAAAAAAGATTTGCAGTGTTTTTACTTTAAAATAGACTTAAAGATAGATAGATGTGACCAAAGTGACGTGTCTTTAAAATGAATAAAATTTTGTTACACTAATTTTGAAGAATTGCGCTACTTGATTACTAGGTAGTAGAAACATGAAATTTATAAAAAATTTGCACTTACCTTGTTACAAAAGCTGTTCGAAATAATATTCCTCGACTTCTACACAATTTTGGGCACGCCTTACCCAATTTTGCCGCACTAAACCGAATGTTCCTCCTGGTTGCTGATCTTGTAAAGACAAATTATTAAGTAAATTGGGGATTTTCAGCATTTTGCTGCAACAACCACTCACAAAACCTAACTCGTAATTGATAATCCACTGGTAATAGTCCATTAACTCAGCATTACTGTACACATGAGCGATTTTGAAAATTTTACAGTTTAACACTCTTACGATAAATAAATCACCGGCACACAGAGAGTACACACATAGACTGATGACTGAATAGACAATAGAGATATTATCCCCGCTCCAGTTCTACTCGCTTGGTCGTCGTTCGAGGTACAAAACCGTATTTACTTTTTTTACCACATTCTTAGGAATGTGGTAGGTATATCAGATGTTGAACTACAGTTGCCCATCTACGTAGTCCTTTATAATGGTATAACTTTAAACATTGTTTACGGGAAATCCTAAGACTTTTATTATAAATTTTTTTGGTGATATCGATTTCTTATTTAAGGATGCACATATCCTCAAAGTTTTAGAGATAAGTTCTGAATAACCCTGTATATAGTCAGTCACGATATATTGTCAGTCTAAACCAATTAATGCTTCGACATAATATTCCAGATTGCAAATTTCAAACAATTTTATGTACCTAGTAAAATTCTGGATGTGTATGACTTTTGAATACTTTTTAAGAATAACCGCCGTGAAGTTTCTCAACTATATGCAACTGTTACCTTCTTCCCACTCGGCATAATTTTCCAGGAGGCTGCCCGACGAAGATGAAAGACGACCCATAAAACTTTATAGCCAGTAAAGCTGAGGGAGCGTTATATAAAATCTGAATATTTTCCACGTAAATCACAGGAGCCGTCGAAATAATAATAGAAGAGCTGATTGTGCACAGCGGCGATGACATTGTATTTCGAGCACCGAAATATTCGGGTATGCATATGAGGAAGTTATTGGTGCAGCGCCAGCTACGGGGTGGACAATATTATCAGCCAAACATTCAGTTAAACTCAGTAGAACGATTGTTTGTTAATAAAATCCATCCTTAACGTAGATTTTTATATTAAGGAAGGAGCAGTGTTTTTCTATATCTTACCCTACACATTGTGTATATTAAAGTTAAAAAATTGCGAGAAATGTTTGGAAAGCAGAATATTCCATCATCAGTAATTTGAATAATTGTGAATAACGATATAGAAGTTATCTGACCAAAAAAAAGAAAAATGCTCTCTTTCGCTACATATATTATTAGAATATCTGTAGGAAAAGAGCTTTTAAAGATTATTAAAGATTTCAGTTAACTGAAGATTAAGTTTTTATTGCCCGACAACCACCTTCAACAATTAGAATGACTGCCAGATTGAAATCTATTGAGAATATGTGTGTTGTTGGTGAAGATGATGAAACGGCAGAACACATATGTGCACCTGCCCCGCTGGGGAAAGGATCAGATACTCGTTATTTGTCAAAGGACAACTTCTGCCAGAGGATCTGAATAAATTCTCACCCAATAAGGTGATCAGCTACATTAAGAAGCTGGACCTGTTGGGTGAAATATAAGTAGGTGTGAGGCACAATAGACCACAAGGTCGCGGTGGAGGGTCTGATTTTGGCCCACTCATTTTCGAACCTAACCTAACCTAGTCGTTGGTGTCTTTTTTGTCAAATACATTAAAACCAATAAAAATATTGTGCTTGGATCACCAGGATCAACAATTCGTTGTCATAAAGAATCGGTCAGCTGTAAAGCCAACATAGATCTATTCACTCAATTCTATCAGATATTAAAAGGAGAACCCACAGGTCGAGTCATTCCTCAACATAATTCCAAGAAAAGTTCCAGATAGAAACTGATTCAGAGGAACTGGAGACTTTTTTTAAACTGACTGATAAGTCCAAAACAAACAATGGGATCAGACCCATAGTTTTTGTGACAGGGGCAATAGTAAATATGAAGACAAAGGAAATATGGCATTATCCAAGAATAATTCGTAGTCTTAAAAATGTAGTAAATTAGTAGCGATATAAGAACAGAACTGTCATATATACTGATAACATTGAGAGAATACAGAAAAATTCTGTCATAAATCATTGTTTTTCTGAAGCTATTGAAGCTAGCTGAATGATTGGTAAACAGATCTAGACCATATTACCATACATTTTAAGTTTTAATATATATGAAAAATGTATAATGATTTGATTGGAAACTGAAATTGGTCAACCCATGGGGATGTAAGATATAATCCATACAGTAGCCTATATTTATTATACTTTATAAAATGTCTTTGGCATTTTATATGAGTTTATACAATAACTTTTATAATAGTTATCACCTAAACGGAAACCACCTGAAAGTGGCAAACCTATAGAGTTCATAGTATAAAGAATTAATCTACTGAAAGGACACCTCAGCCGGTTTAAAAAAAGACGTGTGTGTTGGTACTGATATAATAAGGATTTTGTGTGTCATTAATTGATTGGAAAGACCTCAAGACACAATTTTTGTAACTAGCTCTTTATGACTTTAGCCTTTTGAGAAAACACATTAAACTAATAAGATGACTCGCTGCCACAGTTTTGGAGCTCTATGAGGTTCTCTTGTATGTACTTAAGAGTTTGTCAATATTCAATCTTGTCAGAGATTCTTTAAATAAATCAATAATTTCATGAAGAAAATCAATTTGTTACATTATATATTTGTTCTACTTTGAGTTTTGTCAACAAAAATGATGATAAATCACTGTAGAAGGGTGAGACACACTGTCAAAACGTTGTAAACAATCAGATTTCTAGAGACGTAAGACGTTCAACAACAGGAGTAACGTCTTATTGTCTTATCCCCCATCTTAGGAGACGATTAATACATCTCATCGCGCCGTACACTCTCATTTTTAGCTGCCACCTACTGCAATTTCTGTCAGTGAACATGGGAACAGTGACCCGGGTTGCGTTCTTCTTTGTCGGCAACTTTGTCTTGACTAACTTTGTCAACTAGCTAACGGTCGCCAGTTGATATTCGCCGAGGGCAGAGAATTTGAGATGGGCCTTCCTGTAGGCATGCATGAGGATGATCGTAGTCGTGCGATGGGCCATATGAACAGTACGGCCGGATGGAGCTGGAGGTTTATGCGGACATGCCCATACCATGTCCTGGTACCTCAATCACTCACCCACCTGATGTACTTTACTATTAGTGCGCATTTATGCAAATTCCGTCAATATAGTCGCCAACTTTCGCGTTATGTGCCTTTGTTACTCGTAGCTACGGATACGCTATATATGGATTTATGTTCGTCAGTTGCAGAAGATTCTGAATTGTGGGGATACGCACATTAACAAAGTATAGAAGGTGAAAATAGTATTAACAGCTTTAAGTAATGACGAAATATTTTGAAAAAGGGTAGAATTATCAAAAGAAAAACATGCAATAGTTTGGGTAAAACGACGAACATAGATACAAGACATAAGTGTTTCGGAATTTTGCGCCTCCGCAGTGTAGCAGTTAAAGGAAATATTTATGGTAGTAGATCTGCAATACAACACAATACAATACTCAGTACCTACTATGATATTCCATTTTGCACTTCATAATCTATGAACAACATTTAGGGCCTCTATTGAGTAATCTCTGTTAGCAAAGGGAGAGAAGAGAGCTCTAGTTCCATTTCCGTGTGTAATAAAAAGCATAAAATTTTTATTTAATAGTAATAATAGTAAAAGGTCTTTATTTTCCATAAAAAAAAACATAACAATTACTCAGCAACATTAACAAACACCAATATGGAAAAAGGCCGAGGATCAGAATGCCATGCACGAAAATGCACAACTTCTGCTATTAACCCTAAGCTAAAGTAGGTAAGGCGCAAAGCTAACACTACAGCTAACCATAGTTCTATATCAAATATAAGGCTACAGGACATGATCATAGAGTAGAAAGTTAATCGATGGAGAAAAGTAGTATAAAAAACAAGTTATATTAAGAAAGTAAATCAGTTATACCATAGTTTGACTCATAAAAAGTTTAGATTTCAGCATATGTTTAAATTGACTAAGGCTCATAGTTCTAAAATTCAATGGAATTGAGTTATAAACTTTAGTTATCTGATACGAGTATGAGCGTTTGAAGAATTCAGTAAGGTGTTGGGGAGATGTCAATGCACCTTTATATCTGATATTAATATTATGCACATCAGTTCTAAAAGAAATTTTATTATGAAGATAAGAAGGAACCTTATATAAAATTATTTTATGATATACACAAGCACTATGCAACAAGCGTCTATTAAACATATTCAACCAGCCAATTTCAGATAATTTATGAGAGATGCGTTGACCTTTCCGAATTCCAAAAATTTATCTCAAACAAGAATTTTGTACTACTTGAATTCTTTTAGTGTCAACAGCATCAATGCAAGGGCCAAATATCGAGTTACCAAAATTAAATCTAGAGAGAACTAAAGATTCACACAATACAGTTTGATACACATTTGATGTTATTACTTTAATTAAATGTTACATATTTTAATATATTTTTTTCTATACAAAATCTTATAGTTTATAGTGATTGGTTGAGAAATGGTGCCATGTCTATATCTGCTAGTATGGGAAATAAAAATATAGACCAAAATTCAGTCAAATTAAATTTGTTTTGTATCAACAGTACATAGAGTGGAAATAAAAGAAAGGGAGGCTATAAACAATGAATGTTTAATGTATACAGACATTGAGCAAGACCTAAAAAGAATGTAGATATGGTTAGACCGCTGAAAACCATTTAAAAAATTTATATATGTGGTAGAAACAGCTGCAAAAGTTTTTATTACTTTATTGGTCTGATTCACTATTTCCGAAATAAAATATAAACATGAAATAAAACACGCAATATTCAGCAACACAATAAAACACAGATAAAAATATCCATCAGACAGACCCACCTATTACTTTCGCAGGGGAGTATTGTGGAGGTACTTACTACTGGAAGTATTGAAGATGTCGAAGAAAGTACCATAAATGATTGTAATCGTTACTACAAATCTAACAATTTTAAGTCGTCAAACTGAAGCTGTAATTTTGAGAAAACATAAATTCAAACCTTGAAAAATACAATAAGAACACAGCACTACTTACATGAGCTTAAGTGACGACTGAACTTTTGCAGTTGGTATGTTATAAACCAACCAGTCGGTTCTTATGCTGGAATATTCAATACACAGAATTATTCTACCTATTTGAAATACCTAACTCTACTTTAGTATAACTCAAATATAAAGATGAGTAAATTCTCTACAAAATGTATAATGAAAAGAAAAACACTATTCCTAATAAAAATCGTGTGCTGATATTCAAATTAATTTACAAGAATTAGCACATTGGCAGTTATTATCTCACTTTCTATTACAGCTGCTATTATTATTGTACTTCTATACAATTCAATCAGGAACATGAGATGAGTACCTTTTTAGTATAGACTTTCGCATTAACTTTTGTATTAAATTCGCTATATTCGTGATATGTAAGAAAATATTAAATAACTAAGTTGTCACAAATTCCTCGAACTAATAACTTCAGCAGAAAAACGATGAATACTACACAAATTAACTTATATACGTCATTGTGTATCCATTTCAATTTTAGAGCGAATATTTCTTTAGACCATCGTCGCCGTTCTCAAGGATTTAATCCAATTTGTCAGAAATATTAGCAGCATCATGCTGGCTATTACCCTTCATAATTTTTATCACAGCCAATTCACACGTCTGCGTCTCTTAATATAGTTAATACCATGCATACCACGACATAAAAAAATATATAATTTTCTCCAGTCCATGAGCATGTACCTTTTATTTAACTTCCTTTCATATACAGGGTATTTTCTATACAATAATTTCTTTTATTCGGATTTTGTAAACAGATATAGAGGGTTTTAATGGTGGAGACACACCGCTACTATTTGCTACTATTCGTCTGACAATTATTGTCTAATTGACAGACAGATATCGACCTGCTTTTCCTCAAGTGTCATTATAGCAGTGACTGACCTCTATTGTCTTTGAAGAAGACAATCCTACTTATTTATATAAAGGAGATGAAGAAGACAACTCCTCTGCGGGCAATATGTCCCGACTGGCATTGCATTACATCGGCATCTCCATGGAAATCGGCACTTCCTTCATCGAGACCAACCACAGACGCTAACAGGTTTCGTACTTGTTCTGTGCTCATCAGAGCGCCGTAGCTAGTGGACTCCCACAAGTAGTACACCTCTTCTATAAGTAGGAAGACAAGAGGTCTGTAACAGAGGTCCAGAGGACAGTAAGGAAAAAATATGTACCTCTAGGAACCTTTTTAACCAAGAAGTTAATAAATATAGAAATAAATCTCATGATTACTATTACTAAACAAATTAAGAAATTTCAAATTCATTTACGTAACAATGAACTAGCATAGAGAGAAAGAATAATTATAGATGAAAGATTGGCAGTGTTAGGTGCCGTAATGTCAGGTAATGTCATGGGGAAGCAAACATCAACGGATTCGTCCTTCGTTTCTCTATCTCGTGTCACGTGATCCGTTGTAGTTCAACTGACGCCATATAATGTTAAATTTCGTTATTTTAAGATTTAGGTAAAGGTACAAAATATACTAATAATAATTGACGGCTTGTTGGTCGCCAATTGTATAACGATACTTCTCTTCAATTATGTTATTAACGAAAAAGATACTTACTCCGGTGTTGGAACTCGCTATCAGGGGTGAGCAGAGTGAAGTACTGCAGAGTTGTTTATTATCTGCCAAACTGGGCGCAATCAATTTATTTTTTTTATGGTATTGAGTAAAGGTATAGTTCCTATCTAAGTGAAGACAATTGCAAAAAACTTTGACAAGAACAAAGTTAGTTTTAATATAATGATATTCAACTATACATTTAGGAACATTAAACACATACAGAAACTTATAAAGTTACATATTTTAACAAGTAAATCTCAAATTTATAGACAGAAGAGAGGATTCTGCTATACTAAACTCGACATAAAAAGGTAAGTTTTAGATATTTTCAGTCCACGAGTTAACGGTAAGGGCCCTTAAATTCTGTCGCACACACGGCCTATGCATAGGCACGGTATACGCAAGGTGTTCAAGAAGCACTTCCAAAATAGATAGATAGTAAGGTACTCACATCAACTACAGGTGTTGCAGAACTTAACGTTGTTCATACATTTGCTGTCCAAACACAACTAACTCGTACTCAACGATCGTTTTTTCTCCTAATCACTATAGAAAATCAAATTCGGGGTTGCTGCTGCATTACACTTGTAATCTTTTGTTGCATCACTTTTATTTCTATCAAAAATTCAGACTCACTCCTTCACCAACTGCTCGGTAATCAGTGTCCTCGCCATTTTTTTTTCGCCTCCTTTCTTCTCTTACGTCGTCCATCCGCTCACGTTCTTAACACGAGATGGCGTCACTATATTGTTCTGAACTTCAGATTATGCAAACCTAGGACTATGTATGGAGATAGACCTAACGCACAAACACAGAGAGTGAAGTTGGGATTATAATCACTGAATATACACCGAATACATATAATGCTTTAAATACAGGATTGGTGTTTAACAAGAAGGTAAAAACACAGAATGAGATAAGAATTATCAGTTTAAATCAACTAAGAAAGGTATTTTATTAGTTACTAAAAACGAGACCGTTACAGCCAGCGTCGCCAAGCTTGCGCAAAACGTCATAAACTCTGTGCCAAATGTCTCATAATAATCAAACACCCTCTTTATTGTTATATTTCTCTATGAGCAGGCCAAGACCAAACTACCTTGTTAGTTATAACTCGAAAACAAAAGACGATAACTAATTTTGATTGTAACCGATGCAGTCATTTCTAAAAAGGATATCGAAAGTGCATCTTTCATTTTATGATATCTCTTATAGTTATCGAGTTACCACGAATATCTAAATTTGCACACCCTGTACAAATGGAAAATGACCAGCATAAATAGAGCAAAATGTACATAGTAATGAGGCACGGTTTGTTTTTGTTAAAGATGACTGATTTCCATAATGAAAGCCATGGACTGTCTGCATTACATTACAGGCAAGAGACAAGGTGTGCATCCGGCTGCGTATGCTTCAAGCCTGATTAAGGATCTGTCAGTCGTTGAAGATGATTTTATGCGGCGGTTATGTACAAATATTAAAATACTACCTAATAGAAATAAACAATGCAGTTGTTTTAAGTTTTGTAATGGCCCCGACAGTATTGCAACAGTAACTGTACGGTTAAAGTTGGGGAACCATCGACGATAATGGTTTAATGTGAAAAAGTATTTCGTTAGTTTGTCTTGGAAAAATTTATTTTGATTTAGATTTGTAAAAATGATAAATAGTTATTATTGTTAGTTATCTAGCTATAGTTAGATATTAAGACTTATCAATAATCTAGAATTTACAGTAGGCGCAGCATATAATAGAAATTCCAATTTATAACAATATAAAAGTCCAAATTATTGATAAAAAAAATCAGAGCTATTACATCAAACCCTATATCAATGTATCCGTGGGAGGATGCTCTACCCAAATCTGTAAAAATACACAGGGTGTTGCAGTTAAAAAATATATGTTGTGGTAAACCTCTCCTTTTTGAGACATTCTGTATAAATATCAATACTATAAAAATGTATCCCCCTTCAAATGAAAATCGACTTGAAAAATTAAAGCTAAAATGATTAGTGTTTCAGTTATTTGAATAAATTCAAAATTGGAAATTCGTTTTAGTAAAATTTTAGGCTTATTTATTGAAAAAAAGCAGTTTCTTATATCAACTTTTTACGTTCTATCGAATGACGTAAAAAATTTCTTTAAGTAACGTTTCGTCTCTTCAAAACAATCGACATCGATTAGTATTTTTTCGTCACATGATAGTACCTATTTTTTCTGATGAGTTTAGTGATTGCATTATATCCTATAGTTTCGTTTTTGTTCCATTAAACTGTTTATTGTTGTTTTGTTAATTGTTTTTACTTTTGATAATTAATTGTTATTTATTGTTACTTTTTCCTTATTGTTTTGTTAATGCATACAAACAGACGGAGATTGGTTTGATAATGGTTTTTACGTCATCAAACTATAGCATATGATACATCATTGAAGTCTCAAAGAAAAATGCTGTCGAGTGACGTAAGAATGTTAATGATGCCCTGTTAGAAAAAATATTACGTTAAAACGTTACTTAAAAAAAATTCTTTGTACTATTCGATAGAGCGTAAAAAATTATGAGAAAGTGTCCTTTTTTCAACAGTTCCTCAAACAAGCCTGAAATTTTACAAAATTCCAATTTTTTTCAATATCTCAAAAGCAATCATGATTTTTTTTTGAGGCATATTATTGGTATCAAATGACGCAACTTTGCCCCAATTTCTCTATCTCTACGGTTTCTCTGCCGCCTACAGTAGACCTGGTGTACGATCTCTCGCGGCACAGTCGACCTCCAACGCCATGGATTGATTATACAGGGTGTTTCATAATATATGCGCAGGACTTCAGGATGTTATAGCTCGTCCAAAAATATGAAAAAAAGTTCCTATTAACTTACCCTCTAAAATGCACCATTTTAGAGATACAGGTTGTTGAAGTTGAAAAAAAAATTTCGTTTTTTGCGAATATCTCCGGAACCGTTTATAGCACAGAAAACAGATTTTGTAAGCATTTTATACTCATAATAAACTATGTTTTGTGCGGAAAAATTTTTTTTAAAGTCATAATTGGTGAAGGTTTTGAAGGGGTAGTAGGTGTTTTTTCTCCCCAACTTCTACGTTACTGGAAAAAGTACGATTTTGAGACGCCCATTTGAACCGCCAATGTTTTCTACATAAAAACGGTACTCTTGGTCATAATCTCTAAAGTCGATCGTTTTCGAGAAAAATCAACTTTTATGTTGAAAAACATGGTCAATTTTTTGAAAACATGGTCAATTTTACCTTTACGGTTTGGGGAATTTTGAAAAGTCAACTTTTGTATCATTTTTTCATTTTTTTTTAATTTTGCAATTACGAAGTTAACGTTTGGTTTCGTTACTTGTTCTAACGTTTAAATAAATTTTGTTTAATTAGTAAGAAAAAAATTTTATTTAAAAAAATTGACCATGTTTTTCAACATAAAAGTTGATTTTTCTCGAAAACGATCAACTTTAGAGCTTATGACCAAGAGTACCTTTTTTGTGTAGAAAACATTGGCGGTTCAAATGGGCCTATTAACTTACCCTCTAAAATGCACCATTTTAGAGATACAGGTTGTTGAAGTTGAAAAAAAAATTTCGTTTTTTGCGAATATCTCCGGAACCGTTTATAGCACAGAAAACAGATTTTGTAAGCATTTTATACTCATAATAAACTATGTTTTGTGCGGAAAATTTTTTTTTAAAGTCATAATTGGTGAAGGTTTTGAAGGGGTAGTAGGTGTTTTTTCTCCCCAACTTCTACGTTACTGGAAAAAGTACGATTTTGAGACGCCCATTTGAACCGCCAATGTTTTCTACATAAAAACGGTACTCTTGGTCATAATCTCTAAAGTCGATCGTTTTCGAGAAAAATCAACTTTTATGTTGAAAAACATGGTCAATTTTTTGAAAACATGGTCAATTTTACCTTTACGGTTTGGGGAATTTTGAAAAGTCAACTTTTGTATCATTTTTTCATTTTTTTTTAATTTTGCAATTACGAAGTTAACGTTTGGTTTCGTTACTTGTTCTAACGTTTAAATAAATTTTGTTTAATTAGTAAGAAAAAAATTTTATTTAAAAAAATTGACCATGTTTTTCAACATAAAAGTTGATTTTTCTCGAAAACGATCGACTTTAGAGCTTATGACCAAGAGTACCTTTTTTGTGTAGAAAACATTGGCGGTTCAAATGGGCGTCTCAAAATTGTACTTTTTCCAGTAGCGTAGAAGTTGGGGAGAAAAAACACCTACTACCCCTTCAAAACCTTCACCAATTATGACTTAAAAAAAAAATTTCCGCACAAAACATAGTTTATTATGAGTATAAAATGCTTACAAAATCTGTTTTCTGTGCTATAAACGGTTCCGGAGATATTCGCAAAAAACGAAATTTTTTTTCAACTTCAACACCCTGTATCTCTAAAATGGTGCATTTTAGAGGGTAAGTTAATAGGAATTTTTTTTCATATTTTTGGACGAGCTATACCATCCTGAAGTCCTGCGCATATATTATGAAACACCCTGTATATGCACTGTGATTATTTTCCACCGACTTTAGGTAAACTTTACTTTACTTTACTTTTAGGTATATCACCCCAAATATTCAAAGATATATGACGGAATTAAACCCGATACGAGACTTAAAGTTGTGTATCCGATTCGAGAAAAGTTTCGTTTGCCGTGAAACGAAGCTAGAAAAGTGGTTTTTCTCGGGTAGTCTCATATCAGTCCTTTCTGTTACATATGCCACACTCCAAACCACGCGCAGCGTCGAAGAGTTACGAGAGGCAAAAAGCCATTCCTTTCGAGCGAGCACGCATCTAGTTCTATGAAAAGGATCAATTAATAAAGCGACTGGATGACAAACAAATTAATCGTCGCATAAACGGCGATTCCCAGTCAAATCATGCACGGGAGTTATAAAGTTCAGCGAGAGACGAGTTCTTCGGCCCATGTTTGTCGGACTATTTTTAATTTTCGTCCTTTATTCGAGCTCCCCGGACGATTTACAATTGCACGCTTAATTAAGTAAATGTTTGGTTTCTTTCTCTCCGTGCAGCGATAAAAATTCCGACCGGTGGATTCGGAGTACGTGATTTTATGCCGGCGGGCAAATTTTATAATAATTGTTGCTTTGAATTCCGTCCCATTGGGAGGAGACCGTTATTTTGTCTATTGTTGTATTGATCACCATATATTTGTATAAATAAATCGTTGTTTTAAACCATGAGGCAGCCTTCCAGAATAAGTCCGTCTTACAAAATCACAAACATAGGTAAGTTTAAGTATATTGATGCTATTAAACAATTATATATTTACATGTATTTTTTGCGAGAATATAATTTTTTAATGGGCATACAAGATATTTGAAATATTTCTTTTTACTTATCTTAGTCTACGAAGTGCAATATAACGACAAATTTCGTTATTTATAATTTTTAGATAAAGGTACAAAATATACTAAGAGTTAACAGCACTTGGTCGCCAATTGTATAACGATACTTCTCTTCGATTATGTTATTAACCAAAAAGATACTTACTTCGGTGTTGAAACTCGCTATCAGGGATGAGCAGAGTGAAGTACTGCAGGGTTGATTATTATCTGCCAAATTGATCTTTTTTGATGGTATTGAGTAAAGGTATAGTTCCTATCTAAGTGAAGAAAATTGGAAAAAAAACACTTGACAAGAACAAAGTTAGTTTTAATGTAATGATATTCAACTATACATTTACGAACATTAAAGACATAGAGAAACTTATAATGTTACATATTTTAACAAGTACTCTCAAATTTATAGACAGAAGAGAGGATTCTGCTATACTAAACTCGACATAAAAAGGTAAGTTTTAGATATTTTCAGTCCGCGAGTTAACGGTAAGGGCTCTTAAATTTTGTCGCACACACGGCCTATGCATAGGTAAGTTAGTAGAATAAGGCACGATATACGCAAGGTGTTCAAGAAGCACTTCCAAAATAAATAGATAGTAAGGTACTCACATCAACTACAGGTGTTGCAGAACTTAACGTTTTTCATACGTTTGCTGTCCAAACACAACTAACTCGTACTCAATCGTTTTTTTTCCTAATCACTATAGAAAATCAGATTCGGGGTTGCTGCTGCATTACACTTGTAATCTTTTGTTGCATCACCTTTTTTCTATCAAAAATTCAGACGCACTCCTTCACCAACTGCTCGGTAATCCGTCTCCTCGCCATCTTTTTTTTCGCTCTCCCCTCGTTCTCTTACGTCGTCCATCCGGTCACGTTCTTAACACGAGATGGCGTCACTATATTGTTCTGAACTTCAGATTATGCAAACCTAGGACTATGTATGGAGATAGACCTAACGTATAAACACAGAGAGTGAAGTTGGGATTATAATCACTGAATATACACCGAATACATATAATGCTTTAAATATAGGATTGGTGTTTAATAAGAAGGTAAAAACAGAATGAGATAAGAATTATTAGTTTAAATCAACTAAGAAAGGTAATTTATAAGTTACTAAAAACGAGACCGTTACAGCGAAAATAAGTCTCCCTTTTATTCTAGTATATACAGGGTGTCCCAAAATTTGTGTGCAATATTTTACCAGTGTTTTGTATGGTTAAAAATGGGGCTTTTTGGTCCCCAAAGGTCGAAAAATGCTTCCTAAGGGAACTGCCCCTTGAAGAGGGCTACAGCCTCTTGAAGAGGGCTACAGCCTCTTGAAGAGGACATTCTAGTACCGATTTTTTCTAGATAACTTCTAGATAGCAACCAGCTGATAAATTTATTAAATTTGGTATCCTGACCAAAAGTCTAATATGCTGAATCCGTTGCTTTATTTTGAAATAAATTTCAAAATTTGTATCACATACATTCGAGCCTCATTTTCGAGCCAAATCGCTTTCATTACATATTTACATGCGATAACACGAGATGTATGTAACTTTTTTGTGTGTAACTTTTCCCTGGTTTGCTTTCCCTGGTAAACTCGATTTTGAAATGTTAAGGAAATATTTTTCGACCCATGTTTATATAAAAAAGTCCCCTTTTTAACCAAAGAACACACTGAAACTATTGCACAGTAATTTCGGGACACTCTGTATACCATGGAACTAAACCGAGTTAATCCCTTGAGTAGTAGGGCAACAAAACGCAACGCAAACTCATGGAATTAGATCATGCACTTTAGTCCCTTGGTATACAGGGTCTTTCAACGAAAACTTGACCCTAAAAATAAACGTATATGTTACGCTTTGTTACTTGGGCCGCCTCAGTCTGGTACTACCTGTGCTCTTAAAAATGTGGCAGCCGAACCTGCTCTCCTGTTGCCCATTCCTGCATGGGCAGGCTCGTCAATCCCGCAATCTACCGTCACCATCTGGACATGGTCACCGATACAAGCCTCTGATCTTTGACTGACAACTGCGATGACGATGCTGTGCGGCATGGGTGCGCGCAGATGGCCTTTAAGATAGATCTCGGAGATGTCCTGGCGGTTGCACCAGGATGGATGGTACTCGCAGTGCAGAAGGCAGTTTGTTTCTAAATTCTAATAAGCAAATTTTGTCGTCGGAGGTAGTATTTTATTTATCCTACATTCTTTTGAGATCGATATCTCAACTCGTTCAAAGGTTAAGGTGTAGGGCTTACTTTATGTACGGACTATATTTGTGTTGACACGCTACTGAATAGAAAATGTTTCTTTTTTTTCAGCAGTGTATGATTGTCCTATTTTATTTCATTTTTCGATAAAGAAAAATATGATGTTTTAGTATTTTTTTCAATAAGTTATGAATTTACTGTGTAACGGTCTCGTTTTGAGTAAGCTAATAAAATACCTTTCTTAGTTGATTTAAACTAATAATTATTATCTCATTCTATGTTTTTACCTGCTTGTTAAACACCAATCCTGTATTTAAAGTATTCTATGTATTCGGTGTATATTAAGTGCTTATAATCCCGACTTCACTCTCTGTGGTTGTCCATTATGTCTATCCATACATAGTCCTAGGTTACATAAACTAAAGTTCAGAACAATATAGTGACGCCATCTCGTGTTAAGAACGGGAGCGGATGGAGGACGTAAGAGAACGAGAGGGGGAGCGAACAAAAAACATGGCGAGAAGACGTATTACCGAGCAGTTAGTGCAAGAATCTCTCTGAATTTTTGAGATAGAAAAAAGGGGATGCAACAAAAATATTACGAGTGTAATATAGCCGCAACCCTGAATTTGATTTTCTATAGTGATTCAAAGAAAAGACGATCGTTCATTACGATTTCGTTGTGGTTGGACAGCAAACGTATGAAAAACGTTAAGTTCTGCAACCTCTGTAGTTGATGTGAGTACCATATTATCTATCTATTTTGGAAGTACTTCTTGAACACCTTGCGTATACCGTGCCTTATTCTACTAACTTACCAATGCCTAGGCCGCGTGTGCGAAAGAGTTTAAGGGCCCTTACCGTTACCTCGCGGACTGAACATATCTAAAACTTACCTTTTTATGTCGAGTCTAGTATAGCCTAATTATCTCTCTTGTATCTAAATTTGAGAGTCCTTGTTAAAATTTGTACATTATATGTTTCTATATGTGTTTAATGTTCGTAAATAGTTGACTATCATTACATAAAACTAACTTTGTTCTTGTCAAGTGTTTTTTTGCAATTGTCTTCACTTAGATAGGCACTACACCTTTACCAATACCATCAAAAAAGATCAATTGATGGCGCCCAAGTTTGGCAGATAATAAATAGCCCTACCATACTTCAATCTTCTCACCCCGGATAGAGAGTTTCATCGCTATAGTAAGTACATTTTGTACATTTATCTAAAAATCGTAAATAGCGAAAGTTATCGTTATAATTGTTGACAAGATTGCTTTTTACTTATTGTGAACAATACTTCTAAACAAAAAATATTTACTTTCATTTCAGTTTATTTATGACGAATTAGTAATGAGAAAAATTTTGTCTACGCAACCGGATTCTACTGAAAAAAGTGCCTGAAAACATATATAAGTTTATAACATTAGTTTTTCGTCACTACCCAAATATGAGATCGAGACATAGATGATACATGTATTGAAAATATGAAAACTCAAACTTTTGATTATTACTCGAAGACAAAAGATGACAGAAAATTTTTAAACTAATCAATCGGCTTCTGAAAAAGACAATAACGAGAATGCATCATCCATTTTTGGTATCTCTTAAAATTATCGTATTTATCCTATGAAAATATCTAAATTTGCAACCCTGTACATCCCAATATAACTGTACAGGTCTCCTTGTCTTTATTTCTGTCGTCCTCCACCCAGTTTACCCGAAAAAATACTTCTAGCAACTGGTATGCTTAATTATGCACCCAATTGTTTAACAAACCATTTGATTACCTGAACTTATACGTGTTTTATTATTACTTCATTGATAGAAAAATATTCTAGCAATATTCTAGACCGCTCCTGCGGTCAAAGCGACCAAGTAAAAACCCTGCACGGGCTCACAAATAGGTCCGGTCTCTCGAGCAAGGCAGCAAACAGTAGGCCGTGGCGTCCGCCAGGTCGTCGTGGGTGGCGGTCGGCAGGACTGCCGGCCAGCTATGATCCGATATTTATAACTCTGATATCCTTCAGCCTTTGACCACTACGTCAAGCCGTCATTTCTTGCAATGCCATCGTCATATTCAGATACGGGGACTAATCGAAATATTGTGCTGTAAATAATATACAGATTATTTCTTTTTATTTGACAAAATAGCTTATTTCTAGCTAATGTTCTAAAAGTAATATCCATATACAAAGCATATAAAAAATTCACAAATTTCCCAATTCTTGCAACCATCGGAGACATTGGAAATGAGAACACCATATATGAAATATAATTAAAAGCACGCCGATCGTCCTAATGAGACGCTGCTACATTAAGCGAGTACGGTATTATAACTGAACACTCCCCACTGCTCTTCACGTCTCTCGCCGATCGATCGCTGCGCTATTCACTATTACTGAAGTAAAATCGCCGTCTAACTCACTTCTTTCTAGGGGTAGACATCTATAGAGGTTCCAGTATTAGCGCTATAAGCTTGAGCGCTCCGTAATACTTCACTCTGATAAACGCGAGTGTTTTTTAGAAATTGGATTATTCAAATACGACTACAGATATCAACCCAAACTTTTTTTTAAAAAACTTTTTCAATATCTAGGCTACTTACATTACTTTCGCTACATATATATATATATATATATATATATATATATATACAAATTTTGAATATTTCACATAGTTAACCACATATCGATTTGTCGTTGTCAGAAAATAATACTTTCAATTGTTTGAAGCTAAGAACTTATGAACTCTATAGACCCTAAGTAGTGTAGGTTTCTGCAATCAGCTCCCCACAGAGAATTATTCACAAATGAAAAACATTACAGGGTGTTCCATTTAAAAAAATATCAGATAACGTCATAACTGAAGCAACGATGATGTCATAGCTAAAAACATAAGGTAAAAAGATGCCCAATTAAAATTAAAAATCGACCTGTTTGGGGAATTTTCCAAAATATGTTCGTATTTTGAAGTAATGAATTTATTCCATACTTGATGTACACACTGTATATTATATTGTGCATCAAACGCAAACATGTTTTTTTACCAACTAAATTTCTTTATATTTCCTTATTTCTCGAAGTGAACAACTTTTCTTAAAAAAGTAGCAGTGCCGTTCAACGTATCGAGAGTGGATAGAACATATCTCTATTCAACTCATTGAAAATGCTGTCTATCTCTTAGTGGTTTCAGCCACCTGAGTAGACTTCGGGTGCGTACCACGGATTGAGTACTAGGTGCGTAGCACGGTTTAAATACCTCTTGCGCATTCGTGTTCTTGTGCTTTCTACTGTATACTTATATCTTGAAATATAATTTTATATGATTGTAATATTAATATAATATTCTACATTGGTTCAGTGTAATTAATTGGGAGTGACATAGTGTAATTTGGTAGTGTAAATGTACGCCCATGACTGGCGCCCCCTTTGCTACGATTTCCGGCGTTGCACTCTCAAAACATTATAAATTGATTTTTGAAAATTATCCGGAAATATTGATGCGGCCTCGTATATCGCATCGCATACATCCGACCTGTCATTTCTTCTGACGACCAGCCATTTAAATTATAATACAGTTTTCCGATAATCCGTCGGCTTTTGATGCATGGCATAGCTGGTGCGCGCGGAATAGATATTGCTCATTTAGGCCTGTTTTAAATTCATCTTAATTATAAAAAGATTTTTAATTGCTCGCGTCTATTGGCTACTTTTTCCTTTATTGGCGTTTATTTTTTCCAATAGGCCATTAGTCAAGAAAGACTTAATGACTGCGTTTCCAGTCTCTTGACCTCTGGCGATGGTATTGCCCATGCCCATGGGTGCACATACTTGGCTGTCCGTTCGCGAACGTCTGTTCCCCCATTATCTCGTTAGGTATCACTGGGCCGTGTTAGACGTTCTAATTGATTACTAATTAATTTCTTGTTTTATTATTGTTATTCCCCCGGCGAGCACTGTTTCCTAGAGGACGAGATAAATTTGTCCCACCATTTTCACCATGCATATGATATTTTATATCAAAAGAAGGATAATATAAAACAATTAATTTGTAATATCTTCACTAAATATACACAAAAATATCTTCACTGTGTGTAAAATTGCGAATTTAAAAAAATTATAGTTAAATAAATAAACAACAAATCAACAAATAAACTAAAACATGAAATAATCATATCGAGAATCATTTCAATAATAGCGCTGATTAATAAAAGTGGAAAAAGTTATATTTTTCTCAAATTCCGGAAAAGTCGTAAAAAGCAAAAATTAAATTTATACAAATTAAATATTTATTAGTAAGAGATGATTGTATGACAATATTATCATCTTTCTATTTACATTAACTTCAAGGCACTATACAATATGTTTCAGGATTAAGTCAACGAACTTTAAGGACATACTCCTCAGGTAAAAATAAACAAAAATTCGTACACAGTGTCAATTATACATAATTGACAGTTTAAACTGACAATTATCTATAATTGACAGTTTAAACTGTCACTTAGACATAATTGCCAGATAAAACTGACAATTATAAACTGTCCATTATACATATTTGACAGTTAATTATATAAACTGTTAGTTAATTATATAAACTGTTAGTATAAACTGTTAATTATACATAATTGACAGTTTCAACTGTAAATTATACATAATTGCCAGTTTGAACTGTCAATTATACATAATTGCCAGATCAAATTGACAATTATCTATAATTCACAGTTTAAACTGGCAATTATGAAAGGACATCGTGTGAAATCGTTTTATAATTGCCAGTTTAAACTGTCAATTATGTATAATTGACAGTTTATAATTTTTCAGTTTAAACTGGCAATTATGTATAATTGACAGTTTAAACTGACAATTATCTATAATTGACAGTTTAAACTGACAATTATAAAATTATTTCACACGATGTCCTTTTTACGCTTTCGTAGTGTCCCAAATTGGTAGTGAATATATTGAAACCGGAAAATATGACACAGAAAAACGGTTAAATGAGAAAAGTTTTAGAGAATTCTGTTGGTAACTTAATGACGCTTACAGAGCGACCCTAGCTGTTCAAGTGTTTGAGATATTTTGAAAAATTTAAATGTTGCATTTTGGAGAACATCTTTATTTATGAGAATTTTTAAAAATCCGTAAAAATATTTCAAGAGCAGCTTTTTACGCCGACTACACCTGTCTAATCAGATTGCAGTTACAACGTTTCAGTTTTCTGGAAAATCGTCAACTTTATTTTTTCTTATGGCGGCTCTATTGGATTTTTCACACATTAAAAGAATATTTTTAGGTTGAATGATTAACTAAATGCTGTTCATTTAAATATTTTTAATTTAGTCGTTTCATTTATTTATAATTTATTGTTATTAATTAGATTATGTTGTTTTATCTTCTGTATTTCTCTAAAACTTTCCTCATTTAACTGTTTTTATACATATAAAATATATACATATATACATATAAAAACATGTGGAGATTATAATGTTTAAAACGGAAAGCAAATAAATTTTAAGACGTCTGATTTAATTGGCTACTACTGACTAACCTAACTGACTGATGAACTTCTCTTGACAAAATTGTGCATAACAAATAAATAAATCACAATGTTTCCCATTAAATCATTAAAAAATAATACAGATGTTATTAAAGTTGGTTGGATTATTGAAACATTGTCCAACTTCAAAGTTCTATATGTGCAGTCGTTTTCTGTGCCGGTCAGTGTAGTTCAATTCTAATAAAATAAATTATATTTATCCCAGTGCGTCAAATTCTTATTGAATGCCTTCAATTGTTACAACTCGCCCTTCCTCTCGTCTTTGTATCAATTCTCTGTTTTAAACGGCATAAAATTATAAAGACCTTAAGAAGACTACTCAGAAGTTCATTTATTGCTCCTAAACCGTTAATAATATGACACTAGGCGTCACGGTAGCGCCAGAAAGTCGTTATATTTTATAGACATTTGGCGTTTGTGAACACTTGAACGTTCGGAAAGGATGTGTGATTTTTATGAGCGAAACAAGTGAATGAAGCATTAAAGAAGTCATCAAGTAAATGAGGCGCTTTGTTTTGATAATATTCGTCGATTTTAGTGCGGACTCTTTCACATGATTTTACAACGGGAGGTAGTTTTAACGAAATTAACTATTTTAGAGGCACCACAGCTCAACAACCAACACTATTGTGCAAAGATAAAATATTTTCATTATTTCGAATATCATTTATATCAATATAGGATGAAAACAAAAGATCTTAAAATAACTTAAGGGCTCTGTTTTTATAAGTCAATCATATATTGTAAATAATTGTTTGAATCTAGACAGTCGCGCACCACTATTAATTTAAATATTATATTGAGGACAGTCTAAAAATTTTAAAGTTCCCTGTCGACTTTCCTGTGTCAATTTGGGTCTGATTTCTCTTCCCGATGATTAATTAACAATGTGTGCCCAGAATCCCTCCTTAATTGAACACGCTGTACATTAACTGGGTGCACATAACATTGTCACCCATTTCTTTGTAATTAAATTTGAAATAGGTGAGGAGATAACAGCTGATGCTGGGCGAAGTGACTGTAAACCTCGAAATGTGACATGACTGCTTTGGGGCATTGATTGAGACGTAAAAGTAATTTCCAGGCTTTACGAATTCTTTACGTTTTACGATAATGACGCTGGTAGTACAAGGTGGTCTGAAGAATGTGGATACACATGTCGACGTGGATAACAGCTCTTTCACGCAAAAATGTACCAGAGCTTTTAAAATCTTCCGTTTCGTTGACGCGCATCTGTTGGTAATAAGAAAGAGGACGATTTGTCAGTACATAATAAAAGGCTTGGTATTCTGTTCTAGAAATAACTGCGATTAGTGTTTTAAATACAATGTGGCCGTAAATACTCGTATATAATACCGAAATTGTAACTCAAATCTGATTTGCTATGAAAGTGATATTGACGTTAAATTTATTTTAAACAAACATTAACTTGTTATCTGTCAGATTATATAACATTCTCGGCGAACCAGGTGCTTACAACTGAAAAAAATTGTTTTTATATGTGAAGCATATCAGAATAATCAGACCTATCATTAAGTGGGTCCATCTGGTGCATCTCAACTTGAGGAGAAGTTTCAAAGGCCTACACAACAATCAGTGTAATTTTGTACGTTGTTAAAAAATTCAAGCCCTGGCAATGCTAACATACAACGAAAAAGCCAGAAAAAAAAGACGTGTTCGAGTAAACTAAAAGTTATAGGTACAATCGCCGAAAAGAAACATGCGAAGAACTGCCATAAAACTGGGTTTAAACCGAGAATCTGTTCGTTTAATGATCAAGGATATTAGAGGGTTCTCCTACAAAAATCAAATATGCCATAAACTGAACCAAGATGATAAACCACATTTAGTTTACTGATTGAATTGATTGAAACACCTCTTCATGAAGAAAGAGTAACTGTTTGGTGTGCATGAAGTTTCTGGAAGTGGGATTATCAACCTTTATAGGCTGATAATCCTTTCCACTACTGATGATACATTCCATCTACCCCCGTGAATAGTGGAAGATTATCGTTGAGAATGATTAGGGATAATTTTGGTGACTGAGTCACTTCGCATAAAACTGACCGGAGTCACCCCGATGCATACAACTAGGGCATTATGAAAAGTGCAGTTTTTTAAAACGATCCACCCACTGCAATTCCGGAATTGATAATGGTAATTATTCGTTTCTTCCGAAATTTTCAGCAACTTAAAACATGGTACGAAACCTCCAAGACCGCCTTGAGGTATGCGTCCAATAGATTGGCGGGCATGTAGATCAAATTATTAGCTCTTATAATAGACCATAATTTTGTCGTTTTTGTTAAATTCTTCAGACCATTCTCTTCAAAGGGAATCGAGAAATTCTTCAGTCGGTTTTGTCACTGATGAGAAACGCCGTATAGCTCAAAAACGGTAAGAAAGGCGGTTTGCGCTTTAATATTTTTTCAAAAAAGGAGCAAAGGACTTATCCATTAGATTTACACCACCCTGTAATAGACATCTTCAAACATATTTATAGATGAAATCCACTGTAGCAAGTAATGAACCTAAGCCTATGTGACAATGTTAGTCTAACTGTGTACTTACCTTAACTATAGTTGATGCTTTCAAATGACATCAATCCCCCCCATTTCGAATGATTTCAGCCTACCGTGTTCTACGTGACGTGAAATATGTAAGTTGAACAATAAACATTGTCGGATACCGGTGGCGGCTTCTTCAAGACTCGTTACAAATTGCTGCAAGAAATATTCCTGTTTACATTTGCAGAAATTATGACTGAACTGATCGCCGGTCTATGACTAACCTGTCTGAGCGTACACACAGTGCAAGTTAGTATGCATTTTAAATGGTATCCGATTCTCATCCAATAACAATGCTTTGGTATCTAAACCCATCTTCATATCTTCAGTTGTGGTATTTGTAAAGAATAATGATGAAGAAATATAAAGTATTATACTACTGTTCAGATTCTGATAAATGAGATGTTGTTACAGATATCATGATGTCAGATGTCAGAGGATTTTTCGGAGATTCGGCAGACATAACTATTACTTACAACATCTCGATAAATTTAAGAAAAACCAGTTTTTATTAAGTGATTTAATGTTCCTATTTATCTACTTATGTAACTGTACTCAGTAAATTACATGCAGGGTTACAAACCCTCGACTATATTATTGCTTCCTATGTGCTACAAGGATCCATTCTCGGGCCGTTACTTTTATGATATATTTAAATGACAGTATTAAAATTTTAAAGAGAATACAGACAATATTTAAATGTGTACTGTGTACTGTGTGTTTCTTTATAAATGGGTTAAAAATATTATGGACCCTAGAAACTGTTTCTTAATGTTACTAAAAAACTACTAATTTTAATAGATTAGATTAGATTAGTAATGACACTCCTTACCTATAACTTATATAAACCAATTTCTAAAACAGATTTAAATGAAATTATTTTCCTGTCCACTTTATTTGAAACGACCATAATAACTTAATTATTAGTCACCACACAAATGTTTCTCACTCCTAACACCAATCAACCAGTATCTGTTTCGACCTGACAGGTCTCTTCAGTACCATAAAGTCACAGCATGAAGAGCATAGGATTGCAAAAAGCAACTAGGCTGAAGTTTAATATGGTTTTACCTGTTTTATTATAGTATCCTTCCACAGCTGCATATTCCTCAGCAAACAGCTTCGTGCGTAAGATCCTTATTGGTTATATTTAATCAATTATTATTAAAAGATGCTGTCCTGCATCCATGAATCATGTCATGTTGGATTACAGTAGAAGACTCTTTAGAGTTAGTCATATTTTCCTTTAAGACTTTCAATTTTACAAAATTAATATGACATGGCAATAAAATTGCAATGTAAATTCATAGTTTGCGACGGTGTAAGTTTTCTTTTTATAATTGGCGTCTGAGGTTAATGGTCCTAACGGTTGATTTCTAATACCAATTGTCGCAAAAGTTCGTCGTCTAATTGAAAACCCTCTGACCTGTGACAGCGTCTTGAGAAACAGAGCTGATATGGCGTAAATTATCCATTATAAAATAAGTGTAATATGCGAGTCATCAGGGCTTACATCCTGTGATTGAGGATATCTGAAAATTAGCCATGCCTGAAGGCAATAACTCCATGAATCGGACCTTTTTCTGTTATTAGTAAAAGTATCAGTTATGTTTTCTCATGGCGAACGTTTCTTTGACTGGGTATAATTGCGTTTTTTCTGCTTCCTTTCGAACAAAAGTCGGAAATAACTACTTATGAATGGTATAAGATTTTTTATCTAAACTAATTTCATATTATTTGGCAAAAAAGTGTCTTAAAATACTATCCTCCTTGAGTTTTTCTGATAACAATAATATGTAGAGTTTTGTATATGTAATACCACAAGGTTGTTACATTGCCAGCGAAAATTTTGCTTGCCAATTTCTCGAGTGACATTGTCAGGAAAATAAAGAATAAAAGGACAGTTAATTTGTTCGAGAAGCGGCAATCAAAAGAGTAAAATCTAATAATTAACATCATATACTACTACCACAGCATAATGTTTCTTATGCTGTGCTACTACATATACTGTTACTATGACTGTTGTAATAATGTATTATTCATTGTATAGAAATCATTATGAAAACTATTTTATGTACTTTTTTAAACTCCAAAAAATTAACTCAAATCACACAGTAACAATCTATCACAATTTATTGAAATTTCTATCCGAATATCAATGACAAGTAGAGTTTTCGTAGATGATGCTAAAAGTAGTATTAGGTTGCCAGCAAAATTCATTTTATGAGAAATTTTTGCTTGGCAATTTCTCACATTTTCCTTGTCAATTATGTCAATACAGATACATGCAATATATACACAGATAAACACTATTTATGAGTATTTAATATATTCCAATTCTTATTTTATATATTCCTTACAGATATTATACAGTCTGTCCATAAAATAACCCCTCCCCCCCTGCTAACTTTTGGACGAGTAGAGTTAGCGAATTTTAACAAAATACAGGGTGAATCACGTAAAATGAAGTTGATTCTGACGATAAATTTGATTCCTTAAATTCAAAGATGGCGCCACGGGCGCTGTCAACTCAATTTTTTTAAATGCAAAGTGTGCCGTATTGCACCTCATTTAAAAGATAATTCAATTCTCTACTTTCTCGTTTTTGAAAAGTGACAATCGAGTTAGGCGTTCTCTAGTTACAAACGTTTCTGTTTCTAATCTGATCGATGAATAAAATGTTAATTAATATTTTAATACAACAAATTTTGAACAATTATTTGTTAAAACTAAAAATAAAAGAATTAAAAAGTTGTTCAAAATGTTGTCCATTGACTTCTTGGCACATAAAAAGTCTACTTTGAAATTCTTGCCTGATATTTCTTAAAATTTCTGCAGGGATGTTTCTACACATATGTGTTAGACGTTACTGTAGTTCGTCGATATTTACTAGAGGAGTTATGTAGAATTTTGACTTCAAATATCCCCATAAGAAAAAATCAAGAGGAGATAAGTCCGGGGAACGAGCCGGCCATTCTATCGGGTCCCGTCTGCTAATCCATCTGCCCGGGAAGTGGTTATTTGAAAAATCGGTAAGAGGTCCATAGAAATGAGGCGGGGCCCTATCTTGTTGAAATACAATACTTTGAATGTTATTGCCTGCTATTCTTTCTATATTTGGAAAAAATTCCTCCCGCAGCATTCTTAAGTACCGCTCTCCTCTTAAATTTTCTCTTAAATCTATCAAATCTATCAAACCGAATAACTTAAAAAAATAAGAAAAAAACCTGTAGAAACTTTCAAACACTCTTAAATTAAAGGCTAAATTACTTTCTCGAACCTTCTTGACGTTTCAATGACAGTGGCAGGAGATTTGATAAAAGCAAAATTTTTAAATATCGTTACTACAAACGCTTGTAACTAGAGAACGGATAACTCGATTGTCATTTTTCAAAAACGAGGATGTAGACAATTGAATTACCTTTTAAATGAGGTGCATCGCGGCACACTTTGCCATTTAAAAAAATTGAGTTGACAGCACCCGTGGCGCCATCTTTGAATTTGAAGAATTGAGTTTATCGTCAGAATCAACTTCATTTTACATGATTCACCCTGTATTTTGTTAAAACTCTCTAACTCGATTCGTTCAAAAGTTAGCAGGGGGGGTTACTTTATGGACAGACTGTAGTTGCCAGAGAGACCTTTACTCTTGTAGCTTTTTCGTCTATCAGAGATTAATTTACTTTGGGAAATATACTGACAAATACAAATCTGAAAAATACCAATAAACTGAACTGTCTTTTCTTTTGTTTAATTAACTAAAATGAAATATTGTGATCTATGAATGTGTCCTTTTTTCTGAAACTGATCTAAGCGTAGAGTAGTTGCATTTTAATGAGTAGCTGTTTGACAATTTTGTGTACAATTTTCATCAGAAAGCCCCCACCGGTCTGCGACAGTATTTATTGCTCTCCTTAAATATTTCATGTCGCGTAGATCCGAGCAGTCCGGGATGATCCGAGGGTGGCAGCGGGGGGCGATCGCCCGGATAATTCACGTCACTTAAAAGCATCGACGAGGCTTACGCTGGCAGTTTTATTGGAGCTCTAAATTGGACGGCAGCAACGTGTCGTTAGACGGCAGCGTCCCCGCTCGCACCGTCCCATTGATCACCAGGACTAATAATAATCCACTAATTTGTCCCGCGCCAGCTAATAGAAATTGTCAATCCGGGAGGCGGACTCGTCTCTTCCGGCAAGAGATCAGCGACAGGACAACTTCCGTGCCTGCTCCTGCAAAGGGCGCAGTGACTGGAAACCTGCGATTTGGGAGCAGTTGCTCACGAAATATTGAAATGTAGGTGCACCAATGAATCGATGTTTGGCTTTACCGTCGCAATTAGAAAGCAATATATATGGATGGGTAATGATTTGAGATTTCATGTTCAATTGAACTCAAGATATCGCCTAAAGCAATGGCGTTTTATGTTGCGGTAGTTACTAGTAGAAAAAAAACAAAATTAGGGGTTCGCCAATACATAAAAGATAAATAAGGCTACACACATTTGTACTTTCCCAACACCATCACTGCACATCAGATGTTACAGAACTTCTAAGGAATGGAAATATATTCCTCCTGCTGTTTGTTTTCTTCTTTTAGTAGGTAACGCTTTCAATGTAATCTTTATGAAGTTTGCCTTTGATCAAGTTTGAGTTCCGCAAAAGGACTTACTTTTTTTGGTCTTAACAGTGTCATTACTGGAGATTTTTTCCATTGCATCAACAGTGCTCTGTCATTACAGAGCTAGACATTTGTTATTTCTGGGAGGTTAGTTTATAAAATCTGTCAATTTGAGTTTATACACTTGTTAATACAAGATTTTTCTTGTCCAGACCTAAGGTATAGAAATAACGAGCATATAATAATGTTGGTGCGTGCTACAAATTCAAAGCACCTTATATTATATTACCAAGTGTTTGGTTTATAACAGTTTTTCGCTATTTTATAACTGCATGAATTCTTTCAAGAAGGTTTATAATTCTCCATACGAAGCTGCTACTTTACCAAAAGTCACAACCAGCTCCGCTGGCAGCAAGAGAAGAGCCGTGACAAAGTAGCAGCAATTGAAATCACAACCCATCCCCCGTTGCCGTCGTGCATCTGATTTACTGCGAGAACCCGAGGAGAAAACAGCAATATGGCCCCAGGAAGCCGATCGGCCTTCCAGGGCCGCGTGATTAAGCACAGCAGGCTCTGATATGTTCCTGTCTAATCCTGGGATTCATTAAAAACTGTCATGGTAGCTTTTAAATCTCCTGCGGCCTTCTAATTTCGCGCGTCGCAAGATTACCAGCGTTCGATCGATCTTCATTGACATCCTGTGCTCCAAATATTGGACAATATAAGTCATCTAATTGATTAATAAAATAATCACTTTGATTTCATGCGAAATGGGTACTTGTTCGAGGGGAGTCAACCCATATAATTTAAGGTCCTATATATTTGGATTAAAAAAATTAATTTACAGAGTCATCTAGGGCGTATCTAGTGTTCTAATTCTATACAGGGTCATTCAGGTAACCCGTTCATTTGAATATTGTAAGGTACTACACTCGTGGAAATTGGAAACGACTCACCTAAAACTATAGTCATTTTTGTATGGGTATATTTTCTAAACGCTTTTATCAATTCGACCAATTTTTTTTTTATTTCATTAAGCTATTATTGGACTGTAACCTAGGGTAGGTCAATTGTCATATAACTCGGTTAAAGAATATGTACAGGGTGATGTGTAGGAACGTGTTTTTTTACCAAAATGTAAGCAGATATCTGGGATGCACGCAAAGTGGGGAAATAATTTTTATTGTGTCAAAAGATAGTTTTATTCGTGCTAAAAAAAATGTTTTTTAAAAATCCTTTCTACCTACATAGGTTTACAAATTATAGCAGTTTTCGTAAACCATTGCATTTGTAACTGATCACAGGTGCCGATTTCTTAAAATAAAACAAGTTGGCTTTGAAATGAAAATCGATCCTGTCACCTGTCAGGATGATGTTATGAAATTATAAGAGTTTGTGGAGGTCCCACCAGATATTAGTCCTATTTTTTTTGTAACACATCTAGTTCATGTTTTTTGATTTTTTTAATAAATAAGAACTTAAATTTTGTATATAACTTTTTAATTATAATCAGATTATTGATAAGTGACATGTGAGAGGATCGATTTTCATTTCAAAGCCAACTTATTTTATTTTAAAAAATCGGCACCTATGATCAGTCACAAATGCGACGGTTTACAAAAAACGCTACAATTTGGAAACCAATCTAGGTAGAAAGGATTTTCAAAAAACATTTTTTTTAGCACAAATAAAACGATCTTCTGACATAACAAAATTTATTTCCCCACTTTGCGTGCATCCCAGATACTTGCTTATATTTTGGTAAAAAAACACGTTCCTACACATCACCTGTACATATTCTATAACCGTGTTATATGACAACTGACCTACCCTGCATTACAATCCAAGCTTGGCTTAATGAAATAAAAAAAAAAATGGTCAAATTGATAAAACCGTTTAGAAAATAAAACCATACAAAAATGACTATAGTTTTAGGTGAGTCGTTTCCAATTTCCACGAGTGTATATGGTTTAGCAAAATTATAAAGTCACTCATTCTCAGCATATCAAGCTGTTTGAAGCGTGAAGTGGCAAATGATCGCAATTCCATTCTAGAAAGATACAGAAGATTTTGAATACGCTTTCAACAAAATCATATTCTGTTACAGGGTCTTCGCTTATATTTGGAACTAGCCTCTAACTCCTTGATCTTTTATTTTACAAAACAACTTGGTTAATAGGGATTTTATGGTGTCTTTGGAGATTTCCAAATAATTTCAAACCCTATTACAGCAGTTGTAAACTTTCAACAAAGAAATATGTAAAAATGAATTAGATAATTAAACACCTGATTCACTGTAGACTTGAGAGACATGAATTCGGGGTCGGGTTGAGAGGTTGGGTAGCCGATGGGTGAAGACTTACATATTTCCACTACCGAATCATTTAGATTTCGGAGGTGCACATAAAGCCGAAGTAAAAGGGCACATGGAAATAAAGTTAGCCTTATTGCAAGGGTACCGGATTTGTCTTACAATTGCAGCAAAATTTCTTTTTAATATTATAAATTATATATCACCGGAAAGATCAACAGATAAACTAGATCCCTATAGTAGCAAATTTTTGTTTAATACATGCATTTTAGAGAAAATAATTTTTGAAAATACGCTATTTTAGTACAAGATTGTTTGCCTGGAATTTTAAAAATAAAAAGAATTACAAAAAAATACTACTACAGGTATTTAGATTAAAGTCTTATCTTTCAATACTTTTTTACTAAAAGTCGCTATCTTTTATAGTTTTTTTATAATTAGACACGAGACGAACGCCGATTTTGGGCTTATTTCGGACTAGTGAATGGACTCTTAAGAAACAGATGGAACAAATATTCACGTTTTCTTTTACCGAGGCATCCCAGCTTTATCCTTGGGAACAGGACAATCGCGAAAATTACGCGCAAATCGGCCCTTAATTGGATGTTTCAATAGTGGTGTATCAGTCCAGCACGGCCATCATCGAGATGAATAAATCAAGCAAGCGGCGGCAGCAGCGTGTTCTCGGAACGATGAGGACCCGATGATAGCCGTCCGGAGCCACCGCGGCGCTTATCGCGCCATCTCCCCACCGTGCATGCAAAGATGGGCCATTTAAATTGGCTCTTTGTTTTCATTAAGTCCGCTGATTCGCGGAACCTTCCTCCGCCGGCAATTAAAACGACTGCCTATACTAAAATTTAAGAGTTCCGAGTACTATACGGAATGGTTGAGAAACTCTTGAATTTTTTCGTTTCAAATGCTATTTTTTTATTTTTATATTGGACGTGTATACAAACTGTTATAAATTCGCTTCTCAACATTGATATCTCGGAAACTATAAGAGATACGAGGAAGCTTAAATGGGGGCAAAGTTGCATAATCAGGGGGACCAACATAAAGCCCCAAAAAACCTATACTAACTTGATTATGTTTTGAAATATTCGAAAAAAAGCGAAATATTGAAAATTCGTTTTTATTTTTTGCAATCTTATTAAAGCGGATATTGAAAAATAAAAATCACTTCCTCAAAGCAACTTTCTGCCCTCTATTGGCCAGGATATTTAGATTTTCAAGGTAATAATGTCTGTAACTTATTTATGGTGCATTTTGACGATTCATAGTTTGTTTCTTTTGGGATTACACCACCTTTAAAATACAAAAAGCAGAAAACCAGAAACATACAAATTAAATATTCAAAGTGTAGTAACAAGGCAAACTTCTAAAGTTTGCCCCAAAAAACCACTGTATAATGTGTGATAAAATAATATTTGATATATTAACTGAATTTTATCAGTGGTTTTTCAGTTTTATACAAAATTCTATAATATTTATATGTCATATTCTAAAATATGTCTAAATAAAATAGTTATAATAAAATTTAACATAAATATTTAATTTGTATGCTTCTGGTTTTCTGCTTTTTGTTATTTTACAGGTGGTGTAATCCCAAAAGAAACAAACTACGAATTTTCAAGGTAATGTTTCGTTTTTCTAGAACCATCATCAACTTCATTTTTTTAAATACGGACCTGGAATTTTGAAATCGTAATTTGCACGTCTTCTTCACCCCTAATAACATACTTTCCCAGAATAAATCATATTCTGACTTTTTGTACAAACATATTGCATCTTCAATCTTTCCATTCCGATTTGTACAGTTTTTTACCTACATACCCGCTTTTTGCTCATTTATCGTACTGGTAAATGTCAATGGATGTTACCAAATTCAATTAGGTCCTTACATCTTTGAATTTCATTCAAAATGAAAACTATTTCTTCCAAAGAAACATTAATGGGTTCATTTTATTACAAAAAGTTTTCAAAATTATAATGATAACAAACATTAAAATTTTCATTAGATGCTCAAAAACATTTCAATTTAGAGCTAGGTAGATATACAAAAATGTATTCTTACTTATTCTGACTTACTTACTTATTCCTTATATATTCCTTATAGATTATTTTTTTTACTTCCCTTATAATTTCTTATACCATAGCTTAACTAAAATCTAAATATATATCTTTGCCCACAAATTCTAAATTAGTTTCATTCGATGTTAAATGTTAAATGTTAAAAACTCGTGCTTTACCAGATGGTAGAATCAATCGGGGGTAGGTGCTCGTAAACAAATAAATAACGAAAACGCGCTTGGAAACATTTAGTAATAGACATTTACTCTATTGAAAAAGGCCTAATAAGCCGAAATACTAGTATATAGAGTGTTTTCTATATATTTCTTGGAACATCTAAATGAGATCAATGTTTTTTTCAACACAATTATTTTCACGATGTTTCATAAAGAACCATCCGCTTCCAGTATCCACTTTACTAAATATAGTATTTCTATAGTAAATAGCACCTAAAATTGTTTTACATAAATTGAAACATCTTTTAACAATCATCACTGAATATTAATATTTTTAGGTTTTGTGTGTACCATCTGTTTTTGTTTGAAGAGCCTTGTAAGTAGAACCTTTCTTGTATTCTTCAAACAAATTTGTAGGGAAGGGGAAATCACACAGGAATACCCTGTATATGCAAAGCAAAGATTGTGCCATTTGAATCGGCTCTTTGTTTCCATTACAGCCGTTGATTCGCGGAACCTCCACCAGCAATTAAAACGGCTGCCTATACTAAAATTTAACAGTTCCGAGTACCAACCGGAGTTTTTGCGCGGATTCTTATTGAGGCATATTCGAAATAATTAATTAAATTTCTTCGGGGAGCGGAGGAATGTTCGTAATAGTTTTTTGCACAATAAATCAGGTGGCGCAGCAGACGGCGCTCTCAGAGGGCCGCACGGGCCGTTCCCACCATCGGAATGGACGTATCAGGTCCGTACAGGTCCCATTTCCGTCATCCAGGCCTAACCTAAGATGCTGAAACGCGCAAGTTCACCTCCGCACCTACTTGTGGCGGTATGATCTTCAGTTCTGAAAGCAATGTATCTCTTGCTCGACCTAGGGCTCCTATAATCAGTATCACAAGCTTCACAGTATGTTCTGGATGGAGTCTGCGGAGTTCGAAGAGAAGGTCTCGATATTGTGTCCGTTTCTCCTCCTTTTTCAAGACAATGTTGTTCTCGGCAAGAGCCGAGAACTCGATGACAAACATTGTCTTGAACTAGACGTCGAGGAAAACTACATTATAATTATTATTATTATTGTTATTATTATCATTATATTCTCACTTTTAGAAGTGGTCTTTTATTCTGAGATGACGGACAATACCAAGTCGTCTCAGAGTCTATTGCTTGAATTGAGGAATGATCGTACTATATTACAGGTTTTAAGGATGACAGATTTTTGTACGTTTGTGTGAATGCTTAGATTAAGGTTGAGTTGACCACTTTTTTCTGTTTCCATACTCGCTGAACTTCTATTGCTAAATCTGTGTACTTTGTTATTTTTTCATTATATTTAGTTTGGATGTTGGTATCATTTGGTATGGATATGCCTATCAAGTAGGTGATTTGTTCTCTTTTATTTTGGAATACAATGTCTGGTCATATTGCATGTTATTGTTTTAGCACTGTGGATTTCAACGTCCCAGTATAATTTGTATTCATTGGTATCTATGATTGTAGTTGGGGAGTATTTATAATATGGTTTTTCATCGGTGCTGAGATTATATGTGTTGGCGAGTGCTTGGTGAATATTTTTTCCTGCCATGTTGTGTCTTTCAGTGTACTCTGTGCCTGCCAAGATTTTGCATCCGCTAGTGATGTGGTCTATGGTTTCTTTAAATTGATGGCATCTTCTACATGTATTGGTGTAAATGTTTGGCTCCTTTATAATGTATTTTTGGTAATTTCGTGTGGCTACAACCTGGTCTTGTATTGAGAGGAGAAATCCTTCCGTCTCAGGGAAAAGACATTTATATGAGAGTTCTTTTGATATGTGGTCACGTTGTATGTTATATCTGTGTTTTCAATGTATTTGTTTTGCTTTCCAGGTATTAACTGTTTCTTCTATGTGTTGTGTTGGGGTGAATGTGTCTGATGGATGATTGGCTGTGGATAAATCAAGTGGTGTGTAATTTTTGTCAGCTTTGCATACTGCTTGATGAAGGACCGTTTGTTTGCTGCTGAAGAATTTCCGAAGTTATTGAATCTGGTTTATGTGTAGAGCTTGTATATCTATAATGCCTCTTCCTCCTTCTTTTCTGCTTATCGTAACTCGTTCTTTACAAGAGTTGGTATGGTGTTTTCTGAATCTGGTAAGCTCTGCTCTAGTAAGAGTGTGGATATTTTCTAGGTCTGTTTGGGTCCATTTTATTATGCCAAAAAAGTATGTGAGTATTGGGACTGCAAATGTATTGATGGCTTTAAACAGGTTTCGAGAATTGAGTGGGGTTTTTACTATAGCTAGTAATCTTTGTTTGTATTGTTTTCTTAATTGTGTTTTGATATATGCGTGGTTTATCCCGGTGTTTTGTTGGAATCCAAGATATTTGTACATTTCGTTTTCTGTCATGTTGTCCAATATGTCATTGTTTCTGGTTTCTTCTTTTTCGCAGTCTTTCCATTTACCTTTCTCTATATGCAGTACTTTACACTTATTAATACCAAATTCCATTTGTATGTCGATTGTGAATGTTTCTGTAACCTTAAGTAGCCCTTTAAGTTGTGTTGGTGTTTGGGTGTATAGCTTTATATCATTTATATTATTATTATTATTATTATTATTATTATTATTATTATTATTATTATTATTATTATTATTATTATTATTATTATTATTATTATTATATTACTGTGTATTTTAATTATTATATTTCTCTATGTGGGCGGAGTTTGCAATTACTATCAACCAATAGCAAGCTTGTTTGATTACTACCCACTTTACCAAATGAACTTTATATGATTTTATACAACGCTGTGGTGACGTATCACAGACCGTAATTCATTATTTATATTTAAAAAGGAAAGTGGGTCGATTCGGACCTGTTCTGTCAACGTCAACTGTCTATCACAATGGGCAATTTCATCTGGCTGTCGATCACGCTGGTTCTAGGAAGCCGCCAAATCTGTCTGCTTTCGGGGGCTACGTAATAATTTGGAGCCGGGGTGGCGGACTGGCGGCTGCACCAGGAATTCGCGAAATGCCATGAAGGCGGTGCCCATCAGACCAGTATGTCATATTTGGGAACGGATATTTTCAAATTACTTTTGGAAGGAACTTACAGGGTGTTCACATATATTTTGAACTAAAATGGTGATCAGTTCGAACAGTTTATGTATTTTTTATGTTTTCTCGTTTGTTAGAGTGTCTGTTCTTTACGAAATAATTATTTAATACACAAAAAACATTAAATACGATTGTTTTTGCATGACCTGCTAGTATAAAGAATAGATGAATATTTTGTAATATTATCGAAAATACTTCAAAATAATTTATTAAATTATATATATTTGAAACCTGAAGAGGAAGGTCTCCATATATGAAAATATATACAGTAAGTTCTATTTAAATAAAAAATCAAGTTTATCTTGGAATTTGGTCTCAGATGCCCGCCCAACTGTGATATTGATAGTATATTCTAAATCTGTTAACAAAGGTTTTTTATAAAATCAAAGATTGAGGTTCAATCAAAGGCTAATTTAATAGACAGTAACAATCTACGGAACTGGTCTGTATTCTATAATTTTTAATGTGACTGTAAAAGAGAAAGTTACATTTATTCAATGATTTTTGAAAGTATTAACAATGACTGATGTCCTATAACTAAACAGTCTGATGTATCTATAATGATAATAATATCTATATCCCTCATTCTCATACGATGAGCCCGGAAGTGAGACACTTGTGTGAGAGAGGGAGTGGCATATTAGGATTTTGCGGACCACGAGTGCGTCTATACTGAGTTAAAATTGGAATACGTATTGTTAATTTAAAATGTTAAGTTTTCTTTTTCTTCTTTTTTTTCTGTAGCAATCATTTTTGTATTGTTTCTTTTCCTTATACTTTGTTATTTGCAGATGTATTGTGCTTAATTTATCAATAAAAGTATTCTGACACTAGTATTTTCTGCATATTTGCTTCTATTTTGATATCAAATTTGATTATTTTGTTTATTTCGCTATCACCTGATCGATCTACCTACAAAATCTACCTATTTTATTGGTAGATTATAAGTCCTTGATAAATTTTTGTTGAAATATCTGTGTTGGTTTCTAAGATATAAAATATAGGTTTTTTGGAATGTTTACGTTGTATATTGAAAAGTAACTCCTAATGCTGGCAAAAACATTTTTTAGCATTTCTCATGTTATTCTTGGCATAACATGTTCCATAAGATGTTCAATTGGCCGCATAAACATTCTTTGATATTGCTCCTTATTGTGAGAAGTGCTCTCGAAAAATTTTACGAAAACTACCTGACAAAAACAGCAGTCAAAAGATTATTGACAGTACAGGATTATAAACTCCAGAAACAAGTTTGACCAAAATTATTTTTGATGTCGATATAATCTTTTTCAGTTAACGAAATCTTATTTATAAATAATGAAAAATGTTTATCCCATGCCACTACGAGTAATTTACGGAAGTACCAAGCTATAAGTATGTTTAATGTTTTTTGTAACCTTTGTTTTGGAAAATCGAGAATACCCCTTTCCTCCGCTCATGGACTCACAATGTTTTCCAATTAAACTTTTACGGTAAAATTCTGTAATTAAAAAAGCGGCTTTACGACGTCGAACATTACTATTTTCAGGCGAGAATGATAGGAATAGGAAATTCTGAGTATGGGAATTTGCATGAAACAAACATTTGCTCCGTTCCGAATAGCGGGAACCAGAGGCGGAACAATGAAAAGCTATAAAGGAAAAACATACAGGTCTTCTGTAAATTTGAAGCCAAACTAACCATAAAAAAACATTATTGTATAAATTCTAAACCGAATTTCATACTTACAGTGCTTGCAGACCGTACTGACTGATTTTTTCATACAACATGCGTTGCAACATGAGACGAAATCGTACGATTTTTGTATAAATATTTTTCAAAAAACCAACCTTTGAGTGATCCGTCGGCGCAGAGGTTGATGATAATCGCTAAGTTCCCTTGTAACACACTTAAACATCGAAAAGGTCTTAAGCCAAAATGCAGAGGTTCACCATTTTCCTCCTCAATGCCACCCCATTAATCGTGAAATACCAGGACAACTTCTTTTAGATGGAAAAAGGTCCAACCTACACGACACCAAAATCACTAATCCGACCATCCCTACTCATCCATACTCAGGTAACTACGACCCAGTGGCGGCTATTCAGGTGAAGTAGTTGAAGTGCCTCTTCACCAAAAATTCAGTATGAATAGTGAAGATATTACCAAAATACATTTTCTTTATTACTAACGTAATGTTAGTTAACGTAACGTTAACTACGTTACGTTAATTAACGTAATGTTAACGTTAATAATAATAATAAGTAAATATATTTAATATTAATATATTTATCATACGCTACACACACGTAAACGTTAGAAAATATAAAAAGAATGTACGTAGCCGTTTGTGGTGAAGAGGCGTCGAGTCAAAACCGCTAAACCTGCATCAGTACACTGCGTTGCCATGGGAACGCTTTTACAGCTGACGTCATTATAAGGGACGAGCCAAGACGAGCTCCCACTCCTTACGGTGCAAGTGAAGAGTTCAGCCATTATGTGGGAGTGTGCTTCGCGCACTCCTTTTCCTAACTTGTCTTGTCAGTAATCTGTGACCTGTCGTGAAGTAAATGCAATTTTGATTTCGCAAACGCCGAACAGTCGTTTTTATATATCAGGTTGGACAGAAGAATCTACCTGATATATAAAAACAAGGTGAGTGCTTAAAAATATAAAAATATTAGCTAGCTCTTCACGCATTTTTGAACCCGCGAGCCGCCACTGTTACGACCCAATAAGCCTGATGTAGTCAGGACGAAATATCGAGACCTTCGAACTCCGCAAACTCCATCCAGAACATACTGTGAAGCTTGTGGTACTGATAATAGGAGCCCTCAGTCGAGCAAGAGGTACACTGCATTCGGAACTGAAGATCATACCGGCATGCCGAAATTCGGCAGATCTTCTAGCCGGAAGAATGCAGAAGAAGGCGATCATTCTGGGCACATTACGTCTACTCAGGGCACAGGAATCCCGGACTCAGTAGTTATTCACCCCATCGACGTGGGGAGTAGCTGCTGATAACTACCAGCGGCCGACTCTGAGAATCGAGCCAGGGAACCGGTCGACTGGATTTCAACAAAAAAATAGTAATAATAATAGTATCTATATCCCTCATTCTAATAACAAGGATTAGCCCGACAGTCTGTAACTTGTGTGGGAGAGAAGGAGGCATATTAATTAAGTCCTAACCACCAATCAGTGCCTCATTAGTTAGGGGGGGCAGTCGTCAAACATCAACTGATTTTAATCTCTCACTTCAACACCAATTATTTTACTAATTTGAATCCTATTTCTAACTCTTGTAAGATCATTTTCAAACCTATTTTATTCAAAAAGGTGCCATTACCTTATAATTGTTCGTAAAAAACACTTAATTTTATATTTTGGAATAACAAAAAACTATATTTACCCTCCCTATTTCACCCCAGTCAGGATAGTAAGTGATAATAATTCTGTATCCTTACTTTTAGTCGTAGAAACAGCGGTAAAATATAGCCCCTAATTTGAGAACGCCCTCCATACATTTGTGTGTTGGAGTGTATTTAACATACATTTAATATTTCACTTTGAAACCACCGGCGAATCGTCGGCAGCCCGCTTTTTATTACAAATGCATGGAAAGCGCTCCCTTATTGTTTTGCTAAGGACCGTATTAGTATGTATGATGGTGTCAGGCGGAGAAGCCAGCGGTTGTATTATTTTATAGGGAGCCGAGTGGCTGTATTTGACGAGCAAATGTTTATTATCCGGCCCAGCGCGGCGTTATTAAAAACGGGAAGACGCCCAGGAATACGTGACAGAATTTTCTGTCTGGAGAAGCACTCGCTCCAGGGGCGCGCCCTTTAGACACGATTATTAGAATTGTATGCAACCAGCATACATATATATCAGGTATGCGCGCATCTGGCGGCACTTTGTAGTTAAAAATTTGCCGCCCGTGACCTTCAATGAGTCTAGCGTCCCTTCTTATTTTCACCGGTAGATGCCGGTCGTTCATAAAAGGCGAACTAACGAATCAAATAAGAAATGACAAATTCAAAAAGCCAATCACAGGCTTGTACGCTAGTGGCGACCTCATGCTTGCGTTTTTGGAAGGAGCGCTATGCCCAACTATTTCAAAATACTCGCCTACTGACACAGACCTTCGTCAAATAGACAAGTGACCGGTGCAGGGTATATAATAACAGGTATGGAAAGAGTATGTAATAATAATGGTACAATCAGCATTGTTTCATGAGGGGTAGGTCGACTGTAACAAATCTTGTATGTGTGACTCAATATTTCTGTAAGAGGATGGATGAGGGAAGTCAGGTAGATGTTATCTACTGACTTTTCCAAGGCCTTTGAAAGGCTTGATCATGATATTCTAATTATTAGTAAACTGGACAAATATGGATTTTCCCAGCGCCCATTAAAAGCAGAGTCAGAGTTTCAATCATTTCCAGATGATGCCAACTTGGTTGGCGAAAAGCGCGTCGAGTGCAGTATAGTGTTTGGGTGTTATGTAGAAAGATATCATAAATATTACAAAACAAAGTATCAAGAAAGAAGAAAAATTACAGATAGCATTATTTCTTCTCTTGGCAAGACTCCTCAGCTTGGAATCTTTGGAAAAAATAATCCTCTCAGGTATCCCTCTAGGTTGATAAACATTATCTAATACAAAAGTTGCAGATTGTCTTTGAACTTTCTCAATGGCCATAATATGTGTCGCATATATATAGAATTCGCCAGACCACAGAGCTATACTTAAGTTTGGATCTGACAAATGTAGTAAATAATGAATTGAGTGTGTCAATATTTTTGAAAATTATCGTATTTCTTATAACAAAAGTAAACTCTAGGTCAGTTTCTGGTTAAATGTTAGGTGTCACGTTTGACCAGAAACTATTCTGGTCTGGTCGATTTAACGTACATCCGTCTAGCATATAATTATAAATTGATTAATCAGATTTACGTGTGTAAGGACATTACGTTGCACTTACCGACATTTAATGGCAACCTATTTTTATCACACCATAATTTGATTTGACTGAGACTATTTTACAACTCAATATAGTTTAAAGAAGATACAATCTCACAGAATAGTTTGAGATCATCAACGAATGTAAGCACGTGTACATCCAAAGCACTAATAACATCATTAATGAAAATGCTAAACATAATGGGACCAAGCGTGGATCCCTGCGAGACACCTGATGTTCCTGAATATTTTACAGACTGATTCTCATAGAAGATGAGTAGAGCTGTTAGTAGTAAAATGGTTTTTTAAAAATAATTTTAACCTTGCCTCTCTTTCTGTTGTGCTAAGGTAAAAAATACTTCTTTAACGATTTTTAATACCCAATATCACTATCTTGAATATATTTTTTTGGCATACAAAGACAGCAACGATAAGCTGGACATGTTAATCTCAAGGAACACCAAATTAAGTTGTCTGTTTTTTGTATCAGAAGCCGGACCCAATAGATTAGGTGCTATTATAGTGGCTTTTGAAAAGGAGCACACAATATCGCGAGCAACGGTATATCCAATTTTGGGGATGTGTATGTCTAAGTGGCATAACGAGCCATGAAAAGAACCAACTTGTTCCCAGAATGCATAGATATCTCGATCGATTAAGATTAATGAATTTTATTATTATCAGTGCGTGATCCAATATAAGAATAAATTATTTACTTTCGATTGTTATTAATTTTTTATGGCTCCTCTCAAAACACATTTTATGCCTGTAATCAAAAATGATTGTATTTTATATCATGTATATATATGTTGCTGCTTATAATAACCGGTGGAAAAAACGCTGATACGTTTCATATTTAACAAAGAAAATGTTTTTTTGCCGGCTTGCTGTATTGTAGTAATAACCTCCATTTGGCTTAAAAAAATTCAAATTATTACTAGCATTTTGTAATACTTATTTTTCCAAAGGTTAGAATTCTATTTAGGATGTGAATAATCTTTATATAAATTAAGGATTTTAAACAATGTAGTCAGAGTCGAAATATGGCGACAATTGTTCTTAAATTTCTTTGATTTTTTGATATCTATAAATTTATTGTAATCGATTTATAACTCATGTTAACATAAGCCAATAAAATCCGTGAATTTTGCATAGTTACCACGTATTGATATGTAAATATACCCTTGAGGACGAAATTAGTAAAATTGTTTCAAGGTTTGATGAAAACACACCAGACGGTTTGCAAAAAAAGTTTTATTTGTGCTGTGGAATTGGCATGGCGTGGAAATGAAGCAACCTTTTGCTTAGTTGACTATTTCAAAAAGGAGATCAACAATTACGGTCAACATACGGGACGTATTGAGTACAATCCCATGTTTTCAAAAACAGCACAAGGTGGTGAAAACCGCACCACTGGGTCTAAATAGTTGACATGGAATAAAGAGTCTGAAGGTCAGTGCCCAGTACGTCTCTTGGAGAAAATGTTAAGCAAGAGAACGCCCAATATTACAACCAATATTCTCTTTTTAACACCTGATATTGATTGGCAGAAAACAAAAAAAATGGTACAAAAACTGTCCTGTAGGTGTAAAGCAAAGTAAGTGAACACGTGTAGCAGCCGAAAGTATTGGAGTAGACACAAAAAAACAAAAAATAACTAATCATTCGAATCGCTCCTCCGCTGTGAGTATCTTGGCACACTCTGGAGCAAACTTACAAGAAACTACAAAAGTAACAGGCCACTCAACATCTGAATCTCTGAAAAGGCGATTCTTGCTAAGCAATACGCTACCTACTGCCTTTGGTTCAGTTTTGCGTATGTATTTCTATTGTGAATTTTGAAATATCCGTTGTTATATTAGTTAATTGCTTTGATTAGATATGAATTACTATTGTTCTGAGCGTCATTGTTCCTCTTATACAAAGAAAAACACCGAGATCAGTTTCATACTTTTCCAAAAGCGGGAAAATCTGGAGCTATCGTGGAAACTATAAGTTGGGCATTAAAGAGTTACAGGAGACAAATATGGATAAAGAAGCTAAAGAACGCAAAGTAGAGTTTGTTCTCTTTACCTTTCTCTAAGAATGACTATTTCCATAAAGGTATGTATGTCGTATGTCCAATAAAGAATTTGACATATTTTGAGGTTAAGTTTCATTTTCAGATTGAACGCTCGAAAAATATTGAAATCTATTTTAATTTTATATCACTACTTACCCCTTTCAAAATAGTTTTTCAAGCTTTTTACCTGGTTTAAAGTTCTCGACAACAAATATTTGATGAATACAATTTCGAACATCAGTGTCAGTGGCCATAAGTTAGTACAGGTTACTGCTGTTTTGGGGCTACGATCTTAAAATGGAAAGATTATTGAAAAAATGAGAAACGTACATCATCCAGCCACCTCTAGCGCCACCAGCAGTACCAATACTTCAAATTCCCAAAACGATAATACAACACATATTTATTATAATAATTGTACCTTGAATTCTAATAATTAATCAATAAAAAAATAATATTTGTTCATTTGTTTTATAATCGCGTTATATAAAGCTTTTAACCTCTCTATATAAGTAGTAGTATCTTCGTTTAAAATTTATTAGCGTGTTTTACTGATATATAATTTTTATGGAAACACTTCTGGATTGCAACTTGGTAAGTATGATTAAGTCGGCTTATTTTGACGTCAACCATCTTTGTTAGCATTATTATGAGATAAATAGGAAGCTTACAGTTATCTAAAAGGCATTCTACCATATTATTATTGTTGAACATTGGAAAAGATATTAAATCAAAACATGATTAAGCTGTTAATACATTTCTAAAATTTTTGGCTCGAAGTAATCCCAAGAAGAATAAAAATAATAAACGATTTAACGAGGTTTTTTGGGAACTCTTATATTTATAAAAGCCTCATGTGGAACCGTTTCAGAATCAATAGATGTGCTCAGTCATATCGTTATCCTTTCAGTTTTTTATAAATTACTCTAGATTACCAATCGAAAAGTGGAAAAAGAAACAATTTATACCCATGATATACACTGAAAAGGCAACTTCGTAAACGAATTTAATCAAGCAGTACTTGAACAGATATACTGGGTATACATTTAGAAACTTTCCACTACAATTAAATGGTTATTAGGAATTAAGCCAAAAAGTTAACTATTATTAATGAAATTATCAAATATTCAATATTCAATAAAGTTTTGAATTTTCCTCATTACCTATAATCCTAGGTATGCAAAGGAATAACCTTATTATTTTTAAGATATGTCGAAAACAACTACTTTGCGTGAAATATGCACCCCCAACATTGAATTACAACTGCGTATCTTCATATAACTTCAACTTATTGGCTTCAACACATTTTTATTTTTAATAGTGTTCTTCTACATCTTTTAAAATATGAAATATTAAACAAGCATTTACATTACATTAAAAATAATTATTTTTGGCACATACCTTTTGCATTGAACTTTAATGTAAAAATTTATTTTTTATTGACAAAACTGAAATTGTAGCACTCCTCTTTAGCCTGTACGTACTATTTCTACTTCCGGTATAACCGGAAGTGCTATGTTATCAAATTTTTCTCATAAGCCGATAGATGGAGTTCAGTGCTTAAGTGGGACAACTTGTAAGTACCGTTTTCCATAGTTCATTAATTTTATAGACGAGAATCTTTAAGCTACATACTTTCAATCATGTGTTTTTCTAGCAAATAACTACGAATAGTAAGGACATCATTAGGTCCTCCTTCTGCAAAAGCCTTATAAGGACTAAGACAAATCAAGGTAAAACAGCTAAACGAATCAAGCTAATTCAGCGCTGGGCGGGGCATACAGCGAGGAGAATAACTGTTTTAGCTTGATTTGTTTTAGTCCTTATTTAAATAAGGCTTTTGCAGATTAAGGACCTAATGATGTCCTTACTATTCGTAGCTATTTGCTATATACGATTATGTATGTATGTATATGTATGTATGTACGTATGTATGATTTGCATCTGTCAAGTAGTAGAACTAGTGTCTACACCCCGTTATTGTATGTGTTTTTCTATTATTTTGTGTCACATTTTTACCCCTTTTTTAACGCCGTTACGTGTATTTCAGTTTTAAGGATTCTTATAATTTTTCAGTCAATTTAAAAATCTGCCAGCTACCAGCTTAAAATTTCTACAATCTGTTTTAAATAAACATGCCACCAAGCATTGAATTCTTCTTTTCATTTTGCAACAACGCCTTTTTAACCGCAAATTAACTCGTAATAATCAATTTGCATCTTTCGTATTGTGTGTGCTGGTAGCCGAATGAATGTTTAAAATTGTAATAAAGATTTGGGATGATAAACCGCAGGCTAGGCCACAATTATCTGGCTGTAATGTATCTGGTTTTGTGTAACGACGAACTTTTTGAGTGTGATTCGCGAATTTGTAATAAGAGAGAGCAAATATTTTATTCTAAAGGCAACGCAGTCGACGACCTTAAAGCAAGAATATTGTTCTGTTATTTTATGCAAACGTAGAAAATAGTGGCTAGTCCGATTTCCGCTAACGGGACAAATTCGAGGGGTACCTAGATATAATTCGATAGATAGAGTACGTCTTGTAATATTTGTGTGTAATTTTTCCGTGATTATTAATAAAGGGTTCCCGTTAAACTAATAAATATAAAAAATAATAATAATAACAAAATTGAGATATTCATTCATAAAACAACAATTATTCTAGTGGATTTATTTTATTGCTTTTTTTTCTCTCCTCTTTTTTTTTTAATTCGTAGCTCAAATTTATTTATACATTATCTAGAAAAAAATACGCTTCGATTTCACGCAAAATTATATTAATTTTCCATAACTTATCAATTAATGATAAACCAACCACGCAGAAAAATAAAACCTTTTATAAAATTATATTAACTACTATTACTTTTTGTTATTAAGAAATTAGTTAAACTATTGACTGAATAAAATCCGTCAGTAAAACATATTAACAGTTATTACAATATATTTCATTTTAAACGACAAAATATTTATAAGTAGCCTAAATAATTTGGTAAAAGAGCACTTTTCATCTAGAATCCGAAGTGTGTTTCAGAGGGAAATAGATGAAACGGAATAATTCTCGAATTTGTAAAAATCGAGAATCATTTGCATGCTGAACAATTTATTTGGACGAATATCCATCTACATGTACACCCTCGCAATCAAAGTTTATCCATCTTCTTTAAAGGAGTAACTTGTTTCCTTATTTACTCGAAAATCCTCATTTATAAACGTCCGGCTCCCTCTGTTGGAATACAATGGAAACTCTAGTGGACACGCAGTGCTGCTGCCGGTGCAAGGTAGCCAGAGGCGTGCCTTATTTCATTCGTGAGGGGAGCCAATGCCTCGTTTACCAACAAACTTTCGGTTTTTTTGATGTCTCTAAAGGATTGCAGATAAACTGACAGAGTATATAATTTGGTTTTTCCATCAGAAAAGAAGTGTAGCAGTAAATATATCAATTTCTTTGGCCTATCACAGCTTGCCCCGAATCTGACATCCTTCATATCTACACCCATGACACGACTTCGTCTCTACTGACCTCAAAAAGCTCAGTTCAGCAACAACTCAGCAAAAAGCAGCCTTTCGGATAAGATAAAAATCAAAAACAGATGACCAGAATCTGACATGAAACATACAGACTGTCAGACCTTTATTAACAAAATAACAAAAAGCAGAAAACCAAAAGCATACAAATTTAATATTCAAAGTGTAGTAACAAGGCAAACTTCTAAAGTTTTCCCCAAAAAAACACTATATAATGCGTGATAAAATAATATTTGATACCTATATTAACTAAATTTCATCAGTGGTTTTTCAATTGTATACAAAATTCTATAATACGGGGTGTCCCATCGAAAAGTATCACATTTTGCCGCCTAATATCTCGAAAACTAAAAGAGATATCGGGATGCGGTTTGGACAGAACGACTTAAGATTTTTGTAAGTTTTTTTTTGGCACTGTTGCCAAATCTCAAAATATATTGGTAAATTTTTTATTGATTACGCTCCTCATTGGAGTAAAATTACTTGCTGATATTAAGTGGAACACCCTGTATATTTTGCCAGAATCAGAATGCCTAATCACTTTACTTTTCAAAAAGGTATACATTGTTTACATTATCTTGAGAATTGGAGCCACAAAATTCAGTTTAATGGGAGCACCTCTTACTTGAACGGTTTGTGAGGCTGGTCTTCGTTTTCACAGTAGCCATCAAAAACAAAAGTACAATAATAAACTGCTGTATTGTCAGTTGTGTCAAATATTTTAAGTATAGATATAAAAATGTTCACATTAGAAAGATCACACACTTTTGATCCTTTACTACTAAGGATGCACAAATGTATATTGAAGTAAATGGTGGGCAGTTTTCTAACTTATTCAAGTAGTTTTTATTTATACAGTTATTTTGATTATTTTATCTGTTATTTTTATTACTGTCATTGTGCTTTGTTGTTATTGTTAACAAAACTCATTCCTATCGATTATTAAAGAATTATTCTTTTCTCCCTATCTTTTTTCATTTAAAAAGCAAATGCAGTCAAGTTCCACATCAAGTTTGATCAGAGATTTTAAAATGATAAAATATATAGGGTATTTTATTTAAAATAAGTGTACAAAAATTTAAAAATAACTTTACAAAGAAGGAGGTATTTTTTTCATTCGTAATAACCCAAATAAGAATACTTCTAACAAATTTAATTTTGTGGCTCCAATTCTCAAGATAAGGTAAACAATGCATACCTTTTTGAAAAGTAGAGTGATTAGGTTTTCTGATTATGGGAAAATACACAGGGTGTTCCATTTAATATAAGCAAGTAATTTTACTCCAAAGAGGAGCGTATTCCATAAAAAATTTACTAATATATTTGGAGATTTGGCAACAGTGCCAAAAAAAACTTACAAAAATCCTAAGTCGTTCTGTTCAAACCGCATCCCGATATCTCTTTCAGTTTTCGAGATATAAGGCGACGAAATGTGATACTTTTCGATGGGACACCCTGTATTATATGCATATTTTAAAATATGTCCAAATAAAATAGTTATAATAAAATTTAAAAGTAATTAAACACTTAACTAGCTTTCTTCTATACGTTTCGAGTGAATCCTCAACTCTTCTTATGTAGAATGTTTGTACGATAAGAACTCTTTATATAAAAAGAAGTCATTTTTGTCAGATTGACATTTTTTATTTAAATTGTCATCACATGCACTGATCACTATGATATTATTAATTTTCCATTGGTAACCTCCTTTTGGAGTAGAGGAAGCCATGTTTGATCTATGAATATTGTTTCTGATGCGATACAATTATCACCATTAAGTTTAATGAAAGCACTTTCTTTTAATTTTCTTTTAACCGATTTTTCTTCTTTTTGTAAAACTTTAGCCTGTGTAGTTATTAATGTATCAACCTGGTACATTCAACCTATCAACTTGGTAATCCTTAACATAATTTTTATGTTCGCGGATCATTATTTCTAATGGTCTAGATGTTTTACCAATACAATATTTACCACATTCACAGGAAATCTGGTAAATACAATTTTTTGAATTTTGATCATTATTAATTGGTTTTGTTTTAGTAAGTATTGATCTTAAAGTATTTTTCGTTTTAAATGTCTTTCTTATGTTAAAATCATTACCAAGCCTTTTAAGTCTTTCAGATATCTCTGCAATATAAGGAATTGTAATGATTGTTATTGGATTTTCTCTATTTATTCTGGGAATATTATTATTTTCAATTTTTATAAATGTTTCCTCAACAAAATCATTAGGATAATTGTTTTTCTCTAAGATATTCTTAATAACGTCTTTTTCTTTATTGAAAATATATGTTTTCTGCTTTTTGTTATTTTACAGGTGGTGTAATCCCAAAAGAAACAAACTATGAATACTTTAGAACTGTTTTAAGTTGAACCAAACTTCAGAGTTAGATTAGTACAGAGAAAGAAGACAGTTTATAGGGATATTACACCCTTAAATATGACAATTCCAGGGAAATTAGTCGAGTATTTACAGTCGCCATTTTGATATCAGTGTCATTACCAAGAGGTGGATGAGATAGAACTTTTTTTCTTGAAAATTGTGTAAGATTACTCACTAACACTTCTTAAATTCAATAAATCTTCATTTGTAATCAAAAGAATTTGTCTTTAGTTCACTCGTATTTCCTGAAAGTCATGAAAGTCATCAATTTACATATCAGCCAGCCTGCCTCCGACGGTGAAGCTGATGACTCAGTGGACCAGCAACATAAGGGGTCACTTTGTCGAGCGAATTAAATTTTTCTCATTTATACATATGAAAGTGTCAAGGGGTCCGACGAATGGAATGACTCCGTAAAAAATGACACTTCATTGTACGGGTTTTATTTTGACTTAATGGTCAATTGTGGACGATTAATGCACGAGAATTAATTTGGTGTGGGGTGGAGCGACAGAAGGTTAATAATCAATATAACAAAAATTCAGGGTGACACTTGCCGCCGGGTCCATTACAAAAGGCCTTCCAGCTAATTGAGTCTTTTTATTTCAAAAAGATGTACACCGAGTTGTTTGTCAATAGGGGTCGATGCTTGCAAGTCATAACAGCCTGTATAGTGTGACTGTCTAGGCAGGATCGATCATTCAGGTGTATTAATCTTACCCAATTTACCCCACGTCCACGTCCAACACTGGAATTTTGGAAAAATGAGTTTTTAGAACCAGCTTTACACTCAGCAATACAATAAAATAAATGACGATAAAAATAAATGGAAAATTTAAAAAAAGTTCAATATTACTCAGCAAAAAACCAAAATCAAAATATATGGAATTTTGACTAAGGCGGAAACTGTATAAACAATTTTTCTTACGATAAATAGTTTTAGGAACGAACCACTTACTGGAAGCACTGGACGAACCACTTACTATTATTTTTACAAGTCATTTGAAAAAATTGTTTCAACAAAACACAAATTTCGTCTTATTATAGAGCATGACTTATTCAATTTTATTCTAAAAATTAAAACAAAAGCTACTAATTTGGATCGTATAGATATAACACTTTTCTGTTCCCTGATATTCTACCACATATCACCATTTAATCAACCGTTGTACAGAAAATTTTACCTTTTCTAGTTTTTGGAGAGAGCTTTGTTTCTCCTCTATCTAAAGTAAACAGTCCTACTGGTTTAATTGGTTTAAATGATTTGCGTTGTATTACCGTTCTCTCAATACTATCGAAGATCTTAGAAAGATCAATTGAACTTCAACTAAAAACTCACTTAAATACATACTCAATAATTCCCAAGTACAGTCACGGTTCAGGGCAGGATAAAAAATATAATGGATGACATTGTCACAGAGGTAGATAAAAAACAGATTGGAGTTTTAGTTTATTTGACTATAGTAAAGCCTTTGAGATGTTAAACTATGATTTGTTGTTTGTTATTTTAAATTTTATAGGTTTAAGCACATTCGCCATCGATTTTTTTAAGGATTATTTTAAAAACAGAACGGAGGAAGTTTTATTGCAGAGAGAAATATCTAATAAAAGTATTTTTAATAGAGGGGTTCCACAGGGTTCCATTCTCGGTCTTCTGTTACATTCTATATTGTATACAAATCATATTTTTTAGCGTTGAATAAAATGAAAGTTTGTATGTATGCTGACAACAGCCATCTTTATCATTTTTTTGAGAAAACTATCTTAAATGAAGCTCAATATTTCATGAATAGTGAATTAATATTATTGTTCTAAATGGTTTAATCATTAGAATCGATGGTTTGCAGATGAACTTGCTAAAAATGTATCTGAAATGGCTTTCAGGAGCCATGGAGAAACCGACCCACAGGAAAAATAATAAAAAGAAGAACATTGATGATACTGTATTGAATATTGTAGTAGCAGAACATGTAATGTGTCGTTTATATTACAGACCTTCATCCCTGTATAAATACACTTTGTTTTTCTGTAGCATATTAGTTATTAATTTATTTGTAGATAAAGTCTGCTTATTAAAAAAGTCCCCAAAATTTGGTGTATTTTCCGAATCACAGTTTCGTTTCATTAAAATTAAAAGTACCCATTATATTTTCATCCGTTCTAATTGAGGGTTGACACGCCAAAATATGCAATTATTATTGAATCACATCAGTAATGTCATCATCGCCCTACCCCTGGCATAATCGCAAGTGTTCATACATACTTGATCGTCTATTGAATGCATTTTCTTGTCAACTGGGGTCGCGCCCCCAAATAATGTAACAGAAAAATCATTGATTCAATTTGGATTTTTTAGGTGCGACGATTATTTCTCGCCTGCCCCGCCACTTTTAATGAAATATGGCCTCCTCGGGGACCTTAAGTGGGAGGGAAGGCAAATGAAATAGTTTAACTGGAGCAGGAAGTGTTTAAATTCACTGAATAATTCCCCTCTATCAATTTATGGAAGTGTCAATATTTAAGAGAATGAATAGCATTATTCTAACACGTGTTTCAGCATGCACAAACTTTGTACATCTATAAGCACAGGGCGTTTCGCTGTAAAGCAATCCTCTGTTGACAATTCTTGGCAATTAAAAACATTTGATTTTGATACCTGTGCTTTTGAAGAGCAGTCGAGAAATTTGCTGCCTTTGAGCGTTCGCAAAAATCAAAAGCTTTCAATAATATGTTACACTGGGGCAACTTGAACATTGCAAAGGCACTGCACTTTAAATATTTAATTTTTATGCTTGTGGTTTCCTGTTTTTTGTTATTTTACAGGTCGTGTAATCCCAAAAGAGTACTATACATTGAATCAAGAAAACGCACCACAAATAAGTTACAAACAATTATCTACATGACATACATGTCAGTATTATAAGCAACTAAAATGTCGTTATAGGACAAATAATTCAAAAGACCAAATAAAACATAATCAGCGCAAATGAGATGTTTTGGCAATACTAATTTTTGGTCGTATGTATTTCAAGGTTATGTATGGTTTTTGCCATAATTTTAAGTAACACAATAGGTTTGTTCTAACAAGAAAACTCTGATCAATCCCCAATTGATTGTAACCACAATATCTGCGCATGCGTTAGTAGAGACAAATTTGCAACTAATCAGAAATTTGTGATGGAACAACTGACAAATATGACAAAGAGTAAAGAGTGACAGTCTGTGGGCTGGATTTATTGTGGCTTAACCTCATTTTTTGACACAAAACGAAAACATTGGACGTTTTTTACCGTTTTTCCATTTGTGGAGTGTTTCATAGATAAGAAAAGAGTAGATAATGTCTGTAACTTATTTATGGTACATTTTCATGATTCATAGTTTGTTTTTTTGGGATTACACCACCTGCAAAATAGCAAAAAGCAAAAAACCATAATAAAAGAGTGTTTTATGATTTGTCGTTGTTTCGAAAACTTCACATAGGGTTCTAACATAAAAATACTTCAGTACCTAATCACAATCAGCATGAATACTAATAATGCAGGTATGACTTTACTAGTAGAGATAAATATCATTTCATTTAATTTACTGCACATGATTCTGATTCAGAGTTCCTAAAAAATCCACAAACTTTTCTGATTGTCCACAAACCAATCATAAGCCATGATAGAACAGTGTACTATCAATCAGAAACCAATCACCGATTTCGTTTTGGCTTTGATGGAACGGAAAAATTGCAATGCGCATGCTCCCTACAGTCACCGACGATTTGGGATTCTTGTTAGAACAAACCTAGTAGTATAATTTAAAAACATAATTCTCCATTAAAAATACCAACTCATATATTCAGTTATTATTCCAAGGTATTCTAGATTGCATTTGTTGAATTCAGTGGATAATTTCCCTCCCTATAAATTTATGGAAATGTCAATATTTATGATAATGATTCGAACACGTGTTTCAGCCAGCTCCGGTGATCGATGGAGTGCCTCTCTTCGCCCTTACAGATGATGATGGACGAACTGAAACGGAAACTGATTATGCAAATCGTAAAACGGAATAAACGACCTCTTTTCATCTTAATCGTATTTCTCATAAGATGACTTGTATCTAAAGTGGCTGGAAGAAAAACATTTTCTTTTCAGAAATACCCTCCCTGCTTAATATCGCTCTCGGTTTTCCAAGTTTTTGCGAGAAAGGCGCATAATTTACATTCCCAAGGAGTGATATTCCTGGAAAGGACGAGATGGGTGCGAAATATTATTTTTCAGGATTATACGTTGAGAGAGATCAGCTTAAAGTACAAAGCTATAAAACTGCTTATACCCTTATACCGTTCACTCTATCCCAAAATGTATAAGAATTATTGGTTATACATTAAAATTTGACAAATGAAGAACATTATTAAAAGACAATGTTTGTAACTTATTTGAGGTGCCTTTACATGATTCATTTTTTGAGATTACACCACCTGTAAAATGATAAAAAACAGGAAACCAGATGTATTCAAATTGTAATATCAAGGCAAACTTCTAATATTTGCCTTGCCTCAAAAAAAAACTGTGTAATATTCAATAAAGTAAATATTTGATAAATTAACTACATTTCATCAGTGGTTTTTCAGTTTAATTACTGAAATTTAAATGATGGTTCTTTTCAATTGATATTGTTCAGAAAATTATTTAAGTCGTCAACGTTATAAGGCCAAATAGCAAAAGTATCATCTACATATCTCCACCAAATAATATCTGGTGTAATTCGAAAAAAAGACTACAATGAATTATTAAAAGACATCTTTTAATTGACCAAAATGGATTAACAGTATTGTAATTTGAAAATAAATGCAAACAGCCACAGCAAACTTAATACAACGTAATCAGATAGTTTTCTACCAAGTCACGAGTTTCATTAATTTTGAAATTGTATTTCCTCAGTTATAAATACAACATTTTATGAAATCAGCGAGGATTCATGATACATTTATACAAGAATCTATTTATATTTTGTAGCTGTCCTGATGCACGGAATATATTGCTTTTCTAAAGTTGCACGCTATATGTTACAACCCATTCTACCACCACTGACCCCTCCAGGGGGAGTTTGGTATTGTAGGGACACTGGGAGGTCAAAAGACTCAAGTACCTGTTCATCAATAATGCACTGTATCCAATCTCTACATTTCTAGCATGTGAATCACCATTGCCGTCCAACGGTACAGCTTTATATGGGGTGAAAAATGTGTTTAGGGATATGTTGTTCTCATCTCTCAGAAATAATAAGAAAGTTATGACAATTACCTACGTCCGAAGGAATAATTCTTGTGTACACCAACGCAACAGAACGCAGCAAAAGTAGAAATAAAGGAATTATTTAAATTTGAAGAAAAACATACTTAATGTACACAAAGAAAATTGTTTATTTGGATAACAAATTAATTTTCTTTAATTAACATTTTTTGAATGTAAGAATATTTTTGTTGGTGTAAAATGATCTTTAGTAATCGGACTTTTTTGTTTATTTAGTTGACAAGTGCATTATAATCCAAACAATTTCGTATTTAACAAAGTAAAAAGGAACTTTTTTATATAATTTGTTGTTTATTTGCAGAGCATATTAATATCAACTTTAATATTTTACAAGGGTTACCCTGTATTCTTTTACATATTTAGAAAAAACCCATTTTTTACGAATATATTCATATAAGGGTTTATAGATGGATCTATATCTAATAATAAGGGAGATATGTGCCCCAAAAAGACGTAGGTACCATAAGAGCAATATGCTCCAACACATCGTTCTTATTTTTGGGAAATACCTCCATTATTATTGAATAAAACCCATATCCCATAAAACCTAACATCATCTATTCATAAAAAAAGAGTTGTTTCTAACTAGGAACGTAAAAAATACAGGGTGTCCCATTTACAATATTAAAGTTTATATCGACATAGCTTCATTGAGTCACCTTGTTACCAAATCGGCGGGTCAAAGCGATTTTTAAGAAAAATTGAGAACAAATGTATAAAATAACGAATTTATTCACTTTATGAAAGCACTGTATATGCAAAAAACCCGGTCGAGACCATTCCCATCAAGTCAATATCTAACTGCACTCCAGTACTCGGTGAATTACCGGACACATAAAATTCTGTTCCGCAATAGTGGACTTAAAAATAATTTAATTTACAAATCCAGCTCCGACTCATCCTCTTAAGGATCCAATCTGTTCCAAATGGCAAGGGAGATGAATAGTGTCCCCGGGAGCCGATGTACATATGTATAACTGTATGTATCAGCGGCAATTGTGTCTAGTGTGTGCAATCAATTTGAACATTATGCGTAGGGGAAACCCCAGGGGTGAACTGACCGACCGTTCGGCGTTTTAAAGGACACACTTCGCAGATAGGACGTTCCCACTGACCCTCCTCCGATCATTCACCAAATATTACTTCCTTTGATATGTGAGATGGCTTTCTATTGGAATTCCTCCCACGTGGTACACTCAGAGAATAAGTTAAAGCTTGAAGAATCTTTGCAACCTAACTTTAAAGATATCATAGTATCATTTCTAATTTGATAAATATGTGTCCTTGTCCACAATAAGGAAGATACATACATCGATATTTCGGTAGTTTTAGCTCCTCGTTAATATAGCATAGCTATAGGATGGGATTTAGGGCTGTACACTGAAAGAAATTTTTATCAACCGCAAGTAGATATCTAATAACTCTAGCAAAATTTCTGTATTAAATAAGCTTCAAGTATACGGTATTGCTATCACAACAAAAATGTTTTGATAAGAGCATTCTGTTTATTTACCATTAATAATATAATAGTGCATATGAATATAAGGAAGATTCCATTGCGGTTGAGGAAGACATGGGTTGAATAAAATATTTTGCTACGATCCGTTAAGACAGGTATAGACTGCACTGATCATATATAGGTTTTCTTAAATTCAATCCCAAGCAATCTGACCTGCAACTAATTACCAGTGTTGCATTAAGTCACTTCTAAAGTCAAGTCAACTACTCTTAATACTACCAATTTTAAACTATTTTCTATTAACGAGGTACTCTTTCAATCTTGCTCTGTACTGTTTCAAACATTTCAGTCCTCATTAGTACAAGCAAAATGTGTTATGTGAGTAAAATCAAACTTGCAATAACATCCAGAGTGATCTATTTAAAAATTTCGTGATTTAACTCCGATGTAAGTTCAGTGAGTTGCCCTGCATGTTTAATAATATTTTTAAATGCGGTTTTGACATTGCATCATTTCTATAAAAATGTTTTCCAAATACTTGGAATAATCTTAGCATATTGCACTATTTGGCCACTCTGGACATGAATTATACCGTTCTGGATACATGTGTTACTAAATTATTACTGATATATAAAATGTTGGAAACAGCCTAATACACTTCTCTCCGTGTATAGTGAATATGCGCCAAGAGAAATTGCAGACGTCACTTCCCCCTCCCCGAGAATAAACGCCATCAAATCGAATTACGTTTCGGGGTACGCTCGTCCCATTTTCTGAGTTATCTCGCTTCATACTTTCCATTATCATAATTTCTTACATGCCGTCTCAAGAATTTCACAATAGACGCTATCCATTAAATTTTCATTTAATTTCCCCCGACTCTGCAGTAATACGGGTATATTTGACGTAATAGCCTTGGATATTTTTATAGCGTAATAAAATTGTCTCCCCGTGTAGGGGCGGAATTTAATTTTTATTTTTCGAAGGGCTTTTCATTAACAGTTAAAGCTTATTACGGGCGGGCGGGCAAAAAACAAACAGATATGGAAGGAGACAGCCATTTGATTCCAGACAAATCCACTTTATTAGTGTTATTTTGGTATAAAAGCAAAGCAAAATTTACGTTTTTACAAATTATCTCTCCTTTTGTAGTTATATAGGTAACACGTTTTTGAATATAAATAAATGAAAACGGGAGTTACTTTCAATTCAATTGTTGAAACAAAGTGGATTAGTTGAGACAATACATTAAGGGTCCGTTCACTGTAGACTTGACAGACATTCGGGGTCGGATTGAGAGGTTGGTAGCCGATGGGTGAAGACGTACATATTCCCACTACCGAATTATTTAGATTTCGGGGGTGCACGTACAGCCGAAGTAAAAAGGCACATGGAAATAAAGTTAGCCCATATTGCAAGGGTACCGGATTTGTCTTACAATTACAACAAAATTTCTTTTTAATGTTATAAATTATATATCACCGGAAAGATCAAAAGGTAAAGTAGATCCCTATAGTGGCAAATTTTTGTTTTATACATGTATTTTAGAGAAAATAATTTTTGAAAATACGTTATTTTAGTACAAGATTGTTTGCCTGGAATTTTAGAAATAAAAAGAATTACAAAAAATTACCACTATAGGGATTTAGATTAAAGTCTTATCTTTCAATACTTTTTTACTAAAATTTAAAAGTCGCTATCTTTTATAGTTTTTTTATAATTAGACACGAGACGAACGCCGATTTTGGGCTTATTTCGGACTAGTGAATGAACTCTTAACTAACTAAACGATTAATGTAATAGTCCCCAAAAGAAAATACAATAAGATGCGGTCACAGACATCGACATTCCGGTATTTTTATTTCTCTTCAGTATAGCTAGCTAAAGGGCCACAGGGATCGATTCTGGGACCTTTATTTTTCATTATATTTATCAATGATTTGACTGATTTGTTCGATGTTAATTATTTAATGTATGCTGGTGATCTTAAGTTATTTATTGAGATAAACACGGCATCTGACTACTCTAAATTACAGAACAACTTATCTGTATTAGATCGTTGGTGTGAGGATAATTACTTACCGTTGAACATCAGTAAATGTAATATCATGTCTTATAGTCGTCGGAAAAATGTTCAACGTCTTCATTACATTATGGACAACACTATTTTAAATAGAGTCACGCAATTCAAAGATCTAGGTGTTACATTTTGTGATAATTTATAATTTGACACACATATTCAGTCAGTAATTGAATCTGCATTTAAAAGTCTGGGTTTTGTCTTGCGCAATTCTAAGGGTTTTCGAAATGTAGCCACATTTAATACGCTCTTTAATTGTTTTGTTCGCTGCAAGCTGGAATACGCCTCCATTGTCTGGAGTCCAATTTATGACATTCATATCACACAAGTAGAAAAGGTGCAGCGGAGATACTTAAAGACATTACATTTCATCAACTTTGGCACCTATCCGGTTCGTGGTATTCCGCAAGACATTTTGTTATCCACATTCAACTTAATTAGCTTACAACGTCGGCGCATTATGTACTCTCTAATCTTTTTGCATAAAATTATCAATAATTCTCTGAATGCACCTTCTCTGCTGTCTCGAATTTTATATCGTGTTCCTCGACTCAATTCTAGATCTAATTCAGTGCTGCAATTGCCAACACCCCGTACAAACATTCTCATAGCCTCCCCTCTTTATCAAATTACTGTTAATTATCAAATGTATGAAGATCGACTTGATATATTTTTTCATTCAACTGAATATATTAAAAATTTATTTGCATAGTCGTCTGTATATTGTATTGATGATATATCTTTGTATTTCTTATTTGTTGTTTTTGTATTTTTACTCATGTTGTCTATTTTATGATTTTATATTATGTATTTTTAATGTTGTTTTTCAAACCTTGTTCTGTAACTGGGATTCGTCCCGTTGGACATTGTACTCTAAAATAAATAAATAAATAAATAAATAAAGGAAATAGTCTAAGATGATGATCCAGAACCAAACGCTATAACGTACTCGTCAATGTTAATACAAAAAGAAATACTTACTTATGAAACTCTTATCTAAGCATGGGTGGTAATTTCGATAGACTTCTCTGCTTAACCTGAATAAAGGGCGCCCCTGATTTGATTTTATTAGTACACAAACAAACCAGAGGAACCTTATACTTTGTATTAGAAAAGTGTAGATAACAAGAACAGTTTACAAAAAGCAAAATACTTTGCATTTATTATGTTAGTAAAATCTTACAACTATAATCATCCTGTTCATCAATCATAAAGGTATAAACAAGAAAATCTTGAGTATCTTCTTTTTGATACAGATATTATTCAGATATTATACAGATATTATTTTGGTTACGTGAAGTAACCAAATACAAATAAGATACATAAAAAGGTCCTTCAATAACCAGAATACAAATAAGACAATATCGCTGCAAATTCAACTGCAGAAAACACTAATTATTCATTAACATTGAAGGAACAATTGATAAAAAAGTTACGAAATGAAATACGGTTTGTCACAGAAACACTATTTTTAATTTAGTCGGATTTTCAACCTCCATCAGGCTAATAGTTTCAATAAAATCTTTAGCTGCAGAACGCCAAAGTTGTATACTATCATAGAAAAATACTTACAGTACCTAAAAGGTATCTCAGTCCATTAGACAGCAAACCAAGATAAATACAATAAATACATGCAGATAACAGTAGTACAGTCTATCAATTTCGTAATTAATTAAATATCAAACTGGCAACTTCGCCATTTTTGTTTAGAGTTTTACATAGGAGCTTTCAACAAAATTATCTTTTATCTTGAAATTCCACTGCTGCACTTATAATCTTGTAGATATGTTTTCATAACAATAATTTCTAATTCTAGCACTATCAACTTTATGAACTTTTCTTGTCTACCCGTGGCCTCGCCATCTTGTCCCTGTAATAATAAGTCTAGCGCACAAGTATAATAATTATTTCGAATAATGAATCATCAAAATCATTTTGGCATTTCAAATTTGAACTTCTATGAACTCAAAGTGCGGCGAATTATCTGAAACAGAGCGATATCCTGCAAATACCCCCTGCCGTTCAACATCCAGTCAAGGGTAACTTAAACAATATCGTAGCCGATTCCTCTGATGGAGGAGCTCCCTTAATTTGTCCCGTAAATATATCAAATATGCATGGATCGTGTATATGGATAGAGTATGTTAAAATCGGCCAACCAAACCATTCTCGCACGTCTCTGCCATTGCTTCGCATGTCTGTAACGGACTGGGTGGCTGATGTAGGGTTAACAAGGAACAATTCAATTGTATCGCGACAATTCCAGTCCCCGTCCTATTCGGGGAAATATTCCGGCTCCCCTAAGAGACCGCTGTGTGTACATTTACCATATGATGTTCTTCTAGTTGCTCTATCAATAGAAACGTGCGTTTAATATTACTCGAGATTTTTTGAATTGACTATAAATCATTTAAATGGTGTGCGTTTGGAGTGCATGAGGACTTTGAATACATTTTTCACCGACTGACAGGATAATCCGGGATCTAGGATTTATAAGTTCGAGAGCTCGAGTAGTTATAGATATTCTAATATATTAGTTGTGCAATAAAATTGACTTACTGGTTTGGTAGTAGCTACATATCAATTGCAAATATGGTCGCAACAGAGGAAAGACAGTTTGGACAGTATATTAGAGCAGGCAAATCTTATTTTTTCAATGAAGTTTAAGGGGACATTTATTTTCCAATGGGAATCGATAGGTTTTATATTCAGGAACAAACAATAGGAAGATAGAATGTCGTGCGAAGTGGGCGATCCTTAACATGACGCTTTACGTCACTCAGAGGGTTTTTCGTTAGGAGGATACGCATTTTGTGCGTTTTTATTTTCGTCTGTTACGTGATTATCTCTACAGTTAAAAAAAAATCTCAAACAAAAGATGTTTGTTATGGTTCGTTTTATAACTTAAAAATATAAAATGTCACAATTTCGCGAAGCTGAGCTGTTAAACATTCTTACTGTGAAATTTGTTCCTCCAAGGTTTTCGCCACGAATTTCGGGAGAACTGTACAATATAGAGTAAAATTTTATAAAATACACTATTTTGTAGAGCACAAAATATACTACAAGAAAGACTATGGGAGGGTATTATATGAACAAATATAAACACAACACAAGTTTTAAAAATGTGGGGTTTTATTAATACAGTCAAAATTTTATTCTTTTTTTTTCCTTAACCAGTTTAATTTATTTACTTTTTATATATCAATACCTAATGCTTCCATAAAATCAAACAATCTCCTAGCAAAAATATCCTTATCTAACCAAAACCTTACGTTTAAAGGATTGGAAAGTAAAGACCATATATATTAAATATGCCAAAATGATGGCTTACCCAAATTTTAAAAAATATTTATATATGCTAGTTTATTATTGTCCATAGTATTCGGACTTTTATATTTAAAATACGTCATAATCTTAAATTTACCAATATTTAATTTTAAATCATTTAAATTATATAAGTTCACCAATTTATTTATTTATTAATATTTTCCTGGATTGTTACCCCGTTCTTGACGGTATTTACAAAACAGGCAATTTAAAGTATACAATTTACATAAAAATACAACACATAATAATTATAAAGTATGATGATACAATTCCAGTCCTTTAAACTTAAGGTTTTGGTTAGAAAAGGATACTTTTTACTTGGAGATTATTTGATTTTATGCAAGCATTAAGTATTGATATATAAAAAGTAAATAAATTAAACTGGTTAAGAAAAAAAAGAATAAAATTTTGACTGCATTAATAAAACCCTACATTTTTAAACCTTGTGTTGTATTTATTTTTGTGCATATGATACCTTTATCCGGGGCTAGGAAATTTCCCATCCATTGCTGTATTTGAAGATAGGTCCTGAAAATATAAAAAAATATTTGCTATTAATGTAATGAACATTTGAAACTACCTTAAAATATGTTGCTTCAGTGCACCTTTCGTTGGGGGAAGAACGTCCAAATCAAAAGATTTTTCGAGCGTCCGCTCAGCTATACATACTAATGTTGTAAAGAATCTTTCTTCTATAATGTCTCGGGATCCGTCTAATCCGTACATAAAGGAGATAAATTTATAACCAACGTTTAGTCGTTCATCTAGATCCGCATTCTTATCACTGAAGACTAACAGTTTGTCTTACATGAATGTATGCATTCATGTATGGATTTTTAGATGTGCATTCTATGATAAGAGAGCTATCATTTCCAACAAAAGAAATAATGTCCGCAAAAACTTTACACTTAACGTATATTTCTTTAAAATTTGCCTGGTTTATATCTATTTGGTAAGATCAAAGCTACAATAGATTTACAAAACATATTTTTCAAATAAGTGCATTCCCTTAGCAGCCAATTGTCTTCCAGATACTTTAAAAGAAACTGACAGTGATGTATCTCTCTTACAAAGTCAGTATTCACCTCTATCTCTCCATTTGCATGGCAAAATGATAAACGCTCTTTAAATATAATAACTCATAAACTAAATAAGGACTTGTTTAGCTCCCAGGGATGCAGCTGGCGTGCTGTAAGTGTTTTAATTTCGTGTGGCTCGTAAGGCAGGAGAGTGATTAGAGGTGTAATGGGCAGGTTAAACCATTTTCCATCATCGCACCCGTCATAATAACACGTGCTGGCTCGGCGCGGTCTTTGAGTGAATGAGACACGGCATTGGCGTAGGGAAAGTTCTTTCGTTATTTAAGTTGCCATAGGAATCTTGTGTTCTTGTCCTTTCGTCAAAATTATGGACTTGTGGTAGCTGGTTGTAAGTGTACGGAAATGATTATAGCTTAGTTGCAACCGAAGATCTACCTATTCTATCGAAAACTTGTCATAAAAGTAGTCATTATATTTATAATGAACATGTTTCTTATAGAAATATCCAAAATTCTTCAGTATAGATGCCCTGAATTGCCTTATAGAAGTTGAGCGTTTACCAAATGAAACCGTTTGATGATCTTGACCATTCTGATGAAGAGTTTTATGATCCTGAAAAAATGGATATACAGGGTTATTCAGAACTCATCTCTAAAACTTTGAGGATATGTGCATTCTTAAATAAGAAAACGATATCACCAAAAAATTTTATAATAAAAGGCTTAGGATTTCCCGTAAACAATGTTTAAAGTTATACCATTATAAAGGACTACGTAGCTGGGCAACTGTACTTCAACACATCTGATATATCACATTCCTTAAAAAAACTCTATGTCTATTTGTCTATACAGTCATCAGTCTTTCTGTGTCGCTGTCTCTGTGCGGGTGTCTTACTTATCGAGTGTTAAACTGTAAAATTTTAAAAATGGCTCATGTGTACAGTAATGCTGAGTTAATGGACATGATTCTTATTTATGGCGAAGTTGGACAAAATTCATTGGCAGCTTCGCGCTTGTATGCGGAACGATTTCCCAATCAGCACACCGACACATCGACAGTTAGGTTTTGTGAGTGGTTGTTGCAGCAAAATGCTGAAAATCCCCAATTTACTTAATAATTTGCGTTTACAAGATCAGCAACCAGGAGGAACATTCGGTTTAGTGCGGTAAAATTGGATAAGACGTGCCCAAAATTGTGTACAAGTCGAGGAATATTATTTCGAAAAGCTTTTGTAACAAGGTAACAAGGTGCAAATTTTTATACCTAAATTTAACGTTTCTAATACCTAGTAATCAAGTAGCGCAATTCTTCAAAATTAGTATAACAAAATTTTATTCATTTTAAACACGTCACTTTGGTCAGATCTATCTATCTAAGTTTATTTTAAAGTAAAAACGCTGCAAATCCTTTTTGCGCCGGGTGTCGGTATACTCTCAGATATTCCATTACAGTGGACCAGTATCAAGCGGCGTGCAATGAAAAATTTTTAAATAGTTTTAAGACCCCGCCAAAAAAATTTTTTTTTGCACTACCACATTTGTACATGTATGTTGAACATCCCCAAATTTTATTATGGATAAGTTCTGAATAACCCTGTATAAAATTGTCACTACTTGGTCGGATCAGTATTAAATAACAAACTTTAAATATATAATTTTCTATATAATGAAGGTAGTAGGTAATAAAAGCTTATTTTGCAGAGGACGTGGTCATATGATGTGACATATCTGTATTTCACAGGAAGGACAACAAGAATCGGTTATTTTATGTCTGCCAGTAATCTGCAACGCCAGGAAATGAGCAACCTCCAATCTAGAAACTTTGTTCCATCAATTTGTCGTGGGGCATGATCTTTCTCCCGTTTTGTATCATATCTGATGAATGGCAAGTAATCTGCATAAGTCTCGATCAAGTATTTTCAGGTTCTGTCAATTCACTGACATACAAGCCACAGAAGCTGGGTAAGCATAACGGGCATTCCCAGCGGAGTCACCCTTAACTTTTCATATCGATAATATGAAGATTAGGCCCAATTTAAATGGAATACAAAATTTGTATTACCTAGGCTGGAAATATCAATAAAAATGTGGACTGAATATATTGAAGTAAGTTTCTCTTAGTACTTTCTGAAGTAAGTTCTTAAGATTTAGTTAAATTAAAAATAACACGTAAAGGTGAATAATAATTCAAAGGTTTTTTGGCACAAACATCTGTTACCTATCCCGCGACCACTTGGTTGTGAGATAACTTGTGGTTTTGTAATCTAATTAAAGACTGCATTTTTAGAACCATAAAGGAATACACTTCAAAAATATAGTCAATTGGTCAAGTCTATTCTAGCTCATATAAAATTTTAATACAAATCCTGTATGCTCTTAAAATCTAGTCTTAAAGACTGGAAAACTAACCATATAATAAAGAAATAAGAAAGAATTTTAGTTTTCACTAAAATTTAAACACCAAAAATATGTTTTTTAATTTAGGTTGAGTTTTGTTAGATGAACCTACATATTAAAATAAATTTGAAAGTGATTCCAATAGCAGACTGAATGAGCATTTCTACTATGTCTACGCCTATGACCTGAAGTCAAAATATTGTTAGGTGGCAGCCCTGCTTTATGCTGCGCTCACGTTTAAACTTCATTAACGTAAACATGTGTCCTTATTTACCCTTTAACTCATCACATGACTTTTATGATGATGTTTTAAATGAGTTGCGTGTAAATATATTATATTTTTGTCACAGGTACTCTCAACGGTAACCTTTACCAGCAGGGGTCTCATTTTTAATGGTGGAAATAGGATCTTATAAATAATTACTTTAAAGGTAAGTTTAAGTGATACCTATGTCTGTTTTAAGGCAGTTGGAAGCCGTAATGTTGGTTAAATATCCACATAGTGTCTGAATCCAGATAGTGTTAAAAGCTGGTTTTACACAAACGGTCAAGTAAAATATGATGCCTTAGTTTATATTTTTAGAGTTTATTTTTTTATAGTCAGGAATATTTTTGGAAATATTCCTGACTATAAACTCTACTGAACTATGAACTCTACTCTAGAAAGTTGAGTGTGTTTTCGCTAGTAGTGGTAATAAAATAATGGCGTAAATGTTAACCTCGTTAGTTCTTTGATTTTAAAGAAATACATATTTTCAAGAATAGTAAAGTATACTTAGTTAAAAATAGACTATATATATTTCTTTTTATTTTAAAATTTAGTGTGCCGTAATTTTTAATGTTTTACTCACGAATAGATTAATAAATTAATAGATTTATCTCCAATAATACGGGAGATATTCCTAAAAGAATGTACCATTAGAGAAATTAGTAATTTAAATTATTTTATTTATGGTTAATCAAGGAAAAGTTTGTGCGACATCTACATTATACATGGAACTTTGGAACTTTGACTTGAAACATATCTCCTTAAATTTAGATATACTAATGAAGACCAACATCTAGGAGAGTAGCCTACCCAAAATCACATAATATAGAGTATATTTCATTTAAAAAGTAAATCTGCTTATACTAATAACACCAATACTAATCTACCACCCTTTTTAAGGATGCTGTATAGTTTTCGAATTTCTTTAAGAATTTTGAATTCAACATGTGAACTTTAAAGGCTGGGGTTTTCCCCAGCCTTAGGGAAATTGTGCACAATTTCGCAACACCGCCTCTGGAAGTGCCAGGGACAACCCCCCCAGGGCGAAGTCTCAACCCTCTAGGCCTTCAAATAAGGGAGATAGGCCCTTTTGCCCACATTTCCTGGATGTCACCAGCGGTACTCATCGAGTATCCCTCGTATAACTTGATTGTCGATTAGTTATTGAACTGCCCTGGTATACGGATTATTCGTGAGTATTCGATGGAAATTTCTACGAGGATCTAGAAGCCTAGTTTACCTATATAAAGGCGGCGGCGTGCCGGCTAGTAAGTCAGTCTTAATAGAACAGCAATCAAGAGAAGAAGCAATGCTTAAGTGAAATAAGTGCGATTTTTTAAGTGTTTTCGGTGTGTAATTATTTAGATATTATACAAAAAGAGTTATATTGTGTCTGAAGTGTTAAATAAAGATTTGTGCTGTTGTATAAAGGTCTCACTTATCTTTAGAACCCCAGAAGGAGTAACACTATTTTCTAAAGTCATAAATGACAATTTAAGATGATGGTATTTGTAACAAATCATACTTTGCTGTATCATTTTCTTATTTTTGTTATCATTGCTTGATGGTTGCTGTCTCGTTAGATACTTTTTATTTGACTCAAGTTTCGCATCTACAATCAAGTAGTTTCTTGCTGAATTTTTAACTGCGGGGAAAATTCGTATTATTCAGCGATCGCAAAAAGGAAATTCGATGATATCGCAGCCATAAAGCAGCCGCGTTTAGCGTATACGTACCGCCGTTAGAGTGAAATGGCAATTTTGTTTATTCGCGAAAGAAACCATTTAGGGAGTTTGGAAAAACAGATGAGTTGCGTTATCGTATATAATATAAGCGGAGGCGGCCGACTATGAACGCCAGTGGCGTACTTAATGGACCATATTCATCACTTTTAAACTGAAAAATTGTACTCGTAATTTGTAGTTGCTATACAAACCTTCTAAAGAATTTCCTAACAAAAAATTATACTTGAGACAGAGATTTGTGTCACTAATGAAAAAAGCTATGCTAATTCCATTTAAATTATGTGAAATATATAGAAAATAATTTGATTTTGTAAAAGGAAAGACTCAGCAGTGCGGAAGTAGATTTTTTAAACCACCACTGTCTAAGTCAATTTCGTATTTAAGGTTTTTCACATCATGTTTATCGTATTTCACCTTTGGTTATTCTTTTCTTTTAGCTTTAGACCTCTAAAGACTATGGATTGGATGGATATATTATTGGACTATTATGATTATTCTTAACTCTTTATCCACTTTTTCAACTTTTTCGGCTCTCTTACCACCTCCACTATTTTCTCTGTTATGCTTCCTCTTTTTAATAATTTTCTTACCCAATTCTTCTGATCAAAATCATCTTTAACGGATACCCTTAGTATTGAATTTTAATCATTGTCCTTCCATTTTGATCTTGTACTTTTAGTCCTTACTCCTATGTCGTCCTATATATCGTTCATCTTCTTACAGGTCATTTCTACACTGTTCTTTGATATCTTCTCTTTCCTGTAGAACCCCATGGTTCTCGCTAGCATATGTTTATATTGGCAGGAAAATACTTTTGAATACCTGTACCTAATTGGATGTTATTGTAGAATACTTTCTTCCCTAATACTCTTTATCTTTGTCTTTATCTTTTTTCTTTATCTTTGATCAAGTTCTCTCATACCACTGTTTACTACCAACAATCTGCTGATCTGTTCTGTCCATATAATTAGGTCCTAACTCCTTTTTGTTATTAATTGTATGTACATAGATGATTTTTGTATACATTTGGTTCTCTATTCTTAATGGGATGAAACATAGAGTAACCGAAAAATTACTTTATGGATGAAATTAATTCAAAATCATTGCAGTGGGTGGATCATGTTCGTTTATATTTTCCTGTTGCAAACAGTGATCGAACGCCGTAGGTGGTCGGTCGTATCACAGTCTGCTTCCAGTAGATGAAGATGAAGATGTGAATCTTTTCGATTGGTACTTAATACTTAAATAACCTATATAAACAAGAATCATATTGCTTTCTATCGTACGACTGAAGAAGTAAACTGTAAAATAGTTATTTCTATTAGCTATTAAGTTGATTCAATGTTCCTACAGAAGGTCTTGTGTGATATTATTGTTGATTCTGTAACACCAATTTACTTGTATAGATATTGTCGATACTACAAAAGCTAGTGGAACTTTCACAACTTGTAAGAAGAGCTTACTTTTAATGTATGTATTAGAGAAGATGTAAAACCAATTTATTGGTATCCAAGAATGAGGTAGAGACTAAATTTATTCTCTCCGACTAATTTCAGGTACGCAACAAAGTAGATCTACGCCACTGCGAAAACATATGAATGCCGCCTTCGTCGTGGGGCATAAGTAGAGATAGAGCGCGATTTCCTCTTACGGAGGAAGATAGAGGTGGCATTGTTCGGGCCAGGCGGCGGCAGCGGCGGGTTCTTAGTTATCGCGCCATAAAAGTGATGAAGCACGGGGTAAAACATGGCCTAGTTTGTTATTCCCGGCATCCATGGGGCGAGAATGGAGGCGGCGGCGGCGGCTTATCTGTAATTCCCGCGCCGCGCCGGGAGAGCGCGTGAAACGCGCCAAAGTGCGAATTTATTCATAGAGTGCCATAATGAGAAACTGTAAAAATGGACATTTCCAGCGCCGGTGACGGTTTTATGCTTCGATAAGGGGAATAACAAGGCATTTTCCAGCCGCTGCGCCGCGGCGATGCTCGCGATCTGACTTTCTGAAAACTAAGTAGGATTTCTTACGACTTCTATACCTCTGATAACGGGCGCGCGGTCTTCTAATCGCGATTGAACACGATATTAAAACAGAACCTTATATTAACAATGAATGTGGCTTTTATTCCATACTATGACCTTCCTCCACTTTCTTAACCTTTAAAGGTTAAATCAAAGAGAATTAACTAACAAGAGTTTTCACATGCATTCATGCCGTCGACCAAACTTCTATCTTTGTCGCTATGCGCCAGGCATATACAATTTAACTGACAAATAATGCGCTCGGCGCAGGTTATACGCGATTCTTGCTAAGCAATACGCTACCTACTGGCGGCACACACAACTAACGCATGTGGTATTGGTTTAGTTTTGTTTATGTATGTCTATTGTGAATTTTGAAATATCCGTTGTTATATTAGTTAATTGCTTTGATTAGATATGAATCATTATTGTTGTGAGCGTCATTGTTCCTCTTATACAAAGAAAAACCCCGAGATCAGTTTCATACTTTTCCAAAAGCGGGAAAATCTGGAGCTATCGCAGAAATTATAAGTTGAGCATTACAGAGTTACAGGAGACAAGTATGGATAAAGAAACTAAAGAACGCAGAGTAGAGAGTGTGCTCTTTACCTTTCTCTAAGGATGCCTATTTCCATAAAGGTATGTATGCCGTATGCCCAATAAAGAATTTGACATACTTTGAGGTTAATTTTCATTTTCAGATTGAACGTTCGAAAAATATTGAAATATATTTTAATTTTATATCACTACTTACCCCTTTCAAAATAGTTTTACAAGCTTTTTACCTGGTTTAAAGTTCTCGACAACAAATCTTTGATGAATAAAATTTCAAACGTCAGTGTCAGTGAACGTAGGTTAGTATAGGTTACTGCCATTTTGACGCTTCGATCTTAAAATGAATCGCGTATAGTGTCATCGTCATAATCGTACATCTAGTTATCTTTGTCAGTGGCACGCAAATTTTGTTTTTATTACGCAAAATTTATTTGATTAATTCATTTGGAAGCTTCGAGTGTCTCGGTATTTTAGTGTTTGTGTTCATTATATTATAACAGTTATCTTGTGTTGTAAATGAATGAATTTTGATAATTAACGAATTGGAACACGTGCGCCAGGCACATCAGAAATCACCGAAAAAAAACGAAACTTGGGAGATACATTAAGTGAATTCTTTTATTACTTAGTTAATTCTCTTTAGTTAAATATACATTTTCGTGGAAACAAATAACTCAACTGACAGTCTAACATTAATTATACTCGTACATCTTCCCTATGGGTTCCTCTTTGTCTATTGGTCAAAACCCAGATGGTTTTGAATAATGTAGCATGAAATATGAAATGCTTTAAAATAAGAAAAATTGTCAAGCCCATTATTCCAAGAAACACTTTCTTTGTTCATAATTTAATAATCTATACACATTTTTGTGTCACATTTACAACATAATTTTCCCATACCTTGTATCAGATATGTATGCATGGTATATATTGTTATTCTGACGACATGATCAGATCAATAATCATGTTTAATAGACTGGCAGCAAGGAATAGTTATTATCGGTATTTCAATCAATTTTCAGTCTAATATTAGCAATATTCCAGTCAGTTAATATTCACTCCAATATTAGATGAAGTCTTACCTTTGGTGAGAAGGCTAAATACATTTTAAACACCTATGAGGTTGATCCAAAGTGACAGGTATGTTTTAAACAGCCCCAGCGATTGTGTTGATGTGATATCTGAGATAAGCAACATCTGTGCTCACTATAGAACTGTCCCATGTGACTTTTTGATAAAAGTGTTCAGTGATGAACCCTGTGTAAATTACGAAAGCGTAGAAATAATTTTATAATTGTCAGTTTAAACTGTCAATTATACATAATTGCCAGATCAAACTGACAATTATAAACTGTCAATTATGCTTCATTGACAGTTTAAATGTCAATTATACATAAATGCCAGATCAAACTGACAATTATCTATAATTGACAGTTTAAACTGGCAATTATAAAATTATTTCACACGATGTCCTTTTATAATTGCCTGTTTAAACTGTCAGTTATAGATAATTGTCAGTTTGATCTGGCAATTATGTATAATTGACAGTTTAAACTGGCAATTATAAAATTATTTCACACGATGTCCTTTTATAATTGCCAGTTTAAACTGTCAATTATAGATGATTGTCAGTTTGATCTGGCAATTATGTATAATTGACAGTTTAAACTGGCTATTATAGATAATTGCCAGTTTAAACTGACAATTATCCATAATTGACAGTTTAAACTGTCAATTATACATAATTGCCAGATCAAACTGACAATTATAAACTGTTAATTATACATAATTGAGAGTTTAAATGTCAATTATACATAAATGCCAGATCAAACTGACAATTATCTATAGTTGACAGTTTAAACTGGCAATTATAAAATTATTTCATACGATGTCCTTTTATAATTGCCTGTTTAAACTGTCAGTTATAGATGATTGTCAGTTTGATCTGGCAATTATGTATAATTGACAGTTTAAACTGGCCATTATAGATAATTGCCAGTTTAAACTGACAATTATCCATAATTGACAGTTTAAACTGTCAATTATACATAATTGCCAGATCAAACTGACAATAATTATAAACTGTTAATTATACATAATTGAGAGTTTGAATGTCAATTATACATAAATGCCAGATCAAACTGACAATTATCTATAATTGACAGTTTAAACTGGCAATTATAAAATTATTTCACCCGTTATCCTTTCTACGCTTTCGTAGTAAATACGTAGCTTGTATTTATTGAGATTGGTAATTTAAAAAAAGAGCTTTTTGGGTTTTGCCAGATCAGCCATTTCGTTTTGTTCATTCAGGATTCAGAAAATGACGTAGATTCCATAAATATAATAATATACTGGGTGTTCCATATAGAAATAGAGAGTTGGTATTACTTCCGGCAAAACCGGAAGGGGCAAAAATTTACTTTTTATGTCGAAAAGTGACCTTTAATAAGTACTTACGCGAGGCCAAATTTGAGAATTTTATCCAAAAATATAAGGGAGAAAAGAGGAGTACACCATGAATATGTATCACAGTGTATAAATCAATGTAGCAATTTAATTTTCTATTCACACCTATACTGTCTTTTCTCACTTTCTTAAATGACATTACATATTGGAAAAATGTATTTTATTGATGGATTGTCCGTTGCCTGAGTTGGTAATCATTTATTATATTAGATTGAAATTTACCCGCGCGCTGCTTGCCTATTACCCACATATCCATATCATATTTATTATTCGCGTATTCCACACTGCGTCGTGAATAATTCCGGACCCCCGCCCAACTAATTCATAACAAACTAGCGTGATTGACGGCAATTCAGCCTCTGCCCTAATGAAAATGAGGAGTGCCTAATCAGCCGAGGCGACTTCCGGATTAGACCGGAAGCAGATCGTTCTGTTATGACTGCGTCACGTGGGGACGTCGATGGATGATATCTGCGTCTTGTTTGGACTTGCACCATTATATGTTTCATTTATTGTCACAACGTTGGATCTAGGGAGGCTGTGCCGGCTTCCGGAGTCGGCAGCCCGGAGCGGCCGGAACTATTGGCTCCGGAGGGGGCACTATCGGTCGTTAATATATTTTTTATTATATCGATGCGTCGGTATCCATAATAAAATTTGGGGATGTTCAACAAACATGTACAAATGTGGTAATGCAAAAAAAAATTTTGGCGGGTTCTGAAAATTATTTAAAAATTTTTAATTGCACGCCGCTGTATACTGGTCCACTGTAATGCAGTTACCTTGGGACTGACAATGCAAACTGGCTAGCACGAAAAAAACTTCGGAAGTTCTGAGAGTATACCGATACCCGGCGCAAAAAAGATTTGCAGCGTTTTTACTTAAAATAAACTTAAAGATAGATAGATGTGACCAAAGTGACGTGTCTTTAAAATGAATAAAATTTTGTAGAATACACTAATTTTGAAGAATTGCGCTACTTGATTACTAGGTATTAGAAACATGTAATTTATAAAAAATTTGCACATACCATGTTACAAAAGCTGTTCGAAATTTTGTCCCTCGACTTCTACACACTTTTGGGCACGCCTTATCCAATTTTGCCGCACTAAAGCGACTGTTCCTCCTGCTTGCTGATCTTGTAAACGCAAATTATTAAGTAAATTGGGGATTATCAGTATTTTGCTACAACAACCACTCACAAAACCTAACTCGTAATTGATAATCCGCTGGTAACAGTGCTTGAACAAGCTGGATATGATACCGATAAAACTGAGCTTCGTGTAGTAACCGCCACACCGTTGATTGGGATACCCCAGGCACCTGTCTAGCGATCTGACTTGTACTTATTCGCGTATTTTCACGGACCAGATTCAACACTTGTTCTTCAGCTGCTAAAATACGTTGTTGTCGTCCCAGGCCACCATCTCGTCCACTCTAACTTCACCATAAATAAGAATCATGTCCATTAACTCAGCATTTCTGTACACATGAGCCATTTTGAAAATTTTACAGTTTAACACTCCTACGATAAATAAAACAGCCGCACTGAGACAGCGACAAAGATAGACTGATTACTGATAGACAATAAAGATATTATCCCCACTCCAACTCTATTCGCTCGGTCTTAACCAGGCGTTCCAGGTACAAAAACTTGTTTACTGTTTTTTGAAGGAATGTGGTATATCAGATGTCGTTGAAGTACAGTTGCCCATCTACGTAGTCCTTTATAATGGTATAACTTTAAACATTGTTTACGGGAAATCCTAAGACTTTTATTATAAATTTTTTTGGTGATATCGATTTCTTATTTAAGGATGCACATATCCTCAAAGTTTTAGAGATAAGTTGTGAATAACCCTGTATATAAATATATATTTAGTATTTGATTCTTCTTACCAAATACACTGGAATAAGTGTGTTATATTTAATATGCGTCTTATTCCAACAATATTTATTTAACAGTAATATATTATATGTTAGTGACACTAGAAAGGGCAGGTTTTGCGGACACGATGACGAGGACTCCATTCACATCCTTTCTCGCTGTACCTGCCTCATGGTTAAGAGACACAAACATCTGGGTGCAGCAATTCTCCTGCCCCAGGACATTAGAGAGCTTCCCCTAAAACGGGTGTTGGCCTATACGCATAGCACGGGTCTCTTCCAATAGCTTTCAACTAGCACAGGCACAATGGGTCGAAAGACCTGAGTGCTGCGGGCAACCGCGCCGCCTTCCAACAACAACAATATATTATATTATTATTGACAATATTTATGTACAAATAAAATATTTTTAAAAATGTCGTGCAATAGTATATTTATCAGTAATAAAATATACTAATATACTAATCCGAAATATTTGAAAATTTGACAACATGGTAAAGTCTCTAGGGCGAACGCAACCAAAATATGTAGAACTCTCCAGCACTTCCGGTTATACCGGAAGTCGACATGAATTTCGTTATTTTAAACGAGACACCCTGGATATTATTAGATTTTTGGATTCTACGGAAAGTTTTAGGGCCAATTTATGTGACATTCCCCAAAGCTAGGAGTTACGCATTTTCAGATATTAAAATTTAACGAAAAAAATTTACGTATGCTTTGTCCGCAAGAGTGTCCGCAACTTTTTCCAGGAAAGTGATATTAAGTTGATTCAATCAACTTTGAATAAGAAAAATATTATCAAACTGCAATATTTTAATTTGGTAATTATGATCAAACTATTATTTAATTAAATTTGAGTATAAAAGACAATGTAAGCTTTCTTCCAGTGTAGATTTGATACAGTATGATCAGTTTTAAATACGACTTTCAAAGGATTTCAGGTTCCAAAATCACGAATTCGGTTATCTTTATAAATTCAGATACTCTCTACTGGCAACCCGATACTTTTGAGTCTTAAAACCATAGAATGTTAATAAGTATTCGAGGCAAAATAATTTTACTGCTTCCTGTTAAAAATAAGCGATTACCTAGACAGTGTAGCTGCCAAATCAAGAACGTGCGCCAATCTGGAGCCCATAAAAATAATTTCAAAAGCATATTCTTTATTATGTATCCTTGATCTGTTTACAAAGCACTCCATTAGTAGCATCCCCTCTTAAAATAGTTTATAGTACTTCTATTAATGCGTTTATAATGCTCGGTGCATCATATAAAACAAAGAATGTTTATAATAAACCATATGAAATCCAGAGACAGGTGTTCCAGGGGCCGATAAAAACTGTACCCATTATGAAACCGACATAAAACTTCCGACAAAGTATGCTAGCTGGTTTTAATTACTTATATGTAAGGCATTGTGATGTATCATCTAGAATTTTAAAACGCCGTTAATTGCCGAGATACCTAATACAGCCGGGGCAGTCTATTATAGATTTGTGTTTATTGCATAAAATCATTTCATGTATTCCATGCTGTACGGTTACTGAGAAGATTATTTATAGAGTGCGTACGTGTCACTCATATTTGATCGAGTCATCACGTGGAATTTCGTGTCGGAAGCATGAAGGCTTTTATGCTTTTGCGTCTGTAAATTTAGTTTTTAGCATAATATACAGGGTGTCCCAGTGTGAGCGTACAAAAATTTACCAGGGGGAAGAGCAGACCAAAATAAGAATAAAACTCTTATAAAAAAAAGTTCTCGAGTTTACGAGTTACAGGGTGTTATTTTGGAGAAAAAAAACAATTTTCCGCAATAATTAAAAACGGTTTCGTAGATTTAGGTAATTTTCGGATGACGTGTAAATCTATTAAAGGTCATTAAAACTACATGGTATTTGTTTAACTCTGACACCTGTGGTGGCCTAAGCCTACTCTTCCTTTTGATTTTGTCTTCATAACTCTTGCATATCCTACTTTTTCGTGGATTAACTAAGTTTTCCTATCCGCTATCAATTCTGAACAAAAAAGGTGCTCTTATTACATAGCTCTAAAATCAACCATATTCGAGTAAATTGAGTGTAAAGTGTAGGAGACTACATTCTTTATGCAGAAAAATACATGCAAAGGAAGTCATAAGGAAGAGTAGGCCTAGGCCACCACAGGTGTCAGAGTTAAACAAACACCATGTAGATGTTTAGATGGACACGTCTCCCAAAAATTACCTAACGATTTTTAAGTTATTGCGGATTTTTCTTTCAAAATAACACCCTGTAACTCGTTAGGAGTGCATCAGAATTTTTTTTTTTTATAAAAGTTTTATTCTTATTTTGGTCTGGTCCATCTCTCGGTAAATTTTTGTACCCTCACACTGGGACATCCTGTATAACATATCACTGTTATAAGAGGTGAACAGACAGGTAAATAAGTTTGGCTTGTTAAGAATAGGAATAATTCTACGACACATGGACAAAAAACTAAGGAAGTGAAATTTTCACTTTCAATTTTTCGTGAAATCATTCAAATCACGCGGAATTCCATCTAGCTTGTAAAGCCTCTGTATGTGAAGGTTTGTAATTATCCATAATATTTAATTGAGTCTACCAAATGATAGACTTGAATATAAAATACAAAATATCTTGGAATTCATGTGAATCAGCATCTACGCTGGGATGTACATGTAAAAGAGATATTAAATAAATTACGTGGAATAGTTCCTTAATAATAATAATAATATCTTTAGCCCGAAAGTCTGAGACGTGTGTGGGAGAGGGACGGCATATTATTATTATTATTTCGAGGGCGGCATTTGCGGCTCAGGAACGACTTACGTTGGTAAACCCTAACCACCATTCAGTGCTGGCATGAGGGAAACCTGGAAAACCTCATTAGTTAGGGGTAAAAGCGTATTATAATTGCGTTTATAAATTGTGGCTGTAAAAGTTTAAAAAATAAATGGACGAAAATAATCACACATATGAAGTTATTACGAATTTGTTCGTTTATTTAATTTAGAACAATAAAAAATTGAAAATTGAGGAAAACTGTAAAAGTAAAAGAGATATGTATGGGGAACCGTACTATCTATCGAAATAGAACACAATTCTGCATTTAAATTTGGAAAAATATACGGGCTGTCCCATTTAAAAAATCACGTTTTTGTGGCTTGTAGTCAACTTAGCTTGGTATTAAAATTTGACCATCCTGTATGAGGTCTTCAACAATTTAATGAATGGTTTAAAAAAAACACAGAGCTTTAAACTAAGTACTGATTTATGATTTTTTTAAGAAAATTAAATATCCCGAAAACGGTTAATTTTAGGAACAAGTAAATTTGATGATAGTTATCCTAAAATTGAATGTAGAATCTAAAAATGCAATAATAACAGGGTGTTCTATTGAAAATAACAAAATTCACTTCAACTTCCGGTATAACCGGAAAGGCTACAGGGATGCCATTATTTTATTTGAGGAGAGCATACCCAAAAACCCCAGAGTGCCAAATTTCAAAACTTAAAACGTCCCTGAAATAATCTACTTTTAGCCAACCGGTATGGTTTGTTTACGAGTTTTTATTATAATTTTGTTGTTATAGTCAAAGTGCAATGCTCCAATTAGAGAAAATCAAACCATTTTAAATGAGTTAACAGCATTACTATTTTGAAGAACGCATACTTTAAAAAATAAGTAATTTTCTTGGGATAAATATTTAAAGCTGAGTAAATATATAATTTTTGTACAAATATTTTTCTTTGTGTGTAATTACTAATATTTTCCCTCGGTGTATCTGATGCTTTCTGAGACTCTGTATTTGATATACAGGGCGCCCTATTTCTTGACCCGTTGCATGGGTAACTTTTTTATTAGTAGAGATATAAAAACGCTTAAATGAGCAAATTAGTGCAGTTTCGTATTAGTAATTCTACGGTAAGGCGAAAAATTATATACGGGGGAAGGTTGAAAAGTTATTGACAAAAAACGAAAAATCCAACTTTTCTATTATCTCTCGTAGCTCGTTCATTTGAAGAGTTAGAGAAAAATGCTTCACATGTTTTTTGCAGTATTTTTCATGTAAAATGACATGCACTTGCTACTTTTTATATATCTCTTAAAATGGTTGAGAATCACAGTAAAATATATTTTTTTTAAATGTAATGGATAGGTGGCTGTGACATTAACCGAAAGTCCCCTTTTTTCTCTTTCAGATGATATAACATAGTCCATATTTTATCCTTACAAAAGTAATAATAATCGTTGTTTTTAAAGAAAGTTTATTGTCACATCAAGAATGCTATGGAAATAAAACAAAAAATAAGATTCCTGATATTTTTAAAAACGTCTAGTTGGCATTTAATTATTGACAGATCATAAGTGACATTTTTAGTTTTTGTTAAGTAGTTTATTGTTTATTATTAATACTGCATACAAAATAATAGTGTTGCAAATATGTACACCAACGAAGAGAAAAATGATATGCTATTTTGTTATTATAACCAAAATCGAGATGCACAAGCTGCAGCGAATCTTTATTTTGAAACTTACATGGAACGAAGACAACCCCATCATAGAATATTTAGACAGCTGGAAAATAATATACGATTATACGGTTCTTTTTCAAAGCCTAAGGATGAAAGAAACTTCAATGAAGACACTGAAATAAATGTTTTGGCTTATGTAAATTTTAAACCTGATTCTTCAACTGCAGAAATTGCATATCACTGCAAGACTTCCAAGGAAACTGTAAGAGCTATTTTAAAAGGTAACAATTTAAAGCCTTATCATTATTCCATATGCAATACTTTATATCCAGCTGATAATCAAAGAAGGATGACATTTTGTCGATGGTACATTTCAAAATGCGAAGCGGATCTAGACTTCTGGAAAATGATTTTATTCAGTGATGAAAGTAGATTTACCAACAATGGTAGTTTTAACCGCCATAATAACATAATGTGGTGCCGAGAAAATCCACATCTTGTTTCTGAAAGAAGAAATCAACGTCAATTTGGGATAAATGTGTGGTGTGGAATTTTTTGTGGCAAAATTATTGGCCCATATTTTTACGAAGATAATTTGAATGCGAATAATTACCTTCATTTTCTAAGGAATACTCTAACAGAGGAATATTTAAATGAATTACCACTTCATATTTTTAGAAATCTTAAATACTTCCAACACGATGGAGCACCTGCGCATAATTCCCGCGAGGTAAAACAATATTTACATGAACAGTTTGATAATGTTATAGGAAATAGAATGGATATCGACTGGCCAGCGCGAACACCTGATTTGACCCCCTTAGATTTCTTTCTTTGGGGGTTATTGAAAGATAAAGTTTATGTGACAGCTCCTCTAGATATAGAGGATCTAAAAGTCAGGATTCAAGATGCAATTAGAAGTATACATGGACATACAATAAATAATGTTTTAAGAAGTATCCAGAAACGTTGCTTACTATGTATCCAACAGGATGGTGGTCATTTCGAACATTTACTTCAATATAATTAATTAATTAATAATTTCTGTTCTCAAAACATTCTTTTGTTCCATAATCCATAGCATTCTTGATGTGACAATAAACTTTCTTTAAAAACAACGATTATTATTACTTTTGTAAGGATAAAATATGGACTATGTTATATCATCTGAAAGAGAAAAAAGGGGACTTTCGGTTAATGTCACAGCCACCTATCCATTACATTTAAAAAAAATATATTTTACTGTGATTCTCAACCATTTTAAGAGATATATAAAAAGTAGCAAGTGCATGTCATTTTACATGAAAGATACTGCAAAAAACATGTGAAGCATTTTTCTCTAACTCTTCAAATGAACGAGCTACGAGGGATAATAGAAAAGTTGGATTTTTCGTTTTTTGTCAATAACTTTTCAACCTTCCCCCGTATATAATTTTTCGCCTTACCGTAGAATTACTAATACGAAACTGCACTAATTTGCTCATTTAACCGTTTTTATATCTCTACTAATAAAAAAGTTACCCATGCAACGGGTCAAGAAATAGGGCGCCCTGTATTTAATACAACCAATTATTTTATCCCAATATTCGACCTAAATTTGTAAATTTCAGCGTTGGCCATGCCTGGCCCAGATCCGACAAGCCTCGGCTACGACATCCAAGCGGCTATGCAGCGTCGCTGTTTCGCGATGAAAGCAGAACGCGGCAAGCCAGCCGTGAGGTGGCGCAAACCCATTACACAACTTTAATGAGACCGTTCGCTAATCTTACCTCAACCGAGGGGCGGGGGTGGGGGCCACTCTCATCCCTTATGAACGGTCCGCTGTGCGGCCCCCACAAATCTCCGGAGCAGGGCCATCCATTCTGCTAATTAAAACATATGTAATGGCGGAGACGCTGCTACCGTTCGGATCACCGGCAGGACACGGTCGTCTATCTGTCTGTCCGTACGGGGACGGCATCGATCCGGGTGTCGCGACGGATTCGAGGTGGCTGCTTTCCGGTTTATGGGTCTAGTTGGCGGTTTATCTGGTTGAATGTGCCGAAATTGATTGGATAGAGTTACATTTTACCAAAAATTGCAATAATGGGCGTTTTCCACTAAATTTAATTTTACTATTTTATTAATATCAAACGTTATACTGATACATAAGTAAAGATAGAATCAACCCAATTTATTAAAGAATTGTAATTAAGCGAAGTTATCCAAGTACAAACTGACCGGTTTTCATGAATCATTTCAAACTGCGCGGTTCGCTGACATCACACTCCAGTGGCCAAGAACGGCTCCATGTTGCCACATATAATTTTACTTTTTTCTTTGCAACGATTAAATTTGCATTCTGGTAATTTTGAAATGAAAATATGTATTTTTAGGTGAAATAGTCTCCATAAATTATTACTAAAGCAAATCAACATGATTATTTTACAATTTATCACTTGAGCAAAATAATTTTTAGGTATTTTTGGCTAAAGGTGACAACACTGCACAATCTATGCTAGAATCAATTAAATGATGATTTGATAATTTAGGTTATAAAAACTAACCTTCTTATCTTAACATTGCGCACTTCAGCACTTAGAAAGTTCATATTTGTGACGTAGAAATCGTTAACCATTTCACTGTCAACTCTTGGAAGGTTGTCTGAATCAGCCTTAAGATATCCCTCTTCAATTTTATTCATTTTAAATCAAATTAATCAAAACACAAAACGAAAGTTAGGTTAAGCACACTTCACTTGACAGAACACAAAATGCAGGGCAGCCAACAGACAACAACGAACTGGAGTATGACGTCAATGGCGTGTTATTCGAAATATATGGTAATTTTAACAATTTTTCAAAATATATCTAGCGAAGAAAAAAATTTAAAAAAATACTTCTTAGGCATAACTAACCATATATTTTATAATAAGCAAATAAAAAGAAGATGTGGAAAAGGCCCATTACTAATAGTTAATTGATATTTAAAAAACTCTGTAACAGGTCAATTAGTATATAGAAATGGAAAACAACACTGACGTAGTTTTCCACATAACACCAAAACACTATACTGAACTCGACAGGCGTTTCGCCAACCAAGTTGCCATCATCTGGGGATGATTAAAACTCAGTTCTAATCATCTCTAGACTTGTTTCACCATAAGTATCCAAACCAGAGAATTAGTTGAGCTACAATAAGTAAAATATCCACAAAGTTTTGAAGAAACCTGGAGTATAATAGATTTACCTGGATCAGGAAGGCAAAGAACGGTATAGATAGGCGAAAATGACGGTCAAAATGTGCCGTTACTAAAAATCCTCACTCATCCATTAGATCTATCTCAGCCAACTTCAACTTACTGAGTCCTCAATTCACAGAACTCTGAAGTTTCAGAAGTAGCATCCTCAAAAGTTAACGTCTTAGAAGAACAGATGCTATAGACAGAAAATTAGAGCTTTCCGAGGAAGAAGATACAAATTAGAAATGTATTTGAAAAACGACCCAACTTAAAAAATCATATAGTTTTCACTGATGAAGCAACTTTTTGCTTAAACGTAACCGTGAAGAGGCAAAATGCTAGGTTTTGGAGCTCAAAAATCCTCACTGGATGCAAGAAAAACATTCACAACGGTCGCAAAAACTGATTTTTGGGCCTGGAATAGAGGAAAATCGCATACTGGGACCTTATTACTTGAGGGCATTTTGACACTCGACATTTATATAAATTTCTTTCGTTTCGAGCTGATTCCACCCCTGTAGTTAATTTTTCCTAACCATAATGAGCACGATATGCCTGCTGGTGATGTCTAGCTCCAAAAATATGACGATGCCCCTTCACATGTTTGGCTCGTAAGAAATTACAATAATGAAGTTTTCCCAAATCGGTGGATAGGCAGAAGAAGGCCGTTTGAATACCCACCACGCTTCCCTGACTTAACTCCACTAGATTTTTGTGGGGTTATCTAAAATCCAAGGTGTATGTAGACACCACACTATCAAAGGATTGAAAGATAGTGTCAGGGAAATGCGAAACTTATAACATTTGTTATAATAAATTAAAAGGTAGTACCTACTAGTACAATAACTATTGTTTTCATTTAATACCTTCTTACACAATTTTTTATATTTCTTAACTGTTATGACAAAAAAAGTAGGTATAATTTTATATCACTGATAAATAGATAAATATCGCTTTTAGTGTGGCAAATTGTATTTTTCGCTGAGCAAAATTGGATTTAGTAAACATATCTTTTAATATAATCAGATTTGAAATATCTCTAATAGTAAAATAAGACCTTAAACTAGTTGTGAAAATTAAATACTTATTTATACAAACGCTAAACGATTATATTCTCATAATCATAACATAATTAACATCCAAGGACCTTAAACAAATACAAAACCAAATTATAAACCCCAAACTACCGACGCGCTCATCCAAGAGATAAATTATCTTACTCCCCGCTTCAACCGACAAAGGGAAGGAGGCGGGGGCCGTGTTAAGCCGAGTAAAGACTATAAAGTTACACGATATTAAAACGATATTTATTATCTTTATCTGCGAGCATATTAGGCGCGTCGACATGAGTAATAACAATCATAATTCCCAGCACGCGCCGGCGGCTCTGCTGCGTTGGGGATTGCACCACGCCGAGGCAGATAACAACCGTTTAGGCCTCAGTCGGAGGGTGCCCTAGTCTGGTCCCTGCTGCATGGCAAGCAGGCGAAGTCCTGGTTTCAAACTCTCATATTATTTTCGGCGTTGTAAATTAGTATAACATAATAACATAAAATGTAATGTAATGTAATGTAATATAATAGATTTCTTCACTGATAGGAACCAACTTTATTACACTCGTGGTAATTGGAAACGACTCACCTAAAACTATAGTCATTTTTGTACGGTTGTATTTTCTAAACGCTTTTACCAATTTGACTATTTTTTTTTTATTTCATTAAGCCATTATTGGAGTGTAATGTAGAGTAGGTCAATTGTCAAGTAACACGGTTAAGGAATATCTACAGGGTGATGTGTAAGAACATGTTTTTTACCAAAATATAAGCAGATATCTGGGAAGCAGGCAAAGTGGGGAAATAATTTTTATTGTGTCAAAAAATAGTTTTATTTATGCTAAAAAAATGTTTTTTTGAAAATCCTTTCTATCTAGATTGGTTTCCAAATTATAGCAGTTTTTGTAAACCATTGCATTTGTGACTGATCACAGGTGCCGATTTTTTAAAATAAAACAAATTGGCTTTGAAATGAAAATCGATCCTGTCACCTATCAGGATGATGTTATGAAATTATAAGAGCTCGTGGAGGCCCCACCAGATATTCCTATTTGCCTACAGTCCTATTTTTTTTTTGTAACACTTCTAGTTCATGTTTTTTGATTTTATTAATAAATAAGAACTTAAATTTTGTATATGATTTTTTAATTATAATCAGATTATTGCTAGGTGACAAGTGACAGGATCGATTTTTATTTCAAAGCCAACTTATTTTATTTTAAAAAATCGGCACGTGATCAGTCACAAATAATGCAATGGTTTACAAAAACCGTTATAATTTGGAAACCAATCTAGATAGAAAGGATTTTCAAAAAACATTTTTTTTAGCACAAACAAAACTATCTTTTGACACAATAAAATTTATTTCCCCACTTTACGTGCATGCCAGATACTTGCTTACATTTCAGTAAAAAGACACGTTCCTACACATCATCCTGTACATATTCTATAACCGTGTTATATGACAATTGACCTACCCTACATTAAAACCCAAGACTGGCTTAATGAAATAAAAAAAATGGGGTCAAATTGATTAAACCGTTTAGAAAATATAACCGTACAAAAATGACTATAGTTTTAGGAGAGTCGTTTCCAATTTCCACGAGTGTATATGAGATTTTTTATTCTAGAAAAAAATGTCAAAGAAAATTTGTATTCACATTAAGACATGAGATCGACTTAGGAACGACTTAGTTCGTAGGCTCTAACCACCATTCAGTGCTGGAATGAGGAAAACCTGGAAAACATCGGCTCGCCTAAGATACAATGAATTTTCAGTTTTTTGTTTCTATCTTTTGAAAATACTGTTTATAATATTTTTTGTTGATTTTATTCCCTTTTTTGTCTAAATTACAATTTGTGAATATTTTTCTGCAATTTTCACACAATATCATCCAAATTTTCCAAGAAAAAAATTGCAGAAAGTTACATGAAACATAATGCAACGAAAATGTTTCTGTAAGTCAAATTTAACTTAAAAATGAAGCAGTAGCTCGATTTTTATTTCATTTTATGGAATTCCAAGATTAATATCAAAATATTAACTATATGAATATTTTATAAATTGGTAAAGAACTTGGTTTGCAATTTTCGAGACTCTAGAAGTGCACACTATGGAGGGTTCTGTTACACCAAAGGCCAGAATTCCTGCTTTATTTGAAGCCCTTATCCAGTTGATCGTCCAAGGTATTAGAATATTGAGGCATGTTTTCTATCTACATTTTTTACTTATTTATTTCCGTTCATGAACTCTTAGAACACCTCCCCTACACCCACAGAAAATAGGAGCCTATAGTCGTCTAAAAAGTTTTGATGCATATACAAACAACCCCATGCATTGTTGTCACACTTAATTCTCAAAGCAGGAGAGCAGGAAAAATAGAGTAACTCAGGTCTGGGTCCCAGGCCATTCTGGCCATGAAGGGAATGAGGTAGCCGACTCTCTAGCTAGAGAGGGTGCTGCTTCTGAATTTGTCGGACCAGAACCGGTGCTTGGCATATCCTCGAGTACTGCCAAAACAACGCTCTTGATCTGGGCTCAGGGGCAAATCCTCCAGTACTGGCAGGAACTACCACGATTAGTTCATTCGAAGACGTTTATAATAAACCCTTCAAAAACAAGAACTAAAAAACTTCTAGAGTTAAGCAGGTTTCACCTACGAACTCTAATTGGCCTATACACGGGTCACTGCCGTTTAAAATATCATCTGTGCAAATTCGGCCTAGCAGAAAATGCTGCGTGCCGCCTGTGCTTAGAAGATGATGAAACGACAGAACACATATTGTGCACCTGCCCCGCTGGGGAAAGGATCAGATACTTATTATTTGGCAAAGGACAACTTCTGCCAGAGGATCTGAATAAGTTCTCACCCAATAAGGTGATCAGCTACATTAAGAAGCTGGACCTGTTGGGTGAAATATAAGTAGGTGTGAGCCACAATAGACCACATGGTCGCGGTGGAGAGTCTGGTTTTCGGCCCACTCACTTTTGAACCTAACCTAACCTAATTCTCAAAATTCTCCATCTAAAACTGAACGACTTTTCTTAAAAGGTGACAACGCCGCCCAACATGCTGGGAGCAGATAGAACTTGTCTCTGTTCTACTCATTGAAAATACTTCCTGTCTCTTACCGGTCTCCTGCACCACCTGAGTTGAGTTCAGGCGTGTATCGCAGGGTTTAGGTACTTCGTGCGCATTTGTTATCCGTGCTTTTGTGCTTTCTACCATTTACTTATAGCTTGAAATACAGTTCGATGTGATTGTAATATTAATATAGTATTCTACATTGGTTAGGTGCAATTAATTGTAAGTGACATAGTGGAATTTGGTAGTGTAAATGCGCGCATATGGCCAGCAGCGACCATGCTACAATTTTCAGTCATTGTATTATTAAAAGTTTTCAGATCAACTATAAATGGGAATAAGTCGTGGTAGGCTCTTAGTTGTGTTATTAATTTTCATGGACACAATGACTACACACGTAGCTGAAGCTTAAGGACGAGTTAAATATTAACCCTGAATACACGCAGGATCGCACTAACGGAGGATTTTCAGCATTTATTCATGGCAAGCGCATTACGGCGTATCTGCTACCCCTGTGAGTTACACTCATCAAGGATTATAACAACGAGATCGCTTTGCATATCTCGACAACGATTATCCTCGACTCCCATCTTGTTTATATCCGCCGCCTGCCAGCGTTGGAGCATTATTCTTTCAAGACTGGAGGCCGTTTTGATCTGGAATATATTTCGACATAATATACACTTATATTTAGTTGGTTTTTCACTGCATTAGTCGCATCTTTTAACATAAAACTGAGTAACAACTATTTGCCTATCAAAAGCCAATATAGGCCAATTCTAATAGGTTTGATTAAAGAAATAATAATTCCTATATAAACTGCAACTACTAAAGGTTTTTGTGGCGTATGTCGTGGACGTATATAGTAGATAACTATAGAAGACACTAAAAGTAACATGAACATGAACATGAACTTGAACACTATATTGGAATTTGCCCAATCCAAAATCTTTTACTGATTACCGTTTGCAGAAATCATCTACCATACTTAAAGTTCAATCAGGAGTCTGAATGACCACGGAAAATAGCTTTTCTCTATCATAATCCCATGGATATATTGATGATTGCATCATTAACTAGATTGATGACTTGTGATATGACCGTTAGCAGTTGCTAAAGACATATTTCCTTCCAGAAGTATCACTATCTCCAAAAGCAGTAAAAAAGAAGACAGAAGAATAATAATAGCTTATTCTGAAAGATATTCAGATGTCCACGTGAATAGAAAAGTTCTCCCATATAATAAAGAAACACTGTAATCTTTGATGTAAAAGAATTGATACATTATCTTAAGAAACGGTATTATATTACGGTATAACTTAATTATATTAATTTTTATATAGCAGTAAGCCACAAACACTTCCGTTTCCTTCTCGAGAAACGTCACTTTGCATCAACCTCAAAAGATGTCTCTTTTCATACACATGTATACATGTGGTGTAACAACTTATGAAGTAAATAATCAGCAGCAGATTTTTTGTTTGAAGAAGAGTTACCTCCTTAATTTTCGTTAAGTCAGACCATTGCCGGTGATTACAAATGCAGCCAATATTCCAACAGGAAAGGAAAAATAATTTGTTTCATCTCAGAGCGCGGATACGGAAAGCCGTAGCAGCGAAAGCAGCCTGGATGCGGAGCGGGAGAATGAAAAGCGATAGTCCAGATTATTAATGTGAGGCATTCATTTACGGGAGCGCCAGGTTTGGTTTCTTAAACGGGGAACTTTTCCCTCAGTACGTATATTTATAAGTCTCCTCCCCGATCTGCGTCCAAAACGAAGAGAAAGAAATAGGTGATGTGGAGACTTATGGGACGTTCGATAAGATTCATTTTGGGCCGCTGCTCGCTCGCTCGCTTCAGCTTAAATGGCCAGTGAGGTGTTTTTATAACCGGTCCACCTCGGCCCGCTCGATTTATTGCGCCCGATGAAGTGAAATAAAGTACTCCGCAGGATCAGGATGGCGGGGGCTTTTCGGATATATAGAATTAACCCAACAAAAAGTAGGATGGGTACGTCGCGTCGCTGCAAATTGTCAAAAATATTAATATGTTTACAGTGTCATGTGAAAAGAATTGGTTTTAAACCAAGGACTTGGGGATAACTAACATATCTCCAATGTGTCTGTCTGTCTACTGTCTGCGTTCCCGCGTCCTGTCCCGGATATTCTAATGGATGGTTTGATAATCTGAAACCATGTTTTACGGGAAGGGTTGTGAAAGTGAGTGAAGGTTTTTTCACAAAATAAACTTCAGTAAACATATAAAATATGTCAAAGAGTTTTCGAAAAAGTATGATAACTATACAGGGTTATTCAGAACCTATCCATAATCAAATTTGGGGATGTTCAACATACATGTACAAATGTGGTAGTGCAAAAAAATTTTTTTTGGCGGGGTCTTAAAACTATTTAAAAATTTTTCATTGCACGCCGCTGGATACTGGTCCACTGTAATGGAGTGACCTTGGGACTGACAATGCAAACTGGCTAGCACAAAAAAACTTCGGAAGTTCTTTATTCGGTCGATTTTAACCAGGCGTTTCAGGCAAAAACGTGTTTACTTTTTTTATCACATTCTTAGGAATGTGGTAGAAAAGTGTCAGATGTGTTGAAGTACAGTTGCCCAGCTACGTAGTCCTTTATAATGGTATAACTTTAAACATTGTTTACGGGAAATCCTTATACTAATGTAAAAATTTTTTTGGTGATATCGATTTCTTATTTAAGGATGCACATATCCTCAAAGTTTTAGAGATGAGTTCTGAATAACCCTGTATATCAATATTACAAATTGAAAAATGTTTTTAAGCCTATACGAGGTGTCTCGTGACTGTATATTTACCTTGTTAACTAAAATGATTCTTAATATCTTTGTCTAAACAAAAAAATTGAGAGATGCAAGATTTTAAAAAGTTTTAATATTTGCCGTGAAGTAAAACATTCGGATTTGAATTTAAGTATAGACATAGTAACAACAATTAAAATGTGATACGCATAAAATGTGTTCGAGTTATCTTGTTACATTTTAACAATGTCAAATACGAAATATTTCCGACACTAGAATAGTTACAGAATATGTGAATGGAACATGGAATAATTGATCTATAAACCAAAGAAGTTATCTTGAACTGCCATATGTGGATCACATTTCGTGAGCTCATTGAAGTCTCTTTCAACCCGACCAAGACAAAAACTACTCCAATAATACAGCGATAATTTAGGAAATCTGTTCAAATGTTTTGTCTTACTTTTCATCCTAATGAATTCAGATAAATGATATACTGCTGTTGAAGGCTATAGTGATGACTTGGAGAGGAAAGTCTTATTCATATAAAGTCTTCAATCAATCTAGCTAAAGAAAAGTATATAGAATGGTATTGATTTTGCACCAAACCCAAATGAAAACATATAAATAAAATCTATACTACATCCTTATAGCTATGTTACATTGAAAAAAAAATCGATGTCCTTAGCTACTTCATCATCGTATTGGACAAATCCTTCTTTGATTTAAGCTATTTCAACTGTTATAACTTTTTTATGTGAAATAATTCCATGGCGATAAAAACCGTTAGCATGCTTCACTCTTACGCTGCGAGATATTATCTGCAATATCCCTTATGGGTGCCTTCGTTGCTTATTGGAGCTGAACCAGGCGCGCAATTATCTATAATTTCAGCGAAACAACGATTCTATTAATAGTAGGCGTAGTATTATATCCACCGCGTTATCCAATAAGATATCTTTCGCGGAAGGAAACTGTCAATCTCCCAGTGAAATCGTGATGCGCAATTTGCCGCGATATCGTGCCGTCGAACTGACAGAGTAATTGTGAGCCCTTTCGACTTTATTTTGATTTTTCTAGCGGAAGACCATAATTTACGCACAGCCGTGTAAAATTCGCCTCGGTGTGAAAGGATAATGCTAGCCCGGTCGACGGAGCACGAGATGCATCCTTTGGTAAGGCGAACTTTCATAAGTCGCCTTTGTTAGGAGTTGTACAACCAGCAATTAAGACAATGGGATATAGACAATCGATTGGCACGTCTGGCAAGTGATGCACAATGGCAGGAAAGCTGGAAGTGGAGGGCGGGTATAGCATAAGGGACGTGGGGAAATTTCTTGTGTGTGTCTGGGCAGTGCATTTATACAAATTATACTTACGTTGGTAGGCCCTAACCACCATTAAAGGTAATGAGGTAAACCTCATTAGTTAGGGGGGACAGTCAAACATCAACTGATTTTAATCGCTGACATTATTGTTACGCCGTGGGTGCACAAGGGGGTAACTTAGAAGTAAAACACTTGCTTTATTATAAAAAACTATTTAATTATAAAAAGGTGATTATTGGCTTGCAATAAAATTAGTGAAATTTTAGTTTAATTTACTGGTGTGGTTGACAAAGTAGTGAAGGTAGAAGAAGTAATCATACAGTCACTATAAAGTCCTACTTACATCTTTCCAGACTTTGGAGGCACTTTGGGGAGATGGTCACTCTTAGACAGCCAGCACAGAACTGCCCTGCCCGGTTTATGACCCTGTTTGGTTAGGAACCAATTGTTCCGCAATTTTTCCTGACTCTACAGTTTTGCCAGTTCATTGGCATTGGACTTTAACTTTCGTCGGCAATTATTGCAGTCGCAGCAAATCAGCAATTTAGGAATTAATTGATTTTATTTTTATATTTGCTATACAGGGTGACATTTTATTATGAATAAAATTACCAATTTTAAAGTATTGAATTATTGATAAGCTACTTAATTTCTTATTTCATTTTTACTGTTGTGACATTATCACCAAGCTGACATTCTTCCCATCCTGGGCCATTTCCAGGATGGTTGCCAACCCAACCCTGCGAACAAGCCTTGATCTACGAGTAAACAATTTAATTAAAAATTGTTTGGTAGAAGGAGGATTCGAACCCACCTGGTGTCAAAGTAAATACCCAACAATTTACAATGCGATGTGGAATCCCAAGGATCGCAACTAAATTTTAGCCTTCGATTTCAATTTTAATTTATTACAGGTCAACCAGTCTTCGGCAAAAGTCAGTCTGTCATTGCCCAAAGCTTCTGCTCCATTTTTATTGTTAATTGTTCTTTTACATAAAAATAGTGACTTCGTACACCCACTATAGAATCTACATTTGGTAATTTATTATATAAATTCTGCTTGGATACTGTTTCTAACAGTTACTGAAATTTCATTTCACCAAATTCAGTGGACATGGCAAGCAATATACTTTATCGAGGTAAACTTTCTAGAAATTTTGTATTTTGATATGAATAGGACAAAGATCCGGGTTGACGTGACAATTTATAACAGTTATCTCAATATAACTACGACAACATCGAAGTTAATACACAGCTATATATCAAGAAGCTTATACCTGTCACCATAAATAATTTCAGATCCCCTCCAACATTTCTTACCCCCCTCTGCTAACCTCAGAGGCGCCGTTCAAAATTTGAATTCCAACGTTCCTTCTCTAGTTTTAAACTGTGAATATTTTGTTTGTAATAGTGTGGAGGTAGACAAGGAGACGATAATAAAGGACACCAACATAAATATTGAGTAATGTCTTTCATTTTATTTATTTAATAGCTTATAGGCCTCGTTTTGCAGTGATATTACTGCTACATAGTCAAAAATTTGTTTGTAATTATCTTCATCTTTGTAATTTAATATATTCTAAAGATCAGGTGTGCCCAAACTTCTGCATTACTCAAAATAAGGGTATTCTTTGGGGTATTTTTTATGGTCAAAATCCCGAGCAAGTAGTTAAAATTCAGAATGCGGTCGAGCAAAATTTACATTTGCTTGTTATTAGCCATATCCCGGAGTGCAGTTACGGGGAGAATTAGCATATTCGAGGATGAACCGGAGCCGCGGCGCGTGAGGGTGGGAATCCGGCGGAATCCGGAGGAGGCATCAGGTATCATCGCAGAGCATCGAAAGATTCGCACCAATCAGCGAGGCTCGCGGCCGACATTCTCGTCACGTTTCGCTCTGTACGATATTACATTCGCGAAGGAAAAATTAACATCACTCGTTTTATGACTGCTTAAAATTCAAGCGGGACGACCTGTCGAACTAAGAAAGGTGGCGAAAGCAATATAGGCGAGCGGCGAACACCAAAAATAAAACACATAAGCGTCGTACTTTCGTATTTCGTTACCATAGGACCCTTTTTTGTATAAAATACTTGTCTGCCATCTAAGCTAATGGTTCTATCAATGACTAGCATTTAGCTGCAAATATGACAATCCTTACTTAAAAAAATTGTTAACAGTAATAACGTTATTTCAACTTGTCCAAGAACTACCACTAAAACCTGTAACAGCAAAGTATATTATTGACCTGCTACAGATATATTGTTGTATATGTATAATGTAGTCAAATAAACTAAATTAAACATACCAAAATGCCAATTTGGATTTATTTGGCAATTTAAATATGCCTCACAATAATTTTGTGATATTTATATCGTTGCTTGAAATTTTATTTCAGTTAAACATTGAAAATATTGTTTTACGTAACAAGGTTAACATCATATATGAAACATAATTATAAGGGCGCAGATCATCCTATCCTGTGATCCTATGAAATAAGACGCGACTCCATTAAGCGAGTACAGTATTATAACTGAATACTACTCTTCACCGCTCGCCGGTGGAGCTCTGTACTGTCTACCTATATTAATGGAGTAAAATCGTCGGTCTAACTCTGTTATGTCTATGGATAGACATCTACAGAGGCACCAGCACAGACTACCCAGTCTGTGGGTGCTAGTATTCGCGCTATAAGCTTGAGCGCGCAGTAATACTTCACTCCGATAAACGCGAGCGCTATTTAAAAATTCGATAATTCAAAAACTGGTTACAGATATCAACCCAAACTTGTTTTTTACCTTTTTCAATATCTAGGCTACATTTCGTTTGCTGCATGTAGGTACATACAAATTTTGAATATTTCACATAGCTAACCGCATATCGAAGTTTGTTATGCATAATTTTAGAAATTTTTATTTTACGTCATTTTGCTAATATACAAGTGTACTACCAAAAAAAACGTTTATACCATTCGAAGCGCTTAGGTTGTATGATTAAATGGTTAAAATTTCGTTTTCTCCACTATTTGAATTGCTTCACTCGATCATCCCCTGTATAACATCTGTCTTTTGACCTTGAACGAAAATTATTAACTTAGTAAAGAGTTGACATAAAAGTTCGACATCCACAACCAGCACCCGAACCTACAGCCTAAAATTATTGTGGATCCCCTCCGTTTCCCGCCAACTTTTAATTTAGCCGCCTCCATATGCAAATCACGCGTGCCCTTCTGCCAGATCGGTTATTCCGGAGCCGCGACGCCGATGCTGGAATCGATGGGTCGGAATGGGGGCTGATGGAGTCGGGCGCCGACGGCACCTGGGCCCCGCAGCAATACCATAAAACAGAAGTAATTCATTTCTATAGCACGCACCCGGGATCTTATTACTATTCAATGATGCTGCATCCGCCGCAACGTTATGGCCCGTTCCAGAGTTGGGAGGCGGCTTCGTCTTATCGCTGGCTGCTGAGTGCTCTGGAGGAAATTCATAGCTTTCTATAACGTACGAGGGGGTTGAATTTTATTCCCAAGCTATACTTTTCGATTTGGGGAGATGCCTCTGTCTCCCGAACTGAACTGTTCGTGCTATTGTAGTCTGTCTGCACTGCGAGAAAATATTCCGCTCTATATTCTAAATTAAGCAATATTGAATGAAGACAACTTAGTCAGAAAATAACATCCATTATATAAGGATCAGTTAACCAAATCAATAACTGGACCAGAAGATGGCGTATCAAGCTGAATGAAACCAAATCAGTGCAGATTAATTTCACAAATAAAAGAGAACAACAAATACCTATTAACATGAACAATGCCCAGATTCCATATGCAAACTCAGCAAAATATCTAGGCATCACGTTAGACGCAAGACTTCGCTGGAAAGTCCATGTTAAAAAGAAAAGAGAAGAGCTAGACATCAGACATAAGAAAATGAACTGGCTACTTGGTAGACACTCTTGCTTATCAACTTACAACAAAATACTGTTGTATAAACAAATTCTCAAGCCAGTATGGACCTATGGAATACAGCTCTGGGGCTGTGCCAGTAAGAGTAATATATTAATCATTCAAAGATTTCAGAACAAAGTACTGCGGAACATCGTCAAAGCACCTTGGTACATCAGAAACAGCGACCTTCATCGAGATCTTCAGATGGACACTGTAGAGCAGACAATTACTAAATTTGCAAGGAATCACGAATAACGACTCCATCAACATGTGAACATCGAGGCCATCCAGCTCCTCGACAACACTAACATAGTAAGAAGGCTCAAGAGGGTTAAGCCCTTTGAGTTCGTGAACTGAGTATATCAGTAAAAAGCAGAGTATTGTGCGGTTAGTGTTACACGTTAGTGTTATTAAGTTACCAGACTCTAAGGTACACTAGTGAGTAAGACCTTAGCTCTAAGATTTTCAAGTTTAGTTAAATTAGGATAGAACCAAATTACTCATTGATCTCACTTTGATCAGATTATAATATCAGCAAAATACCCTTCAAGGGGTATTTTCTCTATATATATATATATATATATATATATATATATATAAAATTATATAAGGTCTATTTGTAATAGTAGGCTAGTACAGTCTAGCTGTCCATTCAAATAATTTCTGGAAATTCATAAGAAATAAACACTTTTTTGAGAATTTTTAGAGAAAAGTTTAATAGCAATCAAGCACAATGAATTCCAGTCCAAGACAGTTTGGAGGACAAATGGAGGAAAACGAAAGTTTCTGTACGCAAAACATACTGGTTAGGAAATGTTGACCTTTTACCGAGGAATACGATGTATTCTGTCACACCAGTGCACGGGTGTACATCTAGGATAGTACTTATATAACGAAAATTTTGTAAATTTCAACATAGTATATATTTCATGTATGTTTCAAGCAATATATAAGTCACAAAATCGATATATGTATGGAACGGAAACGCTTAAATTTAGGCTTTCTGGTGTGTGATTTGATAGAGGTAAATACTGCTTTGTATCTTCATTTTTAGTGCCACTTTGAAGTTTTAATAACTAATATATTATTACTTGCAATTATGTACTTGTTGAGACAGAATTAATCAGTAGTACCTTACTTAGTTATAGATTTATATTTCAGTTCAGGTGGAAATTTGGATTCTTTTGCGAATCTCAAAGCCACATGGTTGGCGGCGTTCTTTTTTAGTTAAGATTTAATCAAAGGTTTAATGATTAGTAACTTTTATCAATAATTTTACATTGAACTGCATTAGAGTCATTTAACTAATTTTGAATTTTGGTCTTTTAGACTAGCTTGTTGCCTGAACACTGTAATAAAATTATAAATTGGCTACAATTTATAATTCCCTATTAATTATAATTATTTTACCACTATTTATTTATACAGTTGAATACAAAATTATCCTGGCGTCCTCAAGGTGATATAAAATGTAATAATAAGTATAAAGCTCGAATCTGCCCCTAAACCCTGAGCTCAGCCACAGCTAATGTCATAGAATCTGAATTAATTAAACTCAATAAAATATTAAAGAAGATTAATTTCGTATATGTGATTTCTTTTGACCTAGAGGTATAAAAAACAATGAAGTAGATGTTCCAAATATTACTCCGAAGCGTGTTCATTAAAAGTACAGGAAAGACTGGGTAAGTGGGAGAACCTAGAGAGGCAGAGAGCCCGGGCCACCTTGACAGTGGAGGTTTAGATAACGTCACGAATAAAAACCAATTTGGCGGAATGACCCCGGGGGCCGTTTGTCTCAATCAAGGCTTAGCAGTGTCTTGTGACGCGACCCATGCACTGCCCGATGTGAAATAATGAGAGTAATTAATTCAATTAACCGTTAATTAATGGGCCGACGTTTGGTCCGATGTAATGGACTTTTGAGCCTGCAATCAATATTTTCCAAGACTTGCTGTATTACTCTGCAATACCTCCGGATAACTGGGGGGACGTCAACCCTCTTTGATCATCATTTCCTTCTTTCATTGTGTACAACATCAATTGGTAAAATAATAAAGAGTCAACCGAAAAAGGAGTTTCAAAGTCTTCCTATTAGTTCATAGAAAGATTTTTCCAAAATTGTACGGAAAATTATAAAATATTTACTTTCAATAGTAGCTGGTAGCAATTTAGTATTCATATCATAGGCATGAAGGCTAAGCAACATTTCTCGCGATTAGTATTTGGATGGGTGACCGTTCAGGAACGGCCCATGATGCCTACACAAACTTAGCCGAGGTTTTTGTAGAAGATGTCATGTCATCACTCGGATAAGATGTAAAGCTGGAGGTTCCTTGTCTCGCTCGCGTTTAATTCAAGACTAAATGAAGAAGAATGTAGATGTAATGCTCATAAGCTCATACATAAAAATACAAACATTTATCACCTTGTATACACAATGGTAAAATTTGTTTGCTACAAATTATAAATGGTGTATGGTATGTATTTTGAGAACATTTCTTTATACTTTGAAAAGCAAAGTCTATGTAAATAAATTTATATCTAGTTACCTTCCGTAAACGAAATATTAATAAAGTAGATACTCGAAGCGGATAGTTCTTTATGAAACATCGTGAAGCTGTTCCAAGAAATATATAGAAAACACTCTAAATTACTAGTATTTCGGCTTATTAGGCCTTTTTCAATAGAGTAATGTCTATTACTAAATGTTTCCAAGCGCGTTTTCGTTATTTATTTGCTTACGAGCACCTACCCCCGATTGATCCTACCATCTGATAAAGCCCGAGTTTTTAGTACCTTTTCTAAGGACGAAAATGTAAAATCTATCTGATAATTCGCAGGACAAGGATTTATAATTAAAGATTTTTTAATTTCTAATTGCTCTAACAGATCTAAGCGCTTTCCTTTCTTTTCACGATGCAGTACCTTTACATTTTTCTGATCTATAAAATGATTGTTTTCTATACAATCAGTCGAAAATCCTGAACTTTTTGCGTTATTTAATATGGATTTTTTATGTTCTTTTACTCTAGTTTCAATACTTCTACCGGTTTGACCCACATACACGGCATTACAATCCGCGATGTTAATTTGGTATACCCCCGATTGTTTTAATGTATTAACCCTTTCTTTGTTTTTTATCAAAATCCTCCCAATAGTACGCTTGTTGACACTAATATTAATTTAATTGAACGATTTATTACGAAACGATACGAAATATTAATTTAACTTAATAATCATATTTGTTAAACAGAAGTTCAATGCTTGCATGGATTGCGAAATCTGTGATTTTTTTTTATATCTGAATACAATACACACAAGTGTTAAACCTATACAATATTCCCCCATTGTCTTACATATTGTATTAGGCATTTCCCCCATGCCTAATACAATATTTTTCTCGGTAGTTTTCATTACTGTTATATTAATTTTAATAGTTTTAATACCATGATTACCTCCTTATTAATTGCTAATCATCATTTGAAAAATAATCTCTTCTTAGAGTTGAATGTGCCCTGAAGGCATATCTGTTTCCAAGGGGATCTTCATTTACTTGAGGGTAAGGGTATAATTATCTAGTTACCTATATTACTTATCTTAATGCGAGAAGCGAGGCCTATAGCAGGAGTTCTGGAACGTATATAAGATACAAAGAGCCCCTTTACTGCGAATTTATGCAAATTAACTGTATAATATTCGGTGCATAAATTAACCATTTCATTTAAGAAGCGGTAGCAGAGAGGCAACACGGTTCAGGTCTGTTTTGCAAGTTTGCTGAAAATCAGTGAAATATAAATCCAAATTGTTAACATGTGAAGGGAAAGCTTTCTCTTAATTTAAAAATTATGCCAATACTCGATTATACCAATACTGGTTAAGATGTTGCGGAGTTTTTGCTCCTCTTTGGTGTAGCTGAGTTAAGATATTACGGCGCGCTCAAGCTTATAGCGCGAATACTGGTGGCTCTATAGATGTCTACCCCTAGGAAGAGGCGAGTTAGATCGGAGATTTTACTCCAGTAGTATAGATAGCGCAGCGCTCGACCGGCGAACGGCGTGGAGAGTAGTGTTCAGTTATAATACCGTACTCGCTTAATGAAGTAGCGGACGACTGGCACATTTATAAATATGTTTCATATTTTATGTTATCATTTCCAACGTCTCCCATGGTTGTAAGGATTGCGAAATCTGTGAATTTTTCCATTAAACTTCTCATACATTCATTTACTTTTTATTATTGTTATATTTCTTTAATAATGTTTTTTGTTATCATCATATTTTTGTTCCGATCCAGTGCTTATATAATATTTTTTGCTTATTTTTGCCTAGTAATATGTTCTTAAAGTTGGTCGACATATTTTTTAAAGACCCTATATGGAATATATAGTTTCTGAGGCTTAACTTTTTAATAAGAAGTTCAAATGATACAAAATAAGTGAACATGAATGAAACGTGGAAATAAAATTTCTATTTTGTTTGAACCACCCAATAAAACGCTTATTTTTCTTTATTAATTATACATACAGGGTGACCCATTAAGAATGGAAACACTCGCGTACAAAATTAGTTTATGGACCGATTTGAACCGGATTTTTTTTTAAAGATAGATCTCCAAAAGCTCTATGTTGATGCAAAATTTGAAGACGAAATTTTGATTTTCAAGGCCTACTACGAATTTTATTTTAAGTGAAAAGTAGCAAAATTTTGTTAGCGATTTTTTTTATAAAAAATCTGACTACACCACTGGATTTAGAAGCCCCTCGAATGCATTTGTACCAATTTTTGTGAAAAAAAGTTTGTTCCTAAAAAAGTTCTGAAAATATCGTCATCACCAGTGTTTGCCTTTGTCGGTGAACCTATTCTTTTATAAAAATCGAATATAACCCAAAGAGAAACAAAATTAAACAACTTAAACGCTGGTGTAATTATTAATAAGAACCATAAAAACCAGTATACACAAAATAACCAACAATTACTCTAATATAAACAACAATTGATAGGTAAGTTCGTCAAATTATTATTATTTCGTGGTTATTATGCCAAAACTTATAATATTACCTTCTTAGATAAAAAATAACTACATTATAATTTTTTATTCAAAAAATGTGGTTCAATTTGACAGACTCCTTTTTCATTTTTAAAAATGTAATTTTCTAATCATTACTTTTTTTATCAATTGTTGTTTATATTAGAGTTATTGTTGGTTATTTTGTGTATACTGGTTTTTATGGTTCTTATTAATAATTACACCAGTGTTTAAGTTGTTTAATTTTGTTTCTCTTTGGGTTCTATTCGATTTTTATAAAAGAATAGGTTCACCGACAAAGGCAAACACTAGTAATGCCGATATTGTCATAACTTTTTTAGGAACAAACTTTTTTTCGCAAAAATTGGTACAAATGCATTCGAGGGGCTCCTAAATCCAATGGTGTAGTCAGATTTTTTATAAAAAAAATCGATAACAAAATTTTGCTACTTTTCACTTAAAAAAAATTCGTAGTAGGCCTTGAAAATCAAAATTTCGTCTTCAAATTTTGTATCAACATAAAGATTTTGGAGATCTATCTTTTAAAAAAAATCCGGTTTAAATCGGTCCATAAACAACTTTTGTACGCGAGTGTTTCCATTCTTAATGGGTCACCCTGTATGTAATCCAATTCGTTTCATTCTTAATCTTGAATTATTATTATAAGAATAAATAATATCACGCCTCACTATGTTTTTCTATTAACAGTTGCATATTTCGTGGTGTATCTATTCAATTTTCCAACATTTTCCAGTCCCGTAAATCAAACGGACTCAATTAAAGGCAAAAAGTTCCTTTAAAGCCGGCCGAGCGTTTTTCGGCGTATCTTCGGTTTTTGCGTGGCCCGCTGCCAGGGCCTCTGGCAACCCCAGCAGCTTTTTTCTGGGGTGTAATGAGGACGAGTGGCGCGGTCGTACCTGTTGCAGTCCTGCCAACCACCGGATGTTTATCGTCGCCATCAGTGTCGAGTTAACTTGAGCATACATTCAACTTACCCCACTGATTCTCCCTGGGCGTGAGTTCCGCTTCCTTAATTGTGATTTTTAACTGGATTGCCGGTTTTTAGATTTGTCCTGAACGTTGAGTCAACTGATGGTGTTTTTTATCCGATTATTTGGTGGAATGTTCGAAATACCTGTATTTAGTATTGGTGATTCCAAAAATGAATGCGCCCTCTGCATGAAAATATTTGAACCTACTTAAAAGGTAATTTTTGGAGGCTTATTGTTTATATAACGAGAATAACACGTATTTGGGTTTGTTTAACGTAATAATTTAGTGGTGCTTGTGATTTTTTGGCATTACAAAATTAAAAACGACGTGGTTAGTATTTGTACATCTTTATTTTTACATTTTAAAATGGCATTCAAAAGAAATCAGCACAACACGAACTGCCATGTTTATATGGTGTCATTCCACAAAATGGGTCAATAGAATTGTTTAAGATTGAAGATAGGTAGATGTTTGGTCCTAGTATAAGAAAATGCTTCTCATTCATTTCTCCAAAAGGCATGTAACAGTTTAATAACAGGGAAAACGTTTATTTACACCAGATAATCACTTTGTTGCAGTATGTCTAAACTTTTCTATTATTAGTCTTATAAAAGCAAAATATATTTTAATTTAAACATTATTTAACAAAAAACAAGCACGAATATGGTATCACCATACAGTTTATCACACATTAGTCAAAAATGTAAGTAAACAAAAACTAGGGTACCTGTTTCAACCCAAAAAATTCATATAACTAACAATGAAGCACTTATAGGACGTTTGACTGCTTTTACCACTCTTTTTATCCTTTATTCCACCCTAACTAGCACATGAGGTCACTATATTTATGGCAGTTGAATGCTAACTAAATTGCTAGATGATGTGATATGAAATGCAAAATTTTTACTCGTTTTCCTCCATATTTGTTTACAATTTGAAGCGCCCTCATCGGTAATTTGAATCGCCAATAGTTCCAAATACTGTACGTCCCAAAATGATGGAACAAAATTCAAAGATAGGTATTTTTTTCTAGTTGAGACCAAATAAAAATAAAATAAAAAAGTTGGTTTTCCTGGCTGTATTTTTGTCTAAATATAGTTAGAATTAAAATACTAGGCTTCGGAATGCAACAAAAACTACGAGGAAATACTTAGACCTCACATCGAAGGATGTCACTAACTGCAGACCGGTTTCGATCTTTTTATGATCTCGTCAGTGCAATATAAGTGATCATACCTAAAGATGCGAAGACCCAAGTAGATACTTGACACAGTAGGTACGTTTTGCGTTTTTCGCAAACCCTATACCACAGCGCGACGTCTTTGTAGTTCTCGCAACACAATCCAAACCAAACTATGCGTATGAAAATCTAATACAACAACAGGATGTAGAAACAAATTGTACTACTTGACAAATGGGTTGTTGTTGTTGTTGTTGATAGGCGGCGCGGTTACCCGCAGCACTCAGATCTTTCGACTCATTGTGCCTGCCGCTGGGACAGCCGCTGACAGATGGGTTACATAACACATAACTACGATTCTCATACATAACTAGGATTCTCATACGATTAGTTTGGTTTGGGTTGTGTTGTGAATTAATATATTCAATATGTTTCCCTTGAAACATGACATGACATGTCTAAACTTAACAGTTTTTAAGGAAATCTAGTACGTAAAATATAATTCATATTCTTTTTAGATAATCAGAAATATAGCTATAAAGAAATATAGTTCTTTGTAGCAACTGTCAAACTACGTCTTTTTCGTATATATTTCACATCTAAAAATGTTGAAATTCATCTTACTTTTAGGTGTCTCTCTTCGAGTGAACAGAATGTTGCACAGTTTCCAGGATCCTAATTTTATAATAATTGTAAAATGAGTGTAAAGCGATCGGTTACTAAACATACTTCTGAAAAACGAAGTGAACGAAGATCTGATTTTTATCTACAAAAAGACACAACTATTTATAAAAAGAAGCGTAGATTTTTTGTACATGATATGCTTGCCTCGTGAGATAATATTTTACTGGGTAACAAAATAAGACCTTTAAATAATTTTTTATTGGTAATAAATGCCCTTACGATTTCAAAAACTGTAAATCAAGACACTCGCCCCTTGAATTTCTCCGGGACTCAGAAAAATGGAACCAAAAGTCAACCGCTCCGCCAACTACGAAAATTAATAACGACTCAACACTTTCACCACAATAAGAGCCATAAATTTCATTCGGATTTACATAGATATCCACTACGGGGGCGGCTTATGAGGCGGCGGCTGCCTCATTAGTCATCTATGGGGTTTGATTCGCGGAGTACGAACCGTTGTAGGCGATTTGTATCCCGCTCCGGCGTGAATGGCCTGTCGCACTCCTGATGCAGCTTTAAGGGATACCTGCACAATATCGACTGATTCGGGTCTCACTCAGTGCTCGAAGACAATTGCTGGGATCATTTATATCCCGAGCTGGAAATGAAATAACGTAAATGGTTTTTTCATAAGCTGAATGGAGCTCCAATTGATAAATAGGCCGTGCTGATTTATGACCTATCACTATAAATTAACTAAAGCTGAATTATACCATCATACAGAGTTTTGACAATAGTGCAATCTTAATGCATACTCAAATTAAGGAAAACAGCCTTAAATGGGAGAAGATTCGTACTTTTTAAAAAGCACAAATAATTTGTCCTCTTACTTTTTATGATTTAAAACAAATGTTTCTGGTTTTTGATAAATCTTTACAGAAAGCATCTCATACAATTCATTTTAAATGGTAAAACCGATGAAGAGAAATTGCTGTGCTATTCGTATCCATTTTTGTGAATTACTAATTGAAAACGGAAAGTTTAATACAATGTTTGACTTTTGTTTTTGGCAAAAACGTGGCCGGGTTTATTTGCCAGCCACTATTTGAGAAATATAGTACGTCTAGAAAGTATGTGGAAATTAAAAACCATCGATAAAAAAGTAATTACTTTATTTGAGTAAAATTCAACCTTACACATAAAAAAACTTATTTTACTTACTAGTACATAGTCCATGTAACCTCTAACATTTTTGTAGTCGATGAGGAATGCCCACAATTAAATTAGATGCATGCGTCGCCGTAACAAGTTGCCATGCTTCTAAAACAGCTCTCACTAACTCAGGACTGTTTCAAGGCGCTGTACGTTCTACCTCGATTTTCATGAGCCCCCATATGTTTTCAACGGGGCTTAAGTCAGGAGAAGCTGCTGGCCATGAAATGGGTGCGATTCTGCTATTGTCCAACCAACGTCTTGTGTACCTGAAAAGTATGGCATCGAGCGTTGTCTTGCTGTAATCGCCAACCCTCAGGATACAGGGTACTATCTACTGTACCATCGATAATGCACAGTTCAGTTGTATCACATAGTGAAATCCCTCCCCAAACCATAATTTTCGTAGGAAACTTTGATTTCTGCACCTCGGGCCTATCTCTGCTTAGTATCCTTAAACGATTATCGCCCAGCTGGAAACAAGCTTCATCCGTAATGAAGACATTTTCAAAATGGTCCTCTCGATAATCTACGCAAAATTGAAGTCTTCTCTGAATTTGCTCTTCAGTAACAGCTGGTATCTTCCTAGGTTTTCTTGCTCTGTAACCACTATGTAGAAACGCCTGACGAACGGTTTCACAAGAAACAGCAATTCTCCATTGTCTTGTAAACAGTTTTGCCACCTTTCGAAAACCCAGTCGTGAATTTCTGCGGCCCAACTACAGTAAAGACATCAAATTGCGACCTCGTATTTTGCGTGGTCTTCCAGAAACTTGCCCATGTTCCATACCAATACAATTTCTAATACGCTTTAACACAATATAAACCACCGATTTACCCGCAAGCGGGCAAGTTTCACTTCTCGAATACCATTTTCATATAACTGTTCAACTAGACGCCTTTTTGCTACCTGTGTCATTGTTTTATTAATTATTTTGTGGTGCCTTCAAACGACAATCAAATACTGACATTAAAATCAGACAACTGTCAGTCAAAGGTAACTATGACATATTTTTATTAAAAGGCCTTATAAATATATTTCAACGTGATAAAATAAAAAAGATGAAAATTCCATATACTTTCTAGACGTACATTTATTTTGAAGTAATCACCTTTATTTAAATTTCTCTTGACCTTTAAAATTCATTCTAACAGAAAATTTCGATCACAGACCATACAGTATAAACTCCACTTCTACTCAGTGTCTGAGTAAAGGTCTTTAGATCCATAAGTAACGAGTTCCTTCCCGCTCGGATCTGACAAATTTACTTAAATTATTGAGTCTGATCAGACTTGCATTGAGAATGGATTCAAGAACAAAAAATATTTTTTCTATTAACATCTCTATTTTTTTGTTGATTATAATTTTCATTTAGGTGAAGTTAAATATCAAGCAATTGCAGTAAAACTAAATGTAAATGCCTTGGAATGCGGTTTCTAATCAAATCCACGTCACAGGAAAAGACTTTTTGATCATCCGTCACATGTAAACCACCTACATGTATTTTATGATTAGATATCTTATGAAATGTATAAATATAGAGAAGCCTCGAGGCCAAGCCCCGGGCTGCCTTTATATTAACCAGATATGCGAGAAACGAAGTCATCCTGGAAATAAAAGACCCATCGGAAATTGCCCAGTAAGGACAATGGGCAGCATCGGCAGACTTTTCCGGCTGGGAGAGCAAAGGCGAACAAGTAGCCGGCATAACTGGCGGCGGAGGGTTAGAAATTTCAGCGGTGGCATCAGCAGAGGGACGAGAGGCAAGGGTGGGCGCACCTCTCGATATCACCGCGAGGTGGAGGAGTTTTATCACGATTGGGTAAAACATTTTTATCCCTCTCTGTTTATTTTATTGCATTTCGCCCTGGGTTTGGCTTTGCTATAACACCCTGGCGTAGGCGAGGGGTAGAAACTAGTATTAAATATTTTAGAAACACTATTCTGTTTTAATTTATTTTTATATTGTCTTGAAAAAATAAAACATTGCATATTCCTTGAAGTAGTGATGAATGAAAAAGAACAGGAAGTTTAAATCAATGAACACATACAAATAATGGTACCATTAATGAGGTTTACATACATCCAGATAGAAATATTTACGCAACAGAGAGAGAGAGAGAGAGAGAGACAGATAAATGCTTGAAAGGTTTTATTTTTTGGGTAAAACGGATTATTGTAGTTTGTGCGAGAAGAACAAAGTATTAAGTGGTTAGAGTATTTGGAAAAGTAGTAAATAGCCATAATATAACTGTTCTGCAGAGGCAACCAATCAGCAGAACACAAAAGAATACATTAAAAACAAAGTGGTATGATACGGTGATAAAACAACTGAAGTAGATAATGATTGAAGATGTATATTATACAAACCCCGAAAAGTTACAAATCGTCAGCATCAAAAACAAATTAATTAAATATAATAATAATATTAATAATAATACTAATAATAATAATAATAATAATAATAATAATAATAATAATAATAATAATAATAATAATAATAATAATAATATTTAGGATGCTGCAATTCAAGATTTCTTCATGTATACAGTTACCATGGATAAAATCTCTTGGTTACCTGGAAAACAAACCAGAACAATACAGACTCCTGTGTTTATATGGTTGTCATTTCAGACAAGATGCTAATAGCTACGCGTCGTCCAGCAACCCTTTCCCTCGTCCCGAAAACGTGTATTTTTTGTACTAGTTAAACAAATAACTATTAAAGTAAACATTACAATTATTTAACAAAAAACCACTAACACTAATATGGTATTACCATGCACTTTTTATACCGTTTGACACATTTATTTTAGTCCAAAATGTAAGTCAAAGAAAGATCTAAATGTTTCAACCCAAAAAATTCATATGATAAATAGCATATTATAGCAAAAAAGCAATTATGGGATAAATTCCTGCTTTTACCACACTTTTTATTGTTTATTTCACCATAACTAGCATATCAAATCACATATATGTAAAGACATATATAAAAGTCATGCTAATTGCTAAATGATATGGAATGCAAAATTTATACTCGTCTTCTTCCGTATTTGTTTACAATTTGCAGCGCCCTCATCAGCAATTTGAGTCGACAATAGAGTTCCTCAAGAGCTTCTCGCCATTCATATTTTCCTTACTGACTTCTTTCATGAAAAATTTCTTCGGTGGTGCTTGGTGTTTTGTGTAATATTTCCATCTACGCCAATGGCACACGTTTCTTAGTTCTAATCCTTATTCCGCCCTTCCCCTTGCGTCAGCAAAATACAACATATAAGCTGGAAGAAACCTGACTTGATTATGAGAAGAGGACCCTGAATGAAATAGCAGGACACACGCAGATTCTAAACGGAGGCGTTCGGATTGCCATTTTTATTTAACAAAAACCCGGTCGACAGGCTTAAGGAAGTGAAAAAAATCATAGTCGAACCAGCAAATCGTAGAATCATTATCGTAAAGGATGTAGGAAGCAAAAGGGTTCCTCATTTTTTTATGTTGGTAACAATGGAATGGTTTGTTGCAAGAAAGTATATGATTGAATTACAAATATGTCGAAGTAACAGGATGAAATAAATAAAAAACTTGAGATGAGTAGGTGGGTGGTTGGTTTTTCAAACTTGCTTTATTCAATCAAACAATTCAAAGAGTAATTAGAGAGATAGTGAACGACGATGGATCTTCTTTCACATCTCACTGTATACAGGGTGACCCATTAAGAATGGAAACACTCGCGTACAAAAGTTGTTTATGGACCGATTTAAACCGGATTTTTTTTAAAAGATAGATCTCCAAGGGCGCTATGTTGATGCAAAATTTGAGGACGAAATTTTGATTTTCAAGGCCTACTACGAATTTTTTTTAACTGAAATATATTAAAATTTTGTTAGCGATTTTTTAATAAAAAATCTGACTACACCTAGTGTTATTTTTTTATCTAAGAAGGTAATATTATAATATTACCTTCTTAGATAAAAAATAACTACATTATAATTTTTTATTCAAAAAGTGTGAATCAATTTGACTCCTTTTTCATTTTGAAAAACGTAATTTTCTAATCATTACTTTTTTGTGTCAATTGTTGTTTACATTAGAGTTGTTTGTTATTTTGTGTATACTGGTTTTTATGGTTCTTATTAATAATTACACTAGTGTTTAAGTTGTTTAATTTTGTTTCTCTTTGGGTTCTATTCGATTTTTATAAAAGAATAGGTTCACCGACAAAGGCAAACACTGGTGATGCCGATATTGTCATAACTTCTTTAGGAACACTCTTTTTTTCGCAAAAATTGGTACAAATGTATTCAAGGGGCTCCTAAATCCAGTCAGAATTTTTATAAAAAAATCGCTAACAAAATTGTGCTATTTTTTCACTTAAAAACAAAAATTCGTAGTAGGCCATGAAAATCAAAATTTCGTCTTCAAATTTTGCATCAACATAGAGCTTTTGGAGATCTATCTTTTAAAAAAATCCGGTTTAAATCGGTCTATAAACAACTTTTGTACGCGAGTGTTTCCATTCTTAATGGGTCACCCTGTATATAATGTGTTTAAATAGTTTGTAGTTGACTGATTGGAATTTCTTTTGGGATTACTTTTTTGGAACCTTAAATAATAACCAACAGGAAATTAGAAGTATTCAAAATAAAGATTGAAAGTGTAGCATCAAGGCGAACTTGTAAAGTTTGGTATATATTTTTTTTATTGTATAGGTATTATGCAGTGATACTTGATATTACATCTTACTGCATACTTCTGGTTTCCTGTACCTGGAAATATTATTATTTTACAGGTGGTGTAATCCCTAAAGAAACTACAATGGACATATAGATAGATATATATTTTTAGAAAATGAGATATCTTATAGTTCCATGAAGATATTTCAATTAACCGAAACGTTAGTAAAATAATCTACTCAGGAAATCAAACTGTTATGAGAATTACGCAGAGGAAAAAGAAACCTTATAAATAACATTATATGAAACAGAACACCGTAAACAACTTCGGCATATAAAACTTAACTAAGAGCCCTGACTTATCCCGAAAAATTCCTGCCTAGAGTCCATAAATCCGTCATCTGAAGCAGGCCATTACAGTTAAACGTATAATTTACAGACAATGAAACCGTCCAGTTAAAAACAAATAAAGCGGGGGCGGCCGCCCACCGCCCCCGGGCATCATACACACACGCCGCAGTCCGCCGCTCATCTCTCGTCCCCGTCCGAAGAAACGTGTATCGACAGTCGAGGCCGGCGCTTGAGATTGCGTGATGGCCGCCGCCGCCGCCGCCACCTGCTGACCGGCCCTGCCCAGTGCCCGCCGTCGCCATGGCGACCACCTCGTCATTAAACCATCGCCTTATCATAACCGCTACGCCGACCCCGGCCATCTTTGGTCATCGCCGCCCCACGTAAACGTTTGTCATCCTCTGACCCGGACGGCCGGCCGCAAGAATGCCCCTGCAGCCCCCTCCTGCCCCTGGCGCGGAGGGAGACAAAGAAAAAAGCAGTTTTATTAAAAACGTTCAAACCCTCTTGAAGGAGGGGTGGTAAGATTTGGGGTGGGGTGAGGTAATGATGTATCCGAGTCGTTATCGAGGATGACGTTTGGGTTCTGGAAGAGGATTTTTTCTGTGTTCCAGCAGGAACGTTCAAATAATCAGCAAGAAGCTTTTCTGTACAGTAGCCTCTGTGAAAGTCTTTCGGGAATGGGAAACAACTATGCAACGAAAGCAAATATCTCATACTCTAAAGTGACCAAGAATATAAAGGTAGATCATCAGAAAAACTTTTCAAATAAATTAGCACGATGATACTCCTTAGATCGACTATACTCCTGAGATCATTTTACCAAAAAAAATTTAATCTCTAGTTTTTTCACACACGTTTTCAACTCCACATTTTCCACATTGAATCAAACTGTTTTTTGCACCTGAATTAAACTCTGAAATATAACTGCGTTATTATATTATTCGTAATAATATAATAACGCGAATATAATAATTCATAATAATATAATAATATCTTATTCTTCAGAATGTAAATAATGATGAACATTCTACTTGTTCAAGACTGACATTCAAAGATTAGTGTTTGTAAACTTAGTGTATGTGTCCCTCAATTTAGGGACTAATTTTACTGTAGGTAATAACCAAAAATCATAGTGGTAAAACCCAGGAGAACTTTTCTGTAGTTTATAGTATACTTAATAACCAATAAATGAATTATAAATTTAAAGCCTTCCAATGAAACTTTAATAATGAGAGAGGAACATATACGAGTATGTGTATTCATAAATTTTTTCCAAGACAGAGTCGAATTGACTCACAATTTGAAGTAGCATCAGCACTGATAATAAATAATTTACCATTACTGCCCACAATTCTTGCATTATTGATTTCAAGAAACTTGTAATCCTCAGTTCCATATTCAAAATGAGTCCCAGAACTAATTGCTGGAACAAACGTAATGCTATCTTCAGAAATTATAAGTAATAGATACAACTAATACTCTTGAAAGGGGTTGGAACCTTCTGTGTGAAGATAACACTGACGTAGCTGACTATATAACACCAAAACACTATACTGCACTCGACGTGTGCTTCACCAAGCAAGTTGACATTATCTGGAGATGATTAGAACTGACTAATGAGATGATTAGAACTGACTAAGTTCTAATTATCTCCAGATGATGTCAACTTGGTTGGCGAAACGCGCGTCAAGTGCGGTATAGTGTTTAGGTGTTATGTGGAAAACTACGTCAGTGTTGGACAACTAGGTAATACTATGAACGACGTGATAATAAGCAGAATATACTGAAGGGTATACAAAAGTCAATGAGAAAACATGTAAGGAGACCAGGAAATAAAAATGGAATGACTTAAGGACGACTTTAACTCTGCAAAATATAAAATAAATTTCTTCAAACACAATTAAATAAAGTTAAGGATTCCAACTTTTATTTTATCATATCATATTTTAAAAAAAAAATATTGAAAGAAAGTAAAGAGACCATTTAAGACCATTTTCCTCTCTTAAAGATATTTTTGACACATTACAGACGTTTTGGCTGGAAACTGAATTAACATGTATTATTAAAAGACCAAAATAAGATTTTTTCAAACATTTATTTTTCTATACAATCTTTTTTCTTTAGTATTAAGCATTTCTTCAACTTTACGATAGAATTACTACTTTCCATCTCTATTATTTTCTTGAGAAATTTGGAATTAGTAAGGCATTCAATACGCTCATTACCAATAAATATAAATGGGGAGGCTACAATAGGGAGAAGACAAAACACGTAACATATTTAAATTTTTTTCAATGTTATTACAATCGCAGTGTACACTGAATCAGCCACACATCCATTTATTCGAGAAATCTCGAAACAATAGCCTCTGATTCCAAGACGTCGTCGTCTCGTTATTCTATTTGCATACATACAATGAAATTTCACCATAAAACTAATAAACCGTCACATAAATTCGTGCTGCTGTTATGGATACGCCCCAGAGTTTCCCATCTTACACCAAATACGACCAGATTTACTCTCGCCGCTGTAACGAGGTTTTTAAATATTTCAACAATTTCTATTCTTCTGCGAAGGTATTTAACTCGTTTCTGCTACCCGCTTTGGCCCATTCAACGTGTTTTAATGACTCTTCTGGTTAATTTGTGAAATGTATCTGGCTTTATGTTCGCTAACAAGGACTAACTGCCTTCCTTTTGAAACAAAAACGCTACGGTGTGGGTTTATATGTGTGATACTGTGTTTTAAACGTACTTCGTAAGTTCAGAAGTAACTGAGGTAACTCCAGAAACATATAAGTGAGTCATCTGAGAAGGAATTGATATGTTTACCGCACTTTGTTTGCATTTCGACAACGGCTGCCATAAGACCCCAAATTAAAAAAATCTTATTTTTACCAGAATAGGCCCCTGGATTTTTGACCTATATTTGGAAATACAGGGTGTTTCTTAAATATAGAGGAACAATCCAGGGGCGTATTCTGATACATTCGTTTTATCTTGCAATTCATATCCAATGTGTGTAAGTTTCTTCTGTGTAGGTTTCATTATACGGGGTGTCCCATCGAAAAGTATCACATTTTGCCGCCTTATATCTCGAAAACTAAAAGGGATATCGGTATGCGGTTTGGGCAGAATGACTTAAGATTTTTGTAAGTTCTTTTTTGGCACAGTTGCCAAATCTCCAAATATATTGGTAAATTTTTTATTGAATACGCTCCTCTTTGGAGTAAAATTACTTGCTTATATTAAGTGAAACACCCTGTATATTTTGCCATAATCAGAAAGCCTAATCACTTTACTTTTCAAAAAGGTATTACATTGTTTACATTATCTTGAGAATTGGAGCCACAAAATTTAGTTTAATTGGAGCACCTCTTACTTGAACAGTTTGTGAAGCTAGTCTTCGTTTTCACAGTAGCCATGAAACATAAAAGTACAACACTAAACTGTATTATCAGTTATGTCAAATATTTGAAGTATAAATACAAAAATGTTCACATTAGAAGGATCACACACTTTTGATCATTTACTACTAAGGATGCACAAATGTATATTGAAGTAAATGGTGGACAGTTAAAACAAATTGTTTTCTAACTTTTTCAAGTAGTTTTCATTTATACAGTTATTTTGAATATTTTATCTGTTATTTTTATTACTGTTATTGTGCTTTTTTGTTATTGTTAACAAAACTCGTTCCTACCGATTATTAAAGAATTATTCTTTTCTCCCTATCTTTTTTCATTTAAAAAGCAAATGCAGTCAAGTTCCACATCAAGTTTGATTAGAGATTTTAAAATGATAAAATATATAGGGTATTTTATTTAAAATAAGTGTACAAAAGTTAAAAATAACTTTTGATATTTTTTTCATTCGTAATAACACAAATAAGAGTACTTCTAACAAATTTAATTTTGTGGCTCCAATTCTCAAGATAATGTAAACAATGCATACCTTTTTGAAAAGTAGAGTGATTAGGCTTTCTGATTATGGCAAAATACAAAGGGTGTTCCGTTTAATATAAGCAAGTAATTTTACTCCAAAGAGGAGCGTATTCCATAAAAAATTTACTAATATATTTGGAGATTTGGCAACAGTGCCAAAAAAAACTTACAAAAATCCTAAGTCGTTCTGTCGAAACCGCATCCCGATATCTCTTTTAGTTTTCGAGATATAAGGCGACGAAATGTGATACTTTTCGATGGGACACCCTGTATTACGATGTAAATAAATGCATGTTATTTTCTATATATATTGACAACAGAGATCAAGAGGGCCTCTATTGCTCCTCTTGAAGAGGATATATCCATAGAGGTAATGTTTGCTGCCGCCATGTAAAGTTTAACGGTTTACTAACTCTTTAGAATCTCCATAAACCATTAAATGTTATTTAGAAGTGACAATTCTTCAAGTGAAATCATAGAAATGAAAAGTTAAAAATCCACTTTAAAAGTAATTCATTTTTTATGAAAAGTGTAAGGTAGGTACGAATCTCGCTGGCAGAGCTGGAGTTTTATTACGTAAATTTATGCAGCATGTTTTCCAAGGCGGAGGAAAACTGTGAGATATATAGCAGTTAATTCTGGAATATCTCGGTATAAAGAGAAGAGCCAACATTATCAGTAATTCCAAGGAACAGGAGTTTTAAAAGCTTGGCATCAAAACAATGTGAGGTGTTTCTTTTTCCTTTTCCAGTTTATTCGCTAAAAATAATATTAGCCAACTCTGAAGCATAGCGATAATGCATTACACGGGTTGTTGTTTTTTGCCTCCGCATTCGGTACGGAGTGAATTCTTTAAATCAATATTGCATTACGGCACGATCTGCTCTGCTGGATAGTTCGGGTGATATTAGCAAAATAATGCACAAACTTAGTACATTCAATTTTAGAAGATGACACGCATCAATAGAATTAAGTTTATTATAAATGTTTGTTTGAAATTGTCGCTTATGATAAATATATTTATGTTAACTATCTGTGGAAAGTCACGGCACGCGATGCAAAATGATAAATGACAACATACTTTCGTAAACATTACAGTCCGTAATGATCAATAAGTAGCAATAAATAAACGAAAACAAAAAACGAAAGAACGATATCTAAGCAAAAGATAAACAAATACTAAATAAACTCAAAAACTTTAACACGCAAAATAACTTAACTGTCAAACTAGCAATTTCTCGATAACAGTTGATTTTTATTTATCAAATTCATGACGTAGAGAATTGATGCACCTACCTACCTTTCAAATATTAAAATGACTGAAAGCCAATACATTCCCCCGATTTGACACCTATAGATATATATTTTCTTTGAGAATGCAAACCTCTTATATTAGATTGCATCAACATTCTTCGGTTAAAACACTTAAATATTTAAAGTAAACGAGGGTCTTTTCACTCGCAGACTGAGAAACAGAAACGCTTGTAACTTGAAAACGGATTAATCGATTAGAATTTTTCAACAACTAGTGTGAAGAGAATTGAAATACCTTTCAAAACTATATGCGACAGGGCCCAGTATATGCTATTTAAATAAAATGTGCCAACAGCGACTCTGGCGCTATATATCAGCTATCAAAATTCCGTTTGCGGGTGGAAAGTAGTAGTTTAATTATATTTACCATGGTAATCCCATCATCAAGGTAAAATGTATGACCCTGTACAAACTTTCCTGTTTTTTAAGAGGATGCGATCCCTTACAGTCCATAATAACTACTGAATGGTAGCTGTGTTTTATATCGTTTTTGAAAATCATCAAAATTAAAAACATACAGTGTGGCCCATTAAGAATCAGGACACCCTCCTAAAAAATGTTTGGTAAGTGCGATTCCAATGAAGTTTTTATTAGCCTCCTAGATGTACTTGTTGAACCTATTACGATGGTCCAGCTACTAATCCTCAACCTAATACGATTTTTTTTTTTTCGAAAATTACTTTAGGGATTTTTTTATTAAAAAATTGACGTCGTGGCATTCTTCAGCATCACTTAAAACCCCTGTGGCTCAAATTTCATCAATTTGTTACGAAGAATAATTTTTTTTATAGAGCCTTAAATGTTTCAAGTTTATTGAATTTGCGTTTCGTTTAAAGATATAGCAGGCATTGGAAACTCTAATGGCATGTAAGGGCATCTAATGGCAGGCATCTAAACTCTAAATTATTGTTAATCTAGAATATTGTTCCTTTACTTACCTCACAAATTAATAATAACGTTAAAACAACACTTTACAGTAGTCCCCCATATCCCTAAATGCATAAAGTAATTTTAAAAAAAATTGATTGAAAAAAATCGTAGTAGGCTGAGCATTAGCAGTTGGATCATCGTAATAAGTTCAACAGGTACATCTTGGATTCTATATACAAAAAAAAATCAAAATTGAAATCGCGCTTAGCAACAATGTTTTGTGGCTCATTAAGGGTCCATTCTCTCTAGATTTGACAGGCACGAATGTAGTGTCGGATTGAGAGGATGGGTGGCCGATGGGTGGAGACTTATATATTCCAACTATCGAATTATTAAGATTTCGGAGGTTCACGTAAAGCCGAAGTAAAAAGGCGCATGGAAATAAAGTTAGCCCTCATTGCAAGGGTACCGGATTTGTCTTGTAATTGCAACAAAATTTCTTTTTAGTGTTATAAACTATATATCACCGGAAAGATCAAAAGATAAACTAGATCCCTATAGTAGCAAATTTTTGTTTAATACATGTATTTTAGAGAAAATAATTTTTGAAAATACGCTATTTTAGTACAAGATTGTTTGCCTGGAATTTTAAAAATAAAAAGAAATGCCAAAAATTACCACTATAGGGACTTAGATTAAAGTTTTATCTTTCAATACTTTTTTACTAAAAGTCGCTATCTTTTATAGTTTTTTTATAATTAGACACGAGACGAACGCCGATTTAGGGCTTATTTCGGCCTAGTGAATGGACTCTTAAGAACCAGGACACCCTTCTAAAAAATTGTTGGTAAGCGCGATTCCAATGATTTTCTTTGTATTATTAGCATCCTAGATGTACTTGTTGAACCTATTACGATGGTTCAGCTGCTAATCCTCAGTCTCCTACGATTTTGTTTTCAATCATTTTTTTTTTAAATTACTTTAGGCCTTTAGGAATATAGGGGACTACTGTAAAGTGTTGTTTTAACGTTATTATTAATTTGTGAGGTAAGTAAAGGAACAATATTCTAGATTAACAATAATTATTAGAGTTTCCAATGCCTGCTATATCTTTAAACGAAACACCAATTCAATAAGCTTGAAACATTTAAGGCTCTATAAAAAAATTATTCTTCGATACAAATTGACGAAATTTGGGCCACAGGGGTTTTAAGTGATGCTGAAGAATGCCACGATGTCAATTTTTTAATTTTTTAATAAAAAAATCCCTAAAGTAATTTTCGAAAAAATTGATAGAAAAAAAAATCGTAGTAGGCTGAGGATTAGCAGCTGGACCATCGTAATAGATTTAACAAGTACATCTAGGAGGCTAATATTTATATACATATATAAAAATTCATTGGAATCGCACTTACCAAAAATTTTTTAGAAGGGTGTCCTGGTTCTTAACGGGTCACACTGTATATTCTTTACACAATATAGCAAAGAACATGCTTTAGACAATATAAGAAACTTCTTCAACTTCCTTCATTTAGTTCAAAAAGGATTTCATAGGGTTTCTACCTAACCAATATCTTACAATATTGATTTAGTGAAAAGAAGTATCACCATATTACAAACCAGACTGCCATCTGCCTGCATGTACTCCGACAAAACAATTTCGCGGGCCACCGACCTTTTGTATGTGACATTCTGTTTTGATTTTTAATAAAGACTGTTACAATCCGAACGACACGATTACACGCTCCGTGCAATCCCACATTTTTAATCCGTAAAGAAAGGCCGAATGATGATTCCCGTATGCTCCCCGTGGGGATCAGATCATCCGTGTGGAAGAATGTCGATCATCCAGGTCGCGTTATGATAATAGGAGAGGCACAGAGTCGGATTATATTTACATGAAAAAGGACCATATAGCAAAAACCTCCGTGGATGGAAACATCTCCGCAATTCTCATTTTAAAAAACAATTTGTATACTTAAAAAAGTAAATATATTTTATATACAGTGTTATCCAGAACTTAGTCATAATAAAATTTGAGGATGTTCAACACACATGTAGAAATGTGGTAGTGCAAAAAAAAATTTTTTAGCGGCTTCTGAAAACTATTTAAAAAATTTTCATTGCACGCCGCTGGATACTGGTCCACTGTAATGGAGTGACCTTGGGACTGACAATGCAAACTGGTTAGCGCGAAAAAAACTTCGGAAGATCTGAGAGTATACAGACACCCGGCGCAAAAAAGATTTGCAGCGTTTTTACTTTAAAATAAAATTAAAGATACATAGATGTGACCAAAGTGACGTGTCTTTAAAATGAATAAAATTTTGTTACACTAATTTTGAAGAATTGCGCTACTTGATTACTTGGTATTAGAAACATGAAATTTATAAAAAAATTTGCATATACCTTGTTACAAAAGCTGTTCGAAATTTTGTCCCTAAAGCTATCCAATTTTGCAGCACTAAAGCGAATGTTCCTCTTGGTTGCTGATCTTGTAAACGCAAATTATTAAGTAAATTGGAGATTTTCAGCATTTTGCTGCAACAACCACTCACAAAACCTAACTTGTAATTGATAATCCACTGGTAACAGTCCATTAACTCAGCATTACTGTACACATGAGCCATTTTGAAAATTTTACAGTTTAACACGCCTACGATATAAATAAAACACCGGCATTGAGAGAAGACACAGATAGACTGATGACTAAATAGACAATAGAGATATTATCCCCGCTTCAACTGTATTCGCTCGGTCGTCGTTCGAGGGACAAAAACGTGTTTACTTTTTTACCACATTCTTAGGAATGTGGTAGGTATATCAGATGTTTAAGTACAGTTGCCCATCTACGTAGTCCTTTATAATGGTATAACTTTAAACATTGTTTACGGGAAACAGCCTAAGCCTAAGCCTTTTATTATACATTTTTTTGGTGATATCGATTTCTTATTTAAGGATGCACATATCCTCAAAGTTTTAGAGATAAGTTCTGAACAACCCTGTATTATACTGACATTATTATAGTGACATTAAGCCAGGACACCCTTAATACTACACTGTAGAGTACACTGGGCCTGTGTGTTTATCCTTGTGGCACCCCCAGGGTATATTTCATGGTTCGATGAACACTTTCATCTATGATGTCGTTTAATCCGCTGGTAATGGGCGAGGTACGACAACATGTCTGTTGATTTCATTACGATTTTAGGAGGAATTTAAGATTTTTGCAGAGGTAGAGCGTGAGAACGATAGTAAATGAGATTATGTTTATACAAACGTGAAAGAATAGTTTCGGTTTACAATGTATTGATTAAATCTACCATAAAATATTTCCTTGGGATAAAAGGTATTGATCAAATAAAAACAATGTTTTCATTACCTTATCAAAATCATAAACTCAGTTATTAATCCAACTCCCGAAACTACATTAATTTAGGTTTACCCTTTTCAACTTTTAGGAAATGAAAACCCAGAGTTGACAGTAAGATGTCGAATGACTTTAATATTTAGCTCTCCCTCTTTTTTGGCTTTCCCTATATCTTGACATTATTTGATCTCTATAGGTATCTGCTTTGCGAATATCTGTAACTATTGTTGTTTCTATTAAAGTTTCTCTCTTGACTCTATCTCTATTTCTGTCTCTATCTCTGTTTCTGCCTCTATCTGCCTCTGTATTTCTATCTCTGTCTGTAACTTTGTCTCTATCTGTATTTCCATCTCTATCTGTGTCTGTCTCTATCTGTCTCTATCTGTCTCAGTTTCGTATCTGTCTATGTCTACCTCATTCTCTTTGACTCAATTTTGTCCTTGTCTCAGTATCTATTTCCTATAGTATCCTATCCTATAGGCTATTTATGCTTCTATGAATAACTCATGACATTTTTATTATTCAATACATTTTAGATTCTATTCAATACATTTAGAAGATCTCTATAGGTATCTACTTTGCTACTATCTGTATCTATTATTGTTTCTATTAAAGTTTCTCTCTTGACTCTATATCTATTTATGTATCTATCCATATCTCTATTTATATCTCTATATCTATATTATCTCTCGTTATCTCTATGTCTATCTCTATCTCTGTCTCTATCTCTATATCTATATCTGTATCTGCATCTGCCTCTGTTTCGCCTCTGTCGTCTACGTCATTCTCTTTGACTCAATTTTGTCCTTGTCTCAGTATCTATTTCTTATAGTATCCTATCCTATAGGCTATTTATGCTTCTATGAATAACTCATGACATTTTTATTATTCAATACATTTTATTACTGAAATAAAATGATGTTTCAAATTAATTTCTCTTGGTTTTGAAATATATGTTTAAAATCTCCCGCACTAGATTGTAGCTGATATAGGTACCTAACTAATAAAAACTGCTTTCAATAAATAACTGAAAAACCTTAATAGAATATAAAAATATGTACTAACAAATTTTATTTTTATTATTTATTTTTAATCTGAATTCACTCTCAAGTATGTTAAGTCCTCCTTATAAGTTTCACATTCACATATTTGCCAATGCTAACGATATTAAATTTTAGTATTTTGTGGGCAATTTCCTATTCATCGTCAGCATTTGCCGGAGGGCGGTGGCAGGATTAAAAAAGCTGGAGAAGGAAACCGACAGGGCCCCAACTGTCCTTCGAACAGTTCAGCGAGCCGCGAAACACAACCAGATGAAGTAAACAGAATAGAGCAGCTGGGGATGATCCGCTGGAACTGCCGGTCGGTTTCGTTTACATCTCATGAATCCGATACCCCCGACCACCCTGTTTACATGCGACAGCCGAGCAATTAAAACATCCAGCTCACCCCCGTCCGCCACGAATAGCGGTCACACGCGACCCTGGCACATTGAGAGTGTCGTTGAGGGGAGGGAGGGTTGTGAAAGAGACGTCGAGGAGGTTTGGTGACTGGCGCAGTGTGAAAATGGTACGTTTAAAAGATGTTCTAATATAGTTATCTATACTTGTCGGCTAAAATAACAGGCAGTGACTCATGATCTAATTCGATACGGAATAGGGACGAAGTGTAAATACTTAATACATAGCGGCACAAACGTTTGCACATAGAAAAGTGATGCCGCTTACGCATTACTATTGAACAGAACTATAAATTGTCTGTTCCATGGTGGTTCCATGCTTCTCTATTCCATGCCACCACAATTCTTTAAGTCGGATATAGTTTCGTCTTTGTTTAACGGGTTAAAAAACGAAGAGCGAGATATGCAACCTATGCAACAAAAGTCAAGAGTGTCTAGAAGATCGGACATGCGCATTTCACACACATCCAAGTAGTTCATCGCAACCTGACATAAGCGTAGTACGCAGGAAATGCTGTAATTTATGTCTGGACTGCATATATTAATTGGTGAACTTGGTGATGTGTTACTTAGTTTATTTAGTGTTCGAAGAAAAGGATTTTATTATGGAAGCGATCGCGGGGAGTAGTGGATTAGAAACGCGTAAACGATCTCATCTGACAAGCGAGGAAATTCGTATGATAAAAAATTTGTATGAGGGATTAAAAGCGCGTGATAAAAATTTAAGTGTAGTGGATGCGGCGGAACTGTGTAGTGAATTAACTAACAAGTCTCCGTTCTAGTGTATTTCGTGCAATAAAATATGGAGACACAGACGCAAAGAAGAATAAAATGGAAACACGGAGAAGAAAAAAAATTACCGTGAATAAAAATGTGCAATATGCTATTCGGCGAAAAATTCATGGTTTCTTTTTCAAAAATGAAATCCCAACAGTAAGTAAAGTTCAGGCTGCCTTAGCAGAAGACAGCGATTTGCTCAAACTCTCGTATAAATTGCTTATAAGGACAATGCATGAAATGAATTTCAAATATTGCAAACCGAATCGGAAGAGTATGCTTATAGAGAAAAATGAGATTATGAAATGGAGACGAGAATATTTGGAGAAAATAAGAGAATTTCGCGCTTTAAATAGAAAAATATATTATATGGATGAGACATGGTTAAATGAAGGATGTGTAGACATGTGTTGTGTTGTGTTATGTTGTGTAGTGTAGTGAAATAAAGTGAAGTGAAGTGAAGTGAAGTGAAGTGAAGTGTTAAATAGTAAACTTGCTCCGGAATGTGATTAATCGCGTTTTCGGTGGCGGCTGTGGGTTGATGGTGGGCCATCAACACTTAAAAACGTTCTTTTAATATCTGTGGCAATATTCATCAATTTCGTTCGATGTACAACTAATCTGTAAGGCGAGTTTAAAAAACAATTAACAATTTCTATACCACCGTTCATGTTCTGATATTTTTTATATTTATTTGACATTATTAGCACCTTTCCAATTATTTTTGCGTACGCCTATGGAATTACAGTCCCCACCACAATTTATTACGTCACGCGGTAATACGTCACTGCCTATTATTTTATCCGACGAGTGTACATAACCTTATTATAAAGGAACTACTTTTTGCACGTTTGAGTTATGAGGCGAGTTATAATATCTCTCAAGCGCAAAAAATAATCTTTATATCCCAGTTGGGTACATTTTTCTCACTTTGAAATTGACAAATGTTAAAATGTTATTATTTTTTTATCAGTAAACAAACATTTTATAAAATAATTATGACAAATGATTTATATTTAAACTTCGTAGGATGTCAAAATACTTCTGAAAATTCTGTACATCCACGACGAATCCAGCTCAGTGGTATGCAGTGATATACTCCAACCCTTCACAAACATATGAATTACAATCCAAAAACTTCTAAAACCAGAGCCTCCTGATCCGGCCTCCCGAATTACAATTCCCGGCCGCAATCACGTACTGGGAGTACTGGGAGGGCCTCCTCGGCCACTGCAGATATCATCCTCAACCCCCCTCCCCCCGGGTTGTCATTGCCGTCACGGCCGCCGCTGATTGCGGCCCGATTTCATGCTGGACACGTTCAGCCAGAAATGCAGCCTCACGGAATACTGGACCAGTAATATGCTACAATACAGGCAACAACTTCCTTCAGTTCGTTGAAATATTGGACGTGGGTTGTCTTCCCGACGAGGCGTTCTATCGGTTTGAATCATAGTCCAGTTAGCATCTAGCAATTCATAGTTTTCTATCACTAGTGACCATCGACATAAGTGCAGTGATTATTAGGTGGTTAGCCAACTATTAATCACTGGTTCCAGTTCAACTCGTGGAATATTTAAGATGGATTGTCTTCTTGATCCAGCTCCCTATGAATTTGGTCATGGGGCTGATAATCTAGCTAGCATTATCAAAGCTTTAGATGCAATACATTTTGAAGTCACTCTTCATCAAATACGTGGAGATCTATTGCTAGTGGTTTGATGTTTTCCTAAAAATTAAATATATTCTGTGTTTGACACCAACAAAGATGGAGCCCTTGTTCATTTTCTGGAGAATTAGGAGAAAATATTACTAATCTTACGCCCATAGTTATAACCCATAATCCAAAGAAAATAACTACCTCAGAAGATGAAGTTGTCAAGAAGATGAAGAAATAACTTAAAGAAAGTTTAGTGAAACTTGAAAATATTTTTGGAATACATTGAATTGAATTTAATCCTATTTATGTGTTTTCAAAATTGTTTAATATATTAAATAATATAATTTTACATTAGTTAGTTACATTCTTAAAGAGATTATGTCAAAGGTATAAAGTTTACGCTCTCCAGTATGTAAGCTTCAAGTATATATTGGATGTCCCACTTTCAATGTTACAGCAAATATATCTGTTACTATAGAACCTACTAAGAAATGTTTTATATAGGAGTTGATCAGACATATATAATGTAATATGTGAACGTACTATATTTTCTACAGGGCGATCACAAAAATCAGGAAGCGCCAAACTTATGTTTTTTAAATGGAACACCCTCTATATTTTTGGATATTCGGTTAATAAAAAATAATTTCAAAATCTGTAAAACTACACACGGTGTTCCTTTTAAAAAATACAAGTTGCTGTAAACCTCTCTTTTTTGGAGCACCCTGTATAAATGTCAATAATATAAAAATGTGCCCTCCGTAAAATAAAAACGGACTTGTCCGAGCATTTTCCATAAAAACCAGTCCAGGATAATCGAGGATTAAAGGATTTTCGTAGACTCACCTTGTATAATTGCGACTGCGCGAGCCAGAAGTGACGAAATCCTAGCCGGCGCAATTAAAAACTAGTGGAACTTAAATTGCATGGGGTGAATATGTAAGATTTTCCCAAGACATCCCGAGTGGGCCGGTGGGTGGCTCGTATCCAATTATAACTTCCCGACGAATTTCTCATTTCGAGACAATTAAGCGGCATATTATAGTCAGTGGAGCGTCTTTGCAATACAGCCACGTCCCGGCCAACTCGTCTCCACAAATTATACTTTGGGGAACATTAATTTTCGTGATGGAAGACGCCGCCACCAGTCCTGTAGGACGCCCTAGTCCGGTTGTGTTATTGGAAATTCTGGTTTACGACCGAATTTTGAGCGTGGGTTCGATTTGCGCCAATAGTTTCTCAAGGGCAATTAAATAATAATCTAAACACTTTTTGGAACTTATTGTACGTGAATTCAACAACCTATAACCTACTTTATCATTATTATATACAAAAAACAGATGGCTTAGTCTTCTATAGCTCTGCAATGCAAAAGATGATGATGAATATGCTGTGCGTAGAGACAGACCAATAGTCGCTCTACTGCTATACGTTGTCCATATCTTTCTCTAAATATTTGTAATTAATTAATGGATTGTTACTAAGCTTTGTGTCATCGACGTAAAAAAACGTGTAGGACACAAGATTAGCTAGCGTTTTTGACACGTAGACGACGAATAAAAGCGGTCCTACAATAGAGCCTTGAGGTACACTGCCCACTAAGTACCTGTGCGAAGTTGAATCAGCGGTAATAAGTTTCACACAAGAACTGCAGCTTGATAAAAAGTCATCCATCGAATCTAGAAGCTTATATTGAAGACATATTCCAGGGTATATATTAAGTGATGAGATTGTGTCTAGAAAACGCTTGTGAAAAGTTTATGTCCACAGGTATTTTAACATCATAAAAAATATAGAAGTCGTTTAGTTTAAACAATGCAAGAAATAGGTATAGAAATAATCTCTATATGTATAAAGATCTTCATCTTTTAACTTATTAATTACCTTAGACTCACTATTATGCAACCCATCGCACATCGACGCAGAAGTGCCAGTACACCTGGTGTCAGGTGTGCATAGGTGCAGGTATAAAAATCTTTTAGTCAGGGAAATGAAGGTTTTTTAATTCAATTCAAAGGCAGTGTAATTTCTTGTACTCACCACTAAGACTTTGTGAAAATAAATCAGTTGTAATACAATAAAACAAATAATAAATATGTTCAAGAAAACAGTACTTGTCAATTTGAAATTCGGAAAATGGGAAATATTCAACTAGTTTAGCGGTTAATGTTTAGCTTTAAAAAAACAATTACCAAATAATAATTATTATTTTCAAGGACTTCTCGACGACCTGGATAACCCAAAGCTTTCACTTGGTAAGCAAAATAAGAGATAAAAAGGACTTATAGAATAACTCGAATAACCTTTAGACCAAATTTAAACTGAGATGTAAAAGTCAAATCGGCTGCTTACAATGTCAGTTGGGAAATATATTACCTCCTCGGTGAAATTACCAAAGTAACCAAGAAAGAGAACTCAAATAGATAACTGGAAAAATAGAGTCGTACGACTTGGTAAAGCGGCCCTTGCACGTGTCGATCTACCCGGCAAGTTTGTTCGATTCGGACGACAAAGTATAAATCCAAATATGATTGTTTACAAAATGCACTTTTAATGAGATAGAAAGTCAGAGATTTTCTAGACTTTTAGAGATAGATACGACTCTATTTCTTCCTATAAAAAACATAATATTCACCGTAACAGAAACAATAACCTCGTAGATATAGTGACTGGTCAAGGGGAGTATCTTTTTTCTATAAATAGTAGCTTGCAACTTATTATTCATTTAATATTTGATGTCTGAATGTCAGGGAGTGTGGCATCAACTTTGATACCCAAGAAAGTCATTCATTGTTGGCTTAGCTGTCAAGATACTACTGCTATTGCCAAATATTCCTTTAACATCATCAGTTGTATCTCTAGCAAATTCTATGCCTTATATTTTATCTTTATTCGGCTTAAACCTTATGAATGGAAGTAAAATATGTTTCTATAAACATCCAATGCTGAGGAAACCTTTCCCCCTTAAAAAAATATATCAAAATTCATATTATATCATATCAAAAAAGCATATTGAACTATATATTCCTTACAACTAAGGTTCCAATAGGTCCTTGCAGTACACTTGTTTTAAGTATCGAGTTCTTGTAAATAATTTTAAAGCACTAATATCTACTAGAATGTGAAGCAAGTAATTTTTGTTGTTTTTTGTTTGGATATTAATTTTTAGTTGCACTGCTAAAGTAGTTCCTTTTTCTAAATCTATTCTTTAGGAAAGTTGTTTTAACTCATGTGAAATTAATTTTTCATTACTTAAGAAAGGTGAAATGTAAAATGTAGAAAATATAACGCATATTAGATCTGCTAAATCTTCAATATATGGTATGGTCATCGGGGCTTCATGGGACGAGCAATTCGTCGGACAGATCAGCGTGTGGATGGACAGCCTAAGGCGTAAATCATGCGTTAAAAGCTTAGCCGGATTAACCTGGGAAATAATATTTAATCCGCGGGATGTGTTTAGAAATGTTAGGTGTGATTATCGTAAACAAATAGATCTTTCCGCCTGTCGTCGCACAAAGCTGCCTGTAAATATTAATAAATATACCCTGCCAGAAATAGACTAAGTATAATTTGAACGATGTAGCGCTCACACGTGAGTATTCTTCGGAACAGATCCGGACTTTTAGTTTTTTAAGGACCGCGACTTTAGAATTATGAAAATCCAAAACTGCAAGAAAATGGAATGAGCTAAATGATAAATATAATAACTCATTATTCACATTAACAGTTGCAGGTACAATACAGGTCAAAAAGCAATCACCTAAATCAGGCGAATGATCGAGAAAAATGTGGATGGTTGATCAACTTTAAGTCTGCTTACTGTACTTCTCAATATATATCCTATGTTATTGCCATATATATTGGACACACTTATATGACTTTGAGACAGTTTATAGTAGAATTTGAAATAGTTGGGATTCCACTATAAACTGAAAGTCCCCGTCGCTTTCTGGGAAAGTCATTGACTTAAAGTTACTTAGAGAACTTGGAAGTCAATTCGCTTTTATACACAAAACTAGAGGTAACTGAATTACTTCCGTTTAAAATATAGATCACTTGTGATAGAGGTACCTGCCCATAGTAACGCATACTACTTAACATTTTAAGTTAATACTAGCTATTGACTAAAAACTGTTTTTTGTGAGTACTTTGCTGTATCCATTTGGCATATTTATTTAGGTCAACAAGACATTCCAAAATAATCAAACATCTCCAATATACAGTTACAGAGAATTCACTATAATGTTACGTTTGGCAATATGTAACATAAATATGAATGTTATATATTATATAATGTTAATAATGGTTATATACGTTAATTTTATTAGTTTGTACGGTTAAGTCCCAGAATAATTTATATTATTAATATTATTATTATTATTCACAGGTCTGGTCGGTAAAACAGGTCAAGTCTGTAGATGCGCAGTGTCATATGCGTTCTGAACATTGTATTAAACATGTCACCACCACGTAATTGTTTTTCCGGTGTCGTTTTAATACAAGAAATAGACGAAATCTCTGTCACAAGCGCTGCAGCGTAAATACAGTAAAACAAACAAATCAGGAGTCCAAACAGCGACCGATAGTGCCTCAGCATGATTCACGAGTGTTATATTATTAAAGTGTCATTCCGTGGTGTTTGACGTAGCGGATGATATGCATATGGCTGTTGCCGGTCCCCAGGGCTGAGCCACCCTCGCTTCCATATCCGTATCGCTGTACCGCCAATATTTGATTTATGGCGAAGAGGAATATTCCGTGATATTTGCTGATACCCCATTTGCATGACAAATAAAATCTGATGTAGTTGGAGGAGATATGTTTGCGTTCTAAATTAGTCTGACTGGATATTCTTCCGCATGCAGGGTGAATTTTTAGTATATATTTCTTCTAAGGCACATTTAGGTATCTATTAAGGCCCAGTTGGTAAGAAAATGGTAAATATACATGTCACCGACAAAAGGTTTCTACAGATTTACAGGCTTCACAAGACGTATTGTCTACCATAATTTCTATCGTCTGTAAATCATAATAAAGTGCCGGGCGGTAAGTAAATAATTAATATAGGTAACAAGTAAAAGAAGTCCAAGTATTGTACCGTGAGGTACCCTACGGTCTTCATTGCTCGGAAATCCATTGATCAGTAATAATTTTGTGTTATATTTTAATATAACCTAACAAAAGATTTATAATATCTCAAATGCCTTCATTAGATGTTAAATCACAACATCATAGGAACATATTAAATTCCTGTCCTTCTTCTCCTGAAGAAGAAGTTCTTATTGCCCTGTTTAAAAGCTATCTAATGTAATTTTTAATCTAATCTGATGTGAAGTGAATAATTAATGTAGGTAACAAGCAAAAGAAGTCCAAGTACTGTACCGTGAGGACCCTGCGGTTTTCATTGCTCTGAAATCCATTAATCCATAATATTTTTTATATAACCTAACAAAAGATGTATACTATCTCAAATGCCTTCGTTAGATGTTAAATCGCATCATAGGAGCATATTAAATTCCTGTTCTTCTTCTTCTTCTCCTGATGGAGAAGAAGAAGAAGAAGTCATCTCCTCCTAGAAGACTATCTATGCTATCCAATGTGATTTCGTTGAAAATAATTAACCAATCGATTTTTCATAAATTTCTAAAACTTTTTAACTACGGCAAATGTAAGGAAAATTAGTAATTTCTGTAAGTCCAGACTTCTCAACGGTAGCTTCATAGTAGCCCACTTTTGAATTAGATGGAAGCATACCCAACATATTTCATTACAGAGCATTTCCTATTTAGACCTGCTGTCGTGATGCACTCACTTAATAAAATATACATTTCGGTAAGTGCCCAGGAATGATTAAGTCACTTTATGTACCCCGGAGAATCAGCATTCCATATGGTGCTTGCAATAAATGTGTCCATCAACAATAGTTGGTTATTTTTCGGGCTGATTCGACGGTGGCTGGGTAAATGGCGTGTGTTATCCATCTAGTCGGCTGTGCGAGGGATTGTAAAGCGCCGTTCTATGTATGAGTTCAACTGCGCTTATAAATATTGAGACTGGAGTGAATGCCACTGAAATAGCTCCGAATGTGTACAGCTCAGCTTTTAAATACAATTGATTCCATCTACACAAATCACCTTTTATTTATTGCGGCGGTAGAGGGCAGGGCCGGTCCCAGAAACATTGGACGTTGTTAAGAGACTGTTCTTAAACGAAATGCGTTCATTTTTGAAAATCTAAAAGCTTATATTCTTTAATGTTTGAATTATCATAGTCGCCATTGAAATTCTTAAGAAATATGATACGATTTTTTTAGTCTTTAAAAATAGTAACCTCCATTGGTCATTTATAGAGGCGACTTTAAGTTCTACACCACCAAACGGTGAAGAAAACACCGTCCAAGTTCCAGATACGCCCCAACACTCCAAAAGATCATTTTAATAAAGCAATCTTCCATCCCATTGCGCAAATTCCAAATTGAATTACTTCTGGCGCTCTGTGTGCCCCATAACCTAGCAGTCAATTATGCATAGATAATTGCCGCTGTTATGCATCATACATAAACATAAGCGAAGATCTGCGACCAGCTAGGCGAGCAAATGACATGAATTAGGCATTATATTAATTTTGCGCGTGACGGCTCGGATGGAGTGACAGAAGGTCAAATGACGTTTTGGAGGGTGGCCGACCCCATAATGATGAGCGCAAGCTGGGATGATTTGCAGGGGTAGCACACGTAGAGTTAAGGGGACGGGGGCATAATTAAACAGTTACGAGGTAGTGATACGCTGAGAAAAGTGTTGTAAATCCTGAAAATGGAATCATGCTCAGTATTTTGCGCTTCGGATGAATCTTTTCTAAAGAAATATGTATTGACTCTATTTGGGGAGGCCATAATCTGCTAGATCACGTCGCCTGTGAGTATAAGGAGCAGAGAATAGGCGACTTGACCTAGCCGATTATGGGGAGGCAAATGACATAATCTGTGTTACCCCAGTGACAATTCTCAATAATGTTTGGGTGTCTCAGATGAGGTAGTTGTGAGATAAAGCAAAGAAGTCATTATCTTGCTATTTGCCAAGAAAAATATGTTTTCCCACGAGAAAACCTAATCGAAACCCTGATGGAAAAAGTGGCAAAAATATTGACATGAAATATCCCACTGAGAAAATATCTAGTACCTAACCTAAATGACTTTTTCCTAAAACTGCCAATAGATAAGTATTAATAAGAACTAATGTTTTCGTTTTAATAGGATAGGAACAAAAAACTGCTTTGATAAATGAATAACGTGATCGAAATGCTGGAGGAACTATTTAGACAAACTAAAGAAAAATCTATTACTTCAGATGTAGATCGCGTCTATATGGAAAGAGAATCAGTTTTGATTCAGAGACAAGTAATGACTAACCTTTTCTATTCTGTGACCATAGCAGTAGGACTTAGTAACTGAATGGCTGATTAAAATATGAAAACTTGGCATTAATGTAAATGATGTTCTCTCTGTCTAAATACTCCTCCGTATTGCCATTCCCTTTAAGTCATACAAATTATTTTAACAAAGAGAAAATGTAGAAAACAAGTGTTCTGTTACAGTATTTCAATTTTAGTAATAAACAATATTTCTTTAATATATCAACTAGAACTGTTCTCAGTGTATGTTGAAATCATTTCACCGGATACAAATTTCTAAGTAAGAGGTAGTAGGGTGGGGGCATTCTTTATTCATCCTACACCAAATTTAATTACATAATTTAATTACATAATTTAATTAATCATATTAAATTGAGGTGGTGTTGTAAAGGAAATAAGGAAGCAATCTTGATATGGAATACACTGCAAACAATTTAAGGTTGAAAATTATAATTACTGAAATCCTTTCACGTTTACAACAATCCTTAATCTAAAATGTATAAAGTAATGGCACGAAAGAGTATGGCGAAGTACCTACAGGGTGTTGCACATAACCCGTTCTATAGAATATTTTAATCTTCCAGTTTATTTCAAATTCTGAAAATTTAATGTTAGTCTAAAGACCACGCGTTCTATCATTTTGAAATATTGACAACCCTGCACTACTTCCGGCATTACCGGAAGTGATCTACAACTTCCTTATTTGAAATGGAATGCTATATTTTTATTGCATTTTTGAATTCTACTCGTGATTTCAGCTACATTCTTATCAGATTTTCCTATACCCAAAATTAACCTTTTCTGAGTTATATCAATTTAATGAAGAAATTAATAAACACAGGGATATTCAACATTGTGTAGGTATCTTTGACATTTATAAAGAAAAATATGTGATTTTTTTTACCAGAGCATGCATGCACATATTACATACTAATTATAAAGTTAAATACATCCTTTGATTTTTATACTAGGTATCCAAAATTTGATTGTTAATCAACCATTTTTTAAATACGTAAAAGTATATTTTTTCAAAAGGGACACCCTGTATATCAGTGAATCTCTGAATGCAGGATTAAATTCTTCATCGACCTGCATTGACTTTTCCTATATTTATTCTCAACAGTTTTTGAGATATTCGTGATTTTATTATTATTCAATCCTATTCCATAATATTTTTGAAATTCAATGTAGTCGTCTATGCAAAAATTTGCAAACGATGGCAGTTCTTACTATTTGAGACGCTCAGTTTTTGTCATGTCAATGAATAATTTAAAACACTGTGACATGACAATGTCAAACAATGACCCTGTGTATTATCCCTTAGAGATATTCAACATGTAGAAAATTAGACCTACTGAGGTAATAAAGTGGATGCTCGAAGCGGATGGTTCTTTATGAAACATCGTGAAAATAATTGTTGTGAAATAAACATTGATCTCATTTAGATGTTCCGAGAGATATATAGAAAACACTCTATATACTAGTATTTGGGCTTATTAGGCCTTTTTCAATAGAGTAAATGTCTATTACTAAATGTTTCCAAGCGCGTTTTCATTATTTATTTGTTTACGAGCACCTACCCCCGATTGATCCTACCATCTGGTAAAGTCCGAGTTTTTAGTACCTTTTCTAAGAAGGCCGAAAGTGTAAAATCTACCTGATCATTGGTAGTACAAGGATTTATAAATAAAGATTTTTTAATTTCTAATTGCTCTAACAGATCTAAACGCTTTCCTTTCTTTTCACGATGCAGTACCTTTACATTTTTCTGATCTATAAAATGATTATTTTCGCATGTTGAAATCTTGTTGAATCGCAAAAAAACAATTACTACTGAGGTAAGTATACAGAATTTAGCTTGTTCCCCAGTTGACACGTCAACTATAATTTGACAGCGTTAACGAGTATTTCAAATCGTAAACATTTTTAATAATATTCTCACCTTAGACGCTTCCAAATCGGATATTTTATGATGAATATTTACTTTGTAAAAGTCTACACTCATTATTTATTTATGTTCCTATCTAAGCTAAACCGCAAATACCACGTATTAGCATTTCCAGAAAGTTGGCCCATCAATCTATGCAATATTCGGAAACTTATTCCGAATGCGATCTAAAAATTCTCAACTGTCAAAGTTTTTCAATCATGGAAATAATAACCCGCGAAAGTTAAAGCACATTTAAATTCAGGACTTCTATAAAACGGTTTTATTTTCCAATATTAAAACTTGGCATGGAATATCAATAAACTGTCTCAGGAGGGACCTATGCTTTGCTTAGAATGGCGCAGCAATTTTATTACATTCCCAGTAGAAACAATCCAGGAAGATCAGTTATTTCGTCCGCAGGAAAAGTAATAATGTAGAATATTTACTTACAAACCAAATATACACGGTGGGCCATTTTAATCTATGCACCTGAAAAACTCAGTAAGTTCGCATCCTATCAAAAAATGACCTTTATAAAAGTTGTAGGATACAAAGGGGGTCAAACAATAGTGACCTTGAATTTGACCTTCAAGCTGACCTTCAAGGTCAAATCAAGGTCAACTTGAGTTTTTTAAATGGAAACCCCTATTTTTTACACCGGAATCGGAAAGGGCGGGAAATTTTACGTCCGAATATGCTCTCAGGTCATCTGACCTCGATGACCTCAAAGGTCAGATGAAGGTCATAAATACGAAATAATCGGATGGCTATGAAAAATCTTAGGTAGGGTATTGCCGAAAAAGTAAAGGTCATTATTTAAGTAATTTTTAACGTGAAATTCAGTGGTGACCTTTATTTTGACCTTGGCGATAACTTTCAAGGTTATTTCAAGGTAAAATTTCTTTTTTAGATGAAAACACTTTATTTTGACATTAAAAATCGAATGAGCGCGAAATTTTACGTTTAGATAATGTTTTTTTCGGTGAGGTCCTGATTACCCCATACGGACATAATGGGGTAAAACGAAATCCAGGTTGAAAAACCCGTTAAATTTTGCATCCTATCAAAAAATGACTTCTACAAAAAATGAAGGGTGCATATGAGTTCAAATAATGGACCTTGAATTAGACCTTGAACTTACGTGTTGTTGTTTCTTGGATTTACTTTTAGCGTTACCCAGAAACAACGACGTGGACGTAGTAAATTCTGTTTCCTTTGGGGTGCTTGATTAGCGTGAGTCCCCTTGCCTCTCACAAATTTAACCACGAAGCAAATGCTCGAAGTTACCTCCATTTGCCTGAAGACACAGCCCTAAACGTCTACGGAATTCTTGGATGGTGTTTAACAAAGTTTGTCTTGGAATCGCAGCGCATGCTTCACGAATCCGATCTTGCATGTTGTCTCGCGTTGTAGGCTGTTGTTGAAAGACAACATTCTTCAAATAGCCCCACAAATAAAAATCTGGTGAAGTCATATCTGGGGAGTTTGCGGGCCAGTTAACCGGACCTCCACGTCCAATCCACCCAGCGTAAGTTTCATACAAAAATTGTCGAACAATTACTGCAAAGTGTGGCGCTGCGCCATCTTGCTGGAATACCATTCTTTGTCTGGTTTCTAAATCGACGTCTGCCAATAGTTCTGGCAGCCTATCTCTTAGCAACTCTAAGTAGGTGTGTTGATCAACATTAGCCTCAAAGAAGTAAGGACCAACCAAATCCACACCATCCAAGAATTCCGTAGACGTTTAGGGCTGTGTCTTCAGGCAAATGGAGGTAACTTCGAGCATTTGCTTCGTGGTTAAATTTGTGAGAGGCAAGGGGACTCACGCTAATCAAGCACCCCATCGTGAGAGGCAAGGGGACTCACGCTAATCAAGCACCCCAAAGGAAACAGAATTTACTACGTCCACGTCGTTGTTTCTGGGTAACGCTAAAAGTAAATCCAAGAAACAACAACACGTAAGTTCAAGGTCTAATTCAAGGTCCATTATTTGAACTCATATGCACCCTTCATTTTTTGTAGAAGTCATTTTTTGATAGGATGCAAAATTTAACGGGTTTTTCAACCTGGATTTCGTTTTACCCCATTATGTCCGTATGGGGTAATCAGGACCTCACCGAAAAAAACATTATCTAAACGTAAAATTTCGCGCTCATTCGATTTTTAATGTCAAAATAAAGTGTTTTCATCTAAAAAAGAAATTTTACCTTGAAATAACCTTGAAAGTTATCGCCAAGGTCAAAATAAAGGTCACCACTGAATTTCACGTTAAAAATTACTTAAATAATGACCTTTACTTTTTCGGCAATACCCTACCTAAGATTTTTCATAGCCATCCGATTATTTCGTATTTATGACCTTCATCTGACCTTTGAGGTCATCGAGGTCAGATGACCTGAGAGCATATTCGGACGTAAAATTTCCCGCCCTTTCCGATTCCGGTGTAAAAAATAGGGGTTTCCATTTAAAAAACTCAAGTTGACCTTGATTTGACCTTTAAGGTCAACTTGAAGGTCAAATTCAAGGTCACTATTGTTTGACCCCCTTTGTATCCTACAACTTTTATAAAGGTCATTTTTTGATAGGATGCGAACTTACTGAGTTTTTCAGGTGCATAGATTAAAATGGCCCACCGTGTATATATACAAGGTGTCCACCTAGTGCGCGTAAGTCCAATATCTGGGTTAATAAAAGAGATAACTTAATGTTTTTTTCTACAGGGTTGTCTAATATCCCGAGCTGCACAAAATGAAAATATATTTACATATTCAGGGTGTTCAGTTTTTCCTGGACAGGTACCAACTTCGTTTTTCTAAACGGAAATATATATTTTTTATTGCTTTTTCGAACTAAACCCTTGATTTTAGTAGGACTTTCATCAGCCTTCCCTATACCTAACTTAAACTGTTTTTGAAATATTGACGGGTGAATATTGACATTTTTGCAACTTTGACACCCTATAAAATCTAAACGGTTTGAGATCAAGCAAAACGGTTTGCACATTCCTATCTTAACTTTTTATAAGCTATCGTTTGATACTAATTTCAAATGTATCCAGGAATTAAAAATTTTCCGAAAATTTTGAAAATTTTTGATTCTTGGATAAATTTGAAATTAGTATCAAACGATAGCTTATAAAAAGTTTAGGTGCATTTAGGTGGACTAGCGATTTTTGTGGACCAGCACTTAGTGTGACTGCCGATAAGATCGCAGTGACAAAATAGCAGAGTCAAAATACGTCATAGCAACGTCACATCGATAGCCTACCCGTGGTGACAGTATAGCCCTCCCACCACCACCACCTAATGCTAATGTCGTCTATGCGAGTCAGTCGAGCTAACAGTACCAGGTACCAGCAGCACATAATCAGCAGTGCAAGTGCTATTACTTCTAAACTACATGTCCGTTGTAAACGCGCTGGGACTACCGCGACGTCCGGCGTGCCGACTGGTCTGCTGCTTCGAGTCGGCACTGTTACTTTTACCATCTCGGAGCAGTTCGCTCCTGCGACAACAAAGTCACATTGCCAAAATCGCAACACATCTCTAGTAGGAAGAAACCTAATATGACATACATAATAATTTTATCAAAATTACAGCTTGGCCTAATTGTAAACACCTACAGACTGTAACCCGTGCCAAAAACGTTTTATCCGACATCCGCATAAGAAACCCTGTCCAAGGTTCCATTTGTATAAAAAATCTATTTCAAATCTGAGCACGAAGCGAAGTAATTTCATTCAAAATATAAAGCAGGCGCTCTACCTCATCAAAGCCAGAATTAAGCCCGTAAAGTTGGCCATGAATTTAATAATGAAATACGTAAATTTCCCTCATAACGGTTTAATATCAAGAGAATGACAAACTCCCGCGTAAAGTAAATTCATTTGAGCCTAAGCCACTTGAGCCGTAATAACCGGGGAGGGGTGAGGCTCTTCGCAAGAATGCAGGTAAACATCCCGGTGGAAACGAAATCTTAATAATTGTGACACAAACAGTTTAGGCGGGCCTCGTTTTGAGTCCTTCTCTCAATATTAAGGCCCTAAATCACTCCCTGGAAATGTTTATGAGGCTGTCGAATTTTACATTAAGGAGTTACAGGGTCTTTTCAAGTGTAAGTAATTAATTAAAAATTTCATTACTATGAATACATATATATAGATATGTAAAATTTATTGGTATCATTACAATAATTACACGATGAGGCCTCACACCAATTTCTGTAATAAATATCACAAGGTAGCTTTCTGAAAAATAATTGTGTGGTAGTTTTTCTTTTTTCAACATTTTGATTTTAAACTTTCCAGGTTAGAGTACTTACGACACAGATTAAGTAAATATAGATATCTAATTCATTTTATTTTCTTTTGGGATTACACCATCTGTAAAATAATAATTAGAAAAAAAGAATAGCAACAGGGGATAATTAGAAAAAACAACATAATGAATTGATCGATCTGTCAAAGTAATGAAACACATACCTAAATATGGCGATAATTTTTCTTTGTCGTAAGTTGTGGAATAATATTTTCCAAAAATGAGGTGCTACGACCGGTTAATTCAATTCGCACCATATTTTAAGAAATTTCAAGCTACTTGATACTTGATAATAATGATAATCGACCGATAATATGCGAAAACGTGCAAACAGTCCTCCAAGCTCATGCTTCTATGCTTCTCATGTTTCTATGCACATACATGTATGTGCATAGAAATAAACCAGGAACACGATACACTAATAGTGAATCGTTTATTAGTGTATCGTTACTAGTTATGGGTTTTCCCTTTGTCCTAGCTGACTGGAACAACTGCGCATGTGTAGAACTGAGTTGTAAGTTAGTACAGTTTGTAACAGTGCCACAATTGGGACGGAAACAAGAAATGGAAACAGAACCGTTTCAGATTAGCTGGTCAGAATACATGTTGGAAGATATAACATCCGAATCAGAAAATCAGATCTTGTATGGCAAACGATAACAGTAAGGACTGCTTACTGTCATCAAAGGATGACAGTAAGGAAGAAGACAACGCGTATACGCAATTCATTTTAAGATCGTAGCGCCAAAGCGGCAGTAACCTATACTAACCTATGGGCCACTGACACTGACGTTTGAAATTGTATTGATCAAAGATTTGTTGTCGCGAACTTTTAAACCAGGTAAAAAGCTTGTAAAACTATTTTGAAAGGGGTAAGTAGTGATATAAAATTAAAATAGATTTCAATATTTTTCGAGCGTTCAATCTGAAAATGAAACTTAACCTCAAAATATGTCAAATTCTTTATTGGGCATACGGCATACATACCTTTATGCAAATAGTCATTCTTAGAGAAAGGTAAAGAGCACACTCTCTACTCTGGGTTCTTTAGCTTCTTTATCCCTACTTGTCTCCTGTAACTCTTTAATGCCCAACTTATAGTTTCCACGATATCTCCAGATTTTCCCGCTTTTGGAAAAGTATGAAACTGATCTCGGGGTTTTTCTTTATCCAAGAGGAACAATGACCCTTACAACAATAATGATTTATATCTAATCAAAGCAATTAACTAATATAACAAAGGATATTTCAAAATTCACAATAGAAATACATACGCAAAACTGAACCAAAGGCCCATGCGTTAGTTGTGCGTACCGCCAGTAGGTAGCGTATTCCTTAGCAAGAATCGCCTTTGGACAATCGCTTTTATTTTTTAGGCAAACTGGACAATATGTATAGGTAGTATTTCGTTGTTATGCACTATAAACAGTTTATAGTATTGTTTTTTGACTTTATATATATATTTTTTTGGAAATACATTACATTTTTGTAAATGGAGGTATTAATGGCAAGATTTATTGCAGTGAAATTTCTTGATTTCAATTAAACATAAAAAAATCATGTAGCCTTGAAGAACTACTTGATATCAACAAGTACTTGAAATATAACTACTTGTCTTGATTTGACATTATTCGACTAGGCAATACTTGATTTGACTTTACTTGATTTCCAATCAAGTCAAGTCAAGAAATAAAATAATTTGCGATTATATTATATTTCCGAATATTTCCTATGGTACCAACCTCTGACAGATCATATCGCGCGGGAATTTATTTAGTTTTAAATTTGTTACGCCTAATAAAACGACGGTAACAGGTGTCGCGAAATCAAACCATAAGGCAGGAGCAATTAAATTTAAAATTGAACGACTAAATAAAACGAATATACAATCGATGGCGCCATTAAGTATGCCTTATATTAAAATTTAAGAGGTAATAAAGTAAGAGTAAATACTACGTCAAGTTATATCTTGTTCGATACAGTCTCGTCGCCTCCAGAACTAATTAATTCACTTTTAATAGTCAAATAATGCCGATAAAGTTAAACATCCATCAGCTGGAGTTAATGGATTACTATATTCTCCCGCCTTGACTTATCATTTAATTACGTTCTCGAAGTTATTAATTCGTCTGTGCTGAGTAAGAACAAATTTTTAACCCTCTCCGAAAGGGGAGGCCGGTTTCACGGCAATTGCTGCTGCTGCTGCCTCGTTTTATTATATCGCCATACTGGATTTTCTAAGCGAGATTTACGCCTCAAAAGCACGCGGTCTTTGAGACGCGGGCTTTCAGTTATACCAAAAAGAATTAACTAATAAAAGTAATAAACTAATAAATAAATAAACTTATAATTCGCTTAATGTAATTTTATATCTCCCAAGTTTCGTTTTTTCCGGTGATTTCTGATGTGCCCGAAGCATGTGTAGATTTGCACATGACATTCAAGAACATTTGACATTGCCTTCGAATAGGACCAGAGCACAGGACTGATTACGCCATGTCTAAACTCGTCGGCTAAAATAATAGGCAGTGACGTATGATCTAATTCGATACAGAAAAGAGACGAAATGTAAATACTTAATACATAGCGGCACAAACGTTAGCCCATAGAAAAGTGATGCCGCTTACGCATTACTATTGAACAGAACTATAAATTGTCTGTTCCATGGTGGTTCCATGCTTCTCTATTCCATGCCACCTCAATTCTTTACGTTGGATGTAGTTCCGTCTTTGTTTAACGGGTTAAAAAACGAAGAGCGAGATATGCAACCTATGCAACAAAAGTCAAGGGGAAGAAAAAAATTACCGTGAACGAAAATGTGAAATATGCTATTCGACGAAAAATTCATAGTTTCTTTTTCAAAAATGAAATCCCAACAGTAAGTAAGGTTCAGGTTGCCCTGGCAGAAGGCAACCATTTGTCCAAACTCTCGTATAAATTACTTATAAGGACAATGCATGAAATTAATTTCAAATATTGCAAACGGAATCAGAAAAGTATATGCTTATAGAGAAAAATGAGATTGTGACATGGAGACAAGAATATTTGGAGAAGATAAGAGAATTTCACGCTTTAAATAGGAAAATATATTATATGGATGAGACATGGTTAAATGAAGGTTATAATGTACTAAAAGTATAGCAAGATTGGAACGTACAGGAGAGAAGGCAAGCGTTTATGAATGGATGGATTTTCTACAGATTTAAAAGCACCTTCCGGAAAAGGACGAAGACAAATAACTCATATTGGAAGTGATTCGGAATTTTTGGTAAATGATCTACATATGTTTGAGTCGCGAAAAACTGGGAATTATCACGAAGATATGAACAGCGAGGTGTTTCAAAAATGGTTTGAATCTGTTTTACACCACTTAGAACGTGGTCCAATTTTTGTAATGTATAATACATATAATACCCCTTACCATAGCAGGAGAACAGAGAATTTACCGAGATCATCATGGAAGAAAGGGCAAATAATTCTTAAGAGCATTCTTTTAATATTTGTAGCAATATTCATCAATTTCGCCCGATGTACAATTAATCTATAAGTTTAGTTTAAAAAACAATTCACAATTTCTATAACACCGTTCATGTTTTGATATTTTTTATATTTATTTGACATATTAGCACCTTTGCAATAAAGTCTATATAGTAACATAAAATTCTAAATTAAACATGTGTACAAAAATATTTACATTCATTTCATACCCTCCAACCTAAATTTGTATAACTCGATTCTAATTGCGCCCCATCAGTGATAAATGAGGGTTAATATCGTTTTATTGGAGGATAAATTCTGCTCGTCAACTTCTTCATAAAATATGGATCGATCCATTCCGTTGGAAATGGGAAAAGCATAAAACAAGTTCCGGACAAATATAATTTAGGTCGGAAGATTTATAACGGGCGAGTTTTACAATCGACGTTAACTTTTAACGAGGCGATGTTTTGGGGGAGGAATCTCGCTGCTGGATGGCATCATGGCCTGCTGGCTTTCCGCGCCATGCATATTTCACGCAATTTCCTGCAAGTCCTGCGACAGCACCGCAACTAGCCATTTTAGAAACATTTGCGGCAGAATTATTATTAATTTTCAGGTATTTAACGACGACTGTTTAATATTTGTACTTTTATTACTGGTTGGGATTGGAATAGTAAAAAGGGCCTTCATATAAAGACTCCCACTCAGTTTTTGGGCAATGTGCCCTGACTGGCATTGCATTACTTCGGCATTACAAAAGCAGGTAGTAGCAAAGACCCAAAGAGGACACTACGGTGTATTTCTCACCACTACCTACTAACATGTTTTACAGTAATTAAGCCAACTGTAATTAATTTTACAGTAATTAATTTTTCTCGACGCCTGAAAGTTCCGAGCAATATACAGAGTATTCAAGAAAAGCGCTTCTCAACTTACCATGTTTTTTTAATTTTTGGTAGATATTGATATTGATATTGATATTGATATTGATATTGATATTGATATTGATATTGATATTAATATCGATAGCGATATTGATATTATTTTATTTTAGATATTTTAGAGAACACATGTAGCTTCCTTTTGCCTTTCACAAAAACTCATTGCATTTGCAAGTTTTTTCATAATTTTTAAGTGAAATGGGCTTTTTCCACATCTTTTTTTTATTTGCTTATTATAAAATATAATATAACTTAGTTATGCCTAAAAAGTATTTTTTTACATTTTTTTTTTCTTCAGATATATTTTGAAAAAATTGTTAAAATTACCATATATTTCAAATACCGCGCCATGACGTCATACTCCACTTCGTTGTTGTCTGTTGGCTGCCCTGCATTTTGTGTTGTGTCAAGTGAAGTGTGCTTAACCTAACTTTCTTTTTGTGTTTTGATTAATTTGATTTAAAATGAATAAATTGAAGAGGGATATCTTCCAAAAGTTGACAGTGAAATGGTTAACGATTTCTACGTCACAAATATGAACTTTCTAAGTGCTGAAGTGCGCAGTGTTAAGACAAGGAGGTTAGCTTTTATAACCTAAGTTATCAAACATCATTTAGTTGAATCTAGCATAAATTGTGCAATGTTGTCAGCTTTAGCGAAAAATACCTAAAAATTATTTTGCTCAAGTGATCAATTGTAAAATAATCATGTTGATTTGCTTTAGTAATAATTTATGAAGAATATTTCACATGAAAATACATATTTTCATTTCAATATTACCAATTCACCTAAAAATACATAAATATTTTCTTTTCAAAATTACCAGAATGTAAATTTAATCGTTGCCAAGAAAAAAGTAAAATTGTATTTGGCAACGTGGAGCCGTTCTTTAACTTGTCTACATTTTATTGGCTACTGGAGTGTGATGTCAGCGAACCGCGCAGTTTGAAATGATTCAAGAAGACCGGTCACTTTGTACTTGGATAACTTCGCTTAATTACAATTTTTTAATAAATTGGGTTGATTCTACCTTTACTTATGTACCAGTATAACGTTTGATATTAATAAAATAGTAAAATTCATTTTAGCGGAAAAGGCTCATTCTATTTCCTATTTTTTAGAGAAGCCTCCACTAATGTTTAACCCTCAAAAATACATTTAAAAAATATATTTAAAATTGGTTTATGAAATTTATGTTTTCTATTAATTCCTACAGGTAATTTTTGTCTACACCACTGCAGTCATCCGTTTTTAAAGGGGGCTGGAGGAAATAATAGGAAATTCGTAATATATAATCCAGGGAGATGTTCCTCCATGATTTATATCCTGGAAAATATATTCAGGCATTAAATAAACGTTCAACTTTTTGCGCCCCGGCTCAGGACGCGATTTGTCTGTTTTAAGGCCCGACTTGACGAATCATATTTTTCTCATTTCGGGGTAGGTGGGACGTTCGAGATGAGGGAACATCCATCAAGCCCGCTGGCATCCATTCTGAGCGATGATGGAACTGAAACTCTCACAACATCTCTGATAAGGACCGGCAAAAAACTCCAAGAGGATGTCTCGAGATACTCCGCGTATAAAAGAAAAGCGCAGACGGGAATCTCGAAAGCTTCACATTTATAACTAACCTCATCCATCTTCCTCCTCTGGGGGAACTCAAATACAGCCCAATTTGTCAGAAAATCTAATGCTCCGGTATCTGCCACCCAGGCAGGCACACAGCAATAGCAATAAAGCCCAATCGAAGCCGTCTTCCACTGTCGAACGATACCTTGCTCTCGCAATCCATGACTTATTTTATTATTATTGTATTCGGGAGTGTGCAGAGTAAGCCTCGTAGGGAACGATCTTTTTAAAATTCCGATTCACTCTCTGAAGAATATACTCCCTGACTGGATGTATTTTCTCTATAATCTTGTTCAAGTTTCCGGATTTCTTAAATGGATTTGCGTTTGAACTTCAATAAAAGGAAAAGTATCATACGTTCTATATCATTTGATATAGAACGGGGCCCTTTTATACAAACTGTATCACACACTTGATAAGAGCAGATACATTTATAGTAAAAATCAGATCTTACTCGATGCTGCAACGTTCCAGATGCTAACGCTGCATCTGAATCGTTAATAGAGTATAGACGGTTTAAATGTAGGGTTGGAAAATGTTTGAACATATTCCACCAATTGGTGGAATATGATAAACCCAGTTCCACCTATGGTTTTGATATTAATATAATAACGTAAGAAATATCGAAAGAGAGACCGTAGAAATAACAGGCACAAAAACAAAACGCAGATATGGAACATTATTATTATTATTCCATATTATTATGGCAGTTATTATTTTTGTTTATATTTTTGAAGTATCATAATTTCTTTGGTTGTATAATTATGGACTGCCCAGAGGAAAAGTAAAAGATTATTTATATTTGCCTGACTTTTTACTAATTTTACTAAATTAACGCGGATAAATGTCAAACATTAATTTAAACTCAAAACATAGCTTCCTAATAACAGTCCGATTAAGTGTTGCTACGAAACAACATTACACCATCAGGTACTGTAATTTTACCGTTACGTATAAGTACAGTGAGGTTCAAAACTCTGGAACGCCCCAAATAACTTTCACAATATTGTTTTTTTGCAAAAACGGTCAGACACGTCAATTTTTGATTCTACTTTTCTGTATTTTTGAGGTATTGATTTATTTGTACAGTGACGTATCACTGAGGTGCAAAAAAAATTTTTTTTTAAATGGCAACCCCAATTTTTTATTCGGAATTCATGAAAAACATTTTTTTACGTATCTTTGACTAAAACTTTACTGAAAAAAAACCTTTATAGAAGAAGTTACAGAAGAAATTTTTCGATATAAATGCAATTTACAGTTAAAAAACCTACAAATGTTCTCTAAATTTAAACCGAGTAGGTTCTGGAATTTATTGAAACCAAACAATATCATTGCTTCATCTAATGTCAAAATTTTAATTTGTTTAACACGCAGCAAAATTTAAATCCATAATTTTGGTATTTCATTGTTATTATTTTATTGTTTATCTCGTATTATTCATCTAATATGTCTGTTTCGGAGAAAGAACGGATTGAGATACTTATGATGGTTGGTTACGGGGATAGAAGGAGAACTGCAACAGAAGTGTGTGAGCTGTTTAATAATCCTCATCAAGATGGACCACCAATTGTGCGTTCAACAGTGAGTAAAATTATTAGTAAATACAGAGAATATGGTCACGCTCGTGATTTACCAAGAACAGGTCGTACCAAGATTGGTGAAAATACTCAACTTGACGTTTTATTATTAGTTCAAGGAAATCCCCATGTTTGTACCCGCCAAGTTGCCGCAACCATGGACATAAGTAAAAGTTCTGTTCGCAGGATTTTACTTAAACATAAATATCATCCGTACAAGGTAACACTGGTTCATGAGCTTTCAGAAGACGATTTTGATCGTAGAGTACAATTTTGTGAAATCATGCAGGAACGTTGCAATAACAATATCATCTCAGTAAAAAATATTATTTTTTCTGATGAGGCCACTTTTTGTCTTAATGGGTCCGTCAACAGACAAAATTGCCGCTATTGGGAAACACAGAACCCACGGTGGATGCAGGAATCCCACACGCAATTCCCTAGAAAAGTTAATGTTTGGGCGGGAATAGTAAAAAAACAGAATTTTGGGACCATACTTTTTTTATGGAAATTTAAATGGGGAAAGATATTTGGAATTCCTAAGAATGGAGTTATTCCCGACTTTAATTGGTTTATTTCCAAATGCGAATGATCTAAATTCAATTGACGACCAGATATGGTTTCAGCAAGATGGTGCTCTACCTCACTATGCTCTTCCTGTTCGTACTTACCTAAATGAAGTTTTTCCTAATAGGTGGATAGGTCGACGTGGTGCAATAGAGTAGCCTGCTCGCTCCCCAGACCTGACCCCACTCGATTATTTTTTATGGGGCTACGTTAAAGGTCTAGTGTATGAGAGTAGGCCAGAAAATATTGATGAATTAAAAAACAGAAATCAGCAAGTAATAGAAGACATTCCGTCTGATTTTATCAATATTGTTCAAAATGAATTCCTCTCTCGTTTAGCTCACTGTCAGGCAGTCAATGAACAACAATTTGAGCATTTGATTTAATTGTAATATTATTGTAAGTAACCTAATTTTTGATATTTTGTTTCAATAAATTGCATTGCATTTATATGGAAAAATTTCTTCTGTAACCCTATAAAGGTTTTTTTTCTGTAAAGTTTTAGTCAAGGATACGTAAAAAAATGTGTTTTTCATGAATTCCGAATAAAAAATTGGGGTTGCCATTAAAAAAAAAATTTGCACCTCAGTGATACGTCACTGTACAAATAAATCAATACCTCAAAAATACAGAAAAGTAGAATAAAAAATTGACGTGTCTGAGCGTATTTGCAAAAAAACAATATTTTGAAAGTTATTTGGGGCGTTCCAGAGTTTTGAACCTCACTGTATATATAACGTGTGCAACCGTATGTTTCGGCTATTTACCTGCCGTAAATCTGTGCAGGGTAAGTAAGATTTACTGGACAGTATAAAATAAAAATTATTTATTTCTATTCGCAGTTGGTGCTTCCTATAATATATAAAAGTTTACATCATCAGTTAAATTGAAGTTTATTTTTCTGAAAGCGCGGCAACTATCCTACCTTTCCTTTTATTTAACGACCAAGCCTCGTATTTTGACTGCCTTTTTTCACCCTGCAATAATGTTGGTCTCCGAATACATTTATTCGGAAAGGGAATTAAATAAAGTAAGTACTTCCAAGCGCGGAGCTTGCTACGGGAGGGCAGTTTTGAGAATAAATTGCGGGGCATAACTAGAGTAGATTAATCAATGGTCACCTCGGCGTAATTTCTGGCACGGCTGTGCAGCAAACAAGCTGCAGCGTACATGGGCGTGCGAAGAAAGTTTTACACTAAATCGTAGTTGGCGTTTACCAACCTAAATCGTTCCTGCGCTAATGCGGCGTACATAATAATATGCTGCCCCTCTCTCACAGAAGTCTGACTTTCGGGTCGATACTAAAGATTAGAATGAAGGGTGGGGATACTATTATTATAAATATTATTATTATTACTATTATTATTACTGTGTTCCGCCATCATGCGTTTTTCAGTTTATCATTGGTTTATAGACGGGTTAATACCAAGTCTAACAAGAATTTATTTTTGGTTTAGAAACGATCTTACTATACATATTGTATATATGAAGTATGACTGCTTTTTGTGATTGGGTACACTTTCTTCCAGGCGAAGTTGAGTCATTTATGAATGAGTATGGAGTGATCATCGATATAATGAATGCAACGAGCATTATTATAGAAGTATTCTGAATATTGCATTGACACTACAAGTACTTGGTTTTTTAGTACTTGGTTAATACAATTTAACCAGATGTTACCTACTACTAGTTTACTAGGTATATGGTATGATATTGAAGGAAAATCACATTTTAAACTTGTAGCTAGCTTACTACTGCTTGAACTATGTTAACCAAGATGGCAGAACCCAGTGGGGCTCGCCAGGTGACGCGCCGCTTCACCTAAAATTTCCGTGTTTGGTTGTTTTTTAATTTCATATAAATTTTGTATTTAGATATATTTACATTTATATAGATAATAGATATATTTATATAGTTAATAAACGGAATAATTATTATAAAACGTTGCGCGCTGAACGCCTTCTAAAAAAACATTACTTTCGTTGAGAGCAAACATTAAACCCCGTACCGTTCCCTTCCTATAATAAGCAAGTGACGCAGTTCGCTATCAGGTGGTATTTCTGCGACAGTCGGTTGCCATGGCAACAATGCGGCCGATACGTGACTAAACTGTCCTGTGGTCGAATGAGTGCCGCGGATTTTGATAGCGCATCACATCCAATTTGCCTCTATACGTGACGCCGCGCCGGTTAAAAAACAATTCTTATAATAATAAATAATCATTGTTTTCTATCAATCGTAAAAATGTTTCCTATGTATGATCCAGTTTGTGTTTTATTAGAAACACCATTTTCTAGATGAAAAATTAGGACAAAAAAGATTTTTTAAATTGCGAGAGACCTGTGCCTTCTCTCGATTTCGAAAAAGAAGTTGAAGTCAAAAGACAAAGTATTCCTTCGGAAGTTTCGGAATGAGTGGTATTCGGAGTATAAGTGGTTGTGTGGAATTATTTATTTAAAAAATTTTTTTGTATGCCGTGTTTAATTGTGAGTGTAAAAAAAATAGGCGTGTGAAATAAGGAGGGATTTAACAATTTTGGAAATGTTCCCACGCGAGGCTGTCGGAAGAACGATGCTTCTTTAGAACATATACGGTGTGCATTAATGTTCGCAGAATTAAGAAAAAACCTCAATACAATCGAAGATACTTTGAGAAAAAATTCCAGACTATATATTAAACAATTTAACGATGACGTCCTTTTAAACTGACCCACGAGTCGCCACTGGCAGAACCGACTCTAAGACCAACAACTACCAATTCAGTGCTTTATCAACTCCTCTTGGACATATTTTTTTGTTCTTCGATTCTAAAGGTCGTTTGCCGCCCGCAACTACGCCTATGAGCAAGGAGAGACTTATTTATATTGCCGCTATTAATTTTCAGGTCCCCGTCCAGTCATACCTTATGTCTCTAACTGTATCACCGCGCTGGCCAGCAGGAGTAGGCAGCCATGGACGCATTAATTACGAGCATCCTTGTGTATGTATGAGATATACGCCGGGGTGGATGCGAGAGCCATATATTACACTGGCGGACGTGCCGAGTATTAAAAACGAAGCACGTCCGCTCCCGAGGTGACCGGAGCGTAATGCCGTTAAGGGTCCATTCACTAGTCCGAAATAAGCCCAAAGTTGGAGTTCGTATCGTGTCTAATTTTGAAAAAACTATAAAAGATAGCGACTTTTAGTAAAAAAGTATTGAAAGACAAGACTTTAATCTAAATCCCTATAGTAGTAATTTTTGGTAATTCTTTTTATTTTTAAAATTCCAGCCAAACAATCTTGTACTAAAATAGCGTATTTTCAAAAATTATTTTCTCTAAAATACATGTATTGAACAAAAATTTGCTACTATAGGGATCTAGTTTATTTTTTGATCGGTAATATATAATTTATAACATTAAAAAGAAATTTTGTTGCAATTATAAGACAAATCCGATACCGTTGCAATAAGGGCAAACTTTATTTTCATGTGCCTTTTTACTTTGGCTTTACGTGCACCTTCGAAATCTAAATAATTCGGTAGTGGGAATATGTAAGTCTCCACCCATCGGCCACCCATCCTCTCAATCCGACCCAACATTCATGCCTGTCAAATCTACAGTGAATGGACCCTTAATGATATAGAACCACCACCACCATCTTTATGTTCATATTATGTAAACAAATTATAATACGATAATAGTTATTTATGAAATAAGCATCATAAAGACAATAATTCGGTACTACCCCTGAATATTATCAGAGGAGGCGTTAGCCATTTTTTTGTCTTCTATAGAAATAATAAAATAATCATTTCAGTACGTTGATTTGTGAATTGGCAGCAGAACGTATGAACAACGTTAGCTCCGAAACCAACTGTTCTTATGCATAGGTCGTGTGTGCGAATGAATTTAAAGGCCCTTACTGTTACCTCGCGGACTGTAAATATCTAAAAACTGCATTTTTGGTAGATCTATAGTACAGCCAAACTACATTTTGTTGTCAAGCTTTATTGCTGTAAAACTTTCACTCATTTTTTTGTACCTTTGAGTGTGTATGTTCTAATATTTAGATTAAGGTGTGTCTTTTATGTATGTACCATTCGTAAATGTATACTTGAGAGAATTATATTAAAAATTAACTTTGTTCTTGTCAAGTGTTTTTTTGCAATTATCTTCACTTAGATAGGAACTATACCTTTACTATGTAGCATCAAAAAAGATCAATTGATGGCGCCCAAGTTTGGCCAGATAATAAATAACCCTACCGTACTTCACTCTGCTCACCCCTGAAAGAGAATTTCATCGCTATAGTAAGTATATTTTGTACCTTTATCTAAAAATCATAAATAACTAAGATAGAGCAATATGTTTATTTTTATCCAAGTTGACTGAAAGCTTTTTTTTAATCAAATGTTAGCACCATCTTAAGAATTTAATTGAATACCTACACCTACATCAAATAAGCCTTATGAATAATATTGTTCACGCTTCCATACACGCGAAATGTGAATACGCGCCCGGGTACCTTGAAAGGGTCAAGCTGGGATGATTTGTGGGCCGCTCTCCGGGAGAGAACAGCGGAGCCGGCGCTTTGCAGCGGCCGCCGCCGCCGCCGGAGAAATGGACTGTCCACTTCGGGCGGCAGGCGGCCGCCCCGTTCCCCGGAATATTGACGAGTGTTCCGGAGCCTCGGAATTTATATGATGTTCGGGTCGCGCCCGGCATTGGCCACCGCCGGTATCCAATAACGCCACCCCGCCACGCCGAAATTCTGAAAGAAACCGCACCGACGATAAAACATGACATTGCGAGATACATAACTCAGCGGGCCCCTCGCTCGGCCCCCCGGAGTCGACCGGAGGGGCACGCGGAGGTGGCTCGCTCGCCGGCCTTTCTGGTCTGCGAAGTTCGGGTGGTTTTTATTGGAGTTGTTGCCTGGTAACATTTGTGGTAATAAACCAGAGAAAATTACGGGAATTGCTTTTAAATGCATTAGTTCACCATATACGACGTCATATTTGCTTGTTTGTTTATTTATTTATAGTACGTATCCAACAGGCACAAGCCCAGTTACAGGATACGGATCAACAGAATTACAATACACATATAACAATAACAATAAATATATACAGGGTGACCCATTAAGAATGGAAACACTCGCGTACAAAATTTGTTTATGGACCGATTTGAATCGGATTTTTTTCAAAAGATAGATCCCCAAAAGCTCTATGTTGATGCAAAATTTAAAAACGAAATTTTGATTTTCAAGGCCTACTACGAATTTTTTTTTATGTGAAAAATAGCAAAATTTTGGTAGCCATTTTTTTATAGAAAATCTGACTACATCACTGGATTTAGAAGCCCCTCGAATGCATTTGGACCAATTTTTGCGAAAAAAAGTTTGTTCCTAAAAAAGTTATATGACAATATCGGCATCACCAGTGTTTACCTTTTTCGGTGAACCTATTCTTTTATAAAAATCGTATAGAACCCAAAGAGAAACAAAATTAAACAACTTAAACACTGGTGTAATTATTAATAAGAACCATAAAAACCAGTATACAACAATTGATAGGTAAGTTCGTCAAATGATTATTATTTTGTGGTTATTATGCCAAAACTTATAATATTACCTTCTTAGATAAAAAATAACTACATTATAATTTTTTATTCAATAAGTGTGAATCAATTTGACCAGACTCCTTTTTCATTTTTAAAAATGTAATTTTCTAATCATTACTTTTTTGTATCAATTGTTCTTTATATTAGAGTAATTGTTAGTTATTTTGTGTATACTGGTTTTTATGGTTCTTATTAATAATTACACCAGTGTTTAAGTTGTTTAATTTTGTTTCTCTTTGGTTTACGATTACGATTTTTATAAAACAATAGGTTCACCGACAAAGGCAAACACTGGTGATGCCGATATTGTCATAACTTTTTTAAGAACAAACTTTTTTTCGCAAAAATTGGTACAAATGTATTCGAGCGATTCCTAAATCCAGTGGTGTAGCCAGATTTTTTATAAAAAAAATCGCTAAAATTTTGCGGTTTTTCACTTAAAAAAAAATTTGTAGCAGGCCGTGAAAATAAAAATTTCGTCTTCAAATTTTGCATCTACATAAAGCTTTTGGAGATCTATCTTTTAAAAAGATCCGGTTTAAATCGGTCCATAAACAACTTTTGTACGCAAGTGTTTCCATTCTTAATGGGTCACCCTGTATAACAACAATCGATCTACAATAAAAAAATATACGCCAACAAAATAGACATACAATTTACAGATGTCTGTAACTTATTTGTGGTGCATTTTCATGATTCATAGTTTGTTACTTTTGGAATTACACCACCTGTAAAATAACAAAAAACAGAAAACCAGAAGCTTACAAATTAAATATTCAAGGTGTAGTAACAAGGCAAACTTCTAAAGTTTGCCCCAAAAAACCACTGTATAGTGTGTGATAAAATAATATTAGATATATTAATAAATTTCATCAGTGGTTTTTCAGTCTTATACTAAATTCTTATAATATAATATTTCATATTTTAAAATATGTCTAAATAAAATAGTTATTATAATAAAATTTAAAAGAAATTAAACACTTAACTAGCTTTCTTCTATACGTTTCGAGTTGATCCTCAACTCTTCGTCGGTAGAATGTTTGTACGATAAGAACTCTATATAAAAAGAAGTACTTTTTGTCAGATTGACATTTTTAATTTAAATTGTCAATTTAGTTAATATTATTTTATCACACATTATACAGTTGTTTTTTGGGCCAAACTTTAGAAGTTTGCCTTGTTACTACACTTTGAATATTTAATTTGTATGCTTCTGGTTTTCTGCTTTTTATTATTTTACAAGTGGTGTAATCCCAAAAGAAACAAACTATGAATTATACAATTTACAAATTACAATAGCACTAACATGCTGCCATAGAAATGATTGGCTTATACAGAAGCATTTTTAATCTGTAGAATGGTACTAAAGAAAATATCAACCCTATGTTCTATTTATTTTTACAATGCTGCCAAATCATTTGATACACAGGAGATGCTACTAGAACATTGGTACGTACAGTAGAAAGATTTAGAATTTTGTTACTCCTTGCTGATATTCTAGGATTCTTTATCTCAATATTATTTATAATACCCAGGCAGTCCAAAATGTTGTTAGGAACTTTTTTATAAAAAAAATGACTTGTTATGTTGTACATAATTATGTAGGTACTTATATTGTGTACTTGTAGCCTTTCCTCAAAACAAGCGTTTAGTCGCTTATTGAGTTTTCTCTTTCTATTTATTTACATACTTTTAAATATTCCCACTTTTTATTATATCTTGTACTATCTATTTTTCGCTGTAAAGTAATGTAAATAAATAAATTTATTATTATTATTATTATTTTTTCTCTATATTCAAATTTACCATTTAGTAAAATAAACCAAATACTATATTTGATTATCAAACCTTTTTCTTGGTGTATAAAGGACACATTACATGTTTTCTACCTTCCTCAGTTTATTTAACAAATTTAATAACATTATTTAACAATCTCAAATTAAAATGCCTTCAGAGTAATATATTAGATAATAATCCAGTGAGGCAGGAAAATTCTTATTGCCGTAAATATTTCGAGTTATTTTAATATTTCTGTCTTCTACGATTGCAGAAAAATACACTCTTATTATCAGTAACAGGGTCCATGATAACTTGTACTGATGATTCGTGAAAACTCGATCCCATAATTTGTGTAATAATTTTCAAAAAACAGCATCCTGAATGTAATAATAATAATAATAATATTACATTAATATGTGTACCCCTCGTTCTAATCACAACTATTAACCTGCAAGTCACACACTTGTGTGGGAGAGGGAGTAGCATATTATTATAAACAAAATATATTTTAGAATAGAATATTTTACATCAAACTATAAATCCAAGAAGAAATTCAACAACTGCATAAAATTAACATTACAACTTTGAATTCGCTTGTAAAGGTACAGACGCTAATGTAACAAAAGGGCATCCCATTCCCGATTAATCACCCTGTACATATAGAGGTAATGTTACCGCGTCGTTTGATTAAGGAAATGTTTTCCGGTAATTAATGCCATCTTGTATTCCATTTACACTGTATAACGACAACGTTTGAGGCTGCTCTGTCTATTTATGATTCTGTCCACATGCAGTGTTTATAAGCCTGTAACAAATCGTCCTATATAGGGATCGATTCTTCATTAAGATTGATAGACGTTTTGCAGCGGCATTGTCCTTCAAGCGTGCTCCACGTCCTTCGCGCTTACACTATTCCTGTACATCGTGCCACAACAGGAGAGACAAAGTAAGAAGGAACTCACTGGGGAACGTTCTGACCGATGCGCTACTAGATGCGGTCTAAGGGGAATTCGAATGATGATTACTATTTTTGTTTGGCGTTTTGTTTTGCTCGTTTTTGTATCGTACTCTTTTTGTATGTAAGGACAGAATCAGTTTATGTGAAATTCGTTATAAACGACACGATATTATTGGAGTATCAAGTTTATCGTTGACCTCAAACCTGTGTCCAGGCTTTTATTAGATGGAATTAGAGCAATTTACTGCTCAGTTGGTAGAAATCATATGTACAGAACAGTCAGTTTTTGGTGGGAATCCAGGGTAGCTTAAAAACTGTAAAAGTTACGGACAAATTAGTTGCATAGTCTCGAGTTACTTGTTCAAGACTAAGTTGCTGATCAGATGAATTCAATTGTCACATATTTTCAAGTTACAGGATGACATGGAAAAATATTTTTTAGTATTTATTACTAAGTGATATTTTCAACAACAGTTACTGAAAAAACAGATTAGATACACAAAAAAAGAAATAATAATAAAATAAATATTTAAAAAACTACATGTTCAAATTGCGTCCCATTTTGCTCAATATTAAAAAAAAATATAAATAAAGATTAAAAAGAAACAAACAAAAATGTTTTTATTGATAATTTAAAGTGGAAAATGCTAGATTAAAACCGTAACTATTTAAATATACCCATACTATATTATATATTGTTATAATGAAGAAGAAAACCTAGTTTTAAATAAGGAAAATATACAGGGTGTCCCATTTAAAATACATAAGTTTATTCCGTAGCCCAAAAACAAAAGTAGATAGAAAAATATGTTACTGCACTGCATTTCATTTTTGGGTCCATTCACTGTAGACTTGACAGGCATGAATGCGGGGTCGGGTTGAGAGGTTGGGTAGCCGATGGGCAGAAACTTACATATTCCCACTACCGAATTATTTAGATTTCGGAGGTGCACGTAAAGCTGAAGTAAAAAGACACATGGAAATAAAGTTCGACCTTATTGCAACGGTACCGGATTTGTCTTATAATTGCAACCAAATTTCTTTTTAATATTATAAATTATATCACCGAAAAGATCAAAAAATAAACTAGATCCCTATAGTAGCAAATTGTTTGCCTGGAATTTTAAAAGTAAAAAGGATTACGAAAAATTACTACTATAGGGATTTAGATTAAAGTCTTATCTTTCAACACTTTTTTACTAAAAGTCGCTATCTTTTAAGTGAATGGACTTTAACTGAATAGAAATTTGTCATTTACACTTTTTCTATATATCTCTCAAAATAAGAGAGATACAGGGTCTTGTTGAAATAGGCTAAATTCTGTAATACGAAAACATGTGACAATAGAAGTGATCTGGTAGCTCCAATTAGGTATTTGTCCGTACACCTTTTGAGTTCCACTAAAAATAGACTGCTCTATATATAAAAATTATTAAAATGAAAAGATATATATAGAATACTTATACTTAGAGATTGTGTTTTCGTCAGTGACACAGTAACAATTGTTTCTGTCAAGGACAGTGAAATAGGAAAAGGAAAGGATACATGAAAATATTTTTTATTTTTTTTTTATTGTTTTAGTTATTTTATTTATTATTTTTTATTTATTTATTTATTTTAGTTTTTATTGTAATGTTAACTCCACTAGACACTGGAATATAATTTTTCATTATCCTGAAAATTTGGATTTGGTTCATCTGACATTTTATAACAGCTCATTTATCAAATAAAGCTCACAGGGCAAGCTTTTATTAGATATTTCTTCAACTCGTTCTTTCCCGTATTTATAAAAACTAATATAACTTTTTTCATAGGAAACTGTCAATAATTGTTATTTGTCATGTGGAAAAAATGAGGTGTGCCCCTTCAAATGGTGATTGGTCGAATCATGCACCAAAAACGTATTGTTACAATCAATTTTGGAATTGTTTTCCGAAAACTACTAGTTGCAATTCCGGGGAGAATATAAAGTGAGAATTCGACGAACACCGGTTTCAAAGCGAGAAATATATTTTAATAAAGATCACAGGCCGCATATTCCGCACCAAATACCTGCCTTGCAATCAAAACACGAAAGCGGCGATGTAATCCCACATCGATCGCTCCCCAATATTGCTTACTTTTTTTATTAGCGCCCCCATTAATTTATGTGGAGCAATTTCGATTGTAAACTTAATGAAAACAAAGTTTCACACCGTCGGGGGCGGCACAGCCCCCGCCCCCGGGGGTGACAAGCAGTGGCGCTTCTAGTGGGACGGGAATGCGGGTCCCATCGGGTGTCAACATCGTTAGTGTGAATTACCATGCGTTTTTACTCATTTTAAATGCAATTTATTTGTAAAATTAGATATGATTTTGAAGCACTGACGTAGTTTTCCACATAACACCAAAGCACTATACTGCACTCGATGCGTGTTTCGCCAACCAAGTTGGCGGCATCTGGAGATTATTAAAACTGAGATGATGAGTTTTAATCATCTCTCGATGATGCCAACTTGGTTGCCTAAACGCGCGTGAGTGCAGGTGTTTTTGGTGTTATGTGGGAAACTACATCAGTGTTATCTTCACACAAGGTTCCAACCCCTGCGAAGATGATTTTATAGATGTTTCAGGACCTGATTTATGGAAAACTTCTCCAATCGAACTTACCAACGTTTCAGTTTAATTTATTACCATCCTCAGTAACATTTCTACCTGTTTGGACCTGAAAATTTGACTCGAGGCATTTCTTTAGGTTTCTTGATGATAAGCTAACATGTTCTTAAGAAAATGTTAGCGGTTCAATACGCATCTTTTCGTTTATTCCAGAAAAGTTATGAGCACCTATTATTGGCCACGAAGTGACCATCTGTGTTTACAATTTAGTACACTTGTAAACCGCCATGAAATGTTCAACCAAGAATTGGAATTCTCAATAGTTTTAAATGATGAGAAGGATCTAGAAGCTGTTTCGATAGAAAGAGCCAATTAAAATATGTGTACATATATGGCGTTTCTGGCGTGGCTTGCTTCCTATCTTGAGGTCAGAAAAATAGTTGTAAAGGTGGATGGTCAGCGATCTCTTCCCCACTATATGGATACTCGTGTACCTCAGGGGTCTATACTTGGCCCTTTAATGTTTTTATTATATGTTAATGATCTTTCGAATTATGTCAGTACAAGTCACTTGATTCTATATGCTGATGATACCACTTTGGCAACTGATGCTGAATCTCCGAAAGAACTTATTAAAAAAATGAATATTCTCTCCAGAAAATTTACCACGTGGTGTGAAAGAAATTCGCTGATTGTAAATGCTGCTAAAACCACGTGTATGCAATTTGGCACCAGGGCTGAAATCCCTGATTGTGGTGGGATCTTAGTTAGTGATGTAGACATATATTTCTCTGAATATACAAAATTTTTAGGTGTGTATGTTGACAGCAATATGAGTTGGAATACAAACATAGATAATGTATGCAAAAAATTAAACAGCAGCTACTATGCTATATTACAACTGAAGACCATTTTTACAAGTCAATTGAATAATGTGTATTATGCTATTCTGTACTCTCACATTTCTTATAATATTATTTTGTGGGGAAGTATGGGGGTGGCATCCAGAGTTTTCATTTCTCAAAAGAGAATTGTACGACTAATTTTTAATTTAAAATACAGAGAAACCTGTAGAGAACATTTCAAAAGGCATGGTATACTTACATTCTATTCTGTTTACATATACGAATGTATTCTCTATGTAAAGAGTAACTATCAAAATTTCTGCAGAAATTCCGATTATCATGATCATTTTACTAGATCCTCTAATTCTATTAATCCACCTAAGCATGCAACTAGTCGTTTTGAAAAAAGCCCAGTCTATATGGGAATTCAACTCTTAAATCATCTGCCTGAGCGTATAAGATTGGAGAATAATCCAAATGTTTTTAAACGTAAACTTAGACACTTTTTATCCGATAAATGTTTCTATAACATTGCAGAATTTTTGGATGAAACATTTTAAAATTTTAAATTTTAAATTCTGTTTTTAAAGAATTGTTTATGTTATTGAGGTGTATGTATGTGCAAACTATGTTATATTTTAGTTTGAATACTATTGTGTGTTATTTTGTGTAATACTCATTGTATTTCTGTATACTGACTTGACCCATATCTTTGCTGTAAGATCTAAAGGGATGAATGAAATATTATTATTATTATTATTATTATTATATGAATGGCTAGGAATGTTGCCGTGAAGTGTCGTGGCGGGTGACACTAACCCCACCGCCGCCGCTGGTGACAAGTTATATTGGCATCGGGGAGTCTTCCACATTGCACCGATATATTTTATAAGCGATGTTCGGCGCAACATCAGCGCCATTTGTACTGGCGGCGGCCCGAGACAAGGCCCATAAATTAGAAGATATCTAATAAAGTCGCACGGATTTATCGGGCCGCTGCTCGGATAAATTCCGATCGCCCTCTCCATGCAAATGCCTTTATTGCCTCCATGACGTTCGGCTCATAGCGATCGGTGCACGGCGGGGGATCCGCGGGAAAGGGGTGCTTGTCGTGGGAGGGCGCTTTTGGTCTGGAATCAATCACATCAATAAATAAAAACAACACTTCTTTTCTGCAAGCATGCCTTTGTAGATTTGCTTTGCCATTGTTAACTTCTTTCAATATGTTAACACGAATTATATGCAAACTTTTTTCGTTCTTGGTGTCTGAATACTTTCGTTCTGAATCATAATTTGTAAATCTGATTTGAATATATTAGGTAAATCGTTTGATCAATTCACTTAATTTGGTTAATTTATATTTTACTTTTCAAGTATTAATTATCATTCCAAATTGCATATTTTAGATAATTTTCTTGCAATTTCATATACTGGGTGATTCCCATTTTAAAGTAATTTTCATAGAGCAAAGTTTAAAATCATTAAAGTCAAAGCCAGAATTAAGCAAAGTGCAATGACAGGAAAAAGAGTAGATCTATGTTGTCACATTGATTTCTAAAGTATTCTTATTTAGAATAAACAGGAAACGTATTAATTACCTTATTTACCCATTTTTTTTACTTGTCTTTAACGTCCCTTATCCCTATTGTACTTTATTAAAGCAAACACAATATTTAATTTGTGTTTTACTTAATAATATCAACGAATTTCCGAATACGTGGCAACTGCGAAAGTCGTAAAGTTGACGACAAGCTGTTCATCCTTATTTAACATACATATTCTTGCATTTACGCTTTCTTTTCTCTGAGCTTCAACGACGTTGATTGGTCGAATCAGGAACCAACAAGCGACTGCGCTCGAGGTAGTAGGGAAACAGTGGCATGATATTGGGTTATTTCGCGCGCGTTTCTTAACGGTAAAAATTTGTGGTAAAATTATCAGTGAATTTATTCTTTGTGTCAGTGTTTATACTTATTTGTGTTAGTTAAAAAAATGGAAGTGCATATACTAGAAGTATTCTATAGAATAGTATATGAGTATATATTAACTGAAATGTGCCCAATCGTAAAACAGAATACGCACGCCTATACATCACCGCATTTTACCAGATCGGCGAGGCCATTCCACTTTGCTTAATTCTGGCTTTGACTTTAGTTAAAAATTTTATTCAACAGATTACAATTATTGTCATTGCAATGTTATCTGTTGTTATCTTGCTCAATTTATATTAGTTTATATATTTTTTCCTTACGATCTTGGTCCAAAAACTTCCCGTTTCATATAAAAATACCTTGGCTTTCTGGAGATGAGAACCAACCTGTGAATTCAACTCACCATTACAACGAAGGTAAAAGGAGAAGGCACTTGAATCCAGATTAGCTGTATCAGGATCGACAAGAAGCTAGGATAACTACGTCATATTCTTCTCAGTTTCCTGAAGGCAACATTGTCTGCACGTTACCGAAAGTTCACTACGACCATCATTACTGGATAAAATCTATTGATGAGAGGTTGAAATATATTCTTCCAGACCAGAAGAATTTTTTTTATTGTAAACCAGATTAAATTCATTTTTGACAGATACAAGTTGTAAAATAATTTTGCAGGATAACAATTAACCATTGTTATTATTTGTGATTATCATATAGTTATACAGCCTTATTCAGAACTTATCTCTAAAACTTTGAGGATATGTGCAGCCTTAAATAAGAAATCGATATCACCAAAAAAATTTATAATAAAAGGCTTAGGATTTCCCGTAAACAATGTTTAAAGTTATACCATTATAAAGGACTACGTAGCTGGGCAACTGTACTTCAACACATCTGATACTTTTCTACTACATTCCTAAGAATGTGATAAAAAAAGTAAACACGTTTTTGTCTGGAATGCTTGGTTAAAACCGACCGAATAAAGTTGGAGTGGGGATAATATCTCTATTGTCTATGAGTCGTCAGTCTATGTGTGTCGCTCTCGCGGGTGTTTTATTTATCTTAGGAGTGTTAAACTCTAAAATTTTCAAAATGGCTCATGTGTACAGTAATGCTGAGTTAATGGACTGTTACCAGTGGATTATCAATTAAAAGTTAGGTTTTGTGAGTGGTTGTTGCAGCAAAATGCTGAAAATCCCCAATTTACTTAATAATTTGCGTTTACAAGATCAGCAACCAGTAAAAACATTCGGTTTAGTGCGACAAAATTGGATAAGGCGTGCCCAAAATTGTGTACAAGTCCAGGAATATTAATTTGAAAAGCTTTTGTAACAAGGTATGTGCAAATTTTTTATACCTAAATTTCATGTTTCTAATACCTAGTAATCAAGTAGCGCAATTCTTCAAAATTAGTGTAACAAAATTTCATTCTTTTTAAAGACACGTCACTTTGGTCAGATCTATCTATCTTTAAGTTTATTTTAAAGTAAAAACGCTGCAATTCTTTTTTGCGCCGGATGTCGGTATACTCTCAGATGTTCCGAAGTTTTTAATCTTAATTAATTCCAATAAAAAAAATAAGGAAGGTTCCTTTTAGTTTACCCAAGTCATAGATCTTCCAATTCAAGTCAATTGAACTGTAGAAACATCTACAAGCACGCTGATTTTCACCTTCGAAGCAGCACCATCGCGAATGGAGTATACCCCCATCCCCAGAATCATTTCAGCTTCGTTTCTATGACAGATGGATGGGTCGACGCTAGGTTAATTCGATCTGGACCCGTTAATATGATAAAACGCGTCCCCCTCGGGATAATTTGGCACTTTGTCAAAGACGTAAACCGCAAAGGCGATAATAACCATGCCATTAGCGAGGACTCGGGGGCGGCACACGTGCATTTATCTTTATTAACCGCCGCCGCGGGGGTGGGACGAGAACGGTTTTATATCCGCGATCCGATCATATTTTCCAGTTTGCCGAGCCGATAGGGCAGGGCCAGTCTCACGGAATGTTTCAAGGCAGCCAATGGGAAAAATTACTTGGTTCTCTTTGTCTTGTGTGTTGATACATGTATATGACAGTTTTTTAGGGAGAGTGGCCAGCCTTCATAGATGGTATTATTATTTTAATAAATCAATCTGACTAGAGCCAAAAGGGTTCAAAGGATTCATTTCAGTTTTGAATGCTTGTTATTTTGTTTGTAACTCGACAATAATGGAACCGAGAATGGAACCGTTCTGACACTGAATTGGATTGAATGAATTGAATACTTTTCATACAAAACGGAAATTTAATACAAAATGCTCTAGCTCATTCTCAAAATGCATAATTTTTTTGTTTATATGAAACGAAACGGATTTAGTGACCCATTGATGGTAGGCTGATTGAAAACCCTGCAGCATGTGGACTTTTTCTGGTAACAGTTGTATATTAATAACAGCTGTAAGTTAATTTGTTTGTGACTTTGTTCAGGTGCAACAGTCTTTGAGTGACTGACTTTTCACCAAGTTTCTACTCAAGGCAGTCTTCTTGGGTTTACCCCAGTCTGAGTCTTCCTCTTCAGAAAGTTTGATGATGGGTTCTTCATTATATATGACCATATACACACAAGTTAAAATGGTTTTCGATCATAGGGAAAGATTTTTAAGATCGCAATTTTCGCCTCTGTTTGCCTTTTCGAAATAGCTTCATAAAACACTTTTTAGCACTTTTCCTTCAAACTCTGTCACTAGCAGGAGACTATCAATAAAATTACACAAATTTGAAAATATGTAGTGAAAATTGAAAACTTAAGAATGTGCTGCATTTAGGGCATTGTAAATTGACCTGGTATTGATTCTCTTAAGATTAAAACTCTTTTAACCTCCTGTATATGTTTTCTGAAAGCATCATGACCAATCAGTCCTGTCACTTTTATGTTTAACTCAATTAATTAAATGTTGCCTACCTATTGGTCAATTAAATCAAATATAATTTGAAGAAGCACAAATTTCCTTCTTTTTTTAACTTAAAGTATACAGACTGCCCCAAAACTATCTTGACAAAAGTAATTAAAAGACTGAGTATTGCAATTTTATAATTTATATACACCATGTCAGAGGAATAAACAAAAGAGCCGCTCCTTGATTCCTCTGGGGATAAAGATTTATATAAGTATAATGCTGTTGGTTAATGCTGTTGGCATTAAAGTCTGTTATCCTTATAATGTCTTCAGTTAGTTTCAGGTGGCAAACAGATCTGCATATTGCTTTCCTCCTCTTGTCATTATTAGAACATTTTCGTACGTCATAAATGGGTAATTTGTGTCCATTGAGTGGAGCAGAAGCAGTTGTTGAATTATTAGTGGCGCGTGGCAAAGCAATTGTTACATAAATATATAGATGGGGGAGTAATAACAAAGCATAGCGTGATATCTGTCAATATGCTGGTCTGACGTCAAGTCACTCTTTCCGGTCACGCCATCTAGTAGCCGTCTGTATCAATAAGTAAACAGCGTTATGAATAGGGGGCGGATAATAGGTGACGGAATATTAATAACTAATAAGAATCGTTATAACGGGTTATGCAGAATGAAGTATCTATTTTTTATGTACTGGTATTCATTAATGGTTAAACTTTAATCAAAAACTGAAACAAAATGTTCTTAAGTAAACATGGCAATTTATTTTCTGAATATAACATCAGTCAGATGACCTCCGCCTCGTTGCTGGCACTCCTGAAGTCTAGCACAAAAATTTTGCATCACTCGCTGCAACATTTCAATTGAGATTGTGTTAATCTTGGTTCGAATATTTATGCTTCAGTTGTTCCAAAGTTCGAGTTCGATTAGCGAATACTTTTGACTTTAGATAGCCCCATAAGAAAAAATCACAAGCTGACAGATCCGATGACCGTGCAGGCCACGCGACATCCTCAAATTTTGAAATGACACGACCAGGAAACATTCTTCGCAGAATTACCATATGGCTGCCTAGCAGTGTGGAAAGTGGCTCCGTCCTGCTGAAACCATAGTCTTCGGAAGTCTACACCTTCGTTATGAAGTTGTTGTACAAAATTTTGCAATACAAGTTGATATCGTTGCGATGATAACGCTCCATTTTCACTATTAAACTGACGTTTCTCGCAAACAGTTTGGCAACTAGCATAAATTGCCATGTATCGGGAACACATGGCGATTTGATTTGAATTTAGATCTTTTTACATTATTGAATAAATACAGTTCAAAAATGGATGTCATTCTGCCTAACCCTTTATATGAAAAAATACAAATGATATATTTAATGTAACATAACCAGGATTATAGTTCTAAAACTAGAAACATAGTTTTAGACAATAATATTGGTGTGTACCCGAGTGACTCTCTCTTGTCTTTTTAGTGGTTATTGCATTTAAGTTACTTATCTTTCATTGAAAATATCCAATTGTGATGAAATAAAATTACTTTGTAGTTAATTGTTTTTGAGCGATCGATTACTGAGATTTTACGTTTGTTTTTTTTTTGAAATTTTAGAAGCATCGTTTTGCGTGTTGTGATTCAGTAAATCAACGTTAATAGAAGATTACTAGATATAAAATAGGAAATGAAAATTGCAGAAAATGTACAAGTACTGTTTTTGTTCTTTTTTTACATTAGAAATGTTTATGTTGGTATGACCAAGTTGTGAGTTTTCGGTCAAGGCCAAAAGACAGCGGTGTCGCGATCGAGTGACACAATACATACAGGGTTATTCAGAACTTATCTCTAAAAGTTTGAGGATATGTGCATCCTTAAATAAGAAATCGATATCACCAAAAAAATTATAATAAAAGTCTTAGGATTTCCCGTAAACAATGTTTAAAGTTATACCATTATAAAGGACTACGTAGATGGGCAACTGTACTTTAAAGACATCTGATATACCACATTCCTAAGAATGTGATAAAAAAAAGTAAACACGTTTTTGTACCTGCAACGCCTGGTTAAGATCGAGCGAAAAGAGTTGAAGTGGGGATAATATCTCTATTGTCTATTCAGTCATCAGTCTATCTGTGTCTTCTCTCAGTGCCGGTGTTTTATTTATCGTAGGAGTGTTAAACTGCAAAATTTTCAAAATGGCTCATGTGTACAGTAATGCTGAGTTAATGGTCTGTTACCAGTGGATTATCAATTAAAAGTTAGGTTTTGTGAGTGGTTGTTGCAGCAAAATGCTGAAAATCCCCAATTTACTTAATAATTTGCGTTTACGATCAGCATCCAGGAGGAACATTCGATTTAGTGCGGCAAAATTGGATAAGGTGTGCCCAAAAGTGTGTACAAGTCGAGGAATATTATTTCGAACAGCTTTTGTAACAACGTAGGTATGTGCAATTTTTTTATAAATTTCATGTTTCTCATACCCAGTAATCAAGTCTTCAAAATTAGTGTAACAACATTTTATTCATTTTAAAGACACGTCACTTTGGTCACATCTATCTATCTTTAGGTTTATTTTAAAGTAAAAACGTTGAAATATTTTTTGCGCCGGGTGTCGGTATACTCTCAGAACTTCCGAAGTTTTTTTCGTGCTAGCTAGTTTGCATTGTCAGTCCCAAGGTCACTCCATTACAGTGGACCAGTATCCAGCGGCGCGCAATGAAAAATTTTTAAATAGTTTTCAGAACCCGCCAAAAAAATTTTTTTGCACTTACACATTTGTACATGTATGTTGAACATCCCCAAATTTTATTATGGATAAGTTCTGAATAACACTGTATAGTGGAGCAGATGAAACCTCTTGCAGAGCATGTTTTGCGGGATATGTGGTGTGATTTATAAACATTTTCAATGTTAAAAAAGATTGCGATTTTGTTTTGGTTTGTTTTATATCGAAACGAATGGCGTTATTTCAACTGCATATTGCCCGTATCCTGGTTATGATTACATGCTTGCCCGGCGTGCATCGCCACTATCAACAGCTATTTCATTTAAAAGCGCTTCCATAAGCGCGAAACTTTTCCAATTTATACCGACGGCCGTCGAATACTGATTGCATCAATTCATTCGTAATGCCGTTATTCAAAAATGAAACGCCACGATAACAGCCTCGAAACATGCATATTTTATAGCGAGGTTAATTGATTTTCAAAACACCGATTCCATACAATTTCAGGCTCCTTTTTGCACAACATTCATAAAGTAATTTATTCAGTGTCAGTAAAAAAAGTAAGATAATTAAATTAATTTTACAAAGGCTTTGAACAATTGTCAAAATTCATTAATGAAAATGGTTGAATAATATGCATTGCCGATAGGGTGGATGAACTTGTACAAAACGAGGATTCAAACAGTACAGGATGGGCAAACTTCGATGTTTTTATTATTTATCGTTAACTATAAGATGAAATTGAGAAAAACCTCAGAAGAAACAGAACCCCCTTCCAAATCGCTTTATTCGTGGAAAGTTTACAGTATTTTGTAAACTTTGATTCGTGACTAACTTGATTAAAACCAAAATGGCCTCGTTTCATCTTTTCGTCTCTTATTGTCGTCTTTCGTTTTCGGGTAACAAACAAAATTTCTGTTTTTCAACTTTCTATATCCATACCCTAGTTGTTTGTAGAGATAGAAAAGAAGAATAGACATGTTATTCAGTAGTAGGATCCAGTGGGGTGCTCAATTCTTTAGCTGCTTCATCAAATTTTGGGTTATTACCTAAAGACATGTTTTTTAAGGTCACTTTGTCACTTTCAAAAAAGCATTCTTAAAATCAAAACGATGAAACTGTTATTAGGCTCAGTAATCTAATGAAACACGTACAGGGTATTCGCGTATATTTTGACCCCTACCTACAGAGGTTATTAAGAAAGTTAGGAAAAAAGTTTTAATACAAAATTTGTTTGGTGTTTCACGTATTATCTTTTGGCTAGGTCGAAAAAAAAAATTAATGTCGTAAATTTGAGGAAACCAATTGATCATAACATTTTTAAATGGGACACCCTGTATAATTTTACACGCTTGGGTAAACATTTTTTTCCTGATTTCAAAAATATATATTTTTTGATATTTGCACTGACAGTTTTCGAAATCTTTAATATTTAATATTTGCAATAAATCATAAAAAAAATATTAAAAAATGAAAATATTAGAAAATGTTTAAATAACCAAGGAAGTTACATCGAAAATTGTTAAATATTTTTTTTTACAGTTGGTTTCTGCTATTAAATATTTTTAATTCTTTGTATTTTTTGTATTTTTTATTGTACTCGCTGTCGAATATTTCGAAAACTGTCAGTGCAAATGTCAAAAAATATATGTTTTTGAAATCAGGAAAAAATGTTTACCCAAGCGTGTAAAATTATACACAGTGTCCCATTTAAAAATATTATGTTCAATTGGTTTCCTCAAATTTCCGACATTCAATTTTTTTTTCGACCTTACCAAAAGATAATACGTGAAAAACCAAACAACTTGTGTATTTAAACTTTGTTCCTAACTTTCTTAATAACCCCTGTTGGTAAGGGTCAAAATATACGCGAATACCCTGTACCTGAATATGCTGATAATTTTTCTTTGTCGTAAGTTGTGGAATAATATTTTCCAATAATGGCGTGCTACGACCGGTTCATTCAACACGCACCACATTTTACACAATTTTACGAAATTCAATGAAAATTGACATATGAACCAAGTCCCTTCTAAGCAAATTGTTAAAATTACATAAACTAAGAAAAAAAAATAAGTTTCATGTGAATCTTTCCTAAACAATTTGAAAAAGTCAATTAAAAACAAAGAATAATTCTTGCTTTGGACATAATTACGTAATAGTTTCAGTAATTTACTGCTAGATGGCACTGCTGTCAAAAAGTTACTAAATTATTTAGGGATATTGTGTGTTTAATGTGTTACTGTAGAGGACAGAGCTTAACTAATTTAAGGGCAGTAAAATCGTAAAATTATTCTTTGTCAATTATAAATTTAATAATTGACACATTGACTGTTTCATATAAGGCTACTAAATTTGTTCCATGCAACATAAAAATCCCTAAATTGGAGTAGACCAGTAATGTTTCAATTTGTTTCGCAGATTGTATTTACCGTCCGACATCTCTGTTTCGGTTGCCTAAGTTCACACTTTTGATTGTTTCATCGACAAGGACGTTCAAACGCTCCTTTAAGTACAAATCATAGTTTGACTTGCAGCGTTGGGTAAGGGTATTTTAATATATTTAAGATAAGTTAAATTATTTTAAATTTTCTTACGATGCCGCTGACTGGCACCCAAATGTCGAGCTCTAATAATTCATGTTTCTAGTGAATTTTAATAAATAAATATTTTTTTTTGGATATTAATTCCCCCAAAAATGGGGGAATTAATTATCACTTTTAGTCTACGAAGTGGAAAAATATTTTTTAAAAAAAGTCAACAGATTTTTAAAGTTACATCTATGAAATATATAACGTCCGCATCAAGGATATTTTATATCCTTTTCATTGAATTTTCGTGAAAAATAACCACTAGCGTCTCCCCCGCAGCAAAAAGTTCCACTTTAAATATCCCTTACAGGAGAAAGTTTATAAAAAATCACGGTATATTTTTCCGTTTAATTGTAAATATCGCAACCCAAATTAATTCCCACCCACCACCACCCCCTTACTAATGAAAAAACTTCGCTAATCAAATACAGCCCCCGCCCCCGATACATAAGGCGGCAGATGCAATAACCGGGCGACATCGAAGGCTCGATGTGCCGCAGCAGGAGATATCGGCGCGGGGGCGGCATAATCAGGCCTAAATTGCAGGACTATCCTCCGATGCCGATCAGACACAGTCATTATCTCTCAGCAATACCGAATTAACTGGTAAATATTCATGGGCAGCGTCTCATTGGCCATGCTCGGTCTTGATGAGATTCTGCCCCTTCGCTCCCGCGACCCCGCGACCGACGGACACCGTCATTTCCATGTCAAAAGGCAACATCTAGCATCTAGCTGGAAGCTAGTGCTCGATCTCGTAACAGGTTCGTTGGAATATTTTGAGAGTTGAGCTGATTTTTAACATTAGAAATGTTTATATTCGTATATGGGGACCAAGTCGGGAGTTTCCGTTCAAGGCCAAAAGACAGCGGTGTCGCGATCGAGTGACGCAATTCATATAGTGGAGCAGATGAAACCTATACCATCTTGTAGAGCATGTTTTGGTCTCATTGTATATATTACGGTAATAGACATTTACTCTATTGAGAAAGCTTTAACAAGCCGAAATACTAGTATATAGAGTGTTTTCTATATACAGGCTGTTGTAAATTCGCTTCTCACTACATGGATCTCGGAAACGGTAAGAGATACGAAGTAGCTTAAATGGGGGCAAAGTGGCGTAATCAGGAGACCAACCTTATGGCTCTAAAAAATCAAGACAATAATCAACATGATTATTTTTCGAAATATTTGATAAAACCGAAATTTTGGATATGCGTTTTTGTTCCATTTCAGCCTTGTTTGAGGTGATATTGAAGAAAGAAGAACATTTTCTCGTGGTAACTTTTTGCCCTCTATCCAATGGCACAATCAATTTTTATATGTAACGTTTCGTCTTTCCAGGACCATCATCAATTTAATTTTTTTAAATACAACCCCGGAAATTTTATTACATTTTTTGCAAGCCTTTATGACCCCCAACGCTGTACTGCCTCAGCACGAACCAGATTCAGACGTTTTGTCTCAAAAAATTCATCTTCAATGTATTGGTTAAAAATTTATTTAAATTTTTTATTTAATTTTTATGTCGTTAGACTCTGTAAAATCCACCTGGTTACTGGTTATATAAATTATATTTTAAATCATTAGTATTTCTATCTCCCATAGTATTTCTTGTAGTATATTTTGTGCTGTCCAAAATAGTGTATGTACAATTTTACTCTATATTGTACAGTTCTCCCGAAATTCGTGGCGAAAACCTTAGAGGAACAAATTTTGCAGTAAGAATAATGTGTTTAACAGCTCAGCTTCGCGAAATTGAGACATTTTATATTTTTAAGTGATAAAACGAACCATAACAAACATCTTTTGCGAAAAACTCACAAAAGCGTATCCCCGTAACGAAAAGCACTCTCTGAGTGACGTAACGCGTCATGTTAAGGATCGCCCACTTCGCACAACATCCTATCTTCTGTGTGTATATCGTAACTATAAATGTAGAAATGGCTACCAAATATATATATATATATATATATATATATATATATATATATATATATACAGGGTGGGAAAAATTTTAATGTGCAGCATTGGTATCTCGGAAACGGTAAAAGATACAACGTGGCTCAAATTAGGAAAAATTTGCTCAATTTTATGCTGATTCAAAATATGTGAACAAGTTTAATATATTCCGGGCCTTTCGGGAGTTATGCCGGAAAAATCAAAATTTGCCAATTTCTTTTAAGTCAAATAACTTCTCTTGAAATAAATGTAGACTTTTGAAATTTGGTACGTTTACATAGTTTGATGAGAGCTTTCGATTGCCATACTAAAACATGTTCTAGGCCTACTAGTTTCTCCGCAACAATATTCAACTTTTGAATTTCTTATGGGCGCCATATTGGATTTATACTTCACTAAATACAAAAAGAAATTACAAGCACGGTGATATATCACACTTGATACTTTCTTTAATAAATATGGATAATACACGCGAATAACCATAAATATTAGTTATTTACAAATAATAAACAATCATTCATTTATAGTTAATTGTTACAAAGTGTGTTTTTAGCTTTTTAGAGGAACTAATTATTATAATAAGAAAAACAACTTATTTATACTGCTCGAATTGGCTGTCGTTACTCTGAATACAAAGTTGAGTCCTTACAGACATGTCATCAACTGCACGTCTTACTGTTCCACCATCTATTGAATTTATGTATTCATTAACTCTTTCCAACATTTCATCCTCCGTCGATGGCATTGGATTATTGTAGATATAATTTTTAACAGCTCCCCAGAAATAATAATCTAAGGGGTTTAGACACGGTGATCGCGGTGGCCATAGAATGTGACCATATGTACCCATCCACAAATGCGGAAAACGTTGATCTAGGTACTGGGTTACAATCCTAGCATTGTGTGAAGGGCATCCATTTTGTTGAAACAACTGTAAACTTTGAATATTTTGCAAAGGAAGGTCATCCAGCATTTCCTCCAAATCATTTTGTAAGAAGTGTAAATAATTTCGAGAAGTTAATTTATCAATAATACGATAAGGCCCTAATACCTTGTTATCTAAAATTTCACACCAAATATTTACCGAAAATCTAATTTGAGGTCTCGTTTCTCTAATCAGGTAAGGATTTCGTTGTGCGCAATGGTGCTAATTTTTTCTATTGAATATCCCACAATTAATTACTAAACGTTGACTCATCACTCCATAATCCATAATATCTTTCTACAAAAACCATTGTCATTATTCATTAACCTTTGCATCCAGTGACAAAATTGCAACCTCCGCTCAATGTCTCCAGGATGTAGTAAACAAACGTAGTGGGTACAAATTGTCCCATTCTATGGCCACCGCGATAACCGTGTCTAAACCCCTTAGATTATTATTTCTGGGGAGCTGTTAAAAATTATATCTACAATAATCCAATGCCATCGACAGAGGATGAAATGTTGGAAAGAATTAATGAATACATAATTTCAATAGATGGTGGAACAGTAAGACGTGCAGTGGATGACATGTCTGTAAGGACTCAACTTTGTATTCAGAGTAACGGCAGTCAATTCGAGCAGTATAAATAAGTTGTTTTTCTTATTATAATAATTAGTTCCTCTAAAAATCTAAAAACAGACTTTGTAACAATTAACTATAAATGAATGATTGTTTATTATTTGTAAATAAATAATATTTATCGTTATTCGCGTGTATTATCCATATTTATTGAAGAAAGTATCAAGTGTGATATATCATCGTGCTTGTAATTTCTTTCTGTATTTAGTGAAGTAAAAATCCAATATGGCACCCATAAGAAATTCAAAAGTTGAATATTGTTGCGGAAAAACTAGTAGGCCTAGAACATGTTTTAGTATGGCAATGGAAAGCTCTCATCAAACTATGTAAACGTACCAAATTTCAAAAAACTACATTTATTTCAAGAGAAGTTATTTGACTTAAAAGAAATTGGCAAATTTTGATTTTTCCGGCATAACTCCCGAAAGGCCCGGAATATATTAAACTTGTTCACATATTTTGAATCAGCATAAAATTGAGCAACTTTTTCCTAATTTGAGCCACGTTGTATCTTTTACCGTTTCCGAGATACCAATGCTGCACATTAAAATTTTTCCCACCCTGTATATATATATATATACACGAGGATCTTTTAAATGACTGAGTTTTTGTCGTTAACTAGATTGTAAAGTTAGTTAGTGATATTAAAAAGTTAAATGTAGGAAGTCAAAAAATTTTTTAAAAAATCGTTTCCTTTTTCGTTTTTTGTTAGGAATTTATATTCTTGGTTATATCTAAATTAAAATATAATTTTTTTCTAATTTTTATATATTTGTTCCTGAACATAAAACCTATCGACTCCCATTGGAAAATAAATGTCCCCTCAAACTTCATTGAAAAAATAAGATTTGCCTGGTCTATAGGCATTTCTCTAATGTTTCGTTTAGCATTAAGAATAAATCAACCTTACTTGAAAGAAGTCATTCTGAAGTCTAAAGAAAACCCAGTAATATAACATATTTTAGCAGTTTAGGCATACGATAATTTGGTACGCCAATTATTATAGCTTTTTTCATTAAAATCATAGCTGCTCGAAGCAACGCAACTAATCACCAGTCACCTTCTGTTGAATTTCCCTCTACACTGGGCTTTTTTTCAGTTATCCACTTGATGGCCATATTCAACTTTTCCACGGCGTCCATAGACACTTAAATTTTTGTGACACCTGAAACTAAAAAACCAGAGCTTTCCACAAGCGAATTAAGAATCCGAGGAAGATAGTCCAGCAGCATGTGAATGTCTCTTTAGGCACAGCGCAGCGCGACATACACATTATCTAAACACAAGTGGTGCACTGAACCTCGGGAATTATTAGCTTCTTCCCTAAAGGTTCAGGGACATAGCTCCGGTTAGCTCTAGGCTCAAGGCGGGGATTGGATTTTAGTGTAAAGCTTATTTATAAAAAAAAATGGGCACCAGGTAATTTAAATGAGGAAAAAAATATATGAAATTGTGAATGCGTGAAAGTAAGAACAAACAAATTACGTTAAGATAAAAGTATATATTACAAGTTATATTTACACTCAATTTAGGTTAAATTGAAAAAAAAGACTCTACAGCCTGAAAGTGTTTATCAAAATTTTACAAACAATTTTACTGGGCTGGGTTCACCAGTCTTCGGCCTAATTATGGATTGATCTCACCCACTAGCCTCTCCTAGATTAATCCGGAACTCCTGAACAGATTCCCGTCTAGCTAGACTTGCTGGGGTTGCAGAGATGGATGTAAGTAAATCCCACGTAGCTAGGTTTCAGGTTTCAGGCTCCAAAGGTGGAAACAGGCACATGTAAAAGATTGTATGATTAGCCCAGTCCCAGAGTTGTACAAAAAAATGATCCAGGAATTGGAATTTTGAAAACAATCAAACCATAGAGCAACTATGTCTGAAGGACTGTATATAAAAATTGGAATAGAAAAAAAATAACTTATGACCAGTACTATATACTACAATAAAAATTACCAAAATTGCAGTAACAAAATTCGTAACTGTGCTACACAAAAACTGGTTAGTATAAAGGTGAAATTTCTAATTAATACATTAGATTTTAAATGCAAAATTAACAATATCAAGAACCATGAAATATAATTAAATTGAAAAAAAAATCAATGTGAGACGGTCTAGAATACCAGCAAGTAATCAAAAATAAAATTCCTGTATATAATAGCTTCTGTAATTAGCAGACAAAATTTATCGTATATCAAAAATAACCATATGGTTATATACAAACGCACTAACCAACCCAGGCTCTTCACAAAGAACAGACCTTTGCATACAGGGTACAATTTTCTTTAATCAGATTCAATTTGTTAAGAAAATGAAATGTACTCACCTGTATGCAAAGTGCAGTTCCAATCTCGTGTATCCACCTTAAATATGTCCTAAGACGTTCCACTTGGAATTGGATGGTTTACGAGAAAAGTAGATTCCTGGGAAGATTAACGTTTCCACAACTCTGCAAAAAAATAAAAAATTCGGCAGAAAATTTACACCACGTGTAAACTAAATTTATTATCACTTATCTCGTGACAATAACAAAAATATACGATAATATCAAATAATGAGCTTATTACAGATAACACTATATTATATCAGAACACCGATCACTAATAATAGTGATAATAATTCAAGATTTAAATGAAGGTAAAATTTAAGAGCATGTGCTTTTAATAAGCGTAAAATGGTCAACTTGCTTGTACTCTGTTGAAAACCAGACTCCTCGAATTTTAAAAATCTCTTAATTTCCTGTCTGTTTTGCGTCCCTTCCTTTTCATAAAAGTGACCAATCAGAAAACACTTTAAAGGTAGACAACACATTACAATGTAGAGAGCATTCTGGGTTGCGGGTATTCAGGGATAATTGATATTATTTTTAATCGTCCGGAAATATACTGCTCGTCATATACAAAGGAACAAAATGATTAAAATTTTGTTACAGTGGAAACGGGGTGTGAAATGACCGAGCAGTGGGTCTCCATCGTCCCCGATGATATCAGGTGGCGTAGCTCGCCCGGAAAATGTACAATAATCAAATCATCTGGAGTGGATCATTGCGACATTTACGGTTGCCGATGATTACGAGTCCGGGAGGAGCGACAGACCGAGCGGTGCTTGATAAAAATTAGGTATATAGATAGAGGGTGGCAGGGGAAAGAGGCGAGGAATTTCTTAGGATATAACTATCGGTACGAATACGAATTTATTTTATATAAATTAATTTTATAACAATAAATAATTGTCCTTAAGTATAGCCAGAGCACCCACTAAGACTCATTTTCTAAAATTACTTTTAACTATGCAGGGTATTCATACTTAGACTGTTACAAAAATATATTTTTTAAATGTAACAACTTATATATTTTTATACATTTTCATTCGCCTTGCTCTGAGGTATCCACCGATATTGTTTTTCTACCCTTTTATTAACGTTTTTTTTTTTTTGAAATCATCATCTCGATTAAATTACTGAAAAGTTTTCATCATCTCCAGATGTTGCCAACTTGGTTGGCGAAACTCGCGTCGAGTGCAGTATAGTGTTATGTGGGAAACTACGTCAGTGATATCTTCACACCAAAGGTTGCAACCCCCTTCAGATATTGGTAGTTTATAGATCGATTCTTTTGTAGCATAGTTCTGTCCAACCGAAAATCAGATACTCCCACTGAAAAATCAGATAATAACTGTGTACATCAGTTAACAACTGATTTAGTTATCGGTTGTTATATTAAATATGCTTGGCGAATAGGAACAGTTCTCTAACTGATTCCTTCTTAAATAATTCTTAAACAAAAGGTGCATCAATTTTTCGTTGACGTATTTAGGCGGCGGTTACATTGGATGCAGATTCGTACGAAATTTTATTCTTACGAATTGGTATGAATTCGTACGGACTCGTCTGAAGTAAACAAATAAATGCTTCTTTATGTTGGAGGTTACAGTACATAAGAACATTTATTACGATTTCGTACGAATTCGGACAATGTTCTGATGCGACCAAACTATTTTGTTTTTTCGTCAGTATTCGTGCGGAGTGGAAAAGTTGAAGCTAGATTGCGAAAATTTTATAACTCTAATACAGGAAAGAAGGTCTTTGCGGGACAAAAAAGTAAACAGTATCATAATAGAGACTTAAATAAAAAAATATGGAGGAAAGTGGCAGAGAGAAATTACTTATAATATTTTTTATTTCTTTCTTTTAAGTTATTACAGAACCGATTAATATAAGTAACAAAATTGATGTATTAAAATAATAATTTATTAAGAGTCCATTCACTAGGTTGAAATAAGCCCTTAATCGGCGTTCGGCTCGTGTCTAATTATAAGAAAACTATAAAAGATAGCGACTTTTAGTAAAAAAGTATTGAAAGATAAGACTTTAATCTAAGTCCCTATAGTAGTAATTTTTGGTATTTCTTTTTATTTTTAAAATTCCAGACAAACAATCTTGTACGAAAATACCGTATTTTCAAAAATTATTATCTCTAAAATACATGAATTAAACAAAAATTTGCTACTATAGGGATCTAGTTTATCTTTTGATCTTTCCGGTGATATATAATTTATAACATTAAAAAGAAATTTTGTTGCAATTATAAGACAAATCCGGTACCCTTGCAATGAGGGCTAACTTTATTTCCATGTGCCTTTTTACTTCGGCTTTACGTGCACCTCCGAAATCTTAATAATTCGATAGTTGGAATATATAAGTCTCCACCCATCCTCTCAATCCGACCCAACATTCATGCCTGTCAAATCTACAGAGAATGGACCCTTAAAATCGAAGAATTTCGGATCATTTTCTTTAATTTCTGTAAACGATTGTCCAAACTCATTCCCATTCTGCTTTCTCCTTAAGAAGTACCTAATCCTCAACCCAAGTGCGTCTTTATTTTGAAATAAAAGCATTTTTAGTAAAGGCGATGTTTCGTAAAAGTAATACAGTTTTACAATTGGTTTTACATTGTCAGTGCAGTTAAAGTATTTACATAATATGCAGAATACGCACTACTGAACTACTAGGTACTAAATACTGAATTGCACTGTCTCTACGCATCTAATGTAACCACGCATTCGTACGAATAGATTTCTTACGAATTCTGTAAACGATTGTCCAAACTCATCCCCATTCTGCTTTATCCTTAAGAAGTACCTAATCGTCAACACAAGTAATAGAGTTTTACAACTGAATTCATTGTCAGTGCTGTTATAGCTATTTACCTAACAAGTGCGGAAAATAAATTTTTCCGCACGAGTCTGCCGTTCACCGAACGACGCGTAGCGGAGTTCGGTGAAGCAGACGAGTGCAGAGAAATACATTTTCCGCAAATGTTAGGTACAATAGTTTTTCTACAGACGTGCGGAAATAAGTATATATAATTCGTAATAATTTAATAACTTTTAATAACTATGGCAAACATTAACAATACATAGTAAACAACAAAGAATAAAATTATTCTTTGTTATAATTAACATGGTAGGTAACCGAAAACTGGCAATTATAAGCATTATTAATTAAACTGGGAGCATTTTGATGGTGAGCTTCGTTAGCAATAATGTTGACACTTTTTCTTCTCAACTTGTCATGCTGGTGCTGTTTCACTAGTTCATTGTTGTCAGCAATAGCATCAATTTCACACGCGAAACTTGTAGAAGGTAAGGGCGAAGGCGGAGGTACACTTTCCTCGAAATTTTCTCCTTTAGAATATAGAATTTGGTTGGCTATTCGTTTTTTGTTCCCCATGGATTCGTCCACATATGATTCTGCAACTTTCGTCGATTGCCATCCCCCGAGACGTTTCAAATTAGTAATATCCACTCCAGCGTCAGCCAACATGGTAGCCGAAGAGCGTCTATAACAATGTCCAGTAAAGCTCTCTGAATTTGGAAGTTTCAAAAAAGCAGCCACATCGGATGGCATCTTACCAAACTTATTAATGCCAACAGTTTGAATAGTACATGTACCTTTTTGGAAATTAACAAAAAACCTTTGATGCGGTGTACTTTTGGGACGCAGAGACATGTACTTCTTGATTAAATTAAGATTTTTTTCTCCAGTTATTACAAAGCTTCTACTCTGGTGAGTCTTGCTATCCGGTATTTTCACCAAAAATAAATCTCCTTGTTCGACTACGTTTTCACACAACAGATAAGTCAATTCTTCGCGCCTACAGGCTCCAGCGATTCCAATGATAGTTGCGACTTTGATTAGTAAATAAGTATCGTCAGGCGCAACGCTTAAAAATTTTTCAATATGTTCCTGATTTAACACTTTAGACTTTTTTGGTCTAAAACCTATCATTTTCTTTTTTAAAAAAGCAATCAATTTAAAATGCCTGCTAATATCAACGTTTTTCTTAATTTTTAGTATAGATTTCACCATTGAGTACTTGGACCACATTGTAGAAGGTTGAAAATTCTTTGAAATTTCTTGAAAGTAAACTAAAAGTATGTACCTCTTCTTTACTGATGTTCGTTATTTTCTTGTTGATGCACCATTTGACGAACTTTTCGTATTCTTGAATGTACCTGACTTTGGATTTTTCTGGAAGCAAATTCATATCTACTTCTTTTGCTGCGCTCAAAATATATTCTGGAACCCCGTCTTCCATGGCCAGATTGTCAAATTCACCTTCAATCATTCTAATAATGCAGAATTACGAAAAATACACACTTTTAAAAAGCAATTAATCACAAATAAATAATAATAATATCGAAATGTCAGTTTGTTGATTTCTAATGATTGTTTAAGCGTCCTTAGTAACTTGGAAACCTGGTAGCTAAGCAAGACGAAATGCATTAAGCCTGTTACACACTCTGAGATACATATCAGAGACGGTCAATTAATGAATTAATAAATAATAAATAATTATTGTTGCTGCAGTCCATGTTGGTACAAAATATTGTTATAATTTCCTGTTATCTCCATTCACGTTGAGATATGCATTGATATGTGTATCGCGACAAACAACGATGCGTGTATAGTAATTTTCAATATTACGTGCGGAAAAATATTTCTGCACTAGTGCGAAAATTTTTTCCGAACTAGTGCGGGAAAATCAATTTTCCGCACGAAAATCAGTGCGGAAAATCGGGTTTTCCGCACGGCTATAGAAAAAAGTATTTACATATGCAGAGTATGCACTACTAAACACTGAATTTCACTATCAGTACGCATCTAATGTAACCACTTTTAATTATGCATTCGTACGAATAGATTTCTTACGAATTCGTACGAATAAAACTTCGTACGAATTTGCATCCAATGTAACCGCCGTCTTAGTTATTAGATATGTTTAATTCAGCATAAAATCATATTCAATATATAATAATAATATGGAATATGTTACATATGGAGCAGCCGTAGTGTTTGAGGAACCCAATAATAAACTAATATACAAGAAGTCCAATCGGAAACCAATAACTTTTGAATTTATTTAATCTAATACTACGTATGTCCATCCTGTTTGATATTTCTGAAAACTAATGATACGGGAACGTCGATACCAATTTTTAAATAATCGAAAACTGCCAAAGTGTTCGTCTGTTCCCCGATGTCCGTTTCCTGCGAATGAAGCAACACCGTGTCCGTGAATCGATAAAATAAAAATTTCTGTTGGAGCCCGTTCCGATTTCCCCAGCCGAGCAGTTCTAATTCCAACCGAAAACAAAAGAAAACAACTCTCGGGGCTGCGTAGATTGGGAAACGAAAGAAAAATGACCGCTGTCCAGAAGCGTAGTGCTCCGTTCAGTAACGGGAAAACTTATCAAACTTTGATGGCCGCGCCTCGGGCTCTTCTGGCTCAACTTTCTTGATAAAAGTGCAAATAACTGAAACAAAACTTCCCATCGCTCCCTTCTTTTACTTCTCTGGAAGCGCCGGCGGACGGTGTGTAAACACCTGGACGTAAACGTTTCGTATTTTTACGAGGCTCTCACTCCTAGCACGGTCCTTTTATCTTTAATATTTCTCTTCCGAGTGTATTCCAGACGCAAGCATGATTTATTTTACAGCAGTCATTTAACTATCAACAAAAACATATTGTTTGTGTTTCCAGTCATCTCTTTTTATATCTAAAATAAATTGTGCATATAAACACATCCCTAAATCAATAAATGTATGGTTTTTGAATATTTGAATATAATGACTGTTTTTCTTCCTACTTTACTTAGCAGGAAAATAAGCAAAACAACCAAAAAATAAACACAAATGGTAATATGCGTTAAAATACTGTATGATTGATTTAAATTCTCAACATGCTTCAATGGGATGTTTTCCTATTTTTTTACGGTAATGGAAAGTAGTTGGAAAAAGAAGAGATACGTATTTCTGGAATTTTAATATTGGGTTCATTTAAGTCCATAAATTATTTTTTTATTGTGCGCGATATCTATGTAACGTCACTAAGTGAAAATTCAAAATTGGGACATTTTTTAGTGATTTCTAGGATATTTTCATTTGTGTGGTTGGTGTCACTGAGTGTCAAAACTTTACTTTATTCAAACATAAACAAAAATGTTTGAATTGTTTGGTTAGGGTAAACATCATGGTAAACATGAGACATTGTTTTTAGTTTATATTTTTACTTTTGAATTGTTGTCTCTGCCCGTGACTGATTACAAGTGTATTTATTAGTAATAGAAAAACATCGTAATTTGTAAAGGTAATTTTTGAATATATTTAATCGACTTTGCAGTAATACTGTTTAGTTAAATACTAACCTTACGTTTTTCATCCCTTTTATTTCTGAAAGGATCTATAGGATCTTTATCATAAAAGGATCTATAACTAGTAAATTTAAACACAAACAGGAAATTTCAAATGTCAATTATCGAAATGTCGACTGTCGTTTGTCGTCGTTACAAACTGAATGTAGCCACATATTTTCAGTGTGGCCTCTATATAGATACATATTCCCTAGTTTTCGCTTAGTGACGTCACGAATATAGAATAAAATTTCAAAATTGAATTAAAAATTTTCTACCGATTCAATCTTAATAATTTTTATCCTAATAAATATAAAAAATATATATATTTTATAAAAATACAGGTTTCCACTTTCATTTAGATTGAAGGAAAATACCCCATTCTCTAACGCAACACCTCTAGTACTTTAGGTTGCGTTGCGTACACTAGCAATTTCAAATGGCCCCACAGGAAAAAATCCAAAGGTGACAGATCAGGTGATCTTGGTGGCCATTCGATGGGACCTCTTCTACCAATCCAATGCTACCTGGGAAATGATCATCCAAAAATTGCCGCACAGCAACAGTATAGTGAGGGAGTGCGCCATCTTGTTGGAAAGGTATTTCATTTTCTATTAAATTGTCGTCACTCTCTAAAATGTCTATTATCACATGGTCAATTGTGTCTTCCAATAATAGTATCAATTGTGTTCCAATCGAGATTTCCTTGAATAAAAAACGGTTCTACAAGATGGTTGCCCAAAATTCTGACCTAGACATTCAATTTTTGAAGAGTCTGAATATGAAATTCCCCGTTTAAATGAGGATTAGTATCACTCCAATAGCGATAATTGTGTCTATTCACTTCGGCATTCAACATAAACGTACATTCGTCTGAGAAACACGTATTGTAGAGAAGATTTGGGTTCAGTAGAATTCGCTCACTGAAATATTCGCAAAATTGTCTACGACGATCAAAATCATCTTCATGCAACTCTTCATCTTAAATGGGTGGAACTTGTATTTTTTGAAAATTCGATGAACACTTGAACTGGATACGCCAGAAGCTCGAAACACCGCTTTGATCGACTGATGTTATGGCCCATCTGCAAGTGACCCAAAACTGCCACTTCAATTTCTTAATTTCGAACTCGACGATTTACTTTTTGTTTCTTGTTTAGAAGCGAACCCGTTGCAAAAACTTATCCACCAGTTGTTTAACGTACTGACGGCTTATATTTTTTCTGGATTATTAGCATTAAAAATTCATGCTGTAGCTTTAGGGCAATCGTGATTTCGATACCAAATTACAACAATTTCTACCTTTTCTGCGATTGAATAAACCATTCCGAAAACACATTTACACTTTCAACAACAGACTGAAACTAACGATTTGGTGGTCACAAGCAAAAAAACAACAGTGACTTTTTTTTGTTATTTAAGAAGAGATAAGCTTTCAATTTGTCTAAAAAATGGAAAATACGTGGAAAATAGCATACATAGGACAATAGTCCTTAGAATACACATAAAAAATAGTAATGTGGTTGTGTAGTAGATAAAAAGCTTATTATTGGTGGGCATTTCTTTAGATATTAGTACGCCAATGTCGGTTCGTCAATTTTTCGGTTTTAGCCAATAACTGTCAAATCTCAACCGATTCACAAAAAGGATACCACCACCACCACCAGGAGCACCAGTGTTAAACGGCTTCAAAATGATGTGTTAGAAGTAGGGTAGTTCCATTTGAAATTTTAAAGTTGTAGTTGCTAAGCGTTAGGGGGATGCACATATCAAGTTGGCTTGACTGTTAAAAATGCTCCTCCCAAGATCGACGGGTCTCGGAAAATTCTATTTTCTTTTCGGTTTTACAATTATAGAGGGGGATCAAGTTTTCGTTGGAAAACCCTGTATACAAATAATTAAAACTATTCCCAGATATGGAGGCAGTGCCTCTTCCCAGCTCTTTATAATCCTAGAAAGCGGGAGGTAATATTTCGGTCCAGCATCCAGCAAAAGCTGCAGCCTTAAGACAGTCGGTGCAGGTGCGGGGTCGCCGCTATTGTATATATCTCCCCACCTCCGCCCCCTCCGGTCCTGCACTCGGAAGAAAAGCACTTTCATAAATCTGGCGCGAGATATATGTGCTCACAATTTCCGGGATCCGGCCATTAAGCTACGCCGGCGGAGCGGTGTTAGATCCACCATTTCCCGTCTGCTTTATTTGCTGTTTGATTTTCTCTATATAATATTTAAGCCCGGCCCAGAGACGGACGTTTTCCCGGGAATGAGGACCAGGGATCAGCCATTCCTCGACTATTCGATGCGATAGTAGATAGCGGGATTATTTAAACGAGTTTGCATGTATTGGTTTGTCTCCCTGCTGATATTTTTTCTGTCGGTTGAAATGCAAATATTAATATACTATCCCTCTCCATGGGTCTTTTTCCTCTTTTATGTTTTTGTCTGTATATATACAGTAAAGACCAGAATTAAGCAAAATGGAATGACCTCGCCGATCTGGTAAAATTCGATGATGCATGGGCGTGCGTATTCTGTTTTACCATTGGGCACATTTCAGTTAATATATACTCGTATACTATTCTATAGAATACTTCTAATATATGCACTTCCACTTTTTTAACTAACACAAATAAGTATAAACACTGACACAAAGAATAAATACACTGATAATTTTACCACAAATTTTTACCGTTAAAAAGCGCGCGAGAAATAACCTAACATCACGCCACTGTTTCCCTACTACCTCGAGCGCAGTCGCTTGTTAGTTCCTGATTCGACCAATCAGTCGTTGAAGCTCAGAGAAAAGAAAGCGTAAATGTAAGAATATGTATGTTAAATAAGGATGAACAGCTTGTCGTCAACTTTACGACTTTCGCAGTTGCCACATATTCGGAAATTCCTTGATATTATTAAGTAAAAGACAAATTAAACATTGTGTTTGCTTTAATAAAGTACAATAGGGATAAGGGACGTTAAATACAAGTAAAAAAATGGGTAAAATAAGGTAATTAATACGTTTCCTGTTTTAAATAAGAATACTTTAGAAATAAATGTAACAACACAGATCTACTCTTTTTCCGGTCATTCCATTTTGCTTAATTCTGGTCTTTACTTTAGTTCGGAAACCCAAGAGCAACAGAACGAAAAATCATCCGTTTGCCGCAGAGCATACTCAGAAGGTTTTGTACGCAGACTCAGTCTGCTGAGTCTACTGAGTTAGGTAATACATAAAACAAAATGAGAATCACGTTAGCCCTTCGTTCCGTGTATTCGTGAGCGAATACACGGGAAACACAATAAAAATATGTTGTTGTCAGCTGACAGCTTATTAAAGAAGAGAATTACAAGATAACTAGTGATCTGCTTGGATGTAAGGGTGAAAAGAAGTAATAAGGAGTGAAAATGAGTATCTTCGAATATCGTTAAACCGTACATTCTCACGGATACCAGGAGATGACTAGTCCTCTGTTAATAATGAGAATGTTTGTAAATGTCTAAGCATTAAAAATATACAAGACGTGTACCTATTATGATTATAAATTATAACAAAAGATTAATAAATGACAATCTTTAATGGATAGCAATTATAAATGGAATAATTAGCTTAATTAAGTTACTGAACCTAAGTTATGATTGAGACAAAAGTAAGATTGAAGTTAACTAAATTGAATATACACGGTGAGCCAAATAAGTAAAACAGTATTTTTGATGCACACTCAAGGATAAAATCTCTGTTACAAGTTGAATTGCAATTCCCACCGTAACGCAATTCAGTCGTCACTTGTTATGGAAATTCTTAGAGAAGATATCATAACTTACTTATTAATATAGTATACTAGCAATGTCTACACATTTTGTAGACTTGAATACTAGTATATAAACTACCATTTTTATGTATTTGGCAGTAGTAAAGTTATTTGAGTTAGGAGAAACCAACACTATCCAGAAAATGATTAGATTGCGAACTTTAATAATAATGATTTCCTTGTAAGGTCTTTTGTCTCTGTTTTCCTGCATCTTCAGGTACTCTCTCTCTTTCTCTTTCTCTCTCTCCTCTCCTGTTTGTTTTCTTTATTACATTTCGGCGTTCAGTTGTTCCACTGTCAATATCCGCTCTCCTCGGCCGTCTTTGAGAAATTCCTTCTGCCCGTCTTATCTGCCAAAATTCAATTTCTGCCATTCGGCCAGGCTATTCGCTGTGGTAACACGTAAGTGGCTGCCGAGATGCTCTGCGATTTCCTAGTGGATAAGGGGTGTTGGAGATAATTTCATATGAGGGTGCCAAGTCTTGTTTTTATTTCGTATTAACCAGGAGCACTGTGGAATACAAAAGTATAATATTCGACTAGGAATGACGTGTTTCAAAAGCAGGAGCGTACTTAGGGGAGGTTTTAGAAGGCAGTGCTCGTCATATAAAAACATTACTAGAAAATGAGACATAAAACATAGCACAGCATTTATTAGAATTTTGATTAAAGGCCAAATTAAAGCCAAATTGCTTGGGCTTCAAGAAAAGTAATTGAAATATACATTAATTAATTAATCATGAACCTTTGTATCTTTTCTCGATGTCGAATTCTCAGCATAACTGATAAAAGTATCTAAAAGTATATATTTTTTAAAAGCACAAAAGAGGATCTTTCCAGTGAAATGACAGCTATACATAGTTGCCCTTAAAAAAATACAACTTTAGTTTTTACTGAAAAACTGTAACCCTTCGGGAAAACTCAGTATACCACTGGATTCTATCATCTCTGTCAAAGTCTACATACAGGATGACCCATTAAGAATGGAAACACTCGCGTACAAAATTTGTTTATGGAGCGATTTGAACCGGATTTTTTTCAAAAGATAGATCTCCAAAAGCTCTATGTTCATGCAAAATTTGAAGACGAAATTTTGATTTTCAAGGCCTACTAAGAATTTTTCTTTAAGTGAAAAATAGCAAAATTTTGTTAGCGATTTTTTTATAAAAAATATGACTACACCACTGGATTTAGGATCCCCTCAAATGCATTTGTACCAATTTTTGCGAAAAATAGTTTGTTCCTACAAAAGTTATGACAATATCGGCATCACCAGTGTTTGCCTTTGTCGGTGAACCTATTCTTTTATATAAATCGAATAGAACCCAAAGAGAAACAAAATTAAACAACTTAAACACTGGTGTAATTATTAATAAGAATCATAAAAACCAGTATACCCAAAATAACCAACAATTACTCTAATATAAACAACAATTGATAGGTAAGTTCGTCAAATTATTATTATTTTGTGGTTATTATGCCAAAACTTATAATATTACCTTCTTAGATAAAAAATAACTACATTATAATTTTTTATTCAAAAAGTGTGAATCAATTTGACGAGACTCCTTTTTCATTTTTAAAAATATAATTTTCTAATCATTACTTTTTTGTATCAATTGTTCTTTATATTAGAGTAATTGTTGGTTATTTTGTGTATACTGGTTTTTATGGTTCTTATTAATAATTACACCAGTGTTTAATTTGTTTAATTTTGTTTCTCTTTGGGTTCTATTCGATTTTTATAAAAGAATAGGTTCACTGACAAAGGCAAACACTGATGATGCCGATATTATGATGATTGTCATAACTTTTTTAAGAACAAACTTTTTTTCGCAAAAATTGGTACAAATGTATTCGAGGGGCTCCTAAATCCAGTGGTGTAGTCAGATTTTTTATAAAAAAATCGCTAACAAAATTTTGCTATTTTTCACTTAAAAAAAAATTCGTAGTAGGCATTGAAAATCAAAATTTCGTCTTCAAATTTTGCATCAACATAGGGCTTTTGGAGATCTATCTTTAAAAAAAATCCGGTTTAAATCGGTCCATAAACAACTTTTGTACGCGAGTGTTGCACACAGGGTGACCCATTCTTTATGGGTCACCCTGTATGTAGACTGTGACTCTGTCAGTAACGGTAACCGAGATTGTCCCGAAACCATCGAAAATGGGACACCCCGTACCTAGTCTAGATGATGTTTCGGATTCGAAAATGTATATACCAAAGATCAGCGGGGTCATAGGTCATTCCAAGAGGCTTAAAGTTCAAACAGAAACGCGTGTACCATAGCACCGTTTCCTTATTGCGAAAGAACTTAATTACGACCCCCCGCTTCTATCTGTCTGTCTTAATTCCCAGTTTAATTATAACGTATTATTTAGATTAGAGAATCGGTGGTTTTGTTTAAATCGAAGCGAAACGGGTGCAGTTCTTTTTGCTGTTTTGTCAAAGAGGAGAAAACACGTCCTTTGGATTTATTGAACGTTTCGATTACAGGCCGGACATAAATCTATAGTCGATTTAAAAAGTTTTGATAGCGAATTGACCAGCAAACATCAACAAACATCGCACTACGTTGTTGTCACACTTAATTCTCGAATTTCTCCATCTAATCCGACAATACTGTATAAATGTTATTTATATTTATGATTATCATTAAAGAACATTATAATCTCTTTATATTAATCTTAGAAGGGCGCACAGAAAACTTTTATACACACTACTCACATTGAAAATTAATATTGTAGGTGCTGCTAATTTGTACCGTATGGCAAAACTGCCCAACATGCCAGAACATGTCTATTCAACTCCTTGAAAATGCTGTCTGTCTCTTTACGAGTTCCATACACCACCTGAGTAGAGCTCAGATGCGTTGCACGGTTTTGGTACTTCGTGCGCATTTTTTATTCGTGATTTTGTGCCTTGTTCTGTTTACTTATAAGTTGAAATAAGCGTTAAAAGTTGCTTTGTGGAAGTTTCCTTTAATTCCATTTCTAGATTCCTAAAGCTAAGGAATGTGGTTTATTAATAATATAAGCCAAGCATTTTCTCAGTGTATTTGCTCGTATTCCGTAATCTCTTTCATCAAATAATTTCCTCTACTTAAATATACTGTAGGGAATCACTATATTCCGTTTCTCACCGACAAGCGTCATCGTCGGACAGAAGCAGATATAATTCGGTCTGATTTTTTACTGCTCCCCAGTAATTGAGGGGAACACCTGGATCCGCACGGGAGCGAGCGCTTCAAAGGTAAATTAATTCTGTCACAGGCAGAGGATCCGGGAGACAGGCGGGCACATCTCGGCATCATGATTTTATTAATAGATGGCGTATCAGGTGAACAAGGCCGATTTGTATAAGCGAGTGTTCTCGGCCCGTCAGTTCCAGCGTTTCAATTTTTAAACTCGTTTCAATTATTTCACCCTCATGAGAGGAGTGTTGCTGCTCCGGGCTGCTCTCCTTATTTTCCGGTTATCCTTTTTTGATTGTGCTTTACGTGTTCTACTTCATTTTCTTTGTTAAGAACTGCGGTACTGCAAAAATTAATATAATGGGCCTTTTCCACTAAATTGAATTTTACTATTTTATTAATATCAAACGTTATACTGGTACATAAGTAAAGGTAGAATTTATTAAAGAATTGTAATTAAGCGAAGTTGTCTAGGTAGAAAGTGACCGGTCTTCATGAATAATTTCAAACTGCGCGGTTCGCTGACATCACACTCCAGTAGCCAATAAAATGTAGACAAGTTAAAGAACGGCTCGACGTTGCCACATATAATTTTACTTTTTTCTTGACAACGATTAAATTTACATTCTGGTAATTTTGAAATGAAAATATTATGTATTTTTAGGTGAAATGGTAATTTTGAATTGAAAAGATGTATTTTTAGGTGAAATATTCTCCATAAATTATTACTAAACCAAATCAACATGATTATTTTACAATCTATTCCTTGAGCAAAATAATTTTTAGGTATTTTTCGCTAAAGGTGACAACACTGCACAATCTATGCTAGAAACAACTAAATGATGATTTGATAAGTTCGGTTATAAAAACTAACCTTCTTGTCTTAACATTGCGCACTTCAGCACTTAGAAAGTTCTTATTTGTGACGTATAAATCGTTAACCATTTAACTGTCAACTCTGCGAAGGTTGTCTGAGTCAGCCTTAATATATCCCTCTTCAATTTTATTCATTTTAATCAAATTAATCAAAACACAAAACGAAAGTTAGGTTAAGCACACTTCAGTTGAGAGAACACAAAATGCAGGGCAGCCAACAGCAACAACGAACTGGAGTATGACGTCAATGACGCGTTATTTGAAGTATATGGTAATTTTAACAATTTTTTCAAAATATATCTAGCGAAGAAAAAATTTTAAAAATACCTTTTAGGCATAACCTAAGTATATATTTTATAATAAGCGAATAAAAAAAAGATGTGGAACAGGCCCATTGTACTTATTCTACAGTATGTCCCTAAAGTGACTCCACGACCACCTTACCTTTCGAACGAGATGTGCTATTGATGTTTTTCAATTGTTAATCGTATCTTAAGACTAGATGGTTTCTTAATTCTTACATTTCTTAAACTATTAGGATAACATGTGAGACCTTAGGAATTTAAATGTCTCATATGTATATCATTTTCACAATAAACGTTATAGATATACAGGGTATGCCAGTGTGATCGTACAAAAATTTATCAGGGGTAGAGCAGACCAAAATAAGAATAAAACTCTTTTCTAAAAACTAAAAATTTCTCTGATGCACGCCTAACGAGTTACAGGGTGTTATTTTGTAGAAAAAAAACATTTTCCGCAATAATTTAAAAACCGTTTCGTAGATTTAGGTAATTTTTGGGTGACGTGTACATCTATTAAAGGTCATTAAAACTACATGGTGTTTGTTTAACTCTGACACCTGTGGTGGCCTAAGCCTACTCTTCTTTATGATTTTGTCTTCATAACTCTTACATATCCTACTTTTTCGTGGATTAACTAAGTTTTCCTTAATCGGCTATCAATTCTGAACAAAAAAGGTGCCTTTATTACATAGCTCTAAAATCAACCATTTTCGAGTAAATTGAGTATAAAATATCGACTACATTCTTTATGCAGAAAAATACATGCAAAGGAAGTCATAAGGAAGAGTAGGCCTAGGCCACCACAGGTGTCAGAGTTAAACAAACACCATGTAGATGTTTAGGTGGACACGTCTCCCAAAAATTACCTAACGATTTTTAAGTTATTGCGGATTTTTTTTTTTCAAAATAACACCCTGTAGCTCGTTAGGCGCGTGCATCAGAGAAATTTTTTTTATAAGAGTTATATTCTTATTTTGGTCTGGTCCACTCCCTGGTAAATTTTTGTACGCTCACACTGGGACACCCTGTATATACAATTGTTCCTCTAATTCTTTTGAGCAGTTGAATATTCCTGGTATAATAATTGTTAATACAAAAACCACTTTCGGTCCGTAACTTATCGTACGTACAGACCCGTAATTCATCAACGATGGCCCTTAAGAAAAAATTGTGGAAGAACTACTGAAATTCTTTTTCTCTTCTGAATGCTCTTCAATCATCTATGTGGAATCATGGTACAAGCTGCACACCATCTATAAAATAATAACTTCGATTTCATCGAACGTAGCTGGAAGTTCACCAATTATTCTATTATTAACACAAGCTATCATTTATGTTCATATGAAAAGTTGGACGTGACACGCGAACTGTCCACCTGTCAGCTCAAAAGGCCTTTGATCGGTCGATGTCGATTCATATAAATATTGTATATTTATTGAAATGAACGTAAAATCTATTTAATCACGTCAATTAAGTATTCGTTCCGTTTTGCTGCCGTGTCATGGGGAAATTGAAAAATATAGAGCCATAACACGAATTTCCCTTTCCCTGGTCCTGAATATTTTATTAATATGGCCTGTTCAGTTTAACTGTCATTAAATGAAATGGAAAATAATTTATTTATCGCGTCAGGGGAGATGATTTTGTCGAAGCGAGTCCGAAAAATTATATTAAAATGAACTTTTTTCCGACTGTCTACAAATCCAAAGCGAAATTTCATTAACAAAAGATGAAATTAACAAATTTCTTCAGTTATTCGCACTATTTCTTTACCATAGAAATCTTTGCAACAAATTTAAAGATTTTAGTTATGTTTTATGTTAATAACATAAAAACAAAAAGAGATAGGTATAGGGAAGTGTAACACAGATTGGCAGAGAGTAAAATTCTGCATCATAATATGCTATAATATACAGGATGTCCTATTTAAAAAATGTACTTTTCTTAGCTTGAAGTTAATTAAACTTGATACTAAGTTTTCAGCACCCATTTATACAACTGTTAAGGTACAGCTAGAACGCTTTGATATTGAACAACTTCCCATATGAATATCTTTCTAAAATTTCTTCAATAAAAAACAATAAAAGAGGACTTTCAGCGAGATACATGGACAAATACCATCATCATTGGTTTTCATCCTATTTCAATTATGTATAGGGAAGTTTTATGAAAGTCCTAATAAAATAACGCGTAGAACCCAAAAATGCAATAATATACGGGGTGTTCCATTTAAAATAAGAAAGTTATCCGCAACTTCCGGTATAACCGGACGTGTCACGAGGACGCTATTATTTTATTTGAGGAGAGCATACTCAAAAACCCAAGTGTCGACATTTTCACTCTTTAAATCCAAGTAGTCTGATATATCCTAATGGGTGGTCACCGTGAAACACCCTGTATATCAAGAAAAACTTTAATATAGTTGTAATTTTTAATCATTTCATATAAAGGTGGAAACATTAATTTGTACTCGCAAATGGTAGATGAAGGGAATAACGATTTCTTGATTTACATGGTGAGACCCTAAGGTAAATTTTGGACAGGAAAAATCCTATTTGGTGATCCTCTGAGCACAAAAATATTTATATTTAAGTCTAATAGAGCTGACTTCATAAATCTAAAATGTCTTTTCAGGCGTAATCATATCTATATTTTAATGTATCCAAAAAAATCCAAATCCAAGAGCTGCAGAAAGAGAAAAAGGCAGATGAAAAGGGTAAAGGAAAGGGTAAGGTAATGTCTATTACTAAGAACAGTCGAATTACTAGTATATAGAGTGTTTTCTATATATTTCTTGGAACATCTAAATGAGATCAATGTTTTTTTCACAACAATTATTTTCACGATGTTTTATAAAGAACCATCCGCTTCGAGTATCCACTTTATCATATTATACAGGGTGTCCACCTAGTGCGCGTAAGTCCAATATCTGGGTTAATAAAAGAGATAACTTAATTTTTTTTTCTACAGGGTTGTCTAATATCCCGAGCTGCACAAAATGAAAATATATTTACATATTCAGGGTGTTCAGTTTTTCCTGGACAGGTACCAACTTCGTTTTTCTAAATGGAAATATATATTTTTTATTGCTTTTTCGAACTAAACCCTTGATTTTAGTAGGACTTTCATCAGCCTTCCCTATACCTAACTTAAACTGTTTTTGAAATATTGACGGGTGAATATTGACATTTTTGCAATTTTGACACCCTGTAAAATCTAAACGGTTTGAGATCAAGCAAAACGGTTTGCACATTCCTATCTTAACTTTTCATAAGCTATCGTTTGATACTAATTTCAAATTTATACAGGAATAAAAAATTTTCAAAATTTTCAGAAAATTTTAAATTTTTGGATAATTCTGAAATTAGTACCAAACGATAGCTTATGAAAAGTTAAGATAGGAATGTGCAAACCGTTTTGCTTGATCTCAAACCGTTTAGATTTTACAGGGTGTCAAAGTTGCAAAAATGTCAATATTCACCCGTCAATATTTCAAAAACAGTTTAAGTTAGGTATAGGGAAGGCTGATGAAAGTCCTACTAAAATCAAGGGTTTAGTTCGAAAAAGCAATAAAAAATATATATTTCCATTTAGAAAAACGAAGTTGGTACCTGTCCAGGAAAAACTGAACACCCTGAATATGTAAATATATTTTCATTTTGTGCAGCTCGGGATATTAGACAACCCTGTAGAAAAAAAAATTAAGTTATCTCTTTTATTAACCCAGATATTGGACTTACGCGCATTAGGTGGACACCCTGTATTTACATAGTATATAGATAATTAAGATTCAAGTCTCTAGTTATGTCATCTATAAAGAAAACAAATAAAATTGGGCCTAGAATTGACCTCTGTGGTACACCCGAAACCTACATAAACTGGTATGATTTTTTATGACGAGCATAACGGTTAAATTGTGATACCACGCTTTTTCATCAGTCTGGTTATGGTTTTTCACATAATTCCTCAAGACAAACGAGCAAACATGCCCTCGACATAATGAAAAATGAACGACAATTTTAATTTCTAAACGACATTTATTGGACTGAAGACTTATTAAATTTACAACTTATCGTCCCTAGCTGCATATTGATTAGTCCTGAGAGAGACGACAGCGAAGAGACAAAACTGCCTCCTCTTTGTGTAAGAATGCCGAGCATCTCGGAATTAAAATATTTACATCTCATCTCTGCTGATTACATTTCCAATTCTGAAATTAATTTTCCCCGAGTAAAATGCAAAATCACAAGCAATCTCGAGTTCTAAAAACGAAATTATTTCTCCCCATTCACTTTGTCCCGGCGAATCCAAATACTCAATCATTTGTGGAAATGACGTATTTTAATGTTACAAAGTTTTAATTCGGAGCGAGGGGCGGGCGACATCGGGAATATCCCACATTTCCATTTAAATGTATTCGAGGGCCGCTTTGGTCTGCGAGAGTGGAATTACTACAGTTTTTATATCTCCGCTGAGAACAGTATCAAAAGTTAATTTGTGGTAAAATCTGAGGAACTGCCTGCTATTTACTCTCTAATGATAGAAGTGCGCACTTCTTTGCTCCTTTACGTCTCGTCTACGTTTTATATTTACTGGTGTTCTTTTAAATTAAACATAAACTCGAATTAGGTTCTCTAAGAACTGTCAAGTTGGCACTGTTTACACCTGCACTTCGTTTCATTAGTTTCACTGTACAAAACAAAGAACATAAGACAACAGCTTACCTTAGCTTGTTCAGACGACGTTAAGGTTAATACAAATTACATCTTTCTACCCTCAAGTGCAATAGGAAGCACTTACTCGAAAGTATGTGTGTTTGTGAGGGCGCGGTATATTATTATTATTAGGTAGACAGCAATAGATTGGATAACCTCAGGCTTCATTGATGGGAAAGGTTATAATTCAAACTATTTGGATGAGCATAATTTACTTCTAATAAAGTGGATACTACAAGCGGATGGTTCTCTCTGAAACATCGTGAAAATAATTGTTTTGAAAAAACACAGATCTCATTTAGATGTTCCAAGAAATATATAGAAAACACTCTATATACTAATATTTCGGCTTGTTAGGCTTTTTTCAAAAGAGTAAATGTCTATTACTAAATATTTTCAAGTGCTTTTTTGTTATTTGTCGGTTTACGAGTACCTACCCCGATTGATCCCACCATCTGGTAAAGCCCGAGTTTTTATTACCTTTTGTAAGAAGGGCGAAATTGTAAAATCTATCTGATCATTCGTAGGACAAGGATTTATAATTAAAGATTTTTTATTTCTAATTGCTCTAACAGATCTAAGCGCTTTCCTTTCTTTTTACGATGCAGTACTTTTACATTTTTCTGATCTATAAAATGATTGTTTTCTATACAATGCGTCGATAATCCTGAATTTTTTTCGTTATTTAGTATGGATTTTGTATGTTCTGTTATTCCAGTTTCAATACTTCTGCCGGTTTGACCCACATACACGGCATTACAATCCGCGCAGTTAATTTGGTATACCCCCGATTGTTTTAATTTATTAACCCTTTCTATGTTGTTTATAAAAATCTTCCCAATAGTACGCTTGTTGACAGTAATCGTTTTACACCCGTTTCGTTCTATTCTGCCAGCTATTTTTTCGCTATAACCTGGGATGTGGTTAATATAACTATAGGTGCCTTCTTTTTCCCGAATATTGTAAAACGCCCGACGAATTAATTTCCTCCTTTTGTTTTTTAGCATGCTATCTATTAGTTTTTCTTTATATCCGTTGTTTCTTGCAATTTGTTTAATTGTACTTAATTCTTTTTCAACATCTGTTTTTTCCAGCGGAAACATTAAAAGCCTATGTATTAAACTATGGAAAACCGACTTTTTTATTTGCCAGGACTGCTGCGAACTTGCTGGTATAATTGCGTCGGAAGTTGTTGGTTTTCTATAAACCGAGAATTTTAATTTATTTTCTACCTTTCTTATTGTTATATCCAAATAGTTTAATTGATTGTTTTCCTCCTTTTCCTATATTTCTATATATTTCTTGGAACATCTAAATGAGATCAATGTTTTTTTCAAAACAATTATTTTCACGATGTTTCATAAAGAACCATACGCTTCGAGTATCCACTTTATTTACTCTATTAAGAATTGCTTTATACGCACAGCAAATTTAGTAACTGATACAAACTATACAACTGATTCAACTAGATATTTATTTCCCCATGTTCAAATTTACCATTTGGTAAAATAAACCAATTACCAAACATTTACCAGAACCAATACTAAAAAATTTAAAATTTGAGTCAAGAACAACGTCCAGATTTTTAGCAGAGTCAGTAATAGGAAGAGTGAGATCTCCAATTTTAATATTCAATCTATTTTGAACTAGATATCTTTTAGCTTGATTGCCCGAAAGTAACAGCGAAGATTGAGGTGGATTAATATATAAATTGTGTTGCTTGGAGATCTGTATATCCACGTAAGCCATTATGCATAAGAATATTGGTTAAATGTAGATTTTCAGGATGGAAACTATAATAAATTTGGCTATCATCAGCTTAAAATGACTGCTACAATCCAGAGCTTTATAGAAATGTGCCATGTAAAGTATAAACAAAGGGCCTATTTACTATTCAACCACTTCGTGACATGTATCTTCTAACAACTATCAGCTCGCAAGACTTAATTTTCCCAATAGACGCTTGACCGTTCATCATAGCACAGCAATGAACATCTCAGTTTTGAAGATTTATAAAGTAAAGGCGATTTTTCTATGGACTGCAGAAATCCATCAAGTCCAGACATACCCATCGACCATTACGCGTTTCAGCAACATATCCCGTTACTATTAATCACAGTAAACGTCAAAGTAACAACAATAACTGGCATAATTGCAAGCAATATCGGCCGGAAACTGCCAGACAGGGAATATTTGTTAATGACATACTTCCATGTTCAATTCTCCTATGTTATTAGACCGTAAGCCGAGAGATTAAGCAATAACTCGAAGGGGGCCGTTAAATAGGGAGGAACTGACCACCGGTCAGTTGATGCGGATTCTGGAGAATATCACTTCGTTTCATCTTTAGCTGGCTTCACGTCTACTGATGGGATGGACATTCGGTCTCTAATGCGAGGGTGCTGTTCTTGCTAGCTATATCGAGTGGCTCTAAATAATCTGAAATTTGTTTTTTCGATTACTTTTATTCATTTATTTAAGTATAGCTGTTCAACGGAATAACTCCTAATCACAGAACAAGGAAAAATAATATGTTGAGACACTAACAAGGAACAATAAAATAGTTATTATAAATATTGCATACTAAAAATTACAGTGAAAAAAGAAAAGTCACTAAAATAATTGATAATGTTGTAATTGAATATACAGCGTGTTCCACAATGATTGAACAAAATTCATATTTTTTTTCTCCAGCCGTCTTGAAAGACGCTTGTTTGTGTTACGTATATCTGGCATTAAAGTTATCGTTTTCATTACTAGGATGAAAATGAATGGATTGCTATGCAATACATTTAAATCCGCCGGAAAAAGATTATATTGGCGATTCCAAAAATGAATCCGCCCTCTCCATGAAAATATTTGAACCTACTTAAAAGTAAGTTTTGGAGGCTTTTTGCTGATATAATCATAAATAACACGTATTTGGGTTTGTTTAACGTAATAATTTAGTGGTGTTTGTGATTTTTTGGTATTACAAAGTTAAAAACGACGTGGTTAGTATTTGTACATCTTTATTTTTACATTTTACAATGGCATTCAAAAGAAATCAGCACAGCACAACCGTCGTGTTTATAGATGTCATTCCACAAAATGTGTCAATAGAAGTGTGTTCAAGATTGAAGATAGGTAAAAGTTTGGCCCTAGTAACTGTTTCTTATTCATTTCTCCAAAAGGCATGTAAAAATTTGATAACAGGAAACACGTTTATTTACACAACATAACCACTTTGTTGCAGTTTGTTTATACTTCTCGATTATTAGTCTTATAAAAACAGAATATATTTTAATTTAAACATTATTTAACAAAAATCAAGCACTAATATGGTATCACCACATAAAGTTTATCACACTTATTTTAGCCCAAAATGTAAGTAAACAAAAGCTAGGGCAGGTGTTTCAACTAAAAAAATTCATATAATTAGCAATGAAGCACTTATGGGATGTTTGACTGCTTGTACCACTCTTTTTATCCTTTATTGCACCCTAACTAGCACATGAAGTCACATATTTTCAACACAACACAAATTTTGAAGTCAAAATTTTCCTAATATCTGGAAAATATCTAGAATTACACCTATTCACAAAAAAGATGCAAAAAATAACTTTGCTAATTATCGCCCGATTGCCATTTTAAATAACTTTAGTAAAGTGTTCGAATCTGTTATGCATAATATTATATCAAATCATGTATCTGATATTATTGTACCACAACAACATGGATTCATTCAGGGTAGATCCACAGTATCGAGTCTCGTGTGTAAGACTGAATTTATTTCAAAGGTCGTAGATGAGGGAGGTCAGGTAGATGTTATCTACACTGACTTCTCCAAGGCCTTTGATAGACTTGATCATTCACTTCTAATCAGCAAACTTAATGATGTTGGACTATGTCCTGCCTTACTTAAGATGTTCAAATCATATCTTACTGATCGTTCACAATTTGTACAGTATCGCGGTTTCAAGTCTGGCACTTTTAATCAATCTTCAGGTGTTCCGCAGGGTTCGATACTGGGACCTCTTCTATTTATAATATTTATTAATGATATCGCCACTGCTCTCGATGTTCAATATTTGCTATACGCAGATGATCTCAAGTTGTACTGTGAAATTTCCTCGAAGTCTGATTGTGACAATCTTCAAAGCAACCTCGTGCTACTTAATAACTGGTGTTGTAATAATAAATTGCCACTCAATGCTAAGAAATGTAAGGTCATGTCATTTCATCGTAAAAAAGTACCAATAATTTCTGATTATACAATTGATGGTGATTTGCTAGAAAGACCGGAGATTATGAAAGATCTAGGTATTATTTTTGACCCAGAGCTCAGCTTCACAAACCATATTCAAGCCTGCGTGACTGATGCATATAAAAGTCTTGGGTTCATTTTGCGTAACTCGAAAGATTTTAAAAATATTTCCACACTACGTTTATTGTTTACAACGTTTGTTAGATCGAGGCTGGAGTACGGGTCGATTATATGGAGTATTATATATAACACGCATATTGTTTTGCTAGAACGTGTTCAAAGAAGATTCTTTAAGACGGCACTGTTCTTGTTGGATGGGGTCTACCCTGTCAGAGGGACACCACAAGAGTTGTTTTATGAAATATTCTCATTACATAGTCTTTTGTGTAGACGTAAAATGTTATCGGTTGTTTTTCTTTTTAAACTTGTTCACTATATTGCAAGGTGTGAGTCACTTACGGCAAATATTACATATCGGGTACCTAGAATGAATAGCCGACATAGCAACTTATTTGTCTTGCCATTTGCGCGCACTAATTTACTGATAAAGTCGCCATTATATCAAATGTTAAACAACTACGCTGAAATTGAAGGTTCTTTAGACATCTTATGTTGCAATCTGCAGAATTTAAAAAAAGTGTTTTTAGTGGACTGAGGCATGTTTGGCTCTTTTTGTAATGTTCATATTTTAGGTATTTGTTTTAAATAATTTATCGAATTTTGTACAGGATCAACTTTACTGTTCATTTTATTGTTCATTTTATGCTTGTATGTGATATTTAATTGTTTTTTAATAAGTATTTTTGTTTTTCTTTATACATGTAAATTCTAAATTATGCTCTGCTACTTATCCTGTAATTGGGCTTCAGCTCGTTGGATATTTTATGTAATAAATAAATAAATAAATAAATAAATAAATAAATATTTATGGCATTTGAATGCTAAATTGCTAGATGATGTTATACGAAATGCAGAATTTTTACTCGCCTTCCTTCATATTTGTTTACAATTTGCAGCGCCCTCATCGGTAATTTGAATCGCCAATTATGTTACTAGGAGTAGCAGTCGAATATTATTTATTGAGTCCTGAAGCTCACACAGCTGAGGCTTTAGCCAAGGCTGTGTAAACTGGGCTAAACACATAAAGAGCTTTATACTCCACGTGACATATACTATTTTTTCTTCAAGCATCAAAATTAAAACTGTATTTCTTCAGACATTTATGCTTGTATAAAAAGCGATCTGACATAACGTTTAATTTCAAACTGACAGTTCTGATAAATCATGGATACATGCCTCTCTTTTTTAATCCGTTGTTATGGTTACACTTTTACTTTGTTGTACTAGTAAAAAATGGTAGTGGATGGTGGAATGATGGTAAAAAATATTTCTTTACTAGTAACATAATAGACATTTTCTATCATACGTCCTACATAACATAATATAAGAATTATTATAATGAATAACTTGAATAAAGAAGTATTTTTTCTTCAAGTTTTTCGAAAATACTTTTCTTCAAAAAGTATTGCTTATTATTGTAAAATTCGACTCAAATCAAATTTGTCTTTTACAGATGTCCAATTCGCGACAAAGAACGAAAGTATGTTGATCGCACCCCGTATCCGTCATATCGGCCGACGTGGAGGAAAAACCTCTCTCGACGCTCTGCAGTAAATTCCTGAAATAAAAGGACAATGTGCCCTTAATTCTTCTGCCTTTTGCAGGCTGCCACAGATGTTGGATATATATTATTCATTATATTACCCTTGTTGCAGGAACGGCGACTGTATAATTGGATTTTGGAAATATTCGCAGGACTGCAGGATTGCTCGAGTGGTTTCTGCCAGTTTATGACTTGAAACTGTATAAATACTGTGTGTGATTCATTTGGATTCCTATTTATGGCACTGTTTCGTAATACTGCTGGTCGGTTTCTATTGCAAGACACTTTAAAAAATGAATTGTGAGAATTATTAAAATTGTGTATGGAACAAGTAGGTACTCATTTTTTAAAGAAATAAGAATAGATTAACACAACTATACAAAATATATAGTTTGATAATACTCATTAAACGGGGTCAATTGTCTAAAAAACTTTACAAAATATAATTAGTGTAAAAATATTTATAAAAAAGATTTTTTTACGAATGAGAATAATTTGTTCAGTAGTTTATTTTTTTTTCTCTAGTTATTTACGTTTTTAATTAATATTTAATATATATAAAGGATCTTTTGCTTAATTTTTAAACTAAATTATCAAATTATTTTTTAGGATCAATTTGATTGAAGATAAGTATGAATGTAATTATTTGTTTGTGATATTAATTATTTATTCTTTCCACTTCAAGAAATGTAAAAATAATGGAATATACTCCTCTGCCCCAAAAGGCAGAGACTCTAAAATACGCTTGAGTTTGGGCCTCACCAAATGAAGAGCCCGATATCTCTGAAACTATTAAGTTTTTAAAAAATTTGACAAAAATTGTTTAGAATTGAACAAAGTATTGGATAAACATTGTTAAAAAAGCTCCTGCCAACGAAAAATTTCTTTCGACTTCAGCGCCATCTCCAAATTTACTCTGAAAAAAATCAAGTTGAACTCCGTGACGAAGCCATAGATGAGCTCTATCATTTGATTTTTTTTCAAAATCAAAATATGTCTTTCCGTTGCCGAGATACGAGGCTGAGGACTTTTATGTGGAACGCCCGGTATATCACAAAAGTATGCATTCAATAATCGTCTTGAAAAACTTTGAGGACAAAGTGCAAGAGCTACGAGCAGCAGCCATAAACCTGGAATAAGTTCTTGGAGGACTGAACATTCCTCTAATGAGAATAATCACGTAGTTAATCAGAGAACGTGTTTCCATTACTTTTTATAGGACATGGAGGACCGTGGCCGAGCGAGGCCAGCTCATAAAATAGCGAAATAAGGACCAAACCGAACGACAGAGACGGAGCTCTGAGAAAATCCATTTTCCCATTTTATCTCCTGATGAACAATACTCCAGGATCCGTTATAGTTGCTTTGTTGGCACTACGGCGGTAGACCTGGGTATTGATCAGAGAGTTCCCCTCGCTGCCGCCCCCGCCGCCCCCCGCCCCGGGGGCGGCTGACCGCCGGTCAGTCCCTGCCGAGCCACCCGCCACACTATGACAAATGCTCGCCCCAATCGATATATAACTACTACTGACATCCGTACTCTCGAATTCCTCTCAATTAGATTATGCCGCCGCCGCCGCCGCTAGGAAAGGATAATTGCTGAAATGCGGTCGCTAACTGGTCGCTGCTGTCGCGATAATGTTGCAGAGATGGTTATTATGGATGCAGTTTATCAAAACAGTCTGTTATAGTAAAAGAGTACGACACACCGTGAGAAATGTTGATTAAGAAATTCAAGTCCTGTCCCTTCTTTGGAGATGTGCAGCAGCGAAATTATTGGCGATTCCAAAAATGAATGCGCCCTCTACATGAAAATATTTGAATCATCTTAAAAGGTAATTTTTGGAGAGTTATTGCTGATATAATGATAAATAACACGTATATGAGTTTGTTTAACGTAATAATTTAGTGGTGCTTGTGATTTTTTGCTATTACAAAGTTAAAAAACGACGTGGTTAGTATCTGTACATCTTTATTTTTGCATTTTAAAATGGCATTCAAAATAAATCAGCACAACACAAACTGCCGTGTTTATAGGTGTCATTCCACAAAATGTGTTTAAGATAAAAGATAGGTAGAAGTTTGGCCCTAGTATAAGAAACTGTTTCTCATTCATTTCTCCAAAAGGCATGTAACAATTTAATAACAGGGAACACGTTTATTTACACAACATAACCACTTTGTTGTAGTTTGTCTATACTTTTCTATTATTAGTCTTATAAAAACCGAATATATTTTAATTTAAACATTATTTAACAAAAAACAAGCAATAAGATGATATCACCATACAGTTTATCACACTTATTTTAGCCTAAAATGTAAGTTAACAAAAACTATTTCAAGCCAAAAAATTCATATAATTAGCAATGAAGCACTTTATGGGACTTATGGCTGCTTTAACCACTCTTTTTATCCTTTATTTCACCCTAACTAGCACATGAAGTTTTATGGCAATTTAACGCTAAATTGCTAGATGATGTGATATGAAATGCAAAATTTTTACTCGTCTTCCTCCATATTTGTTTACAATTTGCAGCGCCCTCATCGGTAATTTGAATCGCCAATTATGGATGAAGTTTATATCAGCGGTAAAAAACAGGTAAAAGAGTACGACACACTGTGAGAAATGTTTATTAAGAAATTCAAGTCCTGTCCCTTCCCCAGATATGTGCAGTAGCGAAATTATTGTCCCAAATGAGGAAATATACAAGATTTTGAATGAGAATATTAACACTTGATTTAATTTTGTTATTTTGTTTTACCTCTAGAAAGTTTTGTCATCTAACAGGACGGACACATGGTTCTTTTAATTTATTTTGTAAATTATTTTTGGTGCAGGTGTATGATTCATTATAGTTTCTTTTGAGATTACACGACCTGTAAAATAATAAAAACCGAAAACAAGAAGTATTCAAATAAAGATTGAAATGTAGTATCAAGGCAAACTTCTAAAGTTTGCCCCAAAAACCCTCTGCATAATATTATGCAATAAAAATAATTATACCAGAAATTAACTAAATTTCACCAGTGGTTTCTTAGTTTGAATTAAAAAGAAAACAACTGAGGATAACTATAGAAGTAAAAGAGATATGTATAGGAAATCATACTATCTATCGAAAAAAAATTCAATTCCGCATCTAAATTTTAAAAAATATATGGTAAAGTGGATACTCGAAGCGGATGGTTCTTTATGAAACATCGTGAAAATAATTGTTTTGAAAAAAACATTGATCTCATTTAGATGTTCCAAGAAATATATAGAAAACATTCTATATACTAGTATTTCGGATTATTATGCCTTTTTTAATAGACTAAATGTCTATTACTAAATGTTTCTAAGCGGGTTTTCGTTATTTATTTGTTTACGAGCACCTACCCCCGATTGATCATACCATCTGATAAAGCCCGAGTTTTTAGTACCGCTTCTAAGAAGGGCGAAAGTGTAAAATCTATCTGATCATTCGTAGTAAGTAGAAATATTGTGTACAATATTCGGGAAAAAGAAGCCACCTATAGTTATATTAATCACGTCCCACACTAGTGAAAAATAGCTCGCAGATTAGAACGAAATGGGTGTAAAACGATTAGTGTCAACAAGCGTACTTTGATAAACAACAAAGAAAGGGTTAATATATTAAAACAATCGGGAGTATACCAAATTAACTGCGTGGATTGTAATGCCATGTATGTGGGTCAAACCGGTAAAAGTATTGAAACTAGAGTAAAAGAACATACAAAATCCATACTAAATAACGCAAACAATTCAGGATGTAAAAGCCGTAAAAATGTAAAGGTACTGCATCGTGAAAAGAAAGAAAAGCGCTTAGATGTATTAGAACAATTTGAAATTAAAAAATCTTTAATTATAAATCCTTGTACTACGAATGATCAGATTACCAAAAACTCCGGCTTTACCAGATGATAGGATCAATCGAGGGTAGGTGCTCGTAAACAAATAAATAACGAAAACGCGCCTGGAAACATTTAGTAATATACATTTACTCTATTGAAAAAGGCCTAACAAGCCGAAATACTAGTATATAGAGTGTTTTCTATATATTTCTTGGAACATCTAAATGAGATCAATGTTTTTTTCAAAACAAATATATGGTGTCCCATTAAAAAAATCAAGTTTTCATGTCTTGCCGTCGACTTGATATTAAATTTTAAAAATACCCTAGTATGTATTGGAAAACACATTATTTTTCACCATTATTTTTAATTATTGCACGGCTGATTGTTTCTCCGAACAAAGTGAGCTGTGAACGATTTTCATACGTATAATCTCTTAAGTCAACAATGTATCTTTATGAGCTTTATTTATGTCAATAGGTGCAGATGTTCGCACGCTCGGATTAAAATAGAAATTAAAATAGATTTTAATGTACAGTGCGAACTGGCTTTATTGTTCACTCCCCCTCGGTTGCTTAATAGAAGCGGGACACATAAAGCAGTAATTTGAGAGAGTGGCGTATTACTTGCCGGAAAGTTGCCATCAGATAAGCTGATATAGTGTGCAGATTCCGTTTATACAATTAAATCTCTAGAAGCACTGAGATAATAATGATAACGAGCATAATAACCAAAACGGTAATGAAAACGTTACTTCCAAAAGTCTAAGAAAATATACTCGTAAATAAAATGTAGGATTCTGCTAAAGTCATTACTTTGACTAACATATATTTAATATTAGAATAAATTTCTTGTTGTAAAATAATATAATTATATTATTTATTTTTTTAATATTTAAATCTCAGACCTAATGCTTTAGATAAAGTAGATAATTTATACCAAACGTTTATTTAGTGTACAATTAAGTATCAAGTATAGTATTCAGTGTGAACTTAGGCAACCGAAACATAGATGTCGCACTAAAAAAAGAATGAGCCGAAGAAATTGTAACATTTTAACATTAATTGTTTTGAAAAAACATTGACATCAATTAAATGTTCCAAGAAATATATAGAAAACACTCTATATACTAGTATTTCGGCTTATTAGGCCTTTTTCAATAGAGTAAATGTCTATTACTAAATGTTTCCAAGCGCGTTTTCGTTATTTATTTGTTTACGAGCACCTACTCCCGATTGATCCTACAATCTGGTAAAGCCCGAGTTTTTAGTACTTTTTCTAAGAAGGGCGAAAGTGTAAAATCTATCTGATCATTCGTGGTACAAGGATTTACAATTAAAGATTTTTTAATTTCTAATAGCTCTAACAGATCTAAGCGCTTTACTTTCTTTTCACGATGCAGTATCTTTATATTTTTCTGATCTATAAAATGATTGTTTTCTATACAATGCGTCGAAAATCCTGATTTTTTTGCGTTATTTAGTATGAATTTTTTATGTTCTTTTACTTTAGTTTCAATACTTCTACCGGTTTGAACCACATACACGGCATTACAATCCACGCAGTTAATTTGGTATACTCCCGAATGTTTTAATTTATTAACCCTTTCTTTGTTGTTTATCAAAATCCTCCCAATAGTACACTTGTTGACACTAATCGTTTTACACCCGTTTTGTTCTAATCTGCGAGCTATTTTTTCACTATAACCTGGGACGTGATTAATATAACATAAGTGACTTCTTTATACCGAATATTGTAAAACTCCCGACGAATGAATTTCCTCCTTTTGTTTTTTATCATATTATCTATTAGTTTTTCTTTATATCCGTTGTTTCTTGCAATTTGTTTGATTATCCTTAATTCTTTTTCAAAATCTGCTTTTTCTAGCGGAAACATCAAAAGCCTATGTATTAAACTATGGAAAACCGACTTTTTTATTTGCCAGGACTGCTGCGCACTTGCTGGTATAATTGCGTCGGTATAATTGAGTATCCACTTTATTTTAACATTGTAACATTTTCGATACTCGAAAATTGAAATCGGCTGTATGCCATCATTCGTCACTAGTGGAGACTTATTTAGTATGTTTTCCAGAGGTACTTTCAGATGCTGATACAAAACGACGGTCGAGAACAAGTATTTTTTATTCTTTTAACTTGCCCCCCCTTCTGATCAATTATCTGCCTGCTCCATTGTGTAAATGCCGTCCTCTTCCTCAATATCAGTATAAATAAGATTTAATTTAGAAGATCCTGAAAACCGTAAATTAGGAAGGTATAAAGAAATGTTTCCTGTTTAAACGCTCTGTAGAGGATCCGTATATTGAGGAAATATTTCCTCCTCCAGGAGCCCTGCCAATATATTTAGTTAAGAGCTCTCGGAACTTTCATTTGGCCGGGAAAATTTCCTACCTTCGACCGGCTATATTCTCCTTTTTTGTTCATCTTTCGTCTACATCAATCTTATTTATGTGGCAACAAAACGGGCGAATAGCGGTAGACCGAAGCCATTCTCCCGCTCGGGGGAGAAACACCTGCAAATAATATCCCACCGCCCAAAAATATCTCCAAAGTTCCATTAAAGAAATCCAGTTAGGTTTTATAAGTTTTTCTCCGTTCCGCACTTTCTTTTATGCTTCATTTATTCCAGCTATTGTCATAATGACCTGTATAGACCACTAAAACTAAATAGTAGTGAAGCCGAACGATCGATTTCCTTTATTGCCACTCTTTCCGCTTCTAATGCCGCTACAAATGGTCTCGCGATGTTCTATACCGATCTGTTCGTTCGGTTAAACACCACGCGGATTTTAAAAGTTGCTGTTTAAAAGTTAATCTAGTTACATATGGAAATAGTATGGTCTGAATGTTAGTCCTTCGGCTTAAAACAATATTACTGACGGCAAGGAATTTTTGAGGAGTTGGAGATACTTTTCATCACAGCCCATACTTGGTAATTGTATCCAAAGATGGTTTTATCTTACAGCTTTTAAGTCTTCAGTGACCTGCATCGTTATTTTGTTGATAAAAAACATAACTGAAAACTGAACCAGCCTTGCTACTGAAACTACAATGACTTGTATGTTTTTCATCCAAAAAAATCTAGCCACTCTCATTGCAACTAACTTGTAGAAGGCAAAAACATGTTAAAAGAGTTTAAGGATCTCTTACAGAAACCTATATGAACTATGCAAATAATCTATGACCTGATAACTAGGTCATACACGACTCATTATCGAACAACCTTTTGGAGTGGCCATGGTGACGGCCAACTCGAAGGCTCAGAAATAAAAAGAGGTTCTCTCACCTAGTATACTGATTCAGGATGGAGAATAGCGTACATGAAGGAAACCCTAAGGACCCATATGCGTCTCCTTTGGCCTGTGGAACCATCTCTGCAAGTTTACAAGTTGACACTGGAGTGGATTAATAAAGGCGCTAAAGGAGTAAGAATCAAGATATATTTTCTCAAACAGCCACACCACTGTTTTCTTCGGTATTTTCAAGTGAATTTAGTATCAGATTGTTTAAGAGCTCTCGATCTGTCGACAAGATGCATAAAACTGACTGTCACGTGGTTAGGAAAGATGAAACAACTTCGTTGGTGAAGAGACATAATCTGGAAAAATGAATATAAGATTTCGTATAGTCCAAGAGAGAGCCAAGTGGGGAATAAGATTCTCGCGCAAAAGAACCACAGAGATACTAGATCTTAATAAGAAACAATCTTTAATAAGTATACTATGTGGGTGCGAATCAATTTTTAGCTGAAGAGTTTGGCATCTGAAGCCTGACGATGCCAAAGAAACATGGCATGACATTTCGTAGGGTAACCATATTGGTTAGAAGAGAAACCATATTGATACTTAAAAACCAATCTTGTTTGAGTCGTGGCTGGTTGGCATGGCATGGGATTTACTCAAAAAATAAAAATTGTATAAAAAACACGATGATACGTACAGGGTTGCCCATTTTCGAGCCTCATCCTTGTGATCAGGGTCGGTTAAATTATGACAAAGTTTCGCAATTTTGATGCTTATCAAAATGCTGTGTTGCAATTTGGAAACATTTTCGACAGGACGTTATTTGAAAACAAATTTTAAAACGAATAACACTTTGCCATTGCCATTGCCATTGCACTTTTTATCCTCTACAAGATGGCGCTCTCAAATTTGAAATTCGATGTTTCATCCTCCAGAAACCAGCAGCAACTTATTTTTTTTAAATATGGACCTGAATTTTTTCTTTTTGTTATCTTTACACTCCCTAAAATCTATGACCCATCACAAATTTTTCAATTTTTTTTGCCGTCTTTGGCAATGACGAAGTGTTATTCGTTTTAAAATTTGTTTTCAATAATGTCAGAAAAAAATTTTTAAAAATTTATGAAATTTCGATATTTTCCGGATATTTCGGAAAGTATTCGGAATTTTCCAAGTTGCTACCTACATAGCATTTTGATAAGCATCATATTAGGCAACTTTGCAACAATTTAACCGACCCTGTATCTCAAAAAAATACAAATGTACAAATTTATAGTGCTTAGTACGCCATATACAGGGTGTCCCAGTTTTATTCTGAAAAAATTCGGGAGCATGTAGAACCAGTCAAAATAAAGGGACTTTGCTTTGTAAAATTATTTCAAAATCTTAACCGTTTCTGTCATATAGAGCGTTGAAGTTGAAAAAAAAAATAACTATTTATATCTCTAACAGTAATAATAATAATAATAATATTTTTTTCACAAAACATACCGTTACGAAGTAAATCGATATTTTATGAAACCATGTCATATCTATACCTGTAATAGGTATGATTTTATTTTAAGGTTTTTTTTTTGTTAGGAGAGGACATGGCATGGTTTCATAAAAGATTAATTAACTCCGTAACGGTGTTTCGTGAAAAAAAATAAACATATTTTTTGTAGAGAAATGAGTGGGACATCGTTTTAAAGGTGAGTCAGTGGCGTAACATATATTTTTTTAGAAAAGGGGTTCCAAACTTGCAGGTTGCACGCCACTGGCTGTTCCCATCGAGCTGAATTTTTTTTGTGGAAGTAAAGATTCATAGTAGCATCTACTAAATACAATTTGAAAACAATTGGTTTATTACTGTCAGAGTATAAATAAAAAATGATTTTTTTTTCGATTTCAACACCCTTTTTTTGAAAAAACTTTACATAGCAAAGTCCCATTATTTTGACTGGTTTTGCATGCTCCCGATTTTTTCAGAATAAAACTGAGACACCCTGTATATCCCGCCACTCATACGACACTCCATTATTGCTCCATTGCTTGGCTGGCAAAACTATTAATAATAGTGCGTCCCCGACTCGAACACCCTGTACATTTTCCTGCCCGTGCGCTAATTTCAGCATTCCGCCAATAATAAATTGCCGGCTACCTGCAACCACCCCCAGCACTGGAAATTACCGCCGTCAAAGAAGCTGCCCGCTCGACCGGAAGTAAGAAACTCTCGGGCCGCCGCTTTGCCCCGGCGTCCGCGTGATCTGCATACCGACGCCGTCCGCGGCCGCCTCCGTCCTAATCCACTTCCCAAGATTTAACTGACTCCACGTTAACGTAGCTGTTTGCGGCAAGCGGAAGTTAAACGTTTGAACCAGCGCGCTCTGGCCGAACTAATGGGAGCGATTTCGGGAGGTCGTATTGGCGTGTAATACGACTCGTAATTCGGAAGAGGTTTAGAGGGAATCTTTTATTTGAATGAGAACTCTTTTAAAAAGTTCCTCAAATTCTTTTAATGGTTACTTATAATTCTAGTAGTATGTAGAATTTATGAAAGAAACAAATCAAGTTTACCCATTGTCTGACATGCACATGCACATACTTGTCAATTGTGCAAAAATATTCGATATGATAAGTTCCAATGTTAATTTAAGTCCAGAAGAAAGTTAACAGATTGCTCTAGAAATTGAAGAAGCAGCCACAAGGGTGGGTTTAGATTTGTCGTCCACTAAATCCAAGAAACAATATGTACTAGCCAATGTTTGTATGTTGTGAAAAAGTTATATGTGTCAATTTGGAGCAGAATTCTTAAATTTGGAATTTTGAATGCTTTGGGCACACTTTTCTGGTAAAAACGATTACCAACACGTTAACGTTAAATTTCAAGTGCAATCAAGATGTAAGTAAAGATTCTAGAAGTGCAACGAATAAAATAAAGATACAGAGGATGGAACATTCTTGTTCGGTGCAGTAAGATGCTGGAATATTCTTTAGAAGATAAAAACAGGATTGCTTGTCACATTTTTCCAAATAATTGCTCTTCTTTTTCTACTTGTCATTTTACTTGTGTCGTTATCCCCGGCGTCAATGGATCCATCATTATCAAACAGAACTACGTTTCGGCTATTGCGGTGCACCCCAGCAGACATACCTCCAACTATACGCAAGATTGTCAATTGCATTAACGAGGTTTTAGATGTGATATATACACGACAGGACAATGGCTCAATCGGGCACTATGGTTCGTAAGTAATTTTGGATCAAAAGTTGAGCTGGAACCTTTGGTGTCTCCAAAATACCACACTTCTCTCAAGATACGTTCTAGCAACGATGATGACGATGTTGATGATGACGACGAACTAGTCATCATTTGGAGATAACACAAGCGGCTGTTCTCATCGCCTTCAGATGTTGGTAATACCATTATCCACAATAAAATCCGCTTCGAGAGTATTTCAGTATTTCGTTGGTGTAAAAGACTGTATAGGCTATTAAGAGACTATAACGACCAATTTCGTTATTTATGATTTTTAGATGAAGGTACAAAATGTACTTACTATGGCGATGAAACTCTCTATCAGGGGTGAGCAGAGTGAAGTATGGTAGGGTTATTTATTAGCTGCCAAACTTAGGCGCCATCAATTGATCTTTTTTGATGGTACAGAGTAAAGGTATAGTTCCTATCTAAGTGAAGACAATTGCAAAAAACACTTGACAAGAACAAAGTTAATTTTTAATATAATTCTCTTAATTATACATTTACGAACGGTACATACATAAAAGACACACCTAAATTTAAATATTAGGACATACACACTCAAATGTACAAAAATGAATGAAGGTTTTACAGCAATAAAGCTTGACAACAAAATGTAGTTTGGCTGTACTAAAGATCTACCAAAAAATGCAGTTTTTGATATTTACAGTCCGCGAGGTAACAGTAAGGGCCCTTAAATTCGTTCGCACACACGACCTATGCATAGGGTAAGTTAGTCTAATTAGGCACGGTATACGTAGCGTGGTTTAAGATGCACTTTCAAAATAAGTAATAAAGTACTCACATAAGAACAGTTGGTTTCGGGGTTAACGTTGTTCATACGTTCTGCTGCCAATTCACAAATCAACGTACTGAAATGATTATTTTCTCGTAATCACACTAGGGAATAGTAGTATTCGGTTACTAAAATTAATTCATCTTTTATATTTGCTTTTTCCAGCTTTTTTCTTCAAACTTTGAAAGCTGCTTAATTCACTGCTTGCTCGCCAATCTCCATTCCCGCCATCTTTTTTTTCTTTCCTCCTCCTTCTCCATCCGCTTACGTTCGTAACACGAGATGGCGTCACTGTATTGTTTTGAACTTTAAATTATGCAACCCTAGGACTATGTATTGAGATAGACCTAGCGCACAAACACATAGAGTGAAGTTGGGATTATAATCACTTAATATACACCGAATACATATAATACTTTAAATACACGATTGGTGTTTAACAAGAAGGTAAAAACACAGAATGAGATAAGAAATATTAGTTTGAATCAACTAAGAAAGGTATTTTATTAGTTACTAAAAACGAGACCGTTACAAGACAAATATGCAGGTATTCATTTTCCAGTAAACAATATCTTTGTTTATTTTCATTTTGCACGTTTCAATAACAATTATTTATTATACATCTGCACTTCTGACCTATAACCTGCACCGAAGCTGGTTTTACAACTAGTTGCGAACTCTGGCCCATGAATAATATATTCACAAGTATTGTTTGAAGTAAGTTATAGTTCCTGGCGCGGAAAGTCGGATAGCGGGAAGTCGGCGGGTGGCCTCGGCCCCCGAGCACCCCGGAATATGCATCCAATGCCGCCGCCGTCGTCCGCCTTGGATTATTTAAGACGACAGCGCTATGCCCCACAGATTCCTGGGAAATCTCATCCGCAAACGTTGGTTCCTCTACCCCTCCCTCCCTCCGCCTTTGTATTTACCTTTCTCGAGCATCGGACGAGTACCAGGGGCGGGTTGCGAGGGACGAAAGGGAGCTTTCATCTTTTGTTCCATCTTTTACTTCATTTGCTTTGCATTTACATCATTCACTATTAATAAATATTGCACATTTGCAGACGTTTTCAAAAAATATTTTATTTGTAAACATTAACATTTATTTGTAATATTATTGTTAGATAAATACTGTTAGAGTAAGACGTATGTTGAATATTTTTTTTTATTTTTTTTTTATTAAGATTCTTTGTTGGAGAATCTTATTTCTATTAAAACTGGTCTGATGACCAACCATTAATTTTCTTCTAATAATCTTACAAACTACACATTTATTAACTAAAGTTCATCCAACGACGTCCTTTAGATTGTTTTCTTTTAACAATTTCACTGGCGCACTATGTCCTGCTTTTACACAGCACACTACACCAGCTCAAATAGTTTGGGTCTCTTTAATCTTCGAACAAGATGTTGGTTGTCCACCAGCTGAAGAGCTTCTGCATTGATGTGGAGGTGAAGTCTGGCCTCATGTCTGCCAGCAAATCTTTTGATCGCATCTTTAACCATTGGGATGTTAAGGTCTCGATGCAAGTCGGAGTTGCGTATGTACCATGGAGCGTCTACTATGTTACGCAGCACTTTGTTCTGGAAAGTCTGAATGGTTTTAATATTACTATTTCTGGCACAACCCCAAAGTTGAATACCGTATAACCAAACTAGTTTTAAGATCTGATTGTAAATTAGTATCTTATTATGTATTGTCAACTTAGAATTTCTTCCAAGCATCCAATAATGCTGTCTATATTTCAAACCAAGTTCGATTCTTTTCTTCTTCACATGTTCTTTCCACCGGAGCTTGGCATCCAGGGTCATGTCTAGGTATTTGGCGTTATTCTCATAGGGTACAATAGTACCATTAATATCCAAGGGCGGAGGGTTAACTAGTCTTTTGTTGGTAAAGTTAACATGAATTGATTTGAGCTCGTTTAGCTTGATCTTCCATTGTTTGGTCCAATCAAGTACTGTGTTACTAGCTACTTGCAGTCTTCTAGTGGATATTCCTTGATCTTTACCGACCGCAAGAAGTGCATTGTCGTCAGCAAATGTGCTACAGTGATCTCTTCTAGTACTAGCATATCACTAGTATATAGCAAATAAAGGATAGGGCCAAGAACGCTACCCTGGGGCACTCCTGCTCTTATATCTTTCAGGTCAGAATATTCATCTTCCTGTTTTATTGTTGTTGTTGTTTATTGTATGTTGAATAGAAAACACTTTTTTTTCAGTCAAGTGGGATGTCTCATCGCGACGCATAAGTTAGTCCGTTATTTCTGTATATTCTATTTTCAAACCAGCGGAAATACTCTTCAAAGAATGTATTATATTATTTAATATCCTTATTACTCCCTTTTTAATTTCAACGTTACGCCCCTGGGCGCTCATGCCTCAAGCCAAACGAACTAACAACAAAGTTTCAGGGATTTCAGGAGAGAGCTTGCGATAAAAGTTCAGCCGGACAGTGGTGCAGTGTATTGACCAAGCGGAGCACAGCCCGTCTGGAATAAAATACACCGGGATATATCTCCAACTTCTCTGCAGGGTGGAAGGAGGCGAATACAACATTAATGTATCGACAAACACTAACTCTTCTCTCTTGTTGATGAAGTTCCTTTTATGCTTTATATATACTGCGCCTGGACAAATGTGAATAAACTGAATACACGTGCCTACCTTATGCCTTGTAGTGAAGCATTCCGAAAATGTCTGTAAATGACTCATTATGTAGTGGATAATAGGAAATCACATTTATCTTTGTGTTAAAGGAAAGGTGCCAAGTATACCTACTCTTCTGTTTATTTTTTTATAAAGAAAATTAATGATTTTGTAGAATATGATGATATATAGAATATATGATGATATGTAGAATACCTATATGATGATATGTAGAATATAGGTATGGTACGAAAAAAAATTCAACACCGTTAGGACGCGAATTAGGTTAGATGAGCGACGACCACCTCTAGAGGTATATGCCTCTATGCCTTAATAATCTCAATTATTACGTTCATTATCCTGTTCTACCAAAAATATAGGATTTAATAGGCTCTTACAGATACTATAAGTACAGATGGTTAATATGAAAAAGCAAATATTGGAGAAGCTATATTTCAATAAAATATACATTCGTAGATAATTTTTTTCTAAGCTTAAAAATCGATGTAACAGGGACTATTCTAAAATAGGAACAATTGGATATTCCATATTATACTAGGTACCTACTTTATTTAACATTATTCGTCAAACCACTATGATTTCTTAAAGCCTATCAAAATTTGAGATAATGGCGCATTTAAAGAATAGTACCTAGAGTGTTTAGTACTTAAAACTACAAGTAAAAGTTTGAGTGAGAATACTGACTAGACGTAGATTGGAAAAAAATACCTAATAATAAGACTAATAAAATTTACGAAATGGTCCAAAAGAACAATATACAGTATCATTATCGTGTAAATCAGGCTATCCGCGAAAACACAGCCAACTAGACACTGATCTAGCAGATTATGGCAGTATATACACCAGCTCTAGAAACAAATGAATTACCGTCAAGAGATAATATGATTGGCACCACTTACGCTATACATAACCTAAGATCATAAAGCATAATTGAGGTTATGTGCTTGTTTTCAATTACTGCATTTTTAATAGCAAATCTTTCACATATATATTATTTTTATAAAGAAAACATATCAAACATAAGCTTGTTGCTGAAATACCCACAAAAATAGATACCTACAAACAGTAAAATAAAGTCAACCACCCAAAAAGATTGTTAGTCCCCTTTGACCCCCAAAAATATTGTTAGTCGATAATGGCATATTATTCCCATATTCAGCCGACTTTAAAAAAGATAAAGATAGATAAAGTTAGATAAAGTCGACTGTGAGTTAATCTACATTTCATGCGGAATTTCGCACTAATCTAGACACTAATATACTCGTATCTACTAGGTTAGGTTAGGTTAGGTTTAAAAGTGAGTGGGCCGAAAACCAGACCCTCCACCGCGACCATGTGGTCTATTGTGGCTCACACCTACTTATATTTCACCCAACAGGTCCAACCTCTTAATGAAGCTGATCACCTTATTGGGTGATCTTATTCAGATCCTCAGATCTTATTCAGATCCTCTGGCTGAAGCTGTCCTTTGCCAAATAATGACTATCTGATCCTTTCCCCAGCGGGGCAGGTGCTAGTTTGGGGCAATTTTCCTCCAGTCGAGGACATTTTGGTTTTACCCATCGAGGTTGGTGGCTTAGCCTCCGACCTTTTAGTTGTTGGGGCAGGTTCTTTCCCATTTACCCCTTTGATTTTTGGGCGGATTATTGAATATCTACTATGCTCAAAAACAAAATATGACAGTTGCACATCAGCTAATTTATAATGTAATGTTTATATTAGTTACTAAAAACGTTTCTGTTTTATATTTAATGAAATCTAATTAATGAAAGGAAAACGTTTGTGCAAACCTCTTAACTTTGGTTTGGAATAGTAGGTATCACATTGAAAGTTAATTTTTAACAAATATTTTACCTGTTTAGTTCAAAATCAATTTTGGACTGACTTCAACATTAAAACGGTTCTAATGAAATTCAAAATCGGTCGTACAATGAATGTTTAAACAAATATTGAACGGATATGGGTATATAATAGAGTATCTACGTATTTACAGAGGGAGATCCAGAATGATTGACCTGATTCGGATCGCACCCTCTTTGATTTGCTGTCATAACCAGTTTCCGTTTGTTAATATTACTTGATCTTCTATTGTCATCTGATCAATTTTCGAAATCGAACAATTAACAATAGAAAAGAAAGTAATTTTAGCAAGCGCAAAGCAATGATTGTGGCAGCAATTGGGAGAGGGTGCGTTCAAAATCCGGTCGATCAATCTGGATTTCTCTGTAGTATGAAGTAATGCAATAATAGTATAATACTATAGAAATATATCTATAATAGGTATGGATAATAGAATTAAATAGGTATATAATAGATAACTCCCGAATTCCATGTCTTGAGGAATGACAGTATAGCCATTTATCCCTCTATCGAAATATCATCAGCAACGCAAACGGAGATAACCTCTTCTCGCGGCGATCGTCGAACGCACCCGAATCCAAAACAAAAGAACGTACTCTCGCCTGCCGCCGCGAAGGTGCAAGAAGGGTTGCAAGGCACGCCGCTGCCCCTCCGCGCCCGCCGACCAATGGCCGACCCTCTGCTTATTACTTCCATAAATCCATCATATTCATAGCTCGCGGAGGCCGCCATTGGTTGGCTGGCGCAATGCGGGCTTCTTTCCCCGCCCCGCCTCGATATTAATATCGGATTTTTGCGTCTGAAGTCGCGGGCTGCGCGCGCGCCCTCGCCGGACAACGCCGGACCTCATTACGAAGGGGGGAGGGCGAGGAGAGTGTTTACTTGCGGGGTTGCGACAGGGGAAGCGGAAGGTAGGGACGGGGAAACGGTGGAAGCGGCACATCTGAAAGATTTCAATTTAGCGCGCTGATGGGATGTGTGTGAGTTTGTGCGAACGGTGGACAGTCCAGGGGCGGACTACTGGACTATAAAATCTTCTATAGCAAATAAATACTAACCGAGCACTAAATATACCCTATATATATATTGTACAAAAAACTGTTATAAAGAAAATACTGATTATACTACCTAGTCTTCGAAGAGTTACCCTTAATATTGTTAATTTTGATTTAAGCTAGTATTAGATGAACCAAAAATTCTACTTTTCCCAGTTGTTAAAGGCCTTATCCAAGCTCAAAGATATTTCGCTTATTAATATTACCGTTATATCCGAGATTCCCCAAAAGACTTATCTCTGTAAAGCTAACTATTAAAAATACCCAATCCTCTGTACCTAAGTGAACATCAGTTACTAAAAATATGTATTTACAGTCACAAAAGCACAAGAGTATAGGGGGGGGGGGCATTCACTTGAACATTAACACGACTACGATTCTGCCATCTGTTGAAATTAGCTTACCTTGAATTCAAATTTAAGTGGGCCGAAAACCAGACCCTCCACGGCGATCATATGATCCATTGTTATGGTAGCAAAATATATTACCTATAGTTCATATCAATCATTTAAATACTGGTTTTAGCAAAACCAGTATGACAACTATAAGAAAACTTCCTAATAGTCACAAATATTCGCAGTGTGAAATATTTTTGGAGCTACAAGAACTCAAATATTAATTACAGTATCGCCTTGTCAGTGTATAATGAGTCTTACTGTGTATTTGGCTTAAACAGGTACGTTATTTTCCCGGGCCCGCCCCTAGTGCGCCGCACATGTGCCCAGAAACGGACGGGCCACCGCCGCGCGCTCGACCGCCGCTCAACTTGAAAATCAATAACATCTTTGAGCAAACACTTGGCAGTGCACACACGCATCGTTTTCCCAGGGGTCCCTGCCACCGGCCATCCCTAGGCGGGCCGGACTCGGCGGAGTTTCGGCCGCCCGCTGGACACGCCGCGCCACCCCCAGGGGTCCAAGCGCCGTTGAAGACGACTCTTGCATCCCGGAGAAACGCGAGGAGATGTGACATTGAGTTTGAAGCAGGGAACTGTTTGACACTAGCCTTAAATATCTAGTACCTAGGTATATTTCGTAGGTATAAAATAATAGGTCCCTACCTCTTGTGTATGGTAAAGTGAACATCTTTGTTATTTATTGTCTGAGTAAATACTCTACCATTCATGGTGGTATTTGTATTTTTTCATGTCATACGTTCTATAGGTATATTGCAAAAGTGTCCTTTATTACTCTATATTTATGCTGATGTTAATGCGACCTACATAATATTAATATACTGCCTCCTCTCCCGTACAATCTTCACACTTCACTACCGTGAGAATGAGGAGTAGAGATAATATTATTATATATATGTACTATATCCGATTATATTAACTGTTTACTGTTACGGTATTATTACAAAATTCAAATTCACTATACTATTCAAAATCTCCCTTCCGGGAGATGGAAGATATAATGGTATCTAATAACATTGACTTCAGTATACATATATAAGATAAAACAAATAGAAGGTTTGTAAAACTTTAAAAAATACCTGCATTTAACATAAACTGTAACAGTATAAGCAGTCATTTTTTAGTGATAGCATACAGGCTACTTAATTTAATTTAAATATTGCTTTGTGGTTACTTAACGTTTACTTAGGATTAATAAAAATTTATTTCCGTGCCCCCTGTGCTATAAGAACTCTCGAACTGCCAGTACTTTTGCTGACACGTTTTATTTATCAACATACGCGCTTTGAGTCGCGAAGTTGTTTATTAGTAGATCTTTAATTGGATCCTGTTATTTTGCAAGACGTGTCCATTATTTTTAACGCTATGCTTTTGAGACCTAACAAAGATTGGCAACAGACTGCAGTAGCACTGACCCCATCGCTTTTGTTTACTTAGTTTAAAAATAAATCAGAAGCGGGGTCAATGTTATTGACAAATTGGAAGGATGATTATACCCAGGCTTCTATATAGAAATACAAATATTGTACATTTTGCGTTTATGCCAACATTTTTTATGTCCAATAACTCAGATTTTGTGTAGATATATTTACTCACAGCTTCTCTACTAATAGTGCTTAACAAATTTTTCTGCTAAATAATTTTTTATTTCCAAAGAAGACATAAGAATGTATCAAAAACAGATATGGTCAGTTTTTGACCATAACTCTGAAACAAAAGAAGGTAGCGAAATTTTGATTACACTATCTTATTTTTCTAAAACAACTGACAATATCTTTAATATCTTATATGTCTTAAACATCTTTAAAATGTTTAATATGTATTTTTTCGTATGTCCCACGTGCTAACAGTTTATCCATCTATTATTTATTTTCAGGGCGCCCCCACGTAAAAATCGACTCCCAGCCCCGGTCCGAGTTCCCCCACCTCCCACCTCCCGGAAGACGGATTCTCCTGTTGCATTATAAGGAATGAGAAATGCAATATCAACATCTTATCCGGAGTCCATCTCGGACAATCCCTTTGACCGGCGGACGTCGCATCTAAAGCGGCCCATTTTTCTGGAGCTTTGTCCACTCCCAGGGGGCAGGGAGACGTTAAGTGCTTTCGACAACTTTACGTTACTCTATTACCGACTCCTAAGAAGGAATACATGGCCGGGATTATAAAATAACATCTGGAGAAGCGGCGTTTTGCTCTTGCTTCAAAGGTGATATTACCTTTGTTCTCCTAAGAGTTCTGAACTGGCTCCGAACTGTAAATGAGTCGGCAAACGAAAAATTGCTGTTTCAGAATTTGGTGACACAAGATCGAACCTATAACAATTGTTCATTGATATAAAGTCAGGTATAAGTAAGTTATGTAGCTTTATTAGGGGACCGAAATCCAGAGCAATCATATGGTTTATTGTGGATTATATTGGGTGAGAACCTGTGCATATCCTCTGGTAGGAATTATCAAATGTTGAAGATCTGAACCTTCTCCAGATACATAAAATATGGTTTGCCGTTTCGTCATCCTCTACGCACAAGCTACACTCACCATCTTCTGCTATACTGAGTTTATAAACTACTTAATTAGAGTTCGCAGATTAAACATGTCTAAATCTAAGAGTTTTAGATCTTTCTTCCGACGGGTTTGTTATAAACGTCTGAGAGCGAGTAATCTTGGTAGTTCTTGCCAATAGTAGATTAAATTTCCTCAGTCCATGTAAAGAGAGCTGTTTTTGGAGTTTACATGGAATAATGGGTTTAAAATCAGCACCCTCCATAGCTAGAGAGTCGACCACTCCATTCCCTTCAATGCTGGAAAGGCCGAGCAACCAGAACAGATATGCAGGGCACCTCCAAAACACTAACTGGACATGTATTTTAGCAAGTTGAAGATATAATGAAGTACATAATAAGCCATAGAAGGTTGAGATTAGATTTGCATCTGCAACATTATCATTTTGTTTCCATTTAAGAGCTTTTAAGATAAGATTACCCGAAAAGATTTTAGTTTGGTTGTTGGTCGCCTTAATAATCATCAGTTTCATCATTCGTTCCTTTTACGGAAAGCTTCGTTTTATATTAATGAGTGTACATATTGTTTCTCAGAATATGTGGATTTGGAGTAACAAGAATCCCTACGCTACCACTTTTATCTAAACAAAAATAGGAGTCTGGATGAAACTGAGTCAGTCATGTGGATTTTTCCGACTACACTCCACATTTATGATCAAAGTTTGATAGTCCACGACCACCTGATAGTCACTTTCATACTTATAGGAGAAAAATTAAGAAGATTTTTCATTATATTCTTTTCAATTACTTATACAGCGTATCTAAAAATCTCGAATCCACTCAGTAATTTTAAATGAAAGCATGTGAGCTTCTTTTTAATTGAGTTCATCGTTCATGCCAAAAAGACCTCAACCTATTTATGTATGCACCCCCCATAATATTGGGCCCCATCTTAGATGTCTGTAAAAAAATAGTATTGTCTAAGGTGATGCTACTACTATAATAATTCTACTTCGGTCACTTTTTACCATTGGTATTTGTTTGAGTGTTATAATATACTAAAAATGGTAGGTATTATTTCCTTTTTTTATTTTTTAAACCTTTTATTTTAGCATATGTAAAACAACAGTCTTCAAGTGCGACCAGAAACCTGGGACAGTCGGCACCGAGTAAGTAATTTATATAAGTATTAAATAAAACTGGGCTCACAACTCTACCTTGGGGCACACCAAATTAAATAGACTTCAATACATATCCCATTGTTTCATTTTTCGAAAGCTGGTAAAAGATCCATGAACAAGTGTTTACTGAAATTTACATATGCAAGTAATTAACAATACGCTTGAATTATTACAAAATATTTTGAAGCAATGAAAAGGCACGTTTAGGGGAAGAAGACAAATATTTTCAACATTTGTTGATTACATTAGTCCACAATTATTAACTTTTTTGCTGTTTTTCATATTTATGTTCCTAAAATGATCTTGATACAATAAATTATTAAAAATAGTGGTCTCAAAACAGGTATTTCATGATGGCATAGAAGACATGCGCCTAAATCCTGAAATGTATACTCTTAGATAGGAATATTTTATGTTATGCCCAGTTGTTGTTTAATTAATGCATATACCCTCAAAGTTAAACATTTAAATTCTCCAGTATTAACTCTACCTTGCAACGGTTTCGTCATAAATTTCTTGTGACTAGTTAATGGTGTTGTTTCGTGGATAGAATTTGTTTTTTATTAATAGTGTAAGTAAAATGATACCGATATTTTATAGGAAATGCTATTTGTGAGGGTAGTAAAAATTCTTGATGTGCTCCGCAGTTATATCGAAGGTGATAAAAATACTTGGTATGGAGTTTATGTTCCTCTATTCTGGTGCGTTATAAATTCTACCTACATTAGGACAATGTAGGAGCTTACGTTTAATTTTCTAGGCATTCTATGTGATTTACACAGACTTCTACCCACTATATATAAGTGTATAAACTTAAAACATTAACCGAAACACCATAATGCACTATCAGAATAGACGTATACCTAAAGAATATCAATTAGTAGATAAATACAAGGCAAAATTAAGCTGCTGGAAATATTTTTTATTTATATTCGTAGATCCTAGGTACCTACCATTTATAATTTGTAATGTTATAGTACCTTCTAATAGTAAATAATATATTTAAGATCGTCCCTATTGCGAGATTATGTTACCGCTCCTATTTCTGTACAATTTTTTTCTTATATACCTATACACGGAAAAAATATCAGTAGTATTTGTAGCAAAAATTCATTATCTGATTAAAATTTGATACTACAGCTAATATGAATTGTTATGGTTATCAATATTCGATGTTCACAGCTATATGGTGTTAGTACCTACAACTGGATTAATTTGTTACCAAAATGTTTGTCCCTCCAACTAATTTCTTCACCACGGGTACAGATTTTACTCCTTTGCAAAGTTAAATTTGCTGCCGCCAGTACTCAACATTTTTCTTAAAACCTTAGTGTCGCGGTATCACGTGAGGCGCTAATAGGCAATCCCTTTAAGTTGTCGTCCTACGCCTAAACGCAACAAGGACAAAACGAACGAAAGACGAAACAGAAAGACAAGAACTGACGAAGACGTAAAAGTTAAAGACAATACAATAAAATTGAAATAGGAAACTCACGTTAGCATAGATAACCAAACTTACTTGCTGCCAGTACCAAACCTGCTTGCTGTCAGTACCAAACCTACTTGCTGACAGTACAGTACGAAACCTACATGCTACCAAAAGACCACTGCTATTTGCTGCCAATATCAAAGTTACTTGTTGCCTATACTAAACCTACTGGCTGCCAATACCAAACCTATTTGCTGGCAGTACTAAACTTATTTGCTGGAAGTACCAAACATACATGCTGCTGTTCCTAGTTCTGTCTGCTCTACTAAGACGCGTTGTAATGACGGCAAATTAAATGGTGTTAGGGTTGCTAAATTCTTAGTACTCACAGCTAATTTATGCGAACTAAATTATTTAGTTACAACCTCTAAAAATATTGCTGTATAGCAACAAATAATATTTGCTGTGGTAATTATTTTTTTTGTTTCTGCAGCAAATTATTTTTTCCGTGTACTAAAATGGATATAAAGCAATTATAACCAGTTCTTTTCTCTTTAGCTAATGAAAATTTTCATCCTCGTAAATATTTAACAAAATTACAAAATTCTAGTACAAATCTTTAAGAAAATATAATTAAATCAAGATGAAGATCAAGGCCATCGCAAATTAAAAAAATACATACAATGTATCCCTGGAATATGCCCAACACATTGTATAAAGATGTATTTATACCCCACAAATCAACAAACCATAACAGGCACAATAATATATCAGCGTCTCATACCCATAATAAGTGTGTAAGAACCTCATAAATTCCTTCAAAAAATTCGTAAATAAAACCAGCTGCATCTGCTTAAAATAAACGACGCTCGAAGGTCAGACGTCCGCGACGCTTTCTTGAACATTGTATTCGTATCTATACTATCTTTTATATTGTGTATGTATAATCGCTCCAGTTATTTGTGACAAAAGTTAAAAAATTGCATACTGTTTTAATATACTTAAGTAAATATACACACAGATTAAAATATTTTCGGTCATAAGGATTTTGGAAGAGTGCTACCAACCTCCTTTTGGTTTTAAAATTGCATCATAAAACAAAATAAAAGTTTTCCTTAACACTTTTCCTTTAAACTTCATAATGTATACGTTCTTAAAGAAAATTACTGTAGGTGTTGTTGTTGGAAAGCGGCGCGGTTACCCGCAGCACTCAGGGCTTTCGACCCATTGTGCCTGCCGCTAGTCGAGAGCTATTGGAAGAGTTCTAGTTGGAGCTCTCTCATGTCCTGGAGCAGGAGAAATACTGTAGGTGTTATTATTGATGCAAATAGACTATCATTGAAAATGTTCTCAGTTTGACAGCCTCAAAATGTAACGTGAAAATGAAACGCTTAGTATATGATCTTTATATTTATTTTAATTGTGGTTAGTACTTCACCTAATATTCTTTCCCGTGGCAAAGGGCGAATGAAAATCTCCTATACAAAAAAAGTCATAGAGTGTTTTACATATATATCTTTGCAGCTGTCAAATTTTTTATAAAATGTCAAATATCTCCGAAAAGGCTGGGTTATGCTACATATTTTCTACCTAAAATTTCACTGTGTTTCCAAAAATGTAAAAATATACCGGGGCCTCATTTAAAATAAGATAGTTAGTTGCCGTACAGAGTGATCTGAACATATTGTATATTATCCAATATTTGCAGATAATGCAAATGAAAAATGAAAATAATTTTGGTATCAAAATGTTTTTTCTATTTTCACAGATAACAACGCTATGGAAGAAAGACTCACTAATGCCACGCACCCTGTATATCTATGAAGAAAGGAATTAATATTGAATTAGTTCAAGGATATAACCCTATAGAAATAGCACTGCCTAACATAAACAGATGAAAATTAAACAATTACAAATTAATACCACTTTCGACTGGCTTGCGTTACGCATGGGTATATATATCCGTCCTGTATTATCAACTGTAATAATAAAGGATGCTACTATTCTCAGTGCACACCGAGGGCAAAAGTGGTTGGAGGCGAAAGAGGTATAAAACTCACATATATTTCGCTCATATACCAAAGCAACCCGTGAAAAAGGATAGATAACCGACGCTCGCGACGCTTTCATATTCGTATAGCGACGCTCGGCCGCCATAGCGATCTCCGTCGCATTATGACATTAAGGCGTGCTCTACCAATCATATCTGGCAGTTATGAAATATAACTCCGCCTGGTTTGGCCGTCGCGACGCCTGGCAGTAGTCTCCGAAATATGAAATATTCTGACAATGTTGTTTGGCAGCACATCCGCTATAAATAGGTACACTATGGCCGAAACCGAATTAGGTCCTTTTTTTAAGTTTACAATTTAAATACTTTATTATGGTCTTTTATGTATTGTAAGTAGGTATATTTTATTTCCTTATCACATTATCCTCAATTCACCATAAATTTTTAACATTAGAATAATATTTAATACTTATTTTAAATTTATATTGATTGAATCAATGTGAGTAATTTATGATTGTAATTAGAATACTGTTCTTCTTAAGAGCATATTTGCACAAGTTTGTCGATGATGCAGTCAAAAGATGAAGTTCTATACCTAGATATAAGCAATTGAAATGATGTTGATAATATGTCGGACTGAAAATACAATCGTCCAAACAAAGTGTAACATTTTAATAAAAAATCGTACTGGTCGATTGCTATGTTGCACTTCACAAATTTAGTAGCCTTATATGAAACAGTCAATGGGTCCCACTCTTAAATTTATAATTGCCAAAGAATAATTAGGCCAGTTTCCTACGTAGGTACATAGTATTAATACGTTTTTACTGTCCTTAAAATAGTTAACCCCTGTCCTGTATAGTAACGCATTAAGCATCAAATATCCCTAAATAATATAGTTACTTTTTGACAGCAGTGTCATGTAGCAGTACCTAACTTACTGAAACTATTGCGTAGTTATGTCCAAAGCAAGAACTAACCTATTTAATGTTTTGGCTTAAATAATTTTTTAAATAAATAGTTAATCAACTACGTACTTTTGTTACGCACAATGTTACCAATATATAATTGATTGATTTTGTTGATATTACTCAATAAAATGTGAAAAAAAAAATTGTTAATTTTTATTTCTTTTTATAACAATGTACTTACTCGTATGTATAATTAACATATACAAGGTGTCCCACCGGGAAATTCGCCAATCGATTATGGGAAAAGTATAATTAGGAGAAGTCTGAAAATTTGGTAGCAAGCCAACGCCAATGGGGTCCATTCGGCTAAATTATTTTCAAGATGGTGGTTCTTCCGGTTATACAGAAAGTAGATGTTAACTTAACAACCTATAATATTATTTCATTTTTAGATTTTACGCTGAATTCCAAACACATTTCATGTATAATGTCCTACATCTAAGTCTAACCGTTTTTGACAAATTTAAAATCGTATGTAAAAAACCGAAAGACCGAAAAATAATTACCAATTTTGACTGTACAGCGGCCGTTATTATTTAATTTGGGTTAGTTTCTATGTGGAAAGGGAGTTACTTTAGTAGACTCCGTATAATATTTTTATAATAATTAACACAGGGTGCTCCAAAAGATAAGAATACAAATTAAATCTCAACGCGGATGTCTGTAAAATCATTAGCTTTCTGATCAATGTATTGATCAGAAGTTGGATAAGCCTGTAGTTGGAACAGCTGATAATTGAAGTTTGAAGTAAATTTTGACATAACCTTATTAAAATAAGTCCATTGAAAAAAGATTATATATTCTTTTGCTATGAATAAATATAGACCTGCCTAATGGACTAATATACTTGCTAATAACGGTTTTTTTTTGTGTTTTTAATCAATAGACAATTAAAATGGAACAATGAATGGTTCAAAAATAATCCGCAAACCGTTCTGATAGTTTTCAAACAGCTTTGAATGTTAAATGGAATATAAAATTGATCATTTACCAATCGTTAGTAGGTAACTTTAGTTGAAACGTATTCAAGTTATTGGACAAAATCCTGACTGTAAGAAACTGTTTCTGATGCGGGTTAGAACAAAACTAAGAAAATGTAATTTCTAAAGGGACTTTTTCATATACTTACGGATATAAAAGTATATGATTTACATGAAATGAGTACCATGGTATCGAATACCATGGTAAATATCAAAGTCTACATTATGCAGACTTTGGTATTACTAAGTGAATTGCTCTGTGTGCAGAGTTTTGGATCAAATTTGTACAGGGTATTCGAGTATATTTTGACTCCTACCTACAGGGGTTATTAAGAAAGTTAGAAAAAAAGTTTAAATACAAAAGTTGTTTTATTTTTCACGTATTATCTTTTGGCTAGGTCGAAAAAAAAAGTGCATGACGTAAATTTAAGGAAACCAATTGGACATAATATTCTTAAATGGGACACCCTGTATAATTTTACACGTTTGGGTAAAAAGTTTTTTCCTGATTTCAAAAATATATATTTTGTTGATATTTGTACTGACAGTTTTCGAAATATTCGACAGCCCGTACCATAAAAAAATAGAAAAAATACAAAGAATTAAAAATATTTAACACTAGCAACCAATAGTAATAAAAAATATTTAAATATTTTTGATGTAACCTCCTTAGTTATTTAAACATCTCCTAATATTTTCATTTTTTAATATTTTTTTTATAATTTATTGGAAACATTAAATATTAAATATTTCGAAAACTGTCAGTGCAAATGTCAACAAAATATATATTTTTGAAATCAGAGAAACATTTTTTCCCAAGCATCTAAAACTATACAGGGTGTCCCATTTAAAAATATTATGTCCAATTTGTTTCCTCAAATTTACGACATGCAATTTTTTTTTCGAGCTAGCCAAAAGATAGACGTGAAAAACCAAACAACTTTTGTATTTAAACTTTTTTTTTTAATTTTCTTAATAACCCCTGTAGGTAGGGGTCAAAATATACGCGAATACCCTGTACAAGTTACAAAAAATATGTCAGAGACCAGGTACACCGTGTTCCACACATTAAACGACCCACAAAACTATCTGGAAATCTATAAAAGATGTGAAACAATGTTAAATACAAAAGTTTTTTAGATTGCCGAGTTCTTTTAAAATATAATACTTCCATATATACGGGGTGTCCCAATTTTGCTGGGACGACATCAACTCTAAAAATTTAAATGGGACACCCTGTATTTTCACAGATCTGCAATTTATTTGTGTTTATATAGTGGTAGTTGCATTCCTAAATGATTTTAAATTCAAAATACCTAACTAGGTAGGTATCTATTGTAATTTCCAGCAGAAACCAACAGAAACAAACAAATATTTTAAGTAAAAACTATATAATAGGTAATTAATCACAGATTACAAGGAAGTTTAAAAAAACAAAACAATGAACAATCCGTTCAATGTTCAATGAACGGTTTGTTCAATGAACAAGCCGTGCGAAATGCTGTTGCAAACATTCAAGTGCGATATACACCCTGTATACATGGAAGTATTATATTTTAAAAGAAGTCGGCAATCTAAAAAACTTCTGATGTGAAAATTTTGTTCACATCTTTTATAGATTTCCAGATAGTATAGTGGGTCGTTTTATGTGGAACACGGTGTACCTACTACTCTACAATCTTTCTGTAACTAACCAAACCGGCGCTCAACGCGTCGCGACGCCAGTCCGCCATGCCACACTCGCCGAGTTATGATATTAAGGCGGACCACCAATCATATCTGGCACTTATGAAATATCATAATCCCTCCTGGATTGGCCGTCGCGGCGCCAATCCCCGAAATATGAAATAATATGCGCCGGGGTTGGCCGAGGGAGCCTCGACGCCGGCGTCGCCGCGCCGATCGATACCACGTGCAGCTCATATCATATCGCATATCGTCATTGGCTCATAACCTTCAGCGCTGCACTTACCGGTCTTGGACTAGGAAGGACCCTTCGGTGGAGACGGCATCGGAACGCTGGATCGCCGAAACCGACGCACTGGCACTCTGTCCCCGGCTGGCATTAGCATGCCACTGTAATCGGTACGGCGACGGCGAGCGTCGTGGCGCTCAGTCAAGCCTGTGCGTTTGAGGTGGTGCTGTCGGACTACGGGGAAGGTGACATGGCGTGGAAGCTGAAAATATTTTTCTCACTGCTTCTCTTTATACAGGAATTATAGTACACGGAGTAAAATAAAATAACATTTTTTATTTCATATCTGAATTTGGATCATCAATAATTAATTAATTAACTTTTTATTGCGTTCTTCTGCACCAAGTATAAATTTTTTTTTTAATATTTTTATTTTAAAAAATTTAAGAAATTAATAGAAAAATATACCCAGATGACTAAAGGGAGAGTAACTGGATAACCTTAAAGCAGGGGTGGGCAAGCTCCTTGATAGTCCGAGCCATTTTTACTAATATTTATACTATGCCGAGCCATACTAATATGAAACAAATTTAGTTAACTAACCAAAAATTCCAGATTACAAATTATATCCGTAGCAAAAGTGATACAAATTGTTTCCTCCAGAGTACAATGTCAACTGTCTGTTGCAATGAAAGTTTACAAATTCAAAATCGGTTTGGAGTCGGTCGATTACGGACGATTACGCCACTGTTTATGTTCGTTGGCGCAGTTTTCGATGAGTCATATCATTCTTAACTTGGACGGAAATGAAATTTGTTACAACGTTGCACTTAGTCTTTCATATTTGTCGTCAGTAATTTCAAAGACATTTTGAAACACATACGGAACGATAATAATTTTTTTAAATGTAATAGCACAAAAATGAAAAGGGAACTCGGGTACATTTATCGAGAGCCACAAATAATCCTTCATGTGGCTCGCGAGCCGCAGGTTGGCCACCCCTGCCTTAAAGTCTTAAAAGTAGTTTATGTGACAATATACAGGGTGACCCATTAAGAATGAAAACACTCGCGTACAAAAGTTGTTTATGGACCGATTTAAACCGGATTTTTTTTAAAAGATAGATCTCCAAAATCTCTACGTTGATACAAAATTTGAAGACGAAATTTTGATTTTCAAGGCCTACTACGAATTTTTTTTTAAGTGAAAGGTAGCAAAATTTTGTTGGCGATTTTTTTATAAAAAATCTGACTACGCCACTGGATTTAGGAGCCCCTCGAATGCATTTGTACCAATTTCTGCGAAAAAAAGTAAGTTTGTTCCTAAAAAAGTTATGACAATATCGTCATCACCAGTGTTTGCGATTATTGGTGAACCTATTCTTTTATAAAAATCGAATAGAACCCAAAGAGAAACAAAATTGAACCACTTAAACACTGGTGTAATTATTAATAAGAACCATAAAAACCAGTATATAAGTACACAAAATAACCAACAATAACTCTAATATAAACAACAATTGATAAAAAAAAGTAATGATTAAAAAATTACATTTTTAAAAATGAAAAAGGAGTCTGTCAAATTGATTCACACTTTTTGAATAAAAAATTATAATGTAGTTATTTTTTATCTAAGAAGGTAATATTATAAGTTTTGACATAATAACCACGAAATAATAATAATTTGACGAACTTACCTATCAATTGTTGTTTATATTAGAGTAATTGTTGGTTATTTTGTGTATACTGGTTTTTATGGTTCTTATTAATAATTACACCAGTGTTTAAGTTGTTTAATTTTGTTTCACTTTGGGTTCTAATCTAATTTTATAAAAGAATAGGTTCACCGACAAAGGCAAACACTGGTGATGCCGATATTGTCATAACTTTTTTAGGAACAAACTTTTTTTCGCAGAAATTGGTACAAATGCATTCGAGGGGCTCCTAAATCCAGTGGTGTAGTCAGATTTTTTATAAAAAAAATCGCTAACAATATTTTGTTATTTTTCACTTAAAAAAAAATTCGTAGTAGGCCTTGAAAATCAAAATTTTTTCTTCAAATTTTACATCAACAAAGAGCTTTTGGAGATCTATCTTTAAAAAAAAATCAGGTTCAAATCGGTTCATAAACAAATTTTGTACGCGAGTGTTTCCATTCTTAATGGGTCACCCTGTATATCGACTTTATCGCGATCCTCGCGACTCCTTCGTATCTATAATTTTCTCTTATTTCTGACAGTTTCACAATTCATAAATACAAGAATAATTAATAAAACGAGCAAATTTCAACGTTCCACAAAAAGACATGACATTTGTTATCAATCAAAGTTGTCATCTGTGTTCTGTGTAATAATACCTACATTTCGTTTTGTGTTTTTTTTTCCTATTTATTTCCTTATTGCTGAGTATTTATTATAAACAGTTCTTTTCAGAACTAATTAGCTTCATTTTTGCTCCGTTTTTTAAGAATTGGGATCTATATAAATGCTGTAGCAAGTACGAGTGCCTGTATAGTAGACGAAATGGCTCCGCTGAAGAAACGTCAACGAAAATAAGGCATATTCAAGTTATTAATGGGTTATGAGAATATACTTGTAGATTAACGAAGTTTTGCCCTTTCTTTTATTGTTCTATTTCAGAAAAGGTTCCTCACTCCCGTTGTAGCACTGCGATAGCGGCCTGTAACAGTCCCAGAGGCCTGGATACATCCCTGGCCGCCAGAGAGAACATCATCACAATAGCGGCAGCGGCAGAGAGGCTGCAGAGATGATCGAAATGAAAACCTATCTCTGGATTGTGTAATTCCGATGGAACGTAGTAATTCTGTTGGAAAATTGGCGGCCGCACGCACGTGCAAATTCCGAAGGGATTGAGCGAAACCGCGCAACTGGAAATTATATTAAAGTGCTCCACGGCTAGCTACGTGTTATATCTAACTCTAGATTAGCGCGGTCGATTCGGTGGTCCCTTGCCGGCAGAGGAGGGAGCGGGATACTAAAAACGCTGCTTACAATAACGGAGACGCTTAATTTTGAACAAAAAAGATGATTCTTACTTAATGAAAGTAGATAATATAACATTTTTACAAATGGTATACCGAAGCAACATAAGCTGAATCGTAATCTATTTGGCTATGTAATGTAACCCAAACTAAACCAAGACCTTAATGTATGGTCATTAAAAACATACACTGGCGGTGCAGTTTCACAAATTAATAATAAAAAACTATAGACAGCTAAATACTATTGGCGATTCAAATTACCGGTGAGGGCGCTGCAAATTATAAACAAATATGGATGAAGACGAGTAAAAATTTTGCATTTCATATCACATCATCTAGCAATTTAGCATTCAGCTGCCATAAATATAGTGACTTCATGTTCTAGTTAGGGTGAAATAAAGGATAAAAAGTGTAGTAAAAGGAGTCAAACGTCCCATAAGTGCTTCATTGCTAATTATATGAATTTTTTGGGTTGAAACAGGTCCCTAGTTTTTGTTTACACATTTTGGACTAAAATAAGTGTGATAAACTGTATGGTGATACCATATTAGTGCTTGTTTTTTGTTAAATAATGTTTAAATTAAAATATATTCTGCTTTTATAAGACTAATGATAGAAAAGTATAGACAAACAGCAACGAAGTGGTTATGTTGTGTAAATAAACGTGTTCCCTGTTATTAAATTGTTACATGCCTTTTGGAGAAATGAATAAGTTTCTTATACAAGGGCCAAACTTTTACCTATCTTTAATCTTAAACACTTCTATTGACACGTTTTGAGAAATGACACCTATACACTGCAGTTTGTGTTATGCTCATTTCTTTTGAATGCCATTTTAAAATGTAAAAATAAAGATGTACAAACACTAACTACCTCGTTTTTAACTTTGTAATACCAAAAAACCACAAGCACCACTAAATTATTACGTTAAACAAACCCAAATAGGTACGTGTTATTTATCATTATATCAGCAATAAGCCTCCAAAAATTACCTTTTAAGTAGGTTCAAATATTTTCATGCAGAGGGCGCATTCATTTTTGGAATCGCCAATACGTGCGAAAATTCAGCCAACTAGACTGTGGTCTACAAGATTATGGTCTAAATACTCTAAACAGTAAGGTTGCTGCATCTCGTACAAATTTAGGTAGGGGAACATTCCTAGTGACGTCACAAAATACCGCAATTCTATGCCGTCTTATATATTTCTATTGTAACTTTTATCTATATAGCTGTATTTTGTTAGCCGTTTCTTTCCAAAAATATTGAGACGTCGTGAGTATTTTGTGACGTATGTGGCAAACAATATTGTTTAGTAACTGTTGGTATTTTGTGACGTAATGTGGCAATCATATTCTTCAGTAACCGTGCTGCATGGGTGAAACGTGCCATAAAATGAAAATGTGTTGTTAATTCTAGAGATAAAATAGGCCATATAATCAACTAGGTGCAAATTTGAAAAGTAACACGAAAAACCAACGGTTTTATTAACGTTTTTAGTGACAAAAAACTATTCCCTACACTGAAAATCCTACCAAGAGATATGAAAAGACTGTGCTAAATGTACACGTAGTTGCGAATCATCTCCCTGCGGCGTGGCGCTCAAAACAAAGTTACATTTCGTCGACGCAAATTAAATTTTAACGGGAACGTAATTGAACGCTGGATGGCGCTGCGCGTAGCGCCCTCACCCGTCCGCTCACTCACCACCATAGGTGGTGGTGGCTCACTACCAGCTTAATACGCCGACCGCAAACGAATAGGCCCGTCATTTTCCGTTAACAACAAATTCATACCGGCGACACTTACACAGAAGAAGCACGCACATTTACATTGCTCACCGCTAACTACGGTCGAGTAGGTAACTGTAAGCAGGGAATCGGTTTAGCTTTAGTGGCTCTTCACGTGTACGCCAGGGGTTGACAAATAGATGAAGTACTCGGTTACTGATTACGATTTGGGAGAGATAAGTACGAGAATGTATACCTAGTTGTATGTGTCTGGTTTTCTTGTATAGTATACAAGAAAACCAGGATAAAATAAGCGGATAGAATTTGTTTGGCCGATTGTAATTTTAGTGCGACATCTATGTTTCGGTTGTCTAAGTTCACACTGAATACATTTAAGTCATATTTTGACTGCTTGAGAAGGAAGTGCAAACGCGCCCTTATTGGCGATTCCAAAAATGAATGCGCCCTCTGCATGAAAATATTTGAACCTACTTAAAAGGTAATTTTTGGAGGCTTATTGCTGATATAATGATAAATAACACGTATTTGGGTTTGTTTAACGTAATAATTTAGTGGTGCTTGTGATTTTTTGGTATTACAAAGTTAAGAACGACGTGGTTAGTATTTGTACATCTCTATTTTTCCATTTTAAAATGGCATTCAAAAGAAATCGGCACAACACAAACTGTCGTGTTTATAGGTGTCATTCCACAAAATGTGTTAAATGTGTCAATAGAAGTATTTAAGATTGAAGATAGGTAGAAGTTTGGCCCTAGTATAAGAAACTGTTTCTCATTCATTTCTCCAAAAGGCATGTAACAATTTAATAACAGGGAACACGTTTATTTACACAACATAACCACTTTGTTGCAGTTTGTCTATACTTTTCTATAATTAGTCTCATAAAAGCAGAATATATTTTAATTTAAACATTATTTAACAAAAAAACAAGCACTAAAATGGTATCACCATACAGTTTATCACACTTATTTTAGCCCAAAATGTAAGTAAACAAAAAAGATGATGTGATATGACATGCAAAATTTTTACTCGTCTTTCTCCATATTTGTTTACAATTTGCAACGCCCTCATCGCCAATAGCATTTGTTAGAGTAATTTATTGCTGGTATATAGAGGCGTTTATTCCAATGAAAAACTTTGACAAATTTTGAAAACGTATTACACTTTCTTAAAACTTGTTAACGTATTTGATTTTTGTCGGCACAAGCGAAAGTAACAAGAATTTTTTGTAGGCCAAGTCGAATTTTTGTCACAATACTATTAACCGCCTAAAGAAATTTTTTAAAAATATGGCGGAGGATCCGGTTCTAAGCACCCTGATGAGTATCAATACAGATGATCCGTCTTCGGTTTTAAATATGGCGGAGGATCCGGTTTTAAGCTCGGATCCTGTTCTAAACACACTGATGAGCATCGTTCAAGGAAGTAGTTGAATAAGTATGTTGAACAGATGATCCGTCTCTATTACAGTGTACAAATTTCTTCTCGCTAGCGTCAAAAACAACTGTCATATCTGTATCAGTAGCCTATTGGCTTATCATAATTGTTACAGCTATCAGAATTTTAAAATGAGCTCAGCTGGCACTTACCAAAGTTTGTCATAAACCTTGTAGATCATCCAGTATTGAAAACAAAGAAACGTCCAAAATAGCCCTCCAATAGATCATTTGGTAAAAATTATTCACCATTTGCACTAACCCCAGCACGAATTCTAATGAATGGTCGAAAAAAGTAAATTCGAGGACTCGGACTTCGGATTCGAATTTTGGAAATGCGCCCCAAAAGACACCCTAATGCGTGCCTGATTGACAAATAGCGATATTCATTATCGGCCCTCCTGCGTTAGCATTTCTTGGAGTGACCATCAGCGAGATGGATGTCCCCGGGTCATGAGGGCGGGTAATGGGCTAAATTAGATTATGTAAGGGACAATGGCCGGCCAGCGGACGTCAATATCTCTCCCGAATGGCACCTATGAGGAATCCATTCGCTCGTATATCCGAATCAGGGTAATTGGCGCGGATATTGGACCAAATTGTGAAGAAAACTGGCCGTGGCAGTAACGGAATTAGAGGAGGTAGACGAATCCCCGAATAATTAATGTTTGGGCGAGGAAATGTGACACTATTTGTTAAGTAGGCATGCATACAAGGTCCCTCTACAGTTGCCACCCCCGTACCGAATTTATTCCAAGTATTATCTACTAGGAATAACCTCAACTTATTGTCTTTAATACATTCTTCTTTTAATAGTGTTATCTACATTTTTTAAATAATGAAATATTAAACAAACATCTACGTTACATTCAAAAATACTTATTTTTGGTTTGTATATATTTTGTATTGAATTTTAATGGATTTTTTTTTATTTTTTACTAAAAAAACTGAAATTGTAGCAATCCTCCTTAGTCTCATGTACGAAATGTACCTCTGCTTCCGGCGTCTTCAGGCACATGTGTGGCAGGAGATTTTACATCTAAGAATTGTTAAAAATTACAAGAAATATATGACAATTAAACTGATTTTAAATAAAAATAATTTTAATGTCAAAATTGTCAATTTGTAGATAACTTAATGTTTTTTAATAAAATATTCTTAATTTACTATACATTTAAAAAATGTAGATAACACTGTTAAAAAGAAAAATGTATTAAAGACAATAAGTTGAGGTTATGTCAAATTATGCCGCTGTAATTCAATGTTGGACGGTGTTGTACGCAAAGTAGTTGTTTGGCGACCTTTCCTTTCCTTTGCATACCTAGGATAATAGGTAACGAGGAAATATAAAACCTTATTTAGCCATAATATTTGATAATTTCATTAATAATTTATCTCTTAGTTAACTTTTTGGCTTAATTCCTATATAAAGAAAGATGTAAACAGTTAAATAAGCCAATAAATAATATTAAAAACATACTATAAAAAATACTGTATACAGTGTTATTCAGAACTTATCCATAATAAAATTTGGGGATGTTCAACATACATGTAGAAATGTAGTAGTGCAAAAAAAAATTTTGGCGGCTTCTGAAAACTATTTAAAAATTTTTCATTGCACGCCGCTGGATACTGGTCCACTGTAATGGAGTGACCTTGGGGCTGACAATGCAAACTGGCTAGCACGAAAAAAACTTCGGAAGTTCTGAGAGTATACCGACACCCGGCGCAAAAAAGATTTGCAGCGTTTTTACTTTAAAATAAACTTAAAGATAGATAGATGTGACCAAAGTGACGTGTCTTTAAAATGAATAAAATTTTGTTACACTAATTTTGAAGAATTGCGCTACTTGATTACTAGGTATTAGAAACATGAAATTTATAAAAAATTTGCACATATCTTGTTACAAAAGCTGTTCGAAAGAATATTCCTCGACTTGTACACACTTTTGGGCACGCCCTTATCCAATTTTGCCGCACTAAACCGAATGTTCCTCCTGGTTGCTGATCTTGTAAACGCAAATTATTAAGTAAATTGGGGATTTTCAGCATTTTGCTGCAACAACCACTCACAAAACCTAACTTGTAATTGATAATCCACTGGTAACAGTCCATTAACTCAGCATTACTATACACATGAGCCATTTTGAAAATTTTACAGTTTAACACTCCTACGATAAATAAAACACCGGCACTGAGAGAGGACACAGATAGACTGATGACTGAATAGACAATAGAGATATTATCCCCACTCCAACTTTATTCGCTCGGTCTTTCCAGGTACAAAAACGTGTTTACTTTTTTTACCACATTCTTAGGAATGTGGTATATCAGATTGTCGTTGAAGTACAGTTGCCCATCTACGTAGTCCTTTATAATGGTACAACTTTAAACATTGTTTACGGGAAATCCTAAGACTTTTATTATAAATTTTTTTGGTGATATCGATTTCTTATTTAAGGATGCACATATCCTCAAAGTTTTAGAGATAAGTTCTGAATAACCCTGTATAGTTTCATCAATTTTAAAACACTCTGAATGTATGCCAGATCTCGATAAAAAAATATCCTGCGAGCCCCGCTGGAAATAAAGATGCCGGTCTAGTGACACCTGTTTTGACCCGGACTAATCCGAGGGGAATAGTGTCGCCCGTTAAACGACTCCGGACGCGGATAACGTGTCTGTTAACTTTTAAATAGGGATAGTTTATTTTTTATTTAAGACGATAAGCAGTAAAAACGCATTCTATTTGGACGAGAGGGGGGGGGGAGGTATTTTACGAATACCTACACGTATGTGAATTTTTCATGAGTTCGGTCAGGATGACAACATTACAGTGATGGGGGATTATTTTTTAAAAGACGGTACATTCTCTTACATGTGTATATGTCGTTTGTGTACATATTTAATAATATCGTTATTAAAATGATAAATAAGAATTCTACTATGTGTATTATGTCCCATGGTCCCTAAGTATAGCTTCCAAAGAAACTTTGTAGTCAAAATACCAGACAGGGAAGACTGGAACAATGGTCCCCCAATAACAGCTCAAATGGTCTGGTATAGTGACGGCTCCAAGACAGAACAGGAGTTGGAGCCGGGATTTATGGGACGAGGCCAATAACCAAAATCTTAATAAGTCAGGCAAATGGGCAATTGTTTTCCAAGCTGAAGTAACAGCCATACAATGCTGTGCTAAGGAGGCAATAAGGCGAGGTACGGATAATCGTTCGATTGCCTTTTCTCGGATAGTCAAGCGGCGATACAGGCAATAGGGTCCTCACAGGCTACGTCAAAACTCGTGTGGGACTGTCTGAATACCCTGAAAGAGCTGGGGAGAGAGAATAGGGTGACCCTAGCTTAGGTATCTGGGCACGAGGGTAATGAGGAGGCAGATGCACTAGCCTGAGAAGGAGCATCAAAAGACCTCATAGGACCAGAACCCTTTTGCAGCATAACGAAACCATGCATTAAAACATCCATGGAGGAATGGACGAGAAACAAATCTCGAGAATGGTGGAGGAATCTGCCACAACTGAGACAGGCAAAGCTATTTATTAAAGAACGGACGCCTAAATTCACAGCAGATCTGTTAGGCCAGAATAAAAAGGCCATCAGAATAATAGTAGGTCTCCTAACAGGACACTGTATGCTAAATAGGCACATGAATCTTATGGGACTGTCAGAAGAAGCAACTTGCAGATTCTGTCAAGAAGAAGAGGAAACCTCAGTACACATACTGTGCCAGTGCGAAGGCCTGACAAGACTGAGATTTCAAGTACTTGGGAAAGGAAGACCAAGAGCCAACAGCTACATGGAGGAGCCTCTATCAAAGCTGGGGAGTCTAATGCAACGGACAAAGCTGGACTGGGTGCTCTAAATAGGTTGGGAGTGCCACAATAGATCTTCTAGGTCGCGGTGGATTAGGCCAGGGGGTCGACCCCTATATAAATCTAATCTAATCTACTCTAACGTGTACTATAATTGTAACGAACAAAGTCATTGCGAGACATTCAGTAAAACTCGCTTACTTATTGCTTACAAGACGTCAAAAAAATTCGTAAATATATCAATATTCAAAAAACACACTTATCTTTACTTGTTGGACACAATTGTTGTTAAAAATGCATTCACTATGCGTCGCTTTACAACACGTGATACGTGGAAGTCATTGTCGGGCCGTAGGAAAGGGGTAAAAAAAATTTAAATATATATCAATATTCAAAAAATCGTGACACATTAGGCTTTTCTTGTCGGACATACTTGATGCCAAAAATGCAATCACTATGCGTTCCTTTACAACTCCTGATACGTGCAAGCCATTGTCGGGCCGTGACAAAGGGGTCAAAAAATTTCGGAATTACAGGGTGATTCACTTTCGAGTGTGTAACATGGGTATCTCGCTTATTATAAAAGATAGACTGTAGGTTTAAATTCGGCAAAGTTGCGGAATTTTGTGGTCAATAAGTTGGCGTAAACAAAACCCCCATATCTGATTTTGTTTTTGAGTAAGAGGCAAAAAAAGATTTTTTCCGGTTTTCGTTTTCTGGCCATAACTTCTATATTTTTGAAAATATTGGCTTATCGTTTTCACATTATTAGGACACTTTCTTGAGACAAATACGATGCCGTAAACCGTTTTTTCAAAAAATGTCACTTCTATTGTAAATCATCGTCAACTTTATTTTTTCTTATGGGCACCATATTAATTTTTCTCATATTTGAATAAGCCGATTTTTTCTGAATACAACAATATAATATATGTTAATATTTGCCTAAAAAATAAGGGTATTATGAAAGAAAATAGGTATTTTTTTGAAAATGTCTAGTTAGCCATGGCCATGACAGTCAGTTCTTGACAAACCACAAATGTCACTTATAATTGTTATTAACTGCATCTGTGGAGTACTTTTTACATTGACTAACGATGTATACAAACCGAAGAGAAACAAGATATAGATATTTATTACAGATGTAACAAAAATTTAAACAGAACAATTGAAGAATATTTAAACACATATCCTGAAAGACGACAACCATGCAAGACATATATTACTAAACTGCAGTGTAATTTAAGACATTATGGCAGATCCATACCTATTTCTTGGTTTAGAAAGACTGCCATAATTTCTTAAATTACAGTGCAGTTTAGTAATATATGTCTTGCATGGTTGTCGTCTTTCAGGATATGTGTTTAAATATTCTTCAACTGTTCAAAAATTGTTAAAAAAAAATTTTTTTTGCCTCTTACTCAAAAACAAAAGCAGATATGGGGGTTTTACAATTATAAGTGACATTTGTGGTTTGTCAAGAACTGACTGTCATGGCCATGACTAACTAGACATTTTCAAAAAAATACCTATTTTCCTTCATAATGCCCTTATTTTTTAGGCAAATATTAACATATATTATATTGTTGTATTCAGAAAAAATCGGTTTATTCAAATATGAGAAAAACTGATATGGTGCCCATAAGAAAAAATAAAGTTGACGATGATTTACAATAGAAGTGACATTTTTTTAAAAAACGGTTCACGGCATCGTATTTGTCTCAAGAAAGTGCCTAATAATGTGAAAACGATAAGCCAATATTTTCAAAAATATAGAAGTTATGACCACAAAACGAAAACCGGAAAAAATCTTTTTTTGCCTCTTACTCAAAAACAAAAGTAGATATGGGGGTTTTGTTTACGCCAACTTATTGACCACAAAATTCCGCAACTTTGCCGAATTTAAACCTAAAGTCTATCTTTTACAATAAGCGAGATACCCATGTTACACACTCGAAAGTGAATCACATTGTACATGAACATTCGCCAGTCACCGTGTCGGTCTCCCTAAATGAATATTAATAATAATTAAGGTTTCTATTCAATCATAGCTCATTTAGGAAACAAGTCATCATATCAATTCATTAAGTTTTCAATTGAATTATCAGTTTTAATTAATTCAGGCAATAAATACTCATATTTTAAATATCTGCTAAATATATTAGGAAAACCCATTCAATAGATTAACCTGAGTCTTCTTATGTCTAATGGTAAGTTGAAAAAAACTATGATCTAGTACACTTTCAAGCATACAAACATAATAAATAATTTATTCACTCATCAATTTCTTCTCTTAAAATCTATTGCAACAAATTTTTAAAGTAGATAAGCACCTTGCAAAATCTTTAAAAATATGGTTATAATACAAAATCAGTTACAGCAGAGACTTATACATGTAGATGTATAAGTCTCTGGTTACAGCTAATATATACATGGCATTTAAATTTATCAATAAAAATAAATTAAATAAATAAACAAATAAACAAATAACGTATAAAACCTACTGTATTTCAATAGTCCTATCTAGATTTCTTTTGCGTGCCATAAAATATCGGAGCAAAGTCTTCACTGTCGGAATAGGCCGAATAAGGGTGATTTACTGGAGAACTATACGAAGTATAAGCCCTATACGGTATATATTTATAATTTGCAAACGAATTCCCTACCCTGTCATACTCATATTCCTCACTTTCATGTATAGGTATAGTATGAACCTTCACCGTGGGTGGTTGATGGTCGCGCTCGAAGAACTTCTTAAGAGCAACGCTGCCAACTATCATCAGAGCAGCCTTGGAGGCCAGAAGGGCGTGTGCCGCCATCACACCCAGAACCTTCAACACCAAAGGGCCAGTTAGCCCGAAAATACCCAGGAGCATCATGAAGGCGTATCGATAGTATTTCCTGTTCCTCCTCATGCCTTGCCGATTCATGTTAAACAGCCCACCTCCTCCTCCACCACCTTCGCCACCACCTCCTCCTCCACCTCGTCGACCAGACTGGTTATCGTCTTCAGCATCATCAAGAGCTCTTCCTTCTTTTCCTTCTAAATTTTTGGTCAAGTCTATGGAGATGGTGTGCGCATCCAAGAAGTTTGACAAGGCAGTGGTTAACCTCTTGAAACCGGTTAAGGACTTTGGCGTTCGAGGGCTTATGACATCTTTATTCCTCACTAGATTGATACCTTCAGAGATCGGGATGTCCCAGTTCATAGAGCGCTCTAGGGCGACGGCTGCTTTCTCCGAAAAACAGGAAAACCTGAAATTAGGGGAAACATTTTTGTTAACACGAAATTTTTCATATTTCTGCAGGTAGAAGCAATAGGCCTTTTCCACATCTTTTTTTTATTCGCTTATTATAAAATATATACTGAGTTATGCCTAAAAAGTATCTTTTGAAATTTTTTTCTTCGCCAGATATATTTTTAAAAAATTGTTAAAAGTACCATATATTTCAAATAACGCGCCATTGACGTCATACTCCAGTTCGTTGTTGTTTGTTGGCTGCCCTGCATTTTGTGTTCTGTCAAGTGAAGTGTGCTTAACCTAACTTTCGTTTTGTGTTTTGATTAATTTGATTTAAAATGAATAAAATTGAAGAGTGATACCTTAAGGCTGATTCAGACAACCCTCCAAGAGTTGATAGTGAAATGGTTAACGATTTCTGTGTCACAAATGTGAACTTTCTAAGTGCTGACGTGCGCAATGTTAAGACAAGAAGGTTAGTTTTTATAACCTAATTTATCAAATCATCATTTAGTTTATTCTAGCATAGATTGTGCAGTGTTGTCACCTTTAGCGAAAAATACCTAAAAATTATTTTGCTCAAGGGATAAATTGTAAAAGAATCATGTTTATTTCCTTTAGTAATAATTTATGGAGAATATTTCACCTAAAAATACATATTTTCAATTCAAAATTACCATTTCACCTAAAAATACATAATATTTTAATTTCAAAATTACCAGAATATAAATTTAATCGTTGCCAAGAAAAAAGTAAAATTATATGTGGCAACGTGGAGCCGTTTTTTAACTTGTCTACATTTTATTGGCTACTGGAGTGTGATGTCAGCGAACCGCGCAGTTTGAAATGATTCATGAAGACCGGTCACTTTGTACTTGGATATCTTCGCTTAATTACAATTCTTTAATAAATTGGGTTGATTCTACCTTTACTTATGTACCAGTATAACGTTTGATTTTAATAAAATAGTAAAATTCAATTTAGTGGAAAAGGCCCATTGATGCTTGAGCACCCATAAAGGAACCAGGAGCATAAAGAACGAGATTTTCGTATTTGCGTCTGTCCTTGACTATCTTTACTTTGTTAACACTGTTAACAGTATATTAAAATGTGGTGCTGATGTGATTTTTTTTTATTTCACCATATGTGAAATTAGTAAAGATATGAAAACAGGTATTTAAAATGAAAACTCTAACGACCGTTTTCACAATGTATTTTAACCATTAGTTTACTGAGTAAAAGTTTAGATTGTGAATTTCTTTAACATTTTATCAACAATTATTATGCATATTCTAAACTTATAGTCAGTTAACTATCGACTAAGAGTTAAGTAACTGTAACCAACTATTGTGAAATCAAGCCTAAGTGTAGTATCAAGGCAAACTTTTAAAATTAACAATTATTAACAAAACTCGATCAGTGATTTTTTGGTTCCCCACCAATTATGTCATACTACTGGAGTTCGACATTTGATTTCGCAAGATATAAAACAATTATTTTAAATTTTTACGACGCCGCTGACTTCAAACACTAATGTTTAACTCTAGACTCGATCAAACAAGTTTTGAGAGTACATTGACCGATAAACATCAACAAAGAGGTCCCGTTAAATGGCCTCCAAGATCACCTGATCTATCTCCTTTGGACTTTTTCCTATGGGGCCATTTGAAATCGCGAGTGTACACAACGCAGCCTGAAACACTAGAGGTGTTACGTCAGAGAATTGTGGAAGAATGTCGATTAATAACACTGGATGTCTTTAGCATCTAATGTTCGAACAGAATTTGAAAACAGACTGTATAATAACGGGAGTTATTTTGAGCAATACATTAAATAAAACTTGTTTTTGTTTTGCTTCAGTTTTTGTAATTTGAGACTGTTTTCTTTTTTTGTAACACCCATGATACAACTACACAGATATGCTCATAACTTTCGTTTGTTCTGCGCATGACGTCATTCGTGAGGGAAGTGGCGATGCGATGCGAAAATTCAAATATCGGAAGGGAGTGATATAATAATTATTTTCGTGTTTATCAATTGTTTTTACACGTAACTGACGTCACAATCAATCGATAGACCACGCCCCCATGCCCATTGGCATATCTGTGTAGTTGCATCATGTATGTACACACCACTTATATCCAAAATTAATGTTGTATGTATAATTAATTTTTTGCCATAATTACAAACTAGTTTTAACATTTTCGCTTAAGATGGATTTGGGGTGTCTTTATATGTGATATTCCTATAGAGACTAGAAAGACTGCTTACATATACATACCTTGTCTTAGATTCTAAGCAATCCTTGACCACTTTGTCGAGAACAGACCGTCCGTTGTTTTTGTCGTTGTGGACGTACTTTTTAGGTGACGCCCGCACACTACAACTCACAACCACAAGGATGAGTACGGTCCTGCATGAGCACATCGCAATTACATTCACTATACGAGGCGAACAGGTGTAATGAGTGACAAGTGATAGATGCACAGATTTTATAGCCTTATGTGCAACATGCATGTTAAATGCAGCCGTGCACGACACGCTGGGGTTCCGTGACTGACCATAACTTTTCATCTCCCTGGGATATCGCTCTATTTTAACAAACTTTTACCCGCACGTATCCGTAAAAGTATATGAGGATGTTTGTACCGAGCTTGCATCCAGTGACCGGAATCATTCTTTATTCTTTTCCATCTACGGCTAACTTGATGCTTATTTTTACAAAATCCTTAAAAAAATACGGTTTGTCCCATTTTAAATTAAAAATTGTTGCGCGGTTTAAAATTCCTATAATGTAATATGAAAAATGGGACACTTAAATACTTTCAAAAACCAAATGATCGTCTCTTACGTAGGTTTTACATTAGACAAGTTCTTTGACAAGAACTTTGATCAAAGTTATTGTGCAAGATCAAAGTGTGTAGGTACCTAAGTACTAAGTATAGGTAAAATAATATCAAAATTAATATTTTGTAAATACCTAGTAAGTACCTACCTACCTATATGTAAGTGTAGTGTAGGTATACCCTATATAAGAATATATTATACCTACCTACCTATGTAGGTAGGTAATAGTAGGTATTATATGTCATGAAACGCCCTATACATTTGAAAGGCTATACCTATGGTTTGATAAAGGAAATAGGTATAAATATTGATGGAAAATGATGTGATCATTATAAAAGACATAGAAACAACCTTTTACTTTTCATTTCATTACTTAGTCATAGGTATTATGGATTTGTACAATATATAGAAGAACCTGTCACACTTTTCCATATATAATACATATTACCTGCATTATTTACTTTTCTAATCGTAATAAGTAGTGCAAACTGTTGCATTTATTGCACAAGTCACGCGAATTGAAACGAGAAATATGGTAAAATTTATTCTCATTAAACAAATTAATAATGCATTTTAATATCGGTGGCAAACGTTTTACGCGTCGTTTAATTCTAATAAGAGAAAATTATGTTATTTAAGTATGTTGCACGAAGACGAGTCTCTTTTCCTCTATTTTTTACGGAGGTCGGTGATTTCTTTGATAAATTTGACATTGTGAGTAGGTAATACTTACTTGCTAATCATAAACTCTGTGTAGAATGATAATCATAAGAAATGATGTAGGATGTAGGTATTTAGAAACATAACATAGATTAGGTTAGAACAGAACATAATCGGCTCCATAGAGGAGCCGGACCAGGTAACTTAATCTAGCCGATTATGTTAGAAACCTATTCCTAAAATTTATTATGGCATTATCATAAAAGATGTATGGTTCCTTTATGGCATTATGGACCGACGGATCAGAATGGAAAAGGAATTTAAAAAAAAAAATCTGACATCTCAAATTTTTCAAGGTTAGGAGCATAGATTAGTAACAGGGAGAGTTAGGGTTAGGAAAAGAACTACGTTACGTTGTTGCCTTCTTCTCTTCTTCTTCTAAAAAAAAATGTACATACCAGTAGATGCTGAGCCAGTAGTAGCTACGTTCCATTTTAACCTCAAAAGTTTTTTTTAGACAACATAGATTACAGGATAAGAATAAAAATAAAAGCAAGACCTGCTTCGCACCTTACTTTTCAAAAATAGTTATCAAAAGCAAAATCAAACATTTTAGAAGGGGTTGAAACAATTATTTTTTTTTAAGTTAATGGAGGCAGGACTACATGCTTTCGCATCAAGTCTACTTTTTCCCTTTCCTCATAATTAAAACTTGTCAAGATTATTTTTACCACAGTTTAGAAGCTCTTAAGAGGCTCTAGAGTTTCTTGTAATTTTGAGGTAGGTTTTTGGAAGAACTCCCAAATATTTGGAATCAAATTTAATACATCAATTAATCATACATTACTTGGCATAACTAATACTATTTTCAATTCATTCGTTACTCCTTATATATACCTAATATGGCTTGAGAATATCCTATCCTGTGTACATCTAATACCTACAATGCAATTCATGTTTAGATTTTTACCAATTTTTTCAAACGGACATCTACGGCTCATTTATTCATTCACGCAATGTTTGATATTTTCAAAACTAAAAATGTTTAGAAATACATGATAAAACAGGTTAAAAATAAAATTACAAATTTTTTATGGTGTTTAAGTAGGTACCTAGAAGTTTTTTCATGTATTGTAACTTTGAGGAAACCACACTTTTTATGCAAAAACCACAGACACTAGTATATATCTGTTTTAAAGCTCTAAAGACAAAAGAAAACAAATAAGATCTGGAAAATTATTTTATTATATTTATTTTTGCTTACAATATATTATCATATCGCAAAAAATAAATAGCAGTATCACCTTTTTCTATCACAAGAAACTTTCCCGAGATACTCGAAGGTAGGTATCTTGATTGAAGAGGTCCATTCTTCAATATCACAAACATTAATTGCTTCTTCCTTGCTATCTACAAAAGTCTATATAATATCCTAAACTAAACATACAAGATTTTATGTATACTTATAATTCGGTATTGATTTACAAAAATATCACAAGAAAATTATTTTTCACTGACGTTTCCACAGTATGTTGGCAAGCCTGAAACTGTGTAGTAAATAAATAACCTCTTTTACATTCTACAAAAATAAATACTAAGAGGAACTAGCATTTCTTTATTGAGGTAATTATAAATAGTAAAACACTAATAAACTAGTTTTAACAATTAGAATAGAGATGTATGTAGGTGTAGATAATTAATAAAAAGGGCAGCAACTGCAGAAGTGCTTGTTTATTATAAACATTATAAAATATGAGACATTTTCTGCTATAACCATTTCAAAATTTGGACACAATTGCTATCCCCCTTCTGTTAACAAAAAGATTAATGCATAATATATTAGTATCAATTTAATCAACCTTCAAATAATCTTGTTCTAATTATCCTCATCTAATATCTCTGTCGTGGACATGTAGCATACTATGTTACTATGATGATCGTACTATGCTACAATATGATGATTTTATCAATACATAAGAGTTCATCACATCAGTTGTTACATCATAGTTTAAATTTTTTATTACAATGATAGGAGATAAAATTTGAATTTTGTGAATGATTTTGACGAGATTTTTAAGAAAAAAAAGCTGCAGAAAATGTCAAAGTTAACATACCATCTATGCAGAAACAGTAATTTTTGTTTGGCAGCTGCATGAGGTACTTTTATTTTTAATTATGTTAAATTCATTCAACTTTTCAGTTAAATCTTTCAACATTTCTGTATTTTGTTTGTTTTTTAATGTGCAGAAGTGGTCATAAAATTTGGACCCAAAAACCAAGGATTTTTACTACTAAAATAAATATCTTTAGGAGAAACAATCGGTAACCAAAACTATTGTATCCAACTTAAAAAAATCTGTGTTTGTGCTTAACACGTAAAAATCTATGGCCAGCCATATCGTAATGAATATCTATTTTAGACGAAACAATTTTATTTTAGCCGAATATTTATACTAAATGATCAATAAACACATTTGCCATCACTTTTTCTTTTTATATACTATCTGTACTTATCTCACATTGTATTTCTTGTCTTTTCATTAAACATGAAACATTTAATGTAACACTAAAAACAAAATGCTCAAATTTTATTGCTAATACCATATTGGGTACTCACTACATTCTATTCTTTAATAAAGGTTCAAATTGATATTTCTCCAAATTTGAACATTTTAGATACATCCTTTATATTAATGAGTCATTATCCTAATCTTGTTATGTGCCCCAAAAATGACTAAAATTCTAAAAATGTAAATAAAATATTACCAGGAGTTTCCATCCATCCTTTTGAATTAGTGAAATCAAGATTACAATTACGTTTCAGAACTGGTAAAATGTTGAACTCGGGGCAGTATTTTATTTGCCAATAATTAATAACTATTCTCTGAATGAATGAGACACACAACCAAGTGAAATCAATATTTTATTCATCGGAATTTATCTAACATTCCAAATTTCCAAACAGAATTTAGAATTATGTGACTTGAACCAACTTTTTTCTTAAAAAATACATTGGCCGAAATCCTCATTAAATCATTCAGGCAACGTTATTATTAAACCATGTAATTTCATGTTTAAAAATACATGCCTAATTTGTTCACAGACCAAATAGGTATATAATAAAAGAGTATTTACAAATATGGACATAAAGATATATTGAATATAGAAACATTGATTTTAATTAATAAATTTGACTTACTGTCAAGTTTACAGCATGAGGTGTATATACATACAAAACTGACGCCACTGGTTCAAGTTGCCCAAAGTCGGGCAGGTAGCAGAACTGTCACAAATTTTGTTCCAATTGATAAACTTGGAATTGCCGTGCTCCTGTAGCTAATTCTTAATTTTGGTATGTAACAAACTCTGCTACATTTGGACATTTATTTGTAAATATGTTTTAGACGGTTGGTGGAATGTGACATACTATACAACCTACTGCAAATTTATAAAACCAACTCTAGAGCCAATGAAGTTTAGGATAGTCAATTGTTTGTTTTTATTTGAGGTTAGTGACAGCCGGTTAGTGAGATTAGCTGTCAAACCTATCTTCGAGTGTTTTCATGATTGTTTGGATGCTATCTTAATTATCTTCGTTATTTTTTAATTATTTGGTTACTTTTATGAGTTTTGTGTTTTGCAGTGCCGTAAAGTGCAACTGCTGTCACTAGTGTCACTGTCAACTTTTGACAGATAGAGTATGCCACACTGACACTTTGTAGTTGTCAGCAGCACAAGTGGTGACGATAGCTACCGAATCTCCATGCCAACACGAAATTGCCAGAATTGCAGACCCTTGTACCTAAATTAGGCCGAATCGAGAGACTAGAAATAGGAGCAGGCGACGTGATTTAGCCGATTATGGTTTGACCCAATACAACCTTTTGACAGGTCATTGGAATGCCTAATTTGACCCAATCCGCCTTTTGACAGGTTGGAATACTTAATTGTCTGTTTTGAAATGGGATTTGTGACAACCACGAAGTATACTGACAACTGTCAATGTGAATTGTCAAAAACAATTTCTGTAAAAAGCTGTTCCTTATTTCCATTATTTTAGAGCATCTAGCATGAATAACTACTGCAACAAGAAGTGTCAAAACAGTATCACAAATTAATAATTATTCACGAAGTGGAACTGCAAAGCACAATTGCTGTCACCAGTGTCACTGTCAACAATTGACAGACCGAGTATGACGTACTGACAATTTGCAGTTCTCAGTGTGGTGGCGACAGCTAGCGAATCTATATGGCAACTACCAAATGAATTGCAGATCCCTGTACCCAAATTGTGTCGAATCGACAGACTAGAAATAGGAGCAGGTGATGCGATTTAGCTGATTATGACTAGCTAATATTCACATCAGATAACCGAATAATACTCAGTTAAAAACTAATGAGCAAAGAACACTTCATAAAGAACTATTTCTACATAGTGCAATCATTAAAACGTTGAAAATATCCAGAATATCCAACATATACTGTGTTCTGTAATATATACATTTTGCAACTAAAAAATACCGAGATTTGAGCCAACTTTTACAGGAATATTGCACGTTATTGAAACGGAAACCATTTTTGAAGTTACCTGGAATCAGAGTCACGTTTAGCTGTTTTATTTTTATAATTTTGCCTAGGTGGTACATTTAACACTGAATTTAACTACAGAGTCAAAATTTGAACTATTATCTTCTATAGAAATTAGAGGATATATTTTATAAATTTTAAAAGCATTATGCCAATGTTTCGTGCAACTTTCTACCCAACAAAATTATTAAACTTGCAGTCACAGAGAATATTTGCATCGGTGGCTTAATACTTTCGAAAAAAATACAAAGGTTAATTATTCTTGCCCAAAATATATCTTTCAAGTGTTCAATATTACATTCTGTCCTATAGTTGACATGTCTTAAGTAAAAAATTAACTTAGGTGTATCACTTTTTCGAAATTCATTACATTTTTATACCAGCCTAAAAAGCTTAAATTAAAATTAATTTTCTTTTTTTTTTTTTGGAAGAATTTTTGATTATCACATTATCATAATATACCATACTTTTAAAGCTAATAAATTCATTATCCAAAAAATTATTACCCAATCTTTTCATACAGGTTCACACTGGTAACTTTTTAGTAAATTATAGGTAAGAAACTTAGTTTATTTTGTATGTGAAACTTGCCGTTTGGCATATACGAGTACAGAGCTGCGTACTGGTTGATTACGAAACTGATTTAACTTTCTTATTTGAATTTTTCAATGAAAATGTAAACCACTCCACTAAATAAAATTCTAGATATACAAATTGCTAAACATGTCCACATATATTACTTACTTATAGCTATGTTTGGGCTCACAATTCATCCTGAGTGACATCCAAAAAGTTTGCATGAAATGGGGAAAAATATTGATAATTTCTAGAAAAAATTTGCTGCTTTGAAAACCAATAAATACGAATTAGATCTACTGGGCTATTTTTCATTTAAAAGAAAATGACGTTAATTGAAACACTTTTTTTATGACGATTTCAAATGACTGCATTTTCCTTTAATTCAAAAATCAACCGGTACATCTACTTCGATAATTTGATTTTCAGACAAGCGCACATTTTGGCGAAATAATTTTCGAGTTCTTCAATGTATCTGTAATGAGTTTTAGAACCACTCAAGTGTAACGTCACCAAAATAAAACCATGTCAGTCACTTAGCAGAAAAATATCTCTTTTGGTATCTTCATTACATTATAAACAAGTAAGCCCCAACTGCGTGTAAGTAGTAACTGTGGACACACCTTAAAAATCCTTTAGACATGGTTTGGGTTCCAATTCTGTAATTATGATTCGACTACGATAAATCAAACCATACCAGTGATTAATCATTTCCAAATCCACTGCTCAACTATTGATACGACACAACTAACTTATAAATTCCCTCGGCTAAAGACTTATCACTTAAATGAGGATATACACCAGTATATTTTAGAACTGAGCAGTCATTTCGGAACAATGCTGATTCTACTTGTAGTACTGATTGAGAATTTAAAAAACTGCTGTGGCTGATTCATACTTCATGTTAAGGCCATAAAAACAATTTATATTTATATATACTCAGTAATAATAAACAAATAACATCACATCATATTTTAGTTTTAGGGTTATGTCACAATTATTGTCAGTTGTCATTATCTATAGGCGGGAATTACATAAAACGGCGCCAAATTCGAATTGCGTGAAATTTTGCATTTTAGAAAAATACCTATAAGAGAAAATAGTCTTGAAAATATTTATTTATAGTTGTTTTAATTATTAATATATTTTTAATTACAACCAATATTCTAGGCTGCATTTGTCAATAACAGAAATATTTCCTTTTAATTTTAAAATAGTTTTTTTAAAATAATGCACGAACAAGATTTTTCAGGCACAAGCACACTCAGAAATCTTAAACAACTTTATGGAAGAACGACTAAATGTAACCACACTCAAATTAATTGATAATAGCAATTGTTCTGTACATCACATAAATATTCCTGACATGCTCCGTTTAAACAATAAAAAAAATCTACAGTATTTAGTTCAGACTAGCCCTAAATTATATATAAAAAAAAAGTTGTAAAAAGAAGGCCATTCGCTGGAATTTCCCAAATAAAAAATAATTTCAGCATTATTCTTATGAAAAATTATTAAATGGGCTATAACAGGATATTATGTATTAAATGGGCTATAACAGGGCATATCACAGTAAAAATATCTAGTGTTATTGCCCATATATTTCTATATCCTATCCTATAAGTTTGATATCGAGTCAATAGCCAATAGAAATCATTTTAAACATAATTGTAATTAATAACGACACTGAAAGTTATGAGGCTGTGTCATCAGTAGAATCGCATTACAGAATCAGAATCCCACTCCTGATTACTCAACCAAAATAGTGGGCTTGTTTTTATGAATGCTACAAGTAAAATCACATTGAACAAAATAAACACCCTGTACGTTTAATCAATCCAAAACAATAGATCACCCCAATATATAGATTCTTCTGTAAAAAATATCGACAAACCTTTTTAAAAAATGTTAAAAACATGATTCCTTTCAAAGAACAAAAACACCTTTCAGCACAATCAATAAAACAGTACAACACATCTGGTGTACCTATATAATAAAAATAATATATAAAATAGGACTCACAATGAAAGAAAAAAAAAAGGTACTAATCAATCTCGCTCGAACCTATACACAAATCCTCCATTAGCTAACTGGTACTGCTGGACTTCTCATAATCGCCCATACCACTCTCCAAGCTCTGCAGAGAAGTCGCTGTCGACATGACATCGCCGATCTGCTCCTTGGCTTTGGCGTAGTCGAGCACCCGTTCCTTGATAATGGGCTGAGGTGGGTGACTCTGCGGAGTCTCCGCGTTAGCGGCGGCGACTAAGATAAGCTCCTTCTGAGACTCCCTGGCCTCCACCAAGAAGATGCTCTCCTTCACCTCCTTGCCGGAGTATTCGTGGATCTTGTCGTATATGACGCCGTGCAGGCCGAGGTCCTTGAGGAATCGGATGGTCGCGGGGTCGGCGTTCTCGTCGCCCCAGCAGAATATCACTAGGTTTGAGTTGGTGGCAAGTTTTACCTGTAAGAAGCGGAATGTGAGTAAAATGTAGGGTTGGGCGCCATTTATAAAAATGCTCAAAGTGACCGTTAAAATGGCGCCTGTCTAACATAACCTATAACTTGTTAATTGTTCCAAATCTGTAAATGTTCAACTTGTTGCCTGATCAAAAATGGTGACATCTCCGTTATTTATTTATTTATTTATTTATTTATTTATATATATATTTATTTTAGAGTACAATGTCCAACGGGACGAATCCCAGTTACAGAACAAGGTTTGAAAAACAACATTAAAAATACATAATATAAAATCATAAAATAGACACCATGAGTAAAAATACAAAAACAACAAATAAGAAATACAAAGATATATCATCAATACAATATACAGACGACTATGCAAATAAATTTTTAATATATTCAGTTGAATGAAAAAATATATCAAGTCGATCTTCATACATTTGATAGTTAACGGTAATTTGGTAAAGAGGGGAGGCTATGAGAATGTTTGTACGGGGTGTTGGGAATTGCATCACTGAATTAGATCTAGAATTGAGTCGAGGAACCCGATATAAAATTCGAGACAGCAGAGAAGGTGCATTCAGAGAATTATTGATAATTTTATGCAAAAAGATTAGAGAGTACATAATGCGCCGACGTTGTAAGCTAATTAAGTTAAATGTGGATAACAAAATGTCTTGCGGAATACCACGAACCGGATAGGTGCCAAAGTTGATGAAATGTAATGTCTTTAAGTATCTCCGCTGCACCTTTCCTACTTGTGTGATATGAATGTCATAAATTGGACTCCAGACAATGGAGGCGTATTCCAGCTTGCAGTGAACAAAACAATTAAAGAGTGTATTAAATGTGGCTTATCGAGCCGGTGGCTCAGGGCTTAGCGTCTCGATCGCTCAACCCAGAGGTCATGGGTTCTAATTCCCATTCCACCAACAATTTTTCATTAAATTGTTTACTCGTAGATCAAGGCTTATTCGCAGGAATGGCTTGGCAACCATCCTGGCGATGGCTTAGGATGGGAAGAATGTCAACTTGGTGTTAATGTGAGAGATTAAAATAAGTTGATGTTTGACTTGTCCCCCTAACTAATGAGGTTTTCCAGGTTTCCCTCATTCCAGCACTGAATGGTGGTTAGGGCCTACCAACGTAAGTCGTTCCTGAGGCGCAAATGCGGCCCGCGAAATAATAATATGCCGCCCCCTCTCCCACACAAGTCTCCGACTTCCGGGCTAATCCTTGTGATTAGAATGAGGGGTAGAGATATTATTATTATTATTATTATTATTATTAATGTGGCTACATTTCGAAAACCCTTAGAATTGCGCAAGACAAAACCCAGACTTTTAAATGCACATTCGGTTACTGAATGAATATGTGTGTCAAATGATAAACTATCACAAAATCTAACACCTAGATCTTTGAATTGCGTGACTCTATTTAAAATAGTGTTGTGCATAATGTAATCAAGACGTTGAACATTTTTCCGACGACTATAAGACATGATATTACATTTACTGATGTTCAACGGCAGGTAATTATCTTCACACCAACGATCTAATACAGATAAGTTGTTCTGTAATTTAGAGCAATCAGATGCCGTGTTTATCTCAATAAATAACTTAAGATCATCAGCATACATTAAATAATTAACATCGAACAATTCAGTCAAATCATTGATAAATATAATAAAAACTAAAGGTCCCAGAATCGATCCCTGTGGAACACCTGACAATTGCGAAAAATTACTTGATTGAAAACCCCGGTACTGAACGAATTGGAATCTATTTGTAAAATAAGAGTGAAACAAAGTCAAGAGAGAATCAGATACACCCATTAAATACAGCTTATTAATCAAGAGATTATTTAGAAATATTATACTAAAATACTAATTTAAAGAAGCAAACACAAGTCGCACACTTCCATTTTCTGCAGTCATGCATGTGTATAATATGCCGAAGATGATAAAACAGTTGATGAAATGCAGAAAGTATTCTATAGTAAAGACCAGAATTAAGCAAAGTGGAATGACCTCGCCGATCTGGTAAAATGCGGTGATGCATGGGCGTGCGTATTCTGTTTTACCATTGGGCACATTTCAGTTAATATATACTCGTATACTATTCTATAGAATACTTCTAGTATATATTAACTGAAATATACACAGTGGTAGAAAAATACAAATCTAAAAATGTCTAGTTAATATAGACATTTTTAGATTTGTCATTAAGTGCAACGTTAAGAAACGCGCGCGAAATAACCTAACATCACGCCACTGTTTCCCTACTACCTCGAGCGCAGTCGCTTGTTGGTTCCTGATTCGACCAATCAACGTCGATGAAGCTCAGAGAAAAGAAAGCGCAAATGCAAGGGCTTGTCGTTAACTTTGAGACTTTCGCAGTTGTCACATATTCGGAAATTCGTTGATATTATTAAGTAAAAGACAAATTAAACATTGTGTTTGCTTTAATAAAATACAATAGGGATAAGGGACGTTAAAGACAATTAAAAAAATGGGTAAATAAGGTAATTAATACGTTTCCTGTTTTAAATAAGAATACTTTAGAAATAAATGTGACAACACAGATCTACTCTTTTTCCGGTCATTCCACTTTGCTTAATTCTGGTCTTTACTTTAGTACCTTGAAAAAACAAAAGTTGCCACAGATATTCTTTTTTTTTACTTTAGATTTTTTAAATAAAATAGGCTCATACCTAAATCAGGTGCTCTTTTTAAATTTTTGACCTCAAGATTTTGATCATACATTCGCAAAAATAGATTTTCTGACAAATATTTTACATTTTCATTTTTATTCTCGTGTTATCTATGTAAATTGTAGCGGGTACACCCCCTCATTTGCTCCTTATATGAAGCCGCCAGGGTTGCATTCTGATATCAAGGATAGACGCGTCCGGATGCGGCCAATGCATTCATAAACATAAGCCGTTCATTTAAGAAAGTCAGTTCGAGTTGTTCGAAAATTTAAAAGAAAGACGTTCAAGTAAAAAGAAGTTGTAAAAGTATGGTAAAAGTTACCCGACACCCGCAGTGTGTATTCAACTTGGTTCAACGGTTAAAATGGTGTAGTCACTGATTTGTTAATAGGTATTTCTTATATCTGTGAAAAAACTACAGTAATAAATCCTACAAATTATCATTTAATTACCAATATTGATGGTAATGTGATAATAAACGTAATGTGATACAATTTTATTCCAAAAGATTAGTGGTAGAAGCATACATAGAGAAAAATATATGTTATTTTATTCCACATTTGTACTTGTTTCCTCAAATTTCTCATCAATACGATGATGAGAAGTTCGAGTTACTTGAGTCTATATAAAAAAAGCTTCAATATTCTCGCAGATTAACCTCTGATTATTCTTTTTCAATTTAATATTCTTTGGCTCGATTTCTTCTGGTAGAAAATTGGGTTATGTTGACATGTTAGGATAAGGAGGGGGTGAGGTAGATCAATAGCATTCATTTTTGGAGATTGAAGAACGAACTTTTATCATTTTTTATGAGGATGTTTATCCAAAGTACATTCTTTATAGCTGAACTTGCCCCAGTGTTCTAAGACACAATATGTGACAAGTTTTTTATTTTTTAAAGGATTTAAACGTTACATCGAAGCTTGTTTCATAAATATAGTATTTAATGTCATGGTAAAGCTCTTGGCGACATGTTTTATATAATATTATTGTAATCTTTATCTAAAAACAGATTACAGATTGGGAAACTATCACGAGATTCTTGCTTAACTGATAAACGTAGAATTGGTCACTAACGACAAAATATTTTACTAAAAAAACATCAGTAGACAATGTACAGACAGACAGATACCTACTGCAAATTTTTCTCATATATAATTAAAAGAGCAGAATGTTCCGGATACTTAAACAATCATTTCCATTATTTTGTACATTGATGACTACATTATTACTAGGCTGTCTTAAATGAAATTGTTTAGTGTAATTAGAAGCACACAGTAACAATTTAAAAATGTTTTACGATAGTGAGTCAGCATTTTTAGCACATAGTCATTAAATTTCATTCAAGGTGAGGATATATAGAAACATGAACGATTTTAAGTAAATATTACATAGAGAAAAAAAATACATTGTATTAAAAAAATTATTTCAAATGGTATAGCAATTAATCAGTCTTCAAACTTTGTAACATTATTAAATATGTAACTATACCTGTAATATTACAAAATTATCTAGTTATATTACCAGTATAAAATATTAAGCATTTTATTATTGACAAAAGCAATATAAATACTTCATGTGACAATAGATTATATGTTTACAAACTATGTTAATTACACGATTATCAAGAAAGTGAACTGATAAGTTCCTTGTCATGTTCATAATCTGAAATATAGGACAGGATGGACCAAATAAAGAATTAATAAGTGGTTAATAGTAAATATAAAAGTGTACTATTTAAATAAACCACAGTATAAATCAGGAAATCTAAATCTTATACAATGAGAAGCTTTAAAAAATTAAACTCATATCGTCGCCCGCCTGTATAATGCACAACAAATGCCTAATGTGTTTTAGACGTTTAATCTAAAAGAATATTTGTGGTAGTTCCAGGACTGTTATTTAATTTTAAGTCATTTTGTAAGGTATAAACAGATGATACCTGTTTATATGTTGATGTTGATAACACAAATTGCACAATAACAATTTCAAATGTGACCAATAACACACTTAATGTACCTAGTTAAAGGACTTACAAGAATGAGAATTACAAATCTTGCTATTCAAAACGAGTATCAAAATAAATTAATGATTCTGAAAAAATTCTGGAGGTGAATATGGACCTACTACCTCCAAACACGCTAGAAGAGATTATTTTTAAAAATAGACTGCTTTAAAGTAATTTTTACGCCACATGGCTTGTATTCACAAATCTTAAATAAACTAAAGTCCTTTGTCGTTGAAAGCTAATAGACACATCACATCCCGATTTTTGATTATTTTTGATTATTTATTTTATTTTTTATTATTTTTTTTAAGTTTACTATTTTTGAGCTTTATATTACAAGAAGAGTTCAAATATGACCCAGAATTTTACTCTCAGAACCGAACAAATGGCCCTAGGTACAATATCTTCTTAACATTCTTGCAATGGGGTATCTAGAAGGCGTGACAAAAGTCATAGTCACTTCAATTGTTTTTATTTAGTAATTGGGTGCATTCAGGGAAATAGCAGCATAGCACTCCAGCGCTTTACCGCTTCAGTTTCGCTGAATCGACATTTTAAACGCAGGCTTAAAGTGACATAATTTTCAGTAATTCATATTTTGTAATTAATATTAATAATAATTAATATTATCCATAGATATTTTGTGCGTGAACCCATAGACGTAAACCTAAACTATATTAATTTTATCGCTTGATGGAACTATTCAGCGATCCAGTGGGAAAAATATATGCTTTACCGCTTTAATAAAGCGCTGCAGCACTTTAATACAGCCCTGCAGCTATTTGAATAAAGCGCTGAAACGCTGCGGTTCCCTGGATGCGCCCATTGGCAATTGTAAAATGACAGAGCAGGCAGTTCATGTTTCTGTTGCACAACGCATAATAGTTAGATTTTTTGTGAATAGAGCGCCAAACCAAGTGATATTTTGCAAAGACTTCAAGCACAATATGGGGAGTCCACCTTATCAAAAATCCAGGTGTTCACCATTTTATGCTAGAATCAAAAAGATCAAGTCTAGACTGATGCCTCTCAAACTCCCCAAGACTGAAGATGTGCCTTCACCCGGTAAAATAATGGGTCATTAATTCAAAAAGGAGAAACCGTTCAATCAGGGGCGTCATTCTGCTGCACAATACTGCTCAACTGACTACAAATGTCCTTGAAAAAATGCATTGGGAGGTTCTTCGACATCCCCTTATAGTCAGGATTTATCACCAATGTGATTTCCATCTCTTTGCACTACTGAAAGAGGCATTGGGAATCTCAAAATTTCAAGATGACGAGAATGTCGAGTTTGTGCATGAGTGGCTGCGCACCCAAAGAAAAACATACCTACTGTAAAAATGACATTATGAAATTCACACAACGATGGCAAAAATGCATAGACTTAGAGAGTGAATACGTGGAGATATAGTGTAAAGATATATACTTATTGCAGTTAAAAAAAAGTTACAGCCAAATTCCGGTTTATATTTGAACTCCTCTGCTACAAATGTGACTGATCTTTATATCACTAAAATCTGATGTTTTCAGCCGACTTAGCAGACATGTAATCAAATTTACCGCCTAAATAAACACTTTTTTTTTTTTAAACGGCAAATTAAATAACCAGGAATTTATTTTGAAGAATAATCTTCAAATCACCCAGTATATTAAAAAGAAATAAATTCATAGCCCTGAAATCGTAACTAACACAATTTCCTAAACACCCTGTAAAAATATAACATTACCCCCATTTCTAACTGGTTGTAGTTTATGATCTTATCTACAAATAGGTAGACGAGAACAATACCATTGACTGCGTGAGGCAACTGATACACTCATGCAATGAATACCTAGAAATTAAATTGTCTATATGTACAGGTCCTTAACCTTTCTAAAAATAGAAATCCCCGACTACACTTGCAGAATCAATAAACTACACAATAAAGCACAACTATTGACCCCCATAAGTGTCCTATATTGCGATTACCTAAGCACTATTCTTTTTTTTTAATAAATACCTAATGAAGGATGCATTTCTGAAAGGCTAGGCTAGTGTGCTTGCTATAGAGGTCAGAAACACCTTTGTGTCTGACACGTGCCAAGGTCGTAATTTTATTTTAAACCGCTAAACATATGGAGATACCAATACCGGTTAATACTAGAATTGTTAAATTCATTTGTAATAAACAACTAAGGTGGTTTTGGGTTATTAAATGTTTATATTTTTTTATTGGGGAATAATTTGACTAATAATTTGTCCGGATTTGTCAAGGTTTTTGAATTTTGAATATCCAAATCTATATTTATATACCAGGTTTCTCATTTAATTTGACTAATGGCAATTAACATGGGCTATTACATTTCATTGAATTTTATATTCCCAGGGCACACTATGAGAAATATTGCTAATGGAATCAATAGTACTGACTGTCAAACACTTCTGATTACCAAAATACTAAAGCGAAATGCTTTTTTAATTAAAATATCAATAAAAATTCGTTTGAAGTTGTTAATAGATGTAGTTTACATAAGCGTTTTAAGCAATGTCATGTTATGTCATCTGGTGGACTAGTTGGTTAAGCGACCGTGTTTCAAACTGAACTGCAAAATTTTGCAGGTTCAAATCCCGCCAGAGACAACTTTTTTTTATTTTACTTTTTCATTAATTACAAATTATTTGTGTTTACTTATTCGAATAAATATGGTTCATTGTCAGTACCTAGTTATTATTTTTGAAGGTCACAATATTTGCTTATCAAAAAAAAAAAAAAAATAAAACATGTTTTAATTGGTTCGTTTTCTTTATCTTTAGCTAAAGCTACTGTCTTATAAGATTCTTATAAGATAAATAATCAACAAGCAACGTATTTTTTATTTATTACATGCACTGTACTTTTACTAATAGTAAAAGTAGGTACCTACAAGATTTGAACCTGCAAAATTTTGCAGTTCAGTTTGAAACACTGCCGCTTAACCAACTAGTCCAGCAAATGACATAATAGGACATTGCTTAAAACGTTTAAGTAAACTACATCTATTAACTTAAAGCGAATTTTTATTGATATTTTAATTAAAAAAGTATTTCGCTTTAGTATTTTGGTAATCAGAAGTGTTTGACAGTCAGTACTATCGATTCCGTTAGCAATATTTCTCATAGTGTGCTATGGGAATATAAAATTCAATGAAATGTAATAGCCCATGTTAATTGCCATTAGTCAAATGAAATGGGAAACCCGGTATAAGCATCTTTTATATATACTCGTTAGCCTAAAATATTATAAAACCGGTCATACGCGTTTTACACAAAAACACTGAAAGAAAACAAATGCCACTAAAATCCTTACCAATGAGGGGTCTCTCAGCAGATCCTCCGTGTGCACATTTATACCTAACATCTCTATCATCACAGCATATTGAGCGGCCGAATTGATGGTCCAGCATCTCGGATCGCTATACTTTTCATACGTTTTACTCTCCCCCACCGTGAGGAACATCACAGGATACTTATTCTGCTTCAGCCTTATCACCTGGCAGATGTCCGGGTTGAAACAGGAGAAGATGATCCTCCTGTCTCCTCCGTGTCTTAAGACCACCTCGAGGATGGTATCTAGGTAAAGGTTGAGGTCCGTCGGGTGGTATAGCTCGTAAGTACCGTCTTCCAGTCGCATGGTCCACTTGATTTCGATGTTGAATCCGGTGTGGTGGTCCAGAGTCTCCAGGAGTTGCTGCAAGGTGGGGAAGGGCTGGTGGTCATCAAGGTCTTCGTCGAAGAACCTGGGGTTCTTCGTTTTGCCTTCCGACAAGTGATACACCTACAAACCAAAGGAAAAATTAGAAATAATTTGAACGGAAAATTGAATTCGCTCAATTCCGTAAATTCAAGTAGAAAAAAACTATTTTATATTAAATTGTTGATTTATTAACCAACCAAATAGAACAACCTGTATATTTTACCTAATGGCAAAAAATTGTAATGTACAACACAGACTTATTTTAGACTCATAGACTCATGAAACCATATATCAATGTAGTAGTGAAAGAAGGATGTATCCAACTATGAAAAAATATACAGGGTGCTGCATTGCAAATAAAATTTTGTTCAATTCTAAACAAATCTGGCAAATATCGCAAAAACAATTTGTCGTAAAAAAAGGTATAAAATTTAGTTGAAACTAATTGAAGAGCTTCTGCAATGGTAGAATTATTCCATGGTTTTGCAGCACATTGGGTTGTATTGGATTGTTTTTTTTTCCGGTTTTTTTAATCTAGTTTTGTAAAACCAAAAATAAAATTTTTATTTATACAGAAAAGATGCATCACTTGCAAGTGAATATTTTTCCTTTTATGCTGCTTATCTACTCAAAATATGCCATAATAACATGTTTGAAATCTAGAGAACGAGATCGATGTAACCAACCGGGGGCATAATGAGTTATCGAATAAATTAAAAATTTAACTCCTATATTTACCTCGGTATTTACAAACCAGTCGATAGGGTATTGCCTCGGGTATTGCTCGAAACTGACAAGCTGTCGTCGGTTTCAATTTTCAGTATTGATTAATTAACAGAGTAATAATAACAAACAACATAGGTATGTGATGTAAGTAGCAAAAGTTATTGCAAAGTTCGCTTTCATAAATCGACCAATCTATAAAAATATAAACTGGGTCACTCAAACTCGATATCTGGACAACATCACAGTACATGTAGGTGATAAAAGTCTAGGTAGGTATAATATAAAGATTTAAATAATGGGAATTAATCAAAAGTTATTGTACCAAAATAAGCGCAACTGTGTCAAAAGTGTGTGAACCCCTCGCAAATAACTACAGTAAAGACCAGAATTAAGCAAAGTGGAATGACCGGAAAAAGAGTACATCTGTGTTGTCACATTTATTTCTAAAGTAGTATGTTTCTTATTTAAAACAGGAAGCGTATTAATTACCTTATTTACCCATTTTTTTACTTGTCTTTAACGTCCCTTATCCCTATTGTACTTTATTAAAGCAAACACAATGTTTAATTTGTCTTTTACTTAATAATATCACAAGTATAAAGATATAATGTGTCTTTATACTTGTGATAATATCAAGGAATTTCTGAATATGTGGCAACTGCGAAAGTCGTAAAGTTGACGACAAGCTGTTCATCCTTATTTAACATACATATTCTTGAATTTATGCTTTCTTTTCTCTGAGCTTCAACGACGTTGATTGGTCGAATCAGGAACCAGCAAGCGAATGCGGTCGAGGTAGTAGGGAAACAGTGGCGTGATGTTGGGTTATTTCGCGCGTGTTTCTTAACGGTAAAAATTGTATATAAATTTATAATAGGTACCTATATTACATTTTTACATGTATACATTAGTTTTTTACAGTTTTCCACTGAAATTTTTCGGTAATTATTTACTTTAGCGTAAAACTATCAAAATTTTCTGAAATTTTGTCTACCACCATTTTCGTAAATGCTACTATTTTTCCTCAAAACCTACATTCGTCCACAAAAAATAACTTTAGATTTGTGTTCAGCATACCCGAAAATAGGGAGATAGGCAAAATTTCAGGACAATTTGAGAGTTTTACGCTAAAGCAAATAATTTTTCACCTAATGACAAATCTAAAAATGTCTATATTAACTAGACATTTTTAGATTTGTATTTTTAACCACTGGGCATATTTCAGTTAATATATACTAGAAGTTCAGTTAATACTTATCAATCATATGGCAATCGCTGGCAGCACTTTGCATAATCGAATATCTTTTTACGACTGACACTTTAGACCTTGACAAGCAACAATTATTATGGGATTTAATTACATAACATTTAAACGTTCCTCCTACTCGAATTAAATACATATTTGTCAATGCCTCATTGCAGTATATTATTCAATACTGGATTCAATATTTACATGGGAGATAACATGTACATTGTTTTGTCAACAGGAAAGAAATTATTCAGCATGCCGCCGTTTATATTTATGCATAGCGATCTAATAATAAACAAATACGTGTTAGGGTCACGTTTGCGTACCCCTTCCATTATTATTATTGGCAATTGTTCCATTACTATTCGCGTCCCCAGTAGTTTTATTTATAGAGGTCCTTTAGGATTGTTCTCTATTCTATGTCTGATTCTAGGTCCAAATATTTTTCATTTCAAATCGTCAGTTTTCTCGTAGCTCAAGAAAAAGTTAATTGATGAAGTACGTATCGGTTATGCATCTTATTGGTTAAAAATTCTGGCGCGGATTTTCCCAGAGAAATCATATCTCTGGATTTTCCTAAATACATATAGACTTTCCTAGACAAAAACTGTCAAACAATAGCAAAGCTACAGAAATAATGGCTAAGGCATAACTAAAGATTGTCTCCAACGTCAAAATTGACAACGCAAGACGAGTAATTTGACCATAGTAAAGGCAGGAAAATACTTACCCGACGCGATGCGACGCAACGCTACCCGATGAGAATCTGGCAGATCCATTTTCCATAAGAATGCATTAGCTAGGAACGCGTCTAACCGTACGCGACGTGACGTTACGCAGCCTGACATAAATGTGTTCCTAGCTAATGCATTCTGATGGAAAAATGGATGTGTCAGATCCGGGTAATGTGTAGCGTACCGTTACGAAGCGTCGCGTTGCGTTGGATAAGTATGTTTGTGCCTTTATTATGGTTATTATAAATAATTATGAATTTGACCTAAGGTTGAGCACTGTTGCCACCTTATAAAATTCGTTGAAAGTGCTTATCGCTGATTAGTAACCGATGATTACGTCAAAATGCAATTTTTAGGTTTTTATTTTTTTGCGGAAAAAGTTTTCAGTTTTCGCAAAAATGGTGAAATAGGTGTAACATATTTTTTTACGATATGTACGTGGACATTTTTTTAAATGAGTGGAAAGCCCCATTATTTAGTCGGCCCAATAAACACCGAATGGCTCATGTTTTTGACGTTCAAAATGTGTTCAAAAGCATTTGGCCAGAACACTGAAGATCATTCCCGAATACACGATTCCTAAATGTTCTAAACAGCGCAAAAATTTGGTTCCCGCTTTTATATGTGCATAATTGATTGTTACAAAGTATATATTATCTATAAGTTCAAAAGATATGAAAGTGTTTTGAACCAGTTAGAACTAGAACTGCTTCCATATCTTTATTATTGGCTTCATAATTTCATAAAAAATTAATTGACGTCACTTTTTCCAAATCCCACGAGAGTCAAAGTTCATATCCAGTAATTTCCAAGCGTTCGGTTACTCGTGCATAAAAAACACAATATAACAAACGAAACGAATCGAACGAGTCAATCGATAAGTGTGCAAGTTGTATTCAAAGCTAACTTACAGCACTAAGTAAAGAATGTAATCTTGTTACTGTCAATACAAAAATAAATATTTTGAAATATTTCAAAAAAATCTGAAAAACGGACTTCCTCATAGCTACAACATTTTTTACAAAGTGTGTGTCGAAAACCTAACAGATTTTTTATAGGACGTGTTAACATTAGGTATTTTCTTTTAAATATTCATTTAAACGTCGCTTTTCAAAAAACTCATTTTCAGTATCCCCCATAGATTAGGTTAGGGGTAGATAGGAATCTGCAATGTTGATAAAAAAACGACGCGGAAAACGACATCTGTAGAGATGTAGTGGAACTTTTTTAAAAATTTTTTTACAAAATCGCCCTACCTTTGTAACATATTTAACTTTTTTAATGAAGATAGAAACAAATAAAACTACAATAAGTATATTTTTGCATATTTTGTATTACAATATTTACAATATATTCGCAAATTATCAAATTTATCAATTTGATAAAAATACCTATAATGATAGAAGACCATAATATATTTGCCCAATATTGTAGTTTCAATTAAACGACAATCGCTAATTACACTTGATATCTATTCGATTTTCTCTTCCTGTTTTATTCAGACATCTAGAAAAATTATTTGTTTTCACACAATACAGACTCCATACCTTTGAAAGTGTATATTATCCTACGAAATTCAAAATTAATAAAACACATCACATTAACTAATTTCTCTTTTACCTTCTTAAACCATGAGAACAATTATTTATCTTCATACAATCTGCACACTTAACTGCATTTTACTGTTAATCTGTTTGCTTTGAATTCCGAAGAAATGTCACTAAATATAGTGAGACACAATTCACTACAATTCAAGCTAATACACATAACTAATTCAGGATAAATAAAAATTGAGATTCCCCTTCATAATTTTAAAACATAAACTGACAGTTGTCTTTGACATTTAGGTATATGATTATTAGCATATTTTATTTTCTTATGATTGGCAGATGCTCAAATTTTTTGTGAAACGCTCTCTGGTGAGATGTAGTGAAACTAATCGATTTGTCTACAAAACTCCCATAAGAGTTCCCAGGCCCTGGTATCCCCCAATGCCACTTGATTTAACAATACCTACTTACCAAGGATTGTTTAACAATCCTTGCCTACTTACCACCTCAAAATGGCCAGTGACTGTAGTGTAAATCAACAATAAAGTTTAATTTTGGCAGTGTTCATTAGTTGTGTATGTAACTACAATTAAATGTGCCTATATTATCTATAATAAATACTGAAATTCGCTAGAATTAAATGTATTTACTACATATAGGTGTATCGCGTCAGATCGTCAGATATAAACAACAACAATGTTTATAATTACATGGTTATGACAGCTGCCATATTGAATTCCTGAAAATGACCACAGGTGCCAGGAATAACGGCCTTGCGAACAACTCGATACGTACGCGTTTTCGCTTTTTACATAGGTACAATTTTCACACATAAAATTCTTCGTTTTCACATTACAAGTATTCAGTAACTAGTTCATTAACTATAGACAAGGCTAGTACCGACTTATTAATTATTATTTCCTTAACTAATCTTTTTAAATGGCAAACATCCTTGATGTCATCGTGTGGCATGATAGTATACATCAACATCTCAACTGTGCGTGGCAAAAAATCGATAAGAATTCCCACAGCCTAATTCCTTTTCTTCAAATGTAGATCCAACGTGCTCAGTCCGGACCTGTGTGATCTAAGCTTGCCTCGCAAAAATAAAAACTAGCTTGCCCAGGATACCTCTCGATGTTGCTAGGTGTAGCGTCAGAGTATACAGAGGTTCGATTTTAGGCGCACCAAGCGCTTATCGAAGGATAATGATAATGTTCGCGATTTTTAAAAGTAATAGGTATGAAACGTCTGTAACTTGTTTGTGGCGCGTTTTCATGATTACACCACCTGTAAAATAAAAAAAATAGGAAGCCAGAAGCATACAAATTAAATACTCAAAGTGTAGTATCAAGGCAAACTTCTAAAGTTTGCCCCTTTACCACTGTATAATATGCAATAAAATAAATTTTTGATAAAATTAACTAAATTTCATCAATGGTTTTCTAGTTCAAAATTCTGTAATATTACAAAATCATATTTTGAATTAGGTACCTAGGTATGTCTAAATAAAATAATTATTACAATAAAATTTAAAAGAAATTAATTTTCCAAACGTTTCAAGTTTCTCCGCAACTCGTCGTCATTAGAAGGTTTGTACGATAAAAAAAATTGTTATCATAAGTTAATTTATCAAATATTTATTTTATTCCATCCTATTATACAGTGGTTTCAGCATATTATACAGTGGTTATGCCTCTGGTTTCTGTTCTCTTCTGTTTTTTATTATTTTACAGGTGGTGTACCTAATCCAGTGTTGCGAGCACTATTACTTTTGTAATAGATCTATTACCATTTAAAGCTCCCTATTACGCTATTACGCCGCAACGAACATCTATTACTTTTTTCGATATGACGTTATTCATACCGATGAATGCTACCAACACAATCCGTTCCAAAAATGAAACGATATTGCTTGACCATTTGCAAGAAATCTCACTCATTTGTAAAATACCCTGTGATATATGGTACGAACATAAATTAATAGTTAACAATATTCTATAAAGCATCCCGTCTAGATTTGTCAAACGGTCGTGACCATTGACTTTAAAACGATGTCATGACGGTCACCAATAAATCCTTTTCGTAAGAATTTTTTCCATTCAAAGACAGATGGAGCCACCAAAGCAGATTAAAATAAATGCCTAGGTACTGTAATTAAAATATATTCAATTTTCACTGCTTTGACTGTTTGCTAGAGAGTAGACAATGTTTTTATTCTTGATTATATAAATTGCAAAAATTTAACCTATTACGAAAAGTTGAAATCTATTACTAATTTACAACGACATCTAGTACGAAAAAAAGGGACCTGCCCGCAACACTGACCTAATCCCAAAAGAGACTACAATGAATATAGGTCTGAATTAAAAAAAAAAAACTGAAAAATTGGCCAAATAGGAATGCAACTAACAGCAACACGTAGCCGAAATATGAAAAATAGCAAGAACGAAGAAATTGAAGCTAGTGTGGTGGAATGAATAAAGTATTAATATGCGAAAGGTAGGTGGTATAGGGTATAAAAAAATGGCATTGTCAGATGTGAAACTTGGCCCTTCCAAATCTTCAGGACCTCCTGGCAGGCAGATGGCAGATTTCTGTTAGGATTTGGATTCATACGTATAAGCACCACATAGGTACGATTAATGAATTGCAAACTACCTTATAAACCTAGATGTATTATTAATAGAATGATAGAAACATGGTGACATGACACGCCGTTTACATTGTTTATAAACACACGAAATGTTAAAGACCTCAACTAAACTAACAAACATCCCACAAGTAGACACACAGACAGACACGGTCACAGGAACAAGGTTGTCGAGTGAAATGCTAGCGATTCGTGGAAATCGATTCCTACGTCAAATTAAAAATTAAATCGGCGGCAACAGACTTGGTTCGCTACAAAAACATTGAGCAATCGCAACGCAACCGTACACGTGCTTTTGATGAATTATTCAACTTCCGGTTAAGCTATTTTAAGGTCATACTGATTCTTTAGGTGTGGTGTAGAGTGTAGAAATTATCAGTATTTAAGACCTATGAGACAGTTGGAGGAAATATTAAAGTTGACAATAACGTCAGAAGGCTCATTGCTCGTATTGGTCATGTGGTAAAATGTCCCGATATAAAAATATAACGTTCACTTGTACCTACTTCTCAGTTACAAATTTTTTTTTTTTTTTTTTATATATAGAAAATACCCCTTGAAGGTTATTTTGCTGCTATTACAATCTGATCAAAGGGAGATCAATGAGTAATTTAGTTCTATCCTAATTTAACTAAAGTTGAAAATTTTAGAGCTAAGGTCTTACTCACTAGTGTACCTTAGAGTCTGGTAACTTAATTACACTAACACTAACCGCACAATGCTGTGTTTTTATACTGACATAATCACTTCACTAACTCAAAGGGCTTAACCCTCTTGAGCCTTCTTACTATGTTAGTGTTGTCGAGGAGCTGGATGGCCTCGATGTTCACATGTTGATGGAGTCGTTGTTCATGAGTCCGTGCAAATTTATTAATTGTCTGCTCTACAGTGTCCATCTGAAGATCTCGATGAAGGTCGCTGTTTCTGATGTACCAAGGCGCTTTGACGATGTTCCGCAGTACTTTGTTCTGAAACCTTTGAATAATTAATATGTTGCTCTTACTGGCACAGCCCCAGAGCTGTATTCCATAGGTCCATACTGGCTTGAGAATTTGTTTATACAACAGTATTTTGTTGTAAGTTGATAGGCAGGACTGTCTACCAAGTAGCCAGTACATTTTCTTATATCTGATGTCTAGCTCTTCTCTTTTCTTTTTAACATGGACTTTCCAGCGAAGTCTTGCGTCTAATGTGATGCCTAGATATTTTGCTGAGTTTGCATATGGAATCTGGGCATTGTTCATGTTAATAGGTATTTGTTGTTCTCTTTTATTTGTGAAATTAATCTGCACTGATTTGGTTTCATTCAGCTTGATACGCCATCTTCTGGTCCAGTTATTGATTTGGTTAACTGATATTTGCAGTTTGTTTGCAGCTTCTTCATAGCCCTTTCCTGTCGCAAGAATGGCAGTATCATCTGCAAACGTGGCTATTGTGTTTTGCTCTAACTGTGGTATATCACTGGTGTAGATCAGGTATAAGATAGGGCCTAGGACGCTTCCTTGTGGTACTCCTGCTTTGATTTCTTTTAGTTCAGTGTATGCTTCATCTTGTTTGACTCTGAAGAGTCTATCTGAGATATATGATTCCAATAATTCTGAGTATTTATATGGAAGTAACTTATTTAGTTTATATTTTAACCCATCATGCCACACTTTATCAAAAGCCTGCGCAACATCAAGGAATATCGCTGAACAGACTTCTTTGTTTTCTAGCGACTTTTCTATTACGTCAGTAATTCTGTGTACTTGATCTAGGGTGGAGTGGCTTTCTCTGAATCCAAACTGGTGAGTTGGGATTAAATTACCCTCATCCATGATTGGTTTCAATCTTTTCAGTAGAATTTTTTCGAACAATTTTGATATTACAGGTAGCAGGGATATCGGCCTATAAGACGAAACTTCATGGGGGTTTTTCCCTGGTTTGGGTGTCATAATGACTTCTGCCACTTTCCACATTTTAGGAACATACCTTAATCTAAATGAAGCATTAATGAGATGTGTTAGTTTGATTATAGCTTTCTTTGGAAGTTGTTTTAATACCTCTCCAGTGATTAGATCAAAGCCTGGTGCTTTCTTGGGATCGATGTTTTCTTTTATCTCTTTTGCTACTTCTTTAGGGGAAGTTGGTGTGATGTTTATTTCTTGCTGAGCAGGTATTTGCAACTCTGATAGTTCCTCTCCTGGGTTTGGCTTAAATGTATTTTCAAGATGTTCTGCAAACCTATTTGCTTTTTGCATATTATTCCTAGCCCAGCTACCATCTGTATTTCTGACTGGAGCATTCTGAATTATTGGTCTTTTTAATCCCTTTGTAGCTTTCCAAAGAGAGTAGTCAGTGTTTTTATTATTTGTCAACTCATTGAGGTACTCACGAATAGACTCATTTTTAATCCTTTCTATTTCTCTTTTTAGATGCTGAGTGGCATTATTGAGTCTAGTTTTATCTGCTGGAGCTCTGGTGTAATGCCATTTCCGCCGGAGCTTCCTTTTTTCAGAGATTAAGTCTCTTATTTCCTTAGGATAGTTGTTTCCCTTTGTCCGCTGTATTATAGGGGGGGTATTATTCCATGCTGCTTTCTGTGTATTGATAACGAACAATTCCACCTCGTCGTTCAGTTGTTCTGCCGTTCTTAATGGAACTGCTAGATCGATCGCATTTTCAAGATCCATACTGAAACTCTGCCAATCTGTTAATTTGCTTGTTAATCTTGGAGCTTTTTCCTTTTGGATAATGGTATCGCTGAGGGTGAGAAGTATGGGAGAGTGATCTGAATTCAGGTCCCATGCTTCATCAACTTGGATATAGACTGCTGATATATTTCGTACTATAAAGAAGTCTATGAGGTCTGGTATTTTATTTCTATCTGTGGGCCAATAAGTTGGCTTGCCAGTTGAGTACGTCTCACATTTTAGTTGAGTCATTGCTTCCATAAATCTTTTACCTTTAGGTGTTGTCAGTCTTGATCCCCAATGAGTGTGCTTGGCATTGAAGTCGCCGCCAATGATAAATCTATGACCTTGAGTATTAAGAAAGTTTAGGTACTGTTCTTTATTAATTGTGTGTCTTGGAGGACAATATACAGATACAACCATGACCTCATAAGTTCTGGTTTTGACCATTACTGAAGTTGCCTGAAATTCTTCAGTCCTGTATCCCAATTCCTCATGATGCATAATCGATTCTCTAATTATTACTGCACTTCCTCCTCTGGCTGCATTTTGGGGATGAATGGTGTGGTAAACTTTATATCCCTTGAATCTAATAAAGGACTCATGGGTGAAGTGAGTCTCTGAGATAAGACATATGTCTATATTTTCTATGTTTAGGACTGCTTGCAATTCTTGTTGGTGTCGAAGCAGACCATTGGTATTCCATTCCATGACCCTTAAATTATTATGCATTATCTTTTCTCTTAGGTAAAGCTCCTTTGGCACTATATTCCAATCTTGTGATACGATCATCCATTTTGTTTAACTTTTCCAATATTTGCTGGAGGGTATTGTTAATGGACGAATCCTTTTTATTGTCTACATCCTCTTCTTTTCTGCCGTTTACTACTTGGGCGAAGGTTTTAGACTTTACAACATTATTGTTTCTACTTTCAGGCTTTTTGGGCATTGCACGCTGAGGCTGTTTAGGTAAGTTTGGTTTTTGCATTGTTTTATTTTTCATTTTCTGCATTTCTTTGGCTACTACGCAACCCCTATAGTTAGCAGGATGCTCTTCGCCGCAGTGAACGCATTTTGGTTTATCATCTTTCGGCTTTCCACACTCTGCAGTTAAGTGTTTACCGGTGCACCTAACACATCGTGGGTCTTTTCAGTTACAAACGGACTTGGTTCGCTACAAAAACATTGAGCAATCGCAACGCAACCGTACACGTGCTTTTGATGAATTATTCAACTTCCGGTTAAGCTATTTTAAGGTCATACTGATTCTTTAGGTGTGGTGTAGAGTGTAGAAATTATCAGTATTTAAGACCTATGAGACAGTTGGAGGAAATATTAAAGTTGACAATAACGTCAGAAGGCTCATTGCTCGTATTGGTCATGTGGTAAAATGTCCCGATATAAAAATATAACGTTCACTTGTACCTACTTCTCAGTTACAAATAATATATTAAAACATACTCTTATCATCCATCCGTGTATAACACATTCCGAGACATACCATCTATGTAATAGGTGTAGGTAGGAGACGGGTATACGTTCTAATACTGATAAATAATGAAACATAAAATAATAAAGATATAAAGGTACCCAATCGAGGATATAAACTGATATGTATTCTCAAAATTTATTTTACACAGGCAACTACTATATACCTACCTATCTTGTATAGAAATATCATATTTCATATATCTACCTACATTTTACCTCGCATTTTACATACACAGTAAATTTAAAATTCTTTGAACTATCTCAGTAGAGGCAACGTATGATCTAGGTAATACTGATTGGGATTGGGGCAAATCAGGCATACCTACTACTCAAACATGAATTTGGAAGTGCTTTCTGTGTATAAATTTTTAACAAAATGCGTAATTTTTATTTTTTTTCTATCTACTCTGAATCACCCACAATGAGGCGCAATTTTCAAGAAAATTAATATGTAGATGATTCCCAGGGTAAATCAGTTAAATTTTAGCTGGGCACCCTATATTTAACAATATAGAGTTGTAAACGGCATTAGGTCATTACCTTCTAGGTTTAACAATCATGTAATAGTTATATCAATAAAAATAAAACTTACCTTCAACATTCTCAGCTGATCCAGGGTGAGCTCCTTCACAGGAATCTCAAGCATATCGCTATCCAGGAGATCCTTTTTCTTCTTCATCGCAATGCAGACATGGAAGTCATGGTATATTATAGGCACCAAATCCTTACTAAGTTGTACGTCAAACTCTACAAAATCCGCACCGTGCTCTATGGCATTTTTTAAGCTAGCGATAGTGTTTTCCCTGACTTCTGCACAATTCTGCACTTTGGTTTTGAAACTGGAACCGGAGCCCCTGTGGCCAACGTCCAAACCTGAACGAGTCTTTTTCCAATGCCTGGCATAGGAAATACTCATATCACATTTAAAGTTCGCCATTGGCCCTATCTGAATATACTCGATATGGATCTGGCCCAGCGGTCGGTGCTTTGTACTTGTAACTGGGAGCACTACATTGCCCTCCGATGACTGCAGAGCAGTTGGTAACAAATAACTGAAACCAGCATGGTAGGGAGGTTCACCTTCGGTGAAACGAGAACTATAAATGTATAAATCTATCAAAAAAGCTATGTTAGCAGGGAAGAGAACTGTGGACTGAAAAATAAGCATGTCATCCTTCTGTAATTCGTGTCCAAACTGTTCTTGCATATGGAAAGTGGGATCATCAGCCATTAAACTAGCTACTTCTGTAAACGCATGCTTAGGGTTCTCCACGGAATCTTGAGTTTCGGCACTTAACGACTCCTCCAGAGCCTCTGACATAGTTTTAGGCAAACCAGTGCTGTGACGTATTAAATTAACAGGTGTTACTTTAATATTAACAATGCGGTTTTGATATTTGGGCCTGAAAATTGTTAAAGGATTGTTGCAAAGCTTCAACTGAATAACTGTTTCCTTGTTTAGCCAGCCTCTATCAATTCTGTACTGACTATTGTAATTGCCATACTCATCGGGTTCTTCGTCTTGTGTAGGGGACTGGGCATTGGCCTCAATGACCCTCGGCATTAAATTAGTTTCCCAACTCCGTACTATTACTTGTAGACCAGCCTCGATGATCAGACATACATAATACCTAAAAAACACCCTTTTTTTATCAGGAATCTCTATCACACCCGACCATATGTCTGAATCTTCATCTTCTCTCTGCAACGGAATACATCTCTCAGGCTGCCAGCCACCCAACTCCCACAAGTCCCCGATAACACAAACGATTTCTTCCTTTTTGAGGTTAGGCATTCTGATACGAAACAACCACTTCCTGGGGGCATACTGTATGGACTGCGTGGATCCACCGGAAAAAACTGATTCTGCCTTTGCTGTTCTTAGTGTAGCGTTACCCGGGTCTTCTAGGAAAAACCACCGCTGCATATTTACGTCAGATATCTATAAAATAACACAATAAAACCGTGGATTATCACGACTCAATTTTACAACGACCTGGGCAAAATGTACATTCCTGTCACTTTTCTGAATTAAAATGATAAAAAATTTACCTGGGGAATGACATACGAAGACATGACTAGTTAATGACAGTAGACATGACAGTAGAGTAGTAGTAGTCAATCAAGTGTGTACAGGCTGCTGTTGGCTCTGTAATATTACTTAAATTTTTTACGGGAAATTTCAGTTGAAAATTGTAATAAAGTTGGTGAGCAGTTAGTGTACTATTTAGTGCTTTGGAAGCTGTTATGGAAATTAATTTTCATAGTTCTTATAGTGTAAAAATAATTATTGATTTACTAAATCACGCTTAGCCATAAAGTGATTTTAATTTGAAATTTGTACATACGTACAAACAGGTGCTTTTTACTTGATATTCGCCGTGTTTTTATTGTGTTTCTTATCAACATGGGCTATGAGACATGTACACAGTGCTCTAAAAACATTACCAAGCAATCTGCGTCAATTCAGTGCTCGGTTTGTAAGAAGCATTATCATCTTAATTGCTTGCAATCACCTAACAAGGCTGATATAAATAACTGTCCTGGATCTTCTTGGAAATGTGATACTTGTGCCAAGAATTCCAGTGACAAGGATGAGAAATTTAATCTCATATTAACAAGTCTTAATAGCATTCAATCAGAAATTCTGGAAATTAAGAATAAGCAAAATGATATGGTCAAGTCACTGGAATTTTACGGAAATAAAATTGATGATTTTTCCAAAAAAATTAATGAATTTGAAATTAAGATGAAAGTTATACCTATTATTCAGGCTGATGTACAAGCTAATTCTTCTGAAGTCGTTGTTCTTAAAAAAGAAATATTGAATTTACAGCAGCAGCTGCGAATGAATAATATAGAAATAAATGGAATACCAGATTCATCGAATGAAAATATTCGCACTGTTGTTTATAAATTATTTGCCACACTGGGTATCAATGATACCAATAGTATTGAAACTTGTCACAGAGTTCCTCACATGAGACCTGATAATAAAAATCCCAGATCTGTCATAGTGAAATTAATTTCGCGCTCCTATAAGGATGCAATTTTGGCTGCGATTCGAAAAAAGAAAGGAGTTACAACAACTGAAATCGGCTTTGGAGGTAACTCAGTAAAAATTTATATCAATGATCATTTAATTCCGATCAATCAGATGCTATATAAGAAAACTAGAGATTTATGTAAACAAAGGAATATTAGCTGTTGGACCCGTGATTGTAAAATATATTTAAAACACCCACAGACTGGTCGCAATCATCTTATAGATAGTGAGGACTCCCTTCACAAAATATTTAGTGGTTTGTAACTTAAATTTAGCTATACCTTTTTTATTTATGTCAAGCAATTTTTCTTATTATAAAATTCGATTTTTCAATAGTGTACCAAAATGTAAGAGGATTACGCAGCAAAACACATGATTTTTATACATCTACTACAGCTAATTCATCAAATATTATTTGTGTCACAGAATCATGGTTAAATTCTAATGTTAATACTACTGAACTTTTTGATACTAAAAAATATAATGTCTTCAGAAAAGATCGTAATAAAATTCTTAGTGGTAAATTAGATGGTGGTGGAGTGATAATTGCAGTCGATATTGAGTTTCAGTCAATTGAGAGAGAGGCTTGGTCATCTGACGGTATTTGTGAAGATCTGTGGGTCAGTATCAAAGTTAGTGCATCTAAATATCTACATTTGTGTTGTGTCTATGTTCCACCACATGCTAGTGTGAATAACCTTAAAGCTCACTTACTAAATGTGAGTCAGATTGTCCATAATCATAACAAAAATGATTATTTTATAGTTGTTGGCGACTATAATATTCCCAATATTTTTTGGGTAAAGGATAATAATATAAATTGTTATAAAGCCATGAACACAACGGACGGGTTTGGAGAGTGCCTTGTTGATTCATACAATTTTTTGCAATTATCTCAATATAATGGTGTGCTTAATAACAACGGTAAACTTCTTGATTTAGTGTTTAGTTCACTGAGATCAACTTCTGTAACTTATTGCAGTACTCCGATGGTGCCTGAAGATAATCATCATAAAACTATAGAGATCCATGTTGATATTCAAATAGATAATATTGGCATGCGGTATAAACACTCATTTTACAAACTGAAATTTTCTAGAGCCAATTACAATGTCATTAACTCTGAAATAAATCAAATTGATTGGAACACGGAACTATTTAATCTTAATGTTGATGAAGCAGTGCAAACTTTTTATAGCATTTTAATGGATATATTAAATAGGAATATTAACAAAAAAAGAATTAACAATAGTTATCCCTTATGGTTCTCTCTTTGTACAAAAATTCTGATAAAAGAAAAATATAAACTACATTGTCGTTGGAAAAAATTTAAAAATCCACTTGATTATCAAGAATTCTCTAATGTCCGTAAGCAAGTTAAGTTAGCTGTTAAAAATGATTATCAGAATTACATTGTTAATGTTGAACGAGACATTAAGGATAATGTTAAAAATTTTTGGAGGTTCGTATCTAATAAGCGTCGTTCAAAGACTATACCAAAGTTTGTACAACTAGACAATAAGTCTGCTTCAACAGATCATGAAATTTGTGAGTTATTTTCTGAGTTTTTTGCATCTGTTTTTGAGCCCTCTGATAGTCCAGCAATTGTAAAGATCAGCGAACCTACTGCTTCTATAACTTTAAGTACAATCACAGTCCTTGATATAAAAAATCAAATTACAGCCTTAGATGTAAATAAGGGTGCTGGACCGGACGGTTTACCTCCACTGTTTTTTAAATCTTGTGTTGACTCTATTTCGTATCCTTTGTTTATAATATTTAATAAATCAATATTAAATGGCATGTTTCCCTCTACTTGGAAACAAGCCCAAATTGTCCCAGTTTTTAAATCAGGCAATAAAAATATGGTAAACAATTACCGCCCGATTTCGATATTATCAGTTCCTGGTAAACTGTTGGAGGCGATAATTTGTAAGGAATTGTTTTTTAAGACAAAACATTTAATTAGTGAACAACAACATGGCTTCTTCAAAGGCCGTTCTGTGGCTACAAACTTAATATCATTAGTTCAGAATGTTCTTGATTCAATGTCTAATAGATATCAAGTTGACGCTGTGTATACCGATTTCTCGAAAGCATTTGATAAAGTTCATCATAATACCCTCTTCACTAAATTGCAGAATATCGGTATACACGGCAATTTACTGAGATGGATAACATCATATGTACTCAATAGATCACAATGTGTTAAGATTAATAATTGCTCATCCTCGTTTGTTGATGTCACGTCTGGTGTCCCTCAGGGTTCACACCTAGGACCATTACTTTTTTCCTTATTTATATATGATATTGAACATTGTTTTTTGTATTCTAAATTTTGTCTATATGCAGATGATTTAAAGATGTATAGTGAAATTTCTAGTGTTGCTGATTGTGTGAACTTTCAGAGCGATCTTTCACGTCTGTACAAGTATTGTGTTAATAATAAGCTTTTTTTAAATATAAATAAGTGTCACCATATTACATTTTCAAGGCTTAGTACTAATTTCAGTATTCCTTATCATATTAACAACTTAGAGCTTATAAAGGTAGATCAAATCAAAGACCTAGGTGTAATACTTGACTCAAAGTTAAATTTTGATTTGCATGTTGAGGCCATAGTCAGAAAAGCTTACCGAAATTTAGGTTTCATAATGAGAGTAACTAAGTCTTTCAATAAACCTGACTCTATTATACTATTATATAACTCTTTAGTCCGTAGTCAACTTGAATATGTCTGCATAATTTGGAACCCATCCTATGTTAAATATATAGAACGCATTGAAAAAATACAAATTAAATTCGTAAATTTGTTGAATTACAAATTTAACAGACATCTGCATTATGTTTCTTACGAGGATAGCATTAAACGGTATAATTTATTGAAGCTTACGTCTCGTAGATTTATAATGTATTTACTGTTTATTTTTAAAATTTTCAATAATGCAATTGATTGTAACTTTATAACAAACAAATTAACAATTAATATTAAGTCCCAAGTCACTCGTTCCACTCACTTATTTTACCTACACTCATGTTCTACAAATTATGCAAAAAATTCTCCGTTGTATCAATTACAAAATATTTATAATGTTTACTTTAACCATATTGATATATTTAATTTATCTTTAAGACAAGCTAGATATAATGCGATTTTAGTCTTTTCCAATTAAATAAACTTCTGTTGGCTGATATGTATAAATATTAATTATTATATAAATTTATAGCATACAGGTATATAGCTACATTGTTAATATATCCATATTTTTTGTTTTTTGTTATTACTAATTTTATATTATTACTTAAGATTAGTTAGATTTTACATTAAATGTATTTCTAATTTATTGATTTGCCGAGAGCAGTAGTCACATATTACATTAAAACGTGTAACCCTGTAATTGGAATTTATTGTTAAATTCTGTTGGGATACCTACTTTCAAATAAATAAATAAATAAAAAAATAAATAATGCACAGTGTCACCTTAGCAAGATAAACCTATATGGATGCATTTTGAGAAAAGCTCAGCACATTTTTCAAAACGGTTTTATTTAAACAACTTAACTAAACCCACTCACCACACTACACTATTCTATAAATTTCACTTGCGATCTGCGATGCGAGATGCAACACAGACACAGACGCCAGACGCAAGGCGTAAGCCGCAAACTACAACCGCGATAGAAATACAAAAGTAATGCTGATGCGATGCTCGATGCTCACATTGTTTCCGGCAGCAGTTTTTTGTCCTCCCTTCCCAATCAAAATCCTTGATGGCTGAACCCTCCCCGAATACCTGAACATACGATCGGAAGTCCACGATTGCGCGGAAAACTGGGGACAATCGAAAAAATTTACAACAGGACCGTACCTAAAATTTGTACCCAATTCAGAAATCAATATACCTACCTATTGTTACTTAATACTTATATAAAACGAAATACTTAATGGATAGATAGGTATAATTAATTATCTTCTTATTACTTCTAAAGTAATCAAGTCAAAACAAGCAATTTTTTTTGTTTTTAGTTTTGTAATTTAGCTATAATTACGGTTTTTAAACTAAATTGAAAAACCTTATTAATACCTAGGTACTTATCTACCTACCACAAATAAGTAGGTACTTGTGAGCTCGCTATGTTCCAATGGTCCAAAGGGTAGTCCGTGGGCTACGGTCCAAGTCCTAAATGATTTTATCTAGGGTCCAAGTCATCGTCGTTCACTTTTATTGATAATAATATCAAAATTGTATAGATCTTGAATAATGGTCTGTTGAGCACGATTGTTGAGATTTCGATTCCAGTATGGAAAATTTGGCTGCAGTATGAAGTATGAATTCTTTTGAGTTTGTATGTTATGTCACATCATGTGTATACAGTGTGTATTTTCAATAATAACAGTGATTATATTGAGATTACTATATTGTTTTCGCATAGGGGAACCTCTTGGTCAGATATGTTTAACTTGAACATAATTACCTATATTTCATATTGACTCCGGACCTGTTTTTGTGCTTATTTTAAAAGTCAAGGACACGAATCAGGCCACTTTTTAGAAATTAAACTTGTTTATTGTTAAGGGGTTAAGTTTAAATTTAATGATCAGGTTCAACAGTGCAAATATTTCGTGCAAATAGATTATTTCAAATTGGTTGTTCGATCCGTATCTGCGATAACGTATTTAGACATAAAATAGAACAAATTTCCTTCCGAACATGATTTCACAGTTTATTGAAGATATAGGCAAAGTCTACATATATTCTAATTATATGTAGACTTTGGTATAGGTACAGGGTTAGTTTTATTAATGTGAACCCCATCTTAATATTTTAATTATTGATAGATAGAAAAAACTTGTAAACTGGTCTTATACAATTTTTTATATAGATTCCAGTCATTCAAACACTTTTGCAGTGGCAAATTATGTATACAGGGTACACAAAAAGTATGTTTTTTTTATATGAAACACCCTGTATATTTTAATATTTTTGGATTCGGTACGTCATTCTGATAACAAATATATATACAATTTGTATAATTGGTTCCATATTTTTTGTTTCATTCTTCAAAAACTGTGGAAACTTTAAGGTAACAGAAATATATTATTATAGATTATAAAATATATTCGTATTAAAATAAATCACATAACATTTTCAACATATCCACCATTAACCTCAATGCATTTTAAACAACGTTTCATAAAGTTCGCGCGAATATTTTGAAAAAGTCCTATATTCAAATTCAGGATATTTATGTTTTCCTCAATTTTATTTTATTGTATAAATATATTATGTATACATATTTGTTATCAGAATGACGTACCGAATCAAAAAATATTAAAATATACATTGTGTTCCATATAAAAAAAACATACTTTTTTGTGTACCCTGTATACATAATTTGCCACCGCAAAAGTGTTAGAATGACTGGAATCTACATAAAAAATTGTATAAGACCAGTTTACAAGTTTTTTCTATCTGTCAATAATTAAAATATTAAGATGGGGTTCACATTAATAAAACTAGCCCTGTACCTACCTTTACTGGTTTTTCAAATTTTTTTATAAGTTTTGCATTTATATAAATAATGATTTTAAATTTGTTTTCAATTAAAACAATTTTGTATGACTTATTGAAACACCAATCTATTAATGTTATTATAAAATCTTATTAATCTTATAAAAAAATACCAAAATTTGTACCTTAGTTCTAGGTATAGGTACTAACATCAACACAGGCACATCTACTTTTAAGCACTTTTTTAAACGTTGTGGTGGCGAGAGTTCAAGTTGTTTGCTTATTCTTTGGAATAAATTTCAAGGCTCTCAGGTCGAGAGCTTTGTGCCAGATTTTCACATTAAGCGCCTGAACTATATCCATCGTAAATTTGCATACTTACTGTTGAATCAATAATGTACTGCCTACGAACTTTTTTCCTTTCTCTTGAACTGCTATTAATTAATAAATAATAAATATAGCTTTTATCTGGCTGAAAGTATGCGTATAGGTATATGACCCAGTACAACTGGACTTATGGGTTAATTACTAAGTTACAGACAACCTAAAAATGGATGCTGGCAGTGAAATTAATGCACTGCACTGCAAGTAAAATCAAATGGATTTCAGTACCATAAAGTCGAAGCAGTTCTAAGAACCGTTATTCTTCTATTCTTGAATGGCGTTGGAACCTTTGGTGTGAAGATAACACTGACAGTTTTCCACATAATACCAAAACACCATACTGCACTCGAAGCGCGTTTCTCAACCAAGTTGGCATCATCTGGAGATGGTTAAAACTGAAACTAAGTTTTAATCATCGCCATATGATCTTTTGGTGTTGTGGAAAACTACGTCAGTGTTATTCTTACATTATTTTTAATTCCAAAAACTGTGATAAATAGTAGGTACCTATACCTACCCATACCCAGCAATATACTGGATTAGTTTATCTGTCCCTTGAACTGAGCTCAGATTTATGATATTTAGAATGATAAATAATCTGTATTTGACGACTTTAATAATTTTCCAGGAAAATTGAAACAATAAAATATCCTACAATGAAATATAGATTTCTACCTAAATGATAAATGGTCTGATGTGTTATTATAATAGGAAGAAATTATACGTCTGTTTTATTTTTAAAGCTTAGCATTTAATTACCTAGGTAGGTAATTTATAGGTATAGTCATGATCATGAGGCTGACAAAACCGTTTTGAATCTGAAAATCTTGTACTCAGAAAACTAAAATTATGTGTAGCTTGGAAACTAAAAAGTAAAATGAATAATAAAATGTAGGTATACCTATACTTTTTATTCATTTTATGAAAATGTTATATCATCTGTCTAATAGTGTTATACTTAATCATATCATAATGACATGGAATAACATTTTGGTAAAGAATCGTTTGTTTTGACCAAATTTAAATCTAGGGTTTTGACAGATAGAAATGCACATTTTAGAAATTAAAACTGAAGTTTCTTTAGATAATTATATTGAAAATAATAACATTATTCGTAAAAAAAACGTCGTACAAAATAAATGCTAACGTTATTTACAATTTACATTTAAAGACGATCGATAGTTTCACTAAAACAAACTTTAAATTATAACTGATTTACAACCACTATATATAATTTGAACGACTCAACAATCTTAATAAAAAAGCTACTTTACGCTACACCAATGCATTTTTTCAAAAATACTGCCGCATTGTCTCCCATATCACAATAATAAATTAAACCACGGTCGTGCTAAGCACAACCTCTCCGAAACTGCCTAAATCGAGTTTGTACTTCATCCATATTCGAGCGTTCTACACTCATATAATCCTTAAAAAATATATCACAAGTTTCTCGCCACAATTCTAAAACAAATTGTCGCGATTGTCGTACAATTAAAAGTTGATCGAACACCCTTCCTATGGATGTATAAACGGGCAGTTGTCCCTATTCCTGCAGTAACCGTGGTTCTGGACATTCTTGCATAGTCTGCCGCCTCTGTGGCCGCCCCCGCCTCGTTTCCAATTTCCGGGACCTCCCATACGCACCCACGTGCCACTGTTACCACCCCCTCCCCGGCGAAAGCCCCTGTTGCCCTGCCGGTGGTTGTTGAAATTGTTGGGAGGGAACATGTTCATGTTGTTGTTGGGTAAGTTGTTTTGGTTGAACATTGGGAATTCCGGTGCTGGAGCGAACCCGTCGTGCACAGGTCCTGGAGGGAACATGTTTTGGTTCATCGGCACTTGATTCATCATCTCGTTGGGTGGGACCATGTTAGCGGGCCCCATAATGTTCCCGTTGGGCATCATGTTGGGTGGAATGAAGTTTCCGGGTACCATTGGGCCTGGATTAACCACAGGTCCAGGTTGGCCGGGGAAACGTGGTGGTAGTCCTTGAAAATGAGGAGGTGGCATGTTGTTGAAGGGGTGGTTGAAGGGACCTGGTACGGTGGGGAAAATATGTGGCGGAATTGGGGGTTCCACGTGGGGGGGAGATCCCTTTGGTTCAGGCCAAGGTGTATTCCTCAAATCGATCTCTTGGGTGTCAGGGTCTTCCAAAGGAATAACGATTGGATCACTCATTTGATGATTCTCCGGAATGGGTTCTTCTGGTGAATCCGGAACGCGCCTCTTGTCGAAATAAAACGCTTGAAGCACACTTTTTTCGCGCGCGAACTGAATGTCTTTTTCTAAACTCTTATGGCCGGGTACTGCGAGAGGTTCCGCTTGATCTATGATGTAGGGAAGCCTCCAAGGTATCTGAGCTTCCATGGTATCTTCATTCACAAGCTTCCTAGAAAGCTGTAAGGCTTCCCTCTCACTAGTCATCTCCATCTTCGCCATATCGCCAAAGGTCTTCGTGACATTCACTCTTTCCGTCTCGTCCAGTTCGAAGTAGCGTATTTCCACCAAATCAGCTTCGTTCTTCCAGGATATAGTCCTCTTTGGACCTTTCTTCTTCGCATACAGCAAAACACCTTTCAATCCGCCTTCCAATTTTACTTTCTTGGGTTCGCAAGGTTCCTCGCCGTTGGTATCGTCTGTAGGGGTCATTGGACTACGTAGTATCTCTTTAGATTCCTCTCCAACATCATGTTTAGTTTCTGAATTATTTTCTACTGCATTATCCTTGTTGTCTTTGTCTGGGTTCTCCGCATTGTCACCGTTCTCTTCAGTCTTCAGGGTGTCTTGGTAGAAATTGATAGGCGCGATGTTCTTCAAACCCAAAGATGGACTGCTTGCAGAGGTTTGCGTTGGCGACGTTGGAGTCTGGGGCTGTTCCCTAGCTGGGGAAGATGAAGGGGATGCTTGTGACTCCTTGGTGATGCTGGCCCTTCGTTTGCGCTTCTTGGGTTCCTTCTTGGCGGTGGCTGACGCAGTTAGAGCGTCCATGAAGAGGTCGCTTTCTTGTAGTACGGCCGCTATAACAAAAATTAAGCTATTAGTTGACTGTTCCCTCTTGCATTGGATACATTTTTATACTTTTCAGTTGTACTTTTTTCAATCACGTTCACTAAAAATTGTACATCTAACATTTACTTGATGTAATTCATATGAGTTCAATGTTAAATTATTTTTATGTTAGGTACGTACACAACTGAAAAGTACAAATTAAAAAAGTTATAGAAATGTTAAAACGACAGGGTCTTAAAACAGATATGTACTTATTTTTTTATCAGTTCCACCAAAAAATTCACTTATCTTTTTGTACACGTGCACAAAATAGTACGTAATTCTATAAATCATTAATAAGAGGTATTAAAGGGTTATCATATGTTATGATGTGCTATACAATAATTTTGGTTTTTTCTAAATATTGGATATTCTTCGTTACATTCATAACTTAGCATTAGCCATTCACAGTTTATGTGATGGAAATTTTGAGTTTTAGAAAAATATATTTTAATATGCGACTATGTTAACTAAAAATAATACCTGTAGAGTTGGCCGACCGTCATGTACAAAAAACGTACAATGCAAACGTGTCAATTTTGCTGTATTCTTATAGTTTGGCCATGTGCCATTCTTAAAAAAAACAGGAATAAGGTATATTTAAGCTTTTCATGTAAACATCTTCGGCAAGACACATTCATTAGAATTAAAATGTATCTTCCAAATGTATGGAGCATTAAAAATACATTTTGTAACTGACGTGCTATAGTTCTTACTAAAAAATACAATTAATAAATTATTTAAAAAATATGTTTGATATTATTTATCAAACCAATAATTATTAATCAGGTGACTTTGGATATGTTTGTGTGATTCTTAAATATTTAAAAATGTTTTTAAAAAACTGTCTGAGTTCATTTAAATATCAAATCCATATAAAAAATAGAGATTCCTAGGTAAATATATTTTTTCGGTGCTACAATGCTTACATGAAAAGCTAATTTTCTAAATATAATCCACTAGCAACCATATTTTATCAAATTTAATAATATGATGTTTTCTTTAGAATACGCCAAAATGGATTTATAGTGTCATGATTTCTTGAAAGCAATATTTTTTCAATAAAATCCGTACCAAGCACCGGCAGTGTAGTGGAACTCGCATACGCTAAACGATGATTTGGAGTATTTTTTCTGGATATACCATGGATACAATTTCCCACGATGAGCAAGCTTTTATGGCACATTGTAGGGTCTTCTATTTATTTTAGTAATAAACGCTGATGTTTCAAATTAAGTAATTTGAGAAGGAACCATAAATCGGAATGTGAAAAAAGTCGAAGGGGATTTTACATTCTAAAGTCTCCTTTTCTTTGCATATTAATATATTAACTGAAATTATTTTCAATAAAAATTTAAATTTTATGTACAGAAAGTGATATAAAATTCGTAACGTAAGAAATTAACAACAATAATCATAGAAATCAAAACAAACTGATAAAAAATTAAATTAAAAATAGAAAAGCTACAAAATAAATTATCCACATATATAAATAAGGATATATCCACATACCAATATAGGTATTTTATTATAGATCTAAATTTCATTTTCAACGGCAAATTCCTTGAAAATTATTGTTGGATGAATGTTTAAAATAGACCAAAATGTCTCTATTACCAAGCCAATATACATGCAGTATGTTTCAAATTGGATGGTTTGAAATAACTTTGGTATCTTGAAAACCATTAAGAGATTGGTTAAATTGAGGCAAAGTTGCGTAATTTGGTGACCAAAAATATGGCTTAAATAAATGATGAGTTTTTGAAATATGTGAAAAAAATCGAAATTTTGAAAATTTGTTTTTGTAAAATTTCAGGCTTGCTGAAGAGCTATTGAAATAAAAAGGCCACTTTCCCATAGTAATTTTTTATGCTCTATCAAATGGCGTAAAAGTTTTTAAAAGTAACGTTTCGTTTCTTTAGAACCATCAACCCATTTTTTCTAATACGGACCCATTAATTTTTTTTACGTCACTAGACAGTATTTGTCCTTGCGTGTTCAATGATGCATCATAATATGCTATAGTTTGATCACGTTTCGAACGTTGATATAGTCATCATCAAACTCATATGATTTTGATGATGACTATCCACGTTCGAAACGTATCTGCATCTGTCTGTATCTATTAACAAAAGGATAACGAAAAAGAAACAAATCATTAACAGTAAATAACAATTAATTAACAAAAATGAAGAACAATTAACAAAATAACAATACTTATTAATGGAGCCTTATTAGAAAAAATGAAGTTGATGATGGTTCTGAAGACGAAACGTTACTTTAAAAAAAAGTGCTTGCGCCATTCAATAGAGCGAAAAAAGATGCTATGTGCTATGAAAAAAGTGCCCTTAACAAATTTGGAAATTTTACAAAAACGAATTTTCAAAATTTAGATTTTTTTCAAATATCTCAAAAACTAATGTTTGCCCAGATTTTTTTAGGCATATTACTGGTTACCAAATTACGCAACTTTGCCCCAATTTTGAAACACTCTGTATATATCAGGTAACTGAACAAAATCAAAATTAAAATGTCTTTGTAATAGAAATGTTGAAAATAAGCAAAAGATTGATTAATACTGGTGTCGAATAGATACACATGAAAAAATTTAGAGATGCACTCGAGTGTTCAAAAAAGTAAGATGTGTGGCATGTGCCAAGGCTAACACCGCTAAACTTCAGATAATCAATCGATCAGATAATAATTGCATGAATAAGTCACTCAACTAATTGAACCCATAGGTATTCATAAATGGCGTGCTATTTCTTATCAGAAATATCTGTTTTGATTGATCCATCGTAACCACCTAATTATCATATCCCAGATTGCTAGCTATTTGATTAGAGAATTTTTTACACTCTTATGCTAAAAAAAAATGAGTTAGAAACAATTAACTACCTTCTGCGTAGTACTTAATAAGTAACAGATAAGATAATACCAAAGTCTATATATATTCTAATATAATACTATGGTATAGCACAGTAGGAACTTTTGGCTCCTCAAAATAAAATTATTATCGAAGCAGAGCTATTACAATGCCGCACTTATTTAATTTGGTATACGCTAGATCTGGGTTACGTAACACAAACACGGATTTAGTATGTTATTTAGTGCACGTAGTATTAACTAAAAATAGAAATAATTTTGAAAAAATCTGCGGCGTGCTGTACGAAAATAGACAGATAAATACAAAAGTATAGTTATATACACGGTGTCTGGTGTATAAATGTTACACTTTGGATTATATATGTAAAATTTAAATGGAGTTAAATATTTTCATTACGTCTATAGGTACATTTCAGAGTTAAAAAAATACAACTACAGTTCTTATTTCCACCTGTATAAACTAAAAAAATGTTACCTATTATCTGACCTGTAGTATGTTTAATAATCATATTTTTAAATAGTTTTGCATTTTTTGGTGAAATCACGAAAATGATATGGGATGTTCATGGGCCTCAAAAAATATTAAAAAATGTTTTCAAAATATTCTTAAAACGATGTTAAGAACTAAATATTTCCTATTCCAAAAATCTAAGAACATATTCGGTGGAAGAAGAATAAGGTTCTTCCCGGTATCTTTTCTACTTTTTCTACAATTTCAGTGTGGATATTGCTATTAAATTATTTATAAAAATAAATAATAAGTATAAATTGAGCAAAAAACCATACTATTCTAGTAATTTGATAAATAAAAAAATAGCTTGATATACTAACAGCAAACTAATTAGTTAGGCATAAGAAATGTCTATTGTAGACTAACTCAGCTCATTCTATTTTTGAAAGGAATTAAATATCTGACCCCACGTAAAAATAGGACCTAACTCGAGCGTGTAAGCCAGATAAATACGACAAATAACCGATGGTTAACCAATTTTGATAACGTGATCTGTATTAAGAAGCTTACAGTTTTGTATTTAATTAAATGTTAAAATCTATTCACAAAATTCAACGTATTTGACTGATAAATGATTATGAGTTTATGAGTATATCATAAACAGGTATTAAAGATTACTTAGCACAACTTTCTTTATCCCTCGTATATTTAAAAAAAATTGTATTCTTACAAATGTTGAAAAGTACCAAGGCTACTTATTAATTTGATAAAAATTTAAATAATAATGGTATGTAGGCATTCTACAGTTTAGTTTAAATTTAAAATCAGCATTTTAAGTAGTTTTAAAAAAGATTGGGTCAGTGGCGTACGTTTGTAGGTCTTCAAAAGTCGCTTCTAATATTTTATTGGCAATTTAAAATATATAAATATAAATGGTAAAATTTTCCCAATTTATTGATTCCGCAATTAAAGTATGAAGCCTGAATCTTTATAGGTATCTCAATTTTTAACAGTATTACAAACACAAACATATGTTGTAACGTATTTCCTTAAATATTTTTATAGCCCATACCGCTGGTTTTCAAAGTAATAAGTATGTCTGGTAGTAATTTGATACGAACCAAATTCAGTTTCAATTTTAAATGTACCAAATAAAAAAATAAATAAAAGCTTAGAGAAAACATATATTATACTATACTTGAGCCACCCTGTATATCAGTAGCGAAATAGTTATATAAAGGAGCTTCTAACTTAAACTTGCAGAAGTGATTTCTAAAATATAATTTAATTAAAATGCTAATACAAATGGCCAAAACCGCAGATTAACTCTCTCTACAAAAATTTGTTTATATTGTCAACCGATAACGCTTGGTCAATTGTTCCTTTTTTGTTATTGTTACGTAAGCTGAATTTTCTAGATTAGTAAATGTTTTCAGACAGTGCAGTGCAAAGAAAATACAGCAGGTAAAATCGTTGCCAATTCTGGTGCCTTTCGAATATACAGAGTGGTGAATGTTTATGGACGTTTTATGTGAAACACATATTTTCTGTCTCAATTTTTAATTTAAAGAGTAGAATCACCCGCGGTGCAACCAACTGTATATTTTTAATACTAATATTTCTTCTTGACAAATGAAAAACTTCAATTTGAATTTAGAAAAACTAGTTTTGTTAGAATTTATTATTTTGTACAGCAGAGGTAAATTTAATTCAAACTTTCACACGGACACCCTGTATTTGTTTTTTATTTGCTATTTTACTTATTCGTTAAACATTTCACCCATTTCATCTTTAAAAGAAACACCCTGTATATATTTAATAGCATTTTATTACTTAATGAAAATCTAGTCAAACTTATGTGAGCTAGAAAATTATTCAGAATACGGTTCTGTTAAATACACAGGGTGTTCAAAACGATTTAAAAAACATGATCACCGAACGTCACGGAACTTTAGAAGGAAGCCTTCGTAAAATACATGGACGTTTTTAAATAAAATTTTTGATGTTTTCAATTTTATTAGACAAAAATTTCTCAAAATTCAATGTTGGTTTTTACTCCTCTCCAATATAACTTTTCATACTATGAACACATTAAAACCATGTTTACTTGTCATATTTAGTTCCCACCAACATATTAAAATTTGAAAGACAACAAAAAGTGTATACAGGGTGTACCGATATAATAAAAAACATTAGAGATTAAATAAATGTGTTTAAAAAGAAAACTGACAGCCTGCAATGTGTCTTGTGGTAGGGGCCGTATATTCGTAGTTATCTAATCAAATATTTTTAATGAAAAGGGCAAAGCGGAAGGCGAAAAGCAATTGTTGAATAACGTAGCGGAGATAGTGAATTTATTTCAAGTGGGCTTTAGAAGCAAGGAAAATATTTATGAAATATTGAAGTAATAAACTCGAATAAAAAATGTGATATACGAAGCTTTAGATTAATAAAGAAGTGTTGGACCGTAGACTGGAAGAATATACCATTTAGAATAAAGTTCAGAGGAGGAGGGGGTACGCCTCTCCATCTACGCCACTGTTGGAAGGGATGACTGAAAACCCCACTATCAATTTATTTAATGGACGTGTCGCGGTGATTTTAACGGAACATCCCAAATTTGTCAGTACCAGTAAACCAATTTAGAAACGTAATTCAAATTTTGGTTTCGGCGATAGGACTTCACATGCTATCGACCGAAAATAATATCTTATTATTTCCGCTTCTACCGGAAGAAGTCATATTTTCTTTATCAAACACTCTAAAAGTTCCATTAAGTAGATTTCCTTGCATTTTCTCACGAATACAACGATATAGAATTCGACGAGTCTATATCTAATAGTAATCCAGATATAATTGCTAAAATTTACAGTGTCTTCAATTTAAAATGAGAAAATGTCTTCTTCCGGTTAAAATGTAGATAATAGAATATGGGTTATTATTTTTAATCTATACATTAATTACGTATATAAATTAATTTCAGAGTCACGTCGGTCAACTAGTCTTATACAGGATGCTTCAAATTCAATGCAATACATGGGGATCTCGAAAACGGTAAGAGATACGAAGTCGGTTAAATGGAGGCAAAGTTGCGTATTCAGGGGGGCAACATAATGGTGAAAAGAGATCAAGGCTAACTTGATTAGTTTTCAAAATATTTTGAAAAAACAGAAAATTTCGATTTTCGTTTTTGTTTTTTTGCGGGCCTATTTGATGAGGTATTCAAAAATAAAGAGCACTTTTCTGTAGCAACTTTTTGCCCTTTTTCGAATGGTGTTAGTGAATTTTCCGAAAAACGTTTCGTTTCCTGGAAACCAACATCAACTTAATTTTTTTAAATACGGACCTGGATTTTTTTTCTATTTTTTTGAAGCATTATTGAAACTTGATAGAATGCCACCATAAAAGGAACCAGATTTAAACGTTTTGTCTAAGAAAAATTCATTATTAATAATTTCCCATGGTCCTCTTAGATTTAGTTTTATCTAGGCAAACGTTTCTATGACAAACACATTTCAATGTTGTGTCAAGCACTATCGGTACTTAAAAATGGCTTTCAGCAATCTAGAATTTTTTAATTTTATTTAAATTTCCTCATAATTCAGAAATTGTGCGCAACTACTTAAATGAAACATTTCCAAACAGATGGATTGGAAATCATGGTGCTATAGAATGGCCAGCAAGAGCTCCTAATTTATCCCCATTAGATTATTTCTTATGGGGACGAACTAAAAATGTTTTATATAAGAACCAATATAATAATATTGAGGATTTGAGAAATGTCAGTATTCGTGTTCTGAATGCAATATCTGGAAGGAAAATCGAAAGATCTATTCAAAACTAAAAAAGACGAATACGCCTCTCCATGAATAATGATGGAGGATTATTTCAACATCTGCTTTAGGGTTTTTATAGTTTTAACATATTTTGATGTTTTATTCATTGTATATTCAATTACATCAAAGTTTATAGTTGTTAATTCGTTATTTTATTATTAGCTTTTGTTTATTTATCGGAAATAAAAATGAAACCTCAAAAATATTATTAAATATCTAGAATTAACAAAAGTCGAAACAAAAATACCAATGATGGATTTTTCTTCGACAAAACGTTTAAATCTGGTTTCTTTTATGGTGGCATTCTATCAAGTTACAAAAATGATTCCAAAAAAATTGCAGGTCCGTATTTAAAAAAATTATTTTATTAAATAATATTTATATTTGTGCTCTTTATTTTTGAATACCTCATCAAATAGGCCCGCAAAAAACAAAAAGGAAAATCGAAATTTTCGGTTTTTTCAAAATATTTCGAAAACTAATCAAGTTAGCCTTGATCTCTTTTCATCATTATGTTGCCCCCCCTGAATACGCAACTTGCCTCCATTTAACCGACTTCGTATCTCTTACCGTTTCCGAGATCCCCATGTATTGCATCGAATTTTAAGCACCCGTATTTAATTATAACTTATTTCATTGTAACATGAAATTTTTTTTTCACTTTGGAGACACCTGGTATAATTCAAATTGCCATACTATTCTAGTTTTTCTCGAAAATTTGGAAAAATATCCAGTTCGGACATGTCTCAAATGTGTAAGTTTGAGGTGGAATAAGTACCACGCCCGTTTTCTACAGGGCGATATAAATCGGGGAGCAAGAAATAGCACCTTTCAAGAACGACATAGTTAATTGAAAACTTTACATCAAAGTTTATAGTTGTTAATTCGTTATTTTATTATTAGCTTTTGTTTATTTATCGGAAATAAAAATGAAACCTCAAAAATATTATTAAATATCTAGAATTAACAAAAGTCGAAACAAAAATACCAATGATGGATTTTTCTTCGACAAAACGTTTAAATCTGGTTTCTTTTATGGTGGCATTCTATCAAGTTACAAAAATGATTCCAAAAAAATTGCAGGTCCGTATTTAAAAAAATTATTTTATTAAATAATATTTATATTTGTGCTCTTTATTTTTGAATACCTCATCAAATAGGCCCGCAAAAAACAAAAAGGAAAATCGAAATTTTCGGTTTTTTCAAAATATTTCGAAAACTAATCAAGTTAGCCTTGATCTCTTTTCATCATTATGTTGCCCCCCCTGAATACGCAACTTGCCTCCATTTAACCGACTTCGTATCTCTTACCGTTTCCGAGATCCCCATGTATTGCATCGAATTTTAAGCACCCGTATTTAATTATAACTTATTTCATTGTAACATGAAATTTTTTTTTCACTTTGGAGACACCTGGTATAATTCAAATTGCCATACTATTCTAGTTTTTCTCGAAAATTTGGAAAAATATCCAGTTCGGACATGTCTCAAATGTGTAAGTTTGAGGTGGAATAAGTACCACGCCCGTTTTCTACAGGGCGATATAAATCGGGGAGCAAGAAATAGCACCTTTCAAGAACGACATAGTTAATTGAAAACTTTCATTTTCAATATATCTACTGTTCTAAACTAAGTCTCATCATATAGGCATACTATTATTGTTAGAAAACTTTAAAAATTTAGTTCTAAATGGTTTCAAATTTTGTGTCCCTAATTATCGAGCACACTGTACATATTTTCCATAAAAACTGATTTTTATAGGACCTGAATCGAAATCTTTTTCAATGCTCTTGAAACAGTTTCAAATAAAAAAGTCCTAGTTCATCCTAAAAAAGGCCATATTTGGCAACAATGTAATTGCAAGTGCCTGCAATTTTGCCTCAAATATATCAAAATTGCCTAGTTTGTACCAATATTTCATTTACAAATTGGCTACACGGTTTCCTAAATATTGCAATTTATATTTTTTATATTATTTATATATATTTTAATATATTTATATTTTCATTCACCCTGTATATAGGACTTCAATTATAAAACGTAAAACTCTATTGTAATTTTTGTCATGCCCCCCTCCCTCCTCAACATTGTCACGCAAGTTAGGTGCTATACAGGGGTTCAAAATTATTTCTAATTTTCAGGTTAATAATACAAGATATTTATGTACACGAAATCTTTTAATTGCCTTTGGAATAACAGAAATAAACTATTGAAGAATACGCGTAATTTTGCACACGAGTAACATCATTTTTCTTGAAGAGGCCGTACTACAATGGGGTGCATTTATATTCATGCGGCCGATCGAATTGACGTAAGAACTATATTCCAGCTAGGTGTGCATTTGGTACAATAGATATGTATTTCAGAAAGTACTTATTTTTCGAAAACGATTTGTTTTTCGCTCTCACTTTGCTGTGGACTGAAAGGATTTTGTAGTCCAATAGTACAAGAATAAACGATACATACTTAACACGCAACAACCTGTATATCAAGTTTAAAATAATTTCAGTAAAAACGTAGATATTGCCACATATTAAATCATTGTTTTGCGCGTAACTTTGTGCAAGTTACATTTCAGTTTGTTATTAAGTGAAATACTTATGGCTTTATTTTTCAATTATTACAAATATTCTGTATTTTCTATATTCATTTATTAGATAATTAGCACTAATTATTTACTATCTAATTCAACTAGGCAGTCCCCCATAATGATAAGCAATAAAATTTCCAAACTTATCGTACTTGAATGACGTATTGTTACAAAACAAACGACGCAATACACTATCAATTTCGGAAACAATACGGGTGATTCATACGTATCCGATCGTGATTGGTCGAAGCGGAAATATTAAATTCTTATTGGTCTGCAATACACCGCGCGAAATTTGCATATAGAAATACTTCCCCTTCCTAGACTGAACTCTTAAGCACTACAAATTGTGGTTTAGTCTTCGCCGGTTCATAGTGGACAGTTATCCCTGCGTGTTTTGATTTACTCTATAGCTACCCTATATTTTGTAATATGTACCTAGCAATTTTTCCCCCTAGGATGTCAATTTAGAACTTTTGTATTTTGAACTAGGTACCCCAATGTACTACTTGAATTTATAGATTCAGGATGCCTTTATCTGATGACAGGTCTTTAAAATATTAAGAATCTTGGTCTTACTTTTTGCCATTTTAAAGCCATAATTCCAGGACTACTCTAAATTTATATCTTTTGTTTGCCTGGCCTGTTAGTATTTCTCTTTTGTTATAACTTAATTTCTAGTAATTATTCGATTGTACCATTTTCTGGTATAATGCCATGCACGTAGAATTTAATATCTCCATTTCTGTACACTGGTTTTAACCATAGGATGGTAAAATCTTCTGGAGCTGTATCCAGTTCACATCCCATACACAAGTATGACAGAACCTTGAAGAGGTAACATCTAGGCAAGCTTTTCATGCCCACCTTGTAAAGTAGGTCAATTGTCTTTTAGCCCAGATCCACTTACATCACTCGTCTGGTCAGTGCATTCATATTACTTCACAATTTATATTTAGCTTTCTGTACTTTTTGTCAATTTTCTCTTATGAAATTATAATTATAGAAGGAGAGGACCTGTCCCATATACCTTATTATTCAAAACGTTTTTTATTGATCTTTTAATAAGAAGAAATACAGTCAAAGTTACATGGATAACTTACCATATGGGGACCTATCGCAAAGTTATTTTAAAAGTAATAAAAATAAATCTTTACAAACGTAACATAGACACGATTGCACTCCGCAGCAGCCTCTTGAATAGCTCGTCGCGCATTGTCAAATCACTGTTCACTTGCCTACTACTGTCTATTTATGCCTTTACAATGCACAAAGTACATAAACTGGGTGGTTAAAACTAGACAACAATGCAGGTATGTTGAAAAATACACACCCGGCCAAAAGTGACTGCTCTAAACGACCCCAACAAAAAGCGTGTGTATTTTTAAACATGCGCAAACTGTAATGAAAAAGTAACAAGTTAATTAAAAAAAAAAATAAAAAAATAAGTACGAGTACGGAAAGTGAGGTGGAACTGTTTGTTGGACCCCGCCGTTTCCTGTAAGGACAGTCAGCAAAGAAGAAAAACAGTCCCCTGCCAAGAGTGGGTGGCTGATAACTTTCTCCCGCTTCCCGTCGAATACCTGAAAAATAAAATGACCATGATTAGTATGTAATCGAACAACTTACGTTTGGGTTTAGGTGGGATGAGTTTTATAGCACCGGGTCTCTCGGGAATATCTATCTTGTCAATCTTCAGTTTCTTTTCTGGTGGTAAGATGGGGTCACGGTGTTCCCTAGGGGGCGAAGGCCTCTTTGTTGGAATTGTCGGCAGCTGCACCGAAGGAGTAGGTTTCTTCACTGGCCTGGGAGGCGCGGGCTTGATCTCTTCCTCTAGTCCTGTGGAGCGCATTTTCGAATTGAAGACTTTAACCGTTTTCGGTCGTTCTTCGCTATCTTTTCTGATGCCAACAGAGAAGGTCTTCTTCTTTAAATCTTTGCTATCTTTCGCTTCCTTTGGCTTCTCCTCTGATGCCGAGCTAACCGATTTTTTGGGAATCCTGCCTAGTTTCTCTATGGACTGTGGCTTGATCTTGGCCAGCGTGTCTTTGTCTTTCTCCATCTGCTTTTCTTTATCTTTCTCAGAGTATTTCTCTCTATCTTTGTCAGAATTTCTGTCCTTCTCTTTATCCTTATCTTTTGAATCCCTCCTATCTTTGCTGTTCTTACTAGAACTCTTGCCGTCACTCTTAACTGACGAGCCGCTTTTGTGCTTCTCTTTCTCCTTATCGCGATCTTTCTTGTCCTTATCTCGACTGCTAGAACTGCTACTCTTGCTCCTATTCGAACTACCACTTTTCGATGAACTACTGCTCGATTTCTTTCTATCCTTATCCCTATCTTTGTCCCTGCTACTACTACTTGATTTAGAACTACTCTTAGAGAGTACTCTACTCTTGCTCTTCTCCTTATCATCATTTTTCTTTTCTTCCTGTTTTATTTTCTCCATCTCTTCCGTTTTTGTTCCCTCCTTGGCATCCCCTTCACCTTCATCCTCTGGCGAGTCATCAGCTGCTGACAATTTACGAATAACTAATTTACCATCTCTAACAGTAGGTTTGTAGAATGTACCTGTATTTATGGCCTCGGAATTATCATTTACTTTTGGTTCTTCAGCAATATTTTCCTTGTCTTCGGTAGCTTGCTCGCTGACCTGTGGCTGCTTTTCCGGTTCCGGTTCAGAGGCAGCCACCTTTGCTTGCGACAGTTGAGCGGCCTGTGCCCTTTGCTGCTGAATAGCAGCAGCGCTGGAGCCCTTTACGATGGCCAGCCATTGCTGTACCAGTTGGGTGGACAATTTGGCAACACCTGCAATGAAAGGGGGTTCTTGCAGTCTCATTTTTTAAAGACCCAGGGTTCGTAGCATACAGAAAATAAATCAATATACTAGGTTAACACGATAATATAAAATATACTTATTACTTCAATCGATGAACTTTGGACACCAAAATTTTACATTATTTAGGAAAATGTATTCAAGACATTTTCATTTTCAGCAAAAAACTGACATTTATGAGTTAAAACAGCCAAATACCAACAATATACCTACATTTATTAATGTACGTAATATGAGTAAAAAAAACTATTGCTTCTTAAAAAAAAAATTGAAGGCAAAAGGCAGATTCTTGTATATAATAAATATATACTTATTTGTGGGTAAAATATATATTTAGTAATACCACAAATTCAAGTCTAAAATATAAACAAATTCATAAGTTGTTCCTTATTCTTTATTTTGAATACTTCTAGTCTTCTGTTTTTATTATTTTACAGCTGGCATAATCCCAAAAGAAAATATTATGAATTTCATGTTTCTATGTCCATAAGTACATTTATGTTTTTATAGCCACATTTGATCGGAGATCTACACATATGTTACTTCACAGTAATATTAACACCGTCTGCATGAAATATATTATATTTTCTACATTTTTTGCCCATTCCATAAGTTATTCAAAGAAAAATAGTTTTTACAATCAACAACAAAAATATATATCGAGTAGTTCACATGTTTTCACTAAAATAATTTACCAACTAATTAAAGTTTTGACATTATGATGATCAAAAAATAAATAAAATATTTGATAAAGACAATATATAGACATTTTTACATATTATCCAAGTTCTCTCTAGGTATTTTAAAGTACATGGAATAATACAAATTTATAAATAATTTCTCAATGTGAAATGAGAAATATTCATCACATATGTCAAAATTAAAGTTATATAAGATTTCAATCTTAAGTCTCTAGCATATTGATTTATTTAGTACAAACATGCAAGAAAAATATACATAAATATACATATAAGAAAATTAAAAAAATCCTACCTTCCAGTTCCTCCCTCCTTGATAAACTTTTAATTAGCTTCGGAAGAATATTCAGCTTCAAACGTTCTACATCTACAGGAGTTATCAAAAGGAGTCCCAATATTTCTCTGACAAGGTCCCAGTTTGCAGTCTGTACTGCATCCTGCAACCAGGTCTGGATCAAAGTCCAGCCTCCTTCAGCCATGAACATATCCACTAGTTCAGTATCTGTACTTTTTAATATTAACACGTACACGCATTTGCTAACTAATTTCTTGGAAAATTTGGTCATTAAACTGTAATGAAAGGATGTAATAAGTAGGTCGCAAAATAAATCAATGTAAGTTGTCAAGTTTATTGATGAAATAAAAGAATATCTTACTTTACTAGGCGTGGCACCTCATCTCTTGATAATATGCCCCCCTCCGGAGTTAATAGCACCGAAAGGCACTTTAATAATTGCAAAGGATCTATGCGCGGCTATAAAAACAAAGATAATAAATTAAATCACCCACTAAATATAGCTCTGGAATGTGGATGACGTCACCAAAATGGCCGCCTTCAAAATTTACAAATTAGGAAATGCGTAGTTTTGAAACTCAGTATCATAATCAATAAAATAATACATTTATATTAGATTAGCATTACCGTTGTTTTGCAAACTATATAAATTGTAATTATAAAGTAATAATTAATCTATGAAAACAACAGGTTATATTAAATGCTTTATTAAATTACAGATATATCTAATAAGTGGCACCTTACCATTTCAAAATCCTACTATATTGTAGCACAGAATAAATATTGTCACTATTATTTGATAAAAGTCTATATGGAAATATAAAATTCCAGTCAATACATTTAAAATCGACCATAAATTATACCATATGGTGATACAACGCCTAGACCTCCATTACGTTGGAACATACAATAAAAACGTATTTTACAAACGCCATTGGTTTAGTTGAAATTTAACGTTTCTATTACTTAATATACATAAACGCAGAAATCTGTCAATGATTTATACAGAATTACGCAAAATTATCAATTATTTTTACTAAATTTAACACGATACGCAAAACGTCTTTCTTCTACCAGTTCTAGACGGAAATGAATCAATAAACTTGCTAGAAATGACGAGAACAAAAGGCAAACAGGAAGTACGTGGTCCTTGAAGCATGCGCTGCAGATAGAATTTATGCCTTAAATAATATAAATTACAAATATAAGCTCAAAGCAGTAGTTATAAAGAAAGTATAATTTCTGTTTTGTTTTTCCAAAGGTTTGGAGAATATACGTAAAATATGTAATGCGTAAATAAGTAAGTCATAGTTTTTTACCTGAGATAGTGTCAAAATAAAACATAATAAAATTAACTTTCTCAACTAAGTATTAGTGATATTTTCTACTTATGAAAATAACATTGGTACTCCTGATTTACAGCAAAACTATATACTCTGCTAATAAAATAACGATTGATGAGTAGTTCTTTGTTTAACCACAGAACTCTAATATTTTACTACAGTTAAATTTTCTATGCAATTTATCTCTGTGATGTTTATTTTCGTTTGCAATGGATTTTTTGAGGTTAGTTTTACAAGATAAGATATTCTGTGGTTTTACATAGAATCACATTATTCACATTTCTTTTTCTGTTTTGTGATCAAATTTTCCAGAATGTTATCGGTGTCGCTGTCGCTAATTAAAAATACGTTGACGAAGCCATTGTGGTCAAGACACTCAAGACAGTTATTAACGACTGCCATATTAAACAGTGAAGTAAGTAAAGATGAGCCAACACTAGAAGTTCGAGGCATTATAAAAGATCGTACCCAGCAAATACCCGTGGAAACCAGTATAAGGTATTTAAAGAGTGCTGCCTACAAACAAACTTACGAAGGCCAGCCTGTTTGGGTTCTCTATAGAAGAAATCACAAAGGTATGTTTGCACCTAGAAGAACGCGAAAAACTTGTATTCGTCAAGGGCAAATATCCACTGGTAATCCCTGCCCAATTTGTAGGGATGAATATTTGGTTTTACATGAAGAAAACACAGAATTGTTAAAGCAGTTTATTTGTCCACATACTGGTAGCATCTTGAATTATAGTAAAACTGGTATTTGCCAAAGAAAACATCAAGAGTTGTCCGTATCCATCAAACGAGCTTATGATAAAGGCTTGATAACATATGATGTTCCATTTAGAGAGTATGATTATTCCGAGTATTCTGAGAAAATATAAATAATGGAGGCAGTTTTTGTAATTGTTGGGGGAGGTATAGCAGGAGTTACTTGTACAGAAACATTAGCGTTTTTTGAACCAGAAAAATCAATTATTTTGCTCAGTGAATCATCCCTAATAAAAACAGTCACTAATCTACATTCAATTACAAAGATTCTTACTGATTTTGATATAAAGGAAGTGAGTGCTCATGAGTTCAGCGCGCAACATTCAAATGTAATGGTTGTCCATGATACCCTGATAGAAATTGACGATGAAGCACATTTTATTAAGACAAGGGATAATATGATAATAAAATATCAGTATTTGTGCCTTTGTATCGGAGCTGAGCCCAGGCTCATTCCACAAGCAAATGAGTTTCCAGAAATATTAGGTATTAGAGACACAGATTCAGTTGAAAGTTTTGTGCAAAAAGTAAAACACTCGAAAAAACTAGTAGTAATTGGCAATGGTGGTATCGCTTCTGAATTGGTATACAAAATTCAAAATGCAGAGATTCATTGGGTTATTAAAGACAGGCATATTGCTGCAACATTTGTAGACCCAGGCGCCGCAGAATTTTTTCAACCATCTTTACAAAAACGAGAAGTGTGTGAACCTCCAGTTAGCAAGAGGTTGCGATACCAAGAAGAAGAATTTAATAAATCAGGTGCCGCATTGGGTCCTGACTGGTATAAAAATTTAATAATCAGCGGAGCTTGTTCTGAAGTACCTTCTTCAGTTACGGTTCATTACCAATCTGAAGTTAGTTTTGTACAGAGATTGGAAAATTCCGAATTTCCAATAAAAGTTATTTTAACTAATGGAGAAGAAATTCAATGCAACTTGGTGATATCTGCCACAGGCGTAAGTCCAAGAAAAAACTTTGCTACAAAAAATGAGTTTATTCTGTCTGAAGATGGTGGTATTAAAGTCAATGAATATCTACAAACTAATTTGGCCAACATTTATGCTGCTGGTGATATTTGTAGCGCCGATTGGCCACTTGCAAAGCACTGGTTTCAGATGAAATTGTGGACTCAAGCAAGGCAAATGGGTGGTTATGCTGCGAAAAGTATGGTTGGGCACTTGAATAATGAAGAAGTCCTACAGGACTTTTGTTTTGAAATGTTTGCTCACTCTACTAGACTCTTTGGGCACAAAGTAATATTACTAGGCCTTTTTAATGGACAGAAACTGGGCACGAATTATGAAATTCTACTGAGGATGACTAAAGGACATGAATACATCAAATTTGTGTTAGAAAATGATAGGTTGCAAGGGGCTGTTCTTATTGGGGATACAGATTTAGAGGAAATGGCAGAAAACTTGATACTAAATCAGATTGATTTGTCTCCTTATGGTGATGATATTCTAAATCCTGATATTGACATTGAGGACTATTTTGATTAATAAGTGATCTGTTGTTTCTGTGTAACTGTTAAATACTTAGTATAAATTGAGTTTATTCAAAATTTGTCATTTAGGTATAGGTACGTTATTGTTAAATATCCACAAACATATAAATACTTCTTCAAACATATTGATTTTTATCTCCCATTATTTTTTTGTTTAAATCTGCCATAAAAATCATTAAAAATTTCATAGCTTAAACTAGGAAAGGGAGAGGGGGCTCCTACCCCTACCACAGAATTATACACCCAATAATCATAGAAAATTTTTCTCTGTGCTCCTACCTGACCAACCTAAACATCGCCAATCCCTTGTCTATGCGGGACTCGTAATGGTAATTACTGCCTAATTCTCTTATTTGTGCACTAACAATCGTAACAGTGCACCATTACGTCAATCTCACGAAAACGCAATTTTATTTTTATTGTTATACAAACTAAAATCCAAAAGAATCGACGATGTAGCGCCCAATGTTTGCCACCAATTCAGAATATCCATAATTGTTCATTCATATTTCATACTCATATGAGAATATCTATAATCTATGGTCCTTCCCATAAACTTAATAAGTATAAATCTATGGTCCTTCCTAAGTGTGAGTGGCGAGATTTGCTTTGTTTGATTAGACGAGAGACGAGACGTTTGGCTAATCGGGTCGGTGGCTCGTTTGCTTAACCCAAAAATCGTGGGTTCGAATCCCTTTTCGGCCTATTGAAATTATATTTTATGATTTCTATGATTCCGATTATTCTGCCATTTCAAACTCTCCCCAATTTTCACAGTTAGCTGATTGCTGATTGGGCAAAAATTAAACATGCAAGAAAATCAGGTGAAATTCCGGACATTGGCAACACTGAAATTAATCTTTGCAAGATAAATGATTTAAGCAAACATTTCATGATCATGGTTCATGGTAGTTAAATAATTTTCTGTGTAATGTCGTTGAGTGAGCTTATAATTTGCTCACTCAACGGTAATGTTCAATTCGGTCAAAAGTTAATTCTATGTAATGTCGTCTATTAATTTTGTAGCAGCAGCTCAACGCATGCGCGTATTGACAGACAGGTGTTTTTAAATTTTTAGAACTAATTTAAACGGTTTTTTCTCGATTCCATTTTTATTAATGTTTTTTGTTGTGATGTTATCTTAATGCCAAAAGAAGCCACATTTTGCTGCATGGTTTAGTTTTGAGTAATTTATATTTTTATAAAAATAGCCATGGCTTTATCAGCTTCTGGCACGCCAAAAAATAACTTTGCAACTCCTAGAAGGATAGGGGCTCCACGGACTCCCAGTTTGACTGAAAAGACACAAAACACTCCAAGAAGCCAATTTGCCACTCCTAAGAGCAACTATGCCACACCAAAGTCAAAAAAGCTGGAATCTTCATCGGACACCCCAGAATGTTTTAGTAATGTGACCTTAGAAACACCTATTTCGTATTCTAAAAGACGAACCAGTAAAGATAAATTTGACGAAGTAAGTAACCTCACAGTAGCAGTGAGAATTCGCCCTATGAATTCCAAAGAACTTGCTTGTATGGGAGCTACCGATATAGTCAGAGTTCGAGACAACGAACTAATAATAAGGACGCAGCCAAACAGCGGTTCTGGTATGAGCATGGATCACATCTTTCAGTATGATCACATATTTTGGTCCTGTGATGAATCTAACCCTATATATGTTACTCAAGATGATGTTTTTATGACTATAGGCAAACCACTACTTAATAGTGCTTTCCGTGGATATAACGCTTGTCTCTTTGCTTATGGTCAAACAGGTTCTGGGAAGAGTTTTAGTATGATGGGTAGAAATATGTGTGACATAGTTGACATTGATTCAGAGCAGTATTCTGGTGTAACACCTAGATTTTGTAGAGATTTATTTGAAAGAGTAGAAAACTTGGATAAAGGCTGGATAGCTACTGTTGAAGTGAGTTACTTTGAGATTTACAACGAGAAAATTCACGATTTACTTGCCAGTGGTCTAACAAACAATAGAACACCATTGAAAGTTAGGGAACATCCTGTATGGGGGCCCTATGTTGTTGACTTGAGTATACATACAGTTAAGACATACAAAGAGTTAAGAAACTGGTTAATATTAGGGAATAAAAACAGAGCTACAGCAGCTACAAGTATGAATGAGAAGTCCTCAAGGTCTCACAGCATTTTTTCTATAGAATTGAGCTTGTCGGAGGGACTTACGAATGAAGATGTCAGCAGAAGAAGTAAGGTTAGTTTAGTTGATTTGGCTGGAAGTGAGAGGCTAGGAAATTCGCATAACAGTGAGGAGAAAATAAGAGAAGGTGTGTGCATCAACAAATCGTTACTAACTTTGGGGAAAGTTATTTCCGCTTTGGCTGATCAGAAGAAAAACCAATTTGTGCCTTACAGAGATTCTGTTTTGACTTGGTTGCTTAGGGTAAGTGAACCTATTTTGGCCGCATCAACGGTAAATATCTTGGCAAATGTATAAATTTATCAAACGTATAGAAAACTTGATATAACCTGATAATTTTCTGTATACTGTATATAATTATAGAGTATGTACAGGGTATTCGCGTATATTTTGACACCTACCTACAGGGGTTATTAAGACAGTTAGAAAAAAAATTTAAATACAAAAGTTATTTGGTTTTTCACGTATTATGTTTTGGCTAGGTCGAAGAAAAATTGCATGTCGTAAATTTAAGGAAACCAATTGAACATAATATTTTTAACTGGGACACCCTGTATAATTTTATATGCTTGGAGAAACATTATTTTTCGGATTTCAAAAATATATATTTTGTTGACATTTGCACTTACAGTTTTCAAAATATTCGACAGCCAGTACCCTAGCCAGTACCATAAAAAAATACAAAAATACAAAGAACTAAAAATATTTAAGAGTAGGAACCAACAGTAATAAAAAATATTTAACGATTTTCAATGTAACCTCCTTAGTTATTTAAACATTTTCCAATATTTTCATTTTTTTATATTTTTTTATGATTTATTGTAAACATTAAATATTAGATATTTCGAAAACTGTCAGTGCAAATGTCAACAAAATATATATTATTTTTGAGATCAGAGAAAAATTTTTTTCTAAGCGTCTAAAATTATACAGGCTGTCCCATTTAAAAATATTATGTTCAATTGGTTTCCTCAAATTTACGACATGGGATTTTTTTTTTCGACCTAGCCAAAAGATAATACGTGAAAAACCAAACAACTTTTGTATTTAAACTATTTTTCTAACTTTTTTAATAGCCCCTGTAGGTAGGGGTCAAAATATAGGCGAATACCCTGTAAGCAGTATACAGTGTTTTCTTTCTTTTACAAATTATTAAGTACCATTTTATGATCATACTGACCTAAGTAATTTCGTGATAGTGACCTAAGTAATTTCAATATTGAACCCAAGTTTTGTTCACAATTATTTTATATTGTATGATTTAAAGCTATAATCAGGCTAGTAATAAGTTTGGAAGGATTAGTCCCTATAACCTTCTTGGGATAAATTAATTAAATTATTCCAAGAAGGTTTTACTACTTTAATTTATTCCAAGAAGGTTAGAGGGACTAATCCTTCCTAACTTATTACCTGCCTGATTATTCCTTTAAATCCTACAATATATATAATTGTGAATAAAACTTGGCTTCAATACTGAAATTACTTATTAGGTCACTACATACTTTAACATCAGTTTAGTAACATTAACATCATGGTAAGTTGGAACATAGCATGTTGAAATATTAATATAAGAAAATTAAAGTTCTATTTTCGTAATTACAAATATTTTTTGTATAAAACCAATTATTTTTTTTTTTTGTTTAGGAAAGTTTAGGTGGAAACTCACTTACTTCAATGTTAGCTACGATTTCCCCTGCGAGCACCCATGTAGATGAAACTCTAGCCACACTCCGATACGCCTGCCAAGCTAGATCAATAGTGAACAGAGCCAGGGTAAACGAAAGCCCACACGATCGCCTCATTCGCGAACTGAGACTGGAAGTGGAGAGACTAAGGGCACTGCGTCAAGACTACGAAAGAACATCGCTATCGTCATCATCATTGATTTTAATTAATGACAGTAATGGCGAACAATTAGACGAGTTACGAAATAAACTAACAGACACAGAAAATAAGTTACTAGAAGCCCAGAGGAAGTGGGAACAGAGATTTATGGAAACAAGAGAAACGCAATTGAAAGAACTTGCAGAAGCTGAAAAGTATAAAGCAGAACTTGAATCAAAAGTGAGAATAATGAATACCGCCAATAACGACGTTAGCTTGTCTCCATACAGAACTAACTTTTTAGAAGAACTGGAACGTGTCCTTAATAGTGATACTTCACGTGAAAGTGAAATTTTATACAATGTAAAAAATTGGTGCCATAAAAATGGACTAATATGCACGTTTACCGCAGATTCAATGATTATTACCGATGCAGTGAACAAGAAGCAAACGTTTTTGTTACTGAGCAAGTTGGATCTAGGCAATTTTGAAAATATTAGTGACTTTATAAATAGCTTGAAGTGGACGAAAGTGATAAAATCTGCTAAGAAGTTGAGTAAAGCAGACGTTTTAAGTTCAATGAACCAAATATATCAAACCTTGTCCAGTTTACAGCCTTCAGAGAATGAAAATAATTTGAGTTTGTTGTACGCTAAAGTCAATAAGTCGTTGCAAGCTTTCGAAGCAGCCTTGTTAAATAATGTGAAAAGTAATAATAGCCATAAAACGGTCACTTTTAATATGTAGATTTTGTTTCGACAAATCCAAACGTTTTTAGACGTTCATTTTGTTTAGTTATTTTTGAAGCTTAATTCCTAGTGTGATTTTCCAAAGTAGGCCGTGTAAAACAGTTGCATTCAGTTTCTATTGAAGTAGGCTCTGTAAATCAAGCTATCCAAAGCAATTGTAGTAAATTAAGTCGTCCTTTGTAATACAGTATAGGTAAGTTTATTTATAACAACCATAAAATATTTACTTTTAATATAGTATGTTTATATATTTTGTGGTAATACCAACATTTTTTACTATTTAAAATTTGAGGTTTAGTAGTTGATGTTGAAGTTGGTCAACCGATTTAATTAATTTACAACATTTGCATTCAATTTGATGTGTTAGAAGTAGACAAATGCAAATATTTATTATTGTTCATTCATGGCCTACCTGGTAAAAAATAAATTTCTTTGTTTTGTTTTATATAAATGTAAAAAGTTCCGTTTTATTCCTGTAAATTTATTTGTACAGTTTTTTCATTCCCAAAGGTTTTAGAAATATTTTTTAATCTACTTATTTTAACTTGTATTTTTTTGTCCAAAGGTGCCATACAAGACCTATATTTTATTATTGTTTTAGCTTTTTTAATACTGTGTGTATTAATATTTTAATGTATAAATTATTTTGTCAACTTTTGAATTTATATTTATTGAGGGAAATAAATGCAAGATTACAAAAAGACTAATTTTTTTCAAATTTATTTTATATCTATGAAAATTAAAATACAATTAATTAAATTATTTTATATACACGCAATAATTACAAAATAAATACAAGAAAAACACCATTACAACAAAATTCCATTCTACCTAAACGAATTTCCTTTAAAATATATCACAGATCAACGTCGTGAGAGGATTAATCTTTGAAGTCTGGGGAATCGTTACGTTTTATGTACATCTCCCCGAACTTGCTCATGTATTTCTTTATGTACTCTCTCGCTTTTGACTTGACGTTGTCTGTACACGTTAAGTCTTCTATTTTGTCGATGTGCTTCATCTCCTTCAGCATCACAAAGTGGGTCAGCTGAAAATGCCCCGCACATTATAATATACTTTTAACTAATGCAAATTCTAGTAAACTTAAGTCACAAAAACGAAAGAGATGTACACTATAGTTAGTGAATATTTACCTTTTTACCTTTACATCATCAATGTATGACATTGATCAGCGACAAAATTTAAAATGATCATAATGATACTGATTAATGTTAAAAAAGAACAAATAGGATTAATTGCTGCTTTTTGAAACTTATTAGGACGTATGTTGTCATATCTACAGACTGTGCAGTTTCAAACTTGTTCTGTTCTCGTCAGTGCGGAATAAACATAATGACAACTAGAGAGCAGCAACACCTTGGTCAACATACTATCAGTGAGACTGATGAAGACCCCACCCAATTGGAACCTGTGTTTTTGACCCAAAGTGTGATGCCTTTGCCGCTTCTTGTTTATCATGATGCTTGTTCCGTACTGATGAGAGCAGAAAAGTTCCGTCACAATCGCAGAGAGGGCAACCAGGAGATAGCGCATTCCAAAGAGAAATGATAATACTGACAGAATATCGTTACCTTTCTAGCCAAATGTTTAAAGTCTTCCGTATTGGTGATCCGCCCCTCCTTGCAATCCGGCTTCCTATAAGCATTGAGCGACCCGACCACCGTGGACGCCATATTCGCCCTGAAGGTTTCCTTGATTTTCTTGGCCTGCTCACTGTTGAAATCTGGCATCTCCTTGATGCGCGACTTCAACGTGGCCCTCGATCGTATCTTCTTCTTGGCATCGGACTCCCTGAGCTGCTTCCTGGTCTGCTGTAGGATAAACTCCTTTTGGCGTTTGAGTTTCTCCTTGTTTGCCTTATAGCGTTTTAGGTCTTCCTTGAACTGGAGACGGTCCTCCTCGCTTCTAGGCTGCAAAGTAGAAGAAACAATAAATAAACACTGGTCGAAGACCAGTAAAAACCTTAACCTTCAGATATATTTGTTATAGTTTTATCTTTCTTCTTTTAAACAGTGTTCTGCTCCTTACACAAAAATACACAAAAACTACGAACGCTTGTATACTAACTGAAGCCTAGTTTCGATTTTATATAATCTCGTCAGTGCAGCATAAGTTATCGACAAGAAGAGTTGGCATTTGTATGAACTCGATTACTTTCTATAAAAGGAATACTTACACTAATCATGATTTCCTCGCATAATCCCAACCTGCGCTTTTTCTTCGGCGGATTTTCATCCTTCAGCAGATTGAACTGCTCCTTCAGCCTTATATCTATCGACGGCCTCTCCACCTCGTCGTCGAGGAACGAAGTAGGGACATCTTCCTCCATGTCCTCTTCCTCCGAGTTTTTATCGTCGGGACTTGGCGTCGGAGTCTCCTCAGTTTTGATGTGATCCGGGATGACGGATTTCAACGTTAGCTTGGCAGATTTCTCCATCTGTTTCCTCACTTCCATGAGGAGACGTGTATCGTCGATATCGTCGTCGCTGTCCGAGTTTTCAGAGCTGCTATCCGAGCTGACGCTGCTCGTGTCTGAACTGGAGTCTGACTCGGAAGCTGAAACTGAAAGGTATAGTTTAATCAACAGAAATTATTCTCTTTGAGCAAGTACATAAAAATATAATACGCAATTCAACAAATTGGTAAAGAAAAAAATGGCGTTGAGGTTACAGATGGAGAGGTCTCGAAACACTCTCATATATCAGAAGCGGGAGGATTTAGTGTAGGACGTAGGCAAATTGAAAATTAGTTACAAGATTTTGCAAGCACATCTAACTTACATTCTTCAAGGTCCTCCTCATGATCAATGAAAGGGGGAGGCTCCCACTGGCTCTTCCGTATCTTAATGTGATAGTAATACGGTCTGCCGTATTTATCTTTGGCACATTTCCACTTGGGTGGTAGTTTCGCAGGTGGTGGGATAGGACCCATAAATTTAACTTGTGACGGGTCTTCCTCCTTGATGACTTGTTCTTGATACTGCGGCAATGGTGGTTGAGCGGGTATACTTGCAGCAATCTACGATTGAATACACTTCAAAAATTACTAAACAGTACATAACTGATTAAGGATTTTTGCTGTATAAACAGCACTCACTAAGTTTATTTAAGTAAAATAAACTCACTATATTCAAGTTACAAATTAGAATAGCCAACTGACAGCACAGTGGTTGTTAGTTGACAGTTGTATTATTTCATAACCCCACTTTTTAAGTTGACAGTTGTATTAGTTTCATAACCGCACTTTTTATGTTATAGTTTTGTTATTAAAAAATATCTGGTAAAGTGTAACGCCTCCAATAACTAACAGCAATGGTCTAATGCAGTGCTATTTTGAATTCCTATAGAGTGATCAAAAGCTGAATGTGCACTCATTTACGCAATCAAAGGGGACACCTCCCACAGGTTGTGTTTAATTCCATTACGAAAGTGACGGAACTTCCTAATTTACTATTAATAATTCACGGTATTAGTGTATTAATATACACTAGGTTTGTTCCAAGACCCATTGAAAATCGTACATTAACGGTTCAGTGTATGCACATTCTCTAGCTGTAACTGTAGCCAACTGTAACTGTTACCGTTCACCGAATGGTACACTGGCTGTTTCAACTAAAATTAGGATCATTTGTGAACGATTTCTGTACCGTCATTTCAATACACGATCAGAAGTATCATGTTTACTGACTTGCGCAGTTGTGTAGCTAATTAAATTTGTTTTGCTTACCAAATAAGTACTTAGCTACGTTACAACTAATTTAACTTCAATTTACCCAAATGAAACTTTTGTAGTTGCCTTTTGAAGGCAACTGATAAAACATTTGAAGTTCCTGTTGGCTTTACTAAATTTATGTTTCATATTTTTTTACCATCGAGGTAAAACGAGCGATATAGATTATGATAACGATTTCCATACCGAGTGAATTGAGTGACGAGTAACAGTTAAGAACAGTACGTAATTATTTACGAACTTAAAAACATTACAAAACTAAATTAAATGAGGTTAGGAAATCGCAGGACACTGAACAAAACCACACGAACTCTCGATCTCGAACAGTTAGCAATATGCATTAATCTCTTCTGAATTGATTCAGGAACGATTTAAAACGGCGAGCTGAAAGAAACCCACTATCACAAACTACCAACAAAGAATTAAAGCAAATGTTAACTGAACATCCAGAAAAATATATTATACGGTTAGCATACCTGCGGATGAGTAGGCATATTCTGCGGCAAAGCACCGGGGATGCCCTGCATCGAGGCCAACTGCGAAATGCTGGTCGGGAGGTTGGGAACTTGTTGCAAATGCATCGGTGTGGACACTTGGATGTGCATCTGAGCCACGTTACTGGGTTGCGAGGGCTGTACCTGCCCCGTCATGGCCATACTTGTAGCTAGCGGGGTGACTCCTCCATTTAGGCTTGTGGCGATTGAGATTGCTTGAGAGTAGGGGTAATTCGAGACGGGTTTTGGGGGTTGTAGCTGTGGTGGCGGCATACTTAGGTTCGGCAGCGAGGTCATGTTTGGAGTAGGGACTTGGGAAGCGTATATCATTTGGTTCTGGGCGGGCAACGGATAGTTCTGCCACTGACCTAAATATAAAAAATATGTCATTAACTTAGGGAAACATCCATTTTTCCAATAAAACAAAAATCAAGATTCCTAATTGGACTAAAGTCTGTATAAAATGTATATAATGTCACTGACCGGCAAAACAGGGGAGATCAGCGCTAGTCATGGGTGTAGGCATTTTTCTTTTTTAGGGGGTCGAAAGTAGAAGGTTTTTATATGCATATTTTAAACACCACAGCTGATATTGAATGCAAGTTTCCATACCACTCATGAAGTATTGTTTTCGGCGCGTTACCATTTTTCAGTGGGTGGTTCGCCAGTAGCCATGTTTTCCACAAGAAACAAAAATAAAATTTGTACAAAACAGCTAAATAGCCGTCACAACTTGAAAACGGAAGATTAAAATAAATATACATTCCAAAATAAAGTAAAAAATTCTCAACAAAAAATAAAAACAATGAAAATCATCCAATAATAAATTAACAAACAACCAGAATACCTTAAAAACGAGTAATTAATATTACTATGTTTAGTGTCACCATTACTATGACCGCCACTTATAATAATTGAAAACATTTTGATATTTTCAGTTCCGTATCACTATTTCTACCACTCGCCACTATTTTCACTTTATTATCACTATAACTCACCACTATCACTACACTATTGTTAACAAAACTTAGAAAATCACTCTTTCTTTGTCATTAGTTCTTTGTAAAGAAACCATGGGTAGTTCTACCTATCGCATTTTTTGCATCTTCTTCCACTACAATCTTATTTCGACCGCTTTTTGATTTCGGTGACTGTACACTCCATGTATCTTTTCTTCTCTTAAAAGTATGTATATGCTTGCCTTTGATGCTTTTGTATAATCCGAACACATATCCATAAGGATGATCTCCCTGTATGCAGTAAAATACTCGTAAAATAATTTTCTTCTCGGCTACCGTTCGATAGGGCCTACATTTTGCATCTGCAACAGATGACGGCCCTGAAATACTTTCCATCGTTCACTGATAATTATATTGTATCACAATCACAGTAAAACAGCACTACACAATCACGAATATCTACATACGTCTTATGGAAATTGAAATTACTGAAAAATTCAAACTCTTTAAACTTAACCTCAAACGATTTGTCTATTATAGCAAAAAGTATATACTTACGTATTCCGTATATGGGTTACACTATTAAATCACTAATTTACAGTTGCACTGCACCAATGTCGAATAATTTATTAAAATTCCTTGCTTAAATAACCGAACGACAATAATTGCGATACAACACTCGCGCGAAACATATTTCCAACCCGCCACTGTCCTGCCAGAGCACTCATGTATTCTGCTGAATGAAAAAAGATAGCACATCTTTCCAATAAGTTAAAAAGAGATATATGCTGTTTGTCGAGAATGAGCTGAGCGGCGTTGCCGCTTTTAACTATTAAGATAAATGTTTACGGAATTGTCATAGTAAAGTAGACGAAAATATTTTCAAAGTAAATGTAAAAATGGCTATCATTTTGGCCTATACTAAGTTATTGTATTTCTTTTATGATATTCATAAATAATATATACGACTCTTATGTATTGTTTTGTGGAATTTGATATTTTAATTGAATATTGAGAAATTTGGGAATTACATGTGACAATAGCGATTGTTCCTTTAGGCAGTCAGTGAACTTCGTATACATTTTAAACAGACTTTAGATATGTTAATTTCGAGTCAAATAGTATTTCCAAACCAAATATCTTATGTAGGGTATTTAAGGGTCAGGCCCTTTTGCCGAAAGTAACTCCCCACCGTAACTTTTGAACTCGTTGAGATATCGACCTCAAACAAAATGTAAGATGAGTGATATAAAAAATACTACTTTCTAACCGTAAACGGAATATGGACAACTCATAGATGGTGCCAGAATCACTGTCGGCAAATTTTTTTAAATAGTATAGTAGGTCGCTTCACACATGGTTTGAAAGGTATTTCAATTCTCTTCACACCAGTTGTTGAAAAATTAAAATCGAGTCATCCGTTTTCGAGTTACAAGCGTTTCTGTATCTCATTCGACGAGTGAAAGACCATCGTTCACTTTAAATATTTAAATGTTTTAACTGAAGAACGTTAATGTAATGTAATCTAAAAGGTTTGTATTCTCAAAAAAAAAATATATATAGGTGTTAAATAAGGGGAATGTGTTGGCTTTGTAGCAAGTTGCTTCAAGGCAACCAGTTTGCTTTCAACAAACTCAAGTATTAACACGCAGTAGAAGGGAAAATTTTGTTTAGTTTTAAAAATTTGATGGTGAAAAGTGGTGCATTTGCCTTCCCAGACAATCAATCAGAATTTCTCTATACTAACATCGGCATAACTGATTATAATCTAGGTATATTTTCGAAAAAATAAATTTTCTTATAATTCTATTCCTCATTTTACCGAAAATATTAAAGAATGGTAACACTGCTCTCACCTATTTGTGGATTCCAAATGCACTGGTAACCCCTGCTGGGATCAAACGGGGCCGTAAACCTAGGATCCGTTCCTATCATCAAACAGTTCAACTCGTGCTGTCGCCACATCTCCCGCTGCTTCATCCTGCGCTCCTCCTCCTTCAGTTCGTGTTGCAGAGCAAACAGCTTCCTGCGTTCGATCTTACTAAGTCTTATAAATTCCGCACTCGGCTTTTCCTCGGACTTCAACCCTTTCCTATTAGATTCCCTGTCCATTTTGTATCTGGACAAGTGGCGGTACCTGTCGCTTTTTCGACCGCTGTCCGGTTCGTTGCCGTAACCTCCTTGCATGAACTTCTTATTCGCCTCTCTTTCATGCTCCTTCATCTGCTCTATCCTCTCTTTCTTCGGGATTCGGAAGACCTCTTTCAGGCTTGCCCAGCCTTCCAACAGCTTAGACGCTAGAAATCTAATTTCTTCCTCTTGATCCTCTATGCTTCTCCCAAGCTGTTCATCTTCGTTCTTCGGCTCTACTGCATTCTTTGCCGCCTCCACACTTTTTTCATTGCCGGTTTCGTCCATTGGTTGTGGAATTTCCTGTTTCGGGGAGTTGCTGTCCGAGTCTTGAGGGGAACCGAGATCCTTGTCAGTGGACCATTTCTCCACTGTCGGTAATACCTTGCTGTCTTGAAGCATGCTTTTGTTCGGTATCGGAAGAACTGCTAAAGTCTGAAGCATTTCAAGTCTGCAATGAACAATTTAAATTATGGTATTTAAGTCAAGATTATCAACGCCTCAATTTGCATATTACAATGAACAATTTAGTGCATAAGGGTAGCTTTAAACACAAGAAGTTGAAAATACAGGGTTATTCAGAACTTATCTCTAAAACTTTGAGGACATGTGCATCGTTAAATAAGAAATCGATATCACCAAAAAAATTTATAATAAAAGTCCCATAAACAAGGTTTAAAGTTATACCATTATAAAGGACTACGTAGATGGGCAACTGTACTTCAACATCTGATATACCGACCACATTCCTAAGAATGTGGTAAAAAAAGGTAAACACGTTTTTGTACCTCGAACGACTGGTTAAGACCGAGTCAGTTCGGTCTTAATAGTATTCAGTACTAGTATTCAGTCATCAGTCTATCTGTGTCTTCTCTCAGTGCCGGTGTTTTATTTATCGTAGGAGTGTTAAACTGTAAAATTTTCAAAGTGGCTCATGTGTATTGTAATGCTGAGTTAATGGACTGTTACCAGTGGATTATCAATTACGAGTTAGGTTTTGTGAGTGGTTGTTGCAGTAAAATGCTGAAAATCCCCAATTTACTTAATAATTTGCGTTTACAAGATCAGCAACCAGGAGGAACATTCGGTTTACATTCGGTACAAGTCGAGGAATATTATTTCGAACAGCTTTTGTAACAAGGTATGTGCAAATTTTTTATAAATTTCATGTTTCTAATACCTAGTAATCAAGTAGCGCAATTCTTCAAAATTAGTGTAACAAAATTTTATTCATTTTAAAGACACGTCACTTTGGTCACATCTATCTTTAAGTTTATTTTAAAGTAAAAACGCTGCAAATCTTTTTTGCGGCGGGTGTCGGTATACTCTTCAGAACTTCCGAAGTTTTTTTCGTGCTAGCCAGTTTGCATTGTCAGTCCCAAGGTCACTCCATTACAGTGAACCAGAATCCAGCGGCGTGCAATGAAAAATTTTTAAATAGTTTTCAGAAGCCGCCAAAAAAATTTTTTTTGCACTACCACATTTCTACATGTATGTTGAACATCCCCAAATTTTATTATGGATAAGTTCTGAATAACACTGTATAGATTACTTGAGTTTTAACTCGGTACTCCAAAAAAATTTTCAATAGACAATGGACGTCAATTTTCTTTATTGTTCAGCATGAAAAAAATAACTAAAAAGACTTTTTGCACAAGTCTTCTTCATCAGTTTCAAATTCATATTTTTGATCACAGTGTACCGAGCGTCAATCAGGTAGCCGCGCATGAAAAAAATCTTTGACTAACTTTGTAAATCTAAATATATTATTTATAATTCTGACAATATTCAATGCAAAACATTGAGAATATCGATTTTCTGAATTTTTAACTCAGTACTCCAAAAATATTGCAAACACACAATGGCACCCAATATTTCTATTCATTATTAAACACAAATAATAAACCTTCTGTACAATGCCAAAATCTTACCTTAGAGACTCAAATTTTTTATCGCTGCGAACCAAATGTTGGGCGTCTATCATATAACCATGCATTAACCTCAACCCGTGGTAATCCAAGAATAATCTCCTGCAAGGCAGCTCCCCTCGCCTCAAAATCCGCAACAGTTTAGTCCTCTGAGGTGGCTCTTTTGCTCTCACCATCAATCGACTCAGCTTTAAAGTGTGAGCCTGATTTTTCAAACCCGTCGTCATCAACATTTCTATTTCTTCATCAAGTTGCTGAAACAGAAACATTTAAAGTAGAAACTAAAATTCATCACAGCAATCTATCTCTCACATCCAGCTCCTCAAATAGGTCTTTCCTTGGCTTCTTGCGAGGCGACTTTCTCTTAGGGGTGACTGGAACAGCTGCAACTTCAGTCTCTGCGTTTTCTACTTTAACCTCTGTAGCAACTCCTTCTTCTGAAACATCTTCCACTTTCATTTCAACCTCCATTTTCATCGACTGAACTACTTCAGGAATGGGAACCTCCGTTTTAGCAACGACTACGCCTTGCTCCATCTCTTCTTCTTCCTCCTCTTCCTCCTCATCCTCGTCTTCAGAATCTCCGTCAGGCTGTTCGCCGAGCCAACCGCGACAAATAGCGGCTTCACAGTAACATTTCTGAGCCTCTTTGCTAGAAAAAAAAACGAAACCAAAGTTAAACTTATACATTTAGTGAACATAAATCAGATGACACACCCATATCTCTGGAATCTGTAATCGAATGTGATTTCTTCTCCGGCCAATATTGTTCTGGTGCTGAAGAAACCAATTCTGAGCTCTCCATTGACTGTCCATTTTTGTGTTTCAGCGTTGGGATCGCAGGAGTGATTTATAAATCTAGATATATTACCTAAAAGCAGCTAGCTGTGATATTTTGACAACCATATGTGTTCAGATGTTTAAACAAATGAGTTAAAATGTAAATATATATCAAAAATCAATACAGCTTTGATTAAAAGAAGGCTGTTGTCCTTCAGATCATTTTTATACCTTTCATTGTTGCATCGATGATGGCGTCGGCTCTTAAAGACATGAAATAATAATGGATATTCTTGTCCTGAGAGTAAACTTCAGCCCTCTTGTCAAATTCCTCGCAGTTTAAAACCTCTCCGACGTATTCCAGTATGAACTCCCCACTGTAAATTACGTGTTAGCTTCTCGTTGGTTGTTTAACATAAAAAACTTACTATGGTATATTTGCGGCCGCTCTCAGGCCAAGGCCTTTCTTTCCCGTATTGAAGACTTCTACAGGTGCGAATTGGCCTTTTTGGAATCTTTTGTTTGTACATCTGTCAGCAACTTGACAGAGGTTACCACTGAAATTTTAAAAAACATGTAAATCCACACCAGGCTACATCAATATCTATAAGGAATAATAATTTATACCCGTTAAATGAACAAAATCATGACTATTGCAGGCTAACTTTACTACATAGGAAAGTACTTAATACTTAATAATTTGTTGATAAATATAATACATTTCTTAATTTAAAAAAAATATTAACATACTACATGAAAATTGCAAGTATAAAACTATATACGAACCCTTTGTTACAGCAATTTTTATGAACAGAAAGAAAAATATTTATGATATTGTATTCTGGATTATAATTAGAAATTGAAAAAATCTATATGGAAAAATATATATGGATAAAATTTAGAGAAGAGTTTATATTTATTTATTTATAGATACTACTGGATAGATAGATAGATAGATATATTAACAATCTTTACATATGGACATGGATTCTAGATAATATAAAAAACAGAGACTTTATGAAATTAAAAGAGGAAAAATACACTGACTGTATACAGAGTTTTATTACACCGGCATGCTCAGTGGCAGAAAAAATTGAAACTCCTGGTCATTTCAAGAATTTATTAATGTCAAACATATCTAGATTTCATCTTTGATTTTATCAAAAGCAGAAATATGTTACTATATAATAATAGTTAAATAATGGAATTTTATATTTGGATGGAGTCTGAATTCAATTATTTTGGGTAATGAAGAGGATATTTGCGGGATAAACGAAGCAACTTACTGCAGAACCACACAAATTATACATATCTTTATATCTTAAAATGTTTTATATAGCATTACATAAAAGCTAGCATTTATATTTGCACAAAATAAATTAATTCATTAGGATAACTTATGGATGTGTAGAGTACTACATATAAAACTACGGAAAAGTTAAATCTCAAAATAGAAAAAATCTATTTAAGAAATTGGTAACTCCTGCATGCATTCTACTTACCATTCTATCAGCAACAATCTGTTCAGGCAGTCTTCCCCGCAGCCATACTCATTGGCGTGTATTTCCTCAGATGTTAAAAAGCAGTCGCAAGTCATTTTCTTCGCCTCTTTACAAGTCATTCTGTCTGTTTTATACGAATTCTCCTTCAAATGCACAAACTGCTTGAGCCTAGCTGTTACTACAGGGTCTCTTACAGGTAACTTTGGTTTCTCGTCGACTTCCATCCCTGTCACTTCCGACAACTGAATGTCGCTCTTGACCACCGAATCGACAGTAGATTGTGAATCGCATGATAGGTTTTCGCTAGATCTGGTCCATCTGGTTTTCCTTTCTTTTGTCTGAACTTTTGGAGAGGCACAGGGTGTGCTCTTTTCCGACTCCGTGTAAGTGGAATTACTATCAGAAACATCAGATTCGTTTAATATAGGCTCCGACTTGGATCTAACTAATCCGTGACCTGTCGTTTTCTTTTTCAGAACACTTATAGATTTGATTCTGCTCGACCTTCGAACTTCAATATCTTCCAAATCAATGTTATCGGTTTTAGGAATCTTTTTTAATTGATCAATGTCATTTTTCGTAGCTTTCTTTGCAGGCTCTTTTTTCTCAGTCTTCAACATATCCTTACTCTTTTCAGTCTTCTCCTTTGATTTTTTGACTGGCGGAGGGGGTGCCAGTTTTCTTTTATTTTTTGGTTCTTTCGTTGGTTTTGATTCTTTGGATTTATTCTCCTTAATTTTAGCAGGTTTCTTTTCTTTAGATTTAGCAGTTTTTGTTTTTGCCTGTGACTGTTCCTCAAATTCTTTCAATGTTGATTTACTTTCAATTACTGATTTACTGGTTCTGCGAGTTTTTGGTTTCCTGGTTAATAACTGTATATCACCTAATACCAGATTATTATTCTTGTTATATAATTCACCTCCCTCCTCCATTTTTCTTTCCTCTTTCAAGTTCTGATGATTCGATTTTATACCGATTACATCTTCAATATCTTCATTGAAAGGATAACTGAAATCAACTGAACAAACATTACTAGATTTAATTTCTTCAGTTGTATCTTCTTCCTTTACGATCTCGTCCATCAAATGCATCTGTGCAACTCTACTCTCAATCGATTCTTCGTTCACATCTATAGTATCCATTGGTTCATCGACATCTTTATTGAATGATGTGGGATCTTCATTCTCAACTTTTTCCTCGCACTTATTAGTATCGTGTTCTTTAAGAGATAATTTTTGGGGCTCTGGAACAATTGTTTCTAATTCACACTCGTCATTGCCTTGAAACAAATTGGCACTCTTTCCAGATTCTTCCGAACTACTACAGCCAGCATGTCTAAGAGTTTCACTTTCGAATACAGAACCTGCAGAATCTGCGTTTCCTCTGCTTGAACTGGCCTTTTCTACTTCAGACTCTAAGTCTGGTATGTCTTCTTCCTTCACAGTCTTATTATTTTCAATTTCCTTAGCAAAAAAGCTTCTCACCTCAGCATCATTCGAATCGGTAGTAGACACGGACTGGCTAGTTTCCTCAACAATTAGAGTATCTGCTACTACCTCTTTATTTTCGCTTGTTATTGTAGACATTGCTTTCTCAATACTTGCTAAGTTAGTACAGACAGATTCATTTTTATCAGTTTCTTGTCGATTTACTTCAACGATATTTGATAATGATGCACTATCCTCAGCTGTATCAATTAAATGATGATTTTCATCAATAACTATTTCTTCAGTCACGCATTCAACAATATTTTCTTCTTCGAATGCTACAATCTCTTCTACATGTTCTTCTATGGGTACAGGTTGATTTTCCTCTATGATATATTCTTGTATTACTTCAGTTTCAGTTCCTATATTTTCTATTTTGGAGACATTACTAGTATGTAGACCAACATCTTCTGTTTCCATCTTAGTTTCAACTTCTTTCTGAACATATTCTTGCATTTCAAATTGTACCTCAGACTGATTTATTGAAAACTCAGAACCACTTTCTGAAACTTCTTTTACAGCTTGATCGTGAATCATAGATTCTAAATCTGACATATTACCTTCATTTTCATCACTTTTAAATTCTCTTTCAGATCCATCACCATTTTCTGTATCTGAGGATTGTTTTTTGTCATCCTGACTTTCATCATCAGTCCAGTCTTCTAAAATTTGTAGCAGGGCTTCATTGCTTTTTACTCTGGGTTTTACTTTTGGCACATCTCTTTTATATACAGAAGTTTTTGAAGCAGATACATCATTAAGTGATGCAAGAGATGGTTCCAATATTTTATTAAACATTTTATTATATGTTTGTTTAATTTTCTCCGAAAGGCTTTCCGCAGCAGAAAGCTCACGTTTTTCCGTCGCTTCTTCAGGAGTGAGACCCTTAAAAGTATTTTTTGTCGAGGATCTACTTAATTTTGGAATATCTATGTTTACAATACTCTGCCTTCTAGTTGATCTAGTAGACACGGTCCCTACTACAATTGGATTTATAGCTGGTTTTTTCTTTTTGGGTGGCATTTCAGAACCTATTAGTAGATAATAATGATTATCAGTATTAAGAATTGCCTTATTTCAATTAATCTCTTGAATAGAACTATCTAAAACTAACCTTCAGAGATATCTTAATTAGGATATCATTCTAATGTCTTTCTTTGTGCTTGTTATTTAACTAGTTGCATTTTGAGACTTTATCAACTTAACTTTTTTAACATTTTGACTGATTTTATATGGTGATTCTTAAATTAATAATTATTGTGTCGTGTCGAAGTTTATTCTTTTTCTATTTTCTTAATTCTTCAAAGAATAGTAATGTAATTTAATTCTTTTACTTAAACTTCAACTCTCCCCGTTGCTAGGTTGGTACCACAGAATACAAAAAATATAGGATAGAGGACAGAATATCTATAAAAGCAGAGAATATTGATATTCTCTGATAAAAGTTAGTACTAAACATATGGTACTAAGCCAAAAATGACAATCGTAAATGATGAGAAATCAAGGATTTTTAACTTTTAAAAATCTTTCATAATAAATAGTTTATTTTGTTAGTTTAGTAAGTTTAGTTTTATGAGTTTTAGGTAAGTGCCACTGTTAGCTATTTCAGCAAAATGATCGAATGATCGAACCATAGATTAATTACAAGGATCAAACCACAAGAACCATATATTTTATCTATGACAGGAACATATATTTTATCTACTCGTATGACAGGAACCACCCATATATTGCAATTTTGTGATATATACAGTGCATAAATGAAATGTACAGTGTGTATTTAGTACTCCCTTCTTTGGCTATAGTGTCATCATAATTGCCTTGCATAGTTGCATTTTAAATGCAACTATTTGTATTTTTCTATCTCTGTATTAATCTACTGCCTGGGAAAATTGGGCAAAGTGAATTCAAAGTCTTTTTCTCTTTTTCTGTTTTGTGGTTCAAAGCTTGAAAGTCTGACTACTTGTTCAATGGATGAGGCTAAAAAACAAGAAGAAGAAGAATAAGCTTGAAAGTAAAGTTATGTTAGGTTAAGAAGAAAAATGGCAAGCTCTATTTCAAATATTTTTAGTAAATGTAGTTTTAAATCTTTAGAAGAAAAATTTGTAACATTAAGGTAGGATATTTGATATTTAAATAAACTAAAATTAAAGGAAGTCCATATATTGGCTCATTTTTTTTAGTATAACTTGTAGTGTTACACAAACTAGAAATAAGTACTTGAATCCACCACCCAGACTTAGAAATCCTACATGGTTTACCAAGAAGGTTAAATCAGTAAGTATAAATATAAAATCAATTAGGAACATATGTTTTTGGTGAAAATTAGTTAATGTTTCTATTTCTGTTTGGTAGAAATCTGACGAATTAATAACTCCTGAAAATCAGGAGTTTGTAAAAGAAGTTGTACAAGATATATACAGCAAGAAATTACCGCTTGCTCAAGACATCAAATCAGATGTAGAATGGACACCTAAATTACAAAGAACTGGGGTCATTGCAAGAAAAATAGGTATTTACCCATTATGGCTAAAGAATGGAAAGAAAATCAGTACCACACTTCTACAGGTATATAATGTTTATTTCGTTTGTTTGCTTTGCTTAAACACACACATTTCTAGGTATTAGATAACCATGTTATCCGATATTACACTCCCGAAGAATATGATCCGCCAAGAAAAAGAGTAGAAAAAGTATACAATAAAAAAGGATGTCTCCTTTTGGGTGCTGAAGCAGGTGATCCTTCAAATTTCACAAGAGAGTATTGTGGACTGTTTAAGGAGAGCGGCGTGATACCTAAAAAAGTTTTAGGCCGGTTTTTTGTTAGTCCTGATGCAGCTTTGCCACTAGGAACTTGTATAAATGCATTGCATTTCCAGGTTGGAAACGTTGTTGATGTTAGAGGAAAAACGTTAGTAAATTTCATTCAGTAGTTAATTAGTGGAATAATATTAATTGTTAAAACTATATGACTGATTTTACTGAACGTTCTCATAGGATCGATCGTGGATTTCAAGGAGTTATGAAACGCCACGGCTTCAAAGGCATGCCTGCCTCCCATGGTGTCACAAAAACCCATCGTCGTGGTGGCAACATTGGTGGAGGTGGCGAAAAAGGAAGGGTATGGCCAGGCACCAAAATGCCTGGTCACATGGGTAATAGATATCGCGTCACAAAAGGTCTGAAAATATTCCGAATAAACACAAAGTACAACGTTCTCTGGGTGTCGGGTCAGGCGATTCCGGGAGAGACAAATTCAATCGTTTACGTTTTTGACACCAAGCTTCCCTTGAGAAAACCAAGTAATCCTGTCCCGTTCCCAACTTACCTTCAAGAAATAGACGAGAATACACCTGAGGATATTTATGATGAAAGTGTCCATAATTTTGCTGATTCTACAATTTTTTTTGAGGAAAAGTGATTAGTTTTTTGTTAATAGTTATTTAAAGTCTAATAAAAACATTTAAAGTTTAGTTGGCTGTGTTTTATGTAGTACAAAGGGAATATATTTTTGGGTAGGATTACTTATCATTACGACAATATATACGATATCATTTTGGGAATAATTACTTAACAAGATCTCAAAAGTTTGCTTAAACATGCCAAATCTGTATAAAACCATATAAAAATGCTAATCATAAGATATAAGTTACAAATAACAACCTTGAAGTAAGTCACAAGTATAATTTAGTTAGTTTTAATTTGTATTAAAATGCAGAATAAGTAATTCAGAATAATATTTTAACCAATAAATAAGCAATACCTGTGTCATATTTTTAATAAATTTTATGATTGGCACATGTTTGTTACATAGGGTTCTCAGCATCGGGAAAAATCTGAAAATGGGAAATGGTCAATTTTTGTAAAAATTAGGTAATATTTAATGTCTTCAGGGAAAATATTTGTTGAGTGCTCCTTGTAGGTAAATATTTGGCATTTTCATCAGTATAATGTTCAAGCATTTACAATACCGTTTAAGAGCAGTGAAAAGAGATAGTCATACACGAGAATATTTGTTTCCAAGAGAAATAACACATATTTCTACATGTTTAATATGTACATTTAACTTTTCCAATGGCTATTATTAAAATAAAGTATTGAAATAGACTAAATCTTGAGGAAGAATAGATACTTTCAGTTGGGTTTTGCGGTCACAGATCTTACGTGTTGAGGTAGTAAAAAAGTGAAATCATATTTTCATTTTTTGTTTAATTAGAATTTAAATATTGTTGATGGTTGATAAAACTCTTCTAAATATGATTAATGTCTATATTTATTTAAGAGAATTGAAATAATTTCTTTATTCATACTGATATTTATAAGAGCTAAATAGTTTTTATTTTTACTTGGAATTCTGGCCAGGAAAAATTAAAATTTTAATATAATTTTCTTTTACATTTGCGACTGAATGATCTCACTTCTATATCTTCCGTATTTATAAAAGAATTTAAAAATTTCAATATTCAAAATATTGCAAACCTTAAGGGTCTCTAAAAAATATATATTTTGAAATATAAAGCACAGAGGACACAGACCAGAGGCGAAAGCTTGCGGCGGTGTCTTTGATGTTTAATGGCCCATTTTCGATACCAGTTACGTCTACACTGAGAGAAATAATTGCTTAATTCTAACAATACCACCTTACTATAGGTACTCTGAAAGAAGTGTTTAATGATTATCGTTAACGGCTTTTGTAGATTAAGTATATCAATACAATAATTCACCTTATGTAATGTAACTAAACCAGTCCTCTGTGTATAAAGCATCAGCAGTAAAAATATTCATTTGCGCAGTAGATTTTATTACCTCCTCGTACCTATATGAACCTAGGCTAGTATTTTGTGTTGCCTACTAATAAAGCTTCTATGCGAGATTAAGATTTGAAAAACTTATAAATCTTGTTAAAAAGATATATGAGAGTTTTAAATCATCATCCTGCTTAGGTATACATGTCAGTACAATTTTTTCTCGATTTTATGATCTGTATATGAATGAATGATAAGAATATACATGATATGAAAAGCACACACACTGTCAGTAGTTGTTTTTACGAGATATCTTTCAAATAATGAGGTTAACGGTGTTATTAGTTTAGTACCTATAATAGATACCTAATTAGAAATACGTAGGTATAGGTATAATCATGATAATGATATAATAAACAGTCAGTGGCTCAGAGTTTAGTGGTTTAGTGTGTCGATCGCTGAACCTGCTAGAAGTCGTGGGTTCGAATCATAGATGAATGAGATTATATAACTGCTATATATAAAATATATATTGTCTACGGCTCGAATTCCCATTCCGCCAGCGACCACCATGAGTCACCAGCGACTGCGACTGAACCAAAATATAGTTTCATCGTTTTCAAAATACAGGCGCAGCTTGCCATAACAAATACAGGCGCAGCTTGCCATAACAAATACAGGCTTGTTGAAGTTGAAAGCAATAAAACTTTGGACTAAAGGGCATATCTTTGGCTCAGTCGTCGTATTTTAACTTTGATTATCTGGTATCATTTTTGTGCTCCTTAATTCATTTAAACACACCCTATATATAAGGGGAAGAGGTGCCTCTGTAAAATGTTTTAGCAATGAGTTCAAATAGCAAATAAAAGTCTAAAATCTAAAATTTGGGTTTTTTATTTCGCTGAAATGTAGGAACCTATATGAAAAACACAAAACATTCAATTTTGTCCTAATTTAGTATTTTCTGTTATTTTAAATTCAACTTATTAAGATGGGCAACGAAAATTTTTTGACCCATAAATATACATATAAATATAATGTATTACTATTATTAGTATAATATAATAATTAGGGAGATTTTGAACCCCTTAATTTTTACGTTATCGTTATCGTAATATTTATACTGAGCATACGCAGTGCCGAAAATGATAGGTACCTATAGGTACTTTTTTTGGCACTGCGCATGTTCAGTACAACTATAACGATAACGACGTGCTAAAATTTAAAGGATTCAAAAACTCCCTGATAGCAACACATCATTATATTGTTCTAAATAAAGTACTTGTGTAATCAAAATCTGATAAGATTTATTAATCCTAATCTCCGGCACTACTCCTATTGCATTTTTTACTCGTAAATATATTAATTCCGATAATCACTTCATCTCTAACATAAACACGTTATCACCACACCTACTGTTTCACGGAATTATATTGTGAAGGTTCAGTCAAAATTTATGTAGAAATAAATTAATCAATACTTATTTTAGTTTTATAAGTACCTACCTAGTACCTATACGTGTACAGGTGGTTCTTCTGCACATTTTTTACATAAACTTTCCATACTCCCCTCTGTATACGGAGTGTGACACAGATTCATGAGATATACTTACCCCTCATTCCGCACCTTATTTTTTTTGGTACTTACAATTTTTCAAATTTGACATAATTTTTTCTATTGTTCCTAACTTACATATTATCACTTTTAAGAAAAAATAAAAATGGTTTCATGTTCAGAATTTGATAGGATTTCAAATTATGAAATAAACACAGGGTGTTCCATTTAAAAAAATCACTGTACATGTCGCTGCTCTTTTGTTTTTTTAATAAGTGTGTTTTTAATCAGAGGATTGAAAAGAGCACAAAAAATCACTTAGAAGTACTTTTTGAAAAATTTTAATATCTTGAAATTTATGAAGTTACTGAGTGTGTAATGCAAACTCACCCACACTGTATATACATCAAAATTATAAATTCCCGAATTTCATGGTAACTGATAGATAACTGTTGAAATACCTTCGAAATAAAATATATGGCATGCAGTTTGTTAAAATTACAGTAATATGTACGCATATACATAATACTTAATTATGTAAAAGAATTCTTTCACGATATTGGAGCATAGTATTCATATTTAAAAGCCAAAATTTGAATTTTATAGATACCTCATTACCAACTGGAATTTTGAACATTTTTTCTTTATAGGTAGGTAGGTACCTAATATATTTCTCTGAATTATAGTATCTTAAATTCCAAAACGATAATTCTAAACAATTTGGAAAACACTTTTTTATGAGTTTGTATGCGCTTTCAACTATTTTTTAATTTCCTCCACTGCTTTTTACAAGTAAATAATCGAAACGTTATTAATAAAGCTGGCCCTCATTCGGTGGGCCATAGACGTAGGTACAGGGTATTCGCGTATATTTTGACCCCTACCTACAAGGGTTATCAAAAAATTTAAATACAAAGTTGTTTGGTTTTTCATGTATTATCTTTTAGATAGGTCGAAAAAAAAAATTGCATGTCGTAAACTTAGGAAAACCAATTGAACATAATATTTTTAAAAGGGACACCCTGTATAATTTTACACGCTTGGGTAACCATTATTTTCCTGATTTCAAAAATATATATTTTGTTGACATTTGCACTGACAGTTTTCGAAATATTCGACAGCGAGTACCATAAAAAAATACAAAAAATACAAAGAACTAAAAATATTTAACAGTAGAAACCAACAGTAATAAAAAATATTTAACGATTTTCGATGTAACCTCCTTAATTATTTAAATATTTTCCAATATTTTTATTTTTTAATTTTTTTTTTATGATTTATTGTAAACATTAAATATTAAATATTTCGAAAACTGTCAGTGCAAATGTCAACAAAATATATATTTTTGAGATCAGAGAAAAATTGTTTTCCCAAGCGTCTAAAATTATACAGGGTATCCCATTTAAAAATATTATGTTCAATTGATTTCCTCAAATTTACGACATGCAATTTTTTTTTTGACATAGCCAAAAGATAATACGTGAAAAACCAAACAACTTTTGTATTTAAACTTTTTTTCTAACTTTCTTAATAACCCCTGCAGGTGTCGTAGGAGTCAAAACATACGCGAATACCCTGTACGTATCATAATAAGATAAATTGTAGGCATTTATTACAGAATTCCGAAATGGTTGTTTATCGATGAATATGTGCAGGAGAGCATCTCAGCCAATCAGCATTAACAGTAAATCGAGCATAAGCTGTGTTGTCGAAGCAACGCCATGTTTTATTTTTGTGTTAGGTAGGTACACACTAGCCGTTTTCTTTTGCACCTGATTTCGAGATCACGCTTTGATATCAACCAATCACGCTCCTTTATTTTTTAAATCCACGAATAGCATTGCAGATATTATAATCATGATTCAGAAATCAGGTGCAAAAGAAAACGGCTATTATTTACGAGACGGGTACAACAGAATTGTCCCAACACATCAAGTATTTCTTGAATACGTTATACGTTACAAATTAGATTTATTTATATAAAATTTATAATTTTTTTTAGTCACGATTTGCAACTTGCAATTATTTCATCCTCCCAATGGCCTGCCCTTCAATTAGCTCATATGAAAGACAATTTTATTGACATTACCATGGTGTGTCTTTCGTCTAGACCGGACAATAGTCGATTTTTTTTTAATAAGTAACGTACCAAAAATTAATATTGGACCCAGTGTCGTACCCGCAGTGGGACAGCCAAGGGTGACCAAGGGATCAACAAATTTAGAAATACATATCTGTTTTCTCGACAAAATTGCTTTATAAGCTTTTATTATATTATACTTTTACTCAAGGGAAAATTTACATGAAGGTATAAAAAATAAAAACGTTTTCAAATAACAAATTTGTATATTTGTTTAAATCACTAGAATATGTATCACAATAAGTTTACATAAGTACAAAGGGATTCCAAAATGCTTCATACATAGGTGGTCCTCTATTTCACCCATTTTACATATCTAAATGTTTGTGGCAAGATATAAAACAGTTCTGTTTACATAAAACATAGCCAAAGAGATTTAAATACCTACATAACTGTTCCGCATCAGGATTAACTTTACGTAACTTAAAACTAGGTATATGTAACTTTACGTAACGTACCTAATATAGGCACATTTTCAAAATATTGTAGCCTAGCGTACACTCGTACATTGCTTTAATCTTGCCAAAGCAGCTATACAAACAGAAAATATCTATTTGATTTCTAAAAAACAAGAAAGTAATTTGTTGACACATTTATTGATTTATCACTATGAAATTAAATAAACTAATATCTACTAGGTATAGGTTCTAGTTCTACTTAACCCTCAGTCTGAAATATTATGTTTCCTCAATGTTGAATAGATCAGCGTGTTCATTTTATTAAAGTATAATCAAAGTCTACATATATTTATGTAGATTTTGGTATAATCTCAGATGAATTTCACTATAGTTTTTATTTTGCATGATTGGCTTTTCGGTCTAAACATATAAAACAGTTGACTGACATTGACGTACGTGTGTCACATGTTTTTCTAAATCACAGTCGGTGATCCAATTCAACAAGCTTCACTTACTTTTATTTCATATATGCCTGAAATGCTTTTACAAACGTAAATTTGTTTCCTCCAAAAGTATCACTCGGATAAAATGAACGCACTATACAACTCTAGATCGTTGGAACGATTTGGTTATTTTGCCACATAGCCACTATTTGGCACTAATTTCTGGGAGACCATACAGTACTATTTTAGGTAATACTGTATCAGTAGAAGCGACAATTTTACAATAATTTATTATTCTAGATATTCGGCTATCAACACATAGCTAAGTACAATATAAAAAAATAAATCCTATAAAAATTAAATACTATAGCAACTAACAGGTATTCGCAGCAGATATCGCAGGCTATCTAAACAGTCTACATTGACACACATCTATAAAAAAATCTACCATTAGTATAGTATACACATTTTGGAAGCACCTAACTCATTGGCATTAAAATCACGATGAGACGAGGCCGTCAAAAGCTATGCGCACATATTATAATCAGTAGAAACTTGCTTTTACAAATATTTTACTTTATAAGCTACAAAAGCTTGCATTAGTGCCATAGGATCGGTGCTGTTCTTGGCGGGCTCGCTAGCCCGACTTTAACTAAACAAAGTTAGATAAAGTCTGTGGTCGACAATGCGACCCACAAAAATTTGATTCAGACAACGGTCCGGGCTTTAACAATACCGAATTTGGTAGTTTCGATCTGCGGCGGCAAGCGATAAATTGGAGATTAAAGAAAGAAGCTAGTGACTAGCATCAAAAGAAGCACCATGTCCCATAGTGACGGTATACATTGGTTTGATCACAAAAATTTGCTTTAGACAACGGTCCGGGCTTTAACAATACCGAATTTGGTAGTTTCGCTCTGCGGGCAAACGATAAATTGGAGATTAAAGAAAGAAGCTAGTGATTATCGTCAAAAGAAGTACCATGTCCCAGTGACGTTACACATTGGTTTGATAGAGCTACTGTTACTTGAAAGAATTGGCTGTTTTCCATTTACCACTATTCTTAGGTTATATGTTGGTTTGTTAAACATCCCATATATATTTACCATTACGAGAGTGTTGATATAAAAAATGCTTAGGATACCTACTAATGAAATAATGTGAAAATACTCTATCGAAGTTTTGGTAACTGCTAATATATGTCGCGTTCTCATTTTAAAAATAATACTAAACTATACCTATTATTATGCATACGTTATTACATTATTGTTTTACTCTTCAGATTGAAGAATTCTGTCACAATCATGAAACGCTATTAAGGTACGTTTCCAATGAAGCGGCGGACGCACGCGGCTGACGGACTGCGTCTTACGCAAGTCTATGCAACGCAACAGTGAAAATTAAACATAATCGTCTTTTTTTTCGTGCGTCTGCCGTTATGCGTTTAGTGGGTCTGGCGCAGAACGGGACCAGTGGTTGCGTCAGTAGTCACCTTTTCAAGCAGTCTTGACGCAACCGCAGTGGAGGCGTGCAGCGTTTTTGGAGATTTGCGTTGTGAAGTGTAAAAATTGTTGTGTGCTGTTAACGACGCGAAAGTGTTATTTTCATTTACAAGAGTCGAAAAATTAGTAGAATTTGTATTGAAGTTCCCTTGCTTATTTGACTCGGCAAATCCCTTATAGAAAAACCATTTAGTTAAAGATAATGTTTCCTCCAGCTGCGTGCGTCCGCAGCTTCATATACGAAACGTACCTTTAGATTGAATATTCGATTCAGACCATAGGTACCTACGTACTTAGGTAGGCTGCCTATATACAAAATACAATTGTAAATATTAACACAATAAAATAGATACAAATACATATGGAAAGATAAAAATTGTCGAGACGAAAAAAATGGAATATTTTTGATTTGTAATAATTAAGTTATGAGATGTGTTCTCTAAATTATAATTGGATAACTTTTTCAATTGAATATATTGAGTTACAAGAAAAAAGTCCCTTCAAAGGAAAACTTGCTTGTTTCACTAAATATGAGAATTTACATTAGTTTTATATTAGGTGTTTCGCTTTTTTTTAAATACTGTAAGGTGTGTACCTTACACAGACCAACCTTCTAACTTCGTGACCAATAATTTTTTCTTACCATCTTATATTGCCTAGTGTACCTGTTGAACAAAATGGAAGCACCTTTCTGTTCCTTGTATCAACTCTAGACATCTTCGCATTGGGTTCCATATGCTTTTCGCTCTCAATGACAATTCAAAGAAATTAATACAATAAACTCTTGCAATAACAATAAAGTTTCAAATGAAAATCACTGATACACGAACTTTGCTTCCCATAAAGGTTCAGCCTACTAATGGACCCCATAACATCAAATTTTTTCCTCACCAAGGAATGTCTCACAGTCACTTCAAATATGCCTTCGCCAGGTAAAGTCCTTACGGTTACCATGTAGTCTTCAATTTTATTGTCGCCCTCTATCTGACTGACGTGTGTCATCAGCCTAGCATTCAAAATTACGTCCAGAGTCAAATTGGCACACTGCGCATAGCCATCTAGCTCTAGATTTATATAATCCACAGCAAAAGTTGCAGCCTCTACAACTATTGAGGCGTTTTTCTCCACCTCTAAACTTTGCTGACACGTGCACCAATGACTGGCTATTTCCGCATCGTCACAAGTCCTCTTGGGGCTTATTTCTTTGAAAAGGCTGTATCCTCTAGAGCTATTCGTAGTCTCCAATTGTTCGTCTGTTAAACTGAACGGATTCACGAGGTCCTTAAGTGTCTCGTGCAAATCGAAAGGCGTGGTCAGCCTCCCAGCATTCCTCTCTAAGTTCTTGAAGGCTCTCTGGTAATTTTCCTTATACCAAGTTGGTAAATATAATATCACAAATGGTAACCTCTCCTCCATCCTACCTTGGTACGTCTGCCTTATGCCTCCCCACCTGATGCCATGGTCACTCAGAAAAATTAAAGCTGTGCGTTCTAGGTGCCCTCCTTCGTAGAGATTTCTGAAGAATTCGCGATAATCTTCATCTCCCAACTTAGGCATGTTCAGATAATCATGAGATAAGCTAGCACCCCAGAAGAAACCAAAGTAGGGCAAGCTATTTTTATCCATAGTCACGCTAAATTTTGTTATGTAGTCCAAAAGGTCTTTGTAAACAAGTCGAGCGCCCTCACACTGATCCACGTTCATACTGTGCTCATTTCCAATCTGTTTCTCAGTTATCCTACTGAAGAAATTGTAACTGTAGTCAGTGGGTTGCTTCTGAAAGCCTCTCCGTTGGTAATTAAACAAACCCATCCAGGAAGAATCTTCTCCGTATACTGTCGTGTATCCTTTGAGTTTGTAGTCATTCCAAATGAAGGAGCAGTTGTCAAAATGATGTTTGTTGGAAGGCCAGCAACTGTTCCTCAGCTCATCCTCAAACATTCCTGTCAACACTGGAATAAGGTTCGGGAAAGTATTGTCACCCACTTTATTGTAACCTAGTAGTTCTACTGCTTGCATATATCTAAGGTACTCAACAGTCTTGGGCATTTGCCTGTGGAGGTTCAGTCTGGACACAGCGTCTAGGCCCACGACAAGGACACTAAGCGGCCGTGGATCACCCACAGACGTGGGGGTGGTATTTTTTAGTGGAACGAAAGAAAACATATCCTTGTATATAGTGTTGTTGTCATAAGTGCACTGGACTTTGATAAACTCATCATCTATGGTAGCACTGTCGCTCAAGTTGAAGCACTCTTTGCTATAAACGACTTTGTCATCATTTTCAGATGTTTTAGGGTTCCTCCTCCAAAAAGCTTGAAAGCAGCATCTTAACTCACTAGGGTCGGTAATATTATAAAACAGTAATGAAGAGTTTACCAGGGATATCGAGGTCAGATTGGATTCGTATAAGGCAGGTATTCCTTTATTACATTTTGGCACTACCTTGGGGTTTTCTATGAACTTTCTAACCTGCACGTCAAAAGGATCCATGAAAGGTATCCTGCAGCCTGGAGTATTTATGGCGAAACCCGTGAGGAACCTGTGATCTAAGAAAGAGCCTTTGAGAGGCGTCTTTGTGGGCATCAAGGAGTAATATTGCATTTGGAAGACGTCTACAAAGAAGAGAAGGGCACCGCATATCAACAGGGGTATCCATAACAGAGAAGGCACCCTTAGTTTGGTCTCATCGGCTTCCATTCCATTCGGAGAGTTTCTGCAACCAAAGAAAATTGACGATATAGTTGTTGTCTTTAAAGAACAATTTTTTTTGTTTGGGGATCTGTGGCTACATAATTTTCTATATTTTTTACTTATAAAATTTGACATATATGACATTACTTCCATACAGTACATGTCTAAACTGTCGAAAGTAGTATACCCGGTGTGCCATATTATTATGGAGCATACAGTGGCGGCCCGTGAAGGACGACTCTCGGATTTCGCCCTCCCCCCCAAGAATTTTAAGAATCCCGTCCTCACTAGAGACGGGATTCTTAAGGCCCCTCTCTCACGGGTCGGTTCGACATCGGTACGGTATGTTTTCGGTATGCAGAGCCAATGTCGCTTCCATGTATTCAAATTGCCTACCGCACACGGGTCGACACGGCGCGCTCTCGATTCTGTATGCTTGCGGGATACCGCGTATCGGCATATTTTCTATCGGCAAACGTCCACTACCGCGCGGCGTGATTGACAGTGAAGTGATTGAATTGTCCAAAATAATCATGTCGACTGAACTAAATTTTGTATTGGAGGTCGAAAAGTATGAGTGCCTTTATAATTCGCAAAATTACTGCAGTTAATGTTGTCTGCAGTTTATGTTTCTTTCCAGATAAGGATTAATCCAATATTTTTTCTTTCTTCGTCTTATAATTTTTAAATCGACGACATTTTTTTGGAGCCGTTGGGTATCTATGATATGAATTTACAGACCCGTGTGAGAATAAATTGCGGCACAGCATCGTTTCGATAATTGCCGCGCCGTTACCGTACCGATGTCACGTCGACCCGTGAGAGAGCCCGCTAAAATAAGCAGAGACATAAGCAATTGATGGATTTAAAAACTTGCCTGTAAGAGCGTGGTGCCATTTAATAAACAAAATTGGTTGCTATGGCAACTATTAAAAAAACAAATTGGTTGCTATGGTAACGAAGTACCTACTGGCTCCGAGACAAATTCAAAGTTAACTACCAAAAAACTGTTATCTGAACAATTCTTTTATACTGGGTGTTTCAAAGAAGTTATATACACTATTTCATGCATATTGGGCACTATAATAGTTGGTATTATATACGGTTTTAAGTTGATTGTCGGTTTTTGTCAATCAGCATCTCGAATTGCTTCTTGACAAGCTATGGAAACAAACGTACTTACACCGAGACTTACACAAGTCCATAGTTCCAAGGTTTCTTTAATTTTCCTCTTATTTCAAGGTGGAAAAATATCGAATTAACCACAAAAGTATTTTTAAGTATTATTATGTGTAATACCACTTGACACTTAGGTATTAGATACAATTATCAGTCAGTATCATCATTGTGTACGTACCTAAATAAATATATTTAATTCACATTGATTAGGTAAATATTTTTAATCAATTTTAGTAATAGGATTACTTAATAATAAGTATACCTATATGTAGAATTGAATTGAAATAAATGATTTGTAAAATAAGCTCATGTTTACTTTGATTGTTATCAGTTAAATCAAGTTACCTGCGATTATCAGTCAACAAGACCTTTTTCTTGGGGGGCTTAAGCCTCGGCAGATATAGCATAGACTATATATTCCTAGCAGATGCTCCCCCCTAATATACAGTGTACTGAATATGAATTTGTGATTAAAGAGTTGCAAATCAGTCAGTCTCACCAGTCACTGCGCTGGTACAACTACATACAGCTTACAAAATTGCGAATTATCCGTAAATCACATTGGGTGCTAAATTAAAAATAATAATCGTCCTTAGTTTTGTGTTAGTAACGGTTTGGTAGCGAAGCAAAGAAAGCTTTTTATGAAATAATTAAATAAAACTAATAAATTAGTGAAATTTCTGAAATTATGTAGTTAGAATTTTTTATTCAGGGACGGACCGGGTAAATTTGGGGGAGCTTAGCCCCCACCTAGAACCGCCCATGTCAATTTATGCATAAAGTAATCAAACTCTGCTATTATCTAATACTCAGATCTCAGTTAACTCTATTCCTTCTTTATTTATAGTCAACTCGGTTGGAATATCCACTGATATAGTAACGATTAAGCAGATAATGCTTTGACAATAATAATTAATTATTGACATAATAATCAGTTTTATATTATACAAGATTTTTCTACCTTATAGGTATATTATAGCTAGCACCTACCTGGGTACTAGGTAAGTTTCCTTTGGTTTTAAAGTAACGATTGCTAGGTATATATTTTATAATTTTTAACTATTCAAAGAAAAATATTACGTAAATGTAAAATTACAAGTGGAGCAAAAAGACCATAATGTGTGTATGGACCTAACACTAGTTTACAGTCAACGACACTTTATAGAACGTCTAATTTTTACTGTCAATCATTACCTGCCACCTTTGATCTATTTTGTTTGCAATAGGTACAATTTAAAATTATATTTTGTGTGCAAAAGATTATATGTGTAAGTCGTGTAGGTACATTTAGATAATTTCTAATAATACCTATCCTATAAAATAACAATTGATTTTTATGATAAGCTAACAACACTCAACTACTTATACTAATCTCAAAATATTGACATTGCTAAAGCCATAACTACTAGGATCTGCGATAGGTGATCCAAAAAAATCCCCTTCTTAGCAACAGGGTAACTAACCTATCTACTACCGACTAGACCTCATAAAGCAAAAACCTACAAAGATCTAGGAAGGCTGCCTTCCCTGACGAACACAAAAAATTAACCTTACCAGTACTTTCGTTGCTTTCTGGAAATTCTCTTGAAGCTTCTGACAACTCTGCTTGTAAAGAGCATTATGTAATTGTAATTAGATAGAATCATGCCGAAATGTGTTTTTGACACCGACTGAAGGCCCGTTCGATAGATATGCGAATCTTTCCTTCGCCCGCCGCCGTCGCGATGCCTGGCGCCGTTTTTGAATGGATTCATGCGGATTTAATTAGGTAGGTAGGTATCTTATAAAACGGATTATTGTGTAAATTAATGATTAAATGGTTTATGTTCTACAGGGTGTGTGTGTATATAGTGGTAGCTGCGGGATTACCGCACCATTTAAATCTACAAAACACGGGACCCAAATTTAATTGTAGATGCGTATAAGGTACCTACGTTTGTTGATGGGCGCAAATTAACATCGAAAAATGACAAACCCGACCCACAAAACAAATTGGGCGAATTAGTTTTGATTAATAAAAATAAATCTTACTTTTTACACCATGTAATTTTTACACCTTCCAATAATGTAGGTATCTAGATCTTGAAATAGTTATCTATATCAAGTAGGTAAGTACTTCAATACAAGTGTCTGCGGCGCCCAATGTTTTGAAATTCATATTGTATACAGGGTGTACATTATTAGTAGTATTGTCATAATCTTTATTAGAGGATGCATTATATGTTTTAGAAATGCCGATTTACAGCAAAACGATACATTTTTCGAGATACATTAGTAATTTTTTTAATATATATATATGGTCTTTAATTTAGCCAGTGACGTAACCCTTTTTATTTCGAAAAGGGTATGTACCCATACATTTATACATATATTGTTATATGTATTGTAAGTAAATATATACAGGGTATCTCATTTAAAAAAACATAAGTTTATTTCGTAGACCAAAAACAAAAGTGGATAGAAAAAGTTTTACTACTGCACTGCATTCCACTTTGGTATGCCAAAGTAGAATGCAGGAATGTTTCTATTTGGGTCAATAGAATTGATCATCAATTCAACCAGGGTGTTTTCCGTATGTGACGATTCAAGTTATAAACCTATACATACTTAGTAATAGATCCACAAAGAAGTTGTAATGTGTTAAAAATCCAAATTTTGCATTTTTCAGAATAAAATCGAAGTTAGAAAATTTAAAAAAAGCATCTATTTTAAACAGAAATCAAAACACAAGTGATGTCATTAAGCATATAAATGGCCGCCGTTTAGTCTTTGTTTATTACATATTTTGAACTGAAACTTATTATATATATTTAAAATATACAATGTAACTAGTAACTTCATAAAATAACTTTAAAAAACTTGTTACCATACACGCTGATCTTTATTATAATGGAAATATAATGACTGATGTTGATAGCTTCCTGTCAAACTGTTTGTTTATATGCCCGATGACATCACAAATATGTCTGCCGTAGTAGACGCGTTTGCGCGCCAAATGCCGAATTTAAATTTCAACTAGCTTTTTTTCGGATATGCAAGTGTTTGTAATTTTTTTTAACTAGACATATGTATAATAGGGAAAGAAAACTCAATTTTTTGGTATTAAAAAAAATATGTGAGAACACCCTATTGAGCACCATCAACCCGGCCTTGAAGAGTAGCTTGAAACTGTGTAATAATTCCGTATCCTTTACACTTTTTGAGTTACCTTGAATTATTTCCATAAAAAATGGAACTGCTCTGTTACATATACACTGATGACTTGATTTTTGCTATATCATTTAAGTACAGCTAAGCGCTATTGTCTGCTATAATTCATTTTACAATTAGTTCTTTTTATCTTATTATTTTGAAAGAGGGTATACTTAGGTTCAGTTGCATTGCATCAGATGATAGGTACTGTATCCATGGTATCTGTGTATTACCTACTCACTATATTAAATATTTTGTAAATCAGGTTTTAATTGCTAGTAAAAAACAATGTGTATTTGTTTTAATTAATTAATAAGACTTCAACAAGTCATACTAATTAAGCAAAAATATGTGTTTAACGTCAACAATATTATTTATTAGGTAGTTTTATTGTAAAATGTGTGCAACAGTTTATTTATGCCATTGCATTGTAGAAATGCTAATATTTGTTTGGTTACTTTGATTCTTAGTTGTCTGAATAGGTATTATACACAATCAAAATAGATAGTAACTACAACTAAGTACTCAAGACTCAAGGTTACTGAAGAAAGAGAAAGGAGGTTGTATTTTAGGTAATATACTTGCCAATTGGTGTTAGCATAATCCGCTAATCACAGTCCAGTTGGCGGTATAATGTGATTTAGCGCACAATGAAGTACGTCCGACCTAAGGACCTAACCTACTAGGTAAAGGACCTAAGTCCGAGTTATAGCATGATAGAAATATTTTCGATAGCCCATTACTTTTTATTTTATACTTTATATGTAGGTACAATATCTTCTGTTGGATTGCTGTCCAATTGGTTGTATTGCGGTTAGCGTGATTTAGCCGCGATAATAAACCATAATCTTAGGCTAAGGCTAGATCATCACGTCGCCTGCTCCAAGGAGCAGGGACCAGCCTTTGTGTACTGTTCTAGGGATCAGGCGACATGATATAGCCGATAATGACGATTACCAAGTTATGAATGAAATCATAGGAAATTATTTTTGCCTATGATGAACATTAATATGTAAATTTCCTATTTATTTGTATGGGGTGGTTTTATGTTGTCTTTCATCATTTTTATTGTATAAGTAGTTACCGACTCCTATGCAATGTACGTGTAGTTTGTAAAGTTAAGCAAAAAAAGGTTTTACAGTGTGTACGTATACAGGATGTTTAAAAAAATATTATTGAAGAATATATAAATAATACAATATTATATTAAATATATTTTTTTAATATTTTCATTATTTTATACTTAATTTTTCTGTTTCCTTTCTTGTTTTTTATGTCGTTAATTTTTTAATAGTTTCATGAAATATTTCTCAGTGGATTCCTTTACTCAGAAGCACCATAAATACAAGGGGATCCATATCTAATACCTTAGACTTCAGATAGGTGCTTAACTTATAAAAATAATCGTAAAATTATTTATTTGGTTAGTGCAAATATATCAAGATCAACTATTAGGTACACCCCATATAGTTTATTGGTATCGATAAGCGTACAATATAAACATCTGTCCCCGCGGCAGATGTTTTTATTTCTTTAAGTTTTGGAACAACAGTAGATCTGTGAATTGTAATCTATATATAATACATGATATACTATATTATCTACTCCGCAGCATTTAATTATTATTTTGGTATATTTGTTTTTCTACTCCCATACACGGATATTTGCTATTTTCTTAACAACTTACTGAATGGATATATGTACCTAAGTTCATGAATCGATCAATCACTAATCACAAATAATAACAATTCAACAATATGAAATGGACCAATCGCGACATTACACTCAAACAGATATTTATTTGTTTAAATATACAGTATACAGTGTATATAGTATACAGTGTGTTTCAAATTGAATGCAAATATAATAACATTTGTATTTTGAAAACCGTTAGAGATAGAGACTTATTGTAAATTGGGGCAAAGTTGCATCATTTGGTGACCAATAATGTGCCTAAAAAAATCAAGGCTAATATGATTTTTATATTTAAACAAAATGAAATTTTGGAAATTCGTTGAAATTGAAAAAATCTCATTGAAACTTTTTATGCTCTACCGAATGTCGTGAACAGTTTTTTTAAGTAACGACGTTTCGTCTCTTCAGAATCATCATCAACTTCATTTTTTTACGTCACTCGACAGCATTTTTCCTTGTGAGTTCAATGATGTATCATATATGCTAGTTTGATCACGATTTGAACGTGTGAAAAACCATCATGAAACCATCTACGTAACAGTCTGTATATATTAACAAAAGAATAGGTAACGAAAAAATAATAAATCATAAACAATGAATAACAATTAACAAAACAACAACAAATAAAAAAATAAATAGTAAACAGTTAATGGAACAATAAACAAAACTGTAGTTTATTTTACATCATTGAACTCACACCAGCAAAGATTCTGTTGAGTGAAGTAAGAATACCTACTAATGGGGCCATATTAGAAAAAATTAAGTTTGTTGATGGTTCGGAAGAGACGAAACGTTACTTAAAAAAACTGTTTATGGCATTCCATAGAACGTAAAATGTTACTATGAGAAAGTGTCCTTTTCTTCAATAGCTCTTCAAACAAACCAAAAATTTTATAAAAACGAATTTCCAAAATTTCGATTATTGTCAAATATCCAAAAACTGATCATGATAATTTTTTCAGGCATATTATATTAGAAACCAAATTACATACGAAACATTGCCCCAATTTAACAGCTCCTTTATATCTCTAACAATTTGCAAGATACCAAAGTTATTGCATCCGGAGTGCATGTTATTGCATTATCTATAATAAATATAATAAATATATATATATATCAGACAGAAATAATACCTTTATGGGTATTTACCCACCTGTTTTCTGGGAAACTGAAAATCCTCATTATTACTGACTGAAATAGGTGGATAGTGTATCTCCTATTTACAAATTTTTGGAAATAATAAAATAGCACCCACAAGTTTTTAAATTTAAAAAAAATTGCAATTGCGTTAATATTTTGTTAGGATTAGGTACTTTATGTATAAAGCACAGAAATAACTCTTTTGTAAATACCGAATATTTGTGTCTAAAACTTTTTTAATTACCTATTACAGCTCTTACAACTGTTTTTAAAAAATTACTTAGGTATATAAATACTAATACAGCAGATGAGAGCTTTATTTTTTGTATCTCCAATAAAGTTCTACATATAATATGTAAAATCTTTTTAAATGAAAACAATAATAAAATCGCTTTTGCACAATGTATAAATTAAAATAATTAAATACTGTCTCTACCTTTTGATTTTAGCGTACCCTTTTATACAGTTCACGACAGAAGAAAACATGGTGAAAAAATCACGCCAGTGCGGTGTACTGTTGAGCTCGTATGGTGCACAAACTTAACTACATACATAGTATATCGAATATATCGACTACATGGATAAAAAGGTACTTGGTCATTCAATTATCTTATCTAAAATTTCGCATTCGGGTGGTGGAGTGCAACAACTAACTATACCCATGGTGCATATAAACAAAGTCTAAGTCTACATATGTAGATTTTGATTTAAGTATAGTTTGTAAAATAAAATTTCCATCTACATAGAACCACTAGAGAAAAATAAATGGTACATACCTAAGATTGAATTGGAGCCTTATAGCATATAAACAAATGCTAGCGTCAAAGTGCTTGATAAAAGGAAGTGTTAAAATTTAAATATAGTCTAGGATAAGAATGTACAGAATCAATCACTTCGGTTAGGATTGCAGGGTAGATGTCCTAGTTCCTTAAAAGTATAATAATTCAAACGCTACTTTTATACCTATCTAGTACTTAAACTGTAATAAGAGGCGGGTATGACATGCGACTTTTTTTTTCAGGAGTTTTCTTCCCGCCTGAGCTATAAACAATAAAAATATTCATTTAGAAAATAAGAAATTCCCTTCCATTTCAAGTGCATAAGTATATTATTATTTTAAAATGTATATGTCATCATCTGCTCATATGTTATTTTACTGGACCTATGTTGTTTGAAATCCTTGATCCTTATATTATTAGGCTTGGCGGAAATGCGAGGGCGGACATAGGCGTGCGCATCATAATACGCGTAGTCAAATAAATTAACTATTAACAAAAGCAATAAACTGTTAAGGTACATTTTAAATTAGAGCGAACAGAAGCGATAAATTATCCACAATTCAACGGAGAGGAATATATATTTATATCCAAAAACAACGGCAGTGGACAATGAACTTATATAAATGCACAGTAATAGCCTTGACAAGATTCTAGTCGTAGGAACAAAAAGAGCCAAAAGAAATGCCCCAGCAAACATTGACTGTCGGCAAGTTACATATTTACTAATGGCATTGTTGGTTTTCTGATGGCAAAATACGCCAATACTTGATTAATGCCTTAAAACTGCATGTAAATATGCATTACTTTACCATCAATAAAATCTCACTGGACCAATAGATGTACACATGTAGGAGCCATCTTTGAGAGCTGCCTGTAAATTTAATGCAAATTGTGTTTACTGTTCCTCCAATACTTTTTTATATTGGTCGATAAGTAATGGGCTATTACACATTCTCCTTCATTTTATAAGTAATGGCTTTTCACTATTGAAAAATTGAAATGAAACGCATACATATCTTTTAATCGGTAAAATGAATTTAATGAGTACAATTTTACAGGAAAACGCCCTTGAATGACGTAATATATCTTCGATATATTCGGGACCTACCATATCCCACGAAATTGCCGCCATAATGTATATATTTGTTAGGTTTTTAGGTTAGTTCATAAATCTGATTATTTCATTATTTGTGGGTTAGTTCAAGTTGCCGGTTTTATCTCCTATAATAGATTAATTACTTCCTATTATGGACAACAAAAGCAGGTAAATATATAGATTATTTTTTGTTATTATGTATATTAAACTTATATTTTTCATTCAGATCGTAAGAATCAAGTTGTCTTGATAAAAATGTTCAAACCTACAAGTAAGGCCACTAAAAATAGAGCTGTAAAACGAAGACTGAATTTAGTTTTAAGTAATATCAACAACAAGATCTCAAATTCAAAGGATAACACTATAAACAAAGTTTGTAGATATCCTCAAACTTCAGCATTAAAGACTTCACATCATCACATCACATCGAATATATCCATTCACGAACTCTCATCTAGTGATACAAATATCCATGAAAATGTTAGACCACAGGTCCTAAAGAATATTAGTTTTCCTCAAAATTTCTTAACAAAAAGTAATGTGTACCAACAGACCTCTCAAAGTGTAGATGACAAAGTTCAGGAATTGAGTTTGACATTAAGTAATGAGGGCTATGGTATCTCTTTTTTATCCAACTGGGCTATTAAAAATAATATAACTCATGCGGCTCTTACTGATTTATTAAAGTGGTTGAAGACTCAACCGGATCTTGCTGACTTACCGTCAGATGCAAGAACATTGTTAAGAACGGGAACTTCTATAGGCATCGAAACAATGGGGGAAGGACAGTTCTTTTATTTTGGCATAACCCAAAATTTAGAGCAGTGCATTAAAGGAAATGATCAACTTAATGAAATTAATTTACAATTTAATGTAGATGGTTTACCACTTTATAAAAGTTCAAATCTCCAATTTTGGCCAATATTGTGTAAAATAAAAAATATTTCTGAAAATAACATTTTCCCCGTAGCTATATTTTGCGGAATGGGTAAGCCACCTCTAGAATATTATTTCTCGAAATTTATAACTGAATTGTCATCACTTTCAAAAGGACATTAATAATAAGAAATATGGCATAAAAATTCATAGTTTTTGTTGCGACACTCCAGCTAGAAATTTCATTAAAAACGTTTTAGGACATAATAGTCAATTTGGTTGTGACAAATGTATTGTTGAAGGTGAATTTAAGAAGTCCATGATTTTTCCCAATTTGAATGCTCCTCTGCGAACTAATGAACAATTTAAGAATAAAATATATACACATTACCATAAAGGTGACACACCCTTGGCTTGTTTGGAAATTGATATGGTTAAATCATTTCCAACCGATTATATGCACTCAGTATGTTTAGGTACTGTGAAAAAAATACTCTTTCTTTGGAGAGATTGCGGAAGACAATTTGGCATATCAAAAGTCAATTTAGATAATATAAATAAAAACATGTACAAGATGTCAAAACATTGGCCTTCTGATTTTGTAAGAAAACCAAGGGCTCTTAAACATTTAGAGCATTGGAAGGCCACTGAACTCAGACAGTTTTTGTTATATATTGCACCTATAGTATTACACAATGAAATTCCAGAGAAAATCTACTCGCATTTCCTGTTATTGGTTTACGGTGTAACAATTTTAATAGATGAAGATCTTAATGAAATATATAATGATTATGCTCATAGTTTATTGGTAAATTTTGTTAATTATTCTAAAACAATTTATGGGCAAAATTTTCTTACATACAATGCACACTCTCTTATACATCTCTCGGAGGACGCTAAGTTGTTTAAATCTTTAAATGAAGTTAACTGTTTTTGGGCTGAAAATTATTTATATACAATTAAAAAAATGCTTAGGAAACCCAATCAGCCATTACAGCAAGTATGTAACAGATTACAAGAAATTAACAACTTAAGAAATTCATCTAGTGGTTGTTTCAAGCATTCCCAATTCAATGTAAAGTTATCTGTTTTGACAGACATTGAGAATGATTACTTTAATTTAAATTGTCCCTTTTATCGTCATCTAGTTTATAATAACTTAAAACTTTCTACATTAAATAAACAGGATTGTGTCGTATTGCTGAAAAACAGGGATGTAGTTAAAATATCGTATTTCGCTAATGGAGAGGATGGAAAAATAAGTATAATTGGAGAACATTTATCATCAGTTAAGTCTCTAAATGATTATCCTACTAACTCAGAAATATTTTCTCACATTTATATAAGTAATTTGCATTCAAAAAATGTTTGTATTTCACTGGATAACATTTACAAAAAGGGCATCTTATGTCCAACAAATGAGCCGAACGTGCATGCATTTGTTCCATTACTTCATTCTTTCAACTAAACTAGTCACCTCACTCTGACGTCTCAAAACAAAACCGTATACAGGGTGACATTGAAAAAACTTCAATGCATAGTACTAGATCATAGAGAACTATAAAATAATAAAACAGCTATACACTAATGTAAGATCGCCTTTTGTTTTCAAGATGCAGCATTTAAGGATTTTTGTGAAATTTAGATTTGAAAATTACTACTGATTGTAAAATATTCTGCTGTATTGTGTTTTTGTGGGTTAGGCAAATCTGGTTCCAATCATTTTTATGAGTTATGCAAACTTTAACAAGGCTTTTCTCATTTTCATATCATTGTGGCTTAAGCACCTTTTCCACTCAACCCTTCAATTATTCTAAGTGTTAAAATCTTTTCTGTATTTTGTAGCTGCCGTAAAATTTAATCCCATTTGCAAGACATCATATACAACATCATTAGTCAAAATGGCAATTAAAGCATGGCTTCGGGGGGCGTGTGATAGGAATGGTGGAAGAACGAATAGGAAGAAATGATATAGGAGTATTACTACAAAATTCAAAATTTACTTGTAAATAAGTATATATATGAATATAATATGTAAAATATTGAACAAACTCTATATTCTTTTCTTTTGAGGGGGGTAGGGTTGGAACCTTTAATCATATGTGCTGGCCAAATGGTGGCACAATATTTACTTAACTACTTCCAGGGGTTATTTAAAAAGAATAGCTGTAGGAATATAGTTTTACCACTCACCAAAACGTTGCACTTACTCTGCTACAATGTAGACAATACTGGGTACATAGTTTTAACGCTCACTAAAACACAGCGTCAGAGCAAGTGCAATGTTTTGGTGAGTGGTAAAACTATATGCCCAGATATTTCTTTTCAAATAACCCCTGGAATTAATAAAGGTTAAGTAAATATTTGCCACCATTTGCCCAGCACTTTTGAATGCCTACAGTTATGTAACAGTAGAATATTCAAATGCCATCACATGTCTAGTAGAGCACAATGGCTTGTGGCCCACTGATGGCCAGAGGGTGAGAAATACATGCCTTGAGTTATATAATGGTTGAACACTGAATTGCCATCACACATCCGATAGGGCACAATGCCTTGTGGCCTACTGACGGCCAGCGGATCAAAAATGTATTTTTTCTGCAATATTTGCCAACAAAGTGCCATTAAAGAATGCATGAGGTGCCTGTATTTTTACATTATCTTGCCATTGTAGCAATGTTTGTTGGGGCCCTTGCGTTGGCAATTTCACCTGCCGTCAAGGTGTTATTTCTGAGAAGTTCCTTTGCTGCTAACTATGAACAGTTTTAATAAAGTAAAAAAAGTTGTAAAAAATCTAATTAAAAATAAGATATTTGCAAAATGTTCATAACAAGACTGACTTGGAAGTAAAATATTTGTGTGAAACATGCAATAAGTTAGTATAGTGGTGAGAAACACACCGTAATGCCCTCTTTGGGCCTTTATTGCTACTATCTGTCTGACAATTATTGTTAAATTGACAGACAAATAACGACCTGCTTTTCTGCGAGCGCCAGTGACCTCTATTGTCTTTGAGGAAGACAGTCCTACTTATTTATTTGAAGGAGATGCCGAAAACAACTACTCCACGGCCAATGTGCCCCGACTGGCATTGCATTATTTCAGCATCTCCATGACCACCAGACACTGACCGGTTTCGCGCTTATTATGCGCTAATATGTGCTACTTCTATCTGGTGACCTTACAAAGTTGATTATAGGTGCTTGGGTAGGGTCTGAAAAATATTTTTTTGTGAGGAAGTCTGTTTGAACATATTTTTCGCCTGTATCCAAATTATATTTTTATAGTATTCATATATATTATAACTTGCTTTCTTATTTTCTAAGAGGCAACACACTGATACAGATATAACCTCAAATTTTGTGTTATTTACAATTTTACGTAGTAAAAACGGCCGAAAGTTACGTATTAATTACGTCGCCTAAAATACGCTCGTGGGGACTTACCATAGGTGCATTTATAATGTGTTTATGTGGCTTTGTGTCGCCATCTCGTGCTTTCCGAGAAAATGACACAATACAAAATCAGCACCCCCTAGATTGACTCCGTTTTAACTCCGTTAAAATTATCTAGGTGGCGCTGTACATGTGATGGTACCGTTGTTTATATTATTCTTATACAAACAACGATGGTACCTAAACCCTAAACCACATATCTCAACCAATTAACAATTAACCTCATGCCTAAGGATTATTAACTAACCTTAACGATCGTTATTGCCTCATGCGGCTCACGCCTCCCTCAATCCGAATTACTGGATTAACAAGAAGGAAAGAGACAAGATCCCAGTGGGAAAGAGATTCTGTCTAAATTGGATTCGTTTCAGAGTTTCTGCCACAAATTACTGAGACATTTTCAGTAATTTGTGGTTTCTGCTACCCTTCAGTGTAGCATTTGGCTTTATCTATGGTGTAGCATATAGAGCAGAGCATAGCTAAAGAAAATGATCTAGGAAACTGTGGCAAACATCCTTTTCTTGTTTCAATATATTTCCGTACCAAAACCTTTTATTTATTAATTTTATCTGTTACATATTTAGGTCAAACGAAATTAAGTGTATAAAAAATACCTCTAAAGCAATAAAGGATGTTATAGGCACTAAATCTGCAACAATGAAATACCTTTTTTTTTATGAGTTTATCTATCAAACTAATAAAAGCCCTCGCAAAGTCTGCACGAAAATGAGGCAGCCAACAGGCATCAAAATGTCTATTAATTCTTTTAATGTATTTCCTCTACAACTTTCACTATTCTTTTCACACACACACTTTTCAACATTGTATAGAAAAAACTGCGAGAAAAGCAATGTAAGAAAATGCCAAAGCAGAGCTGAAATATTGTATTTTATTACTTAGTTTTCGGTGAAAAAATATTTTTTAAACACTTCGCTGTATCACTGTCTTTAAATACTTTCTTTTTCATTTTAAAATATTACAAATATTTAATTTAAAATTTGTGGCTTTCTGATAATCACATCAATAAAAAAAAAAACGAGTGTGGCGGCTTGTTTTTTTTAATTAAAGATTTTCAATAAGACCCCCAAGGACATATACAGAACAATATTCTATTATATAAAAAAATCAACCAGCGGATAAAATATTGAATAATTTGGCAGTGTAAGCTACAATAAAAAAAGTAAAAGATGTTTACAATTATGTACTTAACCATTTACATTTATCTATATGTAGTTTGTATGAATGCAAATCAATATAAGGTATACTCACTTTTTGTATAAGAAAAAATGTACCTAATTGCAATTATCTGAAAACACTACGCTTAATTATTTTCAATAAATCAGCTCCAACTGGTTTATTAACTAACAATTTAACATACTTATCAACGGAAATTTGATAATACTCTCCCACAGAGCAGTTCGTGACCATGAAAGTAGCCTAGCACAGTATTAGGCACAATCAAATTGATAAACGAACATATTACTTCCAGAAGTCAGTGTTATAAACAGTTTCTTTCATGATAAAGCTAGTAGCCACTATTTATACTCCACAAATGCTTTCTTCCTTTTCGTGATAACAAGATGTTTTAAAAACTGAGAAATACAGGAAAATAATTCATACATATTGAGAATTAAACCCTTTTTATTTAGTTAATAATAAAAAAAATTAAATTATGTCTCATAGAAATAGTTTTAGAATCATTTTGTAAAATTTTTGGTTATATGTACAACACACAGGGTGTTGAAACAATAGTTTTGTTTATTCAAACACGCGCCTTGCATATTTTTACATAAAATCAGTGTATTGACTGTTATATGGCTCTCTTTTGTTATTTGAAGTCATTTTTAAGTAATTAAATAGGCAAAGTAGCACAGTTTTCTAAAAAAAATCTATTATGGCAAGAAAACTTGTGTAAGGAATGGGATAAAATCTAATTTAAGGTATACCCAGTTAATGTTCTCATTTCAAGAAATCTTTACTTCTGTATTCTCATATTTGTAGGGTTACACAAAAAATCATAATTTAGTTTATCTATACCAGAAAGAGTGCAAAATATTTTCTCTAATTTTTGAATTCGCAGCTACGAGCAATAAGACATTAAAAGTACTAATTTTTCTACTGCATTCTGTACATCAGTTTAATTTCAATAATTCTTTCAACCATTTTTTATATTTTTTACTAATAAAAGTTGCTATACAACATTCAAGAAGTGGGGTGCCCCTAGATATTTAAAAGACATTACAATTATACAAACGCGTACTGGTTTATTTTTTCAAGTACTTTTTAAAACGGTCATCGTCAATTGAACTATAATGGCAAGTTGATGATATACACACCCAGTGTTTAATAATACTTGGTATATAACATTTCTTACAGTATACAAAGTTTGTATACAGGGTGATTCAAGTTTATCTTGATAACTTCAGGAATCAATAGAACTCTTACTTTATTTCAAAACTTCAACAATAAAACAGCTTCACACCGTTTTTGTTTCCGATCTTTTTCAACTTGTTTTTTCGATGTTTGGCCTCGTTTCTAATAGCCGTTATACACTTGTGAATTTCTTCATGAATTAATTTATGTATTTCTTCATGAAGTTCTTCCCAACAAGCTGTGCTTTACATTGCGTGAATTTTGTTTTGTTTGATGGTCTTTGAAGTGGTGCTGCCAATCTACCTTTTCAATCTGCATTTTAAGGGTTATGTTTAACCTTTTAATATTAACTTAGACATTAACCGTTTTGTTTTATTTTTATAGGAAGTATTCTTTACATCATATAAAACAGGATGTCTATGGTACATTTCACTCAATGAGGAAGTTTGTTTCTTGCATAAGGTTATGTCCATAACATAACCTTACTTTCAATTTTTTGTATAGTTGGTGTTCCTGAACTTCATGTAAAACTTCACGAAAATTAGAACAAGCTCTATTTCCGTGAAGAAATTCGCGACAGTGAATTTTTCAAAGTTTTGTATTACACTTGTCAAACTGTTTCAAGAAGCTACTTCGTGAATAAATTCACGAAAATTCACAAGTGTAAAGCAGCTTTTAGATATTTAATGAAATTTGTGACAGTGTAGCACCCCAGTCGCATACATTTTATTTAACGTTATAGCAAGCCATGAAAAACAAAACTCAATCAACGTTCACTTTAATCGGATGTGTGGATGAGGGAAAAGCAAAAAAAAGTACCTAAATAAAATAAAAATAAATAAAAATTGACAGGTTTGAAAAATGTGCATTTACTTTCTGAATTTCTTCACTAAAACCGTACATGGTATCAATTTAAAATAAGAAATTCATTTATGGACTGCAAGACACCTCTTTACCAGACGAACTTCAATAATTTTCTAAAAAACGTTTTGTGAACACAGCAAAGGTTGTACAAGAAGTTTGATTCACTATCGAAGACGCCAATGTATGTAATTAGACTTGAATGAAGACAATCGTTACTGATTTTTAGAACAAACTGCAATTACATATCTTAATCCTATGATATTTATATAAAAATTACGGAAACTGAAAACTGTAAGCTGTGGTTTATAAACTTTTTAATCACTTACTTCTTGCGCTAAAAAAAATTCTTAAATACACTTTCAATAAATATACACTATTAACATTAACACTAATAGTCTGTCTCGACATTTATGTACAAACAATTCTTCACTAAAGTTCCTTTAATACCCCCTGAGTCCATTATATACTTTGTTGTTTGAGCTCTGATTTAAAATTCTTTTAATAGCTGTAACAAAATAAAGCAATAAGTTAATATACATTTACTCGATTAAATATCCTGCGATAAGTGTTTGTTTCACTTCTGAATATATAAAAAATTTGGTCAGTTAATACACTTGCTTCAAAAGTAATGTAATTCCAAATAGAAATATTTCACTTGCAAGTGATCTCAGTAAAATCATCTTCAAATCTGATTAAAAATCAGTTAGTTTAGTTAGTTCGGACATGATGATACACCCGACAAGAGTGAAACAAAAAACCCTACTCTTAGAAAATTAAAATATACACTCTACTTACTATCTTTGTCCTCCTGTGTAAGTTCTTGCTTGGGGAACTCTACATCAAACGTTATGTAGAGAGTACCGTGAAGATTGTTATTATCGTAATTGGGCATACCTTCGCCCTTCTTGCGTATCCTTGCACCCGGCCATGTTATTTTATCTCTGGTCACTGACACTAAGTGCCCATCAAGATGGGGTATCTCCATGGAAAAGCCTGTCAGTGCATCCTAATCGAAAAATAAAATAAAATGAAGAAAATAAAAATTACATTCGTTTTTCAAGAATATTAAGAATATCTAGTTAGAGTAGACTTTTATATCATTAAGATGCAACTTAAATTACATTTGAAGCATATTCTGCTGCCATGTCATTTGTTTTTCATTAACAGATAGTGTGGCATGGATATAGTGTCACACTACCAGTCTGGCACTTACTTACTTACTATTTATCAGTTACATTGATAGAAAAAGCACTAATTGACGCCAAATATTTTTCAATTGAAACTATACATTTACAAAATACCTTCCAGTCTGCAAAAATTTAATGCAGAAAAAATATGCACAATTATTGCGCATTTCTGAGTTTTGATCATTTTTATGAAGTCAAAAAACCATAGAAAAATGTACTGTGTCCATTGATTTCTTATCTTATCTTTTACACAATAAATTTAAACCTTATATCACATTAAATTGAGATAGTGATATTTATTATATAGTTATAATTTTGTTTCCATATGAAACCAATTTACATATTTACTTTACTTCAAACACAATTATCAAATAATTAATTTGAATTATCATATGATTTCAATTAAGTAATTGTTGTTTTTATAGTACTTACTTGTAACGTAATTGTAATATTAGTGTATAAATCATCCCCCTTTCTCTCAAAAATAGGGTGAGGCTGCGTTTTAATTTTCAAAATGAGATCTCCTGGGTCTCCGTCCATGTGGGGCTCCCCTTCTGCCGTGAATTTGGTCTCTTGACTATCCACCATACCTGGTTCAACTTCCAACTCCAGTGTTCTCTCCTCATTTACTAATTTAACATTGGGGCATTCATCACATACAGTTTGCTGTATCATTTGGAACCGGCCCGGTCCTAAACTTTTCGTTATCATTTCTTGTCTGCAGTTGCACTTTCTTGTGCCCTTAGCAGCCTTCATAACAGGTTTGTTCCTAGTTATTTCGATAAAGGTGCCTGTATATAAGTCTTCTAAAGTTACAAATACATCCATAATAAGATCCGCTCCCTTGGGAGTCTCATGTTTTTGTTCATTGCCACCAAAATGAAAGCCAAAGTCTCCAAAAAAGCTAGCAAACGGATCCATACCGCTGTCCATCATTCCATCCTTTTGCAAACAATCTTCTCCACATCTGTCATACTTTTGTCGCTTCTCATCATCAGATAAGACCTCATAAGCTGCTCCTAGATCTTGAAATTTTTGGGAGGCATCCGGGTCCCCTTGATTTTTGTCTGGATGTAATTCTTTCGCTAATCTCCTGTAGGCTTTCTTAATCTCATGAAGACTAGCAGATTTGGAAACACCTAGTATTTTATAAAAGTCTCTTCCAGCAAGAACTAAGGTTATGGAGATTAAGTTGAATAAAGTAAATATGTACGCGGACTTCACGTTCATTATGAAAAATCTACTCACTAAACATATCACAGATTAATTAATTATTTTCGCTGTCCTTGCATTTATTTGGATATTCAACGCTTATATACTAATATACAGTACACCACTACACCCTCCTTCTATCACGAATCAGTAAGCTCTAAAAACATGTGGAAAAAGCTGATTGGCTGAAATAATGACAACAGTAGGTTTGTTTCTGCAGCAGCGTCCAACGATTTGCAACCTGCAGACGCTTGCGCATTTTGGATTTCGCGTTTCTGCAGAGTATATTGCAAACTGTCGCAAACTGAGTTGCTGTTTCTGCAAATATTTCCAACTGTCAACAAACGGTTTTCAAACGATCCAAGTAGTTTGCGTATTATTTGGAAATCAACAGTTGGAAATAATTATGAGACATGCGCATTAACGCCTCTTTCTTTTAAATCTTCTTCTTCTGTTTGTGTCAGAATTCGGTATCTCGGATCGTTCGATTCTAACCACAGAAATAGAAATATTTCTGTGATTCTAACCATAGTCTAACCACAGATTACTACTTAACCTAATCTTAGAGAAAATTAAAAACATTTCAACCGGTTTGTTAGAGGTTTTAAGAGATTTATAAAGAGGTATTTTTTGTTGATATTTTAAGTCTGAAAATCGATGGTAAGTAAAAGGTTTCAGTTTTTTCTATCTATAAATATTAATGCAGTAAACAAAATTTGTTATGCTGTATGCTTTAATTACTTTAGGTACATATAACCCATTAAGTACTATCATTTAAAAAAACTACCTGTAATGAAATAATGTAATAATTAGGTACATATAGTTGAACTTAATCATTTTGTAGATGGCTGATGCATATCCTTCGAGTTCGTCAAGCAGTGATAGCGACAGTGACAGCAATACAGATGATGAATTGTGGTTCTTGTTATCCAGCGATGAAGAATGGGAAAACAATAGAATGAGACCGAAAAATGAAGATTTCTTTGATCCCCCAATTTAACGAGCAGGAGTTCCTAGAGCATTTTAGGGTTAATCGCAATGTTGCAGAGAGTCTATCTCAAAGGTACCAAAACTCTGAATATTTCCATCATCAGTCAGGCGGGAATGGAAAACATGAACCAGCTTTGCAGATAGCAATTTATTTATGGTTTGCTGGTCATCAAACGGCCTCATTCAGAGATGTAGCAGATAGATTTAATATAGCGATAAGTATGACTATACTGTATGACTATATACTGTATGACTATATTATGTATGATTCAGATTTTTTAAATATTTATAACCTCTTTTTTAACACTGTCTTTTATGTGTAGGATGTTATTAACACCCTGTTCACAAAGGGTCAACTTACTCAACAGATACAACCAAAAGTTGAATACATTTTTTGCAGTAATTAGAATAGGGCTGGATTACAAATACCTATTCCCATGCCATACCTTCAAGTAATTTTTTGCAACCATTTTTTTTCACAATAGTTAAATAAGCAGCCTATTAACACAATCATGGCAACATAATTTCAAACAGAAGCAAAACTTATAAAAAATGCATTTTTGAAGAAACAAGAAATAAAAAAATGTGTATCCTTTACTCTAACTATAACTATTCTGGCTTTGTATTATCTTGTGACAACTGAGGGCATTTCAAAAGTATTTAAAATATACAAGATATTTTTAGTTAAATAATAAGAATTTAAAAAAGTTTAGTAAATTTAGTTTATTTAATAGAAATCAAATTATATATATCATCTCCTTGCTTAAAAAATAAAATATCACATTCTGAATAATAGAAAAAACTAAATAATAGAATCTCTTATAATATATAACAGTAATAAAAAAACATAACTTTACCATTAATTTCTACATTAACAAACACAACAAATGATAGGTATACAATCTACTACAAATGAGGCACTTCAATTTTGTGTTGTAAGTAAGATTTGAGAATATGATTTCGTTCCTCCATCAAGTTATTTTTTCTTTTCTTTTCTTCCAATTTCTCATTTTTTATTACCAGTTTCTGCTTTGCTACCTCTAGCTTTTCATTTTGATTTTTTATATAGTCTTGATAGAAGGAAAGTTTGCCACTTTGTAGCTTCTGTAAAGCACTATTTCTATATGCATTTCGGCTTTTTGGCTTCGGTGTACAGGTAACTGTTTTGGCATGTAAGGTACTTGGAGTGCTACTCTTTGTTTCTATCTTGTTCTGTGGCGGAATGGAATGAAAATCTCCCACTTCAACATTGACGTCAGTCATCTACTTGTTCCTCACTCTGATTTGCCATAGGTGCAATACTGTTGGTGTCTAATAGTATCTCTGGATGAATATTTCTTTTTTTGCCAAATACCTCGTCCATCTCTTTTGTAAACTCAAAGTATTTTCGACCTCGTCCGGTTTGATTATTATTATCGACCACCTTCTTATAATTCCTCTCGAGAACTCTCCATCTATTCTCCACCTGAGCTGGAGTATACGATGTATTGCACATTTTATTAATTTCTTCTGCGATAATAGCCCATAGCCGTTTTAGATTCTTTACTGCGAATGTACCAACTTTGGTCCTATACTTTTTATAAAAGTCAATTAAACTCAGTGTAGTGCTGCGAGTCCAGACTGTTTCATTTTGTGCAGAAGTTACGTCATTCAGAGGTTGTGAGCTGCTATTTATCACTACAAATTCGGCAAGTTCTAAAATGAAAATGAAAGATATAGGATGGCTGTGGACAATAAATGAATGGGAAATAATACTAACTTAACATAATTTACTAACCTTCCATTGAAAATTATGCAAATAAGTAGATGTGTGCTTTTGCGATTATTTCTGTCGTAAAACACCTAGGATAACAATAAAGTAAAACAGTGAACACGAAAAGCTGTCCTAACTCCTAAATTCCTCTACAGAACACCTCTGTTCTCTGTCACTCGTTACGTCATTCTCAGGCTAGCCAAATTAAAAGTTTGTAGCCAACGTTGTAAAAGTGCATGTAACTATTTCTGATCTGAAACGCGTTCGTGCAAGAAAAAAATTGCAACCTACTTGAAAGTAGTTTACAACCGCACATGCGCAGTGTGTACAGTTATCAAACTATCACAAATTCCCTGCAGAAACAAACCTAGTGACAAGTGTTAAAACTGGATTAACTAATTGGATTTTAATAATTTATTGTAGCCAAATTGAAAAAATATATAAATTACTATAAACTTTAATTTTCATGTGTGAAGACAAGAATGACAAGGCATTGATTTTTTATATATCTTAATTTTTATTTTTAAAATTTTAAATCAATATAGGGACTTTCTATCATTACGAAAAAACATATGGCAAACATGAATCATATAAAATGTTGCCAATATAATTAGTTGACGTTGACGTTAATAGAAATAGGCTATGTTCAGCGAATGTTCGTGCGAACGTTTGCTAGCTTTTTTGGAGACTTTGGCTTTCATTTTGGTGGCAATGAACAAAAACATGAGGCTCCCAAGGGAGCGGATCTTATTATGGATGTATTCGTAACTTTAGAAGACTTATATACAGGCACCTTTATCGAAATAACTAAAAACAAACCTGTTATGAAGGCTGCTAAGGAAACAAGAAAGTGCAACTGCAGACAAGAAATGATAACGAAAAGTTTAGGACCAGGCCGGTTCCAAATGATACAACTCTTTGTGATCTGTGAGTCGGACGGGTTGGACAGTTGTGGACCACCGTAGTAGAATCATCAAAAATCTACTGACACTAGCTGAGCGAGAATTTATATCATATTTGTGATTTGTGTTTCTATTCTGGGTCTCGATTCTTGCACCGTCGAAAAATATTCGTTTGCAAAAATGATGTCAGTATAACGTAGATTGACAGTTCTTGTTCTTTATAGCAAAAGAACATAATAATATGTCATATAAGCATAATATGTCATACTGACGTAATATTCGCATACGAATATCTTCCAACGACTCGTCTGGATTCTGACTGGTCTGACTATTCGCAGAATATAGTCATAGCACAGCACATATAGTATTATATATCTGGAATAATAATAAGAAATACATGATACAATGTACATTATATCATGTAAGAAATATACACCTTATGTACGTTGATATAAGGTGCTGGTTGTAGTGCACAGAGTGCACACTGCCCTAAATAGTGACAACCTAATGGAATTCTGAAATTAGTGTAGTTCAGTGCTACACTTTTCGAGCAAACGAATGGACCTAATGATGGTGATAATAATAATCTAACCTCAAATATTTGTATACAAAATCAAAAAATATATTGTGTTACAGTTAAATACAAGTAGTTACAGAGACAATACTTAAATAACTGTTAGGGAGAATACCAGGAAACAACCATTTTTTTGTATATATCAGTATATATATTACAAACAAATATGGAGAACAATAATGCACAATGTGCTTTGTGTTGTATTCTATTGGAAACCATTAAGTTTAACTTAAAGAAGAATAATTCTAAATATTCTGGTACTCCTTTGATATCGATAATAGAAAAAGTAGCTGGAAAATTTTTTACCCTACATTTCGATGTCTGTGAGCAGTGCTATGATTTATTAAATGAGTTAGATGCTCTTGAATTGAGGCAGATAGAAATTCGAAATCAGTTTAAAAAATATCTAGAGCATTCTAAACAAAATGTTTCTACCACTTCAAAAGAATTCCCCCAAAATATATGTACTATAATGAATGAAGTAAATGATATAAATTTGTCGGACTGTAGCGATAATATTGATAACAACATAACCAGTGAGTTGTTAACTGAATCAGATTTAAAATTTGATGTTACACATTTACACTCTGACACAATTGAAAAGACAAATGAGGGCAGCAAAAATGAAGAAAACATACAAGCGGTTTCAGAAAAAAATGAAAAACCTATTACTAAAAAGAAAGGCAGAAGAAAAAAACATTCCGACGATCCAAAACCTCACAAATGTCACTGTTCAAAAGAGTTTCGAACAGCTGGTGAGTTGAAAAATCATATGAATTCTCACAGCAACAATCGTGCATTTATTTGTGAAATCTGTGGCCAATCCTACAAGCATAAAGCTGCATTTAATATCCACATGGATATGCATAATGGTATTAATCCCTTCATGTGTATCTACTGCAACAAGTCCTTTACTCAGAAAGGAGCCTTAGTAAGGCATGTACCCATCCACACAGGTTAGTATTTGAATACATTTGAATATTTGTAACTTTGAAACAAACTTAGTTACACTTGACAAAGGAATATCAAGCCAATTTTATACTAATACCAGTGACTATTCTTTCTATAGTCACTGCTAATACTCATAGATCATTTTTTGTCTTCTTAAAAGCAGGTATGCAACCAACTTCGCAAGATGATTAGTTTCAAGACTTGGTTATTTTGTGGTTTCAAGTTTAGGTTATTCTTTACAATTGAAATTAAAATGAGTATCATTATACAAGTGGAAAAATTGTTCTTGAAAAAAACTATTTTAAATACGAAACCCAAAAATAGTTTATATATATTTCAAAAAAAAACACTTTTTAGGGGAAATGCCCTATCAGTGCGATGAGTGTGGTAAGCGTTTTGTCCACCACACTTCATTTAACATTCATAGATTGTCACACACCGGGCTGAAGTCCTATAAATGCACCTTGTGCAACTTTGCTTTAATGTCTGCTTCTCACCTAAAGAGACATATGCGGATACATACAGGAGAGAAAAAGTTTGCGTGTAGCACTTGCGGGAAACGTTTCGCAGAGAGATACAACTTGGTTGTTCATGAGAAATTACATAGTAATCCCTGTTCAAGCGTATCCCAGAAGAGAAGTTATAGGTAAGTTTTGAATATCAGAAATCTGACTTGTATAAACTAGTTATATCCCCCAACAGTTTAGGATGGTAATTTTGTAGCAATTTTCGAACAAGTTTAATGATATGCACAGTATTAGGGACATATAGTATTTGAATGAGAGAATTCTAAACATTATGTAAATAGACTGTTGAATTTATTGGGCATTCCAGAACATGTGATAAAAAATGTCTTCTGTCGGTCAAACTAAGTTATTTTTGGTGGTTTTTACTAAAAATGCCTCTTATTCAGACATTCGAAAACCACTTTTTATCTTCAAATAACATTGAGGAAATTGAATGTTTTGCTAGAATTCAGAAATATTCCCAATATAAATGATGGGAATGAGTTTTATAAATTTTCGTTTGTCAACAAAAAAGACAAATCTAAAATATACAGGGAAATAGCAATTTGTGCAATAAGTTCGGTTTTTTGATCGAGGCGCTAGCCGAGATTCTTCGTCAAGAGAGCCGAGCCGGTATTCTTCCTCAAAAATTTAGTTTGACCCATGACGGCCGTTTTTGACAGGTCATTGGAATGCCTAATTAGTTAAAAACAAACTCGATATGTGAGCGAATATTGCTGAAATAAATATTTTTTAGCTGTCAAATTTGTGGGGTAAGTTTTGAAAGAAAGGTGAAATTAGACGAACATCTGGTGAAGGAACATCAAATGATGAGGTCCGATTTAGATAATAAAGACATTTTAAAACAGTCACTTATCGTTAATGATTTATGTACTACTTTGAAGTCAAATAGATAACCAGTGTAGGTAAATGTTTTCTTTGTTGTTATATATGTATATAAAAATAAATACTTCTTGCATCAACTTATTTATATATGAAATTATAGACGGTAGTTTGAAACTATTTTATCAAGTGGTAAGACAACTTTTTATGTGACTAACAGTTTTATATGTATATTCAAAAACTAAATTGAGTTTTTTGAGTACTAAATTGAGGGCTTGATTAAAAAGATTTAGATTACACTTTCTCAACCGTAATTTCAGTTCTGTTGGTTCCACAAATAAAATAAACGTATGGGTAGATTGCTTATTAATTGTACTTTCTAATGGTACCTTAGTACCATTATGGTAATATTTAAAAAAACTAGTTTCAGCTTTATAACCACTTTGAAGAATATTAACGTCCTGTAAGTAGAGAAATTGAATGTTTTTGACTTCAACTCTATTTTTTATGGTTGCTATAGTCCATTAGAATTAAATGTCACTTATGTTATATCGTTAGATTCAGAAAATGACGTATCTCTCAAACAGAAATATTTCCTAGAAATAGAATTTGAACTACTATGCGAAAGTGTTCATTATAAAACACAAAAAATAAAAAATCACTAATGTTTATTATAAAAAATTCATACATCATTTAAAAAAAAAACATGGCAATAATTATGGAAACAACCGATTTAAACAATCATGATCCATCCTAAAAAGATGCCATTTCTCAGTCTGTGTGAAGTTAACAGCCCCCAGACTTTTATAGAAGTCGATCGCGGGATTCCATGACAGAACATGAAAGTCCATTCGTCTAATTTTAGCGTTGTGGGCTATCTTCGCAACTGCCATGAATAGCTGCTTGCCGATTCCGTTCCGTCTGTAAGCAGGCTGCACATAGAGATCTTCGAGCAGAATTGACCTGCCCACCCATGTGGAGTACGAATCGTAGTATAAGGCGTAGCCCACTATGTGGCCGTCGGACAACTCCGCTACTATGCATGTAAACGCTGGGCTGTCTTTGTCGAATCCGTCTCGTTGCAGGATTTTGTCGTCGATGCAGACTTGATGTTCGAGTTTTTCATATTCAGCGAGTGCCTGGAATAATTTTCAAATAAAATTATATTGCTGTTTTGAAATATTTCAAGAAAACAACAAAAAACATTAGTTAAGTTTAACTATTATTTTTTTAACTGTAGTTTTAATAGTTTGTAATAAACCATTGGATTTAGTAACGTGTTTAAAAATCATGAAATTTCAGATATACTCATTTCAGAGTTACTCATTACCATTACACTAAAATTGCCATTCCATATCCCATTCTGGTTAACGTGTTATTATAACCTTTAGTCAGTGGTTAAACTTCAAAACCACTTACAGAATTTATCAAATTTAATAAATAATAGCGATTATTTCATCACATACACTGTTTTTGTAGCAATGTTTAGAAGTTTGTTTGCCTTGATACTTCACTTGTAGCCTTCTACATCCCTTGGAAAAAAATCCCTTGAAATTTTTAGAAAGATTGAATTTCATTTCTCAAATTTTTTTTAGTGGGGTAGGTAGTGGAATTTAAACAATTTATTGTTATTAATACACAAAATTTTCCAATAGTAGTGCGAAATGCCATATTTATTTCCTCTGCAAATGCCTTGAAAGAGTTATAACACAAATGAAGAACACTGATCTATATAACAAAATTTGAAGTCTTTTGTCGAACATAGCGTTAAAGTATGAAATTTACATATTCATCACACAGGTTCAAAGTATAAATGGACAGATCTATCGATAACAGATACCTAATACTTCTTAGAGGAACTGGTTATTCCTATTGTCACTTGAGATGTGTATAAATTTTCTCTTATTTAGACTCTAATAATATGAATAAAATAAATATAATAGAATCTGACCTTTACATTCACATAAGAGTGTAAAAAAAGTATAGTATAACACAATAAAATTATATCTCAAAAACAATATTAAATCTAGACTATTTATTATAAAAATTAAACAGAAAAAAATTCTTTTACACCAGTCTTTGACACTTAAGGTGAATATACACATCTCGATAAATCTCACGAGTTCTCAAACGCTATTTGCATGCAAGCTTGGATTATGAACTATGAGCATAATTTTCTTATAGTTACATTAATAATATTAAATATAACACTAACAGTACTTGAATATAACACTAATAATATTATTTTATTGATTTATTCACAGCATCTGTATACATACGAAGAAAAACTTTTCTGAAAACAAAATTTAATGCTTTTTCTATACTTTTTTTAAGTAAGATTTGTATACATCTGCAGTAAATCACCGGGTATATAGGTAGTGATATTTTATAAATGGTTAAATTAACATATTTTAATATTTTGAACACTGCAATATATGCCAAAGCATTTAAATTTGAGTTTGGAATTCTTTTACAATCACCTAACATACATTTTCCAGATTAATCTATTTGAACAGTGTATCGACCTTCCTTTTCGGCCTATAAATATAACATAAACACTACTTTATTATGTGATATAATTTCACCTTTGACTACAAGGTACATTTATTTATAGTGATATTGAATGTTCTAATTGACATCCGTTGATTCTTTTTCATTACATGATGCAATACATTTAGAACAAATAAGTATAATTGAGCAAATTTACAAAAGTAAAAATAATTTTCAATTATTTTGAAATAAATAAACGTTACTTAGTATATCCTTTGCATCTATCAAATATCTACTGTATTTAATCTTAATCTTTTATTGACAAAAAGATAAAACAAACATATTTAATAAATAACCTTCAATAATTGTAAGTTAGTCGGTGAAAACCAGTTGATGTAGTTATTTACCTTTATCAGTTTATAGACCTGCACCATGTCTTCCCTTTTTGCCTTTCTTATTGTAACATTGAATTCCTGGCACTTCAACATTTTCTAAATTATCCTACAAGTAATAAAAACTGACAACACTAATCGTACAAACTGTAATATCAGCACAAATTAATAAAATGAGTAAGAATGTATAGCTTTTGTTACTGATAAGATAATCATGTAATATCACAGTAAAAATAAAGTATAATCAACTACAGATTTATTCTTTGTTTATACTGGTATTTAACACTTTGTGGGCAATATTATTGAGAACATTCATAGCATAAATTGAGCTTAATGAATTTTTATTGAGGAGCTATTTATCTTTTATTGAGGATTTAGAAGGAAAACTTATTGTTTAATTGACTTCAATTTACAGAGCAAATTGACAAGCTTAGTACAGAGTTAATTCTAATGGTTTATGATACACTCATCTACATCAATATCATATACTCAGAGTTATTACAATATACCATCTTTATAATAACTCTAATGCATACAGTAAGCACTAATTTATTAAATGCACACACTTTCCTAGGTATAATCACAGTTTAATAGGAATTAAACTGTGGTATAATCGTATGAGCACACCTAACGTTATTTAACTTGAATTTTGGAATGGGTTAAAGGTTAAAGATCACTTTCATTAACATACGATATTGTATCAGTATATCTAAACCAGTTTTAGAATTTTATTAGAAATAGAAATTAATATATTTCAAAATTTTATTTATTGAGTTTTAAATTAAATCCAGTGACAGATCGGTCGAATTGAAGGTTATGTTGGTGTAGAAAAGTGACACTTGTGATGTGACAACTTGAGGACAAGTTGCCAAATTTAAGCCAAAAAGCAATCGTCACTCGCCACAGCGAGAGTCGAAAGATTAATTTGTCGCGGCCTTTCCTGCACATTTCGTTAGATAATGGCTACCATGTTACGAAGTGTAGCTTTAGCAGAAAATCTAGTACTGAAAAATGGCCCAAAGGTAAGCAATAATCCATCATTTCCCTGCAAGAACGGACAATTATTACGACTTAAAATTTCCACGACCTTGACGGCCTCCATATTTATTATTAGATAAGTGACAACCCTGCTGGATTTGTATTATGTAAAAATAAATATGGGACAATCCGATACAATTACTTTCAAAACATATTTTTAAATGAAAATTTCAGATTTTGGGTTCGATTTCGAACGGGCGTTGGCAACCGCAGCAACAGCAAACGAGAAACTTAAATGTACACGAACATATCAGTTATTCTTTGCTGAAAGGTGCAGGAATAACAGTTCCAAACTTTGGAGTTGCCAAAACCAAAGAAGAGGCCCGACAAATCGCCGAAAAACTGAACACAAAGGATTTAGTTCTTAAAGCACAGGTGTTGGCGGGAGGCCGTGGCAAAGGACACTTCAAAAATGGTCTCAAAGGTGGTGTACGCATGGTTTATTCGTAAGTGTCTTTAAATGACATGGTGCAGTTAAATAATTATTTGTGTTTATTTGATTTTAGACCAGAAGAGGCAGAGGATATTGCTGGACAGATGCTGGGTCAATACTTAGTGACTAAACAGACTGGAGAAAAGGGAAGGATATGTAATGCCGTTATGGTGGCTGAAAGGAAATTCCCCAGGAAGGAGTTCTATTTCGCTGTTATGATGGAGAGAGCTTTCAATGTACGAGATCACAACAAAATATAAAATTATTTAAAAAAATGCTGTTTTTAGGGCCCGGTTATAATTGCTTCTTCTCAAGGCGGTGTAAACATTGAAGAAGTCGCTGCTGAGAACCCAGATGCCATTATTTATGAACCAGTTGATATCATAAAGGGTTTGACTAAAGAGCAAGCTGAAGGTGTTGCTGTCAAAGTTGGCTTGCAATCACAGAAAGAAAAAACCGGTGACATGTTGCTAAAAATGTATGATTTGTTCGTTAAGAAAGATGCTCTTCTTATTGAAATCAATCCATATGCTGAGGATGCTGGTGAAACGTGTAAGTAAGATTATATTTAATTATCACGTATAATTTACATATTCATGTAGGATGTGGGTAATCTAACATAATTAAAAAGCCATTTATTACTTACATTAATATGAGATTTTAAAATATTAAAAAGTGATAACTGATAAATTTGAAGAACATCATTGAGATTATTTATTTTTAGTGTGAACTTAAGTTGGAGTACACTATGTAATGTAATTAATTATGAATATCAAGCCGAAACAATTTGCAATAACTTTTTTATTCAGTATTTTATGTAGTAGTTGGTTTTAATTCTATCAAATGTTTTTCACTTGGTTGGATTAAATATTGCCCTTGAATAGTGTCATTAAAATGCTTATTATATTTAATTAAATATTTTGATAAAAATAATATTAATTTTAATAGGTATTGAGTATAAATATTGATTTTTAGTAATATACTTTTACTTATATATTATTCTACTAGATAGCTACTCATATATCTAGTTGAAAGTTCATTTGTTGTATATTTGTTATGGACCTACAATACATTTTAGCCCTTTTTGATTTTTCAGCAATAAATGATTGCTCAACTAGCACCTCATATATCAGGTACAAAATCCTGGTTTTGTTATTTTTATTTCAAACAAGCAATATATCTCAATCTCATAAGGAAGGCTGTTACTGCAATTAGTGATTACTTTGTTTATGTTATATATAAATAGTGATGCAGAACTGCAGTCAATGTAGTCAGATAGATTAAGTTTATATTAGCTGTGCAAGGTTGAGTTAATAAAGACAACCTTGGGCTCCTATGGACTTTGCTTTGTTTATTTAGTGTAGAATATTTTTCATTATAAATTATTTGATTACAAATTAGAACTTCAGACAAAGATAACAGCAAAAAAGGCTCTTAGAAATAGTCATAACTACATGTATTTAGGGAGATTTATAGTAGACATATCATTCATTCAATAAATCATATTAACATAATAGTTTTTTAAAAACTAATTTTCTAAATTTATAATTTGTGTATTAAGTAAACCTTTATAAGTTATATAATGCTCAATATAAACAGTATAAAATTAGACCTCATATGCTTTGAGTTATCCTACCTTAGTGTAAGAACTATTAATGGGGTCAACTAAATGCTATAAGCAGTGATTCTAAAACTCTCAATTTTCTATTTACGAATTATATAACTTTTATACAAAAGTGAAATTTTATTTCTATGGGCATTTAGACAAAATTATTATGAAAATAAGAAGTAAAGATACAATTTTTAACGTGCATATATTGTTTTTATCGAGTTTTTTCGATAATTGGGGTAGTCCAAGTAGTTAAAATATCTTAACAAAACAAAAAAGGGTTTTTGGTTTGTTAAGTAGAAATAAGAAGAAGAGTACAGAAGTAGCTTTCTTTAAGTAGAAATTGCCATTAAAAGTTTTCTATACTGTGTATATTGGTGCCATGTTACATGCTGATACTTTTGAAGATAATACAGATAATTTTCTTTCAAGATTTCTCCCTTGATGCCAAATTTCGTTTCGACGACAACGCCCAGTTCCGCCAGAAGGAGCTCTTCGCTCTACGTGATTGGAGCCAAGAAGATGAAAAAGAAGTAGCAGCTGCTAAATTTGACCTCAACTACATCGCTCTGGACGGCAGCATCGGTTGCATGGTCAACGGTGCTGGTCTAGCCATGGCAACCATGGATATTATTTCACTTCATGGGGGCTCCCCCGCCAATTTCTTGGACGTAGGTGGCGGCGCCACTGCTGCTGCCGTTAAGGAAGCTTTCAAAATCATCACCGCCGATCCCAAAGTACACGCTATCTTGGTGAATATTTTCGGAGGTATCATGAGGTGCGATGTCATCGCTGAAGGTATTATAGCAGCAGCGAAGGAGCTAAGTTTGAGGATGCCGATCGTGTGCAGGCTACAAGGAACCAACGTAGACGATGCTAAGGTGTTAATCGCTTCGTCTGGATTGAAGATCCTCCCAGTAGACAACCTGGACGAGGCCGCGCGTTTGGCCGTCAAATTGTCGAACATTGTTAGTCTTGCTAGAGATGCCAAGCTCGATATTAACTTTGAAATGCCATTGTAAAAATTTTAATATTCAATAATTGAATCTTTTTATCTGTGCCTAGCACAGAATGTTTTCTCGTAATTTGGTATTGTAACACCAGTGAAATTCAAAAAAACGTATAAAATTGTTCCCACATTCTGGCTTCAAATTATTCTAAGTATTATGTGTACCACCACCTTATTACGATTTGTGTATTATAAGCACTGTAAATTTTAAGTGATATTTATTTATATAAACTAATATTCCAGTTAATTTTATCTTTTTATTATGAATTTTATTATTTTATGAATCCGACTTTGCCCTAACCGGTTGCATTCTTGGACTTTGCTGTTCGAAGCATTAAGGTTTTACGTCAGATGCGCACATGAAGGCCGTTTGTTACTTTATGATATTTTTCCAATAATTCTTAAAATAATTACTAAAAAAATTTCATAATGAATATCCATCAATTGCAAACGTAAATTTATGTATAAATTTTTCAAGAAATTTTTTAAGAAATTATTTTCAACATGTTCTATTTTCTCGCCGAAATCGACGCGGATATCTGCACATTGCACGACTTTCAATTATAGTCAGCTGTTTGAGTTTGACTTGACGATTAACGATAACGAATAGGAAATAACCTCAAACCTCAACTTAAATTAACTTTATCTATGTGCGTGCATGTGTTTTGTTTGTAATGTACCTTATTATTCTGATCTCAGGATCAAAAAATCTCAGGATCGTGACCTATATTCTTAAACTTATGAAAAATAACAACAGATGGTGCTGAAACAAGAAGCTTACTGCGATTGCGTATAAATGGAAAATAATTTAGTTAACATTGCAAACAGGCAATTTACAATTTTCAAAATAATGTTTTTAAAAATGCACCAAGAAATTTTCTGTGAAATTATCTGATAAATATCGTGAAGTTACAAACGGCCTTGAGGAAGAGAGAGTCAGTATTAGACGAGGTTAAAATACAGTGAATACAATCACAGGGCAACCCACTATTTATTCAAAGGCAATTACTACTTTTAACATTGGAAATTTTTATGTTCATATATGGGGACCAAGTTAGAAGTTTCCGTTCACGGCCAAAAGACAGCGGTGTCGCAATTGAGTGAGTATACAGGGTGACCCATTAAGAATGGAAACACTCGTGTGCAAAATTTGTTTATGGACCGATTTGAACCGGATTTTTTTCAAAAGATAGATCTCCAAAAGCTCTATGTTGATGCAAAATTTGAAGACGAAATTTTGATTTTTAAGGCCTACTACGAATTTTTTTTTATGTGAAAAATAGGAAAATTTTGTTAGCGATTTTTTTATAAAAAATCTGACTACACCGCTGGATTTAGGAGCCCCTCGAATGCATTTGTACCAATTTTTGCGAAAAAAAGTTTGTTCCTAAAAAAGTTATGACAATATCGGCATCACCAGTGTTTGCCTTTGTCGGTGAACCTATTCTTAAATAAAAATCGAATAGAACCCAAAGAGAAACAAAATTAAATAACTTAAACACTGGTGTAATTATTAATAAGAACCATAGAAACCAGTATACACAAAATAAGCAACAATTACTCTAATATAAACAACAATCGATAGGTAAGTTCGTCAAATTACTATTATTTCGTGGTTATTATGCCAAAACTTACATTACCTTCTTAGATAAAAAATAACTACATTATAATTTTTTATTCAAAAAATGTGAATCAATTTGACAGACTCCTTATTCATTTTGAAAAACGTAATTTTCTAATCATTACTTTTTTTTATCAATTGTTGTTTATATTAGAGTAATTGTTGGTTATTTTGTGTATACTGGTTTTTATGGTTCTTATTAATAATTACACCAGTGTTTACGTTGTTTAATTTTGTTTCTCTTTGGGTTCTATTAGATTTTTATAAAGGAATAGGTTCACCGACAAAGGCAAACACTGGTGATGCTGATACTGTCATAACTTTTTTAGGAACAAACTTTTTTTCGCAAAAATTGGTACAAATGCATTAGAGTGGCTCCTAAATCCAGTGATGTAGTCAGATTTTTTATAAAAAAATCGCTAACAAAATTTTACTATTTTTCACATAAAAAAAATTCGTAGTAAGCCTTGAAAATCAAAATTTCGTCTTCAAATTTTGCATCAACATAGAGCTTTTGGAGATCTATCTTTTGAAAAAAATCCGGTTCAAATCGGTCCATAAACAAATTTTGTACGCGAGTGTTTCCATTCTTAATGGGTCACCCTGTATATAATGGAGCAGATGAAACCTATACCATCTCCTAGACCATGTTTTGGTGCATATGTGGTGTAATCTACAACATTTTTAGTAGGTCAATTTTTTTAAATGGCCTTAAGAGTGTGTTATCTGCACAATTCAAAAACGTATTTCTGTGCCATTAAAAAAAAATGGCGAGACGTACCACCCTAAACTTTAACCACTTATGCACTCAACCTAAGCACTTCTAATTCCCTAAGCCCTAAAGGGTATAAACCTTTCTTTTTGGTAGTATGTAATAGTATATAGTCTCTTCTATAGTGTATACATATAGTAATCTATATATTACAAAAAAATTACATAAAATAAAACTTCTAAAATTATGCATGACATATTCCGTTTGTTATGTGAAATATTCAAAATTTGTATATATAGCAGCGAATGAAATGTAGCCTAGATATTGAAAGAGTTTGGGTTGATATCTGTAACCGTTTTCAAATTATCGAATTTTTAAAAAGGACTTGTGGTTTTCCGAGTGAATTATTACGGCACGTTCGGGCTTGTGGCGCGAATACTAATGCCTCTATAGATGTCTACAACAAGAAAGAAGCCGGCAATTTTACTTCAATATAGATAGCGCAGCGCTAGAGCGGCGTGAAGAGTGTTCAGTTGTAATACCGTACTCGCTTAATGGAGTAGCGTCTCATTTGATAGGATGGTCGGCGTGCTTATAATTATGCGTGATATGTGGTGTTATCATTTCCAATGTCTGATGGTTGCAAGGATTGCAAAATCTGCGATTTTTTTTTGAAATATCAGTAAATTTTCACAGACTACACAGATTTAAGCCTAAATATCTTTAACTGGTCTAAAGGAAATAAAGAGCAGCAATTTAAATATATGGTTTATTAAATTATTTATACAACAATCATATACATACGTTAAGTAATTCCTTATGGCACTGCTATTACACAAAATAAATAAATAAATAATAATCTGATAGGAGTCTCATGGAGCCAAGCACAGCTTTACAAGTTTATCAAATTTATAATAATTATTCCTATTTTCCTATGCCTATTCCCATTTTCACATATGATCTGTTATTATGTATCTAAATGATCACTGATCAATAAGTTAAATTAATAAATCTAGGTATAACTGGTAAAAAAAAATTAAACCAACTTTACAATACCATTTATTGGAAGGATAGGCCGAAAACAACTACTACCCGTGGAGTAGTTGTTTTCGCCATCTCCTTCCAATAAATAAGTAGGATTGTCTTCCTCAAAGACTATAGAGGTCACTACTGTAATGGTGTCTGCGGAAAAGTAGGTCGCTATCTTATCTGTCTGTCAATTTGACGATAATTGTTAGACGGATAGTAGGGAAGACCCAAAGAGGGCACTACAGTGTGTTTCTCACTACAGTCACTAGATAAATACACCACTACTAACATATACAATACTATATTTTTGAAGAAGTAACTAAACAACTACAGGGAACTTAAATTTTGTGTGAAAGACACATTAGCTACTGTCAAGAACAGAAATTTCTTTCCGATATTCTGTCATATTAGTGAAGAAATTTTAAAATTCAGTATGGCCAAAATGCATATTAAGATGTCACAAGGTTCTGGGATGAATAGTTTCTTAAGGGTACAGACATATAAAAGATGCCTCAATGAGCAAGGTGGATGTCGAGGTTGCATTCAATATTTACATGGATGAGAGGGTGAACATACTGTTCATACAGGGCTATTCACGCAAAGGGGGTATTAGACGTTTTTAGGGTTCTGTTAACGATAAAAATCTGATTTTTTTATGAGGGAGGTTTTTGATTATTTCCGATTCAATGAAAATATTTTAAGGTTTGCATCACTTCCGGTTATACCGGAAGTAGACCACAACTTCGTTACTTCAAATGGAACACCCTGTATATTACTGCAATTTTGAACTCTACGTGAAATTCCAAACACATTTCATGTAGGATGTCCTATACCTATCTTCAACTGTTTTTGAAATATTGACAGGTGAATATTGACATTTTGTAACTTTGACACCCTGTAAAATCTAAACGGTTAGATATCAAGCAAAACGGTTTGCACATTCCTATCTTAACTTTTCAAAATCTATCGTTTGATACTAATTTCAGATTTAACCAAAGATTAAATTTAATCGAAAATTTTTTATTTCTGGATAAATCTGAAATGAGTATCAAACGATAGCTTTTGAAAAGTTAAGATAGGAATGTTTAAACCGTTTTGCTTGATCTCTAACCGTTTAGATTTTACAGGGTGTCAAAGTTGCAAAATGTCAATATTCACCTGCCAATATTTCAAAAACAGTTGAAGTTAGGTATAGGCATATGACTAACTTATTTAGTTACTCATATGGGTATAGGACATCCTACATGAAATGTGTTTAGAATTTCACGTAGAGTTCAAAATTGCAATAATATACAGGGTGTTCCATTTGAAATAACGAAGTTGTGGTCTACTTCCGGTATAACCAGAAGTGATGCAAACCTGAAAATATTTTCATTGAATCGGAAATAATCGAAAACCTCCCCCATAAAAAAATCAGATTTTTATCGTTAACCGAACCCCAAGAACGTCTAATACCCGCTTTGCGTGAATAACCCTGTATAAGCAGGATTTGATTTCTTATTACAGTTGTAATGGATCTATTACATTTACATGCCAGTTATTACGTTATTATTACATTAGCAAAAACGGCCATAATCTATTACATTTTTAAAGAAGTTAATAAAGAAACATTCCAACCAAAGCTTAAGGGGTTAATTGGATGCTTAAATGTGTTGTTCGTAGCCAATTGTCATAGCCATCATGTTTGTGTCTCATATTATCCCATCCGTCTATGAAAATCTAAATTTCTGTATTTAATGATTTATATTTGTTATGGTGCTGTCTATGCACTGTATCCCAATTAGCGGGTGCACTTAATATTAATTCTCAATTTTCTGTTTTGCAACAGTCTGGAAATATAGTAGCTCCGTACAATTACTTGACTGACAGGTAGGTGCCAACAACTCATTGAGTCGCATAGGTTTGAGTGATACCACGTGAGTAGTCTGGACCAATTAAGCTTGCATTTACCGTCATATGTTTTAGAGTTCTATCGCGATGAAATAACAATCTATTTTATTGTAATATGTACATCGATGTAAGCATGATAAGCGGCGAGGGTGAATTGGTGGAAGTGTCTCTGTTGTATACAACCTCGTAAGCACAGCAACATACATCGGTGACATCGATGTAGCGAACTTGAAATCTACCTCACTTATCCAGGCATCTTCAGCATGTATGAACACTTAATGTGGCACGTTTTTAATTACCATTAAAACATACCGTCATAGATATCAATACACCCAGATATAGCAAAAAAACGCGTTAACAAACTCTCACAATTTCTATATGGGCTTATATATTCCACCAAATTAGGCATTTCAGAACAGATGAACAACAAAATTACTTGGTCAAACAAAGGGAGTTTTTGTGAATTTTAATGAGACCATCTCATATTCCGAAATTCTAAATCTTGATCGGAATGAGTTTTATAGTCAGTTTTCATCTGCGATAATAAAAAAAAAGAAAAATGAAAAAATATGCAAGCAAACATAATTTTCATGTAGTTTTAGAATATACCCTATCTCTAACAATAACTTGAAATCTTTGTAAATAAAATTGGATTCACTACTATTCTTCCTCGCATACATTTATGCGTTCTGTTTGACCTATGGTGGCCATTTTTAATCAGAATGACTAATGTCAAGTTTCCAATAATAAAATGTTTATTATCCGACATATTAAACTGATGGGTTCCTAAAACCTAGAGAAAAATGAAAAATTTACAAAGTAAAAAAAAATAAATAAAGGATAATAAAAATAAATACAATAAATACATCAACTCATTTGTTTACATACAACTTAAATAGACTCAAGGTACTTGCAAGGTTACATAAAGTTACAGTCATCACTGGTATTGTTTTAAAAACACCTCTTAATTGGTATCATAATTCATCCGAAAAATGGTGAATATTATGAAGGTGATCCCCATAATCAGTTACTTCACTTCCAACAAATGTTTCATGATGGTCAAGAATCTCTTTAATGCTCAATATATCGTCATGGTTATCATCACTATGAGAAAAAAGATGGTCTACTTCTTCTTCAGCAATTTCTCTACAAACAAAAATAAAGGAAAACCACCTTATAATATTAAATGCATGACGACATACTCGTTACTAGGAACTATCCAGGAAAGAATTTCATTTCCAGCAAGTTTTCCATCCTGATTTTTGTCCAACGCTTCATCGAATTTTAACTTCTCAGCAACCAAGGCATCTTTATCTAGTTCATTTCCTCTGTCACCAATGTACTCTTGAAAGCTTATAGAACCATCTCCGTCTTTGTCTCTCTCTTTCAAGGTCTGCTCTAAAATTATAGGTAGCATATTTGGATGCTCTTCAGGATGAGAAAATGACACCCATTCATTGCTGTCTAGTTGATTATCACCATTTGTGTCTGCAGCTTTCCACATTGCTTTATCATCTTCAATTAACTGCAAAAAAATATCCAAAAATTATAATAGGTTGCACCTTTTATCTTATAAAATTTTAAAATAAAGTTATACGTAATATTTACATGCAGATTTTCATCTCCGAAATTTAACTTATCTTCAGATTCTTCATCTACTCCATATGTGTCTGACAAGTATTCATTCCATGTCACAATTCCATTACCATCTTCATCAGCATCTTCCATCCTGTCTCTTGCTTCTTCTTCGGACAACATTCTACAATAATTTTACTTTTATTAGGAATACAACATACCTATAGACCAATATACTCACTTGAATGATCTTATTATCCAAGCTTTCAGTTCCTTCCTGTCTATATTCTGATCGCCGTTCAAATCCATCTTTTTCAAAAGTATTCCTAAACGTCTCTTAGCCTCTTCAGGAGGCAAGTTGTCGTATTCTTCGGCTTCTTTGTGGCTTCCTATTATAGCTTCATGGTCGAATTCACTGAAATGTTCTCCATTGTCAGAAAAGTGGCTGTGATCCCTAGGACTGTAAGCCCCATCGATTTCTCTTTCTTTATTTACTTCATTCGTATGGCCATGCATAACACCCGCAAGGGCCCCACAGTATAAAAAAAATAATAAAATGCATACAGCCCACAATCGGACTTGCATCTTGAACGCGAAGTAATGTAATATTAATTTTAATTTAGATGTTTAAGAGACGTTTCAAATATGTTTTAATCTCCAATCGAACCTAAAAGTCACGTACCTATTATTATTTTATAAACATAATAAACAAATATGTCACGAATAAAAGTAGTTCCAATAATCACCAAAGCAGTTCATAGAACCTACAATCTATGGAACCTACTGTATATCATAGATTAATACTCTACTAATTAATGGTTTATAGATTAATTACCGAGAAACTGTATATCATCTGCGGAAACTGAACTAGTACAACTACTGTTAGAATATTTATTTACCACCAACAATGGGAAAAATAAAAACTGCACGAAATTGGAAGATAAGTTCTTGTCACTTCAACGCATAGATAATAAAAGAAAACTTCAACGTACATACATAAGGTGTATATTGCACTGACATAAATCTATCTATAATCTGTGACATAAATCAACTGATCAACTGATGAAAATGTAGTGTAGTACCAAGGATTGTTAACTGTTTACAGGATTGCTCGATCCCTATACTACAATGTAATCCATAATTGTGACGTCATCAAAGATCCAAAGATCTCGAACTTGTAGAAATAGGTACACTTTATACTGTTATTACAAACTTTAATAAATAATAATATTAATAATCATTCAAATACGAAAATTCTTTTGCAAATGTGAAATATAACAAACACAAAATAGGTATATTTCGACAATTCGATTACATAGATCTTCGATGACGTCAGAAAGGCGGATGACAAAATTGAGCGATCGAGCAATCCTGTAAACAGTTAACAATCCTTGGTGTAGTACACACTCTTTCTTACAGATATTCTGTAGTACACACTACACTAGCCGGCAATCGAACGCACCTAATGTCAATAATTATTGTCACTGTTGTCAGCTGTTAGTTTTATCTTTAGCATTTTGTGGTTTTTTTAGCCCCACTATCCCCTATAACGGGTACTTTTAGTTATTTTGTGGTAAGGGTCTTTAAATAATATAAAGAACAGAAAATATAACATTAAATAAAACAAAAATGTGGGCCGATACACTGTTGATAGTATTTATATCAATATGCACGGCTCTATTAGGTGAAGGCCTTACTTGGTTAATGGTTTACAGAACTGAAAAATATCAAAAATTGAAAGCTGAAGTGGAAAAGCAAAGCAAAAAATGTAAATACATTCAATTTCTCTAATTCTCCTTGTTAATGTTTTGCTTTTATAGTGGAAAAGAGGAAGGAAACTCATGGAGATTCATTGGACAAGCAACACAAAAAGAAAATAGAAAGGGAAGAAGAACGATTAAAAAACAATAATAGGGATCTTTCTTTCGTTAAAATGAAGTCGATGTTTGCAATTGGTTTTGCATTTACAGCTCTATTAAGCATGTTCAACAGCATGTAAGTTATTTTTAAATATTTGTTACATTTTAACGTAATAGAAATGCAATTGTAGTTTCTCACTATAAATTTGTTTTTAGTTTTGATGGACGAGTTGTTGCAAGGTTGCCCTTTCAACCCTTGACTTGGATACAAGGCTTAAGTCATCGTAATCTACCCGGAGAAGATTATTATGACTGTTCATTCATTTTCATTTACATATTGTGTACGATGTCTATAAGACAAAATATTCAAAAAATCCTTGGATTTGCACCCTCTAGGGCTGCATCAAAACAAGGAAATAGTTTATTTGGAACAGCACCCGGACAATTTAAATAATATTTATTGCGTTACAATAATTTTATTAGTTCTTCTTATGTATATAATAATTTTAGAAGTCTGAGGTTTGTTGACATCATTGTGATTACTGTAATTTAAATATTGCAATTAAATGTTATTTATTTTATTCTTGTTTTATTTACTAATTCTGCGAGGTGTTTTAGCTTAGGTGGGTTAGGTTTCAAAGTGAGGGAGCCAAAAATTAGAGCTCTAAAGAGACCATGTGGTCTGTTGTGTGCATGTTAATTTTGCAGCTTTACAATACCTGAGTTCGATTTACTGTGATTACGTAATTACAATGAAACAAATATTTTAGGCACTTTAACGTCATTTATTATCAATTTTATAACTGATGACGTGCAGTTTGGATTCTTGTTTTGAGTTTACATGAAAATATAACCATAATTTCAAAAAGCAATGTACTGGGTTTTCTATTGAAGTATGAACTATTCATGCACAAGTGCATCCATGTGTAGATCAGAAAAAGAGAAGGGGTGTCCATATCAATGGTGTAGATACAATACTTTGACATGGATATAAATAGGTATTGAATTTGATATATTAGTGTATGTACAATATTACTTTAAAAGCAAGTGTGGTTTAAAATTATTTCCATTATTTGTTTTTCTTGATTTATCATTACTTGTTTTCTACTGATTTATGAAAGATTTTCGCACATACAATTTCATTTATTTACACTTACAATGAATAAAGTGTATACAAAAACACCATAAAAGCCAGGTCACTCCTAACCCCAAACGATAAACAGCTGTTTTGACCTATTAGGTCAACAAGTGCTGCGCACGTGTAATAAAATTCATGTGGTGACGGTGCAGTGCATAAAATTCTATTTACATACCTACATGTCTTTAGGAACTTGTATCTTTCTATGAACGGAATGCAAATTCATCCAGTCAGGCAATGTTTCTCAAGTAATCAACTGGATTTTTATTTTTTGTAGATTCACACCTACTAATCGCTTAATAGTTCACATAGTAATTTCATTCACAGCAATTTATGTAAATCTTATGAAGAATTAAATTGCTACACTTATTTGCTAAGCTGCTGTATTTATTTGAATTGAATTGTGCGACTGAAACAGAAATAAAACCAATAAATTTTCTTACAAAGTATTTAATTTAACATAAAAGATTATGCTTTAAGGGCAAACGTCCTAGGAGGGAATGCTGAACGCTTCCTAATCTCCTTGGTAGTCTTAATGCGCTGTTCATGTGTGGAAAGTGCACGTCTGATAGAACGAGTCTTCTTGGGCCTCAAGTCCAAAGGCTTATATTTCTTGTTCTTATAAAGTTTGCGCAGATTTTCCTTCTGCTTTTGGTGCATAACAATGTACACACGGGCGATAGCTTTACGTACTACGCGACTAAAAGACAAGTGTGATAAATATAGTTTTTATATCTTGGTTTTTGGACTTACATTTTTGAAAGCTTGGAAGGTGCTCCCCCAGTCACTTTTGCTACTCTGAGACTTGTGAGCTCTGTTTTGAGCTCCTCGAGCTGTTTGGTCAGCTCTTTTTTGTCTTTGTTCCTCAATTCTGAACATTTCACCTTCCCCTAAAATTAAACCAAACAATTAGTATACATAACCTATAAGAATTACAAATGAAATAGATAAGTTAAAAGAATAATTGAAGAAAAATAAAAACTAAGGATATTAGACTAATATATTTGGTTAAACTATTCACGTCTAATGTAGGTGGATGGTCAAAAATTCTTAAGATAAATACAAATTTTCACTCACCATGTTTACGTTTCAGAAAATACGTTTCGAAAGAATTAAAAAAAATTGTTGATTTGTTTGACTTAACCTAAATTCCCTAGTTTTAGTTTTTTATATTAAATGATGAGAGGTTGGTATTTCTAAATCTTAATTTTTACATATGTGGCAACTCTGTCAATGGATTGAGTATTGTGGATTGTGGGGTTAGTATCTATAATCTGTGTATGGGGTATTGTGTATGATGTAAGTGGTAAGATTGATGCTGACTAAAATCTAAAATTATAAATTTCTAACCTCAAAGTGGGTGTGTTATTTTTTATCAGTAAAATTGAATTTCCTGTCCAAAAATGGCCAAAAACACATCCAGTTCAGCCTTTAGAAAAATAGATGTCGATCAGTATTCCGAGGACAACTTTAAAGAAGACGAAACAGATTCTGGGGGTCAAGTAGGACCAGATGAAAACGAAGTGAACTCATTAATGCAAAAATATCCTTTTTAAAAAGTTTTTTATATAATATTTTGATAATATTCCTTCTTAAATAATGCTATTAATAATTTTCCTTAATTAATAAACACAGGTAAATTGATAGATGCCTTAAAGATATTGTTAATCAACGCTCCCGTAGGAATTAAAAACCAACAAATTAAGGTGAGTCATCCATAATCAAGTTCTTAAATAACTAATTAGTTTTGTATTTAAAGGAAAATGCCTTGAGTCTTACTCTAAGAGTACTACTTGCCATAAAACCATCACAGATAGAAGATGCTGTCAACTCTCTTGATACAAATTTAATAGACATTTTAATGAAATATGTTTATAAAGGATTCGAGTATCCTTCAGAAGGAAGTAGTGGACATTTACTATTGTGGCACGAGAAAATATACAATATTGGTGGGGTCGGTTGTATTGTACGTGTTTTAGCGGATACTAGGAGGGTTTGAATCTGTACCTGTACAGTTTAATAATTCATTCGTCAATAAATTATTGCAATTGCGTGGACTTGTTACACAATTTTAGTTTGATAATTTTTGTTTGTCTATATTTTGTGCAATTTATATTTACAATTGGAAGCAATTTGCAAGTAAAGTTTCAGGAATAAGTGTTTAATAATTCACAAAATTTTATTATTACAATTTATTTCTCAATAATTATTGAATCGTGTACCTATTTGCACTTTGAAGACAGTGGTCAGAAAGTGGAAAATTCAAATGCACTGAATATAAATAATTAAAATAGTGAACTGTTCAGGAACCCTGAAAATTGGGCTAGTCGAAATATTGAAAAAATTTGTTAGGATTATTCTAAATCTGTTATCTCCAGAGTATTATAAATTGTAACAAAATCCCTATTGTCGAAATTTCTTTTAGATCAACAATTTGTTTTATGGTCCATACCTAATTGTTCAAAAGGCCAAGACGATAAGTTTTTTCTTTTCTGTTATTTATAATTTGTAAATAAGTACTTTGTAAAACAATTTTTTAAATTTATTTATAAAGCATATTCATATTTAATACAATTATGTAACAAATCTGTCACCTTATAAGTACTCTTTAATACAATTATAAATGTGTTTTTCTTTGCGTTTTATTTTATTTGCTACAGAAAATATACCATTCTTATACCAAAGAATTAACAGAAATTGCAATGACATTTTTTATATTAGTTTTGGAAAATATCTTTGATAGACAGGAACTAAATATAAACTACTATACAGGCTGTTTCACGGTTACTACCCATTGGAATATGTCGGAGACTACTTATATTTAAAGAGTGAAAATCTGGACACATCTTTGCAAGAAATTTAAAGATTTTTGTTATTTTAGTTAAGAGTCTTAATAACAAAAAGAAATAGGTATAGGAAAATGTAATACGGATGGGCAGAGAATAAAATTCTACATCATATATGTTATAATTTCTAAAAAAAAATTACTTTTCCTGGCTTGAAGTTAATGAGGAAATTATTTGTGGAGTGCATATTCAAAAATGCCAGTGTTCAAATTTTCACTCTTTAAATCTAAGTAGTCTGACATAAATGGGTGGTCACAGTGCAAACACCTTGTATAAAAACAAGTACTGTATAACTATATAAAAATACAAACATCATTCTATTAGTCAACAATAATTTGCACGTACTTACTAATATTAGTAGTGATTGCAGCGGCATGAATTTGAAAATGCTGAATTGATGACCTGTTATAAACAGGTTAGCACCATTAAAACATAAACTTGCAGGTCTAATACTAATAATTACTGTAACTAAAAAAAATTCAGCCTTCATCAAAAGAGTACAAAAATACCCACTCAGTCTACATTATTTGATTATTCTGTCAAAAGTTGTATAAATTTAATGAATATTGAAGATGGCTGATTGAAGCGAATCTAAATCCTGGCAAGTGGCTTACCAGGCTACCTTTACGCCTTGTTATTTTAAACTTTCTCAAAAAACTAAAACTACATCATATTTGGCAACAATTATTTTGCAAATTAAGTATCGTTTGCTTACGGTTATTGTATTATTCACATGTCCTTGACCAAAAGATAATAATTTGCGTAAGTTGTAATGATTTCAACAGTAGTTCACATTGTATTAAATTACTGAAGAAATTACTACATTGAGGAAAAGTAGTACATAGTTTCCATTAGGAAAAAAAACTACAAAACATGCCATGGATGAGGCACCAAAAATGTCTAGCGACGTCCAAATAAAATTTTGACAGCAATATTCAAAAAAATCATGACCAATTTTTGTGTATTCTAGATTAACATTCTTGGTGGCAACTAATTACTCTTATAAATATGTTCCAAACTTAAAAATTCACCCTATATGAGAGCTACGAGAAAGTTATTGCCAAAAATGTCTTCATTATATCTTCAACAAGAGTCTGAGTGTGAAAATATCAAAGCTTTGCTTTCTGAGTTTTTGCGAAAACGTTATGCATATGCAATAAGCTGTTTTCAAGTACCTCCCTAAACACTCTGGCGGAAGTCTCGGGGTACTCCGCGAAAGTAGATACTCCGAAATTTATATCGTGTGGTCTGGGGTTGTAGCAACAACCGTACCCATCGACCATCAAAGGTGCGTAGCACATAAAACCGTCACATTTTGTGGCCACTTGGCTTGTGGTTAAACGCATGTGGGTGCTGCGTGTGTAGGAGGGATCTTTGTAGAGCTCTGGCAGTTCTAGTCCGTTCTCTAGAGCGATGAATTTCAGGCCCATGAGGTGTCGGTCAACACCAAAACCATTTACAGCCTAAAATATTCAGGTATCTATACTAGGTAGGTACGAATAAACAATGTGTAGGATGGTTCATTTTAGGTTTTAACAAATGACTATATAGAAAGGTATAAAAAGATTAACAAAAGTATTACATCTTCCATTTATGTAGAAGTCTGTAAATTCATGATTTCTATAAACAAAACAAAGTAATCAAATAGGATATATTTTTTACTGAAATTTAAAGCGCGATAAAAACAAAGTTTGTTGGTATTATTTGTCACCTTAACTTAATTTATTTTTTATCAATTCAGACTGACATACCTCAACTGAATACTTCTTGTGAGAATCTATGGCCTCTTTCAGTGCCGCTACTTTTTCCGCATCAGATTTTCCCGTGTCGAGCATCGCCTTGGTGAAAGCAACAGATTCAATTGAACACGATCGAATTGTTTCAGTCCTTCCGTGAATGTATTTTCTTGTCGCTGCAGCTTCATAATGTGCTCCGGGAACTTTGTGAATTCTTAAAAATAAACAAATAAAACATAAAAGGCTTCTTATACCTGACGATGATGGATATAAATTTTGCTGTATGAGTTTGGATTAAAATCAAAACTGGTCCATAAATGAGATGAAATTCATCGAATGAGTACGTGCATGAATTAATCATGGGTGAATATAGAACATAGGTACCTCCTCCTGCACAATAAAACAAATTTGCGTTTATTATATTAAGAAACAAGACTGTTTTTATTTTGTTTTGTTTGTTTGGTTTTCTTTTAGTTAAATAATGATTAGTACATTGTTATTTATCGTGACATATGTGGCGCTATCTCGTGGCAGGAGGCCGAGGTGGTGCATAGTTTTATTTTACTTTTCTTAAGCCCTTTTAAAAGCTGGGTTAGGTTGGTATATTTCATGCAACTAAATATTTTCTTACGATTAATCATATTTCACTAACTTTTAAATATTAGTGGAAAAATATCCAATCAAGCGGATTTAAAGCATCAATCTGACAGAAAAATGTATTTAGAGTTCGCAACACTGCTGTTAGTTATCCCAACCTAACCTCAATCTTACAAAGTTATTGCTTGCAGAATGTTTGCAAATGAAATTTGTCATTTTATCCAGATAATAATAAAAAAAATATATTACAAAGGCGATTTGTTGTTTTCTATCTAGTGCTGCTTCATTATTTTAGTTAGGTACCTGTAGAACGCATACTGCATAGCGATTTGTATAAAACTATCAGGGCTGAGCCTCTGCGATTTCACAAATTCTTTTCCAAAAGATGTAAATTTGAACGAATCCATATCCAAATTGTTGACAAGCCTAAAAAAATATGTGACAAAATTTAAAGATTAAAAAAATTACAACTTACTTATCAATATGTATATTTGCTGTTTGTATATACTTTGCAATATTTTCAGAAACGTTTAATTCCAACTTTTCAGGCCAGTGCTCTAATTTGATATCTTCTAAGTCCGCACATGCGTTATTTTTACTAAAACAAGGAACATTTAAAACTTTACGCTTAAGCATAAACAGATTGCTTACATATAATCCACTAAATAATCCGCCATTACAGCAATTGGTTGGCCGTCGCTAGGCGAATGCTCGTAGGTTAAACCTACTGTACCATCTTGACCAATGATAAACTAAAAAATAAGAAAACTAGTTATAGATATAGGCCTAAAGTTTATTTTTGGAGTTTTCAATACTACTGTACTCTATACAAAATGTGCATCCTCAGAATGAATTACATATGTAAAACAGTTCCGAGATTCACAGATGCTTTGCAGTATGCCTAAAATAAGGCCTAATCTCAGCATTTTTACACCAAAAACTCTATACACCATTTTATTTTACGTAAAACTTGCATATCTTATTGGTTTTTACGGTCAACATTTATTTAATAAAACTATATATTTTCCACGCACTTACTTGGACAGTTTTGTCAAACCAACGATTTGCTGAATTACCTCTACTACCTCCTCCATGAATAAATTGTTTGCTAGCCATGGTCATGCGACTATCATTAAGTTCAGGCATAGGATTGTCCAGAGCTACCAAAAATAAGGCCTTCTGTATCTCGTCAACAGATTTTCTGTTTACTGGATCTTCAAAATAAATGAAATGTTAATAAGGCCCTTACCCATTACAAAAAATGTAAGTATGTATAATCTCTTCACTTTGCTATATCTTGCTAAAACTGTGACATTAAATTTCATGTTATCAAAATCAGTCATACCTTTAACGAGTTCCAAGTAAGCTTTATACCATTTGTCTCTGTGTTCTGCGGACAGTACACCAATAGGTGGTCCAACCTCATCAGATTCCAGTAAAATCATTTCCAAATGATTTATCAACTGATTGAGGCTCGGCACATCTCCGTAACGGTTTATAACTTCCAATTTAAAAAACTACAAATTGAACTTTTAGATACATGGCAAGAACAAATGAAACCAAATGTCACATTATTATTTTTAACTATCACGATATGTCGCGATTCAGAATTATACTCCAAACTGTCCAATTTATCTCCAGGTATGCGACAAGTCCCATAAATTTTTTTATACTGATTCATATCCAACGGGTCCTTACCCATTTTGTCTACAGAAATTTTATCACTAAAATAACATCTAATTATTATCAATTTATCATGAGCGTAAATATATTTTACCTATATATTGCCTTTTTATAGTCTACCGCAGCAAGAATTAATTGAGCAGTGTATTGCAATCTATCAGATTCATTTATAAAATTTTCAAAAGGAAAAACTAAACCTGGACTTAAATACACAACCACTGGATCACGGTATCCCAAATAAGAGTCGTTTAACCACCAATCTGCTAGCCAATTCTCACTATTCTCAGCTTTTTGAACAAGAAGTTTTTGCAGTTTAGTGCCAATACCATTTTTGGAACTAAATTCTTCCAGAATTTTTTTTGTATTGTTTAATTCGGTTTCGGTCAAATATGGAGTTACTGATTTAATATATTTGTCAATAGTCTGGTTCAGTTTTGGTACTGGTAGGGAAGGTAGTTTTAAAGTGTTTTCAAATTTTGGGGCTGCAGCATTTGAATAGGATACTACTTGGTTTCGTAACAAATAAAATAAACCTTCGTAAGCCCTATCATATAGCTAAAAATATAAATACATGGAATGTTTGTAAACATATTTGATTTAATATACTTACTAATTTGTTCGTGGATCCAATCATATTGCTAGAGGTGCCCTCCAAAGCTTTTGTTTTGGGACTGGAAATTGGAAAATTCATTTTAAAATCAACCAAGAAAACTAAATTATCTCTTATATCCAACTAAAGTGTCTGGCCCTCTCATATCATACGTACCACCTTATCTATCACTTCATTAGAGGTAAATAAGTTTATCAGCACTTAAATACTTGAACTTTAGAAGTTTACTTTGATATGAGTAGAGTATGAGTGCTCATTCTGATACTGATGGATAGATGACATTCAATTGAAACAGGTTATAATTAATAATTTACATGTGCATTGTGCCAGATACAGATACATGCATTAAATATTAAGATTAACATTAAACTACTTATGTTCAACATATGTATTATTACAGTAAGCTATCTGAAAAAAATAATTTTAAAAAATAAAAATACAAACATTTTCAAATTATTTAAATAACCCACTATTCAATGCAACCAACATAACTATAAAAACAACCAATGGCCAAGCCAATCCCTAAAACGAAACCAAACCAGAACCAAAATAAATATGTAAAAATTGTCTTTTAACATCTTGATAATAACTTGATATTTATTTAGATATTTTGTTATTCCATATATTAATAAATTAACAGAAATGGGTAAAATTTTATTCTACGGAAAAAAATTTACCACATATTGTAGGGATATTTCTCTTATAAAGCAAAATTTAAATTCCCCAAATTTAAAAGAACCGGGCGGCATATTTGTGATTTGTTCTGTTTTTTGAGACGACAACTGCGGGAACGGGGTTGAATCATATCAGTAAAATGTAAAATTGAATTTCCTGCCCAAAAATGGCCAAAAACACATCCAGTTTAGCCTTTAGAAAAATAGATGTTGATCAGTATTCCGAGGACAACTTTAAAGAAGACGAAACAGATTCTGGGGGTCAAGTAGGACTAGATGAAAACGAAGTGAACTCATTAATGCAAAAATATCTTTTTTCTACTGACATATATGAAAACTGCACTTTTTCCACAGTCTACTCTATGTGAAAGTGCCACTTTCGCTCTCTAGAGATGAAAATATTTTCGTCTGCATATTCAGGTTGCCACTTGCCAGTACCATAGCGACGACTACACAAACAAATAAAACTTACATTGTAAAAATTCGTTTATAATTTTATTGCATATTATTATGGACTCAGAAAGTTGTCAGTAGAAAAAATTACATTTCAAACTCGAGACGAAAAACAGTTTTTTTCGTTCGATGAGATTGCCCAACTCGCTTCCCTCGTGGGCAACTTCTCATCTCACGAAAAAAACTGTATTTTCATCTCTTGTTGAAAAATATACTATTTTCTACTGACATATATGAAAACTGCACTTTTTCCACAGTCTACTCTATGTGAAAGTGCCACTTTCGCTCTCTAGAGATGAAAATATTTTTGTCTGCATATTCATGTTGCCAGTACCATAGCAACGACTACACAAACAAATAAAACTTAAATTGTAACCAGCGCCTCCGCGATTATCTTGGTTAACTAAACGGAGTAAATCTAGAAGGCGGTGATTGTAACAATTCGTTTATAATTTTATTGCATATTATTATGGACTCAGAAAGTTGTCAGTAGAAAAAATTACATTTCAAACTCGAGATGAAATAGTTTTTTCGTTCAATGAGATTGCCCCACTCGCTTCGCTCGTGGGCAACTTCTAATCTCACGGAAAAAGCTGTATTTTCATCTCTTTTAAAAAGTTTTTTATAAAATATTTTGATAATATTCCATCTTAAATAATTCTAATAATTTTCCTTAATTAATAAACACAGGTAAATTGATAGATGCCTTAAAGATATTATTAATCAACGCTCCCGTAGGAATTAAAAACCAACAAATTAAGGTGAGTCATCCATAATCAAGTTCTTAAATAACTAATTAGTTTTGTATTTAAAGGAAAATGCCTTGAGCCTTACTCTGAGAGTACTACTTGCCATAAAGCCATCACAGATAAAAGATGCTGTCAACTCTCTTGATACAAATTTAATGACATTTTAATGAAATATGTTTATAAAGGATTCGAGTATTCTTCAGAAGGAAGTAGTGGACATTTACTATTGTGGCACGAGAAAATATACAATATTGGTGGGGTCGGTTGTATTGTACGTGTTTTAGCGGATACTAGGAGGATTTGAATCTGTACCTGTACAGTTTAATAATTCATTTGTCAATAAATTATTGCAATTGCGTGGACTTGTTACACAATTTCAGTTTGACAATTTTTGTTTGTCTATATTTTGTGCAATTTATATTTACAATTGGAAGCAATTTGCAAGTTAAGTTTCAGGAATACGCGTTTAATAATTCACTAAATTTTATTATTACAATTTTTTTCTTGATAATTATGGAATCATGTATCTATTTGCACTTTGAAGACAATGGTCAGAAAGTGGAAAATTCAAATGCACTCAATATAAATAATTAAAATAGTGAACTGTTCAGGAACCCTGAAAATTGGGCTAGTCGAAATATTGAAAAAATTTGTTAGGATCATTCTAAGTCTGTTATCTCCAGAGTATTATAAATTGTAACAAAATCCCATGTCGAAATTTCTTTTATTAGATCAACAATTTGTTTTATGGTCCATACCTAACTGTTCAAAAGGCCAAGACGATAAGTTTTTTCTTTTCTGTTATTTATAATTTGTAAATAAGTACTTTGTAAAACAATTTTTTAAATTTATTTATAAAGCATATTCATATTTAATACAATTATGTAACAAATCTGTCACCTTATAAGTACTCTTTAATACAATTATAAATGTGTTTTTCTTTGCGTTTTATTTTATTTGCTACAGAAAATATACCATTCTTATACCAAAGAATTAACAGAAATTGCAAGGACATTTTTTATATTAGTTTTGGAAAATATCTTTGATAGATAGGAACTAAATATAAACGACTATACAGGCTGTTTCACGGTTACTACCCATTGGAATATATCGGAGACTACTTATATTTAAAGAATGAAAATCTGGACACATCTTTGCAAGAAATTTAAAGATTTTTGTTATTTTAGTTAAGAGTCTTAATAACAAAAAGAAATAGGTATAGGAAAATGTAATACGGATGGGCAGAGAATAAAATTCTACATCATATATGTTATAATTTCTAAAAAAAAAATTACTTTTCCTGGCTTGAAGTTAATGAGGAAGTTATTTGTGGAGAGCATATTCAAAAATGCCAGTGTTCAAATTTTCACTCTTTAAATCTAAGTAGTCTGACATAAATGGGTGGTCACAGTGCAAACACCTTGTATAAAAACAAGTACTGTATAACTATATAAAAATACAAACATCATTCTATTAGTAAACAATATTTTGCAAGTACTTCCTAATATTAGTAGTGATTGCAGCAGCATAAATTTGAAAATGCTGAATTCAAGACCTGTTAAAAACAGGTTAGCACCATTAAAACATAAACTTGCAAGTCTAATAGTTAGCTGCAACTAAAAAAAATTCAGCCTTCATCAAGAGTACAAAAATACCCACTCAGTCTACATTATTTGATTATTCTGTCAAGAAAAGTTATATAAATTGAATGAATATTTAAAATGGCTGATTGAAGCGAATCTAAATCCTGGCAAGTAGCTTACCACAGTGTAGTGTGTGTACATAAATTGTTGATTTTAATTGAACAGACAAATATCCAAAGATCTTAAAATCTTTCCTTTCTTCAAGAAAAGTGTTAAAATTCCCAAAATGATTGAAAAAAATTATTATTAACCATGATGATATTCTTTTCTGTTCTGTAAATGATTTGAAATTCTTTTCTGTTCTGAAATTTCATTGATTTGATAAAAACGGTGATAGAAGCAGAGAAAAGATAAAATTGTTATTTACGATGTACGAGAAATACAAAAATCTATGTTGAAATTTGCTTAAAATTACGGAGGGTTTGATGACCTTTAAAATCCTAACTAAAACCTACTTCCATAGACTAGAAGGAATTTCTCTTGGGCCACTAAACAAAAGTCATTAATTGGTACAATTATTGTTCCTTTGGAAGTGTTTAATATCTTATTGCTTATTGAACATATTGCTTATTAATTTAATTAAAAAAATATTCATATTTTGTAGATACAAATATAAATACTTGATTAAATAGGTTTTCTTATTCTTGTCTTGCCCACCTATATAAAATATTCAAAGTGGCGTAAGAAACTACCTCTTAGTCCATTCTGTTGTTCCGTTTTGCTATACTAGAATTATACAGGGTGTATTGTTAAGTGTTGGTCTCATTTATAGGAGTTATACCTTTCATCCATAGAAACACGTAACTGCAGATTTTTTCCAAAATTCTATAACAGTAAAACTGACTTATAACGTACATGCTGATTATGAACCCACGGTTATAACGTACCAAGTAAAGCCCTGTCCGTTACTATGAACATTCAATAGAAAAATATTTTTATAATATATTTTGTTATTATGTACTTATGATAAAAAATACCAAATTGTCAGGTCCAAAAAGAGGAAATATAAAGTACCTACTTCATATCAATAATCTTTTTTTATCTCAGCATTGGCAATTTGTGTGTATTGCGCGGTACGGCGGCAAGAGATAAAAGGCAGCCGGCTTTGAATCCGTAAACATTGCCACTGTAATTGCAACTACCAGCCCCATATTTAATTTCAAAATTCTTTATAATACCATTATGTGTTTTTGTTTTAAAAACAAAATATTTTATTATTTTGTTTTTGCTTTCGTTACATTTATGCCTTTTTCTAAATAATTAATAAAAACAAAGAAAATGTAAGTATATGTATATATTTATTTTTTTACCGAACTTTTGATATAACGTACAGATTTTTAAGTTCCCCACTGGTACGTTATAACCAAGCTTTACTGTATATCGTACACAATTCCAAGGCTACCTTTACTGGATGTCATTTTAAACTTTCACAAAAAACTAAAACTAGATCATATTTGGCAACAATTATTTTCAAACTAAGTATCGTTTGTTTACGTTTTTTGTGTTATTCACATGTCCTTGACCAAAAGATAATAATTTGCGAAAGTTGTAATGATTTCAACAGTAGTTCAAATTGTATTAAATTACTGAAGAAATTACTACATTGAGGGTAAGTAGTAGGTAGTTTCCATTAGGAGGAAAACTACAAAACATGCCATGGATGAGGCACCAAAAATATCTAGCGACGTCCAAATAAAATTTTGACAGCAATATTCAAAAAAATCATGATAGATTTTTGTGTATTCTAGATTAACATTCTTGGTGGCAAGTAATTACCCTTATAAATATGTTCCAAACTTAAAAATGCACCCTATATGAAAGCTACGAGAAAGTTATTGCCAAAAATGTCTTCATTATATCTTCAACAAGAGTCTGAGTGTGAAAATATCAAAGCTTCGCTTTCTGAGTTTTTGCGAGAACGTTATGCATATCCAATAAGCTGTTTTCAAGTACCTCCCTAAACCTTCTGGCGGACGTCTCGGGGTGCTCCGCGAAAGCAGACACTCCGAAATTTATATCGTGTGGTCTGGGATTGTAGCAACAACCGTATCCGTCGACCGTCAAAGGTGCGTAGCACATAAAACCGTCACATTTTGTGGCCACTTGGCTTGTGGATAAACGCATGTGGGTGCTGCGTGTGAAGGAGGGATCTTTGTAGAGCTCTGGCAGTTCTAGTCCGTTCTCTAGAGCGATGAGTTTCAGGCCCATGAGGTGTCGGTCAACACCAAAACCATTTACAGCCTAAAATATTCAGGTATCTATAATAGGTAGGTACGAATAAACAATGTGTATGACGGTTCATTTTAGGTTTTAACAAATGACTATATAGAAAGGTATAAAAAGATTAACAAAAGTATTACATCTTCCATTTATGTAGAAGTCTGTGAATTCGTGATTTCTATAAACAAAACAAAGTAATCAAATAGGATATATTTTTTACTGAAATTTAAAGCGTGATAAAAACAAAGTTTGTTGGTATTATTTGTCACCTTAACTTAATTTATTTTTTATCAATTCAGACTGACATACCTCAACAGAATACTTCTTGTGAGAATCTATGGCCTCTTTCAGTGCCGCTACTCTTTCCGCATCAGATTTTCCCGTGTCGAGCATAGCCCTGGCGAAAGCAATAGATTCAATTGAACACGATCGAATTGTTTCAGTTCTTCCATGAATGTATTTTCTAGTCGCTGCAGATTCATAATGTGCTCCGGGAACTTTGTGAATTCTTAAAAATAGACGAATAAAACATAAAAGTTTTTTATACCTGATGATGATAGTTGGATATAAATTTTGCTGTATGAGTTTGGATTAAAATCAAAACTGGTCCATAAATGAGATGAAATTCATCGAATGAGTACCGCTAGCATGAATTAATCATGGGTGAATATAGAACATAAAGACCTATTCAAGCGGTCCAAAAGTATTTACCAAAGCAGAATGGTAATTACCAAACTCGTTCAAGCGCTGTGGTTACACAGAAGTTACAAGAGAGTGACGTCATCAAGAAGGGCAACTACGTCATCATATATGACATTTGTAATATTTGTATAACCCGAGTAATAACCTGGGTGAAGGAGGTAGTTATACGGCGGTTATCCCCTCTCTTTTCACATACATAACCATACTTCTTCTGACTTCTTCGCATAGATAAGAAACTCTATAACGCAACCCCAACGTCAAAAGTGAGGTTACGGTTATGAAGTAATTACCGACATCTGTCAAAAGGGACAAAAGGGTATAACTTTTCTATAACCTAAGGGATAACTGTGGTAAATACTTTTGGACCGCTTGAATAGGTCTATAGGTACCTCTTGCTGCACAATAAAACAAATTTGGGTTTATAATATTAAGAAACAAGACTGTTTTTATTTTGTTTTGTTTGTTTGGTTTTCTTTGAGTTAAATAATGATTAGTACATTGTGTTATTTATCGTGACATATGTGGTGCTATCTTGTGGCAAAAGGCCGAGGCTCTGCATTGTTTCATTCTATTTTTCTTAAGCTCTTTTAAAAGTTGGGTTAGGTTAGGTTGGTATATTTCATACAACTAAATATTTTCTTACGATTAATCATATTTCGTTAACTATTAAATATTAGTGGGAAAATGTCCAATCTAGCGGATTTAAGCATCGATATGTCGGAAAAATTTATTTAGTGTTCGCAACACTGGTACTAGTTATCCCAACCTAACCTCAATCTTACAAAGTTATTGCTTGGAGAATGTTCGCAAATTAAATTTGTCATTTGATCCAGATAATAATAAAAAAAAAATCTATTACAAAGGTGATTTGTTATTTTCTATCTAGTGCTGCTTCATTATTTTAGTTAGGTACCTGTAGAACGCATACTGCATAGCGATTTGTATAAAACTATCAGGGCTGAGCCTCTGCGATTTCACAAATTCTTTTCCAAAAGATGTAAATTTGAACGAATCCATATCCAAATTGTCGACAAGCCTAAAAAAATATGTATCAAAAATGAAAGATTAAAAATATATAAACTTACTTATCAATGTGTATATTTGCTGTTTGTATATACTTTACAATATTTTCAGACACATTGAATTCCAACTTTTCAGGCCAGTGCTCTAATTTGATATCTTCTAAGCCCGCAGATGCGTTATTTTTACTAAAACAAAGAATAATTAAAACTTTACGCTTAGAAGCATAGACAGATTGCTTACATATAATCCACTAAATAATCCGTCATTACAGCAATTGGTTGGCCTTCGCTAGGCGAATGCTCATAGGTTAAACCTACTGTACCATCTTGACCAATGATAAACTAAAAAATAAGAACGATAGTTATAGGTACACACCTAAACTGTATTTTAGGAGGATTTTTAAGATACTGTCTACTCTATACAAGATGTGCATCCTTACAGTGAATTACATGATTAAAAACGGTTCTGAGATTCACAGATGCTTTGCAGTATGCCTAAAATAAGGCCTAATCTCAGCATCTTTACATTGAAAACTCTATACACCATTTCATTTTATGTAAGATGTGCATATCTTATTGGTTTTTATGGTCAACATTTATTTAATAAAACTACATTATATTTTCCACGTACTTACTTGGACAGTTTTGTCGAACCAACGATTTGCTGAATTACCTCTACTACCTCCTCCATGAATAAATTGTTTGCTAGCCATGGACATGCGACTATCATTAAGTTCGGGCATAGGATTGTCCAGAGCTACCAAAAATAAGGCCTTCTGTATCTCGTCAACAGATTTTCGGTTTACTGGATCTAAAAAATAAATGAAATGTTGATAAGGCTCTTACCCATTACAAAAAATGTAAGTATGTAATCTCTTCACTTTGCTATATCTTGCTGAAACTGTGACATTAAATTTCATGTTATCAAAATCAGTCATACCTTTAACGAGTTCCAAGTAAGCTTTATACCATTTGTCTCTGTGTTCTGTGGACAGTACACCAATAGGTGGTCCAACCTCATCAGATTCCAGTAAAATCATTTCCAAATGATTTATCAACTGATTGAGGCTCGGCACATCTCCGTAACGGTTTATAACTTCCAATTTAAAAAACTACAAACTGAACTTTTAGATACATAGCAAGAACAAATGAAACCAAATCATACATTATTATTCTTAACTATCACGATATGTCGCGATTCAGAATTATACTCCAAACTGTCCAATTTATCTCCAGGTATGCGACAAGTCCCATAAATTTTTTTATACTGATTCATATCCAAGGGGTCCTTACCCATTTTATCTATAGAAATTTTATCACTAAAATAACATCTAATTATTATCAATTTATTATGGGCGTAAATATATTTTACCTATATATTGCCTTTTTATAGTCTACTGCAGCAAGAATTAATTGAGCAGTGTATTGCAATCTATCCGATTCATTTATAAAATTTTCAAAAGGAAAAACTAAGCCTGGACTCGAATACACAACCACCGGATCACGGTATCCCAAATAAGCGTTGCTTAACCACCAATCTGCTAGCCAATTCTCACTATTTTGTGCTTTTTGAACAAGAAGTTTTTGCAGTTTAGTGCCAATACCATTTTTGGAACTAAATTCTTCCAGAATTTTTTTTGTATTGTTCAATTCGGTTTCGGTCAAATATGGAGTTACTGATTTAATATATTTTTCAATGGTCTGGTTCAGTTTTGGCACTGGTAGGGAAGGTAGTTTTAAAGTGTTTTCAAATTTTGGGGCTGCAGCATTTGAAAAGGATACTACTTGGTTTCGTAACAAATAAAATAAACCTTGGTAAGCCCTATCATATAGCTAAAAATATAAACATATGGAATGTTTGTGAACATATTTGATTTAATATACTTACTAATTTGTTCTTGGATCCAATCATATTGCTAGAGGTGCCCTCCAAAGCTTTTGTTTTGGGACTGGAAATTGCAAAATTCATTTTAAAATCAACCAAGAAAACCAAATTATCTCTTATATCAAACTAAAGTGTCTGGCCCTCTCATATCATACGTACCACGTTATCTATCACTTCATTTAGAGGTAAACAAGTTTAACAGCACTTAAATGTTCGATGAAAGTGAAAGCGAAATACTTGAACTTTAGAAGCTGATTCTGATTCTGATACTGATGGATGGATGACATTCAATTGAAATACTTAGGTTACAGGTAATTAATAATTTACATGTGCATTGTGCAAGATACAGACACATGTATTAAATATTAAGAATAACATTAAACTACTTATATTCAACATATGTATTATTACAGTAAGCTATCTGAAAAAACAATTATTAAAAATAAAAATACAAACATTTTCAATTTATTTAAATAACCCACTATTCAATGCAACCAACATTACTATATAAACATAACCAATGGCCAAGCTAATCACTAAAACGAAACCAAACCAGAACCAAAATGAATATCTAAAAATTGTCTTTTAACATCTTGATAATAACTTGATATTTATTTAGATATTTTGTTATGCCATATATTTATAAATTAACAGAAATTGGTAAAATTTTATTCTACGGAGATAAATTTGCCATATATAGTAGGGATATTTCTCTTACAAAGAAAAATTTAAATTACCCAAATTTAAAAGAAACGGGCGGCATATTTTTTGTTACTGTTTTTTGTGACGGAAACCGGCAACCGGCAACGCAGTTGAATGAACGTGCTGCGTGTTGTTTGTTAGCGTTGTTAGGTTAACCGTATGTTTCTGTTTACTTGCGCATTCGTTACATTAAATTTGTAAAGTTAGAAGAGTGGATAATAATTATAATTAATCATAACTTTAAAAAAAAATGGTAAAATTAGGCGACGTTTTCCCCAACTTCTCTGCACAAACAACCGTTGGAGACATAAAGTTCCACGACTGGCTGAAAGACTCGTAAGTAAAAACACATGAATACGTACAACATACCTATTGAGGTAATTGTTTTTAGTTGGGGGATACTATTCTCGCATCCAGCAGATTTCACTCCGGTTTGCACGACAGAATTAGCCAGAGTAGTAACTCTTCATCCTGAATTTGTTAAGAGGAATGTAAAAGTAATAGCATTATCGTGTGACTCTGTAGACTCGCATAAGAAGTGGTATAACGACATTAAAGTGTATGCTAGTTGTCCGGGGGATAATTTCCCTTATCCCATAATCGCCGATGAAGATCGTGAGCTAGCCACGGAATTACAAATGCTAGATCCAGATGAGAAAGATGCTCAGGGTATTCCTCTCACCGCTCGAGCAGTTTTCATTATAGACCCTAATAAAAAAATGCGTCTCTCCATTTTGTACCCTGCTACAACCGGAAGAAATTTTGAGTAAGTTACAAATTTATAAAATTATTACATATATTTTATTTCTTTCAATTCCAGTGAAATATTAAGGGTGTTGGATTCTTTGCAACTATGTGACAAACACAAGGTGGCGACACCAGTTGATTGGAAGGTATTATTTTTCCATTGGTAATGTTTTTTTTATAAAACTTGTAATTTTTTTAGCCTGGTGATGATGTTATGGTTCAACCAAATGTACCAGAGTCGGAAGTTAAAACGCTTTTCCCTTCTTTGACTGTGGTGGCACTGCCTTCAGGTAAAGGTTATATAAGGAAGACTCCTCAACCATAAAATGGATTTGTTTTTTAACAGCCATACTTGGAAGTTTTTTCATTTTATCAGTATTTTGGTACCACGTACATATCGATGTTATTGTTAGTTGAGGATGTTAAATGTTAAGAAGCATTTGTTCACGTTTGTCAAGCTTTTGAAATAAATATTGTTTAGTTTTTTATTTTACTTCAGTAGTAGTTTTAGTTTGCTTCTGAAATATTTAGTTTAGTTTTTGGTAAATGTTTGAATTGTTACTACTGTAATAATTTTAAAATATGTTTGTTTTGTTTTCTTGAATGTAATATTTTTTCAATAAAAGAGTGGAGAAAAAGATATATTTTCTAAACAAATTTAAGGAATTAATTATTGTAATGAGTATTTTAACATAAATACCAGCATTATTTGAATTCTAGAGGCTGTTATGGTACCTATTACTATTGGATTCACAACTCTAAACATGGTCAATACTTATTTCAAAGAGTTGTATATGAATAATTTGTTTACCGTACACCGCACCTCTATACATGGTCTACAAAATATAGTGTACCGGATTTCGAAGGGTGGCCCTACATCTAAAAATAAATATAAAAGTTCCTAATGAACATATGCCCTAAAATGCTTCCTAAGCGAGCTACACCTCTTTAAATTAATACATTTTTAGAAACGGTGTGTTTACCACGCACACCACTGGTCTGCCTTGCGACTTACCAAGTCTAGTTATAAGTGATTTGTTGTTACTTGTTCGTTACTGTCAGTTATGATCTACGATCTACTACCGATTTACTGCAATACCCTGATAATAGATTATTCTTCACTCGAGTGATCCCAACGTTAGTTTGAAGGTAGTTCTACTATTTAGTTTGTTTAACTTTCTGTTGCTGCTGAAAGAAAGGCATCAAAAATACTACACAGTGAGAAGTAATTATTTATTTCAAACTTTGAAAAAATAACAAAATTTTTGTTCTATTATTGACTAGTCAGTACCGTTAGAACAAAAAAAAAACTAATAACAAAATTTTCTGTAGATTTAGAAGCCAGAATATATAAATACAGGGTGTCCTAGGTTTAAATAATAACCACATTTGTAATGTATAAATCATCAATATCTAAGTTTTTAACTATATTATTTAACCTGGAATATCCTGCACAAAAATTGAACTTATCAGACAAATCAGTTTGCAAAATCACAGTTAATTTATATGCTCTTATAGAGGCGAAATATAAGCAGATCAAATATCAGATCTAATTAAAATGTAACAAGAGATCCAGACGTAGATAAAAAAAAAAAAATTTTGAAACTAAACACTGATACATTTTTACACATAAAATAATTTCTCAGTACCTCTGGCGGGATTTTCTACACCATTATCAGTAACCAAATCAAAACGAATAGATCAGAGGTGTTAAAAATCCTTCAATAATATCATCAAATGATTGATGTCCCTTCTATTATGATGGAAGATGGATATCGCACAAATAAGACGAACTCTCTATATTTAATAATATGTCTATAAGCTGCAGTACAAGTATTAGTCTGCTTCGTCTGGAGTAACATAATAACAAATAAAAAATAATAATGTCTTTAACAAAACTAGAACTAATAGAACAATTCTAACAATACCAGTTCTGGAAAATTTTGTTTAATAACAAGGAGGCAAAGAAATATAATTTTTTTGTTTTAGTGTCCTTCCTCTGATAAATATTTCCTGATGCTTAAGTGGTTCTCAAACTTTTAAAACAAATACATTTTAAGAATTTTCTAAAACGTGGATTGTTAGAATAAAATTAACTAAACATTAATGTTTTTTTTTAATAAACATAACCAACTAATATAAAACAATTTCCAGTGAAAACTTAAACCTATATGACTGAAGTTTGCACTTAAAAAATAAAATTATTTTCAAGCAAAAAATGTACACGAGACTGTCTCTGACAAATTCGAGCCGTTCCCAGAGTTGCCGTCACCACTGCCTTGGAGTAAATCAGTTTTATTCATGTGAGCTGAGATTGTAAAGATTCTGAGAGTTCTTTAAGTGAAAATTAAGTTCACATTAAATAAATTTAAAAACAAGTAAAATTGTCAATCTGACTTCAGATTTTAATATATCTGAAAGAATCATATATTTGCTTTTTATTCTAAAGTTATCATATTTAAAGTTGTCTATATTATAAATATTTACATAAAAAAAGAAGAAAAATGTCTTTTTAGGTAGTAGTACCATAGCAGGTTCATTTTTTAAAGTTAAAGCTAAAATAATGTAAAATATACATTTTGAGTCAAGAAAATTTTAAAAGTACTTATTTAGCTTTGAAAGCTATTTATCTTGTGTTACGCAATAATTGCAGGTATGTAAATGATTTTATCGAAGTTTCCTCGTACTTAAATTCGGAATGTGAAGAAAATATACGTTATAATAAACATATCATTAGAATAAAGCGCCAAATAAGTACTAAAAGTATATTAAACTTAAATTAAAATTTTCTTTCGTTCTGATCGTTTTTCAATATTCACTTTTCAAATGAAAATCGCAGCAATAATGAAACTTTATTTCGACATGCTGAAGCTTATGCGATATAGTTCTTAATTCTCATTTTTACAGGAACAAAAAATATATATCCATAGGTACAGTAGAGGGTGCTGATAAGTTTCAATTGTTTTTCTTTTTTTTTCACTTCTTCCTAGTAGATTTTTATTTTTTGTTTTATATTTATTTTAATTATATTTTATCATATCACAGGTACCATTTTAAGTGTTTTCAAACACATTTTCTCATTTTGTGAATTCTAATGCCATTCCTCGACTTTTATAAATTTTACAGAATCACTGCGAACCTAGTTTGACCAAAATTCAGTACAGGACAAGAGAACCTTGGAAAATATCATTAATCGAAAATAGCTACCTCTAATTTTAAAGTGCTTAACACCCGATAATCTCATACAATTTTGCCACTTTAGCAGACTATTTATTCAACGTTTCTTGGTAAAAATGAGGTTACAATATCAATTTTAAGAGCAGCTAAATCGTTATTTATGTACCTAGGGTCGTAAGTGCAATTTTATGGTCGAAAATACGATTTGCAAGTATTTGAGATAAAAAAATTGCCTGTACCGGGTGGCCAAATTTGGTTGCTATTATAGGACAACTCGGGAACTAAGAGAGATACAAAAAAATTAACCCCCCCTTTCTCGAGCTCATTTTCTGAGACATACTTAATGCTGAAATGCGAAATGGCCCTTCTTCTTTTGTTTTTGAGATATTAGCGAAAATTCGATTTTTCAAATTTTCGGTGCCTGCCCATATCTCGGTTATTTTAGATATTAGAAAAAAAACAACCTACCTATATGTTCTTGAGACACTTTTTTAAAAGGAATTCAGTAGCGTAGCCAATAAGTTGATAAAATTTCGAGTTATGACATAAACTTGTATTTTTTTAAATGAAAATCATAGTCGGCTATGATTTAGTTAGAAAAATAATTTTTTTCTCTTTTCAGCGATATATAATATATGTGGTTAGAATCTTTGACTTTTTTAAGGTTATTAATAGCTCCCATTTCGTTTTCGCATAGTAGGCGTATGTCTTTTATTTGAAATTTAAGTATTGACAGTTCTAACTGCATTTTTTATCACTTTGTGTCTGTAATTTATACCGCTTATAATAACTGATCTGCGAATATTTGTTTCCTAGAAATTTTAGTATACTTTTAAATTTCAAGAATGGCATTTCAAAATTATGAAAAATTCGACATGCTGGAATGTTATAAGAAACAATTATTACTGTCAAGTTACGCCCACTATGCCAAAACAAAATGGCAGTTATTAATAACCTTAAAAATTCTAAGATTCCTTAAAAAATAGTCAAGCCAAATAAATTAACCACACATATTATATATAGCAGAAAAGAGAAAAAAATTATCTTTCTAACTAAATCATTGCCGACTATGATTTTCATTTAAAAAAATAAAAGTTTATGTCATAACTCGAAATTTTATCAACTTATTAAAATATTGGCTACGCCGCTGCATTCCTTTTAAAAAAGTGTCCGAAGAACATATAAGTTGTTTTTTTCTAATATCTATAATAACCGAGATATGCGCAGGCACCAAAAATTTGAAAAATCGAATATTCGCTAATGTCTCAAAAACAAAAGAAGATGGGTCATTTCGCATTTCGGCATTAAGTTTGTCTCAGACAAAGAGCTCGAGAAAGGGAGGTTAATTTTTTTGTATCTCTCTTAGTTCTCGAGTTGTCCTATAATAGCAAGCAAATTTGACCACCCGGTACAACCTGTGGTGCATGAGATTCTTCGTCATACCGTCAAATTTTTTAAAATTGGCAAATGCAATAATTTTTAATGTCATAATTCTGGTAGTACTATTATTATCCTGTAAGGAGGGACGTAATAAATATTACAGCCCGTTGTCATATACAGATATAAAGTGCCACTTACATTTCCAAAAACAATGTCACAAGATTCTATTTACAAGGTAGGTATGATGAAAAATGTATTTAAATAATTTATCAGCACCCACTATGAATTTAAAGTAGAATACTGTCAACAAATGACTCATCCTTGTTGAAGGTTTTATTGCTGCACGGTTTTTAGACCGAAACGAAAAATTTGAATGCTTCTAAAACATCCACAAATAAAATTATGTAAAAAACACACAGTCTACAGTTTCTCAAAGATAAATTTCTAAGTTTCGACATCCACAATTTAGAATAAACGATTTACGCTACACGGTCAGTCTACAAACAACGACTATTAAACATCGTCCTTACAATAACAATACTTTCTAAGCTGGGGCAGGTCGTTCTCAATACACCTCGCCTGCTTACCGTACATATTAATTCTGCTGATATCGCTCAGTTTCACTTGCAGCTTATCGCTAGTCAAATCGTGCGTGATGCTAGCCTCGAATAGAGAATTACCCGGCGTTAGCATCACCTTGATTTGGTAAGTGTCAAACTTTATTTTCATGTCTGCCGACAGATCGGCTACAAACCCGTCAATGTCGGCGTTCTTGTTGAACTTTAAAAGGTTCTGGTTGGGTGCCATTTTCATCACCCAGTGGATCTGGGATATGGAGAGAACCTCGCAGAGGTGCCTGTAGTTTTTCGTGTACTCGTTTAACGTTTCGACGAGTGTTTCGCCAAGACGTTCTACTATGGGATCAGAAGCGGGAATTTTCTCCCAGTCCAAGCAAGCGCACCAGTGGGGCTCTATGTAGGCATGCGCGCAGCTCCTTTCAGCTGGTATCTACAGAAATCAACGCTTATCAAATGTTGAAACAATATAAATTGTTTGTTACGCTACCTTTGTGAACAAGGAGACGGATCTTTTGGAGATATCCGCCATACCAGAGTTTTCTAGGCATAAAATGCTCATTAAAGTGGAATAAATGTCAAACGGGCTGGTCAGCTTGTCTTGGTTATTAAGGAAATTGCTATATATTTCCCTGTGTTTTTCTCTGAACCACCTTGGGAACGTAAACGAGAAAAACGGTAGCCGTTCTTCCTGTTTACCTTGGATTGTATTTCGTACGTCTGCAAATCTATGAAAACATCTTTTATTGATATGAGAGGTCACCTCGTCCGTTGAAATTGTATACAGGGTGGTAGCCGTTTAATCGCTCAAGAATATAGTCTTGAAAACTTTGAAAGCAGGGTAAATTATTAAAATTAAGAACCCGCGCGAGAAACTATAATTATTTTTTTAACAGTATAATTCAAATTAATATATTTTAGATTTATTGTTCAGCATTTAATAATTTGTCATAATATTTTGGATTTAATAACTGATTTGAGCCAATTTACAGTATTTCAAATGCCCATTTCACATTAAACTTTCTATATACCTCAAATAGTTTTATATAACAGAAAGTAGTTCAAATAACTTTATACAGGGTGTAAAAGAAAATAGAGTACTGGATTTTGAGGGGTGACACTATATCGACAAATTAAAAATAATTTCCTATGAATATATGCCTTAAAATGGTTAATAAGGGAGTGACAGCCCTTTAAAAGGTTGATATAAAGAATGGTTTTTATTCATTTTACAAAATTTTTGAGCAGGAAACGTATCTAATGTGTACAAAACAAAATGTGTGTAATGTGTGTGTTGAATTCGCATAAAAACAAATGACAAACTGTCAAATCTAGATATGCCTCCTTTGACACGAACAATGCAAGTGCATTGCAAACTTTAAATTCGCATAAAAACAAAAGACAAACTGTCAAATCTAGATATGCCTCCTTTGACACGAACAATGCAAGTGCATTGCAAACTTTAAATTCGCATAAAAACAAATGACAAATGACAAACTGTCAAATCTAGATTTGCCACCTTTGACACGAACAATTAGAGTACATTACAAACTTTAAACGTAAATATCTCTATTTTTACGTAAAAAGTCCTAATTTTTCACATCTAATGTTAAAATGACTGTATTCAGTTGGGTAAAAAAGTTTTGTGAAAAAAAACTCTACCATTATGAAAACTATCCGTTAAGAACTGTCACGGCTGTTTTTATTATTTGGCAATGCGCTATTACTTTTTGGAATTATTTGTTATTTGATATATTTTTGGCGCGTATTTTGGATAATACCGATTAAAATACTCTGAATGTTACCTGTGACCATGATCCGCCATTATAATCAGAACAGTGTTGTTCAAAGCTCCAGATTCATTTAGGTCTCTCAACAGCTCTAGCAGATCCTCATCAGCCACACCGACTAGGTTATAGTCATCATGCGACAATTCACCATGGAAACCAAACAAAAACTTGGGCTTCGTCTTATAAACAGTAAAAAACTAGAAAAGATTTTTTCAGATGTACAAATAATATCGATTAACTACAAAGTCAGGTTCCATGCACTGTTCTATTCTATGGCTGTATTATTTCTTAAGGAACGTACATCTTTTATTGCGTTGAACATGACTTTATGTCTAGGAATTTCACCGGTGCAAAGTTTAGGCCACTTATGTCGTTCTCCTAGACTCGCTAAGTAGTAAGGCCGCATGTAGTGATCCGTTGGAGCATCCTGAGAAATTAAGGGATTAACTTATAATTCATAATTAAGTATTAATTTATTTAGTAAATCAAAAGTTAGATTAAACCATTTCCTACTTGTTATTCACTTAATTAGTGATTAACTGATTAGTAATTAGTGCAACAAATCACCTTAAATCCATTTAATCTATAGGTAAAAGTACCCAATGTGGGTACATCTTCAAAAAAGGCTGTGACATATCCAGCATCTTTGTAGTCATTCCAAATGAAAGGGTAACTATCGACAAAATTGGTGTTCTTTAAACGTTTCCTTGTATCGGGCAGTTCTAGTTCGGTTTTTCCTGTCAAAATGGGAATCAAGGCTTGTGGCGTGCCGTCTCCGACAATGTTATAGCTAAAAATATATTTGTGCTATATAATACAAAAAAAGAATGTTTTGGAAGTTTTTACCCTTGGAGAACAATACCTTCCAAGACTTTAGTTATGTACTCGTATGATTTCGGTAACTTCCTTATGAAAGCATTTCGAGAAAGAGAATCAAATCCAAACATCAACACATCCATGTTCAGGGCGCTGTGGGGCAAATTACCCCAGTTTGTGCCATACCAAATATCTCTCTGGTGCCTAAATCCTGTTAAAGTCGCAGACCATTTCTTCTCAGATGAAGTACAGGCAACATGAACCTAAATAAGGGTTAGATAAATTAACTGTGGCTGGCAGAATCTTTCTATTTTTCATACCACATCACTTTCTTCTAATTTATACGAGTCAGAAGAAACAGTTACTTTTCCATCTTTTACCGTGAAGTCATCCACTCGTAAAATGTCAGTAAAAGTACATTTTATAGGCCCATACTTTACTTTTGCCAACTCCTGTACACTACATTCATGACCCTAAAAATGTTGAGAAAATCGATATTGTTGTATTTTTAACTCCCAAATATTATTTATGAGAATACAACATTTTGAACTGCTTTTCATACTGATCACACAGTTTATAAGGTATTCAGTCAGTTCTAATTATTATAAAATGATTTGGTTTTAATTATAATCTAATGAAGTTAATGTTTTACCCGTTACATGATATTCTTGGTACGCAAAGATGAAACACACTTCATAATTAAAGATTGGGTTTAACTTGGATTCTAAAGAATCAAAGTTGAAATTATTGAAAATAAATTCTGAAAAATTTGAGAAAATCATAACAAATGTTTTAGGTACTAAATAAGTAGCTAAAACTGTGTCAACATAATTAAGTAAATGTTTTAATAAGTTCTGAAATGTTTTATTCATATAATTAATACAACAAAAGTAGATTTATTAAGATTTACACAAAAATTATAATTAGTAAACAAAGATGTTGAAACAAATCTTATCAGTACTTTGTTTGTGTTTACAGAAGCTGCTATAAATAATTACATAAACTACTTGAATTACTTTTTATTAACTTTTGAAAATAGTATTTAATTATATGTAGTGGAAAAGTTTTTATTTATTCTGATAAACTGGTACCCTTCTAAGTAAAGGCAGTCAAATTTTCAATTTTGTATACAGAGAGAAGAAACATTATTTGTTTATATATTTATAATAAGCAGTGAAAAGATAATAATTAATGAACTAAAATTATGAAGAACAATTCTTAATTACTTCATGGGGTGTTAAGCTTTCACGAGAGCTCTCATACAGCATTTTTCTCACTACATATTTTTAAATTTTAGTTGATTAAAAAAATACTTACCACACATTTCACCCAGTCCTCTCCAGCCGAAGAGCAGTCCAGTTTAGGCACAGAATGTACAAATTTCATTATTTCGGGAGCATTAACAGGAAGACTGGGTTGCTTACAGGCTAAAGAACTTGCCTGGTTTTTAATTAATGCATCAATTTGTTTTCTAAAATAATTTTCCCTAGTAGAATAATTGATATAATAATTAATTATTGTACTTACAATCTTGCTATACGATCAACATCATTAATAACAGAATGTCTGGATAATATAACCAAGGTTATCAAACCAAACGAAAAAATTGCAAAAAACATTGTAAATTTTCTAACTTGCAACATTCTGAAGATATGCATGCTGTTAAGGAACGTGGAATGCGCAATTATATTAAATTTTATTTATAGAAGGTATAAGAGAATGTATGCATTTTTTGCAACAGAAACTTACAGTAAACTACTAACAATTCACTTGTGATAGTGATCATAGAATTAATAATAATTATTCTATTTACCTACTACTTGATACACTTGCACTTGATTATATTATACTCTTGCTATCATTTGAAAAGTAAATAAACAAAATATTTTGTCATTTCTCACTAGAATTATTTGAGGCAAAGAGTATATTTGAGGAGTATGTTCCACATATCCAGTGAACAGTGAACCATTCTGGATCGCACTGTATCTCACGTCTTCCCCATAGACTTGTGTTTTCCCATCATACACACTGAACAACACTATGTGATCTGTGAACAGAACCATAGAATAGAAGGTCTAAAGAACAGTGTTGCCAATAGTAACAAATCAGTTTCTACCACATAGTCAACAAAAATGAATTAAAAATGAAACGAAATATGTAAAGACTGAAGTATAGCATAGAGGAAATAAATATAAATATTGTAGGCATTTTATTTGAATTTGGCGCGCTGAACTGGGTTGGCAACATTGTTTCTGTCAAGTCAGTGTCAGTCGGAAGTGAATTCAGTGGTTCAATGATTAATGGCGAACAGAGATTGTGAATTATGTTGTAGTGGCTTATGCTAATAAATTATACGAAAATCAAACCAATTTAATTCATCCTGACACCTACAGAACTCAGAAGTGGGATTACCGGAATAATTGGTATTATAGGATTACTGGAATCATATCAATTCTGCCCGATTTAAGGTATTTATGTAACGTGGTTGGTGGATGACATCACATGCCATGGCTGATGGAAAAGAAAATGGCGAAGTTGACGCACATAAAATCAACACAAATGTTGAAGAGGCTTGCGCTTCAAATACTGTTCCTCCGGCTCAGTTTACAGTAGAAGACTTAATTCAAGCGACAGTTAGAGCAATGGTATTACATGACCAAGTTGGTGCACGTCTTGGTGGTAACGCACCGGCACAAGGGTCCCCAACGCCAAACCCGCCTAGGACTTTCAAGAATGCAGAGATTGCTGCTCTGTTACCGGAATTTACGGGCATAGGGCAAGACATTGAAGTATGGTTAGAACGAATTACAGCTGTTCAAAGTGTTTATAAAGTCCCTGATGATATCATGCAAATTATTGCTATAGGGAAATTAACATCTCAGGCTAAACTCTGGTTTCAGTCAAAGGTCGAATATATTACTATGGACTGGCCCTCATTAAAAACAGAAATAAGGAAAATGTATAGTGTCCAGGGTAATACAGTTGTCTTAAGGAAACAATTCGAGAAACGAAGGTGGAAACTCGGTGAACGATTTGCTGAATACTATCACGATAAAGTAATGCTGGGAAACAATGCTTCTGTGCCTGAAGCTGAAATGATCCAATACATAATTGATGGATTCGATAATAAAAATATGCAAACTCAAGCTCGCATGATGATGCATCAGATGACGTGTCTTGAAGATTTATATAAAATTATGAATAATGTTGCCAAAGATGATAAAGAATTTGTGGGACCAGTTAGGAGTCAAATGTCCCATTCACACAAAAAATCTACTTCAACCTCTGATAGATCCACTAAAGTGATACGATGCTACAACTGTAATAAAGAAGGTCACAAGATGCCTGATTGTCCGAAGCCACAAAGGGAGAAGGGTTCCTGTTTTAATTGTGGGAAAATGGGACATATGAATCGTGACTGCCCTGAGAAGACTTCAAGGTTGGCTCCAGACAGTACAACGAATGTTATCAACTTTTTGTCATTATGTAAACCATATAGTTTATCTATAGATTTTTCAATTGTTAAGGATAGCGAAAACTGTAAGTACAGTCTAGCAGCTCTAGTAGATAGTGGGTCGCCAATTAGTTTAATTAAGAGTAAGTACATACCAAATGAGTTAATAATTCCTGTATCCAATGTAGATAAGTTTACTGGCATTAACGGTTCTAAGCTTGACATTATTGGTATTTTTCAAAAAGACATTGAAGTCTCTAACTTAGTATTAAATGTAAAATTCTTTGTTGTACCGAATACTACAATGACATATGCTGCACTTTTAGGTAGGGATTTTATTTCTAATCCAAATATAAACGTTTCATTGGCTGACGATGTTAAGGTTACAAAAAATTTGAATACTTATGATAGCTTAAATTTCATAGATGAAATAATGAACATTGATTATGTCACTGAACCTGTCTCTGTCTCGAAAGTACTAAATATTAACTCCGACCTTCCATACACTGTTAAAGAGAAAGTTGAAAAACTTTATGAGACCTATAACACTAATTTCAACAAAAATGATTCCGTTTCGTTAGATTTTGAAATGACGATTAATTTAAAACATGATACACCTACATATGCTAAACCTAGACGCTTATCTTTTTCTGAGAAAGAACAATTAAAAATTATTTTGGATGACCTTTTGAGTCAAGATATTATTAGACCTAGTAAAAGTCCATATGCAAGTCCTATTGTGTTAGTTCGAAAAAAAACCAAAGATTTAAGATTATGTGTTGACTATCGTGAAATTAATAAAATTACTGTTCGTGATAACTTTCCTACTCCTTTAATCGATGATCTACTTGATTGTTTGAAAGGCAAGAAATTTTATAGTACTTTAGATCTGAAAAATGGATTTTATCATGTAAAAATGGCAGAGTCTTCCATTAAATATACCTCTTTTGTCACTCCATTAGGTCAGTTTGAATTTATGAAAATGCCTTTTGGACTTACGAATAGCCCTCGTGTGTTTGGTAGATATACATATGAGATATTCAAAGACTTAATATTAGAATCTAAGATTTTCTTATATCTCGATGATTTATTAATTGCAACTAAAACCATAGATGAACATATCAATATTTTGCAGGAAGTATTTGAATTAGCTGGCAAATATAAACTTCAATTTAGATTAGATAAATGTCATTTTATGAATTTTGATACTGTTTATTTGGGCTACCGTGTAAGCGAGAATGGTCTCCAACCAAGCGTAACAAATGTGCAGGCAGTTTTAGACTTTCCTGTGCCACGTAATACAAAAGAAGTACACCGATTTGTTGGATTAGCTAGTTATTTTAGACGGTTTGTACCTAAGTTCTCTGTATTGGCAAAACCTTTATACGACTTTATTAAAAAAGATGCTAAATTTAAATTTAATGTAAAAGAGTATGAATGTTTCGAAAAACTTAAAAGTTATTTGGCAACCTATCCGATATTAGCTATTTACTCGCCTCACTTAGAAACTGAATTGCACTGCGATGCAAGTAGCAATGGTTTTGGCGCAATTCTTTTGCAGAAGCAAACAAATGGTATATTTCAACCAGTGTCTTATTTTAGTCGTAGAACGGCCACTGCTGAAGCATCCTATCATAGTTTTGAACTTGAATGTTTATCCGCTGTTTATGCAATAAAACGATTTCATGTTTATTTATTCGGAATACGTTTTAAAATTGTAACGGATTGCGACAGTTTCAGACTTACCTTAAGTAAACAATCAGTTAACCCTCGAATTTATAGATGGGCGTTATTCCTACAAAATTATGACTACGTAATAGAACATAGGCCAGGCAAAAGAATGTCACACGTTGATGCCCTCAGTCGTTGTCATAGTGTATTAATCTTAGAGGGTAATACTTTTGAACAAACATTGTCAATTAGGCAGGACCGAGATCCTCAAATAGTAGAAATTAGAGATAGACTCCTCGTTATGGAGGACAAGTTTTATGAACTTCGCAATGGCCTAGTTTATCGAAAAACTAAGAAAGGCAAATTGCTTTTCTATGTTCCTTCCTCAATGGAAAATAATGTTATAAGGACATATCATGATGACCTAGGACATGTAGGTATTGACAAAGTTTTAGATAATATTTTAAAAATTTATTGGTTCCCTAATATGAAACAAAAAATTAAAGATTATATTTCAAATTGTTTGAGGTGCATAGAGTTTTCTCCTATTAGCGGTAAAGTGGAGGGATATCTTCATAGCATACCAAAGGGTAACGTGCCTTTCCAAACAGTGCACATTGATCATTATGGTCCCCTTGAAAAGACTAGTCAATCATTTAAGTATATCTTATCAGTAATTGATTCTTTTACAAAGTTTATTAGACTTTACGCATGTAAGTCTACGAAAACGGATGAAGCTATTAAACACTTAAATGAATATTTCCGAGCATATAGCAAACCTAGAAGACTTATTTCAGATCGTGGATCCTGTTTTACTTCTATTAGCTTTAAAGAATTTCTAATTAACGAAGGTATTGAACAAATTTTGATAGCTACACATACTCCCCGCGCTAATGGACAGGTTGAGCGGTTCAATCGGTTATTATCTCCCATGTTGGCTAAATTATCTGTTTCACCTGAAAATTGGAATGCAGTTTTATCAGACGTTGAATTTGCTATAAACAATACAATGTGCCGTTCTACAGGCGATACCCCTAGTAGACTATTATTTGGAGTTGATCAGTTAGGAAAAATTAATGATAGAGTTAAAATTATTTTACAAGATAATGAACTAATTAACAGAAACCTTAGTGATATGAGAGATATTGCATCTGACAAAATTATTAAAAATCAAAGTAACCTTGAAAATTATTATAATAAAAAACACAAACAACCTCATGATTACAAAATTGGTGATTATGTAATGATACAGAATATTGATACAACCCCAGGCATAAACAAAAAATTAATTCCTAAATTTAAGGGACCATATGTAGTCAAACATGTTTTGGATTTTGATCGCTATGTTATTAACGATATAGAAGGGTTTCAAGTCACTCAACTTCCTCTTAATACAGTCGTTGGTCCAGATCAAATGAAACCTTATATTAAGGACTAAACGCCACTAATTTATTTTACAATCTGTACGACATTATGTTATTGTCATTTATGGAATATTATGTATTCAACCCTTATTCAACTTATGTATCTTTATGCTTATGTAAATTATGTTCATTAATATTTAGTTCACTTATGTCATTACAATTATGGATAAATTAAGGAAATGTAATGAAATTATTGTTGTTATGGTTTTAGTGTTAAGTTTTAAGCACATTATGTTATGTAACTTATGTCTCAATGTAAATGATAACCGAGGACGGTCATCCGTCAGGTTGGCCGATCTGTAGGCATTTTATTTGAATTTGGCGCGCTGAACTGGGTTGGCAACATTGTTTCTGTCAAGTCAGTGTCAGTCGGAAGTGAATTCAGTGGTTCAATGATTAATGGCGAACAGAGATTGTGAATTATGTTGTAGTGGCTTATGCTAATAAATTATACGAAAATCAAACCAATTTAATTCATCCTGACACCTACAATATATATAAAATGTCTATGATATAGAGTAACTGTAATTTGTTCTGATTAAGTAGTGGCAATACGCGATTCATTTTAAGATCGAAGCGCCAAAATGGCAGTAACCTATACTAACCTATGTTCACTGACACTGACGTTTGAAATTTTGTTCATCAAAGATTTGTTGTCGAGAACTTTAAACCAGGTAAAAAGCTTGTAAAACTATTAAAGGGTAAGTAGTGATATAAAATTAAAATAGATTTCAATATTTTTCGAGCGTTCAATCTGAAAATGAAACTTAACCTCAAAATATGTCAAATTCTTTATTGGGCATACGGCATACATACCTTTATGGAAATAGTAATCCTTAGAGAAAGGTAAAGAGCATACTCTTTACTCTGCGCTCTTTAGCTTCTTTGTCTATACTTGTCTCCTGTAACTCTGTAATGCTCAACTTATAGTTTCCGCGATAGCTCCAGATTTTCCCGCTTTTGGAAAAGTATGAAACTGATCTCGGGGTTTTTCTTTGTCCAAGAGAGACAATGACGGTCACAACAATAATGATTCATATCTAATCAAAGCAATTAACTAATATAAAAACGGATATTTCAAAATTCATAATAGACATACATACGCAAAACTGAACCAATAACTCATGCGTTAGTTGTGCGTACCGCCAGTAGGTAGCGTATTGCTTAGCAAGAATCGCGTATAGTAGAATGTGTAGTGGCTGTTTAACTGTTCTGTGGTGACTGTGTTCAAATGGTTCAAATAGAAGTATGTAGTGTGTTCCATGGTAAAAATGACAAATGTCAACAAGTAAATTGACATTTCCACTTCCACATAACCTCTTTCTGTCTATCAGTTTTGTGGTCCCGCCTAAAACTTAATTAATAGGTAAAATAATTTTGTTTATCCTAAATTTGATCAATAATATAACAAGAATGACTACAGAAATTTTTCAAAAAAGCGATGAAAAATTTTACACGGATGCAGTTAACTATTGGTCAGAAATTCCCGCTACAGTGGATGGTATGCTTGGTGGTTTTGGCTTTGTAACTCAAGCAGATATTAAAGAGTCCAAAATGCTCCTTAAACAGTTGTTTAACTCGAAAAATCCACCTGATAGACAATATGCTTTGGACTGTGGAGCAGGTATAGGACGAATTACAAAATTCTTACTGACTGATTTGTTTGACAAAGTAGATTTAGTAGAACAGAATCCTTTATTTCTTGAACAAGCAAAGCATTATATGGGAGCAAAACTTTCGACAAAGGTGGTAAATTTTTACCCTGAAGGTCTGCAGCATTTTCGACCGCAGTCAAAAAAGTATGACGTTATATGGATTCAGTGGGTCTTAGGTCATCTAACAGACAATGATCTAATCAATTTCCTAATATCTTGCCAGTAAGTACACATACTGTAGTGATATTTACAGCAATCCATTTGATTTATTAAATTTTAGGGAAGGTTTGAGGCCCAATGGTGTAATTATAATAAAGGAAAATGTAACCTCTACAGATGATGTGGAAATGGATCGTCAGGATTCATCGGTTACTCGACCTATGTGGCTGTTTCGGCGAATATTTGAAAAAGCAAACTTACAATGCTACAGGCAAGTGAAGCAACGTAACTTTCCGAAAAAACTGTATTCCGTTTACATGTTCATTTTAAAACCAAATAAAGTTGAAGATCCTCAAGTAGAGGAATCTACTAATAAAAATGAAGTTACATATGCCGAAGAAAATATTGAAAGTAAGGAAGTGATAAATGAATGTGATGATAAAAATTCTCAGAATGAAAATAAAGATTATGAAAGTTGTGATGGAGAGAGAGAGTCGAAGAACTGAATCTCTAATAAATTTTGTTCAACTTATTTTAAGAATCAGACCAAACCATTCCAGGTACCAAATTGAAATGCCCTTTAACAAATGGTTAGTGTATTGGTTACTATAATTTTACTTATGTAAATTATTTTATTAGGAAAATAAAAAAAAAATGTAAGTATTATCAGTTTCCTTAAATTTATCTCCCATCTGTGGAAAGAGTGTTTTGAGATATTTATATAAAATGACTAATGCCAAAAAATAAACATATTTATTGAAGATAACCTTTAGGATCCAATTAAAGTACCTAAAATTGGTCTCATTTCAGTAAGTGCATGAAATGATTTTTATTCTAATCTTATGGCCAACTTAAAAATTCAGTTTGTAAGGAGAGTGCAGAGAGCGATATTCTCCTAAATGCTTATTATACAGGCTGGAGTATAGTACTAAATTGTCAAAGCATTCGTTACTTAATGTCCTTTATAATTGAAGTATGCTATATGCAAAAGGTCGTAAGTCCCAAGTGGAAAGTTTTACACCAGGAGCAAGAGTTTTTTTATTTAACTGTTAATCCTGCTAACAACAAACCATAAAACGTGACCTATCGTGCTCAAATCAGGAGGTATATGCATTTGTTTTGTAGGGCTTTTAAAACTAGCATACAGGATTGCTTTATAGCTCGATTTTGTCACGCATTGGGCATTCACTAAAGGATTTTAATACATAATTTGTGTGTTACATTGCTTTGATTTCTCTGGATTTGTATTGTAAGTAAAATCATCCAATTATCATCAGCACAGACCAACTATGAGCCTACAGAAAGCAGCATTAAACTTGGATATGTATTAGATATATCTGCTTGTTGTCTAATAAATTTGAATAATCGATGTCTACAAATTTTATTTTTGTTTGAGAGTGTATTACTCAGACATAATAGACAGTCATACAATCTTAATATAATTAGTAGGTATTTCATCTGTACCTACCTACTTGTAATAATTATTTTAAAAAATCAAAAATATTGGAAAATACTACAATAGCATTAATGCTTTTATAAAAAAACTGAATTAGCAAAGTATTTTCCTTGTTTTATTTGAAAATAAGATTAATAAAATAATGAACAAACATGTTAAAGTGAAATAGTAGAAATTAATAAAGCAATAAAAAAGATTATTTTATGATTTAAACATTATTTTAAGCTCTATAATGCAGTTCAGCCCAGTTGCTGAACTAGCCTGGGAACTTATTTTGGCACTTCAATTTGATTTTTTATTGGAATACTAATGTTTCATGTTTCTGACAGATTTATTCAAGTAGCTAAAAAATTAAACTAAGATAAATTATTAATTAAATTACGTTAAATATTACAAAGTATCATCTTTATGGTGTTGATTATCGCCTCCTCGATTTTGCAGTATCTACAGAGGAGGCGATGGTTTTGATGCTGATAGCACAAAGGTTGGAGCTTCTCTTCGGCCTGCATTGAAGGCCTCCTGCTTGATATCATTCGCTATTAAATATGGAAGCAGCCCGGGCCCCAGGCGTCAAGTGTAGCCGGTTTTATTCCTATACGCCGGATTATATAATCACATAGGAAGTCTGGGTGATCATTTCCGTTTAATTATCCTGGCGGGTAGCCCCGATAATTCATTTAGCAGATACCATCGGTAGATTCTCCGCGAATTATGCAGATGGCGTTTAAAAAAAGGTGTATGGTTGGTTGTACTCTGTTGGCAATTTGAATATTATGCATTATATTAGCCTAAATCCTGTTCGGCGTTGTTTTTCCTTTGTAATAATCTGTTCTCAGATATAAATTCTTTCCAGCAAGAAATCTGGTTGGTTTCAAACTGTAAATATAATTCACATTCACATACCTAATTAATTTTGTACTGATAGGTTCATCTTTTATACATGCAAGTGTTGAAGGTTTGTGATACTGATTTGTGATTGTGATCCATAAAGGGATTCTTTAGATATGGTTTGAAACTTCGATCAAAGTTTGCAGAATTTTTACACAGTGGCTCACGCCAGACCTATAACGTTGTGTACGATTGATATAGAGTGAGCAAAACAAGTGATTATTTATTAATGTTTTATTTTCATTTCATTTGGAGGAGGAGGTTTTGCTATCGAACGCAGACAGTGGCGACAGGCCTGTGATCTCGAAACAAAAGTTCCAACGGACAGTACCTAACTGATATATAGTTATATTCTGTAAACTTTGTTTTGATCATAGGACCGTCTGTACTTAAACAAATAGGAATAATAACATTTAACATTTTTTTGTTTTATGAAAAACACTGCACTTAACCACAACCTACTCTACAGAAGTAGGTTGTGACTTAACCTAGATATTTGAAATGGGTTTCAAAGACCACTTTTTTCTTAGGAGCTAAGTATTTTCCATAAGCCTCGTACGGAGGATATTTTCGGTATTTTCGTATGCTTGTTCATTTTATATACAGGGTGGCAGTAAGTAGTAAGTTTTAAAATTGATGACAGTTCAGGAATTTAAAGGGTAGGTATTAAAGGGAATTTAAAGGGTATTAAACAGTGACGGGGCGTGAACATTAATTGTATGTGTTCTGCTTAGGGTTGTCACATTGGTCGAATTCAATTACGGGATATTAAGTCTGGCCGGAGTCGCAAAATTTTTAAAATTTTCAAGGTCACGCGTTTTCCTGGCACTTCTGAACTTCAACTCGCACATCCACTGTGTTTTTGTGTATACATTATTGTTAAATTGTCTTTTGTAACTTTTACTTCGGCTTGTTCCACCAACTTCAATATTTAATTGTAGTGCTGGCTTACCCAATTCTTTTATTTTCAGTTTATCCTCATAAGGCAGAGAACGAAATAAATTTTTTTGTAAAAACGAAACGCTATTCATTTTAGTAACTAGGTATAATATCCGTGGACGCCTAAACGAAAATATTTACCCGTGCCGCTCACAAAAATAAACGACCACATACCACGTCGTATTATGAAATATTACTGAATTTACTGCGGTGGCTGTTGTTGTTGCAGCCACATAATTCCGTATGTTCCCGTACTGGGTCACGTGCCTGATTAGCCAATAAAAACAAAGGACGCATCTAATTGTTCGCTGTGCACACATTTTGTATATCAGGTTGCAGTTGCATATATGAAGGGGCTAGCTCGCGTCGTAATCAATAATAAGGTTTGTTCCTGCATAGAATCTCTGATAAATCCCTGATAGTCAGGGATTGTTATTTAATGCGCATGTCTGATCTTAGATTAGTTTCTGATTTTTGCTGGAACACCGGATTTTTAGAGAACTTAATAGCAGAAGAAGAAGAGTACAATAAACAATAACCTAATATTTTTTTAACCTATAAATTATGGAGGAATATCATCCGTTTCTGACAAATAATTATTGTTTGTCGAGTTATAATATTAATAATAGGCAGCGTACAATAATTGAGGTTAAAGTTGGTAAATGATTTTGGTTAATGCGCTGCACCGGACTATGAGTTTCCGCAGAATCAGTGAACTTTTCAAACTATCAGCAAACAGCCCTGACTCAAGCTGGAACAGAGGACAAGAAATCCTGGACTGTCGTTCGACTCTTGTTGGAACGCTTAGATTTGTATTTGTAATAGAGATGTGTCGGTATTTGAATACCGCGATTTTGGAGCGGTATTTTAATGGAACCGTTCCATCGCGCTCCAGGTTGATGAAATAACCAGTTACTGAGTAACGATTGTGCTGTACTGGAAAAACGGATTTCTTGTGATTTCTTGTTTATTTTAAGAGATCCGTGACTGGAAAGGAACAAAAAAAAGGAAACTAATATGCCACTGGGCGGTATTTTATCGCGGTATTTTGTCGCGGTATTTTTCTGGAGCTGTCGCGAAAGTAACGCGACAGAAGAGGAACCGGTATTCCCATCTCTAATTTGTAATGCGCATGCTTCTGACAGTTACTGACAGTTTTGCACTCCTGCAGGAACAAACCTAATATAAACTCCTAGATTTATTTTAGCGCGATAACATTCGGATTCTTTAAATTTTAAATATTTTGTATTTTGTTGATATTTAATATGCTTAAAAGCTAAAATATACAAAATTTTTGGTGTTCTGCAGCTCCGCAGCTCTTATGGTAAAACCGCCACTGGTATTAAAGCAAGCTTTACCTCTAGCGAGAAAACACTACTAGGGTTTAGGACCGTTAGTTTCCTATTTTACGTAAGTTCTCGTCAATATTGGTAAACTGTGGAATGTGGAATCCGTGTAGTAGGTAAGCTGCGATATATTGTTAAATATTGCTCAGATCTATTATTAGGTAGTGTCTTACATTACATATATGCATGGTAGGTGGAAGATATATAGGTAACTTATCGGTATCTACCCAGCTATGTTTCGAGAAATAATATCAAAGTAGATTTAAATTAGGTTATTAGGACCCAAGGATTTTTAAAAAATCCTTGATTAGGACCATATTATACAGGATTTGTTATATTGAATTTTATATTCTTCACAGTTTAGTTAATTTTTTATTAGAATGAGATCGACCATTTATTGAAAGTTTATCACTCAGTTTATAATAAAGGATATGTAAAAATCATCTCCAACACCATTTTTTTATAATAATTATATAATTTTAGGTTATGCGGCGTCACAAACCGTGCAACTCTCCTATTTCAAGTTTTTTTCTTCACCCGTTTAAGCACCATATAAAGAAATACGCACAAATGGGACACCCTGTATATAAAGACATATTTCTGTAGAAAAATAGTCATTTGGCCTTCTGTCAACGATGGTTCAACGCTCCAGTAGGAAAATTAATTACAAATGTGTAGATATATGTAATATTTTCGCCAATCGATCAACCTACAGATGTTCTGCCCTCATCAGAGTCCCTGTTACGTGCCGTAGGAGTCCCCGATGAAGGTTCGTTTCGTCCAAACAAATGAATTGCCTGTTTTGCATGTAATATCTCTAATTTACGGAATATATTATCGTCCAACCTGCTAAGTAGGTTTCATGACATCGTTCATATCTGAAGAGATCGCAGTAGCTCTGCTGATCTGATAAATACATGATTAATCAGTTTTATGAACGATGTTTTCGTTTTATATTTGGCTAAAGAATTGCTTAATTTATTTACGACACGAACACGCTATTAACTGTTTACTTAACTGATTACCTGCAGTAGGGTTTGGTAAAAAAAACTGTTTCACATTTGATGAGGATTCAAATGTGGCAAATAATATGTAAAGCTTTTTGGATGTAACTATATTAATATTGAATGGTACAAGTAAGTATCTACCATAGATTTATAAGACAAGGGAGATGTAATTGTTTACATTTTAAAGCAATCAGAGATCCCCTTGTTTACTCTTTATCTGGTCAACTGCAAGGTCTACTTTATGATTGTACGAAAAACTGCTGCCAAACTGTCAATTGTGTAATTTATATTTTCACATTTAAACTACCATGATTATGGGTTAAGGTTAAAATATTACATAAAAATATTTTCCCGTTTCCTAGTTAAGTAGATAAATCATATTTTGTTAAAAACGTTGCGATAAAAACTAACTTCATAACGCAAAAATGGAATGAACAGGCATCATTGCTCCCTACTCCAATCCGCATGTCTATTGATGCACGTGAATCGTAGTATTTTATAGTATTTCTTTTGTGCGGTGTTGCTGGCAGTCGGAATTTTGCTTTTGTGAATTTTTCAGTGTTTTTCGTAAGGATTTTATTACTATTCTTCAGAAAATGGTGCGTCAGCGTCAAGTGTATGGAAAAATGAATTCTTTATATTCAAAACTGTCTTTCCACAGGTAAATTTTGCCAAGTTTTGTTTGGTTATTCGGTCGCATATTTGTCACGCCATATTTACGGATTTTCAGGGGCGTGCTGGCTGGCTTCCTTATCATTTTACGGAATATAGTATATATATATACTATATTATATTATGGAATTGCTTTTGTTATTTTTTAAAATATGGCTGATGTGTTAGTTTTTGGAGTTACCTACACACATACTTAAATGCGATCAAAACAAGAATCCAAGCAAGAAGCTAAGGCATCATTCAGCACTTTGCTGCATAACAAATTAAAAAACCTATAATGTTTGGTAAGTGTGAAGCCAACATGCAACGTTTGCACACAAAAATTAAAATCAGTTGCGTAACCAAGGTAATTTTTAAAGATATCCTTTATACTAATCTAAGAGAAAATCACCATTATCAGGCTTTTAAAGAGTTATTTTGAAAACAGTAAGTCAAATAACTTGAAACAAAAAGTTGAATTAAAAACTAACACCATGTACATCTTTCCTATTTTAAATTATATTTCACTTTTAAATGTAATTGAACCCTGTATACAGAGTTTGGGTATCTTTGAAAAACTGAAAAATACTTTTTTACACTACTGTATATATAAGTTTTTGTAATGTAGTAGGTGTACCACCTTTACTTAATTCAGAATTTTAAGTGTTCAAGTTTCAATTCATATTCCCTACATTAAAACTCCGATACTAATTTAATTTCTAATCTCACAAGTTTTTGCTGTTGCAATGTATAGTACTGATTTTCTTAAAATTCCTTTTTTGATGTTTTATTATCATACCCAACCCTTCCAAAAACAGTACGCCTTTGGCGTCGGAAGCAAGTTCTCCCAAAACTTTTACAACGTTGCACGGAGTCGGAATTTTGCCGTTCTTTCTCTCGGTATTCTTTGTCATACACATTGCCAATGATTTATACAAAACAAAAGGTTATTTATGAATGAACCGTGAGGTCTCCTCTTATTAAGTCTATGGTATCTACCTAATCAGTGACTCATTTAGAGGTTGGGTACATAATTAGTAATTAATTAGTGACTGATTTAGATAATCAGAAAATAATTAAAATGAGGAATTCTTGGTCAAGTTAGCCCTCGTTATTTTATCTTTTCTATTTGCTAGTTGAACTGTGCTAGTTCTGTGTTCAATTATATCCTGAATTTTCCCGTTCGTGGTTGTTTCTAAATTAGTTTCTTAAAAATCTATAATTCGGAGGACAAGTTGGCCCCAGGCAGTATATCCTAACGGTTTCTGATACTATCGGGGAGGGCTGCCTAACCTAATCTTATACTATGGGCTATATTTATTTTTTTTTCAATCTGTAAGCTGTGCCTGTATTTATTTTTTATCAACCTAAAACTGTCCTTGGTGTGCTGGGCCATACACACAGCACAAACACGTTAGAGGTTTTTAAAATTAAAATTTCAATAGGTACTCCGCAGCATCTCTAGTAACTTTTTTTCTTAAAATGGCGTCCCCCATCCGCTTATGAATCCGTTTGTCTGTTTGACCACGGGTCACCCTGTATACAGGGTGCAAATTACTTTATACGTTTATGGTGACAATGGTGCCACTTTTCAGCAGTAGCAATGACTACTGTACAATAATAGCAATTTTACTTTATGTGGGCTAAAATGTAGCTCTTTTTTATAAAGTAAGTTATTTACTGGAGCAGTAAAGTAAAGTAAATTATAGATAATTTGTAAAGTCTTGACAGCATAATGAATTTTACTGCTACTGCAAAGAGTTGTTGTTGGAAGGCGGCGCGGTTACCCGCAGCACTCAGGTCTTCCGATCCATTGTGCCTGCCGCTAGTCGAGAGCTATTGGAAGAGACCCGTGCATAGGCCAACAGCCGTTCTAGGGGAAGCTCCCTAATGTCCTGGGGCAGGAGAAATGCTGCACCCAGATGTTTGTGTCTCTTGACCATGAGACAGGCACAGCGACAGATGTGAATGGAGTCCTCGCCATCGTGTCCGCAAAACCTGCACCTTCTAGTGTCACTAAGGCCGATAGTGTTAAGGTGCTTGTTGAGATGTCCGTGACCTGTCAGCAGTCCTGTGACAATCCTTATGCTGTTTCGACTTAGTGCAAGTATTGATCGGGTTGCGTTCGACCAAGGCCCTTCAATTAAGAGCCTGGCTTGTCGCAGCCCAGTCCCGTTCGACCCTTCCTTGATCCAGTTTTCAATAGACCTTGTTACATCACTAGGCGGAAGCCCGAGAATTGGTTCGGGGCCTGTAAACTGTATACTTGAGTCTGTTTCTTTTAGCCAGTGATCGGCCTCCTCATGCAAAGATGAGTTACACTGGCCCCTATGTTATTATAGTTTTTTGCTACTATAGCATTTTATTTTTGCATTGATGGTGAAAAGATTTTCTCAGTATACCATGAGATATAAAATATATTATACAAGGTGAATTTTTAGTGTACATTTTTTAAAATGTCCGTTATTTTGAATAAAAAAAGTTACAAAACTTGTGTCATTTTTTGTAATTAACTATTTCAAAATAGCTGTTAGTACACCTACATATGCACATGCTGTGTTATAGTTATGAGGATATTAATTTTCAGGTGTTAGAAACCTTTACCCACCTTTAATCAATTTCTTCCACGTTTCCTAACTTACCTCAAGGGACATCAACTTCAACAAACCATTAACATGTCAGATACTAATTCAAATTTTTGTGGGCTAATTTTTACCTACCTGATTTAGATAATATTTCAGGCACGCGCCGTCTTCTACAGCTTTTTTTAGATAAAAAGCCGGTACGTTTTTTGTTATCTCCAACAAGTTCCAGTCAAGGGCTTGTTGTTTTTGTATACATTAGGGGCGGAGTAGGTCGAGTTATTATTCAAATTATGAAGTTAATGAGCCCGCATGTTTTTTATTTTAATATACCTAATCGATGGTTAAATCTCGAAGCGCAGGTAGAAGAATTAGAATATTTACTATATTATCAATAGGGAAGAAAACCCCTGCCCCAAACACTACGTAAAATGTAATGCGCCCTCCTCCCAAAACAAATCCACAATGAATTTTTATTTTTACATTGTTCTCCTCAATATAAAACAAATTTGAGCACGAATGCGCATGAGCACAGTTAAATGAATTACATATTATCAGTTGCCGCAGTGGATTAAAAGTTCAAAACATCATGCCGCTTGCCCCGTCGACCCGGGCGGACTGGTAGCAGTTAGCAATCCGCCACCGACTGTATAGTTACGTTGCCTGTGTCGTTGAGAGCGCAGGTGCTGCGGCACGCTTTTGATCTGGAAATGTCAAAGGCCCGACAGCCACTGAGGCAACTGATATGTAATTCATTTAACTGTGGCATGAGGCAAGGCGAGGCCGTACCAAATGCCTCGTGTTGCGAAAAATTCTCCTGCACGAGGATGCACATATGCTGGTCGCAGTGATACACTGTTTAAAAAACGCAAACCTAGACGTAAATGGGTCTTCCCAATTATATTTAAGAAGAAGACGCAATATGAATATTAATATTACGTTTCTGTTTCAACGACCTCTTGACTGATGAAGGAAGTAGGAACAAATTTAAAAATTTTACCAGAATGTTGAAAGAAGATTTTAATTTTATTTTAAATGATACTTATTAAAACCAAGATAACGAAATCAGATACAAGTTTCAGAAAAGCAATTCCACCAGAGGAAACTAGCTACAACTTTGCGCTTCCTGGCAACTGGTGGTTCATTTACCGCAGTTTGCAATACTTAAGAGTATCAAAACAAGCTATTTCTGCGATAAAATAATCTTCTTTTTTAATGGGCCTTTTCCATTTCTTTTTTTTATTCGCTTATTATAAAATATATACTTAGTTATGCCTAATAAGTATTTTTTTAATTTTTTTTTTCACCAGATATATTTTAAAAAAATTGTTAAAATTACCATATATTTCAAATAACGCGCCATTGACGTCATACTCCAGTTCGTTGTTGTCTGTTGGCTGCCCTGCATTTTGGGTTCTGTCAAGTGATATGTGCTTAACCTAACTTTCGTTTTGTGTTTTGATTAATTTGATTTAAAATTAATAAAATTGAAGAGGAATATCTTAAGGCTGATTCAGACAACCTTCCAAGAGTTGACAGTGAAATGGTTAACGATTTCTACGTCACAAATATGAACTTTCTAAGTGCTGAAGTGCGCAATGTTAAGACAAGAAGGTTAGTTTTTATAACCTAAGTTATCAAATCATCATTTAGTTGATTCTAGCATAGATTAGCAGTGTTGTCACCTTTAGCGAAAAATACCTAAAAACTATTTTGTTGAAGGGATAAATTGTAAAATAATCATTTTAGTAAAAATTTATGGGGAATATTTCACCTAAAAATACATATTTTCATTTCAAAATTACCATTTCACCTAAAAATACATAATATTTTTATTTCAAAATTAGCAGAATGTAAATCTAATCGTTGCCAAGAAAAAAATAAAATTATATGTGGCAACGTGGAACCGTTCTTTAACTTGTCTACATTTTATTGGCTACAGGAGTGTGATGTCAGCGAACCGCGCAGTTTGAAATTATTCATGAAGTTCGGTCACTTTGTACTTGGATAACTTCGCTTAATTACAATTCTATAATAAATTGGGTTGATTCTACCTTTACTTTTGTACCAGTATAACGTTTGATATTAATAAAATAGTAAAATTCAATTTAGTGGAAAAGGCCCATTTAGGAATCACGAAGATTCCACAACACCTCCCTATGTCTGTATTCGTTAATAAGTTGCAAACATAACTCTTGAGCCCACTCGATTTTATTTTATATTCTCGTGGTACTTTTGTATCAAACACTGCAAAGATATCATTACTTCAATTCTTCTTTTGCTCCCGTTTCAAATCTGTTTATGAAGAGATTGGCGATGAATAGTGACAAAGAGCTCTCTACTACTATTAGGCCAGTCATTTAAGACATCGTAGGTCGCAAAAAATTGTAGAGTTCTGATTTTTTGGAATGTTGTTAGGATAGGTACCAATAGTGTAGAACCAAGTTTGCAGCTTCGAAAGACCTGTGCTAACTGCGTGGTGCTCGAAAAACCTTTCTTTTTCGGACTTTTTTCAGTTTTTGGCTTATAACTTCTAAATGGTGCATCCTACGGAAAAATCGCCCGGTACAATTTTAAAGTAGACAAAATTTACTACAATTTGAGTGCAACCGCAGCTCCATAGGTCTAACAGGTCCTGAGACACAGCACTTCAAAAATTGGCCATTTTTCCCAAAAAGTTCGAAATTGTTGTTTTAGCTATCTTCCAAGCCGAATATAAGCTAAAATACTCAGCCTACGTGGAAAGTCATAGGAAATGAAGTTGTAGAGCAGTTATTTAGCTTTAATTTAAGCATAAGCGGAACACTGTAGAGCCAATAGTTCCCTTGTTATCAGGAAATAACAAAAAATTAAGGAAAATGGGATTTTTCAAGAAATGGAGCCTGACGAATTGCAGGACTTTTGTAAAGGATAAGACATAACTCAATGGAAAATGTTTTTAACGTATAAATTTATCAAAATTATATCAAAATTGTATAAAAAATATTTTGGTAGTTTGGGAGACCTTGGACGTGAAATGTTAAACGTGAAGTGATGGCGGGACCTCAACTGACTCCTGTGACAGAAATACAGAGCACAATGTAAATTAGTATTTATTGCGTAATCAATTTTATAATAAATTACAACGAAGGATATGTAACATTAGGCTTACCTTTACGCACTTAGCAAGACAGTCGTGTTCTTTTGGAAGGCCCAGGTTCGTCAGACGGCTCTTCTTGGGGCTCTGGAGACTCCGCTGTTGTCTGATTAGATCTACTACTAGATACTAGTGGTAAAGGGTCGTCGACGTCATCTTCATCCGACTCGGCCATGGCTAATGGAGAAGTATTCAGGCAGGTCTTCCCCTGACAAATTTTGCAGAGAGCAGAGCATTTCAATCCTGCTCTCTGGCAGTAGCCGCTCCCTCCTCCGCACCCTTTCTGGCACCTGCAGGACAGGAATTTCAGCAGGGTTAGCGGCGCTTATTCCTTGGTTGAGGTCACCGGTGTCAACCCCTGCTGGCTTCTTGTCCACCCCCAGTTGGTGGGCTCTTTCCCTAATCTCAACCACGTCTGCACCTGGTGGTAGGTTCTGTAGGAATGTTGAGCAGCAGCCTCTTTGATTGGGGGCAGATGAGCGAGGTGGACTTTGGCGTTGGCAGCAGATCGGAAAAATATCCCATAACGCAGGGAGTGGAGAGAGTCGTCTTCTATCTGCAAAATTTGTCACGGGAAGACCTGCTTGAATACTCCTCTCTTAGCCATGGCCGAGTCGGATGAAAAAAATGACGTCGACGACCCTTTACCACTAGTATCTAATAGTAGATCTAATCAGACAACAGAGGAGTCTCCAGAGTCCCAAGAAGAGCCGTCTGACGAACCTGGGCCTTCCAAAAAAACACGACTGTCTCGATAAAGCTTCGGTTTACTAGGAAGCGGTGCCGTCTTTTAACGGCCGTCAAAATACGGTGGGTGACGTCACAAAAAACGGTTTTATGATAAGGAAAATAGTTTTAAAATTATAAAACTACTTCACCGCTATACAAAAGACACCGCAAAAAATCATTGATGAACTGATTTGTACCGTATGACCCACCGCTTCAAATGAGACGGTACCGCTCTGTTACGTTACGGTGTGCGCTACCGCTCTCTTGGGAAACACTTCCCTTATTATACACGACACCGTTTTTTATGACGTTACCCACCGTAGTTTGACGGCGAAGTTATAAGCCAAAAACTGAAAAAAGTCCGAAAAAAAAAGGTTTTTCGAGCACCACGCAGTTTGCAAGGTCTTTCGAAGCTGCAAACTTGGTTTTACACTATTGGTACCTATCCTAACAACATTCCAAAAAATCAGAACTATGCAATTTTTTGCGACCTAACGCGATTTTTGTGTCTACGGTGACTGGCAAAGGTAAAAATGTCTACAGGTAAAAATAGGACACAGCGTTAGCATAGGTTTAGTTTTAATCATCTCCAGATGATGCCAACTTGGTTGGCGAAACACGCGTCGAGTGTAGTATAGTGTTTTGATGTTATGTGGAAAAGTACGTCAGTGTTATCTTCACACCAAAACTTCCAACGCCTTTCAAGATTATGATATTAAAACTTTTTCCAGGTACGTCTATGGAAAATCTATAAAATATCCTCGAAAATACGTCTCAGTACGACAACAGTAGGATTAAAAAACGAAATTGTAATCGATTACCTTACTACAAGCAATCTGCAATGGAAAGAAAGAACGTATACGCTGCCGTGCATCTGCGAGTGCACCGGTTTGGGTGCAACGGCAACAAATAATACGTACTGATAACATAAATTCTTTCACAAAAGGGAATTTATTAACTTTCTTCATATTAATAAAATACAGATGTTCTCGTCCAATTTTGAAATTGTTAATACCGTCGCCGTACCTACATGTAAGATCTGTTAATTATTTGTATCTGGAAATTTATGGGCAGAAAGTTCACGTTTATATAACTTGATAAAATAAATAAGGCCCGTACGTAATAAGCGACGTGAATTTTAATGAAAATTAAATTAGCTGGACAATATTTAATATTTAATTGATGTAGAACTGACCTGGTATAGGTACACTGCTTTCGAAAAGTAACGCATACAAGTCTCTTAATTCTGAGCAGTGTATCCATTTTTGGGAATAACTCAAAAAGTGTAAAAGTTACGGACAGATTAATTGCACAGTCTCGACCTACTTTGTCAAGGCCAGGTCGATGGCCTTGAAGATTACTTCTATTGTCATACGCTTTCGAATTACAGGGCGATTTAAAAATATTGCCTATTTCAACATGGCCCTGTATCTTGCTTAATTTGGAAGATATGTAAAAAGTGTAAATGACTAATATTTTACAGTAAAAACCTGAAATAAGCAAAGTGGAATGACCGGAAAAAGAGTAGATCTGTGTTGTCACATTTATTTCTAAAGTATTCTTATTTAAAACAGGAAACGTATTAATTACCTTATTTACACATTTTTTTACTTGTCTTTAATGTCCCTTGTCCCTATTGTACTTTATTAAAGCAAACACAATGTTTAATTTGTCTTTTACTTAATAATATCAAGGTATTTCCGAATATGTGGCAACTGCGAAAGTCGTAAAGTTGACGACAAGCTGTTCATCCTCATTTAACATACATATTCTTGCATTTACGCTTTCTTTTCTCTGAGCTTCAACGACGTTGATTGGTCGAATCAGGAACCAACAAGCGACTGCGCTCGAGGTAGTAGGGAAACAGTGGCGTGATGTTGGGTTATTTCGCGCCCGTTTCTTAACTGTAAAAATTGTATATAAATTGATAATAGGTACCTATATTACATTTTTACATGTATACATTAGTTTTTTACAGTTTTCCACTGAAATTTTTCGGTAATTATTTACTTTAGCGGAGAACTATCAAAATTTTGTCTACCACCATTTTCGTAAATGCTGCTATTTGTCCTCAAAAACTACATTCGTCCACAAAAAATAACTTTAGATTTGTATTCAGCATACCAGAAAATAGGGGAATAGGCAAAATTTCAGGACAATTTGAGAGTTTTACGCTAAAGCAAATAATTTTTCACCTAATGACAAATCTAAAAATGTCTATATTAACTAGACATTTTTAGATTTGTATTTTTTTACCACTGGGCATATTTCAGTTAATATATATTAGAAGTATTCTATAGAATAGTATACGAGTATATATGAACTGAAATGTGCCCAATGGTAAAACAGAATACGCACGCCCATGCATCACCGTATTTTACCAGATCGGCGAGGTCATTCCACTTTGCTTAATTCTGGTCTTGACTTTTAAATGGAATGCAGTGTAGTAGTAACATTTTTGTAATCTACTTTTGCTTTTAGGCTACAATATAATTTTGAAAAAATACAGTAAATTGACAAAGTTGCCTTGTCATAATGACCAAGTAAATTCTATTGCTGATTTCATAGAAACCAATAATAAAAGAACGAAATATTAAATGATTTAAATGTTGCATTTGACACATTCTACTTTACAATAATTCATACAATTCATTAACACGTTACAACTACTTCAGCTGCTTGAGGTCCTTGAGTCTACGTCAAAAAGCTCCATTATTCTATTTCAATGCAATATTTTTTGGTTCGATTTCTTCTGGTAGAAAATTTGATTATGTCAAAGACAATAATTATTATTATTATTATTATCATTATTATTAAACTAAAGAGGAGAGCAGAGGTCGAAACCTATTATGCTCCTAAAAATAAACAATATATTGACAAGAATGGCAATAGTAAATCGTTACAGTACAGCCAATCCTTATAGGTAACAGTATATGTACATATTTATAAGTAAAAGTAATTAAATAAAAATGACAAAGTACGACTTAAATAATATAACTGTATAAAAAGATACAAACAAGAATATATGTTTTGTGAAGTTAATTTGCAGACACAATACAGGATACCCAACTAAATGTCTTGTCTTTACATCAAAGCATTTCACCATTTTTAAATAAGTCATATTTATTTTTGAACGAGTTTACACTCACTGAAGTCACCACATCACTGGGTAACCGATTCCAGTTGTTAAAAATTCGGTTGGAATAGAAGATCTGTCTTATCGTTGTCCTGAAATTTTCTTTTTTGAGTTTAAGTGAGTGGCCACGGAGTCGGTCGTCTGTGTTTAATTCTAATAGCTCTCTGATGTCTTGCGTAAAATAATCATGTAGCAACCTATATGTGAAAATCATGTCACCTCTATTTCTTCGTTCTGATAGAAGTGGGAGGTTTAGAGCTTGAAGCCGATCTTGATAGGATTGATTCCTCAGACACTGGACTTGCCTAGTAGACTTCCGTTGAACGTTTTCCAAGAGTTTTATTTCCAATTAGTCTATATTCTTTGGTTATGTTGACATGTTAGGACGAGGGACGGTGAGGGAGGTCAAGAACGTTCGTTTTTGAAGAACTAAGAACGAACTTATCATTTTTTGTGTGGATGTTTATCCAAAGCACTCTCTTTCTCTTTATAACCGAACTCGCCCCTGGTAACTGTTATACAGGAAATGAAATGTTGACATAACCATGCCATAACGTTGCCATCTCGCGGGCAATACCGGGATATCAAAAATTATCTTGGTCAAGGGTGGTTGTGGAATGTAAAACGTGTGTCTTACTTTAAATTTGAAATAATTATGTCACTGTCACACTGACATCATCAATAACCTACAAATTTCATACCTATTTATTTCAGTTGTAAAACAATAATGAACTACAAATTATGAAATAACGGTTTTAGTAACAAGAAAAACTAAATTACAGTAATTGTTGGAAATGTCCCCCGTTTTGTTCGATGCACAAGTTGACGCGCCTCCTCATGCTGTGAAAAGCGTTTTGCAGCATTTCTGGCGTTATGGTTGCACATTGCTGAACAATTCTTTGTTGCATTTCTTGCAAATTATTTACCGGAGTTGCGAAAATCTTGTTTTTTAAGTAAGGAAATATAAGATAGTCCATAATTGTCAAACAAGGTGATCTCGGAGGAAACTCAACTTCTATATGCAAACTTATCAGCCGGTCATCAAAAAACTCGCGGAGGAAAGCAATATTTTCTCGTGTAGTATGTGCTGTTGCACCGTCATGCTGGAAATAACCGTACCGAAGTTCATCATCGTTTAACTGTTGCACAAATTCAGCCAAAAAGTTGTGTCTGTACCTTCCTGCGTTGACGGTGAAATCGAAAAAAATTGGCCCAATTATTCTTCTGCGAGAAACTGCCATCCAAACACCAATTTTTTGAGCATGTATTGACGATTCAGTAAAAACAAAAGGGTTATCATTGCTTTACATTCGCATATTTTGAGAATTGATGTATCCCGAAAGGTGGAACCACGCTTCGTCAGAAAAAAAAGTTAAGTCCAGAAGATCGTCATTCATTAAATTATTGACAAACCAATGGCAGTAAGCAAGGCGTCTGGGGTGGTCTGCGGGCAGAAGAGCTTGATGTGCTTGCATCTTATATGGATGCATGTTCAAGTCTTTCTTTAAAATCTTATGACATGTTCCATAAAAAAGTCCAATTTCCTGAGAAAGACGTTTCAAAGGTTTTGCAGGCTCCTCTTCCATACGTTGACGAACGTCATTGACAACTTCTTCTGTACGAACTCTTGGTCTACCAGGACCTTTTTTATGAGTCACACAACCAGTTTCGCGAAACACTTCAACACAATTTGTAAGGCACGCATAAAAATTGTCCGGTAATATTGCCACGTTTGGGAAGTGCTCTCGAAAATTGTCCAAACACAAACGTTTGTATAACGACTGTATTGCCAATTTCCATTAACTAGCGCACCCGTTCGAAAATAGGCTTCAATCATGAAAATTTTGTGCTGTGTGGTAAGAGGCATGATTCAAAAACTGGATTAGAAAATTTCAGCACAATGACTTGATAGATTCTGACACAACAAAACATATTCAAAAATTTAAAGTAAGACACACGTATTACATTCCACAACCACCCTTGACCAAGATAATTTTTGATATCCCGGTATGAATATAGCATAGTTATCTCCACAGATTATAGACATTTGTTTCCTCGACAAATTGCTTAAAATTTAGAACATTTGTCATTGAAATTAAAGAAGTATTACGGCAGACGTCACAACTTACAACATCTTCCGGATCTTCCGTGATTAAAGTTAATAAACGCCAGTCAGTCAGTGAAGTGAAGCACCTTGCAAGAATAAATTTAAGCTGGAGTCCGCGCTTGACAATTTAATTTAATATTAATAACGATTATGAAATCGTTTAATTCACCCGAACAGTGCTTAGCGGGGTAGACAGATGAACAGATGCTCGTAATCCTGAATTTTAAGTTGTTTCCTTATTTGTGCTATATAGCCATAAGCCCTGTCTTGATCAGTGCCGGACTTGGGTCATTTACTGGGCCACTGGGGCTTCTCATTTAAATATATCTTGTTTATTTTTAAACTGTACTGAAAAAGTCACATTAATACAGGACAATAAGTTACTAAAAAATACAGTAGATTGTTTTGGCGGTAAATGGCAGCTCACTGTCTAAAAAACAACATATATTTAGCTTTACAATGATGTTAAAGCCAAAGTCTTTTATAATCGACGAATATTGGCCAGTCCAAAACTAAATGGGTCTATTAAAACTATTAAAAATATAGTTTATTGGAGGATGATTACTGATATAATATAACACGTATTTGTGTTTCTTTAACACTTATAATTTGGTGTTGCTTGTGACTTTTTTCTATTGCAAAGTTGGAAACGAAGAGGCTAGTATTTGTACAACTTTATTTTTACATATTTTAAAATAGCATCCGAATGAAATTAGTACGACACAAACACCTGTGTTTACGGTTGTAATTCCAGAAAATGTCCCAATAGAAGTATGAAGTTTGGGCCTACTGTGAGACATTTCCTCCATCATTTTCACCTAAAAAAGATGTAACAATTTAATAACAGGAAATACCTATATTTACAATAAAAATATAACCACTTTGTTGCAGTATATCGATACTTTCCTTCCTTGTGTGCTTTTTTATGTATATTTTATTACTTTTAAGTTGCTATTATACCTACACTCACCCATCTTATTATTCTATAAGTGGACATGGGTCTGTAGGATATTGCAAATAAATAAATAAATATTCTCATACCAATATTTAATCAAAAAGTTTTTTCTCTTCGACTATATTAGTAAATGCTTTCATCGGTAACTGGAATCGCCTTTCTTTTTTTATAGACACAGTGAGTACAACCCTTGTCCATCTGGGGTAGTCGATGAACTACCAATTTCCCCCACAGTTTTTGTAGAATTTTTTAATATTCTAGGTAGGTAGTAGTAGTAGTAGTGCACTAAAACCAATCTCAGAGGACGGTGCGGCGAGAGAAAAAATCATGCAGCCGGGATGAATCACTGCGGCTAGTTCTGACTTGAGGATAAACGAATAAAAAATATATTTATCCGGTATCAGTGAGTGTATTTAGTTTTTTGTACTATTTTTTAATATGCTGGTAAACAGGTCCTTAATGGTAAGAACATCTATAGTTCAACGTGCACCTAGAAAAAATCTGACTACGCTGATCGGTTCCTTAGTTTTTTAGTACTTTTTAATGATTAGCAAGCAAGTAGGTAGTACAGGGTCATTGGTTATATTTTAGCCACCCACCTAGGGGTTCTTCCTTTAATTTATATAGGTTTTAATAATTTGAATAAATTTTTATATAGGGTGTATCGAAAACGCGTGACATGCCAAACTTGGATTTTTTTAAATGGAATACCCTGTATATTTTTAAGTTTTTCGATTCCACACAAAATTCTACAATTTTTTCATATACCACACCCTATATCTGAAGTTAACCGTTTTTTCATAAATAATGGTTAAAGATATACCTACCATAATTTTGTAATAATTTAATTGATCTGAGGGACGCGTGCTTCCTATTCCCAGTTAGCCATGAAAGCAAAAAACTGATACGTGTCAAATGCATCGTCAAACATTTTGGTTTTCCGATTCTGAATTATTTTATTATCATCTCCTTTATCTTTAGGTACCTATATACTTTAAATCTTTAACCATTATTTATGAAAAAACGGTTAACTTTAGATATAGGGTATGGTATATGAAATAGTCGAAGGATTTTGCGTGGAATCGAAAAACTTAATAATATACAGGGTAGGTATTCCATTTAAGAAAATGCAAGTTTGGCATGTCACGCGTTTTCGATACACCCTATATAAAAATTTTACATTCTAGAATAAACTACACTTGATTTTCTACAACTTTTGTATTTAACTTTTTTTCCTCAGATTAAAGGGAGAATCTCTAGGTGGGTGGCTAAAATATAACCAATGACCCTGTACGTAAAGACCCATCTCAGTTAATGGATAAATAAAAATAGTGAATCCAAACTAAATAGTGATGATCTGAATAGTGATGCCACTATCACCTTACCTATCCTTATCATATACAGAAAGTTTTAAAAAGTCTTCTCCAAAGTACTCCAAAATAAGAAGTGTTCCTTTGAACCGAGGCCACCATACACTTGGCTGCCAAGATGCAGGACCTTGAAAAAGTTTAAAAAACTTGTTTTTCGAAAACTACTTAGGAATTGAATTCTGAAAATTACACAGTATGTATGGATAATCGAGTGGAATTAATCAAGCTCTAGGTACGTCATTTTATCCTCCAATGGCGGAGGACATGGACAGCTGGTCTGTTGAAAACAAATTACCTTTTAATATAAATAAATGTTGTACTTTAACCTTTACTCCCTTAAAGAGACTTTTCTTTCTAGTTATATGATGAATGATAATATATGAACATGATTGAAAACTGAGTATTTAAATCTCCAGATGATACCAACTTGGTTCGCGAAACGCGCGTCGAGTGCAGTACAGTGTTTTGGTGTTATGTGGAAAACTACGATAGTTTTAATTATTAATTTGTCAAAACTATTTTTTTAAATAATTATAGAAACATGTCACTAGGTTTTGTAACCTGTTTGTCTCGAATCAACAATAAATAAATAATAATATATCTCTAACTCTCATTGTAATCTCATGGATTAGGCTGGATGTCTGGCCTGAATGCCGGATTGTGTGGGAGAGGAGGCGGCATATTATTATTCTTACGTTATTATATGCTTACGTTGGTAGACTCTAACCACCATTCAGTGCTGGATAGAGGAAAATCTAGAAAACGCCATTAATTCAGGGGACATGGACATACACTTTAAAAACGTGGTAAACCACTTGTAAAAGTAAATCTGTCCATCTGGTCTGGTCAATTACCTATTGGGTTCTTCGACAATTTTTTTATTAGTCATTCTATAAGCTTAAGTAAGACGTATCTCTCAGGAAAAACTTCATAAAACCTGTCTATCTTCGGGTAGTTACTGAATCCCTTAGACTTTTTACAAAATTTTTTAAGCAACCAAGGCGGTGGATCGGTCGATGGACAAAAAACGTCAGTGATTGAATGACTAGATCTTTCCCAATTTTTTGAATAAGCTATCATAGTAAAACAAATTTGGATGAATAGAAAAAAACCCATTTGAAGGCAGTCAAAGAACTTTCACTTGTGTACCTAGTTTAATTTTTAATATATTTTAAATGAGAGTAAGTAGTTAGCATACCAAACATATCCAGGTCAGTCATCGCGCGTAGCGTTTCTTTCAGCATTTTTTAATAAGCTAGAAGCAAGACCAATCTCGGCGGCTGAACAAAGAAAAAATCCGTCTATTCTGGGGTCAGTCACTGTAATATAACCAACCGCCGCGGATTCACATGCACGAGGAACAGCGGTGGCAACGGCTAGCTCCTGCACCTGCCGCTCACATTCACATTCATACTGGTACAGGTGTGGGGCTGACGGTACGCCAAGCTGTACCGGCCGCCGGTGGACCCTCTCATTCTCCAGACCATCAATCCCGGCCCAGCTCGTGCCTGAATCCTTTTTCACTTTGGTACGGGCGACAGACGGGAAAAGAGTTGATGCTAAGCTGGCAGGGAGGGTTTGTGCAGTTATACTGTGAAGAGTACGTTCCTTTTACCCTTTCCCAGCACCTATAACTGCTGTTATTTAATTAGATTTTTATACATAGTTGAAAGAAGTTGTTTGCCACATGTATATTTATATGAACTAGTGCAGAATACAGTGTACCGCAGGGTACAGTACTAGGACCGTACGTACGTACGTAACTACGATCAATGTACGTAAATGATCTCTACAAAAATTTGAAGTCACATTTGACAAGTACATGTATACTATGGCACAAACAAATTACTTTTTTGTCTGTGACTATAGGAAGAAAGAAATTCATAAGCAAATATAGATACAGGGAGTACCACATAGATCTTCAGTTAGCCCTTTCTAGAATACTGCGCGTACTGGAATTCTGAAAATTTGTATAAGGGTGTTTCTCGCAATTTCCTATCGGTTAAAAGTATTGGCTTTGAGATGCAACTTCCGGTTCCACCGGAAATTGATGTCAACTCGCTTACTTCAAATGGAATATGCTATTTTCTTTTGCAGTCTCTAATTGACGCATGTTGATAAGCGGTGAAAAATGCTAAAACATTTATTTCATTTTTTTGGTTGTCCAATAATGACTATTTTAATCAATTTTCGGGCGAAACATTCCATTCTCAGATTAATCATTTAATAGCTTTTTGACCGTGAGTTGTGACCGTCAAGTCGTGAGTTGGTCTGTGTTTTTCCGGATATTTCTCTGCAGACACACGGCATGATTACATTCAAAAAATGTTCACCTGTTAATATTATTTTGTTTCTTTTTGTTCTTGTTACCATTCTAGTGAATGGTCAATATCGTCCTTAAATATTTATAATAAATGCATGTTGTTTTAGTTGTGTCAATTACTTTAAACCTGACAGCTAACTGACCGATTATTCTCGTTCCTTCAATAATGGCCAAATATCTTCAAATCGGTGGAATTTAGAGAATATTAATACCAAGCATTCCTATCATTTGGTTCTATGATCGAACCTTTATCAAAACTAAATTATTCTGAAATAAAAGTGCCACCGGATAAATACACAGATTTGGTTAATAGATGTAAGAGACCTAAACCCATAGTGAGAAATCCTATTTTCCAACACCTCTCTATAAACCTTTCTCATCATTAAAAATGCCTTCAGACGCAATAACTTTAACTTTATAACTTTATGCAATAACGCATAGCTTGTTTGTAATACATTACATTTTTAAAATTCTTTCATTTCCTTTAGTAAGTTGCAAACTTTCGTTATGATGTTCTTTAAAATGAAGGTCGGTTATTATTCATCATTTGTTTTGTTGTTGTTGGAAGGCAGCGCGGTTACCCGCAGCATTCAGGTCTTTCGACCCGTTGTGCCTGCCGTTAGTCGAGAGTTATTGGAAGAGACCCGTGCTATGCGCATAAGTCAACACCTGTTCTAGGGGAAGCTCTCTAATGTCCTGGGGCCGGAGAAATGCTGCACCCAGATGTTTGTGTCTTATGACCATGAGGCAGGCACAGCGACAGAGGATGTGAATGGAGTCCTCGTCATCGTGTCCGCAAAACCTGTACCTTCTAGTGTCACTAAGGCCGATAGTGTTAAGGTGCTTGTTGAGATGTCCGTGACCTGTCAGAACTCCTGTGACAATCCTTACGGCTGTTACGACTTAGCGCAAGTATTGATCGAGTTGCGTTAGACCAAGGCCCTTCAGTTAAGAGCCTGGCTTGTCACAACCCAGTCCCGTTCGACCATCATTTGTTGTTACCTTTGTAAATAGAAGCTCTGAACTTTTGAAATGAAAAACTGCTTTATTTTCATTTCCCAATGCCACTTTGCGGGGTCAGCGACGATATTCTGTTTCTGCAAAAGCTCCCGTACTATCCGTCGAATAATTTACACCTGACCCTTACCTGATCCGTACAATAATTTGAACATGACCACCGCAGATTTTTATTATATACCTACACACGATTCCACACCAACTTTTTGTCCAAATACAAAGGTGTTACATTCAAGTAGCCTTTTTTATTTGCTCATTCCTGTAAAGTGTGACCGATTTTAATAACTTGGGGTGGTCGCGTCAGCGCCGATGGCTCGTTTTTGTTATTAACAGTCATGATTCTCATATAAATATTTATATGGCTGTTTGTACAGAACTAATGGGCAAGGTGTAAAATGAAATCAATTAAGGTCCCAAAAGAGTGCCGCAGAGGGAACAAATTTCGGGAGAGTGCGATAAAAAAGTGTTAATTTCATTCACTTCTTGTTATTAACGTCACTCATTTACACGTTTGCATGGGGCAGAGCTAATAAGTATGGGAGTCATGAAACGGGCAAAGTTGAACATCTTATCTGATTCTTAAGTACTTGATTAAAATCGGGTAATAAATCTTGTACGTATGGACAAAAACTGCTGCATCAAAATATGATTAAGAATATTAAAAATGAAAAAAAATTAACCAACACAATTTGTCAGTAATCTACGAAATATACCAAAAAAAACCTACAATAATCATAATGCTTATAATGCTAATATACAGTCTGTCCATAAAGTAACCCCCCCTGCTAACTTTTGAACGAATCGAGTTAGAGAGTTTTAACAAAATACAGGGTGAATCACGTAAAATGAAGTTGATTCTGACGATAAATTCAATTCTTCAAATTCAAAGGTGGCGCCACGGGCGCTGTCAACTCAATTTTTTTAAATGGCAAAGTGTGTATTAACGATATTTAAAAATTTTGCTTTTATCAAGTCTCCTTGCCTTGCTTGCCACTGTCACTGAAACGTCAATAAGGTTCGAGAAAGTAGTTTAGCGTTTAATTTAAGAGTATTTGAAAGTTTCCACAGGTTTCTTTCTTAATTTTTTAAGTTATTCGATTTGATAGATTTAAGAGAAAATTTAAGAGGAGAGGGGTACTTAAGAATCATGCGGGTGGAAATTTTTCCAAAGATAGAAAGAATAGCAGAAAATAACATTCAAAGTATTGTATTTCAACAAGATGGGGCCCCGCCTCATTTCTATAGACCTGTTACAGATTTTTTTAATAACCATTTCCCAGGCAGATGGATTAGCAGAAGGGGCCCGATAGAATGACCGGCTCGTTCCCCGGACTTAACTCCTCTTGATTTTTTCTTATGGGGATATTTGAAGTCAAAAGTCTACATAACTCCTCTAGTAAATATCGACGAACTACAGCAACGTCTAACACATATGTGTAGAAATATTCCTGCAGAAATTTTAGGAAATATCAGGCAAGAATTTCAAAGTAGACTTTTTATGTGCCAAGAAGTCAACATTTTGAATAACTTATTTAATTCTTTTATTTTTTGTTTTAATTAATATTTGTTCAAAATTTGTGGAATTAAAATATTAATTAACATTGTATTCATGGATCAGATTAGAAACAGAAACGCTTGTAACTAGAGAACGGCTAACTCGATTGTCATTTTTCAAAAACGAGAAAGTAGAGAATTGAATTATCTTTTAAATGAGGTGCAACACGGCACACTTTGCCGTTTAAATAAATTGAGTTCACAGCGCCCGTGGCGCCATCTTTGAATTTAAAGAATCGCATTTATCGTCAGAAGCAACTTCATTTTACGTGATTCACCCTGTATTTGTTAAAACTCTCTAACTCGATTCGTTCAAAAGTTAGCAGGGGGGTTACTTTATGGACAGACTGTATAATACTTATATAATAATATTATGCTTATAATGCTAATAATCATAATGTTTATACGATATACACGGTGTCCCATCGGGAAGGACCGCGGTCAATATATGGAAAAGACCTTTTTAAAATATTTATACATTTCTGGCACTTCCGGTATAACCGGAAGTCGACACCAACTTGCTTATTTTAAATGGAACACCCTATATTTTATATCATTTCCGGATACTTAGTAAAATTCTAAACACATTTCATGTAGGATGTCCTATACCTATCTTCAACCGTTTTTGAAATATTGAAAGGTGAATATTGACATTTTGCAACTTTGACACCCTGTAAAATCTAAACGGTTTGAGAACAAGCAAAACGGTTGGCACATTCCTATCTTAACTTTTAATATGCTATCGTTTGACACTAATTTCAGATTTAACCAAGAGATTAAATTTAATCGAAAATTTTTAAATTTCTGGCTAAATCTGAAATTAGTGTCAAACGATACCTAGCTTATGAAAAGTTAAGATAGGAATGTGCAAACCGTTTTGCTTCATCTCAAACCGTTTAGATTTTACAGGGTGTCAAAGTTGAAAAATGTCAATATTCATCTGTCAATATTTCAAAAACACTTGAAGATAGGTACATACGACATCCTACATGAAATGTGTTTAGAATTCCACGTAGAATTCAGAAATGAAATAATATATAGGGTGTCCCATTTAAAATAACGAAGTTAATTTCGACTTGCGGTATAACCGAAAGTAGTAGAAACTGCAAAATATTTTCATCAAGTAGATCATGGCCCACTTTGACGTCACCTCAAATTTCAAATTAATAGCTTAATTGGTTTTCCAGATACTTCTAATGAAGCGTCACCATTGGACACCCTAGAGTCAGTTACACTAGAAAAGTTATTATTTGTGCTGATTTTATTGGTCACAAACAATCAAACACTGTATTGCCGAGATATTGACGAAAATGTATACTTGGTGTCGTTTCGCATGGGACCGATGATCGGAGCTGACAATCGGTCGCAACTGATCATCAGTTCGATACAAGTGGTTTCACATGAGGTGGTATGGTCAGTCATCAACATGTATCTGGAAATTGCAGGGCATCGCATTGTTGTCGCTTTGTGCGTAAAAAGGTTGATAGAGAGGGGAAAAAAAATCGAAATCTTGGAAGAGTTTGGATGTATCCCCTATGCCTTGAAAGGCAAATAAAAGGTGCTTTTGTCACCCTCTATTCGGATTTGCGAGAACATCCCCGCAAATTCTTTATGTATTTTCGAATCACAAACATCACATCACAACCGCTTGTCACAACCGTCACAACCGTTTGTCACATCACAAACTGGAGGAGGCCAACTTCCCCTTTAGTATACGTAATACCCATCTCATATAGTCTACTCAGTATAAAAATCATTAACTTGAAATGGGTCCCAGGGGGTGAAAAACAGATAGCACCCAAAACATGCAATCTCAATTTTCCATGCAAACTCAATTTTCTCGAAAATTATTGAGCGTCCCAACTTCTCTTTTGGTACAGGTAATACCCATCTCATATAGTCTACTCAGTATAAAAATCATTAACTTGAAATGGATCCCAGGGGGTGAAAAACAGATAGCACCCAAAACATGTAATTTCAATTTTCCATGCAATCTCAATTTTCTAGAAAATTATTGAGCGTCCCAACTTCTCCTTTGGTACACCTAATACCCATCTCATATAGATTATTCAGTATAAAAATCTTTAACTTGAAATGGGTTCCAGGGGGTGAAAAACAGATAGCACTCAAAACATGCAATCTCAATTTTCCATGCAATCTCAATTTTCTCGAAAACTATTGAGCGTCCCAACTTCCCAAGCTTTAAGTTTCAAATCACGATTTTTGTAATTTTCCGACGATGTATCCGAGATTTCTGGTTTTTGTTTGACTACACTTATTAGCATTTCAGTATCAAAACGATAATTTTCCTTGCTCATTGCCATTTTATATCATTGATGTGCTTGCAACATCGCAAATATGACAACACAGTTATTTCAAACGTAACTGATGATCTGCCTGCATGTGAACAGCTCCCTTTGTTGAATAGCCCTGATCACAAACCGACGATCGGACAAGCCACGGGGTAACCGATGGCTCGAGCGTTTTTAATCGGTCGACCGATGATACGCACTCATGTGATAGCTACGTTTGAAACAATGAACCCTCCCGATCGTCAGCGCCGATCATCGGTCCTATGTGAAACCGCACTTTTTGTTTCAATGAAACATCCTGAATTTTTATACACATTCTTGCACGAGATTTAACCACTCTTTCAGGAGTACAGTTTGACGGGGGCATATTTAATAATAATAGAGATAATTTATAATGTATAGTTATAACTTTTTGTCAATTTGGATTATTGCCGCAATGTTTTTGTTTCGTAGTAAAATAAAGACTATCGATGTTGGTGACTTTATCCTTTAACATTTTTGTCTAAGAGTGAGCTACATATGATGCAGTGAATTCTTACTATTATTTATGACTTGCGCGAAGAAGAATACTTCCTGCTCATATAAAAATTCATGAATCGCCAACCGTCACCCGTCTTGCTATCCATCCATGGTAAGAAGGCGCGGACATGATAATTCTCCGTCGATAAATCAGAAATGGAAGCAATCCTCGGAACTTATGCGACGCACAGGATTTACAAGCTAGTGGGCCTTCTTGCTGGCTTCATATTGTGGACGTAGCGCATTGCGGCCCATATATATTCCAGGGCCGTACGAGCTTTACAAGTCCGGCTGGTGACCACTTTTTCTTTCATACCTTATCACGGCGATCGCTCCATTTTATTGCTTATTATATTATTGAGACAGTAGACGCGACCGGTGGTCTTTTTTAAGTTTGATCTCGGTATAGTGGAGGGTCTGGCGCTTCAAAGCCGTCGGAATGCAGGCAGAAAATAAAATTTAACGTTTTTAGATATACAAATAATACCAGTAGGTGCGTAAAAGTACGCACTACTTATTCGAAGTGCTTCGAACATCCTTTTCATACCACCACATTATAAATTTGCCATGTTTTATTCTTCAGATGTGCTTTGTTCTCATTATATTCGGTGAATCAGTAAACAAAAACTTTTATGAGCTAGAATGATTCTTTCTACCACCTCCTTTATAAATAATACCAAAGATAGTCACTTCAAAAATTCTTTGTACAAAAATTAGGCAAAATTAAAGCAAACAAGAAGATTAAAGGAAGGTAAATGGAAGGTTTAAAAACTTTTGCCTACAAAAAATTATACACGTTCTATTTCTTGAAACGGGTTGGAACCTTTGGTGTGAAGAAAACACTGACGTAGTTTTCCACTTAACACCAAAACACTATACTGTACTCGACGGGCACGAAACACGCGTCGAGTGCAGTAGGTATAGTGTTTTGGTGTTATGTGGTGGAAAACTACGTCAGTGTTACTTTCTATTTCATCGTTTTCCATTGACTATAATTGTTGTATCAGAACCTTGGATAAATTCTTAATTGTTTTCGTAATATCTATGCAATTTTTCAAAGGTTTTTGAGAATTTAATCCATAGTTTTCTAGCAAATCAAGTAAATAATGTAATTGTTCCTTAGCAGCACGATTTCATTGCTGGATGCTCCACCGTTACCAACCTTATATGTAAAACACAGTTTATAAATGAATCCCTAGATAGAAGTCAAGTAGATGTCATCTACACTGACTTCTCCAAAGCATTTGACAGACTTGACCATGGTCTGCTGTTGGGTAAGTTAGACAATATTGGATTTAGTGCTGACCTTATTACAATGTTTAAGCCCTACTTACAAGAACGTCACAATTTGTGCAGCTTCATGGTCACCAGTTTGTAAGGTATTCACAAACATCAGGTGTTCCGCAGGGATCCACCCTTGGTCCATTAATATTAAATATTTTTATTAATGATACTTTGATACTTTCATTATGAGTACTTTGGATTAATATGTTCTTGTTTATGCTGACGATCTTAAACTATTCTGTAAGAGTGTATCTTCCTCAAACTGTATTGTGTTGCAAAATAGTGTCAATCAAATTAAATAATGGTGTGATAAAAATAGGCTGCCATTAAATACCGATGTTATAAGAGACTTAGGTGTCACGTTTGATCAGAAATTGTCAGAGCTGCAGAGCTGCTTGGTTTTGTTATAAGAAATATGAGAGTTTTTCAAACATTTTGACACACTCAAGTTAGTTCTCAACATTAGATAATGTTTATCCACCTAGAGGGATACCTGAGGATTCTTTCACAATCCTGAGAAGTTGTTAGCACAAGTGTAAAATTGATTACTTGTCTTCTGCAGTTTTCATTCTATCCTAGATTCTTTTTTTTAACTATGCATACACCGAAGAGGTGCAAAAAGTTGAAACACTGTCTCAAGCTGCGTCTTATTGCACTTGTCTTATTATTAATTACGTAAAACAAATTTTACTAAATCTGGATATTTTATGGACTAGAAAACCTGGATCTTATATTTTGAAAATAACTTTTCAAGGTTTCGTTCGATTTGAAATTTCTCCAAAGTGTTATACTATAGAAAATTATGGTATTACAATTTAGATTGTGAGGTTAAATTTTAGAAGTTGAAACAAAACATAAGTCAACATATCTTACTTGATTTTCAGAGCCCATGACTCCGTACTAATACATCCTTGTGATCGAGTAAGCCATGAATTGACAGGAAAATAATTCCCAACGGAGTTTAATTTTTTAGCAGTGTCGATTCACCTATAATCGAGATTAATTTCTCAGGAGATGGATGGATGGTATTATAAGATACATATCGATGGAATTCCATAAGATTGCCGGGGATTTATAAATAAAATGCGCCGGGAATCGTAATGGCTTCATTTAAGGTTATTTTTAGACAACTGCCTTGGTTCTTCTTAATAGGCAAGTCGTAACATGGCCATTGCATTGTTTTCAGTTATGATTATTCATTTTATTCAGATTGGAGTACCTAGTCGTTTGAATAAATACCTAAATAATTGCATAACTTCTTGGAATACTAGCACTTAGTGTTTACGTTCTGCCTATATAATATTATGTGCAATGTACCAATATAAATTGTTGCCAAGTAAATATTGTTAAAATGTAGATATTACATTACATATTTGTTTTAAATATAACATACAAGGTGTTCATTTCGAAACTTCCCGCCCTCATTTTCTCGATATCTATGTATTAGAAAAATCGCAATACAATGTATGTATAAATACATAAAAATTTTCGTAGTAGCACGCCTATGCTATTCTTATCTGAGGTCTTTATTAACTCTCCATTTCCAAATGGGCTAATAGTGTCTATATAATAGGGAAAAAAATGAACTCCGTATTTTGTATTTTGTAGTTTTTGAGTTGATATTAATTAGCTAAAAGAAAAATGAAATTTTTCTCGAATTAATATATTTTTTCAATTTGTATTAATTCTGAATTTGTCACATTTAAGCGCCTAAAGTCTTGAATATATTACCATTAACTCCTGTGGGTCAGTAACAGTTAGTTTTAATTATAAAAAAGATACCGAGGCCTCCGTTAATACAGCGGGTATTTTATATTTCAGAAATATATAAAAAAATTGGGTGTATAAAAAAATCATCTGCCAGTCCATTTCCTTCGCCGATTTTACCAAGTCATCCGGAATTAATAAAAAATATTGCCGAGGACAGGTGTAATTCTCGATATTTGTTTAACGCCGAAAAGGCAGACGATACGCATATTAGACCTATATGTCTGCATACGAAATTGTTTTTCACACAAAAAGTGGTAAACGTTTTCTTTGGCCGTGGTGAAATGCCGAAATAACACCACCAGGTTCCTTACGCTGCAGGTTGCCTGCATACCGACCTTTTATTAATTTTTTAGGAATATTTTTTGTAAAAGAAGACGCACGCAAAATAGATATTTAAGGGCGCATTTGCACCCCTTATCGTTGAAGCAGTCAAAAAATGAATTAAACTTATTCAGTGTGAACTTAGGCAACCGAAATATAGATGTCGCACTGAAAATACAATCGGCCAAACAAATTGTAACATTTTAATCGAAAACTGTAATGGTCGACTGCAATTTAGGGATTTTTAGGTTAAATGTCACAAATTTAGTAACCTTATATGAAACTGTCAATGTGTCTCATTATTCAAATTATAATTGCCAAAGAATAATTAGGCCAGATTCCAATACGCTTTTATTATGTCCTTAAAATAGTTAAGTCTAGTCCTATACAGTAATCCACCAAACACAAAAATCCCTAAATAATTTAGTTACTTTTTGACTAGTAGTAATCTACTGAAACTATTGAAATATTTGAACTTACTTAAAAGGTAATTTTTTGAGGCTTATTGTTGATATAATGATAATAACACGTATTTGGGTTTGTTTAACATAATAATTTAGTGGTGATTGTGATTTTTTGGTATTACAAAGTTAAAAACGACGTGGTTAGTACATCTTTATTTTTACATTTTAAAATGGCATTCAAAAGAAATCAGCACAACACAAACTGCCGTGTTTATGGGTGTCATTCCACAAAATAAGTCAATAGAAGTGTTTAAGATAGAAGATAGGTAGAAGTTTGGCCCTAGTATAAGAAACTGTTTCTCATTCGTTTCTCCAAAAGGCATGTAACCATTTAATAACAGGGAACACGTTTATTTACACAACATAACCACTTTGTTGTAGTTTGTCTATAAGTACTTTTTTATTATTAGTCTTATAAAAGCAGAATATATTTTAATTTAAACATTATTTAACAAAAAACAAGCACTAATATGTTATCACCATACAGTTTATCACACTTATTGTAGTCCAAAATGTAAGTAAACAAAAACTAGGGCACCTGTTTCAACTCAAAAATTCATATAATTAGCAGTGAAGCACTTATGGGACGTTTGACTGCTTTTACCACTCTTTTTATCTTTTATTTCACCCTAACTAGCACATGAAGTCACTATATTTATGGCAGTTGAATGCTAAATTGCTAGATGATGTGATATGAAATGCAAAATTTTTACTCGTCTTCTTCCATATTTCTTTACAACTTGTAGCGCCCTCATCGGCAATTTGAATCGCCAATTACACAGTTAAACAAGAAATCTTCTTTGTTTAGGAAAAATTCACATGAAACTTATCAGTGGTGCGTATTGAATGAACCGGTTGTAGCACATCATTTTTGGGAAATATTATTTGGCGACTTACGACAAAGAAAAATGATCATTAAATGTGTTTCATTAAAAACTCCGAGACTAATAACAATTTCATCCTTTTGTTCTTAAGAACAAAAGGATGCCTTTTTGATGTAGGATGCAAAAAAAAAATTTGCCTTTTTTTGTAGGTGACAAAATGGAACGGATGGATATTGAACAGAACATTCTACAAATCACATTAAAACAGTAGTGGTTTTTATAAAATTTTCGCTTTAATTTATTAACATAATTATTTCGCCACACAGTGGCTTCTTCAGATGTGAGTATTACAACTAAAGTTTAGACTATTGAACAGTATTATACATATATAGGTCCAAATATATTGGATTTACATAAAAAGGAATTACGATTTTCTAAGAAACATGGGTTTCCTCTATTAAGTTTGTTGCATATGTTGAATCCTGCTTCTTATTAATAAAACTTCTTTTATGTTCATTTATTCTTTTCTCAATATTTCTTTCTGTTTGTCCTATATACACCATAGGGCAACTACCACATGTTAGCTTATATACTCCTGATTTACTGGTAGAACAATTTTTGGCCTTTGTATTTCTTATACATTTTCCTATCGCATTATTAGTTTTATATGCTACCTTGTAATTTTGTTTTTTCAAAAAGGAATTGATTTTTTCTGTGGGATGGCCTATATATGTTAAAATTTTAAAACTATTGTTAATATCATTTGTTTTAGGATAAAGGTAGTTCTTGAATTGCCTTTTTAAAAGATTTTTTAGAAATTATTTTTTCTATTATTGTGCGGTTGTATCCATTATTAATTACAAATGGATTCTACAAATGTGTACAGGGGACTCTACAAACTGGACTCTACGAACTGGATCCTACAAATGTGTAGATATGCTCTAGCCGACGAAACCTCAAGGAACAAAACTAGTTACCCATTAAACTAGTGAAAAAGCTAACTTCGCGTCGAGTATTTAATAATTCCAATCTATATTCAAAAGAGCAAGACATAAATTGACATCTGCTGGATATAAATGCGGATATTTTAGGTGCCTGGAGACTCAGAACGAAATCCTAGCTTGAAAAAGTGAAATAAAAAAACATCTGTAGTTATAACTCATTTCATTACAGCAGCGGAAGTATTCAATCAGCCAATAAAAAAGTGCGTTAAAATTTAAAATATTTGTCATAACATATGAAAAATGTATAAGATAACCAACTTTTAGGCATGATTTAAATAAATACCTGTACTTATTTAAAATTTTAATGGATATGTTTCGGAAAATAAAAATGTGTTATTCCTATTAATAAAATTAGGTTCGTTTCCCTATCATTCAGAAAATGATGAAACTAGCAATTTTGAGAAAGCTTTAAGGTACAGATTTAAAAATGCATACTGTATTTTAACAAGCATTCAACGTCCGATCATATATGGATATATGAGTAATAGCCTATTCGTCCATATACAGGGGGATCAAATATTCTGTTTTATCCTTTACTAAACTTTTTAGCAAATCAAATGTTGCGTGGTTGATCTCTTCAAGTGTAACGGTCTCGTTTTTAGTAACTAATAAAATACCTTTCTTAGTTGATTTAAACTAATAATTCTTATCTGTGTAAAAACATTCTGTGTTTTTACCTTCTTGTTAAACACCCACTCCTGTATTTAAAGTATTATATTATGTATTCGGTGTATTAAGTGATTATAATCCCAACTTCACTCTCTGTGTTTGTGCGTTAGGTCTATCTCCATACATAGTCCTAGATTTGCATAATATAAAGTTCAGAACAATATAGTGACGCCATCTCGTGTTAAGAACGCGAGCGGATGGACGACTTAAGAGAACGGGAGGGGGAGCGAAAAAAAAGATGGCGAGAAGAGGTATTACCGAGCAGTTGGTGCAGAGGTGAGTCTGAATTTTTGATATAGAAAAAAGGTGATGCAACAAAAAATATTACGAGTGTAATATAGCAGCAACCCTGAATTTGATTTTCTATAGTAATTAGGAGAATAAACGATCGTTTTTTACGATTTCGTTGTGCTTGGACAGCAACGTATGAAAAACGTTAAGTTCTGCAACCCCGGTAGTTGATGTGAATACCTTATTATCTATCTATTTTGGAAGTGCTTCTTGAACACCTTGCGTATACCGTGCTTTATTCTACTAACTTACCTATGCATAGGCCGTGTGTGCGATATAATTTAAGGACCCTTACCGTTATCTCGCGGACTGAAAATATCTAACACTTACCTTTTTATGTCGAGTCTAGTATAGCCGAATTCTCTCTCCTGTATCTAAATCAATACTTGTTAAAATATGTAACTTTATATATTTCTATATGTGTTTAATATTCGTAAATGTATAGTTGAATATCATTACATTAAAACTAACTTTGTTCTTGTCAAGTGTTTTTTTGCAATTGTCTTCACTTAGATAGGAACTATACCTTTACTCAATACCATAAAAAAAGATCAATTGATGGCGCCCAAGTTTGGCAGATAATAAATAACCCTGCAGTACTTCACTCTGCTCACCCCTGATAGAGAGTTTCAACATAGTAGTAAGTATTTTTTTAGTTAATAAAATAATTGAAGAGAAGTATCGTTATACTAGTACATATGTTTAAGAATATTTCCTTGAATCAATGTATTTTGTTTGGAAATTGTTTAACCGTTCAACCACCACAGACAAACCATTAGTCGTTTTGTTGGTGTACGTTGAAGTACTACTGGTTTGTTGAATCGAAACAACCACCATGCTTGATATTTATAATGATAATAATTAATACATTGTCTTCATAAAACACTATGAATACTTCTGGATCTCTGGGTCTCTTTGCGCGATTACTTTCCCCGCCTGCTACTAGAGCAGAAATACTTCTGTTTCAATGAAGAATTTCATAATTTTGTTTTGTAAATTGTTGCAACAAATCAGTCATAACCTTTTCCATGTCTTAATTACCACTTATAGGACTACCATCGGTTTCTGTAGCAAGCCATCGTCTACAAAAAAGAAATGAAATGAGTGTTATTATTAAATCATAAAAGATATTACCTACATCCGAGGTCAGGCCAAGAAGACGCGAACCGCCCCTCGCAGACGCGTGCCACATTAACTAACACGCCAACTGCTCTAGAAAGAGAAAGGATGCGACAAGTGAACGTTCCACCTGCCTGCGCTCCTCTCACTCCCACTCACGCTTATCGCTACGCCCGCTCTCGCTCTCCACGGCATACGCGATAGCCTAGCGAAACGCAAATACCGACGAATTCTCTGCCGGTCCCGTTAGGAGCCACTCTGCAAGTTGAACAACCCTTGTCCGTCGTTTTTTGCTCTCTTTCAGGCCCTCTTCCGGGGTTATTATTTTCGAAATAGACGGGCCGGCCTAATAGCATTACGGTAGTTTTTTGGGATCCGCAGATGGCCTTTCTAATTAAAATTCGTGAGTCACGTGACGGAGGCGAGAGTGTGCGAAGAAAAGGGACAGTAAATTGAAGGGTTATCTGCCATCTAAGTTGTAATAGCAGCAATCTGTCGTGTGCTGGGCGGTTTATTAACCCTTTCTTCGGCGGGGTCTGGCTCTTTCAGAGATTCGCCAGAGATATGCCCTTGTGGACAGCCATTATACATGTACTTCGTTAATTAATAAAATGAGAAATACATTTTTATGTATACCTCTCGCAGCTTGTAGTAAATAATTTGTAGCCATAAGAGGCTATTTATTATATCCAGTGACCATCGGGGTCTTTAAGGCAGTTGAACGCATAGCAACCACAGTCATTGTTCTCACTGGCATTAAAGTTCTTAAACGATCAGCCACCTCTTTAGGGCTAGAAAATTATTTATAGCCTTGGTGAAAAGGATCAAGGAACAAGGACCAAAACCTTCTAAACTATTCAGCAAGTAAATGTATCTATGTATGACCCTATTTGTAGATTCAGAGCCATGTCCTTAAAATGTGCCGTGTCCTTAAAATGTCCAAAGTGATCCCAGTCCAGAAAAAAGGTCCCACAGATCAACCAAACAACTGCAGGTCTATTTACTCCTATAGGGTTTCTCCATGAGAACGATATGATTTTAAAATGAAACTTTTTACCACAAACAAACTTTTTATATTATCTTAAAATACAGTCGATAACATTTATGTTTTGTCCACTTAAATGTCCACCTCGACTTCGTCTACACGAGCGAATTCAACTAACCCAATTTTCGATGATTTTGTGCAATAAATCGGGCGTGATCTGATGAATGCCGCGTTCAATATTCAATCTTAATGCATCAAGTGTTTGTGGTCCGTTTGCATAGACCTTAGATTTTAAATAGGCCCAAAAGAAGTAGGTAATCTAAAAGAGTTAAATCACAGCTACTTGGAGGTCAGTGAACAGTTGCATTCCTTAGAATTATTCTTTCGTCAAATTTTCTTGCAATACGTCGATGGTTTCATGACCAGTGTGACATGTGACAACGTCTTGCTGGAACCACTATCCTCCAAATTAAGTGCATCTAAGTTTGGCCACAAAAAATTTCTTAACATCTGTCGGTATCGTTCACCATTCACTGGAACTGCATCTCCTACCTCATTTTGGAAAACATGGTCCGATGATGTCACCATACCATAAACCACACCATACAGTTACCTTTAGCGGATACAAAGGCTTCTCGTGAATCTGTTGTGGATTGTTTTCACACCAAAAACGGCAATTTTGGTTGTTAACATATCCACTTCACCAAAAATGAGGTTCATCTGAAAAGATAATTTTTTTCGCAAAATTAGGATCCCTTTCAAATTGTTCTAAACTCCAAGCAGCAAATTCTCGGTGCCGACGATAGTCCAGTGGTTTAAGTTCTTGGGTCTAAACAATCTTATACCGGTGTAAATTCAAGTCTCATTGCAATAATTTGGATCATCTGCAACACTAGCTCTTCAGCAGCAATATTCTCAACAGTTCTTGCATTTCGACGTCTTGCTAGTATTCATACATCGTGAAGAGTAAAATTATTTTCAAATTTCTCAACGATCCGACGAATGGCAAGCAAAAAAGGGCGATTATTTGGAGCAAGCAAATTGGAAGTTACCAAGTTAGAAGATTATTTCACAAGTTACCTTGTGAAATAATCCTACTAAAGGTTAACTCCACGTCAAAAGCATACAGAAAGGTTTATTAATAATTCGTAAAAAGAGTCGAAGACCTACTCGAACTCAATAAATCAAATTTTCCATTGGACAATGTCCACTGAGATATCATATTATCATATCATATCATATATCATATCATATATCATATCATATATCATATCATATCATATCATATATCATATCATATATCATATCATATATCATATCATATATCACATCATATATCATATCATATATCATATCATATATCACATCATATATCATATCATATATCATATATAATTCACTAGTTACTAAAATGAATCTGTTTGTACTTTTCATGTTTGCACTACCAATTATCTTTAACTATGAGCTCATTACGTCTTAGGCAGTCTACAGTTCTAAATGTAACATGTTTGGTTATTAATAATGGTAATGGCTTTTTTTCTAACATATCTAAATTTCCGTCCTTCAGATCTGATGTGTCATTTTGTTAATTAAATACTTACAGCTGTAGCTGAAGACACTTTGTAGCAACTCATCCATTTAGATATGCATCGCTAGTAGGAAAAATCTACCAACTCCAATTGCCCTCATTTATTAAATAATATTTTGAGGATCTCTGCAACTGCTACTGCTGGATTGCAACTGCTTGTCACTAAGTACATGTTAAGTAATTCTTGATTTCTTGCTGCGACTTGTCACTGGCTGAGATCCTCGTGAGATAATCTTTTCATAGTACATTAAAAAACATTTTATTTTTATAGGATTCAGTTGCAGTCTGTCAACTGTATAGCATAAATAAGTAATAACGGTAAAATATAAGCTAAAACTGAACCGTGCTGCAGGTGGAAGAAATGTAAGTCATCGTCCAACTCTTGATTTAACCCGAAAAAGGTTTGCGTACCTGCTGGCGGTGATTAAAAAGTTATTACGAAAAAAATGTAGTTTACCTAGAGAAAAGTCTCATTGATGGGGGATCCATTCATGGCTTTCTCATGAATGGAATTTCATAAAGTCATTATTCATAAAAATTACTCTTTCTGATCATGATACTGCATCTCCATGTTTGAAATGTGATTAATCATTTCATAAATGCTGATTCAATAACATTCTCCGATAAACATTCTATGGCATTTGCATTGTTATACATACACTTTTGTGCATTATATTAAAATTTATACCTTCTTCTTCGTCTTCTTCTTCTTCCTGTGGGTCGGTTTCTCAAATGCGAGTCCCACAACACTACGGTCGTAGACCTATGATGCATCCCACTAATTTTCTATTCAGCGAGCACCTTTATTCTTAGCATAAAGTGCAAAAGTCTACTCGCTGAAATTTTCCTTAACTCACAATGTTCCAAGAATGGTTTACCAAAGAGCGTTAGTTAGCCTCAAACGAGCGTAGCCCTCACATTCACTCAGAATGCGCAGCGTAGCATCATCACAGACCCAGCATACCGGTCTTTCTGCCCTATCTTAAATTTTAGAGATGTTTCTTGAGATGGCTGAGTCCTGTTATAAGTCCGGTCATGATCCTGAGCCAATGTTTACTCATCCCCAGCATCCCACAGTTGTTCTTGTCTGTGAAGAATCTTCTATCAGTGCCATCGCATGACTGTATCCTGTCCTTTAAGACCCAGAGTTCCACCCATTTTCCCAGAATCGTTCTGGCAGCATTGTAAGCATCTTCCCAAGCTGGCTCCAATCCTATGAAAATATAGCAAATAACTACGAATAGTCAGGACATCATTAAGACTATCCTCCATCTGCAAACGCCTTATTTATTCTAGATATCTTTCTGAAATTGCTATATTTGTACCTTACCCACAGTAAAAATGTCTAAAATATCTTTTACAACATTCCTGTGAAATTTGTAGTAGCAATTTTAGCAAATAGACAAACCACGTTCTGTGATATTAAATCCTATAGTAGCACATTAGGTGGATTAGTTGTCCTACCCTTTAGAAATATCTGGAATTTGTCGTAGTATTAGAAGATATTTTTATTAGTAAATTTGAGGAATTAGTTTACTAGGAAAACATTGGAAAAACATTAAAAAATTATTTCGTAAATATAACTTTAGTCATACACGTGAAAACTTTCCTGTCTGCTATTTTTATAATTTTTATATCAGAACCTGTATTTATTTTATATTAAAATTTGCTAATCAAAATATGACAACTAGGCCAGCATCCAGCAAAGTTAATACAAAACTTCCAATATTACAGCATTTGTGATTTTTGTATATAATAGTATAAGTGCTTCATCTTTTACCCAGGTACAATTTAAATATAAGTAATTAGCATGATGTATTTTTAAACATGGTCAACTTCCTCCCCATTGAATAATATTAATGTACATAATTTAATGCTGCACTTTTGGAAAATCCCAGGTAATTAAATATTGTTGGCGCGAAATCAAATTACGTTTTTAACGTCCCTCGTAACGAGAAGGTTTTGCTCTTGAATGTAGATAGTGGCGGAATGCTTGTGATCTCGAAAGATAAAAGTTCCGACGGAGAGTGGAGACACTGATATTGTTATATCCTGTAAACTTTGATGTTTGGTACTGTATACTTTGTATTGTTTGTTTTTGTACTATTTATTTTCTCTTTCTCTGTTACTAATTTTCCCTTTTAAGATTTAATCAAATAATGGACACCTAAAGGACATGTTTTCACTTTTGTATGTCCACTTGTCACGTCTACCTGGGCTCGCTAACCACCCCGATAATTTTATTACATCCACATATCAAGGGGTGCAACCACGTAGCATGCACTTTCCACGATCTTTTTTCTACCTGGCTCGTGTCGTCTCCCACATGGTGTCTTCGTTCGCGACGGCCACATCACGGCTGCCCCTGCATGCCCCGATCTATAGAGAAACGTTTAATTCCCGGAGATTAACGTCTTCCTATGCTCAACTTGAAAACGAGTTTGCGTAGAATCCGCCTTTTCAACATGGCTTTTATAAGGGCCGATCCACTACTACACATCTTTTGGTGATAACTCAAGAAGTTGCGGAATTAATAGAGGTTGTTATCAGTGTGTCGTAATTTATTTATACTTCACTAAGGGCCGTATTCACCATCACGTAAGTTATATTTAACAGGCCTGTTAAAATTCTTATCCAATCAAATATCGTCTTTATGAAAAATCCTTATTCCTGATTGACTAAACATTTAAACAGCCTAGTTAAAAATAACTGAGGTGATGGTGAATACAGCTGAAAGGCATTTGACAGATTGGATCATCGGTTATTACTTATAAAACTTGAAAATTTTGGATTTTCAAATGCATTAGTTACTTTGTTTAACTCATATTTGAATGACCGATTTTAGTATGTTGAAATATGTAGAACTAGATCTTTTCAGTACCTTGCCACATCAGGTGTTCCTCACGGATCTATGCTTGGCCCTTTACTTCTTAACCTATTTATAAACGATATTGGATGTAAACTTAATGGCAAATTCCTATTACATACCGAGGACATATTGTAAAATTATACAATAAAATAGTAAATATTTAGAATGTATTTAACAACAAAACAACAAACAAGATTACAAAATTAACTTGATCCACTGTAAGCAAAGCTTGTGTTATATAATATAGATGATTACATTGCACTTTAAGAGGATTTAGATATAGTTTGTGATTGGTGCATAGTAAATAATCTCCAACTTAATGTTAAAAAATGTAATTTATGTCTTTTACATCAAAATCACTGCCCCTGACATTTCACTACAACGTAAATAATAGCCTAGTCTCTCGTGACCACTCGTTTAAAGATCATGGTGTTACTTTTGATGTGAAACTGTCATTTAGTACTCACATCGTAACTATTATATCAATCAGAGACCTCAAAGACATTTAGTTTTCTTTTACGATGCACTCGGGACTTTGCTGGTATTGATGTTATCAGGACACTATATATCACTTATATAAGATCTTGAGTTCTTGAGATCTTTCATATGAGGGGTCGCTTGACCCTATTCCCTATTTAAAATTTTGACATTTATGCTGAGGGAGGGGGTACATGCCACGTCAAATTTCGTAGCAAAATAGGTCCCCCTCCAATCAAAATTCGACCTGTCTCGGGATTTCTCTGGAAACAAAAGAGTAAGGGAGTTATTCAGGATGGCTCGTTTTCATTGTTTTTCATAGTTTTTTTTGTGGTAATCTTGTCTTGTCAGTAGGTCTAGTCCTGTAAGACAGGTAATGGAAATAAATAAATAAATTGATATACTATTTGTTATATACATATCAGATTTTAGTGCATACCTACCACAACTCTATGGAGCTAACCTGGTATTATGTTAATTAAAATAAATACACATACTACTAACCCCATTTTAGGCACCTTTGTTGAGGATTATAAGATTGTCTATAACAATGACTGTAACTGTAGTACATAAAATGACTAAAGTATTTGTAGCATTCCATTTTTCCTTTTGAGGCTATTATATTAGATTAGAATGAAGATAGCTGTCGAGTGACTAATAGTCGCAATGATGTTTTATAGCCCAGCTATAAAATCAGCAGAATAACCCTTCAGGATGTGTTGGAAAAGCACCTAGTGTATTAATATAATTGCCTCTTAATTATCATGTTATGTGACCGATGCGATAAAAATTTATGCCAATCATCTCATCATCATATTAACAAGATGCAATTTTCCCGTATTTTTGTTCTTAAATTATTATCACATAAACACATATTGCAATTATAGTATTAGTTACAAGCGGCGTTTTAGCTTATTAAATTCAACATTTCTTATATGAAACAAGAATTTTATGACCACATTTTCTCAATATCGGAACCTGTTCCTCCTGTAATGACTGGACGTTTTCATTCATCACCGAATTGATTAAAATTAATAATTACATTTTTCAGGTAGAGGAACAGGTACCCACTGTTCACACGTTCATTACGGAACGAGTTTTGGTTTATTATTTCTTGTTGTGCGACTATCAATCAACCCGACACAGATTTTGCACCACATTCCTAATTTTATAAGTAAGGCAGCGATAGCAACTTCACAAATTGGACGACGATGGTGATGCCTACCTGTAGATATGTTTCCATCATATATTTACCAAGCATTCCAAGTTTTCTAGAAGATTATCCTTTTCCGAAAAGTCGAGGATTCCATTATTGAATCAGGTTCATTTGAAACACAGATATTCGAGAGTATAAATACAGACAAATAATTTGAAACATAGATGCAATAAAGAAACTAATCTAAACTCATCTCGTCAATCATATTGCAGTCTTACATATATTTTATGCAACGGTCTCTTATATCAAAATTCAATGTCACTGAAAATTACTGATATTTATTTTGAGATATTCAATAAAGGATAGATGTTCGTATATATACAATAGACCTTGTATATTAGATAAGTTGTTGTTGTTGGAAGGCGGCGCGGTTACCCGCAGCACTCAGGCCTTTCGATCCATTGTGTCTGCCGCTAGTCGAGAGCTATTGGAAGAGACCCGTGCTATGCGCATAGGCCAACACTCGTTCTGGGGAAAGCTCTCTATATATTGTCCTGGGGCAGGACAAATGCTGCACCCAGATGTTTGTGTCTCTTGACCATGAGGCAGGCACAGCGACAGAAGATGTGAATGGAGTCCTCGTCATCGTGTCCGCAAAACCTGCACCTTCTAGTGTCACTAAGGCCGATAGTGTTAAGGTGCTTGTTGAGATGTCCGTGACCTGTCAGCAGTCCTGTGACAATCTTTATGCTATATTAGCAGAGACTTATTATACGTCTCTGATATTAGATAAGTGGAAGTAAGCAACCTCAAAATTGTTGTGTGGGTGTATAAACAAAAGAGTGGATAGTATGTATTACATTGGAGTGCATTTGTTTTGGTTAAGTTTTACTGTATAATTTGCATTTTTCATTTAGACAAAACGGCTAGAAGGTGAAGTTAGTGTTCGTTTGTTAGTGGTTACATAAAGATATATGATTCCTTTATGGTGGTTAAGACACTAACCACTAACAAACAAACACTAACTTCACTCTCTAGTTTTTTTCTCTAATTTTGTGTCTATTTGGATAAGAAGTTTATTCCTAGGTACGTACTGTAGGAATTTCATAGAAAACGTGTTTGAAAAATACTTTATAGATATGCCAAATGCAGTGACAATCAAGTAAAATATTGTTAGCTAGAGAGCAAAGTTAGTGTTAGTTTATTAGCCGTTAGTGTCTTTTTGGATAAGAAATTCCTTCCTAGGTACATGCAGTAGGAATTTCATAGAAAATATATTTGAAAAATATTTTATAGAAATGCTAAATGCAGTTACAATCAAGAAAAATATTGTCTTACTTCCAGTAAAGCTACTACATTCTGCTGCACGATCCGCTATATTTAAGTCAACTCTTTTTATCACCTTAAGTAGATGGTGAAAACAAAAATTTGCATTTGATGGAAGCGGCCTTAAAAAAATAGATAAACTAGATTTTGCGCTTGTATGTTCAACCTTTGTTTTTCTTATGGGTGCCATATTGGATTTTCGCATTATTTAAAACTCCGTAAAAGTGCTTTTCAACCATGCATAATATGCATATGTTCAAAATCAAGGACCAATAAGATTGCCTGTTAGGTCACTCGATCTCACTCCACTGGACTTTTTTGTGTGGGGTCATCTAAAAGACAAAGTGTATGGAGGGTCGTATGAAACTGCAGAGGAATTTCGTCGAGCAGTTGAAGACTCAGTAATCGGAATTACTCCAAACATATTTCACATTTTTTCGTTTTTGAACATATGCTTATTATACATGGTTGATAAGCACTTTTTAAAGGAGTTTTAAAAATGCGAAAGTCCAATATGACGCCCATAGGGAAAACCAAAGTATATTATGCAGCGCAAAATCTAGTACCTACACCTAGATTTTTTTAGAGACCAATTTTTGACGTACTTGTTGACTGCTATTCCTGTCCTAAAAATTTTATGAATGTATCTTTCATAAAAAAATGTCCCCTGACATTTCCATCAAATCAGAGACTTAGTATAAGTCTCTGATCAAATGCAAATTTCTTATTTTCACCCTGTATCTACTTAATGGAAGGCATTCTTGGAAATGTAATCTTGGATCCTTCTTGGGCATAAAATTGCCCAAGTTTTTTCCAATTTAACCAACTCTGTACCTCTAATGGTTTCCGAGATGCACATGCAGTTCATCTTAAACTCGAAACGGTCTATAAGAGTCCTCTTATTCGTATTACTTTTTCATTTATTTCATTTCTCTGTTGAGTTATAGATTTCCTCTAGATTATCTACCAATAAATGTGGCCATTACAAACTAGAATAGAATGTATCCTGAAAAAATGAAACTTATACTTAAATATTTGTTAAACTAGTTCTCTATTTTTTATTTAACTACTAAATCTTGCAATCCCGGTGTAGATGTGAAGACAAGCTCATTAGTAATCAACGAAAAGAGTTGATTAGTAACAAATTTAAGCAAAGGCAATATTTTGTAGAAAGTGTCATCGTCGGGAACAGGTGGTCCATAATCCGCAGGTTGCCAATATAAAATTCAACCTACATAGCCGCCGAAGATTTAAAAATCGCTTATTATAAACTACTGGTTTCCTAAAATGCCGTTCTTCCGGGTCCACTGGGCGAATTCTCTGCACATTCTTGCGTAAACCGCAGATGTAGTTTTTTTTGCATGAAAATTGTCTCCAGCTCGCGAGTCTTAAATGATTTCATTATTTTTGGTTAATTACTGGCACGCCTCGTTATGACTAAATTGCCGCTATGAAGGAGAATTATTTCCGTAACAATAATTTGCACCTGCTATGAGAATGAAGGAAAAGCCGGTCGGTTAGTGCGTGAGCTTTGAAAGTGTTAAAAATATTTAAACATAACACTTTTGGTCAATGGAACATGTTGGGCCTCATGAATGAAATTATCAAATATTCTGGTTCAATAAAGTTTTTAATTTGCCTCGTTACCTACATATAATCCCAGGTACGCAAAGGAATAACTTTATTATCTTTAAGATATGTTGAAAACAACTACACAATATACGGCAAATATAAGGAATCAAATACAAGGAATCGGATTGCAACGAAAACTAGGAGGAAATACTTGGACCCCACATCGTAGGATGTCACTAACTGCAGACCGGTTTCGATCTTTTTACGATCTCGTCAGTGCAATATAAGTGATCGTACCTAAAGATGCGAAGACCCAATTACTTGATACAGTACGTGCATTTTGCGTACGCAAACCCTATACCATAGCGCCACCTCTTGGTAGTGCCCCGTCACTACCAAGAGTGCACTACCAAACTTCAGAGTACGTGATAATGACAATGATTATAATAAGTACTAATCCATATATATTAAAACGCGTCGATTCTGTCTCGCTCTAAATTTCGTCGCTGAATCGACAAAGTTTCAAAGCTATCTCCTCGCTCCGCGATCCTCCTACCCCTACGCCTTTCTCTAATGCGTAGGGGTATTTTCGTCCCGTTTCCTACCCGTTTTTCCAATTTAAACGTCTTTTCAAAAAACCTCTGCAAAATTTTCGTCGATCGCCGTTCGGCGAGAGAGACGGCTAGCACCGGCGTTTGTCCTTGCGCCTAATGGTCGCGTCACGCCTGCCGAAATCCCGACTTTTTGCGGGACTACCTAGCCGCGGGAGTCGGCTCCCTTTCTAATTTTACGGCTTCGGCAACCGCTTCACGCGAAAGTTCCGTCCTTTCTCTAATCCTGTGAGATTTTTTTCGAGACCGTACGTCGACTCCTTCTACGTCTATTTTGTCTTCGAAAATTTCGAGTCGCGTCGGTCTCAACTTCTTTCTCATTTTATCTGCCGATGTGAGATTGCACTAACGAGACAAGTACCTCCCACGAAAACTGTCAAATTAATTAAACTTCAGATGTTATTTTCCTACGAGAAATATTGCTAACGGAATCGATAGTACTGACTGCCAAACACTTCTGATTGCCAAAATACTACGAAATAAAAGTCGTAGGATTCAAAACGTGTTAATGCTGATTTTGCGAGTTCGAGTCACGCTGGGAGCATTGTTTTTTTACTTTTTATTTCCAATTATTTATTAGTATTAGTGTTTAGTTATTCTGTTTCATGATCCGTAGCTTTTCTGCACGTAAAGTTTGGAATTAAATCGTTAATTTTGGCAGTCTATTAAATTAATCATTTTAGCTTACAAAACTAAATATCTACAATATTTTTGGTCCTATTGATAAAATTGATAATAATGTTTACTGAAAAATAAATTCTACTTTCAGCACTTAAAAAATTATGATGTTTTACCATCAAGAATAGAGTTACCATCAAGAAGAGAATCGTTTAGTATAATTACATCATCATTCCAGATACAAAATTTCTTTAATATGTATTTTCTTTAAAATAATATTCTTATAGATGTTGTTTTTACCCGAAGGGTGACCCCAGGCCGCAGGCCTGGACCCCCGGTAGGGCTAGAAATGGGAACGAAAATCGCGACAGCGATTTTCTCCCATTTCTAGTAATATTTATTAAAAAACAATTATATATATAAAAAATAAATGTGTTTGAGGTTTTGTAATAATACAAAAAATTAGTAATACTGACATAATTTGAAAGTGTGTAATTGTAAAAGTCTTGAATAAATATGTATATTTATAGATTCTAATGCAATTAACAATTTCTTTGATATGTGACAGAGATACATGTGTGGTCAACTAGACGCCTGTTCAATAATGGAAGCTTTCCACAATAGCCTCTTCCTAGACCACTAATGCTAGTTTTATTCAAAATTTAATCAAACTAGCCATGATTAATGAATCTCAATTTACATTATTAAACAATTATTCACCTAAAAAACGATATTTCTAACTCGCGACGACAATGTCTAGCTTCCACATTACTCAACTACAGTTAATATTATCATATCAGACGCATCTTCATATGATCAATAGATTTTCTAAGTAGGTTAAACGTACCGATGGAATACAATTTTTTTACAAACTCTCCACATGACAAATGGCTTCTTTGAATACCATTTGGATTGTATGTTGCAGTTAATACGTCTTATTTACATAAACTTATATAACAATACCGCATTTGCATGTCACTGGTGTATAAAATCAACATGATTTATAGAGAAGTCAAGGAGTTCTGATATCCTCCTCTTCCTCGCCATATTTTATCATAATATACATTGTGCCTAATCGTTTGGATTCCATTTAAATTGATAATTGCGTCTAATAGATGTGAAAAATATTTATGGTAAAACATTATGAACCCAAAGCGTGTTATTGGTCACACTGATTACAATGTCTCATTTCTGACATCTCCGTTACAAATGGGCGCAAGTGTTAATCTGGAATAATTTCACCGAATTATCGTGACAATGCTGTACCTCCTAAGCGATAAATAGTGAATTAAACATATATCTATATGTTACTGTCACAGTCAATGCAGTTTTTCAACAATTGGGGCTTTGAAATATATTGTCAGGTACAAGTTTTCTGTCCGTCTCAATTTCTTTATAAAAAGTGAAGTGAGATGTCCTGGACCTGGACGATATCATAGTATTAATAAACATTGGCGTATTATGTTTAAAATTCATTTCTATAGACAAAAATGATTTAATAGGAATCAGAATACTTTTTTAAGGGGGTAAATAATCCATATATATTAAAACGCGTCGATTCTGTCTCGCTCTAAATTCCGTCGCCGAATCCACAAAGTTTCAAAGCCATCTCCTCCGAGGGGGGATCGCGGAGCGATTTCTGCGGGCGACCGGAGGTCGCACCCGGCGTTTCTCCAATGCGTAGAGGTATTTTCGTCCCGTTTCCTACGCGTTTTCCCAATTTAAACGCTTTTTCAAAAAACCTCTGCAAAATTTTCGTCGATCGCCGTTCGGCGAGAGAGATACAGCTAGCATCGGCGTTTGTCCTCGCGCCTAATGGTCCCGGCACGCCTGCCGACATTCGCGGGACTCCCTAGACCCTTTTTCCAATTTTACGGCTTGGAGAACTGCTTCATGCGAAAGTTCTGTCGCTTCTCTAATCCTTTGAGATTTTTTTTCGAGACCGTACGTCGACTCCTTCTACGTCTATTTCGTCTTCGAAAATTTCGAGTCGCGTCCGTCTCAACTTCTTTCTCATTTTATCTACCGATGTGAAATTGCACTAACGAGACAAGCACCTCCCACGAAAACTGTCAAATTAATTAAAGTTATTTTCCTACGAGAAATATTGCTAACGGACGATGTCATAGCACCTCAATAGTACTGACTGCCAAACACTTCTGATTACCAAAATACTGAAGCGAAATGCTTTTCCAATTAGAAAATCGGTAAAAATTATTTTTTCAGGTTGACACGTACAGTTTTCATACTTAAACGTCTCAAGATAAACGTTTGATAACAGGCGTGGTAGCGCAACGGGAAAGTCGTTGGATTCAAAACTTCATAATGCTGATTTCGTGAGTTCGAGTCACGCTGGAGGCAAACTTTTTTTTTACTTTTTAATTCCAATTATTTATTAGTATTAGTATTTAGATATTCTGTTTCATTATCCGTAGCATTTATTCTTTCTGCACGTAAAGTTTGGAATTAATTCGTTCATTTTGGCAGTCTGTTAAATTCTTCATTTTAGCTTACAAAAGTAAATATCTACAATATTTTTGGTCCCATTGATAAAATTGATAATAATGTTTACTTAAAAATAAATTCTTCTTTCAGTACTTAAAAATTAAAAATGTTTTACCATCAACAATAGAGTACCTACCCTTACAATTCATAAAAATATTTAAAAAAATCGTTTAGTATAATTATCATTACAGATACAAAATTTCTTTAATATGTATTTTTTTTTTAAATAATATTATTCTAGATGCTTTTGTCACCCGAAGAGTGACCCCAGGCTGCAGGCCTGAACCCCCGGTAGGGCTAGAAATGGGAACGAAAATAGCGAAAGCGATTTTCTCCCATTTCTAGTGTTCTATTATTTCCAGATCCGCTGATCCATTTACCTACACAAAATGTAATGGTAAAACATTTCACTGGTGTGACATTTTAACCATTTTATCTTTTTAAACATTTCTTAAACATATTATTCTCCATGGAGGATGTTGCTATGTATAGTATTTCTGCTATATGGTGGAAACATTTCAGAAGAATAGTTATTGGTCAAAAGGCAGAACGACAGCCGACTATATCAGTAGTGCAAATAGTTATATCAAATAATTATAGTATCATGATAACAATAAATACGCCATATTTTCTTGTCTTTATTATTTTTAGATTATTAACTTCTTTATCCAAATTAAAGGTGAATTGACAGTAGAAATTAAGCAAAGATAAGACAAATTATTTACGTTTGATCTTGATTTCGTGATCATGATTTGACATAAGATGATCGTATTGCTTGATATTCAAAACGCACCAATCCGATACAGAACATGTAAGATCATGATTATCACCATCGAATCAACCAGATATGTACCCATAATTTTCACACTACCAATATTGCAATTGGAAAGAACTATTATCAGTTTATTACTTGTCCATGACATTTGATTTGTAAATAATGGTTAAACACACAATAGTTCCCTCTCTTGGTCTTTGCTATAGATATCTATATCTACCTATATCTATCTTTTTTCTCTTGTTGCGATGTCCCTCTTGATATTGTGATTTCCATGAAGATGTCGAAATAATGCAGTATACTTGAAATATTTGATTTCTTGGAACAGAAGGAACAATATGATAGCAGAGTCTGGTTTTTTATTTTAATTATTTAACAATTTTTATCTTGTCTTCTGTTGGACGTTTATCAGTGGCGGCGCGTGAACATTAATTGTATCTGTTCTGCTTAGGGTTGTCACATTGGTCGAATTCAATTCCAGGATATTAGGTCTGGCCGGAGCCCCTAAATTTTTAAAATTTTCAAGGTCACGCGTTTTCCTGGCACTTCTGAACTTCAACCGGGAATTTCAATCGGGACCGTACAGCTAATTCCCGGCACAACAATCACAGAAAATCCCGGCCATGGCCATGTGGCAATCCTATATAGTTCTAATCTAACTGACTTCTTATGTTTATTTTACCTAATAGGGCCAAGTTAACCTCATTTGACAAATGATTTTTTGTTATTTCATGTCTCTTGATGCTCTGACTTAAATGTCATGCTTTATCCCCACTGAAAAGTAACCATGGAAAACAAAAGAGTGCAGTTTTTATATCACACCAGCACATCCACTCTGTTTTTGTGTATACATTATTGTAAAATTGTCTTTTGTAACTTTTACTTCGGCTTGTTCCACTAACTTCAATATTTAATTGTGCGGTGCTGGCCTACCTAATTCATTTATTTTCAGTTTATCCTCATAAGGCAGAGAACCAAATAAAGTTTTTTGTAAAAACGAAACGCTATGCATTTTAGTAACTAGGTATAATATCCGTGGACGCCTAAACGAAAATATTTACCCGTGCCGCTCACAAAAATAAACGACCACATACCACGTCGTATTATGAAATATTACTGAATTTACTGCGGTGGCTGTTGTTGTTGCAGCCACATAATTCCGTATGTTCCCGTACTGGGTCACGTGCCTGATTAGCCAATAAAAACAAAGGACGCATCTAATTGTTCGCTGTGCACACATTTTGTATATCAGGTTGCGGTTGCATAAGGGGCTAGCTCGCGTCGTAATAAATAATAATATAAGCTCCTAGATTTATTTTAGCGCGAGAACATTTGAATTCTTTAAATTTTAAATATGTTGTATTTTGTTGATATTTAATATGCTTAAAAGCTTAAATACATAAAATTTGATGTATTGTGCAGCTCCGCAGCTCTTATGGTAAAACCGCCACTGACGTTTATTACATTTTTTTTTAGGAAATCGACTTCTTATTTAAAAGTGCATATGTGGTTCAAAATTGTCGAATAAGTTGTGAAACACCTTGTATATAATATACAGATAACTACAAAATGTACATTCATAGTTTGTATTGTACCATATTGTAGGTGAAGCTACATCTACCTACTTATATATTCTGAAAAACCAGCCATATTTCGCGAAAATTATTTCTTTCTATTCCTCGTTGTATTCTTTACTAGCATACTCGCTAGCATACCTATCTCACAATATCGTTTGAAAAATACAACGCCGCTTTTTGCCCCAGTCGTCATTGAGAAGTGGATCTATCACCCTTCCACGGCGAGGTGTGTTTCCACCTCGCCATCGGTCGTTAACTGGCCGCTTCCTCTGAGAAAGAGGCACGCACGGGCACCGTCCCAGCAGCTCGTTATTAGATAACGCTAAGAACCGAGAGAAGAGCAATTAAGCGCTGAGCCGTCATCCGCTGCCTTAGATGTAATAACTACATTTCAGGAAAACCAGCGTAATTGCCGGCTAGCCAGCGAGAGCGCGGACAGTGATTGGACGTGCCAGCTCCGCAATGGTTCCATGAAATCATGTCCTTAGCTGCTAATGGAGCTAATTAGTCGTATCTGAGATTGTCGCAATGGGCGCTGCTTACCATATAGAAGCGGGCGCGTGCCTGCACGCACCAATTAAACGATATATTCCTGATTCGGTACGCCACCGCGAGCCTGCCAGGGCCTTCTTTGAGAGCGCGGCGGCGACCGACACGTCGCATTGCTGCGAGCCCCTACACTTGTCCGTCCGATCCTTTGTGCTCCTCTGCAGCGCTGGCGACCAACAGGACGTGATGCTAGCGTGCCGCGGTGGTCGAATTGTACCGGGAAATTCTACCCGCGAAAAACTGACCTCCGTTCCAGTGCCGAAATGTTGGAGAGTTGCTCGACCTGAGCGCGGCCGAGAAAAAAGCGCATCATCCGATATGTTGATTACTTACTGCGCCTTGCTCAGTCATTTGGTCATTCGACATTCCTAATATTTCAGAAAAAATAACTATACAGATGAACCGATCCATTGTTATATTTGGCAGTGTCAAAATGATGTCAACTAAAATTGTTGACATCAATCACAAATTATTTTATTTATTGACTGTGAAGATGAACGAAAGAAGCAGAATGGGCCTTTTCCACATCTTTTTTTTATTCGCTTATTATAAAATATATACTCAGTTATGTCTAAAAAGTATTTTTTGAAATTTTTTTCTTGACAAGTATATTTTGAAAAAATTGTTAAAATTACCATTTATAATTCAAATAAAGCGCCATTGACGTCATACTCCAGTTTATTGTTGTCTGTTGGCTGCCCTGCATTTTGTGTTCTGTCAAGTGAAGTGTGCTTAACCTAACTTTCGTTTTGTGTTTTGATTAATTTGATTTAAAATGAATAAAATTGAAGAGGGATATCTTAAGGCTGATTCAGACAACCTTCCAAGAGTTGACAGTGAAATGGTTAACGATTTCTACGTCACAAATATGAACTTTCTTAAGTGCTGAAGTGCGCAATATTAAGACAAGAAGGTTAGGTTTTATAACCTACGTTATCAAATCATCATTTAGTTGACTTTTGCATAGATTGTGCAGTGTTGTCACCTTTAGCGAAATATACCTAAAAATTATTTTGCTCAAGGTATAAATTGTAAAATAATCATGTTGATTTGCTTTAGTAATAATTTATGGAGAATATTTCACCTAAAAATACATATGTTCATTTTAAAATTACCATTTCACCTAAAAATACATAATATTTTCATTTCAAAATTACCAGAATGTAAATTTAATCGCTGCCAAGAAAAAAGTAAAATTATATGTGGCAACGTGGAGCCGTTCTGTAACTTGTCTACATTTTATTGGCTACTGGAGTATGATGTCAGCGAACCGTGCAGTTTGATATGATTCATGAAAACCGGTCAGTTTGTACTTGGATAACTTCGCTTAATTTCAACTCTTTAATAAATTGGGTTGATTCTACCTTTACTTATGTACCAGTATAACGTTTGATATTAATAAAATAGTAAAATTCAATTTAGTGGAAAAGGTCCATTGTTTCTTTATCAGCACCTGAATATATATTCGTTTATTTAAACATGAAAATTAAAATTGTAATAAACTTTTCTAATGACAATGACAAAAACTGAAAAAAATAGTATGGGCATCTTCCCCGGACTGTTGACCAAAGATGCTCTTCTACATTAGGGAAGATGCCCCTATACAAAATAGAGCATTTAACGTTAAAATATACTCAGAAATATTTGGTAAATCATCTTTGGTAAACAAAAGATAATAAAATAATGCAGATACTTATTTTTATTCATTGTAAGTAGTTTTCCACACAAATGACAGGTTTTTGATATTTGAAGCAGCCTTCATGCGACCATTTCTCGCAATCCAGACATTGAAGCCGCTCGTCCTTCTTTTTGTATTCTCGTACTTTTTGCCACACTCAACATATTCTGATTCATCTTCCTTACTCATTTCATTATTGTCTTCATACGACACAATTTCGTCCGCGTTTCTATCAGTCTACATCCAAGTTTATTTTACCAGTTTTTCTTCTTGTAGTTTTTGTTGGTTTGTTTGTTCGGTTTCTTTTCATTTTTCTTCTGGATCTTGCTTCTTGTATTTTAACATTCGGAACTGGATCAATTTCTTGTAGGATTTAGCTAGGATAATGTCATAAACAGGCGTGGGTTGGACTTGGGAGCATCTTTGTGACTCTTCGTATATTTAGGATGGTACCTAGTTGGCATTCTTTAAAAGAAAAAATACTATTTTAATCAATGGGCATCTTTCACTGAATAAGCCAGGGCATCTTCTCCAATCATCCGGTATAGATGCCCTAGCAAATATTAAAAACAAATTAAAAACAAAGGGTAATAAATGATATTTTTTATTTTTCGGTATTGTGAATTTACTCTCTACCTTTCTACTATGAAGTTGATCTAAAAAAGTGTTTAATTGTTTCAGAAAACGATAAAATCAAATAAAAAAATGTATTAGATAAAAACTATAAATATAATTAACATCAATTCCTATTATCTACAAATTTGCATCCTCCTGTAATTCTCCCTGACTGCCCATGGTTGCTAGTGATCTGATAATATTCATTAGCGAGAATATCGGTCAAGCGAGTGCCCCAACTCATAGCAACTGACATAACTGACGTTTTAGCCCCGAATCTCTTTAATAATGTCGTTACTTGGTGCCCTCAGGTGTCTCAGACTAAAAAAGACAGCGCAGCGTGGCGATTGCGACTCGCAAAAACCATTTCATATTCGAAAAATACCCACGGGGCAAATGGAGGTGTAATTAGGGTACAGTCCGTGTGAAAAGCTCCATGAAGTGTTAAATAATATGCGTATGAAGAATATCTTATGGGTGGCCAAACATCCTTTTTTTATTTGTACCAAATTATTTTGTAAAAAAAAATTGTTCAAATAATTTTGCTTGCAAAATAAAAACCAGACAAAGTATTGTAAGACCTCACGTGCAAAATCAAATCTTACTAACCAACTCAAATTGAAAAGTAATTGCTCTGTAATGTCCAAAGCACTGACCAAAGTAGGGCATGGCAAAGTCGAGTGTCAAATATCTTCTGGATACTCTTTTGGATTGTATTGTTTATTGGATAAGCTTGAATTTTGTGGGATTGTCTTCATGATTCCTCGTTTCCTCTTTGAAAAATATTTGGCAGCGGGCTGATAAATTGAATAGAGTGCCACGGGGATCCATACTTGGCCTCTGCAACCATTTGTTTATATTAATGTTCTCTGCTACAATATCTTACCACAAAAGTCGGCGTATACAATATTACTTTTTCGTTTTGAGGAAACAATTATCTTTGGCTGAATTTTGGATTAACATAAACAATCTCAAACTCAATCGTGATAAGACATAATCTATCGGGTATTATATTAAACCTGCTTTGGGCATTGGAGTCTCACAGTGCAAGCAAGCTTTAGATGTGAACTAGGTTAATGAGTTTACTAGGTTAAGTAATTTACTCAGATATACAGGGTGGGCAAATAAGAGAGAACGCCGGCTGTATCTCGGAAACCGCTTATCGGAGAATTTCCGGAAAAAAATTTTAATAGTAAATATGGCCAAGAGAAGTCGCTGGAAATTGTTTTCAAGTTCCTGAAATGACCGCTAGGGGGCATAACGCCCATGGCCAACTAGAAAAATGAACTTTTCTCGAAAATTTGCTTAATAAAGTAGTACCGGAAATAAGTAAATATTAATCTAGAGGAAATTTGAAACATTTCTGTGCAACTAATTTTTTTCTATCTTTTAAAATAAAGTGGTGGGGGGGCGCCAAACTTTCTTTCTTTTAAACGTTAATAACTCGGCACAGGATAAACCGAATCTAACAAACTTAGTCTCATTAAAAAGAGTTTTTTTTTGTGCATATTTAGACTCATGAAAGCTGGCTTTGTTACTTGTATTATAGCCGCTAGAGGGCGCTGTCTGCCAACATAACAAATATGGCGGATTTTCTAGAAAATTTCAAATGGCAAGGTATATTTACTGTTACATATTTAAATAAAGGACACCAATCCCTAAAATTCAGTGAAAATCGCAGCTTTCTATCTCATTCCTAACGGAAGATATTACCAAAAGAATTGCAACTGGAGATTTGTGATGTAGCCTTTCACCTTAACATTTAAAATCGACTCGTGATAGCCTATTGCTGACTTTGTAAATGAATTCTTTATGTAATAATGTGATGGTTCTGAAAACGACTGATTTATTTGAGGACGTGATGCTCAATGGCCTCTCAAATGTTCAATATGTCGCCCATCGTTTTGAATACACAGTTACAACTGTTCTTGGGTAGACGAAACCCGGCTAGGTATTATATTAAACAAGTTGAAAATTAAATTGATTATATCTATCTATTCTATAGATCCCCGATTTGACCTGTATGGACTTTTTCCAGTAGCGTAGAAGTTGAGGAGAAAAACACCCACTACACCTTCAAAACCTTCACCAATTATGACTTAAAAAAAAATTTTCCACACAAAACATTGTTTATTATGAGTAGAAAATGCTTACAAAAGCTGTTTTCTGTACGATAAACGGTTACGGAGATATTTGCAAAAAACGAAATTTTTTTTTCAATTTCAACACCCTTTATCTCTAAAGTGGTGCATTTTAGAGGGTAAGTTAATAGGAACTTTTTTTCATATTTTTGGACGAGCTATAACATCCTGAAGTCCTGCGCATATATTATGAAACACCCTGTATAGTCTGTATAGTATATATCCAAGTCTTTCATCTTTATATATTATTATATTACAAACCTACAATAAAAAATGAATGTTTGAAAAATTGTTTCCACTGTGGAATATATTTATATTTATTATAATTTAAATATCTATTAATATTTCTAAGAGTGTAATTATTGTCTGATATCCGAAAAATCTCATCGCAATAAGCGTTTGTTCAACGCTGTAACATATTTTTGTAACGCTGTTTGCCCTTCGCAACATATTTTTGCTTTAGAGAGTACCGCGGAGGCATATGTTCAGCGTCGAACGCGTGCTCGGTGATGTAGGTCAAGCACGGCGCTCACCTGTATGAAGAGTTAGTACTCCTCCTGCTGCTTGCACTCGTAATTAACCAATGATAATAATCAGATGGCTATCAGAGCTGGCTGGATGCGATCGGACATCTCGAGGGCACGTTTTAAGGATCCGCGCTGAGCATTCAGGGTTATAGACCAGGAAATAAAGATAATATACGTTCTTTGCAGTAGACTTAATACGAACAATAATTATAATTGTAATAATTGTGTGAAAAATAGTGCTTGTGAAAATCAATGTGATAATCGATTTTGAGGTTAAATTAGTTGTTGTTGGATGGCAGCGCATTTAAGCCTTTCGACCCATTATACTTGGTACTGACATAAGATCAAAATAAACCAATGGCGCAAAGCATTAGTTTTTCTAAAACCTCCCTGATATCTCTGAGGTGCCAAAAAACTGCCTTCAGGTGTTTGTCTCTTGATCATCATGTCGGTTGGTCAAGTCTTCGTCATGGTGTACACAGAAGCTACACCTTATGGTGACACTTAGCCCATAGTATTAAAGTGTTTATTGTGTTTGTTAACAGTCCAGTCACTATCCTGATATTTTTGCTGCTCAGCGTGGTTATTATAATAATAAGATATAATAATAATAATAATAATAATAATAATAATAATAATAATAATAATAATAATAATAATAATATCTCTACCCCTCATTCTAATCACAAGGATTAGCCCGAAAGTCTGAGACTTATGTGGGAGAGGGGGCGGCATATGATTATTTCACAGGCCGCATTTGCGCCTCAGGAACGATTTACGTTGGTAGGCCCTAACCACCATTCAGTGCTGGAATGAGGGAAACCTGGAAAACCTCATTAGTTAGGGGGACAAGTCAAACATCAACTGATTTTAATCTCTCACATTAACACCAAGTTGACATTCTTCCCATCCTAGACCATCGCCAGGTTGGTTGCCAAGCCATCCCTGCGAATAAGCCTTGATCTACGAGTAAACAATTTAATGAAAAATTGTTGGTGGAATGGGAATTAGAACCCACCACCTCTGGGTTGAGCGATCGAGACGCTAAGCCCTGAGCCACCGGCTCGATATTGACTGGCTTATTTTAGACCAGGATCTTCTAGTAAGGAATCTGATCTGTCGTTACTTGTCTTTAACTGTTCTTCTAATGATCTTTCACTATCCAATTGTCTGATAGATTTCATTACCTACTTAACTAGAAATTGCAAGGACTGGTTCCAACACCGTAAAATAGTTAATTGGCTTTGTTGTTTCTATCTATGTTGCAGAATCAAGGAACCCATGTCAGCTTCACCATATTGCTCTGTCCTAGTTCCCAGAAGTATCAAACTAATGTTTTTATGACGAATTTACAATTTTTTTTATTGTATAGCCAGGATTTCTTAGATAATAAAAAGCCTTTAACTGATCAGGTTCATACATCGTTTTATGTTTTGTTATTTTTTTGCGTTAGATATTTTTTAGGCTTTTAATTTCTTTTGCGTAACTTTCGGATTGGTTGAATCTGTTTTGGTTTATTTTACTTAATGTAATGCATTATTTAGCTTAATTTAATTTAGTGTTATTGCTATTATGTATTTTTATAGATTTTAGCAACAGGGGGAACTTTTCGCCTTTCTTGCTTGGACTATTTCTCTGGTAACTAATAAGTTGGGCGTGTGTCGTCCATTGAGACTTTTTGCGTCCAATTAATATTAAATAAATTGAAAGTTTCGCTGATTGCGATTAATTCCGGTAATCGAGCAACAAAATGATAATTATTGCAGTGAGAAGCCAATTATTTTGGTAAATATTGCATTTTTACATAATTTACGTAATACATCGACGTTTGGTGTGTGTTTTTGGACTTTGTGTCGCACACGGTGCACCTTTTAACTCATTAAACACTACCGTATACGTGCGCTGAATAATAATGGTAATATGCCAGCCCCTCCCCCACGCATGACTCAAATGAAAAATAAAATGCTTCAATTTATAAGCTCCTTTTTAGTACTATTAGCAGTGGTGCAATTCGTATTTTACTAGCAAAAATAATTTTTAAGATTCTCAATATTGTCATTATTTTAAAATATTTTGCAAATTTACTTGAAAACTGAGTTTTACGTCCAAGAAAACCGTACAGGTGGTATAAAAGACTTTTTTGTATAAAAATGATGGATAAGATTACTGCAAAACGCGTTTTTATATTATGTATTTTTATATTATAAAAAGGTTATAAAAAAATAAAGTATCAAAACCCGGGTCGTCATCTGTCTGTCAATTTGACAATAATTGTCAGACAGATAGTAGCAAAGACCCACAGGGGGCACTACGGTGTGATTCTCACCACTACTAACATTGACAATGCCCATTAGGCAATCACGCAGCATCGTTCATCGAGTCCACTACCTATGGCACTCTGATGAGCGCAAAATAAGCGCGAAACCGGTCAGTGTCTGGTAGAAGGTCTCGATGAACGACGTGGCGACTCCTATGGAGATGCCGATGTAATGCTACATGCTAATACATAACTAAAATAAACTAAATGCTTAAAAATAATGTTGTAAAATATTACGCAAAATTGAACACTTGCAGGGCTACAAATCTGCAAACACTACAAAGTCTTTCTCCAACACATTGCTTTTATGGTAGGTAAACACTTATGGTCAATATTCCCTCACTATTATATAGAGCTATACGCATCAAATCCGTATTCGTCATTCTACCCAAATATGTAAAAATACATAGGGTGTTCCATTTAAAAAATACAAATTGTGTACGCACCCTGAATAAACAAAGCGTAAAAGATCACATCTCATAATTTTGAAAAGTAGTCTACGTTAATTCTGCTATCACCTAACGTAATGATTTTTCTCTTTACTTTTGTTCTTTTTCATCATCATTAGTGAAGGCAATGATAATATAAAAATAATTAAAAGACTTACGTGTCATGTACAAGCTAGTGAACTAGCGTCTGTGGAGTAATCCTACTTGATTTCTTAGTGTACTAATTAGTATGAATATACAGGGTGTCCCAAGATAGTGTGACACATTTTAAAGTGTCACACTATCCACACTATGTCACAAAGTGTACTGACAATGTACAAAAAAATAAAATGCGATCTTTCAAAAAAATTATGGTCTATTGAAAAAGGCTGATGTGTAAATTGAAAAAGCTCCTTCATTTTTTGGTATAACTCTATCAAACTATACATTTTTGAAAAGAGGAAAAGTATCTCTATCGAATGGTAATATAATCTACAGGGTGTAAATAAATAAAAAAGTAATCTTTTTTCCGTCTACGAATACAAATGTCTTGAAGACCCAAACACCCCGTAGATAATCGAGAACGTACCCTTCCAGCTGGCCGTATTTTATTAAGATTCTCGAAAACCCTCAATCAGGAAGAACGGCGGAAGTGAACACCGCTAAATATAATAACTCGGGCCGAAGACAAGCCTATTACGGGTATCTGCGAAATTCGGAGATCCTCCAGATTGCAGGGCCACAGCCGTCTGCAATCACGATAGTTTACAGTTATTTCGAGCGTTGCTGGGTGCCGAATTTGCCAACTGAAAGCCGGGCAGCCAAGAAATAAGGCTATCGTGTAAATAATCTTTTGATTTGGAGGCACGACAACGCTAAAAAATCAAAAGGGGAATTAATTACTCTGATTCAATCAATTTTAATTGCCAAATTAGTGTAAGAATAAATGCACCTCGTGGAATTAAACAACAAAATGTGCCAGTTTCATGTTATTCCTTTTTTATTTCAGTTTAATTACCTATATACATTATTTATAAAATTAAAGATGTTTTGTCATATGTTATATGTTCTAAGGAAGCTTGCAACCCATTCTTCAAGCGGAAGTGGAAGGATTATATTCAGATATAACATTATTGGGTGCTTTTGGATTTCTGGATTTGAGATGAATTTGTTTTTAACGGTTTTGATGTGTAATAAAATAATATAAATAATAAATAATGATCTTGAAAGGGGTTGGAACCTTTGATGTGAAGATAACATTGTTATTATTTATTAACACTGACGTAGTTTTCTACATAACACTCACATAGAGCGCGAGAAACGCGCGTCGAGTGCAGTATAGTGTTTTAGGGTTAACTACGTCAGTGTTAAGAACACTATTAAGTATTGAATAAAATAAATCACTTCTTTGCACTCAAAACCATTTATTTTACAATAAAAATAGTAGGTACAATTTATAGTTTTGGATTTTCTGTTATTATACTATATATACTATATCGCTATATTCGAATGAATTCCAATTTTTGCAGTGTGTGCATCTACTAGAATTGTCGCCTAACTCTGAAAGAGTTTCACGCTGAAATATTTCTAGTGCTCTCGACTTTGGACATGTAGCTTCGCGGTAAGTATGTGCGTGCAATTAAGATGGCTGCCCATCGACCAAAAAGTCCTCGAGCGCGGCAAAAACACCAGCAACGCAATAAAATGTCAGCAATCCTTAATACATTTCAGTTTTAAGCATCTTTTAAGCGGAACCAAGGCTTTTTAACGTACATACCTCAAATGTTGCTGGTCTTCAAATATTTGCGCGGGTCGTTTGCCCATTGATTTTTGTTCTATAAAATTACGTCGAAGCATTTCGCCCGATCGCATTTACTGGAAGTGACTTACAAACAAGGCAGCCTTTTGTATTTTTTCACTGCGCGAGCACTGTTGGGCAATAAATAAAATAACCGCTCGCCCCTCGCCCCAGGACACTAAAATTGCATTGTATGTACGAAGAGGAAGATGGGTATAACTTCGATCTCAATTATCCTCGTTTTACTTGCAAAGGTGTTAGTTTTGACTAACAGATAGAAAAAGTTTTTACTAGAATATACAGTGTGTTCTATAAGGGACTTCCTCCTTAACTCATTTTTCTTCTTTACATCTTACAGCATATTTATGTACCTAGCTTCTATAGTATGGTTGTAGAAACGATTCAGTTCTTGCACCTGGGACAATTTTAGAGAATGTAAATATATTGTATTTTGTAGTCACAATTCTAGAAATGACGCAAAGACATTTAAGAATGTAATTCAAGGAGGAAATTAAAGAAAGCAACACATCTTATCAACCATTTCACTATCTTGTTATTCCGTAATTATTCCTGTCATAGAGACAGATGGAAGATTAATATGGAAGACCACTTAGATGTAGAATCAAATTCTAAGATCTAAACAAAACGCAATAGAATAGAAGGAAAATGTGCATGAACAGAATTATAAAAAAATAAAGTCCTGAATGTAAATATATCCTAATTTTATTTCCTTTACCATATATCAGGGGTGGCCAAGCGTCTTGATAGTCCGAGCCATTTTTACTAATATTTATACTATGCCGAGCCATACTATGAAACAAATTTAGTTAACTTACCAAAAATTTCAGATTACAAGTTATATCCGTAGCAAAAGTGATACAAATTGTTTCCTCCAGAGTACAATGTCCACTGTCCGTTGCAATGAAAGTTTACAAATTCAAAATCGGTTTGGAGTCGGACGATTACGCCACTGTTTATGTTCGTTCGCGCAGTTTTCGATGAGTCATATCATTCTTAACTTGGACGGAAATGAAATTTGTTACAACGTTGCACTTAGTCTTTCATATTTGTCGTCAGTAATTTCAAAGACATTTTGAAACACATACGGAACGAGAATAATTTTTTAATATATAATAAGTAGCACAAAAATGAAAAGGGAACTCGGGTACATATATCGAGAGCCACAAATAATGGTTCAAGAGCCGCATGTGGCTCGCGAGCCGCAGGTTGGCCACCCTTGCCATATATCATTGTCATGTCATTAACAAACGAGAAACAGTTATCTATATATTATCATGTTTTACACATAAAATGTCGTACAAAATAGGTATGGTCACAGTTAAAATAACTATACAGATGGACGGATACATTGTTATATTTGGCAGTACCAAAATGATGCCAAGTAAAATCGTTGGCATCGAAAAATATGAACAAAAGAAGCAGAATTGTTTCTCTATGGTCTTATGGAGTCAGCCAATCCAATGATGAAAACAACTACTCCACTGACTATGTGCCTCGACTGGCGTTGTATCACTCCGGCATTCCCATGGAAGTCGCCACATCTTTCATCGAGACTAAGCACCAGACACTGACCGGTTTCGCACCTGCTGTTTTTTGCTTCTGACCATCAAATCGTTAGTTTCAGTCTGCTGTTGAAAGTGTAAACGCGTTTTCGAAATGGTTTATTCTGTCACAGAAAGAGTAGAAACTGTTGCAATTTGGTATGGAAATCAGGATTGCAATAAAGGCTACAGCAAGAATTTTGAATCCTAATCATCCAGAAAAAATGTAAGCCATCAGTACGTTAAACAACTAATGGATCAGTTTGTTGCAATGAGTTCGCTTCTAAACAAGAAACGCGAAGTAAATTGCTCAGTTCGAAATGAAGCAGTGAAAATAGCAGTTTTGGGTCACTTGCAGATGGACCATAATCAGTCGATCAATGCGGAGTCTCAAGCTTCTGGCGTATCCAGTTCAAGTGTTCATCGAAATTTAAAAAAATACAAGTTTCATCCATTTAGGATGATGCTGGTTCAAGAGTTAAGTGAAAATTATTTTGATAGTCGTACCCAATTTTGCGAATATTTTAGAGAGCGACTTCCACTGAACCCAAATCTTTTCTACAATACGTGTTTTTCAGACGAATATACATTTATGTTGAATGGCCAAGTGAATAGACACAATTGTTGCTATTGGAATGATACTAATCACCATTTAATCAGGGAATTTCATACTCAGATTCCTCAAAAATTGATTGTTTGGGCCGGAATTTTGGGCAACCAAATAAAACTTGTTTTTGTTTTGCTTTAGCTTTTTTAATTTGAGACTGTTTTTTCTTGTGAACTGATCGACACATAAAAAAAGTAATGTGGTTGTATAGTAGATAAAAAGCTTATTATTGATGCGCATTTCTGTAGAAATTAGTCCGCGAATGTCGGTTTGTCAACTTTTCGTTTTTAGCGAATAACTCTGTCAAATCTCAAGCGACTCCCAAAAAAGATGCACCAGTGTATTCCCAATGGGTAGGGCTTTAAAATGTGTTAGAAGTAGCGCAGTTTTATTTGAAATTTTAAAGTTGGGGTTGCTAGGTGTTTGGAGGAAGAACATATCAAGTTGGCTTCACTGTCAAAAGTGCTCCCCCCAAGAACAGAAATCGAACGATCTCGAACGGGCTATCGAAGGGGGCTCAAGTTTTTGTTGAAAGACCCCGTATAATAAATGGTAATAATAAGTTGGTACAACAGTTTATTATATGACACAATTCTTCTTTCTATTCTTCGTATCGTTCTTTCGAAACCATCTTTAAAAAACGTGGCAGCACCTTGTAATCTCGATCCATATTTTGCCGGCTACCGAAGAGTGGACTGCCACGTCACGAGACGCGAAGCGGGACTTGTTTTTTCATTTTTCGGTAACTGTAAACGAACATGGTACAAGCAGCGATGCCTGTGCAATTTGCGGATCTCTGAATTTGCAGCAGCAGTAGCGCTTCAACGTAACCTGCAGGTTTTTTAATGAGCCGATGGACGATGGACGGCAGCTAGACGTTGTTCCTATGTCGTGACTTCCGGACCGACTCCCGGTCGCTACGGCAGTTAACTACCTTTTAAATTTAAATGATGACTTGTTCGAGCTGTTTACATTGTCTTTAAAACACGCAATTAAGATACACGGTGTTATTCAGAACTTATCCATAATAAAATTTGGGGATGTTCAACATACATATAGAAATGTGGTAGCGCAAAAAAAAATTTTTTGGCGGCTTCTGAAAACTATTTAAAAATTTTACATTGCACGTCGCTGGATACTGGTCCACTGTAATGGAGTGACCTTGGAACTGACAATGCCAACTGGCTAGCACGAAAAAAACTTCGAAAGTTCTGAGAGTATACCAACACCCGGCGCAAAAAAGATTAGCAGCGTTTTTACTTTAAAATAAACTGAAAGATAGATAGATGTGACCAAAGTGACGTGTCTTTGAAATGAATAAAATTTTGTTACACTAATTTTGAAGAATTGCGCTACTTGATTACTAGGTATTAGAAACATGAAATTTTTAAAAAATTTGCACATACCTTGTTGCAAAAGCTGTTCGAAATAATATTCCTCGACTTGTACACACTTTTGGGTACGCCTTATCCAATTTTGCCGCACTAAACCGAATGTTCCTCCTGGTTGCTGATCTTGTAAACGCAAATTATTAAGTAAATTGGGGATTTTCAACATTTTGCTGCAACAACCACTCACAAAACCTAACTCGTAATTGATAATCCACTGGTAACAGTCCATTAACTCAGCATTACTGTACACATGAGCCATTTTGAAAATTTTACAGTTTAACACTCCTACGATAAATAATACACCGGCACTGAGAAAGGACACAGTTAGAATGAAGACTGAATAGACAATAGAGATATTATCCCCACTCCAACTCTATTGTCTCGGTTTTAACCAGGCGTTCAAGGTACAAAAACGTGTTTACTTTTTTTTACCACATTCTTAGGAGTGTGGTATATTAAATACCACACTGGTCGTTGAAGTACAGTTGCCCATCTACGTAGTCCTTTATAATGGTATAACTTTAAACATTGTTTACGGGAAATCCTAAGACTTTTATTATAAATTTTTTTGGTGATATCGATTTCTTATTTAAGGATGCACATATCCTCAAAGTTTTAGAGATAAGTTCTGAATAACCCTGTATAGCTTTATCTGTACCCGCCGAACATTCGCCTTTTTCTATAGAGTGTTTGGGATAAGAGATGCCTCGAAAAAAGGGCCAGACTAGACAGATTTTTCTTCTCTGCTTTGTCTTTCAACTAATTATGAGTGTCAACGAAAATATGGAAAGGCCCAAAATTTGTGTCTTCCTTTACTTACATTTTCTAAATTACTGAGCTGCATTTGGATCAGGTTATTCATGACTTAAACTCTTTAAATTCAAGTGGTTGTTCACAAAGAGCTTTTTTGGTCTAAATTCAGTTATCTTGGTAATAGTGTATCAAATGTTGATATTTTAATTGACTGTATATTTAAAACGATATTATGACGGACATACTACATGAGAAAGGTTAGTATTTCAAATTTCACTAAGTAGGTTATGATCTAACTAGGAAATATGTTTGCGTTGGTTTTTGTTGCAGAGGATTCCAGATATATTATTGCCACATTTTGTATATAAAGGTTTTTTATCTCTATATTCCTCATGAACCTATCTATGTTTATTTAGATTCAATATGTCACTTCTGGAGAATTAACTGTAAGATAACATATGTATTTCTACTTTACTGCTTTCCACATCGTATCGCTTTCGAAAAAATCAATCTCTCAGTTCCCAGTTTGGCTATCTCGCACACTGCGACCATAATCAACAATAAAAAAGGCGATTACTGATTCCTATACAGCTCGTACGTCTATCAACAAGTGATTTATTGACCAATTAATTATTCCGAATTTTATAATCGATCGTAAAGACTTCATTGTGTGCAAGTATGGACACCAAGATGGAATTTATATGCTGCTGATATTGCGTGTGCGTTTTTAAGCGTTTATTTTATTTCCTTCGTATCTTCTCATAGATACTAGAATGCGTAATTCTTATGGCTGGTAGGTGCAACGGTACAATGTTTGTTAATTTGATGACAAATTACTATCTGGTGCAACTACTGATACCCGTATAGAAAAATATAAGTAGAATGGGATTTATAGGGATATCAAAATATAAAGATTTGCAACTGTCGATTGCTATCGATGTTTCAGAATTCCTGTTCCTCTTTTGTGAAATACAATATAACCGTTAATATACAGTACCGAAATTGTAACTCTAATCTGAGTTGCTATGGAAGTGACATTGAGGTGAAACTTATTTTAAACAAACATTAACTTGTTATCTGTCAAATTATACAACATTGTCGGTGAACAAGACGCTTATAACCGAAGAAAAAATTTGTATATGTGAAACATACAATCGTTCATACGAGTTTGGCAGAAGTAATGGATCCAGCTCTAAGTGGGTTGAATCTCAATTGGAGCAGAATTTTCAAAACCCTAAACCATCAAACGTTGTTGAAAAATTTAAAACTACTGGCAATGTTAATATACAACGAAAAGGCAAGTTAGGAAGAAGAAGTAGTGTTGGAGTATACGAAAATCATGGATGAGTAATGCTGCAAATCATACAGTCGCTGAAAAGAAACATACGAGGAACTGCCATAAAACTGAGTTAAAACGAAAGTTTGTCCTTTTAACGGTCAAGAATATTGGCGGTTTTTCTTTCAAAATTCATGTGTCATAAACTGAACCATAATGATAAAACACGACTTTTAGTTTACTGTGTTCGACTGCTGGCTAACATTTGTGAATATGACGAGTCCTTGAATAATGTCTGGTTTTCAGATGAATTCCATATTATGTCACTTTCTGGCCACATTAATAGGCAGTCTTTTATATTCACTCCCCTTTAGAGGTTTACTCTTACTAGGTCCTAAACCTTAGAGGTTTATTCCTCCTGAGGAATTGATTGAAACACCTCTTCATCAAAATGAGTGTGTGGTGTACAGTTTCTGAAAATGGGATTATCAGTCCCTATTTTTTTACTGATAATGCAGGCCGTACTGCCACCGTCAGCAGTGAAAGATATCAGCAGCAAGTTCTGATACCTCTTGTATAGGACCTGAGTCGCTTCTGTAGAGAAAAAATCTGTTATTGCGTAGGCAGTGGTTTCAGCAAGACGGTGCGACTAGTCACACCGCTGCTGGTCAATCGTTGAGAATGATTATGGATAATTTTGTGGAAAGTCATTTCCCGAAAATCATACTTTAATTATCCTTCATATAGCTCGGACTTTACTCATTACACCCACTACAATTCTGGAATTGAGAATGACAATTATTCGCTTCTTCCGAACTTTGCAGCACCCTACAATTGGAAACATGGTACGAAACCTCTAAGACCGTTTTGAGTTATGCGTCCAACAGAATGTTGGGCAAATAGAGCATATTATTCGCTTTTATAATAGACCTTGTCTTTGGCGTTTTTGTTAAATTAGTTAATGCTTATAGGTAAGCAATATATTTTTTATTTCAGTACTTACTGTATATATCTGGTCGTACTGTATAAATAAAGGAAAGGATTCTGAATGGTGCAGATCTGGATCAAAACTCAATGCAGTCACATACTACAAATCTAATTCATCGTCCTTCTCTAGTTGATTAATGAATAACCCTATCCATTACATATTTACGTATAATTAATTATGCCTACCGGCAAAAATAAAGGAAAGAAGAAGGCGTGCAACTGGTCTAACGCATAAAAAATCGGCAAAGGAAGCGCATCGCATTAAATTGACATGATAATCTCTTTGTTGCGGAAAGAACAATGCGAAACAAGGAATAATCTGCAGCTTACAGTATGTAAGCCGTTTCGCTCGTTACTTTTGCATATATTTAGCCATCTGTCGATGGCTCTGGGCGGACAAGATTTCCTTTTGTGATTATCGACGAGGAAGAAGGCGAAGAACTCAAATGCAAACATTCAAATGGAGCCATTGGCGTACGCCATGTTGCAAATACAGTACACAAACAATACAAGAGGGAAAGGCAGACATGGCAGCTTCAAAATACCATGCATAATTTCTTAATTTGTTCATGATCAAATATCAATTTGATACCTCATTCTAATCATAAGGATTAGCCTGGAAGTCTGAAATTTGTGCGAAAGAGGGGCGACACTATTTCTTCAGTAGGTCGCATTTACTCCTCGAGAATAACTTACCTGGTAACAGAGCTGGGCAAATACTCTGAAAAAAATATTTAAATATTAAATAATAAATACTTTAGAAATACTAAAAGTATTTAAATATTAAATAATAAATACTTTAGAAATACTAAAAGTATTTAAATATTAAATATTTTTAAAAAGGGAAATGTACATCTACATCTACATCCAATGATTAATTTTGTTTGGTTAACGTAAACACATAAATATTATTGAGCGAGCTTAAAAAAATGACGTAAGCTTCCACAACAAAAATCATCAAGCTATTGAATCGTACACCTAGTTTTCAAACTGTCTTGTTGTCATGATCCGATGTGTATCTAGTGCTCAGAATCATGATTGATAATGACTGCTGTGGGATCAAATTTATTGTCCCGGGTTGGTAGCTTATATGATGATCTAAAGCCTTGATTTTTAGATCCAGAAGGAGTCGCTTCTGGTCTCACGCAGACCTTAAAATATTAAATGGTTGTCTCAAATATGTATAAGGTGTACTGAGACTGGGAGATATGGGTTGGCAACCAATTTCGCGTGTGTGCTAGGACGGAATATACCTACTGGATGTTAATATGAAGATTCACTTATGTGTATTTGACTGTTCAGTCCTGTTGGACTGAATATCCACACTTTAGACTTACTAATGTTATTAAGGGCTGAATTTTGGTAATTATTAATAAAATCGATAAACTTTCTAAAATATATTAATAAATAATCTAATCACAACCGTACAGTTTCACGTCTGGTATAGGTACAAGTTAAAAATTGATATAATGTTACATTTCTTAGAACCCCCAATATAGGTCGTACCTAAACTCAAAATAAAGCTATCACTGAGCTTGTATTGTCTACGATGTTTAATTGGCAAAGAAACGATAACCATCCCAAAATATAAATATTCATAACAGTAATAATGATATTACTACTTACGTACTGCAGATAATTTTTGTTGAAACATCCATATAATAGATTCTGTTTTTGTGTTACTATGTTTAATGTTCATTCTTTAATATGTCACTTCACTTCATTGAATTATTTTTCTAGTCTTACTGTAATTTCGTAATCTGATCATTGGTTACAATCTTTGGTTGCTTCTTCTTGCTTACTACCAAGAATGCAATTTGGATAGTGCTTTATATCAGTAAATTAGTCGTAAATAAGTAACAGATGAAATATAGGGCCCAGAACTCAACCCTGTGGAAGTCCTGGTCTTATTTCTTTGGAGATGGGGAATGAATTTCCTTATTTACTCTAGATAGTGTAGATAATTTACCATATCATGGTTGCGGCGTAGCAGTATTAAAAGTCCTTTAAGTATTTTATAAGAACTGACCTCAGGACCTTGTGATCAATCGATGTTTGTGTTGAAATGTGGATGTCTGGACTGTGTGGATTTGATCAAACAACGTTCCTACGCCAATGACCCACTTTACTATAGTAACACACGGTATACTGCGAATGCACCTCTTCCAGCAGCACCTGCCGTTGAGCCCGTGCTTCTCGATTTTATTGCAGGCCGATATATTATCGATCAATTAATTAGTAACAGAGGAAATTGCTCGGCATACAGACGCAGTTCTTATTCCCCATTCCCCATTAATTGTGAGCCGGATACACGTCAAATTACAAATTGCGATTTTTATAGGGATTGTAATTAACTTATTAACGTGTTTGCTCGGTTGCTTATAGGTTATAATTTCATAAGGAGGTTATTGGGTTAATACGATACACCACTACTTTTTTTCTGTTTTACGCATGTGTCTACGGAGTTACGTTCTCTTTCAGTCTGGTCCAAAATTCTGTGACGTTTCAAAAATGAAAAAATTCCCTATGGAAATAGTGTCAAACAATTGCATATTATACCGAGTGACTTAAAGTGGATGGTCCATTAGACGTATCTCGAGAATGAATATATGCATTTTTCTGAAATTTTCGCTGAGGACGTAACCTCGAAAGTTCTATAAAAGCAAAATATTTTCAAGAGTGTGGCACTTCCGGCTATACCGGAAGTCGATATCAACTTGTTTATTTTAAATGGAACACCCTATAGGTTATTTCATTTCTGGATTCTACGTGAAATTCTAAACACATTTCATGTAGGATGTCCTATACCTATCTTCAACTGTTTTTGAAATATTGGCAGGGGAATATTTACATTTTGCAACTTTGACACCCTGCAAAATGTAAACGGTTTGAGATCAAGCAAAACGGTTTGCACATTCATATCTTAACTTTTCATAAGCTATTCGATGATGTCTTAGAATATTGTCCGTAAGTTTCAAGCGCTTAACATAATGTATCAACACGGCGATGGGTCACCACAGTATTTTAGGAAAGTCAGGAATTTCCTTGATAACTTTTATCCTAATAGGTGAATTGGAGTCCCTCTTGAGTACCTCGTCAAGTACCTCTTAAGTGGCCTGCTCGTTCACTGCATTTTAGTCCATTACATTTTATTCCTACTTTTTATTCATTTATAACCTTACTCACAGAAACGCTTATAACATGAGAACAACTGGATGGATTTCGACTGACTCGCATTACTTTAGACTGACTCGCCCATTTCTAGAACCAGAAATACGCAAACAATTTACCTCGGTCACAAGATTATGGTACACCAGATGGATTAAGGGTGTGATGAATAAAAATATATATATTTCTTAATAACCAGACAAAAATCGAACGTTTTTACATGCTACTAAATTTTGTCGAACAACATTCATTTGTGCAATCTGTTTTATTTGATAATTTTAATGTTTTGGTTGACTACAGTGCACTATTTTTAGTATCTTGTGGTTCCTTTATACTTGTTTAAAGCAGCTTTGAAAGTTTCGCTGATATAAAATTAATCTATCTCATCCAAGAAATTCCTGCCATAGTAACAGTTAGTTTATATTATAATCCGTCAAATAAACCTAATATCTGATATGTATCTCTACATTAGCATAGCCCTGAGTGTCTGAGAGGTTATAGGAATATCATGTGGTGTGGAGCGACCCTTAGTTTTACGTACCAACAGCTTGTTGCATTAGGTCAAGATGCTTTCACAGTTACTTATGTGTTTCTGCTAGATATGTTGTTAACCATAGTTGGTGTTTACAGGACTTCGTAGCTCCTCTAGTAAACGAGATAGAGGGCATGTATATAGGAACTTTACCTACCCGCCTATGAAGGTGGTTGGCGGTTTAAAAGCGGGACATCCTGTATAATGAAAAAACACAGTTTTATTTAAATCAACATGTATTTTTAAAATTCGTACATACACAATTTTAAAAAATTTACAATGTCATCCTAACTAAATACAGATTCATCAATAGTCAACATTTTGTCATTACTAATAACAATGGAAAAGGCACCCAATACAATCTTAGCAGTATATTTACAAAAATGACTTAACAACTAAAAAACAAAAGTACTATAATACACGATAATCTTTGGTTTTGAGAGCTGTATGAAGTTTTACTAAAAATTTTCGAGCAGCTTAAAAATTTGTTAGTAAAACTGGAGCAAAGTGCAGTTATAGAACAGAAGTGCATTTTTACATTACTTTTTATAGAATACAGAATTTTAGACATGATAATGAGCTGGGTTAGTACCAAAAATAAAATTATACGCGACAAGAATGAAGAACTTCCTCTAGCAATGTTACATACTTGAATTTTGAAAAAAAAAGCTTTCCTCGGTACTCTGTAGAACAATTTTATCCATTTCTTTTTAAATAGTTTATGTATGTACAGTGGCTTCACGCGAACATTCCGATCCCACCACTTTTTCTTTTTTCATTTTTTGAGATAGAAAAAATATTAAGTACAAAACTTGTAGGGTTTTTTATGGACTTTATTTCCTATTAAAAAATATACAGGACGTTCCATAAATGAAGGACAATAGAGACATACATTTTTAAATGTATCACCTCGTATATTTAGTGAATTTAGTGAACCTTGAAACTACTTTTTCTGACTTCAACGATGTAAGTTCGTTATAATAAAAATAAAAAAATATTTTGTGTCGGAATGTTCGCCTGAAGGCACTGTACAAGATGGTCCACATAAGAGGAAGCTTTTAATAAAATCAGATTAGGATTCTATTATTTTTTAAAATGCACATTTAATGTCTAAAATATTGGCTAAACTATTATTTCATCAAGGCAGCTCAAAAATGTCTAATTTTACACATGAAAATCCAAATTTCCAAATAAATTTCGAACTTGCACTTTTTCAAGGTTGGTAACACAACAGTATTTCACAAACAGATTAAACTTAGACTAGACTGGTTCGAAGTCCCATTATATTTACAATAAAGCTACTAAAACAATAATTATAGCTTGGTTTCTTAAAACTACATAAACTGACCTCCACGAAATTTCATTCATAATATATTTACAAAAATAGTTTTTACTTCTAATCGTTGTTAGAAATTTTATCACTATAGTTTCGAGAGTGCCACAGGATAATGAGATTGAACAGGAATATCCACAAAACGTGTCAGTAATTTTTTGCTTTTGTTTATGATTTACACCAGTATAAAAAAATATCAATTTATTATTTTCAAATATAAAAATTTTGGTTTTGAATTTTGAGGTTTAACGTCAAGCACTTCAGGATTAGAGCTAAACCTTACTCTTTTAGAGTACGGTTAGTGTTTCCAGTGATTTATAGCATTATATCAAGATTGGCTGTAATATTGAACGCGATTATACAGCATGTGTGTAAAAAATAGGAAATATCGGCATTTTCCATATACTAAGTGATCTGTTCCAGCGTTTTATTTTAATCTTAACTAGAAAAAAAATATGAACTTTGCCATTTCGTGACACACTGTATACTAATATGTACAGGGTAAGCAAAACTCGATAACGTGATATCTTATCAATTTGCTAGCTATCTAGCAAAGCTAGCTAATTTGTTCTTATTAAATATTCAAAAATATAGGTATGTTTCCGGAAAAAAATCAGTGACGTCGTTACTTCAGTTTCCAAATTTGGAAAAATATGCAAACTCGGCTTAAAACGGACCTTACTCATTTAAGAACCTCTTTTCAGATTTCTTCCTTTTCTTATAATAGAACTGAGACGTCGAGTTTCCCTCACCCTGTACATACACTAACTTTGGATATTGGCCGTTCAAGCTCAAAATGTAGGTCTCGAAAATACCCTAGCAGTATATAGACTACTAAGCGTATATCTTTACTTTGGTCGTTTTTGGACGGATTAGGTTAAATATGGCGTTGATATGGCCATAATTTTTCGACATGGCACCAAAAGGACACGGGTAATATTCACTTGCATGGCACGACAAGTTATTATGGCAATTCCAAATGGCAAATGATATAGTAAGTACAATATTTAAGAGGGGATATGCTGAATATACTGGGGAATGTCGAGAGTATAACTGTTTTAAAAGAACAGAAAAGTTCAAAGAATTATTATAGCTTTTTATAGTGTTTGGCCAAAATTATAGAGGGTGACTCAGAAGTATTATCAGAGCGCTATTACCTACTATTAACCCTAATAAAATAATCTTTACCCGATAAAATGATTGTAAACATTTTATTGGCTGTTCTCTATGGACAGTGACCTTGTGGGGCACTATACAGTGAGTCCTAGAAGTAATGTCTAAATTCATTTAAAATTCAGCGGTGTTTTTTTTGGAAAATGCTCGGACCCGTGGATTTTTCTTTTTTAATCCGTTTTTTTATGCAAAATTAATGTATACAGGGTAAACCTTAACTTCTATGACATTACAGAAACTGAGATGAAGTTAGTTAAGAAATTTCACCTTTTATATCCTCGACACCCCCTACATTAGACATTTCGGTACATAAACCTGTCACATTTGTTCGGAACGTACTACGGTAACTGATCAACCCGCTGCTCTAGCTGCTGCTGCTGACCTCGTGCTTTACTTCGTCCATACCAACGTCCGTCGGTCTGTACACACTATTGATGAGAGACTCCGGCACGGTGGGGTGCTGCGACTCCCGGTGTCTTCTCAGGTCGACCTTTCTTTGGAAAGCCTTTTCACAGAGCCCGCAGGAGAAGGGTTTGTACCCCGTATGTTTGCGCATGTGCGTGATGAGGTTGGAGGATTGGCTGAACGCTTTGGAGCACACCACGCACTTGTGGGGTTTCTCACCTGAAACAGAGAAGATTATTAGGGATTTTTGGGGTTTCCCAGAGGGGAGTTTCGGTTATTGGACCCGCGATATCACCGTGGGTGTATTTCTTAAGCGAAAATTGATATGTGGAAGTGGGGTTATAAACCCCACTCCCTTGATGTCCTGATTGGTCGCCGTATGCCGTATATTTTTTACAGCGAAATATTTTGTAGTTCTATCATAATTGGCGATTCCAAAAATGAATGCGCCCTTTGCATGAAAATATTTGAACCTACTTAAAAGGTAATCTTTGGAGGTTTATTGCTGATATAATGATAAATAACACGTATTTGGGTTTGTTTAACTTAATAAGTTAGTGGTGCTTGTGATTTTTTGGGATTACAAAGTTAAAAACGACGTGGTTAGTATTTGCACATCTTTATTTTTACATTTTAAAATGGCATTCCAAAGAAATCAGCACAACACAAACTGCCGTGTTTATAGGTGTCATTCCATAAAATGTGTCAATAGAAGTGTTTAAGATTGAAGATAGGTAGAAGTTTGGCCCAAGTATAAGAATCTGCTTCTCATTCATTTCTCCAAAAGGCATGTAACAATTTAATAACAGAGAATATGTTTATTTACACAACATAACCATTTTGTTGCTGTTTGTCTATACTTTTCTATCATTAGTCTTATAAAAGCAGAATATATTTTAATTTAAACATTATTTAACAAAAAACAAGCACTAATATGGTATCACCATACAGTTTATCACACTTATTTTAGTTCAAAATGTAAGTAAACAAAAATTAGGGTACCTGTTTCAACCCAAAAAAATCATATAATTGGCAATGAAGCACTTATGGGACGTTTGACTACTTTTATCACTCTTTATCCTTTACTTCACCCTAACTAACACATGTAGTAACTATATTTATGGCAGCTGAATGCTAAATTGCCAGATGATGTGATATGAAACGCAAAATTTTTACGCGTCTTCATCCATATTTGTTTACAATTTGCAGCACCCTCATCGGTAATTTGAATCGCCAATAGAACATAAATGCAGCGCTGAGAGGGACATCTAGATATTGATTTTTTGACTTAACCAAAAATAAAATTCTAACACTAAAGATGAAGATAATTGTTATTAAAAAACAGTAAAAATACAAGTTTTGAATTGTTATATTATTAGACAAATTTAAAATAATGTTGGTTTTGTTAAATGTGGTTTTGACAACGGAAATATCGAAATTTCCAGTACGTCAATAGAAAAAGTATTGTTCTAAGTTTTATGACAATATTTTTAGTATGACAATTACATATTTGTGTTAAGTAAAACTAGGTTTGAATAAAGAACACTTGATTTTTCCTTTTGGCAATGATACAAATAAATAATTACACTAGGACAGAGTATGATTCCAAAAGCTGTAGGCCAATGTGAACCTCTATCGCCAGATATCACTGAAAATAGTAGCCTTAACGTTGTTGTATGTAAAGTAAAAACTAAAATTCATACAACAAAAAGCTAAATAAAGCGAGATTATCGATGTTTTCTCTAACGCCGTGTATAAAAACCGGTAATTTGTCCCCGTGACATAATGAGAGGTCTCAGGAGGAAGGGAACGACATTATGCCTTCCATTGTTTTTGCCTTAATGAATTAGAGATCGTTTAAAATAATAACCGGCAACGAGTTTATAAATAATGCATAACTGGGACGCGGAATACAAGGCAATTTCTAAATTACCCATTTGACAAGTGATGGTTCGGTTCTGATATAACGTTGATACATCGTTCTACACTGTTTTTCACTAAAACGTATGAGCGCGCCCTCTAGGGGGCAGATTATCTGATGTTTCGAACATCATTTCCAATTAGATGTTTGTGGAAAGAGTTATTTCACAGCTGTAGTTAGGTGTTTTACAAATCTATGTAATTAGGGACAAAGGGAACACTTAGCATTATTGAAGTTTGTACAGGGTGTATGTAACCAGGGGGTAGCAGTGAAAATATGACGATCGAGACAGTCTTACCTATATCTAAACAAAAATGAAGGGCCTCTATCCCCTTCATTTTTGTTTAGATATAGGTATTAAAGTTTCTGAAAAATAATTTTAAATTACCTAAAAGATATGATGGCGTCGCGTTGGTGAATTTAAAAGAAATTGGGTTTATGAATACAGATTAATACGTGATATATTTTGGTAATTTTTTTAGAAAAGGGGTCCCAAAAGCGCAGATTGGACGCTACTGGTAATTCCCACCGAGCTCAAATTTTTTGTGGGAGTAGATTCATAGTAGCATCTAATAAATAAAATGTGAAAACAATTGGTTTATTACTGTCAGAGATATAAATAAAAAACATTTTTTTTTCAACCTTAACACCCTGTATCTCGGAAACGGTACAGATTTGGATATAAGTATATATAAAGTCCTATTATTTTTACTGGTTCTACATATTACCGAATTTTGACAGCATAAAACTGGGACGCCCTGTATAGATAGTGTAGGTACTAAACGTTGCATGCCTCTGGAGTTTATATTTTATACAGGGGTAAAATGTTCCAACTAACAGACGCAAGTAGCATCGTGCTTTAGATTTTTATTAGTTTCCGAGATCTAACCAAATTTTTTTAATACCATTTAAATACCCTATACGCGATTCTTGCTAAGTAATACGCTACCTACTGGCGGCACGCACAACTAACGCTTGGGTTTTTGGTTCAGTTTTACGTATGTCTGTCTATTGTGAATTTTGAAATATCCGTTGTTATATTAGTTAATTGCTTTGATTAGATATGAATCATTATTGTTGTGAGCGTCATTGTTCCTCTTGGACAAGGAAAAACCCCGAGATCAGTTTCATACTTTTCCAAAAGCGGGAAAATCTGGAGCTATCGTGGAAACTATAAGTTGGGCATTAAAGAGTTACAGGAGACAAGTATGGATAAAGAAGCTAAAGAACGCAAAGTAGAGTGTGTGCTCTTTTACTTTTCTCTAAGAATGACTATTTCCATAAAGGCACAGCTTACCATTGGTAGGCTGTGATAAAGGTATGTATGCCGTATGTCCAATAAAGAATTTGACATATTTTGAGGTTAAGTTTCATTTTCAGATTGAACGCTCGAAAAATATTGAAATACATTTTAATTTTATATCACTACTTACCCCTTTCAAAATAGTTTTACAAGCTTTTTACCTGGTTTAAAGTTCTCGACAACAAATCTTTGATGAATACAATTTCAAACGTCAGTGGCCCAAGATTAGTATAGGTTACTGCCGTTTTGGCGCTACGATCTTAAAATGAATCGCGTATATGTTTGAAATGGTGGATATTCGGAGAAAAGTTTTTTGTTAGAAAAGGTAATTATTTTCACTTTGTTTCCCCAATTCTCCTCAATAAAATTCCAATCGCCCTTCATAATGTTATCAAAATGTTTATATTTTATACGAAAATGAAAATACATATGTAATAGTAATAATATTATTCACAATCTGTGGCCGAGGTCATTGCGAAAAAACCCTGGCTTATCCATTATATCGACCAAGAACGGCAGACTATGTGGGTCTTACCTTCAAATCGGATGAAACTCTTGATTGCTGGCTAGGCTAACTCGATCATCATTGATTTCATTGCTCCGTTTAAGGCTAGAAATTTGTAAATAATTTATGGCTGCCTGATAAGGCCAAAGAAAAATTCCAAATCCATATACACAGAAGTTGATATTGGAAGCAAGTCGCCGTGGGATATCTGTAGCTACCTTTTGAATTTTTCATCAAATTCAGCGGCAACGAAGAAGAAATGTAACCTGATTTAGATTAGACAGTTAAGAGTTCAATTTGATGCTTGAAATGGCTTATTATAAATTGATATTTGTCTAGTAGGCATCCCTGTATCTCGAAAGAATATCAATAACCTTCAAGCACATGCGTAGTCGTCATTTTATTGGGAATTTTGATGTATCTACACGCTAAAATAATTATTTCGGGTCGGTGAGTATCGGAAATATATAAAAACGAAGGAATTTGATGAAGAAATATGACCAAAAAGGTATATAAGATGCTTTGAATTTCGCCTACAATCTTAAAAGGTTATTCTAAGAGGTACTTTCAGTTTAGAGATAAAGCTACTTAAATTTTTTGAATAGGTATTCATGGGATATTCATAATCTGAACCTTAGACTCCTGTGATACATTAGCAATGATTTAAATCTAGCCAGTAACTTTTCACATCTGATGTGCCTTAGGAGTCTAATCTGGGCCCGCTTCTACATTCTGTTTTTACTAACGATAGTTTGCTTAATTACCCTAAAGTAATCTACGCGGATGTTTGGTTCCTTCGTTTCCCAATGTTTTTTCAATTACTATTAAATTAATAAATCCTCTAATGATTTACTATTTTCTATTGAACTTGTTGTTTTACATTACATTGAAAAACGATTGAAACTGACTGAAATTGTTATATGCACGTGTCCGCTCTAAGCTAAACTACACTGTTTACTTGAGTGGAACTCTGTGGACAATGTTTATTGGCACAAGTCAGATGAGTCCTCTTCAAAAAATTAGTTATGTTTCGTATAGATAACCGAAACAGATAGAACTGAAAGAAACTGATTGTTCTTCATATACTTCTTATTCCATCCACCGTGAATCACCCTGTATATCTATACCATATATAAGGCATATATGTATTATAAATTAATATGTAACTGAAGTTCCCCTCCCCCAGTATTGGAAATACTGTGTTTTTAAATAAGTAGATTGATTTGGCTACTTTCTATTTATATGAAACACTTGAAAGTAATTTATGTTCCACCCTAATGAAGATGAATCATAATTGTTCATAATAAATATGGCACCAATTTATTAATTTAATGCGTTTAATATTTAGAGTGACCAAGTCAGCCGAGTGAAACTGAAGGTTAGATCAATAGGGCCCCAGCAAAGAAATAAATGGAATTAAATAGACATTGAGAGGCCAACCAAGCAAAACGGCACATGTTTGTTTTAGATATTCATTTAGATAGAAAACATAAAGCAATCATAAAATTTGTTCGCTTGTCTCGTTATTTATTTATTGAATAATTCAGGAAAATAGCGCGGGCTTGGTTTCTTGCTGAACATGTTCGTCACATTCTCTTCACAACATTTTGACAGAATTTTTCTTAAAGATATTCACATATTTTAATTTTACCTTTGTAATAAAGCTTTTAATTTACCGTTTTGTTTTAGGTATCGATTATAATTTATATCTGAGTTACATTAAAACCATTTCCTATTTCATATTTTCTATGTAAAAGGACTATGATATATAGAATCTTCAAGTTATATAAAATTTGTGTACCAAACATCTCCAAACAACTAGTTCTCTCGTTTATATTCAGTTCCGGAAAAATGCAACTCGAAAAAGTAGGTCAATCCGTTTAATTCTACTCAAATATGAACGGTGTATTTTTTAAATAGCTTTGGGCTGAACCAGAGCTCCCATTAAATGATATTAGGAATTAAATTGGAGAGAACTCGAAATAACGATATGTCTTTAAAGGAAATTTGTTAAGTTGGATCTCTGGTCCAACCGGAACTGATTTAAATTACAGCATTTTCGAGGTATCTTGAATTTAATCATGGATAACAAAGATGAACAGTCTAACTTACTGTTTATACGAGTATAAGAAAGCGCTTTACACTTGCTGATATTCAAATGGAGATTATTAGTGTTTCAAACAACTGTTCAAAAACGTGTATGCTCTCGCAATCTTCAGTGGTATTTATATTAGCAAAAATTTGATGGTCATCGGAAAATAAGAGAGATTAACAACGCAGAGAGTTAGCAATATCATTAATGAAGAGTAAAAAGAGCAGTGGGCCAAGAGTTGACCCTCGTGGAACACCAGATGTTACTATGAAAGATTTAGACGCGTTCCCATTATATGGGACACACTGAATTCTGTTAGTGAGATACGCTTTGTGAAAAAATTGAGTTATACACTTAAATATATAAACAGAAACTTTAGAACAACGAAAACAACACTTATAATTTGAAAAAATCAATAAATGTTAGATATTTTTTGTTTGGTTTTATTTTATCTAAACAATTGTGATTGTTATGATATTAAAACCGAATTTTTTCAAAACAAAACCGTAAAATACGTCTCCCTTTTGCAACCGAAGTCACGACTCCATTGGTAACTACATCAAAGGTGCCACCTACGAGGTTCATTATTTATTCTTGTGCCGTGTATCTCGATCCTTCGAGAACACGAAAAGGCATCTTAGTTTAGCAAAAATTGAATGGATAATATGGGTTGAAACAGAACAAAACTCAAAAAACTCGTGTGGGAATATGTACGCAGGTCAGCAATTAGTCACAGGCTACCGCCAGCATGTGCGTTAATTATAAACCTTCCATATCCCTACCTCACGGAAAACATTCCAAATAAAACAATACGTGTGTGTAAGTGAATCTGCCTCGTTAGAGGAAACCCCACGATCGCCCGTTGCCATGGCGCAACGATGTCATCAGTGGTGCTTCAGCGGTGTAACGATAATGATAATGTCATAATGAAAATGCACACGAACGATGCGAGAACGGAAGTTCAGTAAGCGGCTGACGGTGGGGTGTAACTCTGATTCCTCCTGGCTTCCTGTACAACACGCGACTCTCACACTATGCGCACACGACAACCAGGTTATAGTTTCACTTAGCAATTCGCTGATGTGAAACGAATCCGGACATTTTTCGCATCAAACATCAGCTGATCATGACGCGGAGAACAGCTGTAATGCCTGCTTCAAACTTCTCTTTGAACTGAATCAACTCCATTCATTCGTTAAAAATGAGTGTTGGTAATACAGATTTCAACCTCTGAAACTAGTGATTACAAGCAGATGATATGTACTTCTATTTGAAAGATCGAAATCGAGACCTCTAAGATTTTAAATACCATTCATTGAAATGACTCTCCTACTTATTTTAAAGTTTAAATTTTACAAATGAAAATAACTGTAATCCCATCTGATCTTTTATCCAGTTTTGATTTCCTGATTAAATTTAGCATTAGATCTTTTGAAGGAGAAATCGTAAGTGGACTACCTTGCAGGAAAGTCTTGCAAAACTTTGAGACGAGGAATGTGTCAATCATAATGATATTTTGGTGATATAATTCACTTGTATCTTTTCCTTACTTCCTTATAGTTGAAGATATATCCATCGGATACTACGAGTATACCTTTTCATCTTGCATCCTGCAGGATAGGCTTAGGGAAGCCTTGGAAAAGTCTGGGAAAAGGGGAGTCCAACCTAAAGGAGTCTGGGAGTTCTGGAGTCGTTACGTATCAATTATTTTGATATATTACTCATTAGTTAATAATTTCTTGCTTCTTACGATTAGATGATAAACCTATCTACTACCATACCAGTTTAGTCAGATGGGAATGAGATGGGACATATTTAAAACACAAATTGATACAGAAATCGATCTTTCAGTTTTAATATCAGTCTTTGTACATTTAGAGTGGCTCTCTCAAACATTTACAAAGTACGAAAGAAGAAATAGTCGCACTTTAGATTAGAAATTATTGATATTTTCTTCACCCCTGTTTACTTTGTTATGTACCACTATGTCATGATGACAAAATAACCATATGTATTTGTTGATTTTCAAATAACATTTTCTAAGCTATCTACTATACTTAAAACAATTCCACTTCTGACATCCTGACACTTAAGTATCAGTATATAATTTATCAAATCCTTATATCTGTATATACTTCATTAAAAAATTCACAGGTTTGAGAATTCTTGCAACCATCGGAGGAATTGGAAATGATAACACCATACATGAAACAATTATAAGCGCGCCAATCGTTGTATCAAATGAGACCTACTCCATTAAGCGAGTACGGTATTATAACTGAACACTCCCCACTACTCTTCACGCCGCTCGCTGGTCGAGCGCTGCGCTATCTATATTAGTGGAGTAAAATCGCCGGTCTACTAGCTTCTTTCTAGGGGTAGACATCTATATAGGCACCATGTATATACTCAGAAGCACATGTTTTCGAATTGTGGAGATAACGCACTCTAAGGCCATTTTAAAAAATTGCCTTACTAAAACTTGTAGATCACACCAGATATACCCCAAAACATGATTTACAAGGTGATATAGGCTTCATCTGCTCCACTATATGTTTTGCGTCATCGATCGCGACACCGCTGCCTGGCCTTGAACGAAAACTCGTAGCTTGGTCTCCGTAAAATATGCGGACCAAGGACCCCATATGGTCCCCATAAAATATGGGGACCATTGTCAAAATATTGACAAACATAAACATCTCCAATGTTAAAAATAATGAGTGCATTTGATACCGATAAAGACACCAACGTTTAAGGTATACAAAAAAGGGAGAAGTGATGTTTACTGGTTTCATGTGCGACTTTTTGATTGACTATACAAATCTACCAAAATAATGAAAAGTTCTATAAAAAAATACGCTCGGCTTTAATTTGAAAGACACAGAACCGACGAATAATTTAAAAATGCAAATTTCCAATAACTGTGACACAAAATTGACAACTGTAAACTGTGATTTATCACCTCACTGTGGGCCAAAGTTTAATGGCGTTGATTGCAGACCGCATAATCTATCAATGCAAATCCAACCAATATAAATATAAATAATCTTATCCAACAGAATATATGGGCATTGTATATTTGTTTATTATAAAAATATTAACATTTTCCCGGACACAATGCACGAGTCTTCTTTCTTGCAGCGACAGCGGCATATTAATCAAACCATTAGGGCTCAGATAAAGGTTGCAAGTGATTGATAGCGCGCATAAAGTGAATCATAAATCTGGCGGTGCATCGGCCGGTCATATTCACAATTAATAATTTATTTAAAGAGGGTGCAGCCTTGCTACGAGACCGCCAATAGCCCATCGCGTGTCGAGGACATGTGCGGCGTGGATTTGGGGTGCTTGCCGGTGGAAAAAAGAGTTTGGGGAGCATTTAATGCAGTGCGGTTCCAAATGGAAACACAGGGGTGCTGTAAATAGAAACACCTTCCCTGCCAACAAACTGAGCCACTCATTAAATCACTCGAGGAAGCGCCTCCTTCAGAGTATCTCAGATTGCTTAGGAAACACTCGTTCTACATCTTGTATAAGTCTTAGTTACGTCTTTATAAGGTAGATTTGCTGTTGGTTATTTAATTTTTTCTACATTGAATTTGATCACGATTATATAAGTTTGTTCTTCTCCTGACACCCTCTGGTGCTAAAACTTCACTTAAAACGTATTTAAAATGATAATTTAATTAGTATTTATTCATATTTTTAACGTTTTCACAACGCAGTTTGTGTACTTCTCCAAGGTACTTTCAATGGGCCTTTTCCACTAAATTGAATTTTGCTATTTTATTAATATCAAACGTTATACTGGTACCTACATAAGTAAAGGTAGAAGCAACCCAATTTATTAAAGAATTGTAATTAAGCGAAGTTATCAAAGTACAAAGTGACAGGTCTTCATAAATCATTTCAAACTGCGCGGTTCGGTGACTTCACACTCCAGTAGCCAATAAAATGTAGACAAGTTAAAGAACGGCTCCACGTTGCCACATATAAATTAATTTTTTCTTGGCAACGATTAAATTTACATTCTGGTAATATTGAAATGAAATTATGTATTTTTAGGTGAAATATTCTCCATAAATTATTACTAAACCAAGTCAACATGATTATTTTACAATTTATCCCTTGAGCAAAATAATTTTTAGGTATTTTTCGCTAAAGGTGACAACACTGCACAATCTATGCTACAATCAACTAAATGATGATTTGATAACTTAGGTTATAAAAACTAACCTTCTTGTCTTAACATTCCGCACTTCAGCACTTAAGAAAGTTCATATTTGTGACGTAGAAATCGCTAATTATTTCACTGTCAACTCTTAGAAGGTTGTCTGAATCAGCCTTAAGATATCCCTCTTCAATTTTATTCATTTTAAATCAAATTAATCAAAACACAAAACGAAAGTTAGGTTAAGCACACTTTATTTGACAGATCACAAAATGCAGGGCAGCCAACAGACAACAACCAACTGGAGTATGACGTCTATGGCGCGTTATTTGAAATATATATGGTAATTTTTTTTCAAAATATATTTGGCGAAGAAAAAAATTTAAAAAAATACTTTTTGGGCATAACTAAGTATATAATATTTTATAATAAGCGAATAAAAAAAAAAGACGTGGAAAAGGCCTATTAAATCAGTTTAAGTAAAATTTATAAAAAATACAGCGGCTGTCGTTCTGAATTAATCACTCTGTACAGGGTATTCGCGTATATTTTGACCCCTACCTACAGGGTTATATTTTTGAAATCAGGAAAAAAATGTTTCCCCAAGCGTGTAAAATTATACAGGGCGTCCCATTTAAAAATATTATGTTCAATTGGTTTTCCCAAGTTTACGAAATGCATTTTTTTTCGACCTAGCTAAAAGATAATACGTGAAAAACCAAACAACTTTTGTATTTAAATTTTTTTTCTAACTTTCTTAATAACCCCTGTAGGTAGGGGTCAAAATATACGCGAATACCCTGTACATAACAACGTATGCACGGCTCTCTACCATTTCTGTAGTGTTAATAAACCGGTTTGGCAGCCAACGGATCAATTTTCATTTCTTATTTTCCATTTCGTAACTAAGTAAACTGAAAGTCCGAGAAATTCCAGAGTTTTGTACAAATCTGTTTTGCGTAGCGTCACTTTCTTGTACAAAAGGCCTCGCCTAATTATTGCAAACGCACACGACCGGTAATTGGAGTCGCTATTAGCCGATAGGAAGGCAATCGCGTACCACAGCCGTAATCATAACTCGCCGGTTCTAAAAAGGCCCCGTTTTTTATCACCATGAAATATTATTCCATATTGTGCATTATCGTAATGATTGACAGCTTATGCATTAGTGGCCTTTGATGCAACTGACACACTTTTTCAATCCTGACGAACTAATGAACCGGTACAGTGCAATCGATGCAGAATTTATTACGGCCTGGCCAGATATATACGTTCTTTGATTTTATTCAAGTCCTGTCGGCGAATCGCTGGCCGGGAATTATTCATAAAGTAATCACAGGTCTGATATTGTAAATCTAAGGGAATAATATGCAACTGATAAGTGCCTTTTGCGTCTTCGGCAAACGATTTCTTGTCAGTACGTCTTTCTGGTTCACGTGAAATTATACAGAAACTGTTTTTAAATCCCTAATTTTCGCAGACGTGAATCTTTCATGGCTAAAGTACGCTTTTTTCAATATAGGGGCAAATTACTGCCGCGTTTCAAGGCAAAAATGTCGGTATTAGATATCACTTTTTAGAATATAAATGTGATTAATTATTAATATAAATTGAGCAAGAATATACACAACTTTTGAAAGAAGAACGTTCAATTTAGAGTGTTTGTAATGGCGAGATACAGTGAAATACACCGTAGTGCCCTCTTTGGGTCTTTGCTACTACCTAGCTGACAATTATTGTCTAATTGACAGACAGATAACGATCTGTCCTGTATTGTCTTTGAGGAAGACAATCCTACTTATTTATTTATTTGGAGATGCCGAAAACAACTACTCCACGGCGTTGCAATATGCCCCGACTGGCGTTGCATTACATCAACATCTCCATGGATGTCGCCACATCCTTCATCAAGACCAAATACCAGACAATGACCGGTTTCGATCTTGTTATGATCACGTCAGATTGCCGTAGGTATCGGAATCGATTAATGATCTGGCGACATTGATTGCCTAAGGGGCATAGTCAATGTTTGTAGTGGCGAGATACAGTGAAATACACCGTAGTGCCCTCTTTGGGTCTTTGCTACTACCTGTCTGACAATTATTGTCTAATTGTCGGGACATATTGGCCGTGGAGTAGTTGTTTTCGGCATCTCCAAATAAATAAATAAGTTGAATTTAAAGGTTTTGAACATTAAAATGTCCAAAAACATTACTTTATTACACAAAAGAGGTTATACTTAAGAGTCCATTCACTGGTCCGAAATAAGCACAAAATCGGCGTTCGTCTCGTATCTAATTATAAAAAACTATAAAAGATAGCGACTTTTAGTAAAAAAGTATTGAAAGATAAGACTTTAATCTAAATCTCTATAGTAGTATCTTTTTTGTAATTCTTTTTATTTTTAAAATTCCAGGCAAACAATCTTGTACTAAAATAGCGTATTTTCAAAAATTATTTTCTCTAAAATATATGTATTAAACAAAAATTTGCTACTATAGGGATCTAGTTTATCTTTTGATCTTTCCGGTGATATATAATTTATAACATTAAAAAGAAATTTTGTTGCAATTATAAGACAAATCCGGTATCCTTACAATGACGGCTAACTTTGTTTCCATGTGCCTTTTTACATCGGCTTTACGTGCACCTCCGAAATCTAAATAATTCGTAGTGGAAATATGTAAGTCTTCACCCATCGGCTACCTAACCTCTCAACCCGACCCCGAATTCATGTCTGTCAAGTCTACAGTGAATGGACCCTTAAATAAGCAAGTTTTTCGCGAATACGATTATACAAACTTCACTGTGAAATATTATTTTGTTTGAAATTTTTCACACAAACAGAACAGAACAGAACAGAAGACTGTGTGTTTTTGTACAGAAGACACAGCTGTTTATAAAAAGAAGTAACTTTTTCTTCGTAAGGTTTCGTTTCATGTAAGGTTCTTGTATATGTTTTGTTCATCATAAGAGATGACTGTTTACTAACAATAGCATAATATATAGTGTGTCCCGGCGAAAACTTGTATCAGGGATAATTTTGAAAGTAAATGAAATATGAATATTCGGGGGAAATATGGGGGATGTAGATTAACAATACTTGGCAGAATGTAGCTCTCACCCTTTGACCCTTAACCACTGTACGTACATGTAACCATTGTCAATCTACAGAACCTGTTAATCTGATTTTTCCAAATTTTCGTGTCACTTTTACTTTAAAAATTATCCCTCATAAAAGTTTTTACTGGGACATCCTTGTATATTTATAATTTATGTTTATAAGTAGTAGCGAAATAATTTTTAACCTTGGATGGTACCCTTAAAGTATAATGTTTCCTGAAATTTTATTGAAGTCTGGTAAAAATTCAGTTCCACTTTCAGCTTTCAGAAGTCAAAGACCTCAATGGTCTTTGCCTTCTGAGTTCAAGTTCATTGACATTTGACATGTATCCAATGTAACGGTCTCGTTTTTAGTAACTAATAACATCCTTTCTTAGTTGTTTAAAATAATAATTCTTATCTCATTCTGTGTTTTTACCTTCTTGTTAAACACCAATCCTGTATTTAAAGTATTATATGTGTATTCGGTGTATATTAAGTGATTATAATCCCAAGTTCACTCTATTTGTTTGTGCGTTAGGTCTATCTCCATACATAGTCCTAGGGTTGCATAATCTAAAGTTCAAAACGATATAGTGACGCCATCTCGTGTTACGAACGTGAGCGGATGGACAACGAAGGAGAACGAGGAGGAGGAGGAAAAAGATGGCGAAGATTGGCATTGGCGAGCAGGTTCAGTGAATTAAGCAGCTTCCAAAGTTTGAAGAAAAAAGCTTGGAAAAGAAAATATAAAAGATGAATTAATCTTAGTAAACGAATCCTACTATTCCCTAGTGTGATTACGAGAAAATAATAATTTCAGTACGTTGATTTGTGAATTGGCAGCAGAACGTACGAACAACGTTAACCTCGAAACCAACTGTTCTTATTTGAGTACTTTATTACTTATTTTGGAAGTGCATCTTAAACCACGTTACGTATACCGTGCCTAATTAGACTAACTTGCCCTATGCATAGGTCGTGTGTGCGAATGAATTTAAGGGCCTTTACTGTTACTTCGCGGACTGTAAATATCTAAAAACTGCATTTTTTGGTAGATCTTTAGTACAGCCAAACTACATTTTGCTGTCAAGCTTTATTGCTGTAAAACCTTTACTCATTTTTGTACATTTGAGTGTGTATGTCCTAATATTTAGATTTAGGTGTGTCGTTTATGTATGTACCGTTCGTAAATGTATAGTTGAGAGAATTATATTAATAATTAACTTTGTTCTTGTCAAGTGTTTTTTTGCAATTGTCTTCACTTAGATAGGAACTATATCTTTACTCTGTACCATCAAAAAAGATCAATTGATGGCGCCTAAGTTTGGCAGCTAATAAATAACCCTACCGTACTTCACTCTGCTCATCCCTGATCGAGAGTTTCATCGCTATAGTAAGTATATTTTGTACCTTTATCTAAAAATAATAACTAACGAAAGTTGTCGTTATACCAATTGGACTCTTATTAAAATCCAATAAAACTCCGATTACATTTTCAACTGTAGAAGTCAAAGGCTTTGACGGTTGACCTTTAACACTTATTGGAATCTAACTGGATTTTTATTGGAATCTGGACTTATTTTCGTAAAACTTACTAAAATAACTAAGCCTAGAAAACATTTACTTCACATACCTACTATGTATTGATGATAGGCCAAATTGGGTAGCACATGTTAATTGTTTGTATCAAAAGTTGACTGCCTCTTGTTACAGTCTCTTTCATATTTCCTAATCAAAAGTTGAAAAAGCCAAAGCACAAAAAAGATGGGGTAATATTTTCCCCACACCTCCACCCTTTGGAACGTGTGTGATATAAATTTTGAAATTTTATTTGGAGCAGCGGATTGAGCATATAAGACTTAGGCAGGATACTAAATTTGATTAATTTATCTCAACTGGTTTCGGAGTTATTTCGAAAAAATAGACTCTAGGATGCCCCCTTTAAGGGGCTATAGCCCTCTTGGGAAGCATTTTTCGACCCATGTTTATATGAAGAAAAAGTCCCCTTTTTACCCATAGGATTAGATTAGGTTAGATTTGATTAGATTAGATTTATATAGGAGTCGACCCCCTGGCCTGGTCCACCGCGACCTAGAAGATCTATTGTGGCACTCCCAACCTATTTAGAGCACTCTGTCCAGCTTTGTCCTTTGCATTAGACAGCCTTGATAGAGACTCTTCCATGTAGCTATTGGCTCTTGGTCTTCCTTCCCCAAGTATTTGAAATCTCTTCTCTACTGAGGTTTCCTCTTCTTCTTGACAGAATCTGCAAGTTGTATCTTCTGAGAGTCCCATAAGATTCATGTGCCTATTTAGCCTACAGTGTCCTGTTAGGAGTCCGGTCTTTAATGAATAGCTTTGCCTGTCTCAGTTGTGGCAGATTCCTCCACCATTCTAGAGATTTGTTTCTCATCCATTCCTCCATGGATGTTTTAATGCATGGCTTCGCTATGCCGCAGAAGGGTTCTGGTCCTATGAAGTCTTTTGATGCGCCTTCTCGGGCTAGTGCGTCTGCCTCCTCATTACCTTTGTGCCCCTCGTGCCCAGGTACCCAAGCTTGGGTCACTCTATTTTCGCTCCCTAGCTCTTTCAGGGTATTCAGTACCCATAAGATACACTGATAAAATATTGCACACTAATTTCGGGACACCCTGTATATAAAAATCTATAAAAAAACGTCTATTTGAGAACCCTGTAAAATATTCCAGTACAATGATTTCCAATAAATGCCATACTTTAAAAGGTCGTAAACCGATCATAAATCTGTTTCACAATAAATAAAGCATGACGGGTACTCTTTAATAAATTTTAGTGCTCTTAGTTAAATTCACTGATATTACTGCGGCGCATTGGAGGTGGGCATTTGGGGAACGGAAATTTAATTCTAAATGGTGGACGTGATGTGTGTATGTGTGTGTAGCCAAGAAAAAAGCTTTTATTATCTGATGTGTCATTTGTTAACGTCAGTTGTATCAGATTGGTGACGGTAATGTATTGGCCCCTTTTTACTAAATGGGAATGCAGCGCAATTACTTACTAAACATTTACCGCAATTTCGGCAAAAATATTATTAATTTTTGTAACTGAATTTCACTGCAATCGAGATAAACGCATTCCGGTCAAGAATAGCTAATTGTTTTTGCCTATATAATTTTTTAATGCCCACTATTTCTTTGTTAGGTTAAATTGAATAGAAAATTGACACGGTAACTTATGGGGTGCCGCAAGGTGACAACTTGGGCCCGTTTCAATGTCCCAACCTCTTCAATATAACAGTTAGGCCGCCATTAAATATATATGCGCTTTTTTTAACATAATAGAATTACAAACATTTGAAAAAATATGCTTACGGTAACGAGGTTAACAATTTGAATATACTAATATTTGTACTACAATCCCCGAAAGACCGCTGTTTCGACTTCAGTGTCAAGTTTTAAGACCTTTGAAAGCGTTCACAATTAAATAAGATTTTATTGCGTGAGATACAGATTGGTATCGTAGATAATGTTTTAATTAATTTTTGGCACTTTAGGTTAGAATAGAATTACTTGATACACTTTAGCTTCTTCAATTTTTAGTAGTCTATAATTTAGAGAATAAAGAACTTTGAAACGCCGATAATAACACATCAACTAATGTCACCTTAATCATCCCTTAATAGTAACAATCACTTGACAGAACAATGTTTTATTAAGATTACAGTGAATGGACTCATGAATTGTTTATGTACGATTTTTTATTTCGTATGCAAATTATTCGATAGAGGTATTAGAGCGGCCTAGAATATAAAAGATCTTCCAGGATTATAATTCCGTCCGGACGAGTACATAAATTATCCTGCAGAATTTACCGCAAGGATTCTAATCTATGTAATCTGTACTAAAGAAAATACTTGGGTATCATTCATGGATAGGGAAAATAATATATTATTTATCTGAAATACGAAAGTTTGTAGGTACGCAGGATATATCATTTTATAATTCAGGACGCTTAAGACAATGCCAGCCATTTATATGTTTAATATTTAATGTCTCCATAACTCGTTCAGCTGAAATCATCAATATTCAAGTGAAATTTAAACTTTCTTGGTGAAGCTTGTAATTTGTGTGGCGGTCAGGGGTATTATTAAAGTCGTATATGTAGAAAACTTACCTGTATGGATGTAGGTGTGTTTCTTCATGTCAGATTTCTGGTGAAATCTTTTCCCGCAGTACTGGCAGGGGTACGGCCTCGTGTCCGAGTGGATCAGGAGGTGGGTGGAGAGGGTGGACGAGCGCTTGAAGGACTTTCCGCACTGCTGGCACTGTAATAAAAAGTAAATGGTAAATATAGTTGAAAACAATACAGGTCCTCAAATAAAAATGTCTTCAATTTGGAAACAAAGCGAACATTATTTGTTGAGCCCAGAGGTTTACATAACCGAGGCGTTAGCCGAGGCTGCGTAAACTGGGCGAAACATAAAAAGAGCTTTGTACTCTGAGTCACATATGCAATTTTTTCTTCAGGCGTCAAAATGAAAATTATTAAAACCATAAAACATTAAAAAAACCATATTTTTTAATTATTATCACTTATAATTGCATAAGAGGTTTGTATTTTATCGGATAAATTTGGATTGTTTAATGAGAAACTGTTGCCAAGCAATTAGACGAAAAAACTGTCAATTATTAAAAACGCGACACCAAAGATGGAGCGTTTTTAGGTTGACAGTTTTTCGAGTCAAATTGCTAAAGGAAACAGTTTAGAATTTGAACAATACAAATTTATCCGGTATCAATACAAACATCGAGTGTAATTGGGCAGGACAATTTAATGAATAAGAAATTTAGAAACATATGAATGCAAACTTTAGTTAATTTAACTAAAACATTTATGAAACACTAAAAATAAACACATTTTTATTTGAGCATCACCGAATCGATTCATTGTTAGTGTTTAATAATTCAATAACTTGTTCACAGAAATGTCAAAGTATTTATTTTGGCAGCAGACACCGCGATAATTGATTAAAAAATGAATAAGTGAAAAACCACTAGTGCAATTGTCGCTGTAAAAGTTGCAGGTAAATTTTGTCGCTGTCAAAGTGACAATTGCACTGTGGCATATGCGATTTTTTATATATAAATTCAATTGTCACCTGTATTTAACAATTTACCTGTATGTAGCATGAGTTATCGAACTTTGTCACACTACTAGCTCACCCTGTATATCAAACTTGGTGTACATAAACAAGAATTTCCAAGTTCCATATCAGAATATTGCAAATTTTGACAGGAATATCAAAAATATATATATATAAAAAACTTTTAAAATATGCATTGTAAATAGATATTGAACATAATTTCAATACAACAATGTTTACACTAGAAATAGGGCTCATATTATGTCTTTTACATAATAAATTTTATATAATTCATGTGCTTGTGGCAATAATTTTCCAGTTTTAAAATTATTTACTAAGTTTCATTACATTTTTAGCATATAAATACATACAGACTGATAATGTTGTTATGAGAACTTGTTTATTCATTTGAAAAAATAAACACAAAACACAAAAACAATAAAATACCTATTACATTTGCCCAGGACATCATTTTCTTGTTATTTTTTAATAAGGCTGCATCCGTTTACGTCATTACAAAGCGTATTAGGTACCACGTTTAATGACTCCTACATTAATATTTCAAAATCATGACAGTGCGTCCATTAGAAATTGAATATAGGGCTATTAAGATTGTTGAATATAGAAAAATAATAGTGAAACGTGAATTATGACAGAACTGTATTATTAAAGTATATTGATTACAATAACAAGTGAGTAGTTACACAAATAAAGAAATATTAATGTAAATACATGTTATTACTGAAAAACCGGTTCTCTTTATTGTAAGGAGAAAATTTACTGAACTTGTTATTAGTAGGATCCGGTTTAAACACGTATTTACAAGAACGGCTTTAATAAATACATGAAGCAATAAGCATTTAATAATATTATAAATATAATAAATAATATTATTATTTTTAAAAACACTTAGCCATGTAAAGTAGTAACTAAGTTTACTGAGTAAACAAGAAGGCAGTAACATAGCAGTACTACGTACATGGAGAAGGTTTTGGTGAATATTGAAACAAGAAAAAGATATGTGCCATAGATCCCAAAAGGAAACTATGATGCAGCTATAGCTGTCGATGTTTCAGAGCTATTGCTCCTCATCAGTTTACCGTATCTAAAGAAAAGCCTCCAGACTGGTATAAATCTGGAACAAAGCTTAATGGAAATGCTTTTGGGCTTTTCTTTTAGGCACTATGCCACATGCCCAATACATTTTATGGTTCTTCATATACAAAGGTCCAATTCAAAACAGAAAACATATATCCATCATTTAAACACTGTATGGATATTGCATAAGGCACTGGTAAATATGATAACCACATAAATGTGAACATATTGAAGATCAAATCTTGGATTAATGGCTGCAACAATCTGTTGAAGATTAGTGAAATTACTATTACATGAACCAGACATCACATTGAATTTTTCAGATCATATTTATTTTAGACATGACCAAGACAGGATAAGAAGAAGACAGATAAAAACGAATTGAAAACGTAAGTACAACAGATACAAAACATTTCAAAAGACGAGATTTAACATGTGAAGTGCTAAAAGTAAAAAATATACGAATATATCAAAAAGTTCAACATGAGAAACAACAAAAAATACAAGAATAACAACATAGTAAAAATTTTCTCAACTCATTCACCCTAGTAACAAATATATCAATACGTGAATCAATTTTCGAAAAACAAACAACAATTTGATAAACTGGAAAACATTTGTACAAATTTGAAGACTTTTTATATTCAATACTTAGGTGGTAGGTACTCACGAGTATTGATATTTGGAACATGTCTAATATGGACAAAATATCTTTGCAAATTATTTGGTTACAAAGAACTTTAAACAAAAAAAGTACTGAAAGCATCACACGTTTTTGTGCCAAACCAAATATATAAAAACGTTTAAAAAATATCTCCTAAGGCTTGCCTCTTGGTGGAATAGAAACTTCCAAGGTGAAAATGGCCCTATTAAAAAACAGTCACTGAACTTTCTACATTATACGGGATGTCCCATCGAAAAGTATCACATTTCGCCGCCTTATATCTCGAAAACTAAAAGAGATATCGGGATGCGGTTTGGACAGAACGACTTAAGATTGTTGTAAGTTTTTTTTGGCACTGTTGCCAAATCTCCAAATATATTGGTACATTTTTTATTGAATACGCTCCTCTTTGGAATAAAATTACTTGCTTATATTAAGTGGAACACCCTGTATATTTTACCATAATCAGAAAGCTTAATCACTTTACTTTTCAAAAAGGTATACATTGTTTACATTATCTTGAGAACTGGAGCCACAAAATTCAGTTTAATGGGAGCACCTCTTACTTGAACAGTTTGTAAAGCTGGTCTTCGTTTTCACAGTAGCCATGAAAAACAAAAGTACAATAATAAACTATTGTCAGTTGTGACAAATATTTGAAGTATAGATATAAAAATGTTCACATTAGAAGGATCACCCACTTTTGATCATTTACTACTAAGGATGCACAAATGTATATTGAAGTAAATGGTGGGCAGTTAAAACAAATTGTTTTTTGACTTATTCAAGTAGTTTTTATTTATACAGTTATTTTGATTATTTTATCTGTTATTTTTATTACTGTCATTGTGGTTTGTTGTTATTGTTAACATAACTCGTTCCTACCGATTATTAAAGATTTATTCTTTTCTCCCTCTCTTTTTTCATTTAAAAAGCAAATGCAGTCAAGTTCCACATCAAGTTTGATCAGAGATTTTAAAATGATAAAATATATAGAGTATTTTATTTAAAATAAGTGTACAAAAACTTAAAAATAACTTTGGAGAAGGTATTTTTTTCATTCGTAATAACGCAAATAAGAGTACTTCTAACAAATTTAATTCTCAAGATAATGTAAACAATGCATACCTTTTTGAAAAGTAGTGATTAGGCTGTCTGATTATTTCAAAATACACAGGGTGTTTTATTTAATATAAGTGCAAGTAATTTTACTCCAAAGAAGAGCGTATTGCATAAAAAATTTACTAATATATTTGGAGATTTGACAACAGCGCCAAAAACTTATAAAAATCCTAAGTCGTTCTGTCCAAACCGCATCCCGATATCTCTTTTAGTTTTCGAGATATAAGGCGACGAAATGTGATACTTTTCGATGGGACACATCAAAAGTACAGAGCATCAAATTGAAGTTTCTCAGTATGCAAGTTCGACAGAATCTATATTTGTAGTTCTTCAGCATATAATAAATGAAGAACGTCCGTTAAGGCAGATATGCTGTTTCGAGAATATGTATTTAGGGGTAAAGTATGACCCCTAAATTTGGTATGGAATTTGAATAATCAAGTTTAAAATTTGGCGAATAATTTATTGAATGTTATTTAGGGTTAGGGGCTACAAGTTATGCAACTTATAGAGGAAGTTAGTCTCTTCTTTATGTAAATTACTTTAAGCTCTATCTTCCTGCATCTAGTGTTCGGGTTGCCTTGTGCTTTAGTCTGACATTGAGTAAGTTCACAATTGGTACGTAAAAAAATTTCTTCTTCAAATTAATCAAAATCTATTTCAGCATTATTTACTAATCTAGATAATGCTATCGTTTTTAATGACAGAATTGAAGATAATTTTATCAAGAAACGTACCAGTTTGAAAGTACTTTAAACCAGATGACCAATTTTATATAGATAAACTCGAAACGAAACAGAGGAAGTACGTCAAATACTGAACGGTTCAAATTTGTTGACATTGACCCACCCCGAGGAATTCCACAAGAAAATTTGACAATCGATTTTTCAGATTTGGTAACTTTTTTGTCACTCTGTCAACCATTTTCATATTTACCACTCTTAAAACTAACAAATTAAAGTTTTCGCCATACACCGAATGGATTATTCCGTTACTGCCGGTGTAGAAATTGCTGGATATTTTTCACGACACCATTCCTCTTATTAAGAAGAAAAGACATTTAGCTAATTTGTCTCTTTGTTATTAATTATTGTAGTCTCTGTTTTATTATACAGAGTGAGTTTTATGTATGGAACGCCTCAATTATCTCGGAAACGGCTTGCCCGATTTTTATGAATTTTGATTTATAGGGGTTTTGTAATATGGCCGATATTATTGTAACATTTACATTGTTGTCAGATCTTTCGTTTTTCCGGAAATATACTGAAATTTGTTATTTCAAATGGATCACCCTATATATTTTTTTGTTTTTGAAATCTCTAAGAAATTTAGAATATTTTTCATGTAATGTTCCCTATACCTAATTGCCATAATTTCGGAGTTACAGCTACATTTGCAATATCTCCGCCGAAGTTAAAATATTACATCAGGGCGGCTATGTCTGCGACAAAAACAATTTTGACGTTTTAATCCTTTAGACTATTTCCTGTGGGGTCACTTAAAAAATATTGTTTATAAAACCAAACCTGCCAATATTCAGGAATTAAAAGATAGTGATTCTTATCTCTGTGATTAATTACCACAGAGATAAGAAGAATTGAGCAGCCACAAAATGTACTGCAAAGTTTTAAACATCGCATGGCTTCTTGTATGGAAGTAAACGGACAACATTTTGAGCATCAGCTGTAACCGCCTTTACTTTATGTTTTCAAAAGATCCTATGGGATTTCTATTAGGATATAAATTATTAAAGATATTACACGTTTCCTGTTGACTTCTACGCACATCACCATATCCTAATATCATTAAAATCTCAATTCGTTCTTTCTCAGATAAACGGTCCATTGTAACTTTCAATAAACACCAACAATAATAGTTTATTAAAACGTCAAAATTGTTTTTGTCGCAGACATAGCCGCCCTGATGTAATATTTTAACTTCGGCGGAGATATTGCAAATGTAGCTGTAACTCCGAAATTATGGCAGTTAGGTATAGGGAACATTACATGAAAAATATTCCAAATTTCTTAGAGATTTCAAAAACAAAAAAATATATAGGGTGATCCATTTGAAATAACAAATTTCAGTATATTTCCGGAAAAACGAAAGATCTGACAACAATGTAAATGCCACAATAATATCGGCCATATTACAAAACAGTTATAAACCAAAATTCATAAAAATCGGGCAAGCCGTTTCCGAGATAATTGAGGCGTTCCATACATAAAACTCATTCTGTATGTTATTTTTTTGTTTGTTCTTCTTGAGAATATGGTTCGAAATAATTTATTTTTTAATTAATTGGAAATTTTGTATTTTCAAGACGTTTTGGTAACTGATTGTTGCCTTTATCAATGAATTTACTTTATTAACCTAAATGTAAAAATTATATTTTACATTAGATAACCATATAGATAACATCAGTCGTTTTTTGCACTTTCTGACATCTGAAATCTGACATAAAAACCATTAATGATCAAAATGGCGATTCACCACAATATTTCCGTCGTTAATGTTAGGTACTTAATTACTTTCAGGTCTAATTGATAGAAGGCAAGCCAAAGAGAATTGCAATCGATAGAGAAGAGGTTAAGCCATCAAAGTTCCTGAAATAAGGATAGGAAATGTATGCTTAGATTTAATGAGCAGTATTTTCCGATTAAATCAAACTGCATTATTTATTGAGAGAGTTCAAGAAATAGCTCGATCATTACCGGTCTTGACTATGATTTAGAATGATGTAGATTTAATGTCGTAAAGTTTATCGTCTACGGACTTTACCCGGCTAGAAATATATACATAATTTACTACTTTGCAGTGTGGGGGTACTAAAGACTCGGTTTATTAAAATCTTATGGGGTTTCAGTAAATCTAATAATCAATTTCATGCGCTCCGGTTTGCATGTAGCCTCGCCTCCCCACATGTGCTTTGTGTGACTATAGATGTCGGTAAATATTTGAGGGAGCAATCTGGCACGTCGCTAATGGTTTTCAAATATATTGATTTTCACGGGTTAAGTGTCTTGAAACGGGCTAAAAGGCTAAATATAAATCGTGGATTATTAATTATGCTGCCGCGTACGGATTGAAAATATTTTAGGGCAACCAACGACATCGATGTATTACCTACTGTCAGAGTTCAGAGTTGTGACTCGTGCTTGCTTAAGGTACTGGGTGTGTATCGAGTACCAAATATTTTTTAAACTGCGTATTTAATAGGTAGTAGAAATAGCATACACAATATTAAAGAACCACTACTCAATAAATGCATACTTACTAGAAACACATTTGGTGGTTCGAACAAATGTTGACTAACTTTAATTGGTTTTTGACAAAGGTACAAAGAGTTTTATGATAATGCAAATTTACAACAAAATATACAAGTTATATACATGTTTTTATGTTGACAATAAAATGTATATGAGATAGTTATAACATAATTTCTAATTGAGTCATTCATCAAGGCGAATACCGAGGTAATTCGCATGCCCACCACTTCATTCTGATTTAGTCAGATTTAGGCTTCAAGAGAATTCTGCAAAAGAATATAATAATCTTTGGTCTATTATAAATTCATACTAAGTATGGACATATAAAAAACATAAGTAGTCTGTGGGTTACTTGAGGCAGACAGTCCCAGACAGCCCTACCCGGCATCCTGAAAACAACGTCACGTTATTCTGAAAAACGTCACGTTCTCCTGAAAAAAACCGTCACGTTATCCTGAAAAAACGTCGCGTTATCCTGAAAAAACGTGACGTTTTTTTCAGGGTGCCGGGTGAGGCTGTCTGCCTCAAGTAGCCCACAGGCTACTGACATATCTTTGCAACCAACACATTAAGCTTATATAAAAGATACGTTTTGTTTTGGTTTTTATGATGCCTACAGCCTACTTTTATAATGTTCTCAATGAACGGGTGTTAAAAGGTGTTTTAAAAAAGATTTTCGATTATCGAACACTGGATTCTGGTTAAAATCATCTAAAGGATTCCTGAAATGTTTGCTTTGAGAATATACAGGGTCCTGCAAGATTATGGAGACCTTGCAGGACCCTGTACATTTTCAAAGTAGTTGCTGATGTACAAGGTCATCATAAAGTAAGAAATATATTTCAGATTATTATATATTTTTAACAAATTAACGTAATAACAGGATGTGAAAGAAATTAGATTGCTTAAACAATGGGATTTCTTAAGCCCAACAATGGTTAATGCAAATGTTCGATATGTCGTCTATTTTGCTTTTGTACAGTCACCAACCGCTCCTTCAAATTATACACAGCATTATTCAGCATTTCTGGTTGAATTGCAGTAATTTGCTCCCTAATAGAGCCTTTTAATTGTTCCAGCGTTGTTGGTCGTGTTCTAAACACCAAATTTTTTAAATAACTCCACAGCCAGTAATCCGCAGGGTTAAGATCAGGCGATCTTGGAGGCCAAGAATGTAGAAAATGTCTAAATCGCAATGATTACGTTTGACACTTGTATCAGCAGTTGACACAGTTCTTTTGTTTTCCATAGGTACAGTAAAATCCAATTATTATTGAAGCAACTAGATTTTATTTACTTTTTGCTACTAGCTTGATTTCTTAAAATTATATAAGACTTTAAAATATACCCCTTACTTTATGATGACCCCCATACTATTGATATTATTCTGTGATTATTATGTTCAAAGCCACCTCTGAGAGTATTAGATAAATAATGACATGACTAATAACACCTAAATTCAATTAAATTTCAACCTTGTTTTTATATTTCTGGATAAATTGTACTCTCCTGATTATTTTTAAGCCTCAAATGGAAACTCCTCACTCTTCACTGCCTCCTCTTCCTAAATCTGTATATTTAATTTCATTTTGGAGATTGTAACTTCGTAAAAATAACACAATCTCAGATATTTTTATTGCTTTTAATGCAGTGTATATAATTTTAAGAAAAGTGTTTACCTAAACCATCAAAGTATGTACTTTGCACCTACTTATGTTAAATGTGTTAAACCATAAAAATTGCAATAAATGTTTTATATAATTAAAAGTACAGGTGTGTATGGTGTTTTAATATCAAGTTTTACACGCGCTTGTCTGGCAATTACTGTTTTGACATTTAATGTACTTTTAATGGAAAAACAACAGCGGCGTGATGGAATCACGCACATCATTTGTTTCTGAGTAGGCTGCGGTAGTTATAACATTTCTCGAATTGAGATAAATATACTGGGAGGTTCAAATATTAGCATAGAAGAAATCAATATCAATCAATCAAAAAATCAATATGGAAATGTATGAAATATGTTTTTGACGAATGTGTCGTCTTCTATGTATTAGATAATGTCACAGTTTGACTGGAAGTGACTTTAGAATTTGAGACATCTTGTATATTTTTACATAGGTACTTAGAGAAAGAAGAAAGAAAGTTGATTATGGTTTCTCGCAACCGAAACGTCCCAATGAAAATCTAAATATGCAGTGAAATTCCTCGAAAAACTTGCTGTGAAAAAGTGTGTCAGATTTTAAAAATTTCTCTTAATAAAAAAGTTACAGACAATTTTCGAAAACGCCACATTTACTTTTTTTCAAACTAACTCAAAAATCTCGAGAGGTCAAGACCAGAATTAAGCAAAGTTGAATGACGTCGCCGATCTGGTAAAATGCGGTGATGCATGGGCGTGCGTATTCTGTTTTACCATTGGGCACATTTCAGTTAATATATACTCGTATACTATTCTATAGAATACTTCTAGTATATGCACTTCCACTTTTTTAACTAACACAAATAAGTATAAACACTGACACAAAGAATAAATACACTGATATTTTTACCACAAATTTTTACCGTTAAGAAACGCGCGCGAAATAACCCAACATCACGCCACTGTTTCCCTACTACCTCGAGCGCAGTCGCTTGTTGGTTCCTGATTCGACCAATCAACGTCGTTGAAGCTCAGAGAAAAGAAAGCGTAAATACAAGAATATGTATGTTAAATAAGGATGAACAGCTTGTCGTCAACTTTACGACTTTCGCAGTTGCCACATATTCGGAAATGCCTTGATATTATTAAGTAAAAGACAAATTAAACATTGTGTTTGCTTTAATAAAGTACAATAGGGATAAGGGACGTTAAAGATAAGTAAAAAAATGGGTAAATAAGATACTTAATACGTTTCCTGTTTTAAATAAGAATACTTTAGAAATAAATGTGACAACACAGATCTACTCTTTTTCCGGTCATTCCACTTTGCTTAATTCTGGTCTTGACTTTAGGACCGGTCTGCAAGCGCCATGAAGTTAAGCAACAGAACTGTCTAAAACTTTCCTCATTTAACCATTTTCGTATCTCTTATAGCTTCCAAGATACCAATACATGCATCACCAAAATGGTCCACACTGTATGATACGTCCTGCATGGTCCTGTTTTTGCTCCTTAGATACTGTACTACTTGTATCTTGTACATCTCAATTAGTTCCAAGGAAATTTGCATGACAACTAAACTTACATATTGTTTACGATTATGCTCGAAGTAATTTCCATCAGTAATGAGTTGAAATATGAAATTATTTTAATTTGTAGCTTTAATGATGCAGTTTCACTGCTTTTAAATTTGAGGTGCTTGTCGTGTGCAATAAATAATAATAATATATAAAGTTAGGTCACATTTTCTGATTACTGTTATTATTTAATTATACAGGTACGCAGTTTTTTCCACAGAATATTGTCAAAAGAAAAATTCATTAGGTATTTAAGTACCTACGCTAAATACAGCATTGTAATTAATTATATTCCATTTCTGAGATACTACGAAAACATTTTGTGTATAAAAATTTGAATTATTTATTTTTAGTAAGTACCTATGTGTTTGTATCGTTAGAGATAGAAATTGGGTTAAATTAGGAAAAAGTTGCTTAACTTGGCGACTAATAATATACATAAAAATAAGGCTAACTACTAACATGACTAGTTTTTGAGATATTTGAAAGAAATCGAAATTTTGGAATTTCGTTTTTGTAAAATTTTAGGTATTGTTTGAAAAGTCATTGAAATAAAAAAGACACTTTCTTATAGCAACTTTTTAAGTTCTATAAATGGCATAAACAGTTTTTTTAACAGGGCCATATAGGCCTAGCTCACCAGGTATGGGTTAAAATATCTGACCCAAAAAACTTAAACAACCAGTTTGCCAATATCAATCAAAACCTTACTGGAGATATAATAAAATTCCAGGTTATTGCTTATTAAAATTATTGAAATACTTTTAAAGAAAAAACTTATTCAGCACCATGGACATTTTAAATGAGCACATTTTATGATATAAAATCATGTTTTATCACAATGCAAAGAATCCGCGTCAATCGAATCAGATTGACAGAAATACGTTTGTGATCAGATTTCGTCACTTCAGCCACAGTAAAACTTCAAATCAAAATCATGAGAAGGGAGTAAAGACTTGATACCGTTAGACGTATCCGGCAACTGAACGTACCCCTGCGGGGTTATTATACTAATTGTCTTAAACTGAAGACAAAAGACAGGCTAATTCATTTTAAGCCACCAAAATTATAGACTCCTTGTATTACACTATTATTCCTTTAAGACCGTCTATAATTAACATGGACTTAAAGAAGTTTTACCCCCCACAATATGGCAACGTCGCAGTCATTCATATTTTTAGTTGAAAGAGGAGGAACAAAACTTAATCTAACCACAGTTTAAAAGGAATCTAACCTTAAAATTTATGCATTCAAAAAGAAAAACAAGTTATAAACCAGTGTTTGAGTGTATATTTTTGAACTGAATTGAAAATGGAATCACAAAAATCCTTGCCCCACAACCCTTTGGTAACATCCAGGAGACAGAAATCGAAGGGTTACTAAAATCTATATTTTACATATTATACTACTCATTAAAAAATTTTAACTTCATTTATTTTACTCGCCTTTACTTGTGGAGCTAATCCATCAGATCTGTAAACCCGAAGCGGGGGTCAATCTATTTATTAAATATCGTGCACTGTCCTTGTCTACACGAAAAAGGCGCTGAAATTCTAAGGCCCTCACAAAAGGATTATTGTTGTCTCTAAATGTCTCCTGTACAGAGCAGTCCATTTTTGATGGGAATCCAGGGTATCTCGGAAACTACAAGATGCATAACAAAACCGCTTGCACATCCTCGAGCTACTTTTTCCAGTTTGACTTAATGGTGAAATCAGATCGGGTCTACTTTGTTTAGGTTTTGAGATACAGGGCATTTCTGAAATTTTGCCTTTTTCGTCAGGGCCCTGTTACTTTTTTATTTTCAGACCTACAAAAAAACTTTAAAGGGGAAAGTTTTAGATATTTTTAAGTGGAATCCATTGGCGTAGCAAATTTTTTTTTATTGCGTCCCGTTTTTTAGATACAGACCAAACTTGTGTTTTTTTAAATGCAACACCCTGTATATTTCTAGTTAATTCGAAAGAACTTTCAATTCTGGTTACAGTAATATATAATAAATAGGGGTTTATTTGAATTTAAGTACCTTTATTAAACATTTTTATGGTTAAATGGGGGGGAAACCCGTATTTCCATTGATTTATTTCCTTATAAACTACATTGAACTCCTGTTTAATGTTATACTTAATATCTTAATAGTAATATAACCAAATACGGTTATATATAATTTATATTTGTAAAAATATTCGACATTTTTATGTTTCCATAATTAATTATTATCTAGTATTCGGAAATATTTAAATCTTTATATAAAATAGTGTGTTTAATTAAATCAAGAGTTTAATATAGTTTATAAGTAAATAAATCAATGGAAATACGCGTTTCCCTCCATTTAACCATAAAAATGTTTAATAAAGGGACTTAAATTCAAATAAACCCCTATATAATATATATTACTGTAACCAGAATTGAAAGTTCTTTCAAATTAACCAGAAATATACAGGGTGTTGCATTTAAAAAAACACAACTTTGGTCTGTATCTAAAAAACGGGACGCAATAAAAAATAATTTGCTACGCCAATGGATTCCACTTAAAAATATCTAAAACTTTCCTCTTTAAACTTTTTTGGTAGGTCTGAAAATAAAAAAGTTACAGGGCACTGACGAAAATGGCAAAATTTGAGAAATGCCCTGTATCTCAAAACCTAAACAAAGTAGACCCGATCTGATTTCACCATTAAGTCAAACTAAAAAAAGTAGCTCGAGGATGTGCAAGCGGTTTTGTTGCGCATCTTGTAGTTTTCGAGATACCCTGGATTCCCATCAAAAATGGACTGCTCTGTACACGTTTAATTCCCTTATCATATCTTCGCATTTCGTGTTCAACAAAAAATAGCAAATGAGGCACAAAAGCCATATTTTAATTTTACTCGAAGTATGCAAAAATACAGAAAACAATTATGTCTGACAGAATGTACGGCACGGTCTTAAACTAGTTTAGGACACCTTCGGAGGTGGCTTAAAGTAGGAGCTAAAGAAATGTCGCGCATTTTAGACCAATTTGTAGACAAAGTCATTAGTATAATTCCAAAATATCGGATGTGACTAGAAAATCGGCGTGAAGTTAACTATAAACATAGTTATGTCCAAAAGCCCATACTTGAGACGTCTTAAAGATTAGTGAATAACCCTGCTGGTCATTCAGAATGTGCCATAATGTACCTAACGACGTCTGACGAAAGTCCCGGTAATGGTTACTCGCACACTTTTTCATCTGTACTATTGACAATAAATTATCGGACTTTTATTTCAATTACAATAATTATATGAAGCCGCATAATATAAAAGGTAAATAAAAGCAAGTTAATTGTAGAGTGGCCATTATACAGTCCACGTCTCTATAATTACCACAATTGCAGCTTCGATTTTATGGTTAGATATTTCCACAATACCTATAGTTTCGTAGTAAAATAAAAATCCAAATGAAAGCACTTATTCCAAATCTATATTTAATAAATGCCCGCTGCCTATCATCCCACTTCTGATTAAGTATTAATAAAAATAATTGTTTTTTATGTATTTTTTCGATGTAATTATACGTTGGGAAAAGAATAGATGTGAATTAAAGATATTTCGTGATGTAGCGGATATACTGCTGGGGTTTTTAATTGCAGCCGAGGAATAATTCATGGACGCGATGCGATTCTTGAGGATTGATGTCGTCGATTTAATTGTTGCCTAATTACTGAACACTTATTTGTTTTCTGTGCCTCGATAAATGCGTACCGCCGTTGTCACGACATCATTACTGAAAATTTAATGCTGCCGCAGAAGACACTTTCTTTGTTACTCGACAAATTAGATTCAATTGGAGTGAAATGACAGCCTGCAAGTCTACCAATATTTATATTTTATTAGAAACTTAACGCTATAATGTTAGATAACCTTTGAACAGTTTTTACGATGGATTTACCGTCTTCATGCGTGTATATTGGCTATTGCAAACATGTATGCGCCATCTGGCGACAGAAATTTCAAATGACAAGAAGAATACCACGAAAGAGTAGAATACATAATATACAATCAATTATACATAATTGCCAGATCAAACTGACAATTATCTATAATTGGCAGTTTAAACTGGCAATTATAAAAGGACATCGTGTGAAATAATTTTATAATTGCCAGTTTAAACTGTCAATTATAGTTAATTCTCAGTTTGATCTGGCAATTGACAGTTTATAATTGTCAGTTTGATTTGGCAATTATGTATAATTGACAGTTTAAACTGTCAATTATACCTACAATTATCAATATGACAATTATCAATTAACAATTATCAATTAATTATCAATATTAATAATTATCAATTATCAACTGACAATTATTAATAATTGACAGTTTAAACTGTCAATTATTGATAATTGTCTGTTTAAACTGGCAATTATGTATAATTGACAGTTTAAACTGACAAGTATACATAATTGCCAGTTTAAACTGTGTAACTGTGTTAACTATAATTGACAGTTTAAACTAGCAATTATAAAATTATTTACCTATTATTTATATTTACCTATTACGAATACATTGATATAAATTTGTCCGTATGGTACATACTTTATGCCATTCATAGTACACATAAAGTGCACAATTTTGGTGCATAATGAAGGGCTTTTGTATTTGCAGAAACACAAAATTTTAAAAAATGTTGGTACTTAATTGCTCAAATAATCCGATTTAAGAAATCTTTCTATTATTTTATGCCACTCACCGTAAACTGTTTCTCTCCCATGGGTCCAATAGTGGGAGCCTTGCTCTGCAAATCCCTGTCGTGGTCCCACTTCCACCGACTCTCTATTGTTTTCACTGGACTGATAACGGTGGATCCAACGCTAGAATCCGGTTTTTCTACGGATTTCATTTCCTGCTCACATAAACTTCCGGGGGACCATATACTGTGCGTCCTTGACCTACCCTTCAAGGACAAATTCAAGGGAGCATCGTCATCTGGAACAAGAGCCAAATATTAGGAAAAAACAACGCACGAGCAATTTTGTCTTTATTTATACACTAGGAGGTTATTTTCTATTCGGGGGGGGGGTGGGAGGGGGGGTTAGTCCTAATAGTCCTGTTAACCCTAGCTTTAGAATTTGATTCCTTTGATAAAACTTTTTTCTTAGAGTATAACCAAGGGTATATGTATATGTCGTTTCTTTAATATTCAGGAACAATTATTATCAATTACAACTTATCTAACTCTGGAATTTAAGTGATATAGTAATGTAATGCTTGATATACCCAAAGGTTCTTACCTAGGCTCAGTTTTATAATTACTATCATATAGATAATGCAATCAGATCTATTTAACACTGTAAACATGTTATACAGAGTTTCTCATGACATCATGCAATATAGTCTATCTCAACATGTTTTTGGCATATTACTATTAAAGCTCTCAAAGGGTTTTTCTCAGGAACTAATTGCTGTGGAGAATATTGTGCTTTTTATCATAGTGCTATTTTACTTTTCAAAGAAACAACAGTGGCTAGATTAATGATTGCACAAAAAACTGAATAAATCAGTAGAGAAATCAAAAAGCTTACAAAACACCTTAGCTGTTCTTCCAAAGGTTGTGGTCTACTGAAGATGGACGGACTCTATGGTAATTAATAATCGTGAAGCATTCCCCACGTGTAAAAATATCAGTGACCTTTGATAATCTATCTAAAGCGACAATTCAATATTGACATATTTATACAGCCCTTAAATCGTTGCTTTTCCACGTTATCAGTAAACTACTTACCAATTAAAATTTTAACGAAGATAAATGCTGCTATATCAGTATTTACTCGCGATTTAAGTAAAGGTTTTTAAATGTAAGTAAGTGGTTCATATTTTTAAACTAAGATTATTAGTAACAAGGTTCAGTAAAGTATAGATTATAAAACCAATTACTTTGATAAATATTAACAACTTTCTAAGTGCGCCTAAAATATACGTTGTGTTGCGTAGACGATAGTAATAATATTATTACTAAAAAACACTATCGATTTCACTTACATATACCTATTATGATAATTATGGTCGCAAGGTACATAATAGTTAATAATGTGAAGATAAATTTGAATTATTTAGCTGCGGACAAGTAATAAATGCGTCCAAGGAAGGACTAATAAAAAATTGACTTTCCAATGTTACCCCATTTAGAATTTCGTAAGTATGTTTATTTGCTGACACTTCACCTTTTATAAGGGAAAGTTTAAACCAATTGCTTTTAATATGCAAGAGTAATTCAAAAAGTTATGTGTGGGGTTGTAGAAGGAACGTTTCCAAATCGCAGAGTAATTTTTGATACGTCTTACTAAAACTTCCAAGGAATATTAAATTTTTCAAGCAAATCTTCGGCTAGGGAACAAAATTGACCCCTAATTTGTGTAAAGTTAAATTCTCTTCAAATTTGTATTTCTGTAGTACCTAAGTGAAATTATGTAATTTGACAGATTCAGACCAAATGCGCTGCACTGAGCCGTGGTTAAAAGCACTGCGCGCAACTACGCAAGGCAACGCAAAGCGACGCAGACTGGCACTAGAAATGCACAGCAAATATTTGAATCCCAGTTTTGTTCCAATTGGCGTGCGCGAATATGGAATTCAATGAAAACATGTAAAAAACAGCGCACTGTGGCTTAATCTTAAGACATTTATTGTCCAAACTCAAGGCACCGTGTTGCGCTGCGTTGCATTACGTTTTTTAAGTAGCGCGGCGCGGAGTCACGCGTTTGGTCTGGACCCAGCTTTACAGGATATGTTAACCAGATTTAGTGTATTTAGTGAAAACAGTTTCTCAAAATTCGGTTGAGATCTGATTTTCTATTTAACTTTCAAAAGTTGTGGTCATTTCAGGTCAATCAGCTCAGATACTTTTACAGGTTTCCTTGCATTTGGTTACAAAACCTTGTCACAAATTTGGTTGATATTTCGTGATCCTATGTGGATTCTATGAAAATCCTATGAAATTCATTGTCCTGACTGATATTTTCGTTAGAGTTTCGTTAGAGATATCTTAAATTATCCGGAAAGGGGTGTTAAAAAAATAGATGGATAAGGCTAAACGAAATAAAGTAATATTACTTCACTATTAAGTATTCTTACCAACTTTGGCTTTTTCAGGAGCACATCCTTGGTCCAGGACAGTAGCTCGGTCAGGACTAAGCGATTCCGGGCGATGAGCAGGAGAATATGGCAGGAAAAGTCCGGGTATTGGGTGCCATATGTAGGGCGGATATGGCGAGGAGACCAACGGACTTAAGGAGTTGGCGTACATCAGGGCACCCATACCTGAAGAACAAGAAGAAGTTAAAACAGATTATATTTTACTGCCAAATTAAAGTAATAATAATACAAAGTAAATAGTAGAGGTGACAGCTACAAAATATATAATAAAGTGGATACTGGAAGCGGATGGTTCTTTATAAAACATCGTGACAATAATTGTTTTGAAAAAACATAGTTCTCATTTAGATGTTAAATTTTGTTGATATCTATGCCCAAAAATCGAATTTGATTAGACGTTCTGTTCGGCTGTAATCGGGCCGTTCCTGTATTTTTACCCAATTCTGTATATACATATTCACTTTAAACAGTGTTACTATGTATTACGAAAGAATTGATAAGAAATTGGAGTTTATTGCCCTTTAGTCAATTTCCTGATATGTTTTCAATTATTTAGAGTTGATTTGAGTAAAAACCAATGATGTAAAATATAGATCCGTCCCCCCCCCCTCTAATTTTTGAACCACTGGGTAGATTGTGATGAAATTTGGAACGATAATATATGACTAAATTCTGCATTTTTTGACACATCAATGACAGCTCTGAATGTCAAAGTGACAGCTGGGCGCGCAATAGGAACATTTTTTAAATGGAAATGGGGGTCGAGTAATAACTCATTTTGAAGCTATTTTTATGCTCAAAACATCCCCCAAATTTGAGAACATTTGGTTCAGTAATTTCCAAATAAAAACCAGTAATATCAGTTTATAACATAATCTTTTTACCACATAATCTTTATAATAGAACTTATCCATGGAACATTTATTTGTCAGGAGGTTCATGGAGGTAATTTTCAACATCTTTTGAAGTAACACGTGTTTTCTAAATTTGTTTCTGCCACTAAAAATTTTTTTTTTTTTTTAGGTTTAATTTAAATTATTTCATAATTTTTTAATTTAGGTTATTTTAGGTTAGGGATGGTTTATTGTTATTTGTTTACTTTTAATTTTTGTTCGACTTTGAATAATTTACAATAATTTGTAATATGTATGCAAAAAAATGATATAACAGAAATCGATATTACTGGTTTTTATTTGGAAATTACTTAACCAAATGTTCTCAAAATTGGGGGATGTTTTGAGCATAAAAATAGCTTCAAAATGAGTCCCCACTCGACGCCCATTTCCATTTAAAAAAATGTTCCTATTGCGCGCCCAGCTGTCACTTTGACATTCAGAGCTGTCATTGATGTCAAAAAATGCAGAATTTAATCATATATTATCGTTCCAAATTTCATCACAATCTACCCAGTGGTTCAAAAATTAGAGGGGGGGGGGACGGACTTTATGTCCTCAATGTATATTACCAAAAAAATGATCAGAAACTGGAGTTTATTGCCTTTTAGTCAATTTCCTGATATGTTTTCAATTATTAACAGAGTTGATTTGAGTAAAAACCGATGATGTAAAATATAGATATATCTCCAAATGCCAAAATGCCGAATGCCACTCACCATTGACAGCTAAATAGTTCTTGCTCCTTTGTAGATCCTTGGGGTAGACTAGAGAGAAGGCACTGTGCCGGGACGTTGACATTGGCGAGCGGGGCGAGGAGGGACTCACGCTCCTCGAGGAAACTCCTGCGACAGGACTGCTCGCAGGACTACACGGGGACCGGGGAGGGGTTTCCCCAGGTACGTTGGTGTACTGGGACAGCATGGCCAACCGAGGCATCCTGAAAAAAAAAAAAAAATAGGAAATAATTTTTATAATATACTTTAGGGGTCTATTCTGTATCACATCTGTTAAAATTAATGGCTCTGTTAAAATTTATAGCGAATCGGAAAAGAGGATTTTTGGAAAAGATGGTTCCTGATTGGATAAGAATTTTAACAGTTCCGTTAAAACTAACAGACATGTTGTAGCATTTGTAAATTACAAATGAAAGTTTTTCTAATTTTGTATGATCTAGTGAATATGTTCGTGTGAAGTTGGTACTATGAAATAATGTCATTTCCGTAAATTGAATGCTACCAATCATTATGCTCAGTCCGCTGACGCAGATTCTGTTTTTCGCCGTTCTTGACACTCTGTGTTAGAGAGTGGGGAGTAACGAGACGACATGGCGACGATCTAGTTTTGAAGACAGGTTGATGAGAGTTATTAGCTGCTTTAAGCGATTTGTTTGCTCTATTTAAACCTCTCAATAACAATCATTAGTCGTTCAGTGCTAGGATTTCTTTTGTGAAGTTTCTGTATTCACCGAGTTGAAGAAAAGCCTATTTTGTATGCACGTGTCGTACCTCATATGAATTTGTGGTAAAGTTAATCTGCGGTCATCCTTCCCTTATATAGGGTTTTAGGATATGGTTATAAATCTTAGAGTATTACTAAGATGTTGATATGGAATAATTTGTTTAACTGATATTTGAGAGTTAATTCCATGTTGATGATCGTTCGTTATACGTTTATGGTATTTTTCTGCTAAGTACATAGTCCACTGGTTATGGCATATGTGCAAGAATAATTAAGTTATTTTATGGTACATCCACATGGTTTCTCCGTTAGAATTTTGGAAGAATTGATAAAATAACGTCCATCCCTCACCTCACTGTTTTCATCTTATGGTTCCCTTTTTGATTGTTGTTTATTCACCGATATCTGCTTATCTACTTTGATATGAAATAAGAATTACACCGTTAAGCAGAAGAGAGAGTTACACCGTTGTATCCAAAGACAACAAGAAGTACCTACATCTCACCAGTGCAGTCATATTGTGGCTGAGGTTGTATCATTACAAACTATTTTTGATTTAATTTTAAGTATTCATTTATTTTAAATATCATTCATTTCCTTTCATTTAAATCACTTGATAAATATTAGTCAATCACATAGTTCAATATACGAAATACCCCTACATTCTACATATATAGAAACAAATATGTAACAACAAACTATTATATGAAACTATTTTGTTAACTTTGTAAACACCCCAGCGCTTGAGTGTACACTTTTCATATAATTTATAATAGGTAAATTAATAAGGGTTTAGTGAATTGACTATATTATATTTAATTGTTATCAAGAATCAGCTGTTCCACTTTCAAATTGTAAATTATACAGTGACCAAATTTTATTATTAAAATAGGTTGTAATATTTATGTTTCGTTTCATTCACAGCCACTCTCTCTCAGTTATAATTGAAACAGGTATAGTACATAATATAGTTTTTTTATAAGTTTTAGATAACTTTCGATAGATATTAAAATCTTGTAGTTATTAGTCCTTGTGATCTTTAATTCACTGGCCTGATTGCACGGCTAGCTAGGTCGCATATCTTTTTATTTAATTTCGAGTCGTGTGACGCCCTTTTAACATCTTGAAAACAAACATATTAGTTGTTGACTTAAATACTACTTTTAACTAGGAGGCCACTATAAAAAAAAACCGAACCTACATTGCTCTACCGGCGAAAAGCTGCCGTCTGCTATGTGTAGATATAACATCATAAAAACAACGCTACAGAATAGACCCCTTAATTAACTATACTTTACCATACTATTAATAAAAGAGAGTTATAATTGAAACGATTGTGATAACAATATTAAAAAAATAAATAAAGGAAAGGCAATACTTGGGGTTATTTCAAGATATGTCGGTATAATTTAGTGGTGGATGGAGAGAGTTTCAATAATGAGGATATTCACTTTGCATACCTAGGTTTGTATACCTAGGATAACGGGGAAAACAGAATCTTAATTATACTTTTAATAGTAACATAATTTCATTAATAATACAGTATGACAATAAATAAAGGATGCGGGAAACTAAAAAATTGATGTAATTTTTAAATATTATCTCCAGAAAGGTAAAAAATTACTGGTATTATTGTTGTATGATATGTTCTACATGATCACAATCAATTTGGAAGCATAATTCAAAGCGTTTCTGAAGATTGGATACTACATTTCTAGAAGCTGGCGTAAATTGGTTGGAAAAGGCTGGAGAAGTGGTTCTATTGTGGCTTTTAATCCTGTAATTGTTTCTCAAGCAATTCCGCTACTTAATGCTATTTTTCATCATTACCCAGATGTAGATATCCAGATGGGTCTAAACTATGTGGTGGATAAACGAAGTTAATTTTTCTGGAAACTATTCTGTTGGTGAAATGTTGTCTTAATCCCAAAGAGGTGATATTAGCGGTGTGGTTTGTTGCATCGTCTTTCTGGATCCACTGTCTCCCATAAAACAAATTTCTAGCTCTGCGGTAGAGTTTTAACTCTAACAAATAACTCACCGTTGACTCTTTATAACTTTCTTGATCCATTGTTACATTATGACCTTCATTCTCCAAGAAGTAAGGGCGCAAAATTATGTGCATAGAAACTGCACACCGAACACTTACTCCTTCATAGTGAAGAGGTGTCCGTAGGATTTCTTGTGGTCTTTTGAATCCAAGAAATCTCTCCGACTATCTGTTGACATGCCCTGATAATGAGACATGCGATTCGTCAGAAAACCATATGGTAGACAAAAACTCTTCGTTCTCATATTCCATGGCTAGAACACGGGCACAATATTCTACACATAATCGTTTATAGACAATGTTTAACTTATGACATGTTTAAATTTTATTCGAGAATGCGTCAGTAGATATCTTTGAAATTAAGTGTGTAGTTTCTCTGTTTATGCTAATTTGGATGCAACCTTTCTTAGGATCTTCTCTGGAGATTGGATGGTATCCTGACATGGCTCTCATTATGCCTTCTCTTTCGCTCAGATATTCCTTTCCTTTGGACTAGAATATTGCCAGTACGTTGAATCTTCATGACAATGCGCCTTAATATTGTGTTTGTGACAGATAATTGGTCCATTGTTTCTGCCGTTTTCATATGAGCGGTTGTAGTGGCTACAAATAAAGATTTTTCGCTCGACAGAAAGCATCTTGTTTAACGATATTATTGCAAGTGTTTAAATACAAAACTGTCAATTAAAATCTGACATTTGATCCGCTAGATCACGTCGCCTGGTCCCTGCTCAGGAACAAGCTGCGTGATCTAGCCGATCATGATTTAGGTATTTTATATTTGTTGTCATATTGTGTATAACATTGAAGGTAATAATGATGTATAAAATCTGAAATCTGTACAAATTTGTCTCAAGAACCGTGAAACAGATAACTTCAATCTAATCATGTACTTAATATATCTCAATAGTATGCTATTTTTATATTTCTATCCTTAATCTTAATTTAATCTCAGTCCAACAGGAAGGACATCCACGGATGTGAAAGAAAGCCTGGAGGCCATTCAAATGTGTAAGAATCCTTTCTGTTATAATCCTATCAACCGGGATAATAGTAGAACAGCCTTGATACAATTTTAAATAATTAATCTTTAAAAAGTCCTCTATAGGAGTTTGATCCTATTATTAACATGAAATCGTTACAAGCATCAATCGCTGAAAGATATTTTACTTAGTATGGAATCTGATACATAACTTTAATTCATTTATTTATGTCTAATTTCTAATTTTAGATATTTTATTTTTATTTTCCTTTTTCTTTATCACCTTTCGTTGACATTTTAAAGAGGAATATAAACCAAACAGTGTTTTGAAAGGTGCAGATTTCAAGTAAATCTCAATGTCACTGAAAAATAAATATAATGTAACACAATACTTATATTACAAGAAATTTGTGAGGAAAACAGTTACTATTTACATCATAATAAGCTTTGCTTATCTACCATTTCTTTAATTTTTCCTTGTAAGATTCAGAATTCAGAAGCAAATCAGTTACATCAGTAGATATTTATTGAAAAACAGTGATCTCCATTTTAAAATAGGGATTTTACCTTCGTACCTTCGAATTAGTAGCCCGGAATCTCTACTCTTATATCATATATGTACATGAGAAAATTAATTGGACCAAGCACAGAGCCTTGGGGAACTCCACTATGATGGTACATATAACATGATAAATTGTTAAATAATATTGTTTTCTAATGACCACGTATGATTGAATAACATTCCTGCTTCTATCTGTAATGTATATAAGATATGCGTAAACTCTTGTCATTTTTATGAAAAACAAACTGATTATTGTAAAATTAGACGGAATCATTACAGAAATATATCCGGCACGAACTACTAATACTTTTACGACACAAAAAACATTCAGAACATCCACTGAAATTAGAGATAAGAGCAATAAAATAAATCAATTCCGCATGGGGGCAGCGAGGGGCGGCCAAATGGACAGCGGCGGTGTAGTTAATGCTGTTTAGTTGAACATGGACGGTATCACGCGATGATTTCGTCTATTGATCACCGAGATTGTCGCCCTAATTGCTCCGTTATATTGCTGTACACCAGGGGAGGAGAATTCCCGGGGACGCCATCCCTAAATGGATGAAACTTAGTCATAAAATAAGAAGGGGTTGACCCGAAAGTTTAAAATGGCGGAATACAAGATTTTTAAAACAATTTTTCTGCACAGAAAGAAAATAAGCTGACTACCATGAAATAGACCACAGACCAAAAAATAATGACCATAAGACATTTGAGAAAACCTGAGTCTTACTGCTTTTTTCTAGTAGAAATGAAATTGGCGATTCCAAAAATGAATGCGCCCTCTGCATGAAAATATTTGAACCTACTTAAAAGGTAATTTTTGAAGACTTATTGCTGGTATAATGATAAATAACACGTATTTGGGTTTGTTTAACGTAATAATTTAGTGGTGCTTGTGATTTTTTGGTATTACAAAGTTAAAAACGATAAGGTTAGTATTCGTACATCTTTATTTTTACATTTTAAAATGGCATTCAAAAGAAATCAGCACAACACAAACTGTCGTGTTTATAGGTGTTATTCCACAAAATGTGTCAATAGAAGTGTTTAAGATTGAAGATAGGTAGAAGTTTGGCCCTAGTATAAGAAACTGCTTCTCATTCATTTCTGCAAAAGGCATGTAACAATTTAATCACAGGGAACACGTTTATTTACACAACATAATCACTTTGTTGCAGTTTGTCTACACTTTTATATTATTAGTCTTATAAAAGCAGAATATATTTTAATTTAAACATTATTGAACAAAAAACAGGCACTAATATGGTATCACCATACAGTTTATCACACTTATTTTAGTCCAAAATGTAAGTAAACAAAAACTAGGGTACCTATTTCAACCCAAAAAATTTATATAATTAGCAATGAAGCACTTATGGGATGTTTGACTGCTTTTACCAATCTTTTTATCCTTTATTTAACCCTATCACCCTAACTAGCAAATGAAGTCACTATATTTATGGCAGTTCAATGCTAAATTGCGAGATGATGTGATATGAAATGCAAAATTTTTACTCGTCTTCCTCCATATTTGTTTACAATTTGCAGCGCCCTCATCGGTAATTTGAATCGCCAATATAAAATATATGTAGCAATTACGAAGAATATAGGTAAGTATATATGGTCGATGGTGTCTACGTGTTTACGTAGATGGAATGTATGCTCTACATTCGTAGATAAATAGAGAAGAAGTACCAGATACAGAGGTTCCCTATGTGGGATATATTATTTATATTCAGACAAACTTCAGAATAATATTTTTCCAAAAATGATGTGCTACCACCAGTTCATTCAACACGCACCACATTTTACACAATTTTATGAAATTCGATGAAAATCTACATAAGAACTATATGTCACTTCACATAACATAATAATAACATATTGCGTAAAAGTTTCAGAATGTTACTGCTAGATGAAGCTGCTGTCAAAAAGTAACTAAATTATTTAGGGATATTTTGTGTTTAGTGCTTTACTGTAGTAGAGGACAGAGCTTAACTATTTTAAGGACAGTAAAAATGTATTGGAAAGTGACTTAATTATTCTTTGTCAATTATAAATTGAATAATTATGAGACACATTGACTGTTTCATGTAAAGCTACTAAATCTGTGACGTGCATCATAAAAATCCCTAAATTGCAGTCGATCAGTACGGTTTTTGATTAAAATGTTACAATGTGTTTGGCTGATTGTATTATCAGTGCGACATCTATGTTTCCGTTGCCTAAATTCACACAGAAAACGTTCAATTCATCTTTTGACTGCTTGTTCGAAATGCAAACGCGCCCTTAAGAGAATGTGGACAATATCAATGAAGGATCGTCATTCTTTACTATTTCTCATCCCATAATATTAAATGCGATGTACCTTGATTAAGAACCTTGCCATATTTACCAAAATCAATTTTTTCAAACGTTTGTTTTGGAAAAACGTATTCATGGCTTGGCTGTTATTTCACATTATAAATAAAAGAATCTAATACATTTTTTAAAGAAGATGGACTCACTGACATTGTATTTTTTATAAACAATAAATATAACCGCTGCACCTCTGTTCTAGGTATTTACGTTATTTCTCATAGGTATAGATATTTCTCATGTGGAATATATTCCTTTTTCGACATACAAGGCATTAGCATCTTTTTAACGGAAAAGCGGTATATTATTATTCTGCAAGTCGAATTAGCATCCAGGACCAACTTAGATTGATGAGCTCTAACCACAATTCAGTGCTATAATGAGGCAAACCTGGAAAACCTCACCAGTTAGGAGGCAGTCCAACTCGCACGTAGGTTAATCTGTCATATAAACACCTGGCATGCAATTTACCTATTTTAACTAGCGTAAGTTATTTGTTTTATATATTAGATGGTAAATTGAGTCTACAATTTAATTAAAAACCTTATGGTTTACGTGAAACTTAACCCGCTACACGAACTCCGTTCTGTATTTAAAGAACAAGACGTTAAATCCTGAATTAACGACTTGAATACACGGAATAGATACCTAATACCAAAGTTTACACAATATAAATACTCTCACTCTCAAATATAAATAGGTAACTGGTAACACATAAAATTAAAGAATCAAACGTCAGAATTGTTATATTAAATGACTCATAGTTTCTTTTGGGATTACACCACCTATAAAATAACAAGTTCTTTGGTTTATTTTATCTATTTAGTTAAAATTATGTTAGTTTTTTGGGGCAAACTTTGGAAGTTTGCCTTTATAATGCACTTTGAATATTTGATTTGTATGCTTCTGGTGTTCTGCTTTGTGTTATTTTACAGGTAGTGTAATCGCAAAAGAAACTATGAATCATGAAAACGCACCACAAATAAGTTGCAGATATTATCTACAAGAATGTTATATTAAATATTTACCTACCTATACTGTCGCGGCCATTTTGGCTTTCAAGAACTATGATACTGTTTTTAACTGTTACTCATTTTTTGTCTATCTTCTTCCTAAAACTGGCGGTAGTGAGTATAAACCCCATTTTGGAAAAATTACCCTTTTAAGTTATGATTAAAAGTAGAAACTTATTTCCAAACGTTCGAAAAGGCCGTCGGGGCTCCGTAGCCGAGCGGTTAAAGCCGCCAAGTTCTCCGCGATTGACGGTGGTTATAATCTCAATGCGGTCAACTTTTTCTAATTGCTCCAATATTAAATCTGTGTGCTTAAAACTGGTACCGTTCTTAATATGCAACAGTACTGCAATATCACTGTATAAATGGCTAACACCTACTATTCACTTGAATTAATAAGGTTTTCCAGGTTTCCCTTATTCTCATACTAAATGGTAGTTAAAGTTATAACATCGTAAGTCGTTCTTGGGCGCACTCGCGGTGTCTTCAAATAATAATATACCGCCCCCTCTCCCACACAAGTTTCTGACTTCCGGGCCTATCACCAAGATAAGAATGAAGGATAGAGATATTATTATTATTATTATTATTATTAGCTATTTTTATATGTTTGATTCCACGCCTATGCTTAATGTATGGGAACCAGAGAACCGTATGCTATTGCCCCGTATAACCCCATAATCTCCCCTGCAGTAAGTATAAAAACACGCACGTGATACCCGCCTAATAATAATATTATCGTTCAAAAAGGCTCCCATCAAAGTGGTCACTATAAATGTGCATGAATCAATTTTATTAATAATACATTCATTACCTTGATGTATTCCTAAACAAAAATATTGCTTTGTTTTATCTAAATTACTTTTCCGTAATTAAGCTTGATTGGAAATAATCTATTTGAAATGGGAAAATAAAGAAAGAATAACATATTTATGAATTCGCCCCTGATTTAGAATGTGAACCGTGTACACACTACGTCGATTTGAGTTCACCATTCTTCTTCATTATTTTTTATCTTTTGATTTTAGGAGTAATTATGTACTGGGTGGGGCAAATTCGATGGCTTGCAGAGTATATCGGAACGTAGTACCGGGATATCAAAAATTATCTTGGTCAAGGGTGGTTGTGGAATGTAAAACGTGTGTCTTACTTTAAATTTGAAATAATTATGTCACTGTCACACTGACATCATCAATAACCTACAAATTTCATACCTATTTATTTCGGTTGTAAAACAATAATGAACTACAAATTATGAAATAACGGTTTTAGTAACAAGAAAAACTAAATTACAGTAATTGTTGGAAATGTCCCCCGTTTTGTTCGATGCACAAGTTGACGCGCCTCCTCATGCTGTGTAAAGCGTTTTGCAGCATTTCTGGCGTTATGGTTGCACATTGCTGAACAATTCTTTGTTGCAGTTCTTGCAAATTATTTACCGGAGTTGCGAAAATCTTGTTTTTTAAGTAAGGAAATATAAAATAGTCCATAATTGTCAAACAAGGTGATCTCGAAGGAAACCCAACTTCTGTATGCAAACTTATCAGCCGGTCATCAAAAAAATCGCGGAGGAAAGCAATATTTTGTCGTGTAGTATGTGCTGTTGCACCGTCATGCTGGAAATAACCGTACCGAAGTTCATCATCGTTCAACTGTTGCACAAATTCAGCCAAAAAGTTGTGTCTGTACCTTTCTACGTTGACAGTGAAATCGAAAAAAATTGGCTCGATTATTCTTGTGCGAGAAACTGCCATCCAAACACCAATTTTTTGAGCAAGTAGTGGCGATTCAGTAAAAACATGAGGGTTATCATTGCTCCACATTCGCATATTTTGAGAATTGGTGTATCCCGAAAGGTGGAACCACGCTTCGTTAGAAAAAAATGTTAAGTCCAGAAGATCGTCATTCATTAAATTATTGACAAACCAATGGCAGTAAGCAAGGCGTCTGGGGTGGTCTGCGGGCAGAAGAGCTTGATGTGCTTGCATCTTATATGGATGCATGTTCAAGTCTTTCTTTAAAATCTTATGACATGTTCCATAAGAAAGTCCAATTTCCTAAGAAAGACGTTTCAAAGGTTTTGCAGGCTCCTCTTCCATACGTTGACGAACGTCATTGACAACTTCTTCTGTACGAACTCTTGGTCTACCAGCACCTTTTTTATGAGTCACACAATCAGTTTCGCGAAACACTTCAACACAATTTGTAAGGCACGCATAAAAATTGTCCGGTAATATTGCCACGTTTGGGAAGTGCTCTCGAGAATTGTCCAAACACAAACGTTGACTGTATTGCCAATTTCCATTAACTAGCGCACCCGTTCGAAAATAGGGTTCAATCATGAAAATTTTGTGCTGTGTGGTAAGAGGCATGATTCAAAAACTGGATTAGAAAATTTCAGCACAATGACTTGACAGATTCTGACACAACAAAACATATTCAAAAATTTAAAGTAAGACATACGTTTTACATTCCACAACCACCCTTGACCAAGATAATTTTTGATATCCCGGTACTATATAGAGAAAGGAAAATAGTAATAAGTCGTATTAGAACTCGATGTTCAATACCTCAATCAATCAATTGTCGAATGAAGAAAAACGATACCAAAATTGATTTCAGAGTAATTTTTTTGTATTTGTCGCGCTAAATTAAGTCCTTTGGTTTATTTTATCTATTTAGTTAAAATCATGTTAGTTTTTTGATATGCTTGAAGGTTAGGAAGCTGTAAGACAAATTTGTAGATATTTGTCTAAATGGAAATCGTATAGTTGCATCACACTAATATTTAAAAAGTATTTTTTGGTTTCCAATTATATGGCTATAATGTGTCTTACTTTTCCTGACTATATATAAATGTATAAAAAATAGTTGTAATTCCCGGTAAAATAATAAAAACTGGAGAAAATAAAAATATATTGGACAATAACTTGACTGATTACTTTCCTCAATCGATGTGTCTGTCCAATACAATGACTTATTATAAACTAAACAAATACAGTATGAAAGATTTTCGGAGGAAAATTTGATTTTTCCACTTCTATCATGACATATAGTCTTTTAGGATAAGACTTGATCCTAATGACCCTATTAGAAAAATACCTTGCCTAGACTTCTTATTTGCTAAATATTTTCTGTAAAATAATTTTCTCTGATATAGTTAACAATAATGATAATAATAATAATAATATAATAAAATATACACAAAATCCTATTACGTACACCAAATTTGAACCTTATGATGATGGTTTATGATGATGATGATGATGATGATGATTAGACTTTGATGGTTTCTTGCATTATTCGTTCGTTAATCCACCAATAACATACTGAGAAGTACTAAAAACTTCGAAACTCACGAATGATGTCTTGTAATCTAATGCTAGTCGGGGCTTTTGCCAAACGTTTTATATTTACCTATTTTATTTTCTATATCTTTAATTTTTGTTAACGTTACAAGTGAATGTTAGTTGAAAAAATTGAGCGAGTCAGAAGAACAATTTGCTTTATAACATTGGAAATTATCTAGACGGGAATTCTAAAAGAAACGCAAAACACCTCGACTGACACTCATTAATGAACATCCACATAATAACAAAGCACAAAGTGTCTATTTTTTACTTGCAGTAAGTGCTATTAATTAAGGTACCAACTAAAAGCAAATATAATTTCAACGTATGTTGAAATATGGTTGTTTCCAATCGTAATTTATCACCATCGAAATCAATACAATACAATAATATTTGTGGCTACTGTAAAAAGGTGACAACAGAAAATAAGATGAATGGTTTGGTTTGTTCGTGAACTTTTACCTTTTGGACCGTCTAGGCCATTTAGGTTTTCTTTTTTTACCATTTCGGTAAATTTTTCATACTTAACTTATGTTAAGTATCTAAAAATTAACATTTATTTTTGAGTATATAAGGTTTCCATTCTGAAATCTAAACAGTCTGTTTGTTGGTAATATTCAAATAAAAATAATATTAACAATATTTTAATGTGTTGATAAAACCACTTAAATCATTAAAATGCGTGTAAGCAAATGCTAGATACCAATTAAGAATTACAGTATAGGTGTAGAATACACCTATATTCCCCAGAATAGATAATCGTTATCCAAAAATGGATCCATAGTTTTAGTTATAGCTACAGATAGAAAATGGTCAGTTTTTTTATATAAAATAAATGTATTTTATAATAAAAAAAAGAAGTGTAGGTTTCCAGTTAAGAATATATTATTTTCAAATGATAATTAACATTATTTAAATATAGAAAAATGATTATTAAAGTAACTTAATAATTGTCAGATTCAGTACCAGACTTAGGGACTTGTTTTAAAGCAATTGTTTTAAAGAAATTGACTGTTACTTCAAACACATATAGATATATATTGTTTTAAAATCATTAATTTTTTCAATAATAAAAAGCATTTACTTGGCCTTAAAATATCATTATCATATAGGTGTATTTGTTGTTGTTAGAAGGCGGCGCGGTTACCCGCAGCACTCAGGCCTTTCGACCCATCCGCTAGTCGAGAGCTATTGGAAGAGACCCATAGGCCAACACAAGTTCTAGTGGAAGCTCTCTAAGGTCCTGGGACAGGAGAAATGCTGCACCCAGATGTTTGTGTCTCTTAACCATGAGGTAGGCACAGCGACAGAGGATGTGAATGGAGTCCTAGTCATCGTGTCCGCAAAACCTACACCTTCTAGTGTCACTAAGGCCGATAGTGTTAAGATGCTTGTTGAGATGTCCGTGACCTGTCAACAGTCCTGTGACAATCCTTATGCTGTTACGACTTAGAGGCCCTTCAATTAAGAGTGTGGCTTGTCCCCGTTTGACCATTTTTTCTCTGATCTTTTCCTGATCCTGTTTTCAATAGACTTTGTTACATAACTAGGCGGAAGCCCGAGTACTGGTTCGGGCCCTGTAAACTGTATACTTATAGGTGTATTTACTTCATTCATTTTCTTGAAAATCTGTGTATGGCTAGACGTTTGAAATTTTTCGAAATGATGCTCAAATAAAGCGTTCTCTCATAGTATATTTTCATATGAGCTGATTTATCGCCTAACCTTCATATTTAACAAAATATATAGCAGAATATAACATGTATACTAATAATATACAATATCTACAAAATCTATTAGTAATATCTATATCGAGCGCAAGGATCTATGAACACGTAATTAGTAACAACTTATTATTAACAACTTATTTATTGTTTCCTTACTTCAAGTATAGAATCAAGGTATCCATGAGAACATATTATTATTTACCTACTATATAACAATAATATTTAAGTATATAGTGAGCTAGAATATAGCTACTCTCATCTATTTATATGTACACAGGAGCTTAGTTAACTACCTACTAGTAGGTATTTCTATTTCAACATTAACAACATCCTGGAGAAGATTGGACAATGCTGATATACCTAAATGCTGATATAATATGTACTTCAGATTTTTCTTTTGCTTTTAATACTTTATATGTTCAGAATAATTAAGTATTTTTGATTTATGAAAATGTCAAAAATAAATTACCTATACATAATATAGGAAAGACTTGGACATTGATTGCGAAATGTGACAGTCAACAGTCACCACCTTGAATCATTGATACCTATTTTTTCATTATTTATTATGAAAACCTATATATTATTTCAAAGATATAGGTACCTATATATTTTGTAGTAGGTATATTTTTAATATTATTTATTGGCTTATTTAACTTTTTATATCTTTCTTTATATAGTAATTAAGAGAAAAAGTTAACTAAGATATAAATTATTAATGAAATTATCAAATATTATGGTTCATTAAAGTGTTTAATTTTTCTCGTTACCTATATGGGATTAAGGCTAAGGAGGATTGTACAATTTCAGTTTTGTCAGTAAAAAATAATTTTTTCATGAAAATTCAATACAAAAGGTACCTATGTGACTAAAAGTAATTATTTTTAATGTAATGTAGATGTCTGTTTAATATTTCATAAAAGATGTAGATAAGACTATTAAAAAGAAAAATGTATTAAAGACAATAAGTTGAGGTTACCATGAAGATATGCCGTTGTAATTCAATGTTGGAGGGGGTGCATATTGCACGCAAAGTAGTTGTTTTCGACATATCTTAAAAATATAAAGTTATTCCTTTACGTGTACCTAGGATTATAGGAAACGAGGAAAATTAAACACTTGATTGAACCATAATATTTGATAATTTCATTAATAATTTATCTCTTAGGTCACTTTTTGGCTTAATTCCTACATAAAGAAATATATATTTGGTTTACAAAATATGTTCTATGCCACCTAATGGAGTTTTCTACACCAATTCCCTTCACCAATTTTCTAAAACTCACCTTATCCGTACTTTCGTATCAGTCACTTGGCAATAACACCATCCAACCAGTCTATCATCACCACAAAGCTCTTCCAGTTCTCGTCTTCAACGTACCCAACAAAATTAACTGATTAAAAGTACTGGTCACTGAATTATCTGCACTATATCACACCAAAACGTCAATGCCTTCACTCCAGCTCTTGCTGAACAATCTGAAATTTCGTAACTATGCAACAACTACAACTGATCCCACAGCAACACTTCACGTGTGACAATGTGCCACCTGACTGAATTCTACCTTCACGGTTTCCAGGTATAAGCTTCATTCCGCTGCCCCACCAGGTAACCAGACTCTGGAGAAATAAATGAAGCACGTGCCTCTGCTAAAACACCTCCTCTGTTGGCGCATCGCGAGCATCTCGATTGGCCGCAGGTCTAGAGGGGTGGAGCGCGGCGTTGTGATTGGATGGTCGATCGCGTCTTAATTCTCAGGTAACTTGATGAGTTATTTAATTGCAAATTGATTTTTTAACTGGATTTTTTAGGTCCGAGGTCAATATTGATTCGTTTGATGGAGGTGCAAATGGGTTTTCCAATTTGATTGTTTGTTTGGGTGTCCACGAGGATTTTTTTGGTGGTTTGCGTAAGTGGAACGTTTGAGTGGTCATTAGGTACTAATAGATAACCGGATTTTCCTTGATATGTCGACTGTTACAAACAGCGGAATAAAATTATGTGACAGCTAATAGCTAGTAACAGTGGTGTAGATATCTTACTAAATTTTAAGATGTATGTAAATAAATGTATAGAAGAAATTTATCCATAATTAGAGTTGGAATTCTTAGAATATATCACAGGTAATTCTTAGAATTGATGATTTTACATAAGAAAAATGTATTTACCTACCTATAGGTAGGATTGAATGATTTTTCCATCTTGTTTGTAAGTAAATAGACCTGAATAGGTAACTAGCATCAATAATAAAAGATGCAGTGAGAACTAGTTTTCAATCAAACACTCTTAAATTTTTTATTTCTTCTAGGTACATCATTCGCATAGAGGAAGGCATGCGCTAGAGGTCAGAATTAATGTCGTTTGTAAATGTTATAAACAATAATGGTCCAAGGACTAAACCCTGTGGGACTCCGGGCATTGCAAATGTAAGTACTTCTGTAATGTAGGTACTTCTGGATATGTAATCATCTAATAAAAGCTTAATCTAAAAGAAATCAAAAATATAAAACATGTAGGGTATTCCATTTAAAATAAGAAAATTGAGTCATTTTCGGTATCACCAGAAGTGCCAGAAAAACGGAAATACTTTAGATGATCAGAATTTTCTCATAAACCTCCATATCCAAATTTTCAAAAAAATATTTCAATTGGAAGTCCTTAAACTTTTAATGAATGAATTAGCTGAATCATCCTGTATGTCACCCACCCTTCTATTTACAATTAATACATGGAAGTACTCACAAGGGAAACGAAAAGTTGTAAAAACAATGGCTCAACGTTTTGGCTCTAAACAATGATTTATAAGTATATAAAAATTACAAAATTATGTTCTTAATCTCATTCTATTACACATAGTCCCAATATATTTACAAAAAATTCGTTATTAGAATGAACTAATTTAAAATACTAGGCTGCAATAAGTGGACATACATAAATATGGGGTGTTGTATGTATTAGTATAGTCTATATAATGTCAATTGAAACTGTAAAAAAAATTCCGACAAAAGAAACACCTTCACCTCGACGGCGGCCTCTTTGTTTAGTCACGTGTGTCCTTTGTCGGAATTTTTTATGCAGTTTCAATTGAGATTATAAACACTATACCTATCATGTAAACGCGTTGAAGGACTAATACTGAACCACATCACATGTGCCAACACTAACCATTCTAGAGCTCTAAAATCGTTCGCTCTTCATGATGTCACGCTTGAGGATTGCGCATTTTGATTGGTTAAAACCTTTACACCTAACCAACAACTTCGTGAACTTGCGACGGAGTTTATTATACCTAATAATGTGTTAATTATTATTACTAAACTTGTATTTACACAAATAATGACTAGGTTCTGCGGATCAGGTCAGATTTCTTAATACAATGTTGATATTATTCGTTCTTTTAGACAGGGTTTAGAAGCATTACAAAGATTTTGGTTTATAATTACTAAATTAAAATTGGAACAAAGGTTTATCTACATATAAAGAAGAGAATGTCTTGAAATTATGAAAAGAGTTGTTATTACACAAAATCACTCTGAATATGTGCCTACATACATTTTTCGTGTTTTCTTGTGCGTATATACAACTTTTCTTGCTTTAACAAAAGTAGTTACTTAAAGCAACATACGTGCGCTGTAACCAGAGCAATACATTTTTAATTGGGAATACTCAGAAAAATTGAAACACCCATAATGTTTTAATTCACAACCAGTGTTTTTAAATGAGCAAAAAATGAAATAAATGGAGTCAATACAGTTAAAAAATGCATGTTTAGTGAGGGAATCGTATGGTGTATTTACTTTTTTGAATAAAAGCTATTTGCAATAACAAATTTGGTATAAGTCTACAATTAAATTTTGCTCTATTCTTTTCCTCAGTGATAGTACAGGCCCTATTGAAGACAGATAAAGATAAAATACTATCCCTTTGATATTTCTGAACTTCTCATTCCACATTTGTTAAGGGCAGAAATAAGATAAAGATAAGACCCTGAATAAAACAAGAAAAAGTGAAACGACACGGCACTGCTCCCAATTCGTGTCACTTGATTACGCGAATTTTTAATAAACGCACAGACTAAAATAACAGGTGATGAACACGCTTTGGAAGAGTTTCTAAAGAAAGTGACTAATTGCTCTGCTATGATTAATAAGACACGTGGTGGGTACCTTATTTAAAAAGCTCAATTCAGTGGTGCGACCGGCTGCAACACACTCTCGTGCGTGCGATTCCGCTTAATTAATCGAAAATCAATTAACTCGGTATCGGTGTTATAAATAAGCCATGTTGGAAAGTGCGCATATCGATTATTTATTATATCTATCAGTTTTTTGAGAAAGGATATGTTAAAAATGAATCTTAAATTATTACTGTTAACTTTGTATCGGATCGCTCCAATTTTGGTCAATTCATTTAATCTATTATTATTGTCATGTTTTTGAGCATCATGCACTCTTTAGTCTATCGCTTGATTATTTTTCTTGTAGACCGGTTGATACCAAAGTCTAACAAGAAATTATGTTTGGCTTAGAAACGATCTTACTAAATTGCGTGTAGATATTGTAACGTTTGTCTAACCTCCAAACTGATTAAACCAGCTTGTTCGACAAAACAACGCAAATCTTTATTGTCACTAGATACAAACTTCAACTCTTTTTCCAACTGTCAACACAAATTCCTTAGTTTGACGTTTCGACTTAACGCGCTCACGCTTTCGACTAAAAAAACTCCCCGTCCTCTTGAAATCGCGAGTATTTATATATTTTTCAAGCTTCTGGAATATTCGGGAGCTTCTTTTTGGATTCCGGAACATAATGGAACGATTCTATGACTTAAATGAAAATTCTAGATTAGAAACGTCAACCTAAAGATTTTACAAATATTAATTTATAAACAATAAGAAATGAATTAACAAAACAGACATTCACTAGCAAGGTAGGTGAGCTTCCGTAACACTGCTCCCCCCTCAGAACTGATCGTCTCGATCAGGTTACTCCATTGTCCGCATGGTGTTCTTGATAAGGCGTCAGTCGATCTATGTGAACAATCTTCATTTTGGATTGAGGATTTTTTTGGATCCTATACACGACATCGTTTAACCTGGTCACAATCGAATAAGGGCCTTCCCAAGATCTCTGTAATTTAGGTGATTTGCCCTTAGTCCTCTTTGGGTTGTACAGCCAAACTTTATCATTTTCATGAAACCCACTACTGTTGGCACGTAAGTCGTAACGGGTCTTCATTCTGTCACTTTCTATTCTCAGCTTTTCTCGTACCTCCTCATGTACCAACTTTATTCGATCTTTCAGGTGGCGGAGATAGTCACTGATATTTTCCTGATGTTCTGGTCTATTTGCAATGAGGTCTATTGGTAGACGTAATTCGTTGCCAAAAATCACACTGGCTGGTGTTTTACCAGTGGTTTCGTGAACTGCCGCTCTATATGCTAAGAGAAATGGAGGAAGGCAGGTGTCCCAGTTGGTCTGCTTTTCATTCACGGCAGTTTTCAGGAAATTTTCAATGGTTCGATTGAATCTCTCGACCATTCCATCTGATTGTGGATGAAGAGGTGTTGTTCTAGTTTTCGAGATACCTAGTAGTTGGCAAACATTCTGAAATACCTCAGATTCGAAGTTCCGTCCTTGGTCAGAATGGATTTCCCTCGGAACTCCATAACGGCATATCCAGTTTTCAAATAGGACCTCTGCTACGGTGACTGCTTCCTGATTAGGTATAGGATATATTTCTGGCCACTTGCTAAAGTAGTCCATAGCTACCAAGATATAACGATTGCCAGAGTCACTTCGAGGAAATGGGCCAGCTATGTCAATAGCTATTCTTTCAAATGGAGCACCGACATTGTACTGCTTCATCTGTCCGCGACTTCGAGTCATTGGTCCCTTACTAGAGGCGCAGGTTTCACAACGCCGGCACCATTCTTCCACATCGGAACGACTCCCAAGCCAGTAGAATCGCTCTCTGACTTTGTTCAAAGTCTTATTGATTCCAAAATGTCCACCACCAACGCCACTATGAACCGCTTGGAGAACTTCTGGAACTCTTGTCCTGGGTAATACAGTCTGGTAGTTCCTTTCTTTGCCGTCCGGACTCTCCCATACTCTTTTTAGTAGGCCATTTTCTACAACTAGGGAGTCCCATAATGCCCAGTAACTTTTCAGAGATGGAGATTTATTGGAAATATCCTGCCAATCAGGTCTATCAATTTTATTTATTTTCCATTGGAAAATTGGGCCAAACTCTGGATCTTCACTCTGTTCTTTAGCAAGGCTTCCACTATCCCAATGTTCTGGGCCTTGGATGCTAATTCTTCGGCAATGAAAATCGTCCTGTTCCCTTGCTTCCTGTCGCAAGCAATATCTACAATCAGGAAGGCATGGCCTTCTGGATAAAGCGTCAGCATTGCGATGGCTCTGTCCTCTTCGGTGTTCAATTTTGAAGTCGTCCTCTTGCAAACGTAGAAACCCCCTTGCCACTTGGCCTTCAGGGTTCTGATCATATGTGTTATTAGGGCATCGATTCCTGAGATGCCCTTCGCCACCGCAATTCCAGCATCGGATAGGTCTACGCCTGCTAAATGTGGCAGAGTTGGTATGATTCTGATCGTTTTGCAAGTTGCTCAATAACTCTTGAACATTTTTCAGCAAAACTTCGATTTTTGTGTTACTACTTTGTTCACCTGATCGATAATTAAGTTGCCTTGCTCTGCCTTGACCTCGCCTGGATGCTTGTTGAGCAGAATAGCATCGATTCCTGAGATGCCCTTCGCCACCGCAATTCCAGCAGCGGATGGGTCTACGTCTGCTAAATGTAGCAAAGTCGGTATGATTCCGTTCGGTTTGGAAATTGTTCAATAAATCTTGAACATTTTTCAGCAATACCTCCACATTTTTGTCATTACTTCGATAGTCGGCTGGCTGATATTTAATTAGCCTTGCTCTGCCTTGACCCCGTCTGGATGCTTGTTGAGCAGCTTCAATTTCTAACGCCTGCGCCAAAGCTTCGGAAATGGTTTTGTTTCTGGCTAACCTCAACGCCTGACTGATTTCAGGGTCTCGCAGTCCATCTATGAAGCTACTTACAGCTAATTGCTCTTGGAACTCTACAGGGGCAGTGGGGTAAGCTAGCTTCACCATCCGGGCTATATCGGCCTCATATTGCTGAATATTTTCTTCGAATCGTTGTCTTCTACCCTTTAATTGAGCCTGGTAAACATGTTGCATGTGGGCTTCACCATACCTCATTTCGAGAGCACTTTTCAGCATTTCATAATCGGTTTTGTTCTGCTCAGGCATCGTTCTTAAGATTTCCATAGCCTCACCTCTTAGAGCTACAGTTAACGATATCGCCTTTTCACCTTCGGACCAGTTATTTGCCATGGCAGCCGCCTCAAATTGCTTTAAGTATGTGCTCCATGGTACCTTTCCATCAAATGTTGGTGGCTTGACCCTCGAAGATGCAGAATTACCTTCAACTTTAATAACTCCTGTCGTGGACAGCTGTGTGAATTTTCGGTTGACTTCTTTCTGCATCTCTTCGACTTCACACTTCAACGTACTGTTGACTTTCTGCATTTCGTTGACTCTCTCTTCGACTTCACACCTCAGCGTACTCACACTTTCTTTTACAATTTGGACTTCGTCTTGCATACTATTCCTCAATTGATTTATTTCTTCTTCTACAGTTTCTTCAAAATCTTTGAATTTTTCTTTCATTAGCTCTTCTAACTTTTTATTACTTTCTTCTAAACTGTTCTTTAGTTCTTCTTGGCTGTTCTTCAGTTCTTCTTGGTTATTCTTCATTTCGTTTTTTAATTCATCTTGACTGTTCTTCAGTTCTTCTTGACTGTTCTTCAGTTCTTCTTGACTGTTCTTCAGTTCTTCTTGGTTCTTCTTCATTTCAATTTTTAATTCTTCTTGGCTGTTCTTCACTTCAACTTTTAATTCTTCTTGGTTATTCTTGATTTCCTTCATCATTTCCATTAATTGTGTCAAGGTCTCATCCATTTTTATCGATTTCGATCTGGTAACTAGCATACACTTACTATTTGATCCCTTTTTTTTTTTTTTTAATCTTCGAACGTTTCACGTCGTGGAACGTCGCACTTCTGACACCAAATGTAACGTTTGTCTAACCTCCAAACTGATTAAACCAGCTTGTTCGACAAAACAACGCAAATCTTTATTGTCACTAGATACAAACTTCAACTCTTTTTCCAACTGTCAACACAAATTCCTTAGTTTGACGTTTCGACTTAACGCGCTCACGCTTTCGACTAAAAAAACTCCCCGTCCTCTTGAAATCGCGAGTATTTATATATTTTTCAAGCTTCTGGAATATTCGGGAGCTTCTTTTTGGATTCCGGAACATAATGGAACGATTCTATGACTTAAATGAAAATTCTAGATTAGAAACGTCAACCTAAAGATTTTACAAATATTAATTTATAAACAATAAGAAATGAATTAACAAAACAGACATTCACTAGCAAGGTAGGTGAGCTTCCGTAACAATATGAAGTATGGCTGCTTTTTGTGACTGGGTATATAAACTTTCTTACAGGATAAGTTGAGTGAGATGATTTTAGGAATGAGTAGGTATGGAGTGACACCCGTCACAGATATAATGAATAGAACGATATGAACTTGTTTCTGTTTCAATATTCTTTCAACTTCCATTGCTAGTTGCTGATATTTTTCTTTATTTCTGTATATTTTATGAGATATTTTTTATATCTGATGAGATAAAATAATGCGCCATATGCGCAAGAGACACTTTTCCTGCGAGTTCCACATATGATTTGTTTTAATAGCGTATTGAAAATAGTTCAAATGACTATATTTATCATACTTTTTTATTGAAAATTGTGAATTTTGTGAATCAAGAATCCTGAGGGAATGTTGATATAAAAACCAGTTTGTTTATTAGGTTTTTATTTCGTTAATATTATTGTGTCAGTGATTTATGAAATATGTCCTAATCTTCTGCTTCAAACGATAATATGGAAGATGATATAGAAGAATTAGCAAAAATCGCGATCCAATCATTATTGCCCACAAAATCCAAAGATAAATATGAAGAAGCATATCGCTTATTTGAAGATTGGAGTCATCAAAAGAGAGTAATTGTTATCACTGAGGCAGTTCTACTAGTCTATTTTGAACCAAAATCCAGAGTATACCAGAGTTCCACGCTGTGGAGTCTTTACTCAATGATAAGAACAACATTGGCAGTAAAAATAATATTGACATAAAGAAATTTATACATTTAATTGCTGTCCTTAAGCGTAAATCGGTAGGACATAGGTGGTTCCAGGAAGTCTAGTGTTTTAAGAAAATGAGAAGTTCAGAAATTCTTGAAAGAAGTAGATAATAAAATCTATTTGATGTGGAGGTAAAGTTTAATTTTCACATTTCTTTCCAAATATTGAAATTTTTTGTTATTTTATATAGTGTTAATTATTGGTATCAGTGGAGCATGTCGTCGAGAAGAACTAACATTTCTTCAGCTTGAACATATAAAAGACATGGGAGAATATATATTGATGGATTCCCAACACAAAAACGAACGTGAGAAGAGAATTACTATTTCTAGCGGGAACATTGCAGAAGTCAATCTTGTCGAAATGTTTCGGAAGTATCCCTCTCTTCGTCCGTCACCAATTGAGCAATTCAGATTCTTCCTAAGATATAGAAATGGAAAATGTACAGGATAATGCGTTGTTAATTCTATATAGGGGGTTTCCCTAAAAAAATTGCAGAATTTTTGGAATCGCCGAATGCTGGGAATTACACCCGTCTCTATTTCCGGAGAACATCTGCTACGATACTTGCTGATGAGAGAGCAGACATCAACACTTTTAAAAGGCATGGTGGAAAAGGTACCAACGAACGTGGCAGAAGGATATATGAAGGATTCCGTTCAACAAAAACTTGAAGTAGCCTCAAAAATATTGGGTAAAAGAGAGATCATGCGCAGGGCTTTCCATAACCAATTGTAACAAAGTTATAGCTAAAATTTATAATAATGATAAGACATGATTTAAGTTAACAATAAATGAATACTTAGTTCAAGAATTAGGATGAATTTTTTGCGTAAAAATCTTTTCCTAACTCAAATTAGTTACTAAATGTTCCAATTTTCAAAACATTATTTGAAAAATACATATTTGACTGTCACAACACTACATATAAGCATTCAAAAAACGCGATAACGCATATTCCCCAATCATTGAACGTGCGTAAAACGTTAAATTCATACTATTAACAATTACAGGCGTCAGTTAACAATAAAACTGCAAGTCTGGAAACGTTTTAGCCGCAATTAAATTTATATTATCGAGCCATTAGCGAGAGAGATAAAAAGCGAGATGCGCCTCCAAGCGAGACGCTCTGTTTACAACAAACACCGGGAAGACCGTTGAAGAAGAGCCGAGCGCACGTGCGCCACACATGGCGCGTGCCCTGCTCACCCACTGTGACATTATGCCCCTGCGACGTCTTCACCCTCACCCCTTTTCAACGGGGTGATGCGACTCACCAACAGTTTATGTTTCCTCCATTTTCGGGGCACTCTGCCATATAAATGTGCATGTACTCTCCATCTTGAATCAATCTAAGTGTTCGGTTAGTTTTTATATCACGTATAATATCGTATATCATCATCGAAACGCCTTTAAAGACTTTACCCATCGTAAAATTGGTTAATTTTGGATGATCTATGTTTCTGTAAGATCAAATAATGATGTAGAAGGTGTACGTAGATACTTACTCTTATAACACTGACGTAGTTTTTCACATAACATCACAACACTATACTGCACTCAACGTGTGTTTCGCCAACCAAGTTGCCAAGTTAAAACTCAGTTTTAATCATCAACTTGGTGTTTTGGTGTTATGTGGGAAACTACGTCAGTGTTATCTTCACACCAAAGGTTCCAACCCCTTTCAAGACTTGCTCCTATGTACTAAATACTGACCGGAAATTCTGTTCTATGATTTAATGCTTTTTTGCATAGGTAATATCAGCTCTAGATACTGTCGGTTAACAAAGTGGCTGAATCCTCTGTATCTCCTGTGTACGTTTCTAAATTAACTGAGGACATTTAGTAATTGATTTTGGAACAGCTCCTGCAGTGTTTTTTCCTACACGCTACAGCTATATAAAGGACGAAACTCCTATTTTCTATATTCTTAACTGATTCTACTTCTCTACAGGCTCATGCATCTATGTGCATAGAAACAAGTTAGGTATGGGTTTTCCCTTTGAACGAGCTGACTAGAATAAGTGCGCATGTGTAGAACTCAGTTGTGAGTTAGTACAGTTTGTAACAGTGTCTCAATTGTGTGTGTATGTGCTGTCAGCTGCAGTTATTTGATTGTCAAAATTTGTACGGGAATAGGAAATGGAAACAGAACCGTTTCAGATTAGCGGGTCAGAATACGTGTTGGAATATATAACATCCGAATCAGAAAATCAGATCTTGGATGGCAAACGATGACAGTAAGGACTGTTACTGTCATCAAACGATGACAGGAAGGAAGAAGACAACGCGTATATTGGAGAATCGCTTTTATTTTTTAAGGAAACTGGACAATATGTATATTTCGTTGTTATGCACTATAAACAGTTTATAGTACCTATTGTTTTGATTTTATATACAGTGAGGACATAAAGCCCCCCCCTCTAATTTTTGAACCACTGGGTAGATTGTGATGAAATTTGGAACGATAATATGTGACTAAATTCTGCATTTTTTGACACATCAATGACAGCTCTGAATGTCAAAGTGACAGCTGGGCGCGCAATAAGCGGAAATGGAAATCGGGGTCGAGTAATAACTCAATTTGAAGGTATTCTTATGCTCAAAACATCTCCCAATTTTGAGGACATTTGGTTTAGTAATTTCCAAATAAAAACCAGTAATATCAGTTTATAACATAATCTTTTTACCACATAATCTTTATAATAGAACTTACCCATGGAACATTTATTTGTCAGGAGGTTCATGGTGGTCATTTTCAACATCTTTTGAAGTAACGCGTGTTTTCTAAATTTGTTTCTGCCTCTACGTTTAATTTAAATTATGTAATAATTTTTTAATTTAGGTTATTTTAGGTTAGGGATGGTTCATTGTTATTTGTTTACTTTTAATTTTTGTTTTGCTTTGAATAATTTACAATAATTTGTAATATTTATGTAAAAAAATTATATAACAGAAATCGATATTACTGGTTTTTATTTGGAAATTACTGAACCAAATGTTCCCAAAATTGGGGGACGTTTTGAGGATAAAAATAGCTTCAAAATGAGTTATTACTCGACCCCCATTTCCATTTAAAAAATTGTTCCTATTGCGCGCCCAGCTGTCACTTTGACATTCAGAGCTGTCTTTAATGTGTCAAAAAATGCAGAATTTAGTCATATATTATCGTTCCAGATTTCATTACAATCTACCCAGTGGTTCAAAAATTAGAGGGGGTGGGGGGACGGACGGACTTTATGTCCTCAATGTATATTTTTTGGTGTTACATTACAGTTTTGTAAATGTGTAAAGTTTTGTATTAATGGCAAGGTTTCACTGCGCTGTAATTTTTTTATTTCAATTAAGCATACAAAAAATAAAGTAGCCTTGAACAACTACTTGACTTGATATCAACTTGACTTAGGTCAGGTCAAGCAGTTTGACTATCAAGTTAAGCCGTGAATCCCTACTTGTATTGTATTTAATATTTCAAGAACTGGTGTGAAGAGAATTGAAATACCTTTCAAACGATCTACTATGCTATTTAAAAAAAAAAGTGCAGAAAGCGACTCTGGCGCCCTCTATCAGTTGTCAAAATTTTGTTTGCGGGTAGAAAGTACTATTTTTACATATATATAATACTACTATATTGAGCTATTCGAGCTTTTCTTGAAGCCAGTTTATGAGATGGAGTTATATATTTCGTTCTCTTTCACGGACAAATGTTCCTGTGCACATGCCCAAGTGTTGTCCAATCCAATCCAAGAATTTCAATGTGGCGCGAAAGTAAAGAAAGACCGGGCTTTTGTTTTGTCATATACAGGGTGTCCCAGTATGAGCGTACAAAAATTTACCAGTGGGTAGGCCAGACCAAAATAAGAATAAAATTCTTATAAAAATTTCTCTGATGCTCGCCTAACGAGTTACAGGGTGTTATTTTGTAAAAAGACAACAATTTTCCGTAATAACTTAACTTAAATAACTTTAACAACTTAAAAACCGTTTCGTAGATTTAGGTAATTTTTGGGTAACGTGTACATCTATTAAAGGTCATTATAACTATATGGTGTTTGTTTAACTTTGACACTTGTGGTGGCCTAGGTCTACTCTTCCTTATGGTTTTGTCTTCATAACTCTTGTATATCCTACTTTTTCGTGAATTAACTAAGTTTTCCTTAATCGGCTATCAATTCTGAACAAAAAAGGTGCTCTTGTTACACAGCTCTAAAATCAACCATTTTCGAGTAAATTGAGTGTAAAGTACCGACTGTATTCCTTTATGCAGAAAAATATATGCAATGATTTTAAAGTTTAGAGTTAAACAAACACCATATAGTTTTAATGACCTTTAACAGATGTACACGTCATCCAAATATTACCTAAATCTACGAAACGAGTTTTTAAGTTATCTCGGAAAATTGTTTTTTTTACAAAATAACACCCTGGAACTCGTTAGGCGTGCAGCGAAGAATTTTTTTTTTATAAGAATTTTATTCTTATTTTGGTCTGGCCTACACACTGGTAAATTTTTGTTCGCTCACACCGGGACACCCTGTATGTGTTTTGTCATATATGCGTTTTGTGGTGTGGTTATGTCACAGTTTATCTTTTGTATTTCAGGTATGTTTGTGTTTCACAGAAAATAAATTTGTGTTTTTCGTAGAGCCGGCAGTTTTAGAAGTGTTTTATTTATGTGTAACTTGTAGTTTTAGTTTTGTTCATATACCTATTAGACTTATTAGTGATTAGAGACATTTGCTCATCAAATTATTTCGACGGTATTTTTACAGTCGCAACTGCAAGTTTAGGTATATAAGAACATTTTGTAAATTTAAATATGTAGTGAACTAGGTATATGAATTATACTGTACCTCATTTTCATTAATTTCATTCCACAGATATCGCAAAATGCCGAAACGAAAAACTCAGTCGAGGTTTTGTCTTTTGTGCGAAGGAAATATTCCATATGAAGTCGCATAGGTACCTGAAGTATGTATTTTTAAAATTTTCTTTTCAAATACAAACTGCATCCACTCTTTTGGTAAACTTGATAAATACGGGAACATTCCAATAACAAGATTGAAAAACCGTTATATGTAGATAAAATACAATATAAAATAAAGTTAATTTATTGTATTCTACAGTACCTATATGGAGCAAAATTCCCGCGGTTTGCTGCGCATGAGTATTTGGTATTTTCTCCGTGAAAGAGACAATAGATATGATTCTGGACTACTCTAATTTGGCTTCACTTGAGAAACATGGTAAAGATTACATAGGCTCCATATAGTAGTATTATATATATGTATTTTTATACAATTCATCCTATATTTGTTTGAGGTCGATATCTCGAGTCGTTCAAAAGTTAAGGTGGAGGGTGTTGCTTTAGGGACGGACTGATATTACTTGATTGGATTAAGGGTAACTTCCCGTAAAATATGTGCACAATCTTTTTATTTTATTACATTCATTTGTTTCGTTTTATGTTGATTCGATTATCCTGCGTTGTAGATTAGATATTATTCTAAGCTGTATGTCCTTTACAATTTTTCTAGAAAAACATTATGATGATTATAATACGACGATTGATAAATGTTATCATTAAAGTAATCACCAATTATTTAATTCACTTAGGCACTATTGAAGGTAATAGTTGTACCGGGATATCAAAAATTATCTTGGTCAAGGGTAGTTGTGGAATGGAAAACGTGAAATTTGAAATAATTATGTCACTGTCACACTGACATCATCAATAACCTACAAATTTCATACCTATTTATTTCAGTTGTAAAACAATAACGAACTACAAATTATGAAATAACGGTTTTAGTAACAAGAAAAAATTCCAGTAAATTACAGTAATTGTTGGAAATGTCCCCCGTTTTGTTCGATGCACAAGTTGACGCGCCTCCTCATGCTGTGAAAAGCGTTTTGCAGCATTTCTGGCGTTATGGTTGCACATTGCTGAACAATTCTTTGTTGCAGTTCTTGCAAATTATTTACCGGAGTTGCGAAAATCTTGTTTTTTAAGTAAGGAAATATAAAATAGTCCATAATTGTCAAACAAGGTGATCTCGGAGGAAACTCAATTTCTGTATGCAAACTTATCAGCCGGTCATCAAAAAACTCGCGGAGGAAAGCAATATTTTCTCGTGTAGTATGTGCTGTTGCACCGTCATACTGGAAATAACCGTACCGAAGTTCATCATCGTTTAACTGTTGCACAAATTGAGCCAAAAAGTTGTGTCTGTACCTTTCTGCGTTGACGGTGAAATCGAAAAAAATTGGCCCAATTATTCTTCTGCGAGAAACTGCCATCCAAGCACCAATTTTTTGAGCATGTAGTGGGGATTCAGTAAAAACATGAGGGTTATCTTTGCTCCACATTCGCATATTTTGAGAATTGATGTATCCCGAAAGGTGGAACCACGCTTCGTCAGAAAAAAAAGTTAAGTCCAGAAGATCGTCATTCATTAAATTATTGACAAACAATGGCAGTAAGCAAGGCGTCTGGGGTGGTCTGCGGGCAGAAGAGCTTTATGTGCTTGCATCTTATATGGATGCATGTTCAAGTCTTTCTTTAAAATCTTATGACATGTTCCATAAGAAAGTCCAATTTCCTGAGAAAGACGTTTCAAAGGTTTTGCAGGTTCCTCTTCCATACGTTGACGGTCATTGACAACTTCTTCTGTACGAACTCTTGGTCTACCAGCACCTTTTTTATGAGTCACACAACCAGTTTCGCCAAACACTTGTCCGGTAATATTGCCACGTTTGGGAAGTGCTCTCGAAAATTGTCCAAACACAAACGTTGACTGTATTGCCAATTTCCATTAACTAGCGCACCCGTTCGAAAATAGGCTTCAATCATGAAAATTTTGTGCTGTGTGGTAAGAGGCATGATTCAAAAACTGGATTAGAAAATTTCAGCACAATGACTTGACAGATTCTGACACAACAAAACATATGCAAAAATTTAAAGTAAGACACACGTTTTACATTCCACAACCACCCTTGACAAAGATAATTTTTGATATCCCGGTATGTTGTTCTAAGTATAAAAAAGGGATCTCATTGACCTAATTATACGAAAATGTTGAAGTTTCAGACTTGCAAGTGAATTTGTTTTATTCTTTTTTTGCTGCGCCTTCGGATAGGTGTATCGAAATAAATACTTCAGCAAACCATTAATCAAATTGGCCGTGATGAGTTGTAAGATGGGTTTTCTCAGCAGGACGGAGCAACTGTTCTTCAAAACTGCTCCGTTGATGTTCTACCAGACTGGTACACTTCACTTTACAAGATGAGATGTCTTAATCATATTTCGCTGCCGTCGCATTTTGCTTTTGTTTTGATTTATCATGTTTAGGTTATTTTTTTGTTAGGAACTGATTTACTTATACCCAGAACTAATGTCGAAATTCATTTAAAATTCAGCGGTGTGATTTTTTGGAAAAAAGCTCGGACCCGTCGATTTTTATTTTTTAATGCGGTTTTTTTGCTAAATTCATGTATACAAAGTAGCCCAAAAATAAATTACGACCATCAACTTTATTTTTTCAAATGGAAACACGTATTTTTTATTTCATTTTTGAATTCTGCATCGAATTCAAAGTCTGCTTCATGTACCATGTCCTATACGCGATTCATTTTAAGATCGAAGCGCCAAAACGGCAGTAATCTATACTAACCTCCGGTCCCTGACACTGACGTTTGAAATTGTATTCATCAAGGATTTGTTGTCGAGAACTTTAAATCAGGTAAAAAGCTTGTAAAACTATTTTGAAAGGGGTAAGTAGTGATATAAAATTACAATATATTTCAATATTTTTCAAGCGTTCAATCTGAAAATGAAACTTATCCTCAAAATATGTCAAATTCTTTATTGGACATACGGCATATATACCGTTATGGAAATAGTCATTCTTAGAGAAAAGTAAAGAGCACACACCCTACTCTGCGTTCTTTAGCTTCTTTATCCATACTTGTCTCCTGTAACTCTTTAATGCCCAACTTATAGTTTGCACGATAGCTCCAGATTTTCCCGCTTTTGGAAAAGTATGAAACTGATCTCGGGGTTTTTCTTTGTCCAAGAGGAACAATGACGCTCACAACAATAATGATTCATATCTAATCAAAGCAATTAACTAATATAACAACGGATATTTCAAAATTCACAATAGACATACATACATACGGAAAACTGAACCAAATTCCCACGCGTTAGTTGTGCGTGTCGCCAGTAGGTAGCGTATTGCTTAGCAAGAATCGCGTATAACTACTTCAACTGTTTTTGAAATATTGACAGGTGAATATTGACATTTTGCAACTTTGACACCCTGTAAACTATAAACGGTTTGAGACCAAGCAAAATGGTATGCACATTTCTTTATTACCTTTTCATAAACTAACACATTTTTGACACCAATTTCAGATTTAACCAAGAGTTTAAATTTTGTCGAAAATTTTTTATTTCTGACTAAATTTGAAATTAGTGTCAAACGATAGCAATGAAAAGTTAAGATAGGAATGTGCAAACCGTTTTGCTTGATCTCAAACCGTTTAGATTTTACAGGGTGTCAAAGTTACAAAATGTCAATATTCACATGTCAATATTTCAAAAACAGTTGAAGATAGGTGTAGGGCATAGTACATGAAACAGACTGATAATTCAATGCAGAATTCAAAAATGAAATAAAAAATGGGAGTTCTTATTTGAAAAATAAAAGTGATGGTAGTAACTTATTTTTGGATTACCCTGTATGGAACTTTGTCACACTATTAGGCCACCCTGTATATTCATTAGAAAGAAGTGTAATTCTTATTATATTAATAATAATACACGTATACACCATGCAAAGAACATCTACTTTTTAAAATTTTCAGAAAATACGTTAAACTACTATGTTCTATAAAATCAACAATTAGGTTCGTTCCAACACCTCCAAAATAGTTTTGTGTATGATAACGTTCATGCGCAATAAATAAAAAGTATTTAAATCCAGAGATGTATAAATAAAAAAGTTGCTACAAAAAAAGTGACCGTTTTCGAAAAGTTTCGAGCAACATCGTTTTTAGGCAATACAACAATAATTCCATAATACTGGAAGAAACATATTATATATCCGTAGGTATATCTTTTGTATTTTCATAGGACCCAGCAGAGAGAAGTTTAAATGGTATGTAAATATAAACAACAATATCGGTAAATTCTTCTCCTTTAAAAGAAGTGCAATAATTGGGATGTACACAAACACAACTACAAATTGGAAATATTATTAGGTAAAGCTTTTAAAGGGACAACCCTGTTATCCATAAATATTCTAGGAATGAGTCAACGGTTCTCGGAAATAACTGTTCGTTGACCAGCAAGACGAAAAATGTACCTAGCCATGAGCAGGCAATAAAGGATCACTTGTTATCAAAAGATCAGTTCTTTAAAGTTCCAAGATTTGAAAATTATTCTTCTTCTAAGTTCCTTAAAGTTCCATGTTTTGAAAATTATTCTCTGGGAAATGACAGTCAAACATTTACATAAATATTTCAATTTCATGAATGTTGAGGTATGATGGAGACAGAAAATGATTAATTGAGTAGTTAGATCATTCTCTTACGAATATATCTGTTGTTATAAGTTGATCAGTGACTAAGAGGTTATACAGAGTGAGTCAATGAAAAGTTTCATCCTTGATTATCTGACAAAGGATTGTGGATTCTATGGAAAATCCTCAGACTGGTAGATTTGTATTTGAAGAGGGATACATTTTTATATTATTGACATTTATTATAGGGTATCCCAAAAAGGAGAGGTTAACCACACTTATGTTTTTCAAAGATATATAATATAATTTATTAAAAAAAAAAGAAAAAAAAGACAAATAAGTATATACTTATTTGTCACTTTGTATATACTTATTTATAACACACACAGAATAAATTATGTGACCGATAAGTGAGGGAACACTTGTTTCGATATAATAATATCACAGTTTACTGATAATTCATTCAGTAAACTTTGAAACCAATACCATGGGCATGATTACATGAATAAACAGGAGTGAAGTTGAAAGTAGAGGGACGGAATATGGGTAATTCTAAGTAAGATCATTTTTGTCTACTAGCTGGTTGCTGGTGGAGGGAATACATAAGAGCTTCTGATTATTGTACATATTATGTAGGACGATGTATATTTGAACGTTTTATATATGCTTTATAAAAACACTTATTTATTGTATTCAAATCGAAACTTGTCAACTCAGAGCAACATCAATCACATCAATAAAGATATAAATTATTTGTCTGGGACTTTTGAAAATATATTCTTTAAGTTTCATTTTAAATAGAGGAAGAGGAAGCAGCAATTTTATGAATTTTGGTAAAGTGTTATATCATTTAGGAGCCAAATAGATATATGAGTGTTGCGTAGTGGTTTTCTTCATATATGGAACTTGACGATGTGTCCTATTTCGTGTGTTTTAAGAGGGAGTCGTGTTTCATTTGAAAGAAAACGACTTATTAACTATTCTAATTGACGAAAGTTAGCATAGAATTATGATGACCCTACATATTTTTTTATATTTTGGTGTTATATAAGTTTTGATGTGGTATTTGGTGAGGTCACAGTAATAATATAATTGGCTTATGTCCAACATTTTGGCTTCCAAGTACAACCGATCCCAAGCATATTGTGTGTCTTTAGATATAACGAGTTTGAAAACGTTTCTGTATTATTTGAAGTAAATGAATGGGTGCTTTCAATACTGCTCCCCATACCACTATTCCGCAATAAAGCTGACTTTGCACCAGAGCCATATTAAGCCTATTTAAATCTGTGTAAAGTATTAATCTTTTTCTGCTTTTGTTTTAAGGCCATTCCAGGTGTCCGCTGTATAAAACCTCTACTGCGTCATCAGCCAAATCAGGAACGTAACCATTAATTTGAAGCGAAAATAAACCATTGACATATATGCTGAATAAGATAGATAGATAAATAGAATGCACTATGTATTTATACAGATTTGTATACAATGCCTTCTCACGAATATCTTGATATATAGTGTTTAATGGATACAGTTCTAATAGTGTTTTGAAGTTATGTGGAAAACTACGTCAGTATTATTTTCACACCAAAGGTTCCATCTTTTTTTTATTCGCTTCTTATAAAATATATACTTAGTTATGCCTAAAAAGTATTTTTTTAAATTTTTTTCTTCGCTAGATATATTTTGAAAAAATTGTTAAAATTACCATATATTTCAAATAACGCACCATTAACGTCATACTCCAGTTCGTTGTTGTCTGTTGACTGCCCTGCATTTTGTGTTCTGTCAAGTGAAGCGAGCTTAACCTAACTTTCTTTTTGTGTTTTGATTAATTTGATTTAAAATAAATAAAATTGAAGAGGGATATCTTAAGACTGATTCAGACAACCTTCCAAGAGTTGACAGTGAAATGGTTAACGATTTCTACGTCACAAATATGAACTTTCTAAGTGCTGAAGTGCGCAATGTTAAGACCAGAAGGTTAGTTTTTTATAACCTAAGTTATCAAATCATCATTTAGTTGATTCTAGCATAGATTGTGCAGTGTTGTCACCTTTGGTGAAAAATACCTAAAAATGGTATGTTTACATAATCAAAATGTTGATTTGGTTTAGTAATAATTTTCGAGAATATTTCACCTAAAATACATATTTTCATTTCAAAATTACCATTTCACCTAAAAATACATAATATTTTCATTTCAAAATTACCAGAATGTAAATTTAATCCTTGCCAAGAAAAAAGTTAAATTATATGTGGCAACGTGGAGGCGTTCTTTAACTTGTCTACATTTTGTTGGCTACTGGAGTGTGATGTCAGCGAACCGCGCAGTTTGAAATGATTCATGAAGACCGGTCACTTTCTACTTAGATAACTTCGCTTAATTACAATTCTTTAATAAATTGGGTTGATCTACCTTTACTTATGTACCAGTATAACGTTTGATATTAATAAAATAGTAAAATTCAATTTAGTGGAAAAGGCCCATTGGAAGTCTTACTATGAAAAAATGTTTTTTAATTTGAATGAATATAGTTTACATTTATAAATTTATGACCTGTACTTTGGGATTTGGGAAAAAGCGAATCAAATACTAAGTATAATTATCAAAACTTTCAAAAATATTGTAATTTCTTCAGTAATAATTATCATTATTAGCAAACTATTAACTACTACGGAATAGCTTTTCGCCTGATTAAGGCAGACTGAATAAATTCACTTTAAAATTACGAATCGGTTCCCGAATCCCTACAACAAATCGGAATGTGTGTGTGGGTACACGGCCCCTATATATCAATATAATTAATAGTGCCATGTGCGCCAATCTATACGCTCACCTGGCCTGCCATGATCGTCGCGAAGTCTCCCCCGCCACGGCACAGACAGCAGACAGACAGACGGACGGACGCGAACGGAGGGTCATCACCTTGCGTAACAGGCATTGTGATGGGGCGATGGACTCGAATCGCCAATCGAAGGGTGCTGTTATGGTGGTTGTTAGGCCGGATTTTCGACGAGAGTTTAAGTGGATTTCCTCGCAAGAACTGATGAAGGAGATGTCATAATATTGATATGTTAAGAGTCCATTCACTAGGTCGAAATAAGCCCTAAATCGGCGTTCGTCTCGTGTCTAATTATAAAAAAACTATAAAAGATAGCGACTTTTAGTAAAAAAGTATTGAAAGATAAGACTTTAATCTAAGTCCCTATAGTAGTAATTTTTGGTATTTCTTTTTATTTTTAAAATTCCAGGCAAACAATCTTGTACTAAAATAGCGTATTTTCAAAAATTATTTTCTCTAAAATACATGTATTAAACAAAAATTTGCTACTATATGGATCTAGTTTATCTTTTCATCTTTCCGGTCACTAAAAACAAATTTTGTTGCAATTTTAAGACAAATCCAGTACCCTTGCAATGAGGGCTAACTTTATTTCCATGTGCCTTTTTATATCGGCTTTACGTGCACCTCCGAAATCTTAATAATTCGATAGTGGAAATATGTAAGTCTTCACCCATCGGCTACCCATCCTCTCAATTCGACCCCGTATTATATACCTACCTTACACGACCGATATTATTGACAATACTTTTGCCAGGGTGAATCGGTGTGGTTTTATTCAGTTACTCCTGGATTTTGTCCTTCCAAAACATGGATAATTGTACAAAAGATTGCATACCTATTATTTTGGCCTTTGGAACTACTTGTCGAGTGCGACACAAACTCTGAATGAATGAATGGTTGAAGAAGATATAATACTATTCTTATCTACTGTTGAAGGAAATCAGCCTCAGTGATATTGAAGATTTCAAGAACAAGATGGTTGAACCGTTTTTGAAAAGAGAGGACACAAATATGAGAGAAAGTATAACTGTTAAGGAAAGATTAGGATTAGCCTTAACCCTAACGTACTTGGCCACTGGAAGAAATTTTGAAGACTTGCAGTTTTCTGTCACCACGTGGCCAGCAACAATCAGCGAATATAATATAATATAATCTGCAATCGGAGGTGCAAGCGTACTGCTAATATTCACCACCAACCATACTTAATAGAAAACAAACATAAATATGCAGGGACCTAACCATCTGATGAAACGGTAGCCTATAATAGACCAGATACAACACTTCAAGATAAAATAAAAAGGGTAATATGATCTGACCAAAACGTAGCAAAAAATACACATAAAATAAAAAAAACTATCAAAAATTAGCAATAGAAGTTGAAAGAATATAGAATCATATCATTCCATTCATTATATGGGTGACGGGTGTCACTGACCTCACTCAACTTATCCTGGAAGGAAATGTCCTGGAAGACTCAGTCACAAAAAGCAGCCATACTTCATGCATGCCATTTATCAAATAAAAAGTGGGGCTGAAAATCTGACCTAAAAATACGATGCAAACCTAGATGTAGCTTTTTGGATTGCCAACCTACAAATATTGATACGCTACATTAAATGGGGAACACTTAGGACCTTTTGTCAATTTTGTGTAGAAAATTTATTCATATGTAATTCCTTAAGTCAGATTTCTGTAAAGCCCGCCATCAGGACGACTGACCGACTGAAAAAGGCGAAGATGTGAATCAAATAAAAGTCCATATAAAAAAATTTTCAATTGTACTTATAAACTGAAGGTGATACGTTGTCAGCTGTCTTGCAATCAGTTACATCTAATTAAGAACTGTACACCAACGGATATAGGTATAGATAAAATCTACAAAAATATATATTAATTAACAGATTTTATTAGATAAAGATCTTATAAAGTTTTATGGCACCTAATGTGGCAGCTTGGTCAGCGATAAAATATATACCCTCTTTTCTATTTAAGGCACTATAAATAAAATTTGAATTTAACATTTATATTTAAAATTTAAATAAACGTGAGCAAATACAGAAGCTCAACACATTTTTATCATCATCAAAAAATATACTAAAATGTACCTAATTATTTTCTCAAACACACTAATTGATAATGACATAATATTGGAGTTGATAATATAATAATAATAATAATAGTAATAATAATAATAATAATAATAATAATAATAATAATAATAATAATAATAATAATAATAATAATTTATTTTCCTTTAGACATTAATATGTATCGGAATTGTCAAAACTTACACTACTGGCTTATAAAAAATTCACTTAAACTATAAAAACATTTGTCAATTAAAAATCGTTTTAATTGTCGTTTAAAACAAACCAAGTTTTCAGGTGCCTTTATGTCATCAGATAGATGATTATAAACTTTTAAACCCAAACAAATGGGTGAATTTGTGGCCACCTTATATCTATAAAAAGGAACATGAAAATTTTCATTCCGTCTAGTATTTACATTATGAAATTTATAATTTGTCTTAAAACTTCGTTTGTTATTATAAACAAATACACCTAACTCTAGAATAAAAACACTTACCAAAGTTAAAATATTAAAACTTTTAAAAAATGGTCTACAGGAACTAGTACTTGACAATCCTGCAAGGCTTCTTAAAATACGTTTTTGTGTTATGAAAACGTCAGCAGATGAAGTGGAACCACCCCAGAAACAAACGCCATACGTCAATCTAGATTCCACTTGACAATTATTAAAGTTTATCAGTTGTTCTATGGTAAGAAAATGTTTTAAATTTCTTATTAAATATATCATTGAGTTTAATTTTTTTACTAACTGATTGCAGTGCGGTTTCCACGTTAAGCACTCATCAAAAACAATTCCTAAAAACTTTACAGTTTCAGTATGTCACAGCCTATTATCCCCTATTTTCACGACTAAATTAGAGTAGATTTTTTGCCGATTGTGAAAACGAATCAAATGTGTTTTACTTATGTTTAAATGTTGGTTATGCTCCCTATACCAATTATCTAATTTATTTAAGTTGTTATTGCACTTGGATTGCAAATGTATATCAGATTTGTCAGATACCAGTAGTGATTGGTCATCAGCATACAAAATTAGCAGGGCATCAGACACCAATGAATCTAATTCATTTGTATATAATAAAAACATTATAGGTCCCAAAATAGACCCCTGTGGGACTCAACCATCTCAACTATTTTACATTCCGAACTGATCCTGGTTGTAAAGTCCTTTTGTGCATGCATCAGACTTACATATTGCTGTCGATTTTTTAAAAACGAAGCAATCCAGTTTAATGGTATACCACGTATACCATAGGCGTATAGTTTATATATAATGTATAATATATAATCAACAGTATTGAAAAGCGGAAGTTTATAAAATCACCGAAGGTACACGTATTGAATAACAATTATTTGGAACACCCTGTGTGATCCCTAATCTCAACATAATTAGTAAAGATACGGAAAGGAAAAGTATCTGATTGATTTTCCCATATCAACAAATATAGAGACATAAAAAAATAAAAACGCAACCAAATAACAAATAACGCAATTATATACCAAATACCTGCGTAATTTATTGTCACAAGATGAAAAAACAAAAACCGTAGCGATATTTGCGGACTAAATAAACAGGTGTGGCATAAATTTTCAGGAACGGCGTATTTTAGGGTAATTTTGAGAAATCCGTTGTAACTGGTTGATAATTAACAAAATAAGCGAGTGTAATCATGTCAGTAGTTTAGGCTTGAAGAATAATTTACTGCTTTCGACGTAAATATATGTATATGTATATATATTTAAAACCAAGTACCTACGTACAGGGTGTAACCTGTAAAATTAACACACCCCGTATGTCATTGCTTGTAAAGATATTCAGACTTTGAAAAATGATAGCTTATACGAAATTTTCAGAATTTTTTTAAGAACCGCATAAAAAATTAGCTAATTGCAATATATACAGGGCGGTGAAAAAAGTCATGAAACGGAAAATATTTGATTTTATGGAGGATTTTATTTTTTCGCGGCGGTTTTGTTTTGTGGCTTGTTTATTACTTTTACCTGTCAAAACTCGCCAGTATTCGCACTATAAGCCTGAGCGCGTAGTAATACATCATTCTGATAAACGCGGGCGCTTTTTAAAAATTCGATAATTCGAAAACGGTTTTGATGGGAATGGGTACTTTTAGTGAACGGATTCCCTGAAAAATCCTATATAAAACACCGCAGGTGCTGACTCAGGGCTATAATTAGTGAACAATTAATTGCTATTAAGTGTACTCTCTTTCTAACATAAGGACAATACGGTGTATGACAGTAAAACATTCCCATTCAATTCCTAGAGGTCAGTTACAAATTATAATCCACCGTAGCAATAGTTTCAGTTTCAATATGAATAGCCTATCTTGAGGGTACAGTGAACCGCATCAAAGCAGCCAAGAAAAACAAAAGCGGGCGCGTGCCAACATCTGTTATATAGCAACCAACACTCTGGCCACTGGGGTCTAAAAGCCAGGTAGAATACCAGTATTAGACATGGGCGATACCAGACGGGTGTAGAGGGATAAATGCCCTCCCGAAACATCCCAGCAGTTAGAAGGATGACATTTTGTAAGTTAGTAATTTTTTCTGTCAATTTATTTAAGGAATTTACTACTTTTAAATTTTTTTATTAGGATAGGTATGTGAGCAAGCGGTTTCCAGTTTTTTTGCTCAGAATATGTATTAGATATAATTTATTATTTAGAAATCATATATAATACATAAGATATATAAAAACGACAGGATGGTTTTGGTGTGGATATGATGTTAAATATATATGTTTAGTTTTTAAATATTTTATGACCTTCTGATCTTTCATGGCCCACTCGTTAGCTGTTTATAAACATGTTTACTTTATGAACAAGTTTTTACACCCTCAAAAGGATTATTAAATCGTATTACTGGTACAGCTATGTTGTCATTTTATAGTCAGTTGATTGAACATGTTGATGCAGGCGAGAGCCCTGTTGCAATTTTTTACGATTTAAGCAGGGCTTTCGACTGCGTCAATCATGGGAAATTCCTGGAAATTCTTGAGACGTATGGTATTAGAGGTGTAACCTTGAAGTGGTTGGCATCATTCTTGAGAAATCGACGACAATATGTCTCCCTTTTGGTTTCAGAGAATAATAAATCGAGTTGTTATCAATCTAGTTCTTTGAATGTAGATTTAGGGGTTCCGCAAGGATCCATTCTGGGGCCAGTTCTGTTTATATTATATATAAACCAAATTGGTTCGGTTATACCAGACTGTCACTTTACTGTGTATGCTGACGACATATCACTTATTGTCTCTGACAGAATGTTCAATGGTTTGAAACATAAATGCTCTGATGTTGTAAATAATATTTCTCACTATTTCACTGATCTTAATTTATATTTTAATGTTAAAAAAACCGAAATTATGCGTATCCATACTTATCAACATGATGTTGAAGATGTGGCTCTCAGTGTTTACAATACATCGTTGTGTAGTACACATGATAGCATTAGATTTTTGGGACTTTATTTGGACGAAAACCTGAATTGGAAATCTCATTGTGAAGTGATAATTAGTAAGTTAAATAAACTGAAATTTGTATTTTTGAACCTGCGATCTGTACTAAATGAGAAACAATTAATAAATGTGTATTATGCAGCGGTGGAAACAATATTAAGATACGGCATCTGCTTTTGGGCTAACTCGGCAAATGCTTCTAAGGTGTTTATTGCACAAAAGGCTATTATTCGATGCATAGCTAAAATATCTTCGAAAGAATCTTGTAGGAAATTTTTTAAAAGTTACGATATACTGACGTCTTTGTATATTTTTGAATTATGCACTTATGTATTCAATAACATAGAAAGTGTTAATCTGAATGAAAATATTCATTCTTACAATACACGTCAAAAACATCACCTTCACGTGCCCTTTACTAGAATGAATTTAACAAAAAATTCTCCTAAATTTATCGGGTTAAAAATATTTAACAAATTACCTGAACACATTAAATCGTGTCATAAGATAAAACGATTCAAAGTTTGTTTGAAGAAATATTTATTGGATGAGTCTTTTTATTGTTTGTCTGAGTATATGTAAATCATGTGACCTGTATTTTACTTTGATGTATGTGTACTTTTTGTATAGTGTTTTTCTGTGTTTTTTTCTTTTTTACCCTTACTTGACTATTCCTATACAATTGTAATATATTGTCATTAAGGAAAATAAAGGTTTATTATTATTATTATTATTATTATTATTATTATTATTATTATTATTACTGAATCTAACTGTTTTCAATTTGAGTTTATTCTAATTTTTTGTCTTACTTCACAGCTTGTAGTGTTATGATTTGTTACAAGTTTCAAGTTAATACCTTGTTCCTGAAATAAGGATCGCTTATATTATTATATATATTTCTCCCTACAAAAATATGTGGGGCGTTTATGGTGGGTATCAGACGGGGAAAGTCTAGGCAGATTCGATCAGAACTTCTCATTCCAACTAGTCATCACTTTTGATTTTATTAGATAGGGCAGGACTCTCACTAGGATTCAGGATATTATCATTTTATAGGCGATGGTATTAGGGCAGATTGATTAAGCTATTTCCGGTTTTTAATTGAAAACCGTCCGTTGAAAAATCATTTTTCAATCGAATTCTATTATATGATGACCCAGACTGTGTTTTAGGCGCTGTCTAATATTTATACAGGGCCCGGATGAAGTATACATTAATATTCGTTGAATTTCAGACTTCAATAATACTCTTTCTTTTAATATTTCCTAAAATTCTTATTATCATTATTATTATTATCAAGAAGTAAGACGTTTATTGATATTGACGGACGCTGTTTGTGTTAAAAACTGTCCAAGTCTCTGTTAATGAGAAATAAGGAGACAACGGAAGTACATAGAGTAACATAACAGATTGCAACTCTTACAGGACAGATGGTACAAGAAAAATCTAACACTAAACATTTCAAATAACACACGAAGGGCCTTTCTTTCATGAAAAACTTTCACTCAAGCAAGAAGTTATATTTTTGTAGTATAATAATCGCAGTAATCTATTCTTGAGTGGGTTGCTGGGATGATTCCAAACATCGAATATGATGTTAGGAAAAACATTCTGACAAATAATTGCGGTTTGGTTTCTTCTTCTTCTATTTCTAGTTAATTTAATGTCATGACCTCGATGTTTACTGTACTTGTTTGGAACAAGGGCCTCACTATAACTGTATTATCGGAATGACTCTTTTCGAGGGCATATCGATTTTTTTATAGCCCACCACAGGCTTTGAAGGATTTAATACGTTCAGTTCAAGATATATAACTAATATCTTAGGCTTCCTCTCCCAAGACAACAAACGAAGAACCTCTCACGGTGAAGTAATAAATATCTTAGGCTTCCTCTCCCAAGATGAATAACTTAAGTTTACTGTCAATTTTTCAGTGCAGTTAATCTGGAATACGGTATCTCAAAAAATGTTTAAAAATACGCTTATGCTTATATGCTTATACAGGGTTATTCAGAACTTATCTCTAAAACTTTGAGATATGTGCATCCTTAAATAAGAAATCGATATCACCAAAAAAATTTTAATAAAAGTATTAGGATTTCCCGTAAAAAATGTTTAAAGTTATACCATTATAAAGGGCTAAGTACGTAGATGGGCAACTATGCACTTGAACATCTGATATACCTACCACATTCCTAAGAATGTGGTAAAAAAGGTAAACAAGTTTGTGTACCTGGAACGCCTGGTTAAGACCGAGCGAATAGAGTTGGAGTGGGGATAATATCTCTATTGTCTATCAGTCATGTCATCAGTCTATCTGTGTCCTCTCTCAGTGCCGGTGTTTTATTTATCGTAGGAGTGTTAAACTGTAAAATTTTCAAAATGGCTCATGTGTACAGTAATGCTGAGTTAATGGACATGATTTTTATTTATGGTGAAGTTGGAATGGACGAGAATAAGTACAAGTCAGATCGCTAGGCAGGTGCCTGGGGTATCCCAATCAACGGTGTGGCGCTTACTACACGAAGCTCAGTTTCATCCGTATCATATCCAGTTTGTTCAAGCACTGTTACCAGAGGATTATCAATTACGAGACGAGTTAGGTTTTGTGAGCAAAATGCTGAAAATCCCCAATTTACTTAATAATATGCGTTTACAAGATCAGCAACCAGGAGGAATATTCGCTTTAGTGCGGCAAAATTGGATAAGGCGTGCCCAAAACTGTGTACAAGTCCAGGAATATTATTTCGAACAGCTTTTGTAACAAGGCATGTGCAAATTTTTTATAAATTTCATGTTTCTAATACCTAGTAATCAAGTAGCGCAATTCTTCAAAATTAGCGTAACAAAATTTTATTCATTTTAAAGACACGTCACTTTGGTCACATCTATCTATCTTTAAGTTTATTTTAAAGTAAAAACGCTGCAAATCTTTTTTGCGCCGGGTGTCGGTATACTCTCAGAACTTCCGAAGTTTTTTTAGTGCTAGCCAGTTTGCATTGTCAGTCCCAAGGTCACTCCATTACAGTGGACCAGTATACAGCGGTGGGCAATTAAAAATTTCTAAATAATTTTCAGAACCCGCCAAAATTTTTTTATTGTACTACCTACCACATTTGTACATGTATGTTGAACATCCCCAAATTTCATTATGGATAAGTTCTGAATAACACTGTATTTTTATGATATTGTATTTTTGCTTTGGATATAATCTATTTGGGTATCAATAAACACAGAAGATACTAAACGTTGTGAAGTTATTATTTCCTCTACTATATAAAATTAGAACAAGTATTTCTTTATGTGAGTTTCTAATTATGTAGCATAGTACAGCCAAGAAGCTAGTAGGTTTCAGCAAAGTTCAAATAAAGACCTATTTGATGATCCTTCTTACAATCAACTTCTTTCTGTTTGAAGCTGGAAACAACATATACCGATTCTGCTTGAAAGAATTGGCTTGGACTGACAATATCAAACAGCTTCTCGGGAATGATCTGGGCTTCTTCAGAAGCTGAACACCTGAATAGAAGGTACAGTCGAAATCACAATGGATCTTTTCAGGTTGCACTGACTATCCATCTACCTCCTTATTCGAGTATAACCTAAATTTGACCAGACAAATGAGTTGAATAATAAAATTGAGGTATCATCGATAACAAACATCTTGAAATTCCTTATTATAAACCCTAAATTTTTATTAGCATAAGCAATAATGTCATTTATGTGATCAACAAGACACAAATTATGACAAAAAAGATCAGCACAGTTTTTTGTATTTGTATTGTATTTATAATTTATTTCAATACCGTCTCATAAACCAAATCACCACATTTACTGAGTTTCCTAACTAACAGACATTGTTATATATCCCCATATAACATTTTTATATTCTTCACCTTTCCGGATATATGAAAAGGAAACAGTTATCTGCTAATAAATACATCCGAACAAAATCGTTATTATAAAGTTGTATCATAACAATAACATAAAACGAATGACCACCTTGATGTTATCAAGCACAAAAACTAGTTTTCATCGAAACATAAATTAAGAAAACCACCACGCCAACCCTTAGATCTCCTCAAATGATACCACCCTAAAGCCCGCAAACTCTCGCACACAGATAAAGCCATAGATCAGTTCCCGATAGCAACGTATCAATATTTCCATGGGCCGACCGACTAATATTAAATTATGTGAAGAACCCTGACGTAATGGCGATAATAAATAAGACCAACTCCAGAGATTATCTCTACCCGAAATGCCGGACACTGTTAATTTGCTTCCTGCAGCTTGTGGGCTGCTAGCACCACCGCGACATGTGAAATCAGTTAGCAGGGCGCGTATCTGCTAGGCGATCTAGTTGGCTTTGCGCGAGCGAGGGGAGCCGTCAGCTGACTAGATTAGTGCTGAAAAAGTTCAATGAATTTTGGTCGAATTTGCAGTTTCTAATATAGCCCTCTATAGGGCAATAATTGGGTGTAATTGGGTGTTTATAGGTTAGATTAAATCTTGCAGGATTTTATCGCGATTTAAAATACTATTTATAGTTTATTCTTCTCTCTTTTCATCGATTTCAGGTCACCTCGCGGTTCGGTGAAGGTAAGAAGTACTTTGATCTTGGGAACGATGAAGATACTGTTGGTTCATTCGGTTCTCGTGAGGAGGAACAAGACGCTACTTCATCGAGCAATATGAACTATCTCCAGAACTGTAGAATTCAATTAACCCAATATGTTCGCTGATCGACATGATGACAGAAGATTTCAAGTTTTCAAAATTTCTCCCAATGACCAAGTACCTCAAGGTTAAGGCTAATATTTTGTGACGATCTCGTTTTTAGTAACTAATAAAATACCTTTCTTAGTTGATTTAAACTAATAATTCTTATCTCATTCTGTGTTTTTACCTGTTTGTTAAACACCAATCCTGTATTTAAAGTATTATATGTATTCGATGTATATTAAGTGATTATAATCCCAACTTCACTCTCTGTGTTTGTGCGTTGTGCTATCTCCATACATAGTCGTAGGTTTGCATAATCTAAAGTTCAGAACAATATAGTGACGCCATCTCGTGTTAAGAACGCGAGCGGATGGACGACGTAAGAGAACGGGAAGGGAGAGGGAAAGAAAAAAAAATGGCGAGAAGAGGTATTACCGAGCAGTTGGTGCAGAAGTGAATCTGAATTTTTGATACAGAAAAAAGGTGATGCAACAAAAAATATTACGAGTGTAATACAGCAGCAACCCTGAATTTGATTTTCTATAGTAATTAGGAGAAAAACCGATCGTTTATTACGATTTCGTTGTGCTTGGACAGCAACGTATGAAAAACGTTAAGTTCTGCAACCCCTGTAGTTGATGTGAGTACCTTATTATCTATGTATTTTGGAAGTGCTTCTTGAACACCTTGTGTATACCGTGCCTTATTCTACTAACTTACCTATGCATAGGCCGTGTGTGCGCAAGAATTTAAGGGCCCTTACCGTTACCTCGCGGACTGAAAATATCTAAAACTTACCTTTTTATGTCGAGTTTAGTATAGCCGAATTCTCTCTCCTGTATCTAAATTTGAGAGTACTTGTTAAAATATGTAGTTTTATATGTTTCTATATGTGTTTAATGTTCGTAAATGTTGAATATCATTACATTAAAACTAACTTTGTTCTTGTCAAGTGCTTTTTGCAATTGTATTCACTTAGATAGGAACTATACTTTTACTCAATACCATCAAAAAAGATCAATTGATGGCGCCCAAGTTTGGCAGATAATAAATAACCCTGCTGTACTTCACTCTGCTCACCCCTGATAGAGAGTTTCAACACAGTAACACACATAAAATAATTGAAGAGAAGTATCGTTATAATTTCTTTAATAGTTATACTGTCTCTCATATTTGTGCCCTCTCTTTTCAAAAACGATTCAACCATCTGTAACAGATCTTTAAAGGTATCTTCCTCCATTTGAAAGTAGTTCTTCAAATCTACAACATCGCTGAGGCTGATTTCCTTCAACAGTACTAGATGGAAATAGTCTTCTCTCTTCCTCAATCATTCCTTCATCCAATGTTTGCGTCTCACTAGACGAGTAGTGTCAAGCTCCAAAATAATAGCTATGCAATTTTTTCTACGATTATCCATGTTTTCGAAGGACCAAATGGAGACAAAGTATGATGTATTACATGACCCCCAGTGCCCTTTAAAATTCATAAGAGGGCTGATGTGTCGCGCATAGGGGTGACGTTTGGGGGTTGCTTTTACATTAAAATTCTTCCCCTAAAAATTTGTTTTGGGAATTTTCCGGGAAATCCTTACTTCCCAAGATCAGGGGGAGGGGGGTCAAGTTTTGGTTGGATGACCCTGTATATCTTATGATAACCCAGATACCAATTCTGATACCGCCAGCTAGTTATACACTGAATATAGACAGGTATTTCACGAAATAGTGATGTTAAAATAAAAAAACCCCAGCCAAACTGAAACACGTAGATGGCGCACTTCTTCCACTCTTCACGGTCCAAGTGATAGCAGCGGTTATTACCGGGCGATTAAGGGAATCCACGACACGGATGAGAGGCCGGGACGTCGGTTGGAAGAAACGGCACGCGCCTGCCTCGCGCTGGCCGCCGCCGCCTGCCATATGACGGCTGCCGAGTTGAAGCGGATCACCCCTGCCTGAATAGCGCATATGGATTTTTAACGAGACTTTTCAAGAATAAATACGGAGACGTTTCATGAAATATGAAGTACTGAGCATGCATTCCTAGAACACAAAATAATTCTAACAAAAGTATAATAAACAAAAAAAGCATAAATAAACAAATTGTTCAATAATAATCAGAACACTTTAATTTATAGCTCTTTAAAGTAAATGCTCAAAATACTCCCATTAATTTAAAAACCTAAAAATTAAAGTGTTCTGATTTTTGTTGAACAATTTGTTTCTTTATGCATTTTTTGTTTATTATACTTTTGTTAGAATTATTTTCTGTTCTCCAGTTTTTTACGAGTTTTTACAACCTTAGTTGCACCAAAGTGGTTTAATTTGATATTTATAACGAGAAATTGGAATAAATAGGGGAAGGTAGCCTAAATTGTACCACTTTTTGGTTTTTCTGAAATTCTGACGAATATTCTTGGCAGAAGTTGATAAAAAAAAATACCTGTGATAGATTGATATATTTGACAGTTTAAATATTTTTTTCGTTAATTTTAAGATACATCTTCTGCAAAAAAGAAATTAAAAATAGAAGGCTCACAAGTGGTACAACTTAGGCAACCGGTTGCTTAAATTGTACTACTTGGTATCCTAAATTGTACCATACAATCTTCTATCTAGAAGGAATGAAACATTGCAGTACGAAATTCAGTTGGAGGTATTTTGTCAAAATAACTTAAAGAATGCACTTTATTCAAATATTTATTATTATCAAATAAATGCTCTTTAACATTAAAACAACAAAAAGCTCTCTACTCCCTCAAACACATACTTTGCACAAACAGAATAGGATCTTCTGGATTATAAAACAGCAGGATTAAATACCTACTTACTTATTTTTCAATACACTGATCACAATAGTAATTGTCTTTATTATCAACATTTGCACAGAGCTTGTACCGGTACAATTTAGGAAACCACAAGGTGGTACAATTTAGGAAACCGGTAACAAATTTACAGAAATGACATAACAGAACACAAAGTAAGGTTAAAAATGAATTTCTTTGGGTGAAAGGACTCTAAACTATATCAAGTGATTTACAAATAACATACAATACACAACAATTAAAACAACCCCGCAAAAACCCTTACGAAAAATCAGAACCAACTTACATTCTGAATTGGTATTTTTTTCAAATGCTCCTAGTACACTTAAACCTCCACTCACATGCATGAAATTTGACACACTACCAAGATACTCTGTGCCGGTGCTAATTATAACCACCAGAGGCCGTACAGGTCACTTGATTTTAGAAATATGGCTAAGGTACAATTTAGGCGCCGGTACAATTTAGGCTACCGTCCCCTAATTATAAAATTGCTTGTGCGTATTTCTCAAAAATTAAACTATTAAGAAGTATTTTGTTTAGTACTGTTAAATACCAATTTCCAAGAGCTTTCCAATGAGATATCACAAAGGTGGTGTTGCCATTTAAAAAAATTGAGTAGGGGCGACTACAACCCCAGGGGTTGCTTCCTGAAGGTCATTTTTGTGGTCATACTGTTTCCCCCCACATACCCTAGAAACGGTTTTGAGAAATTTTTTATATCTTTTTTAGGTCCATACTTACAGAGCATAGCTCGTTTTTAAACAGACACCCTGTATATCAACTCTTATTCTCTTTACAAAGAAATTTTGAAAAATGTTTTATCTAAATATAATAAATATAATATGCAAAAATAAGTATTTAATAATTTCAAAAAACTATGACTTATTAACGGTTTTAAGCTGGATTTTTCCCTCAGCGCAGAATCACCGATAGAAAACGCCGAGAATTATTATCCTAAATTATAATTCTCAACAGGTGGAAATATTGTTTCTGCCTGTGTGATTAATTCAATTTTAACTGGTGAATTGACATAATAATCTGGCGCTGTAAGTAGATATAATATGCAGCAGGTGAACGGGTTACAGCAAACATCTAACGTTGAAGTCTCTTTGGCGAATTTATGGTTTTTGTGTCGAAAATTAACTACGAATCTATTCTGCCGCTACAGCTGCTCGGTTTGCAGAAAAAAAACTCATTTGGAATACATGTGCGTATACAGGATGGCAGGTTTGACTTAATCGCGGGGAATATACAGGATGTTCTTCGAAAACCTTCCACATATACAGGACTTCTTACAATTTCAAAATCGATTTTATATCAAAATGGTGCATTTTAACGATGATCAACATGAGGAGGTACCTTTTTTACATAGAAAATTCTAAAATTTCATATTTTAATGACAAAACCCAGGGAAAGTGACATACAAAAAAAGTTACAAAATTAATTAAAGAGATTTTGCTCGAGAACGATGCGTCCTATCGATATGAACCAACTATCCCTTTTTTTAGTAAAAAATATTGAAATTTCATATTTATAATTAAAAGTTGAAAAAGTCAAAGCACCAAAAAGTATGGGTAATATTTACCCTACCGTTTGGAACGTATGTGATAACAATTTTGAAATTGTATTTACAGCAGAGGATTCAGCATAAGACTTATATAGGCAGGGTAGGTACCAAATTTGATAAATTTATCTCAACTGGTTTCGAAGTTATTCAGAAAAAATGAGCACTAGGAAGCCTTCCTTCAGGGGCTGTACCCCCCTTAGGAAGTATTTTTTTCGACCCATGTTTATATATAGCATATAGAATTCTGTGATCAACAATCTAATCACTTTGTACCACAATCTGGACTGCCCCACGGATCTGTCTTGGGACTACTACTCTTTAATATGTTTATAAATGACGTAGTTATTGATCTGGGTGTTGATTGTCTTTTGTATGCGGATGATGTTAAGATATATACGAAAACTTACTATCTTAATAATGTGTGTCAAACTTCAAAACTCACTTAATACTATAGAAACGTGGTGTCAATAAATTAGACTTAAATATAAAAAATGTAATGTCTTCACTTTCTCACTTAAAAGACAACCTATTTAATTTTAGTATTCTTTGAGAAATTCAGTTCTTACAAGAACAGAGGCATTTCGGGATCTTGGAGTAACGTTTGACAGCAAATTTTACCTTTTACTAATCATATTACCTACTTAATAATATCACCAATGCAGTCTTCGAAATGCTGGGATTCGTTGTTCGTAACTCACGTGACTTTAACTCATTTTAGTCCACATTTTAAAATTGCTCTATCAGTCCTTCGTTAGGTCAAAACTTGAATATGCTTCGTTTGATGCCCACATTATAACATTCATATACAAAGTTTAGAGCATACGCAAAGGTGTTTAAAGCAAGATGTTGTCTATCCTGGTTTTGGGTTCTCTCAGAGCGAATTATTGCAACTATTTTCACCCTCAGATACCCTTAGAGATAAAGACTAGATTAAATTGGAGCAACATTGCGTAATTTGGTGACCAATAATACGTAATCATCATCACTAACAACGTGATCAAACTATATCATATGATACATCATTGAACTTATTCAATGAACTTCTTCTTCATTGAACTTCTTCTATTCTTCAGTTCTATTTATTAACCGAACTATACAGATAGATGTCTGCAAAGCACTACCAAGGTTAATTTTTTATTTTAATATGGGTGTCACGATCGTGATTAACACCATAATAACATTTGTAATTTATATCCATGCCAGGATAATTGAAATTAATTCCTACACCTTTTCGGAAATACTTGCAATATATCAGGTAAATGACCAACCGAAGTAGATCATAATCTGTCAGTTCATCAACATAAAGTTTAGATAATTACTCCCTGGCAATTACAAATACCTTGTATGGTAAGTCTCGTACTTGCGTACAAAACTTTTTCCTTTCTTTAGCATAGGAATAAGGCTATCTATGTAAATACCGGTGTTTAAAAAAAGCAAAACGAATAACGATGTCTACAGGATAGCAGGTGGTTTATATCATTTTTCATATATAAAAAATTGACACGATATTATTGTGATGTTTCAGGTGATTAAATTACGCTTACAGTATATATACATATATAACGATGCGTGGTATTCTTTGTTTCTTCGACCACTCTCTGATTCGAATTTAGTAATAAGAAATTAGTGTTTCAATGGCTTGCTAAACCAACTTGACAAATACTCTTCAAAGAGTATTGTATTATACAGGGTGTCCACCTAGTGCGCGTAAGTCCAATATCTGGGTTAATAAAAGAGATAACTTAATTTTTTTTTCTACAGGGTTGTCTAATATCCCGAGCTGCACAAAATGAAAATATATTTACATATTCAGGGTGTTCAGTTTTTCCTGGACAGGTACCAACTTCGTTTTTCTAAATGGAAATATATATTTTTTATTGCTTTTTCGAACTAAACCCTTGATTTTAGAAGGACTTTCATCAGCCTTCCCTATACCTAACTTAAACTGTTTTTGAAATATTGACGGGTGAATATTGACATTTTTGCAACTTTGACAACCTGTAAAATCTAAACGGTTTGAGATCAAGCAAAACGGTTTGCACATTCCTATCTTAACTTTTCATAAGCTATCGTTTGATACTAATTTCAAATTTATACAGGAATAAAAAATTTTCAAAATTTTAAGAAAATTTTAAATTTTTGGATAATTCTGAAATTAGTACCAAACGATAGCTTATGAAAAGTTAAGATAGGAATGTGCAAACCGTTTTGCTTGATCTCAAACCGTTTAGATTTTACAGGGTGTCAAAGTTGCAAAAATGTCAATATTCACCCGTCAATATTTCAAAAACAGTTTAAGTTAGGTATAGGGAAGGCTGATGAAAGTCCTACTAAAATCAAGGGTTTAGTTCGAAAAAGCAATAAAAAATATATATTTCCATTTAGAAAAACGAAGTTGGTACCTGTCCAGGAAAAACTGAACACCCTGAATATGTAAATATATTTTCATTTTGTGCAGCTCGGGATATTAGACAACCCTGTAGAAAAAAAAATTAAGTTATCTCTTTTATTAACCCAGATATTGGACTTACGCGCACTAGGTGGACACCCTGTTTTTATAATATGATGAGTGAGTTACAACTGCGGTTAAAACTACCACTACTATCAGTTAACTACAACTAACTGTCGGAAGGTAATTTACTATCTTTTATAAATTCTGAATGCCTAGCCAACGGCGACGATGAAGTTGCAATTTAGTTTTAAAGATGATTTAATAAGATATCTTACCGGACTTGCCATAAATGCAGCTATAGCACGTGGCTAATATTAAGTTACGCTGGGAATGGGGAGATACCATTTGAATAATAGGATTAAGATTTCAAGTTGCGTAACATTTTGTAAAGCTGAATGAAATTGTTCTAAGTCCACAAAGTAAATAGGTAATATTTTATATAACAACCAACCAACTTGACAAAGACTCTTCAAAGAGTATTGTGTTATATTTATAATATGATGAGTGAGTTACAACTGCGGTTAAAACTACAACTACAATCAGTTAACTACAACTAACAGTCGGAAGGTACTTTACTATCTTTTATAAATTATGAATGCTTTGTCAACGGCGACGATGAAGTCGCAGTTTAGTTCTAAGAATGATTTAATAAGATTTCTACCGGACTTGCATAGATGCAGCTTATATCACGTAGCTAGTATTAAGTTACGCTGGGAATAGAGAGATAACATTTGAATAATAAGATTTCAAGTTGCGTAACATTTTGTAAAGCTAAATGAAATTGTTGTAAGTCCACAAAGTGAATAGGTAATATTTTATATAACATACAGGGTGACCCATTAAAAATGGAAACACTCGCGTACAAAAGTTGTTTGTGGACCGATTTAAACCGGATTTTTTTTAAAAGATAGACCTCCAAAAGCTCTATATTGATGCAAAATTTGAAGACGAAATTTTGATTTTTACGACCTGCTACAATTTTTTTTATGTGAAAAATCGTAAAATTTTGTTAGCGTTTTTTTATAAAAAATCTGACTGCACTAATGGATTTAGTAGTCCCTCAAATACATTTGAACCAATACCAACATAAAAAAGTTTGTTCTTAAAAAAGTTCACCAGTGTTTGCCTTTGTCGGTGAACCTATTCTTTTACAAAAATCGAATAGAACCCAAAGAGAAACAAAATTAAACAACTTAAACACTGGTGTAATTATTAATGAGAACCATAAAAACCAGTATACACAAAACAATCAACAATTACTCTAATATAAAGAACAATTGATACAAAAAAGTAATGATTAGAAAATTACACTTTTAAAAATGAAAAAGGAGTCTGGTCAAATTGATTCACAGTTTTTGAATAAAAAATTATAATGTAGTTATTTTTTATCTAAGAAGGTAATATTATAAGTTTTGGCATAATAACCACAGAATAATAATAACTTGACGAACTTACCTATCAATTGTTGTTTATATTAGAGTAATTGTTGGTTATTTTGTGTATACTGGTTTTTATGGTTCTTATTAATAATTACACCAGTGTTTAAGTTGTTTCATTTTGTTTCTCTTTGGGTTCTATTCGATTTTTATAAAAGAATAGGTTCACCGACAAAGGCAAACACTGGTGATGCCGATATTGTCATAACTTTTTTAGGAACAAACTTTTTTTCGCAAAAATTGGTACAAATGCATTCGAGGGGTTCCTAAATCCAGTGGTGTAGTCAGATTTTTTTATAAAAAAATCGCTAACAAAATTTTGCTATTTATCACTTAAAAAAAATTCGTAGTAGGCTTTGAAAATAAAAATTTCGTCTTCAAATTTTGCATCAACATAGACCTTTCGGAGATTTATCTTTTAAAAAAAATCCGGTTCAAATCGGTCCATAAAAAAATTTTGTACGCGACTTTTTCCATTCTTAATGAGTCACCCTGTATATAATACTAATAACTCTTGTTTACGATATCTATGTTTTGTTCGTTGCGGTAATAAATCGACCAATAATCGATGTAAGATCACCTACGATTTTTTTTCAGTGTAAAAAACAGATTGCATATAATCCCACCTATTATCGGTGAAAGTGGGAGACATTCAAAGGAAAACAATCGAAATCTGTCGGCAGCCTTGCTTTCACCGCCTCGTTTTCCTAATAAAAATCGAAAATTAATCGCTCCAGAGGGGCGCAGGGTGCGATTTGTGATGCGTAACACCCTCCCGGGCACACGCCGGCCACATGACGTTCACCTCTTGACACACACTCGCAATTTTACGCGTCGGGGATCCCGAGCTTTTGTTACGATTGTCTAAGCTCGGCCCCAATTATACAGGGGTTGTGTTTCGAGGGGTGCGAGGCTCATCCTTTAATAGGTCATTGGAGGGACTAACGGATTGCGTTGCGGATCTCGTGGCATTTGCGAGGACTGGTGAAATGTGCCAATGCGTTGGGATGAGGATTCGTCTCGCATATGCTTTGCATCATTATAAGTATATATATAGGAATCCTTTTTGCAATTAAGCCAGTTATGATTATTGCATTAATGAAAATGGGAAATACAGGTTAAATAATTTTTTTTGTTTGAGCACTGAGAGAAATATTTGGTAATTATACCTGGTATTTATCGAGCATGTGGCTCAGAATTGATGAAGCATGTGGTGAATATAGGTGACTAACTTTTATATTTACAGTCTACACAAACAAGTACTTGTATTAAATATATTCAATAATCCACATTTATAACATCAATTAATAGTCTAAGGGCCGGTCTTTCCATCTCCTTATAAACATTTTTTTAAATTTATCTTCCTTGTAACTACAAAATGGGTCTTTTCACTGGGTTTTAAATTAAATCCTGTCTTTAAAGTTCTCTATCTGCTTTTTAACTTATCGGTCACTTTTACTGGCCTATAAGTAGTTACAAAGAGATTTCTAACCTCAGAAATTTTACAAATTTGAGTGTTAGTAAACAATTTGATTAATAAAACGTCAAAAATAATATTTTTATAATGGAAAACCTTATTGATTTTGAAGAAGAAATATTATTAGATCATGAAATTATAAACATGGTAAATATTGCAAATCGCGAACGAAAAATATATACTGTAAGGCCTCATATAGACAATTTAAACATCTGGGATGATGAAGAATTTATGAGGAGATTTGGTATATCAAAAATAACGGTGTTAAATGTTCTAAAAAAAATCGAGCCTACATTTACGGCATCACACTAACAGGTTAATAATCAAAAAGTAATGATATCTACGTATTTGTTAGATTTTATGACATGTTTTATTGAATCATATTTTGAAAAGAGGACTGAACTGCTACGATTTGTACTAGTAAGGGCCTCAAATTCTTGGGCAATTTGGTTCCAAGTCTTTTTACTGTATTATCCTGGAGAGACATTTTTACACTTCTGAATATTAAATTTAAACTAGAGATACCAGAAAAGACTAGAAGTTAAAAAAGTTATACTTAGTTGGTTATAGCCACAGTATGTTATATTTAGCTAGGTAATGTTGTCATAATTGACATATTTTGTTGATTATGATTGACGCATTTCATCTGCCATTGCCACTGCCTGTATTGCCAATATCATTAAACAGTCTTTTTACAAAAGAGCAGTTAAATTGTCTTGGAAAGACGCAATTTTTTAACTGCCAGATATATTCACTTGTTAACTTTAAGTTTCTTTTAGTTAAAAGCAACTTTATAAAGATATGGAAAGACCGGCCCTAAATCAATCTGGCATCAAGAGAAATGAAAAAGAAGTGAAAACTATTGCTGAATAATGTATATAAATAATAATCACAAAATTATGTTCTTATCTATTCAGGAAAGATTCACAGTTCCAATATTTTTACACACATAATGTATTAGAATGAACTAGGCTGCAATAAGTGGATGTACAAAAATACACGTTAGTAATATGTGAACGCGTTAAAGTACTGATACTCATCCTATTTATATGTGTCAGCACCAATTACGGATTCTGGTTGGCTAAAACGACTTTAAATGGGACGTTTTGCTACAACAACAACTTCATGAACTGTGTCACATAAGACGGAGTTTATAATAATGAAGTGTTAGCTCTTTGTAAATGTTAGATTATTACCAAACCTTACCGTTTCATAGTTTGAGAGCAATGATTTTTCACCCAAATCTTCTCTACAATACTTATTTTATGACGAATGCAGTTTTATGTCAAATGGTGAAGTGAATAAGCACTCTATTGTTGCTATTATGCGATAGCAGTGCCTTAAATATGTGACAGTTTCTTGAATTATCTGTTTCGAAGGCATAGTATTGATAAACCTGGTCCTGTGCGGAGTGGCCAGTAGATCACCCGATCTAATGCCCATGGATTTCTCCCTATGAGAACGTCTAAAAACAAAAGTTTATGCTACCAAACAAGAATTTCTGAAAGACTTGCAGCAAATAATAATAAAGCCTTGACCAAACATTTCGTCTAGACTACAATATGATAGTAAAGGGTGTATATGATAGTATAGGGAAATATCCCTAAATCATTCCGTTACTTTTTGACGGGAGTGTCAACTAGCAGTGAATTACTGAAACTACATATTACGCAATTACGTCCAAAGAAAGAAATATTCTTTGTTGTTAATTGACTTTCTCGCATAATGTTTAGGAAAAAATCACATGAAACTCAATTTGTTTTCTTAGTTTATTTAATTTAAGCAATTTGCTCTGAAGAGACATAGATTTTATGTAAATTTTCATTGAATTTCGTAAAATTGTGTAGAACGTGGTGCGCGTTGAATGAACTGGTCGTAGTCATTTTAGAAAATATTATTCAACATCTTACGTTAAAAAAATTACCAGCATATTCAAGTACGTGTTTCACTAAGAACATATAGCGAGACAAATAACAATTTCATTGTTTTGTTTTTAAGGACAATGTTTTTTGTATGTGACAAAATGGGACGCGACATTGACGGTGATAAAGTGACCTTAACTTCCTAATTTTATCAGAGGAAACCTAATCTGTAATTATTCATATCCATGCCAAAAACAGCTGGTTTCTCACGGGATCATGACCCTACCAACCAATGCGGGGCCTTCTGGTGGCTCCCCATTAACTAAAGGACATGTCGCCCGGCCGAAGTTACATTGGCACCGTCGTCAGGACGTTGTGGGATTGTGGGAAACGCCGCACCTGCGTTAGGCCGTTTCGAGGGATAATTTGCATTTACTACGAAACTCTGTTAGATTGTATATAGGAAGTTTGTTTGTTTTTTCTTCCTGGACGATCGAGTGTGTTCTTTAAGACTTCATTAATTATTTATTAATTATGTGAAGTGGTGACTTAATTTCCAACGACTGCAGTTGGTTCTTGACTTATACAGGATGGTTTAGATGGATTATACAGGGTTACTCATTAGTCTGGTAAAGTCCAATATGGGCACTATCAAGGGTATTGGAAAAAACCTTCATATGAGCGAGATATAGTGTCTAAAGGCGCAAATTTTAAAAATATTTTGAAATACACAGGGTGACTCACTACAGAGGAGCACCTTCAAGGTCATTTTTTTTAAATCGATGAGTATAATATTTTAATATTTTTGAAATCATAGGAAATAAACACAATGTGTAAAAATTGCGGTCAATTAAGAATAAATATTTTGTAATTATATAGCCAAGGGACCTACTTAAATGTTGTAAACACCGATTAATGATTATATTGCACAGGGCGTTTTTTGCATAAACGCCAATTTCCCAGCCCATTAATTTCCTTAAATATTTTTAAATCGTTAACATACAATAAAAAGCGGGAAGAAATTCGATTGGGTAAGTCATTTATAAATATTAAAAATGGGAGGGGACTCAGATTCGACCCCTGTCTGGAACACCAGACAGTGCTAGGAATATTTAATAGTTGTGTATTAGTATTATTTTAGTACATTTGAACTGGTCCGGGAATACACCGAGGTTCGATGCTTTCTAATAAATAATTAATAATATAGGTAAATCAGTGATTCTCTACAAGCTTAAAAACTAGGTATATTGCGAGGTATGCCCCCAGGTCCAGCTGAACCATTCGGTTTAAGTTTTCTAAAAGCTTTTTCAATATCCTCATATCTGACTTCTTTAAAATTCAAATGGACAGAGGGTAGACAAGAATTAGCTGCATTTCTTATCAAATCAATATCATAATTGGATGTGTTCGATGTGTGTGTGGATTATAATAGACCTCCTTTTTCTTCAACTACTATCTTTGTGCAATGGAGAGAAATATTTCAGCTCTATTCCTTCCAAAGTAGTTTCTACCGGCTAGACTTTTAATAATCTAAAAATGAGGGTGCATTCCGTGACTGAAGGGGTGCTATCTCATATTCCGAGTGGTAGTGTCTCGAGCGACCTAAATTTAAATTGTAATTACGTGACACCTGCCGTTGGAATTCTTCATTGTCCTGGCCGAGGAAAGTATCGATATTCAAGAATTATGTAGCCGGGATATTGAAAAGTATTAATTATTTCAATTACTGCTTAACCAAAGGCTACAAACTTGTATAACGCCATATATGTAATGTGGATGTGCGTGGTATCTTGTTAGTCCAGTTAATGAAGAATACAGGACGCAAAATTGAATTTAATTCAAAGTTACATAACGAAACAGATAACTAACTAAAAAAAAATTACAAAAAACTCTGCAACGTTAAAGTTTTATAAAAAAAACCTAAATTCTGTATAAAAACTTATTGCAATATTGATGTGGTTAAGCTCTTCTTACACCAAGAAAATCAGCTCAACTCGATACGATAAAGCATTGCTAGCGACTTGTCAGTTACACATGAACTCAAATTTCAGTACTTTTTCTTACTGATCATTCGTCATGAAAACTTCTCATATACGTAATTTTATAGATATGGTACTTTTTTATTTTTTTATTACTTACTTACCAGGATAAGGGTATAATTAGAGTGAGATATGAAATTTAATATTACTCGTTGTTGATTGTTTCACTAATAAAAATAATGCAAGAAGTAGATTTCCTGTTGTTTACACACTGCAATGACAGAAATTAATAATCTGACACTAAACAGGTTTAATTCTCAGCTATATATTCATCAAAACTTAAGGGATCGGTTAAACTGGCGATTGATTTATCGCGGACAAAATTCGTGGACGACAGAAGTAGGAATACAATGTCGTTTAGGACCCTTGATTTCTTAGTGATTCGCACCATGTACTACCTATATAATTATACTTAAAAAATTGATAACATATTTGAAGTTTGAACATAACTCATCACTCGACGATTTCTCTTCTAACTTTAATGACAAATTTACAGTCGCAGCGATAAGCGACATCTGAGCAGATGTCGCTGTCGCTACAATATTGACGCCTTTCAGTCACCAGTGTAATAAAACTTTGTAGAACTATTGACTTAAGTTCTATAGTAGCTGAAGTTGGTTGGTGTTTTACCATTGAGGTAAAATACAATAATGTCTCGGTACTCATCTCTGTTACATCAACTGTTACACCGGGTAGTGTAACTAAAGAGAATGATATTTCTTGGATGGCATGGATCTAGCAGAACTTTATGACATGCAAGATATACTTTTCAGAGCTTTCAGTAGGATTGAAATTAGATGATTTTTCGAAATCATTTATCCTAAAAAAACATAATAATCAACAATGATAATCAATAATAAACTAATCGCCAGCAACTTGGTCATTATTTTAGGAAAGGAATCGAACTTTATTTATTTCTTTTTAATTTGCAGTTTTTTTATTTTGCCGTGTATGTGAAATTTTCGCCTCATTATCTTGGACTAAAATTTTAAGTAATGGAGTTGTGCGTGGTGTCTTGTTAGCATCCAGTTCAGTAAGCAGTTAGTAATTTCGATAAGTTAATGAACATTTGCGACCTTAATATCTGGATTAAGTTCGATCGATTTGTATATTATTACCACTTATCGAAATAATCCTTGAATAATTAAATAAATACTACAGTTTTAATTATAACTTTTATTTGCACAGTTTCACAGCTAACCCAGAAGGCCGTTGTGTAATAAGTGGAAATGCAGACGAAAAATAAAAGATGTATGCTCGCTTTAGTCACGCAATAGTGGTCCGTTTGGAAAGTTCTGCATTTATTTACATTATCCACTGCCACATAATTTTTGAAAAATCATAAATTGCTGTAGTTTCGACAGAAGAAAATATTTTACCTTCAGGGGAGCAAAGGTTTCAGGAGAATATTTTACTTTATCACTAATTAGTGATATCATTGAACATATTCAAAGTAGATATCATTATAATCACCCCGTAGACGTTAATATGTTTAGTAAATATTGTATATTTTGTTGAAATTAATGTAATTGTATTACACAATTATTATTATTATTGTTTGGTTATATTTTAGGAGTTACGACACTTTCCATTTTTGAACATTTTTGTAGCTACCCACGTCCATATATTTGATACACGTTTTAATTTTTTTTTTCTCATATAGTGAGTAAATTATTTCATTTAAGTAGGTAACAAAAACTAAGTAGGTAATAACAAAAATTGAAAGGTAGGACAAACAATTATTGCAGTAACATTTGCAAATATTACTTTTACAGTGGAATAAATCATTTAAGTGCAAGTGAACTACCACTGATCCCGGTACTGTTCCTTGAGGAATACCGTAGGACCCAATAGAAGTAATTAGGTCTGCGTCATTTGTTTTTATCCGTGGCTGATATATCGAGAGATATATAAGTTCTTCAACAACTATTTGAAATTAATTCCTAAAAACACACAGTCACTGTGTACAAGATGGTCAAATTTGAATAACGCTGTATAAATATATATAGCGTTATTCACAACTTATCTCTAAATCTTTGAGGATATGTGCATCCTTAAATAAGAAATCGATATCACCAAAAAAATTTATAATTAAACTCTTTGGATTTCTCGTAAACAATGTTAAAAGTTAAACCATTATAAAGGACTACGTAAATGGGCAACTGTACTTCAACGACATCTGATATATCACATTCCTACAAAAAAAAGTAAACAAGTTTTTGTACCTGGAACGCCTGGTCAAGACCGAGCGAATAAAGTTGGAGTAGGGATAATATCTCTATTGCCTATCTGTGTCGCTCTCTCAGTGCCGGTGTTTTATTTATCGTATAGGAGTGTTAAATTTTAAAATTTTCAAAATGGCTAAAGTACAAGTCAGATCGCTAGGCAGGTGCCTGGGGTATCCCAATCAACGGTGTGGCGCTTACTACACGAAGCTCAGTTTTATCATCCGTATCATATCCAGCGTGTTCAAGGACTGTTACCAGCGGATTATCAATTACGAGTTAGGTTTTGTGAGTTGTTGTGGTTGTTGCAGCAAAATGCTGAAAATCCCCAATTTACTGCTGATGTACTAGTTACAGATGAAGCTTTGTTTACTCGAAATGGAATACCGAACATTCACAATACACAGTTTGGGCACTCGAAAATCCCCACGCAATTCAACGAAATTACTTCCAACACCGTTTTTCGGACAGCTTTTGTAACAAGGTATGTGCAAATTTTTTTTAAATTTCATGTTTCTAATACCTAGTAATCAAGTAGAGCAATTCTTCAAAATTAGTGTAACAAAATTTTATTCATTTTAAAGACACGTCACTTTGGTCACATCTATCTATCTTTCAGTTTATTTTAAAGTAAAAACGCTGCAAATCTTTTTTGCGACGGGTGTCGATATACTCTCAGAACTTCCGAAGTTTTTTTCGTGCTATATGTGACATCGCCAGTTTGCATTGTCAGTCCCAAGGTCATTCCATTACAGTGGACCAGTATCCAGCGGTGTGCAATTAAAAATTTTTAAATAGTTTTCAGAACGCGCCAAAAAAATTTATTTTTGCACTACCACATTTGTACATATATGTTGAACATCCCCAAATTTTATTATGGATAAGTTCTGAATAACCCTGTATAGAGAAGCTCGATAACTACAAAAACATTAACCACATATTTTCTGAAATAAGTTTTAGTAAAGTTTTAGAAACAAATAAATAGTCTTTAGTTTTCCAGTTATGGACAAAAGTCAAATTTTTCAGTTTTTCGGTAGGTAAATCTCGATAAAAGATTGCTAAAATTTTGAGTTATGAGATAATGTGGTGTTTTAGGATACCCTATGTATTTTATAAATTTGTGAAAATTCCACAAAATATGCATTTCAGTGCTTTACTTCAAGGCAGCCAGCTCGGTTACTTGATCTAAGTCATCAGAATGTTGCAGTTCCTCTAAATAGTTTAACGTATTATTCTTTAATACTTTATTTCACTTAATAGTTATGGACAAAAAAATCTTATGGATAAGATCCAGTAACGGAACTGGCTGACCTCAAATAAAATATATAATGTGATTTAAATGTAAGTGGTCCAATGTTTTATATCAACTTTTGTTTTTGAGCTACGGAATAAAAATGGGAAAAAGGAAAATACCCTGCATATCCTTTCTTATTCAAAAGGAACTTTTTTCCTGATTATAAATATAGAGACTCTTTCAACGAAAACTTCACCCCCTCCTCCATATAATTATTATAAAACCGAAAAAAACATTTGAATTCGCCGGGACCTGTCGATTCTTCTCTCTCTCGTCGATCGACCCGTCGATCCCTTGTGTAATACCTAGTTTATTACAAGATAGATTAATATTTTGAAACTCTCAACTGAAGATATTTAAGTAATTGAAGGATATTGTAGCAGGCTGTATAACCTAACGACTAATAACAGAAAATAGGCTTGACTATTAAGGCTATAAAAGTGAGCATTAACATATCATAAAAATACATTGTTCCGGTCACTTTCTTTTGCTCATTATGCAAATACGACAAGCAATATTTTAGTGCTGCACAAAAAATTGCGCAGCGAACGTACAAAATTATATATAATATGAATATCTGAAAGTATATAAGGCTATAATTTCCCGAAATTATAATGATTACTAAATTGTTTAAATTAATATGTTTTAATATTCACATCAGATGTTTGGGTACCTGCCGTTAAATGCAGGGATATCATAATTTCGAGGTACTTTTGCTTAATGGGGCTAAATGTCAGTTATACCGTAAGATTTGAGTGGTAAAATATGTTATTTCATATAATTTACCTTTTAATCAAGTAACCGGTAAATCGACAGTAGCATTTTCTGAAATATGGTACGATCTCCGTTTGCATTCCTTCCGGTAATATATAGGCCACAACTGCACAGCTTATTAATTATTATAAGCAAATACAACATACAAGTGAATACAATGTAGTTTAAAAATGGTTACTGGCACTGCGGCCAGAAGGCAATGGGTGTGGTAAGTAAGACTGTATCGAATCGCTTTATCTACAACCTTCCTAATTTATACATTTTTCATATCAACTATAGGCTTTTGTAATTGTTTGCACTGTATTTATAAGTTCAAACGAAATAACACTCGAAGGAGCCTAGCCGTAAAATGAAATAGTAGTGTTACTTTGTTGTTTTTGTTGGAAGGCGGCGCGGTTACCCGCAGCACTCAGGTCTTTCGACCCATTGTGCCTACCGCTAGTCGAGAGCTATTGGAAGAGACCCGTGCTATGCGCATAGGTCTCTATGCTTCCCCTAGAACACCCGTTCTAGGGGAAGCTCTCTAATGTCCTGGGGCAGGAAAAATGCTGCACCCAGATGCTTGTGTCTCTTGACCATGAGGCAGGCACAGCGACAGAGGATGTGAATGGAGTCCTCGTCATCGTGTCCGCAAAACCTGCACCTTCTGGTGTCAGTAAGGCCGATAGTGTTAAGGTGCTTGTTGAGATGTCCGTGACCTGTCAACAGTCCTTATGCTGTTACGACTTAGCGCAAGTATTGATCGAGTTGGGTTCGACTAAGGCCCTTCAATTAAGAGCCTGGCTTGTTGCTGCCCCTCTTCTTCCTCTGATCTTTTCCTGATCCAGTTTCCAATAGACCTTGTTACATAACTAGGCGGAAGCCCCAGTACTGGTTCGGGCCCAGTAAACTGTATACTTGAGCCTCTTTTAGCCAGTCCATCGGCCTCCTCATTTCCTGTTATGTTGTGAAGGTGGTAGTTTTACCTTACTGAACATCTTCCCTATGCGTAAAAAAATTATACATTAGTTTCCCCAAAGCTTTGAAGTGCCCTGTAGATGTAGGTAAACAATAATAGGTACACGCAGAATACTATTTGTTTACGTTAAATACAATTTGTTTGGAAAAACGTGTTTTTTATTAAAGAAAAACAACTGTGTACAAAAAAATTGGTGAAAATTATGTTTAAATAATTTTTAAAATACATTGTTGCAAAAATAGATGCCAGTCGGGGCACATTGTCCGTGGAGTAGTTGTTTTCGGCATCTCCTTCAAATAAATAAGGATTGTCTTCCTCAAAGACAATAGAAGTCACTGATGTAATGGCGCCTGCAGAAAAGCAGGTCGTTATCTGTCTGTCAATTTGACAATAATTGTCAGACAGATATTAGCACAGACCCAAAGAGGGCACTACGGTGTGTTTCTCACCACTACTAACAAAAAAAAGTGTTCTTGCATTAAATAAATTTTAATTAAATAATGAGTTTAGTATATTCAAATAAACAATTTTCTTTGTGTAAGTCTCACAATTTATAAATTTCCTAAATAATAGTTATCTATCTTTGAAAATCGTTAATATCAAATATTATCCACTTCACATGAAAGGATAACATCTCGGTTTGCTATGATACTAGCCAAAAAATGTTATGTTTACGTACATACCGGGTGTCAACGGATCTATTAGACAAGCCATAACTTCTAGAGTATTGGATGTATCAAAATGAGATTTGGTATAGGTAAATGGTAGAGGAAGAGAAAAGTTTTTGCATATTTTTCACGTTTAAGTTACTTCCGGTTTCACCGGAAATGGCTTCAATTTTGAATTTTTAAATAGAACACCCTGTATATTTTTACATATTTGAATTTCTGAGACAATTTTGGACTAGAAAATGAGATTAAAACTTTTAAAGTATAATACTCGTATACGAATTTATTAAAAACTTCACTGAAGTAAATGTATTTTATGAGCTTATTTTTAATCCAATCACAATGAATTTAGTATCGTTGGATTCGCAAAAAAATCCCTTTTTGAAAAATGCTTGTCTAAAAAGTGTTGCCATTTGAAAAAAAAAAATAGTTGGATATAAAAAAGTAATTTTGCCAACTTGTCTCATTCCTATCTATCATACTAATCACTAAAACTTTGCGATTACATTTTTCTGACATCATCTAAGATGTCAGAAAGCTAGATGTCACCACCTAGATGCAATATTAAAAATGGCTCTAAAAAATCAAGTAAGCGAAAAATATTTTTAAAATGTCATTTTCTAGTCCAAAATTGTCTCAGAAATTCAAATATGTAAAAATATACAGGGTGTTCCATTTAAAAATTCAAAATTGAAGCCATTTCCGGTGAAACCGGAAGTAACCTAAACGTGAAAAATATGCAAAAACTTTCCTCTTCCTCTACCATTTACCTATACCAAATCTCATATTGATACATCCAATACTCTAGAAGTTATGGCTTGTCTAATATAGATCCGTTGACACCCGGTATATTTTAATTAGGCTCTAACTCCTTGATTCTTGATTTTACAAAAACATTACATGAATATGGATTTTAGGGTATCCTTTGAAGTCTCAAAATATGCTATTAGAAACACAATTGGACATCTGAAACCAAAATTTCATGACAAACTTGATGTTTTAAATAGAACATACTGCATACTGATTTTATAAATCTGGAAACACCGTTTCCAGTTTTCAAAAATACACAATTTTAATAAATTATCTCTAAGCGTTTTCGAGATATCTAATATTTAAAAATAATCATCTATTTTCCCACATTATGTTAATAAAAGCAGGGCAATCTCAGGTGTTCAATTGCGTTTCTGATAGGATAGCATTTTGTGAAACTTCAAAAGATCCTAAAATCCGCATTAACAAAGTTTGTCTTGTATATCGAAGGTAAAGGAAATAGAGACTAGTTCAAAATATACAGAAGACTCTGTATAATGTTTACATTTTCATTTAGTTTTTAATATATGTGAGAATGGCCAATAATAGACATCCAAACACATGCGCCACCCTCCGTCATTAATTTACTATTTTAACAAACGATGGCTAGATAGATGAGGGCACGACCACTATTCTCCTAATGAATTTCAATTGTTTCAGCGTGAGAACTCCGTTTCCGATAGCAAATCAACCGGCACTTAAAACAGTCGGAAGTAGTTAACGATGCAACATAAAAATATGTATAAAATATACATGGGAAAAGTCGAAAGGAACTTGTTGCTTCTAAGATAGACTCTAATATGAAACATTGTGGTTGATTTTAAAGGGATACTCGATATAATTATAAGAGACGTAGGAGAAATGAATGATGAATGAATTTTCGATATATAACATTGGTGGAGTATTGCACTGACGTAGTTTTTCACATAACACCAAAACACTATACTGCACTCGACAAGGGTTTCGCCTACCAAGTTGGCATCATCTGGAGATGATTAAAACCAAGTTCTAATAATCTCCAGATGATGCCAACTTGGTTGGCAAAACGCACGTCGAGTGCAGTACAGTATTTTGGTGTTATGTGGAAAGCTACGTCAGAGTTATCTTCACACCAAAGGGTGGTCCAACCTCTTTCAAGAGTATATGAAAATTATTTTTGCTGGCATATTTTTTGTTTTTTATTTTTTTATTACGGCAGATGAAAATTGACCATATCATACCATAACATTCCAATCAAGATTTAGAATTTCGGAATATGAGATACTCTTATTAAAATTCACAAAAACTCACTTTGTTTGACCCAAGGAAGTAATTTTTTCATGTGTTCTGGAATGCCTAATTTGATGGAATATATAAGTCCATATGGAGATCGCGAGTGTTTGTTAATGCATTTTTTTGCTACATCTGAGACTACTGATATCTAGTAGGTCTATTGACTTATCTGTTCTACCGTATTTGAGATGAGCCATATGTTCCTTGAATCTAGTTTGAATTGAACTTCTAGTTTGTCCAACATACTTTTGATTCCAGTCTTTACAGCTAACTTCGTAAATCTCCGACTTCTCCTTCTCCATCTGGAGATAATTCAACGTTACTTTCTTTAAAAAAAAATGATTATGTCGCGTTAACAACCAATATGTAATGCAGTCCGAGGTTGTGATCATGGGGTAATTTTATAAAGATTTGGTATTCACTCGTTAAACATTAGAATAGTGCTTGATAGTCTGTCATTTTGATTTAAACTGTTTCGTGGTTGTGTCCATTCATCAGTTTTATTGGGTATATTCAACATATGAGTACCTCCTGGCTCTCTCAACCATTATAAGAGGATTAAGCGCATTAGAGATTAGAGTGTTTGCAAGATATTACACTATAGTGGTCAACCATCATTGACTACTCTGAATTAGAATTGCGGATTATTCCAACGCGCATTTTTATGAAACTGTAATTTTAACTGACAAGGAAAATTAATGTTTTAATTAATTTCAATGTTTATTGACCGTTGAATTTAAACCAATTGGTTTGTTCTTGGGCTCTCGGTCGTTAAATATAAAAAACTGTTTAATATAAAATACCCACGTTTCGGCTTTACTAGGCCCTCTTCAGAGGTTTTGCAGATAGAACAAACTTACCTATATTTGATTTTTTAATTAATGTTACAACAGTAAAAAATAATAATTAAATACATATAAATCATAATAATGTATTGATAAAGTATGTTTTGTTATGGTTATTATCATATATTTATCTAAATCAACATGACTGTATATTTTAGCACTATAAATTCATCGACTTTAAAAGATAATTCGCTGTATGCAAACAATACCTAAGAGTAGGGCTCGAAATTGTATTCGAATAATTCGAATATTCGATATTCGACTATTCGAATATTTATATTTATTTTTCGAATATTCGCTTTCTATAATGCTGGTAATATTGTTAATTCAAAACAGGGCTGCCTAAAATCTGATAATGTTTAAAAAGTTTGTTTTATTAATGTTAATTTGTACTTCCTCCTTAATTTTCAAGATAGCAATGTTTAACTTTTGTTTTCGTTCGTTATTTTTAAATTTTATTTTAGTTTTGTACGAAGTGTTTGGTTTATTAAAAAATAATCTTTTTTTAAAGAGTTTTTATTTGTTACAGAGTTCTCCTATTTTTAAATTATTTTTTAATAGAATTATTGTTTTGTAATCTGAATTTATTCGACACAATGCACTATTTATTCTAAATAATATTATTTTTCAACAATATAGATATTTAAATTTTAAATATGTATATTGTAAGTCGTATAAAAGTCGATTTAAATTTTAAAACGACTTTTTCGGTAATTAAATAAACGACTATTTGAGTATTCGACTAATAATATAATTGATTATTGGAATATTCGACTATTCAAATATTCGAGTATTCCCATTATTCGAATATTCGAATAAAATACCAAACGACTATTCGAATACTTAAATTTTAAAAATTAAACCCTACCTAAGTGTACAGCACTGACCTAATGCATCCCTGTCAGTTAGATGGAAACGCCGGACTCTTAACTATGTGCAGATAAATCAATTCGCTTCCTAAATCGATATCTAAACCGTATATTTCAATTTGTGCTGCATTGTTATATCTTGAGGAACGCCTACCTGTATCTTAACCAATCGCCCTTAATTATGCGCATATCAGCCCTTCAACATTATGCAAATGCCCCCATTGTGCCTGTGGTTATTAACAGATTCCGCCCGATACATTTTAATAACACCTTTCCTATTTATAAGGAGACTACGTAACCGATAATCGTGCATGCGTGCGCCCGATAAGCCTACGTTAATTGCTGCATCGCAGGAGTGATAAGGAAGAGATATTGGTGGCAGTAGCGCCCAACTGGGTCAACTGGGTCGAGAAATCCACAGGATGTTTTATGCGCTTGTGAAGAAAATAACGTGTTCTGATCTAAAACCAAATATTCACATCGTTTAGTTTTTTGCTGTTTGGAATATGGCTTTTTACCTTGAAGCAAAGCACGTAACTAACTTATACGGTGTGTCTTTTTATTAAAGAGCTTGTAGGAGTAAATCTAAGAATAAATATCTATATATCTACAAAAAGAATTATATATTTCACAAACTGATTAAGTGCAGTTTGTTCGGTTTCAAGGAACCTCAGAATCAATCTCTGGATTAATTGTTCTGCTAGTATAACTGGTGAACAGGTTTGTCATCTTTATTAGCTTCATAAAATACAAGTCACTGAGGACATCCTTCATGCATCTTGTACTACGTATGTAGATAGAGATACATGCACCATCACCATAGGTGATGCCTCAATCACTCCTAACACGCAGTATTTGCCATCTTCTAGTCGGAATAGGTGGTTTCAGTCACAGACTTGTACTGCAATTGAGAGATCTGAATGGTGACAAAGTGTTAAGAATGATGATGCTCTTATGTGGTGATGTGCATACACCTCTATATTTATTAGTTGCAGCAACATTTCACAAAGGTCTTACACTGCCCAGAAGGTTACATCTCCAATAGCTGTATTCACCATCACCTTAGTTATTTTTAACTGGGCTGTTTAAATATTTAGTCAATCAGGAATAAGGATTTTTCCTAAAGATGATAAGATTGGATAAGAATTTTAACATGCTTGTTAAATATAACCTGAGTGATGGTGAATAGGGCCCCAAATCATATTGGTTTATACTCGTAGGCAAGATGTTAGACTGATCCTCCTTCATTATCTTGAAAGGGGGTTGGAACCTTTGGTGTGAAGACAACACTGACGTAGTTTTCCACATAACACTATACTGCACTCGACGAGGTTTCGCCAACCAAGTTGGCATCGTCTGCAGATGATTAACATTCAAATTAGAGAGATAAAGAGAGATAATTAGATTAGAGAGAGCGTTGGCATCATCTCCAGATGATGCCAACTGTGAATCAATGATAAAAGTTTTGTAATGTGTCCTTGAAACGTGTTTTATACATTTTTTTCCTACAACCAGCTATAGTTTAAAACTGTATGTAACTATTTAATCAATATACAGATATTTTACATTGTCAAAATATAATTTTCGCATTTGATAACCACGATGCAAGGCCACGACACTACTAAATTTGTAAGTACTGAAGAGAACAACTCATATTTACTTGCTCATTTTAAGTTGCTATGATTATATGAGTATGAGAACAATAGCTAACCAAGATAATGCAAAATGACATTCAGGAAAAAGATTCATTTTTAAAAGTTGTGATTCTCTTCACGAAAATCAAAACTGTCCAAGAATTCGTTGTAACAGAAGGGAAATATACCAGGTCTTTAAATATTTCTCGAGAATATCCTTGACAACCCCCTGAAGTGGGATTCATGAGCAGTTTTAGTACATTACACATAAAAAAAATGCAGCTCCTAACCTATCGGAGTTAATACTTTAATAAGCAATCCAAAAATGATCTCAAGAATGCTAAAAAGACGTAGCATAGTCGTCGTGGATGACGAAGACAACCAAACACAGAAATAAATACACTATAGAATGGAAAAGTCTTATACAGTAATGTTTTGAAGACCGGAAATGAACGCCTCATTTCTGGTCTTCACCCCTGGATACTGATGTAGCCTAGGTATTGAAAAAGTTAAAAAAAAGTTTGGGTTGATATCTGCAACAGTTTTCGAATAATCGAATTTTTAAAACGTGCTTGCATTTATCAGAGTGAATACTACGGCACGCTCAAGCTTATAGCGCGAATACTGGTGCCGCTATAGATGTCTACCCCTAGAAAGAAGCTAGTTAGATCGGCGATTTTACTCCACTTATAGATAGATAGATAAATAGATAGATTTTATTGGTCACAAATAATACAGTTGTACATATAGCAAGTCAGAATAGGTAACATGAATAAATAAGTATTAAAAATTATATAATCAATAATAAAACACATACATACACACACATATACATACAATATATACACACATATACACATACACATTTTAAACAAAGTTCATTAAACATTAAAATACACAGTACACAATGTACATGTACACAATTTATACAGTAAGGTAGGTACCCAAAAACGAATACTATCTGCAAATAAATTCCTCAACACTGTAATAGGCTTTTTGAAGAAGAAGATATCTTATTGCTTTTTTAAAACAGTTATAACTACTTATATCCCTATATTCTTGCGGCAAAGAATTGTATAATGTAACAAAGCTATAGTGAGGGGATTTTTCAAAGATTGATGTTTTGTGCTTTGGTACTAAAACTTCATGTCCATATCTTGTATGATGTTCATGTATGTCGCCAACTTGACCAAAATTTTGTATATGTTTTTAGTGAAAGTAAGACACTTTAATATAAATATGCAGGGAAGTGTCAAAATTTTTTGTTGTACAATAATACCTTTACAAATCAACCTCAAAATTCTCTTTTGAGCAAGGAAAACTCTATTGATATCAGTGGCCCGTCCCCATGTGACTATATTAAAGGAAATATGACTATACACTAGTGCATAGTAGACATTCAAGATACCGTTTAGATCCATACTCGATTTAATTTGAAGTAGTGCAAAGTACGCTTTGTTCAGTTTGCTACAAACATAATCTATATGTGACTGGAAAGAGAGATTGGAGTCAATTTGTGTTCCAAGAAGTTTAGTAGATGGTGACGGTGTAATCTCAAAAACATTAAAAGTGTTCGGTAGTTCCCTCCTAATATGGAAATGTAAGCATATTGTTTTGGTTTCATTTAATATGACCTTATTTCTTTGGCAATACGAACTGTATTCCTCGAATATTATTTTCGCCCTAGCCTGCAACTCCTCTGGGGTATCTGCTGACACAGTGATAGAGACATCATCCGCAAACATAGTAACCCTTCCAGTGCTAATAAAACTTGGTAGATCATTCATAAAAAGTAAAAAAATTAGTGGTCCCATCACGGATCCCCGCGGTACCCCGAGAGAAACATCAGTCGCGTTTAATTTTTGCTTTTCAATTTTGACTATCAACCTTCGATTTTTCAAATATGACGCAACCCAATGTAGTAGGGACCAAGGTTGAATAATTTATTCAGAACGAACCCTTGGTTTACACTATCAAAAGCCTTTGATAGGTCGAACAGCAGTGATAGAACATATTTACCCCCATCCAGTTGTGCATATAAATAATCGAAAAGTTGATATGAAGCTGTTTCTACTGATTTTTTGCTCTAAATCCGTGCTGCGATACTGTAAGCAAATTAGATAGCGCAGCCCTTGACCGTCGAGCGGCGTGAAGAGTAATGGAGAGTGTTCAGTTATAATACCGTACTCACTTAATGGAGTAGCATTTCATTTTATAGGACGATCGGCGCGCTTATGATGTTTCATATATGGTGTTATCATTTCTAATGTCTCTGATGGTTTACGAAAATTGTTAATTTTTATTTCTGTGTGCCCAAAGCAAGACCCGCCATCCATCGTGTTACGCTACTGCCGGCCTACCCAGCGCGGAGAAGATGAAACAGCCGAAGCGAGGAGCGCGTGTGTGAAAGTGTAAGTACGTACGAGAGAGGGTGCAGGTGTGGGCCACGCAACATCTGCCGGAGCGTTCCGTAGCACAGGTGCCACCCTCATGGGCTCGCGCCAAGCCACCCAACGGCCCTAACGGCCGAACGGCGAAGACGCGAGCGTTGCGGCCCGTTTTTTTGTGTTCTAGGAGGACGTAGACCCCAGAGAGGTGATTTGCTGGTGGGTTTTTATGCTAGTTCTATTGGAAATGCGCCCCTATCTGGAGGAATTTCTTAGATTTTTTCTATTATCTGAGGGCAAAGACCTTAGTTTTTTCAGTAGGAAAAAACGGGAGGGAACTGTTAAGTTTTTTATCATCTGTCTTCTTTACACAGAGTTGTTAAACTTTAGGTGTTAATTAGAGTACATAGAAACGTAAATGCCTTTTGAAAGAGCTACGATATCTAGAAATACTATTTAATTATTTATTTTTAATACCCACATAAAATCTTTTCCCTGTAAGAACATTTTCTATTCCTGCAACAGGCACCAGATCCAATCAGAAGAAGTGTTATCGGTAAAAAACTTAAACTCTTTAACAGTTCACTTGTTTAGAAGACTCTGACTTGTTTGTGATTGGTGTAGAGCAAATAATTATTGTATTGCTGATATGAGATTAATAAATTATTATTTACTATTTGATTTCACCGATCCTTTAAAAGTTACTGGATTGCTGGAAGCAGGACCAGGAAGTGAGTTGTCATCGAGGTGGATGGGGAGGAATCAGGGTTTTTATTTAACTATATTCATTTTATTAATCATCCTTATCTATATGTCTAATTTCCATACAAGCCACAGGTTATAACATCGTCCAGAACGGCATGTTTACAACTAAAATGTTTTACTAACTTGTCTGTCTCGCTTAAATGGCGTAGATAATATAAAACATACTATAAAAAGTATTAATACCTTGACCTGAATGAACCTTACATGAATTACCATGGCTTAGTAGCCTCTGTGTAGATACCGATGAGAGCTAATAGATCGAAACAGCTACTAGTCGCAATCAAAGAGATTAACGTGGTAAGAATTCATACACATTAATCTCCGGTCTATTGTTGCAACTGATGTCAATATTTTTATAAAGATTAGCAAAAAATGAGTTGTAAAATCATACCAAGCCTTATCTGTTGATATACCTGACTCCCAGTGTGAGTTTATTTCCTGCATATTTCCTACCAATGTCGCGTTCAATTTTGTCACTTACAAAAAAACATTGTCCTTAAAAACAACACGATGAAATGGTTATTAGTCGTGGCATTTTTGATTAAAATATTTGGTCGATTGTATTTTCAGTGAGACATCTATGTTTATGTTGCCTAAGTTCACACTGAATACGTTGTTTCATTGACAAGGGAGTGTAAACGCGCCCTTAAGCGTAATCCATCAAGTGTGTCACTTGCCACTTGTCCCAGTTAAGTTTTGGCTCGCACCGCAAAAATGTTAAAAGAAACGGAAACTTTATTACTCATTTCATTTAAGAGTAACAGCAGCTTCCATTATGCGGCGGACTCTCTAAATCGTAGGTCGCAAAAAGCGGCATTTACCAGTGTCAGGACAGAATAATGGAAGTACGCTATAAAAATAAATGCGAGCAGTAAAGTAATGGACAAATTACTGTTATTATCAAAAATCCGTTCTTAGAGGAGGTCAGGCAGTAGCGGCTCAGATGGGTAAATTGAGGATTTCCTGCAAAATTAAAAGGGGCAGATATGTTGTTGGTTAGTTTCTATTCAGTTATTTGTATTTTTACTGTTCGATAATAATAAATAAGTATTTTTTATAGTATATTTTTAAGGAGGATTGCTACAATGTCATTTTTGGCAGTAAAAAAGAGTTTTTTTCTTTAAAATTCAATACAAAAAGGTATGTGACCAAAAATATATTTTTAATGTAATGTAGATGCTTGTTTAATATTTATTTCATTACCTAGTTAAAAGATGTAGATAACAGTATTAAAAAGAAAAATGTATGAAAGACAATAAGTTGAGGTTTTATGAAGATATGCCGTTGTAATTCAATGTTGGGAGGTGCATATTTCACGCAAAGTAGTTGTTTGCGACATATCTTAAAAGTAATAAGGTTATTCTTTTGCATATCTAGGATAATGGTAACGAGGAAATATAAAACCTTATTGAACCATAATATTGGATAATTTCATTAATAATTTATCTCTTAATTAACTTTTTTGCTTATTTCAAGTAAATGGCTCAAAGCCGTAGACCAAATGCGAGAGCTATGTGAGGAAGAATTATGAAAAAGGGCCTACGATTATTAGAAATGAATAATTTTTTTTTTATTAAGATTTTTTGTTGGAGAATCTTATTTCTATTAAAACTGGTCTGATGACCAACCATTAATTTTGTTCTAATAATCTTACAAACTAAACATTTATTAACTAAAGTTCATCCAACGACGTCCTTTAGATTGTTTTCTTTTAACAATTTCACTGGCGCACCATGTCCTGCTTTTACACAGCACACTATGTCCTGCTTTTACACAGCACACTACACCAGCTCAAATGGTTTGGGTCTCTTCAATCTTCGAACAAGATGTTGGTTGTCCAGCAGCTGAAGAGCTTCTGCATTGATGTGGAGGTGAAGTCTGGCCTCATGTCTGCCAGCAAACCTTCTGATCTCATCTTTAACCATTGGGATGTTAAGGTCTCGATGCAAGTCGGAGTTGTGTATGTACCATGGAGCATCTACTATGTTACGCAGCACTTTGTTCTGGAAAGTTTGAATGGTTTTAATGTTACTATTTCTGGCACAACCCCAAAGTTGAATACCATATAACCAAACTGGTTTTAAGATCTGATTGTAAATTAATATCTTATTATGTATTGTCAACTTAGAATTTCTTCCAAGCATCCAATAATGCTGTCTATATTTCAAACCAAGTTCGATTCTTTTCTTCTTCACATGTTCTTTCCACCGGAGCTTGGCATCCAGGGTCATGCCTAGGTATTTGTCGTTATTCTCATTGGGTACAATAGTACCATTAATATCCAAGGACGGAGGGTTAACTAGTCTTTTGTTGGTAAAGTTAACATGAGTTGATTTAAGCTCGTTTAGCTTGATCTTCTATTGTTTGGTCCAATCAAGTATTGTGTTGCTACCTACTTGCAGTCTTCTAGTGGATATTCCTTGATCTTTACCTACCGCAAGAAGTGCAGTGTCGTCAGCAAAAAATGTAACTACAGAAAATGAGTAAGAAATAACCGCGTTCGGCTTACTATATTGCTCTGCTAATCGGGATAATATAGTTTTAGTCATTGGAACAGTGTGAGAACCAAAAGAATATCCTAAAGGTATAAAAAGGGTAATTTTTGTTTCCGTTTGGCCTAGATTTAAAGCTGCAACTTTAATACTTTAAATGTCTAGGTAGGTATATTGATAAATATGGATACAGCGTTCTTTTAATAGTACAAATGATAAAGACTTCGATTGATCTATGTCTGATAGCTATAGTGGTGGCCCAAAGGGGTGTACCACAAGAGAAATTTGTAAGCCCGGCCTTACTGTTTGCTGTCATGACACAAATTTTGAGACTTCATGGTGAGGCTGACATTACTCTGGCAAAAATGAATTCTGTTCCATCATTTTGGAACACACTGTATAATCAAGGTTCCAATAAATCGGCAAATTAATTTGGGACTAAAAAACCTAATCATAAACAGCCTAATCATTCAAAACAGACATCGGTACTTTACGGTTATTTTTATCTTGCAGTTTTTGGATATTTGTAATATTTAGGTATACAGGTAGGTATTTCTTCTCCTCTAAAACTCTATAGTCTTATAGAGTTTTCGCCTAATCTTTTTATGACTGAAATATTTAATTATTATGCTTACCCACATAAACTGAGGGACAAAAGATAAAAGGTTCGCTTAAGTACCCTATAAAATCTAAAAGGACTTGCCCTAAACATTTTTTGCTCATTATAAAAATTACTTGGAATCACATTCACCTGCGAAACGCTGCATATTTCAATTACAGCCTGCTATGATTAATCGCATATTTCCTCCATTTTATATCTACGCCGTTAATGGATTTTACCAGCAAAAGATTATTGGACCACCATGTGCGATCAACAATTTTGAAAGATTATTTCAGTATGTAGAATATTTTCATATGTAGATCAGAAATAACAGGATGGAGCATTTTTGTTAAGTTTGCCGAGTATCTCATTTCCAATATCTTCAATAGCCAATTTTTCATACTGTATATACTTTCAGTTGAAAAAATGGAATGAAATACAGGATGTTGCATTTAAAAAACAAACTTATGCCTTCCTCATCAGTTTTTACCTTAAAATTAGAAATATGGGTAAAAAATTTGTGAAAGAAAATAGTTGTTTTGATAACTTCAACATGATGACCCTGTATATCTAGCAGAGACTCGTCCCGATACACCTTGTATACTCCCATACTCAAAATTAAATAAAGCAATAATATCGGCAATAATTTATATCAATACACGAGTGGGATCCACAGAATAAAAATTGGGTCGCTCCATAATTTATCGATAATTGTAGCAAACTTAATTGCTTCACCATTATCTTAGTCGCTCATCTGGCCAGTATAAAAACCGCATCTCACTTGTTCATACAACTGCCATATATGGAGTTCTATTTCGGTTATCCAGTCAAGAATTACAGGTGTTTGTACTTCCTTAATAAAGGTATTGAATGGATCGTTTACATGAACATTCTTTAAAATTGTATATATAAAGAATAAAAGGGCTATTTCCTCTATTAAGGACCTGCGCGGGAGGGAAGATTATTAAGTAATTGCCCTCTAAAAATTAACAGTTACAGATAGAACATCAAAAACATGAATTAGATATAATAATTATATTAAATTCATTCATAGAAGCTTGTGAAACAACGCTGATAATTTGGAATTCGCGGAATTTAAAATTCCGCGAAGAACCTAAAAATTAAATAATATATAGGGTGTTCTATTTCAAAAGAGGAATTTGACATCTACTTCCGATATAACCGGAAGTGCTACCGTCTTGAAAATATTTTAGCCGAGAAGACCCGATCGACATTGGTATTCCATAAAATTTTCAGATTGTTTCTAATTCTAGTTTTCCCATAATCGATTGATGGAGTTTCAGATTGCTCCTAATTTTAGTTTTCCCATAATCGATCGGTGGAGTTCCCGGGGGACATCATATGTAGAGAATAAAAACAGAACTGAGGTAGCTCAAAGCAAAAAGCTGTAGAGGTGTGCGAAGCAGAATGTACGTCTATAAAAAATAAATGTAATATATTGAAAGACGAATTAAAAGAAGAAACTGAAGAAATACATCAATTAAGCAAGTTAAGGGAAGAAAACCATTTCTTACTGAGTGAAGTTGAAGACCAAAAAAAAAGAAGTAAACCATTAACAACTGTTAAATATAGAATTTTTAAGACAAGCAATATTTATTAAGTTATATATTTCAGATAGAATAAATGTCTTTATATTTGTATTAGTAGGTATCTTATTGGGTTTTCTTTACATCTTTCTATAATTTTTAGGGAGAATTGAAAGAATTGAAGAAGGAATTTTTATCTAGAACAGGTCGAGATTTTGGCACAAAACATACTGAATGAGTTCCAGTGTCAACTAGATCAAGCTAATAAAACACTTAAAGAAGAGGCGAAGAAACGAGAGTCCATAGCTAAAACTGCAGTGATACATATAGAGCAGGAATCATAAAAGTAAGTGTTCCACTGTCAGTAAAAAAAGATAAAACAATATAATAATCTTTTTCACGAAACAGGTGAGAACCGCGAGAAATGTTGCTTAGCCTTTATATCCATGTATTATGAAAAGCTAATTCGTTGTTACCAACTGGTAAGAAAGATGTGTTTTTGAAAATTACATTATTTACCTTAGCACTGAAAACTTGTTCGCTTTTAGAAGTAAAAGAGAAAAACGCCCTTAATACTCCAAATCCACTGGAACCCGAACAAATCTCACGTCCCAAATACCGAATAATACGAAACCGCAGGCCTGTAACTTACGTAGGTATATTATTTTAAGAAAAAAGGAAATCAATAAATCCCGTACAATAAGTGTTAATATTTAACTTAAGCGGTGGAGACCCAGCAATAAAACCACGCTTTCTCCTCCAAAATCGAACCTTCAAAACTGGGGCATCTTCAAATAACAGTGTTTAACTCTGTTTCACTATTCACAGATAAATGCTCTGTGGGAACCGACGAAACGGCTCTTTATTCTGACTGCAGCACATAATAGTGGGTTTTTTATATGACATGATTTAAAAAATATTTTGAACAGTCTCTTGATTTAGTATATCACTAGAAGTGGGAGAAAATCGCTCTCGCGATTTTCGTTCCTATTTCTAGCCCCTCCGGGAGTCCAGGCCTGTGGCCGGGGGTCCCCCTTCGGGTGACCAAAACATCTAGAATAATATTATTTTTAAGAAAACACATATTAAAGAAATTTTGTATCTGGAATGATGATGTAATTATACTAAACGTTTTTCTTAATATTTTAATGAATTGTAAGTGAAATTTATGGTAAAACATCAAGTTACAACTTGATGGTAAGCTAAAATGATGAATTTGCCAAAATGAACGAATTAATTCCAATACGGACAATGAAACAGAATAACTAAACACTAATATTAATAAATAATTGGAATTAAAAAGTAAAAAAAAAATTGCCTCCAGCGTGACTTCAACTCGCGAAATCAGCATTATCACGTTTTGAACCCTACGACTTTCCCATTGCGCTACCGCGCCTGTTGTCAAAAGTTTACCCTAAGATGTTTAAGTATGTAAACTGTACGTGTCAACCTGAAAAAATAATTTTTACCGATTTTATAATTGGAAAAGCATTTCGCTTCAGTATTTTGGCAATCAGAAGTGATTGGCAGTCAGTACTATCGATTCCGTTAGCAATATTTCTCGTAGGAAAATAACCTATCTGAAGTTTAATTAATTTGACAGTTTTCGTGGGAGGTGCTTGTCTCGTTAGTGTAATCTCACATCGGCAGATAAAATGAGAAAGAAGTTGAGACGGACGCGACTCGAGATTTTCGAAGACGAAATAGTCGTGGAAGGAGTCGACGTACGGTTTCGCGTGAAACTTTCGCGTGAAGCGGTTCTCGAAGCCGTAAAAATTAGAAAAGGGGCGAGGAGGTCCCGCGAAAAGTCGGGATTTCGGCGGGCGTGATGGGACGATTAGCCAAGAGGACAAACGCCGGTGCTAGCAGCACCTCTCTCGCCGAACGGCGATCGACGAAAATTTTGCAGAGGTTTTTTGAAAAGGCGTTTAAATTGGGAAAAGGCGTAGGAAACGGGACGAAAATACCCCTACGCATAGGAGAAAGACATACCTACAACACAAGAATAGACAAATAACTAGAAGCATTTCTCAGGGGGCACCTTTGATGTGGTCACCTATGGATTTGTGACTTCGGTTCCAAAAGGGAGATGTATTTTCGAGGATATTTTAATGCTTTTCCATAGACGTACATACCTGATTAATTTATATTTTTACGGTTTTGTGTTGAAAAAATGTTTTAATATAACAATCATAATTATTTAGATGAAATAAAACAAGTACTTATTTTAATAAAGAATAACATTATTGCTACTTGTTGCTACAGTGAGAAAAAGAAGTACTTAATTATTTATTAATGTTTTATTTTTATTTCATTTTTTGTAAAAATGCCTGTGGGCAGTTGGTAGTTGTACCTCGAAGTATATCTAACCGAATATTTTTTAAGAAAATGTCTTTTAAAACATTCCTATGAAATTTATAGCAATTTGCGCAAATAGACCAACCACGTTCTGTGATCTTAAATCCTACAGTAGCGCATCAGGGGGATTAGTTTGTAAAAATATCGTAGAATTTGTCGTAGTATTAGAAGATATTTCTATTAGTAAATTTGAGCAATTAGTTTGCCGCGAAAACATTGGAAAAACATTAAAAAATCATTTGGTAAATACAACTTTTAGTCATACATGTAAAAACTTTCATTTGGGCTTTTTATTATTTTTTAAATCAGAACCCGCATTAATTTTTCATTAAAATTAGCTAATCAAAATATAACAACTGGGACAGCATCCAGTTAATACAAAACTTTCAATATCACAGCATTTGTGATTTTTGTTTTTTGCAATATTTAAATAAATATCTTATTGTCAATTTTATTTTTGATTTACTTGTAGACCAATATAGATACCAGTTTATAAAAGTGTTTCATCTTTTACCTACGCACAATTGAAACATGGTCACCTACCTATCAATTGAACAATTTTAATCTATATAATTTATTGCTGCACTTTTGGAAACCCCCCGGTAATCAAATATTGTCAGCTCGAAACCAAACTACATTCGTAACGTCTCTCGTACCGAGAAGGTTTTGATATCGACCGTAGATAGTGGCGGCACGCTTGTGATCTTGAAAGATAAAAGTTCCGACGGAGAGTGCAGTAACTCATATAGTTCTATTCTGTAAATTTCGCTAGCACTCGAGACGCGATACCACTGGCTGTTTCAGGATAAGATCTCAGGTTAACCGAGCATCGAGGTGACGAGAAGGAATTGAGCGAGTAATAGGGAGATATGCTTTTGATTATTTGTTTTTGTAACAATCTAGTTACACAAAAATGACTGTAAATCCCACAGAATTTTATCAGCATTCAATTTTCTTGGGATACAGACTCTATCGACTAATATAACACAATTAACTCACTCAAGAAAGCCTGCCGGTAAAATATTAATAAATACTAGTACTGAAACGCCAAACTCGGTACCAGATGTCGAAACGGGTGCAAACACATGTTGCAGAATTCTTACAGCGAGCGCTATTGAGAAATTATCTTCCACTTGGAAAAACTAAATGAAGAGGTTTCTGCCGGATGAAAAATGGTACTCTGCCGCTCGCCTTCTGTTGTTAATTGTAGAAATATGCATATATAATGCGCTCCAATACGTCATTTCCTTAATTTCTGCAAATGAGTTGCTTTATACGTATATTGACTGGTCATTTTTTAACGAAAATCCAAGAAAGACAATGCGAGCAATTATTCCGGTGGCCGCAAAATTAATTCGCGTCTACCTCAAACCGAACGACAGGGTGGGCACATGTCGCTGGTGTAATTGAATAATTTGGTCTGCGGAATTAATGAGTATATTACGTTTGCCTCATGGGCGGATTATTTCAATTTGGAGCCAAAATTGGGATGGGTACCTAGCAATTTAAGGCATACACAATTAATCACTCTTTGCGGAAAAAACGTAAACGAAAAATAAAAAACATTGGTGAAAATAGCTGCGATATGGTTCGTATCAACTTTTATTATTTTCATAAGCTATCTAATCCAATATTTGATTGCAGTGATATCCATAAAAGATATTTTATTCAATTAATTTTTGAGGGTCATGTTGGATCCCTATACAGGTCCCAAAATAATGGAACATGAATATTTTTCACGTCAATTATTAATATACAGAAATTGCCACTTTTCTGCAATATTTTTTTATTACAGCAACTGTTCAGTGGCTCGCATTAACCATTGCAGTGTCCAATTGCTGCGTTGCCAAATCTTTTCCCCAGCTAGGGAAATTGTGTACAATCTGGCAACACTGCCTCTGGTGTGCCAGAGGCAGCCCCTCTAAAGACAAAGTCTCAACCTTCAATAAGGGAGATAGGCCTTTTTGTCTACATTTCCTGGACGTCACCACCGGTATTTATCGAATAACCCTCGTATAACTTGGCTGTCTATTATTTATTGAACTGCCCTGGTATGTGAAGTATTCGATGGAAATCTGTACAAGGATATAGAAGGCTAGTTGACCTATATAATCGCGGCGGCGTACCAGCAGAGTCAGTCAGTCTTAATAGGACACCGATCAAGAGAAGAAGCAATACTTAAGTGAAATAACTGGAATTTTTGAAGTGTTTTCGGCGTGTATTCATTTACTGTTGTATAAAAGCCTCACTTATCTTTGAACCACGGAAGGACTATCAATATTGTATAGGAATAGTCAATTTATTCAAGTTGCGAATCCTCAAATAGGTTTAATAAAAAACGATAAAAGAAACATAGTAACACATTTAAAATATACAAAATACACATAAAACTATAAAATATGGAAACTACATCTATCCTGGGATAGAAAAAGCCTAACTGAATTTTTTATGTTTCAATTGGACTTTATATACTCATAGAGTTTTAATTTGAACAAAAAGGTAGAGTTTGCTGTTAGGGAATAGCTACGTAAGCAGTCGCAAAAGTTCTTCTAGGGAATTTATAGAATAGGGCAACAAAGGAACTCGTACTTTAGTGTTAACGTAAACTTGTTTTAAATTCGTTGAATAGAAATTACTTAAAGGTACGTGTCCATTTGAGAGCAACTAGCGCGAGTGATTCTCGATAGTTACTGTTAAGCAGTGGCGGCTATTCAGGTGAAGTAGGTGAAGTGCCTCTTCACCAAAAATATTCAATGCTATTTTTTAAACTCAGTATGAATAGCGAAGATATTACCAAAATACATTTTCTTTATTACTAACGTAATATAATAATAATAATAAGTAAATATATTTAATAGTAATATATTTATCATACGCTACACACACGTAAACGTTACAAAATATAAAAAGAATAGGTACGTAGCCGTTTGTGGTGAAGAGGCGTCGAGTCAAAACCGCTAAACCTGCATCAGTACACTGCGTTGCCATGGGAACGCTTTTACAGCTGACGTCATTATACGGGACGAGCTAAGACGAGCTCCCACTCCTTACGGTGCAAGTGAAGAGTTCGGCCATCACGTGGGAGTGTGCTTCGCGCTCGCATCTTTTCCTAACTTGTCTTGTCAGTATGTTGTGAAGTAGATGTAATTTTGATTTCGCTAGCCATTTTTTTTTTGCATTACTGCATTGTGCATGTTAAAGGTCGTACATTTTTATTATTGTATTAGTTTACGTATTTTTTTATTAGTTTACGTATATATAAAAACTAGGTGAGTGCTTAAAAATATAAAAATATTAGCTAGCTCTTCACGCATTTTTGAACCCGCGAGCCGCCACTGCTGTTAAGAGGGTATCTATTTGAGAGTAATTAGAGGAATTTTTACTGTCAGCTAGATAACGAAACACTCGCCGAGTGCCTACTCTCAGAGATATCTGTCAGGAGGATATCCATTTGAGATTTCTGTTTCATCAATTTCCTTTCTTTGTCTGTAGTGTGAAAGAAAAAAATAGTGAGGTGCAGATAGAATCAATCATGAATGTACAAAAACTTCGAGCAATTATTGTTGCACATACACTGTTAAAGATAAGGCATGGATCAAGCCATGGATTCAGAGAAGGTGTGCATGAATTTGGAGCATGTTCTACATTAATAAGAGAACTTAAAATTGAAGATCCACTTCCACTGTTCCGCTTCCACTTTTTGTGTTTTTTGTCTTCTTTAGTTCTTGTGACATCTGAAATCTATACTGATCGAAAATCTGTGTATTTAAAATCCTTACTGTACCTACCTGGTTTCTTAAATTGTGAAGCTTTCCTGTGGTCAAAAGTCTCGTCTTTTGACCACTCTTTACGAATAGCTGCCATTTTAAATAATTATGGCGAGAACTATCACAATACGAAACGTGTTCGTATTTCAGAAGTAACTGCCCGCTAGTAAAAAGTAAATGATAGTAAAATGAATACTCTCTGATAGTTACTCGCAGACGCGTATCCACTTACGAGAACTACTCTAGAGATTCTCGCGCTAGTAACACTCTCAAATGGACACGGGCCTTTACGTGTACCTACTAGCAACATTATGTAAAGAAAATTGATCACTTATTCAACAAATCTGCTTGTAACCTTTGCGTAGACATAGAGAACACTCAAATATGCTATTATTGCTTAGTATATGAAAGTCGAAAACACGGAAAAGAATCACTTTGGCTTCCCAGAGCTTAATTAAAATAACTAATTGGCCGGTTCTTAAGCTGATGTGATTAATGACCAATTTAACTTTATCAAAGGGATGGTCTATCTAGATAATATCTCTCGAAAAAGCCATCACACACTTCCGGAAGCTTGATAAGCGTCCATGTTTCTACTTAAACACGTGCACTTCATACCTTATAAAGAAATTACATTGGGTAACAGTAATTTACATTTACCACAATTAAAACCGTCTTTAGGTGCATTCGTGCAGCCTGGTCTGCGAATTTTACGTCTTTTTTATTTTGTCGGATGCATGTTGCAAGGAAAAAATGTGTCAGCGCTTTACGTGGCTGAGAGAGTTGTAAAAAAAATGTTCAGGTGATTTTTCATAGCCATCGCGTGGCATGGCTCAATTTATGTCGCTGCCAATCAACGGTCAAGAAATATAAATTTATTTATTGATAACTGGCACAGAGCAATTACTTTATAACTATACAGGGTTATTCAGAACTTATCCATAATAAGATTTGGGGATGTTCAACATACATGTACAAATGTGGTAGTGCAAAAAAAAATTTTGGCGGCTTCTGAAAACTATTTAAAAATTTTTCATTGCACGCCGCTGGATACTGGTCCACTGTAATGGAGTGACCTTGGGACTGACAATGCAAACTGGCTAGCACAAAAAAAACTTCGCAAGTTCTGAGAGTATACCGACACCGGCGCAAAGAAAATTTGCAGCGTTTTTATTCGGTCGGTTTTAACCAGGCGTTCCAGACAAAAACGTGTTAACTTTTTTTATCACATTCTTAGGAATGTGGTAGAAAAGTATCAGATGTGTTGAAGTACAGTTGCCCAGCTACGTAGTCCTTTATAATGGTATAACTTTAAACATTGCTTACGGGAAATCCTAAGCCTTTTATTATAAATTTTTTTGGTGATATCGATTTCTTATTTAAGGATGCACATATCCTCAAAGTTTTAGAGATAAGTTCTGAATAAGGCTGTATTATTGCTAATATCGTAATAGAATTTAAATCTAAAAACCCTGACGCACCCTGTATACTAAAAAGTATACAGGTTGTGTGACTACGAGTACCTATTGGACACCTACTGAAAACTAATAGTTATAAAACTGAAATTTTTACACGGGGGGTTCCGGATATGACATTAAAAATACTTTCATCATTCAAACACATCAGATTATGGTATTTATTGGTACTGTTCAACAAGCAAGCTCAATAGGACATAAAATTATAAAGGAAATATATAACAAAGTAATTTTAGTAATTTAGTAAATATTACACGAAGTAAGTACTGAAATAAAAAATAAATCCAATTTGACGTAGCATATTGTACCATTTTTTATTATTTTAGGGCAATCAATTTTATTATACCACATTCACAGGGAATTTGGTAAATATATTTTTCAATTTTGATCATATTAATTGGTTTTGTTTTGTAAGTATTGATCTTAAAGTGTTTTTCGTTTTAAATGTCGTTCTTATGTTAAAATCATTACCAAGGTTTTTAAGTCTTTCAGATATCCCTGTAATATAAGGAATCGTAATTGTTGTTATTGTATTTTCCATATTTATTCTGGGAATATTGTTATTTTGCCCATTTTCAATTTTTATAAATGTTACATACAAATTTAGAACACAAAAACCAAATATCAACTTATAATTTGGAAAAATCTATACTTAAATGTTATTCTTTATTTAAAATAAGTACTTGTTTTCTGGTTTTTTATTTATCCTTGTGGCTTGGATCTCTCCCCATACAACAATATGCCTTTTTTCAGATAGTGACTGAGGTGCTGCGACCTCCTTTTTTAAAAATATTTTCCTGAGAGTTACTCAGGAGTGGTCCCTATTTCTTAAATGGGACATCCGGTATGCTACAAATATGTACTAGTATAAAAAACTAATGACAAATTAGGAACTGCTCACCTTTGCTAAATTAACAATAAAAATTTCGCAGGTAATAATAACGATAGCATCTAGACAGCGTAAATTATTTTGGTTGTTTAGTTTATTACTTGGGAAAAAGTAGTTGTATCCCATAACAATAAACTTCGTACTTTCTGAATGGGCTAAAGTGTTTCACAGGTAGTTTATAGTAAAAGGGTTGAATTGGTTTAGTGGTAATATTCTTCGCCTTGTCTTCTGATGAGATGAATAAAAAATAATTATTTCGGTCTGTAGTCCTTATACCCTCAACACTTTCAGATTTTATATAACTAGTGCTGGAGAATTTAGGCTATAATTAACTACCAACGAAAATGATTGTGTGTCTGACAAAATTTAAAAAATGAGGAACAATGAACAAACGCTGGAAGATAGTCTAAGAAATTTAGTGAAGACATGATACGCGTTACTCTTTTAGTTCACTAGTTATAAGCCATTAAAATGTGTAATTTTTTTAGAAAGACGTTTTGACGTGGCTTTGTAAAAAAATAATATCTCCTTAAATCCTTGTCTGAATGGTAACAATGTATACATTTTCTTAAAGGAAAAGAATCGGGCTTTAAGAGGGACGTAACAGATAGGTGTTTTTTGAATTGAAGTATGCCATTTCTTCCGATAATTTCTGACAACATTTAAGAATTAGCAACAATGGTAAAAAAAACTTGAAGGAAATATAAAAATTTCAGTGAAAACCTCATCTTCATAGTTCTTTTCCTTTTCAAGTTACAAACTTTCAAAATGTGATACCTTATAGATGGACACCCTGTAGCTCGCGTAATAGGAAGATATACTTCTTTATTTATTTCTGGAGTATTGGTTTGAAGTGATGAAAGAGAATACAACAATAAAAGCTCCTAATTGTTTAAATAAAGTCAAAAAAACTCCTTTTGTTTCTATTTGAAGGAGATGAAAACAACTACTCCACGAGCAATGTGCCCCGACTGTATTGACATTGCCCGTGGAGTAGTTGTTTTCGGCATCTCCTTCAAATAAATAAGTAGGTCTTCCTAAAAGATAATAGAGGTCACGCGGGGTGCACCCGCGGAAAAGGAGGTCGTTATTTGTCTGTCAATTTGACAATAATGGTCAGACAGATAGTAGCAAAGACCCAAAGAGGGCACTACGGTGTGTTTCTCACCACTACTAACATCCTTTTGTGTTGTTTTCTTGAAACTTTCAAAGTTTGACTGCCACATATTTTGTATAGTGGAACTTGCCACTAATAAGACATTGACATAATTAATTGACCTTCAAAAATGTTGGTTTTCCAAAAAACAGTGCACTACGTTCTTGGTACAAAACAAAGTATAATATAGGAGAGTTTGATCTAAACGGAATTGAAAAAAATTACTAATTAATTATGTTTAATGAAACTTTTAGGGCATTTTTAACCAATCAGGTAATTATAATTATTATATAAATATATTTTTTTTGAACTGGTCTTATAATGTATTGAGTTTTGTTGAGTGACAATAACCATTAATTAAACAAGCCTAAATGGAGGTAAACAGCAATAAGAACCAATTTTTACAGGTTATGCACGTCCTTCAAAATTCATGCGAAAGCACGTTCTACCCATAAAATAATCGAGCGGTGCCTTTGACAAGTAAATAGGTATTCCCACAAATCCGAACCTCCATAAAGAGGGCCTCAAATTTTGATATAGTATTTCTGGCGCCAGTTATGCAATATTTGAATTTTATGACGGTGCAGTTAGTCTCCAAGCAAAACTATAATTCTTAAAGAAAGTTCTGGGTTGGTTGGTTTAGGTAGATTTGGTATTTGTAATTTCCAGAATAGGTGTGTCGTTTTTTAAACGCAGGGGCATCTGGAATAATGCTGATACCTATCATGCTTGGGAATTTTCGGATACAGAGTTTCAGTAAACAATAGTTATTTTTTAAACATATTGAATAAAAATAAGAAAATTCTGCAATGAAAAATCTTATGCTGATATTTTTATTGGTATGGAGCTGTTAAAAAAATGACGATTATAATTCATACCCTCTTCTCGTTTTTCCGAGGAGAATGTAAAGACAGACAATTGGCATGTAAAAATTGGCATCTTATAATGTTAACTATTGTTATACTATTTTTACACTGAGAGAAATGTCCATTAATTGTAAATAGAAATTGCATATCCCCAACAAAATATCTGCATTATTTGAATCTACGCCATTTATATCTTTTTAATGGAGTAATCCAATATATTCTTACATATTTGGATATCAAGTATCCGTTGATATAGCGCTTACTGGACTTGTCGCTAATAGTAATGGATATGTGTTGAAAATATTGGACCAATTAATGTGTTCCTCTATACTGCAACAATAGGTCTTTTCCACTAAATTGAATTTTACCATTTTATTAATACCAAACGTTATGCTGGTACATAAGTAAAAGAAGAATCAACCCAATTTATTAAAGAATTGTAATTAAGCGAAGTTATCCAAGTACAAAGTAACCGATCTTCATGAATCATTTCAAACTGCGCGGTTCGCTGACATCACACTCCAGTAGCCAATAAAATGTAGACAAGTTAAAGAACGGCTCCACGTTGTCATATATAATTTTACTTTTTTCTTGGCAACAATTACATTTACATTCTGGTAATTTTGAAATGAAAATATTATGTATTTTTAGGTGAAATGGTAATTTTGAAATGAAAATATGTATTTTTAGGTGAAATATTCTCCATAAATTATTACTAAAGCAAATCAACATGATTATTTTACAATTTATCCCTTGAGCAAAATAATGTTTAGGTATTTTTCGCTAAAGGTGACAACACTGCACAATCTATGCAAGAATCAACTAAATGATTATTTGATAACTTAGGTTATAAAACCTAACCTTCTTGTCTTAACATTGCGCACTTCAGCACTTAAGAAAGTTCATATTTGTGACGTAGAAATCGTTAACGATTTCACTGTCAACTCTTGGAAGATTGTCTGAATCAGCCTTAAGATATCCCTCTTCGATTTTATTCATTTTAAATCAAGTTAATCAAAACACAAAACGAAAGTTAGGTTAAGCACACTTCATTTGACAGAACACAAAATGCAGGGCAGCCAATAGACAACAACAAACTGGAGTATAACGTCAATGGCGCGTTATTTGAAATATATGGTAATTTTAACAATTTTTTCAAAATATATCTGGTGAAGAAAAAAATTGAAAAAAATACTTTTTAGGCATAACTAAGTATATATTTTATAATAAGCGAATAAAAAAAAAAGATGTGGAAAAGGCCCATTGTGTTTGTCTTGTGAGCATAACTTACAAGTTGAGATGCAAAGTGAACGATCCACATTACTGAAACCACTTTTTCTCCAATATGGAGCTGGGGGAAGGTAAAGAGAAGGGCTAAGACTCTCTTAAATCAAATCCAAATTATTTTTGTTACTCATAATTATTAATTTGTTTTTATAATAATTGTAAAACGTTAATCGCATTGTGACTAATCTCATTTAACTAACGTTTTCTATTGTGCTGGTCAGAAAATAAATAAAAACACTAATTATAATACTGACGTAGTTTTCCACATAACACCACAACACTATACTATAGTGTTTGTGTACTATATGTATACTGTTATGGTATTATGTGATACACTACGTCAGTGTTATCTTCACACCAAAGGTTCCAACCCCCTTCAAGAATAGACTAGATACAACAGAAAATATGTATTTGAATTCTGCACAATGCGAAAAGCTAATTTAGTGAGAGTATTTTCTTAAACTAATGTGGCAATCATTCCTGGACCATAATTTTATTACCTATAAGTAGTTTTTATTCACTGAACTATACAGTGCAATTATACACTGTTGACACAAGAGTCTGCTCCTTCGGCCAGGTGAGACCCTGCCCAAGATGAATTGCTGAGACGTGAAAAAGGTTCCGTTGTTCGCAATCAGTGGTAATTCGGTGTTATTAGGTACTTGCCGGCAACAGAGGCGTACGAAGAGATGTTGAGAATATGTTGAAGCGCTTGTTAAAAATATTTATTTCGAAAAAGTATGAAAACAAGGACTATTTGAACGTTCATTTGCGATTCATTTGGCAAGACGTTTCCGAAACATTTTAAAACCAATTTTTGTAAGAAATGTTAAAGTCTGATTGTGAAAATGTTTTACAGAGAGTTCCAGAATGATGGTCCGGTACAGGAACGCAGCCTATCCCGAATATAATCAAAATTTATTTCCATTTGGTAAAATTACTTTCTTTTTAACTGTCAATTTGAAAATTTTCATATTTGACAGCATTTGACGTTTGACTCAGTGGCGTTTAGCATTTTTAGTGTTTAAATTGTTTTACTGAAGTATCATTTGATTTTATAAGAGTATTTTTCAATACTATGCAGTTTCAGAGAGTCCTAAATCAGGTTGCATGGTCATTTTGTATTTCTCAATATTGAAATTAATGTTGAAATTAATATAAGAACCATAAATTAATGTTTTTTAACGCTCCACAATTCACAGTTTGAATAGGTTATACTGGTGATACATAGGAATAGAAGAATACAAAATAATAACTATATTATTTTTAATAAATTGTTTTTATTTTATTTTTAACATAACTATTTACTCACGTACCATGGCATGGAACAAATCAAATTAAATCAGTAAATTCCCTTGCCTGCGCCCATGATTCTAGTGCAAATACTAAAAATAGAAAGGCGGCACATAAAGAATCATTATGAAGCGGCACGGACAATCATTCTGGAACTCTCTGTAGGTAATAAAATACTATCACGTATATAGTAACTAATTATTTCTCGAAATTCACAACAAGAATGAGGTATTAGGTACTAAAAACACGCATTAATAGAACCACCCAAGGCCAAATGGTTTTCCTTTGAATATTGCGGTGTTGAATTTCTTGTAAAATGTTTGATATTTATTCCACGTGACCCATTGACATTAACTCCATTTTTGCTCTATAATTTCTCATGCATTCTTCAGCACGCCACTGGCTCTCGCGATCATCTGCCAGCGCGCACTCTTCCCCATAAAAATGATTTACAAACATTTTTTGTCCGCGAAATACCCGGCCTATTTATTCCACTTCCTCACTTTCCATTCTTTAATACCTAAAAAAATTGAAAGCCATTGCGACTGGCCATTTGACAGCGAGGAATTAGAGACTAAATTAGCACCCAGTTTAATTGAATCAGCAGATGCAGAGGTTTTTCAAAAGCCTTACGTAACAGGGCTGTTTTAATTAATCCTTAATGATGCTACTTTGATAATATAGTCGAAATCTGAAATTAAGCAGTTGTTTTTACTAATTGTAATAAATCTTATTAGGAGTTTGTTAGTAGTCGTAGGAAATTAATAAAATTCTATATTTACCCATATAAAGGCCCGTCCTCATCTGTTACCTACTCAATATTGTTATCAACAAAGTTATTTAACATGTTGCCGACCTTTCGGCGAAAAGCAACAAGTTGGATACCCTACTTCAAGTAGGGTATCCAACTTGTTGCTTTGATTGCTTTGATTGATTGAAATGACAAGTAGGCTGCTCGTCATTTCAACAAGTTTTTTGTTACCCGTCAATAAGCGGTAAAGATCAAAGAATGTTGGAACATCGCAGTGCTTTCGAAAAGTAACGAATAAATTCATTATATTAGAAATTGAGAAGTTTTCGAAAAAATCCCCTGGCACGTCGATTTTGTTTTTAAAAAAGACACTTTTTGACATACGACCTATATTTGTAACGTCATCATTGTTCGAGATATGACGTCATCGACAATTATTTTAAATAGCAACCCCCAATTTTGACCACGCCATTTGAAAGAGCGTATCATTCTACATTCATCGTCAAAAATCATGGTGTTACATAACAAAAATTTCAAGAAAATAATGTTTGAAGATCTTAAAATTTAATTTTCACAATACTGACAATGATAATGATTATGTAAAAAATCGACTAAATTAAATGTTCAAATTATGCACCGTTGGCTCCCTGACAGTAACCAAGACGATTAATAAATTCTTTTTGGACATTATCTATAACTTCAGGAGATATACGATGTATCTCGTGACGAATTCTTGCTTTAAAATCTTCTAAATTAACCGGTCTAGTAACGTATACTTTGCTTTTTAAGTATCCCAACAAGAAATAATCTAGGGGTGTCAAATCAGGCGATCTGGCTGGCCACTCAATCGGCCCCCTTCTCCCTATCCAACGATTCGGGAACAGATCATCTAAATAAACACGGACAGGTGCTGCATAATGGGGAGGTGCACCATCTGGTTGAAATAACATGTCATTTCTTGGAAGATCACGTCCCTCTAGATCTGGATATAAAGTTATTAGTGCAAGAATGAGGTCGTCTCGAAGAAAATCCAAATATCTTGCACCAGTTAGGTTGACGTCAAAGAAATAGGGACCCGGAATTCTTCCGTCGACTATGCCGCACCACACATTTACTTTCTGGGGACTTTGAGTTTGATACTCCATCATCCATCGGGGATTCTCGGTAGCCCAATAACGGCAGTTTTGCCTATTGACATGACCGTTCAAAACAAACGTAGCCTCGTCAGAAAAAATTATGTTTTTACAAAATTATTATCATTATTGCATAGCTCTTGCATTTGCTCGAAGAATTGATTTCGCCGATCAAAGTCGTCTTCAGATAGCTCATGAACAAGGCATATCTTATAAGGATGATACTTTGCTTTTTTGATAATTTTGTGAACTGTGGACGTTGCCATATTGAAATCAGAAGCCAATTGGTTAAGTGTTGAGTGATGATTTTCTTGTATTGCCAACAAAACATTAACCTCATCATCTATTGATTTTGACGGTCGACCAGATTTAGGAAGATCACGAACATGTCCAAAGTTACGGTATTTAGACTCAATATTGCTTACCATGCTTTGGCTAATGGGATGTCGATCAGGATGAGTTTCATTGAACAATTCAACTACTTCTCTTTGGGTGCGCATCCTGTCTCCAAATCCGATCATGCAAAGAATTTCAATTCGTTTTCGTTCAGTTAATTTAGCCATTTTTTTTTTATAAAATGACAAAGTTACTGCTCAATAAACACTTCAAACGCAGTGTTTTTGCCAAACAAAAGATAAGAACTAAAGAAATAACTCAAAAAACAGAAAAAACTATTTAATAAAGTACGATTTCAAGTTTTTATCTGACAGCAATACAAAACATTCTCGATCGCTGTAGGCAATTATACGTTTTTTTCAAATGGCGTGGACAAAATTGGAGGTTGCTATTTAAAAAAATTGTCGATGACGTCATATCTCGAACAACGATGACGTCACAAATATGGGTCGTATGTCAAAAAGTGCCTTTTTTAAAAACAAAATCGACGTGTCAGGGGATTTTTTCGAAAACTTCTTAATTTCTAAAATAATAAATTTATTCGTTACTTTTCGAAAGCACTGTATACCTTGATCCAGATGTTTCAAATTTGGCATTTTATAGAATATTTACAAGTGCAAATAATATAGTTATAACAATTGTAGTTAATAATAATCTTTATAATGTTTCTAATATACTATAATGATTCATCTCGTTATGCAAAGCCGTAATATGTATTCTGCTGCAAAAATCTCAAGCCAAACATTAAACAAATATGCTTAGGTAGGTATGTAATGTCCTGCATTGCAATCTGCATCACACAGCTCCATTAGAAATTGTTACTCAATAAGCAATCAGCGCTATTATGATTGTAGATTAATGTTTTCATGTCTAGTTATTAACCATGATTTGCTATTTTATACAATGATGTTTGTTGCCACTCTAAAGTTATTCGATCGTAAGTTTTATTGAGGAAATCAGTTGCTGAGGAATAAAACATCAAGTTGTAGACGACAGAGAGTCTCATTTATTAGAGTGACTTCTTTGGAATTGTTTGTGGAGAAGGTGAAAAATCATGGTTAGTACCTTACATTAACAGTTCGATACGGGTATCACGTGACGTTTTTTAACATGTGACCTAAAAGATATATGTAATTCCCCCTTATACCAATAAGGGAAAATTACATGCAGTTTCAAGGATTTAGTCATCCTCTTATAATAGGAATCTATGTTATGGGAAGGAAAGGAAAGGAAAGGAAAGGAAAGGAAAGGAAAGGAAAGGAAAGGAAAGGAAAGGAAAGGAAAGGAAAGGAAAGGAAAGGAAAGGAAAGGAAAGGAAAGGAAAGGAAAGGAAAGGAAAGGAAATGAGTATTTTATATGAAGTAATGATTATCTTAACATTGTTCTACAAGTTCCGTTAGATCAGTATGTTTCAATGTTTACAAAAAGTGCGCTGTGTTTATTTTCAGCACCTTCCTACAGAAAATTTTCTACATGAACAATGAACAATTAGATAATAATAATAATTATAATAATATCTTTCCCCCTCATTCTAATCACAAGGATTAGCCCGAAAGTTTGAGATTTGTGTGGGAGAGGAGACCGCATATTATTATTATTCAGTGCACCTCAGGAATTAGCAGCTGGTTCTAATACCAGTGGCAATTTTTTTTTGGAGTTGAAACAGGGCATTCAGGAAATTTGGTCCACCTACAAGCTTTTTGGACAAAAAGTAAGATTTGAGAAAAAAGTAATCACTCTGGCTTAAAAGGTTTTCCATCATAGGAGAATTAATACCAGGCCAATTTACGATTTTTCAAAATGTAGCACGCGCCTTCGTGCGATAGAAATTTGAACTTTAATTATGGAGAAGGGTTTTATTGTGTCTTATGATGAAATTTTAAAAATTAAAAGTATAGGCATATATAAAGATGGAAGTTGCGCTATTCCAAAATATTTCCCTATGATCGAAAACCTTGTATAACTAGGTACTCTTAGCTTAGACCAATGTAGGTATTTAGGTATATCACCTATCACTACAATTTTTGCTGTTGTAGGTTTTGTGTTTCTAATTAAATTTTCTCAAACCTTTATGCTGCTGCTGCTGCTGCTTTATAAGTAGATTTTTAAATGTATGATGATTTGATTTCAGCAGTACTGTTGTACTAAAAGAACTTGTTTCAGTAATTTGTGAATTAAACATTAAAACACTCGAAATCTACAAATTAATATAGGCAACCAGACACGCAACCAGATACGAAGTTTGAAATTTACAGGATTATATGATTCCTTTATGTATAGTGATAGACTTCTGTAGAATCTTTCAGATTTATGCAACCAGTAATACTGTTTTGAGAATTACTAGTCACCTAATCACAAGATTAATAACTGTTATAGTATAAATCCCAATAAAAAAATAAATACTATAAAATCATATATATAATACTACTATATGGAGCCTATGTAATCTTTACCATGTTTCTCAAGTGAAGCCAAATTAGACAAGTCCAGAATCATATCTATTGTCTCTTTCACGGAGAAAATACCAAATACTTATGCGCAGCAAACCGCGGGAATTTTGCTCCATATAGGTACTGTAGAATACAATAAATTAACTTTATTTTATATTGTATTTTATCTACATATAACGGTTTTTCAATCTTGTTATTGGGATGTTCCCGTATTTATCAAGTTTACCAAAAGAGTGGATGCAGTTTGTATTTGAAAAGAAAATTTTAAAAATACATATTTCAGGTGCCTATGCGACTTCATATGGAATATTTCCTTCGTACAAAAGACAAAACCTCGACTGAGTTTTTCGTTTCGGCATTTTGCGATATCTGTGGAATGAAATTAATGAAAATGAGGTATAGTATAATTCATATACCTAATTCACTACATATTTAAATTTACAAAATGTTCTTATATACCTAAACTTGCAGTTGCGACTGTAAAAATACCGTAGAAATAATTTGATGAGCAAATGTCTCTAATCACTAATAAGTCTAATAGGTATATGAACAAAACTAAAATTACAAGTTACACAAAAATAAAACACTTCTAAAACTGCCGGCTCTACGAAAAACACAAATTTATTTTCTGTGAAACACAAACATACCTGAAATACAAAAGATAAACTGTGACATAACCACACCACAAAACGCATATATGACAAAACACATACAGGGTGTCCCAGTGTGAGCGAACAAAAATTTACCAGTGTGTAGGCCAGACCAAAATAAGAATAAAATTCTTATAAAAAAAAATTCTTCGCTGCACGCCTAACGAGTTCCAGGGTGTTATTTTGTAAAAAAAAACAATTTTCCGAGATAACTTAAAAACCCGTTTCGTAGATTTAGGTAATATTTGGATGACGTGTACATCTATTAAAGGTCATTAAAACTATATGGTGTTTGTTTAACTCTAAACTTTAAAATCATTGCATATATTTTTCTGCATAAAGGAATACAGTCGGTACTTTACACTCAATTTACTCGAAAATGGTTGATTTTAGAGCTGTGTAACAAGAGCACCTTTTTTGTTCAGAATTGATAGCCGATTAAGGAAAACTTAGTTAATTCACGAAAAAGTAGGATATACAAGAGTTATGAAGACAAAACCATAAGGAAGAGTAGACCTAGGCCACCACAAGTGTCAAACTTAAACAAACACTATATAGTTATAATGACCTTTAATAGATGTACACGTTACCCAAAAATTACTTAAATCTACTAAACGGTTTTTAAGTTGTTAAAGTTATTTAAGTTAAGTTATTACGGAAAATTGTTGTTTTTTTACAAAATAACACCCTGTAACTCGTTAGGCGAGCATCAGAGAAATTTTTTATAAGAATTTTAATCTTATTTTGGTCTGGCCTACCCACTGGTAAATTTTTGTACGTTCATACTGGGACACCCTGTATATGATAAAACAAAAGCCCGGTCTTTCTTTACTGTCGCGCCACATTGAAATTCTTGGATTGGATTGGACAACACTTGGGCATGTGCACAGGAACATTTGTCCGTGAAAGAGAACGAAATATATAACTCCATCTCATAAACCGGCTTCAAGAAAAGCTCGAATAGCTCAATATAGTAGTATTATATATATGTATAAAATAAAGTAATTAGGTACCAGAACCAGATTTATGATTCTCTAGTTCTGCGCGACAGGCAAACAAATTCTTATGCTAACGAACAATAACATACTTTGATCTTATAGTTCTTTCAATAATAATGGGAGAAGAATCTAAGCCCAGATACCTCACAATATATTCATGCAGTATAGACGCCGCCAATATTCATTGACCGTGGTCATGACCTGGGATGGTTTGGGGCCGAGCGGGATTATGGCCACAGACCACAAAGAGTTATCGCTCTCTCCCCATCGCTGTAGGCCTGGACTGTAGGCCTCGTAGAGGTGGACCCCATCCTTCACCAACCCCGATCACAAATGTGATAGGTGTGGGCGATTCGTGGGGTCTCCTCCTGTCCTGGCTCTACTCTGCAGGCTGGGTAGAATCTTCTGGCGCTGTTCTGTCTTGTCTCATTTCTTTGCCTGCATGTCTAACTCGCCGGGGGTAGTCTGTCTCGGACGGGGACGGCAAGTGCCTCTCTCGACCTGGGTGGTTGTTTGGGATAGGTCAGGAGTGGCTGTGTAGCCGGGAATGCATCTCAAAGAAGCCAACTAGCCCTTTAGCTTTATATAAAGTAAGGGAAGGGTACTCGAACTGAGCTCGCGACTGTTGTCGGCGGTCGCGGCTTCGAGGGGAGGTCTGAGGGTCGTTTTTTGGTCGCTCTGGAATCTGAAACATAAGAAGACCTTACTCTCATCCTGGGTCCAGCAGTTGGAATCTTGGCCGCTTGTGTACAGCGGTCGCATGTGGTTCGTAGTCCACGGCTTCTGGGATTAGCGGGTTGCTGTGCATATCGTCACGCGCGCAGTATAGACAGCAAAAGCAAAAATAGTGGTTGGATCCACTATCGGCATATTATGACATGTGACTCTCAAACACTCCTTGACTCCTTGGCCAAAGAATAGATATAAAGATTCTGTGCTGTGGTGTATAAAGGCCCTGGCTAAGGGCTTCGGCAGAGCTCTCCGCTGTCCGCTTGTTTCTTTGCCGTTTGGTATCAGGTGTTAGTGTTTGTTTTGGTAGGTACATAACCTATCTATAAGAATGGCGACTTGCGGACTCCAGGGTCCGGACACCCTGTACAAATATCTACGCTAAATTGTATCTAGGAAAAATTCTATATCTTATGCAATTTTCAGATATTAAGGGTATTGAGGGAGAAAACTAATGGAGTATGTACCTATTTATCTATCTGTAAGATAATTTCACACTTACTTGAACCATATATGAAGTTACGAAGAAGCAGCCAGCTTGGGTGTTGGAAATAAAAAACGGCATTTATTTATGTATTGTTTATTTTACAAATGGCAGTGTTTAATAAGAAAATATGGGAGCAGAGAGAAATTAGAACAAAAAAAAATAAAATAAAAACAGCAGTGAGATGCATATATCGGATCGTTTTGGTCGTGGGTTTGACTAGAGTAAAAATTAGAAATTCAATGAGGGAATGTCACCAAGAGTACAAAAGTGGAAAATTTTTTCAAAGTTCGTCACTGCAAACTTAAAGCGAAACACATAAATTACTATAGAAATAGATAGCACCATAAATTTATTAATTACAAAAATATTCTCTTTAAAAGATAACTATTATTACACTTATGATAAGTGTCATCACAGCAGGTCTGTTAAACTGTGATCGTCCTAAGAGTATACCACTGGCATCAACGAAAGCAAATTTTTCTGTGGTATTATTACATACATACAACTTATTCTAAGTACTATACAAAAATCTTTACATTTACTTTTTATTGTTACACAAAACATGGCACGGCAGTATTAAAAAGTTACAAAGCTTACTATACAGTTTGACCACGTGCTGGTAAGTACTTGGTCATCCGTTTCTAGAAATATCACGCTAGATGGTCAAGTACTCTCGCCATACAGGAACACTAATTGGTTGAACACAGCTTGTCTATCGATGTGCCATTCCCACCAGTGTGAATCGTAGCATATGGAGTGCCACATCAAATATTGTATAAAATGATTTCCTAAGAAAGTAGCCTAAATAAGTAGCGAATTTTACGTCCTAATGCAGACTTGACATCTGCTGATCCTGTTCCTGACGTTGCCAGCTTTAAGGGTTTGTTTCTGTGGCTTCTCGAACTGTTGGTTCGTCTCTATTGTCGCTAACCAGAAGCTGAGCGTGTTTGCGAAATAATGGCAAGTACCTTGTGCTCCGTTACATTCTATGAAGGGTGTTGCTCTGAAGTCTTCCAGGCACGAACCGGGGCTGGACAGTGATTGACCACCACCTTCTGCTCCAGCAGCCGTGTGCTAAAATTGAGACAGATTATAGAGGGTTTAAGTGACGTTCGTCGATTATCTGTATTATTGAGAGCTAGTGCTTTGATGGAACTTAAAATTTACTGAACGACTTAAAATATGTAAGTGCTCAGTCATTTTTAAAAGTCACCGGTCTAATATAACCTAGAATATCTTGATTATTTATTTGGAATGGTGAAAACAGACTCCACTGAAAATTTTATACAAAAACAATGATGGAAACAGGCAAAAGTATGCCACTTATACAGGGTTATTCAGAACTTATCTCTAAAACTTTGAGGATATGTACATCCTTAAATAAGAAATCGATATCACCAAAAAAATTTACAATAAAAGTCTTAGGATTTCCCGTAAACAATGTTTAAAGTTATACCATTATAAAGGACTACGTAGATGGGCAACTGTACTTCAACATCTGATATACCTACCACATTCCTAAGAATGTGGTAAAAAAAAGTAAACACGTTTTTGTACCTCGAACGACTGGTTAAGACCGAGCGAATAGACTTGGAGTGGGGATAATATCTCTATTGTCTATTCAGTCATCAGTCTATCTGTGTCTTTTCCCAGTGCCGGTGTTTTATTTATCGTAGGAGTGTTAAACTGTAAAATTTTCAAAATAGCTCATGTGTACAGTAATGCTAAGTTAATGGACTGTTACCAGTGGATTATCAATTACGAGTTAGGTTTTGTGAGTGGTTGTTGCAGCAAAATGCTGAAAATCCCCAATTTACTTAATAATTTGCGTTTACAAGATCAGCAACCAGGAGGAACATTCGGTTTAGTGCGGCAAAATTGGATAAGGCGTGCCCAAAAGTGAGTACAAGTCGAGAAATATTATTTCGAACAGCTTTTGTAACAAGGTATGTGCAAATTTTTTATAAATTTCATGTTTCTAATACCTAGTAATCAAGTAGCGCAATTCTTCAAAATTAGTGTAACAAAATTTTATTCATTTTAAAGACACGTCACTTTGGTCACATCTATCTATCTTTAAGTTTATTTTAAAGTAAAAACGCTGCAAATATTTTTTTGCGTCGGATGTCTGTATACTCTCAGAACTTCCGAAGTTTTTTTCGTGCTAGCCAGTTTCCATTGTCAGTCCCAAGGTCACTCCATTACAGTGGACCAGTATCCAGCGGCGTGCAATGAAAAATTTTTAAATAGTTTTCAGAAGCCGCCAAAAAATTTTTTTTTGCACTACCACATTTCTATACGTCATCCCCAACATCCCCAGATTTTATTATGGATAAGTTCTGAATAACACTGTATTTTCTGTAGCCTGAAGTACGTGCATAATATGCCGAAGATGGTAAAACAGTAAAACTATAATTTTTTAAAGTATAGAATTATGCAATAAAATACATAATGTTTTGGTAAAAGTTGCCAATAATTTCAATAAAATGGTTATAAGTGAAAATACATAATGGAAAATGGTCAAATTCATTGCCAGGAAATAGAAAACTTACCATAACGAAGCTGTAACCGATCCAGAGGGAGCTCCAGCCATAAGGACAGTCTGGTAATGCTAGTGACTGACTGTGAACAGCAATAACGTTTGCTGGCGCCTCGCACACCACACATCTTGAAATGTACTCCTCTATTTGATTTTCCGCCACAGGCATCATAGGAATAGCTGCGCTAGTTGACAGCCAGTAGGATTTGTCGTTTCGGCTCGCGTAATGACATACGTTGTTATAGTCGCAAAATACGAATGGCATGGTGGAGAATTTTCTGATGCATGATCCAGCAAAACCCAAATCTTGAGCATGAGCCTTTTCGTTACCTTCTACGTACAAGAGGGAAAATCCTTCCCACAGCTTAAAGTGGCCGCTTTCACACTGAGGTATTTCTCTACTTTGACTGTGACGTACTAAAAGTGTACCCGTGAGATAATCGGAGATCTGAGTACAGGGAACACCTGCTTCTCCTTTTGGTCCAATATCTCCTACAGCTCCCTGGAGACCAATCAGGCCTTCGAAACCACGATCTCCTTTTTCACCTGGTAGACCTGGGGATCCGGGTATACCCGCAAAACCTCGATCTCCTTTGTCTCCAACTGGACCAGGTAGTCCTGGTAGGCCATCAAGTCCTGGCGTTCCTCTTTCCCCAGGGTTACCCGGAGTGCCTGGTACACCTGCTTGTCCTTTGGGCCCTGGGAATCCTGGTGGTGCTGCTTCTCCTTTGTCTCCTTTCGGTCCTGATGTTCCAGGAAATCCTGACTCTCCAGGTAATCCAGGATTACCCTTCATTCCCGGTGGTCCTACAGGACCTGGTTGACCTGGTCGCCCATCAAAACCTCTGTCACCTTTTGCACCTGGTAGACCAGGAATTCCTGGTATGCCAGTCAAACCTCGATCTCCTTTTTCACCAGGGGCACCTAAGAGCCCAGGTGGGCCTCTGTCACCTTTCTCTCCCGAAGGTCCTTCAAAGCCATCATTTCCAGGGAGTCCTGGAGGCCCAACTGGACCATTAGAACCTGGTCTACCATCGAAACCTCGGTCTCCTTTTGGTCCCTGTAACCCTAATGGCCCCGGTGGACCAGGTGGTCCTGATCGTCCTGGAAGTCCTTGCAAGCCGCGTTCACCTTTTTCACCCTGAAGACCAAAAGCTCCTTCTCTTCCATTCTTGCCGGGGAGTCCTGGAAGGCCCTTTTCTCCTTTTACTGTAAGACCCGGTAATCCAGGGGTACCAGGTAATCCGATGTCACCTAAAAATTTGTTGAAAATATGTTATTAAAATTTACCGTATAAGTTTAGAGCATCACTCCTTGACAATGTTATAATTGTTACAGCTACAAATAAAATTTAAACAATGTTTGCTCTGCCTATAACTTCAAATCATTTATAAGTATAAACCAAGATAAATATTTATACATTAAAATTTCTCTTATAGACCTACAGTCTCTTAACTGTAACCATTAAGATACTATAATTGAAAAACCGCATATTAAATGGACACAAAGTACATATATTCACATATACAGTATTTGACTCAGTGTGTTAGTGTGTTTGAGCATGTGTTTATTTAATACTAACCTTCCTCTCCAGATATACCAGCTAGTCCAATGTCACCCTTAATTCCTGGAAATCCTATATCTCCTTTTTCTCCAGGCACCCCAGGTTCTCCAGGGTAGCCCCGGTCACCTTTTTCTCCCAGTCTTCCAATCAGGCCTGAAGGACCAGGTTCTCCTTTTTCACCTTTAATTTGAACCAGTGGACCTGGGGGACCACGTTCTCCAAATTCACCTTTAGGACCTGGGAAGCCAACAGGACCGATGGGCCCTGGGCGACCTATTTCTCCTTTTGGACCATCATAACCATTTATTCCAGGAAATCCTTTATCTCCTCTTTGACCTGGTAATCCAGGTGCTCCAGGGAATCCTCTGTCTCCTTTAACTCCTGGAAATCCATCCATACCATCAATACCTGGTAGACCTTGTTCACCAGGGAATCCCCTGTCGCCTTTTGGACCAGTTATACCATCAAGTCCTCTATCTCCCTTCACTCCAGAAATGCCTGGTAAACCATCTATGCCCCTAGGACCACTATCACCCTTTTCCCCTGTAATGCCTGGAATACTTCGTCCAGATAGTCCAGTGTCTCCTTTTAGTCCTGGAAAACCACGTTGACCAGGCAAGCCATCAGGCCCGCGTAGTCCAGGCATTCCTGGCTCTCCCTTCTGTCCTTTTTCAGATACTGCACCTGCTTCTCCTTTTCTCCCCGGTAAACCAGGTATTCCTGAATCTCCCTTCAAACCTGACAGACCAGGTGGTCCAGGTAGTCCTGGGGGCCCAAATGGTCCGACATCTCCTTTTTCTCCTGGAAAACCAACTTCTCCTGGCATACCAACTAAACCCGGTGGTCCTTGAGGTCCAGGGAAACCCCTTTCTCCCTTTTCGCCAGATAGTCCTGGCATTCCGTCCATTCCTGGGGACCCTGGTGCTCCTGGACGGCCCAAACTGCCTTTGAATCCCTTAGATCCGGGAGCCCCAGGTATACCAGCCTCTCCTTTTAAACCAGGGAAGCCTGGCAAACCTGGTCTTCCACTCTCTCCTTTTAAGCCCCATTCTCCTTTAGGTCCTTCTGGGCCCGGTCTCCCCGGTACACCATCAAATCCAGGAGGTCCAACTGGTCCTGGTTCTCCCTTCTCTCCTGGCGGGCCAGTTAAGCCATTAAGCCCTGGATTTCCAATGTCTCCTTTCTCTCCCATAATACCAGATAATCCGTCGTGACCAGGTGGTCCGGTTTTTCCCGGAAATCCTGGAAGTCCCTTGTCTCCTTTTTCACCATACGGACCCGGAGGTCCTGGAGGTCCTATTCCGGGAATACCTGCCTCACCTTTAGGCCCTGTTTGTCCTCGTAATCCTGGAAGGCCTGGAGAACCATCTCTCCCTGGTTCACCAGGGAAGCCCATGGGACCTATTTCTCCTTTGTCTCCTCTAGGACCGGGTAGACCTCTTCTTCCTACTGGACCCGGAGGACCAGTTTGCCCTGGAGGGCCTGGGAAACCAGAATTACCAATGTCACCTTTAGGTCCTTGGTCTCCCCCTTCTCCTTGAATTCCAGGGAAACCCATCGCGCCTTTTTCTCCCTTATTTCCTTTAAGTTCTGCCGTGATTTTTTCAGGACACTGTCCGGGTACTCCCTGTACTCCTGGTCTCCCAGGTGTTCCTGAATCGCCTTTGTGTCCTTTAGGACCTGTGTAACCTGCATCTCCTTTTATACTTTCTCCTTTTTCGCCCTTTGCTCCAGGTATACCTGGCTCACCAGGTCTACCGTCTACTCCTGGGAAGCCATTATATCCTCTATCACCCTTTGACCCCGGAAAACCAGGCAAACCACTATCTCCCTTAGGACCTATTGGTCCAATAAATCCTTTTGGACCTGCCCTTCCTGGTAGACCTCTCTCTCCCTTATCTCCCTTTATAGGTTTTATCAAATCTCTTGGAACCATCGCGTCTTGGCCTGGTATGCCTGCAAATCCTGGAGGGCCATCTTTTCCATCAATACCCTATGGAAAAATATATAATGACTTTTAATCTGTATTCGTTATATATCTCTCTTGCTTCTGGTGATGGAAAAAATTCTTCCACAAGAGATGTTTGTGTCTCTTGTTACATTGATTAAAAATATTGACAAAAAGGGAACCATAACTGGAAAAGATTAACTTTTCCTAAAATATCACTACATTGTATTTTTTACATAAACAAAATTTTTTATAGCATGTCAAATGGTTTAGGTACAAAATAGAGTACGCTACATAATTTTTGACTAGACAGGTTTGTGGTCTTAGAACATGTAAAAATACACAGGTTGTTCCGTAAACTCAACTGCAGTACATAATTGTCTGATGGCACTATACCTAACAAAGTTTTTAAATAATAATGATTATTATTATTATTAAAAAAGGCCAAACAATTTGTGCAGAATAATTTTTTCTGTCCAGAGAAGCAATTAAGTTATAGAATATAGACTAAAAACTCATCCTGTATGTATTAAACATAAGTGTGAAGAGGTATATAAATCTGTGAGAAATATATTCAATTTATTTTTTATTAAGAACTTACTGGTTTGCCTGGTGGACCATCTCTTCCAGGTACTCCATCTAATCCCGGTAGTCCCAAAAACCCTGGTGAACCTGGAGGACCCCTTGGTCCGATATCTCCATCTCTTCCATCAAAACCTCTGTCACCCTTTTCACCTCTTAAACCAGGAAGACAGTCTATGCATCTACCTCCAATATCTCCCTTTGCTCCGGGAAGACCGGAACTTCCAGGTGTGCCTGGACGACCGGGATTACCCTTTTCTCCAGGGCGTCCTGGAGGTCCAGTTAAACCAGGTATTCCATTTAGTGCGTCTCCGGGTGTTCCTCTCGGACCTGCAAAACCTTTTTCACCCTTTTGCCCCTTTGCTCCGTCTCTGCCAGGTTCTCCATCCTCTCCTTTCGCCCCCTATAAATAAGCTAGTTATTTTATTGATTTCCCAAGAAATATTTTGATTTACCATAATCGATAACCCTCTTTCACCTGGTATACCTGGAGGGCCCTGAGGACCAGTGGGGCCAGGGAACCCTCTTGGCCCATCAAGTCCAGGGAATCCTATAGAACCACCTTCTCCCTTCTGACCTTTTTCTCCAGGAGATCCTTCTGGGCCAGGTGTTCCTGGGATCCCAGGGCCACCTGGAGGACCAACTGGACCTCTCGGTCCAGGATCTCCTGGAAAACCGTCCATTCCTTTTGGTCCCATTGGTCCAGGGTATCCTCTGGGACCTGCTGGGCCTGGAGGCCCAGGGAAGCCTTTTCCTCCTCCAGGTGGTCCAGGGGGACCTGTCAGTCCTATTTGTCCTGGGGGGCCATATCTGCCAGGCTCTCCTTTTAGACCTGGTCGTCCTGATAATCCTGGAAGACCTTCCAGCCCTCGATCACCTTTTTGTCCCGGAGGTCCTGGTGGTCCAGCAAAACCGTCTCTTCCCTAAAAATCACATGAATTAGTTTATTAGAACTAATTACTATTGTTACTAAACACTTGCCCTAGGTCCAGGTGCTCCAGGTAATCCTTTCTCTCCTTTCATACCAATACTACCAGGTATCCCGTAATCTCCTTCGGGCCCAGGCTCTCCCTTTAGACCCTGAAAACCAGTATCACCCCTATCGCCTTTCAAGCCTCTTTCCCCCTTTGGCCCAATATGAGAAGTTCCATTAGATATTTGCGATCCAGATGTTTCGCCTGGTTCTCCTCGCGGTCCTGTCTCTCCTTTTTCTCCTTTTTCACCATAAAATCCCACACCCATAGATCCTTTTAGACCTTTTGGACCAGGTGGACCACGAGGACCCTAAATCAATTAAATTCAGAGTTGGTAGTTATTTCAGGTGAAGGAGATAGGTGAGCCAAAATTACTGTCCCTATAAAACTGAAATTTATTAAAACCAAGTAAATTTGTTTAATCTGTCTCCATCTCAAAATTTTTTGTATGCTGTGACATTAATGTAATCAATAATTAAGTTTTGCATCAAACTTACCACTTCTCCCGGCACTCCTTGTGGCCCAGGTATACCAGGTGGGCCAACAGGACCAGGATGGCCAGCTGGACCGGTAACTCCATCTCTACCTGGTTCACCTTTTTGACCTTTTAAGTAGCTTTCACAGTGAGCCGCCTCTCCCTTAAGTCCCTTAATTCCAGGAGTACCTGGATAACCTCTTGGACCTGGTTCACCAGGCAACCCATCAATTCCAGGAAGACCCTAGGAAACAGATAATAAATAGGCGAACAAGCTGAGAACAGTCATGTGTTTACATCAGTGCCATTACAACCATCTCTTCCCGGTGCACCGGGAGATCCAGGTGGACCTTGAATACCAGGAATTCCATTGATACCAGAAAATCCTGGTATACCAGTTTTTCCTCTATCTCCTTTTGGGCCGCGTGGTCCCATTGGACCGTGTTCGCCTTTCTCGCCTTTTTCTCCCATTAAACCCTCTTCGCCAGGAAAACCACGATTACCCTTCTCTCCATTCAATCCAGGCATGCCAGGAAAGCCCTAAACGACAAAAACATCAAATTCTTCTGTTGTATATCAAACAATATTTATAAAAGTTCAAAATTGATTTAGCAATCAAAGACTTCGCACTTACACGATTTCCTTTTTCAGCAAAACATTTGGGTATACACTTATCGCTTCCATTTCTTATACCATAAGCACTGCCAGGTGCGTCGAATAGATCATAACTACTAGCGTAAGGCCTACGGTTTTGATAAGGGCTACTGCCATATGATCCATAAGAAGATTGACTCGCACCAGATGATCCACCTCCACTAGATCCATACGTTTGACCCGATTGACCGTATGATTGTGACCGACTGTCGTACGAAGAGCCTCCAGACTGACTGCCTGATTGACCACCGTATCCAGACTGACCTCCAGACTGGGATCCGTACCCAAATTGACTTCCAGATTGGGCTGCGTATCCACCAGACTGACCTCCAGACTGACCTCCAGATTGAGCTTCATATCCGTACTGGTTTCCAGATTGATTCTCATACCCAGCCTGATTTCCAGAGTAGGCTCCAGATCCAGACTGGCTTGACCATGATTGACCTGATGTATAAGATGGCTGATCAGTTTCCTGTGACAGATTCGGTGCGATGGTAGAATATTGGCGTCCATCTGGCGATGGCCCATATCTGTCAGGTTGTTGGTCTCCTCTAAAATGTAAATCAGCTTTGTATTTCTTTTACAGAAATTATTCAGAAATATAAATATAAAAGTACAGTTCAATTCCATTAGTGTATTTCAGATGTGTTTGATTTTTAAGCAGTTTATATTGAATTTGTTATAACTCTTGCAGTGTTGCTGTTGTAAACCAATTCTCGGTTTGTATAAGTGTACCTATACATATATAATTTTTATTCAAACTTAATTTATTTGTAAAGTACCCTAAAAACGGAAAAATACCTAGGAACTTTGTTTTAAAACAGGAGATATAATAATGATGCATCTATTTTACCTTTCATATTCTGCCCTAGCTTCGTACTGCTCCCGGCGTTCTTCACGATATTCTGTGGAATCGGGTACTTCTCCATCTGCACTTCGGTAGTATCCTGGAGGAACTCTGGAACCACCTCGATTGTGGGCATTGTAGTTTCTCGATCTGTCCCTCTCTAACTGCCTTCCATAAAGCCCTGTTCTGTTTTCCGCAGTGTACCTGTTGCTGCTGACAAATTGCTGTGAAATAGAAATCAATTACTTAATTTGGTGTCTTATATAACTTAAATATACACAAAATACTGTCACGAGGACGCCATTATTATATTTGAGGACAGTATACTCAAAAACCCCAGTGTCCAAATTTTCACTCTTTAAATCAAAGTAGTCTTAGACATATTCTAATGGGTGGTCACCGTCGTGAAACACCCTGTATAGATATGTATTGGTACTGTGTCTGAGCTCTTCTGTAGAAGAGTTATTCAGTCAAAATAGTAATTGTTTTGCGTTTTTATTGTGAAAATTCCGTTGAATTGAGTTACAGAATTTCTTCTTACTGTTAGTAGAAATTTAAATTTCTTTCAGTGGAGAAACAGAGACGACGCCTATGTTGATGTTGTTCAGGTTCAGATGGCATCGACTTGCTAGTATATTGCCTTGCCCACTGATGATTTACAGGGTAGAATTCGGCGGGTAAAGTTGAATGAACCGACGCGGTGCTTCAATTAAAGGAGAAAATTGCATCGCAGGCTTTCGGTCAGAGCGGCCGATGTAAAAATAGGGAGTGCTTAATGCATTTTGCTATAATTACTCGCTGAGTGTGGTGACACACTTTTTTAAAAGCCTAAATCGGTTTATTGAAAATTAATGGGCTTATTATTGCGTGGTGTAATTGCAAAAACTGGAATCAAGTGAGGCTTGGGTGGTCTCAAGAAATTGGTTTTTGTGAAGGATATGTAGGTATGAGAAGAATATTTTTCGTACCGACACAGTGAAAGTCATACCACATTATCTTAGTATTTTTTTAAGTATATGCAAAGGTTAAATATTCAAAATAAACATCCAAAAATCTTTATTTACACTTTATTAAAAATTTACGAAGCCAAATGTTATATGATTAATTCATATTTTTCAGTGGGTAATGCGCTATAACAATTTTGAATCAGTATTTTAGGTCGGTAATCGCCAAGTGCTGTTTTTATCAATATCGTCGTTAATTGTGAAATAAATATATAACTATTATACCGGGTGTTCCACATAAAAGTCCTCAGCCTCGTACCTCGGCAACGGAAAGATATATTTTGATTTTGAAAAAAACAGATGGTAGGAGCTCATCTATGGCTCCGCCACGGAGGTTAATTTGATTTTTTCAGAGCAAATTGGAGATGGCGCTGAAGTCGAAAGAAATTTTTCGTTGGCAACTTTGCAACAAGGTTTATCCGATTCTTTGTTCAATTTTAAACAATTTTTGTTAAGTGACTATTTTTCAAAAACTTACTAGTTTCAGAGATATCGGGCTCTTCATTTGGTGAGGCCCAAACTCAAGCGTATTTTAAAGTTTCGAATTATTACTGTATACAATGAAACAATAATTATCCAAGTCAATTTAATAGCTCTTTTTAAGAAATTGTGAAATAGTATGTATTTCTGTAAAATATGGCAAAAGTTTTTTAAATACCTAATTCATTTTGTATAATAAGTAACGAAACTTCATCACAGTAGGTTTTGATTAGAAGGAAACAAAACTAAATACATATTATTTCACTATTGTAAGTACTAAGTTGGGACGCTCAATAATTTTCGAGAAAATTGAGATTGTTTGTTTTGGCGGCTATCTATTTTTCACCCCTTAGGACCTATTTCAAGTCAATGATTTTTATACTGAGTAGTCTATATGAGATGCTTATTACGTGTACCAAAGGAGAATTTGGGACGTTCAATACTTTTCGAGAAAATTGAGATCATTTGTTTTGGGTGCTATCTGTTTTTCACCCCCTGGGACCCATTTCAAGTCGTTCATTTTTATACTGAGTAGTCTGTATGAGCAGTATATTCCGTGTACCAAAGGAGAAGTTGGGAGGCTCAATAGTTTTCGAGAAAATTGAAATTGTATGTATTGGGTGCTAATTTTCCACCCCCTGGGACCCATTTCAAGTAATTCATTTTTATACTGAGAAGTCTATGTGAGATGGGGATTACGTGTACCAAAGGAGAAGTTGGATAATTATTGTTTCATTGTATAAGGTAATAATTCGAGACTCTAAAATATACTTGAGTTTGGGCCTCACCAAATGAAGAGCCCGATATCTCTGAAACTATTAAGGTTTTGAAAAATAGTCATGTGACAAAATTGTTTAGAATTAAACAAAGTATCGGATAAACCTTGTTACAAAGTTCCTGCCAACGAAAAATTTCTTTCGACTTCAGCTCCATCTCCAATTTGCTCTGAAAAAAATCAAGTTGAACTCCGTGACGAAGCCATAGATGAGCTCTATCAACTGTTTTTTTTTCAAAATAAAAATATATCTTTCCGTTGCCGGGATACGAGGCTGAGGACTTTTATGTGGAACACATATTGTTGTACGCAGAAATACGCAACGAATTCAAAAATGCAAAAATATATATGGTATTCCATTTAAAAAAACACAACTTTATAGTGCCCCCTGTATATTTTTAGAGGTAGAAATAATCTATTGGTGTATTTAAAAATTTAGGAAAATTCTACATAGATTCGTTTTTTTTTTTGAAAATGTAAAATAAGTAAATAGTAACCGAAACAAGAGGGGTGGTTCAATCCTAAACGATACACCCGGTACAAAAAAATAATATGTACAACTGCTATGCATATTCCGTTTCCTTTTTACAGGAATTTCATCTGTGGTACTGTGAGTATTATTAGGTTATGAGTAATGGGGAAACAGATAAATCAAAGAGTTATTACCTTTTAATAATCTGCTTAATGCCAACTACAAAAAGGTTATGACAGTCTGAATTTATTTTCAGATTAAAAGCTTTTACTTATGTTTCTTCCTTATAGTTCTGTCAGAGCTTTAATAAACATATTATATTGATCGTACAGGCCAGTTGTATCTTTGTTTCGACAAATGCGTCTACTTTAATCACTTTTATTGATCTTTAGTGCTTAATCTAAGATTTATAATTAGGATTAATATATTGAAGTCGTCACAAATTCAAATGACTATATACAAGATGTTTCCGATATAAGTTTTTAAAATTTCAGAGCAGGAACTTTTCTTCTAAAGTGTTTCATAAGGTAGCTGCAACCATTTAGAGGGGCGGTCCCGAAAATAGATTTTATGAAATAAGTACAGAACGATTTAATACAAAATTACGAAATTTTGGCCGTATGCTATATTTTTTATGCGTAACAATATGTAATAGAAAATATTTTTATAACAACTAACTTTTTTTACTGTAAGGTACTTGAAAAAGACTACTCAAGGTCAAATAACACCGATTTAAATCTTAACAATTAGTAGGTATTGGACGTCTGAGTTAAATGTCAGTCAATTTTTCTCATGGCACACATACGAGTATAATCGGCTAGATCAAGTCGCCTGGTCCCTGGTTCTTATACAGATCAAGTCGCCTGGTCCCTGCTCCAAATAGGAGCAGGCGATGTGATTTAGAAAATTATCCTATTACTATCTAATAAAAGGCGGTAAGCAGTGAAATTTTCAAATCGTTTGTAGGTACTCGAAAATGGTGCATTTTATCGGGATTGGACAAGAGTATCTTTTTTACCTAGTAATCTTCATATTTATACTATATTCTTCATATTGTCAAGCATAAAAAGTATAGCGTCATACCAAAATTTTATTATCAATTCTTTCGGTATATTTCGTTTGTTTCAAGTCATTTCATAAAAATCGTTTTCGGGACGACCCCTTTAAGGGTTGTAGCTACTTTACCAAACACTTTTGAGGAAAACTGTATAAAGGTTTTCCTCATATTTCGGCGTGCTCTACCAGCTCTAAAATTTTTAATACTCATATCGGAAACACCTTGTATATACAGGGTGTCCCAGGTTTATTCTGAAAAAATTCGATGATGACTTTATTTGACTGATAAATTGCTCACTGCTAAATTCAAAATGTTTTGTTAATTACTTTTATATTTATTGTATTTTTTTTAAATACTTTGTAGGTAGATACAAAAAAAATGACAATAACTTTGATAACAGTAAAACTGATGCATAAGAATTAGAAGAATAATCTCGATAACACAATTCTACTAAAGAAAACCGTATTACATCATCAAAAACAAAGAAAAAATGTTTACTACCTACTTACAACTGGTTAGTAAATTTTGGCAAGGAATTTTGACTGATAGGTACTAAAAAATAAAGTATAATGAGTGTATATACATACAATTTTTTCAGTTCTTAAATTGACTGGACCAAACAAAAGTAAACCACTTACAATTAATTTTACTTTCGTTAGCATTACTTTTGGGCAAGCACTAATTCAAGTGGTTGTCGGTTGAAGTTTAGCATCTGCCCACATGTCTTTAAATAACTTTCTCATACTCAAAATCACTGTTAATTATTACACCTATAGCATTGTGTACTAAGCATTGCCCTTTTTTGGCGATACCTTTTTTGGTGACATATAAATAATAATTATAGGCTCTCTGGACAGTTTTTATTCATTGAGGACAATTTATTGTAATTTATAACGTAGGAATGACTTTGAATGGGTTGCTAAATGCTTGTTGTTCAAGACATATGATGTCAAAAGAGTTTACCCCGCAGACCATTTTTTTACCAAAAGATATTTAAGAAAATAAGCGGATTGAATGTAAAATTTAAAATTGAGATAATTCGGATTAAGAATGATCTGGAAAGCACTGTGTAACAAAGCTAATGTTTCAGCCTTATTCATTGAGTTACTCTGGTTCTATTTGCATTCTTATTCAATAAAGGTCGAGTCAGACTGATAGTGAACCTCAAGAACTCTTAGTGGGCGACCTGGTTCCAATTATCTACATATTATTTTAATTAGTTGCGAGCAGGTGAGTTGCAAGCACTGAAGTTATTAACTTCACAGACATCTAGTCTCGAAGTATTTGATGGCATAATCATATTCACTTGAAAAACTGTAATCGAATTATAGAGAATCTCCGGCCAATTGATTCTACCTGTCATTATGCGGTAAGTAGGTGTAATCGACTGTCGCTTGTTTTACGTAACCGAATCCAGATCAGTATGTTAATGTAGGTACATAAGGATGGCGGAATGAGTCAACGGTTTGTTTTATTCGTAATGGTCACTGAACAGGTATAAAAGATAAGTCAACATGCAAGCATGATGTCTACAGATGTTGTAAACTTGTATGATTAATAACCAAGCTGTCGAGGCATGTTAAAATATAAGAATAGGGCCCGCAGAAAAAAGTTTTCCAGCAAATTTACCAAGTTGTTTTGAAAAAATAATTTTCCATTCCATAACTGAGAAATGCGGCCATATTGAATTCCTCCATTCTGAAATCAAATCCTTGTGGTGGCCAAAACCAAAACCAAAACTTGTGGTTGCCTGCACTGAATTGAATAGAAACTTCTCAGTATTTAATCGTTTAAAGAAATAATATTGAAAACGTCCCTTCGAGCAATGTCACTTCAAATTTCAAGTTTCCGTCTAAGGGCGCGTTTGCACTCTTTTGTAGATGAACCAGTCAACAGATGAATTGAACGTATTCAGTGTAAACTTAGGCAACCGAAACGTAGATGTCGCACTGAAAATACAATAGCCAAACAAATTGTGACATTTTAATAAAAAAGCCTCACTGGTCATCTGCAATTTAAGGATTTTTCTGTTGCACGCCACAAATTTAGTAGTCTTATGAAACAGTCAATGTGTTTCATTATTAAATTTATAACTGTCAAAGAATAATTACGATATCCCTAAATAATTTAGTTATATTTTGTCAGCAGTGACATCTAGCAGTAACTTACTGAAACTATTACGTAATTATGTCCAAAGGAAGAAGTCTACTTTTGAGTTGAGATGAAACAACATTATTTTCTTATATTTCAGAACAATAGTATTTCAAAATACTATACTGCACTCGACGCGCGTTTCACCAACCAAGTTGGCATCATCTGGAAATTATTAAAAATTGCATAATCTCCAGATTTTGCCAACCTGGTTGGAGAAATGCGTGTCCAGTGCAGTATAGTGTTTTGGTGTTATGTGGAAAACTACGTCAGTGTTACATTCCTTAACGGGTAAAATTACGATTGATAGAATGAAGCAGACCTCTACCCGCCTTTTAAAATGTTTGCCTAAAGGTCCATTGAAATCAGAGCGAACAGAAGCGAACGAACGAATTCGTTCGCTTAAGCTTGCGCAATTTGTATGGAGAACAAAACGGGAGCGAACGAACTTTTCCGTGTTTCTGCATATATTAGGGCGAACAGAGACGAACGAGCGAACGAATTCGTTCGCCTCTGTTCGCTCTGATTTAAATGCGTGTAACGTACGACAGCCATGGCACTACCACTGTACAGGGTGGCCAGTTAAGCGAGGTAAGCGGCTGTATCTTGGAAACCGTTCACCGTACAGCTTTCGGGAAAAAAATTCGTTAGTAAATAGGGCCAAGAGAAATCGCTGGAAATTATTTTCAAGTTCGTAAGATAGCCGCCAGGGGGCGTAACAGTAGCAGTGTGTTGGGAAACGGCGATTACTCTAAAATTTGCCTTGACAAGGTCTACTGATAAAACTTGGAAACAAATCTACTATCGCATCTATTATGAACAACTTTCCTTACATACATTTTTCTCTAACTCTTCAAATAAAGTGGTGGGGGTAAGTGAACATTCATTTAGAAAAAATGCAATATCTCAGGAACACCTTGTCAGATAATATTAAAATTTGTACCATTTAAAAGAGTTTTTCTTGTTCTATCAGCTACGTTACAAGCGATGTCTTTGTTATTTTCACTATGGTCGCTAGGTGGCGCTTTTTTAAAAAATGAGAAATTGTGTGATTTTTCTCGAAAAATTTAAATGTAATGGTATAGATATTACACTGATACAAAAAAGAGAACTAAAGGCCAAAGCCAATGGTGAAAACCGCAAGTCCCTATCTTTTTTCTAACCGGAGATATTAATGGAAAATTAATATACTCATCTAAAGCTAATTTATCTAGACCCCCGGGCATAATGCTAAAAGACAAGTAGGCACGGACACAAAAGAAATGTTTATTTGACATGTGAAATTACCTATAAAACATTTTTCGAATTGATTATAAGTAATATGTGCTTAAAGTTTAAACAATTTATCACAAGTTCAAAAAATGTAGTTTTTTGTTTTAAAATCTCTCGCACTCTTTCGTGTGATAGAACATTAGATTTCATTAAGAAATTAAGGATTTAATTATAAGTATGCTAGTGCCTCCTTAGATTTTCAAAGTGCCTGCCATCATTTTCCACACATTGGTCGAGTCTTTCTCGGGTAGACAATACAGCAGCCTCTACCTCTGCTGCTGGCAGGCTACGAATTGCGTGTTCAATTCTGTTCCTCATATCTTCCCTGGTCGTAGGAACAGTTTGAAAGACCATATCTTTTAATCGTCCCCACAAATAGAAATCTAGGCAGGTTAAATCGGGTGACCTAGCTGGCCAGGGAAACAGGCTTCCTCTTCCTATCCATCGGTCTGGATATGTCTGATCTAAATGTTCACGCACGTTAATTGAAAAATGTGCTGGACATCCGTCAAGCTGCAGAACATATTCTGCCTAATTTGAAGGGGTACATCTTCCAATAAAGCCGGCAATTCATTTCTAAGGAACTCGAGAAAAAGATGCCATTTAATGTCTGGTCAAAGAAGTAGGGTCCAATAACAATATTCCCTAGTATACCACACCACACATTAATACTCCAGCGACCTTGATGCTGAACTTCCCGCATCCAGTGAGGATTTTCAGCTGACCAGTAATGCATATTTTTTAAATTTACTCTACCGTCGCTATGAAAAGTAGCCTCATCTGTCGAAAGTATTTGGGATATGAATTGAGGGTTCTGATTGATCATGCCGGAAAGCCAATGACAATAATCCAGCCTCCGGTCAAAGTCCTCTTCAGTCAAAGCTTGGTGTAAAACTATATGGTAAGGGTGAAATCTAAAAATAAAAAATATATATTTCCCATTAGTATAAAGTTAGGATCTCTTAGAAAAATACTTCAAAATTAATCATACTTCAAAGAGATAATAAACTTGCCTGTGCTCTTTTAAAATTTTTTGAACCGTAGTCCGTGATATTCCCAATTCAAAAGACAATGCTCTGGTGCTAACATGGGGATTGAACTCTATATATGCCAAAACATTGATAATATTTTCCTCGGTTCTAGCATTACGACGCCTTTGAAACATAGGTCTGCGAAAACTTCAAGTGGTACGTAAGCGCTGTACTAACTGCGGAAAATACCTTCTGCTGCAATGTCGGCGATTTGGATACCGCATCCTATACTCTCTTTCAGCTATTGCTGCATTTTGAAAACACTCAAAGTAAACAGCAATCATATCAACATTTTCGTCATTAGTAAAAGGCATTTTAATGCTCAAATTAAATATAAAATAAACACTAAAAAAATAATTTGACATTTCTTCTACAGACATTCTTCTACAGACATTTCTTTACAGACATTCTTTTTTTGTTTCTAAACCTACTATGTTTTATAGTATAATATTCGGTGAATTAATAGTTAATAGTCATAGTGCGGTTTTGCGAATCCCGCGTGACGAGAGCCTTTCGGGGGGATGGTATATTAAGTGTTATCATCACTGTCACATTTATGCTGCATTTTCTCAGCTATGTGAATCAAAAAAGGAATTCTCGTTAAACGGCTCCCGTGTTGCAGGACCCGCAAAACGGAACAGTATAGCACCGCACATAGTATAGTTGGGCTATGACTGCAATACCACGAATAAAGCAGTTTTAGAAAAAAATTACTTTAAAATTATTTAGTTTTTAAATATTTCACTTTTTAATCTCTAATAGAAAGTATTCCTAGAATTTAGAAAACCTGTGACTTTTTTTATTTCATTTGAATACCTGTTTTAATAGTTTTCCATTAATATCTCCGGTTAGAAAAAAGATAGGGACTTGCGGTTTTCACCATTGGCTTTGGCCTTTAGTTCTCTTTTTGTATCAGTGTAATATCTATACCATTACTTTTAAATTTTTCGAGAAAAATCACACAATTTCTCATTTTTTAAAAAAGCGCCACCTAGCGACCATAGTGAAAATAACAAAGACATCGCTTGTAACGTAGCTGATAGAACAAGAAAAACTCTTTTAAATGGTACAAATTTTAATATTATCTGATAAGGTGTTCCTGAGATATTGCATTTTTTCTAAATGAATGTTCACCTTACCCCCACCAATTTATTTGAAGAGTTATAGAAAAATGTATGTAAGGAAAGTTGTTCATAATAGATGCGAGATTTGTTTCCAAGTATTATCAGTAGACCTTGTCACGGCAAATTTTAGAGTAATCGCCGTTTCCCAACACACTGCTACTGTTACGCCCCCTGGCGGCTATCTTACGAACTTGAAAATAATTTCCAGCGATTTCTCTTGGCCCTATTTACTAACGAATTTTTTTCCCGAAAGCTGTACGGTGAACGGTTTCCAAGATACAGCCGCTTACCTCGCTTAACTGGCCACCCTGTACAATCCCAGGAGCCGCCACTGCACAATACTAAAGGAAACAACTAAATAAAATTATATTCGATCGCTTTACATTATGGGATCTGTATAATGGGGAAGGCGTACAATATTTATATGAAATCGCTGAATGAAATTCCTTTTTTATTAACTTTCTGGCAATGTGGGAAGACTCTCAATGCCCACACGTTGTGTCCATTTAAGCTGATCGCTTACTAGTGTAAATATTGAAATTTATTAACAGAAAACTGGTTTCAAAATTAGAAAATTTATGGAAGTGTTAACATTGTCGAAATTTTTAGCTTATGGAAGCGTTGCCCTCGACAGATTTGTTTCATAGTTTTCTGAACTCCCCTCTCCGCCTTGCAAGAAAAATTATTATTATAGGTGTCAAGTGACAAATAAATTAATTGTGCTTAAGTCTGGATTTTCTCATCTATTTTAGGATAAGGATATTACAAATCTTGTATTATTTCGTAGAAAATAGAAGATAGTACTTAATCTCTGTCATAATTGTTACAGCCAAAAACATTGAGTTATATCTATGGCAAATTTCGTAAACTCAAGAACTTAAATTACTTATTTTACGTAGGCACTTGAAGTACTTGAGTTGGTACTACATGAATGAGTAAAAATATACAGAACCCTTATAATTTACCAAGAAATCATTGGTGCTGCAAATTAGGTGAAAATAATTCTCTTAATAAAACAACTCAATATTATTGAGAGCATGGAAGTGGATTTTATTGGTTCTGTAAATATTGTGCTCCTCCTTTCCAAGAACTCCTCCTGTCGAGACTGGTCGTTTTCATTAAATCTCTCTGCAGATTCATATAGGTATTGTTTTTAACAGGCGATAGACGTAAACTTTAAACTTATACATAAATCACAAGCTGTAAGATCCGGGGACTCAGCAGGCCACGGTAAACCTCCATTCTGGAACACTTTACTGAGATATTGCTGAATTTGTTTTAAACAAATTTATAGTTGAAAAGTTGTATTAACAGAAACCATATAAGAGTATTCTGTCAAGTGGGCTCAATATGGAAGTCTACATGATCTATCTCAGGATTTGGGTCCATGCGAAAGACTTTACCTCCTCTCTGTGCAGCTTCCTGGCGCCAAAGACATCATCCCTCAGCCTCCCGAATCCCCCACATTATCCTAAAAAATGGAGGAGTGTATCTTCCTGCTCCACACATTCCAGACATATAGGGTCCTCCTCTACCTCTATCAGAGATAGGTGTCTTCTATGCCTGTAATGCCCAGTTAGGATTCCCACCAGTTGGTTTAGAATCCTTCGGCTGTAGTTCAGTAGACTTTGTCAAGCCCCTTTATAAAAATTTCAATTTCTGTTCCTCCTTTAGTCTTTCCTCAACATCCCATGACCCATTTGTTAAGGGCTTCATTGGTATGCCTTCTAGTCATTCCTATAAATGGTTCAACAGGCCCCTGACAGAGTCAATTGAATTCAAGCCGAGCTAGTTCGTCAGCTTTCTCATTACCTAGGACTACCATGTGGCCAGGTACCGCAGTGTAACCGCTTAATCATCGCTATAATAGATCTTGTTCTCGGAGAATATACTGCTCAGAGCAGATCAAAATCTTCTACATGTGCTGCTCCTTATTTCGTCCTTACTTGCATCCATTCAAATTGCAAAGACCTCTGCCTGAAATACTGAGGAATGAGCCCAATACCACACACCAGGAAAATTCTGCTACTTTATAGTTTTCTAGCATAGATAAGATTAGATTTATATAGGAGTCGGCCCCCTGGTCTAATCCACCGGGACCTAGAAGATCTATTGTGACACTCCCAACATATTGTCCAGTTTTGTCCCTTGGATTAGACTCCACAGACTTATGTAAAGGGATAGAGCCTCCTCCATGTAGCTGTTGGCTCTTGGTATTCCTTCCCCCAAGTATTTGAAATCTCAGTCTTGTCAGGCCCTCGCACTGGCACAGTACATGTACTGAAGTTTCCTCTTCTTCTTGACAGAATCTGCAAGTTGCTTCTTCTGACAGTTCCATAAGATTCATGTACCTATTTAGCCTACATTTGCCTGTCAGGAGACCCACTATTATTCTGGTGGCGTTTTTATTCTGGCCTAACAAATCTGCTGTGAATTTAGGCGTTCGTTCTTTAATGAATAGCTTTGCCTGTCTCAGTTGTGGCAGATTTCTCCACTATTCTAGCATAACAATGGACAGAGTAAATTTTTATGAGAGTTTATATAGTAATAAACAGAATCATCAGCATGTTGTAAGTTGCAAGGTTACATTTGTCTGATCTTTCCAGCTAATTTTTCAATAATCTACCGTATAATTTGCCGCCCACCAAAATTACTTCTATTAGGTTATCTAGTAACAGTCCGTTCGTTAATCGATTACTACACTGGTATTAATAATAAGTAAGTAATAAATGTTGTGCGATATATATAATCTATTTCCTCACAGATTTTTCGCCGACATCGCCGAAGATCGTAGGTGTGCATAGCTATGTAATGCGAGAAAATAGCCGCAATTTGTTTTTAATTTACTGCTTTGTCAAGGTTCTCTATAAGATTTAAATAGATTTATGGATTTGCTATTACCTCATTACTGCAGTTCGGTTACGACAATTTCACAATGCGTTTATAAAAAGTAAATAAAACTCGGCAGGTTGCCAGTAATTATATAATAATAATTTTTATAAGCACGCGATTGATATGTGGAAACGTTATTATCTGAAAAATTATTGTTGATTAAGGGCCGGTCTTTCCATCTCTTTATAAAGTTGCTGTTAACTAAAAGAAACTTAAAGTTAACAAGTGAATTTATCTGGCAGTTAAAAAATGCGTCTTTTCAACACAATTTAACTGCTCTTTTGTAAAAAGACAGTTTAATGATATTGGCAATACTAATTAAATAAGAAAGTCTATATAATAAAGTGAGACAGATGAAATGTGTCAACCATAACAAAATAAGTCAATTATGACATTACCTAGCTATAACATATTGTGGCTATAACCAACTATAACTTTTTTTTACGTTCTAGTCGTTTCTGGGATCTCTAGTTTAAATTTAATATTCAAAAGTGTAAAAATGTATTCCCAGGATGATACAGTAAAAAGCTTGGAACCAAATTGCCCAAGAATTTGATGCCCTTACTAGTTAGTATAAATCGTAGCAGTTCAGTCCTCCGTTCAAAATATAATTCAATAAAACATGTCATAAAATCTAACAAATACGTAGATATCCTTTCTTTTTTCTTTAGAGTGATGCCGTAAATGTTGCTCGATTTTTTCTAGAACATTTGACACCGTTATTTTTGATACATGAAATCTCCTCATAAATTCTTCATCATCCAAGATGTTTAAATTGTCTATATGAGGACTTATAGTATATATTTTTTGTTCGCGATTTGCAATATTTACCATGTTTATAATTTCATGATCTAATAATATTTCTTCTTCAAAATCAATAATGTCTTCCATTATAAAAATATATTTTTTGACGTTTTATTAATCAAATTGTTTACTAATACTCAAATTGTATAATTTTTGAGGTTAGAAATCTCTTTGTAACAACTTACAGGCTACTAAAAGTGACTGATAAGTTAAAAAGCAGATAGAGAACTTTAAAGACAGAATTTAATTTAAAACACAGTGAAAAGACCGATTTTGTAGTTACAACGAAGATAAATTTAAAATGATGGATAAGGAGATGGAAAGACCGGCCCTTATAATTAAAAATTTTGTCAATATTAAAGTGAAGGAAGTGAATATAACTACCATTTTTAAAAGTTTACTTCTTCCGGTTATGTCAAAACTCGACACCAACTTCGTTATTTTAAATGGAACACTCTGTATGTTTTCATATTTTTGGATTCTACGTAACAATTAAGGATTATGCAATGTAACATTATATATAACTATAGGTATTACAGGTGTTGAAATACTAATCTTTCTTCTTTTTATTGATTTGATTTTTAAAATTTTATAGAAACATAATTTTTTTTTGTATCTCTTTTAGTTCAAGTATCCTATAATAGTAACCAAATTTGGCCACTCGGTACATTGCAACGTTCATATCTTATTTAATTACAAAATGTTTTCTGCTTTCATAAAATATCTAAAATCCATTCGGACTTATATTTTTGTTAATAAGATTCTAATTTTAAATAAATCCTGATGACGTTGTGGGGGATTGGATTCAAACAGGGACTTTTTATCAAGTACCAAATTCATTCATACGACAGCTACAAATGTAGTGTAGTTGTTTTCTGTTAAATTATCTTAACGCTCTCAGCAGGCAGATAAAAATTATTTGGGAATTGGGCCTGTTGGTTTTAGGGAAATGTCTAAATATAGCCTATCTGGATCTACAAGTCACAACTTTGAAATGCAGTGCCTGTCGTCATCAATCTGAGGAATTTAATTTGACGAGTTTAATACTTGATAATAGTGTTCTTACAACAACTAAATATAGTTATTCTACAATCAAATGTGTTCTTTTCGTTGTCATTACAGTATCACCATGTATCGCTCGTCCCTTTATGTCGAAAAATAGTAATGATGAGAATAAGTATGTGATGAATAATTTTTTTCCTAAATCGGGAACCAATCAACTGATTTAATATTTTTGGGTATGGTTAGATGCCCTTTCCAACGATGTATCACTCGATGGGGGTTGCTGTTTGAGATTTGATTGAAGGGGATTGTGGAGGGAGAAGTGACAGCTAAAATTAAATCTAATATGTAATTAAACTTCCCCCCGGTATATAAAATGAGAAGTTTTTTGTATTTTTTAAATTTACTCAAATGAAAAAAATTTTATATAGGTAGTTTGAAAGGAAAACATTGTATATATTGTCTAATTTAATACTGAAATTATAGTGCACAATAGTAGGCTTAATATTGTTCCTTGTGGTGTGCCTATTGTAACTGTATGTAAAAATATTGTTTTATTCTACACTTTAGTCATATATTATGTTGTTTTTTTTTAGTTTGAAATCTTAATTTATTAGAAAAGATTATTCGTATTTGCTGTGAGGTGCCATAATACATTTTAGAACAAGAATTCTCAAAATTACTTCACACACTAGTACGTCTAATGTTATTTCAGATGAAATGGGATCCTATATTTGTAAGTTCTGTTAGATGACATATTAATCATTTTAGAGGGCCTAAATAAGCAATGCCCAAAACTGTTCAGCAGTCAATTAAGTCTGTCATTAATATAAGAAATTTCCAAACCAAAATATTTCCTCGTTTATAGAAATTTATTACCGATTTATAGCTTTGCCACATTTGAATCTAAAAAACATGTGTGTCAAAATATTTTCTCAGACCTTAAGAATTTGAAAATAGTGTTATATTACTTCCTACAAAAAATATCATTTAGGAATATTTCGATGGAATTTCTTATATTTAACTTATTACTTATATTCTTGAGGGGAGTTGTAACCTTTGGTGTGAAGATATCACTGATGTAATTTTCCACATAACACCAAAACACTTGTTACTTACTTGTATAAGATAGAAAATCTAGATTTCGTTTTATGATATTGTTATTACATTTGTTTTCTCTATATTTTGTTGTTATTTTCTGTTCCCTTCCTTGCATCATCTTGTACATTATCAACAGATTCTTCAGATAAACTCGTACATAGATATATTTCTTGTTATATTTTTCTAGTTATAGTTCTCCGTATTTCTAGGTAGATATATTTTTATAGATAAAAATAAAGCATACAAGCAAACTCCCATTTATAAAATGACAAGTATTAAATCGCTTTCTGTGAAAACCGAAATTGATGGAAATCATTAAAATTAAGCTGTCCGTACACGTCACCATTTAAAGTCACCCACACAAGTAGACGAAAAATTATATATTTAAATCATTGTTCCATATTTCTCTTAGATAAGTTGGTCTAGTTTAATTTAATGCACTATCTAACTGAATCAAAATGAGAGACATTAACTAAATATAGGTATATAGGTCGACTCCTTCCTCTCTGAAAGGAAATGACATCTTTCAAAAGTGGAACAGAGTGATAGAAAAGATAAATCATCTCCACTGTTACTATGTATATGTATACACCATGCAACTTTTTTGTGATGTTTGCACTATTTCGTCTATATTTATGAATGTATTTCGTATATAATAGTGTCCAATTTCCCAGAATCTGGAATCACACAAGTTTTATTTGTGGTTTTTGTGCATAATTCTTGTTATATTTTGAATATAAATTAAAGTTCTCCGTGTTTCTATTTTATTTATCTATATTTATATCTATGTCTACATTTATTTTAAGTTGTATTTATAAAATAAAACATTTTATGAAGAAAAGATCACCAGGTACATAAAAAAGGACTCATAGCAATGAAATTAAGTTTTTAATAATACAAAGAAAACAAAATTATTTCCCACAAGAATTGTTGATTCAGTAAAGTCACATGTCAGCTATTATTATCCATAAACTATACTTTCTACCCCCAATTACAGAAAACAAATGTTTTGACAAATTAGAATAACAAAACCTTTCCGTTAGCCCAAAAACCGAAACTCGTAAAGCTGTCGAGAAAGTAATTTCCAGAATCTACGAGTCGGAATCTACAAAGCATCAGATATCTACAAATTTCTCCGTGTAACCGACAGACTGATGCTAATGAATGGGCACCCCCGCAAGGAGGGCTGACTTTTACTACCCTGCTGTGGCAACAGGTGGTTGTGTGACTTCTACTTACCCCGATGACGCAGCCCCATAATCCAATCAGTATAACCAGGAACCTGAAAAGAAAACAGAAGTCTTAATCCGAATCATGCCTAATAATAACAATACAAGTTCATTAAATACTATTAATATTGTGAGTAAATATTTATTTGTTGTGTTATTTAGATATTCTTTGTTTTATTACACTTATAAATAAAAACGGAAAATCAGTCTATCAGCAGAAATATAGTTATAATACTAGTGACAAAGTATTGCTATAGAAAGAAAGGGTCATAATTATTGTGTTATATAAATGACAAATTTTTAGTGACTGGCCTAATAACTGGGAACTGAAATTTACAAAACGCCAGTAAAAAAGCAATTCCTTTTTTGCTTAAAAAATATTGATTTGCTGTTTTAGTGTAAGAATTTTATTTTTTATTAGAAAAAACTAAGTTTAAAAAATAACCTCTTAGTGATTTTGGTGGCACAGACCGTGCTATATACAGTGTGTCCCTAAATGATGGAACAAAGTTAATATTTTTCTAGTTGAGGTTTAGAAAAGTAAAACAGGTCAATTAGTATACAGGGTGGGCGAAATTCGAGGCTCACTATTGGGATCTCGGAAACGGTAAGAGATACGAAAACGGTTAAATTGGGGCACAGTTGCGTAATTTTGTGACCAATAATATGCCGTCAAGAAATCCAGAATATCTACATTCGTTTTTGAGTTATTTCAAAAAAACCAAAATTTTGAGTTTTCGTTTTTAATTTTTTTTAGCTTTTTTTGAGACGATATCGAAAAACTGACAAAGACTTTTTCATTGCCACTTTTTATGCTCTATAACGTGGAAGTACAAAATTTCCGTTACGGCGTTTCGTCCGATCAGGACCATCTTCAACTTTATTTTTTTAAATAGGGACCCATAATGTTTCTTACGAATAACGATAAGATTTTTTATTCTGATTCCAATGATGTATGATACTTTATAGTTTTAATTATTCTTTTTGCTCAAATACTAGGAATAACTTTTAAGACGATCGAATCTAGTATGCTTTGGGCTGATGTCATTTGTTATAAAACAATTTTAATTGTCAATACAATTTGACGTTTAAAGAGCTTCGCTTTAAATAATAAGTAATAATACCGTTTACAAATCAAGAAAAATGTGATATGATTGAAATTTATTATAAAAGTTACAAAAATTCAACTAGATCTGAACAAACATATTTTGAAACATACCCAGAAAGGCCGCAACCACATAGAACGACATTTTCGAAACTGCACAGACAATTGATAGAAAACGGTAGTATGTGGTTGCGGCCTTTCTGGCCGTAGATGTAGATAGTCTGGATTTTTTGACGGCATATTATTGGTCACAAAATTACGCAACATTGCCCCAATTTAACCGTTTTCGAGATCCCAATAGTGAGCCTCGAATTTCGCCCACCCTGTACAGAAATTGCCACCTTATACAATATTTTCTATTTGTTGAGCCATGTTTAACGCAGCGAATACTAGTGCCTCTATAATTATGTTTCATATATGGTGTTATCATTTCCAATGTGTCCGATGGTTGCAAGGATTGCGAAATCTGTGATTTTTCTAAAATTTCTACTAGAAAAAATATGAATTTTGTTCCATCATTTCGGGACACACTGTATATATAATGTCTGTAACTTATTTGTGGTGCGTTTTCATGACTCATAGTTTCTTTTGTGATTACACCACCTGTATATAGATATATATAAATTATTTTTTTATTAGTTATAAATAAAATAGCTTCGACACTGAATAGTGCTCTTAAATTAATTACAACAAATATCAGTTATTTTCAAGTATTTACTTATTGAGATATTAAACTTAGGTAGGTACCTACACCAAAATCAATCAACGTGGATCATTAGCAAATTATTACTCCACTTTATTTTAAATTCTATCTGTTAAATTTTGTTTAAATACCTCAATACCTCCTCTATTGCACCTATTTTGTTAAAAGAATTCCTAATATAGAATTTCATGTACATAATTAATAATTGATACGTTTCAGAGCTGAAAAGTATAAGCTGTGGTACTCCACTCGGTAATCTAGCCATTTATTACCTACATTGTCTGTTAAATAATGTAGTGCCTATGTAAGTGAAAGACAACACAATTCAACAATAAATAACTGCAATGCCAGACCTCAAGAAGTGCAACATGTATATCAGGAAACAAAGTATATGGCCAGCACACATATAAGATTATTTATAACATTCCTAAGAAGATGCTAAGCCCAAGATTTACAACAAACAGAAATATAAACACCGGAAATGTATATTTAATATCACCTATAAATCAGAAAAAATATGGCGTTTCTCTAATACATTATTTCTGGCACAGAAATGTGGAATTCACATTATTTACCGAGATGCAAGCGAGAAAAGGCTCTTTCAGCATATTTGCGAGGTACATGCAACCTGCAAGCTGACACCTGAAATTAATAAGACGGCGTTGTCGGTGTATACAGGGTGACTCACTTTCGTGGACGCATCACAGCACGGGCCAAAGTGTGATAGGTACAAGAAAGATATTGTGGATGTTTCCTTTTCCTTTTTTTTTGAGTTTAGTTTAATGCATTCTTCAGGTACTTCTATGAATTATCCTGCTCCTAAAACGTGTAGTTCAAACTTTGCTCACATTTTGTGCAAATTCCAAGATATGAGATTTGCCCGATGAGGTTTAACTCTGGGCAAGTCTAAAGGAAGCATACAAATTACATTTAAGTTAAAAGAAATGTTTACATAGGAATTATTAATTATTTTTCTTTTAACTATTTAAATTTAGGGTAACTTCACAAGAGTAATTATTAATTAACATGTTTTAAGAAAACTGAAAAATATACCTCAAGTTGTTATATTAATATTGATATATCCGATTTGATCCCTCAAATCTTAATAAATGCTACAAGAATATTCAGATTGTTGCATTAAAAAAATAATAATCACCCTGTAGAGACTAATAAAGAAGAACATGATTGTAGGATTACTACATTATAAAGATAAATGAACTCATTTTCATATAAGGGAAATCGTGATAATAATTTTAAAGGTTATCTTTGTGCTGGATATTAATAATCCTATCTATATAAAAAATAATTCCTTTACAAAAAAATCGCGAAAAGAACCATTTGAATAAGAACGAAAAGCCTGAGAAGATTAAGATCAAAAAGATAGATAGACGCCTTGATAGATTCACATGAGTTGGATGTTACCAAATATGGTAGTGAAGACAAAATCACGATTATTAATAAAGCTGCTAACCACAATCTAAAATAGGCGGTATGTTCAATATTATTCTTTCAATATGAAGAGAATTACCATTAGGATCACAAACCTCTTTTTCTAAGATTACATTGAAACAAATTACATTGAAACAGTTAAAAATAGCCAAAAAGCCAAATGTAGATAATATCAAATATTATCAACATAATATTTAATAATTTCATTAGTAGTTTATCTCTTCGTTAGCTTTTTGGCATAATTCCTATATAAAGAAAGATATATACAGTTAAATAAGCCAATAAATAATATTAACAATACTATAAAATATTTAAAATAGTTTCTTGACTGCAGTTTGTAATAAAAATAATATACTCTTACAATTGAAAAGTGTTCTATTCGATTTATAACATTAGTAATACTGAAACAGCTCGTATCGGAGGAAAATAACAAAAGCTGTCAGTCCTTGACGACGTTAAACTTTTTAAGCGTTCAAAAATGCAACAGTCGAGACGTCTTGAAAGTGAGTATCGTCTCGAGACACAATTCAGGAGTTACATCATGAATCCGACCTGCTAGACGTGATTTTATTCGATATAAATCAAGCGCCTAAATAGAGGTTTGAAATTTACTATTCGGAAGAAAAGTTATTTTAAATCTAATAAAAATGTTTAAAAAACAGATGCATTATTGCTTTAATTTTGCTGTAGTTGAAGAGTTTTATATCTCATTATATATCAAAAAGTAGAAAATGGCTCTACAGACAAATACTCTTTTTATATAAATTGAAGCCCTATACAATATTACTAAACACAATTTGTTTTAAATAATTTCAGTTTTTCCTTAACTTGGCAACATTGTAAAAAGAATTTTAGTACATAATACCCAACTGTTCTCTCATTTAAACAACCCTATATGTCTTTCGATGTCCTTTTGAACACAAAGACTTGAAAAATACGCCTCTTAAGTAAGATGTATAAATCTTTCATCAATTATGTAACCAATTACTTTAATAAAATCTTGGTGCACTTCTAATATTAGTTTAGAATATTTAATAGTCTGGAGAGTTACGATCAGAGTCTGAGATATTAGGTCAGACATAATAATAGTAAAATAAATGTGTTTTACATAATAATTTGTCTCATCGTAAAAAAATTAGCGCGCCCACGTTAGTCTTAATTGCGGTTACGTGAAAAATGTTTTGTTTGGTGTCATTCCATGTAAATGCTTGTAAACACAGAAGGAAATATAAACAAATGTTTTATTGTGTTGACGGGAACCCGCAAATTGCGACAGTTTCACGGTTTTTTTTACTGTACGCGGAATTGAAGGAATAGCATACAGAAACACCAAGGAAATTTTTGAGTTAGTTATGGGTAATTTTGTTTAGTTATTTGGTTGTTTTTCTATGTGAAACCATTGTTTATAAAACATTTCACATTTTTCTAGTGTTTTCTACATTTATCTATAGAAAGAATCATAGAAAATGTCAAGGGATAAATAGAATATCTATTTACTTCTCAACACATTCTTTTTTTCTGTATATACATGGTGAAATCCGTCCTATCAGGAAAACCTTCCAAAATGCATGTCAAAATATTAGTAATTTCTGTACAACGATTTATTTTACATTCCAAATAACTTTTCGTATATATAAATATTTTATGGAATACCTACAACCGCAAAAAAATTTTTGCTGGACATTTTAATAAATCTAGGTTAAAAAAATACTGATAGAAAGTTAGAAAGTGTCTAAGTTCTCATGCAAGGAATATTTTCGTTGTGTATAAATATATAAACTTTCATAATACACCATAATATGTAAATTTTCAAAAAGCTAAATCGAAAAAATGCCAGAAAGTATTTTTAATTATATAGATATTGACATTTTTGAAAATCCTGAAATGTTTTACAAATAATTTGTGATTTAATATCGTTAAATTTAATGATAATACCTATTTGATAAATCTTATTATGTAATACTACATTTTATAGACATGTTTTCTCATTTAGCTACTCTCATCAGTACTTAAAAATTTACTAATCAGGTTTAAATAAAATCTGTGGTTGCTTTAGAAAAATTTGTTGAGCACAAAATTGTATACTTTCTTAATAGACATACAAACGTAAATTTTTTTATTGTATTTGATTTTTTATTTAACATGAGTTATAGTTTTATTATATTACATATTTTTCCACCAGAAATATTTTTAAAAACATATTTTTATAGACATTGCACTATTCAATTGATAGTCATCTTAAAACTAAATTAGACAGGCTCTAGTAAAGGTTATAAAGAATTTTCATACTAGAATTTTTAAATTAAAGCTAGTGTTAAAAAATACTAAAGCACTAAATTTTGCATAGAAAAATTTTCCTAAAAAATCCTCCAATTCTGTAACAGTCCTTTATTTAGCACGAACAGCAAACAAATTTAAGTTTAAACAGACTGCCAAAAAAGATACTATAGAGAAAAATAGAAAAATTTACAAACTTTTTTAGTACAAAATTTGAATTTCTCCAAATTTATCCTGCCTAAAGTAAATTAGGTTGTCATTATATATAAAAAATATTATATATCCTTCTGTTAATGAACCAAAGGAAGGAGCATTAAATCAGGCAAAGAAAATGTTTCCAATTTTTTATTATTAGTAAAATAAATACATTTGGAGAACTGAATATAATATTTCTGACACAAAGAACTGTTTGTCACAATTTGGTACCATAATTAAATAAAAAAATGTAAAAATCTACAATTTGGCCACTTTATGAACAAATTTTCATTACAATTAAGGTCTCTTCGATTTGGACCATTAGCAAAACTTACAAAAACTTAAAAAAAAAGGAAACATATCCCCAAAACCAGCGGGGTACCCAAAACTACCCCCGGGTCATTACCAACCCCCATCACACAAAACCACACCACTAAACAAGACTTACCCTAGTCCATGGTCGGGCATAGCGACCATATCTCCCCCAGTAGGGGAACCTCACTCACACTATCCTATGTAAGTCACACACGCGGGACCGCGCGTCACTGAAGACCCAACAAGAACTCCGTTTCAGAGAGCCGAGAGTCAACCACTTCCACATTTCCAGCATCATGCGCGAGGTCCACCACGTCCCAGAGAATCCCTTCTAATTCCCTTCAGCTTCCACCAACCCCTTCGAAAGTTGGTACAGGTAGTCCCTAGGGTATCTCGAACCCTTGGTGCGAGGTAGGGGTGTAATAACTGATCCTGGGGGTGGAAATTTTCAAATCGTGTTTTCCCGCCGCGTGGAACACAGAGCTTAAGACAGGTGTGGTGGGGATGCTCTCAGCAGCTCGGGATGCCAAGAAACATGGAGCTAGTTGGCCATGGCGCTGCGGCCGGGGCTGTGCCGGGTATTCGCCCTGGTTATTTTGGTTGTTTTGACGATAGTGCGCAGCGTGGATTCACTGGTAAGTGGAATTTGCTACCCTTATGCATGGTGGTGTGAATAGGGGGCGGTTCGGCACGCGGGTGAGGGTTTCAAGCGTTTGAGATGCGATAGATTGACCGGGTGTTAGTTGCTGGGAATTTTAATGAGTGTAACAGCGATTGCAAAGTCAATTTGTATTTGCATTAATATTGTTTATTAAATTTTTCACCTATATATTTACTATATATTTTGTTAATAGTAAAATTGCCGATAAATATAATAAATTAGTTCTGAAAAGAGTACTGAAACTTGAAATAAGTAATTAGGTGTGAATAACTGAAAAATACAAGTTATTTCACTTGGATTTTAGTGTTATGTGAATTTATCGATACTATTAGTTACATTTGGTGGTTAGACATTAGGAACTGATAAGCACACTTTTTGTAAATTCAAAAATGTTTATACCTATCTAACATTATTAAAAATGTATATTTATGAAATTACGAATTTTTTCGATGCCTTAAAGAAAAAATATTGGTATACCAATGTAATTTTAAAGACTTGAGAATTTTTTCCAAGTTACTTATTTCAGTGTAGCTTTATGATATTTAAAAATTTTTTTTACTATATAAATATTTATTAAGGAACAAAAAAAAAATTAAACATATATGTATTAATAAATTATATAATAATTATATATATTACAAAGGAATACAAGTATGTATTTCGATTTAGGTGTGAACTTTAATTATGTCTAATGATGTTTTTATTTTTCTTGTTACTCTTAATCAAGGTACCTATGCAAGGAAAAGAACCTCATTACTTAAAAGAAAATATCGCAAACAAATACCTACTCTGCGTTCAAACATCCAGACCAGTATTAAATTACTTAGGTACCTGTAGGTAACCACTGTCGTTTATTTTCAATATTTTTCTTTTTAAAACTATTAGGTATCATAAATATGAAAATATTAAGTAAAATTTACTATAAATTAAAAAATACTATTCAATTAGGTCATATGGATAATATTTAAATAAATTCGGGGTGGTTTAATTTTTTATTGGCGGTTACATGTAACTTTTGCTGAAGGTTTATAGCACTAAAATTTTCTCATTATACTACCCTTAATTCTAAGCAGTTCAGAATTGACTATGTCTTGACAGATATAATTCGTTGACCTTGTTGCAAGGTGGAAAACTGGGCTAGTTTCGGTTGCAGGAGCTTTTCAGTTGATACTGGGCTATATTTTTACACTTAGATGCCATTTTACGCACATTTTTGTGACTTATTATAGAAAAAATCTATATGTGAGTATTATATAGCTCAGTAGGTATATAATTTGTAATATGAAGATAATTTCTGTTACACTGAGAAAAATAATCCACGCATCAGTTTGTTTTATATACATTTTTTTAGATAACAGTATTTCATTCCGATTTAGATGAAAATTAATGATTAAACATTGACATAATAAAATAAATTGCCAAAATAATTATGATTTGAAATTAAAATCACATTATTATGTAACAATAACTACTAAATAGAATGTTGGTTATATTTTATGTAGTTTTGAAAAGTCTCTACCTTCCTTGGCCTGCCTTAGTAGCTGCTATTGTCAAGAGATGGTTACCCTTTGAATTAATTTTCCAATATTTACTTATCAATTAGTATGCTAGCTACGGGAAATTAACTCAGACAGAGGAGGCAAGAGGAAGGGGCAAAAAAGTAACGCCTTACTCCATCGTTTACGATGCTTACATACACGTAGTAATCAATACAATATGTTTATTTTTTACAAGTGCATCCAAAATGTGGTAATAAAACTTACTCATATAAATGAAAGACCAAGGCTCGGAATATTTAGTGATTCAGTCATCGCAACTGGTAATAACAACTTGCGGTAGGTTTCGATTTACGGTTTTATTATTGCGAATAGATTTGTGAACTGTAGTTGTAGTATTTGAAAAATACTTCAATACAAAACATTTAAAACAATACGCTCGACGCTTGTAAAAATAGAACAAATATGACGAGATATTTTCACCATAAAATATGTGCAGAACAGTCCATTTTTGATGGAAATCCAGGGTAATTCAAAGGTGTAGAAGTTACAGAGACATTCACTGCACAGTCTCGATCTACTTTTTCAAGGCCAGGTTGATGGTATTATCAGATCCAGTCTATTGTCGCATGTTTTCGAATTTCAAGGTGATTTTGAAATTTTACCTATTTCATTAAGACCCTGTATGTTTGTTATTTTGAGATATATAGAAAAAGTCTAGATGACAAATTTTTCAGGGTACTCAAGTGGAATGCAGTGGAATCCATCTTTGTTTGTGGACCACGGAATAGATTTATGTTTTTTTAAATGGGAGACCCTGTATTTCTTTCCTCGTTTAAAAGTAGCTTTTCTTCCTGATTATAAAAATATATAATAGTATAATAGTATAGATTTTTTAAATAACAAAACTGTCATATATTGTGTGTAATTTCAAAGATATTTCAATACTCTACGCATACGTTTTTGAAAAATCGGGGCACACACTCTGTAATTACAAGCGTTTCCTTGAAATATCGTCAATTCACACACTTTAATAATACATAACAATATTTTGTTATTAATCAACAACGATTTAGTTTTGTAAACAATCATCTTTGCGCTTAGCGGGTGGAGAGGACGTCGTGGACCGCTAAATGACCTTCTCGCTCACCGGATCTGAGTATCTTGATCTTCTTTTGAATTTGGTCCTACTGATTTCGACTTGTCTTGACTTGTAAAACTATTTTATCACACAAAATGTTTCGATCAACATAATTCTCTCAGCATTTTAGTTTAAAGTGTGTAACACGTTTAGTTATAATATAAAATAATATTTAGAATTTTTCATTTTACAAGACATATTATGGCTTAATTATTTTTACCTCGGTTTTTACACATAGGGTAAATGTCACTTCACTTCATTAATAGGGGCTTTGACCCTAACTTTAAAACAGTGCTGGCACTTGACTTTGTGTATTCGTTGGTAATTAGAGGAATGCATCTTGTACCATGTTAAAAATTCATTTATGACATTACTTTTATGTAATATATTAGATGATGTGTTAGGTATTCACTTTAATTATATTCGATTAAATGTTACTATTTCCACTTATCTATGCGGCATAGAAATTTGATAATAAATAAAAAAACTTGTTTCCTGGATGAGGCAATAAGTATTAGTGATATTATCACACCGAAGAACTGGAATGATTACCTATCTATAAAACCATTACTATCTATTTGAAAAAATCATTAACATCAGCATATTTATTTTATTTAAATTATTAATTCTTTTATTGATAAATATAATTATCATTATATTTATCACTTACCTACGTATTAGACAGAATAATTATTTTATATTTACATCAGAATCAAAGATTCGTTGCGAACAAGGAATTCCAAATATCCAGAGAGAATAGAGCGATGATATTGTTCAGCGTACCTATTCTGAAAATAAAAAGTTACATGCCACGTTGTCCATTCATTTTTTAAGAATTCTTAAAGAAAATTTCATATTCCATGAGCTGAATTTTCGGAAATAACAGATGCGAAATATAAATGACATTAGTAAATTATTTAACAAAAACTGTTTCGTGCAAGATACTTATTTAGTATTAGTTCAAGTCTGTGATATTGCAGAAGCAACCATCCAGAGTAATTTTCATTTATGACAGAATATACTAATGTGGTAATTATCCTTTTGTAATTATTTTGAAGTCTAATTTTGCTATACTATCCTGTTTATTATATTACTATTTCGTCAGCAACTTTATACAACTTTATTTTATAAATATGAGAAGAAATATATTTAGACAAAGAAAATACTATGGCAAGAAAATTGGGAAGACAAATTATATCTAAAAAGTTCAAAATACCTACTAATACAACAAAAATACTTAAATGCAGATAATTTATTAATTTGTTTGTCATGCTGACAAGATATTTTGTATATTGTGCAAATAGTTGTTTGAATGACCCTTTGGTATGTCAAAATAATATGCAGTTAAGTTTCCCCAAATATAGAAAAATTTCCGTACGCTTGGCAACGCCGCCCACCTGGCAGGTAGATTGGTGGATTTATGAACTCACTCGTCTAGTCCGTCGGCCGGTTACGTGACTCTTGATTCTTGTAACCGCGAGGCATGCAGCTCTCAGACGGCTCAGCTGATCGGCGAAGACTTGGCCTTCTGCGAAATGCATCACAGAATTCGGCTTGATTCGAAAATACTGCAGGAAAGCTTCACAAGAAAGTTGTAGGGGTCTCGTTAAGACCCCGTAGGGGTTTTAAGCATAATCTGGGTCAAATCCGAACGTATTTGATATTTGATATTCGAAAATTGTTTGCTCTAAATGTTGCTTATATAACCAAAGTTTACAGAGTTCTGTAAACTTTGATATAATTAATAATCGTTTGTTCTGAAAAACGTATTGATAAGTATAGTATTCCCGAAGATATCTCGCATCATATGGTAGATATACAGAGTGTGGAATTAGTGCGTCTTTCTTCCATAGCGACGTCGCATCGTTATCCTGTGAAGATGAAGATAGAAAAACATTTTGACACGAAACTTATTTTTATTTGCTCGAATCCAAAGAGGAATTAGTAGAATAAACTAGAATTATTCATGCATTTAGAAGTATTTGCCCATAAATATTACAAAAATTTGAAGAATCTTTTAAAAAAGGAATACAAAAATGGCCAACGTTTTGAACACAATCTTTAATTTTCTTTATAACAGCCTAAGAAAGCATTTAAAACTGTAATGTTTTTCTTTATTTTGTTAATTGTTATTGTTTGTTTTATATTGTAGTTTGTTATTAAAAAATATTTTTCATCCAATTTTTAACGATTTTTCCTTCATATTTAGTAGTTTTTCGAGAAATTCTTAAGAATCTAACAAAATATAAGTAATGTTTAAGTTGTAATTTTACAATGTCTACATCAGGAAAAAGAGAATGTAATTTTACATACCTAACATTGAGTGAAAAAATACAGGGTGTTCCGTTTGAATTAAAAAAGTTTTCATATTTTAAAAGTCTCAAAATGAACCGCTTATCTTTGTGTTGTGAAAGTACTCCGCCTTATGTTCTTTCAATATGGCAAAATCTTCTATACGAAAAAAATTACAGAGTGTCTTACATATCCTTGCAGCTGTCAAAATTTTCATAAAATGTCACATAGCTCTAAAACGGCTGGGTTTAGCTATGGGGTATCTATGGAACATGTTCTCGACCTAAAATATTACGGCCTTTCCAAAAGTGTAAAAATATACAGGAAGGTAAAATAAGAAAGTTAGTTGCGGTACACAGTAATCTGAACACCCTGTATATTGCGTACTATTTTCAGGTAATGTAAGAGCTAATAAAAATAATTTTGGTATCAAAATGTTTTTTCTATCTTCACATATAATCACGCTATGGAAGACAGACTTCACTTTTCGTCCCAAGTTCACATGAAGAAAAAGTCCCTCTTTTAACCATGGAACACACTGGTAAAATTGCACACTAATTTCGTGACACCCTGCATAGCCAAAAGTGTATTAGTTGTCATCACATCAGTACCAATCAGCCCTAATATCAAACGTCAGAAACTGAACTCTGATCTTGAAAAGGCATGGAATCTTTGGTGTGAAGATAACACTGAAGTAGTTTTCCACATCAAAACACTATACTGCACTCGACGCGGGTTTCACCAACCAAGTTGGCATCATCTGGAGATGATTAAAACTAAGTTGTTACTGCACTGAACTGAGTTGGTTACTGAACTCTGAGATCTATATGGTGCTAATGAGACATAAATAGGTCGAAACAACTGTCTGTGCTTTGATGTTAGGAGTGACTTTAACTCATGTTGTTACAGTGCTTATGCTTGTGTCTAAATATGGTATTTTTTGTTAAGAAACTGTGTATATATATAATTAAATCTGCCTTTTGTCGAGTATCCTTTTTATTGTCTGCCTTTAAAACCTGATCTTAATTACGAATACTCTAATTTCAGATAGTAGACAGTTATGAACTCGTAAAAAATTCACCTCGGAAGTGAAATTATACTCGATCTGACCTATTCACGTGAATGTGAGGTTATAAAACCCCTTCCCTCGTTTCTAATTACCGTTAGCCTTCCGTATTGCCATCTGTAAATATCTGGATGATGTGATGTATAAAATGCTGGAGCTAGGATTAAATTTAGACGGCAGCGCGATGCATTTATTTATCCTGATGTATGAGTATATGCCGACATATTGGCACATACCTAACTTTATGACAATCGATCTTTTAGTGCTCTTTAAATTTATAAATAGACGTGATACCGAGATACAGTTTCACTGCCCGTTTTTATTAACTTCGCGAAAATAATTGAAATTGGCTGCTTTGAGTCTGTTTAAAACAATTGGTTCTGCGACTCGTAAAAAGGCAAATATGTACAAGGATAATGATGCATTAGTACAGAATCTTGATAGACTTTGGCGGTAGTTAGTTATTTTTGATTACTGAAGTCTATTTGTAGCAATAAAACTATTTGCTCAGTATTTTAAATGAACTTAAGTAGTGATCAACAAATTTATTTAGAAATTATTGAAAATTAGGGAATAGTATATCAAATTGAACTAGGTACATGTACAGATCGGTTCATTTTAGATGGGAATCCAGGATGAATCACTACAGGGTCTTGTTGAAATAGGCAAAATTTCAAAATCACCCTGTAATTCGAAAACATATGACGATAGAATTGTTCTGATAGCTGATAGCACCATCAACCTGACCTCGAAAAAGTAGTTCGAGACTGTGCAATAACAATTATCGGTAACTTTTACACTGTTTGAGTTATCCTGGATTAATATATCATTGTTTTGTGATCTTTTGGATTAATAAATATGTATTTCTATTTCTATTTCGCATAAAAAATTAACTGCTCCGTACAGTCCTAATTTAAAAAGAGACTGGTAATTAGAGGAACTTATAAATTTGTCTGAATAAGTAATGAAAGAGTAAAGTAATAATTTAATTTTATTTTAAAACACGCACCCTTAAATTAGGATGTAATCTAGGAATAGCGCGTACTCTTATCATTCGCCTAAGAGTTTATACAGGGTGAATCATTATACTGGGCGAATCATTAGTACCTCAACGAGCCATAACTCGGTTATTTCAAATGCTAGAAAAAATGTTAAATACAAAGTGTGCAGAATTACATGGTACACATTTTAAAATTATTTTTATTTGTACAGGCTGACACACATAAGCGCGGCACTACAAATATGTTTTATTTTAAATGGTACACCCTCCATAATTTTGTATTTTTGAGTTCCTCTTACAATTTTACAGTCCAGATTGAGTTGAAGGATTAGTTGCGTTCATTTTTTCTTTCGATTCACATGGCGACCGCGTTTTGAAAACATAATTTTTCTATGGTGCATTCTAGAGTTTATCAGTTATAACAGGCTAAAATTAAACAACGTGGCGTTTTTTATCACTTTGTGCTAGAGCTGGAGCGTCAATTTACCAACCACACGTTAAAATTTATTTTGGTTAATGGTTATATATTAAATATAAAATAATATTTTTTTTGTTATGAACTTTAAATATGTTGATTTATTTTTTCCAACAAGTCGATAATGCAAATATTTATTCTCATTGAATACCCTGTATGTGTAATCCATATTTATTTTTGAGTGGCTATATACTGATCCACCAAAGTATGTCTTAACGGACTTTATTTGTCAGCAGGTCAATAAGATGCCTCAATATAAATATATTCAGATATTTAAAAACAAAATATAAACAATATTTTTATGTTATTGTATTACTTAAAAATCGTTAATTTCTTATCATTAACCTAATTTTCAACGGAATTTTTGAGTCTAGACGTGGGTACTTGATATTTTGATAGGCGGGCAAATAGATTATTTAATCTATTTCTCTTTGTACTTTTGTAATTTTTTTTCACTATTAAAGATCCACAAAAGTAAAATTTTCAAGTCATTAAAATTTCTGTCGAGCTTATCTGTTTATAAATAAAAATCTCCTACTTTTGTAGTTACTTAAGAATATTTAACTTACCAGAGACAAAAAAGAAAGATAAAACATTGAATTCATTACAGTATTATGTATGTAAACAGTATTATGTACCGAGTTTTTCCTTTAAGATTGAACCCCCACTTTATTCCGGTTACTATTTACTTATTTTACATTTTCAAAAAACGAATCTATGTAGAATTTTCCTAAATTTTCAAATATGCCATTAGATTATTTCTTATCTTTAAAAATATACAGGGGTGCTATAAAGTTGGGTTTTTTTAAATAGGACACCCTATATATTTTTGCATTTTTGAATTCGTTGCGTCTTTCTGCATAAAACAATATATAATAGTTATATATTTATTTCACAATTAACCAAGATATTGATGAAAACAGCACTTGGCGATTACCGATCTAAAATACTGATTCAAAATTGTTATACCGCATTGTTATATTCGTGCAAAATATAATTTAACCTATTTAAAAAAAAGTTTTAGTTATTTTTATAATATTTTTTAAAATTCGGCCCTATTTTACCACCCGCTGGCGGGTTACTCTATAATTTTGGTCATTAACTATTTACACTTTAATAGTTGCTTATAGAGTTGCATGTCTTTTTCTGCCATTGCAATAGAACTAAACAAACATAGCCAGGCAGTACTGTCCAACCGCAAATCATTTTAACCTGTTGTATGCTGGTTGAATATAGTCCTAGGTAAATCCACACATCTCGTATATCACATCAGTCTAATTTCGAATAGTCAGCGTAGAGCATAGTTATTTTTATCTGGCGATTTGAATATTCCCGGAAATGCACTTGGGACTTAAAACAATACGTGACTAACTTTAACTTGCACCGATCCCTGCAGCTTATCTGAATTAGATGTGGCGAAACACTAGCCACAGAAAGCAGCAGAGCAGAAGATAATAGTGGAAATATTCTATCCGTGTGATATTAAAATGTTATAATAGTACAAACATGACTAATAATAAGAAATCTTTTGTTAACAACTGGAATTAAGAAGTATACTGACGTAGTTTTCCACAGAACACCAAAACACTATACTGAACTCGACGCGCGTTTCGCCAACAAAGTTGGCATCATCTGGAAATGATTAAAACGAAACCTATACTAACACTATGTCCTGTTTACACCTAAATTATTGTTACGGTTCAATGAACCGTTGCGGCGGCTCAGTGAACCGCCGCGACGGATCAGTGAACCGCCTGAATGCTAACACTATGTTTTAATTACACTTAAACTACTGCTACGGTTCCATGAACCGTGAACCCGGCTCATTTCATACTATTTTTACACTTTGCAAATTCCAAACTCTCAAATGCATCCAGCTGTCTGGAATTTGTCACATTCCTAATTAGTCTTAAATTGCCACTATCTATCTTATGGTTGTTCTCAAACGCATGCTGGACGACACTAGACTTACCTATCTGTTCTACTAGCACATTTTAGATGAGCCATATGTTCCTTGAATCTAGTTTGAATTGACCTTCTAGTTTGTCCAACATACTTTTGATTGCAGTCTTTACAGGATTTCGTAAATCCCCGACGTTTACTTAGTTTCTACTGTGTCTTTTGAATTGCCTAAAAGTTGTTAGATACAGTTTATTTCCCGATGAATAAACCACTGGGATACATATATCTTTAAAAAGTTACCAAAACAACGGGTGAAATGAGGATCGCATGGAATATATATGAATTTTGGATTTTCCCTTTCATTTTGAAATTTGAGACAGCTAGATGCATTTGAGAGTTTAGAAATTGCAAAGTGCAGTAAGTATAGTGTTTTGGTGTTATATGTGGAAAACTACGTCAGTGTAATCTTCACACCAAAGGTTCCAACCCCTTTCAAGATCATAGTGACGGACTGGTTCATTGCCATGGATGGAAATTAGTTTGAAGGTAGCAAGTTCCTTTCAACAAATAACAATGCTCTAATAAGAAACATAACATCAGCGACATAATGACATATTGTTCTTATAATATGAAATAAACTTATATCGATATCGAGAGTATAGAATATAAAATTTCAATATCTTTCATTGAAACATTCTTCCATTTCAAATAAAGATGTCAGTTCTATTGTTGACTGAATAAATATTTTATCAAACAGAATTAAGTGCGATACTTTTTTTTCTCCATTAAAAAATAACGAGCATGTTATATGTAATATGTTTGCCTATTCAGATTTACAAATTTATCTACTTATTACTAAAGTTTATCAAAATCCGTTATAAATATTTAATAACTATTAAAAACTCATCCCATTATTTATTACGTACCTTCTTTTTTAAGTTTGTTTAAATTGTTCTAAATTCGCGCTATTACTTTCGTCAAATCCAAACAAACCGCTGTATCTGTTTTTTATCTAAAGGAGATACAAAAATAGAACCAATCGTTTAACGTCCAACCGGAAACTAATATCTCTTAGTGGATTTATAGAGAAATATTTAAATGGGGTTAAAGTGTAATAATAAAGCTTATTTGTTTCTTTAACCTCACTTAACACTTTTCGTTTTCAATGAAACTAAGTCCAAACAAATGATTACATCATCGCATATGCCGAGATATAAACATATCGCGTGATATTATTAGAAACTGTAATTGTAATACTGATCTGGATATCTTAAATATTAAGGCAAAACAGCAACATTTATAGGAAACAGTGGCGTGCAAATGAATACTTATATAATAGTTACGATTCGTAGTTTGTTTCTTTTAGGATTACACCACCTGTAAAATAACAAAAAGCAGAAAACCAGAAGCATACAAATTAAATAGTCAAAGTGTAGTAACAAGGCAAACTTCAAAAGTTTGCCCCAAAAAACGACTGTATAATGTGTGATAAAATAATATTTGATATATTAATTAAATTTTATCAGTGGTTTTTCAGTTTTATACAAAATTCTATAATATTATATGTCATATCTTAAATATGTCTAAGTAAAATAGTTATAATAAAATTTAAAAGAAATTAAACACTTAACTAGCTTTCTTCTATACGTTTCGAGTTGATCCTCAACTCTTCTTCTGTAGATTGTTTGTACGATAAGAACTATTTATATAAAACGAAGTATTTTTGTCAGATTGACATTTTTTAATTTAAATTGTCATCACATACACTGATCACTATGATATTATTAATTTTCCATTGGTAACATCTTTTTGGAGTAGAGGAAGCCATGTTTGATCTATGAATATTGTTTCTGATGAGATACAATTATCACCATTAAGTTTAATGATAGCACTTTCTTTTAATTTTCTTTTAACCGATTTTTCTTCTTTTTGTAAAACTTTAGCCTGTGTCCAATCAACTCGGTAACCGTTATCCCATACATGTTCTACTAAAGTAGACCTATCAACGTGGTAATCCTTAACATAATTTTTATGCTCGATGATCCTTATTTGTAATGGTCTAGATGTTTCACCAATATAATATTTACCACATTCACAAGGAATCTGGTAAATACAATTTTTTAAATTTTGATCATTATTAATTGGTTTTGTTTTAGTAAGTATTGATCTTAAAGTATTTTTCGTTTTAAATGTTGTTCTTATGTTAAAATCATTACCAAGCCTTTTAAGTCTTTCAGAGATCTCTGCAATAAATGTTTCCTCAACAAAATCATTAGGATAATTATTTGTCTCTAAGATATTCTTAATAACGTCTTTTTCTTTATTGAAAATATCTGAGGTTGATGATATTAATTTTGCTCTGTCATACAAACATTTAACTATACCTCTTTATATAATATAACTTTAATATAATATAAGTTAACTTTATATAATAGTTATCTAAATAGGTATTTGTGAAGTCGTCAAAGGTGGCTTGTACTGGTTTGCAGGTATTGCCAACTCCAAAAACTACGTTATGTAAAGGATAATTAATTAAAGTCTATTTTTCGGGAAATGACTGTCACCAAAATTATCTCTAAAAATTCTCAACGATTGAGCAGTGGTGTGATTCTTCGCACAGTCTTGCTGAAACCACTGGTTACGCAACAACAGATTCCTTGCTCTACAGAAGTGTCTCAGGTCCTGTACAGAAGGTATCAGGACTTGCTGGTAATATCTTTCACTGTTGACGGTGGTAGTCCCGTCCTAGTCCCAGCAGTCCCTAATAGGCCTGCATCATCACCAGAAAAGGAGATAAGGGTTGATAATCCCATTTACATTCAGTTCACACCATTCACTCACTCTTTCTTCATGAAGTGGTGTTTCAATCAATTCCTCAGGAGGAGTAAACCCAATGAATCTAAAAGATTGTCTATTAATATGGCCAGAAAGTGTACACGGGATTCAGCTGAAAACCAGGCATTATTCAAGAACTGGTCATCTTTATAAATGTTAGCCAGAATCAGAGCATAGTAAACTAAACGCTGTTTTATCTTTTTGGTTCAGTTTATGACACATTTGAATATTGTAAGAGAAACCGTCGATATTCTTGGTCATTAAAAGCGCTGATTTTTATTTCAAAACCAGTTTTGTGGCAGGTCTTCTCATGCTTCTTTTCCGCGACTGTATGACTTGAATTACATGTCCGTGATTTTCGCTTACTTGAACACTTCTTTTCTTCCTAACGTGCCTTTTGGCACGCGAGATGGGCAAAGGTATGGATCATGTTATATTGAGATTCTATGAATCCATTTCAGTGAACGTTTATATAGAGATGCTATAGTATATAACAAATATATTTGTACGTATATAATTTGGAAACAGAAATCTGGTACTGAAAGATTGCATGGACAATAGTAATTAATTAATACGTTCAATATGTTGATCCTCCTATTCGGTCATCCTAGATCAACAATATTTATGGAAAATAGAAAATAACTATGACATAATTAGACGTGTATTATGGTGACATAAGAAATTAAGCCAAATAAAAAATTTAGATGATAATTATTATTACCGCAATTTATAAACATTCAGACCAGATAGCTGATATGTGAGAAAAATATGCATGCGGTTTTTATTTGCGGTTTTCTTACTAGCGTTTCAATTATTTGTTTTAGCAGTGACCTTCCTTTATGCAAATTTAAACAGTGGGCTACACCAGTCACTGACTAGTTAAGAGTCTATTCACTAGGTCGAAATAAGCCCTAAATCGGCGTTCGGCTCGTGTCTAATTATAAAAAAACTATAAAAGATAGCGACTTTTAGTAAAAAAGTATTGAAAGATAAGTTTAATCTAAGTCCCTATAGTAGTAATTTTTGGTATTTCTTTTTATTTTTAAAATTTCAGGCAAACAATCTTGTACTAAAATAGCGTATTTTCAAAAATTATTTTCTCTAAAATACATGTATTAAACAAAAATTTGCTACTATAGGGACCTAGCTTATCTTTTGATCTTTCCGGTGATATATAATTTATAACATTAAAAAGAAATTTTGTTGCAATTATAAGACAAATCCGGTACCCTTGCAATGAGGGCTAACTTTATTTCCATGTGCCTTTTTACTTCGGCTTTACGTGCACCACCGAAATCTTAATAATTCGATAGTTGGAATATATAAGTCTCCACCCATCGGCCACCCATCCTCTCAATCCGACCCAACATTCATGCCTGTCAAATCTACAGAGAATGGACCCTTAAATTATAATTACTTATCCTAGTGTTCTAAAAAATATAAATATATTAAAGACGCCTAGTTCTTTGGTTGAATTTGTCTCTTTCTACATTTCCTGAGGAATTGTGGTTTTCTATAATTTTGTAGCACACTGGGCCTAAACAAAATATATACAATATTGGGCCAGTAGTGAGGTTGATATGTAGTGAGTAGTGGGCCAGTAGTGAGGTTGATATGTAGTGAGTAGTGGGCCAGTAGTGAGGTATCATATTACTTGATGTCCAGCAATAGGTATCATCGCGTGAGTTCATATCCAATATCAAATGAAAGTGTTTTAAAAATTTTCTTTGCACATCTTGTGCAAAGAGATACATTGAGTCACATAATTCTAATTTAGAACGCAAAAAATATAATACAGGCACTACGTACATCGACAAACTGAAATTCTCAGGAATTACATGAAATAAACTCCATACTTTCTTCGCGCTAGCGACAAATGTTATTGAAGGAAAGTTGCGCATCAAAAGAAACTCCTAAATCATTAAATGTGGTAGGCCTCTCCAGGAGAGTGACATTTATATTATAAGGAAAGACCAATGTACTTTGTTTGTAGTGGCGAGATACAGTGAAATACACCGTAGTGCCCTCTTTGGGTCTTTGCTAGTATCTGTCTGATAATTATTGTCTAATTGACAGACAGATAACGATCTGCAGAAAAGCAGATGCCATTACAGCGACCTCTATTGTCTTTGAGGAAGACAATCCTACTTAATTATTGGTAGGAGATGCCGAAAACAACTACTCCACGGCAATATGCCCCGACTGGCGTTGCATTACATCAACATCTCCATGGGTGTCGCCACATCCTTCATGAGGCGACACCCATGGAGATGTTGATGTAATGCAACGCCAGTCGGGGCATATTGCCCGTGGAGTAGTTGTTTTCGGCATCTCCTACCAATAACCAATGTACTTTGTTTACGAGAAAAGGACATAACATTATTAAATAATATCCAGCATATTTTGTAAATTGCATGAGTTTAGGAAACATTGCAAATAGTAGGCAACAAAAGCACCTGGGTAACTGCTTAGGTTAAGTTAGGTTCAAAAGTACCTAACCGAAAACCAGACCCTCCATCACGATCATGTGGTCTATTGTGGCTCACACCTACGTATATTTCACCCAAAAGGTCCAGCCTTTTAATGAAGCTGATCACCTTATTGGATGAGAACTTATTCAGATCCTCTGGGAGAAGTTGTCCTTTGCCAAATAATGAGTATCTGATCCTTTCCCCAGTGGGGCAGGTAAGCGGGATAACGGCTTAAACTAGACACATAGGACATCCTATAGATATAAAAATATATCCAAGGTACATCTGAAGGACATATAATCGTGTTAGGTACAGATGTCAGAAGTTGGAACATAAAAAATATCTTCCCTCAGCATGGCCATATGACATTCCACGAATGTAATATGGCATGATTTTGTGTCAAACCTTAAAAATGTGTCTTAATACTACAGTAATTTGTATTTTGAGTACCCGTTTTTCTCTTTTTTTAGGGTTCCGTACCCCAAATGACAAACTCACGTGTCCCGGCTGTCACAGCCGATTTTCTCAGAGGTCGTTTGAGGGCAAGTCACGAAGATACCAAAAAAAAAAACGTTTTCATTATTGTGTGGATTGTCGTTTGTAACGGCTAGTCTGGTTAATCATAAAGATTTTAAAAATACAATTTAATTTTTTTATGTTCTCCAATTTTCGAAACTACTCACGTTAAAATGATGAAATAAATATCATTACTAGAAGCAGAGATTATTTATAATCTGCTAGAAGTATATCTATTTAAATTTCACTGGAAAACTATACCGATGATACTACCTCTTATAGTTTCAAAAAATTTATAAATGGTATCGTGTTTGGTAATGGTTTTGTTATTGTTATTATATAGGTGGTTTACATATTCCCAAAATAATTGACAACCAATAGAACTGCAGTACAAATAACATATGTATTACAAACATTATACTCCTACAACATCAATCATTTGCTTGCACACATCAATTACTTTTTAATACTGCATCCTTTTGAGGTTGACCGTCCACGTTCGTCTTGAAATTTCCATTTTAATTGCTCTATCCGCTCCAGTGCTTCTCCGCGGCATTTATTACAATGCTGCGATTGCATGATACGCCCACGAAATGTCCCGCACATGTTTTTACCTATAAATAAGGAAGGTGGAAGTATTTTTGTGCGCGTCTGTTTACTTTGGGAGGACTGGAATGCGGCACGACAGACGGACGGGAAGACAGTAAAGCAGGCGGTGGAAAAATCAAATCGACCAGCGATCTCTCAATATTTTTAGTAAGACAGCGCGTATGTGCATAAAAAAATCCTCGTTGAAAGCTTCCATGTACTCTCCAAGTTCATTTTCATTTTTTTGCCCATCAATCATCATCTGATCAGTATTTATTTACATACCTAGGTTGTGAGGTCAATAATACCTACCTATTTGAATTTATATAAGTATGATATGCACATTGATTAACATAAAATGTTTGAGTTGGATGGTTTTGCAAAATAAAATACTGTAAACTCGGAATAGATGTATCGAAAACGTAGATGTAGGTTTTGTGGATCTCTTGTAGAAACAGCCGCAATAAATCCTAAAGACATTCAACCCTGAGAAAATAAAAAAAATATGTAAGTTTTAATGACTGTATCTGATATAATATACTTTATGTAAATAATATGTACAAGGTGGCCCGTTTAATATGGGCCTATACCTTATCTCAGAAATTACATGGAAAAAAAATTATAGGAAATTGTTTTGTTCGAAGTTATCTTCAATTTTTTAAAATTTTCAAATTTATAACCTGTTTATATACAGGGCGATGAACTAAAGTTCCATTTTTTTAAATAGCACACCCTATATATTATTACATTTTCAGAAAGCCCTCCTAAAGACAAGTTCAATGATATATGATATGATGGATCTGACGCCCACCGTTTCGGAGTTATTGAGAATTATCTTCAGAAAACAGCCAATATTAAAATCGTGCTAGAAAAGTTAATAATTAGGTTTTTGAGCATCAACTTGCGCCAAGAGAATTCTAATTTTATTTACTTTATTATGTAATTACTCAATATTCAGTTTATAAAAAAAAATTTACCGTGTTGCCACATTTCGAAAACCACCACTTAGAAAGCCCTTCTAAAGACTGTAGAAGGCCCTTCTAAAGACAAGTTCAATGATATATAATATGATAGGTCTGAAGGTCTGATGCTCACCGTTTCAGAGTTATTCAGTATTATCTTCGGGAAATAGCCAATATTAAAATCCCATATTCTGAGGATAATCATTCAGAAACGATGGAATACAAACCCATGATATCATATATCTCTGAATTTGTCGATAGAAGGACTTTCTAGAAATGTAAGAATACACAGGGTGTTCTATTTGAAAGAATGGTGAGAATTTATGGTTTTCGAAATGTGGCAACACGGTAAAATTTTTTATAAACTGAATATTGAGTAATTACATAATAAAGTAAATAAAATTATAAACCTCTTGGCTGAATTTAATGCTCGAAAACTTAATTATTAACTTTTCTAGCATGATTTTAATATGGGCTATTTCCTGAAGATAATTCTCAATAACTCCGAAACGGTGGGCGTCAGACCCATCATGTCATATATCATTGACCTTGTCTTTAGAAGGGCTTTCTGAAAATGGAATAATATATAGGGTGTGCTATTTAAAAGAAAGGACATTCAGTTCATCGCCCTGTCTATAAACAGGTTATAAATTTGAAAATATTAAAAAATTAAAGATAACTTTGAAAAAAACAATTTCATATGTTTTTTTTCCGTGGGACTTGTAGTTTCCTAGATAAGGTATAGGCCCATATTAAACGGGCCATCTTGTACATCTAGCTGAAGTAGGTATACCTATATTTGTATTTTATATTGTACACCTTGTATATAAGGCATATTGACTTGAGGGCCTTCTAATATTTCGTGCATCAAAAGAGTAGTAATAACAGCCTGCAGTAAAGCGAGTTTATTATTTTCTTTAACGTTAAAAACACCGTTAATTAAATAACGAATGATGCACGTGCACACGTGTGTTCCAATGAATCGGTTTCAGGTTTATAACAGGAAATATAAAAATGGTAATTAGTAGCAAGAGTGTTTATTAACAACTAAAAAGTTTACTATTTCGCAAACATGCATAGTATTTCATAAAAATCTTATATGCCTTGCCTATTAACGAGAATCCATTGATAAAACCGCAGTAAATCATCTTCAAATATGCCCCTTTTTAGTAGTTATAGACTTTCATTCAATTAGTACCCTCACCCCGTCGATAGAAACGAATGTCGAAGATAAAACGATGGAGCAAAAGAAGATTGAATACGGTTTTATGTATGTTCAAGTCATTTATTATACAACATACAAGCGTGTGTTAAAAAGGATAAAAGGTGTGTTATAGCCCATACAACTTGCTGCAGACTTATATTAAAAGATCATCGAGGAAGGTATTAAAAATATATAAAAAATTATATTATACAATTTAGTATATTATATCAAACTCTACGTAGACTTTGATTATAAATCCAAGAATTTTAAACTTGTATAGAAGTTAAATTTGGCACCTAAGGATAATGTCTGTGCGTATACATATTTTTTTACACATACGTACACTTGTCTATATGTTTGTCTCACTATATATTTAACATATTACTAGACATAACATTCAAATTGTAAATTCAAGTTTATTAGCTGAATAGTAGTGTACAGGGTGTCCAAAATAAGATCCTTTATCCCCTTATCTCAGAAAGTATAAAAGGTAGAGAAAAAAGTTAAATACGAAAGCTTTTTGTTGTTACCTGAATTTTTCATTTTTATAACTTTCTTGAATACAGGTTGTTCAGTTTCTCAGATCCAGGCATCAACTTTCTTTTTTTAAATGGGACACCCTATATTCAATTACGTTTTTGAACTCTCCTTAAAATTCTAGGTCGACATTGTTAAGAGTACCCTATACCTATCATTTACCGTTACGAAGATATTAGCATTTAAAGAAAAAAATCTTTAAAAAACACCTGCTCAAAAAATCTCGGCAAAACAAATAAGACATCCAAGAAAAAGGTAAATAGGGTTTATTTCGTAGACAACTAGACTCAGAAATTACTTCTATGGATCGATATTACCTGATTAATATACAGGGTGTTTTTGACAGATGGCTCAAACATGTATATGTTAAAACTCCAGAAAATCGGAAAACTCTTATGGAACACCCTGTGTATTATTATATTTTTGGATTCTCTATTAAATTTTAACCTTACTCTATATAACGTTCCCTATTCTTATTTTGCTTAGTTTTCAAGATATTGACGAAAATGTTTGGTGCGCTATTTATAAGAGACACATTTTAGGCCTTGTCTTTCTTGGCCAATATTTAAATGGTCCCAGGTACCTTAGGTAAAATATCAGGAAATGGCATTCATTACAAACTTGCATTTTATCTTTATTGGATGCCGAAGAAGATGCCAATCAGATCATCTATCAGATGGATGGAGTTCCATGCCACAATACTGCAGTTGTAAAGAATTTTATTAAGGACTATTTTGTGGAATAGATAGGGTCAAACGGGAATATCCCATGGCCGCCGAGGATCCTAGATTTAACTCCACTTGATAACTTTTTATGGGATACATTGAAAGCGTGAGTTTATCAAATTCAGAGTAATAATGTTGATGATTTAAAGATTAAAATCAGGATGGAAATTGAAGCGCTCAATCAAAGTGATTGCGCTGTAAGAAAACTAGCAGTTATATACATAACATGCATAGCTGAAAATTGAAGGGATATAGGACACTTGATTTAATTTATTATCTTTATTGTTATTTGTTGATTATTGTTAGTTATTTGTGGTTCAAGTTACAAACACAGATTTGTTTATATTAGTTAATTAATGAAATAATTTAAAAAAATATTAGTTTTTAATAAAATAATATATTCTTAATCAGTATTAAGGCACACTAACTATAATATACCAAATAATAGTAGATATATTTTTAATAATAGTCGATAATGATTAATAGCTGACATTTTTTCCACATTTTCGTCAATATCTTGAAAACTAAGCAAAATAAGAATAGGGAACGTTATATAGAATAAGGTTAAAATTTAATAGAGAATCCAAAAATATAATAATACACAGGGTGTTCCATAAGAGATTTTCGATTTTCTGGAGTTTTAACATATACATGTTTGAACCATCTGTCAAAAACACCCTGTATATTAATCGGGTAATATCGATCCATAGAAGTAATTTCTGAGTCTAACTGTCTACGAAATAAACCCTATTTAGCTTTTTTTGGATGTCTTATTTGTTTTGCCGAGATTTTTTGAGCAGGTGTTTTTTACAGATTTTTTTCTTTAAATGCTAATATCTTCGTAACGGTAAATGATAGGTATAGGGTACTTTTAACAGTGTCGACCTAGAATTTTAAGGAGAGTTCAAAAACGTAATTGAATATAGGGTGTCCCATTAAAAAAAAGAAAGTTGATGCCTGGATCAGAGAAACTGAACAACCTGTATTCAAGAAAGTTATAAAAATGAAAAATTCAGGAAAAAACAAAAAACTTTCGTATTTAACATCTTTCTCTACCTTTTATACTTTCTGAGATAAGGGGATAGAAGTTCTTATTTTGGACACCCTGTACAGAGTGTAACTAAAATGCTTGTCCATATTTTGATGGCAGAATCTACCTTTCAAATTGACTAAAATGAGTTGATATAAATATGCCCGCAAACGCTTTATATCCGAGATATAGGATATTAAAAAATGGAAATGGCTATTCATATATGGTCAAGCTTTTTAATTACATCCTGTATATTGATTTAAAAGATACCTATATAATTAGACATGATCTGACTTTCTGTCCTTTCGAAAGATCATTTTGACTTTAAAAACTGCTAAATTATATTTAAAAAATTTGGTTTTATAACTTCTTGGTTCTTTTGCATGTTGTTGGCATTTGGAGTTTATTTTCAAACAGTTTGCCAGTCTGTTCCTTATGTATGGTCCAGATTTTTTTATGAATGATTTAGGTTCTGTAAAAATGTTCTAATTGTAAATATGTCGGAGTTTATGCTATAAGGAAGCTGTATAATTGCTAATAAAAGATATTTATTACATTTTCAGAATTTTTCAAACAAACATTCCGGCATAATATAAAGAGATATAAAATCCATTGGATGATTTGCGTTATAACAAGAAAAAAATAGGGCAAATGTGAATCATACAACTAAGTATTTTCAATGAAGTAGTTTGTAACTTGTATTGGCGAATATTTATTGAGTGTATTCATCCACTGAAAATAAAGCTATTTCGACACAGTAGGAGAAAATGTTATGTTAATTTTTATCAGAAATAAATATTTTACGAACAGGTCAGCTTCCTAAAGAATGAGCGATAAGAGAATGCAAAAACCAAACACATAAACTGATTCCTTCTTGATTTTATCGATTTTTCATTGTTTTTTGAGCTCTGTTTTCCCTCTCTTTTATCGCGAACGATCAATGGCTTTGCCAAAATTAGTAATTTTACAAAAATCTAAACAAGTTTTGACTAATGTTCCAAACCCAATTTTTTGAAGATAATATTATTACAACAAATATAAAAATAAGACAAAATGTATATTTGTTTGCAAAATGCATATTGAATTCCATCGGAGCCAATAGAATAATGACACTCTGCTCCTTCCTCACACTAATTTTAGTTCCTGGATTAATGACCGCTCAAGTGAGAAGTACGTATGAGTATATTTGTTGATGTATAACTGAACGCAAAGAAAATAATTATACAGTCTCGTACAACCTAATCTACCTGAATGAGTAGGTGTAACCCGAGATATATTGTTTTCTTGATTAATGCTGGAGGTGCTGGTAATACTATGGTAATAAATTGATGATGACCTCCGTTCAACGAGAGCCTAGCTATACGGGGTGTTCCCGTCAATAGGTCACATGATGCGTTGACAGGGCCTGAGAAACTGTTAAAGCTTGCTTGCAGGATTTACCATACAATAAAAATAGACGTAATTATTAATATTCTTTTAATTATTAATTTTACACCTATAAACTACGAATTTCAACTCCCTAAAGTAACCCTCCCACCTTAACTCTTCAACGAGTACAGATATCGACCTCAAACAAAATGTAGGATGATACTATCATACAGGGTGTCCCATCGAAAAGTATTAGATTTCGTCACCTTATATCTCGAAAACTAAAAGAGATATCGGGATGCAGTTTGGACAGAACGACTTAGGATTTTTGTAAGTTTGTTTTGGCACTGTTGCCAAATCTCCAAATATATTAGTAAATTTTTTATGGAATACGCTCCTCTTTGGAGTAAAATTACTTGCTTACATTAAATGGAACACCCTGTGTATTTTGCCATAATCAGAAAGCCTAATCACTTTACTTTTCAAAAAGGTATGCATTGTTTACATTATTTTGAAAATTGGAGCCAAAAAATTAAATTTGTTAGAAGTATCCTTATTTGGGTTATTACGAATGAAAAAAATACCTCCTTCTTTGTAAAGTTATTTTTAAGTTTTTGTACACTTATTTTAAATAAAATACCCTATATATTTTATCATTTTAAAATCTCTGATCAAACTTGATGTGGAACTTAACTGCATTTGCTTTTTAAATGAAAAAATATAGGGATAAAAGAATAATTCTTTAATAATCGGTAGGAACGTGTTTTGTTAACAATAACAACAAAGCACAATGACAGTAATAAAAATAACAGATAAAATAATCAAAATAACCGTATAAATAAAAACTACTTTAGTAAGTTAGAAAACAATTTGTTTTAACTGCCCACCATCTACTTCAATATACATTTGTGCATCCTTGGTAGTAAATGATCAAAAGTGTGTGATCCTTCTAATGTGAACATTTTTATATCTATACTTCAAATATTTGACACAACTGACAATACAGTTTATTATTGTACTTTTGTTTTTCATGGATACTGTGAAAACGAAGACCAGCTTCACAAACTGTTCAAGTAAGATGTGCTCCCATTAAACTGAATTTTGTGCTCAAGATAATGTAAACAATGCATACCTTTTTGAAAAGTAAAGTGAGTAGGTTTTTTGATTATGGGAAAATATACAGTCTGTTCCACTTAAGCAAGTGATTCTACTCCAGAGAAGAGCGTATTCAATAAAAAATTTACTAATACATTTGGAGATTTGGCAACAGTGCCAAAAAAACTTACAAAAATCTTAAGTCGTTTTGTCCAAACCGCATCCCGATATCTCTTTTAGTTTTCGAGATATAAGGCGGCGAAATGTGATACTTTTTGATGGGACACCCCGTACTATTTTCTTGTTGAGTTGGCACATTTTTGCTTTTAAATAGCATAGTATGCCGTGCCGCACATTATTGAAAGGTACAGTAAATTTGGGGTTTAAATTTCGTTTATTTCAAGAGATACAGAGGAACACGTTTTAAAATGTAAAATTTTTAAGACTATCTTCTAAAGCGAGGCCATTTTTTTCTTGGATAATCCAAGGAATCACTTTCTTAATTTATTACAAGTACTTCGTAAACACACTGTACAATTATAACATGTTGGGCTATGAGAAATAATAAATATATTGTCTGAACTGAGATTTTTTTAAATAATACAAGTCCAAAACACTCCATATATTTAGACACTATATTTCAACTATGAATGCTTGTACAAAGGTCGTATTTTCTTTCTCACGTTAGTGAATCTATTGCGTAAATATCTAGTCTTGTTATTGACACACCCTGTACGAGACATAAATCTGAATGGTCCATTTCCAGTTGTTGCCGCCAAAGCCAACCACAGATAATCGTAATCAGTTGACCATACTGTAGCCAGGCCAAGCTATCTCTACAGATGGCCTAAAATACATTCGAAAACCCCAAAACAAATCTCATTTAATTGTGTCATCGACTACGACATTATAGAATTGAAACATCTGTGGCAAAGAAGAGATAAACTCAGCTATTTATAAGTGGGTTAGAGTACTTTGTTTGCAATAATTTTGTGAAGATTACGTAATTATGAGAAATGTGGATACTGTGAAATTTGGCCGATATGATTTATTTGAATATCTTGGAATTGTCAGCAGTAAATTTGTTGAACTATTCCTTCCTTAATCTTTTACAGATACTTTGTGTAAACTTTACCATTTATTACCAGCAAAAAGAAATAAACCAGTTGTTGTTCTTTTGAAACACTCAATATTCTATGTTCATCATTTAATGTATAAATATAACGTTCTATATCGTAGAATAAGAATAATTTATCATAAAAGACCACCGTAACGAGCAACTAATCATTCAACACCAACTTTTTTTTTCTGCAAATGATGATTAAGGTTGATAAGAATCAGTAGTGTTTTGTTGTATCCTAAATCTTGAAATCCTAAATATTTATACATATTTATTTTAAATAAATAATATCCTAAATAGATCGCTTATCTGATCTGATTTCGTTGATAAAATGTTCATCTCTCAAATTTAAACACGCAATTTTAAATGTTATCTTCTATTAAAACCATCACAAGATAACACTGACGTAGTTTTCCACATAACACCAAAACACCATAATGCATTCGATGCGCGTTTTGCCAACCAAGTTGGCATCATCTAGAGATGATTAAAACTACCAGTTTTAATCATCTTTAGATGATCTACGTCAGTGTTATCTTCACACCAAAGGTTCCAATCCCTTTCAAAAAACCATCAGAAGGATACAATTTCACAGTTATCACATTATATTTTTAATTACACATCAAAAATAGTATGAGAGATATGTTGAAATTATTATAGATATTTAATAAAAAATATAAGATTGATGAAACTGACAGATCTTCTAAAACATTGACAGGTATTTTATACATCCTACATACCTACCAAGGATTATCTATACCAACAAAACTAGGACAGTTTGTGCAAACTTTTTCCATAAAGTGCTGACGTGACGTATGTCCTGTTAATTCCAAGAAAACCATTTTTTCAGCGAGAAAGAATGTTTAAATAAACATGATACGTTGACAACTTAAGAAATTGGTTGTTTGCCACACTGATATAATCCATGTGGATGTATGTTAATAAAAAATATTAAAATTTCACTCTAAATTGGCGATTCAAATTACCGATTGCATTTCATATCACATTATCTAGCAATTTAGCATTCAACTGCCATAAATATAGTGACTTCATGTGCTAGTTAGGGTGAAATAAAGGATAAAAAGAGTGGTAAAAGCAGTCAACGTCTCATAAGTGGTTCATTGCTAATTATATGAATTTTTGGGGTTGAAACAGGTACCCTAGTTTTTGTTTACTTACATTTTGGGCTAAAATAAGTGTGATAAACTGTATGGTGATACCATATTAGTGCTTCTTTTTTGTTAAATAATGTTTAAATTAAAATATATTCTGTTTTTATAAGACTAATAATAGAAAAGTATAGATACACTGCAACAAAGTGGTTATATTATGTAAATAAACGTTTCCCTGTTAATAAATTGTTGCATGCCTTTTGGAGAAATGAGTGAGAAACAGTTTCTTATACTAGGGTCAAACTTCTACCTATCTTCTATCTTAAACATTTCTATTGACATGTTTTGTAGAATGACACCCATAAACACGGCAGTTTGTGTTGTGCTCATTTCTTTTGAATGCCATTTGAAAATGTAAAAGTACCTAAAGATGTACAAATACTAATCACGTCGTTTTTAACTTTGTAATACCAAAAAATCACAAGCACCACTAAATTATTACGTTAAACAAACCCAAATACGTGTTATTTATCATTATATCAGCAATAAGCCTCCAAAAAATACCTTTTTAAGTAAGTTCAAATATTTCCAAGCAGAGGGCGCATTCATTTTTGGAATCACCAATAATGATTTCGAATAGGTATTATTTGGAGCCAAAATCTTGCATGCTTGTCCGAGTGTTTGTGTAACATTTTTGGTTTTTCAATCAGCGTACATTCTACTGACACATGTGACCCAATGTTCTCACAGACAAAAAAGAGATATTTATTTTTTTCATTCTGCTGCCCGCATATCTGAACACAACTTATAAATATTTATACCTCTTTTCGTTCCTTCCTTGTGCAAAAAGTATGCAACCCACACTTGTGTCTTCTTCAAACGCGGCCACATGTGAGAAAGTTATCCACTAACACAAACAAACGTCGAAAAAACTGTAAGAATTACGTCATCCTGCGACAAAGTGTACCGCCAGAGCATACTGCAACCGATGACGTCAGGTACGCAGTATTTCTTGATATAAATTACTAACGTTAAGCGATCTAGATTTTAACGATTATAGCATCGCCGTTAATAAATCCAGAATGCTGTTGCCATTGATTTATAAGTACCATAAATCGAGCATTAAGTTTAGAAATCGTGTATAGATCCTATAATATTTAGAACGAGGATGAAATTTCAAGCATGGAGAAGCTATAAATTAAAAAGTAAATACCACTATAATACTGATCTTTACTGGTATTTGGTTCGAAACTTTGCAATGATATGATGGTGCAAATGTCGAGTTATAAATCGAAAAATAGATCAAAAAGATATACCTTTTATATTTTGTCCTGAAACTCAATTGTTTTAAGGAGGAGGCTATTTGGTTCCTTAGTGCCATTTTTCTTGAACTTGTTTCTTTATGACTTGTGACCAATGCAGAATGGGCCAGATTTGATGCGCGATGCACCATGCAATTTTTTGGTTCTTGGACCTCTTCCAAATTTGCAAACTGTACAAGAGGTGAGCCACTTTCCTGTCGCACCTGGTATTTAAGTGCTTTTGCAGGATCTCTGCAATCATATGAGAAGGCGTGGGGAAGGATTCTAATTTTCATATGCGGACAACTACCACTTAAACCTGATTCAGTTGAAAAAGAAGTTTCATCATTAAATAGGAGTTTAGCTCGTTAATAGTCAGTACTTATTTTCTTTTGTAGTGTAATATTTCCACTGTATTACTGACCGTACAGAAAAAAACTTTTATTGCAAATTGGAAATGGTAGACATTTTAAATCAAGGCAGCATAAATTTTCTATTTTCAAGCGTGCTCCTTTTAGTAAATAGTATAAAAAGATTACAAAAGGACCTTAGTTTGTATATGTTTCTTTGTTTTATGGCTAAAACACTATACAGATAGTTATGCAGAATCAAGGTTTATGTCTTGGAATGTTTGATTTAAACTCTTTCTGTCTGCTTTAAAGTTTAAACTGCTTTGAATGTTGACATTAAACTGATTTAAAGCTAAGAAAACATTATTTTCTAATTTGAAGTGTCAGGGAATGTAGACAGGGATTTATTTTAAAAACTTTAAGACCTTCTATAAGTCTTTCCAAATAGAAGGAAAGTTGTATCAATGTAGTTATTGAATGATTATGTAAATTACCTATATTTCATGTTTTGCACGAATACGTCTATATTTTTACGCTTTTGGATAAAAGTTGGATTGACAGATCCTCTAGTTATTATTTACTGAGTATCGTCAATGAATATGTATTTTTTTTAGATGTTTCACCTAAACAATGTAAGTAAAGTTCTTATAATGTAATATCTTTTGAATAACAGGACCTCCTGCTACGCATGCACCTTATGAAAGTAGCGATGTCGAAATTGAGACACAGATTGTGTACCTATTAGACTCTTCGTGTTAGTACAATATTCAATTTTGTCAGTGAGGGCATGCACATAGATAAAATGTTTAAAAAATATATATTGTCCACCAATATAATTCGTTAAAACCAACTTATCAACGTTTGTTTTGAGATTCCTTACTTGTTTCATATTGAAGGTTATTAAAATCATAATAATATAAAAAAAAACTTGAAAAGAAAACATAATAACGTCGTTAAAGAATGTAGGTAAACAAATAATTATTACAAATTTCATACACTTCTTAGGAATATCACAGAAAACTCTTCAATAAATATTTTCTAGATTTTTTTATTTTTTAACGTATAAAAACCAGGTATATTGACATGTATTTATAAATAAATATTGAACATGTCCAAAACAGCTCTGCAAAAGAGCGCCGGTCAGTTTCTGCCTCATTTAAACCGTCGAGAGCACATCCGCTGAAGACCAAAATATCGAATTTAGGCCAAATCTCTTCCTAGAAATCTCACATGACCGCATTTTTTAAGAAACCGTTTATTCACAGGGCCCTGTCGTAAAACACACGCACTCGACTCAAAGGGTTTAATAAACGACATAGACAATGTAATGGCGGAGGGATCTATAATAGTAGGTATATGTTATAATGATTATTGTGATGTAGGTAACCTATATAAGCCAGACTACAGTAAAAACCAAAATTAAGCAAAGTGGAATGACCTCGCCGATCTGGTAAAATGCTGTGATGCATGGGCGTGCGAATTCTGTTTTACCATTGGGCATATTTCAGTTAATATATTATTATACTCGTATACTATTCTATAGAATACTTCTAGTATATGCACTTCCACTTTTTTAACTAACACAAATAAGTATAAACACTGACACAAAGAATAAATACACGGATAATTTTACCACAAATTTTTACCGTTAAGAAACCCAACATCACGCCACTGTTTCCCTAGTACCTCTAGCGCAGTCGCTTGTTGGTTCCTGATTCGACCAATCAACGTCGTTGAAGCTCAGAGAAAAGAAAGTGTAAATGCAAGAATATGTATGTTAAACAAGGATGAACAGCTTGTCGTCAACTTTACGACTTTCGCAGTTGCCAGATATTCGGAAATGCCTTGATATTATTAAGTAAAAGACAAATTAAACATTGTGTTTGCTTTAATAAAGTACAATAGGGATAAGGGACGTTAAAGACAAGTAAGAAAATGGGTAAATTAGGTAATTAATACGTTTCCTGTTTTAAATAAAAATACTTTAGAAATCAATGTGACAACATAGATCTACTCTTTTTCCGGTCATTGCACTTTGCTTAATTCTGGCTTTGACTTTAGTCGGAAATAATGAAAGATTTATAGAACACCATATGTTAACAATTAAAAATAAAAATTATACGTTAATTTAACGTCTCGTCAATTCGGCAATATTTAATGCCATCTTCATCAGAATCCATTTCAGTCCTCTTTCCATTTTAGAAATAAAATACGGGGTGTTCCATTTAAAAAAACACAAGTTGTGGTCAAAACAAGAAAACGAAAAGTTAAATCAAATTTATTTTTATGCTATCAAATACACGTCTAAACATAAAAAAATGTAAAATGTTCAAACCATCTTGGGATATCGACAAAAGGCCATCAGTTGGTTTTGCATAAAATTGAGAAACCCCCTGTAGCTCGAAATCGGTAAGAGATAGATAGATAGGCTTTTCGCCATTATTATCTTTTGGAAAAAGAACACAGAACTCGTCCGATTTACCCTATCTTATATTACAGATTTTCAGTAATTCTTGAAAACATACCAATTTGAACCATCCTGTACATATCAGAAGGGTATATTTACTCAATTTGTCCTGATTTTTCATCGATTTGTCATCTTTAAATCATGGTCATCGCTGGCGCTAGATTTGATCTAATTTTCGGCAACAGATAAATGATTCGTCACACGCAAAGGAATATGTCATAACAGCTTCGATATCTGTTGTGATGCCCACTATCATTACAAGTAAATCTAATCAGCGTTTCCCTGACCTTTGACTTTACAACGCGACGCCGGCAATTTGTTGTTTTCAATTTTAAGAGTTACATAACTAACTTGTAACAAGTTTAATAACAGTTAGATTCAAATCTACGACAAATATATTATAATTATTACATTACAAAGTTGGTTTCTCACGACAACGGTCAAGAAACGATATGAAAGTGGCGCTTGAGCCTGAATGAGTGCTTAAACTCAAGATCAAGTTCAAATATATAATGGTTAGTTACACTCCGAGCTTTGTTAGACTACCTGTTGTGTGGTTTAATAGGATATAGAGTAATTTTATAGGCATGCAGATCACCCCTAAAATGGAACTTGAAAAGGAAGTAATTTGTGAATTCTAAACTTAAAATTTATGTAGATACTATTTCGCCAGGACATTTAGTAATAACAATAATTAATATGCAAGATTACTTCAAAAATAAGTTCAATATAAGTAAAAATTAACTTAACTAAAATTGTTGTCGATATAAAAAAAAATAGTATAAAGAATGGTTGTATTTTATACAATTTTAACATTAGTTCACGACTTTTTGAAAGACTTTACAGAGGACGAGACCATCTCCTCATTGGAGGAGCTGATACCACTAAAGAACTGCCATCTGCAAATAATGTGATTAGGCCACTTTTAATATGTTTGGGTAGGTCATTGACGATTCACAAGAACATAAGTGGTACCAGCGCAGGTCCCAGAGGTACACCTGCATTTACTTTAAGTCAATCTGATGTAACTGTTCCTGTTTTTTACTAAGATTGTTCTATCTTTTAAGTAGATCATCTGCCAGTTCAGGAATATACCCCTAAATGCCAAGTGGTGAGAAACACACCGTAATTGAATAATTTATTTTCAATAAAATATAAGTTAAGGCAGCCGAGTAACAGTTTAGTACCCATAAACAATATTTCTTACCTAACGAATTAGATACCATAAGTAGAGTTCGACATTTGGATGCGTAATTAGGGCGTACGGGTGGGGAGCCCGTGCCGTCGCTCGGCGAACCAAATATGGTTCATAAACACTATAAACTAGCAATATTTTAGCGCGAACTCTAACAAGATAAAGCAAATATGCCTTATTTACTGGAAAATTATTATATACTGTTACATTATTGTTAAATTTCTTACGTCGTCACAGTCTTTGCACTCAAATGTCAAGATCTACTCATAAGCTACATCTGCCGTCATTCTCAAAGAGGGGTGACTATAAAAACATTTCGTTCAGTCTCTCCAGTACTTAGGTTGTGTTCCGATATTATACTTGGTTAACCAAAATCCCGGCTAAGCGTTCCATTAAATAAAAATTCCTGAAAATTGTTTAATTTTGGAACTGTGGTCACCTGAAAAAGGTTAACCAAACGTCAAAATATTGACCATGCTCTGGGAGCGGTAAATTGGTCAATCGAAGAGTTAGCAGGTTATGTTTTAGCGTTGAGAGAAGAAAAATCCATTCTCTCAACGATTTTAATTATATTTTGTTTAGATAGTGAAGGCAGATGGGGTGGTGTTTTTGCGATAAGAGTTATAATAAATATTTATAAATTCTATTTTTCTGTATTGTATTCCGTAGTCCACTTGACCAAGGCGACTGAAAGCTTCACTTATATCTACTTATAAGCTACTTATATCTGACTATAATATACCAAATTATCTGCAGTTTCATTTATTTTTTGACTGGAGACTAAAGTAATAGTTAAGCACGGAATATGAAGGTATTGAAGGTTGAATGAATCCCAATAAAAACAATTCATCATCCATCTTGATTAACCAGCCAGTTCCTTTATTACACATTTTTCAGGTTTACCAATATTTCAGTTAACCGAAATCCTGGTTGGTCTCGGATAATATCGGAACATAACCTTGGTAAAATAAAAGCTTTAAGCTCTGCAGCAATGGATAATTAGCTACCTATGAAAATTGTATCGATGAATCGCAGGTCTATAAAGGGAAAGTAACCTTGCGAACAGTCTTCACTGGTTGCTGCGGGCACAGAAATACTTTCTTGTTACCGAGATCAGATAACACCTCCATAGACGTGTCAAATGGTGACGCTATGTATAAGGGCTCCCAGAACGCTTAACAGATTTGTCCGTGGTGTGTTGTTATTATTGTTAATGCGTTAATCTCGACTGTAGAGCTACCTGATGCATCAGCTTAGATTTAAGAAGGGTTCCATCTTCTTTAGATAACTTAAATCAGTAGCTTTAGGATAAGGAACCGGAATCGGAGGACGTATTTTTATATAGCTCTTATTCTTTTTTTAAATTTGAGATGGAAAGCTAGAGGTAATTAGATCAGGAACGGCTAATGGGTTGATGGGCCCTAATCATCATTCAATGCAGGAACTTGACAAAATTTTACATACCTATAGGTATTTCTCAAGTCTTGTAAGGCAGAAGAACATTTTGTAGTGTCTATTATGTGCCTTAATAAATTACATAGCTACTTAGATATAACTTAAGGGATAGTGCATTTAATAATTTAAGCTATATGAAGGTCCCAATGCGTGACATTTGACGATAATGTTAATGAGTTGATACAGATCGAGTATAGCATACCACAGAGTACACTTTTGAGCCCTATATTATTCACACGGTACATTAACGATTTGCCTACCCATAAGTTTTAACTATGTCTTTAGCTTTGAAATTGATACCTATTTATATATTCATATTCATTAATATTCCTGATATTATGAAAACATATCAGGAAATAAACTCCTGAGCAAAAATGGCATATCTAAGTTTTAAAAATCAAACCCTATGGCAATTTCTTTTGAAACAGGGCAATATCTTCTAATATTTTAATGTGCTCAAAAGTAAAGTGGATACTGGAAGCGGATGGTTCTTTATGAAACATCGTGAAAATAGTTGTTTTGAAAAAAACACAGTTCTCATTTAGATGTTTCAAGGAATCTATAGAAAACACTCTATATACTAGTATGTCGGCTTGTTATTGAGAAAGGCCTAACAAGAAATACTAGTATGCATATAGAGTGTTTTCTATATATTCCTTGAAACATATATAAATGAGAACTGTGTTCGTTCAAAACAATTATCTGCTAAAAAGTGTACTTTATGTGTTGGTACGATCGGAAGAAAATTATCATAGATCTCCAGTTATTTCAAAACACACTATATCTTACCTACATTTACTTTTATTTTACCTTTACACGCTATACACTCGTTGCTAATTTCCGATTTCACAGAGCCCATGTAAATTTAAACAAGGACATTGACAATATTAAAAATTCCGTAATTTACAAGATCTCATAGATTGTTTCCTCAAGATACCTTCACTATTTTCATTAGTTTCGCCCATATGCAGCAGGTTGTTCGTTATTCAAACCTGTTCAAGATTTATTTACCCAACTAGGATTATATAATTAACGTCTGCAAATCTTGATTCCAACGAAGACGGATATTACTATTGATTAATGTAGTCATTAAGAATCTTCAACAATGAATCAATTTCATCTCTCAACTCATATTGGATTTTGATTTGTTTCCATATGAACGCGTGCGTGGCGGGTAACGGTGGATTTTATTTACTTTTTAATTATTACAGCAAAGGGGCGTGTCAGCAGTTATCTTTGGTAACTCGTCATAAAAAAAATTGAAGATCACAGTTAGGTACGTCGTCGATGGGTTTATATATTTATTTGAAATGGGTGGTTACTCATCTCACCACAAAAAACGTCGTTGTGGAAGTGATATATTGCTTTATCTTTTATAATTCTGGCAGAATTTTTCGTATAATCGGAAGAGTACAAGGTGAATGTTAGTAATGGTGAGAAACACACCGTAGTGCCCTCTTTGGGTCTTTGCTACTATCTGTCTGACAATTATTGTCAAATTGACAGACGACCTGCTTTTCCGCAAGTGCCATTACAACAGTGACATCTATTGTCTTTGAGGAAGACAAATAAATAAATAAGAGTACAAGGTTTTTTTATATATAGAAAATACCCCCTGAAGGAATTTTGCTGTTATTACAATCTGATAAAAGGGAGATCAATGAATAATTTGGTTCTATCCTAATTTAACTAAAGTTGAAAATCTTAGAGTTAAGGTCTTACTCACTAATGTACCTTCTGTCTGGTAACTTAATTACACTAAAACTAACGTGTAACACTAACCACACAATAATCTGCTTTTATACTGATATAATCAATTCACTAACTCAAAGGGCTTAACCCTCTTGAGCCTTCTTACTATGTTAGTGTTGTCGAGGAGCTGGATGGCCTCAATGTTCACATGTTGATGGAGTCGTTGTTCGGGAGTCCTTGCAAATTTGGTAATTGTCTGCTCTACAGTGTCCATCTGAAGATCTCGATGAAGGTCGCTGTTTCTGATGTACCAAGGCGTTTTGACGATGTCAGTACTTTGTTCTGATATCTTTGAATGATTAATATATTAAGATACAAAGTATCCCATCTAGATTAAAGGTCACTGACGCTAGAATTGTGTCATATATGTTGGCTACAGGTCCATGTTAAGGTTTAGGGACCCAATAATTTTCCAACTTTTGGCTCTTAAGAAATATATACCAATTATCCATATCCATACTAAATATCAAATTTGATTAGCACCCTATATACTCTCTATACATCAAAATAGCGAGTAGTAGTATCTTCATGGTGTGATTCCCTAACATCGATTTTATACATATTATTATATGTTCCGTCAGATATATTTATGCTAAGTGTGAGAGGTATATTAACTCCTTAGTCTCAACACCATGATAATGGTCAATCACTTCTTAAAAATAAAATTATATTTCCAAGAAAAACCAACAATTCTAGATAGTACACGATCCTTATTGCCAGTTCATCTCTCTTTTATATTTAATAGTCTGTGCTAACCTAATAAAATAAATCGCCCATTATTTTAATATTTCTTGTGATGATTTTAACGCTTCAGTTATTCAACTGTTTGTTAGCTCCACTTCCTTATGGATGTAGCATTAAAACAATAGGAGCAATAACAGGTCTCATGAGAAAACTTATTACAGCCTTAAATAATTGTACCACATAACTTGTAAAAGCTTTGGATTAGTCATGCCTGCACATCTAACATCTGCTTGTTTGTTTTGATACGTCTTCAATGATCACTTCTAAGTTTAGATTTGAAAAAAATTGCATAATATTTAAAGTGTAGTGTGCAATGTATTGAAGCATTAAATTTCGCACTGCAATCCGAACAGATAAGCTTTTTAATTATTTTAAATGCATAGTTTCTTGTTAAGAGCAATTGTTTACGGTTTGGCCTAACTGGAGATAGGTAGAGGTTATATTCTTCCACTTGTACCTACAAACCAGTTACTTATTTCTTCATTTGTTTTCATAAAATCAGTGTTAACGTTTTTACAAACGAACCGAGGACTGTATTTACAGATTCATAACGTCCTGTTTATTTTTCTTAAAGCTTCCATGTTTAAATTGGATAAATAAATATAGACCGCTAAATGCCTGCGAAATGAACTTTACGAAATTAATACAGATGTTATATTATATACATGATGTTCATTTTATATGTTCCTGTCATTAATAATTACAATTTAAATACTGAACAAAAATATATAGATGTTATATAGGTTATAGATGCACAAGACTACAAAGTCGTGTTTAAACACATTGCTTTTATGGTAACAATTTAGAATCCCTCACTATTAGAGCTATATCCATCAAAGTACATGAATGTGTATTCGTGAGAGAACATTCTATCCAAATCAGTAAAAATACACAGGGTGTTCCATTAAAAAAATACTAATTGTGGTAAACCTCTCCTTTTTGGGACACCATGTATAAATGTCAATAATAGAAAAATGTGTCCCCCTTCAAATAAAAATCAACTTATCCGAGCATTTTTTCATGGAAACTAATCCTTTAACATATTATCGAGGATGAAACTTTTCATTGACTCACCTTGTATAAGAACTAGATACTATTTAAGAATGCCATGACATGGTAACAAGCGATTTATGAGCATGAATATCATTTGTTTATTTATAAAAAAAATTATTCCGTTAGCAATATTTCTCATAGGAAAATAAAAACCTCTCTGAAGTTGAATCAGTTTGACAGTTTTCGTAGGAGGTGCTTGTCGTTAGTGCAATTTCACATCGGCAGATAAAATAAGAAAGAAGTTGAGACGGACGCGATTCGAGATTTTCGAAAACGAAATAGACGTAGGACTCGACGTACGGTCTCGAAAAAAAATCTCAAAGGAGTAGAGAAAGGACGGAAGTTTCGAGTGAAGCGGTTGTAGAAGCTGTAAAAATTAGAACTGAGGTCGAGGGGGTCCCGCGAAAAGTCGGGATTTCAGCAAGCGTGACGGGGCCATTAGGCGCCAGAACAAACGTCGGTGCTAGCCGTATCTCTCTTGGCGAACGACGATCGACGAAAGTTTTGCACGGGTTTTTTGAAAAGGCGTTTAAATTGGTAAAACGCGTAGGAAACGGGACAAAAATGCGCTTAGGCATGCGCTTAGGCATAGGAGATCGCCCGCGAAGATCGCTTCGCGATGCCCGCTCGTGGATAATAGATTAGAAACTTGTCGATTTGGCGACAGAATTTAGTCAGAACTAGTCAGAATCGACGCGTTTTAATATATACCTATGGATTTATCAAAAAAAAAACCGATAAGAGTAACAAATACACAAACAATTAACACAGGCAGACGTCTTAGCACTAGTAATACTTACTGGGTTGTAATATAAGTGTATCGTGGTTGTAACCCATAGCATGGTGTAAAAATTCCCAGAAAATTCCCTAAAGTTACGTTTTCTCGTGTTCTGTAAAGAGTGGGTATTTTCGGATGTGTCATATAATGGATTTTGGCATTCTATATTTTTTATAATTTCTTGGATGTATAGGTACTCAATAACTAGAGTAGTACTGCTTAGATAATATGAAATAATAATAATAATAATAATAATAATAATAATAATAATAATAATAATAATAATAATAATAATAATAGTAATAATAATAGTAATAATAATAAATAATAATAATAATACACACGACTTAGTCTTACATGAACATTTTAATACATTATAATGAAAATTTAAGTAATTTCGTATTCATTAAATGTTTTTCTCCAAATACATTGTTTTACTTCCAAACATCAAACAGCTTCTTTGTATATATTTTATCTCATACGGCACAAAATCAAATAAAATTTTTGCCTCATGGACTTGAGAATCGGGACTTCCCAGAATTGCATCTCAGCCAACAAATGGTACTCATAACAGCTAAATGGGTGTATCAGATTTCAGTTTAGTGTTATCGTAATGGGGGCAGCAAATCCAGATGTTCAAAATACTTTAACTTGTGAATAAGGACATTCAACTGTTGATTTTATGTAGAATATTCGTCTTTTGGTGGCATTTATTTGTTTTTAAGGTGGCATCCTTCCGCACCAATTCTTCAGTGAGTCTTTTAAGTGTATGAATAATTATTTTTTAATAAATTTTCTTATTTATTTGGACACTACGGTGTGTTTCTCACCATTCTAACATATTTTCTTATATTTGACAAAATTTTTGTTGGCAAAAAAGAAGTTGATTGAATGTATGTAGTATTTCCAAAATTCAATAATCAAATCAAACCGAAGTCTTCCATTTTTAAAAGCATTAATGCTTCATATAGAACATACCATACAGATATTTTGATATACACCATAATCATCTTTATTTTATACAATACCATAGCCGAGACGTTTTGTTTTAATTATCAGTAGGTACACGCGGATGCCAATAGTAATGATATAATTTGAGTCATCCTGTAGATAAAATTAAAAAAACCATTGTCTAAAAATTACGTGATTAAACTTGTACCTTTACAAAAGTGTCATTAATTTATGCCCTTTAACTATATGCACTGGCAGTATGTAGTAACATATAAATCAACAGCCCTCTGTGCACCAAAACTAGTGTTTTGCATCCCAATCACAAATAATCCTTATTTATCCTATTTAAAACTATCTCAACTATATTATTTACAAGCAATATCAATATAACCTTGCTCCTGCAACCAAGTGTCATATATCTAAAATTAAGAGATAACATTTTTCAAAATTTTACTATCTATATTACATGTACACACGATTTTGTTGCTTCCATTACAAGATTTTATAAAATCCTTTCTCGATACGCATGAAAGCCAGCGACTTTGATCTTGTTTTTATTATCTGACCCATAACTTGTCAACGAATGTATATTTTTACGGTTTTATGATAAACCAAATATTATATCCATGTATGCCGATTTTACATCCTTAAAAATGTTTTTTAATGATAAAATTGCTGTCTAATTTAGTAAATAAAAATATTATTTCTTATATTCTGCTACAATTTTCTATATTAAATACCCTTGAAAGGGTTGAAACCTTTGGTGTGAAGATGACATTGACGTAGTTTTCCACATAACACCAAAACACTGTAGGTCACTCAAACAGTGTGATAGTGTGAGTGCATTATAGTGTTTTGGTGTTTATTTAATCTAATATATAATCTAATATATAATTTGATTGCAGAAAACTAACATTTATTTAGTGCACATATTTAAATTAATTATACGGGGTGATTTTCAGATTATTTTTTTTCAGAGTGAATCAGACAGATCGATTTTTATTTGTAGGGAGACACATTTTTGTAGTATTGACATTTATACAGGGTGCTACAAAAAAGAGAGGTTTACCACAACTTATATTTTTAAATGGAATACCCTGTGTATTTTTACAGATATAGATAAAACGTCCTTTCACAAATAAAAATCGACTATTGCAATTAGTATTAGTAACTACTGGGTGTTTTAATGCAAATAGTGTTTTAAAATGATACACACACTTTTTGAACAAGATGAAGGTACAAATCTCTGCCTATTCTCAAAAGGATGATGGGGCAGAATTCTTAATCCTAGACTAAATCCGATAGGGAACGGCCCTCATTAATTGGCCCCAAATTCAATTAAAATATAAATTACCAGTCGTCTGAACTGCTCCCAAACTAATTGACCTGACCATGTAAGTCAATTTAGACCGACTTCACATAAGAGTTAAAATGCTGGCTGAATTTGTCATCACCAAAATAAAACGTTTGATTTATTTCGTCTGTTGATAATGAAGCTTTTAGGCGACTTTCCATTGCGCTCTTGTACAGGGTGAACCAGATAATTATGACAACTGAAATTATCTAAGATCTAATATTATTTTTAGTTTTTAGTTTTTCAATAAATTACTGTTTTAAGATAGTGTATATGCCAACCCAAACGACATAGTACAGGAAAGTTATACGATAACATAGTAATATAATGCAATACCAACGTAAATTGCAGCGAATGTTGCACAATTTGTCAAGAACACCCTATATATAACAATAAGGTAATTTCAAGCTATAAGTAAATAATAGGAAGCACAAAAACACGAACAAACCATGCGTACGAAGTACCAAAACCCTGTTACGCACCTGAAGTCAACTCAGGTGGTGGATGAGACCAGAAGTTGGGCTGCCTTGCCACTTTTTGAAGAAAAGTCAATCGTCAATTTATACATATATAATATTTATATAGTATTGCTGAACTAGATGGAGAAATTTGAGAATTACCTAAGTTTGACAACGTTGCTGCGCGTGGTTTGTTGAGGTTTGCCAGTCAAAACCTTTTAGAAGCACTTTACTTCTTATAACTTCTGAGATAAAGGGATAAACGACCTTATTTTGGACACTACACATAAGACCCATATCCGCAAAAGCATTACATTTACATTTTTTTCTACCATCATATCTTTTCTTTAAAAAGTGTAAATCATTTATAAAAAAGAATCCATCTTATACCTTATATTTAAGTAAATTAATATTTGATTACGGTTGTTATACAACTAATCAAAATATTTTCATAACTTTAAACGTTATTTCCAAAACATGTATAAGTTCTCTGACAATTTAATTTATATATAAAAAACCGCATATGCCACAGTGCAATTGTCACTTTGACAGCGACAAAAGTTACCTGCAACTTTTACAGTGACAAATGCACTAGTGGTTTTTTCACTTATTCATTTTTTAATAAATTATCGCGGTGTCCGTTGCCAAAATAAATAGTTCGACATTTCTGTCAACACGTTATTGAATTATTAAACACCTCGTTAAACTCTAACAATGAATCGAGTCGGTGATGCTCAAATAAAAATGTGTTTATTTTTAGTGTTTCATAAATAAAGTTTGCATTGTATGTTTCTAAATTTCTTATTCATTAAATTGTCCTGCCGAATTACACTCGATGTTTGTATTGATACCGGATACATTTGTATTGTTTAAATTCTAAACTGTTTCCTTTAGCAATTTGACTCGAAAAACTGTCAAACTAAAAACGCTCCACCTTCAGTGTCGCGTTTTTAATAGTTGACAGTTTTTCTCGTCTAATTGCTAGGCAACAGTTTCTCATTAAACAATCCAAATTTATCCGGTAAAATACAAACCTCTTGTGCAATTATAAGTGATAATTTCATTATAAATTTTATGAGCTCATTAAATTTTAGAATGGGCGAGTGGATACCTCAGTAAAAATGCAATCACGCTACACTTGCAAATAACATCGTGTGGACTGGAGACGATAACGAATTAGATTAAAAATAAGAGTTCTCAAATAACAATCCTCCAGACAAGTCGTCTTAGGTAGGTGGTTTATTATAGCCCTGATATGTTCAGAATTCGAGAAGTAAAATGTTTTTTATGGAGTATCCGTTTCAGATGAAGTTGAAATGGTACTCTAAGCATTAAATATTCCTGACGTTTCACAGCCGGAGGAAACTGTTTTTTTTGTTTCTTTTCTGACACCTCCGAAGACGAAGATAGTATAAATGATATATACGAATATTTAAGTTCATCTAGAGATGTAGGTAGTCAGATTAATAACGAAATAAAACTTTAATTTAATTAAAAAATTGAACGCCCTTAGCCTGGTTGTTGCCTAAGTTGGAAAAACACAAACATGGAGCTGTTTTGAACATAATGTTGCCTTTATTATATTTATTAACATTAAATATAGAAATGTGAGATATTTCCCAAAAGAGAATACACTCAGTACCTATTTTGCTGCTGGAAAAAAGTTCAACTTTTTTGGAATGTATATTTTTTTATAAATTTTTAACAAAGCTCTGTGCTAACACCCTATTAAATTTTTGTTGGATTTACGAAGAAAATTAAGTTACCTTTCTTACTAAGGTATGTAATAATTGTGAGGAATCTGGCTTGCCCGTCACTATCGTAAAAATGATCTCTGCAAAGGTGAAAATAATTTCGGCATCCCTCAAAGGCACCACACACTGTAATTTGCACTGATTATCGGCTACATAAAATTACAAAGTCGGGGTCTTAATATTCTTAAATGCACTCGGTGTCCATTTTTATTAAAAATCATCATTACCTACGGAAAGACTTTCATAGAAGTTTATTTTTATATATCTAGTACCCCATAATACTTTGATGATGTCAACAATTTAAATTAAGTTGAAGTAGGCGCAATATTAAATCGAATTAAAACATTACCTAATTGAGAATAGGCCAACAAATTTAGCAGATCTGAATACACTGGACATTTCTTGAAAGTTATCTTCCCTGCTGTGGATGATAGTTATACGTCTGACACAGTTATCTATATGTATACCACTATTATATATTTTGACTTTAGACATTAATGATATCGTAACAATATCTTAATAAATAATTAAGAAAAAAATAAATGAATTGCGACAGTTTATTTCAGAAACAAAAAAAGAACGGTCTAGTTCCCTATTACTAACAGATAATTACCTATATTATATTCCATTATATTCTATTCTATCCTATCATGTTATATTCTCTTCTGTTCTACTCTTATTCTATATATATTATATTTATAAGAAAATTATATTTATAAGAGAAATATTGCATATATAATCATGCATATAGTGAGAATTTATTAGGGACCATTTTAGAGCATAATATGTTCACAGGAACTTTTATTTTTGGATGTTGTATTACCCCTTGAAGTCCGGTACACTATTTTTTACACCCTGTATAATCTTTTAAAAAGACTAATTACAAATTCAGTACATATTGCAACGCAACAACCTACAATACATGTTTGGCATCGTGTAAAACCCTCAACAATTAATTTGGTACCATACCGGCCAATACATCATTTCGGATATTGTGTTACACACACCTTTCACTCCATTTAAGGACAAGTTATTATGTTCGCAGTGTGCTAGACTTCGATTACGGATCGCATGCTGTTGGAGACGTCGAAAATCTTGTAATTGGGTCAGTTCGTTGGTGAAGCACACATGTCCCGCGGACGCGTACTCGTAAATCTAAATTTATTTCCAGAGTAAACAAAGAAGTCATCACAGGAAATAGGGTATGAGCACTCCAACGGCGAGATGTGGAATACTAATTTCTTGTGCAAATAAATATTTTTTTGAAGCTGGGCTGTTTAACGAAATTTGTGTAATTGGATCCACTTTTGATGTGTATTTCTTAATAGTGGTGGTGGTTTATTTACAAACTACACCGAGAGAAATATCTAATTGCTCTATACCAATTTAAATACCTAACTAGAAATGGGAGAAAATCGCTCCCGCTATTTTCGTTCCCACTTCTAGCCCCACCGGGGGTCCAGCCTTGCGGCCTGGGGTCACCCTTCGGGTGACAAAAGCATCTAGAATAATATTATTTTTTTTATGTGTTTAAAGAAAATATGTGTTTTAAGAATATGTGTTTTAAGAAAACACATATTAAAGAAATTTTGTATCTGGAATGATGATGTAATTATACTAAACGATTTTTCTTAATATTTTGATGAATTGTAAGGGTGCTTTATTCTTGATGGTAAAACATCATAATTTTTTAAGTACTGAAAGTAGAATGTATTTTTAAGTAAACATTATTATCAATTTTATCAATGGGACCAAAGATATTGTAGATATTTACTTTTGTAAGCTAAAATGATGAATTTAACAGACCTTAATGAACGAATTAATTCTAAATTTTACGTGCAGAAAGAATAAAAGCTACGGATGATGAAACAGAATAACTAAATATGTACTAATACTAATAAATAATTGGAATTAAAAAGTAAAAAAAAAATTTACGTCCAGCGTGACTCGAACTCGCGTAGTCAGCATTATCAAGTTTTCAATCCTACGACTTTCCCGTTGCGCTACCACGCCTGTTGTCAAATGTTTACCTTGCGACATTTAATTATGTAAACTGTACGTGTCATCCTGAAAAATAATTTTTACCGATTTTCTAATTGCAAAAGCATTTCGCTTCAGTATTTTAGTAATCAGAAGTGTTTAGCAGTCAGTACTATCGATTCCGTTAGCAATATTTCTTTTAGGAAAATAACCTATCTGAAGTTTAATTAATTTGACAGTTTTCGTGGGAGGTGCTTGTCTCGTTAGTGCAATCTCACATCGGTAGATAAAATGAGAAAGAAGTTGAGACGAACGCGACTCGAGATTTTCGAAGACGAAATAGACGTAGAAGGAGTCGACGTACGGTCTCGAAAAAAAATCTCAAAGGATTAGAGAAAGGACGGAACTTTCACGTGAAGCAGTTCTCGAAGCCGTAAAATTAGAAAAAGGGTCTAGGGAGTCCCGCGAAAAGTCGGGATTTCGGCAGGCGTGACGGGACCATTAGGCGCGAGGACAAACGCAGGTGCTAGCCGTATCTCTCTCGCCGAACGGCGATCGACGAAAATTTTGCAGAGGTTTTTTGAAAAGGCGTTTAAATTGGAAAAACGCGTAGGAAACGGGACTAAAATACCCCTACGCATTGGAGAGAGGCCGGGGGCAAACTCCGGTCGCCCGCGGGGATCGCTTCACGATCCCCCCTCGGAGGAGATAGCTTTAAAACTTTTTGGATTCTGCGACGGAATTTAGAGCGAGACAGAATCGACGGGTTTTAATATATATGGATTGAGAAAGTGTGAAGTGTGTTCTGCAAAATTAAACCTTTCTGTTAGTGTATGGATCAGATATTTCAGTTAAAAACATGCGGGTTATGTTGATATATTTAACATGCTGATATATTTAATACAGTTTCGTTTCAGGTTATAACTAATACTGTTGGTGTTTACTGGTGATAAAAATTCCATATAATTAAAGAAAATTCACTGTAACAATTATTCCAGATCATTATTTTTATTCCAGTACTGAAACCGAACTGTTCTAGTACCTTTCAAATAGTATCTAGCTCTGGAGCAAGAATTGAAGGAGATATATTTAGTCTAACAATAATCTAATGATAATTCTATCAATAACAAATATTAAAATCCTTCAAGGATTAATAACTTGAAGAATTTGATTTTGAAAACATGTAATTTTAGCGGTAAGCAGTATTGTGTAAATTTTCTCTACATTAACGTACATTTCCAAAAACATTAACAGGGTGATCACTATTTAAAATATCACATTTGTCAGCCAGTTCTAGAATAATATGAAGCTTCCATGAAGTAACGAGTAGGTTAACATGTTTTTCTGTCGAAAAATAAAAACGTAGTGTGTTTAGATTCACTTTGAACCTGTTTGCAAAAAGTTAAATTAAGTTAAACTAGGTTAAGTTTTACTAGATAATACGCGGACCAATTATATTTAGAAGACTACTTTTTCGGCAATATAAGGGTGTTCCTTATGGGTCCATTCACTGTAGACTTGACAGGTATGAATTCGGGGACGGGTTGAGAAGTTGGGTAGCCGATGGGTGAAGACTTACATATTCCCACTACCGAATTATTTAGATTTCGGAGGTGCACGTAAAGCTGAAATAAAAAGGCACATGGAAATAAAGTTAGCCCTTATTGCAACGGTACCGGATTTGTCTTATAATTGCAACAAAATATCTTTTTAATGTTATAAATTAATATATCACCGGAAAGATCAAAAGATAAACTAGATCCCTATAGTAGCAAATTTTTGTTTAATACATGTATTTTAGAGAAAATAATTTTTGAAAATACGCTATTTTAGTACAAGTTTGCCTGGAATTTTAAAAATAAAAAGAATTACCAAAAATTACTACTATAGAGATTTAGATTAAAGTCTTATCTTTCAATACTTTTCTACTAAAAGTCACTATCTTTTATAGTTTTTTTAAAATTAGACACGAGACGAACGCCGATTTTGGGCTTATTTCGGACTAGTGAATGGACTTTTAATGTTATGGCCATACTGTATGAGCTAATTCCTTGTCCAATTTTATGACTAAAAGTCCAAATACACGTGTGTCCTAAATTGCCTCGTTTCCGTGATACAGGGTGTCAAGATTTGTAGCCATTTGTAGTTATTACTTAGGTTTGTATCTTGCATTTTTCTAGTGTTTGTATATATTAAATTCCTGCTATAAAAATGGGGGCAACCCTGTTTTATTACTTTTAACATAATAAATATTTAGAGATACACTGTAATAGTTTTATTTTTTTTCAAGGTACGAAAAAATGCAAGAGAAAGAAAAGTTGTATTTGAAATTGTTTCAGATAAAAAAATTCTAAACTTGTAAAAGCCAGTGGCGTCCAATGTTTTTTACCATAAATTCAAGTAGGTTACCCCCTGGACGCCACTGGAGGTAACAATTTTAATCTTTTCACATTAAAATAAGCCCCTTACTACTTCAAACCAACGTACCCAATTTTATCCAAATCGGCTAAAGGTTTTCAAGATATTAATAAAAAAAAAAGATATTTTATAAAAAAGACAAGAAATTAGACAGTATGGACAATGGACATGATATTAAGGAACACCCTATATATCATAGAAATAAACTTGTAAGTATTGAGTAATTAACTTCCTTTATTTATCCTTTTCCTTTATTGAGTAATTAATTTCTTCATAAAAGCACTTGATCAGTCAAATTCTAGGTTACTTAGGAATCATCCTGTATACATCCATTTATCTCCGATAGTTACAGACAAATATTCAGCTACTCAAAGTTGTTTGTCTATTGAATTAGTTAAGGATCTAATACAAACCACAAATTTTGGGAAAAGGTGACGCTGTGTCTCGGTAATGTGGTCCACTTCTCACTAATATTTATAATAAAAGTCTATATACTAATTATATTTGCTGAACCTAAGGTCTAATTTAACAACAAAAAACGTATTGTCAAAAACGAGCACTTCATGGTGCATGATAATTACTTACTAAGTATTCAAATGATAAAAAGTGCAGTTATATTTAGATGTTCTGCTACTACTACGAATAAAATGGAATAAAATAAAATTAAAAAAATATTTAAATATATTTTGTAGAACTATAATTGTCAAAATACACAATTTGTATTGAGATAATTTGTTTGTTAAGGTAAACATTAGAGGTAAAGTGGATACTCGAAGCGGATGGTTCTTTATGAAACATCGTGAAAATAATTGTTTTGAAAAAACCTTGCTCTCATTTAAATGTTCCAAGAAATATATAGAAAACACTCTATATACTAGTATTTCGGCTTATTAGGCCTTTTTCAATAAATGTCTATTACTAAATGTTTCCAAGCTCTTTTTCATTATTTATTTGTTTACGAGCACCTACCCTCGATTGATCCCACCATCTGGTAAAGCCCGAGTTTTTAGTGCCTTTTCTAAGAAGGGCGAAATTGTAAAATCTATCTGATCATTCGTAGTACAAGGATTTATAATTAAAGATTTTTTAATTTCTAATTGCTCAGAGCAGAACAGATCTAAGAGCTTTCCTTTCTTTTCACGATGCAGTACCTTTACATTTTTCTGATCTATAAAATGATTGTTTTCGAAAATCCTGAATTTTTTACGTCTATACAATGCGTCAGGATATTCGACGCATTGTATAAACGCAAAAAATTCAGGATTTTCGACGGATTGTATAGAAAACAATTATTTTGTCGATCTGAAAAATGTAAAGGTACTGCATCGTGAACAGAAAGGAAAGAGCTTAGATCTGTTAGAGCAATTAGAAATTAAAAACTCTTTAATTATTAGAAATCCTTGTAAAACGAATGATCAGATAGATTTTACACTTTCGTCCTTCTTCGAAAAGGCACTAAAAACTCGGGCTTTACCAGATGGTGGGATCAATCGGGGGTAGGTGCTTGTAAACAAATAAATAACGAAAACGCACTTGCAAACATTTAGTAATAGACATTCACTCTATTGAAAAAGGTATAATAAGCCGAAATACTAGTATATAGTTATTGGAAGGAGATGCCGAAAACAACTACTCCACGGGCAATATGCCCCGACTGGCGTTGCATTACATCAACATCTCCATGGATCCAATAATTAAGTAGGATTGTCTTCCTCAAAGACAATAGAGGTCGCTGTAATGGCATCTGCTTTCTGCAGATCGTTATCTGTCTGTCAATTAGACAATAATTGTCAGACAGGTAGTAGCAAAGACCCAAAGAGGGCACTGCAGTGTATTTCACTGGATCTCGCCACTACAAACTAGTATATAGTGTTTTCTATATATTTCTTGGAACATCTAAATGAGATCAATGTATTTTTCAAAACAATTATAAACATTAGAGGTTTGCCTTGATAGTACACTTTGAATACTTCTAGTTTCCAGTTTTTTATTATTTTGCAGGTGGTGCAATCCCAAAAAAGACTACAATGTATCTTATATGGATTACTAAATTTCCTTATCAGCAACTAAAGTCGACTTCAACTACGTTAGCAATTTTTCCCGAATCCCGACCGGTCAGTCCTGTTCTTAGCACAGCATTTCCTGCGTTGAGCCAGAAAAACGGAAAGGTATAGAATTCCCCCTAATGGGCGCCAGCCGAGCGCGCTTTCCTAGAATTCCGAACAAAATCTCCGGACCGAAAGCTGCCCCGTCAGCTTTGCTGGAATCGAAATGCCAAAGCGAAATGCTTGAATCTGCCGCCGCGCCCCCTGTGGGTCTGGTTACTGCTGCGCGATTCGATCATTCTGCGACGTAGACGGATTGAAAAATCCAAATCTCGTAAGCCTTGCAGCCGCTTCAGACGATACAAGATGTTGCGCAATAAATTTTGTGTAATTTTTCAGCTAGAAATTGGACAAGAATTTGCAGAGTTGCGGCAGGTTCCATTTTCTTAAAATACAGGGTGTCCCATCGAAAAGTATCACATTTCGTCGCCTTACATCTCGAAAACTAAAAGAGATATTGGGATGCGGTTTGGACAGAACGACTTAGGATTTTTGTAAGTTTTTTTTGGCACTGTTGCCAAATCTCCAAATATGTTAGTAAATTTTTTATGGAATACGCTCCTCTTTGGAGTAAAATTAATTGCTTATATTAAATGGAACACCCTGTGTATTTTGCCATAATCTGAAAGCTTAATCACTCTACTTTTCAAAAAGGTATGCATTGTTTACATTCTCTTGAGAATTGGAGCCACAAAATTAAATTTGTTAGAAGTATTCTTATTTGGGTTATTACGAATGAAAAAAAATACCTCCTTGTTGGTAAAATTATTTTTAAGTTTTTATACACTTATTTTAAATAAAATACCCTATATATTTTATCATTTTAAAATATCTGATCAAACTTGATGTGGAACTTGACTGCATTTGCTTTTTAAATGAAAAAAATAATGGGAGAAAAAACAATTCTTTAATAATCGGTAGGAACGAGTTTTGTTAACAATAACAACAAAGCACAATGACACTAATAAAAATAACAGATAAAATAATCAAAATAACTGTATAAATAAAAACTACTTGAATAAGTCAGAAAACAGTTTGTTTTAACTGTCCACCATTTACTTCAATATACATTTGTGCATCTTTAGTAGTAAATGATCAAAAGAATGTGATCCTTCTAATGTGAACATTTTTATATCTATACTTCAAATATTTGACACGACTGACAATCAAGAACCCTAAACAAAGAAGGACTGATCAATTAATTCATAAAAATTTGAAGGTCATTTTCAACAGATTTCTCGTAACACGTCAGTGGATCCCCTATTGCTAAATTTGCCTCTAATTGCAATTTCAAAAATTTTCAGTCAAAATATCCAACCCAATATTATTTCAGACTGTATTTATGCAATCAAATGTGATTTTAAAGTACTTTTATATTTGTGTTTTATGATATATATCTTACGATTTGAAGTGCGTTGTGCAAAAATCGTTGTCGATTTGACAACTGTGATAACTTGTGTTTTGTTAATCAGTGCACAGATTACTATGATATGATACAGAAATACTTTGATATGATAACATGACTGATGACAGTGATGACATTCCAAAGACAACCGAGGCATTCTACATGACAATGTGACATATATAGGTTATGTTAAAAGGTAAAGCTGTCAAATTAAAACAAAGAGGATATTTAAATTTCAAATCTCCCGCTAAAGGGAATCCACTGACGTCACATAAGTGATAAACAAATGTGATTGGCTGTTACTGATTGATCAGTCCTTCTTTGTTTAGGGTTCTTGACTGACAATACAGTTTATTATTGTACTTTTGTTTTTCATGGCTACTGTGAAAACGAAGACCAGCTTCACAAACTGTTCAAGTATAAGAGGCGCTCCCATTAAACTGAATTTTGTGGCTCCAATTCTCAAGATAATGTAAACAATGTATACTTTTTTGAAAATTAAAGTGATTAGGCTTTCTGATTATGGCAAAATATACAGGGTGTTCCACTTAATATAAGCAAGTAATTTTACTCCAAAGAGGAGCGTATTTAATAAAAAAATTTACCAATATATTTCGAGATTTGGCAACAGTGCTAAAAAAACTTTAAAAAATCTTAAGTTGTTCTGTCCAAACCGCATCCCCATATCTCTTTTAGTTTTCGAGATATAAGGCGGCGAAATGTGATCATTTTCGGTGGGACACCTCGTATTTTGAATATGCAGTGCTACTAATAACGGCGTACTCATGATTCTAGTAGTGCAGTTTATTTTTGGTATTTTCAACTGGTCACTGATGAAATATTTACATTTACAGGGTGAACCATTATGTAGTATAAATAAAACTTATAAGGCAAGATTTTTATTTACAAAAAAGTGGATATCAAGTTATCAAGACTTAGCAATTGGTCTTCATTTTCATTATCGTGCTGACAGATTTCAGAATCATTATCAAGTTTCGTTTAATTTTTACGTCACTCGACCGGATTTTTCCTTGTTAGTTCAATGATGTATCATATATTATAGTTTGTTTATTGTTCCATTAACTGTTCATTATTATTTTTTAATTTGTTTTTGTTTTATTAATTGTTCCTTATTTTTGGTAATTAATTGTTATAAATGTGAAAATGTATAAATCATTAATTTAAAGAGTGATTATAAAAAATACTCGAAGTCAAAATTTGACCCGACACAGAAGATCCTTTATAATATACACCGTGTTTATTTAATCTTATCTTTAATCTAATTATGCAGATTTAGTACAAACTAAAAGTGCACGTATAAACTACAGTGATGTATCACAAATAGTTCAACAAAATGTTCGCATAATGCGACAAAAAGTTGTTCTGAACATACTGTGATGATATAGACAACAAGACAAGACAACACTCTACATAAAAGCTTAACAATTAAGTGTTTACTTTTTTAAATAAAACCCATATTTTTACAGATTCAGACTGAACATAAAATAAAAAATCCAAAAATATATATCTATGATACTAGGTAATTTATAATATTGTATTACAAGTATGTGTATCACATGTCCAGCAGCTGAACTCTTGAATATTTAATAGCAAACAGCGATTTCTCATCCTCTCATCATGTAGTAGGTATGATGTATGTGTAAAAAAGAACACAGTGGTTTTATCAGCCTTATGCGCTCATCAAATCAGCTGAAAACAATTAATTCTTCCTTTAGCTCTGAACATGTGTACTGTAGAAGCACAAGGTCATTTCGGAAGTGATGCATACGTAATACATATTATGTATGTGTAAGAAATATTGTGACCCAAAAACGAACAAGATCCATGCACCGACACAGTGTACAGCTATAAAAAATCTGAAGAATAAAATACCAAAACCGAAACGCATTAATAATTTAGCAGTTTAAATAATAATAATATAATATAATATAATATAATATGCTATAATATAATATAATATAATATAATATAATATAACACCTATAATATTAGCGATTCCAAAAATGAATGCGCCCTCTGCGTGAAAATATTTGAACCTATACTTAAAAGGCAATTTTTTGGAGGCTTATTGCTGATATAATGATAAATAACGCGTATTTGGGTTTGTTTAACGTAACAATTTAGTGGTGCTTGTGATTTTTTGGTATTAAAAAGTTAAAAACGACGTGATTAGTATTTGTACATCTTTATTTTTACATTTTAAAATGGCATTCAAAAGAAATCAGCACAACACAAACTGCCGTGTTGATGGGTGTCATTCCACAAAACGTGTCAATAGAAGTGTTTAAGATAGAAGATAGATAGAAAGTTTGGCCCTAGTATAAGAAACTGTTTCTTACTCATTTCTCCAAAAGGCATGTAACAATTTATTAACAGGGAACACATTTATTTACACAACATAACCACTTTCTTGCAGTTTATACTTTTCTATTATTAGTCTTATAAAAACAGAATATATTTTAATTTAAACATTATTTAAGAAAAAACAAGCACTAATATGGTACCACGACACAGTTTATCACACTTATTTTAGCCCAAAATGTAAGTAAACAAAAACTAGGGTACCTGTTTCAACCCAAAAAATTCATATAATTAACAATGAAGCACGTATGAGACGTTTGACTGTTTTTACCACTCTTTATCCTTTATTTCACCCTAACTAGTACATGAAGTCACTATTTTTATGGTAGTTGAATACTAAATTGCTAGATGATGTGATATGAAATGCAAAATTTTTACTCGTCTTCCTCTATATTTGTTTACAATTTGCAGCGCCCTCATCGATAATTTGAATCGCCAATAACTAACTTCCACATAAAACGTATTGCAATACTTTTGCTCGTCCTGTATAAACATGTTGTTATATTCTGATTATACTGCAGGTAAAATCAAAAGATTTTATAAAGTTTCAAATAAATTAAATTTATCTAAGACTCTTTGTAAATAATGAAAAATGAATTGCGAAAATAACTGGTAGGTACGTCCGGTAGTACCTAATGCTAATACGTATGGATTTAATGGTAGTTTATTAACAGATCATGTGACTCTAAGCACATATAAGAGCAAAAACTATGTAATAATGATTAATGGTGATAATCAGTTCCACCGCGAAGTATAAGTGAGTTCCTTTTTTGGTTTTGCATTTAATAGCAGTTTATTAACATGATATACATCTACAATTCTCGACATACCGCTGCGTGCCCGCTATGATCACTTATTTGTATATGTATAACGATATTTTAATGCGTTTAATGCATCTCATATCTCACTATAATGGGGTATAGTGAGTATGGAGTATGTAAAGTAATAACAAAGTATAATTACCAAACCTTTCGCTCAGTGTACCTTTATTAATTAAAGCTTTCGAGCCCCCACTCTTCCTAATAGTAAATAAGCTATTTTTCCCCGATTCCCTCTACCCGATTCGATCGATTTATTTCCTCAATTTCATTTAACGATCGGCTTATCAGCACCGACTATATTTTGTCCGGGCTGTAACGAAGAGGTTCGCGATTGCTAAGCGCTTCCTAACGACCACTTCGTGCTATCTGATAAGCCGTGCGGCCACAGCGCGCAAGATGTATCTGCGTAATATACACGAGAGTCGAAAAATATGAGACATTGATTCATTTGCTGTATTACAGGTTTACATTCACAAAACAAACAACATAGATGAGCTGAAGGAAAGAATAAGAGATGAAACTGGGACAATAACACCGGAAATGTTACGTAATGTAAGGGACGAAACTTACCACAGATTAGGATGTTACCAACAAGTGAATGGTGCACATTTTGAGCAATTTTTACCTAAACGCCTCTATTTTGAGAGAAATATTCCCCCTACAAGAAATGGCATCTAATTGTCTCAGTTTATGAGTTGTCATGAAAAAAACTGAAAATTTCTACTTGCTAAAATTATTTAAAATAGTCATCTGTTATAATTTCTAGCTATTTCTTAGTTGCATCTCGCAGAGAACTTTATGTTTGGCAACCGAATTTCAACATAAAATTAGGAATATTTAAAAAAAAAACACCACAGAAATGGACAACTTTTGAAAGCCTCAGGCTTGTGTAGAGAGAAGGTATACGTGAAAAAACGCAGACACAACCATTCCCTTGGAGAAGTCACAGGCTATCACCCAGTACCTAACAGACCCAGCTATCGCCACGGCAATTTATTTAAACCAATAATGAACTAAAGTTATAAATAAGCAAATTTTTTAAGATCACATTTCATATCCATCAGATTTTAATTTGGCTCTGAATGAATCACACAACTTTTTGAACTCGACCTACAGTGTATTTGTATTATTTGACGATATGTAGTCTCCCTCTGAACAGTTGAAACCCTGTATAAGTATAGAATAATTTCCACGATTTTTTAAGTTACCTTTCTAATGTATCGTTAAAGTCTCCACGGTATAGAATTGATATTTCTGCGCGAGCGGCAAAAATCCGCGACATCGCAGCAGGTACAAGACAGCGCAAGTTGTCTGCAGGGATTTACAATGGGCACTATCGAAGACACCTGGTCTGAACGAAGCATGAACGTGGCATTTGCATATCCATTCAACGTGACATTACTCTCGACTTTGATGAGCTTGTTCCGTGTCTAGTTTGCCAAGTTTTCGCTCGGGGAGCAACTTATCATCGTTCGGCGTTTGTTTATAGTTCTGAGCTTTCATACAATTTCAGATTCCTGCTTTGAGTTTTTATGCAGTTTATTTAAATTCGATTGGTGATTATCTCCGGTTTTTTATTATGCCAGGAAAAAATAATAATTCACAAAGTTGACTATGGAAATAAAAGACAAAATGACTTGTAAACGTCAAATTAGTTTATTGACAACTCAGGTACTTGAGTTACTTTAAGAAAAATGTTTAGTTTAATTGAAAAAGCTAAGGGTGTAATCTTTTTTGCTGAAACTGAATCTAACAAAACAACACTAAAAAGATTTAGAACCATGTTTAACAAAGAACCTCCAAGAAAAAATTCAGTTAGAAAGTGGTATAGAAACTTTTGGATTTTAGGTTGTATTGACCGTATAAAAAAGAACTCCAAATAATGACAACACGCTGAATAATGGAATTGAAATTTTGGAAATGACACATCATTTTATGTCATTTCCATAGTATTTCCATGCAATGGTGTATAATTCATAGTTTCTTTTGGGATTACACCACCTATATGGTGTATAAATAGAACTTAGATCATTTTTTTACTTTTTGAGATACTTATTTTGAAAAACCCGAACTTTCCATTTTACTTAAAAAAAAAGACGCTATTATCAGAGCCTGAATAAAAAGAAGAATACTCTTTCATAGGAACTTTTCATCTATCTATCTACTTACTCATGGAAGTGTCAGTTTTATTATCAATTTAACCTAATCAACCAAAAATCTTGATGATGCATGGCTGAAATGTACCCGAAACATAATGAAATCGTCAGTCACAAGCAATAGATTAAAGAATTCAACATCCGCAACAAGTAACTCAGGGAACGAGTAATTAAAAATATTTTAAAAATACGCATTTTAAAGAGTAGTGTCTTGTACAGCGTGTTTCAAATTGGATGCAATAACATTGATGTCTTAGAAACCGTTACAGATAGACACTAAGTTAAATTGGGGCAAAGTTGCGTAATTTTGTGACTAATAATATGCTCAAAAAAATCAAGGCTAACACGATTAGTTTTACAGATATTTGAAAAAAATCGAAATTTTGGAAATTCGTTTTTGTAAAAGTATTCACTTCTTATTTCACGTTTCTTTGTTTTAAGTGTATATTTTGAATTTTTATTATATAAATTGTTTTCTTTAAACATAATTCCAAATGTCTTTTGTAATATTGCAGAATTTTATATCAAACTAAAAAGCCACTGACGAAATTTAGTTAATTTATCATACATATATTTTCATTACATATTATACAGTGTTTTTTTGGGGAAACTTTAAAAGTTTGCCTTGATACACTTTCGAGATTTATTTTGAATACTTCTGGTGTTCTGTTCTTTTTTTATTATTTTACAGGCGGTGTAATCCCAAAAGAAAATAAAACGAATCGAGTAACACTAAAGTTTCCTTGTACTTAGTTTATGTTGTCCATTTAGAAATAACAAAGCTTACTTTTTGTATAAATTAATAATCTCATTATGCGGGTCCCAGTTCATGTCAAAACCCAAAATAGAGACCATCATACACTTACTCCACGTTGACCATATAATCATTAATCTTTTACATGGCATTCTTCATTAAGCGTATCTCTAACAATTAACAATTAAACAATCACATGCATGCAGTTGATATCGAGAGAAAAGCAGCTGCATGTATTTAAATAAATATAAGTTTAAACAACTCGTTACTATTCCAAGGCGTAAAAGGCCGGAGTCATTTTCGTAGCGTGTGATTACTTAGTTGAATGTTGATGAAAATTACATGTATATTAATGAACATATCTGTTGATAGATTAAGAATAACAGAATATGAAGCATAGGTACCTATATGTTAAGGTATTCAAATTAAATTATTCATTGGGGCAAACTTTAGAAGTTTACCTTGTTACTACACTTTGAATATTTAATTTGTATACTTCTGGTTTTCTGCTTTTTGTTATTTTACAGGTGGTGTAATCCCAAAAGAAACAAACTATGAATCGTTAAATTATTCATTTTATTATTATTATATCATTATTCAATACAATAAAGACAACGATCCACCTATTATGCCCAATCAAAGGTGGAAAAAACGCAATATTCTCAAAATAATCGGTTAATATAATAGAGTCATTCACTATAGAGTCAGAACTGCCACAGTGGCGTGTCAGGTATGTATAGTAGGTATACCGGATGGAAAGACAAGACGGTGTTTTCCTCATTTTCCTAAGATATGTTATTGGGAAATCAGATACTGCTTAACAGAATCACATTAAGAGATAAATAACCAGAAAAATATCTCCTAGGCGGCACTTTGATGTAGTTACCGATGGCTTTATGAACCCGATTCTAAAAGGGAGACGTGTTTCCGAGGATATTTGTTTTTCTATAGACGTACCTGATTAATTTATATTTTTTCGGTTTTGTTTTGAAAAAATATATTTATATTCGACTGTATCATAATACCTTTGTTTATGACACTGTTTATAGCGTCCATAAAGTAGTACTTATGCTACTAGTAGTTTTAAGAAGTTAAAATAGACTGCTGTGAATGTAACAAGAAATACATAATATATATAAAGGGTGACACATTAAGAATGGAAACACTTGCGTACAAAATTTGTTTATAGACCGATTTGAACCGGATTTTTTTAAAAGATAGATCTCCAAAAGCTGATCTATGCTGATGCAAAATTTGAAGACGAAATTTTGATTTTCAAAGCCTACTACGATTTTTTTTATGTGAAAAATAGGAACATTTTGTTGGCGATTTTTTTATAAAAAATCTGACTACACCACTGGATTTAAGAGCCACTCGAATGCATTTGTACCAATTTTTGCGACCAAATTGTTCTTTATATTAGAGTAATTGTTGGTTATTTTGTGTATACTGGTTTTCATGGTTCTTATTAATAATTGCACTAGTGTTTAAGTTATTTAATTTTGTTTCTCTTTCGGTTCTATTCGATTTTTATATAAGAATAGGTTCACCGACAAAGGCAAACACTGGTGATGCCGATATTGTCATAACTTTTTTAGGAACAAAATTTTTTCGCAAAAATTGGTACAAATGCATTCGAGGGGTTCCTAAATCCAGTGGTGTAGTCAGATTTTTTATAAAAAAAATCGCTAACAAAATGTTGCTATTTTTCACATAAAAAAAAATTCGTAGTAGGCCTTGAAAATCAAAATTTCATCTTAAAAGTTTGCATCAACATAGAGCTTTTGGAGATCTATCTTTTGAAAAAAATCCGTTTCAAATCGGTCCATAAACAAATTTTGTACGCGAGTGTTTCCATTCTTAATGGGTCACCCTGTATATACACCATTTTCTGTATAAATTATATTCATCTTCGCTTAGTTGCCTTGACTTCTTTGGCAATAGAAGTTCTCTTGCATTTGATGTAATTTCTTTAATATGATTTGGTTCCTCTTCCACGCTTTCATTAGTCATTTCGAATAAATTTGACAATTTAATAAATTTAAATGTCATTAGTCAAAGCATACTATAATATTTTTCAGGCATTTCCAATAGAGTAGTTTTATCAACACATTTTAAGAAGGAAATTCTCCTCAACCAATAAGGCAGTTGAACATAAAGCTTTGTATGTCCTACATAGGGCAGGACTTAATAAAGTCCTAGACTTGTTACATAAATTTGAGGATAATTTTTCCATGGGTGTACAAATTTAACACGTTTACAGATGTTTTCAAAACTTTTAATAAACCTGTTTTGTAAAACAGGGTTATTAGGGAGGTATATTCAGTGATTGTACCATACCGTATATTATTTTTATCAGTTTAATATATAGTACTGAATCGCATCAATTCTTATAAAATTCTCGAAATGCTCATGTCGGCGTTGTGTAACGTTACATTGCAGCAAATATAATCTGGCTTATAAGCTGTTTAGTCTACATTTGTAATGCTTCTGTAAATAAACAAAATTACGTGAAAGTTGAATAACCGAATAGGTACCCACAAACAGACTTTATTTAATTCTGATATGCTTAAGTTCTGTACATGTAGATGTACAATGTAGGTAGATGTTGTAAGGGAGAAGATGTATGTATAGCAGGGGAAGATAGGCCTAAGTTGTACCCATTTTTGTTTTTTTTTTAATTTTGAGGAATATTCTTAATAGAAGTTGATAAAAAAATACCTGAGATAGGTTGATATATTTAAAAGTTTAAACATTTTTTAGTTAATTTTTAAAAAACATTGCAAAAGAAATTAAAAATAAAAGTTTTACCAGTTGTTAGGCAACTGGTGTTTGCTAAAATTATACCACTTCGTACCCTATATTGTACAATACAATAACTCTGTCTAGAAGCCACGAAACATGTAGTATAAAATTGAATTAAAGTTACTTTGTCAAAACAAGTTAAAAAGAATGCACTTTATACAGATATATTTTATTACCAAAGCCGAAAGGAATAACTCTCAAAAAAAATCTCTATATACTTCCCCAAACACACACTTTGAACAAACTGCATAGCAACTTCTGGATTATAAAATAGCAGGATTAAGTATGGAATGCAATTGGCATTGGCAAAACACGTTCTTATTCCTCGGTTTATTTACCTACTCCTCGAACTAATACTTATATTAAAATTCTCGCCCATTTTCAACATGTATAATAATTATGACCCTTCAGTCGTCTCTTGATATTTTTAATTGTAATATTTGCAAAATTAAACGATGTATTTTAGATAAATGATTCTCTATTCTGCTTTACTATCAATGTTACATTTTAGTGTTTATTTTTGTAGAACAAATTGTTGTTATATTTATGTATGTCTTCGTTACAGTTTGTAATTTCCTGCCCTTTAATTGTAGGTTTCATCTGTCTGGGCAGTTGTATCTTTAACTGAATAAATAAATAAATACCGGTGCCATTTTCGCGGTAACTTTTAAAAACAAGCACTTTTAAAAGTACCAGGTCATGTTTGGTCATTTTAAGCATTAATTTTTATAAACAACGTCCAACGCTAGAAAGAACAGTTATGCCAAACCACAAGCGCTAATACGAAATTATTTATTAAGTTAGGTAAGTTATGAAATCTATCATTAACACAAACATAATACTCAATAATGACATCATGCTTTGCATCACACCTTTATTTCCATCCTTAGATTTTACTGTCAGAGCTACCTAGATTCAGATATATTTTTAGACACGCACATATGGTCGAAGGTAAACAATTACCTGTTTAGCATAGATTTCGTGATTTTTGTATAAATATCAGAACGCTAAACAGTCTCACCGATATAGAAAGAGTCATTCCAACGGGCAGAGCAAGTGGGCGTGTGCTTGAGCAGTTGACAATAAATTTATACCGTTGTACAATAGCAATCCTGAATCCTGAAGATATACGAGGATATTGCCCTGTGTAGTAGGGTGGTCTAACCCCACAACAAGTAGTAATATTGTTTATTAATGATACTCTCAAATTTATGAATTAACTTTTTTGTAAAGATATTGTATTTTCGTTGCTTTTATACATTGTGTGAAATGCGTTTTAAAGTATCCTTTATATAGGTCGGGAACGTAGTAGTATTGTATTCTGTTCAAAATTTACATTTTATAAGACGCGGCATAGCAAGCGACCAATTCGGCCTATACAGGGTATCATTTTCTGTTTTTTTAGTCTTTCGAGGCAAAACAGAATATCATATAGGAACTCTTTATGGCTCCTATATTAAAATCTATGCATCATTACGTTTTCTATCGTGGTCATAGATCTATTGGATATATTGGTTCATTAAGGATCTCCCAAGGTCAATTTTGGGACCTTTTATTTTTCAGTACTTCAGTAATATTTTCTTTACTCTTAGAAATAGATATATTAACCCCTATATATGCATACCAAATGAATAAATGATATGTATCAAATACTGGAAATTTTAAAAATGACAATGTATTTATCATACTTGGCCCTGTAAATAAAAGGACGCGTTTGCACTTCCTTGTCGATAAAACAGTCGAAAGATAAATTAAACGTAATCAGTGTCAACTTAGGCAACCGAAACATAAATATTGCACTGACAATATAATTTTCCAAACAAATTGTAACATTTTAATCAAAAACCGTACTGGTCGACTGCAATTTAAGGGTTTTTATGTTGTATTATTAAATGGGACCCCGTATATAGTTGGTGAGCCTACGGCTATGTTAATATCTTTTTACACCATTGAAATGCTTCTTTTTTTATCATCTTCAATAATAATTTTGGAAACCTTTTCTTCATTAGCATTTTATTTATTCATAAAGTTTTTTTTGTTGATAGCTTAAATTTTTTTGAGTATATGATAGTTGTGTAGCTAAGATAGAGAGGTATTCTAATTTAAATAAATACCAAATTCATATCTAGTTAATTACTGATGCATTCTCATCTAAATGCCCAACTAAACATTCATTAATTTTCAGATTGCGCAACCATTTCCATAAACAAAAGCTCGGGATACACAAAATGTAATTTATGCGACACTAATGCAAGATATATCTCCACGCTAACATAAACAATACCCAGCTATATATATCTACTCTCTGGTCTGGTAATATAATCGCCTCCATTTAATGCATAGATTATGTTCTTGAAGTTTTAATTTCTTCTAATGTAGATTAATGCATGAATTTGGTGGTAAATTAATACGATTGTTCAGATTTTGAATACCATCTGAATAATTTATAATCAAGTTTAAGAAAATTATATAGAATGTCTAAACAATATGCTAAGTACTCCAAACAAGAGACAGTGAACTCAATATACCTTTTGAAAAATCTTTTTAACATTTCTATGTAAGCATATAAGTTAATATTAAGGTAATATTATATAAAAGCATATACAGGGTGTTAGTTAAACATGCGGCAAAAATTCAAGAGGTTATTCTAATGGACTATTCTAAGGATATTTTATCCTTTGATGATTTTTGAAAAAGCGCATTGTTGCGAAGATATAGGGCGAAAAAAAATTTCAACAAATAACAATTTATTACTAAAAATTACATGTAATATTTCTGAACCTACAAGAATTGTTCAAAATGGCCACCTCCAGCTCGGATGCAACCATCCAATTTTCTCCTCATAGACTCCCGAACTCTTTCAAAAACACCAGGGTCGTTTCTTATTGAGTTACACCCAGCAATTATCCGATCTCTTAAATCGTCCACATCTTCCACTGGCCTAGTATAAACTAATGACTTTAGATGGCCCCATAGGAAATAATCCAGGGGGTTTAAGTCCGGGGATCGAGCAGGCCATACGTGGTCCACCTCGGCCAATCCAGAGATCTCCGTATGTTGCTGAAAATTCTCGAGCAACTACACTAAAGTGAGGTGGTGCACCATCATGCATAAACCACATTGCCTGTCTTATAGCCAATGGTACATCCTCCAAAAACTGAGGTAGCGTGTTCTTCACTTCAATGTTCCCGTTTCTCGAAGACGTTGATGAATACTTTGAAAGATTTTTCTATCGGGAGCAATGTGGTTAGGAAATCTTTCAATGTACAGTCGCCTAGCTTCTAATGCATTGCCATCAGCAAGTCCATAAATAAAATGCATGTCAGCCATCTCGGCATTCGTATAGCGAGCCATGATAGAGGACTTCACTAACAACCATTTACACGTCAACTAGCCAAACGTCAATCAATCTTAACAAATGCGACACATACAAACTACAAAAACACAACATACAAAAACATACAAAATAATCACTCCGAAGTATCACGGGATGTTGGTAAGAAAAAACAACTCCTTTTTCTTACATGTCTTTTACTTGATACGTCCAGTGTAGTAATACGCCATACTTTTATTTCACCTACATTAATATGTAATGTGAAAAATACCAAAATTGGATTTGTTGAAAATTTTTTTCGCCCTATATCTTCGCAACAAAGCGCTTTTTCAAAAATCATCAAAGGATAAAATATCTTAGAATAGTCCAAGGAATAACCTCTTGAATTTTTACCGCATGTTTAACTAACACCCTGTATATAAGCATTAGGTAAGTCATCGTTTACTCCTTTGAGAGACGGAGAATATCTATATATCTTACCCTCCTGTTTTCTGTTGGTTTGCTTATAGCTGAGGAAACCTTCCGAGATTTTCTAAGATTTCCTCTCAAACCTTTTCCCAGTTCTTTGATTTTGTATACTGTACGACGATATGGCAGATCTGTTCCTAGTTATCTATTGGTACTATATCTTATTTGAACTCATGTTTTATTTATTATTTTGCGCCTTTTTGTGTTGCTTTTATTTTCTTTAGTAATTCAATTTCTATACATTTTTGTGTAAGTGAAGTGAAATTCGTAATCTATACTATTATTTACAAATATCACAAATGCTGTAATATTGAAAGTTTTGTATTAACTTTGCTGAATGCTGTCCCAGTTGTTATATTTTGATTAGCAAATTTTAATGTAAAATAAATACGAATTCTGATATAAAAATTAATCAAATAGTCCAAAGGAAGGTTTTTAAGAAAATTATAGTATATTTACGAAATGATTTTAAATGTTTTCGTGGCAAACTAATTCCTCAAATTTACTAATAAATATATCTTCTAATACTACGACAAATTCCACGATATTTCTAGGATAAAACTAATGCCCCCCCATGTTGTGGTACTATAGGATTTAAGATCACAGTGCCTGGTTTGTCTATTTGCTAAAATTGCTACAAATTTCACAGGATTGTTATAAAAGATATTTTCTTAAAAAATATTCGATTAACTTACTGGATAACTTATATAATTCTGTAAACTTTGGTTCTGGTTACTTATATATTTTTCTACATTTGTGTTCCTGTCAACCTTTCGTCAACTCGTCAACGAATTTGTTCTTTCGTTATTTTCGAAATTTTTACGAAACTCACTTTTCCACTCTTTAAATTTATATATTATTTTTGCGATTTTTAGTAACTTCATAATCTAAAACCACATTGGCTCCCTCTTCAAAACAATAGAATATTTAAACCTTTCTTATATCTCATTCCTGGTTCTTGTGTAGGTTTACAGATACACTCAGTACATAGCCTTACTATTAAGATATAACTTAAGTGTTGATGTCTTAATTTAGTATCAGTAAAAGTTGTCTCATTCTGAGTGGGTTTTGTTGTACTTGAGCAAGAAATTCACACATTTGTACACTATTTACATACAAATTATGACAATAAATCTAATAATCCTCATTATTTGAAAGCAGCATTGTACAAACTCGAGGAAAGTCTCATAAAAATTGTTAAACGAAATTTAAATATTTACCTTTATGCTGTTATAGTGCATTTCTTGAAATTCTTAAAATTTGTGTAATGTAACTGAACTAGGTTCCACCTACAATGCCCTGTATAACATTGGAAATCTGGTATCGACTTCAAGTACACCAGGAAGTGACAGGAAGCCAAAAATGTTTTTAACTACCTCTACTGGTTATCCAGATACAAATCGATTCAGCTCGTCTGTATTAAACTTACCTGCATCTTCCACTGTAACCTAATTCAGTCAGAAGTACTTAGTGTCGAGAAAGAAAATCGTAAAATAAACAAAACAGAACGGAAATAATGCCTCCGACCCGGGAAAATGGGTCATGTTACAGTCAGCTAGTGTTCTCCATATCTCTGGACGCGGTCGTATCCGTCCAGTAGTCGTATCGAGGCGAACGACCGGGAAGAATTTCTAAGCTCTCGTGCCATTTTATGAAATATTACTGATCCTTTGCTCTACCGCATGCATTATGGTTCGGTGATGCAAGTTCTTGCACGATTAAAACCGCAAAGATCTTGCATTATGCTCGCCTAAAAGCGCATTGGCAACCTCTCGCAGTTCAACGAGTCACTCAAATACAGGATACAGGGTAGATAGAATTTCATTGATACTTTGCCATCCCCATCTGTTGAAATTATACAATTAAGTTACTTTTCCTGGTAAAAAATATCAAATCTTGTTTACAAATATTCAACATATGGGTTCATTCAACATCAGCCCATTTTCTGATACTCTGCAGGTTTGTATTAACACTATAAGGTATTATCTTGTTTTCGTTTTGGAAACAATTTATGGTATATAAGAATATAGTACCTACAATCAAGATTTTAAGTGAAGAATTGTCAGAGAAAAGTCCTTTGGGAAGTCTCCTAAACAGTAAAATATATCACATTGAAATTTTGACAGAAGGTGTTTCTTACTCTTCCATAAATGTTCCTGATATCACCACCCTTAAAAATGTTCCCTTTAAATTGAATGTTAAAGATTATTACGAAGATATGGTGTTTTAAAAATAGATGATAAAACACTAACTTTTCAACACCTCGTATAAAAGTGTGCCCTTGTCTGAAGTATTTGGATAATATATCATTATATCAATTGGTGTAAAAAAGACTGGAATCTGTTGGGTAATTTAGAATTACACGAGTTACTGGGTCCCCCAAGGGTCAATTTTAGGGCCCTTTGTTCTTCAATATTTTTGTCAACGATATAATCGATGAGTTGGATATAAATTGTTTGATGTACCCACATGATTTTAAGATGCGTTTAAGAATTTCAGAGCTATGTAATGATATTTAGTACCTAGATAATAGATATTCAGTATAATTACCATATTAACGGGCGATCTTAAATAAAATGGAATCATTTAAAGACCTTGGTGTGAGTTTCGAAAGAAATTTATCTTTCACCGATCATATACAAGCCACAGCCTCTGAAACATAGAAAATCTTGGGTTTTATAATACGTAACAACCAGGACTTTTCTGATAATATTGTGAAATTGTTATAGTTTGCCTGCTTTATCTGCAATCCAATATATAACATACTTGTGAGTAATACAGAATCAGTACAGATTCTTAAAATTCTTGGCCTTCAAACCCGACAATATCTAACCTCAGCAGAACCTCCTAAATAGGTTTTCACTACCTCGCTCGAAACAGAAAGGAATATTTCTCCATAAGCTTCCTTCACAAATTACGCCAAGGTAAAATTGATTAAACCTTGATTTTCATATTCCACGTAGGTATAATTTCTAGGCAAGAGCAGTTTTTCTTGGCTACACCTCAACATTGTCAAATATTCACCAATTTATAAAATGTGTAATTACTACAACTTGATCTTGTCATCAAGATCAGTTGTAGTGATCTTGTCATCAAGATATATTTAAATAGTAGATGCCTCCTGCAGGGTTATTACACTAATCTTTAAGACGTCTCAAGTATGGGCTTTTGGACATAACTATGTCTTATAGTTAACTTCACGCCGATTTTCTAGTCACATCCGATATTTTGGAATTATACTAATGACTTTGTCTACAAATTGGTCTAAAATGCGAGACATTTCTTTAGCTCCTACTTTAAGCCACCTCCGAAGGTGCCCTAAACCCTAAACTAGTTTAAGGCCATGCCGTACATTTGTCAGACATAATTGTTTTCTGTATTTTTGCATACTTAGAGATGACTTAGAGTAAAATATGGCTTTTGTGCCTCATTTACTATTTTTTGTTGAACACGAGAGGCGAAGATATGATATATGGGAATTAAACGTGTCAGGAGACATTTAAGAGACAACAATAATCCTTTTGTGAGGGCCAATCTATTTAATAAATAGATTGACCCCCGTTTCGGGTTTACAGATCTGATGGATTAGCTCCACAAGTAAAGGCGAGTAAAATAAATGAAGCTAAAATTTCTGAATGAGTAATATAATATGTAAAATATAGATTTTAGTAACCCTTCGATTTCTGTCTAATGGATGTTACCAAAGGGTTGTGGGGCAAGGATTTTGTAATTCCATTTCCAATTCAGTTCAAAAATATACACTCAAACACTGGTTTATAACTTGTTTTTCTTTTTGAATGCACAAATTTTAAGGTTAGATTCCTTTATTCCTTTTAAACTGTGGTTAGATTGTTTTCTTCCTCCTTTTCCAACTAAAAATATGAATGACTGCGACGTTGCCATATTGTGGGGGCTAAAACTTCTTTAAGTCCATGTTAATTATAGACGGTCTTAAAGGAATAATAGTGTAATACAAGGAGTCTATAATTTTGGTGGCTTAAAATGAATTAGCCTGTCTTTTGTCTTCAGTTTAAGACAGTTAGGATAATAACCCTGCAGAGCTCGAGCTGATATCTTTTGTTTCTAATTTTTATTTTCTCCTAGTACCAAATTATTTCAGTATTTCCTCCCCCTTCTGTAAATGGATTGTGTCTATTGGATGGTGTACAGTTAAAATAAGAGCATCATAAAATCAATAGATCTTATGTCAAATGATGGTAGTAATACTCCCAGTTAACATGTCATGAACTCCATCGTTACAATTTCATTTACTTACATACACTTCCTGGTACTTACAGTTGTATAATCAGCAAAATAGAGTTATTTGCGTCGATTCAAGGTCGGTCATATTAGCGAAAGTTTACATAATACTTGTTTATTTTTCCAGTTATTAAGTTTTATATTAATCGTCGATTTTCCGGATCGACATTTCATCGTATATTGAAGGCTTAACCGAGCTTTATAGACCGAAATAGGTCGCGGCCGTAACGATTTGTGATTATAAACAAGAAGAAATTATTCCGATAGTTTTTAAATATTTATACTGGCACTCCACCAACAAGCAACCGAACCAGAAGCTTGTAACACTGTTTTACAAATGCGAATTAGAAATAACATACAGATTATATCGACTAAACGCTAAACTTAAAAATTTTTTCAAAAATCGATTTCAGCAGATACGTGGAACTCAGTGGTGTATTTGAACGCATACAGGATGTTCAAAACAGCAGAACATACTAATATTAGTAAACAGTAATGGGGTAGTCTCCCAAAAAGAACCATAACAATTTGTGGTTTTCGTCAACTATATTTTACTATAGATTTAATAACTATAAAAACACTGTGTAACGTAACTGAGGAGCTGGAGGACGATCGACATGTATTAGTTCCTTTATATGACATACTAAAACCTTTTTTATTATGTTATTTATACTATTTAGCTGGAAAAATTAGTGGAACATCTTTTGTGGGGTTAAATATATTTTTTGTCGAATCTGATCTTTGTAATCGGTATCAAGGAGCTTATGTCAACGTATAAGAAACTATTCTGTTTTAATTACGGTTTACGACATCCCTCAAGGATCGGCCTTAGGGCTGTTCTTCTTTCTTATTTATATTAATGATCATTCTCAAATTTTATTGCCAATAAAATGTATCTTATTCGCTGACGATACTACATGGATATGCTCTTAAGTTTCGACTAAGTACTCATATATACATTTCTATAAACAAATAAGTATTTTCTTACATAAGACAATGACATAATCTAATCATATAAAAGGTAATTAAACGAATCATGTCACTTAATAGAGAAAAGAATCGGATCTGAAACAATTATATCCATTTTATCTGCTTGCGTTTAAAAAATATTTACCTAACTGCACTGTTTGCACTGCCTTATCGATAAAGGAGTCCATAGATAAATTAAACGTATTCAGTGTGAACTTGGGCAACCAAAATATAGATGTCGCACTGAAAATACAATCGGCCACACAAATTGTAACATTTTAATCAAAAACTGAACTGGCCGACTGCAATTTAGGGATTTTAGGGATTTAGGGATTAGATCCTCTTTGAATGTCCTCCCTAAAGTACTACAAGGACCCTACTTCTGGTCCTAAAGGGCCGGAAAGATCAGATCAGAAAGCACAACCACGTATTGAACCATTTTGCCTTTAGAGGGTCGATTTTTGTCCTTAGTTAACAAAAATATCTTGTAATACGCCAAAATATGTCAAATATTGTAGCGCCATCAATGAACTTTCTTTTTTTGCATATGTCAAACAAACTATCATATTACAGTACTAGCCAAGAAATCTGCTCCATGGATCTATATTATTTCCTTTCCAAGTAAAACCAAGTCATCTTTATTTATGAATAAATTAGATCATTTATTTAATTGGCATCTAGCCAATTAATTTTATAGTCATGCGTCACTTCCCTGCATCTTTGGAGGTTATTGTAACCGGAAGTTTTATCTCTGCAGTTTTGTTTCCAGAGGCAGATTGCGTTCGAACACACGCGCACTAGATAAGAGACCATTCAAACTGCAATTCAGTTCTCGGGATGTAATTACATTGTCGTGCACTTTGTCATTATTAATGTTGATAGCATATTGGGCTCCAGTTATTGTACCTAATCGATAACGTCTCATTTTTTGACGCAAATATGTTGGGTCCTATGCAACATTTATTTATGAAAATCACTTTAGTAACACAGGTTGTTGTTTTGTGTATGGGATGTAAAAACTGGCTTCGATCATTCAGTAAGCAACATCTGGAAATGATTAAAACTGAATCAATATCTTCAGTCTTAAGCCATGTCAGAAATATCCTATATCTATCCTACTTAATTAATCTCAGACTTAGTCATATCAAAATTATGTTAACTTGATTGTAGAAACGCTAGTCGAAAGTACTTTTACATTAGTTTTTTCTTTTTAGTTAAAAATTCTGTAGGTTCTTTCAAGGACCAACCAACGGGTTTTATTTTAAGAATCTGTTTAATATTTAATTGTTTATATTGCAATTTTTTTTTTACTTTTAAGTAAATATGGTTTGTTTATATAAATATTTACTTCTTCCTGTTTCCTGGCATCGCGTCAGTTTACTGAAGGTGAAAATATTTCTTGTTAAAATTTGATGAAAACTCGTAGGCAGATCGCCTAAATTTAAGATGTTTCTGATATACGATTCATTTATTTAAAAACCCAGTTGCTTGTTATTATTCACTTTTCAAGTCTATCACTCAAAATATACACATAGACACTACGTTATTGAAATAATCCAAGCCTGTTTTCTTTATTTGCAAACATTTACTAAATATAAATGTTGTTGGTTCTACTAAAATTACCATTACATATATTTATATTCCCTACTGAACGTGTTGAGAAAATTTTTAAAAATATTCCAATTTCATTACACTATAGGTAATTAGTTCAAGATTACGAGTTTATATAAGTACGTAAGTAAGTAAGTATAAGTATGCTGGGGGATAATATCGATACCATTATACCATTAGAATTAGACATTCCAGAACACGTGACAGAAAAGGGCTTTCGTGGATCAAACAAAGTAATTTTTTTTGGTTTTTACTACGAATACCTCTTATTCAGAAACTCTAAAACCACTTTTTATCTTCAAATAACATTAAGAAAATTGAATCTCTTACTAGAATTGGGAAATATTCATGGGAGGGAATGAGTTATATGGTAAATTTTCGTATGTCATAATAAAAAAAAAGAAAAATCTATCAAAATATATAGGAAAAAAACACTTTCATGTATTTATAAGATGTATCTTACCTTTAACAATTAAAATAAGGTTGTAAATAAACTTGGAGGCATTACTATTCTTCCTCTCATACATTTCTCAGCGTTCTTTTTGACTCATGACAGCCATTTGATTTAACAAATAGGTATCAGTTATTTCATGGGTTAGTCACGACTGGTGGTTATTTCACTACATTTATTTAGTTTTCGAAGTGGATGTGAACAGTTTACAATATTGTAATATTTATTTTTTAAATAATTCTGGTATTGGTAATTTGAATATTGAACCGTAGTTATTGAGATAGCCAAGATCGTATCTAAATAGCCTGAAAATTCTTGTAGTCAGGATGTTTGTCTGTCCTTGTGTCTGGTTATGAGTCCCTTAAGATGTGTGTCCCGCAAACAATAAAACGAGAAAAATTCAGACCATATTAATCACTGATCTGTTAAGAATTGCGTTCACTTTATCGTTGCAATTTTGAATAATGACTTCCAAGTGTTTCATCGCATTTATTTTTAAAGTTTTAACTTACAATTTCAAAAGAGCATCAGTATTGTTTATACTATAGCAACAGTTACATGCTATAATAACAATTTTTGAACATTTTATTGCATATTTTTTATTAGAGCTAAAAAGATCAGTATGGATAATAAAAATTTTTGATATTTTTATAATAAGTGTTTAATATGATGTTCATTGTTTTTCAAACAGGTATTAATAATTATTCTTTTGAAATTATTAAATATTCTGTACGTTTCCAGAAGAAACTTATCATGTTCTAATGAAAATCCCATGTTATTAACTTAAAATAAAAAAAAACAAACAAATTACATAAAAATAACATATAAAGTAAATTAATCACATAGGTACGTATATAGTTTTCACCTTCTCCAAGTGTAGCTATGAAAATAGTTTTTTGTTTTATAAAGATACAAAATATATCACCTCACAGCAAAATCCTCAAAATAGCAAGCCAATGAATTGAACACAACGTCAAAATACTGTCAAATTTCTAAATCGAACCATTGGCAATAGGAAAGAAAGTAATTTTACCAAACGGAAACCAGTTTTGATAGGGACATGGTGCGTTCACAATCCAATCCATCATTCTGGATCACACTGTATTGTATTACGTTCTGCCGCCAAGAATCAGTCGGTAAATCATCTTTGAGATTTACACTCACTAGAAAGTTATGTTTACCGAACTGGTTCTTTGCACTTGAAGATGACGAAAGGTACATAATGTGGTGTCAATTTTTACTATTTAGACAACTCAGTCAAGTAACCGCACTCAGGTGTATCTGTATATTATATTATTATATTACATACTCGAGCGACATGTAAATTTACTGTTTCTGAAGTGACAATGCTGTATGATGGTATGTATCTAATTCCTATAGTATCTAATGGTATCTAATTCTATATAAATATATGTATTTGATTTTCAATTTTTGTGTAACATTACAAAATTACTCATTAATAGAGTAGCAAATGATTAAATCAAAATGGTTTTGTCCAATCATTAATCATTCGTCGTTATCAATTCTTCAGCTTTATTAACGGTTGTCTGGATTCATTACGTATAAAACAAAAGCCTGTTGTCATATGCTCCTCCCAAGTTAATAATGGGGTCAAATATCCTCCATCATTTCTTGTTTAAGTTTAAATTAACGACTCTTATCAGCACTCCTTCCAGTCGCAGACTATTTAAATACAATATGTGTGGAAACCTTTTTAGCAATCTGCTAATTTCTATGCGTATGTCTGTCGTTACTATCAGTTGACATACTGTATATCAAATTTCAATGAGAACATTATCAATTCCATCTAAAAGTCCCAATCTTCTCTTTTATGAGGGGCATCCTCAGAATACTACAAGAAAAATTACGTCTTCATTTAACACTGACGTACTTTTTCACATAAAACCAAAACACTATACTGTACTCGACGCGCGTTTCGCCAACCAAGTGGGCATCATCTGGAGATGATTAAAACTAAACTTATGCCAACACTGTGTCCTATTGATACCCAAACTATTGACATCCAACTGTCTAGAATTTGTTACATTCCTAATTAGGTTTAAATTGCTACTATCTATTTTGTCGTTGTTCTCAAACCCATGCTGGGCGACACTAGACTTATCTGTTCTGCCATATTTCAAATGAGCCATATGTTTCTTGAATCTTGTTTGAATTGACCTTCTAGTTTGTCCAACATACTTGATTGCAGTCGTTACAGCTAATTTCGTAAATCGCCGACTTTTTCTTAGTTTCTATTTTGTCTTTTGGATTGCCTAAAAGTTGTAGTTTATTTCCCGATGAATAAAGCACTGATATACTTATATCTTCAAAAATCTTACCAAAATTACGGGTGAAACGATGATCGTAATGATCATATTTTCCTTTTCATTTTGAAAAGTAGAGGAATTTCAAAGTGTCTTTAAATTTACTTTTCCTATTAATTTTATCAATTAAAGTTACAGAATATCCATTACTCGCAGCTATATCCCTAATCAATGCCTTTTCTTTTCCAAATCTCTCCTTATTTAGGGGGAAGCTTAATTGGCGGTGAATTATTTGAAGAAAAGCTGACTTTTCTGGACATACAATTTTCATTGATTCTTCTATAAATAACTACGTAAACTCAAATAATTTATCACATGGTACACCAATCCACTGTCGAACTGTCTGTCGCCTTGTGTGTTCTTCATATGCATCTGAAAATGATTTCTCCAACCATTATTTTCAACTTGCCCGACCGCAAATTGCAAATCCTCTTAAACGTCTGTCGAAGGCGACATTTACGTATAGATGAGTTATCGCTGAAGTAATTTATTGGGGCCAATGAGATTAAAGTCATGGACGTATACGGTCTGAGCGGTATTTACATTAGTTTGACATAAATCTCGAAAGACTACAGGGTGGTCTTAAAGGTGGGACATACCATACATCCAGTGACTCTAGAGTGAGAGGGTTTGTTGAAACCACTGATTACCATATTATAGATATAATTTTTTGGTTCTGGTTGGTTAGAGACATAGATTCTCGGTACAGGAAGAACTAGCAACGAAATCGTCCTGTATTACAAAATAGAATGTTGTAAAATTACGGTTTTTTAACAAAAATACCTATTCGTTGCCAGTACCGTTCGTTGTTAAATTACAAATTAAATGTGAATTCACAAATAAATTTTAGCAAGTATCTGTATGGAAAGTACTGTCAAATTACATTAAAGTTTACTCTATGTCAACATAGTTGAAAGAAAGCATGATGATGAAAGCATAAAGTAAATGAAAGAAATAATTATAGAACAGTATGTAATTTTAATGTAAAATTACACTACAGAGGTCACTGGGAAAGTAAAATATTTACATGAATTCAACAATTGAATATACAGGGTGTCCACCTAGTGCGCGTAAGTCCAATATCTGGGTTAATAAAAGAGATAACTTAATTTTTTTTTCTACAGGGTTGTCTAATATCCCGAGCTGCACAAAATGAAAATATATTTACATATTCAGGGTGTTCAGTTTTTCCTGGACAGGTACCAACTTCGTTTTTCTAAATGGAAATATATATTTTTTATTGCTTTTTCGAACTAAACCCTTGATTTTAGTAGGACTTTCATCAGCCTTCCCTATACCTAACTTAAACTGTTTTTGAAATATTGACTGGTGAATATTGACATTTTTGCAACTTTGACACCCTGTAAAATCTAAACGGTTTGAGATCAAGCAAAACGGTTTGCACATTCCTATCTTAACTTTTTATAAGCTATCGTTTGATACTAATTTCAAATTTATCCAAGAATTAAAAATGTTCAAAATTTTCGGAAAATTTTTAATTCCTGGATACATTTGAAATTAGTATCAAACGATAGCTTATAAAAAGTTAAGATAGGAATGTGCAAACCGTTTTGCTTGATCTCAAACCGTTTAGATTTTATAGGGTGTCAAAGTTGCAAAAATGTCAATATTCACCCGTCAATATTTCAAAAACAGTTTAAGTTAGGTATAGGGAAGGCTGATGAAAGTCCTACTAAAATCAAGGGTTTAGTTCGAAAAAGCAATATAAAATATATATTTCCATTTAGAAAAACGAAGTTGGTACCTGTCCAGGAAAAACTGAACACCCTGAATATGTAAATATATTTTCATTTTGTGCAGCTCGGGATATTAGACAACCCTGTGAAAAAAAAATTAAGTTATCTCTTTTATTAACCCAGATATTGGACTAGGTGGACACCTTGTATAGTGGTCAGTATTAAATGCTGCTGTAAAATTACAGTTTCTAAAAGGATATTGCCAGCCACGCATGTTGTAAAATTACACTAACAGTGCTGCAGAGGCAAAATTAAAATAATTTTCAATGAACTAAATTGAATATATGGTGGTTACTAACTATGCTGTAAAATTATGGTTTTTAAAAGGGGTATTAGTTGCCGGCAATATATATTGTGAAATTAACAGGTCAAATGTGTATTCGCGATTACATTGTAATGAGTATTTGTATAAATAGAACTGTCAAATTACATCACGGTTTAATGTAAATGTACATAAAAGTTAGATTAAAACATGCAGTAAGTTAACCAAAAAACTGTACAGCTGTATTCGGCTGGAACAGCTGAACAGGAACAGGAATCGTACACCAATCATATATTTTATAATTAATAGTTCAGTGAAATGACTCTATATCTCTAATATATATTTTTTATCTAGATTTAAAATTGGAAAACGTAGGTACAGTTTTAAGATCAGATCAATCCAGCAACATGGATGAGTTTGTTATCCATTCCATTATCTTTATACAAAACAATTTCATCACATCACACTGTTTTGCTTGTGTGTCTAAAGTATCACTTGAAAGAGTATACTGTTTTCTAAAATCCATGTCTGCACTCGAAGCAGACAATTTAAGTGATTATCACTGACTCCACCCCAACTCATAATCCCGTATGACAATTTAAACTGCTCTAAAGCTTGAGAGATAAATTTTATAATCATATATTTCCTCTATAAAACACCTTGGAATAAATGAATCTCTTCAAAATGTCCGAAAGTACGCCACTGGTAGGAAGTGTATCATGTCACGTGCCCTGCACTTTATTAGATCCAGATAGCGTGGGAGGGCTGTAGGAAGTACGCTGGTGATATATCCACCCACTGTATGGCTCTCGCTCCTCTGGGTACGCGCTCTACACAATGGTACCCAATCGATATTCTTTTGTTTTTGAAGGATGCCGAGATCGGAGCGTTAGATGAAACGGAAACCTTACGGTTTTTGGTAAGCGTTATTGTAACATACATGTGATTTTTCTAACATGTAGAATTGAGAGAAATTTTTATTATTTATTGGTTTAGGAATGTTTCTGACAGATATTGTGAAAGTACGATAAATGCATATTACAGAACGAAACTTTTATAGAGATGACAAGATTAAAAACCTTTGGAACGATTACTTTTTGTTGATTTCGTATTGCTTCAAAACCATGAAAACCGAAATTTGTAAACCATTTTCTTATCGTTTTGAACTCCGTACATATTTAATATAGACCAGGCAAATCTTATTTTTTCAATGAAGTTTAAGGGGACATTTATTTTCCAATGGGAATCGATAGGTTTTATGTTCAGGAACAAATATATAAAAATCCCAAAAAATCCGTTGTGAGCTAAAAACGCCATCTTGAAAAAACATGGCCGTCCCTTAAAATTTAAAAAAATTAAATATCTTCTTATCCATTGGAGCAATTTTAACATTTTTTTTTATTTTTACAGGATTTTAAACTTAAAAATTAGAAAAAAATTATATTTTAATTTATTAAATTTTTTTGACTTCCTACATTTAACTTTTTAATATCACTAACTAACTTTACAATCTAGTTAACTAAAAAAACTCAGTCATTTAAAAGATCCTCGTACATATATATTTTTTTTGGCAGCCATTTCTACATTTACAGTCACGATATACACACAGAAGATAGGATGTTGTGCGAAGTGGGCGATCCTTAACATGACGCGTTACGTCACTCAGACAGTGCTTTTCGTTACGGCGATGTGCGTTTTTCGCAAAAGATGTTTGTTATGGTTCGTTTTATAACTTAAAAATATAAAATGTCTCAATTTCGCGAAGCTGAGCTGTTAAACACATTCTTACTGCAAAATTTGTTCCTCTAAGGCATCGTTTCTCAACCTTTTTAGAATTGCGACCCCCTAAAAAGCCAAAAAAACAAAGTAAAAAGTCTTACGACCCCGTCACTACATATTTAATGGAGAACTGTACAATATAGAGTAAAATTGTACATACACTATTTTGTAGGACACAAAATATAGGTACTACAAGAAAGACTATGGGAGGGTATTATATGCACGAATATAAACACAACACAAGTTTTAAAAATGTGGGGTTTTATTAATACAGTCAAAATTTTATTCTTTCTTTTTTCTTAACCATTTTAATTTATTTACTTTTTATATTTTTACTCAATATCTAATGCTTACATAAAATCAAACAATCTCCAAGTGAAAAGTATCCTTATCTAACCAAAACCGTACATTTAAATGATTGGAAATTAAAGACCATATATATCAAATATGTCAAAATGATGGCATACCCAAATTTTAAAAAATATTTACATATGCTATGTTATTATTGTCCATAGCATTCGGACTTTTATATTTAAATTACCTCATAATCTTAAGTTTACCAATATTTAATTTTAAATAATTTAAATTAGACAAGTTCACCAATTTATTTATTTATTGATATTTTCTTGGATTGTTCCACCGTTCTTGACGGTATTTACAAAACATGCAATTTAAAGTATATACTATACATAAAAATACAACACATAATTCGATGATCGAAAGTATGATGATCCAATTCCAATCCTTTAAACTTAAGGTTTTGGTTAGATAAGGATACTTTTTACTTAGAGATTGTTTGATTTTATGCAAGCATTAGTTATTGATATATAAAAAGTAAATAAATTAAACTGGTTAAGAAAAAAAAAAGAATAAAATTTTAACTGCATTAATAAAACCCTACATTTTTAAACCTTGTGTTGTATTTATTTTTGTGCCCATAATACCTTTATCCGGGGCTAGGAAATTTTCTATCCATTGCTGTATTTGAAGATAGGTCCTGAAAATATAAAAAAAAATTATTTGCTATTAATGTAATCACCATTTGAAACTACCTTAAAATATGTTGCTTCAGTGCCCCTTTCGATGGGGAACAACGTTCAAATCAAAAGATTTTTCGAGCGTCCACTTAGCTATACCAATGTTGTAAAGCCTATACCTATCGTTCTTCTATAATGTCTCGGAATCCGTCTAATCCGTACATAAAGGAGACAAATTTATAACCAACGTTTAGTAGTTCATATAGATCCGCATTCTTATCACTGAAGACTAACAATTTGTCATACATGAATGTATGCTTCTTTAACACCTTAAAAATAACGCGAGCGGCCATGTTTTTTTAAATGCTGACTTTAGCTCACTTCCGATTTTTTGGGATTTTTAGATTTGCATTCTATGATAAGAGAGCTATCGTTTTCAACAAAAAAAATAATGTCCGCAAAAACTTCATACTTAACGTATATTTCTTTAAAATTTGCCTGGTGTAATAGCGATGAGACTAACTTTTCATGTGATGCCAAAATCATAAAGATCGAATTGCCATTTCGCGAGCCAAACATTACATGAAAAGTGAAACAATACTTCCTGAAGCAATTGCTATTTATAAATACTCGTCCCATCTGATCACTTTTCCGCAGTATGCAACAAAGTCACTCATGAATAAACAATGTCCAAGGTCGCAGAACACAAAACTGGGTCGAAATTATTCGTCTATCTCCCGTTCACACCTACACTCATGATTCTCGGGGCAGACAGCATGACGTGGCGAAGAGCTCTCCCAATTATGCCATCTCCTCTTGTTATCATTTGGTACGGAAACCGATGCTGCGAAATTTATCAACATGGCGATTGACGGTATGTCGAGGCCAAGCCATTACAGATATTTTTGGCGCATGTTTATTTTTTTGGCCACCGACTGATAGACATTTGTTTGTATTTTGTCGATGTGGGTCCTGTCGATTGATTACGCAAGGAAAGGGCAGGGTGCCCTGCAGGCGATGGGTGGCGTACCGACGTTGCTGCGACAGCGTTTTGGATTATTGGTTATTGAAGCAGATTGGTCGGTGTGCATTTTAGAGTCAGTAAACACAGACACCCAATCAACAAAAATATACTTAGGTATCCTAAGTGGTGTCTTATTTATATATTTAAATAATTTACCCAAAGTGCGTAGGCCCAATTACATGATTACAGAGAAAAGTTTAAATATAAACAAAATATGTTTAAGACAAACAAAACAAAAAAAAACATATATGTATGTACATACAAAAAATAAGCATGATGAATAACCATTATAAAACTAAATATAAGTTATTATTAAGTTTGCATGCTTTATAACAGCAATCTTGTAATGGAATATATCCAGTCCTTGTTGAATATCTATATAATTCAGACACATTAATTTGGTATATTGGGGATGACTGTATGAGATATGTAGGAGAGGTGGGTTATTCGTTCTTGCATTTACCTGGGCAAATGGTAATTGATAAGCGATGTAAATGACGTACAATTAACTATGTTATTAATAATTTTATATAAAAAAATAATAGGTACTCATTTCAAATTTATTTTAAAAAAATTCCTAAAACATACGTCTTATTGGATAGCTACTACCATCCAAGATAAAACTTGCAGATATAAAAAATCGCCATTGATCTTTTTATAATAAAGTAATATAACAGTTGTAATTTGGTGTCCAGACAACAGAGGCATACTCTAGCTTGGATCTAACGAAACAGGTAAATAAGGTATCTACGTAATGTAAACATATTTTTAAACTCTGCTTTTACGGAACACAAAACCTAAATTTTTGTAAGAGCCAGTAACGCATTCCTCAGTAGGTATGTTTGGAAAAGTTAATTTTGAATAAAAAATAACCCCAAGGTCCTTGATGAAGTCGGGTCCACTCAGGACATGATTATTTAAGCTATAGTCAAATGCCATTGGCTTTACGTAAGAATTACATGGCATTTCAGTTTTCTACATTTAAAGGTAAACAATTATCGGTACACCAAATATTAAGTAGATCCAAATTATGCTGGAGATTTAAACACACAATCACGTTCGCGGTTTAAGTAAGAATACAACTTTAACTCATCGCCGTAAAGTAAGACGTTAACATCTAGTTCATCTGCGATATCATTTTCAAGTAAAACGAATAATAAAGGCCCAAGAACAGAGTCTTGAGGTACACCAGGCGTCTGTCTAAAGTGCTCAGATTTGTACCCACGATTCTCTACAAACTGCGTACGATAGAAGAAATATGATTTAACGCACAATTCTAATAGGTCCTCACTTAACCCTAGATATTCCAATTTACTCAAAATTAGGCTGTGATTCAGTTTGTCAAACGTTTTAGAGAACGCCAGTGTCTGCTTCAGCAATAAATTTAGTGCTACTCACTAGGTTAGTAACAGTGGATCTTCCTTGGACAAAACCAGCTGTCAGGTATTATCAAATTTTTTGCTTAAAAGGACATTTAGTTAGATATTAGAATATCAAATAATTTAGAAAAGTTACATACAAGAGCAATGGGAAGGTAATTCTCAATGTCATTCTTATCATCCTTTTTAAACACCGGGCAGATTCTGGATTGTTTCCAGGTATCAGAGAAAGTTTTGGTTGGCAATATTAGATTAAAAATAATATAAGGAGCTTTACAAAAAAACAAAAAACTACAGCGCTGGTCTCAGGACCAGTTTTCAGATATATGCTTTAATTTTCTTTATTGAAACCATAACGTCATTTTCATTTTCACCATAAGTGGGCTGGAAACGTATTCCGAGGAGTTAAGAAAAGTGCTAGAAAATAAACATGCAAACCCATACACAATACTTTGTGGATTGTCTAGGTTAGAATTGTGAAAAACCATGGTAGAAGGAATTCTAGTTGAATTGTGTTTCGGATTGATATATCTAGTCCCAAAATTTGTTTGGATTAATCGTGACTGAACACTCTGACTCCTCTATATATCTAAGATAAGCAGCCTTGACAATAGATTTTAGGGATGTAGGCATATCTCTGAAAATAACCTATTCATCAGCCTGCTGCTTGCCGTTCCTATAACATATCTTCACGTCGTTGCATAAATAGGTATTTGAGGAATTTGGGGTGTAAGAAAGTACGTTGTACTCGACTTACCTACTTGTAGGTGGATATTTAAAATTAGATATTATTGAACCGCTATGATCGCCACAGAATAAAACGGTTCGAAATTTATTTGTAATCAATTGTAGTATGGTACAGGTGTGAAAGAAGACTAACAACGTTCTTTAAAGTCAGTGCGGTCGATTCTATAGTCTTCAAAAGCAGACAGTTCATCATCTATGACTTTGCTTCAGCTATAGGTACATCTAGAACTAGAGGCAAGTTCTGTAGGCTTCAATTTTACTACCAGAATTGAAGCCTGTTATAAATGTTTTCTTTCCTCCATCATAATGGCCAGTTCCACCACTGACTACAAAAAAGTGAAAGTGTAACTATAAAACAGATTAAAAGATAGTCGTGTAGCCATGATTTCTCAGAACTGGCAGTTTGAAAATAAACGTCACTTCAGATCGCTTTTTATACAAGGGTAAGGGTCTGAAGAAATACCGTTTTAATTTTGACGCTTGAAGAAAAAATAGTATGTCACTCGGAGTATAAAGCTCTTTATGTGTTTCGCCCAGTTTACACAGCCTTGGCTGACGCCTCGGCTGTGTAAGATTCTGGGCTCAACAAATAATAATGTTCGTCTTTTACTCTTAGTAACATAATATGCTATTTTCTGTTTTGGCTTAGAGTGTCAAGTAACGAATATAGCTAATACCTAGTTTTGTTAACGGTTCGTTTTCTACTCACCTAGAATAAACTTTTGTACTTTTCAATACATACTACGACATATTTTAAATCGTTTATAACCAGGTTAGATATTTTTTCATATATAACATTTTTTTATGCACAAAGTGGGTGACTGTATGAGATTGTATAGCAGGAAACAGGAAACACAAACACAAATCATCAGCACTGTATATTAAACATTTATTATTTATTATATCTGTATTTAAGATATATCGCGCAAGAATGAGGTCACAATTAAACAAAACTGCGACACATTAATCGAAGTAACATAAAACTGATAATCGTAAAGCATCTAGTACTTAGAAAAACATCTTTAATAAATTCAAACAGTAAGATCTATAAATAACGAGAGTCATAAGCTATTAGAATAGAATACAATCCTCATAAACAATATTAATGTTACATGCAGAATTTGATACAACCATAATTTTTAACAGTCGTTTTATTGATAAATCAATTGGTTAGAAATGCGGCAAGTCCTTGGGTTTGAATTCAACTACTTTGTAACCACATATTTATTTCAGGCTGAAATAATTAAACTGCATCCCAAATTTAAATATTTCCAATTGTGCTGCCGGGGCCATAATTTAAACAAATGACGGTTTTATCGCTTCTTGGAAATGATATGTATTCGCAGAACAAACGAATTATTGCACTTGTACAAAGTATGCAGAGATTACTGACCTCTACACCCTCATTGGGAAATACCAATCATATAAATTTCTGTTTATATTCACAATCATTAAAGGGTAGAAATTCTCGTTATAACCAAACATATATTCTAATTTATAAAGTTATCTATAATATTAACTCAAAAAATACTTACTCATGAACCTCTTTTCAAGGCGTGAGCGGTGAGATCGATTTACCTATCTGCTTAGTTTATGTTTAGGGCGCTACTGGTTCGATTTTATTAATGCACACACAAACCAGACAAAGTTATAATCTGTACTTTAAATACTTTACATTTATTATAAGATAAATCCAATGCCACAGAAATCTTATCAGATAGGAATAACATCAGTTATAAACCAAGAACATCTTACCATATATAATATTTTTTAACTTAAACAACAATATACAAAATAGGCATACATCTAACCTCGACAAAGCTCTAGTATAATCAATGTTTTATTTAAACATTCCATACATCTTCTTCTTTCTTAACATTTACTTTAACATTTTTCCCCTTTTTAACTTGGTGCACTTCACTTATCTTTACCTTATCTCGCCATATTTGTTCTCTGTTCCTCCTTTTTATTATTTTTCGCGCGCATCTTTGCGCGCGAAGGGCGCAAATTTATTCTTTTCTATTGTTTACCCATAGAATCACAATTCATTAAAGGCAACCAGAATTATTGATAGCATGTATAAACTAATAATAATAATAATTAATACAATATACAGGGTGTTAGTTAAACATGCGGCAAAAATTCAAGAGGTTGTTCCTTGGACTATTCTAAGGATATTGTATCCTTTGATGATTTTTTAAAAAGCGTTTTGTTGCGAAGATATAAGGGAAAAAAATTTTCAACAAATCCAATTTGGGTATTTTTCACATTATTAATGTAGGTGAAATAAAAGTATGGCGTACTACACTGGACGTATCAAGTAATAGACATGTAAGAAAAAGGAGTTGTTTTTCTTACCAACATCCCGTGATACTTCGGAGTGATTATTTTGTATGTTTTTGTATGTTGTGTTTTTGTAGTTTGTATGTGTCGCAATTGGTAAGATTGATTGACGTTTGGCTAGTTGACATGTAAACGGTTGTTAGTGAAGTCCTCTATCATGGCTCGCTATACGAATGCCGAGATGGCTGACATGCATTTTATTTATGGACTTGCTGATAGCAATGCATTAGAAGCTAGGCGACTTGTACATTGAACGATTTCCTAACCACATTGCTCCCGATAGAAAAATCTTTCAAAGTATTCATCAACGTCTTCGAGAAACGGGAACATTGATGCGAAGTAGAGGACCAGGAAGGCCAAGGACTGTAAGAACGGTAGACGTAGAAGAGAATGTGCTGGACATGATAGAAGAAGATCCAGGTACTTCTACGCCAAGAATTGCAAATACAGCGAGTTCAGCAAGAGTTTTTAATAGCAACATACAGAGATCGCTGGATTGGCCGAGGTGGACCTCACGTAAGGCCTGCTCGATCCCCGGACTTAAACCCCCTGGATTATTTCCTATGGGGCCATCTAAAGTCATTAGTTTATACTAGGCCAGTGGAAGATGTGGACGATTTAAGAGATCGGATAATTGCTGGGTGTAACTCAATAAGAAACGACCCTGGTGTTTTTGAAAGAGTTCGGGAGTCTATGAGGAGAAGATTGGATGGTTGCATCCGAGCTGGAGGTAGCTATTTTGAACAATTCTTGTAGGTTCAGAAATGTTACATGTAATTTTTAGTAATAAATTGTTATTTGTTGAAAATTTTTTTCGCCCTATATCTTCGCAACAAAGCGCTTTTTCAAAAATCATCAAATAAAATTAAAATGATACTGTCATTGATGACAGTATCATTTTTATAAAATATCCTTAGAATAGTCCAAGGAATAACCTCTTGAATTCCCTAATTTGACACTGACACTCCGTAATTTTTTGAGAGGGGGGAACAGGAATGTATATTATTGAAGAGTGAGAAAAACCTTTTATTGAAAATCCACTTTGATATCTCTTCTTATCTTTGAGATGTTTCATTAAAAGCTATCTTTTTATCCTAATTTAACTGTCGACGAAGAAGTGTTTTGGGAACAAAAATCTACCTACTTGATTATAAATGTAGATTTATCTTTCATTCATTTTATCATGCCATAGCACTATCTTGTATTCCATTAATGTATTTATAGCAAAAAAAAAAAGAAAACACGTTTTATAACAAGCTCTTATCAGTATTGGCCAATAACGATAACAATTGCGGGGTAATTATAGTATGAATAGAACTAGACATTAAGAAACAGGCAGTTAAATCGCTGTTAAATTTTATAATCCTGACCAAATTGCGTTAGCTGGTGTTCTATTTCCAATTCTATACAGAAATAGTTTACAATATGTTCGATAGTAAACTTACGGTGTTTATCTTGAGAATAATTTGGTGTTCTGCCTCAATTATGAGTTATATAACCAATTTAAACTTGATCTTTTGTGATGAACAAAGAGGTAGCCTCCAGTTTTCTGAGATAAAATCCAATCATCATCGAAATCTTGTAGAGTTCTCCAGAAAAGTTCAAACAAAGCATTAAAGAATTTAGAATATTCTTAAAACTTCTCCAGCAATAAAATCTTTGCCTACTTTCTGCTACCATCCATAAACATGGAGTGTAGGATTAATACAATCAAAATACAAATTAATTAATACAGAAGGACCACAGTGACACATATGTGAAACCGTGGGACTAAGTCAAGCCAGCAGACTAACCTAAACACTAAATAAATAATAAATATTTGCGTAAATGAAACCACACTTGAAGACCTACGCCATACGTCTATTTGGGAACCACATTTGCATTTTATATATCATAGTGGGCTGCTATTTCGAACCAAAATAAAACAGACGTACCAAAAAGCTGTCACCGCAAATACTATTAGTTAATTGAATGTGCAATATGTGCATTGCACATTAAAGATACAGGGTGTCCCGAAATTAGTGTGCAACATTTTATCAATGTGTTCTGTGGTTAAAAAGGGGACTTTTTCTTAAAAACATGTAGAAATTTGACAACACTGCGTTATTCAGCACCATTTAAAAAGCAAATACCCAAAGTTTCATTAATTTATGTCGTTACATATTTCTTTACAGTGCCGCAAAAACTGAAAACTCTTATTCTAGTTTGAAAAATAATTTTGAAATATAATGGTACACCTATTGTTTTTTCTTTCTTAACGTGATGTTTCAACCTTTTCAAATTGTATTTAATTGTTTTTACTCCTTTCTAAAGGGCCCAATATTTTCAAACTAAAATAAAATTGACAATAAATTCGACCCACCCTGTAAAATTTTACACTGGTGTTCCGGATCAAATCTGTACACACTGTATACTAAGATTGTCGAGTATATTGAAGTACATTGGACGACAACGAACATAATTACATACAACGTGGGCCAATATAGTGTGATAGCGACTTCCATGTTTATTTTCATCCATGGATAACTTGGTGGAAATTTTTACAAAAGGGTTTTGAAACCAGAGGAGAACCGCAAACATTTCAAAAATTTGTAATCACAACCTATAACACCAAAGTTATCTTATCCAGCTTAAAAAAAAACTTTAATTTTGCATAACTCTATGTAAAAGTATACAGGGTGTTCTGTTTACAAAATTATTCTCTACTTCACCACTATATTAAACGAAATACCCCATAAATCCCAAACTAATTTTAGAAAATTGTCTGGTAATATCCTGTAACACTGTACTTAATATTTTTAGTATTTAGTATATACTTGGGACGCCTTATAAGTGTTACCAAAATCTAAATATTATAGATATCAATTAAGGAGTCAAGTGATATTGCAGCCAGTGGAATAAGAATTTTTATTATATTCTATTTTTGATCAACAAGGTCAACGATACATGTGGTTTCGCCTACTTCAAGTGAAATCAGTGTGTCCAGTGGTCGCGTAACATGTGGTAAAAGCTCCAACATAAATAATTTTTGGTTTCCTAAGAAATGTTTCATTAGTTTGTCTTTGCTTTTAGAACAGGACGATAAAACACTTGTTATTATAATGAATTATCTCTGCTTATGTCATACTCTAATTTTAAAGTAGGCTATGGATTAAACATTACAAAAGAATACCAATTTCTTGCCAATATGGATGCAATTTGGATCTTGCCAATTTGATGCAAGTGGACTAATGTCCAATAATTGGATATTGACATTGTATAAAAGTGAATGTGCCTCAGGGTTCCTTTCTTCGCCTCGTGCTATTCCATTGCCATCCGATTCTGCTCTGAAAACACATTTTTATATTTAGAGCTCGAGAGGGTCTTGCTAGTTCAATTATCCTAAATTTCTGGTTATATGACGCCAATGAAATACGTTATATGTTATTTTCTTGTCAGGTAATGTGACTGGACGTACAGGCGTCCATATTTTAGTATTAACCGTTTTATTTGGACACGGAAATCAAACTTTGATTTAAAAAAAACACCAATAGCATTGCTCATTCTATATTAGCAATTGGCGATTCAAATTACCGATGAGGCCGCTGCAAATTGTAAACAAATATGGATGAAGACGAGTAGAAATTTTGCATTTCATATCACATCATCTAGCAATTTAGCATTCAGCTGCCATAAATATAGTTACTTCATGTGTTAGTTAGGGGGGTGAAATAAAGTATAAAGAGTGGTAAAAGTAGTCAAATGTCTCATAAGTGCTTCATTGCTAATTATATGAATTTTTTGGGTTGAAACAGGTACCATACTTTTTCTTTATTTACATTTTGGACTAAAATACCTGAGTGTGATAAACTGCATGGTGATACCATATTAGTGCCTGTTTTTTGTTAAATAATGTTTAAATTAAAATATATTCTGCTTTTATAAGACTAATTATAGAAAAGTATAGACAAACAGCAACAAAGTGGTTATGTTGTGTAAATAAACGTATTCTCTGTTATTAAATTGATACATGCCTTTTGGAGAAATGAATGAGAAACAGTTTCTTATACTAGGGCCAAACTTCTACCTATCCTTCAATCTTAAACACTTCTATTGACACATTTTGTGGAATGACACCTATAAACACGGCAGTTTGTGTTGTGCTGATTTCTTTTGAATGCTATTTCAAAATGTAAAAATAAAAGTGTACAAATACCTATCCACGTCGTTTTTAACTTTGTAATACCAAAAAATCACAAGCACCACTAAATTATTACGTTAAACAAACCCAAATAAGTACTGTTATTTATCATTTAGGGCATAAGCCTCCAAAAATTACCTTTTAAGAAGGTTCAAATATTTTCATGCAGAGGGCGCATTAATTTTTGGAATCGCCAATACTTTCACTATATTTCTGCTCTTCTAATAATTTAGTCTAAAGAAAGCATTTAGTGTTGTATTTTTTAGTTTTATCCATACATTTAGATAGAAAAATAATATCAAATTCCAATGACTACTCCGAAACATTTGGACAGCCCAATAAACCAAAGGAAAGGATCATAGACAACTCTCAAAACACATTCGTTCTCGGTTAAGTTTTACGAAAACATAAACACATTTTAACGGCGACTACCTATGCGCCGGCATAAATAAATAAACAATATTTGTTATCGCTGGCTAAGTTAGGTTCACTTTCAGAAAATAAGCGACTACGAATTTGTTTATTTCATAATGGGTAATCGATCCATAAACCAGAATAAGTCGAGTAAATCGTTCGATGATCTCGGATGCAGTTTGCCTTTACAGCTGCTTTTTACGCGTCCCCGTACCACCCAGGCGTTTGGGAGAGACAGGGGCAAATATCGTACTGATTGATTATTATTCGACTTGATTAAAGCGAGGATATAGTAAAGTTTCTTAAATGGCGTAAATGAAAATAAACTATAAGTGTCGTAGGCTACTTGATCCCATCGCGTCAAGTAGCCTATGATTGATTACGGAAGTTTTAGAAATGAAAATATTGTGCTTCTGATATTTAAGAATATTTAGAAGCATTATGCGAGGCAAAATTGTATTGAATGACCTTTATTGATAAGTTATGCAAACTATGCATTCAACAAATTCACTTTAAAATACAATACATTTTAAATTGACGTGATGTAATGTCGTGTTGTAAAATTTAAGACACATAACTTCCAAACTAACACCAAACTGTTCTTAAATAATTGTCACAGTCTTATTATCATTGGTAACAGGAAAAATCTACAAAAAAAATAATAAAAAACATCCAAACTCAAAACTACTTTAACTTTTGTGTAAATTAGATATATTTTTGGGTATACCTATAGTATAGTTTAAGGATATTACAATAACGAGCTTTTTTTAGTTACACGTGTATAGATGTATATAGACAATCGGCGGGTATGTGAGTTATTTATTAAAATATCTACTCAGGTAGGTAGGCAAAGCAATACCACACTACCTCTAACCAATGCAGATAAATGCAAAGAACAAATTAATTAACGTAGTGCAGAAAGTACGATATTAGCAATTTTCTGTAGCTTACAATCAATATATTATAACGCTAAGATAAGAGAAGATAAGATAAAGGTAAGATAAATGAACTTAATTCAAAAAGGGCACAATCACGTGGTTGAATATAGTCGCAATCCAATTTAGAACAAAATGGAGGCAAGAAAACTCAAATTTATTGGTTTCGAGAACCTATATTTTCTATAAATCTCCTAACTAGAGCACAGCTTCACAAATTTATAAAATAATATTGAAACTATATTCTATTGTTCTGAATCGTATTACTTCTCACCATATAGGGTGACAAAAAATCTCACTGACTACGCCTAAATAGTTTACCTAAAATCCAAGTACATCCTGATTATATATGAAATATAATTACTTAATAATAACAACAAATCGCTATGATCGTATTTTTGTACTAATAATTATAATCTCAAACAATAATAAAAGTTAATAAATTATATATATATATATATATATATATACATATATATATCAAATAGGTGAAATACTCCCATCTGCTTATAGTAGAAGCCTGGAACTATCTACCGTTCCTTCGTAAATCACACCCGCGTTTTCGTTTGATTTTGGTGGGGCTACCGTTTACTAGCCAATCAGCGCATTCCAACGCTATTTCAAAAATTGAGAACTCGGCAACCAAAAATTAGGTTGGGTGTTTTACGGGGTGCATAATAGTCAACTTCATGGAACGACATTAAAATGTATGTTACAAATTATAATGTTATCATGTGTCCGTAGGAAAACATGTTGCTATTTTTTCCTCTTTACATTCCGTTGGAAACATTCTGCAATATCCTTGAGAGGGAAATGTAATGCAACGCATTAATCCAAAAACACATCACATGATATATCACTGCGAAACGTTCAGCAGGAACATTGGCCATAAAAATTTCATTATCTTCCACTCCCAACGGCAATTCCAGCCGGCCAAAATAAAAAATGAAAGATTAAACGATGTATCTCGCATCATGGAGAAGTGGTTCCTTGTATCCTTCTTATAAATTACCGAAATGTTGCCAATAAATTGAAAGTAGTTGCTTCGACATTACATGCTGATTTAAACTAATTGCTAAATGGATTTTTATTCTGTCTTACAGTTTATCCCTGAACTTTTATAAATTAACAAAGTGACACCCAAAAATTATAATAAATATAAACATAATTGTTTTGAAAAAAACATTGATCTCATTTAGATGTTCCAAGAAATTAAATATAAACAATACAAGTACTTCTGTACTCGACCTTAAAATCTTGTATTGAATTAGAACCATTTAGACGAACTTTTCTTTACAATAGTGAAACTTTTTTAGGGAATGAAACCCCCTATAGAATTTATACCAACGCATTGTCTTGTACATTTTCCATTTCTATATCCTAAGAAGAATCTTCAATGCTCAATTGCTGACGGACGAAGAGAGGAATCCTTTCGAAACCTTTCGACAAGATTGACTCCCTCGATGTTCCGGCTAGAAATAGTAAATTCTCTTCTCACGTTCGTTTTTTTGTTGGGAATCTTTATCAATATATATTATCCCATGTCTTCAAGCTATATGTTCAAGCTTATGTATATGTTCAAGCCGAAGAAATGTTAGTTCTTCTCGACGCCATGCTCCACTGATACCAATAATCAACACTTTCTAAAATAAGAAATAATTTCATATTTGGAGATAAATGTGAAAATTACACTTTACCTTCATCATCAAGTAGGTTTTATCATCTACTTCTTTCAAAAATTTATCAACTGATTTTCTTAAAACACTAGACTCCTGGATCTATGTCCTACCGATTTACGTTTAAGGAAGGCAATTAAACTTGGAAATTTTTTAATGTCAATATTCTTTTTCACTGCCAATAATGTTGTTTGATGACTTTCTTCAAATAAACGATACGCTTTTTCATATACTTATCTTTGGATTTTGTGGGCAATAATGATTGAATCGCAATAATGATAGTTATTTGAGCTATTTTCAAAACACTATTAAAAAAATCATGTGTGCAACTCGTAGGAAAAGTGTATTTTCCGCATATGGCGTATTTTTTGCTCTCCGCTGCCGCCTCGATCAAACAACTAAGTCACTTTTCCTAACTATTTTTATCATTTTGTCAACATGTTTTGGCAAATCTCCTTTGAAAAGAACACATTACAAATTCAATGCTGTACTCCAACGTAAATTATGAAACCTATCATGCAATTGCAAAAAGCGATGTAAATATTACTAATGCAAAATGCAACGGATATTTTCCAATGTTATTTTATTACGTATTCCATCTGCTAAAATGCTTATTTAAATTCTGCGACTGATGCGGCGCACAAATAAAAGGCATGATTAAATCTACAAAGAAGGTATGCTTTAAAATGAGTATGTTTTGAATGGGAGGCGGTTTATATCATGTATATTTTTATCTTTATCCTTCCCACTTGCAGTATGTAAAAGAGAAATACCTATATTACGGGGTAGAATACATCAGTATCTAATTTTCTCAAATCAATTTTTTATTCCAAAATAAAACATATTTATAACTGGCGCAAGTGTTAAATCGTTCTATATAGAGAACCAAATATGATATAGAAACCATTTTATACCTTAAAATGTTTACAAAAATGTTTCTAACATTAAAAATTTTAAAGAACAAACTGGTGTAACATATACCTACACTAAATAAGCAAAGTTCAATGGCACGATGAATACCAGTAAAGAATATTCAGTATAAAATCAATTCCGGATTTATATATTATATTATAATCGTAGTTTTCCAAACAATACATTCATTTACTGACATTAAGTACCTATCTAAAATATAACCCCATGAACATTTCTAAAATCACGCTGTAGATTAGGCCTTGAAACAGGTGTTTCAAAGCACGCACATTTACCATATAATATTTTCAGTTGAATCGAACAGATACAGTTCCAATTAAAAATTTTGAAATATACGAGCCCAATAACTTAATGAATGCAAGAGATATGGGGCTACACCCAAAAGTTATTACAATTATTAAGAAATGCCTTTAATTGAGTAGGTACAGGTACCTGTAACTAGTAAATTACAGACAGACATCGCCCAGCGTATGTATTTCAGACTTACATATAAATTTTCTTGAATAATTTTATTAATAAATAAATTGCATGACCTCATTACCATACATGGACAAAGTGAGGTTCAGAATGATATCATACAGTTTTTGTGTACCATACGGTCTATTTCGGTGCAACTGTTAACATTATTATTATTATTTTACAAAACTAATTAATGAAAGATACTAATTATATGACATAACCAGCTAGATATTTAAAAATAGATGTGTACATGTTTCTTGGAATCTAATTTTGGCAGCTAACACGATGATGGGGTCAGTAATAACGTTAATTTTAAAAGGCTATCACCAATATTGTCAAAATATTCACATCTACAAGTAGGTTATCAGCCAGAAAACATAGTTTTCTTTTTTAGAATAAAGATAGGTCCAAGTTATCTTTTTATCAATAAAAAAACAGCTTAGGATAGGTACATATTATTTGATGTGTTGGGAACAACAAGAATTATATTGGATGATATCCAAAAATGTATTTAGATATAGATATCACAAGAAAAGGGACAGCTTCGCGATAAATTTAGTTTGGCTATAATTTGGACTCACAAAAGAAATATCATAACACGTAGGTCGGTACTTAGTGTACCAATGTTCATAAAATTATGCAAATAAGCATTAAGTTTTAATAAACTCTAGTTAATATAATATAATTTAATGCACTATATCTACGAATATATATTCGTGAAAGAATGCTCTATCCAAAAATGAAAAACATACAGGGCGTTCCATTAAAAGAACCGAAGGTTAGTGTATAGCTCGCGATACGCGATATCGGATTATTCTTTTGTAATGGTTGGTTTTAGAGCTGTATAACAAGAGCACCTTTTTTGTTCAGAATTGATAGCCGATTAAGGAAAACTTAGTCAATTTACGAAACAGTAGGATATGCAAGAGTTATGAAGACAAAATCATGCGGAAGAGTAGGCCTAGGCCATCACAGGTGTCAGAGTTAAACAAACACCATGTTTAATGACCTTTAATAGATGTACATGTCATCAAAAAATTACCTAAATCTACGAAACGGTTTTTAATAAGTTATTGCGGAAAATAATTTTTTTTATCCAAAATAACACCCTGTAACTCATTAGGCGTGCATCAGAGAAATTTTTTATTAAAATTTTATTCTTATTTTGGTCTGATCCATCACCTGGTAAATTTTTGTACGCTCACACTGAGACACCCTGTATAGTTATAGCAGTATTTTACTATGCTGTCGCACTCATTTATCTGCAGCTGGGGAAACAGATTTGTATTCCGGGTTGCAGCTACGGCAGGGGTCGTTGTTATTGTATCACAGCAGAGACTTAGATGTAGATCTATGTCTCTGATCTCAGACAAGAAATTACTTATGTGTCTGTGATTGTATGTTAGATTGTAAAGTTAAATTATTAACTACTCTGACTATAATAATTCTAACCAGAATAAGGAAGAACATAAATGAGTTTGCAATGTTTGCATTAGAGTTTACCATCAATCGTGGAAATACATTTTTAAAAACGATTTGCCGTTGCTTTGAGGGCACAAACGGATTTAAAAATTTTAAATCACATCACAATTCCATCAAAATAATAACTCAATACTCAAAAATATATAATTCAAATATGACCTAAAATAAAACTAGTATTTCATTGACATACCTACCTACCTTTAAAACTTTGTTACAAAATATGATATAACTGGTTGAAAAGCGGTCCAAAGCTCTCGCTCTCGATATAACAACGTTCCTAGTTTATTTTCGCGTGTGATTATATCACAAGCAGTGAAATCTCGCGATTTTCCACCCAACAAGTAAACAAAGAAGCAGTAATACTTTGGGTCAGTTTACATTTCCGGGACCATAAAATTCCTAAATAAATCTGAGTCGTCGGTATTTTTGGAAAATGTAATAAATGGGAAGTGGAGCAACATATCATTCTCTAGGTAATGAATTGTTTGTGGATTACAAATTACGATTTACGACCGATATATTTCTGTATTCTGTAGCGGGACTCCCAAAGTCTCGTTTCGATATCAACCGATTAAGATCGAATTACACGCAGAGTTATCAGACTCGGCTAACGCCTCGTCTGATAATATTCACGGCTCGTACCGTAATGATTGTCTTTATGATCCTTATTACAAAAATAACCATTGAAGCTGCTATTAGATAAAGTAGACTTTATTTACTGTATTAAAATATGATACTATATTGGCAATACTAAAATCTCTATTTTCAAGAAAATGTAAGTAGTATAGGTATACACGATTTCATTTCATTTTCACACACTTTATCGGATTGTATTTTAATATATTACCTACCTACCACTTTTAGTATTGGGTACTTACAAATATTTATATAAAAGTGATAAATTGTGTCTTAAAATTAAGTCTAAATTAGGTGACCCCTTTGACAAATTTCGACATTATTTGATGATATTTATCAGAACCACGTCCTCATTATAAATGAACGAAGATAAGTTCTATTTCGTCCAATTTGACCTCGCAAACATAACTATTAGATTACATGTAGATAGAAGCACTTTTCAGTTACAGACTGTCGAGTATGATTAGGTAGGTGACTGTGTTATTTTTATAGACATTATAGAGCATATTTTTGACCTTCCGCTGACTGAAGAAATTAAATCCTTCAGTCAACAAGACTATATACATGTTAGTAGTGGTGAGAAACACACCGTAGTGCCCTCTTTGGGCCTGTGCTACTATCTGTCTGACAATTATTGCCAAATTGACAGACAGATAACGACCTGCTTTTATGCAGATGCCATTACAGCGACCTCTATTGTCTTTGAGGAAGACAATCCTACTTAATTATTTGAAGGAGATGCCGAACACAGACCATGCCGAAAACAACCACTCCACGGCCAATATGCCTCAACTGGCGTTGCATTACATCGGCATCTCCATAGGAGTCGGCACCATGATACAATATCATGAGTCGGCACATCGTTCATCGAGACCAAATACCAGACACTGACCGATTTCGCGCTTATTTTGCGCTCATATATGTTTATTAAAATGTTATATTTAGAGAAAACTCGAATTTTAGTTTTCACACTAAATATATTCTCACACCAATTGAGGAGTGAGTATACTGACTAAATACATATTATTGAATTTTTGCAGACATGTACAGGATGCCAAAATGCCTACAAGTGCAACTGCACAGGCATCAAAGGACGACCGGGAGCAGAGGGTATTCGAGGTATGCCGGCTCCACCAGGTGACCATGGTGACATTGGTCTGCCAGGACCCCCAGGACTAAAAGGAGAGAAAGGAGCCGACGGCGAATATGGCTCCCTAGGAGATAAAGGACCTAGAGTACGTTGAATTGTATCAGTTTTTCATAATTCACTAATTGTAACATTTCTTTTAAGGGAGATGGAGGATATCAAGGCATGCAAGGATTACCAGGCAGACCCGTAAGTTGTCATAAAATGCATTTGTGTCTCCCTTTACTTACTAGTTGCTTAGTAAAAAAATCCATTCCCAAATAACTAATCAGTTTTTGAGCCACTGTTTTTTTTAAGTATCTGTTTAAAACTCTAGTAATTTTATTCTAGTACAGTAAATTTTATTCACTGTCTAGTAAAAGGGTGAAATTTTATTATTAACTGTTGAGAACAACCCATACATTGGAAGAGGTATGGATTGTCTCAGTCAAAGTTTTCAATTAAAATGCCATATTATGTAGGGTATCCCAGGGGAGTCAGGTTACTCAGGGCCTCCAGGCTTGGATGGATGTAACGGAACAGATGGATCTCATGGAGTTCAAGGTCAGCCTGGACGACCAGGAGTACGAGGTTTACCTGGTCCAGAGGGAATTCAGGGTATCTCTGGAGAACCAGGGGACGGTGGCGGGAACTCCATTGGAACTAAAGGAGATTTTGGCATAGGCGGATATGATGGTCCACCTGGTTTACCAGGATTTCAAGGACCTAGGGGCCCTCCAGGTTATAGAGGTCCACCAGGAATTCCTGTAAGACTTTTTTTTCATAAAAAATAACTTTTAATTAGGGAATTACTCTTATAATAAAGTGGTTTCTAGTGAAATTGCCCAAGTAGGTAACATTTATTAAACTTGGAACCATTTTATGTTAAGAGTAAAGTGTTTTCCTTTATTGCAATTTAAATTATGACGTAGGGTTTAGTTGGTGAAGCAGGACCTCATGGTCTACCAGGTTCTTCAGGAGAATCTCGTTATGGGCCACCTGGAGAACGAGGTGATCTTGGGGACCAAGGACCAAAGGGACTATCGGGAGGAAGGGATATTCCAGCTGTCGATGCCCCATCTGTAATGGCGCAAAGAGGGCCTCCAGGAGAAAAAGGATTAAAAGGCGAACGTGGCGACATAGGATGGAAAGGTTACATAGGAAATAAAGGGCCACCAGTAAGTATTGGCATCTGAAACCAAGGGGATACATAAAAGCGATTGATAAGTCAGCTAATTCAAATTTTCAATAAAAATCAAAGTTCTTTTATAATACAATCTTTTGTATAGGGAATCTCAGGAAATAGAGGGCAGCAAGGCTTCAAAGGAGAACAAGGAGAAGATGGACCATTTGGAAAACAAGGTCGTAACGGACCTGCTGGGCCTAGCGGTGAAAAGGGCGATAAAGGAGCTCCTGGTTACGAAGGGAGGCCAGGACTTGATGGAGAGAAAGGACTGTCAGGTGAACCAGGATTATCTGGGACACCAGGTATTCAAGGAAGAGAGGGTCCACCAGGAGTATATGATCCAACATACGACGAAGCTGGAAAAGAAGGTAGTGCCGGAAGGCAAGGTCCAGACGGTCCACTAGGAGATAGGGGTATAGCTGGTATTCCTGGTCGGCCAGGACAACCTGGGCCTATTGGACCGCCTGGTATTCCCGGGCCGCCTGGACGAACTGGTCTGCCAGGTTTGAAAGGAACATCTGTGAAAGGAGAACGTGGAACTGATGGTTTGCCTGGTAGACCCGGGAATACGGGCCCATCTGGACTTCCTGGACCATCTGGTCTTCATGGAGAGAAAGGTCTTGATGGTGAAACTGTCATTGGCCCAACTGGACCATCAGGTTTACCTGGATTACCGGGATTCAGTGGTCCCCCTGGTGATCGAGGAGATACAGGAGATTTTGGCCCTAAAGGATTTTCAGGCGTTGGAATACCTATACGGGGACCTCCCGGAGATCCTGGTACCCCTGGTTCTCCAGGTTTTCCTGGGGAAATTGGGGGAGCTGGTTATGATGGCTTTCCAGGATTAAAAGGAAAAAGAGGTGACGATTGTGGGGTTTGTAGACCAGGTGCGTACCTATTAAATTAAAGTGTAAATGTCGTTACATTTGAGTATTTCCACAGGTTTACCAGGACAAAAAGGGGAAATGGGTGAACCAGGAAGAAATGGTCGATCAGGGCCAATTGGATATGAAGGCTTACCTGGACCTAGAGGTCCTCAAGGACCTGGCGGTAAGCCTGGACCTATGGGCAAACCAGGATTGGATGGGGCTCCTGGTACTGATGGTATGCAAGGTGTACCTGGCGAACCTGGTAGGGCAGGAATTGTAATTTGGCCATCTTTGCCGCAAACAAAAGACAATGGAGATATTGGGGAACCTGGTTTCCCAGGTGCAATAGGCATTGACGGATCACCAGGCCCACAGGGGCCTACAGGTGATAGTGGATTAGATGGACCTAAAGGCGAAAGAGGAGATTTCGGTGAACCTGGTACACCAGGGAGAGAAGGAATACCAGGTATTCCAGGATTTCCCGGTCAGAAAGGAGAACCGGCGAGTATGCCAAAGGAATTTTTACGAGGAGACCGAGGTTACATAGGCCCAAAGTATGTATACGGTTTTATTACAGTACACAGTACAATGGAGTCATTTAGGGTGACGTTACACGATAGATATGGCAACAGCGGATACTGTCATAAGAAAACGAGGTACTCAAAAGCTGTTGGATTGTCGACCTTAAGTGGAAGATAATTATGGTTTATAAAAATGACCATAAACATCTCTTCAAATATTATTTTCTTATTACCTCAACAAACATATTTAATAGAGAAAAGTACTAAATCCGCTTGGCTAAATTATTAATACTCATGAATACAAATATAGGTCACTAATGGGAACGTATTATCAGAGACTTATAGAATCTACATGTATAAGTCTCTGGTATTATTAAAAAAAGGGGTAATAAGGAGGGCATTTATTTGAATTGTGTGACGCATGCGAAGAATAAAGTACAAGTTAACCTATATCGCCGTTATTTATTTAGTATTTTATGTGGCCGTGTGAAAGTTGGTTTTATGTGCTTAACATTTTTAATATATTTTAATATGCTGTATATTTCAAAATATTTTTAAAAATATATCTCACTCATATGAAAGTTTTTTTAGTACCCTTACTTAATAGGGCAGGTATTGGACCTTACCGCACTAATAAGCAACCCTGTATATATAAATATACAATGGGTACGACACTCATAAGCTTAAAGTCACCACAAATCACGTCGCTTTATTCTGTGGGTTAAGCTGACGAGTGTTATTTATATTCATGGGAAAGCTAGATGGCTGGTAGAAGTCAAACATCTGTGCATGTCCACAGGTAGATGTGTTTTTCATATACAGTGTATTTAAAAATTTGTTGCCGTCATCCAACATTTCTCTCATGTCTTATTTTTTTGCTTGTTTATTTGGTTTATTTATTTACTATTCTTAAATAACTCAAATAACGGAAAAATAAAATGCGATTCAAAGGCTACTTGTATGCACATTTTTTTGGCACTAGTGGACTGGACAGAGTACATAAGGTTCAAAATAGAGCAAACAAGAAATCGAAATTTTATTTACGACAGTATGCGGTGTTGCCATATCTCATTTGTGACGTCACCACTAAATATGTCCATTGACCAATGTGTATTTTAGAGGAGACCAAGGTGAGCCAGGAAATCCGGGAGCACGTGGACCACCAGGACAAGGGCCTATTGGCTTAACAAGACAACAGGGAGATCGAGGAGATGTTGGTGAACCTGGACTACCAGGTATGCTTTGTTTAAAAACTATATTTTGTATACATCCAACATGATGTAATGACAAATTGTTTATTGTTTCAGGAGCAAAAGGTCAAGCAGGTCCTAAAGGGCGCAAAGGGGCTCAGGGATTCCCAGGTTTACAAGGTTTCATTGGTTCCCAAGGAATAAGTTTTTCAGGGCCAGAAGGAATTAAAGGATACCCCGGAATACCTGGTGACCAAGGACCTAGAGGATATGCTGGTAAACCAGGCATACCAGGAATTGATGGTATTCCTGGAATTATAGGACTTAAAGGAGAACGTGGAGATATTGGTCTCAGTATATTAAATGGAGTAATTGGTTCGCCTGGTTTACCAGGACCGAAGGGTGAACCTGGTGACTTTGGTCCTGATGGATATCCAGGTTTACATGGACGTCCTGGTATTAAAGGAATAAAAGGAGGTAAAGGAGCTCCAGGACACTCTGGTTTGCCCGGACTGGTGGGTACAAAAGGACAACAAGGAATTTCCCTACCAGGGGCACCAGGTAGGCCAGGGGCGTCCGGTCGACCAGGATTTCCAGGACAATTTGGTGATATTGGTCAAAAAGGAGAAGATGGTATACCAGGAATTCCAGGATTACAAGGAGCCAAAGGAGAACCAGGATTTGCTGGTCTGAGAGGACCACTTGGTAAATTTTAGATTATTATTTTGAGAATTAATTAAGGAATTATTTTTTAATTAAGGAATGTGGATATATTTTTATTTTTTTTAATTTTGTTGCAGGTGATGAAGGTCCTTCTGGATTTTCTGGGTACAAAGGAAGATCAGGTTTTCCAGGAATTCCTGGTCCTTCGGGAGAAAGGGGCGATTTAGGCTATCCAGGAAGACCTGGATTTCCAGGTGCAAAAGGTCTTATTGGACCTATTGGTAGAAAAGGAGTTAGAGGTGATGCTGGTCCACCTGGGCCAGTTGGATTCCAAGGAGAACCCGGCTTACCTGGTCTTAGAGGTGACCATGGGTTACCTGGTCTAGATGGTGAAAAAGGAGATTCTGCTTTCAGTGGAGGCAAAGGGGGCCAAGGTGAACCAGGATTTGATGGTCCACCTGGCTTTGATGGAAGGCCAGGACTGCCGGGACTGCCTGGGCCTATTGGTGATGCAGGGCAAGATGTTGTTGGACCACCTGGTTTCAAAGGAGAAGCGGGTGAACCGGGTTGGCCTGGTTCTAATGGACGACCGGGTTTCAAAGGAGAGAGGGGAGAAAACGGCCTTGATGGCCTACCAGGTGAACTAGGCGATAAAGGCATAGGTGGATATCCTGGCACATCAGGACTAAATGGTATACCTGGACCTAAGGGTGAAAGAGGTGATAGTGGCATCCCAGGTGAGCCTGGCTTCAAAGGAGAGCAGGGAATGGATGGCGAACCTGGTCTAATGGGACGACCAGGTATGCCAGGTGATATCGGAAATCAGGGACTGGTAGGTATGCCCGGCTCTATAGGTGAAAAAGGAAATCAAGGTTTACCAGGCCATGCACCTTTTGGCCTTACAGCTCCAAAAGGAGACATTGGAGACATCGGTATGCATGGTTTACCAGGTAATATTTACAGAGTCTGCTTTATAGACCTATTGCATTTCTATACATCTAAATATTTTTAGGCTTCAAAGGACGTACTGGAGATGTGGGTCCCTACGGTACATCAGGGCAAAAAGGTGAAAGGGGTCAACCAGGTTGGCCGGGATTAACGGGAGAACCAGGATATCCAGGGCTGAAGGGTCTTAGGGGCCGTACCGGTCCGCCAGGACCTCGTGGCTTGCCTGGACAGAATCCTGAACCTGGGGAACCGGGACGACCAGGGTTCGAGGGAATACCTGGCCGACCTGGTAGACCAGGGCAGAAAGGAGCACCGGGAGAAGTTGGTTTCGATGGACCCCAAGGACGTGCTGGTATATCTGGCATTGGTATGCCTGGGGTTAAAGGAGAAAAGGGAGATGACGGATTGCCTGGTCTTCAGGGATTACCTGGACCACCAGGTAGACCAGGATTTGATGGAAGAAGAGGACGACCTGGACTTAAAGGACTCCAAGGCGACTATGGATATGCTTCGGCAAATTTCAAAGGCGAACAAGGTGATGTTGGTTACAGAGGAGCTCCAGGCTTTAATGGTACGAAAGGTGAACGTGGTGAACCTGGATTAGATGGCTTGAATGGCGAAATTGGACCATCTGGAGAGAAAGGCTACACGGGTGAATTTGGCTTTCCTGGTATACCTGGTATTCCTGGCACTAAAGGAATGAAGGGGGAACTTGGAGATTGGGGTGAAAATGCTCTACCTGGAGAACGTGGAGATGACGGATTGCCAGGTTTCGATGGAGCCCCAGGATTACCAGGATTACCAGGGCGTAAAGGTTCACTAGGTCTAAAAGGTAGGAAAGGAGAACGAGGGGACACTGGAGAACCAGGGCTTCCTGGATTCAATGGACCAAAAGGAATGCAAGGTTTACCAGGTATTAGAGGAAGACCTGGGTTAGCAGGCCTTCCAGGGCCAAGGGGATACAAGGGTGAACCTGCACAACAACCCCCAGGTCCTAAAAATAGAGGATTCTACTTCACAAGACATTCTCAGGCAGAAATTGTTCCTGTTTGTCCAAAAGACACTGTTAAACTCTGGGACGGTTACTCTCTATTGCACATTATGGGCAATGAAAAGTCTCATGGGCAAGACTTAGGTAAGCCTTATTATTTTGGAAAACATAACATATTTCTGATGATATTAATACCTAACAGGTGCACCAGGAAGTTGCTTGAGAAAATTCAATACAATGCCCTTCTTATTCTGTAACTTGGATGATGTTTGCGACTATGCCCAAAGTAATGAATATAGTTACTGGTTGTCAACCACGGAGCCGATGCCAATGATGATGACACCTATTTACGCTAATGAAGTACAAAGATACATATCCAGGTATAATTCAGTTATTTAACATTGAATATGTAGGAACATGTGTAATAAAATATTTTTTTTAGATGTTCAGTCTGTGAAGCTCCAACTAGAATTATAGCTATACACAGTCAGACGATAACAATTCCTCAATGTCCAAGTGGATGGGAAGAACTTTGGGTTGGCTACAGTTTTCTGATGGTAAATATTTTTTTTATTATTTTATTGCAGTTGCAAAAACGTCAAATAACTCGAAAATCAGAAAAGTTAGGTATAAGGGAAACTAAATAGAAATGAGTGACAATTCAAAAAATCAAGTTTTGAATCAAATTATCATGTTTGGTGAACACTCTGTATGGAATATCTGACTTCTGATCTTATGTGTTCATAGAGCTAGAGTGGAATGGATAATTGCCTATTGACTGGGCCACCCTGAATATTTAATCTTGTTATTATGTATCATTATTGTGTATTGCTTCCTCAGTAATTTCCTTTGGTTGCAATTGAATTTTAGACGAATTAATACTTTTTAGCACACTGATGCGGGAGCAGAAGGCTCGGGGCAATCTCTAGTCTCTCCAGGATCATGCCTGGAAGAATTCCGACCCAAACCATTCATTGAATGTCATGGACATGGCAGGTGCAACTATTTCACGACATCTGTCTCATACTGGTTAGCTACTATCGAAGATTACGCTATGTTTAGGAAGCCTAAACCAGAAACTCTGAAAGCAGGATACTTAACCTCAAAAATAAGCCGATGTGCAGTTTGCATAAGAAAGAGGTACAACACACCCGCAACTCCTCCACCTCAGATTAGGCAACCTTACAACCCTGAGTATCAGCAGCCACCACCTTCACGTCCACAATCAAGTGGTTATCCATCGTTCCGTGAAAACAACCCCAATTTATACTACAGAAACTTAGAAGAGGCCAGAAGACAAAGGCTGCGATCAGGACAGTACAGAAGGAGAAGGCCTCAGAGACCAACAGAAAGTCATTAAATTTTAAACTTGTAATTACTTGTGTATAGTTTAATTTGTATAATATTGCCGTTTCAATGAATCGCTAAAAGAACTCTGACATAAATATTCGTGGTATTATCGTTAATTTAATGTGCAATTGTGGTTAAACTGGTAACAAAACCTTAAGATGCTATAAAACAAAAAATTTTACCCACTTTTTTACTTATATACTACTACCGAGTTGTTCTATATTGTGATAAAGATTCAAAATTATTATACAAATAGTGTAGATGCGTAGACTAAATGAATTTAATTCAGAAATTCAAAGGCATCCAAAGATGTTTTATCACTTTTAATGGTCAAAGAGGTTAGGTTAATTAAAACCTTGTCGATGTGAGTACTCTTTTGTGTTCAAAGGTTTTTCTTGTATATTTTTAACGGTAAAAGTATGCTAATAAGAAAACCGCCTTCATAGGTAGTTTAAAAGCTTGTTTTTTTTTCTGTAAAAAGTTTATTATATTTTTATACGAAATGGTGCTAATTCCTTATAAGTTTTAGGTTATACTTTTATTAGCTTTATTTGTAATGTAATAATTTATGTGATCCGACGAGTGCCTTTCTTAAATTATAATCACTGCCAGATAATTTCATTCTATTCTGTAAACATTTACAATAAATAAATAACTCCAGTATTATGTTGTATTTATTGCTGATAAGAAATGGTGGAAGTAATTTATATGATACACCTACAGATATAACCTGATAGATAGATCAATAGTATGATAATAATAATCAGCTGCAAGCCAATGAATCAGTTATAAATGGTTATAATAATATATATCTATCCCTCATTTTAATCACAAAGGCTAACCCAGAAGTCTAACTTCTGTGTGGGAGAGGGTGTAGCTTATTATTAGTCAGTAGGCTGCAACTTAGCAATAAGAACGACTTAGTTGGTAAGCCCTGACCACCATTCAATGCTGGAATGAGGAAAATCTAGAAAACCTCACAAGTTAGGGGGGCAGTTAAGCGTCAACCGATGATATTTCATATACCCCAGATTAACACCAAGCTCACTCATCATTGAGAACAAGCCCTAATATATATTAGTGGACAATTTAATTAAAAATTGCCACCACCCTCCATCCTATACTGGGACTGTGATAAGTCAAACATTATTAATATCAAGCACGGAGCAGTATTGCAGAGTTGATGTAAAAGTTAGATGTATTGTTGACGCTGTTATAATTTTTTTTTGCTCATAATTTTTTACTGAACTTATTAGATACTCTGCGAGTATTAGTAGACCACGAGTATGTATAATCTGTGTAGACCACTTTAGTAGTTTAGTTACTATTATGAAATTTTATCTTTATTCATTTGTAATTCAGCAATGCTTTCTGATAAAATAAATTGGCAAGTCGTAGAATATTCTGCCGAAGCATATTTCAATAGGTCCAACTTTTATTACTTAACCGTAAATTTTAATGTGGATTCTACATACCTCGGACATTTTAGAGTTTCAACTAAAACTGTCTACTGCAGGTATAAAAGTATTAACCGCGTATAAATGTTGGTGTTATTCTATCTGCATAGTAAAGAATGAGAAATTGAAGTGGATACTTATTTATTTATTATCACAAAAAGTTGACAAAAATCGCTAACAGCTAAAGTATTTATATTAGGAAAAATATACTATTATTTTATAGTAGTACATCTATCATTAACAAATAACGCTCCTATTATGTACATTTTCCTATTAAATTATTTTTATTATCAAACAGGCATTGTTACACCCAAATCTAACTGATAAAAATTGAGAAGCTCATCAAAATGCTGTCACAACAAATTAGACATACATCTGCTTAAATAAAGATGCTTTATAAAGAATTAAATAAATATTTTTTGCTTTTCAAGTATCATACACCTAGTTTACTCACAGAGAGCTAGCTAAAGAATTAAATAAATATTTTTTGCTTTTCAAGTATCATACACCTAGTTTACTCACAGAGAGCTAGCTGTTTTACAAGATTTCTTTTAGTGAAATAGCAGGGATCAGAAAGAAAACAGAAATTCAAAACAGATACTAAACTATTTTTAATAGACTTGCTTGAAAAAAAGAACAAACAATAAAAAAACATAATTTCTGACATTACTTATTGCAAGTTGAAAATAAAAAATGAAAGTAAAAAATAAACTACATTGTTTTTCCACCACACAGCAGCTCCTAATATCAATATTTACTTTCTTCAAAGAATTTCTAAACCATTGTATAAGATAACTGGTTTTATTTAATTAGGTACATATTTAAATAAATACTTATATTATACAAAACTCAAACAGAAACAACATAATATTAATTTTTATTTAAAAATATTTTACAATTTCTTAACAAACATCACTGAATAAATTTACATATACCTATACCTATAAAACCTACTAATGGAATTATTTTTTATGCGACAGCATTTTGAAAAGTCAAGTATAAATCTAAAATCAAGATGAATATTTTGTAAAAAAATCTTACTATTACTCTCCATTACCTCAGTCCCAGATTTGATTTACAGTCCATTATTATTTAGCAAAACCATTTAATTCGATAGTGGTATCTGTAAACTGCATGTGACTGTCGATAATTTGGAATAGTTCGGCTGGTTGGGGAATTCTCCCAGTTTCCAGCTTAGACCACACAGGAACATCGTTGAGTGAAATTTCAAAGGCCCCAGACTGTATTAATTGCCCTTCAACAAGGTTACCCAGGAAAAACAGCATCATGCAAGCATAGAGTTTGTTTTCAGTACACCAGTTCCACCAAGAAGGAACTGGTTGGTTTATATATTGAAATATATTTATTCCTCCTAATATACAGAAAATGAATACCATTTTTAGGGCACCCTACAACATAAATATTACCAAGTAAATTCCTCTATAGTAGTTCCCTATAACATTTGTGAACTTTAAATAAATCAATTGATTCTAACAAGGTTTTAATTTCAATAAATCTGCAAATGTAACTGTACTTACTATGGCTCTCGCTATAAACATATTTAGCCCAGGAGGGTCATAATTTGCCCCATCTATTAAAATATGCGGATATTTTTGATTGATTATAGTCGTGTATTGATCAAACATTTTCCGATATCCACAGGAATAGCTACAAACCAAATATTGAACAAGTATTTAATTAAATTAAGCCAATTTTATCTTACCAGTACAAAAATTTCAATGTAGGCGCCCCAATGTTTTGGCTAAGTTTAGATAATGGCACATCTTCTGCAGTCGTAATGTTAGTAAAAGCTAGCAAGGAAAGGCATACCACAATAAATACACACGATAAACACTGCATTTTATTTGGCCGATACATTGTTTAAGCGTATTTTCAACTATTTACTTCTAACTTAGAACTGTTTTTAGTTTTTGGATGTCAGCTGACGTTTCCCATATAATTAATGTAGGGATATTTATCTATTATGTTAGTTATGTTGTTGGCTTGGTTAACAGTAACGCCAGTGTGAAAATATTAAATTACCCTAAACATTAAAATATACACATACATGAGGAATGAGGGAGCACCACAAGGAATTTATATAAGCTGCCTGCTATAAGAAGCTGCCACCATAAATTAATTACAAGGGCTGCCACGAACTGCTAATAATAGCAGCTCATCTGTGTGAAAGGAATACAGTAACTGCGTGATTCTTACATATGCTCTTTACTTACATATAAATGAGCAATAAATCGCGAACTGTGAAATATTTACTGCGAATGAAAATTCGCAATCGCAATTTGCTAACGAGTGGCTAACGACTATGAAATAAACTGCAAACTGCCAATAGCGATTTGCAAATCTGCTCCATTCATAAAGAACGAAGCGAACCACAGAATCTCTATAAGCGAACGATAGCAATTCGCAACGTCGCAATCGCAACTCACAACCACAGACCACAAAGAGTTGGCCTTGTTGCTATTCTATGTTGTTGCATGTTTTGTGTTTGCTAATTTTGAATTCACAGATTACAGAGATACAGAGAGCTATTTGACTTAATTATATAGATATTCTGTGTTCTGTGGCTATTTGAAGTCTTTCGGTCGAGTTTCCAGGTTTTTTTAATACTATTTAATTTTGTGAAATGGCTGCACGTTCCACAGCACCCAGGCGTGTGCCCGAAAATGAATCAACAATCGCTTATGTACAAGCCGATGGACTAGTAAGTACTCAATAATATTTATATGTTACATACTAACCATACCATACGGAAATCCTAACCTCAAGTCGCTAAACTGAAAACGTTTTTAGGCTGTTATGAAAATAGTGAAACATTGCCATGAAGAATCTACAACAAACATGGATATTGCCCAAGGGGCTTTGTTAGGGTTGGTTGTTGATAATCGACTAGAAATAACCAACTGCTTTCCATTCCCAAAACAAACCGATGAAACGATGGATGAAGATGAGTATCAACTAGCAATGATGCGAAGGTTAAGGAGAGTTAACGTTGACCATTTCCATGTCGGTTGGTATCAAAGTGCAGATGTTGGCAACTTTTTGAGCCTTCCACTATTAGAATCCCAGTTTCACTATCAAACTTCAATAGAAGAATCTGTGGTAGTTATTTATGACACTCAGAAATCTTCCAGAGGGTTCCTTACTTTCAAAGCTTACCGCTTAACTCCGCAAGCTATCGAAATGTACAAAGAGGGTGAATTTACCCCAGAAGCTTTATTGAAATTGAAAGTCGGATTTGAAAATTTGTTTACTGAAGTACCATTCCTGATTAAAAATTCTCCGTTGTCCAACATAATGATGTCTGAATTAGCAGAAATGGTACCAGAGGAAGAAGGATCAAAATTTTTAGATCTGGGCACGGCTTCGGTCTTGGAAGGACAACTGCGCTGTCTGATGGACCGTGTTGATGAACTTAATCAAGAAGCCATTAAATTTAACAGGTACCAACAGTTGGTTAGCAGGCAACAGCAAGACAAGCAGCGATACTTGCTTAAAAGAGCACAAGAGAATGCGGCAAGAGCAGCTAAAGACGAACCTGCACTTCCAGAGGAAGATATTAGTAAGCTGTTTAGACCGCATCCAGTGCCACCAAGATTGAATCCAATGATCATTGCTGGGCAGATCAATACGCACAGTCAAGCCATATCGCAGTTCTGTTCTCAGTCATTGGCGAAGCTGTATATTACGCAGGCTCTTCAGAATGCGAAAGAGGCAAATACGAATCCATGAGGTATTTAATCTTATTGTCAAACTTGTATTTTAATTAGGTAAATAAAATACAAGGCAATTAAGTTCTATATAATTTCTTATTTTTTTATCTAAAAGTTTTTAACTTCTTGGGTCATATAAATGAAGTGAAGCAAATATTTTTACTTAGCTTATAAGTGCATAAATGATATTTCGAAGGCTGTGTCTATGAACCCTTCAGCAAAATCAACTAAAAAACTTTTAATTTAAAATTAAATAAATCTGTCTTTATCAATAATTAAGTTTACTGTTTATTTCTCCTAAATTTATACAGCTTTAATACCAATAATGAATAGTATAATTATACAGTCTGTCCATAAAGTAACCCCCCCCTGCTAACTTTTGAACAAATCGAGTTGGAGAGTTTTAACAAAATACAGGGTGAATCACGTAAAATGAAGTTGATTTTGACGATAAATTCAATTCTTCATATTCGAAGATGGCGCCACGGGCGCTGTCAACTCAATTTTTTTAAATGGCAAAGTGTGCTGTGTTACACCTCATTTAAAAGGTAATTCAATTCTCTACATTCTCGTTTTTGAAAAATGACAATCGAGTTATCCGTTCTCTAGTTACAAGCGTTTGTATAAACGATATTTAAAAATTTTGCTTTTATCAAGTCTCCTTGCCTTGCTTGCCACTGTCACTGAAACGTTAATAAGGTTCGAGAAAGTAGTTTAGCGTTTAATTTAAGATTGTTTGAAAGTGTCTACAGGTTTTTTTCTTAATTTTTTAAGTTATTCGATTTGATAGATTTAAGAGAAAATTTAAGAGGAGAGCGGTACTTAAGAATCATACGGGTGGAAATTTTTCCAAAGATAGAAAGAATAGCAGACAATAACATTCAAAGTATTGTATTTCAACAAGATTGGAGGGGGGCACCTCATTTCTATGGACCTGTTACCGATTTTTTAAATAACCATTTCCCAGGCAGATGGATTAGCAGAAAGGGCCCGATAGAATGGTCGGCTCGTTCCCCGGACTTAACTCCTCTTGATTTTTTCTTATGGGGATATTTGAAATCAAAAGTCTACAGAACTCCTCCAGCAAATATCGATGAACTACAGCAACGTCTAACACATATGTGTAGAAATATCCCTGCAGAAATTTTAGGAAATATCAGGCCAGAATTTCAAAGTAGACTTTTTATGTACCAAGAAGTCAATGGACAACATTTTGAATAACTTATTTAATTTTATTTTTTGTTTTAATAAATATTTGTTCAAAATTTGTTGTATTAAAATATTAACATTTTATTCATGGATCAGATTAGAAACAGAAACGCTTGTAACTAGAGAACGGCTAACTTGATTGTCATTTTTCAAAAACGAGAAAGTAGAGAATTGAATTTTCTTTTAAATGAGGTGCAACACGGCACACCTTGCCATTTAAAAAAATTGAGTTGACAGCGCCCGTGGCGCCATCTTTGAATTAGAAGAATCGAATTTATGGTCAGAATCAACTTCATTTTACGTGATTCACCCTGTATTTTGTTAGAACTTTCTAACTCGATTCGTTCAAAAGTTAGCAGGGGGGGGGGGGGGGGTTACTTTATGGACAGACTGTAGTATTTAAAATATTCTGTTTCAAATGTGGAAATAATCTAAAATTAAAATTTTAAAAATATAATTGATTTTCAACTGGAGTAGAGTTACCCTGTCGGGCAAACATAATCTAAAATTTATGAACAAAATCTTTAGGAAATGCACTGGAATTTGTCATCCATCTTCCTTCCATTTGAGTAACACTTTCACACACCATCCAAAAACCTTTTATTTTTTATTAACATAATTTTTAATTATGTAGAAAATGGATTTCACAGATTTTGCATGTAAGAAATTACAATTTCCCACACTAGCGAATAATTTTGAATTGTTAAAGTGCAGCGGAAGTTGAACTAAAAACTTTTAAGCCTTTGCTATTTTATTTGACCATTATTTAATGTCTATAACATCCCTACTTAATGAATACACTGCTTAAATAAAAAATAATTTATTGATTAATTTCCCTAGTACATCAAATCTTATTTTTACATTAATGAATATCTTTAAATAATGTAGAAACGATTTAAGCAATATATATTCTAGAATCTCCACATACAGATGTCGTTAATAGAATGTCTTTTTTTATTTTGCCACTAGAAATTTTCGTGAAACCAGAGACTTGTACATCTATATAAGTCTCTGATGAAACTAAAAATCTCCGACCAAATATATAAACTAATTGTAGCAAAAAAGTTTTGTGTCTCACATTATTCAAATTCAGGGTTTGCACAAGGGATCAACGATTTATAACATATTTGATTTGTTCGGAGATAAAAATCAATATACATATAAAACATGTTTTTTCAAACAATAGATTTAAATGGTAGTTAGCCTTATAATTCGCTTAAACCTCTTCTGTCTATGACATTTTTTACGCATCCCTATTGTACCTACTATCGTTTGTAGGTATCAGTAATTTTTTTTATATACATTTACTATTGCACAAGCTGGCCAAAATATACACAAATGTTTGTGCAAATATAGTGATACATTTATTCATCAATACGTTAGATTTAAATAAGGTTCCTTAGATTAAACTAAAACAATAATATCACAAATAAAACAAATCGACTAGAACAATGAGATTTACATCTGCATTTTTAAGGAATACCTAGAGTGAAAAAACAATAATAAAAAAAGGGAGCAAAATAGTCTTGACTTCAATTATTTGTTAACTCTTTAAGTACATATTCAGGTATTATTAAGAATCATCAATTGATTTGTTCATAAACAATTTAGTGGAAACCAAATATGCCGTTTCATAAATGGTGGTAAACTGTTTTTGAAAATTGTTTAATGTTTACGTTTATACTTAAAAATATTAAGTTATTAATTTTCAAGCTGTAAAAGTTCCACAATTTTTGTTAAACACAAGTTAATGTTTATATTGAGTATGAAAAGATAGTAGTAGGTGGCCAAAAAACTTACATAAAAGCCCCTTTAGAGAAGTGATAAGCCGTAATCAGTTTACTGTTCTCAGATACTCTGTCTACTATTTTTGTTTTTCACTATTAACTATAATGTAACCAGAGACTTATAATAAGTCTCTGATGTAACAAAAGATAATAAACACTCAATGCAACAAAAAGCAGTAAACTGAAGTCGGCAATAGAAAAACAAATGAAATTTGTATCACCTTTAGGAATACTCCTCTTTTCGGCCTCTGGCCGTGTAAGATCAAAGTGTAGATAGTCTTTATCATATGGTGGGGGGTAACTGAGAGTTATGGGGTGGGGAAAATAGTGATTAAAAACTATTACAGAATATAATATATGTATACCAAATGATTAGTGTTGTTTTAATTAAATACTAGTTTTTATGATCACTGATTTTTCTATTACATATTTTTCAGTTTTATATATTATGTACCGCATACAAGGTATTCAAATTTTGTGGCTCAGCAGTTAGTACATTCAAAAAATTTGTAGGTAATTTTCTCGTGTTTGTAATTTGTCTTGGGGCAGTAACTTACAGTAGGTTATGAAACCAGTGATTGGGTATCAAACATTACAGTCAATGAAGCAACATTTGAAATAATCATAACATTCTTATCTCTTATAATAAGTGAGGCAGCCTCAAAATTTGAGCACAGTGTGTATAATTTATGTATCTATGTGTAGTCTTATTAACCCCTAAAACTGACAGCTTATACATTTTGACACACTACATTTAGGTATGGTAACATGTCACCACTGGCTTGGTTGTCCCATTATAATTCAAATAACCTATATTTTCATTATATACAAAGTATCAAGTTTTTGTATTTGTTCCACGAAGCTCATACTTATTTTTTATACAGAAACAGTGTCAAGTTGACTCAAGTAAAGTGTTTCTGATTGGGTGTTAAAAGTTAAACTTTTATCATCTTTTATGTTTAAATTGTGCATTAATCTGTTAAAACAAAAACAAATCATCATGTCTTAATTGATTTTGAAGTTCCTTTTTTTTACATTATTTGCTAAAGCTGTAGATGTTTTAAAAATATAAACATTCACAATAATTTGGAAACAATTATGCAGACTTCGTTAATTTAAACATTTTGATATATAAATGATGCTATTTACTGGCGAGAATACAATTAACATTTAGTCGTTCTTCCAAACGGAAATATCTTGTTCAAAGAAAAATGTATATTACACCCTGCATATTAAGTAGAAGGATCGAATACCTGACTGCTATTCCGAGGAACAAACTACATCTTAATATATGGCACAGGATTTGATATCCACGGGTTAAAAACACTTACAATTTCGTTAAGGTGAAAAATCAAATCGTCCCAATATTATTCGGCACGTTCTGATTTACAGGCTTGAAAGGCTCCACCGTATCTATGATTGCCTCGCTGAGATACAGCCTGATTTTTGGTGGTAAGAATAGTTTCTCTAAATCCTGCTTGTTCTTAGTCCTCTTGACTATGACCGCCCTGCAGCGGTCTTGAAGGTTCACAAAGTCTCTCTTCATAGCGTCTAGAAACATCTCAGTCTTCGCAGCAGTCGAACAGATGATTGGGTAAAGAGGCTCCTTCACCTCGTTTAAGCCTCTGAATGCGACCCCCAGACATTTTTCGTCTTTGTAGTAGGTTAAAGTACCTGCAATTCCGTCGAAAAGAATACCTATCTTAGTGGCTACGTTTTCTCGGAAGGGCTTCGTGTAGTGGGTCCATCTGCCACCATGCCAGAGGAGGCCTTTGTGGGAGAGACCCCAGCCTTGGTCGTCTTTCCCGAGTAAATTAGTGAAGGAGTCGGCGTGAAGGCGGGCTTTCTTCGTACCTGCAAATCGTAATAAGAAAGAAGAAAAGGAACAATATTATGTGGATGCGGTCAGTAAAGAAACCGAATCATTTTTGAAATATATAAACATGTTTCTTCTACAATGGTTTTGAAAATAATGTTTTTACTCTTATTAATTTTCTTGGAGCCTTGCTTAAAGCAGGCTTATTCATTGTATTATTATAAACCGATTTATATGTTATTTTGTAAGATAAATAATACATTTCACAAAAATTGTATTCTTATTGTCACTTGTTTGTGTAAGATATCTTAAGTCTGACGTTCTGTCTCAGATGATAAAAAGTGTTTAGCGAACAACTGATTATTTATTTAATTCCATAACTAAATATGTCTACTTTGGAACATAGGATTTGCAATGGTGGCTGGGTAACTGGGTAGCAAGACGTAAGTCTTGCTATTTTCTCAACAAAAAATGCCATCATACCTATTCCGAACATCATGCTTGTCCCGAATATCCTCCTGGACAAGTGCAACTCCCAGAAGTACCTCCCGTTGTTGAGCACCCTAGTACCTCTCACCCCGGCGGTGCCGCTGCTCCAGTTCGGGTGAAAGTGCGCGATTCTAAAATTGGATCCGTACAGCCTGACCTCGGGGCTCCTCTCGCGGCGATCCCACGTCCACAGGTCGTCGCAGCCATTGCGCAGGGGGTTTGTGTCCGCCCCCGAAGCCATTTCTTCAGGCTCACCCCCCGAGGCCTCCGCCGTTTGCTATGCCGTGGGAGGATGCCACACTTGGGGAGCCTCATCGACTCTGAAATGTATAATAAGTGGCGTTATAATGGTGTAGAGGAAACAAATTAACAATTCAAGTATATCATCAAAACTATTGTTCATTTTTAATATTAAAATACTAAACCCATTTCTAGTAGCCAATATCCAGCGACTGTCCGTATAAGGTCATAATTAACATTACATTTACGTCTTGATGTTTCTTATAATCACGTTCGTAATTTCTTACACTGATTTCAACCATTATAGGTCACTTAATGATTTAAGTAACATTTTTAGGTTTAAACCTTAAAATGTGATGAAATGACCTGAAATGTGACCTGAATGTGAAAAAGATGTTTGCGTAACACTGCCAGAGTTTAGTCAAAACTGGCATTGAAGTTATACCCACCCTGTCTCACCCTTTTATATGTAACCAATTTGTCTAGGATGTAACCTAACCTAAATGATTGTAGGTTCTGTGGTCTGTCTAAGAAACTAAGAATAGGTATCTTTCTGCGGTTTGTAAACGTCAATTTAGTGTAGATGTGCCACATATGAATGCGCGGGGATGGATCAATATACCTATTTATACCCGTGTGTGGTCCGCTTTAAATAGGGACTAACTAGCATACAACAGCAGTTATACATTAACATTATACTTTTATTAAATGATTAATATCTCTAAAATTAATAAATATGTGCATTGATATTGATAATTTTACTACGTTATTTGATTTTCTATCTTAACATTTACCATTTACTTGTTTAGTTTTGTGTAGACTACATTAAGATACAAATTAAGTAGGAGTTAAAACTATCAAAACTAATGGGGTTTGTTGTAGAGTAGAGATTACCCTCTCATATGACTCATATATTTGAATCGATAGCGCGGAAGAATACGCGTGAAATTTACAATGGAGAAAAAACATATATAGGTACTCGGAGAATGGTTCCTCGTTTGTTTGCATGAGGAGTGTTACAGTGGCGTGCCCAGACATGTCCCATAAGAACAAAATAACCGCCGTTTATGTCAGTATTTAATATTTTCTTATATAGTAAAATCTATAGTTCAAATTATGTCATATTATATCAGGAACTGGAAGATATTTGAATTTAGAAACTGAATGAAATTACAGTAAAGTTACAAATTAATTAAATTAAATAAAATATAACAGATCTAGCAAAAATTATCCATATTATATGTTGACGTCCTAGCCACCTCACTATCTGGTATGTTATATCCTTGTTTATATAAAATATAGTTAATCAACCGCAGTAGTGACACCTTGTGGAAGAATCTAATATTACCAAGGTCGTTGAATATGATTGGTTATTTTTATAAATGCACGAGTTTCATTGGCCAGGTGCACACATTATCCACCATGACATCTGTACGCCATCCACTCGTACTAATGCGGTTGAATAACTATATATCTTTATAAACAAGGGTTATATCAAAGAATATAAACTAATTGTCTTTGGTTATATTATTCTTTGTACATATTGAATTCTTCGATGCAAAACTTACAAACTAAACCATAGCTATTATTAAGTCATATTTTTTGTAGGAACAAAATTATGTTCTGTTCAAATAAAAATTTCTACGAAAGTATCATCTTTAGCAAAATAGCTATACTTATATATTTTACACACACAAGTCCAGAAAAAGTAAAATTATAGCAGACAATTCATACAAGGCGTGGTGAATAACGAAATGAAACATCTCAACACATAATGAGGTATTTTCCTTCAATCGAAATGAAAGTGGAATCCTGTATTTTTATAAAATATATATTTTTTTAATTCAATTTTGAAATTTTATTCTATATTCGTGACGTCACTAAGCGAAAACTAGGGAATATGTATCTATAAAGAGGCCACACTGATAATATGTGGCTAGTTTCAGTTTGTAACGACGACAAACGACATTTCGATAATTGACATTTGAAAGTTCCTGTTTGTGTTTGGCTTGACAACTTGACGTGTGTATTGTTGTTTTCTTGTGAAGTAAACTTTTATGAAACATGGAGCAAGGTTTTGTAGAGGCCAAGTCCGACAATTTACCGGTTATAGATCCTTTTATGATTAAGATCCTATAGATCCTTTCAGAAATAAAAGGGATGAAAAATGTAAGGTTAGTATTTAACTTAACAGTATTACTACAAAGTCGATTAAATATATTCAAAAATTACCTTTACAAATTACGATGTTTTTCTATTACTAATAAATACACTTGTCATCAGTCACAGGCAGAGACAACAATTCACAGGTAAAAATATAAACCAAAAACAATGTCTCATGTTTACCATGACGTTTACCTTAACCAAACAATTCAAACATAAACAAAAGTAAAGTTGTCACACAGTGACACCAACCACACAAATGAAAATATCCTAGAAATCACTAAAAAATGGCGCAAATTTTGAATTTTCGCTTAGTGACGTCACATAGATATTGCGCACATTAAAAAATAATTTATGGACTTAAATGAACTCAATATTAAAATTCCAGAAATACGTATCTCTTCTTTTTCCAACTATGTATGTAGGAGTCTGCCCCCTGGCCTGGTCCACCGCGACCTAGAAGATCTATTGTGGCACTTTTTTCCAACTACTTTCCATTGCCGATGTAAAAAAAAAATTGGAAAACACCCCATTGATTTTAAGAAATTGGATTTTTTAAAATCAGTTAAAAAATGAATAATCTCGTTATGAATGATGAACCTAATGGGTAATTTGAAAAGAACTTACTTGAAATGCTAAGACATCCAGTATCAATTATTGAAAGATTAACTTTGCCATTATTTCTAGCGGCTATCGCCATTTTTTCATTCTTTACAATATTTTACATTGTAAATGTGCTAAAATCGGAAATTAGCACGTATACAAAATTTGAGGTTCGCACAATATATACCGTGTAACTCGAAAACATAAATGAAGCTCTCAAACATTGTATTTCGAAAACTGTAAAATATATTTACTTTTTCATATATCAAAACTGGAGGGGTATCTAAAAATTGACACAAATTTTGCACATCTACATTATATACCTACTGCAGCCACTTTAGAAAATAGTAATAAAATAACCTTCCGTTTAAAAAACATGGAAGTATACTTTATATTCAGTAATAGCAGAGACGTATAGATCTAGATGTATAAGTCTCTGGTAATAGTAATTACATTTAATTTAAATATTATACGAAGATAATCTTCCATACCACCTACATGCCTTCATTCATTCCTAATTAGAAATGTATGCAGGTGATAACAATGGCGGCCTTATCGATTATTTTCTGATAAGAAACTCGACAGAATTTACAAAATATCTCACCATATCAACACCGAAACTCACCGTCTTATTCTGAATTCCTTATCTACACTCTTAGTAGGCTGTACACTGGTCATTTCCCCGTCTTTTTCGAAAATTCAGAGCACTTACAAATAAAAGAAACTGCACGGTCTGCCCTGTGACTTGCCGTCGCGACGGAGCGAGGGTTGACGCCGATACGTGGCTCGAAAGGAGCCATATCTGCGCAACCTAGATAGATGGGGGTAGAGAAATCGCGAGGGAAATATATAGTCCGAGAAAATAGGTGGAAAAAGTCGCGGTATTCCAAAGTGCTGAAAGCGAACCAAGAGAAGAAAACACTTCAAAATGCTTGACTGATTATATACTATACAAATATTATATCATATACTGACAAAAAATTAAAGAAATAATTGTTGTTTCAAATTGGATGCAATATGCAATAACATTCGTATCTTTTAAACTGTTAGAGATAGAACTAGGTTAAATTGGGCCAAAGTTCCGTAATTTGGTGGCCAATAATATGCCTCCAAAAAATCAAGGCTAACATATATATTTGCAACATTAGAAGCAAAGTGCAATATTTAATATGTATATACAGTGTTATTCAGAACTTATCCATAATAAAATTTGGGGATGTTCAACATACATGTAGAAATGTGGTAGTGCAAAAAAAAATTTTTTGGCGGGTTCTGAAAACTATTTAAAAATTTTTCATTGCACGCCGCTGGATACTGGTCCACTGTAATGGAGTGACCTTGGGACTGACAATCCAAACTGGCTAGCACGAAAAAAACTTCGGAAGTTCTGAGAGTATACCGACACCCGGCGCAAAAAAGATTTGCAGCGTTTTTACTTTAAAATAAACTTAAAGATAGATAGATGTGACCAAAGTGACGTGTCTTTAAAATGAATAAAATTTGAATACACTAATTTTGAAGAATTGCGCTACTTGATTACTAGGTATTAGAAACATGAAATTTATAAAAAATTTGCACATACCTTGTTACAAAAGCTGTTCGAAATTTTGTCCCTAAAGCTATCCAATTTTGCCGCACTAAAGCGAATGTTCCTCCTGGTTGCTGATCTTGTAAACGCAAATTATCAAGTAAATTGGGGATTTTCAGCATTTTGCTTCAACAACCACTCACAAAACCTAACTCGTAATTGATAATCCACTGGTAACAGTCCATTAACTCAGCATTACTGTACACATGAGCCGTTTTGAAAATTTTACAGTTTTACAGTTTAACACTCCTACGATAAATAAAACACCGGCATTGAGAGAAGACACAGATAGACTGATGACTGAATAGACAATAGAGATATTATCCCCGCTCCAACTCTATTCGTTCGGTCGTCGTTCGAGGTACAAAAACGTGTTTACTTTTTTTACCACATTCTTAGGAATGTAGTAGGTATATCAGATGTTGAAGTACAGTTGCCCATCTACGTAGTCCTTTATAATGGTATAACTTTAAACAAGTCTTAGGATTTCCCGTAAACTTTACGGGAAATCCTAAGACTTTTATTATAAATTTTTTTGGTGATATCGATTTTTTATTTAAGGATGCACATATCCTCAAAGTTTTAGAGATAAGTTCTGAATAACCCTGTATAGTACGTAACACAATTTTAATTATTCTATTTTCATTGATAAACTGTAATTAATTTAAAGATAGAATGTAAGTTCTTTCCAAAGTTGTAAAAGGCTGCCTGGATTTGCATTAATTTTAATTTTGGTAAATTTTTTAGAGTTATACCTGGACGGCTTCTGCATCTGTAAATCAGTGTACTCTGGAAAAGTTAAAATGCTATTTGTCTTTCCCGATACATGGTGCAATGTTACATTTTATTGTTTATTGGTCTACTATCATTATTGAAGTCCTTAGGAAAAACTGTTTCGGTATTAAACTGGACTATAATAGAGAAATCCACCCACCCTCGCACTGTTTTGCTAGGATCGGGTGGTTCAACGACCCTCTGTAATTAATATGTGGCTATTTTAAGGGGGGATTTTTTAAGCTGCATGACTATGGTACGGAGTTTGGGACTTGCGAGGTTTGGGGGAGGTACAAAAGCAGGGTGAGGATTTATCATTATCATTTATCTGTAAGTTTGAATTGTGCTTCGGCGCAGACGTACAAAATTCCGTATTTCATGTACAGGGTGATTTAAATGTTTGCTTACCGTGTGGTATGTAAGCAGTGTTGTTATCAATGTAATCAATAATACTATAAGTACCTACTTTTAAGGAGCAGGCCACGTGATCTAGTCGATTATGTGTGGATGCTTATGTAAAAAATCTATTGTTTTTTCATTTGATTTTTACAAGCCGCGTATATATAGGTACCTATAGCTAACTTCCTAAATTATCATTTTTAAAGTGTATCACTTTTTAAGGAATAACAACTGCTTATTTAATAGATATGTACCCTACCACCAGTTAATTATTCTGTTTCTTCATGGTTTTCAAATTTATTTGGTGTGGTAATCATTATATTTTGTATTTATTTGGTGACAAAATTACTGAATCAGATCACAAAAACCATAAATCTTACCTTAAATGCCAATGTCGTTGTAGGACAGATGACTATGACAATTTCTGACAGCGAAACTAAAATAAATTTGTACTAAATTAATTTGTTCTTTTGTCCTTATATTTGAACCATTTTTAACCGAACCATCGGACTCCTTCTCTTTATTCTTCATGATGCCCATTACAGACAATCATGTCGCAACATCGTTCATCGATTTCACTACCTATGGCACTCTGATAAGCGCATAATAAACGCGAAACCGGTCAGTATCTGGTGGTTGGTCCCGATGAAGGATGTGGCGACTTCCATGGAAATGCCGGAGTAATGCAACGCCATTCGAGGCACATTGGCCGAGGAGTACTTAGTTGTCTTCCGCATATGTTTCAAATAAACATTAGTAGTGTTAGATATTTCCACGCGGTGCCACCACTGGGCATTTTAGCTAGAGTCCTATACTTTAACTTTGGCGTATTGCCCTGAAAGCTATGCAACCAGATCTACACTTATTTCTATAAAGCTATAAGACTTCGAAAACGATAACAAAATAAAAGACAAAATACAAATAGAATGGGTTAAGTCGTGTAGATTGACATATTTGTTGTCACTCAACGGTTAAGTGCTTCGCTTTCACCTTGCGGCTAGTTGCTTATTTATTGTCATTGTCAGTTCTCTTCTCTCTGTCTAGTTATATATATTTTTGTCTCTCAGTTCTGTGTTTCAGTGCCAGAATGGTTGGTTGGTTTGGTAGTCTGTGATCAATGGTCTGTGGTCTATGATGGATCTGAGTCTGTGATTATCTGTTCTGTCAGTTTCAGTCACTGAATTATATTTAAACAATTGGAACGATTGCGTCAATGCAGCGTAGTGTCAAATAACGAGCCGCAGTGCGGTTGCAAATCGTGTATTCCTTTCTCTGTTTAGCACGTCTGTGTTTATGAGAGTTGATGGTGATTAGTTTCATTTGAAACAGATAATAAAATTACGTTTACGTGCGAATTTCCCATTACCATTAATAAGTGCAACAAAGACGGGTAACCACGATTAACATCTTGCCCGCACGGACCGATTTTTGTACATTGTGCAGTTGTTCCAGTCCAGTTGTTTACGTATAATTCAGTGGTCTCAGTTAGTTTTGTCAAAAATAGTGTAGCTCTGTTCTAGTGATGTGTCGAACCCGCTATTTTTAAATAGCAGCTACTCCTGCTACTGCTAATCTTATTTAGCAGTTAAAAATAGCTGCTATTTTTTAGCAGCTATTTATTTTTTAGTACGTTTGCGTAGTTGTCTGTTTGGTTAAACGGAGCTGTATTAGCAGCTAACAGTTGACATTTTACCCTGGCTCAAAAAAATGAACATATTCGCTGTGGCCGATAGCCATAAATATAATTTGACATTTATATTTCATGTTTTGGATGAAAATAAATGTGATTTATTACTCTTTTTTTGTAAGTACCGTTTCCCGATCAATGGCGGTAGGTATTTGGTATTCCGATTATGGAGCGGGCAGTTAATTGACAAAAAATAAAACAAAAACAGCATGTCTGTACGGCCACGTGCACATAAGTTTAAGGGCAAGTTGAGCAATACTTCTTAAGAATTGAAACTAATAAGTCTTAATTTCTCGGTGTCTTTTTACATTTCAAGTTCAGAGAAGGTTTTTGATTTATAAATTATAACAAAAATATTATTTCGTGTATGAAAAGTATGCCCTTCCTCTCAAATGACTTATGTATAAAATAATTTTTATACGTTCTATTTATTATTCAGTAAGTACTCCGATCACACCTAAAATGTCTTTTGCTAAAGGTAATAAAAACACTTTTTCTATAATACCAAGTATTTTTTACATATTTATTAAACATCAATGTAAACAAACACCCTCTCCCAATTTCATAAGACAGTAGGACGGTCTCAGTTTACTGTTTATTGACAGGTTCAGTTGTAATAGTAAGTTCCTGCTATTAAATATTAAAATATTTCAAATAAAATTTTGTAGAGTGGGTAGTGAGAGTGAGTGTGTTTTTCTATTTTTAATTTTAATAAAAGCGAATTTAATTCAAAGTTTAAATCAATTTGAATACAGAATTACATTTTCGTTTTTTGTATTAGACATTTTTGTTTACGTGATTTATATAAACAACTTTTATAATAATTTATAAATGTAATAAATAATTTGCATGTATAACCATTTATTAAGCTGTGTGATAGGTACAAATCTTTGTATAGCCTCTTAAATTATGCCGCTGAAATAAACAAGCAGAACGAACAAAAAATTATGTTAAAAAATAATGTTGTAGGAATTAGGTACATATTCCCTCCCTAAATTTAACTCCGTCTGCCGCTTTACTAATGTTGATTGTTAAATTAAATGCTGGGCTGCTGCCTTACCGAGACTGGCCGCCAGACCTAACTGCTACTGCTAAACTAAACTGCTTCACGCTGCTGCTAAATATCCAAGCCAAGCGTTACGCCCGGTCGCCAACCGAAGACTGCGATCAACTGCGATTGCAGAGCAAGTAGCAAGTAAGGTAAATTAGCAGTGTGGCAGTGTAGCGTGAACTTTACGCTACACTGCCACACTGCTACTTACCTTACTTGCTCTGCAATCGCAGTCTTCGGTTGGCGACCGGGCGTAGCGCTTGGACATTTAGCAGCAGCAAAGTGAATAACATACAACCACAAACTGCTAAATAATTAGCAGCTATTTTTCTTAAGCTGATAGCAGTTGTTACTGCTACTACCATTTAGCAGTTAAAAAATAGCAGACTGCTATTTAGCAACCCATCACTACTCTGTTCTACTCGCTTAATAGAAAAAGATCTAATAACCTTTGTTATTGTATGTTGGTGTATTGTGGTATTGTCAATATTGTCTATTTTCATAGTCTAATCATTCGTCATTCCCTTCCAAATCAAATCAAAGCGGGACTAATATTCACATTCAAATATTTGAGATACAATTTGCAGTGTGCAGAAATGGGGCCGCGACCTCATGGTAAGTGCTGTGGCGACGGTAGTCATCACCATGAACCCGGTGAAATGGGCATCCACTATAGCTTATATACCAAAATTAATAAGGATAATCTAGAGTGTCTCAACGAAGCCACTGAAGGATCAGGAAAAACAGTTTTCAAGCCCTGGGAAGAACGTCTCAATTTTGACATAGTAAGTGTGGTTATGTTTTTATTGATTTTTGAAATATTAATAACAGTAGTTTTAGTTTGTAGAGTCTGATGCTGATGAGGAATTGTTATTTAACATCCCATTTGTGGGGAATGTGAAATTGAAAGGTATTATAATAATAGGAGAAGACTCTGATAATCATCCAGCAAAAATGAGACTGTAAGTAGATTGGCTATTAAAGTACTATACTTTATTAACTAGTCATTTTAGTTTTAAAAATAGGCCTTCAATGACTTTTGATGACATAACGGCTGTACCAGATCAGGAATTTGAATTAGTTAAAGATAATACTGGCCTTACCGAATATGTAACAAAGTAAGTAATATATTTTCATTTTACTATACTGAAATGTACAGGAAATATAAACATAATTATATTGCAGGGTAGTTACATTTAATAATGTAAATCACTTGACTATGCATTTCCCAAGTAATTTTGGAGCGGAAACTACTAAAATTTACTACATAGGTCTTAAAGGAGAGTATACTGAGGCACACCATCATGGAGTTACTATCTGTACATATGAATCTAGGCCGATGGCAGAAGATCATAAAAGTGCTTTAGATGAACTTTCTCAGTCTAGAGTGGGACAGTAAGGATATCCTTTTTAGTACTTAAAAATAATTTACTGCATTTGTTATAATTTGTAATGTTTAAACTTAACATTTATTAGCTTTATATATTTTTCAAGGTTAGTGTTAATAAATTGTTATATTGTGGTAATATTTTTTTTATTTACATTGTGCAAATACATTGTAAGTATTTTTATGGAAAGTTACATAGTAAACCAATTATTGTTTTGAATTAAAGTGAAACAGATTTGGCCAAAATAAAAATAATGCAAATTATGCTGCAAGTTTTTATGTAAATAACAGATTAAGATAATATTGCAGTTTAGTTTTTGACAATCAGATCATAACAAATGCCTTTAGAAGCTAGGCATTGAAAAGTATTTTTTTTTGTTTCAGGTCTGTTTCACAATTGAGTAAATCACAGACAGAATTTCAAGGTGGTAATTTTGACAGTCATTAAACTTTGGATGGAACATTTTTGAGCTGTTTTATGCCCAAGTGGATTTTTTATTTCGTCTTTATCACTTGCTGTGACAACAGTATGAAAAATTGGACTAAAGAGACGTCGATTCATAAATGGTTTGAGAATAAAGGGAATCAATCATGTATTGCTGCCCATTGTGATAAAAACAATCACATGTTCAGTTATAATTTGTATTGTTATACTGCCCCTTTTATTAATACTTTTTTCAAACTGGTCATTATACGCACATACTGAAACTTGTATATTTATTCTGTCAGTTTATTTCCGACCACCCTAGTGTTTGCTTTATATCTTGTAAGATAACTCAAGTTGATTAAGCAACAACACCAAACTGGAAATATGACGTGAGTTCAAATCCCACAACCTTGGAGCAAAAGAATTTCTATTAGGGAGATTTTGAATCTTAAATTTTAGCACATTGTTATCATAATCGTTATACTGAGCATGCACAGTGCCAAAAAAGTATCATTTTTGACACTTCGCCTTCTGCTGCTCGGTAAAATTTAAGGGGTTCAAAATCCACATCCTCTATCAAACATTCCTTCACTCTCTAACCGACTATTAGCTTTTAGCTTCTTAAAATGTTATCATCGAAGTTCAAAGCAGATTACATGATAATAATTTATTATTATTATTACCTTTTCCTCCACCATTCCCCTTTTACTCATACCTGGATATAGGTAGGTATATAAACTCTTGGGTAAGAACCAATGAAAATCTGAAGATAAATAGGTATCACTTTCTTTTCTTTTGGTTCACTTGGCTGACTTCATCAGTGTAATTTTATATTTAACCATGATGTTGAATATTTTGGAATTTGCTGATGCTGAGAAATATAATATCAATCTCCTTCTTATAAATTTCAGCAATTCTAGGAGTTACCATATACCACCACAATATATAGCTGTAGAGTGTGTTGCATACTGTTGACTTGACTAGGTACCAAAAGAAATATGTTCAATTTGGATACAGACACAAAATATTAGTACCTACATACAGTTAAATAAAAATGAATAATATAGGTAATAGTGGAAAAGCTGAAAGCCTTCTCCACAGATATCTCTGACCTCTGTCCCCTGATATTGATACTTCACCCCACCCTCTCCCAAGGACCATTTTTTTCTCTGCTTAATACACACTTTACTATCTATAGTCACCTGTCCTTGTCTCCAATTGAACATATTATTTTATTTGGGGATCCCTAGGTATTTTATCTATAATCTATTGCTTTAGCCTTTATCTGCCAAATCACCGAACACAGCCAATTCGACTATAATCAATCAGTATGTATTAATTTAGAACTTATTCGTCATGGAAGTATATTAGTATATTTATTCAAGTATATTGCATCAGTTTAAAAAAAATTATGTTGAAGAACTATGCTGCCGAAAGAAGTCGAGTCGAGAAAATAAACAAATACAACATCGATATGAGTAAAATCCATTTATTAACAATATAAGGGTTGGAAACAAGTCACTAAGCTTTCTAAACTAGCCCTGTGAAAATTCTTAATCCTACAACCCTAAAAACTTAGTGAGATGTTAAATTTTCGTATCCGTATTAAAATAACATGAATTTCTTATATATTAATAAACGTCACACACTAAATGGAATGTTTCTTAACCGTATTACTACAGCTAAACATTAATTCATATTAAAAGCTCAAGAATTACACAACATTCATCTATTTACTAAGTAAACAGATATATTTTAATTTATTTTTATAGAAATATAAACCAATTCACAAAATATTTGCAAATTGCTTTTCTAATATTCATCAGTCGTCATTTTTCTATATAATATTACTAACCTTAATACATAAATATTTTTATTAATATGATTATATACACGTAGTAATGTACATAGCGTAAAAGTAAATAATGAGGACTGCTGTAAGTCCTTTTTATATAATCCTGTAAAAGTATGTTTGTTTTTATGCACGTGCACAGTGAACAACTCTAAACGAATAGTGATATGAACTTGATTTTGTATACCTTCCAAATTTGCATTGCCAATTAAATACTTCTTTCAGAGTATAATTCCAAATATAGCAACTAAATTAACCAAAGCCAAGACTGTATAAATTATCTGTTTAGTAGACCACAAAAATATTTTAGTAAATACAACATATCAGTATAAGAAAACTGAGTATTTTTGTGTATACCCTGTTTTAACTAACATTAATTAGGTATATATTAATTTAGTAGAGTAAAACAATTTTTTAATTACAGAAAATATGCTCAAACAATTCCTAAGAAACCCTGATAGAAACAAAGTAACTTGTCAAAACATATTAATAAACAACCCAGCTTTTTACAGAAACAATTTGTTTATTTTATCGTATTATTCGGTGCGAAAGTTGTACCTGCTGTAGCAGTTTCTGTCTGATTTTCTGGTTCAGTAACGGCGGCACTATCAGCAAAAAGCACATCAGGCAGTGATCCACTTTCTTCTGCTAGTTCTTCTGGTACCTTTTCTACGTTTGGTGCAGTTGTAAATGGTTCTGCCGTGGTGAAATCTGTTTCTGTACTGGTAACTGGCAGGTTATTCGCAGTGGTGAATAGAACTTTATCGATGTAGAACATTGTGCCTAGGTTGTAAACGAACACTTCACTTTCTACTATCGTTGCGTCGTTTATATTGACTTGGTCTAAAAGAACATAAAATAAAGTTTTTGTATAACATATTACAGTTTTCTTGAATTAATTTTAATGCAGGTTATTTGTTAGGTTAGGTTGTGTTTGGCGACAGAATTTTAAAAATTGTTGACATTTTCCAAAGTTATTGATAATATTCAGTACACATATTACTACCAATAACTTATTTATCTATAATAAGTATAAGTATCAATCACACATTAGAGACTTTTAACTACAACATATAACCTTATTCTTGATATTCTTTCACATACAAAGAAGCACACTTCTTTATTTTCCTTATTCTCTCTAGAAATGTTTTCAGTTCCTATGTTGATTGATCATAAATTAATTTCTAGTTATTTTTGAAGAAGTGTCAAATAAATTGGATGTTCACTAACCTTTTATCCTTTTAACCACAATGGACTTGTTTCCTAGTGTCGTCAATTGACTTCCGTCAGTCAAATCCTTGTCGTACAGCCTTCCTTTCACAAAATGGTTCAGGAGGATCTGCAACCCGTCACCAGTTGACAAATAATTGTCGGGCATTTTATCTAACCCCAATTCCTCAAATGCAGTATCTGTTGGTACAAAGAACGTGTAGCCTGTACCAGAAACGTGAGGCGCTAAATCAGCCAAATTCAGGAACCTCGTGATGTGTGTGAACCTCTTGTCTCTTTCGAGAGCTAAGAAAGCATGGGAGAGAAATTGCGCTCCGAACCAGGGGAAGGCAAGGAGAGGAGGTGTTTCTTTGTCCTTGTGCTGTTGGTGTAACTTTGAAACAACAGATTCACTGACGAATAGAACTTCCCCAATAAACATTATGTTTCCTTTCGTAACTGGGGTGTCGCCTTTGACTATCATCGCTCCGTTTACAGTAAGGCTTGCTAAAAATTGAAAAATAGCATATTTAAGAAAGATAACGTAATTTTTGTTTTTACATTTAGAGATTTGAGTGTAGAAGGTGTCCCACTGAGAACTATATCGATCGATTATGGAAAAACTATACTTATTATCTTCAAAATATTTTAGTCGGATGGCTCCCATCAACGTTGGTATATGCTACCATATTTTCAGATGTTTCTTAATTATAGTTTTTCCATAATCGATCAAAGAAGTTCTCGGTGTGGCATCTGGTATAAACAAATTGACTATTGTGTGAAAGACTTATACAGAAAGATAAGATAGAGAATGACTGTCAGAGATGAGAACACAGACATTTATTTTTAATTCCTAGAATTACTTTCTTTTAAGCTGCCAATAGACAGCTGCAGTTAGACAGCAGACTGCAAACAGACAATCAACTGCTGTATCATCAAATATATGGATAATAAATTTGTTCCCTTTATACCTAACAATCCTATTTTTTTTACCGAAACGTAGAAATTAATGATATAAATTAACTGTAACCCAATTACTTATTTTGTTTTATAATGTTAAATCAATTTCCTTTGCTTTTGTCTACTAGTGTTGTACTCAGTATATTAAACTTATTCCCTTCGCTAAACTTAGAAATTCAAATATGGAGATTAAAAAGGTTATATTATGCATTCTCTATGTCTACCTTCATCCTGGCTGAGTGCCAGATTAGGAAATACATTAAGTACACCTACATCTATTCCATAATGCTTTTGTTTCATATTGGGAAATACCTACGAGTCTTCTTGAACACAATTTCTTTTCCTCCTAGGGTCTTCACGACATCTCCATCTTTTATCGTCTCCTGCTTCAAACGACCTTGCACAAAATGGTTGACAATGACATTCTCTGTAAACTCTGGTACGCTGAATGGATAGAAACCCCAATCGATGGGGTGCCATCTCTGGAAAGCGTGGTCTGTTGGGACGAAGACTGTGTACTCTTGATCTGTGAAAAAAAAAAGATCTTGATCTTTATATGACTCATTTAACTGCATCTACCTATTATTCTATATCTATCTATTATTACAATGTCTATTGGTGCCTAATAAGAATGAACATAATGTATTGATTGATTTATTCTGAGCACAAATTTTTATATAGCGTCTAACATTTATTTGTGATATTATACAGGGTGTCCCATGGTGACCATGGGACCCATTAGAATATTTCAGAAACTACTTCGATTTGAATTTTGAAAATTTGGGATATCGGGTTTTCGGACATGTCCTCCTCAAATAAAATAATAGCGTCCACGTGGCACTTCCGGTTATACCGGAAGTCGCCATCAACTTCCTTATTTTAAATGGAACACCCTGTATATTATTTTTTTTCTGGATTCTACATAGAATTCTAAACACATATCATGCAGGATGTCCTATACCTATCTTCAACTGTTTTTGAAATATTGACAAGTGAATATTGACATTTTGCAACATTGACACTCTGTAAAATCTAAACGGTCTGAGATCAAGTAGAACGGTTTGCACATTCCCGTCTTAACTTTTCACTTAAGTTACAGTGGACACTCTGTGTAACTCTTATATCATTTCTTACTTACAAAACTCAGTCACTCACCTTCTCTCAACAAGTGTGACACATTCGACCTTGACAGGAAGTGTTGGAACACCCTGACTCCACTCTTGAGGAATGACAACACCTCCATGATGTTTTCCACAAATGTAGTGTTCGACAGCACCTTGGTGTCCTCCTTAGCAACAGGGTAGGCGGAGATATCGACCAACTTGCCCTGGGAGGTGTTTTTCCTCATCAGGTGTTGATCAGCGAACAGATAGTTGTCCAGAACGACAAGAATTCCATTGGGGACCTAATTGGCAGATCAGAGCGATTAATATGGTTATTTTATGTCTATCGATATGTCTTTTACTCTCACCTCGATTTTTCTTTCCACAACGCCAGCATCGTTGGCTCTCAACTTCCTGCCATCCTCCTTGGAGACTTTGATCTTTACGGTGCGGCCACCCAAGGTGTTGAACGTCGTCTCCTCCGTGACGTTGGAGAGGTCAATGCGCGCGCCCAGCACCACGTGGTCCAGCAGCAGCTTCTTCACCAACTCCGGCTGGTGTAGGAGGGATTCGGCTCGTTTTGTGGCCGTGTTTTGAGGCGCAAGGATGGTGAAAGGCTCTTCTGAAACAAAAAGGATTGGCTAAATATTATGAACAGAAGACACGAAATTGATCACCGCATATATAAGACCATAAAGCATATTGTTGCGCGGTTTTGCAAAGATCTAGAAATTAAGTTGTATGACAAAATGTACAAATTAAAAAATACGAAAATATACAACACATCTAAAAGACCAGTTGTGACTGTCGGAGGAGGTATTTTCTTTTGCAATAAGTATCGCTGATGAAATTCATACTGACCAAGGCTAGTTGAGGAAATTCATATTTACTTTACACTCGTATGGTATATTAATCTAGTTATTTAGTTAATTTTTAGTTAATCAGTAGGTTTAGTTCTTAAATAGCCAAAGGGATGCGGACGAAGAAAAGCTATACCCACCAAAAACTCGATCCGTCGACGTGAGTCCCGGTTTTGGCTGAACAAGATATCAGAGCGTCTATTATAAGCTACAGCTGATCTCTAACGTAATAAATTAAGACTTCCTCTGGTGTTCCTGACTGATAAAATGATTGATTGCACTTGTGGAAACGCTTGCAAATTTCTCAAGTGGAGTGTCATGGCCCACTGAGGGTTTTGTCTAATGACGAAACTGAACTAATTCGCCAGCTTTGCAGACTCAATGAAAATTGATTTAGCTCACTCGGGCGGCTAAATGAAGATTGAAATGTGAAGGGTAGAAAGGATGCGATCTGACGAGACGGGAATTCTTGCAGTGCTATTTTTAGATGTTGGAATAATGTCGGGTTGAACGGGGTTGATTCAGATTGTTTGATCGTTTTATCTTCTATTATTGGAATACAGAATTGGAGAGCGATTTATTATTTAGGGTCATACGGTACGTCTCGATTTGTAGGACTTAATATTTATTTATCGTATAATCGTAACAACGGTTCTAAGTTGAATTTTAATCAGTCGAGTAATTTGTTTGCAACTTCAGTATTCCTAACATAAATTTCAATATTGTTGATTGCTGATTTTTTTACCATACGTCACACTTACATATTTTAGTCCAAAATCTAAGTAAAAATAAGTAAAAAAAAACTACCAAATGTTTCAACACAAAAATTCATATGATAAAATATCAATGAAGTACTTATAGGACATATCACTTCTTTTACAACTTTTTTATTGTTAATTTTACTCTAGCTAGCGCATAAAGTTAGTATACGGATTCCCAAATAAAAATATATTCAATTTGAAGACAAGGATGGGTCCATAATAAGTAAAGTGTGCTTTAAATAGAGAAAGAGAACGGTGCATGGGTGGGAGACGTGATACGGGTGACAGAGGTAGTCCGTGGGCGTGACTAGCACCTGCGTTTCCCCACTAAACAACGAACGATTTTTCCACTAAACAACGAAGTATTTTTCCAGTATTATGTTATCTATCTTTATTTAACTATTATGTTCAATATTTTCTGCCTCTGTTTCTAAATTCAACATATTTTTTTGGGGACCTGTATATACAGGGTTATTCAGAACTTACATATCTCTAAAACTTTGAGGATATGTGCATCCTGAAATAAGAAATCGATGTCACCAAAAAAATTTATAATAAAAGGCTTAGGATTTCCCGTAAACAATGTTTAAAGTTATACCATTATAAAGGACTACGTAGCTGGGCATCTGTACTTCAACGACATCTGATATATCACATTCCTTCAAAAAACAGTAAACAACAGTTTTTGTACATGGCGAGCGCCTGGCGAACAGTTGGAGTGGGGATAATATCTCTTATTGTCTATGCAGTCATCAGTCTTTCTGTGTCGCTGTCTCTGTGCGGGTGTTTTATTTATCGAGTGTTAAACTGTAAAATTTTCAAAATGGCTCATGTGTACAGTAATGCTGAGTTAATGGACGGTTACCAATGGATTATCAATTACGAGTTAGGTTTTGTGAGTGGTTGTTGCAGCAAAATGCTGAAAATCCCCAATTTACTTAATAATTTGCGTTTACAAGATCAGCAACCGGACAATGGACATGATTCTTATTTATGGCGAAGTTGGACAAAATTCATTGACAGCTTCGCGCTTGTATGCGGAACGATTTCCCAATCGACACACCGACACATCAACAGTTAGGTTTTGTGAGTAACCACTCACAAAACCTAACTGTTGATGTGCAGCAAAATGCTGAAAATCCCCAATTTACTTAATAATTTGCTTTTACAAGATCAGCAAGCAGGAGGAACATTCGGTTTAGTGCGGCAAAATTGGATAAGGCGTGCCCAAAATTGTGTACAAGTCTAGGAATATTATTTCGAACAGCTTTTGTAACAAAGTATGTGCAAATTTTTTATAAATTTCATGTTTCTAATACCTAGTAATCAAGTAGCGCAATTCTTCAAAATTAGCGTAACAAAATTTTATTCATTTTAAAGACACGTTACTTTGGTCACATCTATCTATCTTTAAGTTTATTTTAAAGTAAAAACGCTGCAAATCTTTTTTGCGCCGGGTGCGCCGGTTTTTTTCATTCTAGCCAGTTTGCATTGTCAGTCCCAAGGTCACTCCATTACAGTGGACCAGTATCCAGCGGCGTGCAAAGAAAAATTTTTAAATAGTTTTCAGACCCCGCCAAAAAAAATTTTTTTTTCACTACCACATTTCTACATGTATGTTGAACATCCCCAAATTTTATTATGGATAAGTTCTGAATAACCCTGTATTTAGACCAGTTGAATGCTAATTGCTAAATGATGTGACATGAAATGAAAAATTTTTACTCATCTTCCTCTAGATTTATTTAAAATTTTCAGCGCATTCATCGGCAATTTGAAACGCAGTTCATATAGGTAATCAAGTGGAGCGTTTTTAGTCCAACCTCTCTTCTAATCAAGAGACCCGGCCGGCGGCTGGTAAAAAAATAAAACACGTCTAAACCCAGACGGTCTAAAGCTGCTGGCTAGTCCAGGAATTTTAATAGCATACGTGTGAATCCAAAGGAGGCATTTGCAATTACGTCGGGGGTTCATCAATCACCCGTGGCCATCGATTAAGGGGGCCATCGGTCACTCGCCGCATTTGCATCTCCGGATTAGGTTTGGGCTGGATTCTAGAGCTGATCATCAGCAGTTATTATTTTTTAATGAGGCAGGGACCGAGGAAGATGGATAGCGAGATGCGAAGTTCAGACGTGTAGATAATGGAATTTACCTGTTTATTTTTTAATTTTAATATGAAAATTAGATATTTGTCTTCCCATATGAAGTATGGAAGACGCTCACTGTAATACCAATTAGATAAATCGGTAGGGTTCGGCATTATCTACGGCATCAGAATAAACGAGTTTCTAGGCTTTTCAAAATGAGAAAATTTCATTGGCGATGCAATCTAATTAAGACGGACATACCAAAGTTTACTAAATACTATCAGTTACCTACCGCTGCTGAATGTGCCGATCCGTCTCTCTCCTCGATCGAGAAGCACGGGTGCGTTCTGATATCAAGGATAGATACGTTCGGATGTACGCAAAACGTTCATAAACATAAGGAGAAATTACGTCCAAGTCGTTCGAAAATTTAAGAGAAAGACGTCCGGGTAAAAAAGTTACACACCTCGGAGAGTATGGTAAAAGTTACCCGACATGCGCAGTGTGCATTCAACCGTTAGAATGGAGTAAAGTCACGGATTTGTTAATATTTCTGATATCTATGAGGAAACTATAGCAATAAATCCTACAAATTATTATTTAATTACCGATATCGATGGTAATCTGATAATAAACCAAAATTCAAATTCATTCCAAAGTTTATGTACTTGTTTCTTCAAATTTCTCATCGCTATTTAAGCTGCTTGAGTTGGTACTCGAGTCTACATCAAAAAACTTTTGGAACAACCCTGGTACACCGAACAATGGCTCGCTTGTGATCTAGAAACATCAAAGTACCGACAAAGAGTACCGCAACTTATAGGTAGTAGTTAATAAACTCTAGACAAACTTTGTGTATAATGAAGCAACTTCATGACCGGAAAACTTGAAAGAAATGAATCATTCATTGGAAATCTACCAATGGAAAAATTACATGTTCAGTTTTCTTTGAAGGGAATGCAATAGAACTTTAAGAAAAAGAATGAGAATTTATACAGGGTTATTCAAGTGGCCACACCCACAAACATCTTTGATTTCCATGATCATGAGCTTACCATTGTTTTTTTTCTGTTTATGACCGTTATTCCTTTACTAAACCAGATGTGCACGCAAAAATAATATGTTAGTTTGAATATCATTATGTAATTTGATCGTATTCGTTTTTATACGATTAATTTTGAATATTTTTTCATAGATAGAGAGAGCTAAACTGGAAGATTTTATTGAAGTAGGTACCTAATGTCCTCCAATAAAATTTATATTTTCCTTAAGGCAAATTATTTTTGTAGTAATATATAAACAGAATCTACTAATAGTTCTTAAAAAATCACTTTATGGAACGTTAACATGCGACATTGTTTTTTTCTCAGACACTTACTATGAAATATTTTTTTTATTTGACCTCGGAGAGTCCACGCAATAACACAATGCATAAAAAGTATGACTTTTACATGTTTACTTACAATTACATGTTATTTATATTAAGGAAATAAAAGGAAGTATATTTTAAGCTTGCTATATATTAAAAAAAGTGAATTTATTTTAGTGTAGAGCAGATGGCAACTTTACGTAAACGGTTACCTAAAAATAAATAATGACAGACATGTAGAGAGCTAACCATTCGTTAAGGGCGAATAATTCTGATCATTAAAACGCGACTGCTCTCGGTGGGGGGTGAAAAATGGCTTGAGTGGGGTGGTGAAATTAAGCGGGGGCATAAAAAATTGCGAATAATATTTTACTTGCTATCTGTGTGGACGGATAAAGTCTAGCGATGTTTTAGCCTGATGGTTACCATCAGTCTTTAGTGCTTCTGTCGTGGAGGGCAGACTAGATAATGGGAGTCTTGTAATCAATTCCATGAAAGCACAGACATTACTGGAGAAAGGTTTTCACACCTCCCCACCCATTTCTGAGTAAGTAAACAAACGAGGTGGACTGCACCTGCTGGATGGTGGTATATATAGCACAAATAACGGCTATGGCTATCCTATTTCATAATTAATAGTATCAAAGATTTTCAGTCGACTTTACTTGTGAGTGTTCAGGTGTCGGTCTTAGTTTTAAGAGAGCAAGGGTTGCTCTGTTAACCATTTATAGAACTCCAAAATTATACACAAAACTCTCTTTAACTCAACTCAAATTTTCAAAATGAAAGAGAAAATCCAAAATTCATATCTATTCCATACGATCCTCGTTTCACCCGTGGTTTTGGTAAGGTTTTTAAAGATATAGGTTTGTCAGTGTTTAATCATCGGGAAATAAACTACAACAACTTTTAGGCAACCCAAAAAACAAAATAGAAACTAAGGAAAAGTCGGGGATTTACGAAATTAGCTGTAATTAGCTATGCGATCAAAAGTATGTTGGACAAACTAGAAGGTGAGTTGAAACTAGATTCAAGGAACATATGACTCATCTCAAATATGGTAGAACAGATAAGTCTATAGCGTCGCCCAACATGAGTTTGAGAACAACCATAAAATAGATAGGAGTAATTTGAGATTAACTAGGAACGGGTGTGTTTCTAAATGTTTCACCGATGGCACCGATGTCACCGTAGTTTTTATCACCGGTGGCAGTCTGGTAATATCACTTTAGAAACTACTTGTTATCTTGTTAAAAGGTTGAAGTCACGTAGTATTTATTTCACTGGTCAATGCTATGGATCTGGTAAAATCCACAGAACATAAAATCCATAAAAAACCAATAGATGCTAAAATTAGCATTTTCTTATTAAACTCCATTCTTTTTCTATACAAACAAAAACAACCACAACCCAGAGATATGTACAACCTCACAGTCAAAACATCTGCAACCTGCAACCACAGATTATTAATAAAGAAAGCCTAGAGAAGGAAGGAAACATCAACTCATCAAACTTACACCATTTTCACCGGCAAAAATTGACGGTGAGACCGGTGAGTCACCGATGAACCATCGATGAGTTTAAAAACAGTTTGTTGGTGCGCATCGGAAGCATTGAGATTCATTTAAAAACAGTTTGATGCCACCGATGCTCATCGGTGAGCATTTAGAAACGCACCCTACGTGACAAATTTCAGGCAGCTGGATGCGTATGAGAGTTTGGAAATGGCAAAATCTGAACATGGTATGAATGGTAAAAGAGGGCCAATCCGATATAGCCCGCTTTATTGGTTAGTAAATCACCGTTCACTGATCCGTCGCGGCGGTTCACTGATTAGTCGCGATGGTTCACTGAGATGTCGCGACGATTCACTGAGCTGTCGCCCCGATTCACTGAACCGTAGAAATAGTTTAGGTATAAACAGGACACAGCGTTAGCATAGATTTAGTTTTAATCATATCCAGATGATGGCAACTTGGTGTTGTGTCCTACACTTCTTTTCTGCGAAGGACCTTCCATCACTCCATTCATGTATCTAAATTGAGTCCATCGACCAAATTATCGTCTCAACTCAATCAAAATTGCATTGGAGAGTCTCAAAATTAAATTTAGTAGCAATAGCAAGTTGTTACTATATCTTCACACAGTTTAAAAAATTTACAAATGTACTAACAATAGAAACTAGGCTTAGCAACTTAAAAAGGAATAAAAAAAATGATTTACTTGTGACAGTAACTACTGTTACTTTTTTCTTATCAGCTTTTTACTTTAACTTTGCATTAAAGAACTAGGCACCCAATAGATCATTTTTTGTATCGTTATTGCCTTTTTGTGAGCTTATCAGGACTTCTAGATTCTCATTTGTCACAGACCCGTGTTCACTAAAATACTCAGTTTAACACACCATGTTGTATATTAAGAAACCGTTCTGCTGAAGAAGATGAATTGAGAGGCTAAAACGACTCTGTAGAACGCATCAATTTATTTACCCGTCATTTATTTTTAACGAATTAGGCCGGAACGGTTTGTCATATAAAAGAAACGCAAAAAGCGAAATACACAGCCATGGGCGTACACACACAAGTGCGCGAAGGCGGAACCTAGATCTCATATTTATAATTCTTAGGCTGTCGATAGTAATTCTTAATATCTAAATTCAAAATTAATATGGGTTATTTCATGTTATTCAATTCCCTAGTCAAAACTGTCATCATGTTTTTGTAGTGTCTCCGTAAACAGTATGTTTATTTTTCCTTTTGTGGTTTGTATATAAAAGTAATTATGCGAATGTACTAAAACGACTTTTTTGTCACAATTGGCTTTGACGTACAAAAATGCGCACGACAACTAAAAGAACACGAACATCTATGTGATAGATGAAGCAACATTTATCCATCGCTTTTCAAAATTTGCATGGGTAGACTCATGAAATCATGACACTTTGTAGAAAATACATTATTATCCTCGCGTTTCTGCGTATTGCTGGGCATGGAACCTTAACGACACTTTGTTGGAATCGTACTTTTTATTTTATACTATAATATAAGAACGGAGCAATACACGACATTTTAAGAAAATATTTGTCAATATTCTTGAACATTTCGTATATCATTGCAAGCGATCAATAAGTGTAAATAATTTTTATAGTTAGTGGGACAAATAAATGATGGAAATAATCAGTTTTAGACCGCTCGTCTTGAACCGCAGGTTCGGATTTCGCCATTTTTTGTACCCTATTCAGTGACATTTCTTATTATATTTAGAAAGGTTATGAGTGTCATATTATGTCGTCAAGTTTTCCTCCAGGATATATTTTGGTTGCCATTATGTTTACAAAAAGCTTTATTATATTTGACATTTTTATTTAATTATTTATGTTTTAAAATATTTAGGTTATGTAGAGCATTCTTATCGACAACAATAAGCTTCCATTATGTGTAAATAACATACATTAACTAAGCATAGTTTAAATTGTTTAGAGGCAAAAAGTACTTAAACTCTTATGCAGTTTCCGATTGGTTACTAAAGGTTTGTCCTGCAGGAGTCCAAAACTGTCAGTAACTGTCAGAAGCATGCGCATTACAAATCTAAGCCTTCCAACAAGAGTCGAACGGCAGTTCAAGATTTGCGGTCCTCTGTTCCAGCTTGAGTCAGGCCAGTTTGCTGATAGTTTGAAAAGTTCACTGATTCTTCGGAAACTCATAGTCCGGTGCATGCGCAATGCGCATGAACTAAAACCATTTACCAACTTTAACCTCAATTATTGTACGCTGCCTATTATTAATTTTATAACTCAACAAACAATAACTATTTGTTCAGAAATGGATGATGTTCCTCCATAATTTATAGGTTAAAAAATTATTAGGTTATTGTTTATTGTTCTCTTCTTCTTCTGCTATTAAGTTCTCTAAAAATCCGGTGTTCCAGCAAAAATCAGAAACTAATCTAAGATCAGACATGCGCATTAAATAACAATCCCTGACTGTCAGGGATTTATCAGAGATTCTATGCAGGAACAAACCTTATGTAAATTCCGTACGGACTTCAACCCCCTCTTCCAGGCTATTACGCTAAGGCGTGCGCCTATGTGTACGACGAGGTCCTGAACTGCCTTATTTTTCATGCAAAGTACATAATTCTTGGGGTTTTCTTTTTGCTACGACTTGACGTATTTAAGTCACTTTGTAGCTGGTGTTTACACATTCATAATGAGGGCGAAAAACGGAGGTAAAGAGTACGGGCCAACGATGAAGTACAGATCTGTTCACGTATCCATTTGTTCTGTTTCCTTATTAGGATTTATCCTTTTTAGGGTGGTTCACATGATTTCGGGTTTAAGTCAAAGCTATTTCGCTTATCACATTACTGTGGTAAACAAAAGACTTTCGCAGAAAATCGATAAAAGTTTTCGATAAACAGCTCTCTTCAGAAACATTTTAAAAACAGTTAAAAATATGTAATTAGTGAACAATAATTAAGTACTACATTTACATATTTTTCTGCCGAACTAAGCACGAAAGTATAACCCTTTATTATGAAATAGAGTAATGTTTATAGGATAGGTCAAACAAATCCTCCTTCTTCTGTTCTTTGTCTATCTAGAATGGTTTACATTAAGCATTAATTGGCATTACACTGGCATTAATTTACATTGAAGTTAGAAGTAAGAATTAATTCACATGAGTGAATTCAGGTAACAAACTTCAATTATTTTGTTTTGATATTATATTGTTTCTATCTTTAAAACTACATTTGTATTTTGAGATAATAGCAGCTTCAGATCAACAGAATATAACCCAGAAATAGTGCGAAATTAGTTATGACCTTATTTGGACGATAACACAGTATTCAGAATTCTTTATAAAAGTGAATATTATTGAGTGTTTCAAGGAAGAGTCCAATCCTGTCTTCACTTCCTTCAATTCACTATTTTTCAATTCGAAAAAACCCCTGTGATTTTGTCTAAAGTAAGTAAATACAGGGTGTTTCATAATATATGCGCAGGACTTCAGGATGTTATAGCTCGTCCAAAAATATGAAAAAAAGTTTCTATTAACTTACCCTGTAAAATGCACCATTTTAGAGATACAGGGTGTTGAAATTGAAAAAAAAAATTCGTTTTTTGCGAATATCTTCTGAAACGTTTATCGTACAGAAAACAGCTTTTGTAAGCATTTTCTACTCATAATAAACTATGTTTTGTGCCGAAATTTTTTTTTTAAAGTCATAATTGGTGAAGGTTTTGAAGGGGTAGTCGGTGTTTTTCTCCCCAACTTCGACGCTACTCGAAAAAGTACGATTCTGAGACGCCCATTTGAACCGCCAATGTTTTCTGCACAAAAAAGGTACTCTTGGTCATAAGCTCTAAAGTCGATCGTTTTCGAGAAAAATCAACTTTTATGTTGAAAAACATGGTCAATTTTTTGAAATAAAATTTTTTTCTTACTAATCAAACAAAATTTATTTAAACGTTAGAACAAGTAACGAAACCAAACGTTAACTTCATAATTGCAAAATTAAAAAAAAATTAAAAAATGATACAAAATTTGTCTTTTCAAAATTCCCCAAACCGTAAAGGTAACGCATTTCGCACATTTCAGCGGTTGTGTAATTCAAATTCATTTTTAATTTTGTAATACAAATTTACCTTTTGCAGGTACAAACTAATTGTTATTTTGGCAGGAGGTAGCTTTTGTTTTGAAATTTAAAGCCTACTTGATAAAAAAACACAAACGCTGAAATGTGCGAAATGCGTTACCTTTACGGTTTGGGGAATTTTGAAAAGACAACTTTTATCTTTTCATTTTTTTTTATTTTACAATTATGAAGTTAACGTTTGGTTTTGTTACTTGTTCTAACGTTAAAATAAATTTTGTTTAATTAGTAAGAAAAAAATTTTATTTAAAAAAATTGACCATGTTTTTCAACATAAAAGTTGATTTTTCTCGAAAACGATCGACTTTAGAGCTTATGACCAAAAGTACCTTTTTTGTGTAGAAAACATTGGCAGTTCAAATGGGTGTCTCAAAATCGTACTTTTTCCAGTAGCATCGAAGTTGGGGAGAAAAACACCCACTACCCCTTCAAAACCTTCACCTTTCCGCACAAAACATAGTTTATTATGAGTAGAAAATGCTTACAAAAGCTGTTTTCTGTACGATAAACGGTTCCCGAGATATTCGCAAAAAACGAAAATTTTTTTTCAATGTCAACACCCTGTATCTCTAAAATAGTGCATTTTACAGGGTAAGTTAATAGAAACTTTTTTTCATATTTCTGGACGAGCCTATAACATCCTGAAGTCCTGCGCATATATTATGAAACACCCTGTATAATTGAGCATCAAATTAAACATAACGTAACCTAACTATATTTATAGGTTACGAACATAACTTTATGTTTTTATTAATGAATCCCTACTTATTTGGTTATACTTATTTATACGAGTAAGTAGATAATGAAATTCTCTTTGCAGTAACGTATAATTGGTGGGCATTATTCCATTTTATGCACACATTATACCTAATCTTCATTGATTACACGTATTCTTGTCTATGATAAATAATAATAATAATAATAATAATAATATGTCTTTATTATCATCAATCAACACTTGACAAAAGAAACAATAATGGGGGTGGCGGTATCCATCAGAGATGCTCATATACAACCACCCAGCTAATCAACTATTGAGAAATATATTGTGAATATAATAAAACTATAAAGAACATACAAAATAATACAATATACTAGGCTAGGATATATAGTATATTAAATTTGATCTCGCTTACTTACAATACATCTCTTTATCTCTCTCCGAAATGTGGCTAAGTTAGAAGCTGTTTTGACTTTACACGGCAAGGCATTATAAATTTTTACCGCATTGTAGGTAAATGATCTTTCAAATAAGGCTGATGTGTGTTGAGGGAGGGATAGCAGTTGGCAAAACCGAGTTTCTCTGTCATGAATATTTCCAATCAGTTTTTCAGAAAGATACTGAGGAATTCCATACTTAGTTACATTGTAAACTATGCAAGACATATGTGTTTGAAATCTTTCTTCGAGGTTCAACCATTTGGAATCCCTGAAACTGGGGGATATGTGATCAAATTTCCGCACATTGTAAGAGAACCTAAGACAAGCATTCTGCAATTTTTGAAGACTATTTTTGTGTCTCTTCAACAGAGCTGGCCAATAAACAACATCACAGTATGTTAAGTGTGACAAAATCAAGGAGTCTGTTAATCTTAATTTAATACTAGTATCGAAAATATCTTTATGCATATATAAAATTTTTAATTTTTCGTAAGCTTTAGAAATCAGCTTTGAAACATGAGTAGAGAATCTTAAGTCATTGTCTAAATACAGCCCAAGATTCTTAGCATTGTTGACTGGCTTCAGAACTATGTCTTTTAATATAAGTGAAAATTGAACATTAGCTGCAATATCTTCTCTATGTCCGCCAAAAAGAAGCACCTGCGTCTTATTCTCATTAAGCACTAGACCGTGTGCATCAGAAACCCTGCCTATCATATCTAAATCCGAGTTAATCATTTCACGGGCAGCAATTAGGTCTTTGTGAGAAAAAGAATAATAAATTTGTAAATCATCAGCATATTGATGTGAACGACAAAATTTTAAATATCTAATAAAATCCGAAGTATATAGCGAGAAAATTAATGGCCCCAATATACTGCCCTGGGGAACGCCCCTACTCAGACAAATAGGTTGTGAGAGCACGTTATTCACTGTAACTCTTTGATACCTATCCGAAAAATAATTTTGTAAAAAATTAATAGAATTTCCACCAAACCCAAAGAATTTCAGTTTCATTTCTAGGGTGACGTGATTAATAGAGTCAAATGCCTTACTATAATCCAATAATATTAAACAAAATGAATTACCAATTATAATAATGCATAATTATAGTAACAGATTGATATTGCTACTTCTTCGTATAAAGGTAAAAATAAAAAGCAGATTTTTGATCATTTTTTGAGGAAATATACCTCTATCTAAAGGTAGTTAATGTAATAAGAAATATTCCAGGATTCTAGGAAGAAAATTCTAATTATGGCCTGGGAAGGTGTCTTGTTTTTATGTGAAAAATCGAATCATTATCAAATTGATGTATTTATAAGGAAATGCAAAAAATCTATTACACATTATATTTCATAAAAGAAATTGTGTTCCTAGTTAATGGTAAATTTCCAATAAATCTTTCCAAAGGCGATGGAGGAGGTTTAAATTTAATTTTCCCTCAGGAAATCAATCAATTACTGCCAGATCTATTTTAGAAGTGTACCTAAAATGTTTAGTCATGGAGTTAAAATGGTAACTCGCTATGCAATTTCTGCTTCCTTCGTCCTCTCCATATACGAGCTGGTTGGTCCTGATTCATATCAGTTTTTCATAACACTTTAGAGGTTGGATTTTAATCAGTATAATCAGTCTAGTAATTTGTGTAAAAAATACACTCCAATATTTCCAATATCAATATTGTTATTGTTGCTGATTAATATTTTATTTTAATGTCCCAGGGTGGGTTGAATGTAACGCAATATAATAGTCACAGATGATACTAGATAAGTTGTTGGCTGTTATAGTTGAATTTATTTCTTCAATAAAAAAACCAAAAGAAAATCTTTTTATTTTTTTTTTATTATTGGAGGACTTTCAGCTCATTTTTTTTTATATTACATTGATACCTTCTGACGTTTCGTCCGAGTTTTCGGACTTCTTCATAGGTTACTTAAATAGGTACTGAAAATAATGTTTTTACATGAATAATTAAATTAGATTAGTGACAGAATATTTATCCAAAGGAGTGTTTTCTTACCTACTAGAATCTTTCTATTTTAACTACCTACTACATTATGGTTTTATTTTATTTTTATATGTAAATTTGCTCCATGATTTGAGCAGTGATCTGACTGTTTTAGGTGTCGCCGTCGATGTGTTTCTTTTTGAAAGCAGGTACCTAATTAAGTCAAGTGCGTATGTTAGTGGTTCAGATAGCCTAATATTGATGGTCCGAACGACAGAGTTATTATAAACATTTTCACGACTCGAGAGTGCTATTGAGAAGAGGTTTCGCAGTTTGTTCATCTACTGGGTGTTTGAAAAGTAATTTACTATTGTATGAGATTGCGATATATGCTACTCAGATTCTCTATATCTGTTTGATAATTAACTGTCTTTTTGTTGTTTTGTATTTCTGCCATTTCCAAAAACATACGTTTTTTGGTATTTCTTTCTTTATGTAGTATAGTTGTATTCGGAAAATTAAAGTTGTGTAATTTATTTACGGCGTGTTCAGTTAATGCCGTGCTACATGAATTAGGCGTTGCTATGGAATTTCTAATTGATAACTTATGTTGATTTATACGTTTGTTTAAATACTGTTGGGTTTGTCCTATGTAGCATCTATCGCAATCTGAGCAGTCTACTTTATAAATAACATGAGTTTGATTTAATTTATCTACTGGATCTTTCAGTTTTGAATATAGTTTGTTTTTTATGCTATTGTCATTTCTGTGTGCTAATTGTATATTATATTTACCTAATTCTTTCTGAACTTTTTCTGATACTTGTGGTATATATGGGGCCGATATGTATATTTTGTCTTTATTTGGATTCATGTAGCACGGCATTAACTGAACACGCCGTAAATAAATTACACAACTTTAATTTTCCGAATACAACTATACTACATAAAGAAAGAAATACCAAAAAACGTATGTTTTTGGAAATGGCAGAAATACAAAACAACAAAAAGACAGTTAATTATCAAACAGATATAGAGAATCTGAGTAGCATATATCGCAATCTCATACAATAGTAAATTACTTTTCAAACACCCAGTAGATGAACAAACTGCGAAACCTCTTCTCAATAGCACTCTCGAGTCGTGAAAATGTTTATAATAACTCTGTCGTTCGGACCATCAATATTAGGCTATCTGAACCACTAACATACGCACTTGACTTAATTAGGTACCTGCTTTCAAAAAGAAACACATCGACGGCGACACCTAAAACAGTCAGATCACTGCTCAAATCATGGAGCAAATTTACATATAAAAATAAAATAAAACCATAATGTAGTAGGTAGTTAAAATAGAAAGATTCTAGTAGGTAAGAAAACACTCCTTTGGATAAATATTCTGTCACTAATCTAATTTAATTATTCATGTAAAAACATTATTTTCAGTACCTATTTAAGTAACCTATGAAGAAGTCCGAAAACTCGGACGAAACGTCAGAAGGTATCAATGTAATATAAAAAAAAATGAGCTGAAAGTCCTCCAATAATAAAAAAAAAATAAAAAGATTTTCTTTTGGTTTTTTTATTGAAGAAATAAATAATAGTCACATTTTCATTTCACATTTAAGAGTCCATTCACTAGGTCGAAATAAGCCCTAAATCGGCGTTCGGCTCGTGTCTAATTATCAAAAAACTATAAAAGATAGCGACTTTTAGTAAAAAAGTATAGAAAGATAAGACTTTAATCTAAGTCCCTATAGTAGTAATTTTTGGTATTTCTTTTTATTTTTAAAATTCCAGGCAAACAATCTTGTACTAAAATAGCGTATTTTCAAAAATTATTTTCTCTAAAATACATGTATTAAACAAAAATTTGCTACTATAGGGACCTAGTTTATCTTTTGATCTTTCCGGTGATATATAATTTATAACATTAAAAAGAAATTTTGTTGCAATTATAAGACAAATCCGGTACCCTTGCAATGAGGGCTAACTTTATTTCCATGTGCCTTTTTACTTCGGCTTTACGTGCACCTCCGAAATCTTAATAATTCGATAGTTGGAATATATGTCTCCACCATAGACATAATAAGAGGAGACCTCACGGTTCATTCATAAATAACCTTTTGTTTTGTATTAATCATTGGCAATGTGTATAACAAAGAATACCGAGAGAAAGAACGGCAAAATTCCGACTCCGTGCAACGTTGCAAAAGTTTTGGGAGAACTTGCTTCCGACGCCAAAAGGCGTACTGTTTTTGGAAGGGTTCGGTATGATAATAAAACATCAAAAAAGGAATTTTAAGAAAATCACTACTATACATTGCAACAACAAAAGCTTGTGAGATTAGAAATTAAATTAGTATCGGAGTTTTAATGTAGGGAATATAAATTGAAACTTGAACACTTAAAATTCTGAATTAAATAAAGGTGGTATACCTACTACATTACAAAAACTTATATATATATACAGTAGTGTAAAAAAGTATTTTTCAGTTTTTCAAAGATACTCAAACTCTGTATACAGGGTTCAATTACATTTAAAAGTGAAATATAATTTAAAATAAGAAAGATGTACATGGTGTTAGTTTTTAATTCAACTTTTTGTTTCAAGTTATTTGACTTACTGTTTTCAAAATAACTCTTAAAAGCCTGATAATGGTGATTTTCTCTTAGATTACTATAAAGGATATCTTTAAAAATTACCTTGGTTACGCAACTGATTTTAATTTTTGTGTGCAAACGTTGCATGTTGGCTTCACACTTACCAAACATTACAGGTTTTTTAATTTGTTATGCAGCAAAGTGCTGAATGATGATATACCAAGCTTCTTGCTTGGATTCCTGTTTTGACCATATTTAAGTATGTGTGTAGGTAACTCCAAAAACTAACACATCAGCCATATTTTAAAAAATAACAAAAGCAATTCCATAATATAATATATACATACTATATTCCGTAAAATGATAAGGAAGCCAGCCAGCACGCCAATGAAAATCCGTAAATATGGCGTGACAAATATAGCGACCGAATAACAAAACAAAACATGGCAAAATTTACCTGTGCAAAGACAGTTTTGAATATAAAGAATTCACTTTTCCATACACTTGACACTGACGCACCATTTTCTGAAGAATAGTAATAAAATCCTTACGAAAAACACTGAAAAATTCACAAAAGCAAAATTCCGACTCCCAGCAACACCGCACAAAAGAAATACTATAAAATACTACGATTCACGTGCTTGTTAACGGTATCAATGAATATGCGGATTTGAGTAGGGAGCAATGATGCCTGTTCATTCCATTTTTGTGTTATGAAGTTAGTTTTTATCGCAACATTTTTAAGAAAATATGATTTATCGACTTAACTAGAAAACGGAAAAATATTTTTATGTAATATTTTAACCTTAACCCATAATCATGGTAGTTCAAATGTGAAAATATAAATTACACAATTGACAGTTTGGCAACAGTTTTTCGTACAATCATAAAGTAGACCTTGCAGTTGACCAGATAAAGAGTAAACGAGGGGATCTCTGATTGCTTTAAAATGTAAACAATTACATCTCCCTTGTCTTATAAATCTATGGTCTCCACCCATCGGCCACCCATCCTCTCAATCCGACCCAACATTCATGCCTGTCAAATCTACAGAGAATGGACCCTTAAGAAACAAAGTTTTAGACCATTGCATTAAAAGTGTACCCTGATCCTGAACACCCCGTGTGAGTTAAAGTAACGAAACTACGTGAATGTTCACATTAAATAAACCCTTTTTGGAATGATTAATATGATCAATATACTTTTTATTCTTAAAAGACTGGATCTGAGAAATCTAATCTGTTCCTTGAACACGCTATGAGCTATTAATTTTAAATTTGTTATTTAGGAGTTTTGGGCAATTAATAAGCAATCTACCCATACCCTTATTTTATTCGTGGGACCAACAGAACTGAAATTACAGTTGAGAGAAGGTACTATAAATTCCAAAGTAAAATAGAGTCCAAAAAGTAATGTGACAGCTGAAATGTCATTTACGTTATATCGTTGGATTTAGAAAATGACGTAGATTCGAAAAATACAGTCATATACAGGGTGTTCTATATAAAAATCGAGAGTTAGTATTATTTCCGCTGAAATCAGAAGTGGGGGGGAAAAGGAAATTTTTATGTCAAAAAGGGACCTTTTAATAAGTACGTACTTCCGCTATGCCAAATTAGAAGATTATATATAAACAAAATAAGGGGGAAACAGGGGTCTGTTTCAAATCATCTGTGTCAAACTGTATTCATTTGAGGTTTTTTATATTTTTTTTTACATATTTAAAAAGCATGTGTAATATAATGCATACTTTCCAGTAAATCAAGACAAGTTTTTATGAATGGAATAAAAAAAAATAATTATAATTCATTATTCATTACGATTCAAGGAAATTATCGTTTTTAACATTGAAATGTGTTTGCATGTCTTTACTGCAAAAACAAAGTTAATTAAAGGATAGATAGACAATTACTTTTGTATATAATACCAGAGATTAGTACACAATACTACCTACTTGAATAGAATACTTTTATAAATTTGGATTTTAGATCCGCATTTTATCCATCAATAAAGTAATCGATGGGTAGTTAAAGGAGGTATGATAGAAAAATGGTATCAGAGAAGATTATCATATTTATTCGGTGCTATTTTGAAAAACTGTATTATTTTGGTATTTTGGTAGATAACTCTATTTTACATAAAATACGTGTCTTCTTTACTTCTTTAAAGAGGCAAACTTGTTAACAAATTAATGTCACTAGTGGTGAAAAAGATTCTTTTGGTGTTTACTACCATTCGTCTTGTTTAGTTGACAGACAGCTAATGATGTGCTTTTCCGCAAGTGCCATTGTAGCATTGACCTCTATTTAAGAAGACAATCCTATTTATGTATTTGCAGATGCCGAAAACAAACAACTTTAGGCAACAATGCCGCAGCATCGTTCATCGAGTCCACTATACCTATCGCACTCTGATGAGTATAGAATAAGTGCGAAACTGGTCAGTGTCTGGTGGTTGGTCTCGATGAAAGATCGCCACGTCCTTCATCGAGACCAACGATCCGGCTTCTCCTATCGAGATACCGGAGTAATGCAATACCAGTCAGGGCACATTGCCGTGGAGTAGTTGTTTTCGGCATCTCCTTCAAATAAATTAATGTCACGTTCGGGCGAACAAGAAGTTCACTATACATTAGTGCAGTTTTTTTAAATATCTTGGAGAGTAAAGAACAACTCAACACTTTTCTCCATCTAACACATTTATAATTTTTAGGGCTTAAAACTTGAACTTTTTTCAACTTTTAAAGTCTCCACTGAAAAAAGTAAACAAGTAGAGTTCCCCTAAAGTTGAATATAATTTTACAACTCGGCTTTCCCTCATCTTCCTCCAATATTTTACAAATACTTTAGGAGGAAGTTTCTTGTAACTTTTTAAAATGCACATCATCCTTTTGTGTTATATTTTTTCATTGTTAGATGCAAAGCATTATGGGAATAATCCGCGTGAATTTAAAATCGTTTTTTATGTTTTTCCATTTTATTAATTAATCATATTAATATACAGAACCCTAAAAGTAACTTTTTTAATAGTTTACTGGACGTATGACGTACAGTATTTTATTTTTATACTTTATTACATACTTTTTAAAAGCAACGAGAAACGTGAGTAATTAAAGAATACTTTCATGTGCGGCAAGTGTTTTTGGCATTTGAATTGAATGCATGCCTAGCTGTGAGATGGTATTTTTCCTATTTATTATTCTGACACTAACTGTCATCATGTTCCTAATTAATAAAGTGGATACTGGAAACGGGTGGTTCTTTATGAAACATCGTGAAAATAATTGTTTTGAATAAAACGCAGTTCTCAGTTAGATGTTTCAAGAAATATATAGAAAACATCTATATACTAGGATTTCGGTGAAGCTACGATTTTGGGAATTTATTTAAAATTTCCTCTGAACACTCCTCTATTATACAACCAAGGAAAATTATGATACTTCAAAAGAAGGTTAAAGTCACCTTGCATGTCAAGGCTGTTAAGATAGTGATGTACTTTGAATATTGTGAGATTTTATTTAAACGATTGGTTTAAAATTTACAATAATTCATTTTTATTTTAAAATGACGACAGTGTGAAACAAATTCGTACTGTAATACCTAACCTACTGGACTCGTAACGTAAAATACTACACTTTGTGATCACTGGATACAAAACAATGCGTGTTTACAGCTATTTAGGAGTGGCGTGGCTACGCAATGAATGCCCGTAAATTAATGCCGAAATGACCGAACAAATTTACTTTCGTACGCAAAGTTTACGGTTACAAGAGAATTAATATTCGCTTAAGAAAGCGCAAACACATAGGAACATTAAAAACGTGTCACACATGGAATTTAATTTTGTTAATTATAAAGGAGGGGCAAACGTTGCAATGCATGTACAGGGTGTCCCATTTGAAACAAAAATTCTCGAAAACAAAGAAGGAATATAAATATTCGGTGAGATACATCAATTTTTGTTTGAGGGGGCACGACTTTTGAATCACAGTGTATAATGATTTACTTTTCCCACTGTTCACAGGACGTCTATCCGTCTTACCAATTTTTGTAGTTTGCAGATGATTTCATGTTAAAAGAGGAGAAAATGTCACCCTGACCTAATTCCTTTGGATTATTTGGAATAAAAATGGAATAACATGATATTTATAATATGTACATTTTTTTAAAAAAAAGTCTGAAAATAAATTTAAAAGACCAACAAAATAATGTGTTGTAACAAAGCCAATAAATCTACCATTCATTCTACATACAAAGAATATCCTAAGCCTCAGATAATAAGTGTGTGGGAAAATGGGCGGAATATTATTATTCTATAGGCAGAATTAGCGCTTCAATATAAACATTATGACTCCAGAGTATCTACTGTAAGTAGTTTTAAATATTTTCTTCCATAGGAAATAATAAAAAAATATTTCGATTGGCACTCAGGATACATTTGCAGCGCCTGCGGAAATATCGGGCTGGTCACGTATCTCCACATCTTAGGACTTTTAATTAAAAGCACTGATCCCAATTAACATTCCTACCGAGTCCTGCGCCTAAAGGGATCTTCATAGAGAGCAGAATTCGGAAATATTACACTCCGAAATGCCCATAACGGATGTGGAAAACGCTCGTTCATATTCCGCTCTCTTATATTGCTCGGATCGCTTTGCGGGAATTAGGAAACAATGCACAATCGCCATTATTCGACTGTTTTTTTGCGATGGTTTTCCTAACTACGAAATATCGTCTGATTTGAAGGTTATGCGTATTTGAAAACAAGCAGTTCTCTTTCCCAGAAATGTCTCTATTGTGTGTTACATCAGGGCCAGCAAAAAATTTTACGGCTTATAGGGTGTAAATTCAGTGAGAACGGGTTGAATTTTCTTTGAAATAAATCATATTTTGAAATTAAGAGACCTGCAAAAGAATAAATAACCAAAAGGATATCTCGCAGATGGCACCTTTGATGTGGTTACCAAGGGATTCATGACCTAGGTTTCAAAAGGGAGACAATGGGGTATTTTCCTTCAATCGAAATGAAAGTGGAAACTTGTATTTTTATAAAATATATTTTTTTTTTATATTTATTAGGATAAAAATTATTAAGATTGAATCGGTAGAAAATTTTTAATTCAATTTTGAAATTTTATTCTATATTCGTGACATCACTAAGCGAAAATTAGGGAATATGTATCTATAAAGAGGCTACACTGATAATATGTGGCTAGATTCAGTTTGTAACGACCACAAACGACAGTCGACATTTCGATAATTGGCATTTGAAATTTCCTGTTTGTGTTTGGCTTGACAACTTGAAGTGTTGTATTGTTGTTTTCTTGTGAAGTAAACTTTTATTAAACATGGAGCAAGGTTTTGTAGTCCGACAATTTACCGGTTATAGATCCTTTTGTGATAAAGATCCTATTATAGATCCTTTCAGAAATAAAAGGGATGAAAAATGTAAGGTTAGTATTTAACTTAACAGTATTACTGCAAAGTCGATTAAATATATTCAAAAATTACCTTTACAAATTACGATGTTTTTCTATTACTAATAAATACACTTGTAATCAGTCACAGGCAGAGACAACAATTCACAGGTAAAAATATAAACTCAATGTCTCATGTTTACCATGATGTTTACCCTAGCCAAACAATTCAAACATAAACAAAAGTAAAGTTGTCACGCAGTGACACCAACCACACAAATGAAAATATCCTAGAAATCACTAAAAAATGGCGCAAATTTTGAATTTTCGCTTAGTGACGTCACATAGATATCGCGCACAATAAAAAAATTATTTATGGACTTAAATGAACCCAATATTAAAATTCCAGAAATACGTATCTCTTCTTTTTCCAACTACTTTCCATTGCCGATGTAAAAAAAATAGGAAAACACCCCATGTTCGAGTATATTTTATTGCTTTTCCATTGACGTTCGTAATTAATTTCAATTTTTACGGATTTCTCTGGAAGACATGTTTAATATCATAAGAATCAGAATATTTTATTTAAATAAAGAATAACAATTATTGATCTTTCCAAATTACAATAATTTTGTTTTTTGTCTTTCTAAAGTTTATGTTCTAAGTGTATAATATAGTTTAACTATCAAATAGTTTTGTTCAATAATTTTGGGCAAATTTTTTCATAGGCGTACAAATTTTACGTGTTTACAAATGTTTTCAAAAGTTTTAATAACCCTTATTTGAAGCAGATCCCGAAAACCGCTACTTCATGGGTTATGTACCCCGACTGGCATTGTATTACTCCGGCATCTCCATGGAAGTCGCCACATCTTTTATCGAGACCATGATAACTACTCCACCCATGGAGTAGTTGCTTTCAGCATCTCCTTCAAATAAATAAGTAGATTTGTCTTCTTTAAAGACAATACAGGTCACTATTATAGACCCAAAGAGGGCACTACTGCGTGTTTCTCAAGACTATTTTAATAACCCTGTTTTGTAAAACAATACTTTCAAAGTTTAATTGAAATAAAACTTCAAGCAACGATATAAAGCTTGCAAAATCATTGTAGACTATACTAGTAATCATTGTAGACCATTATAGCCATTGGAACGAAGCCATTTCATATACTTTTCATTACAACGAAATGAATATAAGTATAATATAATATAATAATATGTTTATTCAGCAAAATAAATAACAATCACATTCACATAAACCAATGCTAACTATATGCAAATAAACAAAATACTCACGTAAGTTAAACTTGTGTGTGAGTTACAAGACAAACTAAAATATTAGATACCTATTAAATTAAAAATCATCTAAACACGTTGCCATAGAAAATTAATACAGCATTGCTTCTACACAATTATACACAAATACAATAATATAAAACAATTATTCTAAAATAAGTTTAAATACAAATAGGAGGTAAGTATCATAATTCTACTATACAACAATAACAATAACAATACGCCCCAGCCAGTAAAATAGTCCTGCACAGAAAGGTGTAGTTTCAGTCTTTGAATATTTGTAGGACTGTTTCTCTACTTCCTTGGAGAAGATCTCTTTTTAGTAAGAATTTGAACCTATGGACGTTCTTTGCCTTCTTTATATGTTCAGATATTGTGTTGTATACTTTTGGAGCTAAGTAACCGTAACTGTGCTGTCCTTTAGAAGTATGCATTTTCGGAACTACCACCACCAGTCTGTCTTTAGAGCGTGTACTGTAACTGTGCTCAATGGGCACCAGCTCGCTACTTTTTATATATGTTCGTACAGCCACCTTTAAATAGAAGAGCTGACGTATATCCAAAACGTTCAACTCCTTGTATAGGGCATCACTAGGGTAAGTATTTTCTTTGTGCATCATTATTTTTATTATTTTCCTCTGTAATATGCTAACGTCATTTATATATATATTATCAGCTGCTCCCCATGCTATTATTCCATAAGATAGGTGACTCTCCACAAGTGCATGATATATTATTTTCAGCTGTTGAAAGTCTAAAATGTATTTTATTTGTCTTATTTTACATAATATATACCTTAATTTTTTTTTCAGAGCTTCAACATGAGAATCCCATCTAAGGTGTTTATCTATAACAATGCCAAGGTAAGTAACTTTTTCTGCAGGTTTAATAATGAAGTATTCGTCTTTTACTTTTATTTCTAGTTGTTGGAACTCTGGCAAGGTGTTAGTATACGAGGAAAAACCAAGATACACAGTTTTATTCATATTTATAGTAAGTAGGTTATTAGAATACCAAGAAAGTATCTTCTCCATGTCTCTTTCTATTTTAGTTTTCAGTTCAGCCCAAGTGTTGCCTTCAAAGCAAATGGCCGTATCATCTGCAAAAGCGATTATAGTTCCATCTGATTGTACCTTAAATAAGTCATCAATATATATGTTGAACAACAGAGGTCCGAGCACAGTCCCTTGGGGAACACCACATGTAATATGTATAAAACTGCTCATCGTATCTCTTATTTGGACCGCTTGTTGCCTTCCGCTGAGGTAAGTTTCAAATAGTTTATAACCGACTCCTCTAATGCCTATCATACTTAATTTTTTTAGTAATAGAGAATGAGAAACGGTATCAAAAGCTTTTTTTATATCTATGAAAATGCATAGTGATTTTTTTCTATTATCTAAGCACTTATAAATATTTTCAGTTAATATGTTAATAGCGTCTTGTGTGGATTTCCCTTCCTTGAACCCAAACTGATTTTTTGATAGGAGGGAGTTTTTATCTAGGTAATCAGTTAATCTATTTTTGATTATTTTCTCAAATATCTTGGATAAATTTGAGATCAGTGAGATAGGTCTATAATTTTCCAACTCTAACTCATCTCCTTTTTTAAATATTGGTTTGACCACTGCCATTTTAAACTGTGTAGGGCATTCTCCGGTTTGGATTATTTTATTTATTATGAACGATAGTGGATGAGCAATTTCGTTCTTTACTGCTTTTAACATATCAGATGTTAAACCATCGAGCCCACTTGATTTTTTATTTTTTAAATTATTTATTTCTCTTACCACTTCAAGTGGATCAGATGGAGACATAAACATTGTCTTATGATATACATTTCCGCCTCTAGAATTATCCAAATTTCTTGATATGGTTGCAGCCAATTTCTCTCCAATCCCTGTAAAATAACAGTTAAACTCGTCAGATATTTCTTTATCATTATCAATGAGTGCGCCTTGTTGGGTTTTAACCCTAGTAGGTTGCCTATTGTCGCTATATTGCCGCTATATTGTCGCTATCGCGTATATTGTAATATATTTAACAGAGTTAATTTATTTTTAAATTTCTTCTACGACTCCGCTGACTTTGCATCTAAATGACGAACTAATTAGGACGTCATTATTTTTTAACAATACCGTAAGAAATAAAATTGAAGTCAGAAGCGTAAATTCTAACTTAAGAGTTTCTTTAGTAAATATTTCATGACGAATTTGTTACAAGAGATCAAAGCCAAAATTATCATGCTCTCCTTGGAAAGAGATTTGCTTTTAGAAAGAAAATTAAACTTACTGAAGTCAATGCAGTTGCACTTCTAGAAAATCTTAAGATATACACGGGAAGTGAATGACAAACCGATGTGTACGAAAAATGTGTAAGTTTCTCAACTTTCTAGGTGAAAATTTTCCGTAAATTCAAGTCCTATTCCTGGTGTTGGGCTGGAACATTTTTTGTGAAACACAGAAACTGACCGAGTATTACACCGGAGAAAAAAATCTAGGTTTTTCTGGGAATATTAAGTTTAAATCATCTCCGGATGATAAGAATAAATAAGTACCAAATAACCAGAAGCTTTGACTAACTCAATGCCAGAAGTGTTACCTCGTGTATTCGTTATATCGGTTCCAAAAGGAAGACATATTTTTAAGGATACTTTGTTACTTTTCCATAGACGTACCTAGTAATTTATGTTTTTACGGTTTTGTTTTGAAAAAATCTTTTAATATAATTACAATCACAATTTTTTAGTTGAAATAAAACAAGTACTTATTTAAACAAACAATAATATTTATTGATTTTTCCAAATTGTAAGTATTTTGTTTTAGTCGTTCTAAAGTTTCTGTTTATATTTAAGTGTATAATATAATTTCACTCTACCAGTTTTATTAAATAATTTTCAAGAAAACATTTTCATGGGTTACAAATATAATGTGATTAAGAATATATTCAAAACTTTTAATAACGCTGTATTAACGCTGGTGACTGGCGCACCCATGGGGGGGGGGGGCAAGTGCAAAAGGGCAAGGGCAAAAGGGCAAGCTCTGTCTGATTTGGTGTTTATTATATGAATCTTCAATTATCTGAAGCATTGCCCCCCAATATTTTTTTCTGGGTGCGCTACTGTATCAGTCAAACGATAAATATCCATTTTGTATGGTTGTTTCGCTTACTTAATTAGTTATTTTCATAATAAATGAGCAATAATAAGAAGTAAACAAAACTTAATTAGCCCAAAACGACAAAACTGTTTTGTTACAATCTCGGTTACCGTTAAATTACCTAATACGAAGTCAATGCTTCTTACGTTCAAGCTACTGATTTAAATAGGGCAAAAGAACGCTGTAGGTTCACTATAAACAGTAAACAGTAGTATTATGTCTTTCTCCTTGGCGGAAAAGTCGATTACACGAGTGAAAGGATTTCTACAACCCACTCTTTCATTACATTATTACGTATTTACCCAAACTCACTAAATAAAACAAGGAAACTTAAGTTGGAGGAACTGCCACGAAGTTAAATGTGATTTGTATAGAAGTCACAGAAGCGTCGTGTCTTATTTTGTAATAATAGTTACTTCCAGATTGAACTAATATGATATTCATTCGGTTGGTCAATCGTAAATACAAAATCAAATAACCGACATATAACATCTGAAGTTTTCTCCAGAACCGACTTCATCTGTAGATTATTAGAATTATTTTTAATAATCTTTTATTTTCTGCCGGTGAGGTTCTGCAACATACTTTTACTTGGTTGTCTCTATAAGTCTTTCTCTAACGGTGTTAAATTTAATTTTGGAAACTATTGGGCTCTCGGATACGATAAGAGGTACAGGGTGACTTAAATTAGAAAAAAATGTACAATTTTATGCTGAATCAAATGGCAGTACGTCATCTGCACCATATACAGTGAGTCCCAGAAGTAATGCACCCGTTCGTGAATTATCGGGGAAAAAAAAGAAAACTAACCATTTATAAAATGTTAAAATATCTCCTATTCGTACTCTCCTAACGTACCTCCATTTGATTCAGCAAAAAATTGTACAACTGACATCCTGTATCCTTTCCGTTTCCGAGATTCCAGTAGTGGCTAAAATTAAATGTAACATCTTGTGTATTCTAGAAATTTTAATCGTTTATTTTTGGCAGAGGAACCACTAATATGGTTCGTATTGCGTCCTCCTTCCTCAGCATCAGTAAAACTGCCAGCAACTTCCAAAGTTACTTTATGGTCTTCTTGAAGTATCAATAATACAGATGCAGAGGCATACTGTTGAGGCGCATATACATCCAGGTTTTCTTATCCATTAATCACAATGAAAGGAAAAATAAATCCCATTCCTTGAATCTGATGTCAGCCAATCACAGGGTTCACAGTGTCATTGAGTTTATCAAAGACAGTGTGCAAAAGAAAATTTATAGGGCAAAATAGGCCACTTCTTTTGAAAGATAGGGTACTTTTAGGGTATTAAATTTAAAACAAAAATGGTTGATTTGAATATTTTACATAGGTATATTTCCTAGAAAATAAATAAAAAAATTTACCTAATGCGAGATAAAACTTTTTTTTAACTATTATTAAAAATAATAATTAAATAACAAAATAAAATATTTAACATTTGGTCTCAATATTGAAACGAGAATATTATTGTAAAACAACACATTATTCAGCTTTTTTTTTTGTTTTTTAGACATATTATATATAATATCATTTTTCCTTTTTTCTATTTTTATTCTAAGCAGATCAACTTCATTTCTTTTATTTTTTTCATTTTCTCTTAATCTTTTAAGTCCACTAAACATTTCGTTTGCTATGGTAGTTTTATTTAAATCTTTTTGCGATGCTGCATCTTTTAAAAGCTTATTCACTTCCTTTTCCATTAAATTTGCAGTTTTTGTGGCATCATCATAAGAGAAAATAGCAATTTTTAAATTTTTTTCTAATTTGGATATAGTTGCTTTTTCCTCTTCTATTTTTCGTAATTTTAATTTTTGTTCTTCTTTAAATTTCTGTTTTTCTTGTTCGTCCTTCAACTTTTGATCTTCTACTTGTTTTAATTCCTGTAAGTATAAACTATAAGAATTATGTGCACTTTTAGCTAGATTTAAGAGTTCCTTGGTAATAGATACCATATGAACTCGATAATTGTACTGCTTCAGAGCGTCAACAATAGCTAATTTGCAATTTAACATTTTTTCCGACATTTTTGACTTATCTTCGGTCATCAATCGACCTGACCTGGAGAATCCTCTTTCCACATCTGCACTCCCATGAATAAGACATAATACTACCATAACTACTTTCTTTATGAGTGGATACCTACAAGTTTCGGGATTTCCTATAGACTTTAACTCAAAAATCCTGTTCCAAAAGCAATCTACTCTCTCAGTACTGTTGAAATTAACATCCTCATCTAACTGTAGCAATTTCCACTCATAGGATAAAATATTAATATTAACTTCAACTGGAAGATTCTTTGTATCATGAGCGCCACCTGCTTGAATGAGAATGGACAAAACACAGCGGGAAGATCAAAATTTAAATTTTATCATGTTCACGATACATCATGTTATGTTTATTAAAAAATAGTGTAGTTTTAGGGTGCTGAGGCTCGTTTTAGGGTATCTTTAGGCCACCTATTGAAAAAAAGGGTACTTTAGGGTACTATAGGGCACCGACTGCAAACCCTGCAATCAGTGGTGACTGATTGGCTGACATCAGCTGACTGATTGGTGGAGAAGTCTATATTATTTATGTGTGGTAATAAAAATGTATATTTATTGTTAGTAATTTCGTTGTTTAAAATGTTTTCTGACTAACATAAACTTTTATAGATTTTATGATTTTAATTAAACAAATACAAGTTTTTTTCTATGTACATTATATAAACTGCTAATATAATTAATATGACTAATATAGTTATTTAATATTTGAAACTATTAGTAATTCCAAGTTTTCATTTGCATTTTTTTAATGACCGTAAATAACACATTCTGACTCATCTTTACATAAAAATAAATAACTCATAAATAACTTTATGACTCTGTATTTGGAAAAATCTGTTTTAGTGAATCATTTGGTATTTTAGCTCAAGTGAGAATATACACCACACGTATTAAAAGTTGATGCTTATAGAATTGGGGATAATTATTTTCCATTGTTATTTATGCATATAGGTGGAAATACTTGGAAAATAAAAAAGAAAGATGAAGCAGTTTATGTGAGAGATTTAAGGTCACGTTATCACGCCAATGCCGCGTTCATTTTGTCATTTACAAAAAAGCGTTGTTCTTAAAACGTTCTAAACCCTTTAAACGCTACTAAAGAAATTCATTAAGAAGGCTAGAAGCTCTACACTTTGCTAAGATTTCAATTCTTTTTATTTACAAATATGTATATAAAAGCTAATGATCGATGACGATGAATCAGAGTTCACTGACACAGCAACTGTAGTTTGGAACCACAAATTGGCACCGTGATGTGAAGTGCAGGAGTCGTTTACAGAGTCGATTAAAAACAAAAATATTTTGCAGTGTTGATAACCTTACTTAATCTAGGTAAGGTTAAACTAAAATTAAGAGAATCTGGTGATTTAGAAGGCATAAACAAGGTTGATAACAGAATTTTGTATAGAAATGTAAGATTGTGTTGCTAAATTGTATGTTAAGTCGATATTTGTTTATTTGTTTACAATAAAAATTCAGGATAATTACAATACGAAGATGTAAACTTTTCGTTATAGGCCACAAAATATAATGATATAGGTTTTGCCAGATCTATCTACGGATTGATTATTTAATATTGCAAAAAAATTGAAGTAGATCCTTGAATAGATATAAATATAAAAAAAATAAGTAATCATCTTTGTCTGAGATGAAATTTGAAACAAGTATTATAAACAGTGTAAAATTAGAAATTTATCAGTTACCACAAGTGATGTTATCATCTATAAGGAAATATATTTCCTATTTATACCCTTTAAATGAATTTATCAGTGCATAATTATCAACATCTCATTTAGCATTTAGTATACGTGCCTTGCAACTTATAAGGAAGGTGTAAACTATATAATTACGTATAGAATAGCCTCAAGATCGATTCAAATTCGTCCTTGGTACTAAAAAAATTGAATACATTCTCACAAACATAATTAAAATGTATACATATATCTAATGATTCACTTTCGTATAAATATTTAATAATGCAAGGGAATTAGCGTTACTCACGATCCAAGGAGTTAATGATATTGCTTTCAATAGCCATCACGTCTTATTGAAGGTATCCCAGAGTTATTGCATAGTAATTTAATAATTACTGTTATTGCTCAGCAGTGGGTGGAGAAGCTATTACTCTGTGTGTTTTATTGAATGACCTTTGTAGTAGGTATTAGGTATTTTATATTCAACAGAGCTTGGGCCCCCTATTGCCTTAATTCTAAATATATTATTATATTTTGTTTCAAAAGGCAGACACATGCGATTTTTCATGTAAAATTTAATTCCGATTTCAAAATTTTAAATACTTGCAAAATATACGAGATATACTAAAAACTGTATTTTTTTAATGTAACACCCTATGTATTTTACAACAAAAACTAAAATCTCCTTGAATTTTTTCTGAACATTTCATCTTCAAATTCAATGTACGAAGAGATGAATGGGATCGGAGTAAAGCTGACCTACTGAGGATTGATAGCTGTTGGTTTACAGATGGCTCCAAAACACCCATAGGCGTTGGAGCCGGAATGTATAGTTGCAACCCAATGGTAAAAATACCCTCAAGCTTTGGTAGTTATGCAACTATATTTCAGGCAGTAATCTATACCATAGAGGCTGAAACAAACGCAACTTTACATGCATATCGATAAAAATTTTCTCTCTAAAGCTCTTGCTTCCTACCGTTGTAACTCAAAAACGGTATGGAGCTGTCAACAAGCGCTCGCTCATTTGGGCAGGAAAAATAGAGTCACTCTGGTCTGGGTTCCAGGCCATTCTGGACATGAAGGGAATGAAGCAGCCGACTCTCTTTCCAGGGAGGGTGCTGCTTCTGAATTCGTCGAACCAGAATTGGTGCTTGGCATATCCTTGAGTACTTCCAACGCAACTCGCTTGACCTGGGCTGGGGGGCAAATCCTCCAGTACTGGTAAAAACTACCAAGATTAGTTCATTCGAAGGCGTTCATAATAAACCCTTCAAAAACAAGAACCAAAAAACTTTTAGAGTTAAGCAAGTTGCACCTACGAAGTTTAATCGTTCTATACAGGGTTATTCAGAACTTATCTCTAAAACTTTGAGGATATGTGCATCCTTAAATAAGAAATCGATATCACCAAAAAAATGTATAATAAAAGTATCAGGATTTCCCGTAAACAATGTTTAAAGTTATACCATTATAAAGGACTACGTAGATGGGCAACTGTACTTCACTTCAACGATATCTGATATACCACAGTAAAAAACAGTAAACAAGTTTTTTGTAACTGGAACGCCTGGTTATGACATAGCGAATAAAGTTGGAGTGGGTATAATATCTCTATTGTCTATCAGTCATCAGTCTATGTGTGTTGCTCTCGCAGTGCCGGTGTTTTATTTATCGTAGGAGTGTTAAACTGTAAAATTTTCAAAATGGCTCATGTGTACAGTAATGCTGAGTTAATGGACATGATTCTTATTTATGGCGAAGTTGAACAAAATTCATTGGCAGCTTCGCGCTTGTATACGGAACGATTTCCCAATCGACACACCGACACATCGACAGTTAGGTTTTGTGAGTGGTTGTTGCAGCAAAATGCTGAAAATCCTCAATTTACTGCTGATGTACTAGTTACAGATGAAGCTTTGTTTACTCGAAATGTAATACAGAACATTCACAATACACACGTTTAGGCACTCGAAAATCCGCACGCAATTCAACGAAATCACTTCCAACACCGTTTTTCGAACAGCTTTTTTAACAAGGTATGTGCAAATTTTTTATAAATTTCATGTTTCTAATACCTAGTAATCAAGTAGCGCAATTCTTCAAAATTAGTGTAACAAAATTTTATTCATTTTAAAGACACGCCACTTTGGTCACATCTATCTATCTTTAAGTTTATTTTAAAATAAAAACGCTGCAAATCTTTTTTGAGCCGGGTGTCGGTATACTCTCAGAACTTCCGCAGTTTTTTTCGTGCTAGCCAGTTTGCATTGTCAGTCCCAAGGTCACTCCATTACAGTGGACCAGTATCCAGCCGCGTGCAATGAAAAATTTTTAAATAGTTTTCAGAACCAGCCAAAAAATTTTTTTTGCACTACCACATTTGTACATGTATGTTGAACATCCCCAAATTTTATTATGGATAAGTTCTGAATAACACTGTATACTGACACTGCCGTTTAAAATATCATCTGTAAGAATTCAGCCTAGCAGAAGATATTAAGAGCCGCTTGTGGTTAGAAGATGATGAAACAGCAGATACATTTATGCACCTGCCCCGCTGGGGAAAGGATCAACTTATTATTTTGCAAAGGACAACTTCTACCAGAGGATCTGAATAGGTTCTCACCCAATAACGGCGTGTTTTTCACCATTACTAACATTCACGATGCCCTTTAGGCAATCATGTTGCAACATCATTAATCGATTTCACTACCTATGGCACTCTGACAAGTGCATAATAAGCGCAAAACCGGTCAGTGTCTGTGGTTGATCTCGATGAAGGATGTGGCGACTTCCGTGGAGATGCCGGAGTAATGCAAATCCAGCCTAGGCACACTGCCCGTGGACTAGTTGTTTTCGGCATCTCCTTCAAATAAAAAATACAACTATTTATTTACATATTTACAGAAGTGTTCTACACTGCACTTAACTACTATAATTATTATTAAATTACACTGATTAAATGAAAATAATTAATATAATTGAAAATGAACTATTTTTGTCCCATGGAATATTAAATATCTTGGGGATTCCACCTCCGTAGATGCCAGTCTAATTTGTCCTTCAAGCAAGAATAACTAATGCATTATGCTAATTAGTTGTGAGAAAGTTAGAGTCATTATATTATCATTTCATGCCGTTTTGACCCGCTTTCATACATTTAGGTACGGTTCCATGAACACCGGGACTGTATCCAATATTTACTTACATTATAATTTTATCTAGATTGTAGGAAAACTGACACGGAACGAAATTATAATAAGTAAAGGTTAATTATCTTATGAGATAGGAAATTACATAGATACATTCTAAGTCTGACATTCATGTTTCAATAAAAAGTTATTATTTACAAAAATACAGTTCAGCAACACACTTTGTTAAGTGGGTGTTTTTATCAGGACATCAGTTTAACAAATTACTAAGCAAGCATAAATAAGGTTAAAATGTCGTCAAGGTAAACCAGCGCACATTAATTCATAACGTGTAATCAGTAAATAGGATGGAACTAAAACCTTGTTATGTAATTATTTGTAAATCTGAAACAAAAATAAGAACTATCGGGAAATGATATAGAAACGACTATATTTTCATGAACAATTAAAGTTAATTTATTTTTTAAATTCATGTAGCTACACCTACACAATTTACCAAGGTATATTCAGCCAGCTACTTGCTAACAAAATACAAAATTTGATAGTTTTAAATAGTTCTACTAAACAGAATTATTTAATAATCAAAATATTTATGTAAATATATGAACTGTATTTTGTGTTATGAAGCATTCAAATAGTGTTTAATTCGCTTCTAAAGATACCCTAAATTCTACCTACTGGTAGAAGTCTACAGTCTATCAGCCAGAGGTCTTAGGGAAGAGTACGGAGCAGAACATTTTCAACTATTGGAGGTTACACTGGTATAGGTACCTGGCCACCTGGGAGTCCCAGGGAATGAGAAAGTTGACGAACTAGGTCGACTTGGATCCGACCGCTCCGTTAGGGGCCTGACCATTTATAGGAATTACTAGAAAGCATGTCAATGAAGCCCTTAAGATGTTGAGGAAAAACTGGAGGAGAAATAGAAATTATGACAGGCTCCATGACCTTTTATAAAGAGCCTTGACAAAGTCTAAACCACCTGGTGGGGAACTGCAGGCTTAGAAGACATCTATTCCTCATAGGGGTAAAGGAGGACCTGATATGTCCAGAATGTGTGGAGAAGGATGACATGCCACTTTACTTTTTGGGACAATTTAAGGCATTTGGGAGGTTGAAACATGATATATTTGACGCCAGGGAGCTGTACAAAGAGGAGGTAGAGTCCCACAAAAGAAGGTGGGCCAAGGAATAGAGAGTAGGTGACAAGACGATAGGGATAGGCAAAAAGGGTCCCTAGCGGCCTATTTGCTAGGGATTAGCCGCTCCCTCCACGACTACTACTACTACTACTACTACTACTTCTACTACTACTGCTACTACCTACTGAACTGCTTTTCTAATAATGATTAGGTCCTAGTGTGCAAAAAAGACGGTTAACAAATGTCTTTATTATCTGATTAGTTCTGATTTCAAGGTCAGGTTATCTTACATCTGCATGCTAAAAATACACTTTTCAAAGGAAAATACGTGAAATGATCACAAATAGTTCGATTTAAATGAAAAGTAAACAAAGTACTATACTTGTATACAGATAGAGGACCTCGTCAGTTAAATGACAGGTGAAAATTACTTTTCCACTCTTCAATCGTATGTATTAATGCATTTGTTATAACCAGTACTAAACCGGAAGTAAACATAATATAACAGTTGAAGTAATAGTTGTTTTTGACATAATTACTCAATACATTTATTGATTTTGCTTCTCGTTATACTTTCTATCGAATTATGATTCAGTCAGAAGTAATTTCAGTTACTGTTGACAAGCATATAACTATATAAAGAGATATATCTAGCGTATCGCGTGTCGTAAGTTACCTATCGCTTTGGTGTGAATTGACCTTTAGCTGTGCAAAGTATTCGCTTCTAGCTGTATTTCTGCTTTTGCATTATTTGAATACCATCGCTATGAAAGTTTCAGAAATAAGATAGAAATGACCAACAAAAACTTGAGCCCGATTATCCTCGCTTTTTTGCAGCGAACACCGAGTCGCGAGGCATCATTAGACATGAAAATCCGAATTATACACTTTGATCGGATTTACGTTCCACGCGGATTTTTATTTCTATGGCCAGAGATATAAAGAGTGCAATGGGTGAGCAATAAAAGAAAATAAAAATAGGAAAGTAGGGTTTATTTTGTGGGTATTTATTCCAGTTGGATTTAGGGGCTTCGACTCCGTTAATGTTGTGTGAAATCCGTGGATTCGATTTTATTTACTGCAGTGAATATAATTCTCTTGCCTTTATAATGTTACCAAATTTAAAGAGCGCTACAAAGCGCGAATACAGCGGGATGTTGTTTGCGCAAATTAACTCTTTTGTGTTAAAGCTAAAGGCTAAAGGCTGCCATACACGCTCATTTCTGTACGTCATCTGGCTCGCTCGTATTCAACAAACACACAATGTGGGATGAATAATTGATAACCCTTATTGTTTAATACACATAATATTTGGAAATATGACAATAATTATGTCCAATAAAAGTGTCCAATTTTGTTTAAACACCATGCTGTTAAAAAAGTGGAATTTTTTAGAATTCTCACAAATTCACATATCTTTAGTTGTCATTTTAGTGTCAAAATGTTTAATTTTTTCGTTCAAGTGTGAAAAGTAGCGCCTAAGAGACTTAACAGTGTAAGAGTAAATGTTTTCTCAACAAAATTTAATGCAGAACAAAATAATACTATAGATAGTAGATGCAATAACATGGGTATCTTCGAAACCGTAAGAGATAGAGACTAGATTAAATTGGGGCAAAGTTGCGTGATTTGGCGACTAATAATATGCCTCAAAAAAATCAAGGCTATCAAAGACAAAAACTGGTCATATGATCAGTTTTGTGCTTGTCTATATCAGTTGTCGAAATTAGCTAAACAAAAATTTAGGTAAGTTTTTCTGCTTTTACTCAGGTATTTTTGCAAAAATTTAACAGCCGAATTAAAAAACGACTCAAGGAGCATCTTCAGATTCAAATTCAGATTTTCAAGAGGAGCCACTCACCTGATCTAGTCCACCGTGATCTAAATGATCTATCGTGCCCCCTCCCCAAATTATTTAGAGCACTCTATCTAGCTTTGTCCTGCGAATTAGACTCCACAGCCTCTATCGGAGCACCCCCATGTAGCTAATAGCCTATGGTTTTTTCCCTGAGCATTTTAAATCTCGCCAGGAGTTTTAAAGTTTCGATAGTCCCTCACAATGGCACAAAATTCCCGTTCTTCATGACAGAATAGGCATACTGCTTCTTCTGCCAGTCCCACTACTCCCATTAGACTCATGTACCTATTCTGTACAGGACTCTGTATAGATTTGTTAGGACACCCCACTGTTATTTTAATGACTTTTTTTCTGGTATGGCAAAATATTTTTATTTGTTTTTGTGTAGTAGGCCTTTATGGCGCATATTTAGGTTGACGAGGATGACATGGACATGGTGACTCCACCTCCCCGTTCTACGTATGCATCCAGATGTCGAACTTCATAGTCCGGGAGATAGGGGCCTTTTTGACCTAATCATTTTCTACCGGCTGATTTTAACAGACAACAGATATTAGGTATGTATCGAATGACCAAAGCGAGCGTCAGCTGCTCCAGTTGCGGTGGAGACGGATGTGGGAGGGTGTAGAACTTGTTAGAAAAAATTGTTTTAAAAAGTTATTTTAGAGGAACTCATTTTTGTTTATAAATTTTTGATGTCAGGTGGTGTTGAAAAAAAAAAAATAGTCAGCTGTGTTGTAGAGAGGAATTGCACGTCAGATAGATGTGTGAACTTGCAAAAAAGTTATGAAAGTGAAGTCATTTCAGACCGAATGAAATTTTTTACATGACTTCTGATATATATAGAATTATGAAAATAATAATCAGCTCCCCTCAGCAACCCCAACCACGGGTGTATTAGCGGACGTTCAATTTACTACTCATCAATAAGTTATAAAGCTTATCTCCCGGATGTGTACAAAAGTTTCAACCAAAATTTTTCATATCAAAAAATGAACAGTATTATTTGGAATTATACACTCAAGATTCCAAAGTTAAATGGGGAGAGTATTTTTGTGTAAAAACTAATGTTTATTTGCAAGACATTTCTTAATTATCAGCATTCAAATTTCAGTTAATTTAGTTCTATTATTTTAATACAGTGAACTTCAGTTTATTAAACGTAAACAAATGTGCCTTCAACTATTATTTAAATTGTCGTTGGTGCTCATTCTTTTCTAAGACGAGGAGCCATACTATATAAAAGTGTTACGAATTTTTTTCCTGATGTATTGTAAACAAAAATATAATTCAATTTTCCCTTGTTCCAGTGGAGGAGGAAAAATTACACCAATATATCTTGTGTACTTTTCATTACGCTACCTGTCGTGAGCACTGTTTTTATTTCTTTCCGTGACATTTAAATTATAAAATTCCGTTTTTCGAGAAACGGGGTTAGTTATCAATACCTTGCTTAGCTACAAGACCGTAACCCTAATAAACTATTTATTAACTTTCGAATATTTGCAACTGAGGATTTTGTTACAGGTCAGGTATTTCACAGATCATACACAGGGTGTCCTAGAAACACACCGACAAAGTTTAAGCGGTGGTAAGGGACATGAAAACAAATCTTTTTTGTTTAAAGATGTCCGCAAATGAGCCGTTTCGGCAGAAAAAAGGAAAAATAGTTCTTTAAGTTTTGTTTATTTCAGTGATAAATAATTGCTGTTCATTTAGAAGAAATGTTCGGAAGGACATTAATAAATCACTTCTTGTTCGTGTTGGTCCTTGTTTCATTGATAAATAAATGATGGTTTACAATAAGTGTTCAAAATGTTGACCATTACGAATAGGCGTTTCGTAAACCAAAGGTTTCAGTTGATCCCAAAAGAGAAAATCCAGGGGGTTGAGATCGGAAGAACGCGCGGGCCAGGCCACGGGACCTCCTCTTCCAATCTATCGGCGGGAAAATTGCTGGTCCAGATACTGGCGCACATTCAAACCAAAATGTGGAGGGGACCAGACATGCTCAAACCACATGTTATTTCTAATGTCTAAAGGGACAGATTGGTTTCCTCCCAACAAGAAGCGTGATTGAAACTAAAAATGTTGAACGAAATACAGTGGTGTCCAACTAAATCAAGAGTGATTTAGTTGGACATAAATAAGGATCCGCGAACATAAAAATTATGTTAAGGATTACCAAGTTGATAGGTCTACATTAGTAAAACATGTATGGGATAACGGTCACCGAGTTGATTGGACAAAGGCTAAAGTTTTACAAAAGGAAGAAAAATCGGTTAAAAGAAAATTAAAAGAAAGTGCTTTCATTAAACTTAATGGTGATAATTGTATCGCATCAGAAACAATATTCATAGATCAAACATGGCTTCCTCTACTCCAAAAAGATATTACCAATGGAAAATTAATAATATCATAGTGATCAGCGCATGTGATCACATTTGTATACTTCTGGTTTTCTGCTTTTTGTTTTTTACAGGTGGTGTAATCCCAAAAGAAACAAACTATGAATCGTCAAAATACACCACAAATAAGTTACAGACATTAATTTAGTTATTTGGGTATGATTTAAAACACTTTATTGCTCTTCAGCCCAAACGGCTCAATTGCGGACATCTTTATTAAACAAAAACTGTTTGTTTTCATGTCCCTTACCACCCCTCAAAGTTTGTCGGTATGTTTTGGGACACCCTGTATTTGTACATTTTATTTGGAAATAAAACATAGAAGATACATACATACAAGAAATATGTCAATATATCCTAGATTAACACAAATGTTTATAATGCCATTATTCCTTCGCAGGAAATAAGCACTTTTTGTGGTAGTATTTATTGTTGCTACTACTCGCTGATCGCAGCGATGCTATGGATCTGGAGCCCAATAAAAGTTGGGAGAGCGGGTAGCTAGCAAATAGATAATCTATAGCAATACTTTGATCCCGAGAAACATGAATATATGCGGGTATTAGGAGCTTTGAGTCGCTCGCTTGGTTTTGGAGGATTCGTTTGCCTTGCGGGTTTAACATTGTGTGCTCCGAAGGATATATCCTAACGCTGCGCTAACAATGCTTTCCAGTTTGAACAGGAGGTCTCAATAAAATCAGTTATAACGGGTTGGTTAGAACTATTTGGTTCATTATCTTTCTTACTATATGGAAATCACACTAAATATAGTTACTAGTTTTTGAGATATGCTTATTTTTTCTGAATGTTAAAAGCGAGATTTATGGAGGGAAGCCCATGTAAACGGGTAACAGTTCACAGTGTTGCAACTTACAGTAAAGACCAGAATTAAGCAAAGTGGAATGACCGGAAAAAGAGTAGATCTGTGTTGTCACATTTATTTCTAAAGTATTCTTATTTAAAACAGGAAACGTATTAATTACCTTATTTACCCATTTTTTTACTTGTCTTTAACGTCCCTTATCCCCATTGTACTTTATTAAAGCAAACACAATGTTTAATTTGTCTTTTACTTAATAATATCACAAGTATAAAGATAACACAAGTATAAAGATAAGTATAAAGATATATATCTTTATATTTGTGATAATATCAAGGAATTTCCAAATATGTGGCAACTGCGAAAGTCGTAAAGTTGACGACAAGCTGTTCATCCTTATTTAACATACATATTCTTGCATTTAAACTTTCTTTTCTCTGAGCTTCAACGACGTTGATTGGTCGAATCAGGAACCAACAAGCGACTGCGCTCGAGGTAGTAGGGAAACAGTGGCGTGATGTTGGGTTATTTCGCGCGCGTTTCTTAACGGCAAAAATTGTATATAAATTGATAGTAGGTACCTATATTACATTTTTACATGTATACATTAGTTTTTTACAGTTTTCCACTGAAATTTTTCGGTAATTATTTACTTTAGCGTAAGACTACCAAAATTTTCTGAAATTTTGTCTACCACCATTTTCGTAAATGCTGCTATCTTTCCTTAAAAACTACATTCGTCCACAAAAAATAACTTTAGATTTATATTCAGCATACCCGAAAATAGGGGGATAGGCAAAATTTCAGGACAATTTGAGAGTTTTACGCTAAAGCAAATAATTTTTCACCTAATGACAAATCTAAAAATGTCTATATTAACTAGACATTTTTAGATTTGTATTTTTTTACCACTGGGCATATTTCTGTTAATATATACTAGAAGTATTTTATAGAATAGTATACGAGTATATATTAACTGAAATGTGCCCAATGGTAAAACAGAATACGCACACCCATGCATCACACCATTTTACCAGATCAGCGAGGTCATTCCACTTTGCTTAATTCTGGTCTTGATTTTAGGTGAACATAATTTATTAACAGTACTCTTCTCTATAGAAAATATTTCTTCTCTATTCCCTCATTGCTAAATAGACATTTTCCATTGCATTTCGAGCATATTTACCAGAAACCGTGTCAGGCATTATTGTATTCTTGAGATTTGGATGGTATGGGTCCATGTGAATAAATTAGTATAAAGTTAATTAAATAATTCAAAAACTGTAAGGTTCAGGGAGATCAATCTCCTTTTTAAAGGATTGCTTGTAAAAAGGACTCTCTAAAGGACTATCGACTTTCCTAAGGGAAATGATTGGGCACCGATGTAAACAAATGGCTATTATTTTCAATAATATGGACAAACAAAATTGTATTGCTACGATTTGTTTATATAATATTTGGTCGGAGCGTGAAACCACTACTATTCTTGGTACACTACTAACAGATTGGAAGGAGATCCAATCTGTTGATTTTTTCGTTATTCTCATTACACCAGAACGGTAGTTTTCTTTGTTAACGTATCCTGTCAAATCAAAATGTGTTTTGCTGCATATCCATGGCTAATAAGATCCTAATTTCGCTATTCCTGAACAATCTGAATGTCGTATGCGTCATAATCTAGATTCCTCTGCAATATATGAAACGAGTTGCATTTTGACTGAATTCCGACGAGCAGATCGCAAACAGGACCGATCTATACCTTCTCTAACTCCATTACTTTTTAAATCTTTACCGTACCGTAGTTGTACCGTAGTAACATAAACATTTTGAAATGCGACTTGTTTTTATGATGCACTTTGTATATTTCAATATTCTCTGTGTCAAAATTTACAAGTAACAAATATCCATAGCTAAACAAAACTATCTTCAAGTTTAAGTTAACCTACATGTGATCTAAATGAAAAAAATTAGATCACATACACCCGTAATGTTCAATCAGACCTGAGAATGTAGACCATAGACTTAGTCTTATAAATCTATGATGTAGACCATTGGCCCCGAAATAAATTACTACTTATACTTAATGAAACAGCTATTTGTTAATTAAAATTTCTTCCATTATCTCACAACTAAGAAACACAATTATTTCCCAGACAATATAATTTAGAATCCAGAATCTAATTTAGCTTAACTCCGCCAATGCAAGGCATGCAGCTAGGACGAGTTAAGACCGCAGAGCTGCAGCAGTCATAAACTGCAGGAACCGATCCTGGATGCAGATAGCCCGGAAGGATAACCCGGTAAGTGCGATTTAGGTGGAGAGAGCGAGTTAAACTCCAAATAACAATTCGGCCAGATGTAAGATGCAAGGAATTGAGTGCCGAGAACACACAGCTTGAAGGAACATAATGGAAATTTGACACCTACTGACATAAATCATAGTCACACTGCAACGTAAATATTCGGTTACCGATAAAGAGTTTGCTATGGCTATATAAGCTCCAATTCCTTCTTATTGATAGGCTATCCAGGATCTGTTAAGAGCAAATAAAATAAATACTTCGAGGAAAGACCTTCAGCCAATTGTGTTCGTTTAAAAAACCAACCATTTTTGGAGACGCTGACCTGGAAAAGTGATATACTTGATGTACCTAGTGTAAGATTATGGAGACATTCAAATCATTTTACCCTCGATTTTACCTACAGATCGTACAATTCCTATAAACTAAACACCATACCAGTATCACTTATGATGATTCTAATTCAATAATTACAATTTTATAACAGTCAAACATATAAGTAACAAAATATGTATCTAGGTATATAAACTGCACAACCCTTCCTATTTTTTAAAAAACATTCAACTTTTTTATTTTCTCCCATATGCTTCACGAGATGTGCGTCTTTACCAAAGTCTCAATATTTGCTAAATGAACTATTGAAAAATATTATGGAACAAAAAATGTTGCTAAGTGTTCGTTGTCTAAAAATTATTGTTGAAAAAATGTGAGTAACGTACAACAAAAAATTTCTGAAACTTCAAACGGTGCTGAAGTACCCAAAAAGTAACACCCAGTATAGCAAATTTGACAAAAATACTGTCAAATATTTTTATACTGCTGCGAAAGTGAATAAAATCTCACTACGTTCGAGAGGTATTGGAAAAAATCTTATAAAAAAAAATAATTTCAACACTCCGTATCTCCTCAAGTAAAGGAGATAGAGTAAGAAACTTTTTTTTAAATGGTTTCTCTTAAACGCTTATAAAGTTAGTTGGTTTAAAAACAGGACATCCCGTATATCGTTGGATTTGAAAAAAATATATCTTAGTTTTTGCAAAATACGAGTACCTACTAGAGTGCGCTCCATCAAAAAAGTTAGTTCTTGGTACACCTCGTACCTATATTGAAGTAATTAAGTATAAGTAAATAAAATTTTGAAATCAGAATTAAATTCTACTTGAAAAATTATTTAATCTTGGCTTTTGAAACAAAAAAATATGTCGAGAATTAGGGCAATAAAGGCCTTTACCTTGACCTCTATGATCCTCCTGGATAAGAAAATACACAGAATTTTGGTCCAGAATCGCCACAGCTTTTGTACTACCAATAAAAGTCTGATTGTGGAACGGCAGAATTGTTCAATAAAAATAAAAATGAAAAATATAAATAACTGGACCCTGACCCATTGAAATCAGCGGCGAACAATCGTATAAACTGAATTTTGACACAGAAATCCTCTGAAAGTTTGGCACAGAGGGCCCACCAAAAGTCACTTGGGGACACGCATCAAACTTTATTGCACAAGGACGAAAACGGGGCAGGAATAAGCGGTGATAGCGCCCTGGGTGCCAATTTTTCGTTGAGTTTATTATACACGTTTATCCCTGAAATAAGCGATATGACAGAGGTGTTACTAATATTATCTCCAGGTTAAGCAATCCATTTTATAGTCCTTTAGGCCAAGAGCACGTTTGCGTGCATGTCCTTTCTTAATTTAAATTTTATTGGCAGATATAATGGTAAATAAAAGTATAGTAACACATTAATAAGATGAAATATGCTTTAATTGTCCACACAAATGATCCCATGTAATATACAGGGTGTCCCAGTTTTATGCTGAAAAAATTCGGGATCTTGTAGATGCAGTAAAAATAATGGGATTTTGCTATATAAACTTATATCCAAATCTGGGTTTCCGAGATACAAGGTGTTGAAGTTGAAAAATTTATATCTCTGACACGAGGAAACCAATCAAAATTTTATTTGGTAGATGCTACTATGAATCTTTACTTCCACCAAAAATTTCAGCTCGATGGGAATAGCCTGTGGCGTGCAACCTGCACTCTTGGGACCCCTTTTCTAAAAAATATATGTTACGCCACTGATTAACTTCTCTTACTCTTGCTTCTCTCTCTTCAACTTCGATGTCCCACTCATTTCTCTACAAAAAAGTATACTTACATTTTTTTTCACAAAACTCACCGTTACGGAGTAAATCGATATTTTATGAAACCATGTCATGTCCTTTCCTAACAAAATAAAATTATATCGGTATACTATAGATCGGTACTATGAAAAATTGTTTACGCCATTCGATAGAGCGTCATTTTTATTTCAATAACGCTTCGAACAAGCCTGAAAATTTACAAGACTCGAAAACTAATCATGTTTAGTCTCGATATTTTTGTGGTATATTATTGGTCACCAAATTACGCGACTTTACCCCAATTTAACCTACATAGTCTCTATCTCTAACTTGTGTTATTGGAACCAATTTGAAACTGAGCAAAATAGTAACAAAGTTACTATGTAAATTTTGGAAATATAACGATGTAAACTTTGATATTATCGAAAATAATGTAATATACAGCAGGGATGAAAGGTTTTCGATCATAGGGAAAATCTTAGAAGAAAGTGCTTTCCTTGTTTTAGTTTTTAGAATAGTATCATCCATATATATTAAAACGCGTCGATTCTGTCTCGCTCTAAATTCCGTCGCTGAATCCACAAAGTTTCAAAGCTATCTCCCCCGAGGGGGGATCGCGGAGCGAGGAGAAAGGCCGAGGCCGATTCTCCAATGCGTAGGGATATTTCCTGGCGCCTAATGGCCCCGTCACGCCAGCCGAAATTCCGACATTTCGCGGGACCCCCATGCCCCTTTTCTAATTTTTACGGCTTCGAGAACCGCTTCACGCGAAACTTCCTTCCTTTCTCTAATCCTTTGAGATTTTTTTTCGAGACCGTACGTCGACTCCTTCCACGTCTATTTCGTCTTTGAAAATCTCGAGTCGCATCCGTCTCAACTTCTTTCTTATTTTATCTGCCGATGTGGGATTGCACCAACGGGACAAGAACCTCCCTCGAAAACTGTCAAATTAATTAAACTTTAGATAGGTTATTTTCCTACGAGAAATATTGCTAACGGAATCGATAGTACCGACTGCCAAACACTTCTGATTACCAAAATACTGAAGCGAAATGCTTTTCCAATTAGAAAATCAGTAAAAATTATTTATTCAGGTTGACACGTACAGTTTACATACTTAAACGTATCAGGGTAAGCTTTTGACAACAGGTACGGTAGCGTAATGGGAAAGTCGTAGGATTCAAAACGTGATAATGCTGATTTCGCGAGTTCGAGTCAAGCTGGAGGCAAACTTTTTTTTTTACTTTTTAATTCCAATTATTTATTAATATTAGTGTTCAGTTATTCTGTTTCATTATCCGTAGCTTTTATTCTTTCTGCACGTAAAGTTTGGAATTAATTCGTTCATGTTGGCAGTCTGTTAAATTCTTCATTTTAGCTTACAAAAGTAAATATCTACAATATTTTTGATACCATTGACAAAATTGATAATAATGTTTACTGAAAAATAAATTCTACTTTCAGCACTTAAAAAATTATGATGTTTTACCATCAACAATAGAGTACCCTTACAATTCATCAAAATATTTAAAAAAATCGTTTAGTATAATTACATCATTATTCCAGATACAAAATCTCTTTAATATATATTTTCTTTAAAATAATATTATTCTAGATGATTTTGTCACCCGAAGGGTGACCCCAGGCCGCAGGCCTAGACCTCCGGTAGGGCTAGAAATGGGAACGAAAATCGCGAGAGCGCTTATCCCCCATTTCTAGTAAAATATAATAAAACCTCAATTATTTATTACGTAACATTTTTCCTTAAAACTCTATAATCGACACATTCCTAAATAATGTTACTGTAGACATCACTGTGTTTCAAAAAATTTCATTAATTTAAATTAAAAACGATGAATGTTTTGAGTTCTGACATATCTGATTCAATTGGTGCTACATTTGGGAAATTGTAAATTGGCCTGGTATTCATTTTCCTACGATAGAAAACTTTTTATTCTTCTCTGTATATGAACACAGACAAAATGCTTTTATTTCTGAAAATAGCGATTCCAATCCGTCACCCACTACCGAACAGCACTGGACGGCACACTAATAGGATTCGGCTGAAGCTCAATTAATTCTCGATCTGAATGGATTTCAGTTTCAGTGTCGATGCGAGCATCGGCCTATAACTGTTCGAACGCTCAAATCTCTGTCACAACCAACTCCGGGCTACAAAAGAGTGCAATACGTCTCTTTGCCCCTGCTGTGATTCCAGGTCCTGCCCTTTTTTCTGATGGCTCAGGATTTTGGAGGAGCTCCCGCTTCTGCTGCTGACAGCAGCGGCTTCGTTCGTCATAATACCGAGTTTATAAAGCCACAGGAAAAGTCCCAACTCGTCGAGAAATGAGTTGGATTGGGACTGGCAGGGGAGGAGTTTTTCAGGTGGCGGAGAAATCACCTTGTTCAGTGGGTGAACGTAATTCTAATAAGTTTGAGGGAATTAATATGTTATGTGGAATACAAAGGGTATCCAAAAAAATTCGGGGGGTGATTCTACAAGAAAATTAATGTCCCAAGTTCCTATAACAATTTTTCGAAAACTCAAGAATAATGGAGCTACATGCCTCTGTAGCTTACCATGTATGACTCTTGGTTTCCGTAGAAACATAGCATTTGTTTCCATAGCAGGCTTTGTTCAAATGTCTAAAATAGTTAAAATGAGTTGCTATTGATACAGTGTAAGATAGTATAAAAACTTTTAGAGAGATATGCAACAAGTACATCTGTTTTGTACGAAGCCGTAGATGGGCCATGTATGAAATTTTTTTAAAATTCAAACTTTAAACTCTGAATTCAGACTTTAATCTCTGAATTTAGACTTTAATCTTTGAATTCAGACTTTAAACTCTGAATTCAGACTTTAATCTCTGAATTCAGACTTTAATCTTTTAATTCAGACACTTTAAACTCTGAGTTCAGACTTTAAACTCTGAATTCAGACTTTAAACTCTGAATTCAGACTTTAAACTCTGAATTCAGACTTTGAACTATAAACTATCAACTGTTTGCCTGAACGTACGACTGCAATTAGGTAACGGGATACTGTGCCTTAAGAAAGTATCTACAAAATATGGGCGTATATAACGAGAAATTAATCCGTGGACTCTGTAATGAAGGCTCTGAACAAGTAACTCATATCGTCTATGAGTGTAGAGCGGTAACTTAGTGAAAAAACCACCTTTTGGGAGATGTAAATTTGTTAACTTAACATTCAATTAGGTAGTTTAAATGATTTGTTATTAAAATGATAATTAATATACCGAATTTTGGCAAAATTATTCATTTGTTTTTCATGGCACTACACTTATTATTAGTGGTATCATAAGTACCATTATTAGTGGTATCCCGTATATATGACCAGGAATGAATTTTAGGTATAGAACATTCTACATAAACTAAAATTTGAGTTTTGGTGATTTTTTCGATTTCAACTTTGACCTGAAAATTATATAAGACCCTGTATTATACTTTCAGGACATTAATGTAGTTGTTAATATTAAAGTCTGATTCAGTGTTTAAAGTCTGAATTAAGAGTTTAAAGTCTGATTTCAGAGTATAAAGTCTGAATTTAGAGTTGAAAGTATGAATTCAGAGTTTAAAGTCTGAATTCAAAGATTAAAGTCCAAATTCGGAGATTAAAGTCTGACTTCAGAGACTAAAGTCTGAATTCAGAGTTTAAAGTCTGAATTTTAAAAAAAAATTCATACATGGCCCTTCTACGGCTTCGTACTTTTGTATGGTTTTGTATGCTCTTTCATTTTATGGTATCATAATTATTAAAAAGCAAGAAATAAAAAAGTTATAGGTCCTTCATCTGCTAGCAAGGGTGATTTCAACCCTTTGGCATAGCGGAGTGAATGTCAGATTTGGAACGATTGCACAACAGAACATTAGTAGTATGTGTACCAAATTTGAAAAGAATCTGTTAACCAACAAATAAACTATGGGAAAAAATTGTTTTTAAAAATTTTAGCTCCGTTATTTTTGAGTTTTTGGAAAACTTTTATAGGAACTTGGGACATTAATTTTTCGTGTAGAATCATCCCCCGAAATATTTCATCGAGATCAGCCACCAGCCACTGACCGGTTTCGCGCTTATTATGCGTTCGTCAGAGTGCCGTAGGTAGTGGAATCGATGAACGATTACATGATTGGCTAAGACGGATAGTGGCAAAGATCGAAAGAGGGCACTACGGTATGTTTCTCACCACTACTCGTATGTATACTCGTAAATCCATTTCAATTATAGCACCAAGAAGTATAAATTATGGATAGAAGGCCCAATTACTCAAAGAAGGTTGACGATATTTTACAGAAATGATTTTTTAATTTTTTTCACCTTGTATTGTTTTTTATTTATATCACCACAAACCTCAGAAATTTAGAGACCATAGTGCGATTAGAAAATCAGTTTAATTGGAAACTCTGACGCCTACACCTTCAAGCATAATAACTAAACTTGCAATCACTACTAAAGTTCATTGGACGAATGGTGATAGTGAAAATAAACCAATGATCAACTCGTGAAAAGAGTACGCGATTTGCTAGTAAAATCCACATGTACAGGAGAGCATTCAACAATGCATACATACTGTGTATGCTCTGTTAATATACAGTGTATGTTGTTTGTTTACGTTCACTTCACGATCACTTTCCGGCGAATGAACTTTAGATAACGAAATTTCAGTATTATATCTCCGACACAGAGATGTATTAATTAAAGTAACATTATACTCACGATACACTGTGTATCCTGATTCTGATTATACTGCGGAAACACAATACAGAAAGGAAAAGCCCAGTCATGTATTGGAGGCCTAAGGCCACAGTCAAATACATATTTCGAAGAGCCAGTGTAATGTTTATATTCAGCCTTGTTTAATGTTTGAAGCAGCCGGTATGCATAATATTTAAGTTTGTCCTGAGATAAAATCAATTAAACACCAAACACATTAAGATGGAAAAAGCAGCTTCTGACTTGAGATGTTTTGATGAAAACGGTATTTAACATCAATAATAAACGTCGTAAAAGTTATATATTTATTATCAAATTGTAAAATATTTTAATTAATGATTTAGTTATTTTTTTTATATACAGGGTGACCCATTAAGAATGGAAACACTCGCGTACAAAATTTGTTTATGAACCAATTTGAACCGGATTTTTTCAAAAGATAGATCTCCAAAAGCTCTATGTTGATGCAAAATTTGAAGACGAAATTTTGATTTTCAAGGCCTACTACGAATTTTTTTTATGTGAAAAATAGCAAAATTTGGTTAGCGATTTTTTTATAAAAAATCTGACTACACCACTGGATTTAGGAGCCACTCGAATGCATTTGTACCAATTTTTGCGAAAAAAAGTTTGTTCCTAAAAAAGTTATGACAGTATCGGCATCACCAGTGTTTGCCTTTATCGGTGAACCTATTCCTTTATAGAAATCGAATTGAAACCAAAGAGAAACAAAATTAAACAACTCAAACACTGGTGTAATTATTAATAAGATCCATAAAAACCAGTACACAAAATAACCAACAATTACTCTAATATAAACAACAATTGATAAAAAAAAGTACCTAATGATTAGAAAATTACATTTTTCAAAATGAAAAAGGAGTCTTTCAAATTGATTCACACTTTTTGAATAAAAAATTATAATGTAGTTATTTTTTATCCAAGAAGGTAATATTATAAGTTTTGGCATAATAACCACGAAATAATAATAATTTGACGAACTCACCTATCAATTGTTGTTTATATTAGAGTAATTGTTGGTTATTTTGCTTATACCTACTGGTTTTTATGGTTCTTATTAATAATTACACCAGTGTTTAAGCTGTTTAATTTTGTTTCTCTTTGGGTTCTATTCGATTTTTATATAAGAATAGGTTCACCGACAAAGGCAAACACTGGTGATGCCGATATTGTCATAACTTTTTTTAGGAACAAACTTTTTTTCGCAAAAATTGGTAGAAATGGATTCGAGGGGTTCCTAAATCCAGTGGTATAGTCAGATTTTTTATAAAAAAATCGCCAACAAAATTTTGCTATTTTTCACATAAAAAAAATTCGTAATAGGCCTTGAAAATCTATCTTTTGAAAAAAATCCGGTTCAAATCGGTCCATAAACAAATTTTGTACGTGAGTGTTTCCTTTCTTAATGGGTCACCCTGTATGTGTTTACAGAAAAATGTTTTAACAAAAATATAATTAAATATTTATTTTATCATTGCCTGTTAATAAAGCTGTTGCCTGCAGTATGGTACAGATATTGTCATACATTTAATACATTTTAATTATATATTTACGTTTCAATAATACATTGCCATTCTCCTGGTAATACCATACATTTTTATCCTTCTAGGATAATGCTTTAAGTGAAAAATGGTGGTTTCGTAGCCGTGAACAGCATCTGCTACATATTTTCTCCCCCCATCTCGAATTCTAAGGAATAGCAATTATTTCCCTTGCGTCTGTTACCACGTATTAAGCATATTACACTGAGAAAATGTGCCTATCAAATTTAAATAAAAATGGCGTTAAACACTTAACCTAATGTATTTTAATGTGATTAGTTTTCTTTTTTTAGATTAAACAAATTAAACGATTTATTCAATAAAGTACCTATATAAGTTTTAATCACAGCTCTATATTCATTATTTAAAATAATACGTTATGAATACCATATATAACATACCTATAGCACTGTGCGTGCCATATTTTTTTAGTTGAATATTAAAAACGGGAAAAATGGACTTCATGAGTTACAGTGGATAACCCTGTAGATAAATATTAGTGAATGAGGTGCATATAAGTACATATTTCAACACCATATATGTAGGTAAAGCTTTTAAATCTTCAGCCGTATTTATACAGGTACTATTCACACCCAATTAGACATCGGTTTGATACTAAAAGTTTTAGATGATGAATGATTCTGATTATTCATTTGATTTTATTTGTTATTCATCCCGGCGACCTATGAGTCAGGAATTAGCCAACAAATTAACACAATTAAGTGTGTATTTACGTCGGTATTTACTTTCGAACGTGCTTTAATTCTAAGCACCTAAGCAGGTGAATACCGGCGCTATTCACCTGTCACGTCCTTAAAATTCCTCTACCACAGAATTTAGAAAGTTACTAGGTATAGATTATTTAAGGTTTTACCTCTGCTGTATTAAAATAATTAGGCAAATATAAGTCATAAATAAACATTTATAGAGCTAGAACTGATAAAAGACATTCTAAGTATGAATGTTTGAGTTGACGGACATTTTTCGAGTACGGGTACTACAGGTTTGTTTTACCAGAAAAATATGTATAGAAATAAATAAAATTTCAACCAACGAAAATGTTATTGGATTGATATTTAGATTTTGGTGATTTGGTGTAAAGGAATAAGAGATCTACGTCACCTAAATGTGTACACAGATACCTAGTATAGTATGGCCCGTATCGTTCAGTAGTTCTAGGTTTTGTAAAGTATACTTTCTGAATTAAAAAAAATATAAACCACTACCTCCACAAGGGTATATTTGGGGCGTAATATCCCTAGGAGCCTAATATATTACTCTATTATATTCGAAGATAAAAATAAGACTACACACGTATTTTGCTAAATTATTATTATACCAAAACAGTTTAATTTTAGTTCATGATTTGTTGTAGATACAGTGAATATTTAGCTAATAAAATGATCTTTTTTATGGCTTTGTGGTTTTCTTTTTTGAAACAAAATATCCATAAAAACAAGGTATTATTTTTATTAGTACCTAATAAATATCATTTTTAAATTTAATAATGGAAAACTAACACCGCAAAACCATATTTCCATTTGATTTTAATGAACGCATTTGCAAACTACTTTTCTGCCCGCGGGATAGCAAACAGCTACTAATTCATTATATATTCATATTCAAATTATGAATATGCATCAGCTTCGTCAAACGTAACTGACAACATTGGCTAATATTTATACAAATAAATATTTTGACTGGGAACACCGAGTGAGGTTAGGTCGAAACAAATAACAGTCTGGGCTATTGCATACAATTTTATAATAAACATCAATTGTGATTTATATGGCTTGTTAACAACAGACTAAGACCGTTTCAATATCATCACAAGTAAAAGAGGACTGCAAGAAATTATTGTAGGTACTGGAACAGCGAATTGTAAAAAATGTCAAAAGAAATGTGTTAACTTTGCAAAAATTTGCACTACTCTCTGGAATTACAGAGAAAATAGAAGTATAAACACTTAATTTTAATGATGAATTAGTCATGGTTAGTTTAACTACCTTAGAGACAAATTATACCGATGCAGAAAGTGAATATTTATGATTATGTCATCAGAATAAGAAAACATTTATTAGTATTGGCCATGATATGTTACATACACAAGCAATGTGTGAAGTTTCCCTTGTGTTTTCGCAAAAGCGAAAGAAATACCCATTGTGATAGTTTTTTAAAGTTCCGCGTTGAGATGTTACAAAAAATTCCCATTGTTAAACTACGCTGTCGTAATATCCTCAAATTCGTGAAAGGTAATGCTTGTTGGTTCTAAATGGTCGCACAAATTCTGTAACGGGTCCGAAGAAAGAAACGGAAACTAACCTGACATCTTAACATCTTCGTTGTTGAAGACCAGCCAAAGGGAGAAGAAATGGTCAACGCTGAGGTTGGCTGTGAGCTGGCCGCTGATCCCTGACGTGTTGGGAAGCAGAAGCACGGCTTCCACGGCCACGAGGAGGGTAGAGCAGGTCGCGAGACACGCGAATACGACGCCGGCTCGACTGGAAGGCATCACTTGTTACGCTGCGGGCGCGCGATGTGAACTGAGAGCCACGGCGAAGGGACTCCATGACATCGCGCGCTCGGCAGACACGAGACGGGCGGAGGACCGAACACGCAGTCCGAACGATCGATCCACGGTAGGCTGCGGCTCGCCGATTCTAACACCTTCGCTGCCTGCCAGGACGGTATCAGCGGGCTCGATTAATGTAATTTTGCAATTAACAGGGGGAGATTTGGGCCACCGGCGTGCTCCTCGGAGAAGGTTACGAGGAAAGTCATGGGGAGTACGGAATCCCCGAAGAGATGTACCGAGATGTCACAAATGATCTTGATCAAACATGATAATCAAATAAAAAACCATGAAGTCAACATGTATCCAAACTAATCATCAAAAACTCGCTGAGAAAAACTATAGCGTCCTGTTGTCTGTTGTAGGTACCAGGATATCTTGGTCAAGGGTGGTTGTGGAATGTAAAACGTGTGTCTTACTTTAAATTTTTGAATATGTTTTGTTGTGTCAAAATCTGTCAAGTTATTGTGCTGAAATTTTCTAATCCAGTTTTTGAATCATGCCTCTTACCACACAGCACAAAATTTTCATGATTGAAGCCTATTTTCGAACGGGTGCGCTAGTTAATGGAAATTGGCAATACAGTGAACGTTTGTGTTTGGACAATTTTCGAGAGCACTTCCCAAACGTGGCAATATTACCGGAAATTTTTATGCGTGCCTTACAAATTGTGTTGAAGTGTTTAGCGAAACTGGTTGTGTGACTCATAAAAAAGGTGCTGGTAGACCAAGAGTTCGTACAGAAGAAGTTGTCAATGACATTCGTCAACGTATGGAAGAGGAGCCTGCAAAACGCTTTTCACAGCATGAGGAGGCGCGCCAACTTGTGCATCGAACAAAACGGGGGACATTTCCAACAATTACTGTAATTTAGTCTTGTTACTAAAACCGTTATTTCATAATTTGTAGTTCATTATTGTTTTACAACTGAAATAAATAGGTATGGAATTTGTAGGTTATTGATGATGTCAGTGTGACCGTGACGTAATTATTTCAAATTTAAAGTAAGACACACGTTTTATATTCCACAACCACCCTTGACCAAGATAATTTTTGATATCCCGGTATATGCTGATGCACCGTTCTGCTGAAAATTTGCCATGCTCATCATCTTGAGGTTGTTGAACAAATTCAGTCAAAATGTTGTTCCTGTACCTTGTTTCATTGAAGGTGAAATTGAAAAGAATGTCCAACTATTCTTCTGGGGGAATGTAATGGAGATTCAACAAAAATATACTTATACTTGCTCCAAAAGATGAAATCATGCTGCATCAGAAAAAATGTCAAATTTAGCAGGTCCAGGTCGTTACTGTAGATGTAAGATGTCTGAGGTAGACTGCCTGCAAAAGGGCTTGATATAATAATAATTGTATCTTATATAGATGCAAGTTCTTCATTATAATCGTTCAGGATTTTTCACAAGTACCTAATACTTCCTTAAAATTTCAAAATCGATTTTATATAAAAACGGTGCATTTTTTCGATGCTCAACAAGAGGAGGTACCTTTTTTACGTAGAAAACTATAAAATTTCATATTTTAATGACAAAACCAGGGAAAAGTCATATATAAAAAAAGTTGAGAAATGAAGAACATGTGAGAAAATAATATAGGTGGGTGTTTGCCTGTTTTCCTAACTGAGGGTTTCTAGAATTGCCAAGTCATGCATTAAATGATGGTTAGGGTTTGCCAACCCATGTCATTGTTGGGCCCTAATGCGAATTTAAAAATAATAATATACCACCCCATCCGACTTTAAACTGAGCTGTAATCTGTATGAATCTCTATATGGACTTAGAACTTAACTTAGAGAATAAGTAGTTGTACTATTATATCCGCAAATTTTAGAATAACACAAAATATAAAAATTATTAAAAAAATGACACAAATAATTAGTTAAAAGCAATAACAGCACCGAAAAAGTAATTATCTTAATAACGTGCAGAACGGTCATTACTAAGAATACTCGGTAAATAATCCGAATTATAAACACCTAAATAATCAATTATGTAAACACAAGCAGGCGATTGACCTGAGACAATTATTCTGCTTGGAAATTCTAATCAATATCCTTCTCAGATAAAGTAGGTAATTAAATTCAACAGAACAATAAAAGGCATGATTTAAATCTATCCGGGTGCTGCTACAAATTAAATGTTGAATTAACGAATAAGGTAAAAATGGAAATAATTAAAAAGAAACATGTTCAAATTATTACTGTATAAGCACTCTCATCTATATTCGTTGCTTTGCTAGCGATGTTACCGAAATATCGATTTATAACTAAAATACCTTTCAATAATACATTGCCAACAAAAAATTAATGGCTTCAGTGACATGTTGTTTCTGAATTGATATAAAAAAGATAAAACTTGCTTGTTAAACTGTTATTTTTAGTATAACGAACAATTCATATGTTAAATGTCTCCCAATATACTTAGTCTTTGTATAATACGATAAATAACATTTTCTTCTTTCTAGTTTTCCATTTCAGTCATCAGTCACCAGCAATGTGGCAGTACGTTTTATCGTTTAAAATCTACAGTGTGTCTCACTTTTTATGATTCCCATGTAATCAATGGAATATCTTTCTATTATTTTTGCTAATTCGCTATTATATAATAATAATTGCCAATAATTTAATAACATGGAAAATAATGTGACACAGTTTTTGAAGAAAATGCCGAAAACAATTACTCCACGGACTCCGGCTTCCACTGCCATTGCATTATTCCGGGATCTCTATGTAATTATCGACACCAACTACCAGACACTCACAAGAGGAAAAGCTGGTCGCTATCTGCCTATAAATTAGACAATAATTGCCAGATGCATAGAAGCAAAGACCAAAAGATGGCACTACAGTGCTTCTCACCACCACTAACATTCCAGATGCACTTAAGGCAATCATGTCCCGTCATAGTTCATGGATTCCACTACCTGTGGCACTCTGACATGTATATAATAAGTGCGAAGTGGGTCAGTTTCTGGTGGTTGGTCTCGATGAAAAATGTGGCGACTTCCATGGAAATGCTGGGCCAGTCAGGGTACATAGTCAATGGAGTAGTTGTTTTCGGTATCTCCTGCAAATAAATAAGTAGGATTGTCCTCCTGAAAGATAGTAGATGTCACTGCTGTAATGGTACCTGAGGAAAAGCAGGCCGCTATCTGTCTGTCAACTAGACAATAATTATCAGATGGATAGTAGCAAAGAGGGCACTACAGAGTGTGACACATTTATATACATGATTTGGTTGGGGCGTGTTTACTTCAACTGCTGATTCTATGTAATATTGGGCGTGAAACACAAAATATTTGTTATTCCACAGACAAAATCCGGATTTTAATTGGTACTAAAGTTTTATATTTTCATGTTCATTTCGTACATGCCTGTTATTGTGTAAAATAATGAACCTCCAAAAATAATTATCCCATTGTCTTAAAACTGACTTTAAGAAGAATGTAAATAATTATCCGTAATTTGTTGTATAAATAGGGGAAACCCTAGGTTAAAGAACAGTGATGTTGTTGTATATTGTAGTTAACAAAATCCATTGTGATAAATTGATAGATTATTTGTAAAAAAAATTGAAATGAATAAAAAACTCGGTACATTAAAAATGAAGAAAAATTCGACAACCTTATCGAGTAACATTTATTTCAAGTTCACTGTTAAGCGCTAGATACCATAGAACTATTCAAGGAGTATATATCACTGATTGTAAAGAAATCGTATTTAGCACTCAAACTTCTTTATAGGAGTAGAGACATGATGACTTTTGGTCTGAGGAAGACTCTTGCTGAATCAACAGTTTTGTCTATTATTAATTATTGTCTCATACTTTACTTTCCATGTTTGGACAGCATAACAAAGTATAGAATTCAAAAAATTCAGAATTCATGTTGCAGGTTTGTCTTTGGCTTGAGAAAGTTCGATAGAGTATCCTCTAAAGTAAAAGAGCTACGTTGGCTTAGCATTGAAAATGTTTTTAAGTATCATACTTCAGTATTTGTGTATCGTTTGCTTCAAATTTCTACTCCTCATTACCTTCGAAATAAGTTTACTTTTAAATATGAAACTCACCCAGTAGCAACAAGATTTAATTCTAAATTGTCTCTTCCTCGATACTACACGGCGATGTTCATCATTTACATATAATTCTATTAAAATTTATAATAGCCTTGATGATGAACTAAAGATTCTACCCGTAAACAGTTTTCGCAAAAAAACTAAAGATTATTTCTTAGCTCTTCAGTAGTGCATTTAACTGAGCATTTTTTAGAATGTTTTATTGCATTTTCTGTGTAATTGATATTTTTGCTGTCTTTGTATCTTTTAGATTTGTATTTTATTGTACATGTTGAATTACCATTTGTAAATGGTAATTCAACGTTTCAATGACAATGTTTTGTTGAGTTGTTTTTGTGTATATTTTTTTTTGTATTTAATTTGGGTTTCTTACGTATTTTGTATTTTTGTAAACACCTTATAATAAAGACCTTTTATTATTATTATTATTATTATTATTATTAACATTTTTCTTAGTCTAATGCCAATCTACTTATAGCCTAATGCCAATCACCGGTACTAAGACATCTTTTATTACAAGGAATATCCTACTTTACAACCTATTCGAGGGATGGTATAGTTTGGATAGCTTCTAACCACCGTTCTAAAAACTCTCCTCGCTGAAAAGAACCATCAAATGTCGAATTCTATTTGTGTTAGCACGCCGCTCAAACTATATTACCAACCTCTGCCATCCCATAACCAAAATCCAGGCGCAATTGCTGCCTGCATTATGTAATAACAGCATATATATCTGTCAATGGAGCTATGATGCTCTCTCAGGTGAATACTGATTACAACGGGATTTCCGACCGCCGCTGAGCGTGATAAGACTTCCAATTTGGCCTAATGTTTATCTCCTCGCGTGAAGTTTTCGTGTTGTGTTTCGCAGCTGAGGTATCCGTTTTGACGCACAGTTTGCGGTTTCTTGGTGACGAATCTCGATTATATTTATGGTAATTACATGCAAATTAGTTATTTGTAGATGATACTGATAAGTCATGACGTTAAGCAGGCCCAAAGCTGCAGTGTTTCTTATTATTGCGAATATGTGATACCTATCTACACTGAGAAAACTAGGTTTCTTTAATATTCAGAAACTATCCATTAGATAGAGCCCGTTAAATAGAGCTATAAAATCAATAATTATTCTAAAAAGGTAAATTTTCGTTACTTTTTATTAATTTGAATTATGAATTGTGTTTATACATAACAAATATAATAAACGTGCATAACACAAATAAAAAATTTATCAGATATGCAACAGAAACGCTTAAAATTGATTTTGGATTGAATTATTGTCTGTTTTGAGATATACTGAGAATCTAAGCCTATTGAGAAAAGCGAGCGTATTGGATGTAAACCAAAAAACATGTTACAAAGTTTGTCGTACGACTGTGTGACTACTTGTAGTGTAGTGTACTAAGTAGTGTGATTACTTTCTTCGTGTGTGTCTGATATTCAACTCATTGATACCAATAAATTCGGCACCTCTCATTCCCCACAATGGACTCAATATCCCCCGGAGCGTATGGCAGCACTGGTGTTTCGTCTATCTTGTACGAGTTCTGTAGAAACTAGTAAAACACTCGTAAAGCCGCATTGTGTCTATGGATATAAGCTGAGACTGCATATGCCGGACAAGCGGAAAGCAGATGCATAATTGTCTCCGGCGCCTTACGGTAGGCCCTGCAGTTGACATCAGGGACCTCCATACCCACGACACGGCTACGATAGACGAGGGTGTTAAATACACTATCCCGGCAAGCCATTATGAATCCCTCGGTTTCCGACTTAAGCCCCCGCTGGCCGACCATGGGTTTCGGATAAGCCATGGTCTTCAAGGCTCTTATAGAAGACACCGTGCAATGGCTTATCCTTACGCAGCTGCAGAAGATTACGGCCTCCTGCAGTTTTAACTTGGGCTTTCAACTGAACGGATGGCAACTCGGCGACAGAGTCTGGGTTTCTCCGTTCAGCGTCGAAGATCAGACCGAGTTCATCAGCTGCTCTTCGTGCTGCCTTAAATAAAAATACTCCGACCTCTGCATTTTCATGGTCTTGGACCATACAGTGGAGGGGATCCGAACTCCTGATTACCTTGCAGGGTCTATCCAATACCATTTTGCTCTCCAAACTCAAGAGTCCACGGCCTCCCCGATGTCTTGGGAAGTATAACCGTGCAACGGTTATTATTATTATTATTATTATTATTATTACTATTATTATTATTATTATTACTATTATTATTATTATTATTATTATTATTATTATTATTATTATTATTTTTATTATTATTATTACTATCGTGTTTTTGCGCATCATGCATTTATCAGTTCACCACTGGTTTATTTTTTTGTAGACGGGTTAATACCAAGTCTTTTTCTAATGTTTTATTTGCAAAGGATCTTACTATATGACCCCTATTTTATGATTTTATGGTATTTTATGATATTTTATTATTTTTTAAAATTTTATGACTGTAAATGTACCACTTATGTATATAAATGTCAATAAAGTTTCTATCTATCTATCTATCTATCTATCTATCTATCTATCTATCTATCTATCTATATTGAATGTATGAAGTATGGCTGCTTTTTGTGAGTGTGTATATACACTTTCTTCCAGGCTAAGTTGAGTGAGGTGATTTATGAATGAGGGTGGAATGCTTACTACTAAAATAAACGTTATTCAAAATAAATTTAGATTAGACGAATTATCCGATGATAGGTTGGGGTCGCTCGTCTCGTGGTATTACTTTTTAACTTAATTTATTATCAATAATTTACAATATTAGTTTTGAGACATCTCGATTAATTACTAATTAAGAAACATTGTTCAACCAATAATTAACTCTTGGACCCTGCAATATGCGTTATTTAATAGATAAGTCCAAGTATACCAACTGTTATTTCTGTGAATGTAATTTTTTTCATAATTTGTGTGTGTTTTTCCTGGTTTCTCCTGTTACCCAGATCAACTAACTTTATCCTTATGTTAAAAAATTTAATGCGTTACAGGGTCCCGGCATTCGTGCATGAAATTGATTTTTTTAACGCTTGGCCAACCCGAAGCTAATAAATCTCTGCGCGAAATCCATGTTCCTTCCGGTTGTACAATGTGTGTTTGCAGATACTTCAGTGTGTGTTTGATCCACTACGCTCTCCGAAATTATTAAAGGGGTTTCCATTTTCTCTGTTTGGATGTGGCCGACTTATAAACTTGTATAAATAACGTACCTAATAAAGGATGCTTCTCGCTACAGGTCAAACATCTACTTCTTTCTCTCAAAACCCTAGAATAAAAGTATAAAAGTATAACGTTTCTTGGGAATACCAATATGCTTAACTTGCAATAATTATGTTAATTTATCCACCATTATTCCAATTTACCCAATCCATTCCTCATTCCACCAGACAGACAAATTGTCTACTTGTAGATTTAGGTTTGTTCACGGGATAACTTGGCAACCATCCTGGTGATGGTCTAGGATGGGATGAACGTCAGCTTGGTGTTAATGTAAGAGATTAAAATCGGTTGATATTTGACTGTCCTTCCAACTAATGAGGTTTTCCAGGTTTCCCTCATTCCAGCACTGAATGATGGTTAGGGCCTATCAACGTAAGTCGTGCCTGGGGCGCAAATGCGAACCGCGAAATAATAATATGCCGCCACCTCTCACACACACGTCTCAGAAGTTTTGGGCTAATCCTTGTGATTAGCCCGAATAGAGATATTATTATTATTATTAATAACAGGAAGCAAGATGACACATTTAAGTTTAAAGCAATTTTAAATTTGAATAAAAAAGTCTTCTTTAGTACCGACGAACGATAATTACCAGAAGCATTTGCTGGTCTTTCTCAAATACCATGTTGATCAACATTTCAGACAGAAATTATAATTGCTTGTAAACATAGCCGCCTTGTTTTCCCTTCAAGAAGTCTTCAAGATGAAACACTGACGACATTACCAAAGGCTATACCCATTAACATAATCTTTGGTCCAGACAACCTTAATTTATTTTAAATATTCACCTTCTTCGTCAGCATCAACGGCAATTACCAGAGGCTTTTGAGGTCTCTCTCGATGGTCATGGCCTCAACGTCTTTCTTGATATTGATCCACAACCAGCCTGAGAATAACTACTTCAGTCTGCATGAAGACATGTTTACATTTGATATAAAAAAGTTTACGGAATGCTACACAGCACTTTACAACTAGTTGCTTCTGTCACTGCGTTTATACTCGTAGTAGCTTCTTATCTGAGATGTTTTACGCAGGTTGTAAGACATGATATAATCTCCTTAAGACATTCTTTACGTATATGCTATGTACATAAATAAAAGTGAATGTATATAGTGTTATTCAGAACTAATCCATAATAAAATTTGGGGATGTTCAACATACATGTACAAATGTGGTACTTAGTACAAAAAAAAATTTTTTTGGCGGGTTCTGAAAACTATTTAAAAATTTTTCATTGCACGCCGCTGGATACTGGTCTAGTATAATGGAGTGACCTTGGGACTGACAATGCAAACTGGCTAGCACGAAAAAAACTTCGGAAGTTCTGTGAGTATACCGACACCAGGCGCAAAAAAGATTTGCAGCGTTTTTACTTTAAAATAAACTTAAAGATAGATAGATGTGATCAAAGTGACGTGTCTTTAAAATGAATAAAATTTTGTTACACTAATTTTGAAGAATTGCGCTAGTTGATTGCTAGGTATTAGAAACATGAAATTTATAAAAAATTTGCACATACGTTGTTACAAAAGCTGTACGAAATTTTGTCCCTCGACTTCTACACACTTTTGGGCACGCCTTATCCAATTTTGCCGCACTAAAGCGAATGTTCCTCCTGGTTGCTGATCTTGTAAACGCAAATTATTAAGTAAATTTGGGATTTTCAGCATTTTCAGCATTTTGCTACAACAACCACTCACAAAACCTAACTCGTAATTGATAACAGTGCTTGAACAAGCTGGATATGATACGGATAAAACTGAGCTTTGTGTAGTAAGCGCCACACCGTTGATTGGGATACCCCAGGCACCTGCCTAGCGATCTGACTTGTATTTATTCGCGTATTTTCACGGACCAGATTCAACACTTGTTCTTCATCTGCTAAAATACGTTGTGGTCGTCCCGGGCCACCATCTCGTCCACTCCAACTTCACCATAAATAAGAATCATGTCCATTAACTCAGCATTAGTGTACACATGAGCCATTTTGAAAATTTTACAGTTTAAGACTCCTACGATAAATAAAACACCCGCACTGAGACAGCTACACAGATAGACTGATGATTGCATAGACAATAGAGATATTATCCCCACTCCAACTCTATTCGCTCGGTCTTAACCAGGCGTTCCAGGTACAAAAACTGTTGTTTACTGTTTTTTGAAGGAATGTGGTATATCAGATGTCGCTGAAGTACAGTTGCCCATCTACGTAGTACTTTATAATGGTATAACTTTAAACATTGTTTACGGGAAATCCTAAGACTTTTATTATAAATTTTTTTGGTGATATCGATTTCTTATTTAAGGATGCACATATTCTCAAAGTTTTAGAGATACGTTCTGAATAACCCTGTATATGAGTGTCAGTCATTCCTAAATTCCTAACGTCAAACGGGATAAGGTGTTTCGTCCTATTATGTTTTATCACTGATGTACAAGACTCAGAGTGAAAAAACCCAGTGAGATTTTAGAGAAGCCATAGACATTCTGAGGTGGTTATATGGAGGGGATATAGCTTACGTTATTTAGGATGGAGATTCTTCGTTTAAGATTTTTACATAATTTCACGATTTTTTATATTTGCTTTTTTAACTGTTTTTATATTTTTATTTACAGATAATCAGCCAATGAAACTATCCAAATATTATGATCAAATGTATAAGTACCTATTTACAGAAAAGTTGTTAATATTTATACAAAATTCAATCTACAGGTATACAGTTTGTCTTTAAAGCAACCCCCCCCCCACCTTAACTTTAGAACAAGTTGAGATATCGACCTTAAGCAAAATATCGGATGAATGGTATAAAAAATATACTTTCTACCCGTAAATGGAATTTTGAAAACTCGTAGGTGGCGCGAGAGTCACTTTAGGGACGAACTGTATTAAAATTTTCCACAATTTTTCCCGTGCATACACCCACACCAAATTATAACTTACTAAACGATCTCGCATAAAGGTCGTTAAAAATGTAAACAAAATTGAGTTACGTTAAACTTTCACGATTTTTTTTTGCGTATACACCCACCTAGATTAATTAATTACAGCACTCTTACAATGTACCCAATTCATTTTTATGTGCTATAAACTCAAAGTTCTCGACCTATATACCTAACTATAAACACGCAATATAAAACTCGGCATGCCTCGCGAAGAATGCGAACGGTTTTTTAATAAAGCGTTTTATTTCCATCTGAATTCCTAACCCGTAGTAAATTTGTTTGTTGTCGGATAGTTGGCTGGAGATCGTTATATTAGAAGATGGATATCCAGAGAGTTGGTACAGATTCAAAGCCAGAGTATATACAGGGTTTGTCAGGATGATGGGCCGCTAGGTATATTTGGGAAGATAATCCAAAATGAAAGAAAAATATTAGAATTGCGCTATAATGTATGTACCTACATAAATGTATCACTGCTAGTGTAATTGTAATAAATATGTAAATTAGTTATAGTAAATAAAAGGCTAGCTGAGATGTTATTGTTGCTATCGGAAGTTGGCTGCGGTTACCCGCAGCACTCAGGCCTTTCGACCCATCGGGCTTGCCGCTAGTCGAGAGCTATTGGAGGAGACCCGTGCTATGCGCATGTGCCAACACCCGTTCTAATGGAATCTCTCAAATGGATCCTGGATATCCTGGATTATTTACAAATATTTTGTTGATTTATAATGATTACAGAGGAAACTGCATCTATTTATAATAAAGAAAACATTAGTTATTACAGTCATATTATTTGATAATAAATGTGGTACTAATATATATTTTATTACTGATAAAATATACTATTGCAAGACATTTTACTAAATATTGTTGGAATAAGGCGCATATTCAATACAAAACAGACTTTTTTCAGTGATAATAGTTTCTATATCATCTTTAAAAATTGAACGCTTTGTATTATATAACGAGTATATTTGTTACGGGAAATTGCTTAGTACTTTTTTCGTCATAGTTTGACCTGGTCTTTGGAAGAATAGCAATCTCCTAACAACACCCAAGACTATACCTATTATAAGTCTATGTATATATATCTCTTGCATTTCAGTGTCACTATACTATAGATTTTTGTTCTAGATATGCTTAACTATTATCGTCCTGCCTATACTCCGTGGATTACCTTCCAAACCCAAAGATATTCTGCAGTAAAAATATGAAGGGTTCATGGATTTTGTAGGGCAAAGGATGATTTAATAAGGGTAATTCTTTAATTTATGGCCGTTATTAATTTTGGAATCGCTGCACGAATTGAAAGAAGGGGGATGCAGGAAATGAACAAAAATCCTCGGGGAATGCAAAGAAAAAATAATTTCTTTGTGCCGCCCCGGATTTAGTATAAATTATAAATGTTATTCTTATTTTCAGCTACACTTATTAAAAAATTAAAATGGTATATCAGCCAAGAATTTATTAGTACGAGTACGACAACTTGTTTACTTGTTAAAGTATAAGCCAACTTGATATGTTCATCCCCCTAACCCCTAGCACCTAACCCAAACACTTACTTCTCCCACATCATTTTAAAGCCCTTTCCATTGTGAATACACTGGCGCATCGTTTTTGGGAATCGGTTGAGATTTGACAAAGTTATTGGCTGAAAACGAAAAGTTGACAAACCGACATTTGCGTATTAATTTTTATAGAAACGCTCACCAATAATAATCATTGTATCTATTACACAACCACATTACTTTTTTTGATGCGTATTCTAAAGAATATTGTCCTATATATGCTATTTTCCAGGGCTACATCCATTTTTTAGACAAATTCAAACCTTTTCTGTTCTTAAATAACAAAAAAGTCATTGCTGTTTTTGGCTTATGACCACCAAATTGTTAGTTTCAGTCTGTCTTAGTTACTATAAATAATCAAACTGATACTGATTATTCTATGGTTCCGTTTTGTATGCCTAGGTCATGGTAAACAGGAAAATGTCATCAGACTATAATTAAAATAACATAATTTAATAATTACTGGATAAATAATGATTTACATCGAATTAGACCTATATTTATATTTAATAGAGGAAGAATTATAAACATGTTTGTCTCAAGGTCAAATAAAAGATGTTTCTATTCTTGCCTTGGAAATGTCGGAAGCTATAAAAGATACGGGGTTCAAGTTCAAATTTCTATTAGTAGAGAGTTAAAAAATGGTAGTTTATAATAAATAATAATACTTATTAACTGTGTGTTAGAGGTAAATAGCATTTATTTCTAATTTTTATTTTGTTATAATTTTTATATAAAAATAATTTTACTAGCAGAAAATATTACGTAATTTGTGTTTAACTAAAACATCAATGATGTTGATGACGTTTAGTCAATTTATCGAAGTTTCTACAATTTTTTTTGGGGCAATTTTTAATAGTTTACCGTAATAACTATTTCCCTGATATAAAAACCGGCGCATAAAAATCCCGTTGGAACAAACCAATGCTATCTGAATGTCAAAAGTAAAAAAGAGGCTGCCATCTTTCCATAAAATGTAACCTGTCTAAACTACCTAAAATATTCCAGATTTTCTTTTTGTAAAGTAATAGCACCAGACTTGTTAGCTGACAATAAAAAATTGTGGAAATATAAAGTAGCCTAACCCAGCCTAAGCATTTTTTACAACCCGGGACTTTTCTACGAACTCTTGTTTAATGCAGTCATATATTTTTATTTATTCCTTCCTCTGGCTTATTCTTTTGGAATATAGCGGACCCGAATGGAGGGATAAACATAAAAAATCTCATAATATTTATAGGGGTCAGACTTGGGTCCACTTCTCTTGTTATTGTTTTACATTCTGGCTTTAAAATATGATTGCTATAAAGGCCAGACATATTCCAGAATAAAAAAAAATCTCAGAAAGATGCCAAAAGTAGGTTAGGATACTAGTAAAAATATTGTTTTTCAATATTTAAAAAATAAGAGCAGACTACAAGTATGTGGAAATTCTCAAGTGGACCGTCCTGAAAAATAATTATTTTTCTGGATAAATCATCAAAAATGATTATTAGTTAATTAACTCCTCTCTAAAATTAACTTAACAGCGGAAAAGTTTGAAGGATATGAGATTCTACCTCAAAAATAAAAGATACGTATTACAAACAATAGGTGAACATCCACAGCGTTACTTAAGAGTCTCTTCACTGTAGATTTGATATTTGACAGGCATGAATACGGGGTCGGGTTGAGAGGTTGGGTAGCCGAAGGGCGGAGACTTACATATTGCTACTACCGAATTTTTAAGATTTCGGAGGTGCCAAGGAATTTATATACATGGAACGATTATCAAAGCTGCGCAAGTATTCCAATTTTGAATCCGCCATTTTGATGTCTGAAAATTGGTGGGAAATTTAACAGTATTAACCGGGTCTCTTCAATTAGATAGCAATAACAAATAAAAACCACAGAAAGCAGCAAGTAAAACTTTTGAGGCTAAGAAAAATTCTAAATAGGTATAAGAAATGCTCAATATTTTATAGTTTAATTACAATTTGTGAAAAATAAAATATATCGTCACCAAACTTTCTTTTAAAATTGATGAAGGTACAAACGAAATATCTATCTAACTACGTACCTTTTGTTCACGTTATTTATGTAAAATACACCATTAGCCGTTTATAAAACTAAATATAATTAAAATGCAATATGCATATAAAATTTAACTATCCTTTACCTTGCTTTAATAATCCTAGCTTATCTTTTGTATGGTTTATGTTCGCAGTTTTCATAATTTACTAATATATTAGCTAGGAACTATGATTGCATGTCTCTTAAGACTTTCAATTCTTGTTAAGTTTGACATTCAAAATCTAAATTTACCTGGAATAATTACGAAAGGCCAATACTCAAATATTGTCCCACAAAGTCTATAAATCAAAGGAACACAATAATAAACACACAAACAGAATCAAACCGAGAGAATCACAATAAAATAAACCAACACGATGCCAAAAATACAAAACAAGCAGTATTTACCAAATTTACCCATACCACTGGGTAGTTGCCGTTTTAGATTAGAAAGAAAAAGACACTAGAATTCTAGGGTCTTGGTCAGGTGTACCAATACAAAATGTAGAAGTTGGGAGCAGTGTGACATCAAAATGGCAGCTCCCATGTTTCCACACAAAATTGGATGCGCAGTCGTCTATAATCGTTCCATGTATATAAATTCCTTGGGAGGTGCACGTAATGCCGAAGTAAAAGGCACATGGACATAAAGTTAGCCCTTATTGCAACGGTACCGGATTTGTCTTATAATTGCAACAACATTTATTTTTAATGTTATAAATCTTCTTTCTTTTGATCTTTCACCGGAAAGATCAAAAGATAAACTAGATCCCTATATTCTAGAGAAAATAATTTTGCTATTGTAGTACAAGATTGTTTGACTGGAATAAAAGGAATTACCAAAAATTACTACTATAGGGATTTAGATTAAAGTCTTATCTTTCAATACTTTTTTACTGAAAGTCGCTATCTTTTATAGTTTTTTTATAATTAGACACGAGACGAACGCCGATTTTGGGCATATTTCGGACTAGTAAATGGACCCTTAAGAAATATGTTAATAATATTGGAAAAAGCAACACTTAAAATATAGGCCATCCTTATTCCAAGATCATTCACCCCGAGAAAATATCTGAAGTGTCTACTGGAAGACCATTTATAAAAAGATAAGAGCATCCTAAAGACGTACAAAACAGATGGCCATAAATTCTGCCCAAAGAGACAATTCCTGCTAATATAGGAAACAATAAGATAACTTTTACCCGTCTGCAGGAAGTATGGGCAAACTTGCGAAATTCAGTGCATGTGTGGAAAAGTTTGGTGTTTTAAAAGTTGTCTAGCTAGAGCGTCAGACTTTGGAAGAGGAAGCATCCGAGGATCTAGGGATGCCGGCGTAGTTGGTGACGACTTATCAACTTCTTGGAAATAATATATCAACAGGACTCCACAGGAATGTGAATGCGGTGAGTCAGGAGTCACTAATACAGGGAGGACCAATAACGCGCAGTCGGAAATGGTTTCGAACTATATAAAACAGTCTGCCAGCAATGTTGAAGCATCTCCATTACAGACATTTTTTGAATGAGTATTTTTTCAGTACAAAACCATATAAATTGTTTGTAAAAATAGCATTCTTACAAGACAAATATCAGATTGGAATTTCGAGTATCATGTTATTTATTTTTCTTTAACTACAATAGAATAGAATAGAATAGAATAGAATAGAATAGTTTATTTACGAAATAACATTACATAACATTTAATAACATTTGTAAATATCACAATAGATAAGCAAGTAAATAAACAAAAATTTCATATAAGCGTAATATACACTGTGCATGAAATGAGAAAAAAGATCAGTACAAAGAATATTTTATTTGACTCAGCGAGTTTTTCCAAATAATCTTAATCCTTTCTGATCACGAAAATATCTAATATAACTAATTACTACTATATATATATATAAAAAAAAATATATCAACATAATTTCTATATATTACCTACCTAAACATATGTATACACACATAATATATACCTACATATACACACACACCTACATACCCATATGCATATAAAAATCAAATATAAACATACGTATATATATATACGTATATAAACATACGTACATATATATACGTATGTATACATATTCAAATATAAAATATGAATTCTCACATCTCTAGACACTTTAAGAAAAATATAATCCAACAATAATACAAATACAACTAACATATTTTTTTGTACATACCAATACATATAATATTTATATACTTAATGTATCGCTGGCTTGAACCTCATATTTAAAATAATTTATTAAAATACTGTTTGGGGTTAATAAGGTTGTGAATTTTTATTCTACATTGTTCTAACACATATTTCTTGAGTTGTGCCTTGAGTTTTGTAAAGGAAGTTATACCTTTTATATACCCAGGCAGCGAATTGTAAGCTCTCACAGCAAGGTAAGTGAAACATCTTTGCCCACAAGTAGTTTTACATTTAGGCGTTCGTAACATATCATTTAAATTTCCTCTTGTCTTTTCCAGGTCTGCAGATTTTTTATTTTTCCATTGATGAACAACACACTGATAGAAGTAAAGTGTTCTTATGTCCATTATTTTGTTGTTATTAAACAACTCATTTGACGAGTAATTGCGTTCTTTCCGAAATATATTTTTTAAAAGCCGTTTCTGTAAATTCTCTAAATTTCTGACTGTTGCATCCAGTACTCCCCCCCAACCTAATACACCATATCTTAAATGCGATTCGACAAGCGAATAATATAATATTTTTAACTGCCCGATGTTGAGTATATCTCTCATATTTGCGAATCTATATAATAGTTCCCTAATTTTGTTAGCCACGTAATCCATATGTTTATCCCATTTTAATTTGCAGTTAATTAATATTCCTAAATATTTAATGTTTCTTTCAGCTGATATTTTTAGATTTGGGTCAATAACAAGATGATTAAAAGGAGGAGCAGATGTTTCATGTAGATAAAACGGTAAGTATTTCGTTTTTGACGAGTTTAATGTCAGATATTGACTATCAAAGTAATTTTTTATATTTTTCATATCCTTCTCTATTTTGTTTTGTAAACTTTCCCAAGTTGAACTCAAATAGAACACAACGGTATCATCCGCATAACTTAAAATCGACCCAGTAGTACGAACATCAAATAGTGAATTTATGTATATGATAAATAATATCGGTCCCAGTACGGTCCCTTGAGGTACCCCACACTCAACTACTTCAGCGTCACTTTTTATGTGATTTATTTCGGTATACTGTATTCTGTTTGTTAAATATGATTTCAATAATTTTATAGTGTTTCCTCTAAAACCTATGTTATTTAATACTGTAAGTAAGTTGTCATGACGCACCGTATCGAAAGCTTTAGTTAAGTCAATGAATACAGCTATACTTTTTTGTCCATTGCCTAGAGCTTTATAAATGTTATTAATAAGGAAGGCAATTGCGTCCTGTGTATACTGATATATATACGTCCAATATACTGATATATTGTTTCTTTTTTTCCAAATTGAACAAATTTTTATTTGGAGCTCTGTATACCAGTTGAAATTGTGTTATTACGACCAACGCATTTTGAATGTCGGCGTAATACTTCAAACAATTATATAATACTTCTATTATGACATCAATGTAAATGTATACTTCGAATTCCCAGAATAGAAAACAATAGTGCAATAATAAAATTATGAATCAATATTTATTATACAATGACAGTAACAATGTTATGGTTTCAGGAAGTAGTTATTCAATCTATCCATCATATATTATGAATGTACTTGCGAATTCAGTTCAGTAAATATTTTTGCAAAACGTTACATTTGCGTAACTGTGTTGTTTTAAATTTTACAAGTACCATTGAATTCTATTGTCAATCGTTTGTATACTGGATGGAACAAGACAGAGAAGACAAATTTGGCACCAGCTCCTTTTTATCTGCAATTGCATGTTTCCGCTGTCGTATGGTGATGATTTATGACTGGAGGTGTCACCTCTTGTCAAACAGTATACATATTTTAGCTGCTCTCGACCTTCCTACGTTGCAATATTAATCGGGAATGTACATGTTCACGCATACTTTACGTAGATGTCTGATAAACATTTCACCCGGTATAATTAATTTCCATTCCCCTAATTAAACCGTTATACAAAGTCTTCGAGCTGGCGATTCTTCTCCCTTCCTCCCTATCTCCCTCTCCCTTAACTCGGGCTGCTAACTTGTAGTTAATTATCCTTTTATGTAGTATTTGAACCCACGACTGATTTAGCACCCCTTGAAAAAATTATTAGCAATTTCTCGTGAAGAATTACACGATGGTAGTAATTCAGTTTCCGTAAAATTCATTATTGATTTAACATACAGTGTGACACAGATTTAGGTACCTATACCCCTCTTTATTTATTTAGATACAATTTTCAAATTTTGCTGGACAAAAGCACTTAAAAAACATCACTTTTTGACATAAAAATTACCGTTTTCCACTTCCGACTTCAACGGAAGTAATATCACCCCTCAATTTTTATATGGGACACCCTGTATGTTTGAAGGAAATGCCAAAAACAACTACGCACTCCACGGGCAATGTCCTCCGACTGGAATTGTATTTCTTTGGCATCTCCATAGGAGTCGCCACATCTTTCATCGAGACCAACCACCAGACATTGACCGGTTTCGCATTTATTATGCGCTCGTCAGAGTGTCAAATTGTCACTCCTAGATTTCACCCTATTCCCCATAAACTGGTTCCCGATTGTCCCCATAAGCTAGTTCCTGATTGTCTCCATAAGGTGGTTTGTCTTTTCTACGGCGTGACTCACTCTTACACCAAAACATTCTGACTTTTTTTTGCAGCCATAAATAAACCTAAACCTAAATATATTTAGAATTTCCATGTATAGTAAAGGAGTGTCCTTGTTATTGTATCTGGCTATGCCTTATGTAATGAAAAACTGAAACAAATACAAACAGCTACAAGGCAAAATTTTATACACTCTGTATAAGAAAGACAGCATAAAAAATAAATATTTACAGAACAGGGAAAACTTCAAAGATATACTAGAACCCCTGACGTAGATGTCGCTCACTGCAAATCCGTATCGATTTTATCCAATCTCGTCAGTGCAGCATATGTAAAAATAAGTTAATGGAACTGGTAAGTTTAGCATCGGTTATACATATCAAACTGGCGTCGCCTCTATTTGACTCTGAACTAACTTTTCTATAGGTTCTTTTTTTATTGAATTGTGTTTTTATTTTTTATCTGTTTTCAAATAATTTTGTTGCTTTACCACAATTTTTGCAGACATCTTTTTGCGGAAGAATGCAGTATTTCGTGAATGAAAAAGCTTTGTAAGCAGGTTTTATCTCCGACTGCTCTAAGCAGAGGTAATAAATCAAGGCGTGAAATCCAATTAATAATTCAACATTCGGTTAATAAATGCGAGAGTGCGGACTCCGCAGAGGAAAGATATAATTCCGTCGCGCGCAGACGGCGGCGGCTTTCAGAATAATCCTATTAGAGACCTCCAATAATTAAGAAAAACAAATTCCACGAACTGGATCGAAAATCGAAAGAAGTCATTTCCTGTTTATTTCCTGCAAAGACGCGGCATTCCCGATACAAAATCTAGGCGGCCGCGACGAATACCGGGTTGACCAAACGCGGTGTGCACGGATGGACGCGAAACAGCAGAAGTTGATAATCAAACTGTCAATAGGCCTTTTCCACTAAATTGAATTTTACTATTTTATTAATATCAAACGTAATACTGGTACATAAGTGAAGGTAGAATCAACCCAATTTATTAAAGAATTGTAATTAAGTTATCCAAGTACAAAGTGACCGGTCTTCATGAATTATTTCAAACTGCGCGGTTTGTTGACATCACATTCCAGTAGCCAATAAAATGTAGACAAGTTAAAGAACGGCTCCACGTTGCCACATATAATTTTACTTTCTTCTGGTAACGATTAAATTTGCATTCTGGTAATTTTGAAATGAAAATACTATGTATTTTTAGGTGAAATGGTAATTTTGAAATGAAAATATGTATTTTTAAGTGAAATATTCTCCATAAATTATTATTAAAGCAAATCAACATGATTAATTTACAATTTTTCCCTTGAGCAAAATAATTTTAGATATTTTTCGCTAAAGGTGACAACGACAGCACTGCACAAACTGTGCGAATCAACTAAATGGTGATTTGATAACGTAGGTTAATAAAAACTAACCTTCTTGTCTTAACATTGTGTACTTCAATACTTAGAAAGTACATATTTGTGAAGTAGAAATCGTTAACCATTTCACTGCCAACTCTTGGAAGGTTGTCTGTATCAGCTTTAAGATAACCCTCTTCAATTTTATTCATTTTAAATCAAATTAATCAAAACACAAAACGAAAGTTAGGTTAAGCACACTTCAGTTGACACAACACAAAATGCAGGGCAGCCAACTGACAACAACGAACTGGAGTATGACGTCAATGGCGCGTTATTTGAAATATATGGTAATTTTAACAATTTTTTCAAGATATATCTGGCGAAGAAAAAAATTTAAAAAAATACTCTTTAGGCATAACTAAATATATATTTTATAATATGCGAATAAAAAAAAGATGTGGAAAAGGCCCATTATCTAGTTTCCTAACCACGGACTTCGTATCCAATTAATTTACTTGTAATCCTATAAGAGATCTTCCAAGAATTAAGGAGAATCTATAATAGGAAATCGATTTAGTTCAACGATATAATTTAGTTGATTTAAAAATGAAAGTTTGGTAAATTGGTAAGCGAGACACGCGCTGATTGAATTGCTTTGATATAACAAACTATTAGCTTTGACTAGTTGTTAACTTTGCTGAATATCCTTCCCATAATTAAGTATTTTGTCACTTTCGGACATATAAAAAATGCTATAGAAGGTAAACCCCTACGCCAAAAGGAACAGACAGCTGCGGGTTTCTGAAACTCAGTTTTATATACTCAGTACAACCCAGTAGAACAAAAAAATATAGGCTAATAAACAATAAACGACTTGTGGTAGTTAACATTTTCAGAAGAAATCACCTGCAGATGGTTTAGAAAATAATTTGAATAGTCAGGTGGATTTCATAGGGTCTATATTGACCCTTAAAGATAAAACAATACATTGAAGATGCATTTTTTAGATAAAATGTCAATATTTCGTACGGATAGAGTCAGTCCAGTATTGGATGTTATAGAAACTACATAGTGTAAGAAAAAACAGAGCCACATGAAACAAATTAAGTTACTATATCATTCGAATGAAACACTATCTCATGGCAAAAAAGGGTTTTAGATGAAAGAGAATTAGATGAATGTATCTTTTACAACAAACGAGTTATGGACGTTTCCAGCAAATGGTCATTTTTGGTTTCTACCCTGTAACTACATAAGGAAAATAATTTTTGGAAATGTACCTCGGATTCTTTTTGGTCCTAAAATTGCCCAACTTTTCCCAATTTAATCAACAATTAATGGTTTTCGAGAGATCCATACACTTCATCTTAAACTTGACACAGTTTATAATAAAAGTCATCTCGATATAGGTAATTAGAACCAAAATAAAGCAAGGAGCCAGATGGTACGTCCGGAAGCACGTCGTGCTTAAAACCAAAACGAATTAAGGTGATACCATCTCATATGCCTTCTAAATATAAACGAACAAATAATGAAATATCTTTCCCTCAAGAAATCAGTTTAACTTCTGTTAAATAGATAACATAACTAAGCTGAAAAGTAGAAGCAGAAATGGATCGATTTTAGGTTGGATTAGAGCTGTGGATGAAACACAGCGAGTTTTTGCAGCAGCAAATAACAGTGTTTGTGAAGCACTCGATGGAGCTAATTTAAACTGATTTTGATTTTCACGAGCGTACTACTTCTCCGACACGGTTAATAGTCCTTTGGATTCCTTTGTGTTTATTCCGGCATCATGCGTTTAGAGCTTTTCTCTGCGGATAAACGTTTGTACTCACACCGAGCGATTGGCTTATTTAGCTTCACGAATTATTTTATTTTTAAACAGAACGTGTTTAATTAAACACCAAGTAATTATTTATCCGAACTTAGTTTGTTTTAATTCTAAAATGGGAGCTTTGTCTAACCTTCAATCACACCAGATGATTAATAACTGCCTTCTGTACAAGCATTGTAGTTTTCAACAACAGCGCTACATCTAGTGGACGTTGTAATATTCGCATCTTATGCAGTTTTTGGCTTTTTTGCCGTCAAGAATGTGAAATAAGCATAATAATATCGCCATAGGCAAGAGAGTGTACGACGATTTTCAGATTTGTGTTAGATGGTAAATAGTTTCTTTATGAGAAAGTAATTATTATGTTCTCTACCATTCATGTATTTATGAAACAAAGTGAATGCATTCAGTATACTCATAAATGTAATAAATATTTGTGTTTTTACCAGCGCATTCGCCATTTTATATAATTATTATCTTACTTGATATTTCATATAAATATCCAGAGTAATTTTTCGATCGCTATTAATAATTGATAGATCTGGATACTTTCCATCAAATACTCCATATATTTTTAATTCGTCCAATCATTTTCTATGTCTACAGCATCATTTAGTCTAATCTAATGTTATCTTTAGCCTTTAGTAACGAAAAGTTTATTGAACTTTAGACTAATATGAATAATTCAATCTTTCTTATGGTCTCAAAATTCATTTAATGTAAGTGCTATAGTAAAATGATTTTGGACAGGATAAGGAGGATTAAAATATTCTCAAAGTAAAACCTAGAGTTACAGCTAATTTAGATTTAATGTAACCACTTTTTGAGGACAGCTTTTATCAGTTTAATTTAATTAGTTTAAAAAATTTTATTTTGTAAAATTCAATTGAATATTAATCTGTAAATCCATAAATTATGTTCTTAATATAGCATATCTAATAAACGACAATTTTGAAAAAATTTTGTAAACATAGCAGGACTGCAAAAAATCATATCGATACGAATTTGCTATCTTTGTTATTATGTAACTTTTATCTAAAATATTTTTGCCCAAGCAGTTTATGTTTCCCGTTCTACATTCTGTTAAAATAAATGCCTTAACTTTGAGAACACTCTGTATGTACACTGTGTATGTATACAGTGTTATTCAGAACTTATCCATAATAAAATTTGGCGATGTTCAATATACATGTAGAAATGTGGTAGTGCCAAAAAAAATTTTTTTTGGCGGATTCTGAAAACTATTTAAAAATTTTTCATTGCACGCCGCATTTTCATTTAATGACGTGTCTTTAAAATGAATAAAATTTTGTTACACTAATTTTGAAGAATTGCGCTACTTGATTACTAGGTATTAGAAACATGAAATTTATAAAAAATTTGAACATACCTTTTTACAAAAGCTATTCGAAATAATATTCCTCGACTTGTACACACTTTTGGGTACGTCTTATCCAATTTTGCCGCACTAAACTGAATGTACCTCCTGGTTGCTGATCTTGTAAACGCAAATTATTAAGTAAATTGGGGATTTTCAGCATTTTGCAGCAACAACCACTTACAAAACCTAACTCGTAATTGATAATCCACTGGTAACAGTACATTAACTCACTATTACTGTACACATGAGCCATTTTGAAAATTTTACAGTTTAACACTCCTACGATAAATAAAACACCAGCACACAGAGAGTACACACATAGACTGATGACTGAATAGACTATAGAGATATTATCCCCACTCCAACTCTATTCGCCCAGGCGTTCTAGGTACAAAAACGTGTTTACTTTTTTTTACCACATTCTTAGGAATGTGGTATATCAGATTGTCGTTGAAGTACAGTTGCCCATCTCCATAGTCCTTTATAATGGTATAACTTTAAACATTGTTTACGGGAAATCCTAAGACTTTTATTATAATTTTTTTTGGTGATATCGATTTCTTATTTAAGGATGCACATATCCTCAAAGTTTTAGAGATAAGTTCTGAATAACCCTGTATATGACCTTCGACATAGGTATGTTTCCCAATCAAAAATATTCTCGTTTATTTTATTAGTACAGACATCATATTCATAGAGTTGAATAACAAGAAGGAAACCATTGCAAACAATAACTCGTTTCACAAAAATGCATGAACGAGCATTACAAAGTCACTACCTATCTAGTTTATTTAAATTTATTGCAGTTCCCCTTTACTCAAGATTTTTACAGTTATTCTAGCTCATCAATTGAACTCGTTGCATCAGCATTATACAGTTAACAGCCCCCTGAATAAATTCCACCAACCGTGAAACGCTTTTGTTTTGAAAGGCTAAAAAGCGGTCTCTAGGCGATATGGCCCTTTGAGAGATGTTTATTGACTCGTCTCGCCAATGACACTAACAGTTTGGAGTCAATTTCACTACAATGGGGAAAATACATTTTAGTACGATACTTTAAGTCGTAAATCATAGAACTATTATGCCGCTGACTATTTTATACTGAATGCAGAAGAATAAATAATAATCAAAGGTATATTTCTCAGGCGGCACCTCTGATGTGGTTACCCATGGATTTATAACCTGGGATCCAAAAGGGAGACAAGTTTCGAGGATATTTTATAGCTTTTTCATATACATGCCTAATTCCCCTGTTTTGTAAAACAAATGCAAAGTCATATTTGCAGCATAGAAAAATATGTCTCAATCTTAATAGTATATATCTTCTATACCCATACTATGGATCTCGGAGTTCCTCAAGGTTCAATATGAGGTCCACTCATTTTCTTATTATTCGTAAACGATCTTCTGACTCATGTCAGTTCTAGCTGCACTGTGTTGTACGCAGATGATGTCACACTTGGAGCTGCTTTGGATAGTCCTGAGCAGCTCCGAGATTACCTGAATAACTTATCGGTTGTATTTACGAAATGGTGTAGGAGGAACGCACTAATATTGAGTGCTGAGAAGACTATTTGCATGCAATTTGGCTCTCGTTTTAAACGTGTCCCGTGAAAATTATCGAATACTCGGAAACTAATGTTTTTAGGTACGTTTATTGACTGATATGAGTTGGAACTTAATGTTGATTATAGTTGTAAAAACCTTAATAGTGGATATTATCCTCTACTACAGTTAAAGTCTATGTTTGATGCAAAACAACTTCTTAACGTAATTGTATTGAAAAAAAAAACAGTTCTATTTAAATGTTTCAAGATAGTGATAGTGATTGTATTAAGAACATTTTCGTATTGCTCCTTTAACATCATTGGAGGTTGGAGGTACAAGAAAAATATGTTTTTCTCCAACCTGCTTTATAAAAATATGCTTTTCTGTCTTAAAACTTTTGTTTTGGTATCCATATCTGGCATGAAAGTTATCGTTTCCATTAGGATGAAAATGAATGGGATGCTAGGCAACACTTCTAAATCCGCCCGAAAAATAGTATATTATGTTACTAGGAGTAGAAGGCGAACATTATTTGTTGAGCCCAGAAGCTTACACTGCCGAGGCTTAAGCCGAGGCCGATCACCATACTATTGTATGTCTTAAATTTGACATGCCATGTTAATTATGTCATGAAATTATACCCTCTAATGTTTTTTGTAAACAATTCTTAACGTCTGGTGTTCAAGTCAGGTCACTTCAGTCAACGACACAATTTACAGTATACATTAATATCCAAGACGACACATTTTATACAGAATAAAATTGCTGTCGTAAATTTGCACCATCGCCGCCACCTTCCCATTCAATTAATTCATTATTTATGCGTAATACACATTAGTCACGGCTTCTCCGAGACAACACCGGCTCCAAACGTAAATTCTCCTGGCCATGACAGGAATTTATTACATATTCACCCTCCGCAAGGAACATTATTCTTAAATTTCCGCAAGGATGCTTTTTCCGGCAAATCGTGTTTTTGCAAAAGCAATATCGAAGTCGCGTTCAGGGGCCCCTCTGAGGAATAACTGGCGCGATATTACTTTTATTAAACGATGTGAATCAGGTGGGCGGTGCGAAGCAGACCGGTATCATCAAACTCGGCTTTGTCGGGGGTTCCCGCAAAGTCCTGTGAAAGAAGTTCGATAATAATCTGCTCAAAAACGTATAATGAAAGTTTCCACAGCGTGTGACACTGCTAAATTCTAGGTAAAAAACACATATATCTACCTCATATAGTTTCAGAGATATTTGTGGATAGATATTTTGACGATTTTTACTTTTTTTTAAATTATCTCGAACAACGGAAAACGAAAATCAAAACTAAAGAAGTCATTAGATCCCCGTTCCAATACTGGTGATGTAATCACTTCTGCATCTGTTGTAATAACAAAGTTAGCCATGTGATGAGATAGACAATTGGCACCTTATAAACATAATCGGCTAGATCACGTCTCCTGATCCCGGCTCGTTATACTAGTCTGATCATAATCAGCTAGATCAATTCTCCTGGTCCCGGCTCCTTATAGTAGTCTGTTCATAATCACCTAGATAAAGTCGCCTGGTCTCGGCTCCTTATACTAGTCTGTTCATAATCGGTTAGATCAAGTCGCCTGGTCCCGGCTCCTTATACTAGTCTGTTCATAATCAGCTAGATCAAGTCGCCTGGTCCCGGCTCCTTATACTAGTCTGTTCATAATCGACTAGATCAAGTCGTCTGCTCCCGGCTCATAATACTAGTCCGTTCATAATCGGCTAGATCAAGTCGCCTGGTCCCGGCTCCTTATACCAGTCTGTTCATATTCGCCTAGATCAAGTCGGCTGGTCCCGGATCCTTATACTAGTCTGTTCATAATCGCCTAGATCAAGTCGGCTGGTCCCGGCTCCTTATACTAGTCTGTTCATAGTCGGCTAGATCACATCGCCTGATTCCGGCTCCTTATACTAGTCTGTTCATAACCAGCTAGATCAAGTCGCCTGGTCCCGGCTCCTTATACTAGTCTGTTCATAATCGGCTAGATCAAGTCGCCTGGTCCCGGCTCCTTATACTAGTCTGTTCATAATCGGCTAGATCAAGTCGCCTGGTTCCGGCTCCTTATACTCGGAGCAGGCGAGATGATTTAGCCGATTATGTTTTAACGAATATCGACAGACAACATATTAATCTTATAATAATCGTTTTATATCTGTAATCATGTTAAATAAACTTTTAACACACGTGCAACCCGTAAAGAGTACAACACGTAATTTATTGAAACTTAGTTTAGTTTACAGTGAAAACGTAAATTTGAAAATCTGAAATATCGATTGACACATTCATTCCGTGCATACAAAGAATACCGTTCGGTGTGCATCTGTAAATAATACGGAAATACCCGAAGCAGTCTCGACTTGTAAGTGTTTCGGAATGTTCTTGCGATGCAGACTTTGACAAGCCGCGTCCCTTTAAATTGGAGTTATCATCGATCTCTATCTAATTTCATTAGCTCTCTTCAACTGTCTCTTCTTATTATCTCTACTCTTTGGCATCTGCTGTAACCAGATTGGGTGGAATCGACAGATTAGAAATAGGAGCAGGCGACGTGATTTAGTCGACTATACTATGCGGCAAAGCAAGGAATTTATATATACATGGAACGATTATAGACGACTGCGCATCCAATTTTGTGTGGAAACATTGGAGCCGCCATTTTGTTGTCACACTGCTCCTAACTTCTACATTTTGTATTGGTACACCTGAAAGACCCTAGAATTCTAGTGACTTTTTCTCGCTAATCTAAAAATTCAATGGTTCAAATCTTCCTAACACGGCAACAGTGGTATGGGTAAATTTGGTAAATGGTGTTTGTTTTGTATTTTTGGCGTCTTGTTGGTTTATTTTCTTGTGATTTTCTCGATTTGATTCTGTTTGTGTGTTTATTATTGTGTTCCTTTGATTTATAGACTTTGACTGACAATATTTGAGTATTGGACTTTCGTAATTATCCCAGGTAAATTCGGATTTTGAATGTCAAACTTAACAAGAATTGAAAGTCTTAAGAGACATGCAATCATAGTTCCTAGCTAATATAATAATAAATTATGAAAACTGCGAACATAAACAATACAAAAGATAAGCTAGGTTAGTTAAAGTAAGGTAAAGGATAGTTAAATTTTATATGCATAATGCATTTTAATTATTTACTTTTCTAAACGGCTAGTGGTGTATTTTACATAAATAATGTGAACAAAAGGTACGTAGGTAGGTACACAAAATATTTCGTTTGTACCTTCATCAATTTTACAAGAAAGTTTGGTGATGATATATTTTATTTTTCACAAATAATTGTAATAAAACTATAAAATATTGAACATTTCTTATACCTATTTAGAATTTTTCCTAGCCTCAAAAGTTTTACTTGCTGGTTTCTGTGGTTTTTATTTGTTATTGCTATATAACTGAAGAGGCTAGGTTAATACTGTTAAATTTTCCACAAATTTTCAGACATCAAAATGGCGGATTCAAAATTGGAATACTCGCGCAGCTTTGATAATCGTTCCTTGTATATAAATTCCTTGTGAGAATGTATTTTGCTTTGTCTGGCGAAGTTAACTATTTTAAGCGGTCAACTGGACTGTGGAGTGCATTCTAAGAAGCTTGACACTACGAAAAAATGTAATGCATGTAGAGTAGTCATGTTTCTGTGCCGTCTGCATTTTTTCATGTCGTCGCGTCTATTATTTAAGAGAAGTGGCCGTTACCCTGCGTTATTTTATATTTTTTCCGACATATTACAAGGGTATTAGGGACACTACGTTCTTTTTAACTGGGAAAGAATGAGGAGTTATTGTGCTTTTTATTATTTTTCTGGCAAGAGGGCAGGCTCTCCTCTTGTTGGTCGTTTTGTGCTTTGTTAAAACGCCGGCTACGGGAAACTTTATTAAACTGTCATTGTTTTTTCCTTGTCGAGATTATGAGGATAACAGATCTGTTGTTCTCGTATTAATTTTTATTTCGTTTTATTGCTGGAGTAGATGCAGACGGACGAAATATTCTCGAGCTCATTTCCTTTATGCGATAAGGAAAATTCCACGTCCAACACTGATACAGTTGGGAGAATAAAAGCTTGTGTAGTGGATATAAGTTATAAGTATTAAAAAAGTTACAGTATAAAATTATCTTCTATCCATTCATATTCATTTGTAAAATATTCTAGATAGGTAGCTTAGTATTATTTATTTGGATATTTCCGCATCTTAGAAAAATTAAAAAATCAATGCATATACAGGGTGTTTCTGGACGGCCGTCAGTTAGCCGAATCTCGGGCACTGTTTGAACGTCAATGGCGAAAATTTGCATACGTTATTTTTCAGAGATTCCGAATTCAATGAAAATATTTTTAGCTGTGAGGCACTTCTGGTTCTACCGGAAATTCGTACTAACTTCGTAAGTTCAAATGGAACACCTTGTATATTTTTACATTTTGAAGTGACCATCCAATTTGAAGTTGAAAACGTGTAGTGTATCCTATACCTAAACCTAGCCGTTTTCGAGATATTTAATATTTTATAAAAAAAAATTACTGCTGCAAGGCTTTGTAAGAACCTTTATAACTTTTTTCATATAGTAGATTCTCATTAGTTTTTTGGATGTAGTAAGAACGGAAGGTGTATTACCTTGTGCAATTAAAAGAACTTCAAGAATAATATTCCAAGTGCTCCATTTTTGAATTTACATTTTGGAAATTTCAAACTGCGATGACTTTCTTAGTTCAAATGGAACACCACGTATTTTTTGGTCCGAGCTGTGCAAAACTAAATTATTTTTCATCGAGTATATTGAACGACCCTGTATATATAAATTTTTTTAGTAATAAATAACATAATTTTAATATCTTAAATATATACCGCAGGCACATAGTGATGTAATTCACTTACACTTAAGTTATATAATTCAACTAAAATTATGTTAGATAGTATTGAGAAACACACCGTAGTGCCTTTTTTGGGTCTTTACTACTATCTGTCTGAACATTATTGTCAAATTGACAGACATATTGTCTTTGAGGAAGACAATACTACTTAATTTATTTGAAGGAGATGCCGAAAACAACTACTCAATGGACAATGTGCCCCGACTGGCATTGTATTACTTATCATATTGTAGATGGAACTAGATCCTATTTACAATAGTATAAGATGTAAAAGGATACAAATAGATAAAAAAGGAGACGCCAAAGTAATGCAATACCAAAGAATATAGACTAATTTGTCTTTAGCAATACCAGTCGGGGGATATTGGCCGTGGAGTAGTTGTTTTCGGGCATCTCCTTCAAATAAAATTATGTTGACTAAATAAACTTTTTTTTGAACCACAGGTGTGACATTTTGGTACAAGGTATCAAATCTGGTCTAGACTAAATCACTTGAAGAAGCATCTCTTTCAGTATTTCCGATTACTTAGGAATCACCCTGTATATATATTTTATTATGTCTAAGTAAGGATTTCATATATAATTTAAAAGATTTTTCAGATAAGTTAACTAAACTTTTTACTAATTTGCATATTATACTGAATTTCATTAAACTTTGAAGTATTTCACACTGGTTCAACTTGTATAATCTATTCATAAGATATTATATTTAAAATATAATTTTTCCGTTATGATTTTTAGAAAAAAGTTTACGAAATTATACACATACTACATGAGATTTATTTGTTCCAAGTGAAACTTGCCAACCCTCCAATAATAAATTCCAACTGATAGCACTCAGTTGCTATTGAAAATAAAATAAAATCTGTTTCTTTATTCCCCTAGGAGGAACTTCCTTGAAACTTTATAAAATCCAAAGTTCCCGTCGTTTTGTACATCCCGAGACCGATTTAATATTTATAAGTTTATAAAATAAAAAAACCGCTAGATTCAAACTTGATAAGTGCCAAAAACATGTTTTTCTGGGAAGCAGTTTATCACAACCAACGGTTGTACACGAAAACTTCTTTCAGGAAACTTGATAAATTATTGACAGAATGAGAAAGGGAAAAATTTGCAAAATTACTTACTTTTTTTTTATATAGTGGTATTCAGAACTTATCCATAATAAGATTTGGGGATGTTCAACATACATGTACAAATGTGGTAGTGCAAAAAAAAATTTTTGGCGGGTTCTGAAAACTATTTAAACATTTTTAATTGCACGCCGTTGGATACTGATCCACTGTAATGGAGTGACCTTGGGACTGGACAATGCAAATTGGCGATGTCACATATAGCATGAAAAAAAGTTATGAGTATACCGACACCCGGAGCAAAAAAGATTTGCAGCGTTTTTACTTTAAAATAAACTGAAAGATAGATAGATGTAACCAAAGTGACGTGTCTTTAAAATGAATACAATTTTGTTACACTAATTTTGAAGAATTGCGCTACTTGATTACTAGGTATTAGAAACATGAAATTTATAAAAAATTTGCACATACCTTGTTACAAAAGCTGTTCGAAAAACGGTGTTGGAAGTGATTTCGTTGAATTGCGTGCGGATTTTCGAGTGCCCAAACGTGTGTATTGTGAATGTTCTGTATTCCATTTCGAGTAAACAAAGCTTCATTTGTAACTAGTACATCAGCAGTAAATTGGGGATTTTCAGCATTTTGCTGCAACAACCACTCACAAAACCTAACTCGTACACTGTATCACTGTTACACTGTACCACTGCCGTAAAAGTTACATAATTTGGCGTGTGTCGATTGGGAAATCGTTCCGCATACAAGCGCGAAGCTGCCAATGATTTTGTCTAACTTCGCCATAAATAAGAATCATGTCCATTAACTCAGCATTACTGTACACATGAGCCATTTTGAAAATTTTACAGTTTAACACTCCTACGATAAATAAAACACCGGCACTGAGAGCGACACAGATAGACTGATGACTGACAGACAATAGAGATAATAATATCTCTATTATCCCACTCCAACTCTATTCGCTCGGTCTTGACCAGGCGTTCCAGGAACAAAAACTTGTTTACTGTTTTTTGTAGGAATGTGGTATATCAGATGTCGTTGAAGTACAGTTGCCCATCTACGTAGTCCTTTATAATGGTATAACTTTAAACATTGTTTACGGGAAATCCAAAGACTTTTATTATATATTTTTTTGGTGATATCGATTTCTTATTTAAGGATGCACATATCCTCAAAGTTTTAGAGATAAGTTCTGAATAACCCTGTATAAGAATAATGTTTTTTTCTTTTCAAAGTACCGTGTGTATTTTTGCAGGATTTGATAGAATGTTCTGTTACAAACACCTAAAAAGTACGAAATATTTCAAAAAGTAAGATAGAGAAGCACCATAGACATAGTTAGAAAGAAAATATCAATTCGCTGTTGCATTCACAGTCTTTTTACAACACGTTATGTTTAAATGGTACGCTGTTGAGTATTTGCTTATATCGAAACTTCCTGTTCGTTTGCCAACTGCCATACTGTACCAGGGTGGAGTAAAAATCAAAGCTGGAGCAATCGTTTTCAGATTTATGACGTCTGTGCTAAATCTCAGAGCATTTTCAAAGCAACTGAATCGAAACCAACATTAAAATGCCTTCTATGATTAATTTTATAAATTTGCCTTTCCCACAAAGGCGGCTACCCACCTTTCCTACGCGGACAGGTGCTTTATGGATCAATTATGACAAACAGTAGTGTAGGTATATAGAATTTAGTATAATTTTTAAACCTTTTTGTATATAATTTTACTTGGCGATTGTTGTGATTATAGCTGCTGCTTTTACATTTACTTTATTTTCAACGGTGGACAGCTTTTTCAACTCTGCAACTAAATTTATATGCAATTTTTTCAACATAACACTTGTGTAAATATTTACGAATTTAGAATCAGCTTGAAGATTTGTAACTTGGTTACTTTTATGTTATGTTAATGTTTAATATTACTCTTACATACTTTTATAAATAACAAAATAGATTTTGGTAGCAAATAACTACGAATATTAAGGACGTCATTAAGAACCAGTTTGAATAAATGATAAAGAAGACTTATACAATCATAGAAAATATATAAAACATTTATTATTATGTTTCTATCCCTATTAATTTTGTAATTTGATTAAATAAACTCTACTCCTACAATTTAGCAAATATAGAAACTACTAATTGTCTGAGTGACTTGTAGTTCCTAAAATTTAGCAAATATAGGAACCACTACTTGTGTGTGTGAGTGTAACTCAAAATATCTGTAAATAGTTCTACTAAAAATGCAATTGTAATGGACAATTATTAATGTTTTGGACAATTTCTGGTGACATTGCGGAATTTTCTACTTATTTTTAATGATATTTTACAACATCGGGTGTAACACAATACCAAAATAAATAAATCAGATAATTTCTAAGCTACTTTATTGTAAAAACTGTACAAAATCACAAAACAGATCATGAACAACACTCCTAGAGATTCCACAGGTGTGCCATTTAAGTACATAAGCGTTATCTCGTAGGACAGTCACGCAACCCCGCGGGAAAGGGACGGCGCTAAAGGGTCATTGTAACGTAAAATAAGGACGAGATTCGAGTACAGCCGCCGTAGTCTAGTTTAAAGATTGCCGCAGTCATTGGGCGTGCGGACCGTGGACCGTCTTGAACTTCCTCGTCAGAAGCCGCCTGTTCTTCTGAGCTCTCTGAAATAATAATAATAATAATAATAATAGTAGAACAGTAATAATAGTAGCTAGTGTTTAGAAGCATATGTTATAGATATACCACAGAGGACACAGACCAGAGGCGAAAGCTTGCGGCGGTGTCTTTGATGTTTAATGGCCCATTTTCGATACCAGTTACGTCTACACTGAGAGAAATAATTGCTTAATTCTAACAATACCACCTTACTATAGGTACTCTGAAAGAAGTGTTTAATGATTATCGTTAACGGCTTTTGTAGATTAAGTATATCAATACAATAATTCACCTTATGTAATGTAACTAAACCACAGAGGACCTAGAACAGAGACGAAGGCTAGTGACGGCGTCTTTGATATTTAATGGCCCATTTTCTGTACCAGTTACATCTACACTAAGAGAAATAATTGCTTAATTCTAACAATACTACCTTACTATACTCTGAAAGAAGTGTTTAATGATACTTGTGGTTGTGACTGATATGTTATATTACTTATATTACTAATGTCATTCAGTTTTTTGTTTTATGTATTTTTAATAAATGTTTCATGTCATTTATTGCAAATAAAATATTTATTATTATCCATATGTGATCTTGTATTTTTTATTATTCCCAGAAAATAACCCGAATAAGTTGCAGATCATTATTAGAATTAGGAAAATTATCAAAATTTTGCTTATAAATGTACCTATGCTTTTATTAATAACTGAAGTAGTAATACAATAATTATTATTTTCCGACTGATATTTTTTACACTGGTTTTGTAAAATCAGATGCATTTTTAATAACAATCACCAGTATACAACATATTTTTAAGCAAGTTCTAACAAAAAAAGCCATAAATTTGAACACAGCGCAAACTTTACATGTAGACCAAGATACCTCCAAGCTTCGTAAGATTATTTCCTGTATTAGAATAATTTAGAGGTACATCTCGATGATAAAGCACATGGACTATTTATTTAGGTCCATCTATATTAAATAATTTAATATTTAATTCATTTATTCTTATTCTGAATTTTGTTGGTGTGCACTGCAAATTTTTTGCACTTGCAACTACAATAATTTGCTACTAATATACTTATGTATTAGTACAGTCTAAACAGCAGAGTTAAAGGAAACACAAATATTGGTAATGTAGCTTAGTTACATTACATAAGGTGAATTATTGTATTGATATACTTAATTTACAATAGCCCTTAAATATAATCATTAAACACTTTTTTCAGAGTATAGTAAGGTAGTATTGTTAGAATTAAGCAATTATTTCTCTTAGTGTAGACGTAACTAGTACAGAAAATGAGCCATTAAACATCACTAGCCTTCGCCTCTGGTCTGTGTCTGTGTCCTCTGTGGATATACCATAACTGAAACGTTATCGATTTCAGAAATTTTTAGTTGTTTTCTGTATAAACAATTTTTAGATTCAATACATAAGTAGATTCAATAGATACAATGACAGGATTAAAAAATTCTGGATTCCTATAGGTTTGATGCAATTCACCAGACTGAAATGTTGAAAGTGATCTTTAATAAGTACTTCCACTATGCCAAATTAATGAATTCAAAAATTTTCGTCAAATCAGAAATGATGCGACTATAAAATATCTAGGAATGACCAAAGCTGACATTCGACATTAAAATCCACTAGAAATAGTTTTTTAAAGTTCTGCCATTCTAAGGATCCAAACTCGGATCCTCAAAAAACCAACTCACTACCGTTTACCGCCATCGATTCACAGGACTCCAAGAAAACTTCGGCCACTTTTCCAATAAATCTATGACATTTCACTTCCCGAAACTTCAGCAACCTCGTATAAAAAAGATACCTAACTACGTTTTGAAGGTAATAAATTCCGAATATTAAAGTACATGACTGCATTTTAACGGCCATAAATTCGGCCGTCGCACTTTTATTGCTGCAAGCTGCACATCCGCCTTACGTGTGAAGTTTAAAATGTGCCACATTGATCTCCTTCCTAGGGTCTACACGGCGGAAGAGCGAAGACGAGCAACAAGTCTTGCACGCTTTTCTTGCCCGGCGAAAGGCGACGCTGCACCGGAATAGATGAAACGTCAAGCTGATGATGCTGCAGACGAAATCGATAATATATTATATATTCATTTGTCGATACAGACATTAATAGTACAGGGCGACCTAGAGGCCTCCCAGCGTTTTTAATGAAACGCATACCTGGTTCTGAATCGTAATAATAGCGATTTCGGCTAACTTGCATTTTTGCATTTAGTGCGAGCTGAGAATAGCTCCATCCTTGCTTTGTTGTTGAAGTTGATAATAAAGGATGGAGATATACCCAGTGCGCACTAAGGCGGTAAGTTGAATTCGCTATAAGAACGCACAGTTTAAAAATTCTAAGACTGTTTTCAAACTGCGCACGCTCAGTACAATTCAGAACTGGTTCTTGTTAGAACCAACCAAGCCTAATATTTTCCAAAAATGACGTACCACGACCGGTTCATTCAACACGCATCACATTTTATACAATTTTACGAAATTCAATGAAAATTCGCATAAGAATTACGTCCCTTCAGAGCAAATTGTATAAGTTACAAAAACTAAGAAAAAAATTGAGCTTCATGTGAATTTTTCGTCAACAATGCGAAAAACTCAATTACAACAAAGATTTTTTGCTTTGTACATAATTGCGTAATAGTTTCAGTAAGTTACCACTAGATGACACTGCTGTCAAAAAGTAACTAAATTATGTAGGGATATTTTGTGTTTAGTAGTTACTGTAGAGGACAGGGCTTAACTATACCTATTAAGGACAGTAAAAACGTATTGAAAACTGGTCTAATTATTCTTTGGCATAATTGTTTTGAAAAAAACACAGATCTTTATGATAATTTAAATGATTTTCTAAATTTTCTTAACAGCAAAGAAACAACTATAAAATTTACAATAGAAATTGAAAATGATAATAAACTACCATTTTTAGACGTATTAATAATTAAATCACAATCAAATTTTGAAACTAATTTATATAGAAAAAAGACCAATACAAATAGATATCTAAATTTTAATTCTAATCATCACATAAATATCAAAAGAGGTATAGTTAAATGTTTATATGACAGAGCAAAATTAATATCATCAACCTCAGATATTTTCAATAAAGAAAAATACGTTATTAAGAATATCTTAGAGAAAAACAATTATCCTAATGATTTTGTTGAGGAAACATTTATAAAAATGGAAAATAATAATATTCCCAGAATAAATAGAGAAAATCCAATAACAACCATTACAATTCCTTATATTACAGAGATATCTGAAAAACTTAAAAGGCTTGGTAATGATTTTAACATAAGAACGACATTTAAAACGAAAAATACTCTAAGATCAATACTTACTAAAACAAAACCAATTAATAATGATTAAAATTCAAAAAATTATATTTACCAGATTCCTTGTGAATGTGGTAAATATTATATTGATGAAACATCTAGACCATTACAAATAAGGATCCGCGAACATAAAAATTATGTTAAGGATTATCAAGTTGATAGGTCTACATTAGTAAAACATGTACGGGATAACGGTCACCTGTGTTGACAATTTAAATTAAAAATGTCAATCTGACAAAAAGTACTTCTTTTTATATAAAGAGTTTTTATCGTACAAACATTCTACAGAAGAAGAGTTGAGGATCAACGCGAAACGTATAGAAGAAAGCTAGTTAAGTGTTTAATTTGTTTTAAATTTATTATAACTATTTTATTTAGACATATTTTAAAATATGATATATAATATTATAGAATTTTGTATAAAACTGAAAAACCACTGATGAAATTTAGTTAATATATCAAATATTATTTAATCACACGTTATACAGTGGTTTTTTGGGGCAAACTTTAGAAATTTGCCTTGTTCCTACACTTTGAATATTTAATTTGTATACTTCTGGTTTTCTGCTTTTTGTTATTTTACAGGTGGTGTAATCCCGAAAGAAACAGACTATGAATCTTGAAACATCTAAATGAGATCTGTGTTTTCTTCAAGACAATTATTTTCATGATGTTTCAGAAAGAACCAGCCGCTTCTCGTATCTACTTTATTCTTTGGCAATTATAAATTTAAAAATGGGACTCATTGACTGTTCCATATAAGGCTACCAAATTTGTGAGGTGCAACATATAAATCCCTAAATTGCAGTGGACAAGTACGGTTTTTTATTAAAATGTTTGCAATTTTTTTGGCCGATTGTATTTTCAGTGCGACATCTATGTTTCTGTTGCCTCAGTTCACACTGAATACGTTTGAGTGCTTCATCGACAAGGGAGTGTAAACACTCCTTAAGTTCGTTTAATGAATTGATCAGAAAATCAATTTCTTCGTAGTATCCGGTCATCAACACAAACTTGTTTATCTTGATGTGGTGATCTGAATCGATGATAAAGTGTATGGCCGGGTTAAGACGACGTTTTTTCTTTTGGTGGCCGAGATGAGACGTCAACTATGGCGATAGGTAAAGGAGGCAGACGGGATCGATAATATTCATTTGTCGACGCGGGCATTAATCTCTTGCCATCGGGACGGGTCTGGGGGACCCCGCCGACCGACATCGTAAATATGTAATATCGCCGATGCGTCCGATTCGACGGTAATTTCGTTTAGCGGTTTCGAAAATCGGATTACGAGCGACGGGGATTTGGATACGTTCATTCGTTTCGCCTGATATTCTATTAAGTGTGAATAATAATCATGTACGTGTGCGGAAAAACGATGCGAGCCTTTTGAAACGTTAAAATTAACGTAATAAAACCATTCGTGCATTGCCTAATACGTGTATGTCTAGTTAAAGGTCGCGTGATTGGAAAATAACTGCTGGTCGAAAAAATTTGAAATATTCGTTTGGCATAGGGATGTACTTGCAGGAAAATTAGATGTTCCTGTCACATAACATATAACTACACTCATAAATATAGCTTTCAATTTTAATGGCTATTTTAAATATATCTTTTGTGTAAAACTAAAAAAAAAACACTGATAATATTTGTTAATTTATCAAATATTTGCATTCCTGGTATTTCCTCCAACAAAATACCAAGAATACAAATACAGGGTGCTTCAAATTCGATGCAATACATGGGGATCTCGGAAATGGTAAGAGATTCCAAGTCGGTTAAATGGAGGCAAAGTTGCGTATTCAGAGGGGCTACATAATGGTGAAAAGAAATCAAGGCTAACTTGATTAGTTTTCGAAATATTTTGAAAAAACCGAAAATTTCGATTTTCGTTTTTATTTTTTTGCGAGCCTATTTGATGAGGTATTCAAAAATAAAGAGCACTTTTCTATAGCAACTTTCTGCCCTTTATATAATGGTGTTAGTGAATTTTCCGCAAAACGTTTAGTTTCCCGGAAATCAACATCAACTTAATTTTTTTTAAATACGGACTTGGAATTTTTTGGAAGCCTTTTTGTAACTTGATAGAATGCCACCTTAAAAGGGACCAGATTTAAACGTTTTGTCTAAGAAAAATCCATCATTAATAATTTCCCGTGGTCCTCTTAAATTTAGTTTTAACTAGGCAACTGAGTGTGCTTTGAATTCGTTGTCATTTTGACGTTTCTATGACAAACACATTTCAATGTTGTGTCAAGCACTACTATCGGTACTTAAAAATGGCTTTCAGCAATCTAGAATTTTTTTATTTTATTTAAATTTCCTCATAATTCAGGAATTGTGTGCAACTACTTAAATGAAACATTTCCAAACAGATGGATTGGAAATCATGGTGCTATAGAATGGCAGCAAGTGCTCCTGATTTATCCCCATTAGATTATTTCTTATGGGGAAGAACTAAAAATGTTTTATATAAGAATCAATAAATAACATTGAGGATTTGAGAAATGCCACTATTCGTGTTCTGAATGCAATACCTGCAAGGGAAATCGAAAGATCTATTCAAAACTTAAAAAGACGAATACGCCTCTGCATGAATAATGACGGAGGAATATTTCAACAATTTTGTTGTTTTATTCATTATTTATTCAATTACATCAAAGTTTATAGTCGTTAATGCGTTGTTTTATTATTAGTTTTTGTTTATTTACGTAAATAAAAATGGAACCTCAAAAATATTATTCAATATCTAGAATTAACAAAAGTCGAAACAGAAATACTAATGATGGATTTTTCTTAGACAAAACGTTTAAATCTGGTTCCTTTTATGGTGGTATTCTATCGTTACAAAAATGCTTACAAACAATTGAAAAAAAATTTTAGGTCCAAATTTTAAAAAATTAAAGTTGATGTTAGTTTCCGGGGAACGAAACGTTTTGCGAAAAATTCGCCAACACCATTCGATAAAGGACAAAAAGTTGCTATAGAAAAGTGCTCTTTATTTTTGAATACATCATCAAATAGGCCCGCAAAAAAATAAAAACGAAAATCGATATTTTCGGTTTTCTCAAAATATTTCGAAAATTAATCAAGTTAGCTTTGATTTCTTTTCACCATTATGTTGCCCCCCTGAATACGCAATTTTGCCTCCATTTAACCGACTTCGCATCTCTTACCGTTTCTGAGATCCTCATGTATTGCATCGAATTTGAAGCACCCTGTATATGATAAATTAACAAAAAAAAAAAAAAACTGTAAAGGGTTGCTTTTAGATATTGCACTTTGTCTTCAAATAAAAACTGTATCGAATCTACTTTTCGTTCTGTAAGATATTAACAAGCTGCACTGAATACAACCGATTTTATTTTGCCCTTAACCCGCTGCGCGAAAAATGTACCGCATCCTACTTCACGAGTGCACCTACCTCAAACTTCAACGCTTGCTTCGATTCGTAATTCCTCTTAGCTAGAGCTACTCGCACCCATTCCGGCTTGTCCGAGATTGCTATGTGCAGCAGGTATCGGATGCCGAGGAGGAGATGCTCCAGGAAAACGAAGATAAGCAGCCACTCCACCTCGCTGAAGTTGTAGCCCCTTCTCCTTATTTGAGGGCTCAGGTACAACAGGCCGCAATTGGTGAGGATAGAGAGTGCTCCTACTACCTCGAAAGCTCTCTATAAATAATTGAAAATACTTTATAAGTAATTAAAATTAGGTTTCAAGGGTGCCTAGTTCTTCTTCGTGAAGAAAATTTTATCTCCATTGAGAACAGTAATTATATATATATTTATCCCTGGCTCTCTCACCGAGAATAGACCAGACAGATTATGGAGCACATTGTAGTTTTTGGATGATATAATTGTTTCCAATACAGATACTGAAATTACAAGAGAGGAGAGACGATTACGAGAGTAGAGACAACATATAATTATTGGTCGATCATCTTGAGGAGAACTTACTAGAGTACTTACTAGAGTGAAATGCATCTAGGAGTATTTTGCTCACCTGCCAGGCTCCAATATCCTTCACCTTCCGACTCATCGGCCTCTGGAACACCTTACACAACTTGAAGGCATCCGCCCTGATCTCTACCACGTTATTTAAAACTGCCCAGAAGGCAGCAACCGGATACACTGAAGAAAAGAGGAAAACGTACCCGAACTGAATGAACAGTTCGAGGTAGTCGTCGTAGGTGCCCTCGTAGGCCTCCATCTCAGCCTCCTCCATCGCCTGCTTGATACGCGGATCGTCCTGCTGGATCGTGGGGATCTTGATGTGAGCCAGCGGTTCTTTTGCTTGCAAGGAGTTATCCCGGAATACTTTCGGTTGGCTGGAGGTCGAAGGTTTTTCCAGAAGTCTTTGTTTCAGACGTAGAACCTCAAATTAAATAGAACTCATAGAAACGAAAAGGCTTTCTTAAGTTATTTCGTTATCGGGCAAGGTTGATTTAATTGTATGCTTGATTTTGATCATATATATCTTGTTGAATTAAGATATTTTATTCTTTTTTAATAGAACATTTAAAAATTACAATGCTGAAATAAATGTTTATACAACCCATGAAACAAAACTATCAGGTGGTCCTTGAAACTCCATAGCAGTTTATATTCAGTAGGTACTTTCGTTGGTTTGGGTAAAAAATCCTTGGGTATGGCCTACTTACCTTCATGGCGTAATATCTATAAGCGAGCGGCAGAACAGTCTCCTGTAGATTGTTAATGGCCTGCGTGATGATTAACATCGTCTGTAGCTGGCTCCTGAGCATGTCCATGTCCCTGATGATGAAGGCGATGTAGAACAACGAGAGGAAGTTGTTGACGAACTCGAATAAAACGAGTTTCGTCACGCGGTGTCGCTCGTACTGAGATTGAGTTCGATGGTTCTCTAAAAGCGTTTGTAAAGAGTTAGGATTGGAGTAAATTATGCAGACGTTTGGATTTAAACTCTAAGACCTTTGGCATATGGCAAAATAACGGTTTATGACAAAATTATGGCGAAATACACAGGGTGCTGTTATTGCTATACACACATATTGTCAAAATAATATGGAAATAACACTATTGGTAGGACTATTGGTTCTTGCATGATCAGCCGTTATTCTATTGTGTTTTTCTACTAAGACTGATCGTGAATACAACCAGAAAACCATGTTGGTATATTCATTGTCCTCTAAAAAGGCAGATTTTGCGTTTTTCCAGAACTATCAGCTTCCAGATGGTTTTAAATATGGACCTGGAAATTAGAGACCTCTTTTTGCAATACAAACCAGATTTTAAATTTAGAAACATCCTTCTGCAGTTTCTCGGTTATGAATATATTTAGATATATTAATTTTTATTTCTACAAATATATTCTTGTATTCATCTAAAGTTAGGTAGAATTAAAGCTGAAACATTGATTTTGAATATTATTTAAATTCACTAAAACTGACTTAACTTTAGAATAGAGTAAGCGATAAATTGGAATTTCCAATAAGAATTAACCCGTTTGCGTCAGGTAAAATCACGACTCTCCACTCTTCTCGATTCTTAATTTAAACAGAGGGCGGAGCACCGCTAACGGCGTCTCCGTGGATATTTATTATCTTTCATCGCGGCGTATCGATTAAGCTAAATATCCAATGCACTTCCATGAAATTACAGATCCAGCGACGCTCGAACGGGAAATTGCCCGATATTTAGGCGTCGCAAACTCGGAGGAAGTCTCCAAGTTTATGTAAATTTGTACAGTCACCGGTGCAGTTACAAGGCGGACCATGAAACCTCTGACATGGGAATAGCAAATAAGGGATGGTCATAATCGTATGCTGGGTCAAGAGATGCAGAGGCTACAAAGAAACCGACAGATTGGTTAGGAACCAGCTGGTCCAAATATCTTGGACTTGGGAAACCAACAAATAATTTAAGAATCTGTGTGATGAGAGACTTATAGGTCAACTCATTTCATTTGACCGGTTAAGGAGATTCATTATTTCTCCCCCTCTTGTACTTATATAGGGTATCCTACGGGAACAAATGCGATCGATACAGGGAAAACTACGTATTGAACATCAACATCAAGAACACGTGACATTTTTATAGATCGGTTTCTATATGTCACCAACATTTGTAAAACTTGAAAAGTTATAGTACACCAGAAATTTTTCGAAACTTTTGCTCTCTAGGCAAAAACTCAAAGAAACCTTATTTTTGATATACATAAAACAGCAATTTTGAGCCATTTCCGAACGAATTTTAGCATTGAAAATGCTTATAGGAACGCGAAGGTTCTCGCATACGAGATACATACCCATATGGGTATGCATCTCGTATGAAATGTAACGCGATAAGCATGTCACACCTACATGGTTAGGTAGTGGGGGGCTCAGTAGAGCGGGCGGCGTGAGCGCATAGTTTGGCATTCGTATTCGTATATTGCAAATTTCAAGTCTGAGAATCTGAGCTCTCATGTGAATGTTATATAGAAAGTGGCAAGTCGCATATGGTAAGTTCTCAAATTACAAGGTAACTTTTGCAGGCTTTCTATAGTTCCAAATTTCCTTAATTCATTTTCGATGCCCTCCGATGGTTGCAAGAATTGCGAATTCTGTGAATTTTCTATTTAGAATAAGGATTGGATGTACGAAATTGTCTGGTAAGGAATCAGCTCGTTCACATAAAGTCACTCCGTGTGTTGAAGCTGTGAACAAGAAAGTAAGAGAGTTCTACATGCAATTTGTGATAAATCTAGCAATTTATTTACCCGACAGCGTCTACCTATATAGCACGAAACTATTACATGAAGTTGACTTGTGACCAGGTAATGCAATAAACATTATTGTGACATATCAGAGTAAGAATTCTGATGGATCCTTGCTTGATTATTGATCCTTGATGAATTACAGAAATTTTGTGGTGACAATCAAAAAATTTTAACTTTGCAATTATAACAATTCCTAAACTTGCATCAGCCTGCCATAATGACACTGTCAGTATTAATCATCTCCAGATGACGCCATCTTGGTTGGCGATACGCGCGTCGAGTGCATTATAGTGTTTTGATGTTATGTGGAAAAATACGTCAGTGAACTACTACTTCACATCAAAGGTTCCAACCATTGAATTTAAAACGCCTAATTCAATGGTTCCAACCCTTTCAAGTTTAATGACACTGACATAAATATTCATTGAAAACAGAACTAGCTAAGTACTTACTTTGTCTACTTACCCCATTCTGTGAGGAAGGTAGCCAGTTTTCTGTAATAGGTGTTCATAATAAACACCAGGACGGAGTAAACGATGCTTGGGAGCATCAGAAACCGTTGAGTTTCCGGGTCTGACTGCTTCACGTAGTCCTCTGCCCAAAAGGACATTAACATCACAATAAAGGCTCCTACCATACACACCAGAACGATTGGAATTGAAACCGCGTACATCTACGAGAGAAGATTGTTTTAATATTATGTAGTAGTCAGACACAACTACCAGATTTTTGCGCTAATTTAATGGTAAAAGGACATTATTATATCTTAATACAATTTTAATACATAATGATGGTTTTATGATTTTGTGTTCTGAAATTCTGACTGTTCTGAAAAAGGCTGTTAAACTCAAAGCTGGTATCGCTGGCTCAAACTTCTAGCTTTGGGTTAAACTCAGTTAATTCCTGGCCTATATACCTTAATATATGTCATATATCTTGGACTCTGGGGTTGTACTTTTCCTGTGACAGCATCTATGCCCATAGCACCTCTAAAATTTGGCCTGGGCTCGTCCATACTCGTCATACCAATGGTGCCCCATTTGAAGGCTAATTCGTTGCTTTTCTTTTTCCATATCTACAGAAAAGTTTTCATGAATAAGAATTCGCAATAACCAATATGATATTGATAGATAGATTGATGAAATAGATAAAAACATTTATGCCATAGTACCCAAACAACACACACTGATGTTGCAGAGTTTTTGCTCCTTTTCAATGCGTATTTCATCTTTCAATGTATATTTTTTTACAGTTCCCTGTTAAAATGTTAGTCAGGTTGTAAAAAATGGTACTTGCGATATGCAACTTGGGACTGTGTAAACATTTTTTAAATTATTTGTTAATACTTTATCCCTTTTGGGCTTCTTTAAAAGAGCTAAAAGGGTTAAGTAAAACGTTATTAACTCGTCAAACGTTCTGCTTTTTGTTGTGGTAATTTTCGTATACTTAGCAAATTCATCTTGTATTGTCATCATAAAATTACAACCGAAGCGAAGCCTAGGAATTTCCCATGCATCCAGAAAAGATGGATTGCCAACAGTGGAAATAAATACCGAGTGCCCTGTAATAAAACGGAAAGTGATCCATTATAAAAAGTTTTGGATTGTGACGTTCGGCTGAAACGAGGGCCATTTACTTCCACCAGCGAGGGCCCCAGTGGCGTACGGCCTTCCATTCTATAGAGGAAGCGAATAAATTACGTTTTCTTCTACTAACTTTATCGAGAATGATTTCTTCACAGGATTGATATTCGGTCGATATTTTCGTAAAATAATGTTCAAATAAAGTTTTGAAATTAATATTTTCTATTAAAAACTTCAGTGACGTACTCACAAACAATTATATGTCACAGTACTAGTAAACAACTTGGTTATCGCGGATCTTTAAATTTTGAAAACAAAACATGGACACTACAGATAGTTGGTTATATTTCAAATAGACGTCGATATATTCCTTGTTAGATTTTCGAGTAGCAGATTATCTAGTAAATCTTACAGTAAATACAAATTATAAAATTAGATGTGAAACAGCACCAAACCGCTGACTTTCTTGTCATGAAGACCTTCCTGAACGATTTTATGTGGATTATCCTTTGACCATATTCGACAGTTTTGAGTATTGGACTCCACCATTTAGAGAGACATGGGTCTCATCTTTCCATAAAATACAGGATGACCATTCGAGTTCAATTTCCACCTGAGCCAATATTTGTAAAGAAAAATCATACCTGATAGAAAGATCGGCATCATTTAATTCAAACAGCAGTTTAAGTTTATAGGGATACATTTTTAGGATTTTGCGTAACATTTTACAAACCCTGGTGTATGGCATTTTCAATGGTTTTGATATCGAATTCACACTACTGATTGCTAACGCATTAGTGTTGACTATGTTTTGATTTTCCCGAAGAACTTCTGCAACTTGGACATCACTAATCCTTGGTCTTCCTGATCTCGGTAGGTCAGTTACAGACCCTGATCTTTCAAATTTGCTAGTCAAATTACGGTACGCTTTCAATTGACAGGGCCCTGCTCTCAAACCCATTTTCATACGAAATCTTCGTAATCCAGCAGTGTAATTTCTGCCGCATTCGTAATAACTTTGTACTAAACCAATTCTTATTTTTAGATCCATGTTATTAAAATATAAATCATTTCAATTTACAGTAAAAACCAGAATTAAGCAAAGTGGAATGACCTAGCCAATGTGGTAAAATGCGGTGATGCATGGGCGTGCGTATTCTGTTTTACCATTGGGCACATTTCAGTTAATATATACTTTACTATTCTATAGAATACTTCTAGTATATGCACTTCCACTTTTTTAACTAACACAAATAAGTATAAACACTGACACAAAGAATAAATACACTGATAATTTTACCACAAATTTTTACCGATAAGAAACGCGCGCGAAATAACCCAACATCACGCCACTGTTTCCCTACTACCTCGAGCGCAGTCGCTTGTTAATTCCTGATTCGACCAATCAACGTCGTTGAAGCTCAGAGAAAAGAAAGCGCAAATGCAAGAATATGTATGTTAAATAAAGATGAACAGCTTGTCGTCAACTTTACGACTTTCGCAGTTGCCAGATATTCGGAAATTCGTTGATATTATTGAGTAAAAGACAAATTAAACATTGTGTTTGCTTTAATAAAGTACAATAGGGATAAGGGACGTTAAAGACAAGTAAAAAAATGGGTAAATAAGGTAATTAATACGTTTCCTGTTTTAAATAAGAATACTTTAGAAATAAATGTGACAACACAAATCTACTCTTTTTCCGGTCATTGCACTTTGCTTAATTCTGGCTTTGACTTTACGTGAGTTTCATTTTGAGAACAATTCTCTAAATCACAACGATTACGTTTGAGACTTGTATCAGCAGTTGACACGACAACTCTTTTGTTTTCCATAGATATAGTAAAATCCAATTATTGAAGCAACTAGATTCCATTTACTTTTTGCTAGTAGTTTTATTTCTTAAAATATATAAGGCTTTAAGTATACCCCTTACTTTATGATGATCCCATATTTAAAAATGGTAGAAAATTTCTTATTTCTTATCGACTAGAAATTTTACATCCAAAATAACCTCAATAACACACAGGACGTGTAGAAAATCAGGAAATAATAACACAACGTTTCTTCATCCACAACAATAATATCGCTTCTGTATCCTACTGCGAAAGGGCCCCATGGGTCATCGCTACAAAAATCTGAGCGGAAAATTTTCGCCCGCCGCGGACCCAAGAGCGTAATTCGACAATAAATATATCGCCTCCAAGCATTAACACGCACAAAGTTCGCTGCTAAGCGGCGCCCGATGAGATTTCACGTCATTTCCGTTCTCTCAGGCTCTCCGAACCCGGCTGAGCGCAGGAAGTTGATAAAATCCATCCTCGGTTCTCCGAGCGTACAGATAAAAATCTGACACTCCGTTCCGGGCCCTTTTATAATCTGCGAGAGTTAATCTGTGAACATAATTTGCTGGAGCAGCGGCGTCTTAGACGTCGCGAGGCCTTTGTATAGTTAATAACAGTGCTCGGAGTGTGATGGCGCGCGCCAAACAAAACCCAGTCTGAAGGGTGTGCGGTGATGGGGTGAATGGGGCCTCTCTTTGTCAAAAGTGACACACGGTCGTGCGCGAAAGGGGGCGTGAAAATACACTCGTGGAAATTGGAAACGACTTACCTAAAACTATAGTCATTTTTGTACGGTTATATTTTGTAATTTTACCAAATTTTTTTTTATTTCATTAAGCCAGCTTGGGCTGTAATATAGGATAGGTCAGTTGTAATATAACACGGTTATAGAATATGTACAGGATGATGTGTAGGAACGCGTTTTTTTACCAAAATATAAGCAAGTATCTGGGATGCACATAAAGTGGGGAAATAAATTTTATTATGTCAAAAGATAGTTTCCAAATTATAGCGGTTTTTGTAAACCATTGCATTTGTGACTGATCACATGCCGATTTTTTTAAATAAAATAAGTTGGCGTTGAAATGAAAATCGATCCTGTCACTTGTCACCTAGCAATAATCTGATTATAATTAAAAAATCATATACAAAATTTAAGTTCTTATTTATTAATAAAATCAAAAAACATGAACTAGAAATGTTACAAAAAAAAAAATAGGACTCTAGGCAAATAAGAATATCTGGTGGGGCCTCCACGAGCTCTTATAATTTCATAACATCATCCTGAAAGGTGACAGGATCGATTTTCATTTCAAAGCCAACTTGTTTTATTTTAAAAAATCGGCACCTGTGATCAGTCACAAATGCAATGGTTTACAAAAACCGCTATAATTTGGATACCAATTTAGATAGAAAGGATTTTCAAAAAACATTTTTTTTAGCACAAATAAAACTATCTTTTGACACAATAAAATTTATTTCCCCACATTGCGTGCGTCCCAGATATCTGCTTATATTTTGGTAAAAAAACATGTTCTTACACATCACCATGTAGGTATTCCTTAACCATGTTATTTGACAACTGACCTACCCTACATTACACTCCAATAATGGCTTAATGAAATAAAAAAAAAAAAATTAGTCAAATTGATAAAAGCGTTTAGAAAATATAACCATACAAAAATGACTATAGTTTTAGGTGAGTCGTTTCCAATTTACACGAGTGTATACGGATATAAAGGGTCCCACAGACCTCGTTCGTTTTCAACAGGGTTACCCGGCATTTATAAAAATATACAGCACCTATATTCCATTTAAAAAAATCAAGTTTGCCATGTAATTTTGGTCTCAGATGCCCAATTGTATTTCTGACAGTATATTGTGAATCTTCAAAAAACACCCTAAAATCCGAACGAACAAAGTTTTTTGTAAAATCAAAGAGTAAGGAGTTAGACGTTAGTTCAAAATTTCATTTCTCTACATACATTTGTTACTTTATCTTGAGTAATATTAATGTTACTCCTTCAATCCATATTAAGAACCCTTACCTAAATGATAATAACTCCTTTATCTGCGCATAATTCGTTCTTAATATAATATGTTACTTCTTGAGGATAGTGAGGATAGTTATGTATGTTTTATGTGTTTGTTGAAAGTAGAATGATTTTCGTCAGTAAAACATGTGTGGTTAACGTAACGACAAATCTTTTATAATTCACCCCTATAAAGTACATTCTTTGGTTACAAAGAAAACAGTAGTAATAAAATACAACCCCGTCTTCTCTTTATTGACATTTCATCGAAATAATCACAGTTTTCTGTCTGGGAGCAGAGCAGGTTTCTGTTTGGATATAGATGGATGATGAATTATGTCGATGGTTTGTTAGGCAAGAATAAACATTTGTTATTTAATTAAAGCGTTTACAGAGTAAACTCAGACTGGATCTCAGGTCGTCACACGGATCCGGATCACATGGACATCCAGTGGATATCCAATGGATGTCATGAAACGTTTATTTGGACGTCCAGTGGATATACTGGACATCTGTATATATATACATCTGTCACGAAATCTGCATCCAACGTACGCCCATTTTTTGTACATTGTCTGTCAAGTACTTAGATACTACGGAACCAATAAAGGATGTCCATTATTAGTCCATTCTTGGTCCATTAAATAAACAATACTGGACATATACCAGCAAAATTAATCTTCAGAAATATAATACAGACATAAATTGGAAGCCCATATTCAGTTGGTTTTATGTAAGGTTCATTCAAAGTGAATTGACCCCTGGATCTAAAATGGCCGCAAAATGGATGTCCAATGGATGTTGTGTGCTGTTTGGGATGATAGTTCTGTATTTTTCGAATGATTTGAACTTACCTCCAGGAAAAGGATGACCCAAACCACGTTGAAAGCGCAGAAAAATGCAACAGTTTCCATGGACACTAACAACTGGAGGAAGCCCAAAAATACTGGTATCAGCAAGGCTGAACTGTAGAATGCCAGAAATTGAAAGTATAACGCTATTGCCTCTCCAAAATAAAGCCTTATCTCCTCTAAAAAACAAATATATTTATTAGGTAATAAATATAGTTGTTATATATTATAAATAAACAAATATATTTAAATATATTTTACTAAAGACCCTGTATAAATCATCGATGGATGACCTTAAAAATTAATTTAAATTAACTGTAAAAAAATGTATTTATTAAATTTAAATTAAAAAAATTAACTAGGAAAACTGATGTTCAAAATTAATTTCAATTTATTGCAATAATAGTGTATGAGTACATAACAAACGTATCGAAACAATTTGGATTCGATAAGCCTTTTGTCAATAACTGGAATGATTAAATTGTATGATACATCACCCTCCCGGGACTTTTGCAAATTGCTACACATTTAATTCACTAATCAAATAATAATTATAGTATTCCGATTAAACGTTTTTATAAACGGAAATTAATCAGACTCAATAAAATTCGAACAAAAACGGAAAGAATTATTTCTGACTGTCGGCGTTCTGTCTACTACAAAACGTGAAAACTTTAACTATTTAAATTTAAAAATGTCTGAATGGGCATTTTTTCAGCTAATGGCCAAAGGCTGACTTTGATTCTGCAACAGATACTCTGGCTGGATTTCACAATAGCTGATTACTGTTACCTAACGGATAACTAACTATAAGTCTAGAATGTGCATAGTATTGAAGACAAAATGTTAAATAAATTCACAATTTAAACTTATAGCAAGTAAAGTGATAGTTAAAATTCATTGTGAAACCGTTAATGTTACAATTTTATAACCTGTCGATACTATGGTATAATATGAATTATAGCGTAGGTGACAATGTAAAATTCGACGCCTATTCACACCTGGTTTAACGCGACGGTTCCCGCATCCGAGTACACTGGGTGCCTAATAAGCGAAAATTTATTTAATCATCATCAAAGGGTGAGATAAACATCGCTAACGATTATACTTGACGCAACTGTCGTTACTTCGGCAATTAGAGGATGGTTACATCCGTCCGGAAGCATCCCGGTCCATACAAGGCCTTCATTTTAATCGTACCTGATTTGGGAAATGCAACTGAGTGTCCGGATGGTGAAGAGAAGCGAATAGATAAGGAACTGATGCACATATCGCAAACTGTATGAAAGTAATGGACGTTCTGAACGAAATTATTATAATTGTTTTGAAAAAAACATTGATCTCATGTTCCAATGTTCCAATAAATATATAGAAAACACTCTACATACTAGTATTTCGGCTTATTAGGCCTTTTTCAATAGAGTAAATGTCTATTACTAAATGTTTCCAAGCGCGTTTTCGTTATTTATTAGTTTAGGAGCACCTACCCCCGATTGATCCTACCATCTGGTAAAGCCCGAGTTATTTTAGTACCTTTTCTAAGAAGAGCGAAAGTATAAAATCTACCTGATCATTCGTAGTCCAAGGATTTATAATTAAAGATTTTTTTATTTCTAATTGCTCTAACAGATCTAAGCGCTTTCCTTTCTTTTCACGATGCAGTACCTTTACATTTTTCTGATCTATAAACTGATTGTTTTCTATATAATGCGTCGAAAATTCTGAATTTTTTGCGTTATTTAATTTGGATTTTTTATGTTCTTTCACTCTAGTTTCAATACTGCTACCGGTTTGACCCACATACACGGAATTACAATCCGCGCAGTTAATTTGGTATACTCCCGATTGTTTTAATTTATTAACCCTTTCTTTGTTGTTTATCAAAATCCTCCCAATAGTACGCTTGTTGGCACTAATCGTTTTACACCCGTTTCGTTCTATTCTGCGAGCTATTTTTTCACTATAACCTGGGACGTGATTAATATAACTATCTAGGTGGCTTCTTTTTCCCGAATATTTTTTCCCGAAATTATTAGTTCTAAAGGCTGGTAAATTGCATCAATAATGATAGACTTCGCGATTATCTATCTGTGCAATATGCTTCGAAGGACGCTTAAAATAATCCATAAAAAAGTATTCTACAACATTCCTTATTCTTACCAAAAGGCTGTGTTTTGAAGAGCGACATATACCAGATCTTTCCCAACTTCTTCAGCGCCTCCTCGTCATGCAACGGAAACATCTTGGTGACGATTTCGTACTGCTGGCACACCTGGAAAATTGACTGGCCCTCATAAAGCGCAGAAGTGGGATAACCAGGTATGTGATCGTCTTCGGCAAGCGCTCTAATATTCTCCAGCTCATGTCGGACGATGTTCTGCCTCTCGGCCATAGTGAGCAGGTCGTCCACGTGCATGTCCTCCGAGAGGAAGTCCTCCAGTTGGGCTACGGTAAACTCCCTCATTTGGCCGTTGTGGTCTCTCTTTATAAGTTCCATGTCTTCGGCCACTTCGAGGAATTTGATCTTTGAGGCTGACAGGTGAAGTATATAGCCCTTAAAATAATGATTCGGTAAACAGAGTTTCCGCCGTTAGAATTGAGGGTGTAAATACAGGGAGATCACACTGCTAGATAAGATAGAAATATCAAACCTGAACGTTGAGGACGTTGTCCATTCTAAATGGTAAGATAGGTTTTGTGACATATCACTTTTATTGACACATCGTCTTTCAGTTCTGAAGAAAATTAATGTACTATCTTTAAGGAATAAAACAAAGCATATATAAAGAAGAAAATTACTGTGGCGATAATAGTTTGTGGTGCACCAGAAATATGTTGCTTTTCGTTGAGAAAGTGACCAAGGGACATTTGGCAGAAGTCCCTTTCCTTGGGCACCTTAAATTTTTCAAGTTGATTTTCAATATTTTGATTCTGTTGGTGTAGATGTGTTGAAGGTGAAAATTTTTGAAATTAATAGTGACAGTTTTGAGTAATACTTACATCTTCGGGGTTGTAAGCTTGTTTCATAACGATAAGTTCACCCCCGCCATCTCGTTTTCTTCCTTTAATTTTGTCTATGAGCCAGATTAAAGTCTTTTCCGGAATACCCGAGCAAATCTGTACGACAATGTAAGTAGGTGGTAACACCGTCTCTTCAATGTCTGAAGATTCTTCTATGGCGTCCCCGCAGTCTAACTGTTGTTTACTCATGTTTCCTAAAAGGAGAAGGAAATACATTCTTAGGTCTTCAAATTCAGTGCAAATCAGTGGAAATCAGTTAGTGGAAAGTAACAACTTTTCACTAAGTTGCGGAATTTGGGCATTTCAATGTGAGACATTCTGTATGTGATCCTACCCAGCCTGCAGGGCAGAGCCAGTACAGGAGGAGACCCCACGAATCGCCCACACCTAACATGACTTTCTCATTATTGTATCTCAAATTCTAACAGGCAATTTCTACAATAATTTATTTCTTATAATGCAAGAAGATTAGATAAATGAAGCACCCTGTACATCTTTACATATTTAGATAAAGGATTATCTCAGAAGCATATTCACATAGGGGTGAATAGATATATTTAGAAAGGAAGATACACTCTTTGAATCACCCACAGAGGGTGTTGGAAATACCCAAAAAGAATAATAATAATAATAATAATAATAATAATAATAATATCTCTACTCCTCATTCTAATCACAAGGATTAGCCCGAAAGTCTGAGACTTGTGTGGGAGAGGGGGCGGCATATTATTATTTCGCGGGCCGCATTTGCGCCTCAGGAACGACTTACGTTGGTAGGCCCTAACCACCATTCAGTGCTGGAATGAGGGAAACCTGGAAAACCTCATTAGTTAGGGGGACAAGTCAAACATCAACTGATTTTAATCTCTCACATTAACACCAAGTTGATATTCTTCCCATCCTAGGCCATCGCTAGGATGGTTGCCAAGCCATCCCTGCGAATAAGCCTTGATCTACGAGCAAACAATTTAATGAAAAATTGTTTGGCGGAATGGGGAAAGAATGTACCACAAGAGTATTGTACTGGACGAAAAATGAATGAAAAATGAAGTGTCCCTTTGAATGTACAAGCTATGGGTCCTTGACGTTAAAATATTAATTTAGAAGTAATTTTACCTGTATACGAAAACGCCCAATTTTAAATACAAGGACTTGCTTACCCGAAAGAATAAATATTTGAGATATATCTTGTAACTATAAATTCGGACACCTGGTTTGTAGGCAATATAAAATTATTCTGAACTTTCTATGATTGCAATTGAAATTCTTCCATTGTACTGATTATACTTCACACACTTCGATAAAAATGAATTGCATATCGTAGTATAATTATGCTGATAAGAATTTTACTAATTTATTAAAAGAGGGGGAAGTAAAATAAATTTTATATTGTAGTATACATTTTACAATGCCTTGAATTGTCTATACAGGATGTTAATAATAAGATTGATCAAACATCACTAAGGCATTCTACGCATAAACATAATAGGTTCTTCATATACCATGTGTCTCACATTCGATGCTCACCATTGAGAATTCGGAAATTGTAAGATATAGAAAGTCGGTTAAATTAGGAATGTTTTAGACATTTTTATACTGATCCTGTATCTGTTTCCAAATCATGGCTAACTGCGCTCGTTTTCGAGATATTTAAAAGAAACGATTTGGTAATTATTTCTTTTTGCGCTTATAGCAGAGCAATAATTGATTTGACAGCTTCTAGGTTTGTACATTATTAAGACACAATTTAGAATGAAATGTTTTTCTTATGGCGGCCATGTTGGATTTTCATTTTTTCTAATTTAGCTGAAAAAGATATTTTTAACGATGTAGCATTATGCTACGAAAAACTATTTTTTAAGGTGGTAATATAAGAAAACCTTTTTGAAAACAATAGTTCACAAAAGTATCTACAAATCAAGGGAACAAAGCATAATTGATTGTTTGGCAAAATATTCGTTTCTAAATTGTCGTAAACGTGATTTCGAAACAGATTCAGGATCAGCATAAAAGTGTCTAAAATATTCCCCATACAACCGACTTTTTATTTTATATAGCTTCTGAGATCCCAAATGGTAAGCAACGAATTTGGGACACATGGTCTAAAATTTTTTTATTCCACGCTTCTCTAGGGAGCTACAGGGTATTAATTTGACTTTAAAGAATGCTTTGTGACTGTAAATTGATCGGAGATTTCTGAAAACACCTTCAGATCAAAATAGTGGCGTAGTCACTTTTCCCTACAAAAATGTACCTTGTCCACATAGTAACTACGCCAATGGAATATATTTTAAAAATAATTTATCCATGGAAAAATAGTCATATTAAAAAAATACCGTTTCTCAAATTTCATTCCAAAATCCTTTTTGGAATTTAAATTCCAAAACAGGATGCTAATCCTTAAGGAGGCATGGAATAAAAACAAATTATATCTGACAGATATATTATTTCTATCTGTAGAATATGTCAGCGAAGTTTAAGCTAAACTTATTAATGCTCTGTATATTCTCATACCGGTAAATTGCGTAATATCCATGCAGTCAAGGTTTTACAAAATTGTTGTAAGCACGTAGTTAATATAGCTTTCCTGCAACACTTGACTGTTTATTGCAGTGTTGGGAAAATATTTAAATAAATAGAAGCAGAATTGGAACACCTGTGTAAAATTCCTAAAAGCCAATTAACAGCCAGTAATATTGCGATAGTTGTTAATCTTGAAGTAAGATGTTCTCGCTTGTCGAGAATTATTAGTGATAAAAACATAGTTGTTTGTGGCACGTTACTTAGTTTAATGGATTGCTTTGGATATTTTCTTCTACAGTAAAGCAGTATGTATGGACCATTTTTTTCCGAATTATTTATTATACGGCTGATAAAGTGTTATACCATTTTTTTAAAGTATGTACTAAATAGTCAACGGCTTCTAACTCTCAGAAGTCAAAAGCTTCTGCGTAATTGGAGAACTAGTTTGTTTAGAACAATACTATTTTTTAGAACACGTTATATTCTGAATTAAAATGGTAATTTATGAAACTGAGAAATAACAATCTGTAAATTGATATACGGACTTCATAAACCACGATATAGGTAATCTTACTTTAACGAATAAATGTCTGTTTTACCCCCTAAAATATTATTCTATTCCCGTTCGTGTTGTTTTTTTTGTCTTTACCTACATCTAGTTAAGTTTATAGCAATCAAAACTCAAAAAATGATACAACATTTCGTGCACCACCTTGTATAATGGTTTCATATTAGTTGGCCAAGGTATGATCAGTCCACGGTCAAATGAACTTGTAACCTATTCGTATATACTTTGTTTTTAAGAAATGTAATACCAGTTGAGCCACATTGCACGTGGAGTAGTTGTTTTCGGTATCTCCTTCAAATAAATAAGTAGTATTGCCTTCCTTAAAGACAACAGAGGTCACTGCTATAATGGCGCCTGCGGAAACGCAGGTCGTTATCTGTCAATTTGACAATAATTGTCACACAGATAGTAGCAAAGACCCAAAGAGGGCACTACGGTGTGTTTCTCACTGCTATTAATACACTTATTTTCGTCAACCATTCATATCAAAATTCTACAAGGATCCGGGTTCCGGGATCGTCATTTTTTATATGTATGACATTATTTCGTGATGCATAATTGTTTCATTTACTATTGTACAGGGTGTCCAAAATAAGATCCTCTATCCCCTTATCTCAGAAAGTATAAAAGGCAGAGAAAAAAGTTAAATACGAAAGTTTTTTGTTTTTATCTGAATTTTTCATTTTTATAAATTTCTTGTATACAGGTTGTTCAGTTTCTCCGATCCAGGCATCAACATTCTTTTTTTAAATGGGACACCCTATATTCAGTTCCGTTTTTGAACTCTTATTAAAATTCTAGGTCGACATTGTTAAGAGTACCCTATAGCCATTATTTATCGTTATGAAGATATTAGCATTTAAAGAAATCAATCTGTAAAAAATATCTGTTCAAAAAATCTCGGCAAAACAAATAAGACATCAAAAAGAAAAGGCAAATAGGGTTTATTTCGTAGACAATTAGACTCAGAAATTACTTCTATGAATCGATTTTACCTGATTAATATACAGGGTGTTTTTGACAGATGGCTCAAACATGTATATGTTAAAACTCCACAAAATCGAAAATCTCTTATGGAACACCCTGTGTATTATTATATTTTTGAATTCTCTATTAAATTTTAACCTTACTCTATATAACGTTCCCTATTCTTAGTTTGCTTAGTTTTCAAGATATTGACGATGATATTTGGTGCGCTATTTATAAGAGACACACTTTAGGCCCTGTCTTTCTTGGTCAATATTTAAATGGTCCCAGGTACCTTAGGTAAAATACCAGGAAATGGCATTCATTACAAACTTGCATTGTACCTTTTTTGGATGTCTTATTTGTTTTGCCGAGATTTTTTGAGCAGGTGTATTTTACAGATTTTTTTTCTTTAAATGCTAATATCTTCATAACGGTAAATGTTAGGTATAGGGTACTCTTAACAATGTCGACCTAGAATTTTAATGAGAGTTCAAAAACGTAATTGAATATGGGGTGTCCTATTTAAAAAAAGAAAGTTGATGCCTGGATCAAAGAAACTGAACAACCTGTATTCAAGAAAGTTATAAAAATGAAAAATTCAGGTAAAAACAAAAAACTTTCGTATTTAACTTTTTTTTCTACCTTTTATACTTTTTGAGATAAGGGGATAGAGGATCTTATTTTGGACACCCTGTACATTTTTTTATAATTCGCATTAAACGATACTAGATTTAAACGAATATAAAGAAGAAAAAAATATTAATAAACATGAAATTTGGCAATAAACATTTTATTTTAAAAAGTAAATTTGCTTTATGATCCTTTTTACTTAAACAAAATATATTTATTAAACTTGAAGTATTGAATAATCTAAATTTATAAAATGACTAAAAAATAACCTTACATCTTAACCTCTATTATATCTTACCACGGAGAGTATCTAGTGTTTTGTGTATTCCCCACAAACTAGTTATAAACGGGTCGTCTTCGTCTCCAGAGCAATTGAAATTCGTTGAGAGAGAGTCTGTTTCTGGCCTTAAAGAGGTAGAGGACCCTTCAGAGTGAGTGTACATTGCTAGGTTAGCTGCAAAAGAAGTTAGTACGGGTTAGTAGCCAATTGCTCTTGGTAATAAAATATAAACATCCTGTAGGAAGCCAACGTTGTGCAATAACTTTGTGTTGATCAAACATTGCCTTATCTAGGGACCTAATTATTTCCTATATTTAGTAAATATGTAGATAATAATATATGTAGATAATATTTATATTAGTTCAATTATTATGAACAGTTCTAAAAAATATCTAAGGAAAATAGAACTAGTACTCAATTAAGTGCATTTTTATCGAATTGAAAACTGTTATAGTACAAATAATCATTTTGGCGCGTTTCAAAAACGTTTGTCAACTTGCTAACTGCAATTGAACCGAATATATCATCAACCACACGCTGAGTTCGCATCAATTTTGATGCAAAATTGTTGGTAACATGTCACATTAAGGGCGCATCTGCACTCTCTTCTCTATGAAGCAGTCAAAAGATGAATTAAAAGTATTCCGTGTGAACTTAGGCAATCGAAACATAGATGTCGCACTGAAAATAGAATGGGCCAATTGTAACATTTAAATCAAAAACTGTACTGGTCGACTGAAATTTAGGGGTTTTTATGTTGTACGTCACAAATTTAGTAGCCTTATATGAAGCAGTCAATGTATTATTAAATTTATAATTGGCAAGGAATAATTAGGCCAACATCTAATACGTTTTTAGTGTCCCTTAAACAGGCCCTGTTCCCTACAGGTACGCTCTAAACACAACATATCTCTATGATTTAGTTACTTTTTGACAACAATATCATCTAGCAGTAATTTACTTAAACTATTACGCAATTATGTGTAAGTAAGAAATCTTCCTTGTTGTTAATTGATTTTTTCGCATTGCTTAGGAAAAATTCACATGAAACTCAGTTTTTTTTCTTAGTTTATGTAATTTAAACAATTTCCTCTGAAAGGACATAGTTCTTATGTAAATTTTCATTGAATATCGTAAAATTGTATAGGTCGTATCATGTCACTTTTGGAAAATGTCTGCATGTTTCCTTATCGAGTTGCTGGGTTTTTTATTTATATAAACAGGATAAATATAATTAATTAATTTTGGGATAGAAGATAGGATTTAGAAGTGAAGGAAACCTCGAAAATACTTGTGCTAGTAATACGTACCTACTCAATAGCCTACTATGAACAGAAAGTAATTTGAAAAATAAGTACTTTTATTCAAACACAAATAATTTTAATAATCATTTATACCAACAAATTCAAATGTCGAATAAGATACCTATCCATTATATGAAGTCCGAAAAATCGCTTCAGATTACTTAGAAATAGCTTGTTGCTTGAATCAATCAAGCCAGCTATTGACACTGCAGTACTGTACAACATCAAATCCCTAAATTACAGTCGTCCATTGAAGGATCAGAAAAAAAGGTACAGAAGAATCACATTGTTGATCTTTGAAATACAATCAGTCTATTTCTTTGGCTGCCTGAATTTTGAGTGCGAACTTTTCGGTTGTTTAAGTTTAGTATGAATATTTTTAGTCGGTATTTTGTACTGCTTCTCGGGAGTGCAAAAATCCCTCCGAGCACGACCTTAAGGGGCGCTTCCTTAAGAATATTTTTAATAAGTCGATAATACAACGATTTTCCTCTGACGCATACAGGGACCAAATAAATGAATTCATTAAACGAAGAGCAGGTAATTAAGAAAACTCTTTGCATTGATAGCTATTGCATTCTCATCCTTCTATCCCATAAATGTTTTGAAGTGAAGTCCAAAAAAATATTTTTAGTATTGTGATCCGTTTGCAACACTTTATTATTACGTACATTAGCTCCTAAGTATAGTAGGTAGGTATTATCCACGTAAAAGTAAATAATAAAAACCAAAGAACTGTTTCTTTTGTTGATTTAAGCAGTATGTTCACTAATTTGCATTAAAAAATTTCAGAATTTTATAGTAATTTGCCATCTGCGCGCTCATTTTTCACGTGATAATGTTCCTCTGGAATTTTGGCCAGGAATACTACCATTCCTTAATCCGGCCCTGATAAATTATACATAATTTATTCAACACACACTAGCTAAATGGCCACTTTAACGGCGATAATTATTTACTAACATTGGATATAGATTATTGCAAAGTAAATAGGAACAATTTACTACTTTCAAACTGTAACAATGTAACGATATAATATGTGGATAATAGACTCGATGTCAGTAAAACTTGGTAGAGTTTCTGGTAGGTATATTAAAATTTCATAAGTTGAAAGTTCTCGGAAGCTTAACTTCACTCAATCCTCAGGACATTATAAGAGTGAGTTTTGAAGACTTCTAAACGTAAACCTGTCCTAGAGTAGGTTATGTTTTAGAAAACATAAAAGATTTCTTGTTAGAATAAAAAACCTATCTTCCTGGTGGGAGAACAAGCAACTACTGTTGAAGAATCTTAGAAATAGATATAAGCAGGTACCTATTTATTTGCTATGCAGTGGGATGTAAAGAAAAAAGGTATTACCAAAGAATTAGTATATTGTCTTTGGTAGTACTTAATATTACGGAATAGAAATACCTATTGACTATTCACATTTTGCACATATTTCAATATTACCCAATAATCAACAAAATATACACAAAGATTGTTTTATTTTAGCTTAAATTGAGTGGAGGATATTTTCTGGAAGTATTCAAATTAGTTGCGATATTGTTGACTTCACTCCTACATTTCATTTTAAGTAGTTAAGTAGGTACACAAATAATATAAATTCTATTATCTAATAGGTAGGTAGGTACTTAGATAAGATAGTTTAGCATTTGATATAGCCGTTAGTAGTTAGTTAAAAGTTAGTCAGCAGTTTTGTTTTCAACCAAGTTAAACCATAACCACTACTACCCAAACACAAATGGAATTTGATATTACCTTTTTATTGAACTAGGTATCTAATTTTGGTGTTGACTATCACAAATTTGCTGCAATTTAAGACACATGAACATTGTAGCTCAATTAAAACAGGTAGGTACTTGGAAATAGATGTAATATAACTAATTCATTGGTACTTAGACTAGAATATATATTTAGATTTAACTTTCTATATTTATCACGTTTTATAGGTTAGGTTCTATATTAATACTTGACTTGAGAGATGCAATCAGCAATGTGAATTAAACTATTTTGTCATCAAAATCGAGGCATGGCGCCAGCTGCTAACAATGTCAGGGCGAAACCTGGTAGAAAACAAAATATGATATTGGATCACTGGTAGAATACAGTGCATTAAAGTACAAGTATAGGATTAACTTGAATTGTGCCGCGTTAGATGGCGCGGTTTGTCTTTTGCAGGGATTTTCTTCGCACATGGTCGATAATATGCCTAGTTTGCCATATTACTATTAGATGGCGAAAACAACACAATATTAAATTTTAAATACTTGTATGCAGCTCCTCAATTCAATATCAATACCAAGTTGTTCTTAAAATCGGTTATCTTAAAACATATCTCTACATAGTATAATCAAAGATTATACTACACTACACTAATACTACTTAGTATTTATAATCTCTGGTATAATGGATAATCCTTGACAATGCTAGGTATATTTTAATGGTATATTTTTATATTATTATCAACAATTTAATAGATATTAATTATTAACACGACAACTAGGTAATTATTATAAAGAAATCAGAAAGGAACTACCTATTACATTTAGTTATTCATCAGGTATTGTTCTTTCAGAAAAAATATGTCAAATACAGAAAATATAGGTATTCTTTTAAGTTTATCAACGCGAATTTAAAAAATAATTGAACGTTATTGCTTTAACAACTAAAATTTGGAAAATAGTAAGTACTTTAGTGATGCAGAAGGTAGTGTATAAATTGAGTTACTATAGCTATTTTTAAAGGTAAGAGAGTTTATAACTAAAACAGTATATATGTAAGAGTAAGTAATAATGAGTAATGACTGTGGCAGAGTTTGTGGCCTTTAACGAGGTTATTATAATTTTAACACATTTACGCCTACGTCACTTTCCTCATCTATTTTACAATTAATGAAGATAGACTTGTTAACCTCTCAATCGCCATGCATTCGTGAGAATAAATTTTGTAAAACTAAACCTTTACAACCCGAAACGTACCGTTCCAATCCCACGTGGAACACCGCCAATCCAAAGGCACCCTAATCTCTCACAGTATATCTAAGGGACATTCAAAGAATGATTGCTTCAGTAGAAACTGAACGGGATAAGGTCGTAATTAACAAAGCTATTTCCTAAGTTCTCGCATATTAAGGACCTGAAACCCTATTTCCTAGCTCAAGGAAAAAGGGGAAAAAACCAGTTAATTTCCCGAACAAGATGAGGAAAAGTGTTCCTATATAATACATAAATCAGATGGTTTTATCTTCATGGCGAGATTGTATTTGTTAACAGTGGCGTCGCCAGATTTCACGCAGGGGAATGGGTATATGACCAAAAATTTGAAAATATTGTTACCCCTTCCGGGGTTCTAAAGATAAGTGACACTTTTAACAACAATAAAAATCTTTATTTAACACTTGAGACACAATACAACACTTCTTGTACAATAAATAAATACACACGGAAGACACTTCGAAAATGGCAGTTATTTCACTAAAGTATTGCTATTTGCTCTTGATCGCTGCCTGATTAAGACTAACTCCCTCGTCGGCACGCGGCGACATAGGTGAACTAGGCTTCTAGATCCTCGTAGAAATTTCCATCTAATACTCAAGCGTCATATACCATATATCCATATACCAGGGCAGTTCAATAAATAATAGACAGCCAAGTTCTACGAGGGGTATTCGGTAAGTACCGCTGGTGACATCCAGGAAATGTGGTCAAAAAGGCCTATCTCCCTTATTTGAATGCCTAGAGGGTTGAGACTTCGCCCTTGGGGGTTGTCCCTGGCACTCCCAGAGGCGGTGTTACCAGATTGGCACAATTTGTCTAGGACTGGGGAAAAAGTAGATTTGGCATCATCGCACTCGGACACTCTATCGGCGATTTTTTAGCAATATTTTAACTGCATATTCTTTACATATTCTTCGAATTAAATATAAGTTAAAATTCTCTAAAAACTGATGCATCGGATATTTGTGCACCTTGACTGTTTTATATATTTTTGCGTATTGAACTGAAACGAGACATTTTCATGAGCAGTAAGCTATTTGGTCGATGGTTTTAATAATTTTTTAATATGTTACACCTGGCAGTTAGTGACCCCTGCACCAAAACAATGTATTTCTCTTAATGCGTGTTTGTTGTTATGATACAGCACCAAATGGAAGTTACTCTGTTTTAACTATTTGGAGGCAAATAAAACTCAATTTCTAATTATTTGTAATCAGCAGCGTGGTACGAGGAGTCGCTAAGTCGAAGAAAGTTAGTTTAAAGTATATTGATAGGTACGTGCAAGAGTCTTGCAGATCGGTATAGACCCCTTATAAACTACGCCACTGACATGGCCGATCTCATCTCCATTGCGCGAAATCGCATTCGGTAAATATGGAGCGTTGAGGATCTATTTTGCAGAACTGAAGAACGTCCGGAATTTGCATTTAATTAAGTACGGGTATCAAGGATACCCACTCCCGAGTATTCAAGGAGATGCTGCCTTATTAATACTATGTTTTATTATCCAATTATATGCATTAAACTTGCAAAGTAGGTAGTATCTCATTCCGAATTGGATTATGACTTTGTGCTGCATTCCGTGTTTATTTTCTCTCATAGGAGAAGAGATCACGGGAATACAAAGAGGGAAACCTTTAATATAGTAACGAAAACGAAACATGTATGAAGTTTTTTAAGCTGAATACGGTTTTAAAAATTATTTCATTACTTTTATAAACTATTTTTTATGTTATTTAATATTCTATATACTTATCATGCAAAAGATATGCTTCAAAAGTTGCGTATTCCTTAAAATGACATTGCAGAGTACCTCTGTCTTCAATACTTTCTTCTCATTTTTTAAAATTGTTTAGATACAATTCAATACTAATAAAAAAATTACATAAACCTAAGAATATCCAAAATTAATCGTAAAACTACAGGGAACTCCTCCTAAATGAAAAACCTTTTGTATTTTAACCAGTCCAGACAATTTGCCGCTCCCAAGCCGCACTCCTAGGGACAGGCACAAGCAAAAAATACTAAGGGCGATTCATTTTCTGTCTCCTCCACGTTGTAGTCAAGGTCAGGGGACGGGTGATTCACTTAGTTCTTTTAATTTAATTTTATTGTTTCTATGATTAATTGCATATTACTATATAATATTATTTTTATACAGGGTGTTTCATAATATATGCGCAGTACTTCAGGATGTTATAGCTCGTCCAAAAATATGAAAAAAAGTTTCTATTAACTTACCTTCTAAAATGCACCATTTTAGAGATACAGGGTGTTGAATTGAAAAAAAAATTGTTTTTTTGCGAATATCCCCGGAACCGTTTATCGTACAGAAAACGGATTTTGTATGCATTTTCTACTTATAATAAACTATGTTTTGTGCGGATTTTTTTTTAAGTCATAATTTGTGAAGTTTTTGAAGGGGTAGCGGGTGTTTTTCTCCCCAACTTCTACGCTACGGAAAAAGTACGATTTTGAGACGCCCATTTGAACCGCCAATGTTTTCTTAATAAAAAAGGTCCTCTTGGTCATAAGATAAGGAGAAAGTTGGGGAGAAAAACACCCACTACCCCTTCAAAAACTTCACCAATTATGACTTAAAAAAAAAAATTCCGCACAAAACATAGTTTATTATGAGTAGAAATCGCTTACAAAATCTGTTTTCTGTACGATAAACGGTTCCGGAGATATTCGCAAAAAACGAATTTTTTTTTCAATTTCAACACCCTGTATCTCTAAAATGCTGCATTTTAGAGGGTAAGTTAATAGAAACTTTTTTTCATATTATTGGACGAGCTATAACATCCTGAAGTCCTGCGCATATATTATGAAACACCCTGTATAACAGATTTTTTAGTTTTGCTTCTATTTTTACAAAATATTGTATTGTTTCTTTTATATTTATTTTGGATACGTATAAAAATTATTGTTAAGTTGAGTATATTTTTTTAAGAAGCACAGATATACACCCACTTAACATAGACACACATACACGATTCTCTCTCGTTCATTTTTATATGAATTCCGAATTTTCTGAAGCATTGGCTCCCTACGAGTGCGCCACTGGAGAAGATAGTGACAATGTTTTCTAACAGAAAGCTTGATTGTTCTTCTGTGTTCGAATATGTTCTGTCGTAAGTTTTTATTTACAATCAATATAAAGCAGCCTTTCTAAAAAATAAAGCTCTATATATAGAAATAATAGTGAGAAAGGATGAAAAATTGGTTGAAAAATTGTTATTTCTATATATTGACACTTCAATGGCGAATAGCACAAAGAGGTGGTGTAAAAAATGAGAAAAGAATGTATTCATGCCTGTCAGTAGTAAATTATCCACATTAAAATTTGAAATACGCACAATATGGTACATAAGTTGGGTATATGGAGAAATAGTTTTTTAGGTTTCTTTGTTAGAATCCTTCAATTCATCAGATTTGTAAACACCTAGGCTATACAGGGTCTTTTACGCAACTTGTCCATTAGCCGTTTAGAGAGTTGAAGTGCTAGTTTCTTTCTGAAAATTTGGCCATCTAGATTATCTCTTAGATACTTTTCTACCAAAAGAATTTCAAAGTCGGTATATTTCTGATTATACTCGGAAGAAGCTGCTGACTTCGCTATTTAAAATAGAAAGATGTGCTTTTTATTGCATTTTTTAATTTTACTCGTTACTAAATCAACGAGGGTTCAATATAATGTTATGTTTAGTTATAGGGAAGAGTTATGAAACATCCACTAAATCAATGACTAGAATCCAGAAATGTGATGAAAAGTGAATCCATGAATAATAACGAAGTTACCAACTATTTCCGGTACAACCAAAAGTAGAACGGCCTTGAAATATTGGAAAATATATAAACGATAATCTAGATAGCCAAATTTTCATAAAGAAATTATCATTTTCAATTGCGTGAAACAGCTTAAATATTTTTGTGTACGATGACATTCAGGAAAAAATGAAAAAATATACAGGCTGGAAGAGGAACGCGATGCGTCCTACCTAGGTTTTTGATATCTACCACCATTTTCAGTTTTTAGTGGCTGAATATTATTGACGCATTTCAGCACTTCTTTTTTTTGAAAATATTTCGAAAACTATAGACTATAGAACACTTTTGATTGAGACACACTGTATAGTAAAAACAAAGCATTCATTGATTACTGATAATATTATTTTTTTATATCATATACATAAAATATGTGTTGTAATATATATGTGGCGTAATTTTCAAATTCTGAATTACATTCATAGAACTAACTCTCACCGGAGTACATTTTCCCAAGATAATAAAGACAGACCGACTCAACCTGTTGGTTTTGATTAAAATAGTACCTTCTACGACCCTTTTAAAATTAAGTGTATCTACCTACGCACACCATTAAGCATAAAATATATTTTACAGACCTGTTAAATTTTAACTGCTTGTACGCCCTGCAAAATATTTGATACACAGAAAGTTGACAAACGCCATAAGAAGTATAATTTCATGTTTAGGGGCGTGTTTACACCCCCAAATCGATGAAGGAGTCAAGAGATGAATTAAATTTGGGTGAACTTAGGCAACCGAAACATATATAGGCACTGAAAATGCAATCGGCCAAACAAATTATAATATTTTAATAAAAAATCGTATTGAATGACTGCAATTTAGGGATTTTTATGTTGCGCGTCAGAAATTTAGCCTTATGAAACAGTCAATGTGTCAGTTATTAAATTTATAATTGCCAAAGAATAATTAGTCCAGTTTCCAATACGTTTTTTCTGCACTTAAAATAGTTAAGCCCTGTTCTCTACAGTCCCACACTAAACACAGAATATCCCTAAATAATTTAGCTACTTTTTGACACTAGTGTCATCTAGCAGTAACTTACTGAAACTATTACTCAATTATGTTCAAAGCAAGAAACCTTCTTTGTTGTTAATGGACTTTTTTGCATTGTTCAGCAAAATCACATTAAACTCAATTTTTTTTTCTTAATTTAGGACGTAATAAAAAATATAAGAAAGTAAAGAGACACCATTAAAAATGTAAGGCTATTTGCTTTCTCCAAATTGAAATAATCTTATGACTAATTTGCTAAAAACCCCTTACTATTAACAAGAGTTTTAAACTATTGTTGAATCAGGTTTTTTGACAATTCTGATTCGATTTTCAGTTCAAATTTCTATCGCACGATATATGACCAATAAGGCATATGCTACATTTAACTACTAGAATATACAAGATTATATGATAATAGTATTGTATTGAAATTATTGAAAATTTTAACTTTTATTCTTGCCATTGCTATTACTATTATTTAAAAAAACTGCCAAAGATAAATTATAAATAATGAAAAACGTAATAAGCAGAATCATTCAATTGCTTGCGCTGTATACAAAAGAAACAAATTGGTTGGAATTACAGACCCATATATAATATTCTACTAGGCAAACTATTCTTGACGGTGTTATTACCACTAAAATTAAGATTAAAGCACAGCACATTATGTGATGGGTTTGTAGAAATAAACACAAATTCGAATAGTATGAAAAGAAAGAGCCACTTACCTCAGAACGTGAAAAGAAGCGGTAAAACTTACATCGAAGTCTGGAAATCACTGCACTGTCAACGGCTGTCACTCGCAACGTCAGTCACACACAAAAATAAAAATTGCAACGCGAGCTCCAATACTCCCTGTGCGGGTCCTCCAAACGTGAAGTTTACGTGATAAATTTTACTTTAATGAAATTTTCAGTTGGTTAATATCAGGGAATTTTGAGGACGCAGAGCAGGATTCTGTGGGCCCAGGGATTATAAACGAGTGTAGACAGTGACATTGTCAACCTGGAAAAATGTGGGCAGACGATTTTATAAGCTTGAGGAGTTGGATAGTATTTCTCTCGTCTTATTTCTGTATAGTTTGCCTGCTGTTACTGGGAATCTGCGTGATAGGTACGTTAATTTATTTATTTAAAGTACAATATCATATAGAAATAGACAATAAGTTACTTAATTGAATATCTTTCTCTTTGAAACAAATACAGAGCTTCTAAGTTTTATTATTACTTTGTTACTCCATTATTAAATAACTTTAATAATTATGTATTTGGGATGGTTGTTATAGTCTTGGCACAGAGGACACAGACCAGAGGCGAAGGCTAGTGATGTTTAATGGCTCATTTTCTGTACTAGTTACGTCTACACTAAGAGAAATAATTGCTTAATTCTAACAATACTACCTTACTATAATCTGAAAAAAGTGTTTAATGATTATATTTAAGGGCTATTGTAAATTGAGTATATCAATACAATAATTCACCTTATGTAATGTAACTAAGCTACATTACCAATATTTGTGTTTCCTTTAAGTCTGCTGTTTAGACTGTACTAATACATAACTATATTAGTAGCAAATTATTGTAGTTGCAAGTGCAAAAAATTTGCAGTGCACACCAACAAAATTCAGAATAAGAAATGAATTAAATATTAAATTATTTAATATAGATGGACATAAATAAATAGTCCATGTGCTTTATCATCGAGATGTACCTCTAAATTATTCTAATACAGGAAATAATCTTACGAAGCTTGGAGGTATCTTGGTCTACATGTAAAGTTTGCGCTGTGTTCAAATTTATGGCTTTTTTTGTTAGAACTTGCTTAAAAATATGTTGTATACTGGTGATTGTTATTAAAAATGCATCTGATTTTACAAAACCAGTGTAAAAAAGATCAGTCGGAAAATAATAATTATTGTATTACTACTTCAGTTATTAATAAAAGCATAGGTACATTTATAAGCAAAATTTTGATAATTTTCCTAATTCTAATAATGATCTGCAACTTATTCGGGTTATTTTCTGGGAATAATAAAAAATACAAGATCACATATGGATAATAATAAATCTTTTATTTGCAATAAATGACATGAAACATTTATTAAAAATACATAAAACAAAAAACTGAATGACATTAGCAATATAAGTAATATAACATATCAGTCACAACCACAAGTATCATTAAACACTTCTTTCAGAGTATAGTAAGGTAGTATTGTTAGAATTAAGCAATTATTTCTCTTAGTGTAGACGTAACTGGTACAGAAAATGGGCCATTAAACATCAAAGACGCCGCCACTAGCCTTCGTCTCTGTTCTAGGTCCTCTATGATTTAGTTACATTACATAAGGTGAATTATTGTATTGATATACTTAATCTACAAAAGCCGTTAACGATAATCATTAAACACTTCTTTCAGAGTACCTATAGTAAGGTGATATTGTTAGAATTAAGCAATTATTTCTCTCAGTGTAGACGTAACTGGTATCGAAAATGGGCCATTAAACATCAAAGACACCGCCGCAAGCTTTCGCCTCTGGTCTGTGTCCTCTGTGGTCTTGGGTCTGCTTTAGGGTCTCCCTAAGTAGATTACATAAGGAAAATAATATAAGTTATTCTTCATGAGCGTTTCGTGTTATATTTCAAAAAGGGGTCTGTTAAAAATAATCTAGGCTCTTAGCATTAAAATAATAAACTTTATAATCGATTCTAATTTTCCAATTAGAATATGGGCCACCATACAGCGTGTTTTTTAATAATGGTTAATAAACTTTTATGTTTCTTAGAATAGTTAAAGAAAATAAATTATATTCCTGTGCCAACGGTGTGAATTTGAAGGAAATATTAAAAAAAATGGGATGTAATTAAAGTTGTTGACCTGACCCTGACCTTTTGGATATTTTATTTTTCTCTTGTATACATAGATTTGATATATAACTGCATATTTTTCATAGTATCAGATTCATATTTAACTTAGATAGATGAGTTACTTTACATTTAATTACTTATTTGATTAAACATAATTTTTTAATAAATTTTAGATTTTGTACACGTTTGGATAGAATTTAAGAACTACCTGGAGGAGCCCCATAGAAAATTCCTGCACACAGAAAGAGGTTTAGAAAATAGTCGACGTTCCATAAAAATTAGACATGGGCGTAATCTCTGATGTGAATGTCCTTAATAAGAGTAAATAAAATAAATTAAATTATTATAAAATAAATAATAAAAGGCAGTAATTTTATTTAATCATTGAAAAACTATTCAGTTTTCCCAGTGCTGCGTATCTGCAGTAATATGCTCTACTGCTCTTGTTTTTATTGGTATTCGTCATTGTCATTAGTCTTGAAGGATGTAATAAAACTTGTTAAAGATCGGTAACACGAAATATTGTTTTATTTTTCTTGCCATTTCTGTTTTTTAATATCCAATAGACATAAAAACTAGACATAAATAGCAAAATATATTCCTTTGAAATATCATGCCCTGTATGATCAATGATCATAATCACCATACTCACTTTATATTCTTTCCTTTTACCCATTAGAACCGCTCTGAACAATGCAAGAACGTATGGCATATGTTCATTTTAAAAATTATTGGATCTATAATATTATTATTGGTTAATAATACTGGGTGTCCCATCGAAAAGTATCACATTTCGTCGCCTTATATCTCGAAAACTAAAAGAGATATCGGGATGCGGTTTGGACAGAACGACTTAGGATTTTTGTAAGTTTTTTTTGGCACTGTTGCCAAATCTCCAAATATATTAGTAATTTTTTTATGGAATACGCTCCTCTTTGGAGTAAAATTACTTGCTTATATAAAATGGAACACCCTGTGTATTTTGCCATAATCAGAAAGCCTAATCACTCTACTTTTCAAAAAGGTATGCATTGTTTACATTATATTGAGAATTGGAGCCATAAAATTAAATTTGTTATAAGTACTCTTATTTGGGTTATTACGAATGAAAAAAATACCTTCTTCTTTGTAAAGTTATTTTTAAGTTTTTGTACACTTATTTTAAATAAAATACCCTATATACTCGTATTTTAAAATTTTAAAATCTCTGATCAAACTTGATGTGGAACTTGACTGCATTTGCTTTTTAAATGAAAAAAGATAGGGAGAAAAGAATAATTCTTTAATAATCTGTAGGAACGAGTTTTGTTAACAATAACAACAAAGCACAATGACAGTAATGAAAATAACAGATAAAATAATCAAAATAACTGTAAATAAAAACTACTTGAATAAGTTATAAAACAATTGGTTTTAACTGCCCACCATTTACTTCAATATACATTTGTGCATCATTAGTAGTAAATGATCAAAAGTGTGTGATCCTTCTAATGTGAACATTTTTATATCTATACTTCAAGTATTTGACACAACTGACAATACAGTTTATTATTGTACTTTTCTTTTTCATGGCTACTGTGAAAACGAAGACAAGCTTCACAAACTGTTCAAGTAAGAGGTGCTCCCATTAAACTGAATTTTGTGGCTCCAATTCTCAAGATAATGTAAACTATGTATACCTTTTTGAAAAGTAAAGTGATTAGGCTTTCTGATTATGGCAAAATATACAGGGTGTTCCACTTGATATAAGCAAGTAATTTTACTCCAAAGAGGAGCGTATTCAATAAAAAATTTGCCAATATATTTGGAGATTTGGCAACAGTGCCAAAAAAACTTACAAAAATCTAAAGTCGTTCTGTCCAAACCGCGTCCCGATATCTCTTTTAGTTTTCGAGATATAAGGCGACAAAATGTGATACTTTTCGATGGGACACCCCCTATTTTAAAAATTATTATTATCTATAGATGTAATTTGAGTCTCACATTAAATTTGTAAGTTTTACAGAAAATGGAATCTACGAAATTTTTTCTGTGTAAGCAATGATAGTCATATTTCGTATTCATTTTATGTCCAACTTTTCAGCACAGTTACAAAAAACCCTCTCTGCAGCTGATTGCAAAAACGTAGAGAAACGCAAGATTTATTCCCCAGATATGCTCCAATCACGATGACCAGTACATTCAGCATAGAGAACCGGAAATAAATTTCTTCCTGCATGCACCGGAGAATTCAATCGTAGCTCTGGCCGCACCGAGTTGGAGGGCCGTTGAATTAATGTAACAATTTAGCAAGAAATTGTCCATTGTACTGGCGATGGGTTCGATTTGCTAGACAAAAACTCGGGGAAGTGAAGTCGATTGGGTGTTTTTGCAGAGCGTCTGATTTTGCAAAACGCCGGTTTCAATCGGATGGTTTAGAGCATGAGATAAAGCCTGGATATGCGGAAGTTTCTAAATTGTACAGGGTGTACATAAGCAATGTTCAAAAAAATAGAAACGAAGTACAAAAAAGTGTGTCTAAAAACACTAAAATAACTTTAGTAAGTTTCAACACACATAGAAATCTATTGTCCAGTCTAGAAGTATTATTCGGATATTGGAACCGTATTTCTTTGAGGGAAATTTGACAGGCAATATTTATTTGCATTTTTTGCGTCTTGATCTGGTTGGAATTAATTTTTCCTAACTCTAATGAAGACGATATGCCTGCTGGTGATATGTGGTTCTAACAAGATTACCTTAATGTAAGGAATTATCTTAATGAACTTTTTCAAAACGGTGAATAGGCAGAAGACAGCCGTTTGAATGGCCACCACGTTCCCCTGAACTAACTCCACTAATTTTTTTGTGGGTTTATCTAAATCAAAGTGTACGTAAACAGACCAGACACTATCGAAGGATGAAATCGTGTATCAGACAAGAAGTTCGAAACAACACCAGATATTATTCAAAATGTAATTGTTCAATTTGAACACCCAATTGGGTATTGTGCAATTGTTAATGGGGTCCATTTTCAATATTTACTGTAAAAAAATAAAACGTAGTAGAAGAAGTTGCGAAACACACTGTATCTGCAAGTATATGAAAAATTATTATTGAGAATGATCTTCTTGGTATACTCCTTTCGTTTGAGTATAAAAATCTTGTAACAAGAAACAATTATTAGTGGTGAGAAACACTCCGTAGTGCCCTCTTTGGGTCTTTGTCTTTTTGGTTTCGATGAATGATGTGGCGACTCCTATGGAGATGCCGATGTAATGCAATGCCAGTCGGGGACATTGCCCGTGGAGTAGTTGTTTTCGACATCTCCTTCAAATAAAAAGAAGAAACAATTAGGTTCAGTCATAAATATTCAAATTAATAATAGTCTAATCTAAAACTAAATAGATTACTTGTTTGGATTTGTTTTCCATCTACCTCATGGCCACAAGCTTTGCAGTTTTGCCTCCCTGCTGCCCTGGTAGGCCAACTCAGCGTTTGCAGCTTCCGCCTTCGAATTATTAGGAAATGGAGACCGAAGGTCATTACTATAATGTTCAAGTAAACGGGACAATGGACCACCAAATTCCCAGGAAACCCTTAACGCCACATAAGAACGCCTAAATGCAGACATAGCTGCTTTATTGGATTCAGGACGCCCGAAATGCGCTTAAGGTTAATAAAAAACTAGATGAAGGGAGGAGGCAAAGTCTGGAGTATATTACGTAAACACCTTTATACAAACGATTAACAAATATGCGTGGTTCTGTCGTAATAAATTTTTTAAACGGGCGAGTTTTATATCCCTAAATAATAAGACGTGACATGAACGAACATTGACAGAAAAGTAGGGATGTACTGGGTGGAACAAATATATTTCTCAGCTTTGATATCTCCTCAACTATTGGCGATTCAAATTACCGATGAGGGCGTTGCAAATTGTAAACAAATATGGAGGAAGACGAGTAAAAATTTTGCATTTCATATCACAACATCTAGCAATTTAGCATTCAACTGCCATAAATATAGTGAACTCATGTGCTAGTTAGGGTGAAATAAAGGATAAAAAGAGTGGTAAAAGTAGTCAAACGTCCCATAAGTGCTTCATTGCTAATTATATGAATTTTTTGGGTTGAAACAGGTACCCTAGCTTTTGATTACTTACATTTTGGACTAAAATAAGTGTGAGAAACTGTATGGTGATATCATATTAGTGCTTGTTTTTTGTTAGATAATGTTTAAATTAAAAATATATTCTGCTTTTATAAGACTAATAATAGGAAAGTATAGACAAACTGCAACAAAGTGGTTATGTTGTGTAAATAAACGTGTTCTCTGTTATTAAATTGTTACATGCCTTTTGGAGAAATAAATGAGAAATAGTTTCTTATACTAGGGCCAAACTTCTACCTATTTTCAATCTTAAACACTTCTATTGACACATTTTGTAGAATGACACCTATAAACACGACAGTTTGTGTTGTGCTGATTTCTTTTCAATGCCATTTTAAAATGTAAAAATAAAGATGTACAAATACTAACCACGTCGTTTTTAACTTTGTAATACCAAAAAACAAACCCAAATAATTTATTTATCATTATATCAGTAATAAACCTCCAAAAGTTACCTTTTAAGTAGGTTCAAATATTTTCATGCAGAGGGCGCATTCATTTTTGGAATCGCCAATAAGAAATAGTTACACAGTATGGTCAACGTAAAATCAACCTCCTTTTTTGTCTTAATTTTGAGATTGTATTATACAGAGTTATTGGCTAAAAACGAAAAGTTGACAAACCTACACTCGCGTACTAATTTTTACAGAAATGTCCACCAACAATAAGCTTTTTATCTACTACACAACCACATTACTTTTTTGATGTGTCGTTTAGTTTACAAAAAAAAAACAAGCAAAACAAAAACAAGTTTTATTTAGTGTATTGCTGAAAATTACCCCCCGTTAACTTGCAAACAATAATACAGTCTATTTTCAAATTCTGTTCGAACATTACTAAAAATTTTTCATTTTTAAACAGTCGAGTAAGTATATATTGGAGTTAGGTTATTCTTAATATAAAATTAAGAAAAGATCACATAAAGTGCTGCCTTAAACTTGTTAAATATCTTCACAAATGGGGAGATAGAGGGGTCACATTAGAGCCGACATTCTGTACACTACATTATTAGTGTTTTTTATTTTGCTTACCACTATGGCCCTTTGCTATTAAAACTTAAGTCAACCACTCGAGATACTTCATAACATTCTTAATTAAATAAGCAATCTATATTCCATCAGAATGTATTTAAGATTAATTTTTAATGAATATTCAAAACACAAAAATCTTTGTAAAAAATCAATAGGTAACTGGATGAGAGTTTAAATATTTATATTGATAGTGTTGAAACTATTACTTAGACCTTAACTTTAACAGCAGAACCAGCATTAAATAAGTTGGGTCAAAGTTTGCAGTAACGCTTAAAAAGTTTAATGACTACTGCGAAAGTTATGTACTGCTTTAAATCAACGGCAGTTTTATCGAATTGGTGTGTCTAAATCGTAGTATGCCTTTTTATACTTTAGAAACAAATGCTTTAGACACGTTTTTGTTTCCATAAAATAGTATAGAAACTTATTCTTATAATAGTACAGGGTGGTTCAAATTCATATGTTTTCGAGGAATACCGAAAATATTATGTTATAGATAGAGGAAATCTGTGAAGAGCACCAGTGATATGTTATATTTTCGAAAAAATAAAAATGGCAAAAACCTCATTTCTCTATTTCTTACCGTCTTCGAGCTACAGGGCGTTTTTTTGCAAAACCGACTGATGCCCTTTCCTCGTTTTCCTTTCAAGGTAACTCAGATTGGCAGCACTAGCGTAGTTTTCCACACAACACCAAAACACTATACTGCACTCGACGCGCGTTTCGTCAACCAAGTTGACATCATCTGGAGATGATTAAAACTAAACCTATGCTAACAATTAAAATGTTAGCATATGTGGATTTGAATACAACAATTATAATAAAATTTTATGATTCTAGCGGTATAAATTATTAGTTACAGAATACATTTTTTCTATTTAAATATGTACAAGGTGGCCCGTTTAATATGGGCCTATACCTTAACTCAGAAACTACAAGTCCCATGGGAAAAAAATTATATGAAATTGTTTTTTTCAAAGTTATCTTCCATTTTTTAATATATTCAAATTTATAACCTGTTTATATACTGGGCGATGAACTAAAGTTCCTTTTTTAAATAGCACACCCTATATATTATTACATTTTCAGAAAGCCCGTCTAAAGACAAGTTTAATGATATATGACATGATGGGTCTGACGCCCACCGTTTCGGAGTTATTGAGAATTATCTTCAGGAAATAGCCTATATTAAAATGGTGCTAGAGAAGTTAATAATTAAGTTTTTGAACATCAACTTGCGCCAAGAGAATTCTAATTGTATTTACTTTATTATGTAATTACTCAATATTCGGTTTATAAAAATTTTTTTACCGTGTTGCCACATTCTGAAAACCATAAATTCTCACGATTTTTTCAAATGGAATAGTTCATATATTGTTACAAGTTCAATGATATATAATATGATAGGTCTGATGCTCACCGTTTCGGGGTTATTGAGTATTATCTTCGGGAAATAGCCAATATTAAAATCCCATATTCTGAGGATAATCATTCAGAAACGATGAGATACAAACCCATCATATCGTATATCTCTGAATTTGTCGATAGAAGGGCTTTCTAGAAATCTAACAATATACAGGGTGTTCCACTTGAAAAATCCTGAGAATTTATGGTTTTCAAAATGTGGCAACACGGTAAAATTTATTTTATAAACTGAATATTGAGTAATTACATAATAAAGTAAATAAAATTGGAATTCTCTTAGCGCAAGTTGATGTTCAAAAACTTAATTATTAACTTCTCTAGCACCATTTCAATATAGGCTATTTCCTGAAGATAATTCTCAATAACTTCGAAACGGTGGGCGACAGACCCATCATGTCATATATCATTGAACTTGTCTTTAGAAGGGCTTTCTGAAAATGTAATAATATATACGGTGTGCTATTTAAAAAAAAGGAACTTTAGTTCATCGCCCTGTATATAAACAAGTTATAAATTTGAATATATTAAAAAATGATAACTTTGAAAAAAACGATTTCATATAATTTTTTTTTTATGGGACTTGTAGTTTCTGAGATAAGGTATAGACCCATATTAAACGGGTCACCTTGTACACTGATAAGATATTTTGTGGTTTGCTGCGAAATTCTTTAAGCGATGTGTATCTACTCCATTTCAGTTTGATCATTCCACAAATAAAATTTCATTAAATGCAACTGGAACTGGTGACAGGATGATTGGAGGAATAAAATTGTTGTTACGCCACTGGGACGAAGTCCCGAAGCAGCCGGGTATCTGCGGATCATAATTTTCGTAGAAGGGACAACTTCGCAAACGGCGTGTATTTTGTAATATGTCAAATATTAATTTAATTTTCGGCAAATTTAATTACATGCTTGCTATGCTTTTCCTCATGCGTCATGTCGTCTCCTAGTACGGGAAAATTTCGTTAATGTTTCCCCTCATGAAGGCCTAAAATGGAATCGGGGTTATTTTTGCTCTAAATGGGTGTATTAATAGTGACGTACCTATCTACCTGCAAATTGAAAGGTTTTGGGGCTTAATGAGGCCCTTTGTTGAATTTAGATTTAATATTATCGGGGTTATATTACTAGGATAACGTCAATTACAAAGGTTTTAATGCTTTCAATTTATCGGGTAATTAAGCCACTGAGCACTCAACAGGATCCAAATCGAATGTTGTCCAGAACTCAGAAAAATACTTTTACACAAATATTAAATATCATTGGTTCAAGAAAAATAGCAAATTTACAAAATATATAGGGTGTTCGTAGTGGTGAGAAACACACTAGTGCCTTCTTTTGGGCTTTGCTACTACCGGGATATCAAAAATTATCTTGGTCAAGGTTGGTTGTGGAATGTAAAACGTGTGTCTTACTTTAAATTTTTGAATATGTTTTGTTGTGAAATTTTCTAATCCAGTTTTTGAATCATGCCTCTTACCACACAGCACAAAATTTTCATGATTGAAGCCTATTTTCGAACGGGTGCGCTAGTTATTAGAAATTGGCAATACAGTCAACGTTTGTGTTTGGACAATTTTCGAGAGCACTTCCCAAACGTGGCAATATTACCGGACAATTTTTATGCGTGCCTTACAAATTGTGTTGAAGTGTTTCGCGAAACTGGTTGTGTGACTCATAAAAAAGATGCTGGTAGACCAAGAGTTCGTACAGAAGAAGTTGTCAATGACGTTCGTCAACGTATGGAAGAGGAGCCTGCAAAACCTTTGAAACGTCTTTCTCAGGAAATTGGAATTTCTTATGGAACATGTCATAAGATTTTAAAGAAAGACTTGAACATGCATCCATATAAGATGCAAGCACATCAAGCTCTTCTGCCCGCAGACCACCACAGACGCCTTGCTTACTGCCATTGGTTTGTCAATAATTTAATGAATGACGATCTTCTGGACTTAACTTTTTTTTCTGACGAAGCGTGGTTCCACCTTTCGAGATACATCAATTCTCAAAATATGCGAATGTGGAGCAATGATAACCCTCATGTTTTTACTGAATCGCCATTACATGCTCAAAAAATTGGTGTTTGGATGGCAGTTTCTCGCAGAAGAATAATTGGGCCCATTTTTTTCGATTCGGCCCAACTCCGGTAAATAATTTGCAAGAACTGCAACAAAGAATTGTTCAGCAATGTGCAACCATAACGCCAGAAATGCTGCAAAACGCTTTTCACAGCATGGGGAGGCGCGTCAACTTGTGCATCGAACAAAACAGGTTGATCTCGATGAAGGATATGGCGACTTCTATGGAGATGCCGGAGCAATGCGATGCCAGTCGGTTGTTTTCGGCATCTCCTTCAAATAGGTATACAGGGTGTCCCAGTGTGAGCGTACAAAAATTTACCAGGGGGTAGAGCGGATCAAAATAAGAATAAAACTCTTATAAAAAAAAAATCTCTGATGCACGCCTAACAAGTTACAGGGTGTTATTTTGGAGAAAAAAGAAACAATTTTCCGCAATAACTTAAAAACCGTTTCGTAGATTTAGGTAATTTTTGGGTGACGTGTACATCTATTAAAGGTCATTAAAACTACATGGTGTTTGTTTAACTCCTGTGGTGGCCGAAGCCTACGTGAAATTCTGAACAAAAAAGGTGCTCTTGTTACGTAGCTCTAAAATCCACCATTTTCGAGTAAATTGAGTGTAAAGTACCGACTACATTCTTTACGCAGAAAAATACATGCAAAAGAAGTCATAAGGAAGAGTAGGCCTAGGCCACCACAGGTGTCAGAATTAAACAAACACCATGTAGATGTTTAGATGGACACGTCTCCCAAAAATTACCTAAGGATTTTTAAGTTATTGCGGAATTTTTTTTTCAAAATAACACCCTGTAACTCGTAAGGCGTACATCAGAGAATTTTTTTTATAAGAGTTTTATTCTTATTTTGGCTTGGTCCACCCCCTGGTAAATTTTTGTACGCTCACACTGGAACACCCTGTATAGGGTGTACATTAGAAGAAAGTTAGTTACACTAGTACAAAGGGGTGCACATCATGCATTTGTTAAATAATTAAAATCTTGAAATCGGAATTAAACTTTATAGGAAAAATCCTGTGTCTGTCTTTTGAAACAAAAAAGTATTTTGAGAACTAAAACAATAAGGCGAGTCCATTTCACGTTGACCAGACTGTACGGTTTTTGTAATTAGTTTGCTTATCGCCTCTGGTGATAAAAATAGAAAATCTGCAAGATTCGATTCATGAAATAATAATTGGAGGACATCTAAGAATGTCCATGTCAACTGCAGCATAAACTGATACTGTTCTATTTTATTTCAAAATTATAATTACATAGTGAACGAAGACTTATTCTTATATGAACATATTACATGTATACACTTATACACTTATAAGTATCTCATCTTTAGAACCAAAGAAGGCAGCATCATTGATGGAGGGGGAGAAATAAAACTCCCTTTCGCCAAGATCACAATGCGTTCGCTAACAAGACAAAAAGATAATCAGTGGTTGGATTAAGCCCAGTCCTCTCTTTCGCCCTTTGCATTTGAAGATAACTTGATTTATCGAGCCAGACGTTGTTGTCGGGATCAACTTTGCAGTTTGCCGTCAAGGGGGCGCATCTCTGAATATGTCAATAAAAACACTCGTAAAAAGACAAAAGATAATAAAAAGTCAAATCCAGCTGATTTCATTGGAAACAGTAAATGGCAGATGGAATTACGGGCCGCTGGTGGATTAGATATAGGCCAGCTGCTTACTTTCTATTCTTGTTCAGCCCCCAAGTAACATTCTAGTGATTCATTCTAACATTCTAGTATTCATTTCAGACGTTGATGCGTTTTATAGAATAATGATATGTCGCCCCTACCCCGTACAAGCTTCTACTTTTTTGGTTTGAACCCATTGCACTAGAGTATTCTCAAAACTAAGAACAAATGATGATTTTTTTGGATGACTTATCCTCCCACTCTTTAATCCCCTGTGGATCAAAAGGACTTCATAAAAAGTCTGGATTGAGTTCTATCTCACGTTAATATTTTAATTGATCTTTATATTTCATAAAGGTCTTCCGATTTTAGTATTCTCCTAAGCATTTCTTGGTATTCCAACTTTTGCTGTGCTGAAGGTCCAATTCAAGGACATTGGAAGCAAAAAAAATAGAAGTAAGAATTTTCTGCTTCGCAAAATATGTCCTATCCAGTATCACTTCTTTTCTTTATGCCTTCTTCATTCTTCTTACTTTTTCAGCACCGCAAGTGTTAATTTGTAATTCGTTCAAATCACAGACATCAATTTACGATTTGTTCACGAGTGGATGGGCATACTGAAGGAATCCACTCAAGCAGTCCATGTGGCAGTTCAAAATTAACGAACAAATGATATCCTTCTTTCTATGAGGTAAATTTGTGTTTTGATATACCTTGTACATCATATTATACGAATAAATCGTGAAGACGTGCTCTTAAGGAAGAACTGAATTCATAGGTTTATTTCCAATAGTTACGGGAGATGTGTTCATAAGAATATACTATAAAAATAATGTACTACAAAGATATCGTAGTTCGTTGGTTGGATGTGAAGCTTTTGTCTAGAAGATTGCTCGTCTTTTTCTTTATTACTTTTACGATACACAATAGTGATGGATCATATTTATCAGAGGCAAAATCTGTTTCAGTTGAAAGCGTTTCTGTAAGAAGCGTTTATATTAAATTGACACTTAAAAGAGTAAATGAACCATTTCCTCGGACAGTATCAATCAGGTACACAGTTCACCGAAAGATTGATTTAAAAATAAAACTTAATTTCATAACGGTTTACTTTCTATTGATGGTGAATTGAGAATTGGATACCAATATTTTAACAATTACACCAGCATCTACGAGCAAAACTACTTCTAAAACTGTTAGTGTTAAAATTAGTGCTAAAACCATAAGAATAATTCAAGGGGTAAGTCGCTTGCCTACTTCGCCCTTGGCAAGGAATAAAAAATATTTTCAGATGTAGATCTGCTTCCCTTTTGTTCAGGGATTGCAGGATCTCCCAAAGATTATGTTTTTATTTTTACTAAATGTATTTCTGTAGATCCGAATATTTCTGGCATGAATGTTCTCGCTTAGTAACAGAATATTTTCATTCATTCAAGATGCTCGACTTGGCGCCAAAATCTCGTTTTATTAAACTCCGTTAGTCACAATTTATACCTGCCCTTGTGTTTTAATACGACAGTCTGGAAAAGTTAAAAGTTAAAATGCTATTTTCCTGTTTCATTTTAACGAAGTTAATTATTGTAGAAAAAACATAATGGCATGCACAGTGAAAGGGAATGAAAACTAAGCTACAACGATTTATATTAACAAAAATTTCTTCAAATTAATATATGAGCTATGCCGGGTTAACAAAGGAGTACGCAAATGTGGCACTTCTTTTTAATATAACTTTTATAAGCAAGTTAGTTAGAGTACTTACCATAGTGAATCACCTGGGGGAAAAAAGAGTGCACGGTGAACGAAGTATAAGCGTGTGCTTGAAATAATATGAGGGACCTAAGAAAATTAAGTTGAAGAATATGTTAAATTCTTAAGAGAAAAAACAAAAATTGGGAAAATTTTCCCAATTATATTTTTCATCCCTTTGGCATTTTTTTTTAAACATAAAACACACCACAGAAATGGATATTGGACAACCTTCCTTCTGGAAGCCTCAGGCTTGTGTAGAGGGAGAGTATACATGAAAAAAACGCAGACACACAACCATTCCCTGGGAGAGGTGCCATTTCTCCCCTGGCGAGATTCGAACTCGCGCCGCGATATACCATTCTGTTAGTCACAAGCTACCACCCAGCACCTAACAGACTGAACTATCGCCGCGGATTACCAATCATCATTTCATCTGTTAATGATAAGTGGTGCTGATTTAATTCATAGGAAGTTCTTGGAGAGCTTCTCTTCTACGATAGCTCTTTTCTATGAATTAATTAATGTAGAATCTATATTAGATAGCTATCTGATATATAGATAGAATATAGATAGCTATCTAAGAAACTCCAAATCGCTTTACACTGTTTTTCATACCCATATTTATCGGATATAGGACATGGTTGCATTATACTTGCATTTTCCATATGGGATTTGTATAAATGCATCCAACAATCGTGAGAAAATTTATATAATTTTTTTCCTACGTATGTAGACGACTTCATATTAACTAATCTCAGATATCAAGGTAATTTTACTGTTTTTTTCCTTTAATTTGAGAAAAAATCCTAACGTGAAAGAGCAATTCTGAGGTCCGACTTTTATTCGAGCCTTAAAATATACAGGGTGTTAGTTAAACATGCGGCAAAAATTCAAGAGGTTATTTCTTGGACTATTCTAAGGATATTTTATCCTTTGATGATTTTTGAAAAAACGCTTTGTTGCGAAGATATAGAGCGAAAAAAATTTTCAACAAATAACAATTTATTACTAAAAATTACATGTAACATTTCTGAACCTACAAGAGTTGTTTAAAATGGCTACCTCCAGCTCGGATGCAACCATCAAATCTTCTCCTCATAGACTCCCGAACTCTTTCAAAAACACCAGAGCCGTTTCTTATTGAGTTACACCTAGCAATTATCCGATCTCTTAAATCGTCCACATCTTTCACTGGCCTAGTATAAACTAATGACTTTAGATGGCCCCATAGGTAATAATTCAGGGGGTTTAAGGCCAAGGATCGAGCAGGCCATACGTGAGGTCCACCTCGACCAATCCAGCGATCTCCATATGTTGCTGTTAAAAATTCTTTAGCAAGCAACTACACTAAAATGAGGTGGTCCACCATCATGCATAAATCACATTGGCTGTCTTGTAGTCAATGGTACATCCTCCAAAAACTGAGGTAGCGTTTGTTCCAAAAAGTTGCGGTATACTTCGCCGGTAAGTCTTCCTGGTAGAAATACCGGTCCAATTAGTCAGTCACCCACAATTTCAACCCAAACGTTCAACGAGAAGTGATGTTGAAACCAATCTTCACAAATCTCATGTGGATTTTCGTCAGCCCACAAATGGTTATTGTGGAAATTCCTTATTGTATTTCGCGAGAAACTGGCTTCATCGGTAAAAAGAATCAGCGTAAGTAGTTGAGGGATTTCAACCAATGTGGCAAAAGCCATTGACAAAATGTAATACGTGGAGCAAAATCCGCAGGAAGAAGTACCTGAACGCGTTGAATGTGGTATGGGTACAACAAATTATCTCTCAGAATTTTCCAAACAGTTCAATTACTTACAGTCAAGTATTTGCAATTCTTCGCGTAGAATTACCTGGATCTTCTTCTATCATGTCCAGCACATTATCTTCTATGTCTACCGTTCTTGCAGTCCTTGGCCTTCCTGGTCCTCCACTTCGCTTCAATGTTCCCGTTTCTCGAATAGGTTGATGAATACTTTGAAAGATATTTCTATCGGGAGCAATGTGGTTAGGAAATCGTTCAATGTACAGTCGCCTAGCATCTAATGCATTGCCATCAGCAAGTGCATAAATAAAATGCATGTCAGCCATCTCGGCATTCGTATAGCGAGCCATGATAGAGGACTTCACTAACAACCGTTTACACGTCAACTAGCCAAACGTCAATTAATCTTAACAAATGCGACACATATAAACTACAAATACACAACATACAAAAACATACAAAATAATCACTCCGAAGTATCACGGGATGTTGGTAAGAAAAAACAACTCCTTTTTCGTACATGTCTTTTACTTGATACGTCCAGTGTAGTACGCCATACTTTTATTTCACCTACATTAATAATGTGAAAAATACAAAAATTGGATTTGTTGAAAATTTTTTTCGCCCTATATCTTCGCAACAAAGCGCTTTTTCAAAAATCATCAAAGGATAAAATATCCATAGAATAGTCCAAGGAATAACCTCTTGAATTTTTGCCGCATGGTTAACTAACACCCTGTATAAAGTTATATTGAGAAATAAACTTTTTATGTTGGGCCTCTGTTTTTTCGAGTATGATTTTCATTACCATCTGTGGATATAACCAACTTCAAAGTCGTGAAGTTGCCCTTCTCAACAATTATTAGACCTAACCATAAAAAGGTTTTTGCAACAATCGGCTCTCATTTCGTTACTATAATAAAATAATTGCTTCATTTCCACATCTTCGCTCAAAACGTATTCGTTACTGCCAAATAATATTATAGTTACTGTATAGAAGTATCTGTACCTTACTATATCTTCCCTTTGCATTAGTTATCTCCCCTTAAGACGTGACCAATTTAGGCAGGGTCCCTTAAACGGCCACCGATACGGTTATGGAACATAAGATTTTACACCTTCGATTCAATTTTCGATACGGTCAAAACGTTAACGTTATTTTACGAGAGGTTATGTTGCTCCGCATCTTTATACGATACAAGTCCGACATAAAAGGGGAGATTTCCATTTCAGTGGAGGTTGTAGTATGCTTGTAAAATAAAAGCCACATTTTTATGATCCTCTTTATAATGGGGTTGCTGAATTAATTTTATTTTTTGCTGAAAGTGCCTGAAAATAGTGCAATTAGTTAGGCACTATCTATACGCTGTTAACGAGATACTTAGGTAGACTTTAACGATGGGTTTTATGGCACAAAATAATGAAAAAATATGTAAAAGAAAAAGTAGAAATTTTAGTACATTTGCAACTTTTTATTTCAAATATTTGTCTCTTTTTATATTTAATAATACATAATAAATCTATGTATAAATAATCAGTGGCGGCTAGTCATAATGGGCACAAGGGCACGTGCCGTATGCGTAAGCACATAAGACTTGTGAATGTTGTGATATTTTATACTTAAACTTTTATAATTATTATAATTTGGTGGATTTTTTTATTTATTTTTCATCATGAATATTGAATCATCTGGTGCATACATATCCGTCTAGCGTTTAGACCGCTTCACGCTTCACCGTCTGTGTAATCCGTGTGTCCACTGGGCTGGGCACGGCCGCTGTGTGCCTGTTCTTTTTTCTTTTCTATTTGCATGCGCAAGAAAAGGATACACAGCTTCTATTTTTCCAGCGCGTCTTTTCTAATGCCTTCTGTTACGTCATTGAATGGGCGCTGCCCCGTCGACCAGACGGTACAGAGTACAGAGTACAGATACCTTTCAATCAGTTACAGGGGAGGCAGTTCAGTAAAGACTCTAACAGTATTATCTAGATGATAATACTGTTAGAAATAATATAGACTCGTTTACAGCTGCTATACAATGTATAAGAAATAATACAGAAGAATTAATATAAATAATGCTGACATTTTAACAGAACATTCCGAGGAACATTCTGTGGATAATTTAAAAAAAAGAGAAAAGTTACTGTAGGAGACTCAAAGGTAATGCAGTGCAAAGAAATATGTGACATCATATTAATGAACGTACGTGAGAGATTTCAATTTACTGATTTTTTAACTTCCTTAAAAAGGAGAAATTTAACAACTATGGAATAGTTTTTCCTCTGGAACATATTAAAACAGTGTGTGCCTTATTTCCAAAGATCAACATTACAAAATTAAAAAATGAGCTGTATATAATGTATTCTAGAGATGATTTCATACAACATAGTGGTGCGGTTGCTTTATTACAAATGTTAAATAAAAATAATTTACTTACGACGTTTTCGGAATTGGTTGAACTATTAACTATATTGTGCACAATTCCTATGACTACAGTCGAAAGTGAACGTGTGAAGTGAAATATGGAAAATAATTTTTCCATATTTCTGTCAATCGCATCAAAAAAGGGGATATTTGCCTAACGAAACCTATTTCTTCAAGCAAATATTTTTGCTCTAGGAATTTCTAATTTTTAATTTTAAGTTGTTTGACCTTGAAAAATGCAAAATTTTTTTCCCCTGTGCCCCCCATTCCCAAATTTCACCAGCCGCCACTGAATAATATACAGGTCCCCAAATAAAAATATTATTTTTATTTGGGGACCTGTATTTTTGAGTCAAAATGTATGTCATTAGACCCTATTTTCTTTAATACCTTACATTATGCATACATTTACTGGAAATATCTCAAGCTTCCAGACGTACAGCGCGTTGTAAATCCCACGTTTCTAATTGCAAATCTGCATTTAAACTGTTGGTTGGCCTTAAGTTACCAGTGGGGCATAACAGCTACGGAAAGTTTTGTAATTTCCCAGATATATTACTATTCGAATGTGGCGGAGCGTAGCCATGCTCCACTTATTACCCCTTTTTATTAAAAATGGCGCCAGTGTGCAGCTTAATGTGCCAAATTTATTGTGATTATTAGATTAGCAGCAAAAATAACGTAAAGTTATGAAGTACTGATGTGTAAAGTTGGAGCTAACACATGCAAAATTAAAGATCGGTTTAGAATCCGAAGTAATATACAGGGTGTTCCAATAGTGCGTCAAAGTCCAATATAGGGCCCATGACAGGGACAGAGGGATGGGAAAAACGCTTTTATGGAAGTAATACAGTGGCAAAAGGTGTATACTTTACAAATATTTTGAAACAATCAGGGTGGCCCACTATAATGGGCAGGTAAAGGTAAATTTTAATATTGGCAATATTTATGTTCGCGATTTTTGGATTTATGTTCGCGATCGATACAATAAAGTGGAGCGGGTGAAACCTCTAGGGGAGACCGGGGCTAGTTGGCACACATTTCATACTTTATTTTTTATTTAGCACTACAGGCAATTGAACTGAATTACAAAATATGTAGAAAAGATTTGCAAAATTTCTCTACACTTTAGGATATTTAAAGTGTCTTTATAAAAGAAAGTTAAATAGTTACAATTTTTTAAAAACATCAGTGTAAGTGTGCCAACATACCCCAACTTGGGGGTAGGTTGGCACACTAACTGGGGTTAGTTGGCATATGTAAGTTATATAGAGAAAAACAAGTGTTTTTATAGTTTTTAAAATTTATTACCTACTAAGAGAATACAAAATAAAATAGATTAGAAAAACGTCTAAAACTAAAACAGAAAGTAGAATAAAGCTTACAGTTATGTAAACAGCAAAAGTTAATAATTAGTCAGAATCATCCAAGACACAATTTGAGCATATGTATGTCGGCTCTTTGTTAGTGCATGCCTCATGAGACCACATATGGTATGTCACACACTGAAGCCATTTTTCCCCTGGTTCACTGCTGGTAAAACTGTCCATGCAGACCATGCAAGCAAAAAGTTTCCTCCTCTTCATCAGAATAAGATTCATCTGCACAAACATGTTTAACGTTCCTGATTTTCTTGTTTAACTTTATTTTTCCTTTTTCATTTTTATTTTCAAATACTGCCTTTTTGCCTTTTCGGTTGCAACTTCCTTTTTGTTTTTAGAAGCATTCTGCTCTTCTTCCAAAGCATCTTTGATTGGGGTATCCGTAAGAATAGCCGTGGACTTTCTTTTTCGCCGCGAAGTGCCACTTTTTCTTGGTGGCGCTTTTGGGAATGGGCGTATGTCTTCCGGTGTAGGTGGTGGTGTAGTATTTCTACCTTGAGGTAAACTGGGTTCTGGAGAATCTATGTCGGGTGTAACCAACTTTTTCAATTGGAGAATGGTTTGCTTTTTGGCAATATTTGGGTAAAGTTCTAAATGTTACGTCGTAGTCTTTGGCAACACTTCGTATTGACCTGCCTTCATTCTTTACCATTTCTACAGCGATTGCAATTACATCAGTGGGTGTTGTACCCCTTACAGTCTTTTTTTTGTAGGTTCTCATGTCTAAAACTGTTTTTTTTTATTAATTTTAATTTTGTTAGTTTTATTTTTAAATCCGGGGTTAGTTGGTACACTGTGTCAACGTGCCCCGAGACCAATGTGCCAACCTGCCCCTACACAGGTTTTATAACAACACATATTTTTTCCAAAAAACAAACAATAACTTGATAACTTTGCCTAGCATAGTATGTCAACTAGCCATCTAGCAATGAATTGTGGTGAAAAAATCAATTTAATACGTTATATTAAACAGATTATCCATGAATCTATAAGGGTACAAAAATTTACTTACTGGTATTGAAAACAAACGAACACAACTAACAGGTGTTCACCGCGTGACTTTGCGCGCGCAACGTTTTACATGGTTGCCCGAGAGTTGTTGGTTTTATATTTTAATGGTTTTTGCGTTTACACATCCACACCAATCGTAGATATAAGCATTGTGCCAACTTGCCCCTGTAGCCAACTAGCCCCTGTCTCCCCTACCATCAGAATGTTCTGTGGTGTATGTGGTATGATCTACAACTTTTTGCAATAGGGAAATTTTTTTAAATGCCCATAATTTATAATTATGTTTCATATATGGAGTTATCATTTCCAATATATCTAATGTTTCCAATCGTATCTACGAAATTTGATGAAGGGATGTCAGTCACCCGAGATATTCCTAATTTTATTGAGAGGGTTTGTATATTACCCTAAAAAAATTGTGACTGAACCGCATATATAGAATTCCTTTTTAATATCTCTTATTATAACTATATATATAGTTAATAAGGAATATATCTTACGAAATTTCATGAAGATCGCATGTCTGTGAGTCGAGATATATTTGATTTTATTAAGGGGGGTTTGTATTTACTACCCTAAAATTTGATGTGAACAGCATATAGAATTCTTTTTAAATAAAATAGGAATCTATCTACGAAACTTCATGAAGATCGTATGTCTGAGTCGAGATAGATTTGATTTTATTAAAAGGATCTGTAGTTACTACCCTAAAAATGTGTTCATAAAAATGAGGAATTTTGGCTTTTTGTGGATATTTCAGAAATTAGTAAAGCTGTGACTTTCTTTCAAAATTCTACACACTATCTTTAATAATTGAACTAAACTTGAACATAAGCTCTAACCTCGTTAGACCACCCCTGGTTCCACCACTGAGTTGTGCAATGTGATAGGAATTTTCTGGATTCGTTTATTTAATGATAAATTACAACGGGGTTCAGTCAAAGAGACAAAAATATTGTTTACTTAATAATAAAACACATTTCATATTTTCCCATGCATTCCAAGTATTTCGCAAAAAAGTTCCATAGTCTTTTATTACCCACTTTTATTAAAAATTTCGCGACCACCAGAAAAATTTATTATTGCCGTTACTAACAGAATTGGTATTTTCAATTCCAGAATAACTTTTCAAGCTGGGAGCATAAAAATGTGTTTACTTTCACAATCAATTTTATATAAATTATTTCTAATAACACTAATGAATTATTGTTTTATATTTAATTTGGTATTAACTTTTAGTGTAAATAACTAGAATATTTACATAACACTAAACAAACATTGAAAATGTTATCTATAAAATGCGCTGATTCACAACAACTGTGGTTAATATACTACACTTTTTATTTTGTTTTCGGACCTTTTTTCATTCTAGTGTACTGCATATACACTAGAATAGTGTACATGTCATCCCATTAAAAAAAATGTGGGTAATGTTATAGCTTTGTCAAACATGACTCAAAAAAATAGGAAATATTGCGGAAAAGTTTCTGTTTCAGCGTTTTCTTTTAATCTCAACTAGAAAAAAAAATATGAATTTTTGTCCCATCACTTGGGAACACACTGTATATTCATTGTAAGTAGTATTAACTAAATAACACTGCATTTTAAATACTACGAGGTTGATACGTTAGGAGGTTCCGCAAGGAACGGTGTTAGGGCCAATATTGTTTATATTATAGGTTAACTCTCTATTTGACTTACCTATTTCAGGCCAAATCACCAGCTTTGCGGATGATATTGTTATCTTCTATAAGGATACTGACTGGACTACACTAAAACAGAAAATAATGCATGAATTGCGTATCTTGTTAGTTTTTTGTTACTAACAATAATAATAAATCTATCCTTCCGAAATTCCGTAGTATAGAATTCACTCATGGTAATCAAACGATAACGATATCATAGTCCTCTAATGTGAAGTACCTTGGCATTATAATAGATAGTCATTTAAGGTGGGAAGCTCTCATGATCTATATAGTTAGTAAATAAAGTGACATATTAATCCTCTACAAATTTAAGTACTTACCTAAAAAACTTTTTGAAATTTATCATTGAAAAGTTATGTATTATGCTTTAGTTCAGACTCACTTGGACTACGGGATAATTGCTTGGAGGAGGGATCTAGTAAACCGTCATTACAGAAGGCTAGAAGTTCTGCAAAAGTGGATACTTAAAATAATACTTGACTAGTCAAAATGACAAAATGATTGGGTGGGTCCTATATAGTGGATTTTCTTCGTGTTTAATTTGCCTTAATACATTTTTTTGTAATTTTACTACTTACCTCTGTTTTAATTATAGTGTATTTTTCACTTGATATTTTACTATTTTTTATCTTCTGTTTCTGCATGTTTTTGAATTTTTAATTGATAAATAAACATATTATTATTATTATTATTATTATTATTATTATTATTATTATTATTATTATTATTATTATTATTATTATTATTATTATTATTATTATTATTATTATTATTATTATTATTATTATTATTATTATTATTATTTAAAGCTAGTGAAGTATTGAAACAATTTAATAATAATAATATTTCTTCTTCTCATCCTAATTACAAGGATTAGCTCGAAAGTCTGAAACTTATGTGGGAGAGAGGCGGCATGTTATTACTTCACAGGCTGCATTGGCGGTGCCTCAGGAACTTCAGGACTTAAGTTGGTAAGCCCTAACCACCATTCAGTGCTATAATAAGGGAAACTTGAGAAATAGGGAGACGGGTAAACATCAACTGATTTTAATCTGTCACATTAAACCCAAGCTGACATTTTTCCCATCCTAGGCCATCGCCAGGATGGTTGCCAATGCAACTCTGCGAATAAGGCTTAATATACAAATAGACAATTTAATTAAAAATTGTCTGATGGAATGGGGATTCGAACCCACAATCTCTGAGTTGATCGATCGAGACACTAAACCTTGAGCCGGCGGCTCACCAATACATTATAATCTTAATTGAATAGATAATGTCTCGCTCACACTGCCTGTTGTGGTCTGGGTTCGATCCTCAGCTCCGGAACTGGCAATGTCGGTGGGTATTGGGTGTTTGTGTTTTTAGAATGTGTAACCCCCTTCGGGACAGCCTTTGACTTTGGATTTGGGGGTTGTCTGATTTATGTGGTGTTTTAATTTTAACTGTCACTTTCCCTACTCCGGATTTTTCTCACTGCAGTGTCTGCCATAATTGACTTCAGAAATGATTTAATAGAGGACTGAAATAAAATATATACCCCCTTAATATCCGTCCCACAATCGATGATATTTCATTTTCGCCCACCATTATCGGAACACCCGTGCATACTTGAGAATTAGAATATCTTCCTGTAACGTTCAAATGCTACATTATAAACTAACCTTTCAGAAATTTATGGCCAGCGGTGCTAGAATTTATTGTGACGATAAATTTTTACACATACGACGGCGACGTAAAAGCGTCACGGAAGTTTAGAACTTACTGCTATTTTCATTTCAGCGTTTACTAGCCAACACACAATAGACAATTACCGCAGTTATCACTGCGTCAGACATTGTCGAGTTACGAGATATTCATGAGATGGCATTTGCTTTAATGGAACGTAGAAAATAACTCGAGAATTAGTATTTGTTTTATAGTGATTTTCATTTACGTCCACATTATAAGGTTCAGTAAATATATCACATTTATATGTAACATTAAAAAAAGTCACATAAGTTATTACAATGGGAAAATAAACATTTTATTTGTTTCAACATTTGGAACAAATAAATGAATATTACAGTTTATATATCAAAAAATAATAAAACAAAAATCTTACAAAACTACAAATGGCAAAGTAAAATTAAATAACTAAAAATCTAGTAAAATTTGTTGTTTCTGGTAATGAGACTTATATTCTTGATAAAAGCCTACACTGGGTGTAAAAAAATAGTGTACCGGACTTCGAAGGATGATACTACATGTAAATAATAAACTGACCAAAAGTCCAACTGACAGTTTTGTACACGTTAGATACTTTTTGTGGCCAAAAATTTTCCAAAATAAATGAAAACGATTCGTTTTATCAGCACCGTTTAAAGGGCTGTAATTTAACCTTAGGAACCATTTAATAATAATAATAACATAATAATATGTACTTTATTAGCAAGAAAGCTAATTACATATACAAATTTTTATACAATTACACTTCAAGAAGTTAAACTATTTACATAATATATAAAAGAAAAGTACAAAAAACAGTAGGTATAACATTTTGAGGCATATGTTCATAGGAATATGTTTTATTTTTAAATACAGTTTTAAATATAGTATCGAAGTCTGATACCCTATTTCTTTACACCTTGTATAAATATACCTATATAAAATTAAAAATGATAAGATCCTATATGTTTAAAGAATTAATATCTTTTTAAAGATCATAGTACATTATAGTGAATAATATCTTGTCTCCTAGGAAACGGTAACACATTACATTTAGTATTCAATGGCAAAATGAACACTGTATTTTTTCGACATTCCTTTCAAGATTTTAGGACTAACTTATACTATTTACAGCAGAAAATATGAAATAATTTACATATAGCAGAACATCAGCTCAGCCTTATCACTCACTACCTGCGTCGTATATAACCGTTACGAATAATAGAGGGTCCAGTATAGAGCTCTGAGGTTCACCTCATACCAGAGTTTTGGTTTGCGTTTCCCTTGCCACCGACACGCATGAAGTGTTACGGAGAATTACCAGCCTCAAATTATGTTTTAGACCTAGTAAAATAGAAAGAATGTTTTAATAGTAGTTCGTGGGATGGGTAAATAAAATAATATGTGTAGTAATGTAGGTCTGCAAGAAAAGCAACCGCCGACACGTCTTTTTGACTTAATGACGATTATCAAGACGGTATAATCAAGGCTACAGGATGGATGCAACATGGATGGACCAATGAAGATTCCAATTATTATAAAATACAATTAGTAACGTCGGCACGCAGTAGATCTAAATCATCTACTTGAAAATACACACTTAGAAACAATGATAGGCATACCCTATATCAGAGACTTATACATCTATACGTCTCTGCCTATATACAATAAATACAAGAGAACTATTCCTTTGTGCATATAGGGTATGCCCGCAAAAAAGACGGAAGTCAATACTGGTTACCCCTATTCGAGCGGATGTTATAATAACTTTTTTTTTCACTATTTCGCGTAAAAAAGTCGATTGTTTCATCATAACCACTGAGATACAACCGCTGCAAAAGTTTACTGTACTGTCAGTGGAAGAAATATTTTTCCAGAAATAGTAAATTTTCCCCTAAGTAGGTATGCTTTGCTCCTATGAAGGAGATTTTAGCCAATCATAAAGGTAATTCGCTGCAGGTTTCTAACAGTCTCGTTCAGAAATTTATTGTTCTGCCTATGCGTATAGGTTCTATAAGGTATTTCTAAAAACATTACAAGGTCATATTGGGGTCTTCAATGTTGCTATTAAAATAATAACTATTATTACCAAATCTTTCAGACACTTTCGTTAGTTTAAAAATTAAGTGTAACAGGGTAGTATTGAAAAAAGTTCTCTCACTACAAATTAGTAGACAATAAAGCTTACGAAAATGCTAATTTGGATTTGTTTGGCAATTTAAATATGCCTCAAAATGATTTTGTAAGCTTTCTATCGTTGCTTAAAGTTATATTTCAATTAAACCTTGAAAGTATTGTTTCACAAAACAGGATTATAAACACGTTAAACTTGTAGGTACATCCATGGAAAAATTTTCTATGTGTGCCTATGGAAAAGTAATAAAATATCGTCGAAAATGGCCTCAATTTTGGAACCGAGGTCACGAATCCATCGGTCACCACATCAAACGTGCCGCTTGCTAGATATTCTTCTGGTTGTTTATTTTTCTTGTGCCTTGGCATCTGATAATCAGTAATGTTGTACTAATACTTGGCCCTGCTTCTTAAGTCTGTAATCCAACCTTGTGGGACTCCTGCAGCTAACAATATCGTGTAAAATTTTGTAGACGTAGTTTATATTTCTATGGATAACATGAATGCCTAGCGACGGGTATATTCCATCCCTATTTTGCGATACATGAACATTTATTTACAATAATCTGTAAGCCTGGTTATGCAACAGATTACATTATGCAATAGCATTTGTTACATATGCAATTTGAGAGTCGCCAACAAAGTTTCTGGCTATAAAATTGGACAATGCAGCGTAATTTCTAATTGGATCGTAAAATCAACTGCAAGTACTCTGTCCATGTTGGGCCGTGGTACATAAATTATTTCACAAATATAATTGGGCCATTGTAGTAGCCCTGGTCTTTGAAAGGGAGCTAATAATTGTCAGATATCAGCGTATTCCCATTGAAAATATGAGCTCACAATAATATGTTATTTAGCATAAATTAACTCTGTATGGTTGATTTTATTCACACCTATGAGCCTGACATCTTGTTCGATGTGTTTGTTATAGAAAGAGTAAGGGAAATAAATAGTCTAAAAGGCTCTCAAGGCGGCTTTCATTTTACACCGTTTGGATTTGATTTTATGATCAGTGGTGGAGACACACAGTAACCCTATTTATAGAATTATATGATACGCCACTGTCTACAACGAAACATTACGTACGTATTTTTTTTCAATTTATTGAAAAATAAATCTAAATAAGCCAAACTGATGGACTGTGAAGTTAATCACTGTTATCGGTTACCCATGTTCAGTACGCATAGGGACTGCGAAAGCACGGCGTATCGATCCTTTTGGCTTGAAGAGTTTTCAGCAAGAGGTGTCAGAAAAGTTACTACAAGGATAACTGGCTTGTGGTGGCCAAGCGTCCATAGTGACGTCGTTTTTTGAGCTTTCGATGTCGGCTCTTCATACTGTTGCCTATATTGTAGTGCGGATGAGTTTTGAATATATTGTTATAAATTGAACTACTAGTTTACTGCTTTTTTTCCTATGTAATCTATTTACACATTAATTTTTTCCAAATTAGTTTGCTAATACTTTTATTACCTACTGTTTCATTTAGGTATCTTTCTTTTTCACTCGTAATCATTTTAGTAAGATTATTTCTAATTTTTCCGTGGCTGTTATAATTTTTGAATGACCGTTTTTTTATAGTTATCCTTTTATTTTCCTTAAACAGGTTAGGGTTATGAATACTCAATATTGTATGGTCTCCAATTTTTTTTTATGTAATTCATTAAACCAGTGATAATAAACTGATTTCTCAATTCAGTATTAATAATTCAGTTATTTCACAATACCCACTCTTCCAAGTAATCTCAAGCCGAAAAACGACATCCGAGCCAAATCAGAAACACGAGCCCACGTATTGTACTAATGCTAGCAACTAAAATTAAAGCCCTTTTGTTCCCCGACTCCATTCTCTCCTAATGTTATGCGCTGTCTCTCTAACGTAGATAAATTTTTCTGCATAGGTATACATTCTAAAACGAACCCCAAGCTGGAGAGCTCGAAACAATGCCTACTGAAAATTTGCTTCACCTCTGATTTCAGATAAGGTAGCGGCAAATCGTGCGTTGTACCAAGCCATTACCCCTTTAACTACCTGCCAAAGAATCCGATTTTATTAAAACAAAGTCAGACGCGGTCCCTTGATAATAATTACGTGAGGCAGCCCCACCAAGGGGCAGTTATTTGTGGCGCTATCTACACGCCGGTTTTGTAGTGGAGGGCTGGGTGTGGCAGTCGTTATGGCTCAGATTTTTAAGGGCCACCCTACAGGTTTGCCTTTGCCAGGTCTTTATGAATTAACACGAGCAGACATAATTAGATTGTTGGTAAAAGTGGGTTAAACAGGTATCTCGCAAACGCTTTCAACAAAACGTGGGACATCCCAAGAGGCGTACCTTATATGGAGACGCTAATAGGTTTATTTTAAACTTAGGCATTGTAAATTTCAACATAATTTCTTTGTTAAAGTATCCTTATGCAGGGTGTTAGCTAAACATGCGGCAAAAAATCAAGAGGTTATTCCTTGGACTAATCTAAGGATATTTTATCATTTGATGATTTTTGAAAAAGCGCTTTGTTGCGAATATATAGGGCGAAAAAAATTTTTAACAAATCCAATTTTGGTATTTTTCACATTATTAATGTAGGTGAAATAAAAGTATGGCGTACTATACTGGACATATCAAGTAAAAGACATGTAAGAAAAAGGAGTTGTTTCTTTTTACCAACATCCCGTGATACTTCGGAGTGATTATTTTGTATTTTGTGTTTTTGTAGATTGTATGTAGGTATCGCATTTGTTAAGATTGATTGACGTTTGGCTAGTTGACGTGTAAATGGTTGTTAGTGAGGTCCTCTATCATGGCTCGCTATAAGAATGACGAGATGGCTGACATGCATTTTATTTATGGACTTGCTGATGGCAATGCGTTAGAAGCTAGGCGACTGCACATTGAACGATTTCCTAACCACATTGCTCCCGATAGAAAAATCTTCCAAAGTATTCATAAACGTCTTCGAGAAACGGGAACATTGAAGCGAAGTGGAGGACCAGGAAGGCCAAGGACCGTAAGAACGGTAGACGCAGAAGAGAATGTGCTGGACATGATAGAAGAAGATCCAGGTACTTCTACACGAAGAATTGCAAATACTTTGATGTAAGTAATTGGACTGTTTGTAAAATTCTAAGAGATAATTTGTTGTACCCATACCACATTCAACGGGTTCAGGCACTTCTTCCTGCGGATTTTGCTCCACGTATTGCATTTTGTCAATGGCTTTTGCACACATCGGTTGAAATCTCTCAACTACTTACGCTGATTTTTTTTACCGATGAGGCCAGTTTCTCGCGAAATACAATAAGGAATTTCCACAATAACCATGTGTGGGCTGACGAAAATCCACATGAGATTTGTGAAGATCGGTTTCAACATCAGTTCTTGTTGAACGTTTGGGTTGGAATTGTGGGTGACCGGCTAATTGGACCTGTATTTCTACCAGGAAGACTTACCGGCGAAGTATACCGCAACTTTTTGGAACAAACGCTACCTCAGTTTTTGGAGGATGTACCATTGGCTACAAGACAGGCAATGTGGTTCATGCATGATGGTGCACCACCTCATTTTAGTGTAGTTGCTCGAGAGTTTTTAACAGCAACATACGGAGATCGCTGGATTGGTTGAGGTGGACCTCACGTATGGCCTGCTCTATCCCCGGACTTAAACCCCCTGGATTATTTCCTATGGGGTCATCTAAAGTCATTAGTTTATACTAGGCCAGTGGAAGATGTGGGCGATTTAAGAGATCGGATAATTGCTGGGTGAACTCAGTAAGAAGACCTAGTGTTTTTGAAAGAGTTCGGGAGTCTATGAGGAAAAGATTGGATGGTTGCATCCGAGCTGGAGGTAGCCATTTTGAACCATTCTTGTAGGTTTAGAAATGTTACATGTAATTTTTAGTAATAAATTTTTATTTGTTGAAAATTCTTTTTCGTCATATATATTCGCAACAAAGCGCTTTTTCAAAAATTATCAAAGGATAAAATATCCTTAGAATAGTCCAAGGAATAACCTCTTGAATTTTTGCCGCATGTTTAAGTAACACCCTGTGTTTTCTTATACTTTGCTATTGCAGTTTCGTGATAGTTATTAATAACTTTCAAGAAGCTTATAATTTTCATTTGATGTGTGGGCTATTTTTTCGGATAATTTCTGACATTTAAGAATTGGCAACAGTGACAGGATAAACTTAAGGAAATCTAAGATCAGTGAATCCATATCGATAGTTCTCTTCGTTTTAGAGTTGAAAACTGTTAAAATGTGATATTTTATAAATGTACACCTTATATTTAGTCGTAGAGACTGCCTTATTGTATTTATTACATACACTAAATTCCATAATCATCAAATTTCAAGAAATATAAGTACCTACATATAAATACTTTCTTCGAGATGGACCCTGCGAGCCCCCATCAGGACAGCCCTTGGAAATGAGCCGTTAATAAATCTTGACAGTTCAACCTGATCTTCGACTTATTCCGAAATATTAAAATTACGCCCACTCGTTCTCCTCTCTTCCCGCACCGCCTAAGCCAGTCATATGAAAAGTAAATCCAACAAGCGGACCCGATTCCATTAATGAATGCGAAAGCCGTATTAAGCTAAGGTCCGGAAGAGCAAAAGGTGAGTTACGCACGGAGACGAGCTCATATCCATGCAAAAAACGGCGGCAGACCCTCCAGGAGTAATCTCGTGCATTTTTATCCTCAAAAAGAAGTGATTGAATAAATGAGATTTTGCCAGACGCGGTAACAGTAAAACTCGATGTTTTATTCATCGAGAGGCAGTTGCTTCTTGCGTTGCCTCTTATCTAACCCCAGTAGTCCGTGAACATAAGGTGAAAAGTTCGCGGAATTTCTCAAATGGATGTGAATGTCTTGATATTTCACAGAATTTTAGACCCATATATGCAACATAACCACAAATTTTACCAAAAATTACTAAATAAGTGTACCTACAGTCGATCTAAAAAGTATTGATAGTGCAACGACCGGAAACCCTAGCAAGATCGGTGCCGGCCATGGGCGTGCGCACTTACACTATCAAATTACACGATTTCACTTTCAATTAATATCACTGAACTAATGTAGAATGTTATATTACTATTACAATCATAAAAATACGAATAAAAAATGCGGACGAGGTCCCAAAACCGTCCCACGCACCTGAATTCTACTCAAGTACTGGATAAAACCAGTAAGATATTTTCAGTGAGGTGAACAGAGACATGTTCTATCAACTCCCGACATATTGGGCGTTGTTGCCAATTTTTTAAGAAAAGTCATTCAATTCGAGAAATAAGGAAACATAAAATTTAATTAGTAAAAAAAAAGTTTTCGCATTTGACAGAAAAACGGGAAACAACCCGGCCTATGCGACTTGTATGCACAACGTAATATATGATAATATGTATAATGCAAATATAGTCATAGTACTACTCGTAATAATACATACAACGTTAATTTTGGATATGAGTGGTGTGAATAAAAACTTTCCTCCTAAGCACCCTTCTAAGATTAATATAATTAATCTATGGCGCTCGAGAAATTACGCACGATCTGGCAACACCGCCTCTGAGGGTGCTAGGGACAACCCCCCCAAGGGCGAGGTCTCAATCCTCTAGACCTTCAAATAAGGGAGATATGCCCTTTTGTCCACATTTCCTGGATGTCACCAGCGGTACTTATCGAATACCCCGTAGAACTTGGCTGTCTATTATTTATTGAACTGCCCTGGTATGTGGATTATTCATAAGTATTCGATGGAAATTTCTACGAGGATCTAGAAGCCTAGTTCAACTATACAAAGCCTGCGGCGTGCCGACGAGGAAGTCAGTCTTAATCAGACAGTGGTCAAGAGCGAAGAAGCAATACTTAAATGAAATAAGTGCAATTTCAGAAGTGTTTTCGGTGTGTATTTATTTACATATTGAACAAGAAGTGTTGTATTGTGGTCTGAATTGTTAAATAAAAATTTCTTTATTGTTGTTAAAAGTCTCACTTATCTTTAGAACCCCGGAAGGAGTAACATTACTACAATATTAAAATTACTTTATATAAAAACTATTTCCTTTCTCTCAGCGACAAAATTGAGATTTTAGTCATCCAAACCTCTTCGAAAATATTTCAAATTTGCGAAAAAAAATTGATGTTACTTAACTATTGGATAGCCAGGACGGAAATTTGATTTTTTGTTGTAAAATAATGTACCAAAACCTAATGGGTAGAGTACCTACTCTACAAAAAGTAAGCTAGTGAATTCTATTGCTGACTATATTAATGTAAACAAGGCTTTAAAGTAATAATGTAGTGTATCTTTTGCTAATAAAAACAAAATTATTACCGGATCGAAAAACAAGAGAGCTAGTCTGTACTGAAAAAGGAGAGAACACTTAATTTTATAATCCAATCAATCTGCGGGCACGTACACTCTTCAACTTGAATCCTCATCCACTAAAAAGTTTTTACAGACTCTCTTTATTTTCTGGTCTACAAATACTTTTAAGTCGTTTTATTTATGGCGGCGTTTTGAGATTTTAGAGCTCTTTTATGAGCAGGGATTGCTTATATGAGCGGATTTATTGCTGTGGCTAATACAACTTTTCTGTCTCGATTTATTTATCTATTAATTTATGTCTGCCCTCTCATAAATTTGAAGTTGGCAAGTAGTGCGATTCGTGTTTGTCCAGTATCTCGGCAGGAGCGAGAATATAGGGAACATTAAACAAAAAAGATAAGTGCTGAGAGTCTTCTAGAAATTTAGCTCAAAATTCCAATAGAAAAAGGTACCATGATGTATTGGTGTAAAGGAAGTAGTGCATATTATCTGAATTTCTGTTCGATTTATGCGAAATATTAAAAATTTGGTTGAAGTTGAAAGATGAAGGCAGCCATTATCGATTTCTTATACTTTCTTTTCAGATACATCTTCAACGTTTTTTAAAATTCAGGAATCGTATTTCTGTGAATCAAGAATTTTATATTTATAATTTATATCATATATTTTATAAAAAATTTGCCATTTTTAAGCACACCTCAGTTACCTAATTGAAATATGACGTATTGAAAAGTGACGTATTGAAAAAACAAAAATGTCTGTGCATACCCGTTTTGGTTTATTTAGTCTTTTTTATGTAGAATCCAGTAGCGTACTTATTTTTCTGAAAAGTTTAATTTCCGAGATATAAGGCAAACCTATACTTTTTTAAACGAAACGCCCTGTATATTTTCTCCCAGTTTAATTGCGGCCACTTCAAGCTTTTCAAAAATATATAATACTTCATACTTTGGATTCTACCTAAAAGACTGCAAATACCTGTTTTAGATTTTTAAATTCCTGACAGGTAACTGTGGAAATTTATTTATGGAATCTGTCGTTTCTCAAAAAAAAAGTATCATGGTGTCGCCAAAACTGCATCCATGTATCTTGATTAATAAGCGAGATACCGCTCAAAGACAACGAAAACTGGACACTCGTATATTGGCTCCTCAATTTTACTCTTCCATGTCGAAATCTTTTCAAACTACACCCAGTAGAATTCTACGAAGCCGTAGAAGGGCCATGTATGAAATTTTTTTAAAATTCAGACTTTAAACTCTGAATTCAGACTTTAATCTCTGAATTCAGACTTTAAACTCTGAATTCAGACTTTGAACTCTAAACTATCGACTGTTATGCCTGAACGTACGACTGCAATTAGGTAACGGGATACTGTGCCTTAAGAAAGTATCTACAAAATATGGGTGTATAAAATGAGAAATTAATCCGTGGACTCTGTAATGAAGGCTCTGAACAAGTAACTTATACCGTCTATTATGAGTGTCGAGCGGTAACTTGGAGGAAAAACCACCTTTTGGGAGATGTAAATTTGTTAACTTAGATATTCAGTTAGGTAATTTAAATAATTTGTTATTAAATGGTAATTAATATACTGAATTTTGGCAAAATTATTCATTTGTTTTTCATGGCACTACACTTATTATTAGTGGTATCATAAGTACCATTATTAGTGGTATCCGTGTATATGACCGGGAATGAATTTTAGGTATAGAACATTCTACATAAACTAAAATTTGAGTTTTGGTGATTTTTCGACTTTGACCTGAAAATTTGAAGACTCTGTATTATACTTTCAGGACATTAATGTAGTTGTTAAAATTAAAGTCTGAATTCAGTGTTTAAAGTGTGAATTCTGAGTTCAATGTCTGAATTCAGAGTTTAAAGTCTGAATTGAGAGTTTAATGTGTGGAGTCAAAGATTAAAGTCTAAATTCAGATATTAAAGTCTGAATTCAGAGTTTAAAGTTTGAATTTTAAAAAAATTTCATACATGACCCTTCTACCGCTTCGTAGAATTCCGATTGCGATTACAAAAATGCAGTTTTTCTTAACAGCGAAATTTTTACTGAACGGAATGATCCCATAGAAAATAACGCGACGCTTTTACCGCTGCCATAAAACGAAATAAAAATTGTTCGCATTAGAAATACTACACAGAAAAGCAGACATGCATATAAAAACGAAAATTTATGTCTCAAATCGGAACGGCCCAGTTCCCGTTGTGCATTCCAAATATGGTCGATACGAAGAGCGATGAAAGAAATAAAAATAATGGCCATTCTTTAAATATTTGACCCAATACGAATCTCGGACTTGCTTAAGCTGGAATATGGCAGCGCTCTGTGATAAAATCAATAACAATATTTATGTGTGCCCGTGAATAATAGTAAAGTTATATAAACCGTATACTTAAATCATAGATGGATGAAGCTTTCATCGGTTTTACGATAAATGAAATGCACATAATACTGATGCATAACGTGTGGATTTTTAAATTATCTTTTTGCCATAAAATTTAAACTAGTGTGTGTTTTCAAGGGACCATAAAATTACCTGTGTCATCTTCTCTTGAATGATCGATATAAAACGAGACAATAGCCGACTCAACTCAGTTGTAATCATGAAAAAAGTATTATAATGTGCTATTACCTCATTCCAGCATAGGTATTTCAAAAAATTTGTATCGAAACTTCCTAATTACTTACCTAAAGAACAGATAGAATCCATTTTAACAATTTCCCTGACACTGATACATATTAAACACTGTGTGTTGGTGATTTAAATTAACTACTAGAAATGGGAGAAAATCGCTGTTTTAGCTCTACCGAAAGAAGAGAATAAGAAATCATTTATGGTTTAGAAACGATCTTACAATATTGCATGCATGAAGTATGGCTGCTTTTTGTGACTGCGTAGATATATACACTTTCTTCCAAGCAACTTTCGGTGGGGTGGTTTACGAATACGATATAATGAATAGAATGATATGAACCTGTTTCTGTTTTCATATTCTTTCAACTTCTATTACTGCTAGTTGTTAATATATTTCTTTTTTTTCTTATTATTATATATTATTATTATTATTATTATTGTTATTGTTAATGATCTATTGAACTGGGAAACAATATACAATATCTTTCGCTGAAATAATCAATACTCAAAAAATCAATATTTTAGGTTTAATTTAATAGAAAGTAATTGCATATTGTCGTGCCCTTCTGTAGTATTATATGCATCAATATTCATTACAGGTTATACTTAGTTGGAAAATCCTGCAGGTCACTTTCATATCATAGGAAGCTGTTAATAATATATGAGGGCTGTCTGTCCAATTAGTAATTATTAAAGGGAACCCGGCCCTTAGGTATTCTGTCATTTCAGCAACTTTCACATCAGTTTGATATGGATACAATAATCTGCTATACACAGTGCTGATGAAACCCATTTTCCTAATTGGTTCATAATTTGGGATATCTACATTTACCACTTCCTGACATTTACTAGGGAATCTTCTGGCCCTCGAGAGGAAGTTACCTTAATCTACGTGGGCAGAAAGAATCTGTAAGACGTTGATGTCTCATTTAATTGACGCTCCGGAGAGCGTCTATTTCCTCTCCATTTTTGTACTAATGGTTTTTAGAAAAAAAAATAGATAGAAAATAACATTTTTCTTTTGTAAAATTCGGTGTATTTTTATTTTTTGATTATATTATTCAGCAAATTTTTAATTAATTCGGTAATTTTTGTTTTAAAAAGTTTAATATCTTCAGAAAGCTATTGTATTGAACAAGTGCCGAATTACGGTATGCTGGTATGATCTTCAGTTCCGAAAGCAGTGTAACTCTTGCTCCACCGAGGGCTCCTATAACCAGTACCACAAGCTAGGTCTTAGTATAATATTTATTTTCTGCTATGGTTCGTTACTTCGTATAAACAAAATAGCTTGTTGAATAGGAGTATCTAGACAATGCCACACATAAAAAGCATCAGACTATAAAGTCTATCAAGTCTGTTTACGGAAGCATTTGAAATACAATGTTTTCAATATTCTTAGCTAATATCTCTAGGCATTTTACGAACCCACTAGCAATCCACCAGTTTTATTTGGCACTAAAGTGCACTAAGTGTGAGTTATAGTAATGCGCAATGTCCTCGGCAAACGAGTCAGTGGATTTGATAAATAGTGCTAGAATGTATCGTCTATATACCTATCTGCTCTGTGCTGTCGGTGTTGCTTTATTACTAGCAACAAAACAGAATGTAATTTTCAGGCGAATAGATTCCGGTTGGTAGCGGAACAAAACTTGTCGGTTAAAGGCAAATATGGGCGGCCGTACGTTTCATATCTTGTTGGTAACTGAGAACAGATTTAACAAATTTGGCTATATGTATAGAGCAGTATATTTTTTATGGGAACTCAATGCTTATGGAACTTACCTTCAAATTTGACGTGGAATTCAAAAACGAAATAAAAATAACATATTTTGAGCGAGTTGACATTGACTTCCGGTAGAACCGGAAGTCGCACCTCAACGTCAATATTTTACTCGATAGAAAATTGCGACAAACCCCCGTATAAGAGTTTTCATAATTCCAGTACGCGGAGTTATCTAGAAGCGGCTAACTGAAGGTCTACGTGGCACACCCTGTATAGAAAATACAGATATTGCACAAATTCATTTAATGACCAGATGATATAACATATTATTATTATTATATGATATAAATATAATATTAGCAACAATAAAAACTATTTTTGAAAAACTGAAAACGGTAATGTGAAAATCTAAAAATCTATACCTATCTACCATTGGTATGGACCATTTTGGTCATGCATGTATTGGAATCTTGGAAACTATAAGAGATAGAAAAATGGTTAAATGGGGAAAATTTTAGACAATTCTATTCCTAACTGAATGGCTCTTGCAGACTAGTTCTAGTTCTTCAGGTTAATGAGTTAGTTTGAAAAAAGTAAATGTGGCGTTTTAGAAAATCGTCTGTAACTTTTTTTTTAGAGGAATTTTTAAAGTCTGAACACATTTTCCCACACCTAGTTTTCTTGAGGAATTTCACTGCATATTTAGGTTTTCATTGTGACGTTTCCGTTGCGAGAAACCATAATCAACTTTTTTTTTCTTATGGGCGCCATATTGCATTTTAAGCTGATCATATATAGCACTTTTTTGGCTTTTCAGTGATATAATATAAGTAAGAAAACATTTCAAAAACAACCTGAAAAGTCAAATTTAAAATTTTTAATAGATAAATCTGGTAACACCATATAATTTTTGGAAACTATTACAGAATAGTCTCAAAATTTCGTAAATTCTCATTGATGTCATGGCGTTGAGCGAAAATATTATAGTAATGGCCACGTGTTTTCATTTGTTTCAAATCCGTTTTCTTTTTGTGGTTTTCTTTCGGGATAATTTCCAACATATCTGCCATAGTTTAAAGCCACAGCTGAATTGCCCATTTTTCACCAGAAAATATCGGTTTTTCTGAAGTTATTCCACATTAGCAAAACATTATTTCAACAAACTGGATTGTGGTGTGATGTTTTGAAGTCTACGCTTCAAGATTCTCTGCGGAATGTTACAGGATTCAATGTAATAATCATTTTAAGATTTAATTGTACAATTTCCTTTACAAGTTACTTTTCCACAAATAATAGAGAGGTAAATATCCAAATAATGAGTTCCTAAACATTCATACAATCTATAACAAATGGAGGTAGTGCTATCCCGGCGACAATTAGGCGTTTTAAACCTGAGATTCAGCAATTCTGAGAGCCCGAAATTTTAATTTAATAAACAAAAGTGTCTGGCAGAGAACAAATAAGCTCGAATTCCGGTGTCGTAACGGTGGACGTAAGCGATGTGGCAAGACAGACAAAATCATGTAATAAAATCCTACAGGCATTCAACAACATTAAATTTGGCTTGAATAAGATGTAGAGGGAACATCTATTAAGGTTTATCTCCGTCTTTAGGGCCGGCGGTAGTTTCTTGTAGCGTTAAGTTGGGGTAATTTTTCTGAGGGTTTACAATTCCTGAACAGTAAGCTCACAGTTCAGCATTCATTTATTTACATTGCCGGGAAGATTGCCATCGCTGTGGGAAAACTAGGGCGGCAGCTGTGATAGTTGGACAATACTGGGGTAGAGAACACTGTGATAGCTGAAAAATAATATTTATTGGTACAAAAAATATTATACCGGGATATCAAAAATTATCTTGGTCAAGGGTGGTTGTGGAATGTAAAACGTGTGTCACTTTAAATTTTTGAATGTGTTGAAGTGTTTCGCGAAACTGGTTGTGTGACTCATAAAAAAGGTGCTGGTAGACCAAGAGTTCGTACAGAAGAAGTTGTCAATGACGTTCGTCAACGTATGGAAGAGGAGACTGCAAAACCTTTGAAACGTCTTTCTCAGGAAATTGGACTTTCTTATGGAACATGTCATAAGATTTTAAAGAAAGACTTGAACATGCATCCATATAAGATGCAAGCACATCAAGCTCTTCTGCCCGCAGACCACCCCAGACGCCTTGCTTACTGCCATTGGTTTGTCAATAATTTAATGAATGACGATTTTCTGGACTTAACTTTTTTTTCTGGCGAAGCCTGTTTCCACTTTTCGGGATACATCAAAATATGCGAATGTGGAGCAATGATAACCCTCATGTTTTTACTGAATCGCCACTTCATGCTCAAAATATTGCTGTTTGGATGGCAGTTTCTCGCAGAAGAATAATTGGGCCAAGTTGAGTTTCCTCCGAGATCACCTTGTTTGACAATTATGGACTATTTTATATTTCCTTACTTAAAAAACAAGATTTTCGCAACTCCGGTAAATAATTTGCAAGAACTGCAACAAAGAATTGTTCAGCAATGTGCAACCATAATGCCAGAAATGCTGCAAAACGCTTTTCACAGCATGAGGAGGCGCGTCAACTTGTGCATCGAATTAAACGGGGGACATTTCCAACAATTAGTGTAATTTAGTTTTTCTTGTTACTAAAACCGTTATTTCATAATTTGTAGTTTATTATTGTTTTACAACTGAAATAAATAGGTATGAAATTTGTAGGTTATTGATGATGTCAGTATGACAGTGACATAATTATTTCAAATTTAAAGTAAGACACACGTTTTAAATTCCACAACCACCCTTGACCAAGATAATTTTTGATATCCCGGTATGTAAAATTAATCTTCAAATAAAACCATTCATACTTTTACTATGACATTGATAAAGCCACCTTACTAGAAAGGAAATATTAAATGACCAAAATAATATTGTATGTAATATCTCATCTAACTAATTTTATATCTGATGATGTGCACCGCTTGAAGTTTTGTTTTGAGTATAGTTACAAATTGTATTTGGTTTACCTTACTAAGTAGTAAATTTGGATACAAGGAAATAAACATCAAGTTAAAGCAGCTGTAAAGTTTGTTTACTAACTTTGATTATTAAAATTTTATTATTTCACTATTACAACCAACGTATTATAATTTTTTTTGATTTGTTAAAAATGACTAAATCAGTATTTGCTTTATCAATTGGTGTAAAAGTTTATTCAGTATTAAGAAATATCTTCTAAATCATTCCCAATCATAATAAGTAATAAAATTTCTAAATAATAAGTTCACACTATACCAACTTAAAAAATTAACTTGCCAAACTTGTATGTTATAAAATATACAGTGGTTTTGCTCTTTGATAGACCATTCTGTCAGCACACAACCAGATATGTATTATATTTTACCTTCCTCAATAACTGATTTGGGAGTTACTTCATGTATGCATTTGGCCATTTTTAATTTTCCTTCAAACAAGATGAAATGGAAAGGGCCTTATTCCTCGCCTCAAGTACAGAAGATGAAGCGAAAGTGCAGTTATTTTTTGTTTAGTACTGTCCATTAGGATCATTACAGACTGTTGATCTGATAATACTAAAATAAATCTCGTTCAGACTTTCAGATAGTGTGGAATTTATTGTTCTTTTTGACCGTGACCATTCACTAACTCTCTCATCGATTATATTTAGGTATGTTTATAAACCCGATTTCACTTTTTATTCAGAATCTACTGCTACAGACAAACCCAACGACCTTGAATCTTTTCCGTCACCGTTGCCGACACAGGAGATAATCCCCTCCAAGGTCAAGGGGAATTAACGCTTCCGTCATTATTTCAATCTATTATGAAGTTAGTTCAGATAATTATTATCTACCCATGTTCGTTACACTCAAGTTATGCAGGTTAGAAGCGCGCGAGTTTTTTGTTGTGCAGTAACTGAATCAGTGTGGATGTATTAAAACACGTACTTATATAACTGTATTACCGGCAAGTTGAAGTGTATTCGCTGCTTGGAACAGTTTGAGAGCCAATACAGTTCAACATCGACAAACTTACAAACTATCAAGTGAGGAAGGAAACAACGCGACGGTATACGGCGTTTGCATTGAATGTTTACACGATCTACGAGTTTGATTTCCAAGTAAGGTTACTTCCCGCAGTTTATTTAATTTGTTATTTAAATGTATCCCGGATTTACTGATGAGAGCACAGGGTGTTCTAGTTTTAAACGAGGATATCAAATTCAAATTTGGTGAAGTGTTTACAGTCTCAGTTCAAATAGACTGATGAAAACTTATACTAATACTTTGTACTGTATTCCTTCTGATTATAGTTGCCATACTAACTTTTTAGTTAGAAAAAATCATAACAAAGAATTAGTAATTTACGTAGATGCGTCAACAATACTAATAATTATTAAGAAATCAATATTGGTTAATAAAACCAGTAGTAATACGACAAAATATTTCTTAATGAAGAAAATATTGCAGTAATCTTTTAGAAATAATAAACAACCATAAAGAAAAATAGTACCTAAGAGTAAAATTATAACTAGATACATTGTATTGCACGTTAAAAACAAGTTTACGATGCAGGTTTATAAGCAGTTATAATTATTTATTATTAGCGGACGACTGTACCGCCTAAGTTTGATACATCTGGCTGACTGTAGTCAACGGCGTGTGTTATATATAGGTATCACTCAACAAATAAAGGAACATGACTGTTACTGGCTCTTGCAATGCTTAAAGTCTGGTAAAAATATACAAACTCACATATTTTCATATTATTAACATTTATAGAGTCTTAAAAAAGAGGTTTACCTCAACTTATATTTTTTAAATAGAACACCCTGTGTGTCTTTGGTTTGGTTGGTCCTTTCACGAATAGATCCATCGTTTGATGGATCTAGCTCTAATAGTAAGGTAGGAGGTAAAGTAATCCGTTAGGAAGAGAATATCGGTTCGTTGCTAGGGAACATACGTTACAAAGTGTTTCTGCAACTCATTGCCATTGTAATCAGTATACAGGATGTGTCATTAGTGGGTAATTGTTCGATTACTCACAAACGGTACATTATATCAAAAAACTTTTTATATGAAAGTTTTTTGACACTAAAACTGCATATTGTAAAAATATTTTCAATTACACAGGGTGTTCCAAAAAGTCGGGACAAGGTGCAAGTTGGTTATTTCAAATGCGACACCCTATATATTATTATATTTTTGAAATCTAGGGATCACTAAGAACATATTTGTATTAAGGTTCCCTATAGCTATCTCTTTTCGTTTTCGAGATATTTAACAGTTAATGGAAAAAAACCTCGTAACACTGCATTGGAAAATAAATAAAATTTCCTCTATGACACAATGTGAAGAGGAAAAAAATTTAGTGTCGGTTAGCACAAGGGATACCATAAATATTGCACTAGAAATTATTTGGCCATTTTGTACAGGGTGATTTTTATCGTGATTTATATTTCACAATGTTAAATTGCCTAAAACTCATTTTTTTTAAATGGAACACCCTAATTTTTTTTAGGGCATTAGATGTAGAATTTAATAACCTTTCAAATGGTATTAGGATGTCCTATACGAAAAGTTGACCTGTTTCGAGATATTCATGATTTTATGAAAATTTAGCGTCCATAACTGATAATTAGAAATTATAGTCAAGTATGTTATGAAAACAATTTATTTTGTTGTAGAAATTATTTAACTGTCAAATAAATATTAGATTTTCTGTAATCTGTACATTTTATATGCAAGATGCACTATTCCAAAATGCTCTCAAAAGCACCACGAATTCTGTTAATTATGTTTTCTCGTATGGTTTTCGTAGGTTGATGGTGTGCGGGCGGTAAACTAAGTCTTTTGTATATCGGCATAAAAAAAATCTAATTTTGTAAGGTCAGAGTACCGAGGAGACGGTGAGATAGTTCCACCCTTCCTATCCACCTATTAGTGTAGGTACTCCCTATTTAAAAATCTCCTTACTGAACCGCTGTAATGTGCAGGACAACCGTCATGCTGGAACCGCATCCCCGCTAAAATGTTCAGAGGAGTATCTTCAAGATAATTTAAAAGTTGATTTTTCAAAAACTGGAAATAAATTTCTCCATTGACAGTATTTAGGACGGTAGACATGCAGCATAGGTGGAGATTAAATGTATGGGGGGATTCTAGGCGACAAGGTGATTGGACCATATTTTTTTGAAGCGACTGTCAATGGAGAAATTTATTTACATTTTTGGGAAAATCAACTTTTTTCCTCTGAACATTTTAGCAGGGATGCGATTTTTTGAAATCCCTAGATTTCAAAAATATAATAATATATAGGGTGTCGCATTTGAAATAACCAACTTGCACCTTGTCCCGCCTTTTTGGAACACCCTGTGTAATTGAAAATATTTTTACAAAATGCACTTTTAGTGCCTAAAAACTCTCATAAAAAGTTTTTTGATATAATGTACCGTTTGTGAGTAATGGAACAATTACCCACTAATGACACACCCTGTACATATAACTTATTGATTAATTCTAGCAGAGCTATAGATTGTGAATTACTCAAGAATTCACAATCTATAATTGCTCTGCTTCTCCGAGGTTACATAGATATACAAATTTATAATTTTGATAAGCGTAGTTATGCCTATTGAAGTGAATAGATTGGCTAAACAATATTAGTTAGGTGAATTCTTTCTTGTTCAGTAGAAAATTTGAAAACTACATAAATTACTTTTTAACCAATATAAAGAAAATAATAATATGTCTAAGTTTAATAAATAAAAATTTTTATAAATTCAGTTAGGTGTATTTAGGTAAGTTTAATATTTAATTTAGTTTAGTACTTAATTTAATTCAGAAGATATACCTGGACGGAGCAAATAAAGTTTTTAGTTCATCTATAAATTTACAATAAAGGGTATTTGATAAAGATTTAATAATATTGGATGCCAAGATTTAGTACTCATGTATAAACCTATTCGTGATCGTGATTCGTGATCATTATTCCTGATCATTAACCTCAATTTCTTATTTTCAGTGGTGAGCCATTTTCAGCTCATATATTAGTTTATGATTGACAAGCAGCCGTACAAATCATCAATGATTCTGTATTAAAAATAAAAACATCTAATAGTTTAAAGATCTTTAGTTTTTGTAATTTTCGAACCAATTATTAATGTTCAGTAGGTACATTTATATTTTCTCTTCAATCATATTAATGTTTGAGTAGATTCTCTCATTTTCAGAGAAATTAAAATACTCACTTTTACTTACAAGACAGAAATACTGACTTTCATGTCATTTATTAAAATTCTTCAGATTCATATACGAAATAATTTCGTTAAATTTTCGGTATATTCCCTGTATAATCACGGTCACATAATTTTGTATACGGAATTAATAATTCATTTGATTCTCATGTAAATTGGCTGTTCCAAGACCCCAAAAATCGCATTATGCAAATTTTGTAAGGTGTGACTGGAACCACCGAGCAACAGTATCATCTCTGTTATAAAATTACCACTTCCACCGTTTACACCTCATAATCCTTAAAGTGGGCCGTTCTACGCACCAGCATTTCTCCCCTGCATCCTGTCGACAAAAGGACAATCACTGATTTCCAGGGATTGGCGGAATGTCGTCCACGAGCTCAGGAGAGGGATTTTCGCATTTTCCTCAACTAAACGTTACTCTTTTTATGAATTCATCCCTTTTCCATTAACAAGGAGCAAAGGATCTACTTCGACTTCAAAGGATGTAACGTGTTTTGAAGAGGATCCTTTAATTCATGGTATTGACTTACAGTTTTTCGGGGCATCGACAGATTGGAAAAGTTAGTGTTGTCAGAATCTCCAACTCTTCTTAGGGTCTAACTTTACGACTACCAGCCTCGTACAAGTTTAATCCAATTCATTTTTTCATGCAAATAGCGAAACAAGTTTAACTCGTTTATTAAATATATCATACCTTAATCAGGACAGCAATGTCTGACTTACGTGCAATCCCATTTAAGGGTAAATACATTCTTGGTTAAACTGATGTAGCAAATTATGAGTAAATGTGATAAAAGTATACATAAACAGTATTATTTTTCCATTATTACAAAAATGTGATTTACAAAAATTCAGCGAAATAGATCAATTATTAAAGAGTTAATTGAACATTTAATTGTTTTTAGCAAATTTTGTTAGACTTTACTTTCAATACTTTTTGTTTTCTTGTAAATTTATATTGCTAAAGTTTCTATACTAAATATACCGGGTGGCCAAAAGTAGATGGCCTATTAGTTTAATTCAGGGACTACTTTGATTTAAATTTTGAAATTTAGCAATCTGGGGTTTTTGGGTATGCTCTCCTTATATAAAATAATGGCACCCCTGTAGCTCTTCCGTATATACCGGAAGTTGACGACAACTTCCCTTATCTTAAATGGAACACCCTGTATATTAAAGCATTAGATATTAGATTCTCCATTCAATTTTAGGGTTACTTTAGTCTCAAAATAAACCTTTTTCGAGACAATTAATGTTCTCAAAAGAAAAATCATAAATTAGTACCTCTAGCTTAAAACTCTGTGTTTTTTTATAGTAAAACACATAGAAGGACAATATTCACATGGGAGAGAGTTAAATCTATAAGCTTTCTAACTATACGTTCAGATTGCTGAATTTCATATAGGCTGGTGAAAATTTAATACCAAGTTAGGTGGACTGCAAGTCATGAAAACTTGATTTTTTTAAATGGGGCATATATTTTTCCAAGTTTAGATGCTAAATTGTGTTCTGTTCCGATAGAAAATAGTATGGCTTTCTATACCTATTTCTTTTACCTTTATCTAAATCGGATAATGTGTTTGTCAAAAAAGTTTAAAACAGGGTTATAATTACATTTATAAATTGTTGCTGTAAAAATTTTGAAAAAGAATCGACGAAAACAATCACACAAATGAAGTTAGTATAAATTTGTTCCTTTATTTACTTTAGAACAATAAAAAATTGAGAACTGAGAATAACTGTAAAAGTAAAAGAGATAGCTAGACGTTTGTTTAATCATCTGATGAATATTACAGTACATATATTTCATCTGTTCTTTCTGGTATCCATTGCTATTCCTTTTTCCATACTAAAAAACACCCTGACATTATTTTTTCAGAGTATCAGTAGCTCGCCTATTACTAAAACCAAACTATCGCTTCATGTAATGGTGCTAGAAGGAAATTGAATAGAACTACCTGTATAATTTCATTGGCCAATATCGACACATTTCAAATCAATATTCTAACTCCACCAAATTTAGTTATAATATTCAGACTGTGAGACATACTATGGTAGTCCAAAGATGTTAGATAACATTTGGGTTCAATTCTGAGTTGCAAATCGCGTAAATGTGTCTTCCTGGGTCAGTGGGTTATCGTAATGTGTGCAGTTACTTGAATGTGGACAATAACTGGAGATTAACCACATATGTAGATTATTAGTGAAATTCCTCATGTCGGCGTCATAGCACTTCATATCTTATACCACGAGGACACTTACTAATAACTGTTGAGTAACAAAGTTATAACTACACCTACATATTTTATAAAATGCAGTAGCACAGCGTCAACACTGTTTCAAGAAATATATCAAATATCCTTTTGGCAAGGATTGCTGCCTAGGATATTTTTTAATATTAGTATTTACATATTTGAAGAAATATGTTTCATTCTCTAAAATATTTGTAGTTAATAAAAAACTAAAATAAAAAAGTTGTCTCTTACGGTTTGAACTACCGAAATTTTGTATTTTCAGTTTAAAAGACATACCTCTAGAGCACACACCACCCATCGTCGCACGCTCAAAGACAACTATCTAAAGTGTCTTTATTAACCTGAAACGAATTTTGACTGATATTTTAATTAAAAAAGCATTTTACTTCAGCATTTTGCTAATCAGAAGTGTTTGGCAGTCAGTTCTATTGGTTCCGTTAGCAATATTTCTCATAGCGTGCCTTGGGAATATATAATTCAATGAAGTGTAATAAAAACATGCTATTTTCATTAATCAGATGACATGACAAAATACAGATATACAAAATTGATAGTGAAAATAAGTAATTTAAAAAAAGCAAACTTTTATTGAAAACAAGACATTTAAAAAATAACAAAGTAAACAAGTTTCAATTTCATTTTGTTATTTTACAAAGCACATTGTGTTCACACCTTTATGTTTAGAGTAAAAATCACTTGTAGTGGTGTATTAATTCCACAACAAATGTAACTGTAAATTATATGCGTTTATTAGAGATATCTTTTATGATATCTAGAATATCTAAAGATCCATGAACTGCCATCTCAGCGTAAACAATATTATTCAAATCTATTAATAAATAGTAGATGACTAAATAAGTAATTATTGATAAGAAGATTTAAAACTGAGATAATACGTTACTTAAGATAACACTTTACATAAGATTATGATTAGAATTTTTTTTATATTTTTTTGATCTGTATCTAAAACTGCTTACCTACATGGTTCTGAATTTATGACTGTGGGGGGATGTTGTTAATAAAATTATGTTTATATTAAAGTAATAGTAAGCATATTGAGAAGCATTTCCCGTGTAGTTACAAATTAAATATAATAGTATTTCTTTTTCCCGTAATTACTTATTGTAGACAAATATCAAGATCACTGGTGAATATTTCACAGAATCACAGATTGACTGCACTGCGTATCCCCATGAAGGATTTTTAATTCTTCCATTTTAAACCCTTTCTGTTCCTCTTCTTCTTCATCATTGTTATAATAATTTTCCAATGTACCTTCCTCATTTTTATTCAAGTTATTACAAAATAAATCTGGATAAATCTTTTCCCGTTTTTCCCTTCCTAAATGTTTTTAAAACTCTATAGAATAATTTTTGATTTCCTGACCTTTCCTTTCTAATTCCTCTCCTAGTTCTTTCCATTTCTTTTCCTTTGCTAACATTATCTTTTCTTTTACTTTTCTTCGTTGTTGTTTGCATATCTCATAGTTTTCTGCTGTTTTTGTTGTGAGATATGTTATATGTTTGTTTTTCTTATTTGTTAATCCTGTCTTATTTCATTTGCCTATCATGCTTTGCCTATCATTGTTTCTTTTTATTAGATACTTTGTGAAATTATTAATAAATTTTTCAAAATGACACAAAATACCTAAACACCTCTGCCTTTTTACAAGTTTTTCCGGAGCCAGATTGGTGCTAAATATTAGTAGAGGGCCTCGCAGTTAGAGGTGTGAGAGGTGTCGATAAGGTGTGAGGTTTTTTTAGGTGTGAAGTTGTAATTAAAATAAAAAAAATATTAATAGCTTTGTCAAAATTACTAGCAGCTCTATTTTTTTTTATTTTTGAAGGGTGCTCCAATAGACAATTACAACCGATATTCGTGCTGTTTGATTCACAGACTTTTCCCCTAATCAACTGTATTATAAATACCACGGGTCGCCTCCTAGATATGGGCTTTATTTATGGAATTATAGAATTTATCCCGGCGATTAGGAGTTTAGAATACCCGGTCGCTTATCGGCAGAATTAAAGCCACGTTAAACGCTAATTAATAACTGCAAGGGTGTAAGTTAATGTAGGTGCGAGATGGCACGATAGTGCTTTGTGTTTATTTTCCCATCCATCTTCCTATATGCGCAGATAAAGAGATTTATGGGCGATATCGGAATCGCCCGCTTCCTTGACTGCTTAATCTGCTATCGGCTAGGACTTTTTAAGGCGCTTCATCTGAGAAGACTTTCAAGTAGGAAAATTGTGCATTTATTGTAGGTATAGAGTTGTTTGTTATAATAACACTACCCCTATATATCTGCAGCTTATTGAAACTCGATAAATATAAAATACTGTACATTTTTAACTGTTATTGTTATCAAAATGCACATGTATGCTGAAATATAGGATTTCCAAAGTAAACTTAGAACTTGGACTGGCAACCAAATGGAGATTACTCCTCATAAAGAGAAGTTATTGTTCCTCATCAGAGCCCCAATAGGATCTAGGATGGTACATATCTGAATCTATTATTAATGAAATATGGCATCGTATTTGTTTGAGTCAAGGCAATCTAATTTTTCTTCTATTTGCGCAAAAAATCTAATCATTCAGTTTTTAATAGATGTCCAATATAAGTAGTACAAAGATGAAAATGTGCCCTGGAATTTTACTCTCTACTTTTCATTAAGTTTTGTTCCAGATCTGTACTATCCTAGACCATTTTCTTCACCTATACTACGCTGATGCGAAGGAAATAACTCTGAAGCACCTGAATGAATGGATAAAGTAACAACACTACAGGAGCTAGTCCTTTGTTGTGATTTCAAATAAATCCGGGGGTTTTAACTCATGGTACAGCTAACTATATGGGCTTTAGGGGCCTTCTTTTCTTGATCTATAGACCAAAAAATTGGTCTTTTATTATCTTCTAAATTACCTACCTGTGTAACACTCACACATCAAGGATACCTATACTTTATGCTGGAATCTTTACTAGATCTAGAGATAATTTAATGAAAAATGGCAGTGTAAATTGCAAAAAGCTGCATTGTTCTATCAACAGTATACATATTATTAAATCTAGAAGTCTCATATTTTTTATTTAATACAGCAGAGACAAATCCATCACTTCAATCTGTTTAAAGATTTTTAATCTAATGATTGTACTTTTGTAAAACACTCACTATAAAATTTAAATTTGACTGCATATCTATTAACATCAGGATAATTTTTCGTTTCAGATATGGATTCCAGTGATATTTTAACGAAAACTCAGTGTGGAAAAGTCTTGGAAAGGTACACAGGATGCAAGAAATTCGACATAAAATTTTATTCAGTAATTCCACTGCAGTCCCAATTGGAAGGTCTAATGGGTGAACAGCACATCCTCAAAATACACTATCAAGTCGGAAGCAAAGAAAACATAGCTCAGTTTTTTCTGAAAGTTCTTAGCGATTCAAACCCAGTCATGTTCAACATATCTAGAAGCATCTACGCTTACGAGAAAGAATCTTTCTACTACGAATCAGTGGTTCCATTATTGAAATCCATAGGACTGCAAGTTAATTATGTGCCAAAGAGCTATTTTAGTGAACCTTACGTTGTGGTCTTGGAGGATCTGTCACTGCGCAACTTAAAGGGTACTGTCAAAAATCAACCTCTCGATTTACAACACTGTAAAAAGTGTATGGAAACTCTTGCAAAATTTCACGCTGATCCAATCCTGTATGAGTTAGCGAAAAGTAAAGAATTAGGCAGGGACTATAGTTTTACTGACGAATTTAGTGATATTCTAGAAGATAAGGTGTTTTCTAAGGAAGAAAATGGTGCTACGAAGTTCTTTCAGAGTTCTATACAGGGTCTGTTCCTTCTCATAGATCTAATACCTGAAAACGGAGTGGATAAAACTGAATTTAAAATAACTCTTCAGTCTGTTCTAGATAATCTGCTGTCCTCAGAAACGAATTCAATGGGATTCAGATCTACTTTAATCCATGGCGACTTGTGGTCCAATAACTTTCTCTTTCGATACGAAAATGCAAATACTGAAATAACCGAGTGCATCCTTATCGATTTTCAGACCTTGAAATATGGCCCTCCTGCCTTCGATGTACTCCAGTTTATTCTCACTAACACCAGGAAGAGTTTTCGTGACCAACATCAAAATGAGCTACTAACACACTATTACAATTTCTTCAGCAGTTCACTAGCAGAGCGCGGATATCTGGCAACTGAAGTATTGACTGAAAACGAGTTCCAGGAATCCTGTGGCGCTCTTGCGCTTCCTGCCAAGATTCAGGCCGTAGTGGATAGGAGTATCACGTTTATGGTCGATGAGAATCATCTGGATGCGGCCAAAAGTGAGGAGACCTTTTCGAACTATTTATTTGAGGGGCGTGGGAAATATATTGTCGAAGCGTTTAACGGTAACGAGGAGTTTAGGGAACTGATGATAGAGGATATTATTGATTTACGGGACATGTTGTTTGCAAAATAATGGTTATCTTGTGTATAGTGCTTTCAAAAATTACCAGAAAATACATTGCTGCAAGCAGTAGGTAACCCATATTACATCGTTAGTAATATTTACATTAAAATATTTTAAATTCGTGTTTATATTTAATTATACTATGTTAACTTACGTTTGAATGATTTAATTGGAAACTGCTGTTTTAGATATTTAGGAATAATCAGCAGCTTACTGTTTGACTCTAAGAAAGACAACGAGACAACTAAAGTACTACCTAAATAATATAATGTGTTCACTGACTTTTGAAATGCGTTATGATGTAAGGTAATAAATGTATTATTGGTGTAAATAAATATATGTATAATCTCTTTGGTAATAAAAATACTATAATATAAGAAATGTGAAAGAATGTATGTAATTTAATAGTTTACTAGAAATGGGAGAAAATCGCTGTCGCGATTTTCTTTCCCATTTCTGCCCCTACCGGGGGTCTAGGGCTGCGGCCTGGGGGCACCCTTCGGGTGATAAAAGCATCTATAATAATATTTTAAAGAAAATACATATTAAAGAAATTTTTGTATCTGGAATGATGCTGTAATCATACTAAACGATTTTTCTTAATATTTTTATGAATTGTAAGGGTACTCTATTCTTGATGGTAAAACATCATAATTTTTTAAGTGCTGAAAGTAGAATTTATTTTTCAGTAAACATTATTATCAATTTTATCAATGGGACCAAAAATATTGTAGATATTTACTTTTGTAAGCTAAAATGATGAATTTAACAGACTGTCAAAATGAACGAATTAATTCCAAACGTTACGTGCAGAAAGAATAAAAGCTACGGATAATGAAACAGAATAACTAAACACTAATACTAATAAATAATTGGAATTAAAAAATAAAAAGAATTGCCTCCAGCGTGACTCGAACTCTCGAAATCCGCATTTTCACGTTTTGAATTCTACGACTTTCCCATTGGACTATCCCGCCTGTTGACAAAAGTTTACCCTGAAACGTTTAAGTACGTAAACTGTACGTGTCAACCTAAAAAAATAATTTTTACCGATTTTCTAATTGGATAAGCATTTCATTTCAGTATTTTGGTAATCAGAAGTGTTTGGCAGTAAGTACTATCGATTCCGTTAGTAATATTTCTCGTAGAAAAATAACCTATCTGAAGTTTAATTAATTTGACAGTTTTCGTAGGAGGTGCTTGTCTCATTAGAGCAATCTGACATCGGCAGATAAAATGAGAAAGAAGTTGAGACGGATGCGACTCGAGATTTTCGAAGACGAAATAGACGTAGAGGGACTCGACGTACGGTCTCGAAAAAAAATCTCAAAGGATTAGAGAAAGTACGGAACTTTCGCGTGAAGCGGTTCTCGAAGCCGTAAAATTAGAAAAAGAGTCTTGGGAGTCCAGCGAAAAGTCGAGATTTCGGCAGGCGTGACGGGACCATTAGGCGCGAGGACAAACGACGGTGCTAGCCGTATCTCTCTCGCCGAACGGCGATAGACGAAAATTTTGCAGAGGTTTTTTGAAAAGGCGTTTATATTGGGAAAACGCGTAGGAAACAGGACGAAAATACCCCTACGCATTGGAGAAAGGTTGGGGGTGACCTTTGGTCGCCCACGGGGATCGCTTCGCGATCGCCCTTCCGAGGAGATAGCTTAGAAACTTTGTCGATTCGGCGAAGGAATTTGGAGCGAGACAGAATCGACGCGATTTAATATATATGGATGGCAGTGCAAATTGTAAAAAGCTGCATTGTTCTGTAAACAGTATATAGATTATTAAATCTAGAAGCCTCATAAGTTTTATTTAATACGGCAGAGACAAATCCATCACTTCAAACTGTTTAAAGATTTTTATGAAAGTACAATCAAATGATTGTACGTTTGTAAAATATTCACTTATAATTGGGCAAGAGGTTTGTATTTTACCGGATAAATTTGGATTGTTTAATGAGAAACTGTTGCCAAGCAATTAGACGAGAAAAACTGTCAACTATTAAAAACGCGGCACCGAAGGTGGAGCGTTTTTAGGTTGACAGTTTTTCCAGTCAAATTGCTAAAGGAAACAGTTTAGAATATAAACAATACAAATTTTTCCGGTATCAATACAAACATCGAGTGTAATTCGGCAGGACAATTTAATGATTAAGAAATTTAAAAAAATAATGCAAATTTTATTCATGAAACAGTAAAAATAAACACATTTTTATTTGAGCATCACCGAATCAATTCATTGTTAGTGTTTAATAATTCAATAACTTGTTCACAGAAATGTCAATGTATTTATTTTGGGAACGGACACCGCGATAATTGATTAGAAAATTAATAAGTGAAAAAACCACTAGTGCATTTGTCAACAGTAAAACCACAAGAGCTTTTTTTTTATCGGATAAATTTCTCTTTGTAACGAAATAATTTTGCCAATCAGTTATTTTATGAGAAAAACTGACATGAAAAAATCGCGAGACCGGAGGTCGAGCGATTTTGTCAAATGTCAGTTTTTCGAGCAAAATTACTGAATGGAAAAATTTTGAGTTAAAAAGAAATTTATCCATAAAATTAAAGCTCGAGTGTTTTTTGGCAAGATAAATTAACGACAAATTAAATAAACAAATAAGACGTGCGACTACTAGATGTACTCTGCTTTTGAGGAACAGGCATTTTTATCGGTGATAAAAAACGATGCACCTTTTTTATCGCTGTCAAAGTGACAAAAATGTCACTGCCAAATAGACTATTTTATATAGGAGTTAATTTATCACTGTAAAAGTTGCAGGTAACTTTTGTCACTGTCAAAGTGACAATTGCACTGTGGCATTTGCGATTTTTTATATATAAATTTAATTGTCACTGTAAATTTTAAATTTAACTGCATATTTATTAACATCAGGATAATTTTTCGTTTCAGATATGGATCCCAGTAATATTTTAACGAAAACTCAGTGTGGAAAAGTCTTGGAAAGGTACACAGGATGCCAGAATTTCGATATAAAATATTATTCGGTCATTCCACTGCAGTCTCAATTGGAAGGTCTCATAGGTGAACAGTACATCCTCAAAATACACTACCAAGTCGGAAGCGAAGAAAACATAGTTCAGTTTTTTCTGAAAGTTCTCAGCGAATCGAACCCAGTCATGTTCAACATATCTAAAAGCATCTACGCTTACGAGAAAGAATCTTTCTACTACGAATCAGTGGTTCCATTATTGAAATCCATAGGACTGCAAGTTAATTATGTGCCAAAGAGCTATTTTAGTGAACCTTACGTTGTGGTCTTGGAGGATCTATCACTGCGCAACTTAAAGGGTACTGTCAAAAATAAACCCCTCGATTTACAACACTGTAAAAAGTGTATGGAAACCCTTGCAAGATTTCACGCTGATCCAATCCTGTACCAGTTAGCGAAAAGTAAAGAATTAGGCAGGGACTATAGTTTTACTGACGAATTTAGTGATATTCTAGAAGATAAGGTGTTTTCAAAGGAAGAAAATGGTGCTACGAAGTTCTACAGGAGTTCTTTACAGGGTCTGTTCCTTCTCATAGATCTAATACCTGAAAACGGAGTGGACAACACTGAATTTAAAATAACTCTTCAGTCTGTTCTAGATAATCTGCTGTCCTCGGAAACGAATTCAATGGGATTCAGATCCACTCTAATCCATGGCGACTTGTGGTCCAATAACATTCTCTTTCGGTACGAAAATGCAAATACTGAAATAACCGAGTGCATCCTTATCGATTTTCAGACCTTGAAATATGGCCCTCCTGCCTTCGATGTACTCCAGTTTATTCTCACTAACACCAGGAAGAGTTTTCGTGACCAACATCAAAATGACCTTCTAACACACTATTACAATTTCTTCAGCGGTTTTCTAGCAGAGCACGGATTTCAGGCAACTGAAATATTGACTGAAAACGAGTTCCAGGAATCCTGTGGCACTCTTGCGCTTCCTGCCAAGATTCAGGCCGTAGTGGATAGGAGTATCACGTTTATGGCCGATGAGCATTTTCTGGATGCGGCCAAAAGTGAGGAGACCTTTTCGAACTATTTATTTGAGGGGCGTGGGAAATATATTGTCGAAGCGTTTAACGGTAACGAGGAGTTTAGGGAACTGATGATAGAGGATATTACTGATTTACGGGACATGTTGTTTGCAAAATAATGGTTATCTTGTGTATAGAGCTTTCAAAAATTACCAGAAAATACATTGCTGCAAGCAGTAGGCAACCCATATTACATCGTTAGTAATATTTACATTAAAATATTTTAAATTCGTGTTTATATTTAATTATACTATGTTAACTTACGTTTGAATGATTTAATTGGAAACTGCTGTTTTAGATATTTAGGAATAATCAGCAGCTTACTGTTTGACTCTAAGAAAGGCAACGAGACAACTAAAGTACTACCTAAATAATATAATGTGTTCACTGACTTTTGAAATGCGTTATGATGTAAGGTAATAAATGTATTATTGGTGTAAATAAATATATGTATAATCTCTTTGGTAATAAAAATACTACAATATAAGAAATGTGAAAGAATGTATGTAATTGAATAGTTTACTAGAAATGGGAGAAAATCGCTGGCGCAATTTTCTTTCCCATTTCTACCCCTACCGGGGGTCTAGGGCTGCGGCCTGGGGTCGCCCTTCGGGTGATAAAAGTAGGTATTGGGGCATGTAAGGCCGGGCTCCGCCCCCCAGATGGGGGCCCCCTTAGGGCTCCGCTGGGCCCCCAACTGTCAAAATCAAAATGGGGCCCCCAACTGTCAAAATGAAAAATGGGGCCCCCAACTGTCAAAATCGGCCATCTATCCCAGCTGTCAAAAAAGCTGTCGAGACCAAAGACCCATAAATCAGAGGGACCAAAGACCCATAGACCTACAATTCAGAAGAACTACAAGCCTCTGGGGTCCTCAACATAACCTCAAAGCCATAGCGCCTTATGGGCACGGTTCTAAAGTAGAAAGCTAAAGGAGGTCGCACACGGCGAATTATATATAAAGATTACTTACTCTGTTGTGGACTAAATCAGCTGGCACTGAACTCACGTACAACTGCGTGTAATATCTCGGTGTTAAATGCAGAATTGTGTATCTCTACGAGAGCTCCAGGTATACCACAACAAAAGGTTCGTTGAAGAGAGCTTCAGGTATACCACAACAAAAAACTTAACCTAATTTTTTGTGGGTTTTGTATCTCAACGTCGAGAACAACAGCAATTTAAAAACTTAACCCAACTTTTTGTGTGTGGAACAAGCACGACCGATCACCAACACAGAACACTCTAGACTGAACCACATACGCCTGCGCGCGTAATACAATAATAATAATAAATATCTAATTATCTCCATACTGGCGAGAGTAACAACAATTTAAAAACTTAACCCAACTTTCCGAACACCGGAGCCCAAGTATATAATTATTAGCTGTAGAATTATGTATCTCCATACTGACGAGAGTAACAACAATTTAAAAACCTAACCTAATTTTTGCGCGGGTTTTGTATCTCAACGACGACGAGAGTAACAACTGCAATTTAAAAAACTTAACCTAACTTTTTTGTGTGGAACAAGCACGACCGATCACCAACACAGAACACTCTAGACTGAAGCCACATACCTGCGTGTGTGTAATATAATAAATATCTAATTATCTCCATACTGTCGAGAGCAACTTAAAACCGAAGCAACTGCACGCATGTAATATCTATTGATTGCGTATCTCCATAAATTAAAGAGCAGCCCGAGATGATTGCGTATCTCCACAAATTAACGAGCAAACAACAGTAACTAAAGATATGTGTGTGAAGGGAACCACGACGTACAATCGCGAACTATTTAAATGCAGAATTACGTATCTCCATAAATTAACGAGCAAGACAGCGAGCATCTTATGACAACAGTAAATACCTAGAAAGATGTGCCCGTAAGTGGTCTCAAGGCGATGTGTTGTTATTACAGAATTTTCATCAAAAAACGAGCTCCGGTCACAGTTACGAAGAAATATTAATAATTTCAAAAACTGTAAATGTACACAAGAGACACCTAAAATATTCACAATTAAAATGCAATGTAAAATACAATTAATATAAAATTATAATCTAAACAAAGACATGTCTTTCAATAAATCTATCTTCATGATCATAAACAGCTGTTATTCGAAAGTTGTATGGTACAGGCTCGGTTAACCTCAGCAACTCTGAAGCTGATGGGGGCGTCTGCAGAGGCGATGGTAGCGATAAATTAAACTCTTCAGGTAGAATCTCTACAGCCAGTAAGCGACCATGCAGCTCATCGAGTAGCAAACAATCGTCTTGGCTTAGACCAGGCAGGGGGCTACTACTGTAAAAATAATAATAATAACTAAACAACCAAAATAGACAATTAACAAATGTTTTTTTTGATTTAAAACATACTAAAAGTTTCTACATCGCAGCAGTTCAATACTTATATATTACAGTGCTAAAAACGCGGCATCTACGGGTAGCAAAGAATCGATAAATTTAACATCAAAGTTTCCCTTGGTAGCGTACAATATATAGGTTATTTGAGAAAGCTGGTTGCTAATGTAAAATGACGTGAAAAATCGTTTTAGACATGTTTAATTTTCTAAAAAGTTCATACTAAAAATTAGATACGACTTTTAATGTTAGAAATATTTGTGTACATATGTTGAATTACAAATGAAATTATGTAAATACTGATAATAAAATAATAAAATAATAAACTCACATCAATATAATGTTCTCCTCTCTTTTGGTGGCAGCCTCGTCGTCGTCTGGAGATCTCGGCATAGATTCCTTACATTCCAGATATGTTAAGGCATCATAAGGTTGCGACCCAATATGTTCGCTGCCATTGGTCTCCATCAACCTTGCTACCGTTTCCGAACAGAAACAAAAAATATTGTGGCAAGTCGCGCATATACCATCGTCAATAACATCCAGGTCCAAGTCCAAAAACAGTTCTCCGCACTCGGGACATCTCAAGGATTCAGCGTTTGATTCATCCATTAGATTACTAAGAATATTATTATTATTAATACGAATTGTAAATGCAAATATATATGAAACTTACTTTTCTATCAAATATCGTTCCAAACACCTTGGTGGCGTGTTTCGGTTTGTTAAATGTGACAGCGCAGTGTAACAACACCCCTTCATTTCTATGAACCTAATAGCACACACACTATAAGACCTGCATACGCGAAACAGTAAACTAGAATGATATTATTTTTGCATAAAAACCATCCGAGAGTCGATATATCTATCTCTGTAACCGCAGGGCCCGGCCTTGGGGCTTGCAAATGTAACAAAATATTTACAGGAAGTGTGAATCTATCTGAGATGCGAATTACGTAGATTTAAAAAAAACATGTTTTCGTTAGCTGTGGCATCTTACTGATAACAAGAGAAGCCACGACCTTCTGCCGTGAATAAATATTTGTACTAATTTCGCGCGCTCACGATCCAAAAGAGGACACTAAAATTAAAGCCTATAACATATAGGGTGTCAAAATATTTCAAATCACTTGGTCTGTGTTTGACATAAAATAACATATAGGGTGGTCCAACTTTTGAAGCATCAAAACACTCGAGGTAGTTAAGCCGCTCTGTAAAAGCAGTTGCTGAATTTATAGGATGTAAGTAAGCATCAACTTTTCTATTCAAAACATTTAGCGCCCAACGACAAAAAAAAACAATAACGGCCGAGGCGCACCTAGACGCAAAACCGATAGATATATGTATAATAGTATTTGTTACAGACTAAAAAGTTGACAGATAAGAACCCGCAGCGATAAAAAAACGCTTTGAAACAAAAATAGATTAAATGTATATTGCCATCAGGTCTACTTGTTTGATTATTCACCTTTACTAAAAATTGTGCTTAATAGTTGCAGGCAGATTACCGGCCTTGTACAAATCAAGGTAGAAAATAATCAAATATTGAATTATTCTGTGTATCTCCACAAATATACGAGTTCTGTAGTACGTCTATTGATATCAAATAATAGTTCGACGTACAAAAATGTATACTGATTTATTCTATGTGTCTCCATAAGGTCTGAACACCGAAAATTGTGCTTAATAGGTGTATACAGAGTAAAAACACCATACCAAGGGAAGTATATAAGGTAAGCCCAATCAAATCATTACTCTTAATAATAAATTAATTTATACTATGTATCTCCACAAATATACGAGTTCTGTAGTAGGTCATGTGATATCGTACAAAAACAACATTAAATAATTATTTAAAAAAAAACAAAAGATTGGACGAAACCCGCCCCATATTGAAATAATTTCTTGTAGGTATCTAAATTATCTCAAACAACCTGTGTTTTCTAGAATCGAAATGTGTTTATATCCCACCACGTTCAGTCTGTCTGAACGCTGAATTGTTAAGTTTTTCACTGTGTTAGAAAAAGCCGTACAGAACAAATAAAAGCCGAACAAATAAAACGAAATTGTTGTGTTTGTAGGTGCAATTTGATTGCTTAGAACGTATAGTGAGTACAACATTGGAATTTTTTAAAAAAATTAAACAGCGAGTTAACAAAAAGACAATTTAGATACAAAAAAGATAGAAAAACAATAACACCTACCGACTAGTTGAACAGCACAACGAGTACAGGGCGTTGATGTGGAACCTTTATCGGTTCTTCTTCAGTTAGCTTATTAGTTATCGATTCAAAAATTAGACTAAAACACAAGTTATTCTTGAATGGGTTACCTACGTCATTGTACGCTAAAATTTGCTGTTGCCGATAAAGGTACCACATCCTCATTTTAGCGATAACAGGGGGCTATGATGGGGAAATGCCATGATTGGAAATAAAACGGAAAACCAAACTTTAAAAAGATTTATTAAGGATATCTGAACATTCCATCACAAGCTATAAAACCACATTTTTCAAATAAATTTTCCGATGCTTCATTCAAAGTAAAGGCGGAAATCTGCTCTCGGCTTTTGATGTGTTCTAACAACTGCGCTGCAAAACCTCTTCTACGCTCTTGTGGTAGTGTGTAGATATAATTGAACATCTTTGGGTTCGAATGTATGTTGAATGGGTCATAGTCCATCTTTGACAGCAGGGCAAACGATACAGGTTTGGAATCCGAGTAAATTATATAACAGAAGGGCTGCCTGTCTAGATACCACTGTTCAATGAACATATCGCATAGTTTAAGCTTCTTTATTTCTCTCAGGGCCTTTGATTTAAAAAAGAATTTGATAACAGTCGTCATTGCGTCTTAACAGTACGGCTAGTAGAACATAAATGAAAACAATTGATGATGGCGCTACACCTATAGGGTGTATGAAGGTGGTGGGGTAGCTCGAGATGATATCCTGATTAACTTTAGCTCGAGAATGTTTTTGTATGTACGGCAACGTCAGATATGGTCTAAGGCGTGTGCAGTCATCGTTGCGTAGCACCTTTATTCTATCGTTTTTTTTGTAAATTAGCGGTTAATAGAACGGCATATACACTATACAACCAAGCCCATGTCACGTAAAGTATTTATATATACGGAATAATCATGTCCTAAACGCACGAATATTTTTATTGCGTCAACTAGGTCGTTAGGATCAGTATTGTCATCCCAGGTAAGAACCGCGTCTTTGCTATTATATTGATTCATATTGTGGCTTTCAGGTCGATAAATATATTTCCTGATAGGCTGCTGATATTTATTTATATCAGCACGTCTATTGGTTTGTTCGCTGCAGCTGCTACCATCTTTCTGCGGGTGGTATTTTATGACATCGTTAAGGTTTCGTGCCCCATTGGTTTTTGTTTCATATGGAATTTTATCATCTGGCCGATGAATGTTTTTGCTGTGAAAATTTAGGTTGTCTCTTCTTGTAAATTTCCTGCCACACAAATTGCAGGGGAATAAAACAGCTTTGTGTTTGATAGTGTGACGACTAAGTGTGCTTCTATGTGAGAAAGTTTGTGAGCAAATGTTGCATACATACATGTTTACGCTTTGAATGGCAGACGGTACATGGGTGTGTACTTAAGGCATATACTCTTAAATACTTTTGCTAACCATGGCTCAAAATAAGGCTAACCGTCACGTAAATAAGGCTAACCGTCACGTAAATAAGGCTAACCGTCACGTAAATAAGGCTAACCGTCACGTAAATAAGGCTAACCGTCACGTAAATAAGGCTAACCGTCACGTAAATAAGGCTAACCGTCACGTAAATAAGGCTAACCGTCACGTAAATAAGGCTAACATTAAGGCTAACTGCGACGTCAATAAGTGCCATAGTTGGTCTGCAATAAGCCCTTATCTTCGGCGCGCAATAGTTCGGCGCACAATCCTAATCGCGGTCGTTTAATTATAATAATAATTAGTCTCTGTCTACGTGTCGCGCGAATTTAGCGTTCATATTTACGTTGACTCCAACATATTTGCCGGGGGAACATATTGAATTTTGTGGGTGTCAGACAGGTACTTTTTTTTTCAGAATTATGTACACACAGGGCGACCAAGGCACACACATTTATCTTTGCTATGTGTTACAGCCAACATCACGTCACTGAAAGGGCGATCTGTCGTCTTACACATACAAGAGCTGATCGGTAGGGACATGATTTTAACCCGTGTTGTTATTCATGTAAAACCTAGGGTTGTCAGCTTTTGACCTCAGTAGATAAAGCCTGTAATGTTGTTGTTTTCTGTATTAGAGAAACATCTATTTTTCATATATTAGGTGTTACGAGAATTTACGGAATAATTTTTGCATATTTATGTTTAGATCTCGTGTTACCAAAACCATCAAAAACATATCTCGTTGCGTCATTCAGACCACACCAATCAGAATCGCCATCAATAAATTAGGTAATTGGTTGCTATAATTCAAAACCAAAAGCATTGAAATTAGCCCCTTTATGCTACGCCATTGGAATAACATCTGCCGTGGCGCTTTGATTATCAGCCAACGTACGATTATCAATAAAACAACAAGGTCGAGTTCCATATCAGCTCGTATTTATAGCAAGTCATAGCGGACGTAGACAGGACACCAGCAAATTGAATTTGGAAAATAGTAAACAGCGTACCTAGATATAATATTTTTATTTTATAAAGCAAGAATAATAAGAGCCACTAATAATATACAGGGTGATAAAAACATAATAATAAAGTTATACAGAGCAGGTAATAATACAAAAATGTTAAATATATATAATACAGGGCGCTAAAAAACAGGTCAAGTTCTGGGTATTTTGAAGCCAAACGGTTCAGATGTGTGATCGGCGTGGAATTTTCTCTTGGTAGAGCGAGGTCTATATATTTTCGTTTCCTGCCGCGTCACCACCTCATGCTCCTTTGTTCTTCGAATATGGCTTGCTGTGATGTATACAGGGTCGGAGGGTGCTAGAACCATCTCCTTTATGCTGGCAAAGTTTATTAGCTGGCTGGCCGCATAATTGAGCCCTATGCCCTTAACTTTACACACTATCTTCTCGTCGTTGTCTCGTGTGCAGAACACCTTGTACGTATAATTTTTAGGCCCACCGCTTACAAACTCTGTGATGTAGCTCCCTCGGCCATATCCTTCCAGCTCGTCGGTCATATCCCCTATAAATTCGCCTGTTGGAACGTCATATTCCCCATCTCTCGACACGTAGACGACGGAATCCGTATCATAATACAATACCCTATTGCCCAGCAGCTCGAGGTAGCTGTACAACTTGAGCCGGGCCTGTGTTGTAACGTAGGCGGCTATGACAACGTTCACGGTGGTCAGAGGGTCGTATGCCTCGTCTCGGTGTTCCCAGCTGACGACTAGAGTGTCTTCGTTGATTGGCAGCGCGCTATTTACGTAGATGGAGGGATTCGAGAGCATGCCGAAGAATTGGTCGGGGTCCCGTACAACGCTGGTTTTGGGCTGGTTTTCCCGCTGCCCCAGCTTGCCCCAGAAGCTGTTTAATATAAGTTTGGCCAGAGAGCGAAGTCCTGGGTTTTCCGTTATTTCGGCGTACTCCAGCCGAACGTCTTCTCTGTCCAGGAACTCTTCGATGTAGCGGTCTCTCTCCTGCTCGTTGGTACAGTGGGCGGGCCAGCCCGACGCCTGCTGCTTAACGCGAATAAATTTGTTCATCATTTCCGTAAACAGGCCGCCCGTCTTTGTGGCCTTATCAAACTGGTCGATCTGATAATTCCACACCTCGAAAACCTTCACAAGTTTGTAGCCCATCTCCAGCGCCTTTTTAATTTCATCCACGATCCACGTACCTGTAAGAGCACGCTCTTCCTGGTTATGCGTGCAGACGCCCTGGTTCATGTGTTCGCCGCAGGTGCGGCAGAGGACAAACATAAGCTTGTTGTTCATCTTGGCAGGTAGAACGGGGTGTTGGAGATCTTGTGGTGGAAGAATCGTACACTTGATTACACCATTTAAAGTGTGGATGTCTTTTGGGCATTCGTCGTCGCCCACGTAGACTGTGGGGTGTCCTACGGGAAACTTGCCATACTTGCAGGCCCACGGGTAGAGGCTGCATACGTCCACGTACTTGATTTTCTCTCCAGGACCGCACTTGTAGTATTCTACGGTATTGCCTGTGCGCCCACCATAGAAGGCGTCTCTGGGATTAAGAGGCGTGTTAGCCAGCAGAGGGTGTTGCTCTGTGTAGGTGCGGAGTTCTTCGTTCTGCTGGAGCTGTCGTCTAAACTGACATTCCCACATCTCTACGACGGCGTACCCCAAGGTTCTCAGTCTCTCTGTCTTGGCCGTGGTGGCCTCATGTCTTGTTTTTAGCGATTGGGCGGGGTCTTCGTGCGTGGGTTCGTCTCTGCAGTATTTGAAACACGCAGTACACCCGTGATAGTAACAACCGTGGAACTCGAACACCTGTTTGGTTTCCTCGCAGTACCCGTCCACCTTGACACCCTGTACTATGGCCTCCTGCTGCTTCGCGCTATGTCTGATGTTTAGCTCTCGCGCCTTTTCCTCTGACACGAGCCACTGGGTTGCTATCTTGCTCTGGTTGTCCCGCCATCTGTACCCGCCCTTGGGTATGATACCTATGGTGTTTGGTCGCAGGAAATTACGCCGAAACACCTTGTTACAGGCCGAGGCAATAGTGCATGCCTCACTTAGTGGACAAACATTACCGGTGGACAACAACTGGTTGCGGAACTTGAGACATGCCGCGGCGAGAATATCCACATCAGACACGCAGTACTCCACTAGGTCTCGCTGCATGTCGAAGGTGTCGTTCTTGTGTTGCTCGTACCACCTGAGAAACGTCGATCTGTCGCCCTCCTTCATTGTGTCGGGACTGTAATACTCTGCAGGTGGTAGGGGCCCGACATAGTTGGCGTTTGCCGCGGTGTTGAAGAGGTGAGGAAAGTAGCCCTTCTTGAACCCGTCACCAAGACCGAAAGCCTTGGGCAGCTTGGACAGCGCCATGGGAAAATAGTTGAGGGAGTCCACGAACTTGACGTTGCCAGCATTCATCATAATTATTTTGGTACCACGCATTATGATAGGTTCCGGGTTTAGATCTGACTGCGTGAGGATGTAATTTAAAATAAACTGATGGTCGAAGGCCTGCCCGTTGTGTGCGATAACCACCACCTGCTTAAACTTTTTTCTTATTGTTATGAGGTGATGCACAAACGGGGAAACGGGGTCGGCACACTTTAGTATTTGCTGTCTTGGGCCACATTTTTGGCAGACTTTCACTTCGGTATCCATACAGACATCACAATATTGTTTGAAGACGCAGAGATTGGGTTCGTGTAGATTAGAGCCGTCTTCGAGCTCTTTCTCTTGCCTCGTCTCCAGATCGTAGAAGACGAAGAGAAGGTCGTTTGTTTTCGGCTTGCCTGTGTCGGGCTGCATATAACACAGGTGCTCGGCCGTTGTGTGGGCTCTACACACTTTACAATACATCTCACCACAGGTATGTCGCCGACCCGCCTTTACGGTACTGTAGCACTGCTCGCAGCGTCTAATGGTCTCGCAGACGGTGCTCTTACCACCTGATCCGGGTTTAAGGTGATTGTCGTAGCAATGCTGGCCCCGGAACGATCTCTTGCAGTTATCGCATGTAATTTTCAGCGTCTGGGGGCAGGCAGGCGATTGTTGGCACGCAACACAGGTTCCTCCACACCTGTGATCGTTTTTTGTGTTGAATGGTGTGCTGCAGGCCTCGCAAAAGTAGGAGCAGCAGAAGGCGGCCGTCAGCGACGTAATGACATTGTAGTGCCCTTCGTGGTACAGCAGGTTGATGTTGGGGCCTTCTGCAGCGTTCCCTCTGAATATCAAGTCCCTGCCTTTAGAGCCATATTTGTACACCACAATCCTAAAATTTTGCAGGTATTGCTGGAACTGCTGCAGCTCGGAGATGCCGCAGCCTTCTTCAGGTATAGTCACGCCGGCGGCCTGCATCAGTTCGTGAGCTCTCCGGGTCTGCAGCTTCCCGGTGTCGCGTCGCACCTTGGTCTGGTCGGGGTCCTTGGTAACGCAGGCCATAGCCACCACTAGGGCTCGAGGTAGGCACATGTTGTCTTTATTCTTAATGGTGATGATGCCTCGTCTCATACCACATTCTTCGGTGAAGGTGTTGTATCGCCGTCCTCTGTCATTTCCTTTGCCGGCCGGCATCTTGACAGATGTCACTCCCAAGCAGAAGGTGGCTGTGTCGAGTCCCGTAGAGTTTGACTGATAGACGCCGGCTATAACTTCCCAAACGTCCTCGAATTTTACCTCTTTCACAGGGCGAAAGCGCACATAGCCGTCGCCGCGTGCGAAATCCTTGGAACAGAAGGAGAATCCTACCTGGTCGTCGTTGGTGAGGCCCTCCGTACCTCTGGTGATGACAGCGTTAATAGCCTCTTTAACCCAGCCTACAGGTTCCGCGCCCTCCGGCACTGGCTTGAGCTTGAACTCGAGCGTACGTCCGGAGAGATTAAAACGCCGCACATTCTTCACGATGTCCTTAACAATCTGGAATTTGTCCATGTTGATAATATGTGTCTCTTACAACGATGTTTACTCTTCAATTGTTGAAGATAGAACGACTAGACGAGCTACAGGTACCCCTATTTATAACTTCGGTATACCTGAAAATAGATCACGTGATTAGTTAGCCGTTCTCAAAGTTGAAAAATATATCGGCGGCAGAAATGTACTCACCTCGCTTTTTACCGGCAAATGATCAATAGTCTTTCGACAGCTTGAAATTTTCTACCTATTTGGTTTTTACAACCTACAGCAAAGGTTTTGTCGTTGATACTTCCACGCAGGTATGTAGAGACCTGAAAATAAATTATTTGATACATCAGGATTGCTAAAACATTGCAACTGGTAAGAAATTTTATAATGTCACGCGACATTAAAAACAATTGCTTGTTATTACTAAGCAACTCGCAAGCTTTAATTCAATATATAACTCGGGATACCTACCTTGGCGCCAACTTATTGTTGCTGATAAACTCAGGTGATAACTGCTGCTGGTTCAACTGAGTGATTGATAAGAGACAACGGCCGGAGTCATCCGCCTTTATACCTACGTGGGTTGTAGCGCAATCTAGTTGTGACGTAGTCCTCATCGTTAGCGCGCGAAATTATATTTATTCATTCATGGCTTTATCGACAGAAGGCTGTGGCTTTGTAAGAGACCACAACAACAAGGTGACAAAAACATGTTTACAATTTGTTGTTGTGTTTTTATCGCTGCGGGTTCTTATCTGTCAACTTTTTAGTCTGTAACAAATACTATTATACATATATCTATCGGTTTTGCGTCTAGGTGCGCCTCGGCCGTTATTGTTTTTTTTTGTCGTTGGGCGCTAAATGTTTTGAATAGAAAAGTTGATGCTTACTTACATCCTATAAATTCAGCAACTGCTTTTACAGAGCGGCTTGACTACCTCGAGCGTTTTGATGCTTCAAAAGTTGGACCAACCCTATATGTTATTTCTATGTCAAACACAGACCAACTGATTTCAAGCATCAGATTGGTATACCGTCTAATTTCAGACTATAGAAAAGTTGCTGCTTACGTACATCCTATAAATTCAGCAACTGCTTTTACAGAGCGGCTTAACTACCTCGAGTGTTTTGATGCTTCAAAAGTTGGACCACCCTATATGTTATTTTATGTCAAACACAGACCAAGTGATTTGAAATATTTTGACACCCTATATGTTATAGGCTTTAATTTTAGTGTCCTCTTTTGGATCGTGAGCGCGCGAAATTAGTACAAATATTTATTCACGGCAGAAGGTCGTGGCTTCTCTTGTTATCAGTAAGATGCCACAGCTAACGAAAACATGTTTTTTTTAAATCTACGTAATTCGCATCTCAGATAGATTCACACTTCCTGTAAATATTTTGTTACATTTGCAAGCCCCAAGGCCGGGCCCTGCGGTTACAGAGATAGATATATCGACTCTCGGATGGTTTTTATGCAAAAATAATATCATTCTAGTTTACTGTTTCGCGTATGCAGGTCTTATAGTGTGTGTGCTATTAGGTTCATAGAAATGAAGGGGTGTTGTTACACTGCGCTGTCACATTTAACAAACCGAAACACGCCACCAAGGTGTTTGGAACGATATTTGATAGAAAAGTAAGTTTCATATATATTTGCATTTACAATTCGTATTAATAATAATAATATTCTTAGTAATCTAATGGATGAATCAAACGCTGAATCCTTGAGATGTCCCGAGTGCGGAGAACTGTTTTTGGACTTGGACCTGGATGTTATTGACGATGGTATATGCGCGACTTGCCACAATATTTTTTGTTTCTGTTCGGAAACGGTAGCAAGGTTGATGGAGACCAATGGCAGCGAACATATTGGGTCGCAACCTTATGATGCCTTAACATATCTGGAATGTAAGGAATCTATGCCGAGATCTCCAGACGACGACGAGGCTGCCACCAAAAGAGAGGAGAACATTATATTGATGTGAGTTTATTATTTTATTATTTTATTATCAGTATTTACATAATTTCATTTGTAATTCAACATATGTACACAAATATTTCTAACATTAAAAGTCGTATCTAATTTTTAGTATGAACTTTTTAGAAAATTAAACATGTCTAAAACGATTTTTCACGTCATTTTACATTAGCAACCAGCTTTCTCAAATAACCTATATATTGTACGCTACCAAGGGAAACTTTGATGTTAAATTTATCGATTCTTTGCTACCCGTAGATGCCGCGTTTTTAGCACTGTAATATATAAGTATTGAACTGCTGCGATGTAGAAACTTTTAGTATGTTTTAAATCAAAAAAAACATTTGTTAATTGTCTATTTTGGTTGTTTAGTTATTATTATTATTTTTACAGTAGTAGCCCCCTGCCTGGTCTAAGCCAAGACGATTGTTTGCTACTCGATGAGCTGCATGGTCGCTTACTGGCTGTAGAGATTCTACCTGAAGAGTTTAATTTATCGCTACCATCGCCTCTGCAGACGCCCCCATCAGCTTCAGAGTTGCTGAGGTTAACCGAGCCTGTACCATACAACTTTCGAATAACAGCTGTTTATGATCATGAAGATAGATTTATTGAAAGACATGTCTTTGTTTAGATTATAATTTTATATTAATTGTATTTTACATTGCATTTTAATTGTGAATATTTTAGGTGTCTCTTGTGTACATTTACAGTTTTTGAAATTATTAATATTTCTTCGTAACTGTGACCGGAGCTCGTTTTTTGATGAAAATTCTGTAATAACAACACATCGCCTTGAGACCACTTACGGGCACATCTTTCTAGGTATTTACTGTTGTCATAAGATGCTCGCTGTCTTGCTCGTTAATTTATGGAGATACGTAATTCTGCATTTAAATAGTTCGCGATTGTACGTCGTGGTTCCCTTCACACACATATCTTTAGTTACTGTTGTTTGCTCGTTAATTTGTGGAGATACGCAATCATCTCGGGCTGCTCTTTAATTTATGGAGATACGCAATCAATAGATATTACATGCGTGCAGTTGCTTCGGTTTTAAGTTGCTCTCGACAGTATGGAGATAATTAGATATTTATTATATTACACACACGCAGGTATGTGGCTTCAGTCTAGAGTGTTCTGTGTTGGTGATCGGTCGTGCTTGTTCCACACAAAAAAGTTAGGTTAAGTTTTTTAAATTGCAGTTGTTACTCTCGTCGTCGTTGAGATACAAAACCCGCGCAAAAATTAGGTTAGGTTTTTAAATTGTTGTTACTCTCGTCAGTATGGAGATACATAATTCTACAGCTAATAATTATATACTTGGGCTCCGGTGTTCGGAAAGTTGGGTTAAGTTTTTAAATTGTTGTTACTCTCGCCAGTATGGAGATAATTAGATATTTATTATTATTATTGTATTACGCGCGCAGGCGTATGTGGTTCAGTCTAGAGTGTTCTGTGTTGGTGATCGGTCGTGCTTGTTCCACACACAAAAAGTTGGGTTAAGTTTTTAAATTGCTGTTGTTCTCGACGTTGAGATACAAAACCCACAAAAAATTAGGTTAAGTTTTTTGTTGTGGTATACCTGAAGCTCTCTTCAACGAACCTTTTGTTGTGGTATACCTGGAGCTCTCGTAGAGATACACAATTCTGCATTTAACACCGAGATATTACACGCAGTTGTACGTGAGTTCAGTGCCAGCTGATTTAGTCCACAACAGAGTAAGTAATCTTTATATATAATTCGCCGTGTGCGACCTCCTTTAGCTTTCTACTTTAGAACCGTGCCCATAAGGCGCTATGGCTTTGAGGTTATGTTGAGGACCCCAGAGGCTTGTAGTTCTTCTGAATTGTAGGTCTATGGGTCTTTGGTCCCTCTGATTTATGGGTCTTTGGTCTCGACAGCTTTTTTGACAGCTGGGATAGATGGCCGATTTTGACAGTTGGGGGCCCCATTTTTCATTTTGACAGTTGGGGGCCCCATTTTGATTTTGACAGTTGGGGGCCCAGCGGAGCCCTAAGGGGGCCCCCATCTGGGGGGCGGAGCCCGGCCTTACATGCCCCAATACCTACTGATAAAAGCATCTATAATAATATTTTAAAGAAAATATATATTAAAGAAATTTTTGTATCTGGAATGATGCTGTAATCATACTAAACGATTTTTCTTAATATTTTTATGAATTGTAAGGGTACTCTATTCTTGATGGTAAAACATAATTTTTTAAGTGCTGAAAGTAGAATTTATTTTTCAGTAAACATTATTATCAATTTTATCAATGGGACCAAAAATATTGTAGATATTTACTTTTGTAAGCTAAAATGATGAATTTAACAGACTGTCAAAATGAACGAATTAATTCCAAACGTTACGTGCAGAAAGAATAAAAGCTACGGATAATGAAACAGAATAACTAAACACTAATACTAATAAATAATTGGAATTAAAAAATAAAAAGAATTGCCTCCAGCGTGACTCGAACTCTCGAAATCCGCATTTTCACGTTTTGAATTCTACGACTTTCCCATTGGGCTATCCCGCCTGTCGACAAAAGTTTACCCTGAAACGTTTAAGTACGTAAACTGTACGTGTCAACCTAAAAAAATAATTTTTACCGATTTTCTAATTGGATAAGCATTTCATTTCAGTATTTTGGTAATCAGAAGTGTTTGGCAGTAAGTACTATCGATTCCGTTAGTAATATTTCTCGTAGAAAAATAACCTATCTGAAGTTTAATTAATTTGACAGTTTTCGTAGGAGGTGCTTGTCTCATTAGAGCAATCTGACATCGGCAGATAAAATGAGAAAGAAGTTGAGACGGATGCGACTCGAGATTCTCGACGACGAAATAGACGTAGAGGGACTCGACGTACGGTCTCGAAAAAAAATCTCAAAGGATTAGAGAAAGTACGGAACTTTCGCGTGAAGCGGTTCTCGAAGCCGTAAAATTAGAAAAAGAGTCTTGGGAGTCCCGCGAAAGTCGAGATTTCGGCAGGCGTGACGGGACCATTAGGCGCGAGGACAAACGATGGTGCTAGCCGTATCTCTCTCGCCGAACGGCGATAGACGAAAATTTTGCAAAGGTTTTTTGAAAAGGCGTGAAATTGGGAAAACGCGTAGGAAACGGGACGAAAATACCCCTACGCATTGGAGAAAGGTTGGGGGTGACCTTTGGTCGCCGACGGGGATCGCTTCGCGATCGCCCCTCCGACGAGATAGCTTAGAAACTTTGTCGATTCGGCGAAGGAATTTGGAGCGAGACAGAATCGACGCGATTTAATATATATGGATGGCAGTGCAAATTGTAAAAAGCTGCATTGTTCTGTAAACAGTATATATATTATTAAATCTAGAAGCCTCATATGTTTTATTTAATACGGCAGAGACAAATCCATCACTTCAAACTGTTTAAAGATTTTTATGAAAGTACAATCAAATGATTGTACTTTTGTAAAATATTCACTTATAATTGCGCAAGAGGTTTGTATTTTACCGGATAAATTTGGATTGTTTAATGAGACACTGTTGCCAAGCAATTAGACGAGAAAAACTGTCAACTATTAAAAACGCGGCACCGAAGGTGGAGCGTTTTTAGGTTGACAGTTTTTCCAGTCAAATTGCTAAAGGAAACAGTTTAGAATATAAACAATACAAATTTTTCCGGTATCAATACAAACATCGAGTGTAATTCGGCAGGACAATTTAATGATTAAGAAATTTAAAAAAATAATGCAAATTTTATTCATGAAACACTAAAAATAAACACATTTTTATTTGAGCATCACCGAATCAATTCATTGTTAGTGTTTAATAATTCAATAACTTGTTCACAGAAATGTCAAAGTATTTATTTTGGGAACGGACACCGCGATAATTGATTAGAAAATTAATAAGTGAAAAAACCACTAGTGCATTTGTCACTGTAAAAGTTGCAGGTAACTTTTGTCACTGTCAAAGTGACAATTTCACTGTGGCATTTGCGATTTTTTATATATAAATTTAATTGTCACTGTAAATTTTAAATTTAACTGCATATTTATTAACATCAGGATAATTTTTCGTTTCAGATATGGATCCCAGTAATATTTTAACGAAAACTCAGTGTGGAAAAGTCTTGGAAAGGTACACAGGATGCCAGAATTTCGATATAAAATATTATTCGGTCATTCCACTGCAGTCTCAATTGGAAGGTCTCATAGGTGAACAGTACATCCTCAAAATACACTACCAAGTCGGAAGCGAAGAAAACATAGTTCAGTTTTTTCTGAAAGTTCTCAGCGAATCGAACCCAGTCATGTTCAACATATCTAAAAGCATCTACGCTTACGAGAAAGAATCTTTCTACTACGAATCAGTGGTTCCATTATTGAAATCCATAGGACTGCAAGTTAATTATGTGCCAAAGAGCTATTTTAGTGAACCTTACGTTGTGGTCTTGGAGGATCTATCACTGCGCAACTTAAAGGGTACTGTCAAAAATCAACCTCTCGATTTACAACACTGTAAAAAGTGTATGGAAACCCTTGCAAGATTTCACGCTGATCCAATCCTGTACCAGTTAGCGAAAAGTAAAGAATTAGGCAGGGACTATAGTTTTACTGACGAATTTAGTGATATTCTAGAAGATAAGGTGTTTTCTAAGGAAGAAAATGGTGCTACGAAGTTCTATAGGAGTTCTTTACAGGGTCTGTTCCTTCTCATAGATCTAATACCTGAAAACGGAGTGGATAAAACTGAATTTAAAAAAACTCTTCAGTCTGTTCTAGATAATCTGCTGTCCTCGGAAACGAATTCAATGGGATTCAGATCTACTTTAATCCATGGCGACTTGTGGTCCAATAACTTTCTCTTTCGATACGAAAATGCAAATACTGAAATAACCGAGTGCATCCTTATCGATTTTCAGACCTTGAAATATGGCCCTGCTGCCTTCGATGTACTCCAGTTTATTCTCACTAACACCAGGAAGAGTTTTCGTGACCAACATCAAAATGAGCTACACACTATTACAATTTCTTCAGCAGTTCACTAGCAGAGCACGGATATCAGGCAACTGAAGTATTGACTGAAAAAGAGTTCCAGAAATCCTGTGGCACTCTTGCGCTTCCTGCCAAGATTCAGGCCGTAGTGGATAGGAGTATCACGTTTATGGTCGATGAGAATCATCTGGATGCGGCCAAAAGTGAGGAGACCTTTTCGAACTATTTATTTGAGGGGCGTGGGAAATATATTGTCGAAGCTTTTAACGGTAACGAGGAGTATAGGGAACTGATGATAGAGGATATTACTGATTTACGGGACATGTTGTTTGCAAAATAATGGTTATCTTGTGTATAGAGCTTTCAAAAATTACCAGAAAATACATTGCTGCAAGCAGTAGGCAACCCATATTACATCGTTAGTAATATTTACATTAAAATATTTTAAATTCGTGTTTATATTTAATTATACTATGTTAATTTACGTTTGAATGATTTAATTGGAAACTGCTGTTTAAGATATTTAGGAATAATCAGCAGCTTACTGTTTGACTCTAAGAAAGACAACGAGACAACTAAAGTACTACCTAAATAATATAATGTGTTCACTGACTTTTGAAATGCGTTATGATGTAAGGTAATAAATGTATTATTGGTGTAAATAAATATATGTATAATCTCTTTGGTAATAAAAATACTATAATATAAGAAATGTGAAAGAATGTATGTAATTTAATAGTTTACTAGAAATGGGAGAAAATCGCTTTCGCGATTTTCTTTCCCATTTCTGCCCCTACCGGGGGTCTAGGGCTGCGGCCTGGGGGCACCCTTCGGGTGATAAAAGCATCTATAATAATATTTTAAAGAAAATACATATTAAAGAAATTTTTGTATCTGGAATGATGCTGTAATCATACTAAACGATTTTTCTTAATATTTTTATGAATTGTAAGGGTACTCTATTCTTGATGGTAAAACATCAGAATTTTTTAAGTGCTGAAAGTAGAATTTATTTTTCAGTAAACATTATTATCAATTTTATCAATGGGACCAAAAATATTGTAGATATTTACTTTTGTAAGCTAAAATGATGAATTTAACAGACTGTCAAAATGAACGAATTAATTCTAAACGTTACGTGCAGAAAGAATAAAAGCTACGGATAATGAAACAGAATAACTAAACACTAATACTAATAAATAATTGGAATTAAAAAGTAAAAAGAATTGCCTCCAGCGTGACTCGAACTCTCGAAATCCGCATTTTTCACGTTTTAAATTCTACGACTTTCCCATTGGGCTATCCCGCCTGTTGACAAAAGTTTACCCTGACACGTTTAAGTACGTAAACTGTACGTGTCAACCTAAAAAAATAATTTTTACCGATTTTCTAATTGGATAAGCATTTCGTTTCAGTATTTTGGTAATCAGAAGTGTTTGGCAGTAAGTACTATCGATTCCGTTAGTAATATTTCTCGTAGAAATATAACCTATCTGAAGTTTAATTAATTTGACAGTTTTAGTAGGAGGTGCTTGTCTCATTAGAGCAATCTGACATTGGCAGATAAAATGAGAAAGAAGTTGAGACGGATGCGACTCGAGATTCTCGAAGACGAAATAGACATAGAGGGACTCGACGTACGGTCTCGAAAAAAAATCTCAAAGGATTAGAGAAAGTACGGAACTTTCGCGTGAAGCGGTTCTCGAAGCCGTAAAATTAGAAAAAGAGTCTTGGGAGTCCCGCGAAAAGTCGAGATTTCGGCAGGCGTGACGGGACCATTAGGCGCGAGGACAAACGACGGTGCTAGCCGCATCTCTCTCGCCGAACGGCGATAGACGAAAATTTTGCAGAGGTTTTTTGAAAAGGCGTTTAAATTGGGAAAACGCGTAGGAAACGGGACGAAAATACCCCTACGCATTGGAGAAAGGTTGGGGGTGACCTTTGGTCGCCCACGGGGATCGCTTCGCGATCGCCCCTCCGAGGAGATAGATTAGAAACTTTGTCGATTCGGCGAAGGAATTTGGAGCGAGACAGAATCGACGCGATTTAATATATATGGATGGCAGTGCAAATTGTAAAAAGCTGCATTGTTCTGTAAACAGTATATATATTATTAAATCTAGAAGCCTCATATGTTTTATTTAATACGGCAGAGACAAATCCATCACTTCAAACTGTTTAAAGATTTTTATGAAAGTACAATCAAATAATTGTACTTTTGTAAAATATTCACTTATAATTGCGCAAGAGGTTTGTATTTTACCGGATAAATTTGGATTGTTTAATGAGAAACTGTTGCCAAGCAATTAGACGAGAAAAACTGTCAACTATTAAAAACGCGGCACCGAAGGTGGAGCGTTTTTAGGTTGACAGTTTTTCCAGTCAAATTGCTAAAGGAAACAGTTTAGAATATAAACAATACAAGTTTATCCGGTATCAATACAAACATCGAGTGTAATTCGGCAGGACAATTTAATGATTAAGAAATTTAAAAACATAATGCAAATTTTATTCATGAAACACTAAAAATAAACACATTTTTATTTGAGCATCACCGAATCAATTCATTGTTAGTGTTTAATAATTCAATAACTTGTTCACAGAAATGTCAAAGTATTTATTTTGGAAACGGACACCGCGATAATTGATTAGAAAATTAATAAGTGAAAAAACCACTAGTGCATTTGTCACTGTAAAAGTTGCAGGTAACTTTTGTCACTGTCAAAGTGACAATTGCACTGTCGCATTTGCAATTTTTTATATATAAATTTAATTGTCACTGTAAATTTTAAATTTCCCTGCATATTTATTAACATCAGGATAATTTTTCGTTTCAGATATGGATCCCAGTAATATTTTAACGAAAACTCAGTGTGGAAAAGTCTTGGAAAGGTACACAGGATGCCAGAATTTCGATATAAAATATTATTCGGTCATTCCACTGCAGTCTCAATTGGAAGGTCTCATAGGTGAACAGTACATCCTCAAAATACACTACCAAGTCGGAAGCGAAGAAAACATAGTTCAGTTTTTTCTGAAAGTTCTCAGCGAATCGAACCCAGTCATGTTCAACATATCTAAAAGCATCTACGCTTACGAGAAAGAATCTTTCTACTACGAATCAGTGGTTCCATTATTGAAATCCATAGGACTGCAAGTTAATTATGTGCCAAAGAGCTATTTTAGTGAACCTTACGTTGTGGTCTTGGAGGATCTATCACTGCGCAACTTAAAGGGTACTGTCAAAAATCAACCTCTCGATTTACAACACTGTAAAAAGTGTATGGAAACCCTTGCAAGATTTCACGCTGATCCAATCCTGTACCAGTTAGCGAAAAGTAAAGAATTAGGCAGGGACTATAGTTTTACTGACGAATTTAGTGATATTCTAGAAGATAAGGTGTTTTCTAAGGAAGAAAATGGTGCTACGAAGTTCTATAGGAGTTCTTTACAGGGTCTGTTCCTTCTCATAGATCTAATACCTGAAAACGGAGTGGATAACACTGAATTTAAAATAACTCTTCAGTCTGTTCTAGATAATCTGCTGTCCTCGGAAACGAATTCAATGGGATTCAGATCCACTCTAATCCATGGCGACTTGTGGTCCAATAACATTCTCTTTCGGTACGAAAATGCAAATACTGAAATAACCGAGTGCATCCTTATCGATTTTCAGACCTTGAAATATGGCCCTCCTGCCTTCGATGTACTCCAGTTTATTCTCACTAACACCAGGAAGAGTTTTCGTGACCAACATCAAAATGACCTTCTAACACACTATTACAATTTCTTCAGCGGTTTTCTAGCAGAGCACGGATTTCAGGCAACTGAAGTATTGACTGAAAACGAGTTCCAGGAATCCTGTGGCGCTCTTGCGCTTCCTGCCAAGATTCAAGCCGTAGTGGACAGGAGTATCACGTTTATGGCCGATGAGCATTTTCTGGATGCGGCCAAAAGTGAGGAGACCTTTTCGAACTATTTATTTGAGGGGCGTGGGAAATATATTATCGAAGCGTTTAACGGTAACGAGGAGTTTAGGGAACTGATGATAGAGGATATTATTGATTTACGGGACATGTTGTTTGCAAAATAATGGTTATCTTGTGTATAGAGCTTTCAAAACTTACCAGAAAATACATTACTGCAAGCAGTAGGCAAGGAACATTACATTGTTAGTAATATTTAAACTAAGATGTTTAAAATTCGTGATGCTGTGTTAACTTTGCGTTTGAATGATTTAATTGGTAACTGCTGTTTAAGATATTTAGGAATAATCAGCAGCTCACTGTTTGACTCTAAGAAAGACAACGAGACAACTAAATAGTATAATCCCATGGTTAATGGCCATTGGCGGTGTTCATTGAGTTTTGAAATTCGTTATGATGTATGGTAATGAATGTATCATTGTAATAAATATATTATTGTTGTAAACAAATATATGTATAATATAAGAAATTTAAAAAAATATATGTGATATAGTAGTTTATCATAACATTGAATGTATGAAATAAATTAACTATTATTTAGGAAATCATGAGTTAAAAGTTATACATATATAAAAAATTATACATAAGAAATAATTTATATGGACAATGATCAATATTTTAAAATATTGATTGGTACGTCAAACTAAAAGAAAAATGAAAGAAAATGTTTCTGAAAATGTTGAAAAATTAGATTTATAGAAAAAAGGCTTGTACTGGCTATTTATATTCAAAGTTACGTCTGTTTTATTTCATGAAGCACGACATAATTACTCATGCCAGGAGGATTCTTTTACGTGTTTTTGTTACAAAGTAATAAAAAAATTATATATTTTTAGCCCAAGTAGATATACATACATTTTCTTTATATTGAAATAAATGTGGCCTAAATATAGCTTATAATTATGATATGGGTAGTAAATGAACCAATATTGATTGGTGTAATGATGTTTAATGTTCACTTTCATAGAAAGATAAATTTAATACTGCTATACCAAATCTCCTGTATATCTCTTGTTACCTTTGGAAAATTCAAATAGCAGAAACTTTTTTAAGTTAAATGCAACACCCGGCATTTTTTAACATCATGTTATTTAATTAAATCCTCTTTCTTCCAGTATATACTAGGGGTTAAAACTACAACTTTTGGAGATATCTCTATTTACATTTAATTTATTTATATCTATTAATTTTATGTAAAGAGGGTCAGGTAGATCAAATAAATCATTTTGTTAACACTTCTATTTTGTATAAACATTTTGCTTACATTCCTTATCGTTATCTTCCATATTTCTCTGTGTGAAGTGTGATACAATGGAATACTCGAATGAAGACATACCAAACTTATTTTATATTGATGGAGAATGTAAATGCTGCCAAGGAAATAATCAGTCCAGTATCTTCGGATAACAGGATAGGATCTTCTATAACAGGATATAACAGGACTCGATCGACTCGGACAGGATTCAATCATGACTGGACCATGGCTGTGGCCAGCACAACCAATGGACTTTGTACACTTGATTCTTATTTATCTGGTCGCATAAAAACAGTAGTTTATGTGAGTTTCGTATCTTTTCAATTCCATTTTCAATTGTTTTTTTGTTATGTCAACCACATTAAAAATTGAAATGGTTTTGAATTATTTTTAAGACCCAATTAACAAGTGTATGAAGACGAGATCGTTTAGTTTAGTAACTCCCGAGTCAACTGTAGGTATCTTTTCAGCTTTTAAATTCTTTAAAATATTATGCAGAGTAGATCTTTAAATGTTGATTTTCTATGAACGTTTACGAACTGACATTTTTGGGTTTTCATCAACACCAGTCCTTACCGCATCAACGTTTGCTTCTGATCGGGCACCTCGTCTGTTAGATTTTACTGACCCAGACTGCTCAAATTTCTACAAAAAATTCTCAATAACTTTAACAGATGGTTCCAAATTTCTTCCGAAATGCAACGCGTACGGCATCTTCTTCCAGTTTCGCCAAAACAAATCGCATCTTCGTAATGAGTACACAATAAATATGCCTTCTTCGATGGAGAATCACTCACATGATGACCAAGCCACAACTAATTATTGCAAAGTTTTTACCTGACATCTGTCGCTACGGGAAAACTGTTAATTAAGACTGGAATAAATGGCTGCCAATTTAACTCAGAAGGTCAAATATGGACACCCTCTATACCTAGTAGATTCTGTAATTTTCACATGACAAAACACTAGGGACAAGTAAAACATCTGGTACGCACCTGGACAACCACTTGACTGGAGTTTGAAATTAGACTCCGTGCAAAGCAGCCCCGAGTTACAAGTTTTATATAGTAGTCACAACTTCATATCAAAGCAATGCACTAATTAAAAGTAAGCAACAATTACGGCTCTGAGAAGAAAAATAAATATGTCAGTTGATAACAGAATTACGCAAACAAAACTTTTAGTTCAGCTTCACGTTTACGGAAGTTTTGCTCCGGAGGATAATTTCGTTGGCTGGTGAAGTCCTGGAGCTCGTCCGGAATGCCCGGATGGGGTTAGCACGGCCTCAACCGTTGTTTCTGCATCATTAAACTTTTCAAATAATTTGAGTGGTTCGCTGTGACACTGTGCAACTTATTACTGTATTACGAGATACGTTCGGATTTTGTTTTTTGTGATGGTAAACAAAAAGGTAGCACAAAAGTAGTCATGAAGGAGTCTATTTTGTAGTTGATCCAGTAAGGAAATTAACAATTGACAAACTTCAAGTATCTTTTCACACTTGAAGTTTGTCAATTGGTCCAATTGGTATCAATATCGTCTGGTCACTTTCCAGAAAACCTGGTAGAGTAAGGAGCTGTCCGTATAAAAAAAACTGTATTATTTTTACAGCTTCACTAGGGCGCAGGTGTAGATGATAGATTTTATACCACTAGATGTTCTAGGCCAGAACTATTTCTATTTGTAGTATTCAGTGTGACACATATTCATGATGTACCTCTTATACAGGGTTATTCAGAACTTATCTCTAAAACTTTGAGGATATGTGCATCCTTAAATAAGAAATCGATATCACCAAAAAAGTTTATAATAAAAGTCTTTGGATTTCCCGTAAACAATGTTAACAGTTATACCATTATAAAGGACTACGCAGATGGGCAACTGTACTTCAACGACATCTGATATATCACATTCCTACAAAAAAAAGTAAACAAGTTTTTGTGCCTGGAACGCCTGGTCAAGACCGAGCGAATAGAGTTGGAGTGGGGATAATATCTATTGTCTATCTGTGTCGCTCTCTCAGTGCCGGTGTTTTATTTATCGTATAGGAGTGTTAAACTTTAAAATTTTCAAAATGGCTGAAGTACAAGTCAGATCGCTACGCAGGTGCCTAGGGTATCCCAATCAACGGTGTGACGCTTACTACACGAGGCTCAGTTTTATCCGTATCATATCCAGCGTGTTCAAGCACTGTTACCAGCGGATTATCAATTACGAGTTAGGTTTTGTGAGTGGTTGTTGCAGCAAAATGCTGAAAATCCCCAATTTACTGCTGATGTACTAGTTACAGATGAAGCTTTGTTTACTCGAAATGGAATATAGAACATTCACAATACACACGTTTGGGCACTCGAAAATCCGCACGCAATTCAACGAAATCACTTCCAACACCGTTTTTCGAACAGCTTTTGTAACAAGGTAAGTGTAGGTTGGAGTCGTAAATTCCAACTACACAGCTTCGAAAGCGAAGAGTTGTGGACTGTATTTAATTTTTTGATTGTTGAGTAGGTGAAAAACTGTTCGTGTAAATTGCAAATTCCCTTTATTGTTGGAACTGACAATAATTGGGTATAACTTATAGGTAATATTTTACAGGTGTAAAATAAACCCGCCAAATGATACTAACTGTAGTTACTGTTTACACTTCCCAACATAGGGTTCAACCAAGTAATAATTATATTTATATTGTAGCCAAGACTTGAACATACAAGCTGGCTGTTATACCGTTCTTATGCAACTGCCTTTTTTCCTTTCTTGCCGCGGGGCACGGCGGGTTCTCAAGGGCTCTCAAGGGTGGTCTGATCTGGACAGTGTTACGAATTTTAAAGTATACAAAGACTGCAATAAATTAGACAGAACCATCTGTAAGTTAACAATCATTTGGCGTTCACAAAAACTAATCTAATCTATTACAAATAAATAGGGTTTCTCCAACATAAACTCCCCCCTTGGAGTTTTAAAGAAAACTCCAATAAAATACAACAGTGATTATTACAAAGGTAAATTTTAAAATATTACTTCAGCTAGGAAGTTTTACTAACTGAATGAGTATAAGTTTAATCTAAACAATTTTGATTGCTCGTGACACTTAAACTAATAAAAAAAACTAATTATGTACATACATATAACTAATAATTATATACAAGTAGGGTTTATATAATTTGCCTTATCAGGCAAGGGACATATCTTGGTAATCGACCTGATAAAAGTTCCGTCCTTGGTACGTAGTTTAACAACCCTAACTCTTCCATCAGGTCCTGGCCCTTATCAGTGATTTCTTTATCATTTTTTAGGAGAGAAATTTCATGAGAAAAATACATTTTCTGTAGATATTTTATTATTACTCTTAGAGCATTTTGCAACTCATAAACCTTAAGAGAACCCGAGATTCTTTCGGACGTGAGTTTTGCATTATTACAAAATCTTAAACAAAATGCAATTGTACGTTGCAGTCTGATAAAACATGAAAAACTTTCAAGGTATTTGCCCCAATCCGTCTCTGCGGTGACAACTAAGATAGTTTTTCTTTGTTCTGGAATATTTACAATTTTTTCAGGAATTTCAAAGCACTGAAATTTATTTAAATCTAAATTAAACTCCCTTAAATATTCAGGGCCGTACCACCACTGCCTGCAATTAATTAATTCCGTAGAGGAGATACCTCTGGATAAATAATCTGCTGCGTTTTCAGCCGAACGCGCGTGCCTCCAGGTATAATCTGACGTTAGTTCCTGTATTTGTGATACGCGGTTTGTAACGAAAATTTTCCATCTACTTAGGTGTGAATTTATCCAACATAAACTAATTTGAGAGTCTGACCACAAATTAACACTTTCAAATATCAGGTCTCTCGTAAAAATTTCCAAAATTTTATGTGTCAACTTAGCTAAAAGTAGACAGGCACACAGTTCTAGTCTAGATAGCGTAAACGTACGCAATGGCGCTACTCTAGATTTCGAGCAAATTAAGTGACAAGGTACCGTACCATCCGCGTACCCATGTAATTGAATTTTTTCTATTTTATAATTTGAAATTAGACATCTTGGTATTTTTTGTTTTGCCAAGTCCGAAATGTTATTTATAAAATTAATCCATTCAAGCTTAAGTTCTTCGCTTAAAACTTGATCCCAGCTCAGTTTTGCTAACCAAATTTTCTGCATAAAAATCTTGACTGTGATTATTGAGGGTGCAACAAACCCTAAAGGATCGTATATCTGTGCAATTACCGATAAAATGTTTCTTTTTGTTAACGAATCAATATTGATTGTATTAGGACATGAAATTGAAAAATAATCCTCAGTAGTATTCCACGAAATACCTAAAACTTTATTAGAATGATTTTCCGATATAATATTGTAATTTAGAGTACCGGAATTTTCGTCAAATGTTTTCAAGAATTCTTTAGAATTTGAGTTCCACTTATGCAAAGCAAACCCAGCTGATTCTAATAGGCTAACTAACTGTTTTCGCATGAGTATAAGGTCCTCGACCGTATCCGCTCCCCCCAGTATATCGTCCACATAGCACTGATTTTGCAGTACCCTTGCGGCGAGAGCAAAGTCGTCTTTGTTTTTATTTGCCAACTCCATAAGACAACGTGTAGAAACATAGGGCGCAAAATTTGTCCCGTAGCTGACGGTTGATAATTCTATACACCTTAAAGTGTCAGTAGGTTTATCTCTCCACAATATATTCTGTAGAAAGGTTTGCGTAGGATTGACTAAAATTTGCCTAAACATTTTTCGTATATCCGCTACAAGAGTATATCGAAAAGTACGAAATCTGCACAATATGTCAAACAAATCTGGCTGTACCTGAAATCCCTTTAAGGTAACGTCACTGAGACTATACCCTGATCTTGTTTTCATAGATGAATCAAAAACCACTCTTAAGCGCGTTGTTGATTTATCATCTCTTATGACACAATGATGTGGCATAAAGAATTTATTTTCACCGATTTCATTTTTTGCCGAAAGAGGAACATAGGCTGCATGATTGAGCGTGATATACTCGTCAATAAATTCTTTATATTGTTCAAACAAGTCTTTGTTTTTATGGAGTCTGCGTTCTAATGATAAAAATCGTTTTTCCGCTAATGAAAATGATTCTCCTAATTTTAAATGTTCCTTTGACGTTTTTAAAGGTATGTCAACTTGAAATCTACCGTTTTCCAACATTTTAGTTGTATCTCTAAAAATTTGTTCCGCAAGTTCTTCCTCGCTTGATAAACATTGCTCCTTAGGTACTTCCTCTAGAGCCCAAAATTTCTGCATTAAATCGTTAATTTCTACAGTACTAGTAAATAATGAGACCGGTTCTACTTCGTTTAAATTTGAAATATAATCCTGTGACATCGAGCCGCCAACAACCCAACCTAAATGTGTATTTTGTAAAACTGGCAATCCGTTTCCTAGTTTTAATAACCCGGGTGCAAGTATTTCATAATAAATATCCGCACCTAACAACAAATCTATATTGCTTGGCGTTGCATAACTTGGGTCTGCTAATAGCAGGCTTCCCGGTATATCTAATTTTTCTTTATCTAATGTAACTTGCGGCAAAGGACAAGTAATTCTGTCCAAGACAGAACAAAATACCTTAAATACCTTTTGAGGATCGTTGATGGAAATTATGTCAAAATCAACCATTTGATTGCACATAGATTTTTTACCTGAAACCCCAGAAACTTGTACATTTTTTATGTACGGCCGATAATTTAATCTTTTAACCAGATTAGATGTAACTAATGAGGTTTGTGAACCGTTATCCAAAATTGCTTTGGCGCGTATAATTTTTCCCTTACTGTCGGGGATAAGTACCGTAGCTGTAGCTATAAGTACATGCTGTGATTGGTTACTTGTCATTGTTGAAAGAGCATTTACTTGTTGCACTTCACTATTTTCGCTACGACGCCCCTGTACATTATTACCAGATTGGTAATTTTCATTTGACGAAATTTCGCGTGAAATAGCTCCGGTATTAAGTAAAACATTACCCTGAGAAGATCTCTGCGATCTAAAAACGCCTTGACCTTGCGCTTGGCTCGAATTTGAGTGCACTCTATTTTCTCCGTTATTATTCTGATTACTACTACTAGTCAATACAGAATTCGCGTTACCTTGTGAGTGTAGTAAGAAATGATGAGCCCGACCACAAATGTGACAATTTTTCCAACGACACTGATTTGCGGGATGTTTCAGAAAACATTTAAAACATATGCGCTGATTAAAAACAAACTGCTTTCTTTGCTGTACCGACAGTTCCCTAAATTTAGGACACTTGTAAATGGGATGGTCACAAGCCTTACAAAACATGCAAGCATTTTGAAATTTATTAGTGGTAGTGTCAGATCGAATATCCGAACTCGAAATAGCAAAATGTGCTGTTTTACGTTTTATTTCAGGAGACGACAAGTTTTCCGTCGCTAAACATCTTTTTTCTACGAACTTCAAGAAATTATCAAGAGTAGGCAATTGAGCAGGTCCGCGCTCTAGCTCATAGGCCCTTCTAGTTTGAAAATCTAACTTTTGCGATAAAATGTAAACTAACATTAAATCCCAACTTTCTACAGGGACTTCCATATTTTTTAACGACTCTGTACTTTGTTTTATAGTAACTACAAAATCACGCAGGTGTGTAGGGTTGTTTTTTGTAATAGACGGAAGTTCTACCAGACCTTTTATGTGAGAATAAATTGTGGCTAATTTATTTTGATATCTGTCGGTTAATATTTTTAATGCTACATCTAAATTTGCCGAAGTGAGAGGCAACGTTTCTACTAATTTGAGAGGTTCTCCTGTAAGAGAAGATTTTAAATAAATTAATTTTTGAACATCGGCTAAATCTGCATTGTTCATTACAAGCGCCTGAAAAATATCAAAGAAACTAGCCCAATTTTGTTGTAACCCAGTAAATTTTTCAATAGTTATTTCGGGCATTTTAGTAGCCACTGTTGAAGGACTCGAACCTTTTTCATTCATTGATAATCTTTTTAACCTAATTAATGCGTTATAATATTTTTCTTCTAACTGAACTCTTTCTGCTTCATTTGGAGCAGTTTCAAAACTATCGATCTCATCTTGGGCATTACAAAACTTTTCAAATGCACTAGTTAGAGTTTCCTCTCTTGTTTTATATTGCAAACTATCTAATTTTTGTCCTTCATTTTTGTCCAAAAAATTTATAATTCTAGTTATTGTAGCTTTAGCACTTTTACTTTGATTAAGTACCGTTTGTGATGCCATTTTTTTCCCAAGTATTTTCAATAGTTTTAAGTTTCTAAGGATTTCAAACTACCTATATCTACTATTTAAATCTAAGGAAAGCAATAAATTTGAGTATTTAACAACTCAATAAACAATACCCAATAAATGGTGAACAAATAAGAATATACAATAATAGAAAGATCTGACCGTTTTAGTTATACTCCTGTGTGCACTTCACTTTCGTAGAACACTTTACTAGTCAAATCTTCTTACCGCACCCAACTCTACACTGCAGTTATTCTTGAATTTTACTGCAAACCAAACACCAATTTTTCTAGCTCCAACACAATTTTTGCTAATCACAAAACCAGACACCAATTTTTCTAGCTCCCACACAATTTTTGCTAATCACAAACCAAACACCATTTTTCTAGCTCCAACACAATTTTTGCTAATCACAAAACCCAGAAACATCACTTTGGTCACATCTATCTATCTTTCAGTTTATTTTAAAGTAAAAACGCTGCAAATCTTTTTTGCGCCGGGTGTCGGTATACTCAGAACAGGTTTTTTTCGTGCTATATGTGACATCGCCAATTTGCATTGTCAGTCCCAAGGTCACTCCATTACAGTGGACCAGTATCCAGCGGCGTGCAATTAAAAATTTTTAAATAGTTTTCAGAACCCGCCAAAAAATTTTTTTTTGCACTACCACATTTGTACATGTATGTTGAACATCCCCAAATTTTATTATGGATAAGTTCCGAATAACACTGTATACTGGATCATGCGCACTTACATGTGGGTAATATTTAAGATCTGATGCAAGTGACGTGGATTCTGTAAGCAACTTCTGTTTGATGATTAATTGCGATGTCAATTGTTACATTGTTTGTAGTGGTATATTCACTACGGAAAGTTTGGGAACTAAGTACTGCACTTTTTTGTCTTCGTAAAAGACTTAATTTAACTAAATTTTAGTTATTTTTATAGTACCTCTTTTGAATAAAACATATTTCGATGAAAGGCGAAAAGTATCGTATTGTTCCAGATCTATAATATCCTAGATTCTTTTGTTTATACAGTTTGTTTTCAAAGTGATGACAGCGGTAGGTAAATAACCCTTTGTACATTTTTAATTAACAACTATAGTGAACCAGGTTCTAAATTGCTGACGCCGCTTCCACAGTTTTGTTAAGACGGGAGTATAGCATTCATTACAAAGTGTTGTGTTAAAGAGCTTTAGTATTATAGCTTTTATCCATCATGTCTAAGAGAAGGGTAATTTGTACCGAACTCAGAAATATCGCCTGTAAAGTAAAATCTACGACACGCTGTATAAGAAGCCAACGTCTGTCTTCTTGATGTAGTAAAAGTTTTTCAGTAAACACGCTGTTTACTCTCCGGGAATGCAAAGCGTAGATAAAAGTTTTAATTTTCCGCTTACTATGAAAAATTATGTTTTTAAAGGAGGGAACTTACATGTATATAAATATCTCTGGTAATATTATGCATTGTTTATTCAAATATGGAACTCCTGTTATTTTAAATTATTTTCTTCGCCGGGTAATCTATCAAAGTATAATACTTTCGGTGTGACAAGTCAATTTAACTTCGTCAGCGTATTAATTAAATATGTATATTGAGCGGTCCCGTTCACTTGGTTAAAGGATAAAATACATACAAAAAAAGGATAAAAATAAAGTTTTAAGGTAGCAAGTACGAACTATTGAGTAGCATCCACTGATAACAAATTTAAGATACCTATAGGGTATCAATGGTTTCAATAGGGTATCAATAATTGCATATTATACAGTTATTTTTTGGGGCAAACTTTAGAAGTTTGCTTTGATACTACATTTTGAATATTTAATTTGAATACTTCTGATTTCCTGTTTTTTATTATTTTGCTGGTGGTGTAATCCCAATAAAGACTACAATGGATCATGAAAATGCACCACAAATAAGTCACAGGCATTATTTATATGGTTCATATCATTACTGTGCTTGTCATGCACTTCATCTTGCAAGTTTGGTATATTTTAGGTTTTAATTTTAATCTTATTAGTTATTTGCTGCTAATAGAGAGGCAACCCACTATATCGTATTACTTTGAAGGATATTGCATATCTATTACTATTGTATGCAGCTGAATGCATTGATTAGATTTATAAGATACCATCTCCTTGGTATTATGAGGTCTCATCATTTCTTGTAACACTATTAGTGTAAGCAAATTAGACTTTTTAGAAGAAATAATTTATAAAGTTTTGAAACTTTGGTTGTGAACTCCCAGTAGGGACCCAAATACAGATCCGAAGAGTTCCCACCCCCCGGGTGGAAGCTTCATCCCCTTTTGCTCAAAAACCCACCCCCAAACGTGACCTCACAACGCTTTTCGGCATTTTTCTCGTAAACCGTAGCTCCGACGAGAAAATGTTATAGCTTATTATATTCTCCATTAAATTCTCTATAAAATTTGTTATATAAAGTTTTTGTGTATCTCCCACCCATCGCTCATAAATGACGTTGGAAAGTAAACATATTTCTCAACGCGAAGACAAAAATGGGTAGCGCCGTCTTTTGCGGCGATTATCTCGAAAACCATTAGTGTGAACAAAAAAATCTATAGAATCAAAATTGTAGAGCAGTTCTTTCTCTATAAGGCCCATATTCAATAAAATATTTATGAGAAAGTGTTAGTGGTCAAATGATAAGTGTTTATACCTGTGTATTTTGTACTTTGAGCGGATTTCCACACCACCTTTGAGGTATAGCTGTCGGCGCGTTTTTTTTAAGTGGTTTCCCCTATAGGCGTATTCCGCTAATAATATATAACTATTTAATCATTTCCCTCTTCAAAGTCGTCCTCTACGAATGAATTTAAACAACTTTGCCCATGACAATTAGACCACATTGTTGAGCAGCGCAAGCTAACTTTCACACAGCTGCATCGCTTTCCACATCCCTTTTTACAGCCGCAGGATATGAGCTGAAGAATTGAAGTTGGAGCTGGCGCCTGGGTCGTAAGAACTGGGATCAGAATTTTATTAATTTTTGTCCATCCCCATTCAGTTACATTTAAAGTTCTTCCTTGCCACAAATGGATAGGAATCTGATGGAAAACACGATAGGAATGTTGTGCTAATGCAGCAGATGTAGGCGGTAGTCTGGACAAAATTACTGCGTGACTCGATTGGCCAACTAACTTATTAAATGAAATGAACCGATAGTGATTTAAAGATGTCTCATTTCGGGGTGCCTTGTATAAGGCAAGCGTAAATTTTTCCCCAGCTTTTGCAATGTAATTTTTTGTCGATGAAGGATTATTGAACACGGCGACCACATCTCGTAAATCCTTTCTGGTATTTATTAAGTTCAGTCTGTGATTTCGTTGCCTATACTAACCTCACACAACGCAATCGCAGGCAGATGCTTGACTAACTAATGGCGTGAATGGTGACACGACGGTCGACGATCGGGCCCGACCTCACTTACTCACCTTCCCTTTGGCTTACACCGATGTTTGACATGACGATGTTACTCTCATAGACCAACGAAATATTCACAATATATCTCTTCCATGATTTGATGACAATAATTGATGCATATTTCCTAAGTATATTTACTTGGGCGTCAAAAATAAAAAAGGCACACGTATAAAAAATTATTATTTGTCCACTAACACTTTCTCATAAATATTTTATTGAATATGGGCCTTATAGAGAAAGAACTGCTCTACAATTTTGATTCTATAAATTTTTTTGTTCACACTAATGGTTTTAGAGATAATCGCCGCAAAAGACGGCGCTAGACTCATCTTTGTCTTCGCGCTAAGAAATATGTTTATTTTCAAATGTCATTTATGAGCGATGGGTGGGAGATACACAAAAACTTTATATAACAAACTTTATACAAAATTCAATGGAGAATATAATAAGCTATAACATTTTCTCGTCGGAGCTACGGTTTACGAGAAAAATGCCGAAAAGCGTTGTGAGGTCACGTTTGGGGGTGGTTTTTTGAGCAAAAGGGGATGAAGCTCCCACCCAGGGGGTGGGAACTCTTCGGATCTGTATTTGGGTCCCTACTGGGAGTTCACAACCAAAATTTCAAAACTTTATAAATTTTTTCTTCTATTCGTCGATTTTTCGTCTAATTTGCTTACACTATATAGTACTTTGCGCTATTTCCTATTCGTTTCCTTGTCAAAGAATGTCTAGTTAAACGACACTTTTAGGGCTCAGACATATTTGATTAGGAACTAAGGGCTAACATATTTTTTCTTGAAAATTGAGAAAGTTCTTCAGAATTAAACATAATACTGTGAAAGTACAAAATGTTCATTTCATCGATCATACATCACACTCTATATACCCTGTACATTTAACAATAAAATTGCTGGATATGCTCCGAACCACACGCTGTTTTTGCTGACGACACGGTTCGAAAATGAAAACAAATCACAATGGCGGGTGAGATGAGATCTAAATATATCTGGGAATGACAGGATATTAGCATAAAATAAATTGTATTCTTGTCCACAGTAAGCTATGAACAAATAATATGCAATCTCGCGAGAAGGAAAAAGGAAACAGATTTTATTTGGTCCTGATTTGAATGTAAATGAATCGGGGTAGTGTTACTGATGGGACTTCGAAAAAAGGTATTTTATATTAAAATACATATCACTACGTACTTGTGTATATATTTCTTCATATAGGAATTAAGCAAAAAGTTAGCTAAGAGGTAAATTATTAATGAAATTATCAAATATTATGGTTCAATAAAGTTTCTAATTTTCCTCATTACCTATAACCTAACTACGCAAAGGAACAACTTTATTATTTTTAAGATATGTTGAAAACAACAACTTTGCGTACAATATGCAGCACCCCCCAATATTGAATTACAGCGGCATATCTTCATATAACCCCAACTTATTGGCTTTAAAACATGTTTGTTTTTAATAGTGTTATGACAATTTTTTAAATAATGAAATATTAAACAAACATCTGCATTAGGTACATTAAAAATATTTATTTTTGGTAATTTTTTGTATTGAATCTGAATTAAAAAATTAATAAAGTCGATACTGGAAGCGGATGGTTCTTTATGAAACATCGTGAAAATAATTGTTCTGAAAACAACACAGTTTCATTTAGATGTTTCAAGAAATACATAGAAGACGGTCTATATACTAGCAGTGACTATAGAAAGTAGTCACTGATACTAGTATTTCGGCTTGTTAGGCCTTTCTCAATAGAGTAAATGTCTATTACAAAATATTTCTAAGCGCATTTTAGTTATTCATCTATAGACCGATAGATCCTTCCCATCTGGTCAAGCTCGAGTTTTTAGTACCTTGTTAGAAAAGGTACTAAAAACTCGTTTTCTATTAGAGCTCAGACTCATTATTTGTAAGAAAAAACAACTCTTTTGTGATATATGCCATATTAGTCTAAAAAGGTATTCGATTAACGAAAGAGCCTCGAAAGCTTGCTTAAATAAGAGATGTAGAACAAATGTTTTAGTTTCAGTACCGATTTTCTCTTTCAGACAAACAATTTCATTAAATAAAAATGTGTTTGCTTTAGGTGGACGTAAGTCGACGCTACAACCTTCAGATTTTCGCTCTGAACCTTTAACTTTGATTGTTCACTTCTGGAGAAATATATCCTTCCTTTATAGTACTTAAATTGAATGATATGATTTTCAAGATAAGATATTTAAAAGTTTTTCCAGAGTAAACCTGGGACTCTACAATAGGCCGTTTGTTTGCCTACAAAAGGCAAACAATAGGCCTTTTCCACATCTTTTTTTTTATTCGCTTATTATAAAATATATACTTAGTTATCTAAAAAGTATTTTTTCAAATTTTTTTCTTCGGCAAATATATTTTGAAAAAATTGTTAAAATTACCATATATTTCAATTAACGCGCTATTGACGTCATACTCCTGTTTGTTGTTGTCTGTTGGCTGCCCTGCATTTTATGTTCTATCAAGAGAAGTGTGCTTAACCTAACTTTCGTTTTGTGTTTTGATTAATTTGATTTAAAATAAATAAAATTGAAGAGGGATATCTTAAGGCTGATTCAGACAACTTTCCAAGAGTTGGCAGTGAAATGATTAACGATTTCTACATCACAAATATGAACTTTCTTAATTGCTAAAGTGCGGAATGTTAAGACAAGAAGGTTAGTTTTTATAACCTAAGTTATCAAATCATCATTTAGTTTATTGTAGCATAGATTGTGCAGTGTTGTCACCTTTAGCGAAAAATAACGAAAAATTGTAAAATAATCATGTTGATTTGCTTTAGTAATAATTTATGGAGAATATTTCACCTAAAAGTACATATTTTCATTTCAAAATTACCAGAATGTAAATTTAATCGTTGCCAAGAAAAAAGTAAAATTATATGTGGCAACGAGGAGCCGTTCCTTAACTTGTCTACATTTTATTAGCTACTGGAGTGTGATGTCACCGAACCGCGCAGTTTGAAATGATCGATGAAGACCGGTCACTTTGTATTTTGATAATTTCCCTTAATTACAATTCTTTAATAAATGGGGTTGCTTCTACCTTTACTTATGTACCAGTATAACGTTTGATATTAATAAAATAGTAAAATTCAATTTAGTGGAAAAGGCCCATTCTGCTGAGACGTCCTGTAGACAGAAAGGCGTTAGTTGTCACAGCAGCTCCGTTTTTTTCGTTAATAACTGGGGAAGTTGAACAGGCGACACAAGGAGCAGGAATTAAAAACATAACCGAGTTTTCCAACTTCGTTAATGTTATTACATAATATGGCACACAATATAACATAGAAGTTATAAATTGCACTTGAGCCCGTGCCAAGAAAAATTACTAGGGGATTTTAATTATAAAACTTTTGGAAAGGCGATGTGCATGCCTCCATTAACTTCATTTTAATTTTAATTAAACAGGCATAATTAATATGAATCATAATTTTTCGCTACAAAAAATACAAAGATTGCTATAAATTGCGCGGTTATTCCTTTGTATAACTAAAACACAAGCCCTATCAAGCAACCCTTTATGACGTCTTAATAATTATTAATTCAATGTAACGGCACAGGGTGATTCCATTAAGTTGGACAATGGATTTCCTTTTCTTAAAAAGCAATACATAAAGATTGGTTGTTCATTTATGCAGTACCAAAAGTGTAACTCTAATCTGAGTTGCCATGGAAGTGACATTGACGTCAAACTTATTTTAAACAAACATTAATAATGGTGGATTTACGCCACACATTTAACATTTATCATCTAAGATTTAACATTTAAGGAAACATTTAAGAACAAATAAAACTTGGCAAGTCTTAAATTGACAGATCTAGATCTTATCTTTAATGTAATCATTAAAGATTTCATCAGACCTTGACAAATCTTAAAATCTTGTTATCTGTCAGATCATACAACACTGTGAACCATATGCTTACAACAAAAGAAAAAAATTATATGTGAAGTATATAACCGTTCATAAGAGTTTGGCAGAAGTAATGGGCCCAGCGATAAGTGGGTTGGATCCCGATTTGAGCAGAAGTTTCAAAAACCTAATCCATCAAACAGTTATTTTGTACGTTGCTAAAAAATTTAAGACTACTGATAATGTTAACATACAACGAAAAGGCAAGTCAGGAAGAAAAAGACGTGTTCGAGTAAATGAAAGCCACAGAGAAGTAATGCTGCAAGTCACACAATCTCCGAAAGGATGCATGCCAAGAACTGCCATAAAACTGGGTTTAAAACGAGAACCTGTTCGTTTAATGGTCAAAGATATTGGGAGTCTTACAAAATTTGTGCCTCCCAAATGTGTCATCTGGGTTTACTCCTCCTGAGACATTGATCGAAACATCTCTTCATGAAAAAAGGGTGACTGTGTGGGGTGCAATTTCTGGAAATGGGATTATCGGTCCTTACTTTATTTCTGATTATGCAGGTCGTACTGTCACAGTCAACAGAGAAATATATCAGCAGCATGTTCTGATACGTCTTGTGCAGGACCTGAGATGCTTCTATAAAGCAAAGAAATCTGTTGCTGCATAGACAATGGTTTCAGCAAGATGGTGCGACGAGTTACACCGCTGGTATTCCTAATCGTTGAGAATGATTTGGGATAATTCTGGTAACAGAGTCATTTAACGAAAAAGAGACTAATTATCCTTCACATGGTTCGGACCTTACTCACCCCAATACAACTGGAACCAACAGCAGTTTTTCTAAACGATCCACTCACTACAATTCCGGAATTGGGAATGGCAATTATCCTCTTCTTCCAAACTTTACAGCAACCTATATTTCAAAATATGATACGAAATCTCCAAGACCGCCTTGAGTTATGCGTCCAACAGAAAGGTGGGCATATAGAGCATATTCTTCGCTTTTATAATATACCTTAATTTTGTCGTTTTTGTTAAATATATAAAAGGACCAAATGTTGATCTTCTAAGGTTCAAAAAATGGTTTAAGTATGAGCATATTGAGCCTCATATTAACTCAGAATGTGTAGTGCAGTTTCGTCTTCATCATTTGCTGATGCAGACGAGACTTTCTAGACATGCTGGAGTTTCTGTCAATCATTGATTATAGAGATGTTTCTTAAGATGACAGTGCCCTGTTTATGCACTCCGTCATACTCCTTAGTTGAGCTTTATTCATACCCAGTATCTCAACAGTTATGTCCAGCGAATGACCTCCATTCGATCTGGTTACTGCAATAGTCTTCAAATAAATTAATTTTGGTAGTTCTTGTCAATGTGAAAGTAATTTCTCTGCAGCCCAGGTCAATAGAGCTGCCTTATGAATTATGCTGACAAGCACTCTCTCTGGATCAAGAGTCGTCTTCTTCATTCCTCTCCAAATCAGAATGCCTCGGTATTTAAGGCCAGAGTAACTCTACTTTTACTAGTCGACAAGCAAAGAACCTTTGGAGAGTTCCATCCGTTTTTGAGATACATCGCCAGGAGCCAAGAGCATTAAGAGCTGCCCGGGTCTCACATGGGATTAACCCATATCTGAAATTTGTACTGTGCACGCAGCTTTAGATTTCCATGATTTGAGACCTGCTGAAGATGTCTTTGTCTTTGAATATTAGGAAACCATTATTTTCCTGTAAGCCGATAATCATTGAAATTAATTCAAATTAAGAACTTAACGACTTAAATCTGCCGAGAGTAATTAAACTAGAAAAGTTAATTAATTCAAATTAAAACGATAAGAAGCGTTTAAGAGAACCAATCACTTAGACTGAATGTTGCTCTAATGGAATTTATTTTCAGGGAAAAGCCAAGGGCAGCCATTTTAATTTCTATGTTGTTGCGTCAATGGGTATTGATTCTGACGTAATTTGTGGGTAAAAGTAAAATAAGATTATCTGCTGATTTCGTGTTGAAAAACAACAATAGAGCTTTCACTTCTGACTGAAATTCATTATTGTATGTAAAGGGTGATCGTAATCCTTTTCATAACCTTCTAATATCTACAGGGTGAACCTCGGTGATCTGGTACCATCAGCACAGTGACAGTTGCAAAAGGAAGTGTTTTAGTAAGGTTATAGACAAACTTATACAGAGTGTTTGGGAAAATCATAGCCAGCCGGAATAACGATTTTTTAATTTGTAAAATAACCTGTATATAATTTTATTTTTGCATAATGTGTTACGAATAGATTGATATAGGGGTGGATGGGTCTATCCCTAATAATAAGGGAGATATGACTTGAAGCTTATGCCATATAAATAATGAATTGAGAAATAACGGCGATTAATTAATTAATTATAATCAAAGAAATGTGTAACTTTTGTAAAACATTGATTTTGTGGCACACTTTTGGCACAATACCCACTCTTTTGGCTATTACACCTTCATTATTAGAATAACTCCTTCTTGATACATCAGTGTGTGTAAAAGTAGACCAACATGTAACAAGAAACGTTTTGAGAAGTGGTTGTTATTTCATATCTCAAAGTGGTTCTGTGGAAGTGGTTGTTATATACAGGGTGCTTCAAATTCGATGCAATACATGGGGATCTCAGAAACGGTAAGAGATACGAAGTCGGTTAAATGGAGGCAAAGTTGCGTATTCAGGGGGGCAACATAATGGTGAAAAGAGATCAAGGCTAACTTGATTAGTTTTCGAACTATTTTGAAAAAACCGAAAATTTCGATTTTCGTTTTTGTTTTTTTGCGGGCCTATTTGATGAGGTATTCAAAAATAAAGAACACTTTTCTATAGCAACTTTTTGCCCTTTATCGAATGGTGTTAGCAAATTTTCGTTTCCCGGAAACCAACATCAACTTAATTTTTTTAAATACGGACCTAGAATTTTTTTTAAATTTTTTGGAATCATTTTTGAAACTTGATAGAATGCCACCATAAAAGGAACCAGATTTAACGTTTTGTCTAAGAAAAATCCATCGTTAGTATTTTTGTTTCGACTTTTGTTAATTCTAGATATTGAATAATATTTTTGAGGTTTTATTTTTATTTACGATAAATAAACAAAAGCTAATAATAAAACAACGAATTAACAACTATAAACTTTGATGTAATTGAATAAACAATGAATAAAACAACAAAATATGTTAAAACTATAAAAAACCCTAAAGCAGATATTGAAATAATCCTCCGTCATTATTCATGCAGAGGCGGATTCGTCTTTTTAAGTTTTGAATAGGTCTTTCGATTTCCCTTGCAGGTATTGCATTCAGAACACGAATAGTGGCATTTCTCAAATCCTCAATGTTATTACATTGATTCTTATATAAAACATTTTTAGTTCGTCCCCATAAGAAATAATCTAATGGGGATAAATCAGGAGCTCTTGCTGGCCATTCTATAGCACCATGATTTCCAATCCATCTGTTTGCAAATGTTTTATTTAAGTAGTTGCGCACAATTCCTGAACTATAAGGAAATTTAAATAAAATTAAAAAATTCTAGACTGCTGAAAGCCATTTTTAAGTACCGATAGTGCTTGACACAACACTGAAATGTGTTTGTCATAGAAACGTTTGCCTAGATAAAACTAAATCTAAGAGGACCACGGGAAATTATTAATGATGGATTTTTCTTAGACAAAACGTTTAAATTTGGTTTCTTTTATAGTGGCATTCTATCAAGTTACAAAAATGCTTCCAAAAAATTGGAAAAAAATTCCAGGTCCGTATTTAAAAAAATTAAGATGATGTTGGTTTCCGGGAAACGAAACGTTTTGCGGAAAATTCACTAACAACATTCGAAAAAGGGCAAAAAGTTGCTATAGAAATGTGCTCTTTATTTTTGAATACCTCATCAAATAGGCCGGCAAAAAAACAAAGACGAAAATCGAAATTTTCGGTTTTTTCAAAATATTTCGAAAACCAATCAAGTTAGCCTTGATCTCTTTTCACCATTATGTTGCCCCCCTGAATACGCAACTTTGCCTCCATTTAACCGACTTCGTATCTCTTACCGTTTCCGAGATCCCCATGTATTGCATCGAATTTGAAGCACCCTGTATAGTATGTTAAAAAGCAGATTTTTTAGTTGCTTCTGGATATTGGGAGAAAGGAAACATTTGTGTCCATCCTGTATTATTTATCTATCTACTCCGTATTAATAATTCATAATATCTGGGTTTCCACCTTAAGAGACGTATACGTACTTTCTATTTTGTTTTGTCAAGTTGATCCTGGACTATGTACTAAAGTTCCTCGAACGTGTTTCACAAGGCAATCAAGTCTCGTCTGGTGCAGTTCTTTTGTTGCCTTTAGCACTTCTTCGGAAACTCTTAGTACCCGATAAAACCTTTTGAAACTGCTATTGCTTGTGGATACTCTTAATCGAACAAAGAATTAGTTTTATCAAACTAAAATGGTGGTGCAAATGATTGATTGTTTACTAACAACGACAAAATTTAATATTTAAGATTGGAATTTAAAATGAAAATAAAATATAAAGGATAAAGAAGATACCATTATCTAAATGAATACAGTCGTTTCCACACATCAAGTGATAAAAGGGCTACTGGATGATTTTATACTACTAATACTTTGAGTGAAAGACTTTTCAGCAGCGATAGATCGATCAATAAAAATAAATCCAAACTCACCAATTCAAGAAAACAAATATTTTAAATTAAACTTACACCGCTCCGTGCACTGTTAAAAACGGACACTTATACCAATAATGTGGAAATAACGTCTTGAACATAAATAAAATATAATAACGAAATATATGGAAAATAACAAAATGTAAATGTTAGAAAGAAAAAAATATAAAACAAGTTCGCATGTTTCAATGAGTAACATATATAATTACAGTCACTCATAAAGCATCTTCCTTAACTTAACCTTGAAGATAGCGTATCCACTCACAAAAAGCAGTTATACTTCGTATATGCAGTTAACCCAATCCTTCTCAAATCTGAAATAAGTTTTAATGGACTTTGCAATGACTTCTCTACCATTAAAATTAAAAACTAACGAAACAGGAATAGTAATAGTAGTAGTGCTATCACAGACAAATAACTTTCTCCTCTATGGTAACAATATAAGAGTTCTAAATAAAAATTCGATAGATTTAGGAGATCATAGCCAACTTCAGATCAGCATAGAGGTGGTGCTAGTTTTGCAAGTTGTTTTTGGATAATATGGCCTTTTAGTAGTCCAAATACAGACCTGATCGGCTGTGAAGTCAGTTGTATATCTTCACCTGGATACGTACTTCTTGGTAACTTCTTGGTAACTGAGGTCTACATAGGTTGACAGCATTAAATTGCCTGAAATTCATTTATGTTCATTTTATAGCAGTACTGAATTCTGAAGAGGATCAAAATCTTTGAAACATCAGTTTCTACAGCTGCGTCATTGTTTTCCATTAATGGCTATGGTTTATTGTAGTTGTTAATCTTAGAAACACCTATGTTCCATTCATTTACTACGATACTCGGGATTAAAACAGTTGGAGTCAACTGCTTCCGTATTTTTTGAGAAACTCTGTTATCTTAAGTTAACTGATTTGTGATAAAATGAAGGTCGATTGTATTAAATAATTGACTTGTTAAAAAACTTCTGAACAGTTCGTTTGGTATTTTTAAAAACGTGTCTTTTGATGCCATTGGATTTGCTCGTGCGATCATTTCTCACGGAACATAATTGTCTCGTTTAGAGCAAATTCCCCTTATTATAAGTAATAGAGTCATACATTTAAATTACTGTGAAAAAATGTAAGAGTCTGAAGAAATCTTTGATTTCATTGTCATCGATGATTATTGGTCATAATTGTAATCAATTATTTCACAAGTAATCCAATGACCGAGAGTTTCTTAAAATATCTATCGATCTATACAAGAGTTTTTGGAAAAACGATTGTTTCGATGAAATCAAATTTATCCTTTACTTTAACCCTGTATAAATCAACAATAAATTAGATTTCAATACAACTGGATACCATAACACATTGCTATCGTTCAAGCATAATAAAATAAAAATCGGATGTCCATCTTTCAACCGGAACTAATCTAGAAACAAATTGGGTTACTATTATTGCTATATGAATTTAATGTACATTAAATTAATGTAAAAATCGGCCCTGGTGCGCAGGCACAAGTGCGCAAAGGGGCTTTCAGCAGTTTGGCACCCGCTTCGAATGCTGAAACTTCAGGATGTCAGTATCGCGCGAAATGTATCGCCGCTTGAAGCTACGCGCGATTTTCGACGAAAAAGTTACGTAGAATCGACTAACACATTATGAAGGACTCATCCATGGACACTGTTGAGCCAAAATGGCTTTGAAGAAAGTTAGAATACGCCATAAATAGAATAAAAATTGTGTTTCTGTAGAAATCTAAAATCTTTGAGATGATTTCTGATTACCAAGGGTAACATGATTGATGGAACTCATAAAACTTTGCATAGTGGTAATGAAGCTTTCCAAAATTTAATAAAGTGGTTAATCATGTGTGGTATATTCAATAGATGATGTGTAGTTCTGTGCTGATATTAGGTTTGACATAATGTGATGTGTTATGGTACTTTCTGGAACTAGTGGGTACCCTAGTGAGAAGGCTCCAATTTATATTTATTGATAAGGTTGGTAGTATTTCCTGTACCTATTTGTACTTTTAGATGAATAAACATTTTTTTTAAATGATTGTCACGCAATCCAAATTGTGTGACACATGAAATGGTGTGAAAATAAATACATGATTCTCGTACCGTATGATACTAAATAATTTATTTAAAAAAATTGTCACCTAAAATATCTTTCATTTTCCTTGAAATATTTGGAATACTTACGAGTATAATTTTGTAAAATTGAAAATAATTAATATAATATTGTTGTTGAAGTTGTTGGTGATATTTAAGAGTGTAATGTTTGTTCTCAACAAAAAAGTTAAAACCTATGATTTTCACAAATCTTTTTGAGATTTTTTGCAAATTTATTTGACCACATATTGAAAAATGGAGAGCAAATTTCTGTCCTTTAGTGACCAGGCTATTTAAATTTTCAATGTGATGTTTCATTTTTCCAGAACCATAATCGAATCTTTAAACCATAATTTACCCTTTGACCCTTTACCCATAACATATTACTCCATAATAATTCATATTTGTAAGTTTTTCTCTTAATTTTTCAATATTTGCTCAAATAAAGCTGCAAAAGATTAAAATGAATGTCCAACATTTCATTTTTTTTTCAAATATTTGAAAACTAAACAAATTTGCCTAGTTTTTTCAGTTTTTAGTTGATCGTTTAAAATTATGTGTGAATGTTTTACTTTGCTATTTTTTAAGGATTCTTTTTATTCGGATTCGATAGGGTTAGTTTTCATTTCTTCATGTAAAATTTCTTCCATCAAGTGAGTACTATTTATGCAGAACCTGTTTTTCTGGTACTAAAGTTACTTTGCAAAACACAAATGAAGCTTTAATAATACAAGAACACATTCTACATATGCTACGCACTTAATAGAAGAAAATAATGGTTTTCGTAAACATTTTGATATTTACATACTTTAGAAACTATAGGAATTAGAACTAAAAGTAACCGTATAGAATCCTTAGAAATTAACAATCTATAAGCTTTACACATAATTTTAAATGATTGATAAAGTTTTTTGTTCAGTGTTAATCATATCACTTCAGGTATTTACTGAAGTGATAGCACCTAAAACTTCTTTAGAAATTTGAATACAATTTGGGTTCTGAAAATTACTTAAAATAGTACATACTGTGCGTTTCACGAAGTTGTATCCCGGATTCGAATGTTAGTATATATCTCCAACGTATGGAGCGTCGTCATGTTATTAGTTAAATTCAATGCATTGGCACATCTCGGTTACGGACCGCTTCAAATTGAGGTGGTGTGATTTAAGCGCGCGTGCCAGTCTCGTACAGGATTTGCCAGCGAATCTTGACAATCCGAACATTCCAATCCGGGATACAACTTCGTGAAACGCACAGTATTTTGACATTAAATAATGGTTGTCAACTTCATCAGGGCCATGCGTACGGAGTGGCACTAAAATAATGTTGAAAAAGTATATGGACGCCACTGAATTTGTTACCTTTTGTTAGCACATTTATGTAGACGGACAAAAAATGCCTTATAAAAGTCTTCACTTGATATTTTTTAGTTTTCCTCTTCTTTCAAGAGAAAAATTTAATTTTTTGAGTAAGGTATTTAAAAACACATAAAAGTTAAGACAACTTCAATTTGTATACTTATTATTTATTATTCAAATATAACTGAACACGATCCCAGAACAGAAATTTTATTCAAATTCCTAAAGCTCTTTCATGATATTTTGAAAAAGTAAACATATAAAAAAACTTTAACACCCTATATCCTGTAAACGAAGGAAAAGAGGACCCATGTTGATAAGAACTTTTTGTCTTGTTTTTAGGCGAGGAATTTCTTCACAAACTAGAATATATGTAGACTTTGCTATGGGACATGTTTTGTGTGTTTATATTTTTTTAAATGTTTATTTTCCTTAAAATCTTCTTTCCTACAAAACGACTTCTTATCTTTAATACTATATTTCTTCAATTTTATCAAATTACAGGAATGCGTTTTTCAGTTTAGATATTCATCCACAAACATTTCCAAGAAAGTGGATACTGGAAGGGGATGCTTCTTTATGAAACATCGTGAAAATAATTGTTGTAAAAAAAACACAGTTCTCATTTAGATGTTTAGAGAAATATACAGAACACACTCTATTAATAGACATTTGTCGTTAATAAATGTCTATTAATAGACATTTACACTCTATTGAGAAAGGCCTAACAAGCCGAAATACTAATATATAGAGAGTTTTCTATATATTTCTTGAAACAGCTAAATGGGAACTGTGTTTTTTCAAAACAATTATTTCCAAGAACTTTTTATCTTTATCATGTTTCTGAAATCTTTTGTCTAGTATCCAGTTAATAGATAGACATCCAATATTTGGACGCTCTGTATATTTATCTTTTCTATCACTTTATTTTAACTAGAACTTATATTATCATGTCATTAAAAACAACCATTGTTGGGTTCGTTTTTGCTGTTAGGTGTTTTCGACACGCCCTGTATGTATATCAGCCGTAACAGCGTCCACAAACAGGAAATGAAAGTTGGCGGTAATGGAGTAATGGACCAAAAATACGGCCATTTTTCTTGCGGCAGCGGAAATGTAACATCTTGAGGGATTAGATTTCAGGAGTAAATTTACTGAAAAAACCTGAGGGTCGGTGATAGTTGAAACTGAACAAATTTCATCCCATATGCCGAGGAATGATGATCCAGAATGTCAAATGAATCTCGTTTTATAGACGCGTCGACGTGAAATTTAAATTGTGCCTTAAGAAAATGAATCGAAACTTGGATTTACTGAAATAATAATCTAGGAGGTGATTTATATGATTAAATATACGAGTTAGACTGTCATTTGTTAAACTACAATAAAATATTGGAATATACTATTATTATCAACGACTGAAAAATTACTTCATCAAGAAATTGTTGTGTCATTTTATTCTATAAACAATTATGCATGAGGCAGATTAGAGAGCAACAATCCCTGCGAAAATCATTTTTAAGAAATATTTAATACACCATTACTTCCTGCAACAGTCACAGTAATTATAAAATGCAGAGAAATACGTTTAATCCCTCACAATATCCTTCAAAATTAATCTGTTTTAGAGAACAATGTATCCGCTCCATTTTTCAACTCTAAAGTACAAAATTGCATGATCAAAGTACTTGCATAATATTACGTGTCATTAACAATCGGTCATAGTTTCCATTCTGATGAAGTAATTAAGACGATTCCATTACCATACCCTGTCAGTTTTTGTGACTGATTAGTTTGTATACTTATACTTCTGTTTTGTGTGTCATTTAATTTCTCTAAAAGAAAAACTCAAATCAGATTAGAAATGCCTTACTTTTACTTTACTGTTTTAGAGATACTAAAAAATATAAATTAATAGAGACACAAATAATAATAGAAGAAAAAACCGGAACATTTAAATAAAAAATGATTTGATTATGTTTTATATTTTTACCTCAACAATAGATATTTAAGATGTATCTTAAGTTTATTTATTTGCTACATGAAAACGAAGTCATCGATCAGACAATTTATTTTTTCCACGGTTTATGTCCCCCAGAGGGACAGGAAATCCCAGGAAAGATATGAAAAGGTTTATGAAGTGTTCAGTGATTGGTGCAAGGTAAATAATATCAACAATAAACTAACAGAATATGTGCTTTTGGCTTATTTTGGGTGACAAGCTCAAGATTTAAGCCATTAAATCTGTGGAGTGCCTTTTCAGTGCTCAAATCAACTATAATGACAAAGAAAAATGTGAACCTTGGTAGATTAGTGCCTTAAAAAAAAGAATACTGTAGGTTTTAAGCCTAAAAACTAAGAATAACGTCTGTTTTAAGCCTAAAAGTTCAAAATATTTTCAAGAGATGAAGTGGATCAGTATACAGGGTGCTTCAAATTCGATGCAATAGGGGATCTCGGAAACGGTAAGAGATGCAAAGTCGGTTAAATGGAGGCAAAGTTGCGTATTCAGGGGGCCAACATAATGGTGAAAACAAATTAAGGCTAACTTGATTAGTTTTCGAAATATTTTGAAAAAACCGGAAATTTCGATTTTCGTTTTTATTTTTTTGCGGGCCTATTTGATGAGGTATTAAAAAATAAAGAGCACTTTTCTATAGCAACTTTTTGCCCTTTATCAAATGGTGTTAGCGAATTTTCCGCAAAACGTTTCGTTTCCCGGAAACCAACATCAACTTAATTTTTTTAAATGCGGACCTGGATTTTTTTTAAAATTTTTTGAAAGCATTTTTGTAACTTAATAGAATGCCACCATAAAATGAATCAGATTTAAACGTTGTCATTTAGATTTTTTTAATATCTAGAATTACCAAAAGTCGAAACAAAAATAATAATGATGGATTTTTCTTAGACAAAACATTTAAATCTGGTTCCTTTTATGGTGGCATTCTATCAAGTTACAAAAATGCTTTCAAAAAATTAAAAAAAAAATCCAGGTACGTATTTAAAAAAATTAAGTTGATGTTGGTTTCCGGGAAACGAAACGTTTTCCGAAAAATTCGCTAACACCATTCGATAAAGGGCAAAAACTTGCTATAGAAAAGTGCTCTTTATTTTTTAATACCTCATCAAATAGGCCCGCAAAAAAATAAAAACGAAAATCGAAATTTTCGGTTTTTTCAAAATACCTATTTCGAAAACTAATCAAGTTAGCCTTGATTTCTTTTCACCATTATGTTGCCCCCCTGAATACGCAACTTTGCTTCCATTTAACCTATTTCGCATCTCTTACCGTTTCCGAGATCCCCATGTATTGCATGGAATTTGAAGCACCCTGTATATTCATATTAGTAGAGGCTCCAGACAAGCAATTCCTTATGATAAAAGTAAAGCAACAAGCAGGTTTATTATATTCTGTTTTTTCAGTTTATTACTTTACTTCTAGATTTTTTTAATTATACAGAGTGAGTTTTATGTATGGAACGCCTCAATTATCTCGGAAACGGCTTGCCCGATTTTTATGAATTTTGGTTTAAAAGGGTTTTGTAATATGGCCGATATTATTGTGGCATTTACATTGTTGTCAGATCTTTCGTTTTTCCGGAAATATACTGAAATTTGTTATTTCAAATGGATCACCCTATATATTTTTTTGTTTTTGAAATCTCTAAGAAATTTAGAATATTTTTCATGTAATGTTCGCTATACCTAATTGCCATAATTTCGGAGTTACAGTTACATTTGCAATATCTCCGCCGAAGTTAAAATATTACATCAGGGCGGATGATATTAGGATATGGTGATGTGCGTAGAAGTCAACAGGAAACGTGTAATATCTTTAATAATTTATATCCTAATAGAAATCCCATAGGATCTTTTGAAAACATAAAGTAAAGGCGGTTACAGCTGATGCTCAAAATGTTGTCCGTTTACTTCCATACAAGAAGCCATGCGATGTTTAAAACTTTGCAGTACATTTTGTAACATTCCTGACTGCTCAATTCTTCTTATGTCTGTGGTAATCCTATCTTTTAATTCCTGAATATTGGCAGGTTTGGTTTTATAAACAATATTTTTTAAGTGACCCCACAGGAAATAGTCTAAAGGATTCATGTCGGGTGATCGCGGAGGCCATTCGATAAAACCACGCCTTCCAATCCATCTTCTGGGAAACACATCGTTTAGGTATTGCCTCACGTCACGCGCATAGTGAGGTGGAGCTCCATCTTGTTGCACCCAAATATTGTTATTTGGGACATTGTTATTGTCTGAAAGTTTCAAATAATAAAATTTCTAAATTAACAGGCAATTGAGAATACTTACTTAGATTTGGAAATAACCGAGCCAACTCAGGTATAATATTATTCTGTAATAAATTTAAATACGCCGGACCATTTAAGTTTCCTTCAATGAAAAAAGGACCAATTATTTTGCCGCCTATTATTCCAGCCCATACATTAATCTTTTGTGGAAATTGGGTGTGGGATTCTCTCATCCAACGAGGATTGTTACGTGACCAGTATCTGCAATTATGCCGATTTACGTTTCCATCAATACAAAAAGTGGCCTCATCGGAAAACATAACATTATTTAAAAAATTTGGATTATTTTGATCGTAACATTTTTCCATCATTGTGTCGGCAAACTCTTCACGTCTATCGAAATCATCATCTGATAACTCTTGAACCAATGTTACTTTGTAAGGATGGAATTTATTGGCATGTAAAATTTTCATTATGGATGTTTGAGAAATATCAACTTCCCTGGATATTTGTCTAGTACTCAAGTGTGGATCTTCTTCTAACATAACACAAACATCTAAAGATTTGTCTTCAGTTGTTGCAGTTTTTATACGCCCTGATTTCGGTAAATCTTTTATGGCTCCAGTTTGGTTAAACTTTTTTAACAACTTACTCACAGTAGATCTTGTTATGGGATTTCTATTAGGATATAAATTATTAAAGATATTACACATTTCCTGTTAACTTCTACGCACATCACCATATCCTAATATCATTAAAATCTCAATTCGTTCTTTCTCAGATAAACGGTTCATTGTAACTTTCAATAAACACCAACAATAATAGTTTATTAAAACGTCAAAATTGTTTTTGTCGCAGACATAGCCGCCCTGATGTAATATTTTAACTTCGGCGGAGATATTGCAAATGTAGCTGTAACTCCGAAATTATGGCAATTAGGTATAGGGAACATTACATGAAAAATATTCTAAATTTCTTAGAGATTTCAAAAACAAAAAAATATATAGGGTGATCCATTTGAAATAACAAATTTCAGTATATTTCCGGAAAAACGAAAGATCTGACAACAATGTAAATGCCACATTACAAAACCCTTATAAACCAAAATTCATAAAAATCGGGCAAGCCGTTTCCGAGATAATTGAGGCGTTCCATACATAAAACTCACTCTGTATAACTCTGCTATGGGGTCCCAGGCTATTCCGGCCATGAATGGAATGAAGCAGCCCACTCTCTAGCCAGGGAGGGTGCTAGTTTTGATTTCGTAGGACCAGAACCCCGGTGTTGGGCATATTTTCGAGTACTGCCAAAGCAACTCTCTTGATCTTGGTTGAGAGGCAAATCCTCCAGTACTGGCAAGAACTACCAAGATTAGTTCATTCGAAGGCGTTCATAATAAACTCTTACAAAACAAGAACCAAAAAAACTTTTAGAGATAAACACTTGCGCATTTTAATTGACTTATATACTGGGCACTGCCGTTTAAAATATTATCTGCACAAATTCGGCCTAGCAGAAGATGCTGAATGCCGCTTGTGCTTAGAAGATGAAAAAACGGCAGAACACAGGTACATAATATGTACCTGTCCCCCTGTCCCGCTGGGGCAAGGATCGGATACTCAATATTTGGCTAAGGACAACTACTTCTGGCAGAGGGTTTGATTAAGTTCTCCCCCAATAAGGTGAACATCTTCATTAAGAGGCTGGACCTGTTGGGTGAAATATAAATAGATGTGAGCCACAATAATAGTTGCAATGGAGGGTCCGGTTTTCGGACCACTCACTTTTGAACCTAACCTAACATAACCTAATTATGTATAAGAGGACCGTGCCTATTTACATGATATTCATGGCAAACGTAACGTTTTGATTGTCAAAATCCCCCATACTAAAACCTTTCCTTTATGCTAAAACTTACAAGCCAAGGAGCTTTGTGGTGATTAAAGGAAACATGGAATCAACATTTCTCGATATACAAAGTATGTAGTGTTACGACCATCTCATACACCTCATCGTCATTTACTCATCTAATATAAAAGTGGAAAATGATCAGTTCAGTTCAGGTCTGAAAATTCCAGTAAAAAATTGCTTCTTATCTACGTCTGCTTCAAGTCGATCTTTATAATACAGGACACTGTTTACGTCGTACTTCAGCTACTTTACTTGTAGATGGCGGTGGTGACATAACAATACTTAATGATGGTGTATGAAGATCTTCAAGTGTATCTGAGGGATACATAGAGGAATCTACAAAGTAAAATTCGATTACTAATCATACACAGCAACTAGATAAAAGAGATAAAGATGTTGAAGACGTTAGGGCGCTTTCTCCATTGGAAATAATCTCTTGACAATGTTACTGGAAGTTCGAATAATGTTGAAGATCCAGCATGTCATGTACATCGAAGCAAACCACGACAAGTAACGTTCCAACTTCTATTAATATATTTAATATTCAAAACACAAAATAGGCCATTGATATTTGTCCTTAACATGTATCGATTATAACCAACAAACTTTCAGGAACTGGTTCTGTAATAAGTCAGGTAAAAATATTACAGTAGTAGTCGTGTAATGACCAATATTAACTATAAAATATATTTTACTTTATTGATGATTTCAAGCAAACAAATTTTATATATATTATGAAATTAAGTTTATTTTAAAGAGAGGAGAGACTCATTTTATCTATACAGGGTTATTCAGAACTTATCTCTAAAACTTTGAGGATATGTGCATCCTTAAATAAGAAATCGATATCACCAAAAAAATTATAATAAAAGGCTTAGGATTTCCCGTAAACAATGTTTAAAGTTATACCATTATAAAGGACTATGTAGCTGGGCAACTGTGCTTCAACACATCTGATACTTTTCTACCACATTCTGGTTTTGTCTGGAACGCCTGAGTGGGGATAATATCTCTATTGTCTATGAGTCGTCAGTCTATGTGTGTCGCTCTCGCAGTGCGGGTGTTTTATTTATCTTAGGAGTGTTAAAATGTAAAATTTTCAAAATGGCTCATGTGTACAGTAATGCTGAGTTAATGGACTGTTACCAGTGGATTATCACCTACGAGTTAGGTTTTGTGAGTGGTTGTTGCAGCAAAATGCTGAAAATCCCCAATTTACTTAATAATTTGCGTTTACAAGATCAGCAACCAGGAGGAACATTCGCTTTAGTGCTTCAAAATTGGATAGCTTTAGGGACAAAATTTCAGGGCTTTTGTAACAAGGTATGTGCAAATTTTTTATAAATTTCGTGTTTCTAATACCTAGTAATCAAGTAGCGCAATTCTTCAAAATTAGTGTAACAAAATTTTATTCATTTTAAAGACACGTCACTTTGGTCACATATATCTATCTTTAAGTTTATTTTAAAGTAAAAACGCTGCAAATCTTTTTTGCGCCGGGTGTCGGTATACTCTCAGAACTTCCGAAGTTTTTTTCGTGCTAGCCAGTTTGCATTGTCAGCCCCAAGGTCACTCCATTACAGTGGACCAGTATCCAGCGGCGTGCAATGAAAAATTTTTAAATAGTTTTCAGAAGCCGTCAAAAAAATTTTTTTTTGGACTACCACATTTCTACATGTATGTTGAACATCCCCAAATTTTATTATGGATAAGTTCTGAATAACACTGTATGTCTGTGTCTTATCTTGATGACATAAGATAATTTACATTACACACCACCCCGTTGTATTGACGCATTATTCAGAGACCGTTGATCAGCGGAAGATCCTAGAACTAGGATCAAATATTTCAAGACAGATTTTATAGATTATATTATACATATTTCACCATGTGCCTTGACTTAGAATGCTATAACGCTAATTTCCCAAACAATTAGTTTGTAAAATTAATTAGGACAATAATGTACAGACTATGGAAATCCAGACGACTCCAACTCAGTGTGAAATATTTAAATCAGTCCGGATAGTGGGTCTGGCCGACGAAGCGGTTAGGATGTTTCGCTACAGCTAATTTATCGTTCCTGGAAATTCACTGGATGTGTTTCGGTGAAGAATTCTATCTATTTATCCAGCATCTATGACGGCAGCTAATGTACAGTGTGTAATATGGGATTAATGAGCCTATATTTTACGCTTTAGGGTCAGAAGTAACCCTACAAGAAACTAGCTCAACTAAAATTCGGATTACGTCTTGAACTAAGTGAAGTGAATTGGTTTAAAAAATAAAGGTTTGAGGATGTACTAATTAAGTTTTGAAACATAGTTGGTCATGTTGAATGCTTTTTTAGACTTTATAACTTTTTATGAATTTGCAAATATTAGTCTCTACGGTGTAAAATATAGCGTACTACGGGACCAAAGTGCCTTTTATCCCTTGAGTGAATCTTCATTCTCGGGATTAAACGTCGCACTTTGCTCCCTTTGTACATAATATATTATTACCTTAATCTCGCAAGAATCCTTATGGTATAAATGATGCATTGTTCAATAGCCTGGCATATGTGAAATATTTGGGGGTATTTTTTTGAAGCTGAGTTTTGACCATCACATCAATAATATAGTTACATCAGCCAACAGGAGAATAGGATTTTTATGCGGAATTTTCGTTATTATTGTCTAGCCTAGATGAGATCCTTTTTACGAGATCCTGACTAAAGTATAATTCCGTTGTTTGGTGTCGCAATTATATAAAATATATTAAGATGATAGAATGAGGACAATGTATCGTTAGTAGTGGCAAGATACAGTGAAATACACCGTAGTACCCCCTCTTTGGGTCTTTGCTACTACCTGTCTGACTTAAGCAATCACGTCGCCAGATCAATCATCGATTCCGATACCTGATGGCAATCTGACGAGATCATAACGAGATCGAAACCAGTCACTGTCTGATATTTGGTCTTGATGAAGGATGTGGTGACATCCATGGAGATGCTGATGTAATGCCACGCCAGTCGGGGCATATTACCCGTGGAGTAGTTGTTTTCGGCATCTCCAAATAAATAAACGTATCGTTACTTGATAGACACAATTACTAGTCATTATTGGCTCGTAGTAATATTCATTCCATAATTTTTTTAAAATATAATACATTTAATTTTTATTCGAGCTTATAAGGCTTGTCGTTAGTAAAATAAAATGAAGATGCGTATTCACATGTTTACGATATGTCAACTACTCCAGTAATGGCATTCAAATATGAATATATATATGTCATCTCTATACAGATGACCTTCAGGTGTACCTCTCTGTGTTCAATATTGATGATCGCCTTATGCTTCAACATGATGTAGACAATGTTCACAACTGGTGTCGGTACAATAAATTCGCTTCAGCATCTTTGAAGTGGAACTTAATGACAATTAATCCCCAGAAGGAATAATCCCATCGATTTGAATTACAGTATTGAGGTTAACATGATTATGAAGTGCATCAGCATTAAAGGTCTTGGGATAACAGTTGATAGTAAGTTAAGTTTTGTGGAGTATATCAATAACATCCAGCGGGAAGCTTCTAGATGTCTTCTAGAAGACATCTAGATGTTTTCAGGAACTCAAGACAATTTACAGAAACTAAAACGGTATCCTTACTTTTTAATGGATTGTTCTTCTCAAAATTAAAATATGCCTTTGTTTTATGGTACCTAAGTTTTCAAATTCATGTCAGCAAATTGAAAAATATACATAGGAAATGTGTTAAATACTTATGGTTTAAATCTGATCCACCCCGAAGAATTCATCAAGAAAATATACTCCAACGATTTCAACTCAATGATCCGGTCACTTGTCGTATGTGTAAGTCGTTGGTGACTCTTCAGAAAATTGTAACTCAATAATATTGACGGTCGTGATTTAATATACTCTCTATGTCTTCATGTTCCCCACCTTACCACTCGATCTTCATCATTATTTCACCTTCTGACACCATAGACCAACCTATTAAAGCTGTATAGATTGAACTATTATGATTGCAAGATGCAGAATTTGATTTATATTTCCATGACACATTTTGTGTGTTATCTATATATCTATGAATATTTTTTTATGAATATAGTATGTTTTTATAATTTTTAGGCGACTAGCTCTACAAACTTACAATTTATCTCTTAACAAACCTTTCCACATCTGCATTGAGATATTTTTATTCCCCTACAAGCTGCGTTATTAAAATTAAAATTGTTTTTCATAATCATCTCATAATTAATCCTTTATAAACTTTGGACCAGTTTGCACTAAAAACCTTCGTTTCGTTATTAATTAAATTGGGCGTTAAATTTAGGAATTGTACAGATTTCGGTTTTTAATCCGGATTTTAATTGTCGCGATTCCGACCGCGCCCAAAAACACCAAAGATACTTAATTATGCCATTGTGAGTGCGCCTCGAGAGAACCTCTTTCCTTTGTTTGATTCGCCAGGCCAAAATAAATTATAGCACGCCAGCGGCAGATTAAAGATAACAATATTAAAAATAAAGAAAACGGGCTAAAGAGGCTAAAGTGTTTTATCTTTTTATGTACAGTATAAATAAAATGAATGATTCAGTGCACGAAGCAGAGGGAATTGGAGGGTCAGCGTTCTGGAACAAAGTCAGCCCCGCTTTTTAGAAAAATGTCAGTGTTTATTATCATCCGATTATTTAGGAGCGATGGAACAGAAGAATTGACTTGGCAGGTTTTTAAGTTTGGTAATATTAGTTTCAGTATGTGCGCTATGAACATATGAATGTAATTTGGTGTTGGCTCACTGATTCCTGAACGGGAATTACCTCCATTACTTTATTACTTTATATATTCCACCCAGATTTGTAGAATAAGAGTTGGTTACAGTGTTAACTTATTGAAGCTGTGTATTAACTTGATTTGAGTAAGTCGCTTCTGCATAATAGCTAAAGATATAAAAGCAGTAAATAAATAAATACATTTTGGTAATACATATCTGACTTGGTAACCAATTTAGTAGGTAATTAGGAACACTGTATCAGTAAGACAGATGCACAAAGGAAGGTTCATGAACACAAAAATTATGATAGAAATTACGAGGTAAATTAAGAACAATATGACTATTGATCTTTATCGTGCTGACTGAATATGACCCTAAACATTTGGAAAATTCCAAAATTCAGGATTCAGGAAGATGAAGCTATAAAGACGAAAGATGGTGACGTAATATAAAAATGACAGTAGATTGTGGTTTAACAGGTTGATCGGTTGACTACTCTCTGTAAATTTCACTAATGAATGTTGTAGTTACTTAAACTTTTCCACTTTTGACAAAGTCTACTCCGTTTCGAATGTGTCTTCATAAATATATAACTATGCATCCATGAAAGTATGTAGTTTATCCAATAAATGGTAATAAGGTAAACATACGTATCTGACATTTTGCTGTCAGATAATAATTAGTCATTATCAGTTAGTTTCTTTTTGCCAGTATGGTATATTATGAAAATGATTTCTAAAACATTTCGAAGTGCATTTATTATCGAATATTACTTATCCTACTGATCCTTATTTATTGAATTGCGAAACAGGTATCCCAATAGATCTGTTTTCTATTGTAAATTTGCTTTTTATGGAACAAGGCGTATATAGTATGATATTTAGGTGGGCTAAATTTTGGCCCCCTAAGTAACAATTCTCAAACAAACCTCATGACGATGAGTTATAGGATACTTTCCTACTAGAGGAAGACGCAATAGGTCAGGCAACTTGAGATACAATAACTTTTTGACGCGTAGAATTTAAGATCATGTTGGTAAAGACATTTTTTTTTTAATATTCGGTTACATATATGGTGAAGGACAACTACCCACAGTACAATATATCACAGGCAATTTTACAAAAAGTTAAATAAAAATAAAACACTGATAATTACTTGTTTTTCTCACTCTATATCAATCGCACCAAACAAGTTACAGGTCGACGTAAGCCACTGTGTAAAAATGTCTTGATACCGAAAGGTACCTGAGACGGGTGAGGAGTGAGGAGAGCGGAATAGGTACAGAGAGTTCCAGAATGATTGTCCGTGCCGCTTCATAATGATTTTTTATGTGCCGCCTTTCTATTTTTAGTATCTGTACTAGAATCATGAGCGCAGGCAAGGGAATTTACTGGTTTGATTTGATTTGTTCAATGCCATGGTACGTCAGTAAATATAGGTTATGTTAAAAATAAAATAAAGACAATTTATTACAAATAATATAGTTATTATTTTGTATTATTCTATTCCTTATGTATCACCAGTATAACCTATTCAAACTGTGAATTGTGGAGCGTTAAAAAACATTAATTTATAGTTCTTATATTAATTTCAATATTAAGAAATATAAAATTACCAACCTGATTTAGGACTCTCTGAAACTGTATAGTATTGATAGTATTTTAAGATACTATTTTAAACGCAAATGATACTTTAGTAAAACAATTTAAACACGAAAAATGCTAAACGCCACTGAGTGAAACGTCAAATGCTGTCAAATATGAAAATTTTCAAATTGACAGTTAAGAAGAAAGTAATGTTAGCAAATGGAAATAAATTTTGATTATATTCAAGTAGATAAGCTAGGAGAGATCCCCGCCGGAAGTGACGTCACAGCGAGCTGGATGGCCTGTTGCCATCGAGCTAGACCACGGAGCTAATGGTCATTGGCTTCAGGATGAAGAACAAGACTTCTTGTAGCACCCCCCCATGTTCTTGTAGCATCCCCGCAGGTGTAGGACCCCCAGGGGCTGCAGAAGAGCACCCCAAGAGTGTGTGACGTAGGTTCGATAGGCTGCGTTCCCGTACCAGACAATCATTCTGGAACTCTTTGTAGCGCAGCACGTTGTCGAAAGTGGGGAACATATTATTCTGTAAACTTTGGTAATGGTATCTGCAGAAAAGCAGGTCGCTATCTGTCAGTCAATTTAACAGTAATTGTCAGACGGATAGTAACACAGACCAAAAGAGGGCTCTGGTGTGCTTCTCACCACAACTAAAATTTGTAACATTTACGATGAGATTAATAATTTAGGTTTGTCTACTTTTCTTGCAGTTTTTCTTTCTAAAAACGACGTTTCTAGTAATAATGTGATTTTTATTTCACATCTCCTAGAAAGTTCGTTATTTTATCTTGTGATACATACGACTTTTTGTAAAGGAGTAATAACGTTTTATAGCTAGTCTCCTTTCATGTAGCAACTACTATCTTTAAAAATTACAGTCGCAGTAAAGTTCCTATTTATAGTAATGCAATTTTAAAGCTACTGAGCAATTATTCTGAAAGATCAAGCAAGTTAAACGACAATTTAAAGGCAATGTTTTATGCATTCCACATCCTTAAATGAAATAAAGCGTTTGGATTGTTACCAAAGAATACTATTACCGTCGTACGGTCAAGAAATCCCCGCGGCATTTTGGAATTGAGATTTAAGTTTAAAGGAAGTTTTATATCAATTTTAAATTTATTTTTCCCTAGGGGTTCACTAAAGATATAATTTATTTCCGGGGAAAATAGAGGAATATGTTCTTGCCAGAAAAGTAGCCGGTACCAGTGGCATACCAGTGGTAGGTGCATTTAAAATTATATTTTCTTGGTATTTAATGAAAATGTTTGTGTATGTTAAAACAACACCTACAGGTAATTAATTTTAATGTAAAAAGTTATGATTTATAAGTTTTTTCTAATACTTCAGATTTAGAATTATCAAATGTTGTGTAAATATGCTCCAAAATAAAGTTAACTACTACTAAAAAAATTCTCGAAATAAATAAAAAATTTAAATACCTTCGATAAGCTAAGGTAGCGCCTCAGAAACGTTTCTCGTGGTTATATTGGATGTACAGGGTGGATAACTATGCAGCGAAGACCCGCGATACCTATCCACCTTCTAGTGACCTGTACATTAGGAAATTTACCAAAAGTATACAACATATTTGGCAAGTAATACTTCCGTACTCCGCAACAAAGTGGAGTTAGTATTTTCACGTAATCTTTAAGTACCTTAAGAGAAAATTATAAAAATCAGAATGAGTAACAAACCATACAGCTGATTAAACTAGATATTTATTTCCCACTATTCAAATTTATCATTTGTTAAAATAGACCAAGCACTAGGCACTATGTATAATTACCAAACACTTTTCTCAGTCTACTACGCTTCCTCCCACTAATATAGAAAAGAAGAGCAAATAGAGCTTAATCGATTCCCCCTTTGAATTGAAGTGGAAGTCAAAATAAAATATTTGCGCGCGATTACCTCTCGGAATGTGAGAGGCTGCCTCACAAACCCATTCCCTCGTGTTATACCCTGTTATTCTGAACGCACACCCTTCTTGGCGGTAACATACCTTTCCTCATTATTTTTGGATATGTGGGGCTGCGCCAGTTATTATCTGGGGGCAATAAGAAGGCATAAAAAATGGGGTTACATAATTTAGGTGTGGTATACAGCGCTGCGAAGAGGCAGATTATGACTGAGCCTGTAATAAATATCATCAGCATGTGTACAGTAAAAAAACGCGCGACTCAGTATTCCCTCCTCCTGTAAATTTGCTCAGTGGTTAACATCTATCATATTAATACATACATACATACAGGGAAGATATGAACGCAACGTTATACGGGCTACGCCTTCAAGTTATATATATTTAAACTATGCGTTATATTTTATACTATATAAAAAATTTAAATACAGGGTTCAAATGTGTGCACAATTTGAAGAAGAAATGAGAATTTAAAAAAATATTGAAATAACCATAGAGGAAAATTGCTTGTGACCTAAAAATAAACTTTAAAAGGGTGCGGTGGTTATGGGGGACTTTCATTTGGTCATGGAGCGTTTTCAAGACGGTGGAACTTCCGGTTATACCGGAGGTAGATGTCAACTTGCTTATTTTAAATAGAAAATCCTATATATTATTTCATTTTTAGATTCTACCAGTGACTATAGTATAGTCACTGATTCTACGCAGAATTCTAAACACATTTCATGTATGAAGTCCTTTACCTAAATCCAACCGTTTTTGACATATTTGAAATACAAATTTTTATAAAAAAAATAAAAATTACATATAGAGGCAGTGAAATAATTATCAATTTTTACTGTACGAAAGCCTTTAATTTTTAATTCGGGTTGGTTTCTATGTAAAAGGTACCTTCTTTAGCAGACTTCGTATAATTACTTGATAATTATTAACACAGGGTGGCGAAAAAAGAAGAATAAAAATGAAATTAGGTATAGGGAATACTTCATAAAATAGAAAGAGTCGTGAGAGCCCTTAATGAAAATAATATAAAACATAGGGTGTTTCATTTGTAAAAGTTGGGAAAACTGCGATTGCGAGTTTTGGTTCGTCCTGTATTATACAAGTGAAGCTATTTTGAAGGAAATTCTATAGAAAGTAAAACTAGAACATATGTACAGGGTGGGCCGTACGAGTATAAGAGTGCGTATCCTCTTATATCAGAAACTATGTGAGATAGAAAAAAAAGTTTTATATAAATGTTGTTAGCGTTAAAGATGTCGGTATTTTTTTAATATAGTTATATTTGTAGCTCTTCAATATACAGGGTGATGAACTAAACTTATCTTTTTTTAAATGGAACACCCTGTATATTATTATATTTTTGAAAAGCTCTTCAAAAGACTTGTTCAACGATATATAATATGATGGGTCTGTAGCCCACCGTTTCGGAGCTATTGACTGTTATCTTCAGGAAAAGGTTAATATTTATAGCGAGCTAGAAAAGTTACTGATTGAGGTGATAAGCTGTAATTTGGGCCAAGAAATTCTAATTTGGTCTATTTTATGAAACTTCTGTCTAATGCTAAAATAAAAAAAATTGCAACAGTGATGCCAAGTTTCGTGAAATTTAATTTTTCATGATTTTTTTAAATGGAACACCCTGTATTTTATTACATTTCCTGAAAGTCCTTGCAAAGACGAGTTTATTGATATATAATATCAGGGGTCTACGACACACCGTTTTGGATTAATGAATGGTATGAATTTAATGATAAATTAAATGATAAATTTTTGTATGAATATCTGGCAGTTATCTTAAATGATATTTTCTTACATAATCTCTCAATGTTAAAGCTGGACTTTTGTGATTAAATATATAACATTCTATTAAGACTACTTTTTCTTGCAGAGAATACATTACATACAAACATGCATAACTTATGTGTCAATTCCTGAAGAGAAACGCAGATTAATCCAAAACGGTGTGTCGTAGACCCCTGATATTATATATCAATAAACTCGTCTTTGCAAGGACTTTCAGGAAATGTAATAAAATACAGGGTGTTCCATTTAAAAAAATCATGAAAAATTAAATTTCACGAAACTTGGCATCACTGTTGCAATTTTTTTTATTTTAGTATTAGACAGAAGTTTCATAAAATAGACCAAATTAGAATTTCTTGGCCCAAATTACAGCTTATCACCTCAATCAGTAACTTTTCTAGCTCGCTATAAATATTAACCTTTTCCTGAAGATAACAGTCAATAGCTCCGAAACGGTGGGCTACAGACCCATCATATTATATATCGTTGAACAAGTCTTTTGAAGAGCTTTTCAAAAATGTAATAATATACAGGGTGTTCCATTTAAAAAAAGATAAGTTTAGTTCATCGCCCTGTATATTGAAGAGCTACAAATATAACTATATTAAAAAAATACCGACATCTTTAACGCAAACAACATTTATATAAAACTTTTTTTTCTATCTCACATAGTTTCTGAGATAAGGGGATACGCACTCTTATGCGGCCCACCCTGTACAGTAGAATTATTGGAGCTAAAAATTATCTACTATTTATTTTCTTAAAAGAGATACAGGGTGTTCAATTTATTGCGATTAAGATACAAAAATGCTTATATCTTCTGAACCACTCTGGAACTTTGTCACACTATTCACCATCCTGCATATCACCTATTGTTGAAATCAAATAAAATCTGCGATTATATGAATTACATACAAATCGGCTCCCGTACAAACTGTAACTATTGTAATATTTATTCCTTTTAATTATCTAAAGTAAATATGGCATTTCCCGCGAAACAATTTTAATCACGTTCAATATGAATCGATGCAATTTTAATACCGTATAAAATGGGTTATAATAATTAATATTCAATTTCAATTAACAAAATACCATATACTGGGAGTATTCCGTATCATTTCAGGTTTAAATTGCAATAAAGGAGTAGCCGTCTGCCTTGTCCTGGTTAATCACCACTAGATTGGACATACTGCATATTGGTATTACATGCTACTAGTATCCATCAGTGAGATGATATAAAAGTGCTTTTATGGCCCTTAGCCGCCTATAAATTTCGCGATATTATAGGAACATTTCACTGGAGGAGTGAAGTACCTTCCAAGTGAAATTTTATAATCATATATGCGAGTGGAATTGATATTTATTTCTATTTCCAGGACAAAATTTATTCATTTTGATATTTTGTAAGACAGGTGTAATAGTACCGGGATATCAAAAATTATCTTGGTCAAGGGTGGTTGTGGAATGTAAAACCTGTGTCTTACTTTAAATTTTTGAATATGTTTTGTTTTGTGTCAGAATCTGTCAAGTCATTGTGCTGAAATTTTCTAATCCAATTTTTTAATCATGCCTCTTACCACACAGCACAAAATTTTCATGATTGAAGCCTATTTTCGAATGGGTGCGCTAGTTAATGGAAATTGGCAATACAGTCAACGTTTGTGTTTGGACAATTTTCGAGAGCACTTCCCAAACGTGGCAATATTACCGGATAATTTTTATGCGTGCCTTACAAATTGTGTTGAAGTGTTTCGCGAAACTGGTTGTGTGACTCATAAAAAAGGTGCTGGTAGACCAAGAGTTCGTACCAAGAAGTTGTCAATGACGTTCGTCAACGTGTGGAAGAGGAGCCTGCAAAACCTTTGAAACATCTTTCTCAGGAAATTGGACTTTCTTATGAAACATGTCATAAGATTTTAAAGAAAGACTTGAACATGCATCCATATAAGATGCAAGCACATCAAGCTCTTCTGCCCGCAGACCACCCCAGACGCCTTGCTTTCCTCCGCGAGTTTTTTGATGACCGGCTGATAAGTTTGCATACAGAAGTTGAGTTTCCTCCCAGATCACCTTGTTTGACAATTATGGACTATTTTATATTTCCTTACTTAAAAAACAAGATTTTCGCAACTCCGGTAAATAATTTGCAAGAACTGCAACAAAGAATTGTTCAGCAATGTGCAACCATAACGCCAGAAATGCTGCAAAACGCTTTTCACAGCATGAGGAGGCGCGTCAACTTGTGCATCGAACAAAACGGGGGATATTTCCAACAATTACTGTAATTTAGTTTTTCTTGTTACTAAAACCGTTATTTCATAATTTGTAGTTCATTATTGTTTTACAACTGAAATAAATAGGTATGAAATTTGTAGGTTATTGATGATGTCAGTGTGACAGTGACATAATTATTTCAAATTTAAAGTAAGACGCACGTTTTACATTCCACAACCACCCTTGACCAAGATAATTTTTGATATCCCGGTATATATCTATTAATAGCTATTTATTAAAATAGTTATAATGGTTGAAATCCGGTATATCTATCGTTTTTTAGCTTCAAAATTAACCGAAATGACGTCAAGTGGCAACATCATAGTTAAAATTGTTCCCGTAGGTCCATTTCTCTGCTATGATAGCTCTACATCTCTCATTTCCAGTAAGTTGCTAAAATAAAATATCTTGCTTAAATCCATCTTTAGTGCTGGATATCCCCAGACGCAGGGATAGCTCGGGCGTCCCTCAAATATATCTGGTTTTTCGGTGTGCTGCGTTTAATCTTGATAATATCATACTTTATGTTGTGCCTTTTGAACACGCCACGTCAACTTGTCACATGCCACTTTGAGGAGAATTTATCGCCGTTAACATTTTGATCGCCAGATATATGATACCTTCCTGGTGGTCTTAAACCTATATTTTTGCTTCAAGGCGGTGTCACAGAAAACTACTGATAATGAAGAATATTGAAATTGGTAGCTCATTTATTTTTAACTAAATATGTACTGAGGCATTATACTTTGGATAATCTATTAAATCAGTTTTTTTTATAAATTACAGGACGGGATGTAGATCAGAAATAGATATTGACATGGGTATTATCCATTTATTAAAACGCGTCGATTCTGTCTCGCTCTAAAACTGTCCAATTAATTAAACTTCAGATAGGTTATTTTCCTACGAGAAATATTGCTAACGGATCATAGACATATAATACTAACGGAATCGATAGTACCGACTGCTAAACACTTCTGATTATCTAAATACATACATACTTAAATGTGTTTGTGTTTACATACTTAAACGTGTCAGGTAAACTTTCGACAACAGGCGCGGTAACGCAATGGGAAAGTCGTAGGATTCAAAACGTGATAATGCTGATTTCGTGAGTTCGAGTCACGCTGGAGGCAAATGTTTTTTTACTTTTTAATTCCAATTATTTATTATTAGTATTTAGTTATTCTGTTTCATTATCCGTAGCTTTTATTCTTTTTGCACGTAAAGTTCGGAATTAATTCATTCATTTTGGCAGTTTGTTAAATTCATCATTTTAGCTTACAAAAGTACAATATTTTTGGTCCTATTGATAAAATTGATAATAATGATTACTGAAAAATAAATTCTACTTTAAGCACCTAAAAAATTATGATGTTTTACCATCAAGAATAGAGTACCCTTACAAGTCATCAAATAATTAAGAAAAATCGTTTAGTATAATTACATCATCATTCCAGATACAAAATTTCTTTAATATGTATTTTCTTCAAAATAATATTCTTCTAGATGTTTTTATCACCCGAAGGGTGACCCCAGGCCGCAGGGCTGGACCCCCGGTAGGGCTAGAAATGGGAACGAAAATCGTGAGAGCAATTTTCTCCCATTTCTAGTTAAGTATTAAAATTTCATCAAACGAAGGATTTGTTCTTAAATCCCACGTACCTTCTTTATATTATATCGATCTGGTTGATCCATAGTGACAAAAATAATAAACATAGCTCGGTAAGTAAAACTCATAGATATATCTTTTATTTATATAATAATCACAAAATTATGTTATCATCACCAAACATTGAATTTGATAATAATAACTAACACTTTTTTATAATGAACTTCGTCTTATCTGACACAAGTTTGCGAAGTTGTTGGTACAGCAAAACGTCTCAGGTGGAGAGGTTTTAACCAATCAGAATCCGTAATCGTTAGGCATGAGATCACGAAGAGCGAATCATTTGAGAGATCTAGAATTGTTGGTGTTGGCACATTTAATATGGTTCAGTATCAGTTCTTCAACGCATTGACATGTTACTAAGGCTTATTTTTATACTCTGGGCGTTTAAAGTCCGATAATAGAGTTAGGGACTTCGGACAAAACACAGGGTGAATCATGTAAAATGTATTATTTTTTGAGGATAAATTCATTTTCCTGAAATTAAAGATGACTCCACAGGCGCCACACGTTGTAAAATGTTTGCCTGGAGATAGATGAACACTCGTTGGTGATTCTCTACCCTAAATACAAAAGATTATCTGGCTGGGTAATGCACACCTTAGATTTAAGGTCCAGGATTAATTTGAATCCAGTAGACTCAAATTCGATGAACGAGGAGGTCACTTAAGAGGTCCTCGACGTCCAATCCGCGTGCTAGGATAAAAATTATCAAGGAACGTTCTCACTTCCCTAAAATAATATGGTAGCGCACCGTCCTTTTAGGCCCTTGAAACTCATGGACATGCTTCTGGACTATTTCGGTTATAGCAGTTTACATGTCCTGTCAAATTTTCTTCATTGAAAGAGGGTCCTATGACATGATCTCCTAGAATAATATCCATGAGTTTCAAGGGCTTAGCATAAAGTATCAACAGGACTTAGCGCCACCACCTTATTTTAGGGAAGTCAGGAAATTTCTTGATAACATATTTATCCTAACAGATGGATTGAATGTCGGGGACCTCTTGAATGGTTCCTCCACCGGATATGAGTCCATTGCATTTTTTCTTTGGGTTTCCCTTAAATCTAAGAGGTGTTCATTACTCAACCAGACAATCTGTTGGATTTACGGTAGACAACCACCAACGAGTGTGCATCTATCCTCAGGCAAACATTTTACAACGTGCGCTAGGAAATTTTTGATAGATTCTCCTACTGCCAGGAGGTCCTAGGTGCTCATTTTGAACCAAATCTTTAGTTATTCCTATTAAAATGTTGTTTTTCTTATTATACTGTTGAATTTGACAGCTACATTTGGTACAATAAACCAAATGTAGTATAGTATAATTATTTAACCTTTCTCTGAGTGTAAGAACTATGGCTGTAGGAAACTGTGAACAACCAAATGATTTTATTAGTAGCAAAGTCCCAAAGGGGGCACTACGGTGTGTTCCTCACCACTACTAACGACAATTTGAACGACACACTGAACGACAATTTTATGTATATAATATATTTTATAGTCGACTGTCATCATAATGCTGTCATTATGAAAGTCAAAATCGTTAATAATCTGACACTTTCTAGCACCCGTACTGTAATGTGAAAGAATCGTGCCATAAAATCCACTTTATGGCACAATGCTATAGTAACCATATGCGAACATTCTACGATTGCACAAATTTAAGTTTTTAAAACTTAAATTGTCTGTTAAAACCACAGTTCGACTATAAAATAGCGTATGAAATTCGTTTATAATGCTCGATTATGGCATTCGTGAAGTGTTAGCGCATTCGCTTCGCTCATGCGCCAAAATTCACTCATGCCATAATCTGCTGCATTATAAACTAATTTCATAATATACTATTATAGTCGACTGCCATCATAATGCTATCATTATGAACGTCAAAATCGTCAATAATCTGCCACTTTCTAGCACCCATGCCGTAATGTGACATAACCGTGCCATAATTTTCTCTTACGGCACGATAATAAATAGTAGGTTTTTATTAAACTTGAAATACTATTTATTTATATTAATGGTAATACTACAGTTTGAATTTCCAGATATAGAAAGTCGTGAACTAGTTTCAAGAACACTTGAGTAATAATAAAATTAATGGTAATACTATAATTCTCAGTATCCATTTCTCCAATTTCCATATTACTAACTCGCATCCATTTACAAAACCTCTCCCATTCTTTTTTATAAAGATCTTCTGATTTTTTTGGAATAAGGCTTGATTCAGCTTCTTCGGCTTTTTTTAGAATATCTTCACGTGAACACATATTTTTAAAAAAATATTTGCTTGTATACACAACACCATAGCAACCACAACATGCCAACATTCAACGATTGCTCGAATAATAATTTCATAGTTTGAACAAATTTAATATTTTCAAAACTTAAATAATTGTACGTTAAAACCGCAGTTCGACTATAAAATAGCGTATGAAATTCGTTTATAATGCTCGATTATGGCATTCGTGAAGTGTTAGCGCATTCGCTTCGCTCATGCGCCAAAATTTACTCATGCCATAATCTGCTGCATTATAAACTAATTTCATAATATACTATTACATAACAATTTTGATTAATCTATTGCTCGTTCGTCTAGCTTAGACGAATCACCCGTTACTTTCCACTCTGTCAAACGGCGTAAGGATACAAGACACTCACCCACCCATTTGCGCAAAGACATTGATTTAATATGTCCTGCTTCAGCTACAAAGTGTATACTGGACAATAGAACCGTCATGACTTGTTGTTGTGCGATGACGGCCTTTGAAGAACGTCGACATAAACAAGCAGCGTGTGTGCTAGTGAACTTAAACGTCACTTTCATTTTAGAGCATTAAGACGTCTTATGTGTCACAAACGATTGTGTTTGCTTGTTTGATGAGGGTTGGTTTTTCAATCTACAAGCACAGCGGGCTCAGATGGAGGCTATTAAGTCAAGCTTCGTTTTATTGAGTTGGTATTCAGCTACACTTGTTAAAATATCCAAATTCAAATCGCTGGAAATATATTAGGGCTTTGTGGATTGTTAAGGCGCGGTGAAAGCTTACCAGATTTGTTTTTTGGAAAATAATGCTATTTATTATTGCAAATTTCGGTTTTGAGAACTTGTGGTAACAAGTACGTGATATGATATGTACATATTTTTTTAGTGTGATATACATATATAGAACGTAATAATACAATGCATACAATAAACTTTCCACCTATATATATGGAGTACTTATTCGGCATGTGGTAGCTTTTGATGCTACGATATATTGGCTTCCAAGTAATTATCTTGGAAGCTCTGCTATTTCTGATATTACTGATTTAATCAGGTCAATTAATCAATTAAATTAAGGTTGGTTTACAGGGGAGACGTCAAAAAACCGATGTGAAATATGTTTTATTGTTTGATGCTGATAAGTTGTGGAGATTAACAAGTTTCAATGCAGTATTTTTGTAATATTGTACCTTATTTAGTGTCATTAAGCAATCTGAAAGGCGTATGTGCAGTAAAATGACCACCGCAATACTTGAATTGTTTGTCTAGTAGTAATTTTTCTGCCTTGGTTATCTGGTTTAACCTTTAACTATGTTCTGCTATTATTTACTTTCCGTTAAGCAACCAAATTGGTTTGTAACTACCAGGATTCTGTACTGGTTTAGTCGGTTCCTCTGAACGAGTTCCAAAGCACTGCAGTCACAGCTAGGCCTACTGTGCATCCAACTGATTTCCTATTCAGCAATCATCTTTGTCTGCATCATCACATACCCGGCATACTGATAATCTTTCTGCTAAGCCTAAATTATAGATATGTTTCTTGAGAAGACACTGCCCTGTTATGAGCCTTGTCATACTCCTTAGATGAGGTTTATTCATGCCCAGCATCTCTACATTTCTTTACTGCGAAGGACCTTCCATCAGTGTAGGATTCGTATTATCATAGCGTTCCATTTACCCGCATGAAAGTTACGTATTACACATGGCTAATATATCAGATTTTTACCTAATTTATCAGGGGCAGATTTTTTAAAAGGATGCTAGGGAGCAGCATCTGGACTGGGGGGCTGGGGTCTCGACCTGGAGTTTCATTGTTTGCTGTGCTCTTTATAAGTCTCTTAGAGCTTTGATATCTTTAGCGGAAGTAATTGGATTTGCAGAAATGCGCCTATATATTGAGTAGAAACGTTGTATATTAAAGATTGTTTTGTTGCTTCAAGTCTCGTGGGAATCAAACTGGAGGCCAAGAATGAATTATGGATGAGACCAAGTATAAATTATTGGGAGTAGGGGTATATATTAAAATAATTACAAGATATGTGTGAGTAAAGACAATGAGGATTGTTATTAATCTAAAAATAAACAATAAAACTATTAAAGTGTAAATTAAACAGAGCAATGGAAAGTTAAGTAGAACGTAGCAGTTCTAACAGAAACAATATTATTCTTTTCCATGTAACAAGGCAGATATTCAATATTCAGCGAGTTCTAGATTTTATTTCGCACTTTACAATATATTTTTATTCCAGATTTTCGCTTTACGTTTAGTCAGCAATACAGAAAGCCGAAATGAGGTAACGCGGCGAAATGTTTAAAATTGTCTACGCCAGATGTGTAGTAGGGTGGAATATTTTGCATGTATATGGAGTTTTAAAATACAATATTTTCCCATGATTTCGTGTGGTACTGATGGAGATGGAAGAGAATGATGAAAATGAAATTTTAACATTTTCATATTTTTATATTAGATACCTGTAACTCTACGTGTATATAGGTAACTTTATCTACATATTCGTGTTTTTTATTGAATTTTTGGCACACTTTTAAAGATATGAAAAAAGTAGAGAATGCTTCCTTGCACCAAACAGTTTTTGGTTTTTATTTAAATTTCATTTAATATATTTAAAAGTGTGGCAAATATCTAATAAAATAGTTTTTATATTTATTTGTTAAATAATTGCGGATGTCATACTGACAGACACTCATAGCGTTTTCAAAGGTATTAAAATGAAATTTAGTATAGTGGCTGATATGAAACGGGGATATACACAAGGTTTTTAATGAACCGTAATGAATGAACTGTATAAAAGCCGTATCTGTAAAACCCGGAGAGTAGTTACTCCATTCGGCGTTCGGCGTCAATGGTAGATGTTGATTATCATGGTCATCAAGAGAGACCACGAAAGCCTCTGGTTATTGTCGATGCTGATGACTTCTTGTAGATATACAAAGATGGTGGTTAAATTAAACGATGGATGGTTGTTGTTTGTCAAAAGGCCTTTGGTAATGATCGTCGATGATGGGGACTTCTTATACAGGGTTATTCAGAACTTATCTCTAAAACTTTGAGGATATGTGCATCCTTAAATAAGAAATCGATATCACAAAAAAAATTTATGATAAAAGTCTTAGGATTTCCCGTAAACAATGTTTAAAGTTATACCATTATAAAGGACTACGTAGATGGCCAACTGTACTTCAACGACATTTGATATACCACATTCCTAAGAATGTGGTAAACACAGTAAAAAGTAAACACGTTTTTGTACCTGCAACGCCTGGTTCGGACCGAGCGAATAATAGAGTTGGAGTGGGGATAATATCTCTATTGTCTATTCAGGCATCAGTCTATCTGTGTCTCTCTCAGTGCCGGTGTTTTATTTATCGTAGGAGTGTTAAACTGTAAAATTTTCAAAATGGCTCATGTGTACAGTAATGCTGAGTTAATCGACTGTTACCAGTGCATTATTAATTACGAGTTAGGTTTTGTGCGTGGTTGTTGCAGCAAAATGCTGAAAATCCCCAATTTACTTAATAATTTGCGTTTACAAGATCAGCAACCAGGAGAAACATTCGGTTTAGTGCGGCAAAATTGGATAATTCGTGCCCAAAAGTGTGTACAAGTCGAGGGACAAAATTTCCAACAACTTTTGTAACAAGGTATGTGCAAATTTTTTATAAATTTCATGTTTCTAATACCTAGTAATCAAGTAGCGCAATTCTTCAAAATTAGTGTAACAAAATTTTATTAATTTTAAAGACACGTCACTTTGGTCACATCTATCTATCTTTAAGTTTATTTTAAAGTAAAAACGCTGTAAATCTTTTTTGCGCCGGGTGTCGGTATACTCTCAGAACTTCCGAAGTTTTTTTCGTGCTAGCCAGTTTGCATTGTCAGTCCCAAGGTCACTCCATTACAGTGGACCAGTATCCAGCGTCGTGCAATGAAAAATTTTTAAATAGTTTTCAGACCCCGCCAAAAAATTTTTTTTTGCACTACCACATTTGTATATGTATGTTGAACATCCCCAAATTTTATTATGGATAAGTTCTGAATAACACTGTAGATAGAGAAAGATTGGGATTACTTTAAAAGGGACGATGGACCAATGATGATGGATATGGCCATTGAGGAAGACTACAAAAGCCCCTTGTAGTTGTCGTCGATGTTAAAAACTTCCTGTAGACAAACAAACAAGGTGGTTACTTTAAAAGAAACGAACGATCAAAGATGATTAATATGGTCAACAAAAGACATCACGAAAATCTCAGGTTATCGTCAATGCTGAAAACTTCTTATCGATATACAAAGATGAAGGTTAAATTAAACGATGTGTGCTGTTGATTGCCAAAGGGCCTTTGATAAGTGTCGATATTGAAGACTTCTTGTAGCTAGACAAAGTTTGGGATTGCTTTAAAAGAAAAGTTGTTAATAACATGTAAGATATAGATATGTATTTAAGGGGTCAAAAGGCATGAAACATATGTGAAAGGCACGGAATCTTACGCAACATAGCTTTGTAGAGAAAGGGATGGACTGAAGAAAGGGATCCACTTGCCCATTCAAAGATTTATGTATTGATAAAAGTGCAGTGTTTTACCCTGCGGAGTCTTTAAAATTAAATGGTTCATAAGACGGCGTCATCGAAACCATTTAAGTAGGAGTGACTCAAAAGGTTTTTATAACACCTATAAATGAAATATTTGATTTTGAAGACGTCGGTGGATTATCTTTTTCCCTAGGAGCTGTAAATAAAGTATTTGTAAAGAAGGAACAGTTCTTAATGCTCTTATTTTATTTTACTATTAAAATAGAAGAACCGCAATATAATTTTGTTAGATGAAGCCATGCACTTCCAAGACAAATGTTTACAAGGAAAGCATTTAGCTTAAAATAGACTCAAGTAGCTGCTTCCAAATGCAATTTTAGACATGCAGTTAGCGACTAATCATCCTTAACTGCACAGTTCACTCAAATCCACTGCGCAAACAACGGCATATTAAGTATAACGTTATTAAATTCGAATAGCTGCTGCTTTCAGTATGCATATTAATGAGGAACGCAAGTAGCACGTTGTTGGATGAAAGAGAAACAATGGAATAACTTCACGGAAATCCCTGTTTTATATTTCAATTGTAAGGCGATCTGTCTTGTAGTTCTTCTTAATGCACTCCTTGCAATTGTCACTTGCTATTAATACTAGCGACTAGAACTCGTTATATTTAATTTCTTGAAAAGCTCAGATTAAGTCCTGGAGGACCAGACGGAAATGCAGAACTCTCTGTTGAATTAAGCTTTTATAAAAAAAAAGTAGAGAATTAATTCGTCTGGTAGTCTCTAGTTCAGCTAGATTATATTCCAAGAGAAGCGGGAAAATTTATATTTCGTTGAACGACCTGTCTTCAAATACAAAATTACGAAATATTGCCCGCTATACTTTTTATGCTGTAATAGAAAATATTTAAAAATTTGGATCAAGCAGTGAGAAAATGGGGTGGTCTAGGGTAAATAAAAAATCACTAACTTTCTTATTTAATATTTTTTTTAATGATTTTTAAAACGAAAATATGAATATATCCACGAACAAACAGCTTAATTGGGAAAATTTTTGTTAAGAAACTTTTTGCATAGCGCCTTACAACAACTCTTGCATTTCCATGACCTCTTAAAAAAGTGTACTCTGCATACTTTCTTATTACTATCACAACAAATTTTTTTACTGTACTTAAAGTATACTCAAAGTCAAATAATATCGATTGAAATCAACAATTAGTACTTGACGTTTGAATTAAATGTCAGGCAATTTTTCTAGTTAACAAAAGCTGGCATTTTAGAGCACGCAGTGAAATTTTCAAATCGATTTTACTCGAAAACGGTGCATTCTATCGAGAATTGAGAAAAGTACCTTTTTTACTAATAAATATTTTCATCATAAAAAAATTTGTCATACATTTTCGAATTAAAAAAACATTAAAAATACGTATAAAAAAGGTAGAGTCAAATTAATCCTCGTCCACCCCATTTTCTGACATCCTCGATCCAAATCATTATATATTTTCTATTATACATGGTTAAGCATAGCATCCGGCCAAAATTTCGTAATTTTGTATTAAATCGTTTTGAAATGATTTCATAAGAACCGTTTTCGGGACCACCCCTTTAAGGGTCCATTCTCTGTAGATTTGACAGGCATGAATGTTGGGTCGGATTGAGAGGATGGGTGGCCGATGGGCGGAGACTTATATATTCCAACTATCGAATTATTAAGATTTCGGAGGTGCACGTAAAGCCAAAGTAAAAAGGCACATGGAAATAAAGTTAGCCCTCATTGCAAGGGTACCGGATTTGTCTTATAACTGCAACAAAATTTCTTTTTAATGTTATAAATTATATATCACCGGAAAGATCAAAAGATAAACTAGGTCCCTATAGTAGCAAATTTTTGTTTAATACATGCATTTTAGAGAAAATAATTTTTGAAAATACGCTATACTAGTACAAGATTGCTTGCCTGGAATTTTAAAAATAAAAAGAAATACCAAAAATTACTACTATAGGGACTTAGATTAAAGTCTTATCTTTCAATACTTTTTTACTAAAAGTCGCTATCTTTTATAGTTATTTTATAATTAGACACGAGCCTTACGCCGACTTAGGGCTTATTTCGACCTAGTGAATGGACTCTTAAGGGGTTACCTTTCAGGCGGTTTAAAGGAAAACTGTAAAGGTATTTTCATCATATTTCAGCTTGCTCTACCTGCTCTGAAATTTAGAATACCCATATCAGAAACACCTTGTATAGCTATATGTTTGTCTTTGTGCGAACACTGTGTATACTTGCTTGAACCACATCGATGTGAATATTTCATATAGGTATATTGTAATTATTCTATTGTATATTTTATTATACTTATGTGTATTGTCTTTAGTATTTTATATTTATAAAATTATAATACATTACACACGACTTTTCAAAGAGTCTATAATAAAAAATAAAGTAACTAACATACATATTTCACATATGCAGAAAAATTACGTCAAAAGGGGTAATTCCCCATTAGCTAAATATGTACTATTTCCCAACTAGTAGTAGTAGCAGTGGGGCGACCAAGACCTGGCAAGTAGGCCGCAAGCGGGCCCTTTTTACCTACCCCTGTCGTCCCTACCTAGCTTCACCTCTTCCCTCATTGAACCTACCCGACCTTCTAATGTAGGTCAGAATGTCGGTCCATTCAAGGGAACTAACCTCTTCCCCTTGCAACTTCCCGGCCCCCCAGACGTCGTGTCTCAGTCTGCCGAAAGCCGCGCACTCTGCCAAGAGTGGGAAGGCGTTTCATCGCCCTCCCCACACTTTGGGCAGATAGGGTCTCCCTCAACACCTATCAATGATAGATGTCTTCTAAGCCTACAATGACCCGTTAAAACTCCCACCAACTGGTTTAGAGCCTTCCGGCTACGACTTAACAGCCAGGCCGTCTTGGTCCTGCTTGGCTCCACTATAAAGTTGCGAGCCTGTCTACAGCCCCCACTCCTTCTCCACTGTTTACTTAGTGTCTCATAAGCCCAATCGTTAAGAGCTATGTTGACCTGCCTCCGTGTAATGCCTAAAATCGGTTCTGGTCCCTGGCCGGGTCCCTGAGATCCGAGTCGAGCCTGTTCATCGGCCCTTTCGTTCCCCGGGATTCCACTATGACCTGGTACCCATACCAATTTGACCTCTGTTCCTCTGGCCAACTCCTCCAGGGTATCTCCGCACTCTTGGACAAGGGCGGATCTAGTCCTTGGAGATGTTAAAGCCTTTAAGGCTGCCTGACTGTCGGAGCAGAAGTAAATATTTTGCTCCGGACAGTTCCTTACTTCCTCCTTGTTTGCTGCCATTAGGATAGCAAAGACTTCAGCCTGGAAGACTGTGGCATACGAACCCAGTGCAAAACTTTGCTGCACGCCCCTATCCTCCACATAAATTCCTGCCCCCGAGAACCTGTCCGCCACACGAGAACCATCTGTGTAGCAGACCAGAGAATCAGGGGGGAATTTAAACTGATCCTGCTTCCATTCCTCCCTCTCTGGAAATATAACGGCATATTTCCTCTCTAATCTGATCTGCCATCATAGTAACTGATGGCAGATATGGGTATTTCCCTCTCCGCCATCTGTGCAATTGCCGCGTGACCGGTATTTCTTCCTCCCGCCTGCCAGCTTTCTGAGTCCCGCATTCTTAAGTAGGCCGCCATTGCCTCCCTCATTATCCATGTGGGTAGGCTTGACAGCCCTAGCAGGACTTCCAGGGTAGCTGTAGGTGTCGTCCTCATAGCACCTGTAATTCCTATGCAGGCAAGTCTTTGGACCTTTGTCAGTTTCTTGGACACCGTTACCCGGCCGACGCTTGGCCACCAGACCAGGGCACCGTATTGGATCCTCGGTCTAATTACCGTAGCGTATAGCCAGTGCAGCATCCTAGGACTGAGACCCCAATTCCTGCCTACTGTTCGTCTTAGTTGCCAGAAGGTGGCCGATTTCCCAACTAAATAATACAATAACACATTTTTTAGTCCGTAATTTTGACACCATTCTATATTCGAGAAAATAATTACTACTTGACAAGTACTTCAATGGTTGTACAGACGATTATTACACAGAAAGCTTCCTTGATATAGATAAATATAATTATAAACCTGTGTTGGAATTGATTAAAGTAAACAAATCAATTTTATCAGGGATCGGCCTGTCTGAAAGATGAGGCTATATTTCAGTTCTAAAAGTTAGGTTAACAAGTAACTCTGAATGGATTTTTTTCTGCAACTCCTCATTAATTTCTAATTGTAACGAAAATTCATACCAACGACAAACAAGTCTAAAAGAAAATTGTGTATTGAGAAATTAATTCAAATTATTAAAGGTGTCTGCAAATGGTTTTAATACCCCTAGCTGGAGGTTTGAAGACAATCATACCACAATAATAAATAAATAATCAGAAGCAAATACGCGCTCTATTCCCTCTCGTAATCTCGATGCTCTGTTGACCCGAGTTCTATCCTGAAACGGCCAGTGCATTTTATCTAGTTCTTAATTATAATAAGTTTACAAATAATAAGTAACAAAAAATAAAATATCTAAAAAATTGTGATTGTTATGGTATTGAAACATTTTTCAAACCAAAACCGAAAAAATATAAATTAAATAGGTACAACAAAACTATTAACGTGTAAAGCAAACTATTAACTAGGGATGCCCATTCCAAAAATTTAAAGAAACTTCACTATTTTCAATATCAGTGTGACATTACTACAAAATGTTCAAAATTTTCCTGCAACGGAACTGGACACAAAAATTAAAAGCTATTGCGTATTGACTTAACAAGAAATATTGATCTAATAACACACGTAGCTTTTCTCGTTCCATTCCGGCAATACGACTCGTTTACGGACAATTTACTCCAAATATTGCAAAAACGACCCCGAATTATGCTAAATGATGTGGACGTAACAAATGGGTTCACCCATATACGTCTATTGGAAACGGATTCCATATTTATTTCGCACAGATTGGCTAAAGTGGTTTTAACAACGGAAATTGCAATATTTGCATGTTTTTGTTCCAAGATAAAAAACACTTTTTGCACATATGTAATTTTGCCAACAAGTATAAATAAACAACTAACTTTATTATATTAAGACGAATTTTCATCATTAGATTTTAATGGATCAATAAAATTTGAGAATGAATGAAATATCAGACTTTCACGTTTTCACACTGATTCAACAGTTTCAACATAAAAAATGACGTCGAATGCAGTTTTTCATGTGGTAATAGATGTTTTGTTAACGAAAAAACCATTAAACTTACATTGGACTAGATGGAAATACGAAAAGCACAACGTTTTTGCATGGGACAATGAATTTTCAGAGGAAGGAAGATGGAAGTATCAAAACTTTGCTAAGAGAAACAGTACTAGATAAAACGGGTGGATTAAAGTACCATTTGAGAATGCCTGAATAAAAATGTATTGTAAATGAACGGTTTTAGAAAATTCTAGATAATATCCAGCACTACAGCGATGGAGATACTGAAAGAAGACTTGAAGATTCACATGTTTCAAGGAACCCAATAGCCAAAAAGCATTGATGTATTTCTTGAACCATAAGTTTCTCTGGGTCAAACATTTGTTGATACACCAAAAAGCTGTTTACTAGTCTTTAGATTTTGATTAACTAAAATCAATGTATGAGGACATCCTTTTACCTAAACTTTCTTCATATACAGTGTGAGACAGAGTCATGGCATACCCATCTTTTTTTATATACAATTTTTAAATTTGGCATGACTGAAGTACTTATTAAAGGTCACTTTTTGACATAAACATTTTTTTCATTTTTTGTTTTTACCGGAAGTAATACCAATTCTCTATTTTCATACGGAATACCCTGTATATTATTATATTTTTAGAACCTACTTCATTTTCTGTGGCATTTTAGCAGTCAAATTACTTATTCTGTTGCTCCCGCAGACAGATAAAATATCCCACACAAATGTCTGTGTCACACTCATATATAGAATATGCAAAAGAAGAGCTATCTATCTATCGATATTCTCTCTTCTATCTATTGTATTTCCTTCATCTGTATGCTCAAGTTCATCAGCTTCTTGTTCATCAGCTCAAGCTTGTAGACAAAAGTGTTTTCATCAGATTTCCCTGCATTGTTAAATTTGTTTATTCTTCATTCAAAAACTGTGGTTAGATAAAGAAGCACTATACAGGGTTATTCAGAACTTATCCATAATAAAATTTGGGGATGTTCAACATACATGTACAAATGTGGTAGTGCAAAAAAAATTTTTTTTGGCGGGGTCTTAAAACTATTTAAAAATTTTTCATTGCACGCCGCTGGATACTGGTCCACTGTAATGGAGTGACCTTGGGACTGACAGTGCAAACAGGCTAGCACAAAAAAAACTTCGGAAGATCTGAGAGTATACCGACACTCGGCGCAAAAAAGATTTGCAGCGTTTTTACTTTAAAATAAACTTAAAGATAGATAGATCTGACCAAAGTGACGTGTCTTTAAAATGAACAAAATTTTGTTACACTAATTTTGAAGAATTGATCTACTTGAGTACTAGGTATTAGAAACATGAAATTTAGGTATAAAAAATTTGCACATACCTTGTTACAAAAGCTTTTCGAAATAATATTCCTCGTCTTGTACACAATTTTGGGCACGCCTTATCCAATTTTGCCGCACTGAACCGAATGTTCCTCCTGGTTGTTGATCTTGTAAACGCAAATTATTAAGTAAATTGGGGATTTTCAGCATTTTGCTGCAACAACCACTCACAAAACCTAACTTTTAATTGATAATCCACTGGTAACAGTCCATTAACTCAGCATTACTGTACACATGAGCCATTTTGAAAATTTTACAGTTTAAAACTCCTAAGATAAATAAAACAGCCGCGAGAGCGACACACATAGACTGACGACTCATAGACAATAGAGATATTATCCCCACTCCAACATTATTCGGTCGGTTTTAACCAGGCGTTTCAGACAAAAACGTGTTTACTTTTTTTATCACATTCTTAGAAATGTGGTAGAAAAGTATCAGATGTGTCGAAGTACAGTTGCCCAGCTACGTAGTCCTTTATAATGATATAACTTTAAACATTGTTTACGGGAAATCCTAAGCCTTTTATTATAATTTTTTTGGTGATATCGATTTCTTATTTAAGGATGCACATATCCTCAAAGTTTTAGAGATAAGTTCTGAATAAGGCTGTATATAAGGACAATAATTTATCATCACTATTTCGAGCATGTTCCTTCTGCTATGTTTATGTTAAGTCATCCGCACTTCTTAGATCGGTGGTGAAAATTGCATAACTTTCTAGAAAATAATGGGGAGATACGTGCTTTTGTATCAATCCTTCGGTTAAAAAATACTTGAAACTTTATTTGTAACGATATGTTTGTCTCGATTGCTTGTAATGGCGCAGTATATTGTTTTCCGGTACTTTGTAATTAGTTTCTATTTTCGATTCGTCGCTTTGCAAAGCGGATTACTTGCTAATTCGGATAACCTTCGATTAATATCCTGCAAGTGCGCACAATATTTTGGCTTTTAATCAAACCTCCTGCATTATTAAAGGGATATTTCTGCCGCATATACTTCGTTTACCTACCCAAATTCAATTAAAAACAAATTGTAAATTACCAATCAATCCAGAGTGCTCAGATTACAAAGTAGAGGGCTGTTGTTTGATCTGTTATTTGATAAATATTGAACATCGAATAATGACCAAGTTACTCTTTTAATGGTAGTAAAATCAAAAGCTTGTAATATTATTACCAAAGTTTACAGAATATAATTGTATCAGTTGATTCAGTCTTCATCGGAACTTTTATCTTTCAAGATCACAAGCATGCCGCCACTATCTACGTTCGATAGCAAAATCTCACTCGGTACGAGGGATGTTAGTTTCCCCTCTTCCTAAAATTAACCGTTTTCGATATGTTCAATTTTTTGTCAAAAAAATGAAGAGAAACAGTAACTAGCTTAAAACCATGCGTATTTTAGAACAAGAAAGATAAAGCGAAGATATTTATAGGAGAGATAGCTAGAGCCCTAAGCTTCCCATCAATACTTTTAAGGTGGCTTAATTGCATACAGAGTGGTGGAAATTTAATGTCAGTTAAATTAACTTCAAAGCATCATAACTTTGTTTTTGTTCAAATGGAACACCCTGTTTGTCTTCCACAGTCTGGTGCACAATATTATTATCTTTCGCATGCTATCATGGTTCCCTATCTCTTCTAGTTTTTAAGTTATCTACTGTTTTTTGTGTAATCACCTAAAATCATTTAATTTCTTGGGAGGAACTGCGAGATTCTTAGCGAAACTTCAAAACAAACAACAAATCCCATAGAGGTGGTTTAATTAGGTATTGCTTATATTTAAAAAATGAAAAAAAGATATTTTTAAGATATGTCGGAAGCAACTACTTTGCGTGCTATATGTACCCCCCCCCAATATTAAAAAAATGCTGAATTTGAGGCAATCTTACAGTTCTGAAGTATCAGTTACCTGCATTTTTCTTTCGAAACTCTTCACGTTTTACAGAGTGATGAAATTTTGAAAAACATAATTTTTCTCGAAAATTTTAAATGATATAATGAACCTTGTAGGGTTTTTCAAATATTGTAAACGCACTAAAAAAATTTCCAGAGGTACCACCTTTGCTAAAGTGTTTTTGATAACTTGTGGTAGTGATGGGACGTTAATTTTGCACCCAATGTCAAAAACATAACTTTATATCACTTGCTATTACGTGGGCCACCCTGTACATTTTTAAAATGTGCACCTAGTATCACACTTTTTGTATTGAGCATTTGTTTCTGATATTTTAAATAACGAAGTTATTTAAATAATGGCTCGTACCACGTACTGATGGCTCACCCTACACCCTATGTATATATTTATGTATTTACATATTTTTAAATAGGGACTAAAAAGTATCTGCCTTAAATTAATATGTAGATACAACATATTTTTGAAATTTCGAAGGATTCGCTTGAACACCTGCCATCTATGTGGCAGAAGAGATAACGTATTATTATCATGTCGACAGCACTAGCGCCCACCAACACCCACCCATGTTAATCTCTTACTTTAACATTTAGCAAGTATTCTATCCTAACTCGCGCAGACTTGGTTGCTAACAATCCCTCCGCAAAAGTCTTATGTATTATTTGATAATTGTAAATGTAAATTATTGCCACAATGCAGATTAGATTATTATGAAGGCGTAGAAGGGCCACGTCGAAAATTTTTCTTCGCTTTCGTAGATTTCAGACTTTAAACTCTGAATTCAGACTTTAAACGTTGAATTCAGACTTTAAACTCTGAATTCAGACTTTGAACTTTAAACTATCAACTGTTATGCCTAATACGACATACGACTGCAATTAGGTAACTGGACACTGTGGTTAAGAAAGTATCTACGATTCTATGATTCGATTTCGATTTTTACCTGAAAATATGAAGACCCTGTATTAAGCTTTCAGGAAATTAATGTAGCTGTTAATAATAAAGTCTGAATTCAAAGTTTAAAGTCTGAATTCAAAGTTTAAAGTCTGAATTTAGAGTTTGAAGTCTGAATTTAAAGTTTAAAGTCTGAATTCAGAGTTTAAAGTCTGAATTCAAAGTTTAAAGTCTGAATTTAGAGTTTGAAGTCTGAAATCTACGAAAGCGAATAGAAATTATCAAAGTGGCCCCTTCTACGCCTTCGTACCTTCGTATATTATCATGAAAAATAGAAATATTTTTTGTCTTAGCAATTGAATAAACTTTTTCACGGTATAATATTCTAGAAATTATGTACCCGGTATTGTGAAACACTCTGTGTGTCATATAGTTAAGTAAGTAATAAATTGCTAAAGTATTTTTATAAACATCAATGAAAAAGAGATCTCCCAAATACTTTTATATCAGTTCAGCCTATTTGTGTCAAATTAAATGGGAGCATATTTCTCAAACTTTTCGCATTCCAGACAAGGGCTTCCGTAATCATTTTCTTTTTTCTCTCTACGCTAAAACATCCCGGAAGTAAAAACTTGCCAAGTCACATTAATACCCAATTCAAAATGAAAGAAATGATGTTTACACAACGTGCTTTTATTTGTTTCTGATAAATTGTCACGTTGACAAACAGTGGAGAAGTTTTCCCAAACTTTCGCGCAGAAGGTTCCTGTAAAATAATTCGAGCAACAGCTTTGAGTAAACTGGGATGAAGAATGCGCTCTTGGACGTATATATTAGTTAAAAAGTTTTATTTCATTTGAAGGTTTTTTCAGGAAGCACCTTTAACTTTTTAATGCAGAAGGTATAGGCTTATTGTCAGCAAAACAGGCGAAGTTTGTTATACAGATTGATGGGGTAAAATAATATATAAGGAATCAATTCCAGCCGAAAAGGCTAACTTTGCATAGTGTTTTTTATTCAAAAAATTTGTAGTTTTCGAAATATTGGTAATTTAAAATTTTTTTTTCCAAAAATCAGTTGATGTCACAAGTTTTTGCTCTAAGACGTTGCTCTAACACGTTTTTCCTCTATCATCTTATCCCTGCTTTCTTGAGCCCTATCTCAATTGATGAGATAGGGCTCATCAATTGAGATAGGGGTTTACGATGACCCCATATTATTCTGATATGGGGTATAACGATACTTCTCTTCAATTATTTTATTAACTAAAAATATACTTACTACTGTGTTGAAACTCTCTATAAGGGGTGAGCAGAGTGAAGTACTGCAGGGTTATTTATTATCTGCCAAACTTGGGCGCTATCAATTGATCTTTTTTGATAGTATTGACTAAAGGTATAGTTCCTATCAAAGTGAAGACAATTGCAAAAAAACACTTGACAAGAACAAAGTTAGTTTTAATGTAATGATATTCAACTATACATTTACGATTAAACACATATAGAAACATATAAAGTTACATATTTTACATAAGTTACAAGTACTCTCAAATTTAGATACAGGAGAGAGAATTCTGCTATAATAAACTCGACATAAAAAGGTAAGTTTTAGATATTTTCAGTCTGCGAGGTAACGGTAAGGGCCCTTAAATTCTTTCGCACACACGGCCTATGCATAGGTAAGTTAGTAGAATAAAACACGGTATACGCAAGGTGTTCAAGAAGCACTTTCAAAATAGATGGATAATAAGGTACTCACATCAGCTACACGGGTTGCAGAACTTAACGTTTTTCATACGTTGCTGTCCAAGCACAACGAAATAGTAATAAACGATCGTTTTTTCTCCTAATTATTATAGAAAATCAAATTCAGGGTTGCTGCTGTATTACACTCGTAATATTTTTTGTTGCAACCCTTTTTTTCTATATCAAAAATTCAGACTCACTTCTGCACCAACTGCTCGGTAATACGTCTTTTCGCCATCTTTTTTTTCTTTTCATCCCTCCCTTCCCGTTCTCTTACGTCTTCAACCGCTCGCTTTCTTAACACTAGATGGCGTCACTATATTGTTCTGAACTTTTAAATTATGCAAACCTAGGACTATGTATGGAGATAGACCTAACGCACAACCACAGAGAGTAAAGTCGGGATTATAAGCACTTAATATACACCGAATACATATAATACTTTAAATACAGGATTGGTGTTTAACAAGAAGGTAAAAACACATAATGAGATAAGAATTATTAGTTTAAATCAACTAAGAAAGGTATTTTATTAGTTACTAAAAACGAGACCGTTACAGGGGTCATCATAAACTAAGGGTATACTTTAATAATTTCAGAAATTACTAGTAGATAGAACATTGTACATTCTTATCGTAAATAACTATTATGTGAGTTAGAAGTTAAATTTCAAGGTTAACAGTTAGTTGTTGCTAAACTTGCAATCAGTCCTTAAAATATTAGTTCATGTGAGATGATAAGCCAGTTAGTAACAGGAGTTGTAGAAAACGGTGCGACAATCTTAGATCCTCTTGTGAAACTTTTGGCTCTTCTGGCTATAAGTTCTGGTTTCCGCGAGATGCCGGAACCGATAGCGGTGATTCATATAATATTCTTCTGGTAAACTTAAAAAATATCGGCCGTTTATGTAAATTCCTCGAAACTCTGGAGTCAATATTTGCCGGAACGGGTGGTCGTTACTGCAACAAATACACAGAGAGAAATATCTGTTAAGACAAGGTTGGAATGATAATTCTTTAAAATATAATTCCTTTGCATATAGCAAGGCAACATCAACAGTACAATCCAACACTACTTTGTTGAATAACACAATTTCAAAAAAGATAATAGAAAAATAGTACAACAATGATTCAAGTTCTGAACTACAAAAATATAGAACTTAAGAGAATTCACCAATTCAATAATACACTGTTCTACAGACAAAATCAAACTATACATGGAACAGGAGGGTAAGAAAAAATAGATGAGTAACACGAAATATAATTGAAACAATATGAATAGAATACAAAACAACCAGAAAATACAAAACATTTACGTTAAAAAAATAGATTCAATGTCATTAAGGCAGTTACAGTTACTACACAGCATTTGTAGTAGGAGATTTTAAGTAAAACGTTATATTATCGCAGGAGGAAGTTCTAGGATTATGAAAATATCATTTCTCGAGTATCTGTTTCGGCGTCTATTTATATAAAGTTTGAGCCTCTTAAAAATTGCATCTCCAAACTCCTCGCACTCCTAGATATGTGTGGCTGATCCTTCCTCTGCATTATATAGTCTATAGAGCCTTTCCTCACAATATGTCCATTGTTGACTAGATGTTTTTTCAAGACGCTGTGTCCAATTAGTAGTTCTTTTACGTGTTTTATTTAATATCCTCTTCGTTGAAAGATGTCAGTGTTTAACGCACTGACGATGTTTTGAAGAATAACTTAATGTACGTTATCCGCTTGATGAGGTAAGACTATTTTAGTCTAAATAGTGAAGTAGCCTCGTATGAAGAATCCCAGACCTGTGAACTACTCTGTAGTTCTTTCTGGCAAAGGCATTTGCCTTTGTATTGTTTATAATTACTTTTTGTCCTGGTATCTACTTCAGTGTTACCTAATAGTATTTTACCAGTAACCAGTTCTTGAGTTTTTATAACTTTATGACTACCTATAGGAATGAATAAAAATCTCTTTACCTCTACATTGCTTGGAAATACTTTTATGTTGGTATATTTTAAAAGCACGAATTTCACCTTGGAAGATAAAGATAAATTTCTTCAGTGGTTTCCCCAATATAAAGGACTTGAGCTATAGACTCTCGCTTCTATGCCTTTGTGACTTTTTTCAGTGTAGAAATCAGTTCTTTCCATGAATAAGAGCCTATAAATTCGTGCCGCAATTACGGCGCTTTTCAGAAATAATCGCTGGAAGTGCCTCTGCAACTTATTTAATTAATTTTGTTTGGAATTGTGTGCGATAAGCAGTTAAGGGGTCGTTCCAGAGGCGGAAAGTATTCACTGGAAGTTTATGGTGCTTATTAAGTATGGGGGTTGCTCAAATTATAATTATTACTCTTCAAAAAGGTACGCTTACCCTCCACGAACAGTGCTACACGCCAAATTTAAACAAAGGTTTAAATTATACATTTTATGAATTCTTAATAATTACTTTTTCACATAACACTATTAATTTTTCACAATCCACTCTTTGAACACCACCCACCCCAAACTTTCTCCAGAGCTTTTGTCAGGTTTAATGCAGATCTAACCATACACATAAAAATTTCACTAATAATTATAATATCACACTACTTATACAATATATTATCACACTACTTAATAATCTCAAAGAAAAAATCAAGCAGCTTTCCTCTTCATTTAACTGAAGTTTGAATGCTGCGAACCACCAGGAAGTTGTCGACCATAAAACATCCAATACCCTACCACAGTTTATGTAATGGCTAAGCAAATCATTTACATATTATAAATAATAAAGGACTTAATACAGACCCTTGTGGAACTCCCATACAAAAATATTGTATTAGAGTGCCCCATTTATATGGGAGAAGGGGTGACATGTACTGACCGAATTAGCATACCTACCTAGCAGGCTACAAGCAAGTTACACATTCAACTGATGTGTGACTTGCTTGTAGCCTTCTAGATAGGTATGCTAATTCGGTCAGAAGATTAGTGATATGTCACCCCTTCTCCCATACAAATTCGCCTCTCATGGTAGATTTAGAAATAAAGAAAATTATCTAAATTAATCTTCAAACAAAAAATTTACGATAACTTTAATGGGCCAAAATATCTGCTTTATTGAGAGCATGATTTAAATAAGATTTATCTGTGACCCATTTTAAATAAAAATATATGGCTAGCACTTAATCCCTGATCGGCTTTTGGGATTCAGTTCCTAGGTAAATTTTATCAATCCTCCATTCAGCGACAGATATATTCTACAAATCTGGGCCCTTACAGCCAAAGCGACCGCTTCTGTGGCCACAAAAGCACTGACCCAAAATCTAATCATATTAGGTATGTTATTACGAAGACAGTGATACTAAATTATTCAATTTAATAACCATTGGAAAGGTCTTTTATATAAATAACTCCGTCGTAGATTAGCGGAATAGAGTATAAACCAACGTTCTTGCATCTCAAGTCGATTTATCATAAACTAATTTTGTTATAATGTTAGCACTCAGCATCATATTTGCAAGATAATACCTAATAATTCCTTTTCATAGATGAAATAATTTTATTCGTACACTGTATTTAAGAAAATATATAAAGCATCTTCTTGAGCGGTGTGTGGGATGATTTTTAACAGATCTGACAACATTTAAAGCTTTCAAATGTCTGTTGAAATAATTTAGTAAATTAGAGAGCTGATCCAGCCCATGTTATTAACATTGTAGTGTGGCTGTAGCTCATTACGAATATTTTATGATGCATATCAGATGCAAGTATTATTTTACATACAAAAGTTAGCAGAAAGTGCTCGTGAATTTTACAGTTATCCTTTATTTAGATGCTGTAATAATGCGCAGCGTATCCGAGACTTTACTACAGCAATATCTTTAGGAAGTGAAGGTGAGATGTACCAGCGTGCTTTCATAAACGTTTCTCGATGTCTTATAAGCACTAAGGTTCCACAATCAGTTACGACTAATAGCTGTACAGAATTACACAACTTATATTTTAAAAATATGAAACAATGGCAATTTGAAATATTTGTGATTGATTTTGAGTATCTAAATCCACTCTGTATGCATGAAACACAACTTTTCGATGAATAGTAATATTAAGCTCTAATGTATTCTTATATCACCATTTATAGTAAACAATTTTCGTGTTAGAAATGTTTTAAAGTATCGAATAGATTTTTAAATTGCCTCTATTGTGTATAGCAAAGTTTACCGCGTATATATTCAGTATATTTTCAAGTAAATTGCAGGTCGCTTCCTTATGCCTTGATATATGGCGCCTGCACAGTTTCAAGAATAAACTCTTACAAAGTTGAGGAACAAATATCCAGTTATAGGAGTAAAAGTAGCGTACATCATATCTCATATACAATGATCTCAGTTCCTATATACCTAGCTTCAGGGAAAATGATATACGTAGTTTTGTGAAGCTTAGGAAAGAAATTCGGCATGGAAATCAGGCTATGCAAAATTGTTGCAAAGTTGCATAAGTTGCAACATAATTTTCACACATTTTGTAGACCTGGAATAGGAATAGAATACCGTGGGAAATTGTAGTCGATATTCAAAGTAAACTCAGATGTTTTAAATTGGTTACTGATTCATCACTAGTGGTTATTTTATTATTATATATGTACTATGATGAAGAGAAGGACTAAGTTTAGTATACAGAGTGGTTACATGGTTTTAGATCATAGAAGAATGACTACCAGGCCAATTTATAATTTCCTAAATACATCCCGGGCCCTCGAGCGACAGATATTTGTAATTAAAATTAAAATTAAATCATATGTGGAACTCAAAACATTCTCATGTTTACAGTTTTCATTATAAATTGTTAATTTCCTTGCAATACATCGATCGGTGGAACTCTAGGAGGATTATTAGCTTTAAAGTTTAATTTCATGTCAGAAGTTCACTATTATTTTTCAAAATTACATATTTGAGGGCATTCTGTATATAATACTGAATAGAATTGTATATAATACTGTTATAATGATACGTAGAATCTAGTTGGTAGACTACTACTAGCTACTATCAACTACTTAGTAGCTTTAAAACTTTTTAAACTCCTACTTGGTTGGCGAAACGCGCGTCGAGTGTAGTATCTATAGTGTTTTGGTGTTATGTGGAAAACTACGTCAGTGTTATCGTCACACCAAAGGAACCTTGATAAAGTCCGCAAGCTCGGACGAAACATAGGATATTTGTCCATGTATCTGGCTGAAAGTGCTCTTTTGTTTTTTATTGAAGAAATAAACCTACAACTTTTCCAGTGTCGTATGTAATTATTTCCTTTGCTAGACTAACTTAAAATCGTGATTTTCACCGTCCCTTTCATCTCGCGGAAACTTGTAACAAAAGCAAGATCATTTTAATACTTTCAGGGACAAGGCAAAGAGGCAAAAAATGTTTTAGGAATGACGTTTGATGAAAATTAAATGTAAAACCGAGTTGGATCCGACCGGAAAAAGAGAAAGAAGTGAAATTTGATATAGGGATTAAGCTGGAAACCAGCTAAATTACTTAATTAAAAATTGAAAAGTGATGTTTTAAATCTGCTGGTCCCTAGATCCGCTTTTAAGATATTATAAAGTCCTTTCAGCCTCACTAAGACTGACAGCATCGCTTCGTTTATCTCAAATGTGCTATTTTATAAAGCTTGTGTCTTAAATGTGGCATGTATATGCCACATATACATCTACATGTATATTATATGTCGCTGATAAGACGTAGATTAGAAAGTGTTTTTCTGAACTTATGATTTCTATAGTTTCTAAGCTATAAGCTATAATATATTTTAAAACTAGTGCAGTTTTTTTTTTAATTTGTATGTCTTTAGAGACATGTACGTACGTATGTTACAGAGCCACTAAAAAATCTTGGGGTACCAATGCTTTAGATAATTGAGGATTAATTTAATAAATAGCAAATTAAACAGCGAGCAGTGAATCACCCGTCCTAATGCATCGCCCAAAAATTAAGCCAAAAAATTAAGTAAGGGATAAATCATATTGGGGTGATATTGCATGCAAAGTAGTTGTTTTTGACATATTTTAAAAATAATAAGGTTATTCTTTTGCGTACCTAGGATTATAGGTAACCAGAGAAAGTAAAAAAATTATTGAACCATTATATTTGAAAATTTCATTAATAATTATCTCTTGGTTAACTTTTTGGCTTAATTAGTTTTAGTTTTAGTTTGGCTTTTAGTTTTCCCATATAAACAAAGATTTAAACAGTTAAATAAGCCAATAAATAATATTAAAAATATACTAGGTTTATAATTTGTTTGTTGAAATATAATTTGTAATATAGAATTTTATATCACACTGAAAACCACTGATTATGAAGTTGATTTGTCATATATTTATTTTTACTGCATACCTACAATGGTTTTTTTAAGCAAACTTTAAAACTTTGCCTTGATACTACACTTTCGATATGTATTTTGAATACTGGTTCTGTTTTTTTATTATTCTACAGGTGGTATAATCCCAAAAAGAAAATAACATGAAATTAAACTGCACCACAAATAAGGTTCAGCATTATTTCCTATAATTGGTACTACTATAAGTTTTATAAATATTAACACCCAGATGAATCTTGGGGGTTGGAGTGGGGGTAAAGTATTGATAAGGTTGGTAGTAGCAATGTCTTTAGTGGCAGTCACTTATACAAAATATGAATATGTTGCTATATGCATCAATGTGCTTCTGTATCGATGGGAGTTCCGCAGGGTTCAGTTTTGGGCCTTGTGCTATTTTCATTGTATATAAATGATCTGGACACTCTCTCATCCAATACCCATTACTATGTTCGCTGAAGATACGTCCTTGATAACGTCTCATAAGTCGGACCAAATGTTAAAGCTGCACTGTCATGTTATATTAAATGATTTGTGTAACTGGTTTTCCCAGAATACATTATATTTTAATATCGAACAAACTCAGGTACTCAGGTTTCATACTAGTCAAAAAAAGAATTGTGAAATACCAAAGTTACACATTAATGGTATTCCTTTACCTACCAATGTAGATGTAACAAAACATTTGGGTGTAAACTTAGATGAAAACCTTAATTGGAAATATTGTCAAGGCATTATATAAAAGTTGGCATCTGTTACCTATTTATTTCGAAATATAAGAGCAGTTCTTTGCGTGGATCAACTCCTCTGTTTATATTAAGCCCAAGTCGAATCACGACTGAGGTATGGTGTTTGTTTTTGGGGTTACTCAACTTTTGCTTCTAATGTTTTTGTTGCGCAAAAGCCTATTTTGAGATGTGTGGCTGGTGTTCCTAGCTCTCATACTTGTAGGAATATTTTTAAACAACGCAAGATCTTGCCCTTACCAGGCATTTACATTTTTGAAGTATATATATGTATGTTTTTAAAAATAAGGACTCATGTGTTTTAAATAGTGTATATCATGACGTCAATACGAGAAAAAGACTTAATTATCACGTGCCTTTCGCTACATTAGGTTTAACCGCTGGTTCTCCAAATTGTGTAGGACCTAAAATTCCTATACATGTATAATATGTCCTAAAGGAAAATAAAAATTATTATTATATCCGAGGAAAACATTTTTCTTATTAATGTTACAAGATTAAAGTATTCCAGAAGGTGGGATATGGGGTTAAAATAAGTGGAGTCTCTTTGCAACTAAGTAAGAGTAAATTTCGCTTTATCTATCTCCTATAAAATCATCCCCAAGCATACAGCCATTCCTTTAGGCAAAGCTTCCCATTCCCGCAGATTCAAATACATATTTAAGGTCTTTGGTAAGCCGCACCGGTATTTTTCTCCGCCTCACTCAATCTAATCATCATTGGTAAAAACAAATAAAAATGTTTTTGCACGGAACGCGCTCCGCATTATTAATCACTGTCGCTCGCGAAAGAAGCCCATTATTCCTGAGGCCTCGTCCGCGTCTTTGGCCATTAAAGATTAATTTATATTAAGGGTTGACCTTATTCATTGTGTTCTGATATCTGAATGAGCGAAATCGTATTTCATCTATTATTGTTAGAGAAAACCTTGATTGGTTTGCGTCTCTTTATTAATAAATCGATCGGAGTGAAAGCAGACGTGGAACAAAGAAAATTTAAATTACATCGTGCGATCCGGATCAGCTTTCTTGAATGGTGATTACATGGAAGGAGGAAACTCATGTACATACACTTATCGGAATTGATCGTCCAAGAGTGTACGAATCTGAAACAAGTCCAAAACAAGCGCCATGCGATAAATTTGGCGTTTTGTAGATTATTTTGATTAAATAGACAATTCTAGTGATATATTCCCCTCGAATCAGTTTTATGAACCGTTTAAAAAAATTGAAAGATAAAATACTTTTTTCCACGGTCGGGAGTAGAAATCAGTTTCTATGACATCAAAATTGAAACAGAAGTAGTCGATTATTCCCAAGGGAGTATAATGCTCCCAAGGGAGTTTACATTATGGAGAACGTTTTTCATGCAAAAAAAGAGGTAACATTGAAATTATTTATTGACATTTAAATTAAATGTAACATTTGTACAATTTTCAAAATTAATATTAGAAGGAATATTACTTTCGCTTACATTTAAAGTTTTTGTGATTGCGCTAGTGGTGGTACCTACTAAAACGTGATTAGCAATTTTGGTCTTATTTTCAATGGAGTTCTCGACATAACCCTCAGCGACTGTCGTTGATTTCCAACCAGCATGACGCTTTATTGTCGTGATATCCACACCAGCATCTGTCAGTAATGTCGCTGAAGATCTTCGTAAGCAGTGACCAGTATAACATGCAGCATCAGGTAATTTTAAATACGAAGCTACTACACTAGGAATTTTTCCGATGGTATTCTTGCCAACTGGCTGCGAACTACATTTTCCTGCTTTGTAGTACAAAAAAAGGCGCTTATGCTTGACGTGGGGATTACGAAGGGACAGGTATTTTCGATACAATTCAAGCATATTTCCCACATCGGTAACCACAAAGGTTCGTGGAATCTTTGTCTTAGTGTTTGGAATTTTTACAATCAAGGATGAGCCTACATCCTCAATATCATCTACAGTTAAATTGACTAGTTCATCAGTTCGACAAGCTCCGGCAATCCCCAGAATTAATACAACCTATAAAAAATCAAAATACTAGATAATTGAAATACCTAACAACAAAAGTAATCTTACCTTAATCATTAAGAATTCTTTGTCATCTGCAGTTGATAGAAAACGGTCGATTTCACCCTTTGTCAATATTTTCGATTTTTTCGCTTGATATCCGTCACCGGTTCTTTTCAAAAATGCGATCAGTTTGGGGAATTTGCTTATATCTATGTTGTCGTAAATTATCAAGCATGACTTAACCATAGAATATTGCGCCCATAATGTGGAAGACTTGTAATTCTTTGCATTTTCACTGAAGTATGCCAACAAAACATTCTCGCTGTATACTTGAATATTTTTCTCGGCGCACCACGTTTTGAACCGATTGTAAGCTATATCGTATAAAGATCCTGACTTCGTAGGTAACAAATTGCTTATTGCAATATTTGCAGCCTCCACAATCTCTTCCGACTCACAATTATTCATTGTGCACTAAACAAACTGTAAGCTAAACCAAACTAACATCTTAATTTGACAATTCTTTTTGTTTGTTTATTTTGTAGTTATGACAATAACTCAACGACTACTAAATAAATGCTCAAATCCGAATACAATAATTCTGGTGCTACTTACTTCATAATAACAAAATATGTGTTTTTAAGTTAATGAGACCGTGGAAAAAATAGTATATACCATTTGGGAGAAATGCTATTTTGTCCTCGGTGCATTGTAGCCCTCTGGCTTCGCCCTCGGGCTTCAAATTGCACCTCTGCCAAAATAACGCATTTCTGTCCCTTATAGTATAATATACTAATTTAGATAGACTTGAATATAAAACGACTCTTTTTGCACGCATGAGGATTTATTATAACAAGTCCTGGTGAGTTATATAGTAAGATCCAGAATGATTGACCGGATTCTGAATGCACCCTGTCTCAATTGCTATCAAAACTGGTTTCCCTGTACAAAAATTACTTTCTTTCCTATTCTTGAAGGGAGTTGCAACCTTTGGTGTGAAGATATCATTGACTTAGTTTTCCACATAACACCAAAACACTATACTGCACGCGACGCGCTTTCCGCCAACCAGGATGGCATTATCTGGAGATGACTAGAACTAAGCCTATGCTAACATTGTGTCCTATTTATACCTAAACTATTTCTACTCTTCTACTTCACTTCTTTTTACTTCAAAAATATTATATTTTTGCAATCAGAAAAAGAGAAGCTTTTTATTGATACCATAGCCAACTATGGTTGCCATTTAAAAAAATATAACTTTTTTTTCTCCAAACTAAGATGCTCATGAAATTTTCAATATTACCGCTTAATTCCACGTAAAAAACACTATCACACAGTATTTTTATATTATTTGTATCTAATAGTTTTCGAGATATTTGAGTTTAAAAATTTTGACCATTTTCAGTTTTTTCAAAATATCTCGAAAAGTTGAAAATTAAAATTAAATCTGAAGGAGGCGCTGAATTCCTCTTGTAATTCTGCCCAATTTTGCTAATTTAACCAATGGGCCTTATCCATTAAATTGAATTTTACTATTTTATTAATATCAAACGTTATACTGGTACATAAGTAAAGGTAGAATCAACCCAATTTATTAAAGAATTGTAATTAAGCGAAGTTATCCAAGTATAAAGTGATCGAACTTCATGAATAATTTCAAACTGCGCGGTTCGCTGACATCACACTCCAGTAGCCAATAAAATGTAGACAAGTTAAAGAACGGCTCCACGTTGCCACATATAATTTTAATTTTTTCTTGGCAACGATTAGATTTACATTCTGGTAATTTTGAAATAAAAATATTATGTATTTTTAGATGAAATGGTAACTTTGAAATGAAAATATGTATTTTTAGGTGAAATATTCTCCATAAATTATTACTAAAATGATTATTTTACAATTTATCCCTTGAGCAAAATAATTTTTAGGTATTTTTCGCTAAAGGTGACAACACCGCACAATCTATGCTAGAATCAACTAAATGATGATTTGATAACTTAGGTTATAAAAACTAACCTTCTTCTTTTAACATTGCGCACTTCAGCACTTAGAAAGTTCATATTTGTGACGTAGAAATCGTTAACCATTTCACTGTCAACTCTTGGAAGGTTGTCTGAATCAGCCTTAAGATATCCCTATTCAATTTTATTCATTTTAAATCAAATTAATCAAAACACAAAACAAAAGTTAGGTTAAGCACATTTCACTTGACAGACACAAAATGCAGGGCAGCCAACAGACAACAACGAACTGGAGTATGACGTCAATGGCGCGTTATTTGAAATATATGGTAATTTTAACAATTTTTTCAAAATATATCTGGTGAAGAAAAAAAATTAAAAAAATACTTTTTAGGCATAACTAAGTTAATATATTTTAAAATAAGCGTAAAAAAAAAAGATGTGGAAAAGGCCCGTTCTCTATCTCCACTATTAACAAAGTTATCGTTGTCAGGAGGTAGATAATGGGCACCCTGTGTATATGCAGCGAATGAAATGTAGCCTAGATGCTGAGGAAGTTTAAAAAACAAGTTTGGGTTGATATCTGTAAGTAACCGTTTTCGAATCATCGAAGTTTTAAAAAACACTCGCGTTTATCAATCAACGCTTTGATTTGATTTGTCGATATTTTCCGTCAATTTAAAAGCCTCTGGAGAAAATTATCCAGTAACTTCCATTTACATCACTTATTTTATCACGAGCGAAATACTTCCCAAAGCTGTTAAATATTGAAATGTACTAAATGATAAAGTGAAATTTATTTATTAATTTTCGATCTCCGAACGTCGCTTTCCTTTCCGTCTTATTACTCTGGAAGCTAAAAATCATTTCCGTCAACGGAATCTTCCGGCGTAGCCTGGAATATGCCAATAAACTCATAATTGCAGCTCGCGGAAAGTCATTATTCTAGCTCTTGAGCTGCAGGAGGCTTGGAGATTCAGACCGGCAATTTGTACGGAAAATCCGCCATTTCGCATTTTACTTTAATAAATGTAAATTCGTGTCGACAATTAATTGTAAGGTGTGATTTTAGATAGACGAGATACGCGGATTTAGCTTTAAAAATGACAATTTGGAGCAGCTGGCTGGTATTCGGTTATATTTCATCCAGAAAATTTTGCAACAAGCAGTCCTTTACCAATTAAATATAAACTAGAAATGGGAGAAAATCGCTCTCGCGATTTCCGTTCCCATTTCTAGCCCTACCAGGGGTCCAGGCCTCCGGCCAAGGGTTACCCTTCGGGTGGCAAAAGCATCTAGAATAATATTATTTTAAGGAAAATACATATTAAAGAAATTTTGGATCTGAAATGATAATGTAATTATACTAAACGATTTTTCTTAATATTTTGATGAATTGTAAGGGTACTCTATTGTTGATGGTAAAACATCATAAATTTTTAAGTAGATACTGAAAGTAGAATTTATTTTTAAGTAAACATTTTTATCAATTTTATCAATGGGACCAAAAATATTGTAGATATTTACTTTTGTAAGCTAAAATGATGAATTTAACAGACTGCCAAAATGAACGAATTAATTCCAAACTTTACGTGCAGAAATAATAAAAGCTACGGATAATGAAACAGAATAACTAAATACTAATACTAATAAATAATTGGAATTAAAAAGTAGAAAAAAAAGTTTGCCTCCAGCGTGACTCGAACTCGGCATTATGAAGTTTTGAATCCTACGACTTTCCCGTTGCGCTACCACACCTGTTGTCGAATGTTTACCTTGACACGTTTAAGTATGTAAACTGTAATTTTATAATTGGAAAAGCGTTTCGCTTCAGTATTTTGGTAATCAGAAGTGTTTGGTAGTCAGTACTATTGATTCCGTTAGCAATATTTCTCGTTAATTTGACAGTTTTCGTGGGAGGTGCTTGTCTCGTTAGTGCAATCTCACATCGGTAGATAAAATGAGAAAGAAGTTGAGACGGACGCGACTCGAGATGGACGAAGAAGGAGTCGGCGTACGGTCTCGAAAAAAAAATCTCAAAGGATTAGAGAAAGGACGGAACTTTCGCGTGAAGCGGTTCTCGAAGTCGTAAAATGAAAAAAAGGGTCTAGGGAGTCCCGCGAATAGTCGGGATTTCGGTAGGCGTGACGGGACCATTAGGCGCGAGGACAAACGCCGGTGCTAGCCGTATCTCTCTCGCCGAAAATTTTGCAGAGGTTTTTTGAAAAGGCGTTTAAATTGGGAAAACGCTTAGGAAACGGGACGAAAATACCTCTACGCATTGGAGAAAGGCCGAGAGCCACCTCCGGTCGCCCGCGGGGATCGCTCCGCGATCCCCCCTCGTAATCCTCGTATCTCGGAGGAAATAGCTTTGAAACTTTGTCGATTCGGCGACGGAATTTAGAGCGAGATAGAATCGACGCGTTTTAATATATATGGATAGGAAAACCTGTTATAATTTCGATACAATGTTCCTCAAAAGTTTTATTTTTTCATATAGCCAGGGTTTATCTTTCAAAAAAGGGAGATATCCATTTTGCTAAACCAGGAATGGAATTCTTGTACTAAAAAGGCTGAGGATGGAGGATGAAGGAAGAAGAGAGATGGTAAGGGGAGGATATATGGGAAAGGGTGAGAGGAAGGAGCGAAGGGAGGATGAAGAGGTGAGAGGATTGCTTGATATGTATCCTTGTCCTAGATTTGATTAAAGGATTATTAGAAATTTAGTTGCTCCCGCTTACGAATAATACTGACCAATAAACTGTGACATTGGCCAATAGGTGACTCTATAGAAATGAAAAATGACATACATGGTGTTCCAATCGTGTGTCAAGGTTCAATATCTACGAAAAAATATTTTGAAATTTAAATCAATGTGGATTATCTACGCATAAAAAAGGATTAGTATAATAATTTGCCGCAGCGTGTTCCACACAAGACATAAATCTTCATGTTAATCTTAGGGTTAGAATGAGGGGTAGTGATGTTATTGTTATTATCTTCCCCAGTCATAAAATTCAAGGCATTAGTTGGAAACGCATTAAAACAAACGCCGCCGGCCGACCTGCTGCAAAGCGCACCAGTTCCTTTGCGCTTCCGTCCGCCATAAATAAACTTTTATAGTTCCGGCTGCCGTCGCGGGGTCGCCTCGTCGCTGGAATTCCGTCGCAGCGGCCAAACAACAATAATATTCCAGAACGGGGATGCCAGCCTTGCTTCGGGATGTGTCGTCTACGGCGAGAACCTGCTGCACATAAATCTGGAGCTGCTTCAAATGGGTTGCATAGTTTTGGAAGTTTTGGGCCATCCATTATTTTAGAACAAACAGGGAAGTAAGCAGTGCCGAAATTCAACGAATATTTGTCATATTCTGTAAGAAAAGGAATTACATTCATGTTAGTCGGGTTTTACTTTACTTCACTCGATGTGAAAATAGGTTACTAAGTCGTATTTTTATATCTGTGTTTTATCCATGTGATGTAAGTTTGAAGGTAAATGAAATTGGTTTTTTGGTTTCCGTTTACATTTGAGAGTATTTTTCTTTGTAAACTGTACAAGTTAGCGTTCCACGTGCCTGTAAAAGATGGTTCAAAAAATATACTTTAAATTAAAATTTAATTAAAATGAATAATATCTGCTTCTTGAATCAAAATAGTAGCTCGCTATCCCCTATACAATGCAATCTTTTATTTTGTTAATTATTTTGACAGTCTTTGCTCTACTTGGGTGCAGCTTATCTAGAAATATTTATATTATTATATTATTATCTATTATAGAAACTCAAATTGACTTTCCTCGATGGTATTTAGATCCAGAGGTAGAATGTTTTGCTTAGGGATACGTATAGGCAACCAAATCTGCATGCAAACTAGGACTGGATAATATCTGCTGCATTTAACATGAAAGGTTAACCTTAGGTTAACGTAATATTAAAGGTTAACATAATATTAATAGCAAAATTATATTATTAATTTGCCCTAGAAAACAGCTGTATAATATTCAATTAAAGCAAACATTTAGTAACTTAATAACCTTCATTGCTTAATATTTACTTTTACTGTATATTATTACTCTTGGAGAAAACTTTAAGTTTATTTCGATACTACTACTCTTTGTTTAGGTTACACTTAGCGATTCGTATTGATGAAACATCAGTATAAATAATAATTTCATTTTGTATTGTGCCTATTCATAAAACTCAATTGAAAAAAAAAACAGTAATATTTTAAGTTTTAAGTTTTCCAGATCAGTGAAATTTTATTTATTTCAAATTATTTCTGGTTTTTTGCGATACAATATGGCTAACAACTTAAGCAATAAAATGGGAATTTGATAAAACCCTTTATTTAATTGCTAAAGAGGATAAGAATTTTATTTATGCGGATAAAATTTTTATCCCTCTAATCCATCCATTAGAAAAATGAAAAGATGGATGGCCTAAAGGGCTGGAACTTTTAGTTAAATTAAAAACGGATTGTAAAGGGGGTACTTTTAAAAGCTCTATTTTATATTTAGGACATAGGGAGATCTACTATTTAAAATTTAAAGACCTCTACACACAGATATAAATGGGCTATATTACAGATTATATTATAATGAGAACTAAAACGAAAATCTGCGACGCATTTTAGACGAAACAGTTATTTTTATTGGCAGTTAAACCATTACTTCTTGCATTCATGAAATAGAAACGAAATTCCAGATTGAAACATGAAAATTTCAGGCAAATTCAGTTGTATAAAATAAAATGTAACGCCCATGTTTCACAGTTTAAAATTTCAAAACTCTAACTTAGTATCTAAATTCTGGGACAGAATCTATCAGGAAAATTACAGTAAATAAAACTTTATTTAAACTATAAAAGTTTAACTAGGATTGGGGGAAGAATAGAATCCTTTCCTTTAACTAACCTAAACTGAAGGCAACAAAATGCCGTCAACAAATGATGTGTCGTTGTTCAATTCAAGTATGTCACGTATTCCTCAAGGACAATCTAGGTCACTGCTATATGATACCTGCGGAAAAACAAATCGCTATCAATTAGACAATAATTGCCAGTAGCGACCATGAGAAGCACTACTGTGTATTTCTCACCACCACTAACAGATCAGTTAGTTTCACTTTGATCAAGTAGCAAGATTTTAAATCATTATTTGCATTTCGTTCATTCCTTGGGATTCTAAAATTTAGTTTACCCTTAATTTTTTGATTAGATATATTTATGCTCAGTCCTGTTTTCCATAAAATTGTGTCTTTTATGTCTACATACACGTTAACAGAAATTTCTTCTGTCTGTTCTTTCTGTCTAACCAATATAAACTTTAGGAAAATTACTGTAAAGGAGCTGTTTCAAATAGATAATCGGAACCTCCATTTACCCATAGAGGGACACTAGTATCTATATATGAATATATACCACGGGTTGCCAAGCTCTTTGATAGTCCAACCCATTTTTACTAATATTTATACTATGCCGAGCCATACTATGAAACAAATTTAGTTAACTTACCAAAAATTCCAGATTACAAATTATATCCGTAGCAAAAGTGATACAAATTGTTTCCTCCAGAGTAGAGTACAATGTCAACTGTCCGTTGCAATGAAAGTTTACAAATTCAAAATCGGTTTGGAGTCGGTCGATTAACGACGATTACGCCACTGTTTATGTTCGTTCGCGCAGTTTTCGATGAGTCATATCATTCTTAACTTGGACGGAAATGAAATTTGTTACAACGTTGCACTTAGTCTTTCATATTTGTCGTCAGTAATTTCAAAGACATTTTGAAACACATACGGAACGATAATAATTTTTTAAAATATAATAGCACAAAAATGAAAAGGGAACTCGGGTACATTTATCGAGAGCCACAAATAATCTTTCAAAGAGCCGCATGTGGCTCGCGAGCCGCAGGTTGGCCACCCCTGATATATACAGTGCTTGAGCCATATCAAATAAGAATTAATATTTCCCCAAGGACAGTGTTGCCACTTTGCGCGAAATTTCCCTAATTCTGGAGACAATAAATGGTAACCTCTTGTAACAGTACAACATTGTTTTTTAAAGATATTCTATGCCGCATAAACTGCAAAAGTCGTTGATTTTATCTCTTCTTTATAAAGATTTTTCATTGTAAGCTTTATCATTTGAAACTGAATCACCCTGTACAAATAATCATTGAGGATACATTTTCAATACCATTAAACATTTTTCCACATACATCTTAATTTAATTCGCTTGAACAGCGACTCTAATTTTGAAAGTGCGCAGAGAATAGAATCTCCAAGGATGATAAAAAATGTATACTGGAAGCGGAAGCCTTTATAAAATCGATGGCCGTAAGAGGCGAATCTCCTTATGAAATAATGCATTACTGACTTATCCATAATGTATGTGCGATTAGCATGATTGCGGTCTGTTTATGCTAATCGTCGTGCGCTCGACGTGTTAAGATGGTGAAAAGTACGACGTATCGCGAAAATTGAAAAGGGGATCAAATTTTGAACTACAGCGGAACAAGAAGAGTGGGGGACTTTCGTGCCATGTTAAGGCAAAAAATGCACTTAATGTCGTTTCTTTTTAAGTTATTCCAATTACCAAATTGCTTGATGTAGGTGTGTAATATAAATTGTCACGTAGACTAAACAAACAATGTAATACATAATGTAATAATAATGTCCCTAAAGTAATCCATCCCCTACCTTAACCTTTGTACGAGTTGAGATGTCGACCTCAAACGAAATGTAGGATGAATGGGATCTTTCTAAAATACTACTTTCTACCCGCAAACTCAATTTTGACAACTGGTAGATGGCGCGAGAGTCGCTGTCGCCACATTTATTTTAAACAGCATAGTATGCCGTGTCGCACATCATTTGAAAGGTATTTCAATTCTCTTCACACCAGTTGTTGAAAAATTAAAATCGAGTCATTCGTTTTCAAATTTTTGTGTGTCATTCGGCGAATGAACAAATTTTCTCTAATTTAAAAACATTTTTGAAGGGTTAAGAGTAGGTAATTCCGGAAAAGGCCATAATACCAACATATTGCGTAGTTTCACCAATTTGTCCCCCAGAACTTAGATTAGGATACGCCACTATTCCTATGTGTTTTCAATTGATCTTCCACAGAAATGGTGTTGTTTGCTGCAAGAATTTACTGCATTTTTACATTACATTACAACGTTAAATGTACTCCTCAACGGTAGATCTTTATTCCGTAGGGCATATTCAAGGTATTAGTTAAATAACCTGTCAATTAGATATGTCAATATATGTATTAATTTAGTTCTATCATACCTACTTAACTGAAATTGACACTTTGAGGAAAGAAGTATCTTGTTGAAGAAAGCAATAATACTCGTATGTTTTCTTTTCCTGAATGTATTAGGTACTGTTAAATTGACACTACATTCTACCCAGACACACCAAATACTGGAGAGGTGGTACCTGCAGTAAAACAAATATAGAATAAAGTAATATGGTGGACTACCATCGGAATGCAATATGCTTCTGAAGAAATTAACGGTGAGAAAACCGTGTACTACCACGTTCATTGGTCTTAGTAGGTCTTTGGAAAGTTAAAAAATCAAAAATAAAACTCGTTGAACCACATTGAGTATTCCTTTTATCTAAGTACTCTTAATTAACTGACTGGTTTCTCATTTGAGACCAGACAGGCCAGATGCTGAAATATACATAGGTATACATACAGGGTGACCCATTAAGAATGGAAACACTCGCGTACAAAAGTTGTTTATGGACCGATTTAAACCGGATTTAACCAACAATTACTCTAATATAAAAAACAATTGATACAAAAACGTAATGATTAGAAAATTACATTTTTAAAAATGAAAAAGAAGTCTGGTCAAATTGATTCACACTTTTTAAATAAAAAATTATAATGTAGTTATTTTTTATCTAAGAAGGTAATATTATAAGTTTTGGCATAATAGCCACAAAATAATAATAATTTGACGAACTTACCTATCAATTGTTGTTTATATTAGAGTAATTGTTGGTTATTTTGTGTGTACTGGTTTTTATGGTTCTTATTAATAATTACACCAGTGTTTAAGTTGTTTAATTTTGTTTCTCTTTGGGTTCTATTCGATTTTTATAAAAGAATAGGTTCATCGACAAAAGCCAAACACTGGTAATGCCGATATTGTAATAACTTTTTTAGGAACAAACTTTTTTTCGCAAAAATTGGTACAAATGCATTCGAGGGGATTCTAAATCCAGTGGTGTAATCAGATTTTTTATTAAAAAATCGCTAACAAAATTTTACTACTTTTCACTTAAAAAAAATTCGTAGTAGGTCTTGAAAATCAAAATTTCGTCTTCAAATTGTTCATCAACATAAAGCTTTTGGAGATCTATCCCGTTCAAATCGGTCCATAAACAAATTTTGGACGCGAGTGTTTCCATTTTAATGGGTCACCCTGTATACATATTTTTAAAATGTGCATCCTCTTAGGCTTTATGAAATCCTAAAATATGTTTTATTGTAATTTACGGCATGGGAGTTATGGAACGTTGTCACGGTATTGGGCCACCCTGTATATAGACTCAATTAAGTACAATTAGTTACATAAGAGCCAAATGTAAACAAACCACCAACCGCGTGTCCTTTGAACATGTTCCTACTCGACGATATGGAAACGTGTATGTATTTATGGTATTTGACATGTGGTTGTTTTCCCAGTTAGCCCAGGAAACCGTCGTCTTACGGTCCTGTGCTTGAATCGGGCATCTTGATACTTGGAGACGTTTCCTTATCAAATAGTTCCAAACAGTATTCTAACAATTAGATTTTCGATGCCAGCAATTTATGAAAACATCAAGTTGGACTTGATGAATATCTATACACTAGTATTAGTGCTTAAATATTTTACTAAGTTTGAGTTCTATAAAGCCAAGTCCTAATAGTAGAGGAGACAATCCCTTTACAGAACTTCCAAGCCACAGTATTTATGTCCTATTAAGGGCTGTAGGTGAATGCCGTAGCAATAAATTAACTACATTGGACAAACGAAATACCTCGTTGACTTGTTGTTGAAACAATTGAGTAATTATCTCTAGCTTCCTTGACTTAAAGGCCACCTGTGACATGCTTTTTGCTTTGAAATTAATAAATGGCCTCAACGTAGATGGCCTTATTGTTGGTAAATTCTTTTGATGTGTAATAAGAAAAATATCTTGCATGTGGACAAATTCATTTAATTACCATTGGAAATACGTTACAGGTGGATAAGAGGTACAAAAATTATTGATTTGGGAATATCAGAACTTGCTTTTAATTAACTGGAACTAATTTTGTCTGGTGGTAAACAATTATTATCGAATATCCGAATATTCGTATACTTACAAGTTTTTCCTGAAATGTATGTAAAATATGATGGTCATGATAATATCTATAGGTCTATTCCTACTCAGCGCCAAATTATCAGCAAACTGTCATGAGTCTTCGCAGACCATATTTACCCGTTCCAACATAATCATTCTAAAACTAGCAGTAATATTCTACCGTTCCAACAAAAAAGTGACTAGGTTTCAAACGGTTTGATGAATGTCAAATCGATTAGAAGATCATTTAGAAACTTTTAGTCAGATGCATGTGTAGTGGATAGTGGATAAAATCATAGAAAATGAAACTGGCGAATCTTAACTAAACTAACTTAAAATTTCAGAGAAAATAGATTATTTAAATATTGTTTGAAGTGTTATATTTTCATTGTGAGTGATGTTTTAAGTGAAAGCAGCGAAAGTAATCTCTCAATATCTTCCAAAATTAATTGCCACATTTTTTTCAGATTTGAAATTTGCTCGGTTCCAAATTTATTCCGATATTTCTTATATAAATCTACTAATAAAACTCTGACATTACGTATCCCCTGTGCCTCATTTGTCTCTGCACAAGAGGTGTTCTGTGTCTCTACATCAGTGGTTACCCAACTTGTCCAACATACCTTATATATCACAATGGGCTTTTCCACCAATTTCTGTTATATATGTCAGAAGGTGGCTTTCTGAAAAATAATGGTGAGGTATTTTTTCTTTTTTCAATATTTTCATTTAAAACCTACAAGAAGAATGTAAAAATTTATTTATTTGAAATGAGAATACGATGCCATTTTCGAACGGGTATATCTGCCCTCTTCTAGCTTTCTCAAATTGAGAGATCTTATTATAAATATACTACTTACGGCAAAGATTAAGTAAATATAGGTAATTATTAATGTTTGTTTAGGGGAATTATTATTTTATTATAAACAAAATACTGCTGCCCCCGATAAATCGATCTGTCAAAGATGATTTGACAATTTGAGACTTTTGACAGCAGCAAACAAGATGTTTTATTTGCTATAAATATACAATTCTATTGTTACATACATATTTTTTAGCTTTAAAATTACAACATTCAGTACTCAAGAAATTTGCATTGGTCATATAAAACTCGTCGACCATGTCCTTGGAAGAGGTCAAGCCCGCCCAAGTGTCTGTTTTGCTAAGAAATCTCAGACATACGTTTCTTATGAACAGCTCTATAAGCGATCCTTGCTAAGCAATACGCTACCTACTGACGGCACGCACAACTAACGCGTGGGTTTTTGGTTCAGTTTTGCGTATGTATGTCTATTGTGAATTTTGAAATATCCGTTGTTATATTAGTTAATTGCTTTGATTAGATATCAATCAATATTGTTGTGAGCGTCATTGTTCCCCTTGGACAAAGAAAAACCCCGAGATCAGTTTTATACTTTTTCAAAAGCGGGAAAATCTGGAGCTATCGTGGAAACTATAAGTTGGGCATTAAAGTGTTACAGGAGGCAAGTGGATAAAGAAGCTAAAGAACGCAGAGTAGAGTGTGTGCTCTTTTACTTTTCTCTAAGAATGACTATTTACATGAAGGTATGTATGCCGTATGTTGAATAATGTATTTGACATATTTTGAGGTTAAGTTTCATTTTCAGATTGAACGCTCAAAAACTATTGAATCTATTTTAATTTTATATCACTACTTACCCATTTTATAATAGTTTTACAAGTTTTTTACCTGGTTTAAAGTTCTCGACAACAAATCTTTGAAGAATACAATTTCAAACGTCAGTGTCAGTGGCCCAAGGTTAGTATAGGTTACTGCCGTTTTGGCGCTACGATCTTAAAATGAATCGCGTATTGCTCGTTAGACATGGATCGCTCTTATAAATTGATATTACTATGATCAAAGTTTCTCTGTAAAACTAAATCTGTTCAAAGTTTTTATTGATTAAAAGTGCGACGACAAATCCAGTAATCTTTATTACCACTGTTTCAAGCTTTATTGTCTCAATTTCGTAAATTCTTCCTAAATACTAAAATTACTTCTTCCTCTTTTCACTAAAATAATATGTTTCTGAAGGGATACCTTTCAGTTCTGACCAAAATCCAGCAATTTCTCAAAGAGCCAATTCAAGTATGGAACAGTAGGTACAGCTATAATACCTATTCGCTGTTTATATTCTGTTGCCAGGAAAGCCCCATTTACGACACAAATTACAATGAATTATTTGTGGCATTGTAAGTCCCTCAATACATTGTCTTGCTGCAAAGCCAAACAACCGCGAATGATTGGTATATTGTTCTGCGTTCGTGTGGCTTCGTTTGATACGTCAAATTGCCTGAAGTATCGGCAGAAAATAAATCCAAGTGTCTCGGGGGACTTTCTGTAGGCGTAGCCGGTTTTCTAGAGCTGATTTACAACTTTCTGCTGAGTTTGGCGAAGTATCGTCGTTTCGAAATATCTTTTAACTCGTCGATGAGCGCTGCCAGGATTGTTTTCTAAAGAAAATCACATAATGATAAATACACTGGTGGAGATATGAAGTGATCCACGGAAAATTCGAGTCAAATTTGATGTTGCATATCTTTTGATGTATAAATCGCAGACACATGTCCTTTGTTATTTAGATGCATGCCTCAGTAATTTGAGACTAATGTCAAAATTCTCATAGCTCAGTTGTTTTTACTAAAACGCCTTGTTGCGTTTTCTGTAAAGGCGGCCATGGCCTATCCCGACAGGTTCTGAAAAATGGTTATACTATCTGTTTGTAGACCCATTCCTTGCCTTTAATAATCTCCGTGGATCATTCCGCTAAATCGACAGGTTTTGAAGTTATAGCATTTTAAGTGACTATCTATCATTGAAAAAGATGTTTATGTTAATATTTATAATATTTACAATATTTATATTTTTAATATTTACAATATTAATATTTTAGGGCATTAGTTATTTATAATACTAAAAAATCCACGTCTTATTGAAGACAGTTTGAATACTATTGCAAGAATGATGCGCTATAAATGAATTTTACATTATTAGTATTTTTAGTTTCTTTATTTTAATTTAAAGCAACCCACGAAATTTCTTCTTTGAAAGTCTCTGAACACTCTAATTGCAACACCATAAATACAGGAGTACTTTTCCTACATCCCATTGTAACGGTCTCGTTTTTAGTTGCTAATAAAGTACCTTTCTTAGTTGATTTAAATTAATAATTCTTATCTCATTCTGTGTTTTTACCTTCTTGTTAAACACCAATCCTGTATTTAAAGTATTATATGTATTCGGTGTATATTAAGTGATTATAATCCCAACTTCACTCTATGTGTTTGTGTGCTAGGTCTATCTCAATACATAGTCCTAGGGTTGCATAATCTAAAGTTCAAAACAATACAGTGACGCCATCTCGTGTTACGAACGTGAGCGGATGGACAACGAAGGAGGAGGAGGAGGAGGAGAAAAAAAGATGGCAATATTGGCATTGGCGAGCAGGTTCGATGAATTGGGCAGCTTCCAAAGCTTGAAGAAAAAAGCTGGAAAAAGCAAATATAAAAGATGAATTAATCTTAGTAACCGAATCCTACTACTTCTTAGTGTGATTACGAGAAAATCATCATTTCGGTACGTTGATTTGTGAATTGGCAGCAGAACGTATGAACAACGTTAACCACGAAACCAACTGGTTTCGGAGTTAGTAATAAAGTACTCACTTATGTGAGTACTTTATTACTTATTTTGGAAGTGCATCTTAAACCACGTTACGTATACCGTGTCCCATTATACATTTTGTTGTCAAGCTTTATTGCTGTAAAACCTACACTCATTTTTGTACATTTGAGTGTCTATGTCCTAATATTTAAATTTAGGTGTGTCTTTTATGTATGTACCGTTCGTAAATGTATAGTTGTGATAGATGTATATAAGTGTTTTTTTGCAATTGTCTTCACTTAGATAAGAACTATACCTTTACTCTGTACCATCAAAAAAGTTCAATTGATGGCGCCCAAGTTTGGCCAGATAATAAATAACCCTACCGTACTTCACTCTGCTCACCCCTGATAGAGAGTTTCATCGCTATAGTAAGTATATTTTGTACCTTTATCTAAAAATAATAAATAACGAAAGGTGTAGTTATACACCTTTCATATCTATCCCAGTGGAATAGTCAAAGGAACTACTATAACCCTTTAGGCAGTACCTAGATGATCACTTTTGGTATAAATTGATTCTATTAGTTTATAAAATTTTAAAATACTGTCCCGACCTCTTAAAAGCTGCTCGATCAAACGGAGTAGTAGGTGTCCCTCGATTTAAAACAGTACCTATTGAATAGTTAAAACAGGAACTATTAATCACATGTTAATTGTTCCACCAATTTAACACCACTAATTTTTCACTAAAACCGAAATCTTGTCCCAGAGTCCCAAATTGCTAGCCACGTGCAGCCGCTTTATCGCTAAAAAATAAATGGTCTCCATGCCTGGCAACCCAACGGTATTAAATTATCTCCTCAACCGCTTAAACCTCTCCCTAGGCCAGAGCGGTTGATTTTACGGGCACATTCTTATTATCCGAATGAAGTGCGCAGATTGCGGTATTTTATCCCTAAGGAATGGGCCTATAGGTTGGAAACTCCTCAATTTTATTGGCTGGTGGTAAGGCGACATTATTTCCTTGTAGTTTCTCATACGATTGCGGCAATCAAGAGTGCGTGTGTCTTTGCGTGACGACGTTTTAGAAATGAGAGGATTTGCCCCAAAGAGGCAATAACTTTGTTATGTTCTCTTTTCTGTTGATTCAAGAGAAATGGAATGAATTTAGCTGTGATGAAATGGCAGCTGGGTGTATTATTTCAGCACATGCTGGATGCTTTCAACGTCTCGTCAACAATACAGTGTGATATCATTTATCATGTTCAATGTGCGGTGTTACTTTATATCTTTATTAGTAAAAACAGTAAAAACATAAACAAACATTTTATCATATAAAAATAAGATCTACAAGGTGATTCTTTCATTTCTCCGAATGCATTTCTCAACATAAATAATCCCTATTTGAAGGATATGTCGAAAACAACTACTGCACGAACTATATGCCCCGACTGGCATTGTATCACTCTGGCATCTCCATGGAATCATCCAAGCATCAAACACTGACCGGTTTCGGACTTATTATTATGTTCTATGGACATGCCGGAGTAATGTCAGTCGAGGCACATAGTCTGTGGAGTTGTTGTTTTCGGCATCTCCTTCAAATAAATAAATAATTCTTGTTAAATAACTTGTTGCCTAAGTAGTTTTGAAGCTCCTAGATGGTATGAAGGCAACTGATGAGATGATGAGGCTTTGGAAAGCCTCAAAATAACTTAAAGCTGTTAATGATTTGAGGACTTGGTAAGTCTCGAAAAATCTCCGTTTCGGTACATCAAATGATTTGAACGGAATTTTGAAACACCTTTTTCCGTTTTAGTACAACCTTTTTTATTATATTGACACACTTTGGTTCACTTTTCTTTAAACAGAACTTCATTGCAATATTCTTTCACCAGCTTAAAGACAATTTTGAATTAGATAAAAATTATTACTGTGATAATATTAGGTTCTATCAGTAATTTAAGGGCCAACAATGTTTAATTCCATTTTTGTTACTCAGTTAAACTTTTTTTAAACAATTTTCACAATGAATACGGGGAATCATTTTCAACAGAATGTTTTAAAACTTGAATGACCATTATCTCGAAAACTTTTAAAGTTATAGGTAGATTTTTGCATAATTCCGAAATCAGAATTTCAAATCATTTCCAAATCCACCGGCAAAAGCGTCTGTAATTTAAAAACGGCCGATGTAAAGTCTGAGCTATAACTTTGTACGTTTGTGAAGAGTTATTGGATTCTTAAAGTGAATGCAATAAAAGTACGGTCATTTTCCGAACTTTAATAATTTTCATCCGACGACCCAATCAAGCATAAAAATATCATCATCAATCTCACTTCCCAAGCCGTAAAGACATCAAATCCTCGAAATACTGCGCCCGATAGTCTTATCCTGGAACAGCTTCCCATAAAAGGTCATCAGTGTAACTCGCGAATGTCAGTCTTCTTTTAACGACAAACGATTCAAAACCAGGCGAGCTTTGCAGTTAGAAGGTGGTGCCATTCGATAGTTTCGAATGGTCTCTACTGATAATGTTAGCTACTATGAAGATTTACAATGGCTAACGACAGGAAATTAAAGAGTGAAAAATATGTCCTAGTATCATTGCGCTGCTGACAAGTAGTATCGGTATCTTTACAACTGGCTAAAAACGAGCCAATTTTCTACTAAACACTATATGTGCATCTCCCAAGCCTGAAAAACTGAAAGACACGTATCCACGTATTAACTGATTCTATGAAGAATAAAATCGTATAAAGTTATTTCAGAAGGGGCTTTGTTTCTGAAATTAAATTTAGACATTGAAATTATGTTATTGGTAGGAGATGCCGAAAACAACTACTCCACGGCCAATATGCCCCGACTGGCGTTGCATTACATCAACATCTCCATGGGTGTCGCCACATCCTTCATCAAGACCAAATACCAGACAATGACCGGTTTCGATCTTGTTATGATCTCATCAGATTGCCATAGGTATCGGAATCGATGAATGATCTGGCGACATGATTGCCTAAGGGGCATATGTGAATGTTTGTAGTGGCGAGATACAGTGAAATACACCGTAGTGCCCTCTTTGGGTCTTTGCTACTACCTGTCTGACAATTATTGTCTAATTGACAGACAAATAACGATCTGCTTTTATGCAGATACTAAAGAGGGCACTACGGTGTATCTGCATAAAAGGCATCTCCTACCAATAATTAAGTAGGATTGTCTTCCTCAAAGACAATAGAGGTCGCTGTAATGGCATCTGCATAAAAGCAGATCGTTATCTGTCTGTCAATTAGACAATAATTGTAAGACAGGTAGTAGCAAAGACCCAAAGAGGGCACTACGGTGTATTTCACTGGATCTCGCCACTACAAACATTAAAATTATGTGTTTTTCTATTATTTTTTTTTTGGAAAATCTATAAACATCGCCCTGCATTGTTGTCACACTTAATGAGTTAGTATGGCTATAGTTGACTTGTACTAAATTATGATATATTTTTCTATCAATGTGTTGTTTCTCATTTTTCTATCTAATACGAACATGTTTTCTTTATTAACTAAATTTTATATTTCGGGAGTGGATAGAGTTCAGGCGCGTAGCACTGTTTTGGTACTTCGTGCGTATTTTTTATTCATGTTTTTGTGCTTTCCACTGTTCATTTATAGCTTGAAATAAAGTTTTATGTGATTATAGTATTAATATTATATTCTACATTGTTTCAGTGCTATTATTTAAAAGTCACATCAACACACAAAAACATCAACATCAACACTCAGATCGACTATAGGTTAAAATTTTATCGTTTGGACACCTTGATAGAAGGCATGTTTTGGCTATTATAATTTCAATTTCTCATGAAATATTACTTATAATATTTGTATGAAAAAAATAATGTACGCCACTGCTGCTCTGGATTTTATAACAGTTTTTTCAATTGCCTTTTAGAACCTTACAAAAAACGACTTTTGAAATGTTTTCATTTAGAGTAGTTTAGATAGAAATAGTCATTAAATAGTTTAGAAAGTCTCCTTTCTATTTTCATATTACATTACCATGTTTGTATGGACACCCCTTATATACAGCCTTAAAGTTCTTTTTATAAATTCTGTATCACCCTGTTAGGATCAAACAAATTTGTTAAAATACCATAAATCTCACCTCATCGATCCATTCTCACCAATTCGATCGTTTCCATGTATGTGGGTACTATAGACTAGTACACAAAATTCCATTTTCATAGATATTCTCTTTCAAAGCCACAGTCTTCCTTCAAATACAGGTGCTTAAAACCAGTGATATCCTATCGACTGCCTAAAAACTTGCGATGCGATACTTTCTATTGATAATGCCGGTAACTATGGAGCTTTATAGTAGCTAACGAGCAAACATGTTAAGTATGTTTGCGATTCTTTTTGTTCACCCACTTGATACTAGAATAAACTCGCTGAGGTGTACCAGAGTCGTGTCTATCTCTCTGGGTCACAATGAAACTTCATTTGTCGAGTTTTCATTGGAATTGCACTTGTCTCGGGCAGCGTGATTACTGCGAGAATGGCGGTTTGATCATAGTCCTTGAACATACGGAAAATTAGAAAATATACGAGTAAAATTGGAAGGGTGCTAAGGGGCGTTCTGTTCATGGTATATGGTACTAAATTTTGGTGTATTGTACATTTTAAAGGCGTTCGATAAGGTACCCAAACACCGGCTACTTCTAAAGCTAGAGCACCTGGGTATCAGAGGTCAGCTAAAGTCATGGATAGCCAGTTATCTAACAAATAGGCTTTTTTCAGTTCGTGTTGGAACCGACTACTCTGCTTTACGAAAGGTGTCTTCAGGTGTACCCCAAGGATCAGTTTTGGGTCCTATTCTATTCCTTTTATATACTGCAGATCTCGATCCACTTATTACCGTCCCCCACACTTTTTATGCAGACGATACCAAATTATACAGTAACCCGTTAGAACAGCACAATCTGATTCAGAACAATCTTAAAGATATTGAAAATTGGTGTAATACATGGCTGATACCGTTAAATCCTTCAAAATGTACGGTCCTTCATATCGGTAACAATAACCCCTTCCACTATTATGTGCTCAATGACATCCATATCAAGTCCGTTAATGAACATGTAGACTTAGGAGTAACGATAACCTCAAACCTATCCTGGTCCACTCACATTACTAATGTCGCAAAAAAAGCCAACCAGAGGTCCTACTTATTGTTTAAAACTTTTCAAAACCCTAACCCTAGATTATTTTCTCTTTTATTCAAAACATATATCCGGCCAATTCTCGAATATGCTAACATAATATGGACACCGCACTTAATAAAAGATATAAAACTCTTGGAAAACGTTCAACGGAAGTCTACTAGGCAAGTCCAGTGTCTGAGGAATCAATCCTATCAAGATCGGCTTCAAGCTCTAAACCTCCCACTTCTATCAGAACGAAGAAATAGAGGTGACATGATTTTCACATATAGGTTGCTACATGATCACTTTACGCAAGACATCAGAGAGCTATTAGAATTAAACACAGACGACCGACTCCGTGGCCACTCACTTAAACTCAAAAAAGAAAATTTCAGGACAACGACAAGACAGAACTTCTATTCCAACCGAATTTTTAACAACTGGAATCGGTTACCCAGTGATGTGGTGACTTCAGTGAGTGTAAACTCGTTCAAAAATAAATATGACTTATTTTGTTGATATAAGAGTGATATAAGAGTGATATGTGTATTTTATGAGATGTAATAGAGATTTATAGGATATTTGTATGTATCTAAATAGATACACCTACTCACTAAAAACATCTTACAGCTTATCAGTACATCTTATCAATAGAACTTCTAAAGGGTTCATAAAAAATTTAAGGTGACCATACACGAAAAATAAAATAATTTTAAAATTCAAAAGTCTAATAATGCCAGACAAGGAGATTACACTTAAGCAAATATACGATGAAATAATAAAAAATAGGTGCGAACTCAAGCAACAAATTGACGCATCAGAGACGAAACTATTATTAGAGATCGAGGGTCTAAGAAACAAAGTAAAGAATTTAGAGAAGGAGAACTTGTCACTTAAAGAAGAACTAGAAAACATAAATACGGAAAACAAAAAGAACGCCATTATCATATTCGGCTTAAATCAACCAGAACAAGATTTAACGACTGAAATCATATGTAGAGATATAAACAACTTACTAGAAGTAGGATTAGAACCGAGTGACTTGAATAATTTTTATCGACTTGGCAAGAATAAAAGTAGCCCATTGAAAATAATCTTCACAACGTACTGGAAGAAAAAACAAATTTTAAAGAATTGTTACAAACTTAAGGGTAAAACGGTTTCTGTAGGTAATGATTTAACACTGAAACAAAGAGAAGATTACAAAATACTGAAGAAACATTTAAATCTCGCTAAGCAAGATAAGCGATCAGCTTATATAAAGGGCAACAGACTATATGTTGACAACGTTGCTTATACTACAGTAGAATTGATCGAAGGAGACTCAAAGAATTATTTATCAAACAGTGCCCCCCCGACCCCTGAATCTACCAGACCGAGAGAGCTTTTCGAAACAGAGATTTTTGACCGTGACACAGTAGAATCACAACAACCTAACGCAGAAACACCTGTCATCAAGAACTCCAAAAAACCCTCTACACGTCAGCAGGCCGGCAGAACAAGGCTGAATTAAAAAAAAAAAAAAAATTAGCAAAATTCTCCATGTGATTTTCTTTTCTATTTCTTTTATTTTATGTATAGTTGTTTATCGTCTGTTATATCTTTATCTGTTTTTAAGCTGTAGTTATAGTTTTTTTTAATTAGATAACTTACTTTAGGGTATAGTTAGTTTAGTATATTAGTGTATAGAAATTTTTTACCTAATGTAATAGAACCGAAATTGAATACTTAAATATAACTGTTAAAAATGGATCCATACATACGTGATTTTGAAATTAGTGAAGTGCCTACGTATACTATTGATAAGGCAGATGAATGCTCACAAATATTGAAAATAAACGAAAATAATAGTAAGTTTCAAATTCTTCAAATGAATATACGTAGTCTCAACAAGAATCTTGACGAGTTTATGGTGATGCTACATAATCTTGATACTAAGATAGACTGTATAATTTTGAGCGAGACATGGGAAGTAGTTGATTTAAATGTTTTTAAAATTGCGGGATACAGTATTCTATATAATGAGAGTTATTACAACCAAAATGACGGACTTGTTGCCTATGTACGAACTGATATAAAATATACTTATGCAATATTACCTATGGATTCCAACACAAATGCTTTACAAATTACATTGAACCTTAATAGTAAAATATCAACTGTAGTGACAGCATTCTATAGATCCCCTAACTCTAGTGTGCAGGAATTCAACATTAGTTTATATGAGTTCCTTGAAAAATATGACAAACACGAGAATGCATATAGTTTATTTATAGGAGACATAAATATTGATTTGCTACAACCAGATGATTTACATAGTGCTGAGTATCTAAATATACTTAATGAATTTGGATATAGCGCTACAATTAATGAACCCACTAGAGTACAAGGCAATAGTAGATCATGTATAGACCACATTTTTCTTAAAACAAATATCAAAAACTTTGAAAACATAATTCCGATAGTTCTAAAAACAACAATTACAGACCATTACACGACAATACTCCAAATAGTACTTGATGAGCCTAAAATGAAACAAAAAAATACTTGTAGGTACACAAGCTATATAAACGACAATAAAATGAAAAATATATTCTCAAATATTCATTGGGATTCGGTTTACACTGCACATGATCCGGAAGCTGCCACGTCGGAATTTATGAATATTATTATAAGTCAATTAAACATATGCACAGAGAAGAGGCAGATACGCAGAAACCACGATAAAATAGCTCCGTGGGCAACTAACGCATTAGTAAAATCTATTGACGTAAAAAATAAAATGTACGCAGAAATACAAAAACATCCTAATAACGTCGAAATGATAAATAACTACAAAACATATAGAAATAAACTCACCTCTTTAATAAAAAAAGCCAAGACAACTTACTACATGAAACAGATTAATAATACAAAAAATACAGACACCAAAACGTTATGGAATGTTGTACAGCAAATTTGTAACACAAAAAAACATAAACAAAATATTGATTGTATTAAATGTACAGGCACGGATGAAACACTAATAAATAAATTAGATATCGCTAACGAATTTAATAAGGGGTTTAGTGAGATGGGCAGAAAATTAGCAAACAGAATTATAAAAGATGACAGTTTCACGAACAACAGAATGTCTAATCCTAGCTCCCTTGTGTTTACAGCCATTACAATAGCTGAAGTAAAGAATACTATATCCAATCTAAAAAATGGTAAAGCAGCTGGGGTAGATAACATAAAAGCTGAAACAATTAAACTAATTTCTGATTTCCTTATTGAACCCTTAACATATGTTTTAAATAAATGTGTAGAACACTCCATCTATCCGTCTTTTTTCAAAAGTTCCGTCATTATCCCGTTACACAAAAACGGAGATGTAACTAATACTAGCAATTATCGTCCAATATCCTTAATCACGCACATTTCGAAGGTATTTGAGAAATTGATTAAATGTAGACTTGTTTCATACTTAGATAAATATGAGTTACTCTCAAAGCAACAATATGGGTTTAGAGAAAAAACATCCACCCAAGATGCAGCCATAGCTTTAACATCAAAAATCGTAGAATCTCTTAATAATGGTGAGCAGTGTCTGTGTATATTCATTGATTTGTCAAAGGCCTTTGACACGGTCAGCCATCGGCTTCTGTTGCAATCGTTGGAAGATATGGGGATACGAAATGGCTGTTTAAAACTTATGGAGAGTTATCTTTCCAATAGGCAACAGATAGTGAGGGTTGATGGTGTGCATAGCGACCCGAGACCAGTTGAATATGGAGTACCACAAGGTTCAGTGCTTGGCCCAACTTTGTTCAACATCTATATAAATGGATTATTTTCGCTGAGAACTAATGGAAGCATTATTGGTTTTGCTGATGATACAGCGATCTTCTATAAGGCGAGAAGTTGGGAAGAGTTAAAACAAACAGCTGAAATTGATTTTTTAATCATAAAAAAATGGTTGGATCATAAGTTATTAACAATCAATGTGAATAAGACAAACTACTTACCTTTTAGCTGCAACGCATTTGGCGCTCCACCATTTGATCATTTATGCATCACAAGTACATGGAATATCTTACCGGTAACTAAAATAAAATATTTGGGTTTAATAATAGACTCACATATGAAATGGAATATGCATATCTCCTATCTGGTGAATAAATTACGGACAATTCTGTACAAATTTCGAAAATTAAAAGAACTCTTACCTGCATATTACCTAAAGAGTTTATACTTTGCGTTAGTTGAAAGCCACCTCCGCTACGGAATACTCGTGTGGGGTGCAGCTCTTAATACTCACCTTCACTCTCTGGAGGTTATGCAACGAAGGATTTTAAAATTAATATTTTCTAAAAAACCTAGGCATCCTACAGACATCTTGCATGAGGAAACACAGATCTTGGACATAAGGCAATTATATTATTTGTGCTCTGGAAGTAGATGTCACGTACATAGGCATCAAGCTTTAGTTGTTTCTCATGAATATGATACTCGACAAAATAGATATTATGTAGCTCCACTTATGAAAAGGTCTTGTACTCAACGGTCTTACTCTGGTATGGCTCCAAGGTTGTACAATTCAATTCCAGAACATATAAAAGCAGTGAGCAATATTTACGTCTTCAGAACTTCAAAAAGCAGTTAAAAGAATATACTATTAAAAATAGAAAAACCATTATTGCTGGCTACTTTGAAAATTAAGTTCAAGCCAATTTAATAAAATAATAATAAAATTAAAAAAAAAGGAAATTTAAAAAAAAAAAAAAAAAAAAAAAAAAATTCTAGATACTTATCTAGAGTTGCACTGTTATATGGTATTGTATTATAATTTCGTGTTTTTATATTTGTGTGTGTTGTGTATGTTTATTCCATGTCTTAGTTTTATATATGTATGTCTACAACAGATATTATATTTTTACTTACTTTATAATTATGTACTTACCGAAACAAGTGCGTACGCACTTATCGGTTATCCAACTTTATTCTATTCTATTTCTCTATGTTCATTGTAAAAAATGTTGCTGTTGTGAATAAAGTTCTTATTATTATTATTATTATTATTATTTAAAAATGGTGAAATGCTTTGATGTAAAGACAAGACATTTAGTTGGGTATCCTGTATTGTGTCTGCAAATTAACTTCACAGAACATATATTCTTGTTTGTATCTTTTTATACAGTTATATTATTTAAGTCGTACTTTGTAATTTTTATTTTTTTATACAGTTATATTTTGTATCTTTTTATACAGTTATATTATTTAAGTCGTACTTTGTAATTTTTATTTAATTACTTTTACTGATAAATATGTACATATACTGTTACCTATAAGGATTAGCTGTACTGTAACAATTTACTATTGCCATTCTTGTCAATCTATTGTTTATTTTTAGGAGCATAATAGGTTTCGACCTCTGCTCTTCTCTTTAGTTTAATAATAATAATAATAAAATAAAAAAAAATATATAGGTTAATGGTTAACCTATCCTATCTACCTTACCTAATATCATATGCTTAATAGTATTTATTCATTTATTTCTTGCTGTAAAATACCCAACAGGCAAAAGGATCAATACAGGATGAGTATGACATAAATGTAAAAACAAGTCAGAAATGGTAATAACAAATTTGTAAAACTACAAAAACATATATACAGGCTGATTCAGTCAGTAGTACTTTAATTTTAAGAGGAACTAGGGAAAAATGAGTATAATATGACTACGATTTAAAAAAAATATTTAGGTACATATTTACACTGAAAAAAAATATTTTCAAATAATTATTTAAACCTGTTCCATCATTTCGGAACATGCTGTAGAGTATATATGTATAAAGTAAGATAAAAAAACTTCGGTATTTAATATTCCTTACAATTCTGTTGTGCACAGATGGTAAATATCGTCGCAATGTCCGACGAAAAATCTATTTTTCAATTATATTAAATGGTATAGTACAAGCATTCAACCTAAAAATGTAATCGAAAACAAATTGAGCATAAGTACATAATTTCGACAGTTTGATACTAACTAAGAAATATCGACACGTCGCGTAAGCTTTGCAGCAACTGTTCAAAACGTATAGCATATGTAACCCGGTTCTCAATTATAAATTATTTATGGCTGATTGATCGCAATGGTTTATTTTCGCTGTCAGACGTACCGTGTTGGGCTTTGCGTTTACAAATAGAGTATTATTGGGGTGTTGCTGACTTTACGATTTCACAAAATATCCCAAAAAAAGTTATTCCGGAAACAACGAATTGCAAAAAACACAATGCCGAGTAGTGTTTATTTATGAATGCGTTTGCCCAAGGATTCGACATTTCTCCTACTTGACAATAACACACTCTATGATATAAAAAGCAACTCTCATCTGTCTCAATTAGGGAATTTATTTTAAAATAACACGCTACATTACTTCCGCCGTAAAATTTATGCTTTAGCCGCTTTCATGAATACACAAAAATGATTTCGACGCACAAGCATATATTTTTGCATCTAAAATAAATAGAAATAGAATTTCCCCTGAGTAGACGCTTGCGAAGCGTTAACAAATAGGTAGGTAATATGTCGTTGCTGCACTGAAAACGAAGTTAAAAATAATATAAGCGGCGTTCAGAGTAGGCATACGTTTGCCAGATAAAGAGACTCTGCGTAGGTGGGTAAATTTTTGAGGGTATTATACATTGAGACCTGTAAAAGTTTAATACAATTGAGACTAAAGCTGAAGCCGTATATTCTGAAGTGGATACATATTTAAAATATTATAACGCGTCGATTCTGTCTCGCTCTAAATTCCGCCGCCGAATCGACGAAGTTTCAAAGCTATCTCCTCCGAGCGGGGATCGCGGAGCGAACCCCGCGGGCGACTGAAGGTCGCTCCCGGCCTTTCTCCAATGGGTAGGGGTATTTTCGTCCCGTTTCCTATGCCTTTTTCCAATTTAAACGCCTTTTCAAAAAACCTCTGCAAAATTTTCGTCGATCGCCGTTGGGCGAGAGAGATACGGTTAGCACCGGCGTTTGTTCTCGCGCCTGATGGTCCCGTCACGTTCGCCGAAATCCCGACTTTTCGCGGGACCCCCTAGCCCCTTTTCTAATTTTTACGGCTCGAGAACGCAAAATCCTTGGAGATTTTTTTTCGAGATCGCACGTCGACTCCTTCCACGTCTATTTCATCTTCGAAAATCTCGAGTCGCGTCCGTTTCAACTTCTTTCTCATTTTATCTGCCGTTGTGAGATTGCACTAAGGAGACAAGCACCTCCCACGAAAACTGTCAAATTAATTAAACTTCAGATAGGTTATTTTCATTATTTTCCTATGAGAGATATTGCTAACGGAATCGATAGTACCGACTGCCAAACACTTCTGGTTACCAAAAAACTGAAGCGAAATGCTTTTCCAATTAGCCAATTTTACCAATCGGTAAAAAATATTTTTTCAGGTTGACATGTACAGTTTACATACTTAAACGTCTCAAGGTAAATTTTCGACAATAGGCGCGGTAGCGCAATGGGAAAGTCGTAGGATTCAAAACGTGATAACGCTGATTTTGCGAGTTCGAGTCACGCTGGGTGCAAATTTTTTTTTTACTTTTTAATTCCAATTATTTATTAGTATTAGTGTTTAGTTATTCTGTTTCATTATCTGTAGTTTTTACTCTTTCTGCACGTAAAGTTTGGAATTAATTCGTTCATTTTGACAGTCTGTTAAATTCATCATTTTAGCTTAAAAAACTATATATCCATAATATTTTTGGTCCCATTGATAAAATTGATAATAATGTTTACTGAAAAATTCTATTTTCAGCACTTAAAAAATTATGATGTTTTACCATCAAGAATAGAGTACTCTTAGAATTCATCAAAATATTAAGAAAACTCGTTTAGTATAATTACATCATCATTCCTGATACAAAATTTCTTTAACATGTATTTTCTTAAAAATAATATTATTTTAAATGCTTTTGTCGCCGAAGGGTGACTCCAGGCTGCAGGCCTGGACCCCCGGTAGGGTTAGAAATGGGAACGAAAATCGCGATAGCGATTTTCTCCCATTTCTAGTATTTAAAATAAATAGCTACCAAACGCTTCACAAACGCGTTCCTCTTTCTCTGATTAGAAAAACATATATTTATGTCCTTTGTAACTGCAAAAAATATTTAGACACCTATATAAAAGAATATAGATATTGTATTTAGTATACTGATATCTTTGTATTCCTTTTTGACATAAATTATATAATAAATAAGTCGAAAATAATTAATACTAAGTTGCATACGGGGAACTGCAAATACATTTTTAGTTAAATATGTTTGTGAGTGAAGTTGTTAACTCAGGTGTTGGAAATACACTTTTCAATTGAAAGGTTTATGAATATACAAGTCCAAAAATTAATTATCATGGCTTTCTGCTAGTAGATATGAGGTCGTCATTTACAAGCAGCCTCAAATCAGAGTATGGAATAGTGAGGTTTAATGAATGTTTACTGAACCATTGACACATGCATAAAATGCTCAATACCCAGTATTTTTAATTTATAATTTGATGGCTTTGAGGCTGCTATTGAAGTGTCGTCTGCAAAAATTGCAAACTGTGCATTTTTGACATCTATTTAGAAGTACAGTATACTAAACATAAATTTCATGAAACCGTAGTAAATAATATAGATATAAATATAATCGCTAAGAGATGGCGCTATGGTATAAGGTTTGCGTACCCAAAATGTACCTACTGTGTCAAGTACTTGGGTCCCGCATCCTTAGGTATGATGACTTATATTGCACTGATGAGATCATAAAAAGATCGAAACTGGTAGAACCCTATTCACACACATCCTCACATCGTAGCGGTTACATCCTACGATGTGAGTCCGAAGTATTTCCTCGTAGTTTTCGTTGCAATCCGAAATCTTGTATTTTGATTCAAACTGTGTTAGACCAAATACAGCAAATTTTTGCTTTGTAATTCAGCGCTCGGCGTGGCATATAGCCAGGACAATAGCGGTTTTGGCTTAATTTGTTTTAGTCCTTATTTAAAGGCGTTTGCAGATGCAGGACATAAAGTATCCTTATTATTCAGAGTTATTTGTTATAGATTCGCAGTAACCCTTGAAAACGACCACCCTGTACGAATAAACTGAAAATACATTTGAAATAGAGTATTTTTCATTATATCCATTTCCAAGTAGATCACTCAATACAATTTTTCAATTAAATGTGAAATGAACAAATAATTGCATTAAGAAATATAATACAATAGAGGCAATATTTGGGTTTGGGTTTGGGTCTATTATAAATCTGGGTTAGGTCCGTAAACATATGTTTAATTTCGTGTGCATCTAATTTAGCTACATATATCCTAGGAGGGAAATTATGCATATATTATTTTATGCGTCCCATATACGGTCCTGGTGATAAAGTTTTGCATACATATGAACCGTTTTACTGAACTGAATAAATATTTCAAGCTAATTAAATTTATAATTATAACTAATAGCAGTATCTCTATGGGATGACATGACAAACATTAGAATATTCAGCAGGTTTTAGTAAAACCGAGGCTTTAGTTTTGATTAAATAATAAATTTAAAAAGTTAAGGAAAGTTTGCTAATCGTTTTTCTCCATCGTATTTATCCGAAACAAAAAGCTATATTTGAAATCTAGCGCTAGTAAAGTAGTTTTGCAACAGTATGGTTTAAGCTATGGCAGCACTGATCAGAACTTCCATAACAAAATGGCGGACGTTTAAAAACTTTCGTCCTTCCAGCCGGTGTTTACGAAGAACGCATGTATTTCGACTGTATAACCGGTTTAACATAACAACAAAAGTAAATGTAAAAGTTATTAAAGTTAATTTTAAAATTGCATACAGGCTTGCGTCGAGGTTTTTAATTGCTGAATTACGTTTCAAGCAAGCCAATCACGTTCTGTTACTACTCGTAATATACAGGATTCAGTTACTATTTTGAGCATCTAATTTAGCACATTTACCGTGGAGTAGTTGTTTTCGGCATCTCCTTCAAATCAAAAAGTAGGATTGTCTTCTTCAAAGACAATAGAGGTCACTGTTGTAATGGCACCTGCGGAAAAGCAGGTCGTTATCTGTCTGTCAATTTGACAATAATTGTCAGACAGATAGTGGAAAACACCCAAAGAGGGCACTACGGTGTACTTCTCACCACTACTAAGATAGATTTTCCTGAGCCTGTCCCTAGTATTAAAGGAGACATAGTTGTCAATTACTCCATAACGAATCCCATTTGGAATTTGGTTATGTTCTTGGGGCTGGGGGAGCGAGTGGAGTCAGTCTTCACTTACGTTTCAAATGTTGTCCCACTCAAATCAAAGATAGAACAAATTTTTATATCTAGTTTGGTTCTCGAGATATTAAGGGTGATTCGTTTTAAATGGGTCACCCTGTATCTTTCAGAATGTACGCAGTAGTATACCAGTTGATGTATTTCATCTAATATACGTATATTCCAAATGTACGAAAACGTAGAAAGGACATTGTGTGAAAAAATTTTATAATTGCCAGTTTAAACTGTCAATTATAGGTAATTGTCAGTTTAAAGTGGCAATTATGTATAATTGTCAGTTTAAACTGGCAATTATACATAATTGCCACTTTAAACGGACAATTATGCATAATTGCCAGATCAAACTGACAATTATCTATAATTGACAGATTAAACTGTCAATTATATATATTTGCCAGATTAAACTGACAATTATAAACTGTCAATTATACATAATTGCCAGTTTAAACTGTCAATTTACATAATTGCCAGATCAAACTGACAATTATATATAATTGACAGTTTAAACTGGCAATTATAAAATTATTTTACACGATGTCCTTTTATAATTGCCAGTTTAAACTGTCAATTATAGATAATTGTCAGTTTGATCTGGCACTTATGTATAATTGATAGTTTAAAGTGGAAACATGATACAACTACACAGATATGCCTATCCGCATAGTGACGTCAGTTACGAGGAAAAAACAATTGATAAACACGAAAATAATTATATCACTGCCCATAAGAATTTTCGCATCGCATTGCCTTTTTTCCCTCACGAATGACGTCATGCGCAAACAAACGAAAGTTATGAGCATATCTGTGTAGTTGTATCATGAGTGGAAATTATGTATAATTGACAGTTTAAACTGACAATTATAAAATTATTTCACACGATGTTCTTTCTACGCTTTCGTACAAATGATCAGTGGTAGTGATTTTACGTGTGCCCACATTACTTTTTGAATCCAAACTGTCCTCGACCCTAATCAAGTAAACAACTGTTCCCATTGCCCTTTAAATAAGAATAACACTCTCGAATTTATAATTTAAGAGGCCGCATATTTCTTCCCTGTCGGAGTACGACGCTATCGCTTGCCCAGTGTCCCTTAGGGTTATAGGGTTCTTTTCTTTTAGTAGGGTGAATATTTCATCCGGGTCACCGGAAAACATTGGCTGAATTACGGGAGGTTTCATTATTAACAAGAGTCCACAAGTTCTTGAGTAGAATATGGATTACTCGAAAATCATGTACGCGTATACAGGGTGTTATGTAACATATTAAAGAAATGCAGTATGACCAAAAGTATCTCGATATAATATGTGTTAATCCAAAATTGGTCTGAAATATAACAATTTCCTCGAGAAAAAATATTTGTTCCTACAGTCAGTGCATAATGATACTTTTTCTATTATCATTTGTTTATCAAAATGTATTAGTGCTTCGGTCCCACACGAAGAAATAGTGCCGAAAAGTTTTGTTGATGTTTTGATGCCGTAGAATAGCGCTGATGATGATGACGTTTCGGAAATGATTCTATTTCCGTTATCAAAATGTATTATTTTTATATTATGGGAGAATATTTATACAGGGTTATTCATAACTTATCCATAATAAAATTTGGGGATGTTCAACATACATGTACAAAAAATGTGGTAGTGCAAAAAAAAATTTTTTGGCGGGGTCTTAAAACTATTTAAAAATTCCTCATTGCACGCCGTTGGATACTGGTTCACTGTAATGGAGTGACCTTGGCACTGACAATGCAAACTGGCTAGCACAAAAAAAACTTCGGAAGTTCTGAGAGTATACCGACACCGGCGCAAAAAAGATCTGCAGCGTTTTTACTTTAAAATAAACTTAAAGATAGATAGATGTGACCAAAGTGACGTGTCTTTAAAATGAATAAAATTTTGTTATACTAATTTTGAAGAATTGCGCTACTTGATTAGAAACATGAAATTTATAAAAAATTTGCACATACCTTGTTACAAAAGCTGTTCGAAAAACGGTGTTGGAAGTGATTTCGTTGAATTGCGTGCGGATTTTCGAGTGCCCTAACGTGTGTATTGTGAATGTTGTGTATTCCATTTCGACTAAACAAAGCTTCATCTGTAACTAGTACATCAGCAGTAATTTGGGGATTTTCAGCATTTTGCTGCAACAACCACTCAGAAAATCTAACTCGTAATTAATAATCCACTGGTAAGTCCATTAACTCAGCATTACTATACACATGAGCCATTTTGAAAATTTTGCAGTTTAACACTCCTAAGATAAATAAAACACCCGCGAGAGCGACACACATAGACTGACGACTCATAGACAATAGTGGTTTTAACCAGGCGTTCCAGACAAAAACGTGTTTACTTTTTCTTATCACATTCTTAAGAATGTGGTAGAAAAGTATCAGATGTGTTGAAGTACAGTTACCCAGCTACGTCGTCCTTTATAATGGTATAACTTTAAACATTGTTTACGGGAAATCCTAAGCCTTTTATTATAATTTTTTTTGGTGATATCGATTTCTTGTTTAAGGATGCACATATCCTCAAAGTTTTAGAGATAAGTTCTGAATAAGGCTGTATATTCAGAAAAAATTTACCTCCCTTTACAACGACTCACTGTAACATAAAGTGTCCTTTGTGGAGAGATTCTCCTTGTGGGGAGAAATACAAAATGAAACGGGCACTTTATGGGTAAATATGATCTATTGTATCTACAAATTATTCTTACCTAGGTTCTTAAGGTTCCGGTATAGTGACAATACATACCTACTTGCTATCATGGTGGAAACTACTCTGTTTCCACAATGCCTGCTACCAATTTTAGGCCAATAAAACTACAATAACAATAGTGTGTCCAGTCACATTAATGCACAAGAAAATACAAACGACGCCTATGGCCTCTATTGAGATAAGGACAAACCAGGTGGTAAAGCCTGATATTAAAAACATGCAAATTGTAGGGTTTTAAGCAAAAGTATCCCTTAAATATAAATTTTCAGAAGAGTTTACTGTCCGCGTCCGGCCGTAGTTTAGTTTCCGCTGATGATGATGATGATGATGATTTGAAAAATGTAAAGATATAGCTTTATTAACGGATAGCCCTTTTGCTTATTATTATTCTATGTTCGTTAAGTTCACATTATCAGCGCTAAAGCCGCGTTTCATTTTGAAGCCGTGACCGTGACCGTAGACCGTGAAGCCATCGTAATCTTGAAAGGGGTTGGAACCTTTGGTGTGAGGATAACACTGACGTTTCACCAACCAAGTTGGCATCATCTGGAGATGATTAAAACTGTTTTAATCATCTCCAGATGATGGAAAACGCGCGTCGAGTGCAGTATAGTGTTTTGGTGTTATGTGGAAAACTACGTCAGTGTTATGTTTCGGTTGCCTAAGTTCACACTGAATTCGTTTAATTCATATTTTGACATAGAACATCGACAAGGTAGTGCAAAAGCGCCTTTTAGGGAGAGTTCATTATATGTCTTTCTTTTATAATATATTAAGGGCCGGTCTTTCCATCTCCTTATAAACATCTTTTTAAATTTATCTTCCTTGTAACTACAAAATGGGTCTTTTCACTGTGTTTTAAATTAAATCCTGTCTATAAAGTTCTCTATCTGCTCTTTAACTTATCGATCACTTTTACCGGCCTATAAGTTGTTACAAAGAGATTTCTAACCTCAGAAATTTTACAAATTTGAGTGTTAGAAAACAATTTGATTAATAAAACGTGAAAAAATATATTTTTATAATGGAAAACATTATTGATTCTTAAGAAGAAATATTATTAGATCATGAAACATAAACATGGTAAATATTGCAAATCGTGAACGAAAAATATATACTATAAAGCCTCATATAGACAATTTAAACATCTGGGATGATGAAGAATTTATGAGGAGATTTGGAGTATCAAAAATAACGGTGTTAAATGTTCTAGAAAAAATCGAGCAACATTTACGGCATCACACTAACAGGTTAATAATAAAAAGGAAATGATATCTACGTATTTGTTAGATTTTATGACATGTTTTATTGAATTATATTTTAAAATGATGACTGAACTGCTACGATTTGTACTAGTGAGGGCCTCAAATTCTTGGGCAATTTGGTTCCAAGTCTTTTTACTGTATCATCCTAGAGAGTTTAACTGTTCTGTGCTGGAAAGACATTTTTACACTTCTGAATATTAAATTTAAACTAGAGATCCCAGAAACGACTAGAACTTAAAAAAAGTTATACTTAGTTGATTATAGCCACAATATGTTATATTTAGCTAAGTAATGTTGTCATAATTGACATATTTTGTTGATTATGATTGACGAATTTCATCTGTCTCACTTTATTATATAGACTTTCTTATTTAATCAGTATTGCCAATATCATTAAATAGTCTTTTTACAAAAGAGCAGTTAAATTGTGTAGGAAAGACGCAATTTTTTAACTGCCAGATAAATTCACTTGTTAACTTTAAGTTTCTTTTAGTTAAAAGCAACTTTATAAAGAGATGGAAACACCGGCTGTAAGTTTGACAATATATTCATGCAGTAAAGAAAGGTTATGTATGTAGATAATACTACAAATCAATAGTTATAACCCAGACAGATACCTTTATACACATACACCCTGAGTTACAGCTTATACTTCCGAGAGCAGCAGCTTACTATGAATTTCCAATGATTTCATTTCAACAGTAACGTTGTTTGAATCGAACTTCTCTTTTTGTGCCTTTTAGCGGATTATTGCAGTTCGCGTAAGTTATTTACAAAAATAACTTCCCCGTGGATTTTATCGGCAAACTTTAAAGCTTCCAATTTAAAATTCGGTTCAGCGCAATAACAAAGTTTGAACTATTTATTATCTTTTGAAGTTTAAATGGAATTATGGTTTTAACAGCAGTAATTATTCCAGTCATATTTGCAAGCGTTTCAGACGCTTTATAAAAGTCATCCAAACTTAATAAAGGCTGCACGGGATTTACTGTAGGCAGAAATGGAAATATGTTACATTTATGTGGTTTCCCAGGTTTCTACAAGAGAAATCACATCAAGTAGAAAAACTATTGTTCTTAAAACATTATTTAGAGGGCGATCAAAATTCTGTCTGATAGAAAAAATAGGCTAAAATTTATTACTAATGTAGTTTTCCACATAACACCAAAACACTATACTCCACTCGACGCGAGTTTCGCCAGCCAAGTTGGCATCATCTGGAAATTATTAAAACTCAGTTTTAATCATCTCCAGATGATGCCAACTTGGCTGGCGAAACTCGCGTCGAGTGGAGTATAGTGTTTTGGTGTTATGTGGACAACTACGTTAGTGATATCTTCACGCCAAAGGTTCAAACCCCCTTCAATGCTAGAATTTACCTATTTTTGATAATTTCATCTCCAACTATAGTAAATGTTTGTAAGGTTTTAAGTCAGTTAAATGAGTTAATTGCAGTGTGAAGGTTATAAGTCCTGCACATTTTCAAGCTTGCCAAACGTCAGGTATTCCTCAAGGTATCTCCAGATATTGGGACTCTTTTATTTATGTTGCTTATTAATGATTTTGCAACTATTATTATTCATAATATGCTGCAAACAGCAGATTATCTTAACTTAAAGTTCAAAATATAATTTATGATAAATTCACTTGTTAACTTTAAGTTTCTTTTAGTTAAAAGCAACTTTATAAAGAGATGGAAACACCGGCTGTAAGTTTGACAATATATTCATGCAGTAAAGAAAGGTTATGTATGTAGATAATACTACAAATCAATAGTTATAACCCAGACAGATACCTTTATACACATACACCCTGAGTTACAGCTTATACTTCCGAGAGCAGCAGCTTACTATGAATTTCCAATGATTTCATTTCAACAGTAACGTTGTTTGAATCGAACTTCTCTTTTTGTGCCTTTTAGCGGATTATTGCAGTTCGCGTAAGTTATTTACAAAAATAACTTCCCCGTGGATTTTATCGGCAAACTTTAAAGCTTCCAATTTAAAATTCGGTTCAGCGCAATAACAAAGTTTGAACTATTTATTATCTTTTGAAGTTTAAATGGAATTATGGTTTTAACAGCAGTAATTATTCCAGTCATATTTGCAAGCGTTTCAGACGCTTTATAAAAGTCATCCAAACTTAATAAAGGCTGCACGGGATTTACTGTAGGCAGAAATGGAAATATGTTACATTTATGTGGTTTCCCAGGTTTCTACAAGAGAAATCACATCAAGTAGAAAAACTATTGTTCTTAAAACATTATTTAGAGGGCGATCAAAATTCTGTCTGATAGAAAAAATAGGCTAAAATTTATTACTAATGTAGTTTTCCACATAACACCAAAACACTATACTCCACTCGACGCGAGTTTCGCCAGCCAAGTTGGCATCATCTGGAAATTATTAAAACTCAGTTTTAATCATCTCCAGATGATGCCAACTTGGCTGGCGAAACTCGCGTCGAGTGGAGTATAGTGTTTTGGTGTTATGTGGACAACTACGTTAGTGATATCTTCACGCCAAAGGTTCAAACCCCCTTCAATGCTAGAATTTACCTATTTTTGATAATTTCATCTCCAACTATAGTAAATGTTTGTAAGGTTTTAAGTCAGTTAAATGAGTTAATTGCAGTGTGAAGGTTATAAGTCCTGCACATTTTCAAGCTTGCCAAACGTCAGGTATTCCTCAAGGTATCTCCAGATATTGGGACTCTTTTATTTATGTTGCTTATTAATGATTTTGCAACTATTATTATTCATAATATGCTGCAAACAGCAGATTATCTTAACTTAAAGTTCAAAATATAATTTGTATTAATGTGGCGGATTAACATCGGTTGATGTTTGGCTGTCCCCCTTGCTAATGAGGTTTTCCAGGTTTCCCTCGTTCCAGCACTGAATGGTGGTTAGGGTTTACCAACATAAGTCATTTCTGAGTCGCAACTGCTGTCTACGAACAATAATATGCCTAATAATAATAATAATCTTTGTGATTAGAATGGGGGGGTAATAAAATAGGTGTAGGTAAATACTTTAAGCCAAGTAAATAAATGAATAAATAAAATGAGAACGGAATCGAGTCGATGTATAATTAAAATGGTCACATCTTAAATATCACACGCTAGGGCCGGTCTTTCCAACTCTTTGTAAAGTTGCTTTTAACTAAAAGAAACTTAAAGTTAACAGATGAATTTATCTGGCACTTAAAATATTGCGTCTTTTCAATACAATTTAACTGCTCTTTTGTAAAAAGATTGTTTAATGATATGGGCAATACTGATTAAATAAGAAAGTCTATATAATATAGTGAGACAGATGAAATGCGTCAACCATAATCAACAAAATATGTCAATCATGACCAAGGATTTTTAACTTATATTAAAAATCCTTGAATGATGACAACATTACCTAGCTATAACATACTGTGGTAGCCAACTATAATTTTTTTTAAGTTCTACTCGTTTCTGGTATCTCTAGTTTAAATTTAATATTCAGAAGTGTAAAAATGTCTTCCCATATTGATGCAGTAAAAAACTTGGAACCATATTGCCCAAGAATTTGAGGCCCTTACTAGTACAAATCGTAGCAGTTCAGTCCTCCGTTCAAAATAGGATTCAATAAAACATGTCATAAAATGTAAAAATTAAATATGTATGATATAATTTCTTTTTTATTATTAACCTGTTAGTGTGATGCTGGAAATGTTTCTCGATTTCTTCTAGAATATTTAACACCGTTATTTTTGGTACACGAAATCTCCTCATAAATTCTTCATCCCAGATGTTTAAATTGTCTGTATGAGGCCTTACAATATATATTTTTCGTTCGCGATTTGCAATATTTACCATGTTTATAATTTCATGATCTAATAATATTTCTTCTTCAAAATCAATAATGTTTTCCATTAAAAAAATATATATTTTGACGTTTTATTAATCAAATTGTTTACCAACACTCAAATTGTAAAATTTCTGAGCTTAGAAATCTCTTTGTAACAACTTATAGACAACTTTAAAGACAGGATTTAATATAAAACACAGTGAAGAGACCCATTTTGTAGGTACAAGGAAGAGTACAAGGTAAATTTAAAATGATGTTTATAAGGAGATGGAAAGACTGGTCTTAAAATCAATATTTCCATCGGACGGAAAAATTTAATTGTCAGTTAAACGTCACACTATTGTGATGCTACATATCAAATTCGAATTGGGTCACTATCCAACCGAAAGGGCCATTTAGCCCTTCTAACTAGGAGCGATAGAAATGTCACAGAAGTAGACGATCCCAACAACTTTTATTAAATATTTTCCGATAAATATCTATTCTTGGGGAATTGTTTTGCCAATATATAAATTTTATGACATTATGTAAACCACGCGGGGTCCCATTTTACGACCAAAGCGATGTTTATTTTTTATTACAGCCGTACATCACGAGATACGAATATTAAATTGGCAGCCCTGCTGCGGCCACATTAAACTTTATTTGCCCTTATTTGTAGATAAAGCGCGAGTATGTTGGCGTCCTGGCATCATGGCATCATTTAAAATTTTCGCTCTAATCTGATTAAATGCTTCAGACATCAAGAAGAATTTTTCTTTGACTATACAAGCCTTATTAGCCGTCCGGATGAGATTCCTTAGCATACTCTGCAAGTTAAATATATGAGCACGATGTAAGTTAAATATAAGAGCACGATGGAGCCGCCTAAAAGAATTTATCACGGATTTTCGTAATCGGAGCACGCAGAATGTTGAAGAAATACAAAAAAGTAGATATACGCAGTGCAAAGAAAGCAACCGAAACTGCAGAAATCATTCGTAATTTCCAAATCCCAGGCGCGGATGTTAAAAAAATCATCAAGAAAAGAAGGATAAGTGGGACCAACATTATCTCAAATATACAGCAGGAGAAAAATACAGGGTGCGGCCAAGAACGGTAAACTCTTAGTTTATCATTCTTGGGTGCGGCAGCATAACTTTTAAAAATGCGCGCCATTCAGTCGGTTGATGTCGTCGCGGAGCGCTAGTGGTCTCGTTCGAGAAGCGGGACACGGGACTATAAAGTTTTGTCCCGACACAGTTCAGTTGCCATCATGCGTTGGAACAGTGAGGAGAGTGCTTTTGCCGTTGATGCCTACTTTTCGAGAGGATGTTCTGCGATCGCAACGCAGCGCGCCTTTCGGAATCGCTTTAATTAGCCCCGTTGGCTCCTGTCCCGGACCGAAAATCAATTATTACGTGGGTCACTACATTCAGACAAACTTCAATTGCGACAAGACGAAGAACTGAAGGCCCTCGCCTCATTAGATCACCTGATAACATTGAGGCTGTGAGAGTTTCAATGTTGCGATCACCACGTCGTTCTGCGCGCAAACATGCGTCTGCCCTTGGACTTTCCGATCGTTCTGTGAGGAGAATTCTTTATTATGATCTTCATTTCCATCCTTACAAGATGGCGATTGTGCAGGAACTTTCTGCGCGTAACTTGTAATTCTCGGATGATCGCGTTCTTTTTTTTTTTCAATTTTTTTCTATGGGGTTTTTTGAAATCCCGTGTTTATGCGAACCGTCCAAGGACCCTACAAGTTTTGACCAAGACCAACATCCAGGAAGAAATTGCCAACATAACGCCTGCTATGCTGGCAAGAGTCAAGACAAACGCCAGGAATCGGTTTACTATCTGATTTGATCTTCAAAACTATGTAAAACAAAACTTTAGCGCCTACATTATAAAAAAAAACAAATAAAAATGTTCTGCTTCATACAATGGGTTTTATTAAGTTTTGAAAAAAGGAAGTTATGCTGCCGCACCCTGTATAAAAGACGTCTGCCTCAAATTAGGAATAAACTATGGTTTACATCTGAAATCAATCGCTCTTTTGAACGAACCATTAGTCAGATTAGAAGCTTCTACTGCATGTGTGGAGAATATAGGTACACTTTCCATCACTTGAATTGGGCCACCGTAAATTATCACAAACTTTAAAGTCCTGTAACTTTTAAACTATGGCTTCTATCTCTGTGATTGTAGTCTTGTTTGAATTATCGATTTTTCCCCTACAAAATTAGTTGTAATAGGCTAATTTTAGCTATACAACCTTTTTAATACAGAAATATGTATTTGCAATAATAAAATCTACTTTACGAGATTATTTCTCCAAACAGAGCAAATTCTGTTAAGAAATACAAAATGAAATATGCTTTAGCAGTAAGAATTGCACGTATAAACTTGTATTTGCTTTAGAAATTACATACTTATCTCAACGTTAAAATTGCTTGCCCAGGCTGACATATCTCTTTTACCAAACTTAATTAGCTGAATTTTCTGAGAACGGACTTCTATTACATATAAATTAAAAGTTACTGTTCCCCAGCCAACAATTTGTCCCAAGCATTACTCATTTGATAAGATATAAATTGCATGATACCTACAATTCTAGCCCACATTACTAAATGCTGTGATCTGTATTTCCTTTTGATCAATCGGTGTACATGGGAAGGGGTTAATTTTAACCTTTGTTCTATTTCTTCAAGCACTAAAGGTGGGTTTTCTATAATAAATACAATGTCCCAAAACATACCGACAAACTTTAAGGGTGTAGGGGACATGAAAACAAACCTTTCTTGTTTAATAATCATATTATGTCCGTAAATGAGCCGTTTGGGATGTAGAGCAATAAATCATACCCAAATAACTAAATCAATTCTTGATTTAGTTGGACACCACTGCATTTCGTTCAACATTTTTTGTTTTAACAACGCTTCTTGTAGGGACAAAAAAAAATTCTTTATCACACCATAGACTCTTCTATGATCACACTAAATATTCCAAAAATGCAAATTTTAAGACCGTAGTATTATTTGTGACTTATTTTGTTGGCATCAGAACATTAACTTTGTTGACCTTTAATTCAAAATTTATATTGAAAATGGACGATAATTTCTCATTTCAAGAACATACCGATATACACGTTGCTTATGGTGCAGCAAATTGTAATGGAAGGAAAGCTGCACGCTTGTATGGACAGAAATATCCGGAACGCAGGAAACCTTATCATACATCCTTTGCTTCCATCCATCGTCGCCTTAGAGAAAGTGGGAACCTCGAGCGTTCTGGTGATGCTAGTCGTCCAAGAACAGCTCGTGCGGTTGAATTTGAAGAAGAGTTCTAGACCGTGTGGAGGAAAATCAATCCACAAGTGTTCGCGAAATTTCACAACAAAAGGGATCCTCCAAGTCGACGGTACACCGTGTCATGCATAAACAACTGCTTTACCCCTACCATTTACAACGCGTACAAGCTTCAAATCCTGAAGAGTATCCACATCGATTAGCCAATGGTTCGCTTCTTGCCAATGGTTTTTGGGTCACAACTTAATAGATCCTCGCTTCGGGAGAATGGTACTGTTTTCTAATGAGGCATGTTTCACAGGAGATGGTTATTTTAATGGTAAAAACAGCCACATTTGGCGGATGAAAATCCTCACACTGTGATCTCTAGAAGACACCAGCAACAATTTTCTGTAAACATGTGGGCTGGTATTGTTGGAGAGAATCTAATAGTTCACTTGCTGCCTGCTCGTTTGAACGCAGATATTTATCTCCATTTTCTGCAAAATGTTTTGCCTCTATTATTAGAAAATGTCCCTTGACATTATAAATAACATGTGGTTTCAACATGACGGGGCACCTCCACATTTTGGTTTGAACGTGCGCCAGTATCTCGACCTGCAATTTTACCGCCGATGGATTGGAAGAGGAGGTCCCGTAGCCTAGCCCGCGCTTTCTCCCGATTTAAACCCTCTGGATTTTTTATTTTAGGGTCATCGGAAATCTTAAGTCTACGAAACGCCTATTCATAATGAGGAAGATCTCTTAGCAAGAATAATGGTCAGTTGTACACATGCAGAAGCTATTCCCGAAATATTCCATAGGGTTCGCAAGGCAATGAACCGATAGCGCACTTCATGCTGAACTGACTTTGCCAGTTCTATGATCAATTCCAAGTTTCATATTGACAGAGGTGTTTAAAACCTCTAAGGTGTTTTAAATTGATGAGTTCATCTTTAGTTAGTTAGTTTAGTTAGTTTAGTTAGTTTAGTTAAGCCTTCAAGACGCTTTGTTGGCAATTTGAAGATGTCCCATACCGGCAGTATAAGAGATACATGAGGAAACTGTGCTTCATTTGTTTCACCTTCAATAGGCTCAGATAACAGATCATTTTATTGACATTACCATGGCGGGGCATTCATCTCAATCGGAAGACAGTCGATTTCTTTTTTATTTTTTACTAGACCTCATAATTAAGAGATGACCCTGCCTTCAATAGGCTCAAATAAGGGAATTTTATTTACATTTCTTTTGTATTTCATTTGAATGGTTTCTCCAACGTACGTACTTGAATAACACGTATCTCTTCCCCTTTCAAGTTAAATTATTCTCTATGGAACAAAACGTAAAAAGCTAATATTTATAAACATCTGATTGTTTTCAAAAGTTATAAAGCCTTTTAATTTGCGCACGGTAATAAGTTTCAACGGGAAGGCACACAGGAGAATATTAATGGCACACCAACAAAGCCTTCACCAATTGTATTAAATAAACATGGTTCTGTTGGATTTCCGAAACAATTTACTTCATAACGGAAAAGCTATTTCAATGCATTAACAAAGCTTCGGTACAAGTACAAAGCAAAGGAAAAATATTCATGTATTCAGAAAATTACGCAATGAAAGTAGATTTACTTTTGTCTTAATACATGTTTTGGCATGCATGCGAAGCTGTTTTTTAACCAAGTACTATAAATAAATAATAACCATTTCTCTCCACAAAGAATCAGAGTGTACAAAAAGATTTTTTTAAAATTTATGTTCTGTATTTAACGTCGGCTTATTACAGCGAGTCACCCACGCCACAAGAAACTCCCAACTTGTAAATTTTACCTAACTTCCACATTTTATGGCGTGGTAGGAACCTTTCTTTTAGTTGCCTATCATCTCATAGACAGGGGACGACCCAAGACCGGCTTTACATCATATCAGAGGGATGGTACGTCTTTTATACAATCTAATCTAAAGCCAGCGCCACATATGAGGCTTTCGGCGAAAGGCAGCGATTACTCGATTAAACCCGAGCGGTTACTCGAGGAAACCCGAGCATTTACTCAGCGAAAGCCGCATGTGTGTGCTTAAGGCTCGCCTATCAGCAGACTGAAAAACGAGTAAAATGTCGAAAAAACAATCTGGAGAGTATTTTGTTTTATCTAGAAACTTCACTTCCATTTTACAGATCATGTTTCTCTTAAGTGAGATGTATCGTCTTGGTACAAGCGGTGGGATTAAGAAACCACAGTTACATCATACAAGAAAGCCATTTTGATGATTTGAGTTCTTCGTTCGCTTGTCTGTTATATTTTAAACAATAACGCTGCCATTCATATTCCAGTGGCGTTCTTCTAGCGAGTCTGACGGGATTTCTCTTTCAAATTATTCAAAACCCAGCAATTTAAATTCAGCCAGTCAACGTATATCCAGCTGTCTGCAGAGACGAAAGCGCGAAACAAGATACATTAAAAATTGACGGGGATGCCGACAAATTGCCAGATCTGATGACACAGTTCTGCTCTCAGTCCGCAACCGGAGACGCTTGTTGCAATTAGGGATCGACTGGAAGACGCGAATAATACGATTCAAGTAGGAAATCCGAAGTGCTTCAATCAGAAATGTTAAAAAGAATAAATAATAGTATCTTGAAAAAAGATCTGGATGTAACGGGAACGTTTCTAACGACCAGCAGTAAATATAACCTGACAGAGCGTAGCCGAGATAGCTGTGTCTAGAAGAGAATCTTTTTATATATATTTGAAAATAATTTAATATTTACAGAATCTATATTCTTTTATCGTTTGAGCTTGAAGGCCTCAGTTTTGAACATGACACCAAAGCACTTAAGTTTTATTGCTGGTAAATAAAAATAAAATAATAATAATAATAATAATAATAATAATAATAATAATAATAATAATAATAATAATAATAGTAATAATAGGTAATAATAATAGTAAGTAAGTAAGTAAGCGTTTATTGACTCATATATTATACACAGATGTACATTTTTTTGTCATAACTTAACTATGGATAGAAAAAATTTACATAATTTTAATATTTAACTAGGTGGATAGTGGTTTTACTAACTAATAAAGGACACAAATTCACTAACTGAGAAAAAACAATGTAATAATAAAAAATCTCTAGTGTATAAGCTGAAGGCTTTATATGACATACGTTTAAAATTCTTATGCTTACTATAATTATCAAATTTATTGAAGAGGTCGATTGCCAATTTATTGTTCCTTGTTATATTTATCCTAGAAAATGGTTGAATGAGGTCCTCAGCATGCCTGGTATTATACTGGTGTCTATTCGAATGAGTTGGTAAAAAGGGTATATTTTTATGTATTAATAGTAAAGACTCCAGTACATATAAGCATGCCAGAGGTAGGATTTTATATTTTTTGAAAATGACTCTGGTATGAGCCCGGTTTGGTGCAGCATCATCAATGAGGCGAATAGCCGCTTTCTGCAGTATAAAAGCCCTGCCAGCTGTACTAGAGTTCCCTCATAACGCTACACCATAACGTAAGTGACTGTGCACCAATGAAAAATACACTACTTTCAAAGTTTCATTGTCAATAGAAGGTCGTAATTGCCTCATAACAAATATTTGACAAGATAGTTTAGCACAGAGACTGTCTAGATGAGATGACCAATTTAAACTGGGGTCTAATGTAATACCAAGTAATTTTACGCTATCTGATTTTGGAGCTAATTTATTTGAGGTGAAAGTGATGGTATGTGTTTTAGATATATTAAGTTTTAGTTTATTAGCCGAGAACCAAGTTTCCACAAAACTGAGATTATCTCTGCTCAAATCTACATTACCACGCGTGAGTACCGTCGTGTCATCTGCAAAGAGGACACACGCACCCTTTTTTATGTTAATAGGTAAGTCGTTGATATATAGTAGGAAAAGAATAGGTCCCAAAACTGACCCTTGAGGCACCCCTCCTACTACAGGCAACAGCCGATTCACACTCATTAACACTAACATATTGTTGCGTACCAGTTAAATAGGAGCGAAATAGCTGTCGTGCTTTTCCCCGAATACCATAGTATTCCAACTTTAAAAGAAGAATACTTACATTAACACAATCGAAAGCTTTCGTCAGATCGCATAAGGTAGCATAGGTCGGGATGCCGAGATCAAGTCCCTCAACAACATCATCTATGACAGCCAACAGGGCTCTAATCGTGGAAACATCCTTCCTAAATCCAAACTGCCAGGACGATATAATAGATTGCTTCTCTAAATAAGACAGCAATTTTTCTTTTAACAGAATTTCAAATATTTTAGAGATTATTGGTACAATCGGTCTGAAGTTATCTAATACCTGACTATCGCCTTTCTTGTGGATAGGAAGGACTTTAGCTATCTTAAGCGGGTCTGGCCAATTGCCCTCATCAATAAACTTGTTATACAGGACGGTTAAGGGTTCAATAAGAAACTGTAGGGACGCCTTAATTATCCGACTAGTAATCCGATAATAGTAATAATAATAGTAATAATAACAATGATAATAATAATAATAATAATAATAATAATGACCATGAAAATGCAGGTGTCGGAGCATTTCTATTTAAGGCAGCACGAAGAGCAGCTGATGAACTCGATCTCATCTTCTAAGCTTAACGGAGATACCCAGACTCTGTCACCGAGCTGGGACCCGTTCAGCTGAAAGCCCAAGTTAAAGCTGCAGAAGGCCGTAATCTTCTGCAGCTGCATAAGGATAAGCCATTGCACGGTGTCTTCTATAAGAGCCTTGAAGACCATGGCTTATCCGACAGGCTGACGTTTACCTTTTTAAGGTCAGCGGGGCTTAAGTCGGAGACCGAGGGATTCATAATGGCTTGCCAGGATGGTGTATTTAACACCCTCGTCTATCGAAGCCGTGTCATGGGTATGGAGGTCCCTCATGTCAACTGCAGGGCCTGCCATAGGGCGCCGGAGACAATTATGCATCTGCTCTCCGCTTGTTCGGCATATGCAGTCTCAGCTTGTATCCATAGACATAATGCGGCTTTACGAGTGCTTTACTACTTTCTACGGCACTCGTACGAGATAGACGAAACACCAGTACTGCCATATGCTCCGAGGGATATTGACTCCGTTGTGGGGAATGGGAAGTGCCGAATTTATTGGAACTACTCATTTCCCATGCTCAGGCAGATTCAAAGCCAATAAGCCTGATGTAGTCCTCCTCGACCACCAGCTGAAGACAAAGTTTGTCATCGAGTTCTCGGCTCTTGCCGAGGACAACGTTGTCTTGAAAGAGGAGGAGAAACGGACGAAATATCGAGGCCTTCTCTTCGAACTCTGCAGACTCCATCCAGAACATACTGTGAAGCTTGTGGTACTGATAATAGGAGCTGTCTGGAGCTGGAGTGTGGAGCAAGAGATACACTGCTTTCGGAACTGTAGATCATACCGGCATGCCGAAATTCGGCAGATCTTCTAGCCGGAAGAATGCAGAAGGCGGTCATTCTGGGCTCATTACGTCTACTTAGGGCACACGATTCCCGAACTCAGTAGTTGCTCACCCCACGGACGTGGGGAGTAGCTACTGTTAACCACCAGTGGTCGACCCTGAGTATCGGAGCCAGGAAACCGAACGACTGGATTTCGACAAAAATAAAAATAATAATAATAATAATATAAAACAAAGTTGATATTATCCGGAGAGCTGAATAAGATAAGAGATTATATTTTGCTAATGATAAATTATAACTTTCAAGTGGATCCAAAATGAGATCCAAAAAATGATGAATGATATAAGATAATAAATATTATTTTAAACATTATTTTAATTTTTATACCCTATATAATCCCTTCATAATGTGAAAAAATGTCGCTACCAGGATATTCGAATTTTGTTTATAAAATAAACACTTGTAATATATTAAAACATTTATTTAAATAAAACAGTAATATTTTAGAGAACTTGATATTTAAATTAAATAGTAAATTTATAATATCCAACGACAAAACTCATTTACCTAATTGAAATATAAATTTTTTAATGCTTAACATCAAAATAAGCCTCATTTTCTCGTTCAAATGGAAACAAATAAAGCTACGAATGGATTATCTATTTTATATTAAAAATACTCGTCAGTTTAATGGTTTCCATTTTAATTGCTGGCATAAAACATGTGGTCATTGTGACAATTTTAATTCACGTTTTTAGCAAAATGTGGGAAATATCAACAATTAATTTTAATGAAATTTGTATGACATAATTTTACTTATAATTGTTTTGACGTATTATTTTTATTCAATGCTATTATGTGCATATGTTAATGTTAACAGTAAATACAGTGTTAAACATCGAGTATGTACCCATAAGTATATACAGGGTGCTCCAATAGTGCGTCCTAGTACAATATCCACCTTCTTATAGGGTTCTGACAAACATGCTTTTATCGAAGTGCAAATTTTAAAAATATTTTAAAATATACAAGGTGCTCCACTATAAAGGAACACCTTGAGAGTCATTGCTCTTTTTAAATGGGTCACCCTGCATATTTTTAGATATTCAAATTCGTTCTATTAAACGGTAGCTGTTTGATCAATTTTCGATGTAGCGTTGCCCTTTAATTAAAAAAAAAGTGAAAATTTTGATTGAGACAAAGTAATATAAATTAAAGTATAACTGTGTGAGTATTTATTAATTATTTATTAATCCCGTCTTTCGAAATGATTTTCAACTGTCACATTGGTTATGATAAAGTTTAGTCATCTCTCTTTTTGTACACGATAAACGCAGACAGAATACATGAAGCAAGCGCAAAAAATTACGTCGAGCAGAACATACGAGTAGTACCATCATAGTACCCACAGCGTGCGGCCCATTACAATTTCTATGGAGAAATAAGCATAATTGTTTTATTGGATTAAGAACTAGTAAAAATAGTGGTTTTATTTATTTGTATGACTTACTCATTCATACCAAAGCTTTGCACTGGGTTCGAATGCCACAGTCTTTCAGGCTGAAGTCTTCGCTATCCTAATGGCACCAAACAAGGAAGAAGTAAGGACCTGTACGGAGCAAAATATTTATTTCTGCTCCGACAGTCGGGGGGCCTTAAAGGCTTTAGCATCTCCAAGAACAAGATCCGCTCTTGTCCGAGAGTGCGGAGATACCCCGGAGGAGCAGGCTAGAGGAAAAGAGGTTAAATTGGTATGTATACCAGGGCATAGTGGAATCCCAGGGAACGCAAGGGCCGATGGACTGGCTCGACTCAGATCTCAGGGACCCAGCCAAGGACCAGAACCGATTTTAGGCATTACACGAAGGCAGGTCAACATGGCTCTTAATGATTGGGCTCATGAAACACTAAGTAAAAACTGGAGAAGAAGTGGAAGTTGTAGACAAGCTCGCAACTTTATAGTAGAGCCAAGCAAGACCAAAACGGCCTGGCTGTTAAGTCGTAGCCGGAAGGCTCTAAACCAGTTGGTAGGAGTTTTAACGGGTCACTGCAGGCTTAGAAGAGATCTATCATTGATGGGTGTTGAGGCAGATCCTATCTGCCCAAAGTGCGGGGAGGGCCACGAAACGCCTTCCCACTTCTTGGCAGAATGTGTGGCTTTCGGCAGACTAAGACACAACGTCTGGGGGGCCGGGGAACTGCAAGGGGAAGAGGTCAGTTCCCTTGAATGGACCGATATTCTGACCTATATTAGAAGGTCGGGAAGGTTCGACGAGGGAAGAGGTGACGGAGTTAGGTAGGGGACGACAGGGGTAGGCAAAAAGGGCCCGCTTGTGGCCTACTTGCCAGGTTTTGGCCGCCTCATACACCACTATTACTCCTACTACTACTCGTCCGTACTCGACGTACGTAAAAACTTTTTCCATTTCCTTTCTCAATTAAAGTATGTTAAAATTCAATTGAAAAAAATATATCATTTAGATAGATGGTAGTTAAAAACATAAAACACCCTGTTTACAAGACAACGTATACCAATTGTAGCTTGAAAATGACAGTTTGAAATACTTATGGTGGTTTATTACCAAAACGAAAAGCACATCGGGTAAGTACCTACTCGTGGTTTGAACTGTACATATGTCAATATCAGCTCCCATGCTACAAAATGCCACTAGAAACATTTGTACGCAAAAATAATATCCAGATAACAGTATACACATGCACTCTCTAAAATTAGAACTCAACGAGCAAATAAAACACGCTAGTTGCTGAAAACTGTAACGTCGGGAATCCAGTTTCAGCATTTCACTAATATCCCCATTTATTAAACTTTGATATTGCCGCCATATCATCGGGATAACTTGTGCTCATCGATAAAACTTCCAACGGCGTGTTTGATTTACGACTATAGCATGTTGTTCATTAAAATGCTGAAAAGTTTTTTCATCCTGTTCTCTCTTAATAAGAATTATATACAGCGGAACTCGAATCTGTTGTATAGTGAGGAGCAAAAGTCTGCTACAACACCCATCTATAACTTACGAATCATTGAGAATGTTATAACCAAATTTGAAGGGGCTATGCCAAGAAGTAACATGAAAGAAAATACCAAATAATTTTTTGATCCACATTTATCAAAAAAGGCCAAAAGGTATCCCACAGGTAAAAATGAAGGTAGTGTTAAGAAATAAAAAATGAGTCCTCTGAAGGTTGTGGAATTATCAAAATCATTATATACTTGGTTTAGCAAATATTTTTCATAATGTGAATGAGTGATAAGCAACTGAGTCTAGTCGTTCTAGTCAAAAACACTTTATAATAATTGAGGTGAATTGCTAATCCAATAATAAATCAAATTAAATAATTATATCTTCAACTGGATGATCTTTTACATAGAACTGAACTCTTTTTGAATAGTCCCGATTTAAAAGTCCTTAATTATGGTAAGGATCCAGTTGTAAATCCCCTCAGAATTCTATGCCATATAGAACGAGTTGATTCTACCGATGTCATAAAAAACTATTTCCCTTCTAATCTTAGTCAAAGAAACAGGGTTGTACACATCAGATGGTAGTAGTAGTCCCTACCTAGCTCCATCACCTCTTCCCTCATCGAACCTGCCCGACCTTCTAATGTAGATCAGAATGTCAGTCCATTTTCCCCTTGCAACTCCCCGGCCCCCCAGACGTCGTGTCTCAGTCTGCCGAAAGCCTCGCACTCTGCCAAGAAGTGGGAAGGCGTTTCATCACCTTCTCCACACTTTGGACAGATAAGGTCTCCCTAAACACCCATCAATGACAGATGTCTTCTAAGCCTGCAGTGACTCGTTAAAACTCCCACCAGCTGGTTTAGAGCCTTCCGGCTACGACTTAACAACGAGGCCGTCTTGGTCTTGCTTGGCTCCACTATAAAGTTGCGAGCTTGTCTACAGCTCCCACACATCAAATGGTATCTATAGATGATTTTAAAAACTCGTATTGTAACTTAATCTCATGAATTTTCTGTTCGAAAGAAACTCCTAAGTCTTTAGAAGGTCTACATCTGGTTATGATCTTGTGGTCTATTTCATATTCACATTCTACAGATTGTTTATGGAAATACGTAACCATATTACATTTTTGATTATTGAGATACAGTTTATTTTGAATGCACCATCGACATAAATTAGTTAAATCGTTTTGAAGTAAGTGGCAATCCGCATCATTATCAATGGAATGAAATATTTGAGGTCATCCATATAAGATACTACTGCACTGAAGGTCTACGGTGATGTCATCTATAAAGATAAGGAATTATAAGGGGCCCAAGATAGAGCCATGCGGAACGCCGCGACTTGACTTTAAGCGACCATACTGGACATACTGTTTACTGTTTTTAAGATATGAATTAAAGAAGTTTATGATGTTATTAGTACTGCAGACTGCTAATTTCTGCAGTAAAATACCATGTCTGTCTGTTCTGTTTGTCAAACGTTTTGAAAAGTCGGTTTAAATCACATCAAGCTGACCAGCTTGATTTAAACGTTTGCTAATATATTGAGTAATAACACTGAATTACTTGTGGTCGAACGTCGATTCTGAGATAAATCCATGTTGATCACTAGATAAATCAAGTTCTACATGATAATACAAAATGTCATAGTCTTGCTTCAAATAATTTTGCAAAATTACATATTACTGGTATCAAGCAGGAGTTTTCTCATATGGTGTTTACCACCTTTTTTAAAGATAGGAATACCCTTAGATACTTTACAGATTTTTGTGGATAGGAATACCCTTAGATAGTTTCCAGACGCTAGGTGGAGTTGCAGATTCAAGCGATAAATTAAATATTTTGGAGAGATATTTAATATTAAAGGGCTGGAGAGAATTCAGGACCAGCAGTTCTGACCTTCATGGAAGTAGTGACGTAAAAAATTGCCCTATTAAGCGAAACATAAATCCCCATATTTACGTAGGCAAGTTAACATTTTTCTTTGTTGTGCGAACCCCGACTGAGCGGTAATTTACACCGGAAAAAACTTCATTCCTTGTTAATGAACCTGTCTCCTTACACATTTCATTCGCGTAAGTGAAATAAATTCAGATGGTTATTGTTCATTAGTTGGGAAAACCGCAAGCGAGAAGAAAAGCAAAATGAGATGAATAACTTGTTAGTTGAATAGGAGGAAATTGCGCACAATAAAAATATGATATGTCAGAGTTTTTGTTTTTATGTGGGTGGAAGTTGTTCTAATAACACTGAATTGAGATAAAGATCCCGTAATTGAATGTTCTGAGTGAGGAGTATGACTTGCATCTGACAAGAAAAAGAGAAAGAATGTTTCGGAGTACTGAATCTAAGTTTGAAGTTCAACTTTGAGATCTCATTAAAGATAAGAGATAAAAAGTTGTAGAAGTTAAATTAAGACATAAGATGAATAGGTAGTTTGAGAAATATTTGATTGAGAAGAAGGCATAACTTTAGAAATTTTATTTATTCTATTTATTTTATTTCCGCATTCAGGAGATCTTTGAAAGAGAAACATACTTAGTCTCTGCTCCATAATGCTTTAGTTTTGAGAGAAAGTTCTTCAAGAGCTATTCTTGTTGATTATTCGTTCTCCACCTAATTATATGAACCAAATAGATTCTGGATATAACTTTTCTTTCATTCTAAAGTCAATTTTATGGTTTTAAATAACTTTGCATGTCGTTCACAATGAAAAGTAAAAAAATATATAAAAGAATTTATATAAAAAATACACTTTAGTATCAAATTTATCTAAATTTCAATCGGTAACTTTTTGACAATTGAAAAGTGGAATGTTCTCTACAGTTGCTAATGCTCCAAGATTCTGAAAGACAGTTCACGAATGGGTTCCTCATTTTATGAAGTGAATATTAGATTTAGTAGTTAATTTTGTATATTAATATAAACCCTTCTAAACAAGGTCTCCCTAAGGTTGTGTTCTTTCTGGATATCGATTGAAATATATTTTGAATGCAATATCAGAATTGTAATTACTTTCAATAAAATATTCAAACATATTGTATTTTTCATAATTTTCACTTTTCAGAGTAAGGAATGTGCATAGTTGTAGATAAAACATCTTATAGTCTATCTATAAACTTATAGTCAGTGAATTGATGGTTAAAATACAGTGTGAAACCGGTAATAAATAGCATACACCCACTAGTAAAAAATATGCAAAAATTGCTGGTAGTGCACTAAAAGTTTTGTTTTCTTTATAAAATGAGTAGAGCCTATAACGGTCTCGTTTTTAGTAACTAAAACAAAATACCTTTCTTAGTTGATTTAAACTAATAATTCTTGTCTCATTCTGTGTTTTTGCCTTCACCAATCCTGTATTTAAAGTATTATATGTATTCGGTGTATATTAAGTGACTACCTAGGTTTGTAGAATCTGACGTTCGGAACAGTATAGTGACGCCATCTCGTGTTAAGAACGTGAGCGGATGGGCGACGTAAGAGAACGAGAGGGGGAGCGAAGAGATAGATGGCGAGAAGACGTATTACCGAGCAGTTGGTGAAGAAGTAAGTCTGAATTTTTGATATAGAAAAAAGGTGATGCAACAAAAATATTACGAGTGTAATACAGCAACAACCCTGAATTTGATTTTCTACAGTGATTACGAGAAAAAGCGATCGTTTGCTACGATTTCGCTGTGCTTGGATAGCAAACGTATGAAAAACGTTAAGTTCTGCAACCCCTGTAGTTGATGTGAGTACCTTATTAGCTATCTATTTTGGAAGTGCTTATTGAACACCTTGCGTATACCGTGCCTTATTCTACTAACTTACCTATGCATAGGCCGTGTGTGCGAAAGAATTTAAGGGCCCTTACTGTTACCTCTTACCTTTTTATGTCGAGTTTAGTATAGCAGAATTCTCTATCCTGTATCTAAATTTGAGAGTACTTGTTAAAATATGTAACGTTATATGTTTCTATATGTGTTTAATGTTCGTAAATGTATAGTTGAATATCATTACATTAAAACTAACTTTGTTCTTGTCAAGTATTTTTTTGCAATTGTCTTCACTGAGATAGGAACTATACCTTTACCCAATACCATCAAAAAAGATCAATTGATGGCGCCCAAGTTTGGCAGATAATAAATAAATAACCCTGTATTGCTTCACTCTGTTCACCCCTGATAGAGAGTTTCAACACAGTAGTAAGTATCTTTTTAGTTAATAAAATTATTGCAGAGAAGTATCGTTATACAATTGGCGACCAACGTGCTGTCAATTATTATTAGTATATTTTGTACCTTTACCTAAAACTTATAAATAACGAAAGTTGACGTTATAAGCCCCAACATAACATATATACTGTTGGAAAAGAAAAAATGCCATTATAGCCATTATTTCTAATTTTAAGAAAACACCTTTCAAAAAACAAACAAATTGCAACTTCAAACAATGATCGACGATGCCACTTCTTCCCTCTCCCAGTTCTTTGACTCTGCTAACCCCCCCCCCCCTAGCGTCTGAACAGGGCCTTATTCCGGGCGAGGCAACTTAAAATATGAACAGGGCGAAATGTGGTCAGCCTATCACCATGGGAGGTTTTTCCAGCACTACATGCGGTCCCTTTATTCTTGTTCTCCGGCAACTTGCTTGGAATACAATCTCGTTCCCTGGAGTTTCCTCCTTTTTTAAAAGTTTTATTCTGATATTCCCGGAGCTCCCTAACACATTATAAAACCTGTGATATAAGGCTGCGGGGAATTCTCCACAGGGTGTTTGTTTGCGCGGGTTTGGCAGTCCTGCTGATTACATGAATTTTTAACACAAGAAACCATCTTGAGATCTATACATGTATTTGCGACTACGTTACTAGTCTGTTACTTCCTTTCAGCGGAGTAGCTTCATTGACATGGGAATTTAAGAGATGAAAAGTTTGTATTTATTTCAAATTTTTCTGGATCACCAGGAGGACGGGAAAAAATCACTCATTGCCATCTCTTATAAGCATTTTCATGTAACAAGATATACACGTTTCAATATTTTACTGCATATCGCCACAGATAAATGAATTACATATCAGTTGCCGCACTGGCTGTCGGGCCTTTGACATTTCCAGATCAAAAGCATGCCGCGGCTACCTGCACTCGACGGTAAATCGGCGTCTTTACGAGGGGCTACCAAACGTAGTTGAGTTTCGCCCGGCGAATATTAGTGTACGAGGGGTTTCGTAAAAGTGATATATAAAGAGAGTTATTATATTACTAACAAATATTTAATCTGTAGTTTTAGAAATTCACCCAAATAAGAAGCTTGTTTATTTATAATAAAATAAACTTGTTTATATAATATAATAAAATAATCAATTTAATAGTGGCAGTTCCCAACAACGTTAATCAGATTTACGTTTCTGTTATTTTTTTATATCGAAATTTTTTGTTTGTTTTAAGATGGAGCAGGAAATCAAACAAATTTTAAAAAACATTTAATTTTTTATTACATAATGTTCACAAGTGTTTTAATATTGTTAATTTTGTGAGACTTTTATCTTTATCCTTATTTAATTTTGTCGTCGTTTTAATGTCAATATTTATAAATTTTAAGGTATAATAAATACGAACTCGTGTGTATAAACTCAAAAAATAATCGAAGGGAAAGTTTTTACAAGGATGAATGTACGAATAAATAACTTTACAGAATTCATTTTTGAGTTATGTGCCAATTTCTTCCCCAAAGGCCAAAGTATTAAAAGTGTTAACAAAAATTTGTCATAGTCTGCTGCACTTGTGTGAATGTCGTGTGTAAATATGTCAAGACAGAGAAATAATTCGGTAAAAATTATTAATATGAATTTTAAAATCTACCTTTCTCAACGGATTTGATCGTTAACCTCAAAGATGGGACAGCATAATTATGAATACGACTTCTAGAAGAGTTGGCAAAACTATCTTCATCAAAATGCAAAGCACAAATTCCTATAGATGTGTAACATTGTTCTGGCGTAAAATCAGAATACTTATGTGATCCTGTAAAGCCTAGAACATTCTCCCAAATTTGGCTTATTATTTCATTAAGTAATTTACCACTTGGAGGGCAATGAATAATAAAATAAGTACTTTTTATCTCCGAAAAAGTGCTAAAATGGTCAGACGTTGGTCTTTGGGGCATCTAAAAAATGACAATCTGCCTTGACGTCGATTTTCGCAACTGTCCACAGCACAAATTTTATTACCGCCCATTTTATTACAAAGTTAATAAAGTACTAATTAAACGCTTTCCCGAGACACCGTGTATATTGCGCTATCAACGACACAGGCAACGTAACTGAGCCAACCGATACAGCTGGTGGCGGATTGCTAACTGCTACCAGTCCGCCCGGGTCGACGGGGCAAGGGGCATGATGTTTTGAACTTTTAATCCATTGCGGCAACTGATATGTAATTCATTTAACAGTGATATCGCCTTGCATGAGGTTCTATTACCAAACTTAATTTTTTATCAAACTCAGTCAATTCATAACTGTTTGTCAGTATTGGGACGGGGCAGAAGGGCGTCGGCTTCCTCAAATTTTCTTTTGTTGTTTTCATATCGGCTGGAGGTCAGGTTACACTTACTTTAATGAAATATTTCTGTGGTTTTCTCTTCCCAATAAATCGGGCGGTTTATTGACAGACGGAAAGCGGGTGCTTCCCGTAATTTCAGCTGGCGGTTATGGATTTATCTGGATTCCAGTATGCCGTAATTTGATTTGCAACTCGCTACGTGGAAGAAACATTGTCATAAACTATACAGACTCAGAATGTTGCAAGTAATTTTGTTAGAATTTGTAACTTCTGAAATATAAATAATGTAGTGACAATATATTTAAAAAGGTATGTCTCTAATAGATAGATAGATAGATAGATTTATTCATTTCTAACAGGTTTACACCCAATTACAAGAAATACTTAAACCATATATACATAAATTTTCATACACACCCTCATAGAAAAACAAAGAAAAAAATAAACTAAATAGCAACAAATAATTTTGAAATTATATAATTTAAACTGTCGTAATTAATATCACAGACATCAGCGACGCAGTTAAATATGCTGCACATTGAATGAACCGGAGATCTAACCAGAGTATTAGTCCTAGGGTTTCCGCAGTAAAATGTAGGCTTGTTTCTAGAATTGAGTCTTGGAACCAGAAAATTTATTTTGTGTAACATAGTCTCACAATCAATATTATTATGCAACAACTTATACAAGAAGGTAACAGATAAAATTTTCCTTCTGTCGGCTAAAGAAGTACACTGAAATCGATCTAGTAGCAAATGTTGATCAGTACCTCTATCTGGAAAAACTCCATCAGTTCGAAAAGCCAAATATTTTAAAAATTTTCTTTGAACGCTTTTAAGATTGATTGTATGACTTTGCGCTAAGGGATTCCAGATTACCGCCCCGTATTCTAATTTTGATCTCACTAAAGTAAAATAAAGGATTTCAAAAACAGCTGTATTGTGAAAGTTGCTACAATTACGTAATATAAAGCCCCACATTTTACATGCAGATGCAATTATTTGTTGAAAATGAAGATTAAAAGACAGTTTATCGTCAAAAAGTATCCCCAAATCCCTGAATTCAGTGCATCTATTTACAGTGATGTCATTAATTTGGTACTGATAATATATTGGCGAGGCTTTCCTGTTAAAAGATAATACAACACATTTGGATATATTTAGATTTAACTTGTTCCTAAGGCACCAGTTACTAACAGAAGCCAAATCATTCTGTAACAGTAAGCAATCTTCTACTGTATTTATGGTTTGAACCAGTTTCATATCATCTGAATACACAAGTTTATGAGTTTTGACTTCATTCAATAAACTATTAATAAACAATAGGAAGAGCAAAGGACCCAAATTGGATCCCTGAGGGACACCTGATGTAGGAATAAATTGTGGCGACACAAAGCCTTCGTATAGAACATATTGTTTCCTTCGCAATAAATAGGAATTCCTTAATTTATATAGTTGTGGTGAAAATCCGTAGGAAATGACTCTGTTCAAAAGAAGAGAGTGATCAATTTGATCAAAGGCCTTTTGAAAGTCAAGATATATAACGTCAACCTGCCTCTGATAATCCAGGCTCTCGGCAACATATTGAGTTAAACAACTAAGGTTTGAGATGCACGATCTTTTCTGCATGAAACCGTGCTGGTCTGGCGAAATCATAGGGCTGATAGCATTGTAAACAACATCGTACAAAACCATCTCAAACAATTTGGAAAAGTTACAAAAAATAGAGATGGGCCTGTAGTTTGATAATAAACTTGGATTTCCTTTCTTCAGAATTGGACATATGCGCGCGGTTTTCCACAAAGCAGGAAAAGTAGAAGTAGAAAGGATTAGATTAAAGAGATACTTTAGTGGTAACATAAACGCATTAATACAGTCTTTGACTACAAAACTTGGAACACCATCAACGCCAGATGTTAATTTATTTTTTAGTTTTTTAGATGCGTTGGTAATCTCACGTTCGTTGATGGTGCTGACATGAATATTAGCATTGTTATTGTGCTGCGGAATATACTGACCCGGGCACGGTTGAGCAGGTGTGTAAACACTACTAAAATAATCCGCGAATGCGTTCACTATAGCTTGAGGGGAATCGAAGGTTAGGTCATTATCATAATCCCAGGGATTATGAGTAACATCTCTAATTCCAGTGGTTTTCTGTTTAGGTGAAAGGTGTTTCCAAAAAAACCACATGTGTATATAAATTAGCACTCTCATACATGATACAACTCTTCATCTCTTCTTGTAAGGAACGTCTTACCTGTTCCACAATGTCCGGTATGTTTCTTATGGTTTTATATCCAATTATGATCACTCCGGAAGTTGTTTCTAAGTGTCTATCGTTACGCTGCTGTAGACTAAAGTCTTCAGGTGCCTCCATAAAAATTTAAGGTATTTAAATCAGGAGATCTTGTGGGCCAACGTGAGGAGGGCATTCTCACTGCAAGATGTCTCCAAGCAAATTGGGTATGACATTTTCTAGAAAATTACCGAGATGACATAGTGGTAATAAAATGCAAGATAATTATACTCACTTAACGGTTTAAAGAAAACTGATGTTTAAATTGATACAAAATATAACGTGAAAATGGAACGCTTAATATATTATTCTTGTATTTTTTCAATTGTGGAAGGTACTCCACCTCAAGTTCTTTCATCATGGCAGAGGGCAATGAGAATCTTTTATACGAAAAAACTTACAAAGCGTCTTTCCAAAAGTGTGAAAATATACGTACAGAGTTATCTTAACACCCTGTATATTGCATATAATATTTAAGTAATGAAAGAGAAAATAAAAATAACTTTGTTATCAAAATATTCTTTATCTTCACAGATAACGACGCTATGGAAAAAAGACGCACCAATGTTACACCGTGTATGTTTCAACACACTTAATGTCATCTTCAGGGTACTAAAATAAACCTTGCTTAGAGGGTTCTTCATTAACTAAATCATCGATAAAGTTAAAATAATTTAGCCAATGTCTAAATCTATTTAAAGACTAAGTTGAAAGATAACATCTTTTGTTACAAATGTTTTATAGATCTTTGGTTAATTTAAGTCTAAGTTTCAACAGATTTTCATTCAGTTCTCTTGCCTGAATAATGAGCGAACCCGTTGCTAATATTTGAGTTTGTTTGCAGTAACTATAACTCTGGGAATGTATGATGTTTTAAGTGCCGAATAGAATCCTTATATAGAATTCTTGTACCTACTCATACATACCTAGGAGGTCTTCTGTGTTTACTTATTGCCATATCAAAGCATCAGAGCATAATTCTTCTCATATAAGACTTATCTTGCCACGAGAAAATGTAAATTAATATTAAGCTCCACTCTATAAACTCTACTAACGAGTCCACGTTTTCAGTGAATACTTAATTTGTTCCGCACCTACGGCTTCACGAGTTTAGAAACTAATTTAGCATGTTAAATAACCAGTATATAATTCAGAGCACTTTTATCTCCTGACACACCGTGAATAAGTTGGTGTAAGTTCGGCACTAGTTTTGTAAAAGCGAAATTTTGATTTACATATAAACGAGTAGTAGTAACTAGCTGACTTATTTGAGATGGTGTAAAGTGGATGAAACTTAAAAATTCTAATGGTTGTTAAAACCAAATACCTACAGAAAACCACCACTCTGCGGGTAAGTGGTCTAAAGTTTCTGTTTCCACAAATTTGTCCATGGGTGTACAAATTTAACGCGTTCACAAATGTTTTCAATACTTTTAATAATCCTATTTTGTAATACAGCACTTTCAAAGCGTAATTGAAATAAAACTTCAACCAATGATACAAAGCTAACAAAATCATTGTGAGGTATATTTGAATTTTCAAATAAATCAAAATTGACATTTTCATAAGCTTTATAGTAGCAAAATAAAGCCGATTCATCCAAATCTTGGTGGGCTTTATTGTTCCCAAACATCTCAAGTATGTTTGATGAGACATTTTTTTATAAAATACTCTGTAAAATATCTTACAAAATTCGTTTATAACGTGCTGTTTTTCCAATTTGGTTTTAGCTACAAACTAATTCAGTAAATAAATTTAACGAAACTGAAGACACTATAATTAAAGAACTTGATAAAACGTCTTATTAAACCAATCATGTATAAGAAACAATTGGTTGTAAACATACTAGGACTCGAGACGCTACAGCACTGGTTGTTTCAGGATAGAATCTCAGGTTAACCGGGCATGGAGGTTAGGTTATTTATTAATTATTGTGTATTTATTGTTGTTGTTTCTCTATTTTTGTGATTAGTTTGCTTAGATTTTTTGCAAACCTACATAGGAAATTCCCATTTATTTTCGGCCTTATTATAATTGATGTACCTACCTACCTAGCCCTCTGTTTGTAAATATTTAGCTTCTCCTATTGTTCAACGCCTAAGTATAAATAGGTACCCTATAATTTAATTTGTTATGTTAATCCACTGAGCTTGAAATATAATGATATTTAATAGTGAGGTATTGTGATAGTGTTTATTATAATGGGATATCACAAAGCAAAACAGACACCTTCATCAACTTTCTGAAATAATTTGCTATAATAGGTACTCAATGAAGGCTTACTATTTATTGACAATTTTATTTTATGAATTCTCCAGCATTTTCAGATAAACCAGGCAAACTATAATAGCTTTCCTATTGTTCCCTTCCATAAATTAATTACACCAACAGGGTGTTTACCGCAGTTTGATTTCAAAGTAAATCTAGAAAGCACTCCGGCACAAAGCAGTAGTTAATAAATTTGGTCAACGATATCAATAATACGAGGGCAGCTCATAATTGCACACGATTAAATAATTTTAAACCCAGTATTTAATAGTATCTTGCCATTAAACTTCGATCTTGTCTTCTAATAATTCTTTTATAGATATCTATAATGACAGTTAATGTTTGGTGAAGTGAAAAAACAAGTAAAATCATATTACATTTAAAAATCTATAGAACTATATGTTATATTCACAAATAATAAAAACAACTGATTGCTGTTATCGGGCAAAATCACCTTACCCTTTGTGTCTGCCAAGAATTAATTTGATTTGGTTTACAAAAAAAATAATAATAATAATTCCTCTGGCATCGGACAATATATTTCAATGTCTCACCATAGATAGTATCCAATAATGATGGATGGAGTGGACTTTCGGTAACTTGCAGATAATGGTAACTTTAGGAAACTGAGAACAGAATGATGTAGCTAGGCAGCTTCTGGTTGATCCTAATACAGCTAATCTGGATGCAAATGCCATCACCTTTTATCGTCGTTCTAACGGTATGAGTTTAATTTCCAGATTGGTTCTCCCCTTCCAGGAAGGCAAGGTGTCTTTGCATAATATGGGTATTTAGACCAAGATCGTAAAGGAAACAATATATAAATTAATATGAATTGAGCAAGATAACAACAGATAATTTTGCAATGATAACAATAATTGCTATCTGTTAAATAAAAATTTAAACTAGTGAAGTCAAAATTCACAAAAATTGCTTTATGAAAATTTGTTTCAAACGGGTATCACCCAGTATATGAAATTGCAAGAAAATTATCTAAAATATGCTATTTAGAATGATAATTAATACTTGAAAATGTAAAATAGAATTAACTAAAATAAATTAACCCCCAGTATAAAAAATATAATAAATGGCTCCATAAAAAATATTTTTTTTAACCGTATAAAGAAAGGTGTAGGCCAACAAAACTAATGATATCAAATATTTTCTATACAATTAAGCTATAAAGATTTAGCGTTATACCAGTTATAGATAATTAGATGTTTAGATAACTAGATATATAGATAATTAGATATATAGGTATTAATGATTGTCAAAGTGCAAGAGTGAAGAGCTCAAAAATAAAAATATATAAACCAAGTTTAATAATATATAAACTAATAATAATTATAAAAGGCTCTGTGTAATTTGACTAGAGATAAATACTGCAACCAAGAAAAAAGAATATTTAACACAAAATTTGTTAAATAAAGTGGATACTCGAAGCGGTTGGTTCTTTATGAAACTTCGTGAAAATAATTGTTTTGAAAAAAACATTGATCTCATTTAGATGTTCCAAGAAATATATAGAAAACACTCTATATACTAGTATTTCGGCTTGTTAGGCCTTTTTCAATAGAGTAAATGTCTATTACTGACAGTAATAGTAGACAGTAATAGACATTTACTCTATTGAAAAAGGCCTAACAAGCCGAAATACTAGTATATAGAGTGTTTTCTATATATAATAATAATAATAATAATAATTTTATTTATCTATATAGGCTACAATAACATTTAAATAATACAAAAGAAAAAAAAATATATTGCATATAGACAAAAAGGAATAACGCTCAGTTCACTGCGTCAGCAGAGTACTGTTCTTCCGCGCATCCTAAAGTAAATCGACTACTCAAAATGATAGTAAAAATTTGAAAGTAGGTGTTGGAACTTAAACAAGAATATACAGCAGACAAATTTAAATACATAAGAGAAAGATATTTTAAAATTGATTATTAATAAGTAAGATTTGAGAGATATCCTAAATCTGTAAAGCGACATTGACATTGGCATTGCTTAGTGAGGGCACTGAGGTAACACTTAGTTCATTAAACAATTTCACTATATTATGGGAGAAGGATCGTTCAAAAAAAGTGGCTCTATGTCTATGAAGGAGTTTTCGTAGAAATCAATTTGTGATAAAAACAAAATGCATGGTAATTTCGCCTAGTTTTCATTGATAACCATTTCAGGCTTTTGAAAGCGTTAGATATATGATCATATTTCCTAATGCCACATATAAATCGGACACAAGCATTTTGCATTCTCTGAATCCTGGATGTATCCCTACTGTCTATACAAGGATTATAAAGAACGTCGCAATAGTTAATAGTAATTTACAAATGACTTAAACAAATAAATATTAAATAATATAACAAACAATCAAATGTTTCTTGGAACATCTAAATGAGATCAATGTTTTTTTCAAAACAAAATTTGTAACTCGTTGTAGAGAATTTAATCAGTACTAATACATACTTCTATTAACGAAATATGCTTTAACTGACTTTGCAACTCATTACACCTACACAGTGACGTGACTAAGACTAGTATAATAGGCTTGACAGACTTCCAACAAATACAATACAATTTATTCATGGAAGGTACTAATAATCAAACCTTTGATTCATTTCTAACAGAAAAAAAAATGCTAAATATGTGGCTTCAAGATTTGCTAAAGAATCCAAATTTCCACCTTAACTGGAACTACATATATAACTAAATACGACACCACTGATTAATTCTGTCTCAACAGTATTGCAAGTAATAATATATTTAATATCAAAACTCAGTCCATCAAGTCACACACCAATAATCCTGAACTTTAGCGTTTCCCTTCGATATATTGGTTTTTCTTCCACTACATACTACAAAAGTAACATGCTGAAATTTAATGAGTTAGAGGACCAGCTTTACCTATGGGTGATTTATATATTCCCTAGTGTAAATAATATATATTTAGCAGTGGCTAATGCTTGAAAAATATTTTTAGTTGAAATTTATAAAATTTTCGTTAGCTGCATGTTTTAATTCCGCAAGAAACTTTTCTTAAAAGAGGTCATGCTAAATTCAAATAATGCACCCTCTTCTAGAGAATGATATAAAATTATTTGAAGACCAACTACTTCGCCACGGTGCGCCTCCACATTAAGAAGATTCGCTTCCAGAGCGCGCTTCCAATATAAAACCCTTGATGCGAGCATGCACATGAAGTTGAAAGCCAAAAGAAAGCAACAAAGGCTTATTTTATCTACAAAATTCAAGCCACAAGTATCGCGTCTTTCAAATACCATTCGAATATTTAAAGGAATTACGGGAAAATGCTGAAGTTCTGCCTGAATCGGGAAACAACAAGCAAACAAACTGCATGCGTGATCCAGAATAACTTTAAAAAAGGAAATCAGAAGCGGGACTCCCGCAAGCATTTCTGAACAGAGAATAGGGACAAGTGGGGCAAAATGACGCAACTAATAAAAATTAAAGTATGTATTTAACACACCTGTTGTATCATAAGTATTATCGTAAAACTAATGGTGAATAAAATCACTTAAATTAACATAAATTACGCGGTGTTGTTTTTAAAAAGCAGCAAGAATAGTATATTAATCTCAAAGATAGAACAATAGTCAGTTCGTGATCAACAGGACTGGATCAACAGGAATGGATCACGGCCTAATTTTGACTAAATTAAATATATTGAGCTCGACGCCCTATTGGAACAGTTTAAATGAAATATCTCCTGTCGTACGCAGTTTGTGGAGTATCGTGGGTCTCTCCTGAACAACTTAAACAGACGTCTGGTGTGCCGCAAGCTTCTGTTCTTCAGCCCTTATTATTCGTTTTATTTATAAACGATATTGCAGATGAAGTGAAGTTGTATTCTTACATAATCCGTGAACGTGATGGTTTAAATGTTCCGTTGGGGCGGGTAGAAGAGCATCACACTTCACTACTGCTACACTACATTGAGATGTAAGGAGTATAAAAAAACGTTATGGTGAGGAGCAATTTATGATACTGGAGAGGATGAGACATGATGTCTTTGGTATAGAAATTACAAAGGGAGGAGGTAGATTCAAACACGCCGACTCCTCCATGGTGCATTCCAGGTGGATCTAGGGGAGCCTAGAACCAGAGAGTAGGCCACAGAACGGTGGGGGTAGGCAGAAAATTACTCATCAAAAACTCTCATCTCATCACAACTCATTTAGTACATTATTGTTTGGGTACGTCTATAATAATTACTTTATTTCTTGGTATATACGCTGTTTTAAAATCTCTGAATCTATTGATCGGATGATATATATTTTCCTTTTAACTAACGTCACATAAAACAGTCGAGTGGATTTGAATCTGGCGAACGATTAAGCCGTCCTCGTGTCTTTTCCTTTATCTGTCCACCTATGTCAAGAAATATAGGAAGAAAAGTTGGTAATTAAAAAACATTTACAATAATAATACTTACATTATTATTATTGAAGATGTTATACCATAATACAACTTTTTTAACAAACTCATATAAGATACTTCCATCCTAGGTCAGCTTTAGAACACATGGCTATAAAAAAAACCAATAAAGTATTTCGTCGCTTTTCTAAGATGAGCAATATAAAAAAGTTAGCCCTAAATCACTAAATATAATTGTAGTTTTCTTTCGTTACGACATTGTGGTAAGCTCGACACTAACTTTTTCAATTTATACTTTGTTGGATTCCTCGAATCAGCAGATATTTGGGATGTCCATCCATCAGCTGGAACTTTTGCAATTAAAAACAATGTGCTGTAGTTGAAGTATAACAACTGTTAAACGCTTTTAGGGATTGAGGGTATTTACAAAACGATTATGGTTCACAACTACTATACATGTGGGAGTTGAAAGTGAATACGTAGGTGGTTGAAGAATGCGAATGTATGTATACGAGATATGATTTCTAAATCTAGCTTGCTTATGTAATGTCGTGGGCAAAGGTTTTTCGGTCCTTACCCTTATATTTCTGTTTCATTTAAGTACAGGGTGTTGCTAAATGACTCTCGAATATTTAAATGGCCGATTCCTCAACGTATTCAAGACGAAAGGTAAACGTAAGTACATCTTCGAAAACGTCAGAAAAGTGAAGAATGACTTCAAAAATTTTTCCTCTAATAGATGTTTCTTGTTTCCAAAAGTTGTATAGGGTGATTACCCTAACGTTTTTCTGATAACTTTTCTTCCCTTTCCACTAACGTCATCTTATTCAATTTTGCTAGGCTTCGAATAAAAACAATTTTTGAAATGAATTTGACTAGTGTTACATAAAATCGAAATAATCCGATAAGTTTCAGTTGAAGAGAAACGGAACAAGTTGTATCACCACTGTTTCTTTATAATCTGCATTCTTTAAATTTTGACAATTTATAACTTCAATCTCATTGCACATTTACCAATTTTTAAAGTATATAGAAGGATATCTTCCTTCATTCAGTTGTTTATCATCATCCAATGATACAAAAACATTTTTAAGAAGGAACCAATTGTTTGATGTTGCTATTAATATAAATGCAAAAATAATGTTTAGAATTTATTTGTGGCCTATCTGATGTTAAAAAAATCACTCCACTGATGTCCACTGAAGATTGACTGAATGATTGAGGGAATTTCCATTGATGATGAGGTAGAATTGGCTGAACACACTTGGAGAAAAATAAATATATTTCAGTTTGTTCCAACTTCTTAAAAAAATTGTAACAAACTGAAAAATATTTATTTACTTAAAAAAACTTTATCAAAACTATTGCATCTTTGTTTTTACATAAATAGTATTAGATGATTCATGTTAAGGCCGTTACAGTTAAAATAATTAGATACTCGTCATAGTTGACGTGATAGGTAGTTCAGCTTCATGTGACATAATTCTTTATTAACAAAGTTTATGATTACATCGTAATCAGTGTATCAATAAATTTAAATTAATAAAGAACTCCGTAGTTTCAATTTTAAATAGCACACGGAGCCTTAAATTGACATATATTTGATATCTCCAAAATTATTTTACAGCCCTTTCATTTTGTTAATACCTTGCTAATGAATATTTAACTTTTTCTTTAAAAAATATCTACTGTAGGAACTCTCTTTTGTAGACATTCCATTGGTTTTGCTATGAAGTGGTATATTTGGTTTTTGGTCTAATTAAACCTGTAATATATTTCGTTAAAGCCAAATAACAAAAAAAGTAAGCGTGCAGTGAGAAAACTAAATCAATCAATCTCGTGACTTCTTTTACTTCAACGAATTCTAATAAATAGCCTGCTGTTAATTACTTTCGAGTCATGTATTCTATTGCTTGAAATAAATTAAGGACCTTTGGAAAAAGAAAAGCAAAGGAAAACAACATTTGCATTGGAATTATAGAATGAAAGGAAATTGTTTTGGTTTCTGAAAAATTATCAAATGCAGGACAATCATTAAGGCATAGTTGGTATTCAGAGTATACACAACTGTTTGTGCATGACTAGCTTTAAAATCAAGTTGTAATATAACTGATTTTCCGTACACGTCGCTTGAAAATGCATTCAAGTAATTTCAAAAACACATTAAGTGAAACAAAATTAATAAGGGAACTTTTCACTAAGGAAGAATTGCATCATACTTATAGAAGAAAGTTTTTTCTAAATAAAGACCTTGACCAAACTTTGTCATGACATTTAATATCTATATATACAAGGATATCATGAAGAAAACCATACTTAATTTGTTATTTTGTGCCATAGTTTTACCGTTTTCCATGATTTTGGTGTCGATCATTTTATCTTTCTTTAAAAAATCCCAAAACTGTATTGTTTCCAAAGACAAATTAGCAGTCAGGAGTAGTGGGAAGGTACTTTCGATGGCCTAAAATTTATTTTTTAAGGTCATGTAAAGGCACAAATAAAAGAAAATGAGACAATGAAAAGGGATGCATCGGAAGTAGATTTTTTATTTTAAGTAATAGTCTAAAGAGGTAGATAGTTATTTAAGAAAGTATTCTTAGCCCAAAAACACAGATAAAAATGCGTACGTAGTTCCCAAACCGTGCTACGTACCGGAACGGAATTTAGGTGGTGAATAAGATCAGTGAGAGACAGGCAGTATTTTCTATGAGTTAAATAGAGATACGTTATCACTCAATAGTTCTATCCAATAGTTTGACCATTTCTAAATGACAACTTATAGTAATAAAGTAAAAGATATAGGTGACAACTTAAGTAAGAATATAATTTTACCTACTTTTGTTGTATTTCAGTAAGTATTTATTTACTTCTACAGGGTGTATGAACGAAGTACTGTATTTTCGCAATTTACAGAATTATGTTTTAGATTGGTTCCTTTTGCTACATTACACTTAAGAAGAGCAAGTATTGAAACAACGACATATATAGTTTCAAAACTTTTATTTTAAAATTATTTATTCATATTTGAAACCATTGTTATCTCTAGAACTACACCGACCAAGTAATGTACAAGCAACATCTACATCTACATCCAGTTGTTCAGCTTGTGTCTGTTATTGTTACCATCTTCATTGTTATGATCTACCGTATATGTAATAAATTAACGTAAACAGGTTCTGATTACTCGCAACAAATATCAGGTGTAACATAAACAAAGACTGTATCATCCCCCAATTTATAGAAGCTATACTGAACAAACAATATTAACTGCTGAACAGCCTAAATTAACAGAAGTCAAGCCGGCTATTTATTTAAAACAGCACCTGCTGACAAACCATGTTTATACATGAGATAGCTTTACGGCCAATCTACCATTGTGTCTGTTTAAATCCGTGAGTTATGCGATACCATAGCAATAAAATGTATTACAAATAGGACAGCACCGAGGTCTGCCCTACAAAAAAATGTTATCAATTATTTAGTACCTACATCGTCAATAGGCCAGTTCAGAACCGTGAAAAATTGCTAAGAAGTTTGCTTAAGCTTTTTAAGATTCTAATGAACGTTTTGTTTGCTAAATTTTAATTCCTACTTACACAGGGTGTCCCAAGCTTAACTACACGGATCTAGAAACGTTGCAACACTTATACAGATACACATAATCAACATGTAACCATATACAAAGCCTTATAAAGGATTACATGCCACGTGACCGTCGAGTATAGGCAACCAACACTTCACATAATGGCAACGATTAACTAAAAACTCCCTAGATTCAGTGCAGTTCTCCTGACACGGTGAAAGGTTCAATTAAATGAAAATATATTGACAGAATTTATTAACGCAACTGTTCAGCATATTGAATTTACCTGCAATTTGGTGTTAGATGTTCTGCATGTTCTGCCCGATATGGCTCGTTAAGTAAAAATAAGAAAATCTGTAAAGAAAAGGCGGAGATTTTTTAACGATGAACATCTTATTTATAACTGATCTGGTATTGGATACGATTCTTGGTATTAAATGAACAGTGTAGTAACCAACATTTTTTCTATTTAATCCTCTGGGATTGAACATTTGGGAGTCCACAACGAACTGGATCTTTTTGTGCCTTTCATAAAAAACACAGACAGGTTTTCTCCCTGCTTACATATTTCCTGGACTATAAATGCAAAAGATAACGCTACACTAGAGATTACACAGACCTACTATGATATAAATAGTGCTACCAAGCATGAATACAAAGATAGTTCAAAACCAATCGAGCAAGGTCTGAAACTTAAAGTAATAAAAACTAGGAAAACATGAGGGTTGTAATCGCCGCGGTTTTGTGTTTGTTTCTGTCGAGAGTTCGATCACAGGACGTTGTCGTGCACTCTGAAATGAAAACACTAACTCGGGAAGAATCCTCGAAGGCTATTTCAGCAGAATCTGAGGATGGAGATACTGTATTGGCAAAGTTAGTCGGCAGGGGGGCACCTCCCGATAATGGTGGCAACTATGGGGACTTGATATACAGGTACAGTATTGGCATTCTTAACAGACATACAGGTAGCGTTTTATTGATATCCAGTTGTCAAGTTAGTTTTTATTATTAAATTTTTAGTACAGAATCAGCAGTTTAGTGAAAGAATTCTTTGGTGAACTTTTCTTTGTTTTATATTGATGCACATCTAGTAATACGCAAGAAGTTCAGTAAGAGATTTTAGTCTAGGGGTTGGAGTCCTAGAGTCTACCTAATTTCAGCCTAAAGATATAGGCTGAAAGCGAGAATCAGAAGATTCTGTAGCCTACAGAAACGTAAATATAGCCAAAAGGTCAAAGAGTTTAGGACTAAGTAGAATGATAATGGTACTATAAGAAAACAAAGGAATACATTATGTGAGCCTCCATCCTAAAGTTACTTCAGCCATCTTCCACAGTAGATGAAAAGTTATTATATTAGAAGATATTATTCCAAGTGTGTGCTGGTTCAGGAGCAGAACACCACAAGGATATATATTGTGGGCTGGTAGATTATAAATGTAACTAAAATAATGGAAAAAACATTTTCCGAGGACAGTAGACGAATAGTTCATTTTTAAATTTGGTTATATTATCAAAACGGTTTGTATTCTTTCTGACTGAAATAATGTTCAATAATATATGCCAAAGAAGCGGTTTGAATTTCATTGAACATCCAGCCAACAATAAGCTAGCTACCAAAAAACTTATCCTATTAGTACGGTAGGAAAAAGTGCAGTATTGGATTATAAACATCTAAGTGAGGTATCCTAAATGGAGAAAGTTCTTACCAACTCTGGAAGAAAAACTCAGAGCTGAAAATGAAATATCCAGTTTCTCCACGTGATAATATTTTTTAATAATAGCTGATTTTAAACATTTATTTTCTAAGATATGTTTGAAAACGTTTTCTTGTTTACTTGAAGACGAAACTTTTACAAGCTAATTCTTTTGCTAAATATCTGACTGGTCCTTGTCAATCTAACTGATCTGAATCCTGTTTGCAGACATAGAGAGCAGCGAGACCGACTTCTACTGAGAGAGGTGGTGATCAATCAACAATTGTCATCTGTCGAACAGGATGTCCATTGGTCCGTAAGCGTATCGGGTGCCAGGATTTCATCCGTGCGAGTTCTGAACTTTGGAAGGGAGCGGGCCTATTGTTTAAGGATCGATGTGGCGGCCGGGGATGCCCAAGCCATCATAAGGATTCCTCCCCTGTTCGATCCGAGGATCATGATCGAAGTTTATGGATACTGATTTTTGAGAATTACAAGGTCATCGTACTCGTTAATTTTTTGGATTTAGTAGCATTATATTTGAAATAACGATTGATTGATTGAAATAACGATTTTGTAAATTAAAATATTGCTGTTATGTTAAGATGTATTAATAAATATAGTTGTTTATGTAGTAAGTGAAGGATGTTAGATATTACAACAGTTGGAGTGGATATTACTGTGTCAATATATTTCAAATATATCAATTTCGTACGATATATACTCCTTATAATATGTTGAAGTTATTTAAATAGTTACTAATTTCACAAGTGGTCGATAATCTTGATTATTTACTGTGTACTAATTAGTGGATTAGAATATGATATTATTCATAAATAAAATCTTTTAAAACAGTCACATTTACTAACTTACTTTTAACTATTTAGTTAAGTAACAATAGTTTAAGTGTTAACGGGTATACAAGCTCTAAAACATGTAACACAAAATACTAGTTTTGGTGATATGATCGAAGCATTTTAGCTTGCTTGCCATTGTATGTTTTTGTGTATATTTTATGCTCGATATGCTGTAATTTTTATGCTAATAAAGACCTATTATTAATAATAATATTCTGTAGAGTACACTAAAAGTCAAGGAAGAACCAGGATATCTTCGTCAATATTAATTTCAGGGAAAAATGTGCTTGGTTCTCAAAATGACTGAACTTCTGGTTGCACTAGAAGGCATGGAGACTTTTTATTTTAAATGAGTCACCATATACAAGGTGGCCCAACAGTTACAAAGTTTCATAACTCCTATGCCGTAATACAAAAATATTTTATTTTATATTTAAAATATTTTAGGATCTCTAAGGATTAGGATTTAGAATATCTCAAAAACCGTTGCAATTAGGTGTAGGGAATGCTTCATAGAATAGAATGAGTCATGAGAGACAAGAAATAGAAAGAATCATGAGAGACCTTAATGAAAATGTTATAAAATATAGGGTGTTCCGTTTAAAAAACTTGAAAAAATCGTTGTTGTGAGTTTTGATTCGCCTTGTATACAGGTAAAAGTATTTTGAAGGAAATTCTGTAGAAAGTAAAACTAGACCATATAGCGTAAATAATGGAGCCAAAAATTTCCTAGTAGTTATTTTCTTAAACAAAATACAGGATGTTCAATTCATTGCAATTAAGATACAAAATGCTCACATATTCTGAAGTACTCTGTATAATACTAGTAAACCCTATATTGGTAAATTCAGAAAAATGATACGAATTCAAATATGAAATAAAAAACACGTCATTCCATTTAAAAAAATATAAGTTTGATATGGCCCCGGTTTATAAACATCCTATCATGATTTTTTATGGGCTATATTTTTGAAGACGGGTTTACTTCTGATCCATATGGAAGTGATCACGTACCGAATTCCATTTCAAAATATCTAGTACTGCGAATAAATTCAAACGACTAAAATCTCTTCTCCACCCGGTTGCGGGTCTTCATAAATTCTTTAGCCATCGACGCCATGTTTTAACTAATTATATAATTCATATATTATCTTAATAAAATCTACATCTGTTCGAAGAGAATTATATTTATTCTGTCTCACTTGGCATCCCAAGTGAACATTTATTGCTAGTTTAGAACTCCATCAGAACCCACAGACTGTGGTGTACAATATATAAAAGTGGTAGGCGACAACAAAATCGATTATGCAAATCTCAACAGGCACATCTTCGGGAGCCTTGATATTATTTACAGGAGTCAAATGAACCGTCCAGAATATTCCCGCATAAATATGTAAAAACTCTGGAATGTAAATACAATTCAGCAGTAAAATATTGGATAATAAATGATATAATAAATAATTCATACTTTGGCAGGGTTTCTATTAATATCCTTGACATTTTTTTAATGTGGTATATTTTTGATCCCTCTTTAGGAAAATCCATAACAAATTATAAATACAAATTTTATATAACAGATCTATATTACTTTGCTTAACATCTTAAAAGATGTATTATAAAAGATACAGGCTTCTTTGATGTGGTTACCGATGGTTTCAAAAGGGAGACGTATTTTCCAGACCTTCCTTATTAATTTGTGTTTTTACGGTTTTGTTTTGAAAACATGTTTTAATATACAGTGTGATGATAAAGTCACGCACAATATTCATAACTTTTATACATAGAGATTTTTCAAAAAACGCCGTGACAGGTCGAGCTTGTTTTTTAAAAAGACACATGTTGACAAGAAAAAAATTTGTTTTATCTGCTTTTGTTTTAGAGTTGCGACGTCATCATACATTTTTTAAATTGCAATGCCCTGTATTTTAAACAGGGCGTTTAAATATTTAACATTTTATCATTCTTGATAAAACATATTTATATAAAAATCATATTTAAATCCTATAACATTTTTGTCCGTCACCTCCCCGAGGTGTTCAGTTAAAGAAAATTAATACGTACTTAGCCCTCTGTAATATATTGTTTAAGTCCTGGCCTTAACTGTATATTAAACTGGTTTAATTTAAAATCAATTTAAAATACTTGCCGCAACGTCGATCCAGTTACCACTAAGCCTCGTTTTAATCGTTTATGTTTATGTTTAATTTAATCGTTTTATGAAAATTCTACATTTTTGTGTAATAAAACACGTGCTGTGATGTAACCATACAGTCAATAAAGTTACGAGGGCACTAAATTATAGTGGCTTTATAATACCACATGTGCCAAAAAACCTTTTATTTTGATGCCTACAATAAAAGGACTACTTCAAAATATGCGCCATGCCAGAAACTGCTTTAACAGTATAGGTGTGGTCATTTTTTTGACGATGGTATTCCTATAATTCTCCAAATTATAATAAATCTTCAGTTATAGCAAAAAAGTTTAATTAATTGTAAGTGCTAATGCGGCCTTCGCAATAATAATATATCGCCCCCTCCCCACACAAATCTGTGACTCGTCAAGTTGAATTTGTTTACTGTGTTTGCTAAATAAAGTAGTATTACAGTAGGCATTATGATAAAATATGCATTGCCATGAAAATATTACATTAACAAATTATAGATTATGGAAAAAATACAAAATAGAAACGTAAATATAATAAACATTTACAATAGATATTTGCAATATGGCATATGGATATAGGATTTTCAAAGAGGTTTCAACTTTTGATAAAAAATACAGGATGTTACGCTTGAAAAATCCAGTAAATGAGGTCTAAACTTATGAAATTTGGGAAGTAAAATTTAAGCACCCTGTACATAAGTGTACCTCAGACACATTTCAAAGGTGTTTATAGAACCCTTGTGTGTCAAAAAATATTGCAAGTAGTGCAAGTAATGAATAAACTATTATGCATTTATTACGAACCTACAAGAGTAAAGAAATTAAGAAAATACATTATAACTTGACAACACTTGACAGTGCAGCACACTGTATAATTGCAAATATTTTTAATAACTGCCTCTTTGGCAACCAAGTAATTTTTGTATTCGGGTTTTTCTCTATATGTAATTGCTTACCATATATCAAAAAATTGCTTACACAATTACACATACAGGGTGACCCATTAAGAATGGAAACACTCGCGTACAAAATTTGTTTATTGACCGATTTGAACCGGATTTTTTTTTAAAGATATATCTCCAAAAGCTCTATATTGATGCAAAATTTGAAGACGAAATTTTGATTTTCAAGGCCTACTACGAATTTTTTTTTAAGTGAAAAATAGTAAAATTTTGTTAGCGATTTTTTTATAAAAAATCTGACTACACCACTGGATTTAGGAATCCCTCGAAGGCATTTGTACCAATTTTTGCGAAAAAAAGTTTGTTCCTAAAAAAGTTATAACAATATCGACATCACCAGTGTTTGCCTTTGTCGGTGAACCTATTCTTTTATATAATTAGAATAAAACCGAAAGTGAAACAAAATTAAACAATTTAAACACTGATGTAATTATTAATAAACCATAAAAACCAGTATACACAAAATAACCAACAATTACTCTAATATAAACAACAATTGATAGGTGAGTCCGTCAAATTATTATTATTTCGTGGTCATTATGCCAAAACATATAATATTACCTTCTTAGATAAAAAATAACTACATTATAATTTTTTATTCAAAAAATGTGAATCAATTTGACAGACTCCTTTTTCATTTTTAAAAATGTAATTTTCTAATCATTACTTTTTTTATCAATTTTATCAAGTATTGTTTATATTAGAGTTATTGTTGGTTATTTTGTGTATACTGGTTTTTATGGTTCTTATTAATAATTACACCAGTGTTTAAGTTGTTGTTTGTTTTGTTTCTCTTTGGGTTCTATTCGATTTTAATAAAAGAATAGGTTTACCGACAAAGACAAACACTGATGATGACGATATTGTCATAACTTTTTTAGGAACAAACTTTTTTTCGCAAAAATTGGTACAAATTCATTCGAGGGGCTCCTAAATCTAGTGGTGTAGTCATATTTTTTATAAGAAAAATCGCTAACAGCATTGTGCTACTTTTCACTTAAAAAAAATTCGTTGTAGGCCTTGAAAATCAAAATTGCGTCTTCAAATTTTCTATGAACATAGATATTTTGGAGATCTATCTTTTAAAAAAAAATCCGGTTTAAATCGGTCCATAAACAACTTTTGTACGCGAGTGTTTCCATTCTTAATCGGTCACCCTGTATAATATACTTCTTTGTTCATTAATAGACATGTTTTCTGAGTTAGTAACTATTACTTATATGACTAACATTTTGATTTCTGTTACAGGATGCTCTTTTCCTGGCACCTGCTACCACCTAGCCTGATATTGTTATGGCTGTACTCAACTAACGCTCTTTGCCCCACACTCTGCACCTGCAAACAAACCGAAAACGGCCAGAGGAAGGTGTCCTGCGTCAAAGGAGGAATGCGAGATCCGATTCCCACTTCAGAGATGGACCCCGGCGTGGAAATCCTCGAGATTTCCGCCCCCGCAGGCAACCACAACACGTTGTCGATCGCCCCGATCTTCCAGCAATTCAAACAGCTCGAAGAAGTCTCCATCAGGTGGTCTAACATTCACCAGATCAGCATGCACGCCTTCTGGGGCGTCCCTTCTATAAAACTCTTGGACTTCTCGTACAACAACATCAGTACTGTGTTCGACCATAATTTTCGCGGGCTAGTGAACCTCTTAGAGTTGAATTTAAACGATAACAAGATTGAGAGGTTGCAGATCGGTGGCTTTAAGCATTTGACCGAGTTAAGGATACTGACTCTGCAAAGGAATTTGCTCGAGGAGCTAGTGCCTCGAGTGTTTCTCAAACTGGCTAAATTGCACGTGCTCAAGCTTAGTGAGAACAAGTTCGAAGAACTTGACCCTGAAGTGTTCAAGGATATCCCGGTGAGTTTGGGTATTGATACTTAAGTTATTTAAATTAAAATGTGGTCACTAAACCTACAGTCAATCTAAAATATTTTGATAGTACTTTATTTACTATTTACTGTCACTGTCACTATTACACTGTCACTTCCAATTAATTGCACTGAGCCAATGTAGCAATAGCTTTATTTCAAGCTATAAGTAAACAGTATAAAGTACAAAAACACGGATAAAAAGTGTGCACGAAGTACCCAAACCGTGCTAGGCACTGGAACTCTACTCACGAGGTGGATGAAACTAGAAAGAGATAGACATTATTTTCAATAAGTTGAATAGAGACACGTTCTATCCACTTCTGGCTTGTTTGGCGGCGTTGTCACTTTTTTAAGAAATGTATTTTTTTATTTCCAGGACAAAATAGTTAGATAAGCCAATAAATAATTTTTAAAATGTACTATTAATTTTGGAGTGAGTGGTGTGTATACAAGCTTTCTGTGCGTTCTTCTACGATTCATATTATATTCTTTAATGATAATAATCGTAAATATAAATAATATTTATATAGTATTGTCGAATTAAATAGAGATATTTGAGAATTAAGTATGACAACAATGCAGCGCGATGTTTATTGATGTTTCAAAAAATCAAAAATTTTGTAACGACTGTATTATAAAAACAGTTTTAATTAGTGTTTGTTTTGCAAAGCAGCAATTTTTGTACGGATACTGAATAAAAAAATATGGTTTCAATAACTGTAGTGCCCTCTAGCGTAGGTAGATAGATGTGACCAAAGTGACGTGTCTTTCAAATGAATAAAATTTTGTTACACTAATTTTGAAGAAATGCGCTACTTGATTACTAGGTATTAGAAACATGAAATTTATACAAAAATTGCACATACCTTGTTACAAAATCTGTTCGAAATTTTGTCCCTCGACTTCTACACACTTTTGGGCACGCCTTATCCAATTTTACCGCACTAAAGCGAATGTTCCTCCTGGTTGATGATCTTGTAAACGCAAATCATTAAGTAAATTGGGGATTTTCAGCATTTTGCTGCAACAACCACTCACAAAACCTAACTCGTCTCGTAATTGATAATCCGCTGGTAACAGTGCTTGAACAAGGTGGATATGATACGGATAAAACTAAGCTTCATGTAGTAAGCGCCACACCGTTGATTGGGATACCCCAGGCACCTGCCTAGCGATCTGACTTGTACTTATTCGCGTATTGTCACGGACCAGATTCAACACTTGTTCTTCAGCTGCTAAAATACGTTGTGGTCGTCCCGGGCCACCATCTCGTCCATTCCAACTTCACCATAAATAAGAATCATGTCCATTGACTCAGCATTACTGTACACATGAGCCATTTTGAAAATTTTACAGTTTAACACTCCTACGATAAATAAAACACCGGTACTGAGAGAGGACACAGATAGGCTGATGACATGACTGATAGACAATAGAGATATTATCCCCACTCCAACTCTATTCGTTCGGTCTTAACCAGGCGTTCCAGGTACCTACAAAAACTTGTTTACTTTTTTTTACCACATTTTTAGGAATGTGGAAATAACTTTAAACATTATTATGGAAAATCCTAAGACTTTGATTATAAATTTTTTTTTGTGATATCGATTTCTTATTTAAGGATGCACATATCCTCAAAGTTTTAGAGATAAGTTCTGAATAACCCTGTATTCCTAATACCATGTTCTATCCAAAAGTTGAAAAACACACAGCATATTCCTTTTAAAAAGATAACAATGGAGCTCTGTTAAATATGGTATAAAACAATTTAAATATTAAAAAAAAATGTATGCCACTTAAGCTGCTTCTAATTTCCTTTAATGAACCAGAAAGGGATATTATATGAATCATGTGTCCTACTTTGGCAATGTCTTGGTATATCTGGTTGCCTATCTCATTTAACATAGAAGGTAATGAGTATATGCCAAAATACATGGTATTACGGAGCACCTTGACCTCATAGTAAAACATAAATCCTCTGTTAAACTACTGTACTGTTATCAGAACCAATAAATTTCCGTCATATATTTTTTCAAACCCATTTTATGAAACATATATATAGATTCGTTCTTTATGAACGCTATTCATGCTACAACAAATAACTGCGAATAGTAAGGACGTCATTAAGATCATCCTCCATCTGCAAACGCCTTATTTAAATAAGGACTAAAACAAATCAAGCCAAAACAAGCTATTCATGCTCTTTATTTTAAATTGTTAAATGTTTCTCATGTTGCTTATTAAATTAAATGTAAAAACTCCTATTTTTCTTCTACCTGATATTGAAAAGTTGCGGAGATGCAACAGATCGAGCTCTTTTCGAACGATGTCACGACATTTTCTAATAAAATTATGGTCTTATGTTTAAAAACACAAATTATGGTCTTAACAAGAAAACCGAAAATTAAATCAAATTTACTTTTATGCCATCGATTGTATGTGTAAAAATAAATATTTAAACCATTTTCACTCGTCCTTCAGATTTCTTCTATCTATTAGATTCTCGAACATCCCCTCGAAAACATTCCAATTTGAACCACCCTGTACAATGACCTACACTATTCTGTTAGTAATGGAGAATTAAATAAACTGAAGTCCCAGTTCTCTACGAGCACTCGCACGTGACGTGGCATTCTGTAAACGGAACTTCACTAAGTATTCTCAAAATGCAGGAGGTGAAACCAGGAAGTTACCAACTCCCAGAAATGAAAGTTGGGAATTCATATGCAGATGTCTACAAATAACTGAACACTAAATATATGCCAAAGTAACTTTTCCTAACTATGCTCTATGCATTGGATTTACTTCGATAAATTAAGGGGAATAGTGGAACGTTGTGCAAGTTCAGCTGTTACTAAATTTAATATAAATGCAGTCTGATTAGATCAGAGCTATTTCCTACAGGTTTAGTTTTCCCTGCTGATATGGTATCTGTTAAATTCAGTAAAGTAGAGTTAGATTATTCAAAGCAGATAAACTAAATAATACAAATGAGACTTAAAAAATTAACACTCATCTCGTCTCTTAATAAATGGGTAATAGTAACAATTTAGGGTTAGGTGATAGTGAATTTAGGGTGATCAATAGATTAGTGATGCCCAAAAATTTAACGAAGTATGTAGAGTTTGCTCTACGTCAGACTGACCCCTCTATCCCCTCCTTGGTTGCCTTACCCTCAACGTATTTGATTGTTTCAAAACCGTGGCCTATGTGATTTTTCCTGTAAAATTTTAATCTCATTTCAAAGTATTTTAATTACTTAAAAACATAATAACGATTTTGATGATTAATTTGTGGCCCCCTTGGTAGTCTTCGGCCCCTATATTTTACTATAGCATTCTAATATAATAATTTTCATGTTTTCTAAAATTTGAATCGATTTTACATCGGCTGGGTTTACCACTAAACCAAAGCTAGTTTCAGTCTCTCGAAACTCTCACAATCTGCTTTTTGATAACTAAGTTAGTTCTATTAAGTGACCATCGTGAATTTTCATCTGGAGGAAATTAGTATCTCGCAAGTATCGTTTCCAGATGATTCCGACATGGTTGATGAAACGCGTATCGACAGCATTGCGGTATTTCAGTGTCTAGTGGAAAACTAGGTTGCGTTTTTTTGTAAACATTGATTTATAACTCACAGATATATCGCTTTCGACAAACATCACAGAACAAATCCTATGAGAAATCTAACCCTGCAATGTTTTTAATTAAATTTATTACGCAGGAGCTTTGTCGCGGTTTCACTCCAAAAATATTTTCCTGCGCGCGGTCACAATAAACCGTTAAAATGCAATATACATATCACGGAGTGTAATGTTTGTTGATTACGTTTACGAAAATGCTGCAAAGTATGGAGGAAATACACGCTGGTTTTTAATACTGCACAGGGAAAATGAAATTTTTAATCCAAGTAATTCATTGTCATATAGTATAATGGTTTTAATATCTCGTTAGGCTTTTTGTCACATGGGACGTTTTTTATTCTATTTTTGAAGACTAGGTTTTTTCTCGCCTTTAGTTAGTAGTTGGATGCATTTGGGGAGTTGGAGAGTTTGTAAATTCTGAAGTGGTACAGAGTGTCCAAAATAAGACCCTCTATCCCCTTATCTCAGAAAGTATAAAAGGTAGAGAAAAAAGTTAAATACGAAAGTTTTTTGCTCTTACCTGAATTTTTCATTTTTATAACTTTCTTGAATACAGGTGGTTCAGTTTCTCTGATACAGGCATCAACTTTCTTTTTTTAAATGGGACACCCTATATTCAATTACGTTTTTGAACTCTCCTTAAAATTCTAGGTCGACATTATTAAGAGTACCCTATACCTATCATTTACCGTTACGAAGATATTAGCATTTAAAGAAAAAAATGTGTAAAAAACACCTGCTCAAAATCTCGGCAAAACAAATAAGACATCCAAAAAAAGGTAAATAGAGTTTATTTCGTAGATGATTAGACTCAGAAATTACTTCTATGAATCAATATTACCTGATTAATATACAGGGTGTTTTTGACAGATGGCTCAAACATGTATATGTTAAAACTCCAGAAAATCGATAATCTCTTATGGAACACCCTGTGTATTATTATATTTTTGGATTCTCTATTAAATTTTAACCTTACTCTATATAACGTTCCCTATTCTCATTTTGCTTAGTTTTCAAGATATTGACGAAATTGTTTGGTGCGTTATTTATAAGAGACACATTTTAGGGCCTGTCTTTCTTGGCCAATATTTAATGGTCCCAGGTACCTTAGGTAAAAATATCAGGAAATGGCATTCATTACAAACTTGCATTTTACCTTTATTGGATGCCGAAGAAGATGCCAATCAGATCATCTATCAGATGGATGGAATCCCATGCCACAATACTGCAGTTGTAAAGAATTTTATTAAGAACTATTTTGTGGAATGGATAGGGCCAAACGGGAATATCCCATGGCCGCCGAGGATCCCAGATTTAACTACACTTGATAACTTTTTATGGGGTACATTGAAGGCCTGAGTTTATCAAATTCAGAGTAATAATGTTGATGATTTAAAAATTAAAATCAGGATGGAAATTGAAACGCTCAATCAAAGTGATTGCACTGTAAGAAAACTAGCAGTTATATACACAACATGCATAGCTGAAAATTGAGGACACTTGATTTAATTTATTATTTTTATTGTTATTTGTTGATTATTGTTAGTTATTTGTGGTTCAAGTTACAAACATAGATTTGTTTATATTAGTTAATTAATGAAATAATTTAAAAAAATATTAGATTTAATAAAATAATATATTCTTAATCAATATTAAGGCACACTTACTATAATATACCAAATAATAATAGATATATTTTTAATAATAGCCGATAATGAACATTTTTTCCATATTTTCGTCAATATCTTGAAAACTAAGCAAAATAAGAATAGGGAATGTTATATAGAGTAAGGTTAAAATTTAATAGAGAATCCAAAAATATAATAATACACAGGGTGTTCCATAAGAGATTTTCGATTTTCTGGAATTTTAACATATACATGTTTGAGCCATCTGTCAAAAACACCCTGTATATTAATCAGGTAATATTGATCCATAGAAGTAATTTCTGAGTCTAATTGTCTACGAAATAAACCCTATTTAATTTTTTTTTGGATGTCTTATTTGTTTTGCCGAGATTTTTTGAGCAGGTGTTTTTTACAGATTTTTTTCTTTAAATGCTAATATCTTCGTAACGGTAAATGATAGGTATAGGGTACTCTTAACAATGTCGACCTAGAATTTTAAGGAGAGTTCAAAAACGTAATTGAATATAGGGTGTCCCATTTAAAAAAGAAAGTTGATGAATGGATCAGAGAAACTGAACAACCTGTATTCAAGAAAGTTATAAAAATTAAAAATTAAGGTAAAAACAAAAAACTTTCGTATTTAACTTTTTTCTCTACCATTTATACTTTCTGAGATAAGGGGATAGAGGATCTTATTTTGGACACCCTGTACATATTTACTATAAGTAAAGTAACTGAATAAAAAGTACAAAGTACAACTTAAGTAATATAACTGTATATCATAATCATCAATGAACTAAAAAAGATACAAACAAGAATATATGTTCTGTGAAGTTAATTTGCAGACACAATACAGGATACCCAACTAGATGTCCTTACATCAAAGCATTTCACCATTTTTAAATAAGTCATATTTATTTTTTAACGAGTTTACACTCACTGAAGTCACCACATCACTAGGTAACCGATTCCAGTTGTTAAAAATTCAGTTGGAATAGAAGTTCTGCCTTATCGTTGTCCTGAAATTTTCTTTTTTGAGTTTAAGTGAGTGGCCACGGAGTCGGTCGTCTGTGTTTAATTCTAATAGCTCTCTGATGTCTTGCGTAAAGTGATCGAGTCTGCGTTTATTTCGTACGGAGTTTTTGTTCGCAATCGGCTACATTTTTTCTCAGATCTGTTGTAGTTTCGCAATCTCTTAACTAAGAAAGTAATTAATAAAATGGAAAAAATCATTGAATTAGTGCGAAAGTATCCTATATTAGACGACCTTTCTCATGACGATTACAAAAATATTCGAAAAAAGTAACAAAAATATAACATAGATTCTCATCTTTTCATAATTGCGGCATTAATGTATGAAATTCCCTATATTGTCGTCTTTTTTTATTAATATCGTGAACCCATTTTCTTTTCTTCTTAAGGTTAGATGCATAATATGATCAACACATTTATTTTTAAAGAATAATAATAATTTTACCTTAAATTGTCTTCTTTCAATGCAAGCAACACAAATGCTTCTTCTTTATCGGATGATGTATACATATTTTTGTATGATAGGTAAGTATGTAAGTACAAGTACAAATTGTTTATTTTTCGTTTTCAGTAATAGCAATCAACTTTTTCAATACTGAAAATATGACGCATATGATGCGATTATATTCGCTTTGGTGTGGGGTTCTCTGCGGATTCCGCCATGAATTTCGCTGCGAACTTTCCGCCACGAATTCGTTGCGAATAATTCGCGTTGGTTTGGGGGAGCCTTTTTGTATTCTGTTTTAGCTAAAGTTGTTTGGTGACATGCAGACCAGGGGATTCACAAATGATTTGCACTTACAATGCAGCAGCCGAGAGTCCAAACTAAACGAAAACTTCCGTGCATTTACTACGTCGTTTCGTGAAAGGGACAATGATGCAGTGAGAAAAGAAAACGAATGCGGGCTTTCCCGGTCTATTGTAATGCAGTTCTCTGACAAATCTTACCATAAACTAGTTACAGATGAGTTGTAGGTTCCAGAGCGTGTGGTTAGCTTTTCACATTGAAATAAGTAATTATAATACTCGTAACAAAATTAACTGTAGGTGTTTATGTAACGAAGGAGAGTAGTTACTCACTTTTTGTATCTACTCTATTCACATTACAAAATTTTCTAGTAAAAAGTTTTAAATCACACCCAATTCATTTTGTATACACTGATGTTCTTAAAAAGAGAACGTCAACTTATTGTAGTTTCCTTTTGGGATTACACCACCTGTAAAATTATTAAAATAGTAATCCAGATCTATTCGAAATGAAGATTGAAAGTGTAGTATCAAGTCAAACTTCTAAAGTTTGCCGCAAAAAAAAAATAACACTGGTATAATATGCAATAAACATAAATATATGACAAATTAATTAAATTACATTTCAGTTTTATATAAAATTCTGTAATATCTAATATTTAATACAAGAAATTGTATTTGTCATGATCCTTGTGAAAGTGGTAAATATATTGGTGAAACATCTAGGCCTATAAAAATAAGAGTCGTAGACTAAAATTATACAAAAAGAAGAAAAATTAGTTAAAAGAAAGTTAAAAGAAAGTGCTTTTATTAAACTTAATGGTGATGTGATCACTGTATCTCATCGGAAACAATATTTTTGGATCAAACATGGCGTTCTCTTCTCCAGAAGGATGTTACCAGTGAAAAATTAATAACATAGTGATCATTGGAAGGAGATGCTGAAAACAACTACTCCACGGGCAATATGCCCCGACTGGCGTTGCATTACATCAACATCTCCATGGGTGTCACCACATCCTTCATCAATACCAAAAACCAGACAATGGTTGTCTGGTATTTGGTATTGATGAAGGATGTGGCGACACCCATGGAGATGTTGATGTAATGCAACGCCAGTCGGGGCATATTGCCCGTGGAGTAGTTGTTTTCAGCATCTCCTTCCAATAATTAAGTAGGATTGTCTTCCTCAAAGACAATAGAGGTCGCTGTAATGGCATCTGCTTTTCTGCAGATCGTTATCTGTCTGTCAATTAGACAATAATTGTCAGACAGGTAGTAGCAAAGACCCAAAGAGGGCACTGCAGTGTATTTCACTGTATCTCGCCACTACAAACATAAACATAGTGATCAGTTGCATGTGATGGCTTTTGAATTAAAAATGACGATTTGACAATTTTGTATCGTAAGCTTCTACTGACGAAGAGTCGAGGATCGACTAGAAACGTTTAGAATAAAGCTAGTTAAGTTATTTTAAATTTTCTAGCTGATTCGGCACACGTTGTCCAGTCCAAATTTCAATACATTCGTTTGTGATCGTTTTGAGAATTTGTGAAAAGCTATTGGAAATGTGTAAACAAAGTAAAAATTATAAAAAAAAACATAATTCTGTGTAATCCCAAAAGAAACTACAATGAATCATACAGTTGCACCACAAATAACTTACATTCTTGAAGGAGAAGGGAGTTGGAACCTTTAGTGTAAAGCTAACACTGACGTAGTTTTCCACATAATACTAAAACACTATATTGCACTTGACGCCCGTTTCGCCAACCAAGTTGATATCATCTGGAGATGATTCAAACTGAAATCAGTTTTAATATCTCCAGATGATACAAATTTGGTCGGCGAAATGCGCGTTGAGTTCAGTATAGTGTTTTGGTGTTATGTGCAAAACTACGTCAGTGTTAAATAACTTGCAGACATTAATTACATCTTTATCTTGCATGTAATTCTGCTTTATTCTGTTGAGACATAAACCTATTTGCGATTGATTACTTGATTCATATGAATTATCGAATAAAAGTGGAATATCCTACAGCGCCAGTTTCATACTAGCATCATAGAATAAATTATCTTCAAATTTATAAAATACACAGTTTTGTACAAACGTCATAAGCTTTTGTAAAAGTGTTTCGTTTACAAATCGATTTAAAACATTCATAGATGTTCAATACTATACCGGAAATTACAGTATGGCAATGTTTACAATGCAATCAGTTTTATCGAATTGAAACGAACTGATTCTATGAATCAATGTTTGAGCATTGTATGAATATTGTTAATTTACCTCCATACCTATAAATAATAACTATTTTGAAAATGAATGGACATGTTTTTTTATACAGGTTCCCAAATAAAATGTATCCAGCTGTTTGGAATTTATTACATTCCTAATTAATCTTAAAATGCTAGTATCTATTTTATGGTTATAACATTTTATAATTTTCTAAGACTAATAAGGAATGTAACAAATTCCAGACAGCTGGATGCATTTGAAAGTTTGTAAGCGAAGTGTACAGTGTGATTCACTTTCGAGTGTGTAACATGGGTATCTCGCTTATTATAAAAGATTGACTGTAGGTTTAAATTTGGCAAAGTTGAGGAATTTTGTGCTCAATAAGTTGGCGTAAATAAAACCCCCATATCTGCTTTTGTTTTTGAGTAAGAGGCGAAAAAAATTTTTTTCCTGTTTTCGTTTTCTGGCCATAACTTCTATATTTTTGAAAATATTAGCTTATCGTTTTCACATTATTAGGACACTTTCTTGAGACAAATACGATGCCGTAAACCATTTTTTAAAAAAATGTCACTTCTATTGTATATCATCGTAAACTTTATTTTTTCTTATGGGCGCCATATTAATTTTTCTCATATTTGAATAAACCGATTTTTTCTGAATACAACAATATAATATATGTTAATATTTGCTTAAAAAATAAGGCCATTATGAAAGAAAATAGTTATTTTTTTTAAATGTCTAGTAAGTCATGCCCATGACAGTCAATTCTTGACAAACCAGAAATATCACTTATAATTTTTATAAACTGCATCTGTGGAGTACTTTTTACATTGACTAACGATGTATTCAACCGAAGAGAAACAAAATATTATAGATATTTATTACAGATGTAACAAAAATTTAAACAGAACAGTTGAAGAATATTTAAACACATATCCTGAAAGACGACAACCATGCAAGACATATATTACTAAATTATGGCAGTTTTTCTAAACCAAGAAATAGGTATGGATCTGCCATAATTTCTTAAATTACAGTGCAGTTTAGTAATATATGTCTTGCATGGTTGTCGTCTTTCAGGATATATGTTTAAATATTCTTCAACTGTTCTGTTTAAATTTTTGTTACATCTGTAATAAATATCTATAATATTTTGTTTCTCTTCTGTTAAATACATCGTTAGTCAATGTAAAAAGTACTCAACAGATGCAGTTTATAAAAATTACAAGTGACATTTATGGTTTGTCAAGAACTGACTGTCATGACCATGGCTAACTAGACATTTAAAAAAAAAATACCTATTGTCCTTCATAATGCCCTTATTTTTTAGGCAAATATTAACATATATTATATTGTTGTATTCAGGAAAAAACGGTTTATTCAAATATGAAAAAAATTAATATGGCGCCCATAAGAAAAAATAAAATTGACGATGATTTACAATAGAACTGACATTTTTTTAAAAAACGGTTTACGGCATCCTATTTGTCTCAAGAAAGTGTCCTAATAATGTGAAAACGATAAGCCAATATTTTCAAAAATATAGAAGTTATGGCCAGAAAACGAAAACCGAAAAAAATTTGTTTTTGCCTCTTACTCAAAAACAAAAGCAGATATGGGGGTTTTGTTTACGCCAACTTATTGAGTACAAAATTCCGCAACTTTGCCGAATTTAAACCTAGAGTCTATTTTTTATAATAAGCGAGATACCCATGTTGCACACTCGAAAGTGAATCACCCTGTACAAATAGTATGGATAGTGGCAGGGGGTCAATCCCATACATCTCGCTTCATTAGTTAGTAAATCATGGTTCACTGAACCGTAGCAATAGTATGTATAAATAGGATATAGTGGTAGCATAGGTTTAGTTTTGGTCAGTTTTAGTTTAGGTAGGTCAGATGATGCCAACTTTGTTGTCGAAATGCACGACGAGTGCAATATTGTGTTTTGGTGTCATGTGGAAAGCTACGTCAGTGTTACTTTATTGGTTACCAAAGTAACTAAAGATATTCTTTGATAAATGTCAGATAGTAATCTACTACTAAGGGCCGGTTCTACAATCCCGGTATAAAGTGTGGAATAGTAATTCTCGGTATATCTTATCCCTCGAATTATTCGGAGTATAAAAATGCGGGCGAAAAAAGTTATACGGCGATTGTAGAACGCTCCTTTCAACGATATTCTAAGTATAACTTTATCCGTGGTATATACCTGCTTTGTAGAACCGGCCCTAAATTACTTTTTTTAATTCCAGTGGATTTATATTGGTAACACTGCTCATTTCTATAAATTTTCTGGCTTCCACGAAACTGAAAAGGGTTATGCCTTCGTGAGATGAAGCCTAAAATCTCGCTAATGCAAATTTCATTATGAATACAATCGTGTCAGATTATCCGCGTAGGGGAATCCGAAATACACTGTAAATTACTAAATATTTCCATCCCGTCGTTCCCAGTTTCCTCCTGAAAATATAAGAGGAAATTACGTATTAGGATTTTTGGTTGAAAACTGTACTTGATATGATAATACCCACTAACGAATTTTAAAGTTAATCTTAGAAATTCAAGTTAATGATTTTTGTGTACGAATTTTGAAAAAATATCGTACACAATAAATATATATACAGGTCTCCTGGTAGTTTTCTCATAATTCCCATTTGCTGTTCTTTCAAATCTTTCTTTCACATTTTCAAAACAGTCAGCACGTGGGAATCTCTATAAATACGTGCTGCTAGCAAATAATTCCCATGAACTTCTTCTAAAGCATACGCCAGTTTTGCTAATTCTTAATTACATGTAGAGCTTTTATGATTTTTTACTTTTATTTACAAATAAATGGTAACTTTCCATAAAGACTTGTTTATTAAACTGAAATTATCTAAATTTTTCAGTTATTTTTATTTTAAGAAGTGTAAACTAATACATTTTATAAAAATAAATAGCCTTACAATATTTTTTCCGTCAAAGGAGTGCGCAAATCGGGTATTTTTCATAAAAGTGGGTTTTTTGCCAAAACTACGCAACTTAGGTATAGGGAAAGCTATTATAAAATTGTAGAGTCTACAGAAAGGCATCTAATGAAATCATAAAACACAGGGTGTTCCATTTGAAAAAGTCGAGATTTTTTAAATTTTAAACCATCAGGTTTGGCTCGATTTCTGTTGCCCCCTGTATATCGCAGGTCAACTTTTGATACGTTTTTCGAAAGAGCCATCTTCACTCTACAGTTTCTGAAAAAAAATAATTTCTAGCTGTCATACAACCATAATTATGTCAACTATTAGAAGTGACGAAACATAAGAAAAAAAAATTGAAAGTCAAATATCTCGAAAACTATCAATATTTCAATAGCAGTGTTATGCACAAAGTCCCACTAATTTTTTACGTAGAATTCGATAATGCCATAAAAAATATAGGTTTCCATTTAAAAAAATGAAGTTGGTACCTGTCCAGGAAAAACTGAACACCCTGAATATGTAAATATATTTTCATTTTGTGCAGCTCGGGATATTAGACAACCCTGTTGAAAAAAAAATTAAGTTATCTCTTTTATTAACCCAGATATTGGACTTGCGCGCACTAGGTGGACACCCTGTATATAAATATAAATATATAAATAAGTCGTACTTGACGAAAAAAACTATCGAATTTATTGCTTTTGACAAACCACACAAAGTAGATATAGAAAACAACATAAAAAATAATTTAAATAAAAAAAAATTACCCTGTAATAGGATAAAACAAAATTAATTTTTGTAAAATAACAAGACTTAATAATAATAATAATAATAATATTTCTACCCCTCATTCTAATCACAAGGATTAGCCCGAAAGTCTGAGACTTGTGTGGGAGAGGAGGCGGCATATTATTATTTCGCGGGCCGCATTTGCGCCTCAGGAACGACTTACGTTGGTAGGCCCTAACCACCATTCAGTGCTGGAATGAGGGAAACCTGGAAAACGTCATTAGTTAGGGGGACAAGTCAAACATCAACTGATTTTAATCTCTCACATTAACACCAAGTTGACATTCTTCCCATCCTAGGCCATCGCCAGGATGGTTGCCAAGCCATCCCTGCGAGTAGACCTTGATCTACGAGTAAACAATTTAATTACAAATTGTTTGGTGGAATGGGAATTAGAATCCACGACCTCTGGGTTGAGCGATCGAGACGCTAGCCCTGAGCCACCGGCTGGCCTTAGACTTGATTCAAGAGACTCAAATAAAACGAATAGGTACTTTAATACTTTAAAAGTATAACCATGATTTTTTTGTAAGATTTTGTAGACAACGTTTCCTTAGCCTTGCAATGATGATTTACGTCTGCAGGTGTTTGCTTCTTATTTGGGGTTGAATCACTACTGAACATTTTATGGACTGACCCAGGATTTCACGAGTGTGAAGACCAGTATATTTTATTTTCAGAATGAGCATAGAATTCTGAGTTAAAATATGTGGTTTACTTCACTCTTGAAAAGGGCTGTCGAGAGGATATTTTATATATTATTAAAAAAATGACAGAGGGCAGAGTAGCCAAGTAGGAGATCCCAATGTGTCGGTTGACATATAGAAAGAACAAATTTGTATTATTTTTCATTTGTTTCTACTCTCACTATACATTTCGGCATCTTCAATAATTTCTTTAGTTCAAATCATAGACAAATAACACGAAGTTATGTAAAATGAAATTATTTTCTTAGACCGTACTGGTCGATTGTAATTTAGGGATTTTTATGTTGCACGTCAGAAATTTAGTAGCCTTATCAATGTGATACTACTAAACACAAGACATCCCTAAAGAATTTAGTTATTTTTTAACAGCAGTGTCATCTAGCAGTAATTTACTGAAACTATTACGTAATTATGTCCAACGCAAAATCCTCTTTGTTTTTAATAGACCTTTTCGCATTGTTTAGGAAAAATCGACATGAAACTCAATAATTTTTTCTTAGTTTATACAATTTTTAAACACTTTGGCCTGAAGGGACATAGTTTTTATATAAATTTTGTAAATGTGACAGTAATTGTTAGTTTTGGTATATTATTTCTGCATTTCGTTTTTAAAACTTGAAGCATTTCTCAAGATGCAGCGACAGATGTCAAAAATCTGTATATGATTGGACATCACTTTCAAATAAGGTGTCACATGGCCATAATTCTCATTTAAATTATTTTCAGTGGTGACTCTACGTCGAAAACGTGATTGATAACTATTCATTGAAGGATTACGAAAATGTCTTCCTCAAATTACTAATTCACGGGTTTCCGGGATTTTTTCAGAAAACAATACAGTGTTATTCAGAACTTATCCATAATAAAATTTGGGGATGTTCAACATACATGTAGAAATGTGGTAGTGCAAAAAAAATTTTTTTGGCGGCTTCTGAAAACTATTTAAAAATTTTTCATTGCACGCCGCTGGATACTGGTCCACTGTAATGGAGTGACCTTGGGACTGACAATGCAAACTAGCTAGCACGAAAAAAACTTCGGAAGTTCTGAGAGTATACCGACACTCGGCACTTAAAATAAACTTAAAGATAGATAGATGTGACCAAAGTGACGTGTCTTTAAAATGAATAAAATTTTGTTACACTAATTTTGAAGAATTGCGCTACTTGATTACTAGGTATTAGAAACATGAAATTTATAAAAAATTTGCACATACCTTGTTACAAAAGCTGTTCGAAATTTTGTCCCTAAAGCTACTCAATTATTAAGTAAATTGGGGATTTTCAGCATTTTGCTGCAACAACCACTCACAAAATCTAACTTGTAATTGATAATCCACTGGTAACAGTCCATTAACTCAGCATTACTGTACACATGAGCCATTTTGAAAACTTTACAGTTTAACACTCCTACGATATAAATAAAACACCGGCATTGAGAGAAGACACAGATAGACTGATGACGATGACTGATAATAGACAATAGAGATATTATCCCCGCTCCAGCTCGGTCGTCGTTCGAGGGACAAAAACGTGTTTACTTTTTTTACCACATTCTTAGGAATGTGGTAGGTATATCAGCTGTTGAAGTACAGTTGCCCATCTACGTAGTCCTTTATAATGGTATAACTTTAAACATTGTTTACGGGAAATCCTAAGACTTTTATTAAAATTTTTTTGGTGATATCGATTTCTTATTTAAGGATGTACATATCCTCAAAGTGTTAGAGATAAGTTCTGAATAACCCTGTATAACATTTCGGATGGGTGTAATTCCGCATTACGCAACAGCCCATGTTCAGAGCAAATATTAAGAAAGACGAGGCTTGAAAATATTGTAGATGCTATTGCAGATAATCACTTTCTTTAACAAAGTGATTAAACTCGCTTTTACTTCCTTGGATAAACGTTTACACAGACAAGAAAATTTAGTTAATAGGATACCTTCCCCCCCAATTCCGACTAAGAATACACTACTGGAAAGCTGTGCAAATTTATGTTTCGTAGCAAAGAAAGGAGTCGGAAAATCCTCCGTTGAAACTTCCTTATTATATTTATTTTACAAATTTTAGTTCCGGTTTTTCGCGTTTAGAGCTCGGAAAATAATGAAGGAGGCGAGCGCAGTAATTATTTTAACGTTTTATTCGTAATCTTTTATTAAAAAATAATTATGAACCACGGCTACGTACTACAGATTTAAATTAGGTCAAAAAGTTTAATGCATATTATTTGTCAGAACCCGACTTGAACAACTTGGCTGAGAATGAAATTCATATATTCCGTTTATTCTTACAGTTTTATATCTAAACTTAAATTAAACAAAATCCGAAAGACTTTTTCCGAAAGATTTTTTATCAACTTGACACCCACTAGTTTTATACAGGATTGTTCATTAGAAATACTTCCAGCCTGTAAAGTAATTATTATTCAATTAATAATTTAAGAGAACTCTAAGAGAATTAACTTAATAATAATAATAATAATAATAATAATAATAATAATAGTAATAATAATAATAAAAATAGTAATAATAATAGTAATAATATAACAAATAATAAACAAAAACATTTTTGGTCACCATTACTTTGTTCTTACAATAAAACTTTCTTTTTCAAAAGTATCAAAATGTTGAGTAAAATCAAAGAAAAAATTGTACGTTTTTATGTTATGTTAATAATTCAAGACTGGAAAAACTCAGGGTTATTACAGAAAAACACCTATTTAAAATACCATATTTTTTTATATACAGGGCGATTTTTGATGATTTAACGGAAAACATATGTTTCCCAGTCCGGCTCGGTATTTTTTAGAACTCAGTAATGTTACGCATATATCTTCCAATAACATACATGTGCGCTAAATTTGAATGTATTTCATAAAACGAATAAAGAATATAAAAAATCTTGTAACCAGGAAGGAATTAACGGAAGGCACCAGGGGGTGATGGGGATGTTTTGGGATCAGCTCGATATCCTCTATCTCCCATTATACTATATACAGTTACTCAGGGAACACCCTGTATATGTTTATTGTATCGAAACTTTCGTAAACAAGAAGTCTGCCAGATATTAAATGTCAAATCTGAATGTACACGAAGGTTGGAATACATTTTGATCCTATATAAATATTTATGTCTACTGCGTCATTGTGATCTTTATATTTTGCTTTTCCATATCTCATTTACAGTAAATTATATTGAGGTTTTTAGTATAATATGGAATTATTAGTTGAAATGCATGGCAAACTGTCACCTATCCATTTCCAAAAATATTTATTACCTACATTTTCTACTTTGTGAAACTGACAAGACTCCTAACTAACCAGGAGCTTTATAAATGCTTCACATTAACAAGTTGCTGAAAATGTTCATTTCACATTTTTATTTAGAGCATTATAAAATTTACCTTCGTCTTCTAATGCAGAGCACACATTTATTCTCATTAAGCCCGACAAAAAAATACCTTTCATAACGAAAGTGCATTAATAAAGTTAGAGCTACGCTTAAGTGCATATATCTACATATACAAGTAGGGAACCCACTACAGCTTCGAACAGAACCTGCCTTTTCATTATGTACGCTACTGCTCGCCTGCCTTTATTAATTTCGCCTTTCTTCCATTCCAGGACCTCCGAGTACTCGAGCTGCGGGGATGCGGAATCAAAAGGATAAACACTCAACTCTATCACTTGCTGCCTTACCTATCTCATCTAGATCTAGGAAACAATCGATTTCAGTTCCTGGCGGAGGACGAGTTTCGCGACCTGCACCGATTGCACAGCCTCAAATTGGACGGCAACATGTTGCCTGTTATCCTTGGTAAAACCTTCGTCAGCCAGCAGCAGCTGAAGTACCTCTGCCTTGCTAGGAATAGGCTGGCTAAGATAACGGATGCCGCGTTTGTAAATCTGACCAGTCTAGTAGAACTCGACATCAGCTTCAATAGGATGAAGAAGCTGGACAGCCTCCCTTTGACTCACTTGGCGGACAGTGTGCAAAAGCTGCTGATCAGTGGCAATAACTTCCCTTGGACTTTGATAAAACCCATCCTGCAAACTCTGAATAGAGTCTGGCACCTGGAAATTGCTCAGATGAGACTCAAGAGTATTCCTGAAAAGTTCTTACCTGATAGGATTAAAAGCTTGAACGTTTCTTGGAACAACATAACAAGTATAAGTGTCCAGGCTTTCCCAAGGCACCTTCAAACTGTTGACCTTTCATATAACGAACTAAAGGGTTTAAATGATAGTGTCATAATAAAACTGGAGACTTTAAGGTATGTTAACTTATCTGGTAATCCTTGGGTGTGTAGTTTGTGTCATATTACCTCAATACTATTCCGCGTGAATAAAACAAATTTATTTAAAAACCTAACATGTGCCTCACCTAAAAGTTTGAAGGGTTTGAAGCTGAGTTCACTTCGACTAGAAGACATAACAACGTGCAAGTCGAAAAGCGACGAAGAAGATACTTCTTCAGGTGATAATAAACTCAGTTTGCTCATAGGTTTAATCTCTATTGTGATTCTCGCTATATTCTCGATAATTTTTGTTGTGTGTTCGTGTGTGCGGAGACATTCGAGGAATTTGGCGAGGCAGCAGAAGAGAGCGACAGAAGAAGCCGAGAACAGTTTGAGGAGTGCCACGGCGATATTTTGTAAGGGGGAGATTAGTTTCAAGTTTCCTTTGGACTTGACTGAGCGGAAGATGTCCGTGTCTACTATTGATGAGATCAAGAGGGATTCCCAGCAGAGTCTTCCCAATGGAACCGGGACGGGAATCTGAAAGTTGCTCAAATTTTTTGGTAAATTTTGTGGAATATAGTTTACCACCTTTGAATAGTGCAGTAGATCAAGTTTTCAGAATATATTGTTTAGTAATCTTAAAAACTCCTAGTATTGGGTTTCACCAGAAACAGTTAAATAAGGTTTTCGTTTTGTTGGATGTATCAGTATCTAATAGTGCAGTTGTCAAATCCTACATACAGGGTGTAAAAACATAGTGTACCGAACCTCAACCATTATCTTTATCCACCGTTTAAAGGGCTATAACTCCCTTAGGAACCACTTTAGGGCATATGTTCCTAGGAACTTTAATTTTTATTTTTAGATGTATTATCACCCCCTCGAAGTCCAGCACACAATTTTTTTACACCCTGTATATATAGAAAAATTGTAAAAAAATGTGGAGTAATAGAGTGTTCAACCTACCACTTTCTCAAATGCTATTTTACACCTGATCTACTGTTCTATAAAGTACATCGTGACATATTGTTCTCAACAATAGATATTGGTGGTTTTAAGATGTAAAGACCAATTTAGATATGGGTTGTAGGCTTTGTTGATTCTATATTGTTTAGCACATATCGAGCGCCCAAGGATTTATCCAGGGTGTCTCACTTTCATTCTGTCTAGCTTGAGGAGTAGATAGAGAAAGTGCAAACAAGTGGATGTCACCGAAAAATATGAGAGACATCCGGTCGATTCTGGAAATCTATTCACAGACAGGCAGGGTCAATCTATCTGTGTGGATAAGGAAAATGGATGTTACGGTTCAGTGAGGACGCGGAGATTGATTTTCTGTTTACATCTTTGTTTACCGGTTTTTTTACAGTTACGAGCCATAAAGTCTTATATGGAGTCCGTTTAGCCCTCTTGGGGGTTTACAGAGCGCTTTGACGTAGGGTGAGGCTGAGAGTAGTCAATATTTTTTCTCTCGAAAATACGCCAAAGAGACTACACTTGAACAAAGCTTAATACAATCAAATTTTCTTTATTTGTAAGTTTTACTTGTTAGTATTTTATACATGAGAGTGTTATACTGCCTTTGAAAATAAAGGACAAAAATCTACACAGGGTGTTTTGAACATCTTTGGACCTTTACTTAAAATATTTTTTCTAAGGACAAAATCACAATAGTAGTATACGTTACAGGTCCAGTAGGTGAGGTACCTATTACAGTACCAGTTTTTTTATGGACGAGGCCATAAACCCATTAAAGGCCATTAAAGTATCATTATTTTGATAAATATTTGTTATAGGAAGTAGGTACTATACCTACTCCACCTATCTCTAGCACTATGTCATTCACCATATGACAGAATGTATTAGGCAAGGTAAGAAAATGTTTATTCGGAAACCAGTCCAATTTAGAATAAGCTTTGTATTCAATATAGTTCTCATGGCTTAGTAAATTTAACATTCTAATTTTACGTAGAAAATTATGTTTAACATTGGCGCATTCGCCATATTGTAAGTTCAATTCAAATACATTATTTTTCCGAGTTAAGCCGAGTTCCGTTTAAGCCGAGTTCTAGATCTTGAAACGTTCAGTATGAAGCATCTAATATGTTATAAAAAGATCTTCAAATTACTGGTGCCAAAATCCAATTATCTAGAAGACGTTTTTTCCTATAAAAATACAGTGTTATTCAGAACTTATCCATAATAAAATTTGGGGATGTTCAACATACATGTAGAAATGTGTTAGTGCAAAAAAAAATTTTAGGCGATTTCTGAAAACTATTTAAAACTTTTTCATTGCACGCCGCTGGATACTGGTCCACTGTAACGGAGTGACCTTGGAACTGACAATGCAAACTGGCTAGCACGAAAAAAACTTCGGAAGTTCTGAGAGTATACCGACACCCGGCGCAAAAAAGATTTGCAGCGTTTTTACTATAAAATAAAAAAAAGATAGATAGATGTGACCAAAGTGGCGTGTCTTTAAAATGAATAAAATTTTGTTACACTAACTTTGAAGAATTGCGCTACTTGATTACTAGGTATTAGAAACATGAAATTTATAAAAAATTTGCACATGCCTCGTTACAAAAGCTGTTCGAAATAATATTCCTCGACTTGTACACATTTTAGGCACGCCTTATCCAATTTTGCCGTACTAAAGCGAATGTTCCTCCTGGTTGCTGACTTTGTAAACGCAAATTATTAAGTAAATTGGCGATTTTCAGCATTTTGCTGCAACAACCACTCACAAAACCTAACTCGTAGTTGATAATCCACTGGTAACAGTCCATTAACTCAGCATTACTGTACACATGAACCATTTTGAAAATTTTACAGTATAACACTCCTACGATAAATAAAACACCGGCACTGACAGAGGACACAGATAGACTGATGACTGAATAGACAATAGAGATATTATCCCTACTCCAAGTCTATTCGCCCAGGCGTTCTAGGTACAAAAAACGTGTTTACTTTTTTTTACCACATTCTTAGGAATGTGGTATATCAGATTGTCGTTGAAGTACAGTTGCCCATCTACGTAGGTTTTTATAATGGTATAACTTTAAACATTGTTTACGGGAAATCCTAAGACTTTTATTATAAATTTTTTTGATGATATCGATTTCTTATTTAAGGATGCACATATCCTCAAAGTTTTAGAGATAAGTTCTGAGTAACCCTGTATAAAAGTGACTACCCGTACGTACAAGTTCTTGATTGTGCTGAGAAGTTTCATCGTCCATTATCTCTCAAAGGATTGGTTTCCATGGAAAATGTTCGGACACGTCGATTTTTATTTGAAGCGGAACATATTTACCTATTACTGACATTTATACAGATTGTCCTAAAAGGTAGAGGTTTAGTTAAGTCCAGTAAGTGAGGAATTACACCTCGAGCTTTTTTAAGAATGAGACGAGGTTAGGATCCGAATTCAGTCCCGAAAATATAACCGAGTATTGTAAACACCTAATGGACGTGTAACGTATTATATTTTATTTCATACTGTCGTCGTTTTAAAATAAAAATGAATTATTGTAAATTTTAAACCAATCATTAAAATAAAATCTCACGATATGCAAATTGCATCACAATCTTAACAGCCTTGACATGTAAGGTGACATTAACATGACGTTAATCTTATTTTGAAGTATCATAATTACATTTGGTTGTATAATAATGCATTGCTCAGAGGAAATATTAAATAAATTCCCGAACATCGTAGCATCACTGAAATAGGCATAAAAGCATTACTTATATTTGCCTTACTTTTAATTTTCCGATAAATGTCAAGAATTGATTTAAACTCAAAAACATAGCTGCCTAATAACAATCCGGTAAAGTGTTGCTAGGCAACAACATTACAGTATGATGTACTTAAATCTACATTTACTGGCCGCAAATCAGTGCAGGATAAGATCTACTGGACAGTACGACATATTGGGTCTCAAAACTGCTTGTAAAACAGATTTTGGTGTTCTATATCTGATGATTTTTGTTAATATTATATATAATCTTCGTCAATAAAACCAGCACCACAATCACCCTGTATAAAAGTACTTATTTCATCTGAATGGTAAACAGGCACTAACCAACTATATTACCAAACTTGGTATCATCTTAACAAAGTCAAAGTAATGTATTATACTATTATATACAAATTAAAACTTCATTTAAACGTGGTAAATATTTTGGATATACTTACATTGGCGATAGATTTCAAAGCGCTTTGTATCTAATAATACACACCTGATAAACCCAAACATGTATTATTCTTTACATTACAAGCTTGCAACACCGTATATAATACAATATTGTGAATATGTATTTAAAGACAGACATTTTTATTTAATAAAATACACCGCACTTCCTGGAAACAGAATTTGCATGGATTTGAAATTGCTATTCACTGCTTATTTCACTATTCCTGGATATATTACTTTCTTGTAAATCGTATGCAAAATGCAGATGAAATAATGTATGCGCCACATTTGGAAAGCCTAGCCTTCCTTTCCAGCACTAGCTTGCGGCTCAAACTAAAAATTCCCTTCCTTACCTAGAAAAACGTAAGTTCCTGTACATTTCAGCAATCCAGCAAAGTGGAATGCATTGTACATTTCAGCATTTCTATTCAATAACTTACAATTGCATCCCAGTATGTCGAATCTCCGTTCAATTTTCAAGTAGGTTATGGTAATCAACAGCAATATGTATAAATTTTTCCTAGAGAATTGGCATAACCGAAAATAGAATTGAATTTTCCGTGAATGGCTGGCACTGCTTCTTGATTGTGATACATTTTTTTTTACTCAAAACACTTCAACTCTTTAGTCCTGAAATTCTTTTTCCAGTATGGGTTTTAACATATTCTGTAAAGTATTCTTAAGTCTACATGTACCCATATCAGTTATTTGTGTTACTATAACTAATATATCATATTCTTACACAAAATTTTCATCACTGTACAGAAATAAATAAACATATATCATATTTTTTTAGTCATAACCATATGGGATATACAGGGTGAATCGTTTAGAAGGAAATATCTAGTAAGTTATTTGTTGCTGAAATACGCAAGAAAGTTGACAAGAAGTCATGCCTAACCTCTCGTTATTTTAAAATTTTGTTTATATAATTAAGCCTGTAATATTTTGTCTCCAAAACTATAATATTTCTTAAATGATCCACCCTGTAAAATTATATAAATTAAATCTGAAAGGCTTAACTTAAGTGAACGAAAAAGCATATCATTGCAAATATAAATACATTAAGATAGTGAATAATAGTGCCTATATTTTGATAAATTGTATGATATGTAGATAGTTTTTTATTAATAATGTTTAATCTGTATTTGAGTAATAATGTAACATGTGGAGATATGTTAATTTTGTTTAAACATTCAATTTTTGTGTAATTAAAAAAGTAACTTTAGAGTAGATTCCTAATATGGGACGCAGTAAAAACTGTTGTTTGTAGGGGGAGGTTCAGAGATTTCACAGCTCTAACTTACCAATATGTAACTTGGAAAATGGTACACACTATATATTAATTCCGCATTACACTAAATTAATTCCATAAAGGCACTGTACGTACCTATAAATTTTTCTCACCACTATTAACATGCCAGATGCTTTTTAGGCAATTATGTAGCAGCATTGTTAGTAGAGTCCGCTACCTATGTCACTCCGATGAGCACAGAATAATTGCGAAATCGGTCAGTGTCTAGTGGTTGCTGTCGACGAAGGATGTGGCTATTCTTATGGAGATGCCGGTGTAATACAATGCCAGTCGGGGCACATTGCCCCCGTGGTGCAGTTGTTTTTGGTATTTCCTTCAAATACTACACTGCTATAATAGCACTTCCACAAAAGCAGGTTGCTATCTGTCTGTCAATTTGACAATAATTGTCAGACGGATAGCAGCAAAGGCCAAAAGAGGGCACTACTACTATATCTGTTGCATCGCTTGTTTATTATCTTCAACTAGTTCTGCTTGTATGCTTTTATGTGAATTTTGTTAAATAATTTTGAGGTAAACAGAATTCGTTTCCAACATACTACATGCGCGACATCTATTGATCTCTACAAAATCATCGAAATTACCGCGTTAAGTATGTATTAACTAGTGGTTGGCCTAATTCCCGTCCTTCCTCTTTGAAAATTAATTACTCTATGCATGGATGTGCTCTATTTACCTCATGCATCGAAATTCAGTTCCAGATCGAAACACTGAAATATTAATTACGAGGGCAGCTCAAGATGTAAGCCAAGTTTTGCGTTTGATTTGTCGCATGTGTATTGTTCACTGCATATACAGTACCAGTCTAATTACACTCATTTTTTTAACTTTTGATTAAGTATAATGTAATCCACAATATTGACAAAAATATTTATTGATGAAACTGTTTTTGAGGCGTGAGTGGTGAGATAGATTTCCTGCTTAGTTTTGGTTTAGGGCGCTTCTGGTTTGATTTTATTAGCACACAAACAAACATACTCTGTACTGCAAAATGGTAGATACCTTTTCTGTTCAGACTACCACGTCACCAAATACCTATAACTGAAACCACTCAAGCTAAAGCTTGTAACGAATCCTTTGTGTGGATTATCCTTAATATTAGTTTATATTCTCTTGCTATTTTACTTTATACATTTTACACTGTAGTATTATTGATTTGGATTATTTAATCTGAAAAACCTTTGATAATTAACATACCTCCTTTTGTTACAGAATTATTCAGTGAATTCTGAAAATGTCTGTTGATTTAAATTATGGTAACAATATTTGAAAATATGTTCGGAAATACGCACAAAATGGCTTGCAGGCATTGTCGTTAGTTTTGAATTAGACTGTGCAGTGTGTACAGTACGCTAAATCTATTCTATGTATTTTTATTTGTATGGGACCATACTATGTATTTATTTTATAAATGTTAACCGTTTATTGTGATGTTATGTTTTTGTACAGAATTTGTATATATGTACATAATTATTGTTATAAATTTTAATAAATATTTAATATGAAATTGTATTTTCATTTCATAGCGGCAATATCAAATATTGAACCATGTTTTTTAACAAAAAGGACAGTGTTTTGTAGGTTATTTTATACCAGACACAATTGATTTCCTTCTATTTATTTCAGTACTAGTAATAGGTTTGTTTCAACAACAATTCTAAGCTCTATTCAATAAGAGGCACCTAGTTAATTTCCTATATATATACAGGGTGATAAATAATCTATACGCATTAACATGAGAAATGATAGCTAAGGACATAGCTGACTAATAATGAAAAAAAGAATTAGTAAAACATTTTCAGTTTGGGAAATAATTTAAAAGAAATGTTTACAAAAATTTATCAGGTGAAATTTTTTGTTTATAAAAACTAAGAAGTAAACAAGTCGGGACGGTACGTTTGGTATTTCTAGTAGTACTTTGTTATCATGTTGTGGTTGTATTTGAGTTTATCTTTACGCCAAGTATATCCATAATTTCTCAAACGAAGAACTTATGGATATGATACTGGCATACGGGGCATTTTATAAAATTCATGTTCTTTTATTCTTATTTGAAATAAATTGGTACTTCTGAAATTAACAATGTTCTTTTCTTCTCTCTGTTGTTCTCTTTTTTTATTATTAGTCATTATTCGCCCTCAACAATAATTTACAAAGTTTATGCGTATAGGTTAAGAATCACCCTGTAAATATATATTTAGTATGCATGTGGAACAGACAAAAAACCATAAATGCGGAGCAGAAGTTAAACCTTATTATTATATTAAAAGTGGCCCTTTGCAACCGTAGCTTTATAATATGAAGATCAAGCTGCGGTTTTAATTTCCTTTTAGCTCACTGTTATATTGATAATTTACGATTTCAACAGGCCTGATTCTACAAGACTAGTCTATTTTCTGATTCTACATCTTTGACTGTGAATGGTGTTTAAGAACATGTTTTTAATTTAAACTATAGAGAGAGGTTAAAATATTTTACATCATACGAGAATGAATACTAGGCCAATTTACAATTTCCCAAATGCAGCATGTGCCCTCGTGCGATTAAAATTTGAACTTCAACTTAAGTGACATATTATGTCAAAGCTGAAAATATTCTTTCAATTCAACTATTTTCATTACAACTGGTTAAATTTGTGTATTATGGTTGTAACGCAATGATAGTCTACTTCCATGAATAAAAATACCTACCGTAAATTTATTTAGGAATGTGTCTATTGTGGAGTTTGAAGAGAGTGCAAAGTAATGCTAAAACTTTTATTGTCCAATTTAGTTTATAGGTAATGCAATTCTAAAAACTAAGGAAATGCAAACTTATTCAAATATATTTCTCCATGATCTAAAACCTTTTAACCTGTGTATATAGTATGCCTGTCTTCGTCATGCTTACTCATTATAATGGTACAATGGTTATGGTAATGGTTACTGGTACAATAAAACAATATTAGGAATTTGCAGGTAGGTACTATTTAGAAATACTAAGAGATTAGTGTTAGACACAGACCTAATAAACATAGTGTTTACAATAGACAGACACACATGTTATATACAGGGTGTAGCATAAATGCGTCTTTCTATGAAGGTAGAAAAAATATTTTCATTGCTCCTGCAATTTTAAAAAATCTGAAAAAATCTGTAATATCTCAGAAAATTGTAACTGAAACCCACACAATGCCTACATCAGGAAAAAAGAATTTAATTCTACATAACTTCATGTGAAAAGATACAGGGTGTTCCCTTTGAATTTAAAAAGTTTTCGCACTTTAAAAGTCTGAAAATGTAACGTGAAAAATAGATTGCTTAGTATATTATCTTTGTATTTATTTTAATTGTAGAAATTATTCCACGTTACCTTCTTTCAACATTGCAAAGGGCCAGTGAAAATCTTCTATAGGAAAAAAATTATTGAGTGTCTTACATATCGTTGGGGCTGTAAAAATTTTCACAGAATATCGAATATCTTCGAAAGGAAAAATACTGTCGAGTGAATTAAAAATATTAATGCAGCCGTATTATAAAAAATGAAGTTGATGACAGTTATGGAGACTGGAAAAATCTCGAGATTTCCAGGCATGTGGAAGATTTGGTTTATCAAGTTTATGTAAAAAAATATTTATTTTATACTCTTCACGGTTAAACTTCCTTCTAGGTATTAATTTCTTGTGAATAATAAAGCAAGTTCCACCAAAAACGGGTTAAGTTAGTTTTATAAAAGCCTCCACACAAATTCCGGAAACCTATTAGGCACAAAACAATAAATAACTAAATTGAAATAATGTCCTCTTAGTTTTTAGAATAAATAAAACATTAGTTTCCTTTTATAAGCACATAATATTGTCAAGGACCCTGTAAAAGTCTGGTCACGTATACGTATCCTCGTACAGTATTCTAAAACTTACAAGAACGATTTATAATGACTAGGAAGCGAGTTTTTCCGGGATTATCTTTCAAACGAATTTTTAATGATTATAGTTTCCCAGTAGTGGGATTATAGTGTACGTGAAAGATATGCGGACGCCCAGAGAATCCATATTGGACTGTTTTATATTATATATATTTGTCTTTCAGTTTACTACAGGGGGTAATTACATCAGTAATGAATATTGTAAAAAGAAAACCACTGAGGACAGCCAAAGAAAGGAAAAATAGGTTAATTAAAAAGTTGTAATCAAGAAGTATACAAGTGTTCATTTTGTTATCCCATCATTGGTATCTCGCAAAGTAAAAGAGATAGAGAATCGACTAAATTAGCGTAGCTGAATTATTTTTTGTTCTGATTTTAATGGTCAAGGTAGAGAAAAACCATCGATCATCGAATTTGTGAGGTATCGGTGAAAGTGAATATTTTGAAACAGAATACCCTGTATATTTTCACATATTTGACTAGAGCTTTCCCACGAGACTGCTGATATAAGGGTTGAGAAGTTTATCTCTTATAGTAAGAGATACATACTCAGATAAACACTCCCTCTACTTACAAGCGTTTTTATAATCAAACAAAAATTTCAAATGTAAATAAAATTCAGTTTAGTGTGGCAAAAACATTTTGTGAGTCAAGGATTTTATTGAAAATATCACCTTGTGGCTTCAGAGTGTACAGAGTGTTGTGTACAGAGTGTTTTTTACAGAGGTAGTAATTTATCAATATTCAAACATCGAAAACTCAATTTTTATAAATGGAATACTCTGTATTTTTGGTCCTTATTGAAAAGGACAGATAAACATCTTCAATTTTCTTCCGTTGAATGGCATGTCTGAACTTACCAGTTTTTGAGAAAATTGAGGGAAAACTTGAATTACGGTAAAATATGCTCTTGAATCATATCTCAACCCTACTAGATATATTCTACTGATTTTGGATATTCCCTTCATAAAATATACCTGGTAATGAATTAATAAGATAAAATATATATTATATAGTAACTCAGTATCAGGTCAATCACCATGTAGACTTCCAGTAAAAAAAAATCATTACAACTTACTGCTAATTCGTAAGAGAAAACATTCAACATGTATTAATTATTTTAACATTATGATTCAACCTATAAATTAAAAACGTACATATATAAAAATAAAAATATACTCGTATAAGAAGAGTATTAACTCTGTATGCGACTCCCTAGGTATGTAACTATTCAAAACATCTTGCATGCCTTTCTTCTAGACGTACACGAAACTACTTAAATTTCAAATCTTTTATATGAGATTCATTTTGATTCCCATTATATTTCGAGTGCACAGAAATATCCACTTCATATAGCAATTTTCCTCTATTACAGAATATTTATTACCAACCCCAGCTGACCAGTTTAACCCACTTTAATAGAACATTAAAATTCTTTCTGAAATAAAGTTTATTATTCCTTTATTATAAATAATAGTCACAAGATAATACTGTAGAAGTTACTAAATTGTACGTAATCGAATAACTAAGCAAGGAGCGCCAAATGTTGTATGGTGCAATTCACCGGAAAATCTAGTTATGGCAATGTAATAAATGTCCGTATTTGTGTTATAACGATAACTTTCGCTATTTATGATTTTTAGATAAAGGTACAAAATATACTTAGAATTAACGGCACATTGGTCGCCAATTGTATAACGTTAATTCTCCTCAATTATTTTATTAACTTAAAAAGATACTTACTACTGCATTGAAACTCTCTACCAGTATCTGCCAAACTTGAGCGCCATCAATTGATCTTTTTTGATGGTATTGGTAAAGGTATAGTTCCTATTTAAGTGAAGACAATTGGAAAAAGACACATGACAAGCACAAAGTTAGTTTTAATGTAATGATATTCAACTATACATTTACGAACACTAAACACATATAGAAACATATAAAGTTACATGTTTTAACAAGTACTCTCAAATTTAGATACAGGAGAGATAATTCGGCTATACTAAAATCGACATAAAAAGGTAAGTTTTAGATATGTTCAGTCCGCGAGGTAACGGTAAGGGCTCTTAAATTCTTTCGCACACACGGCCTAGGCTTAGGTAAGTTAGTAGAATGAGCCACGGTATACGCAAGGTGTTCAAGAAGCATTTCCAAAATAGATAGATAATAAGGTACTCACATCAACTACAGGGGTTGCAGAACTTAACGTTTTACATACGTTTGCTGTCCAAGCACAATGAAATCGTAATAAACGATCGTTTTTTCTTCTAACCACTATAGAAAATCAAATTCAGGGTTGCTGCTATATTATACTCGTAATATTTTTGTTGCATCACTTTTTTTCTATATCAAAAATTCAGATTCACTTTTGCACCAACTGCTCGGTAATGCGTCTTCTCGCCATTTTCTTTTCGCTCCTCCTCCCGTTCTTTTACGTCCTCCATTAGCTCCCGTTCTTAACACGAGATGGCGACACTATATTGTTCTGAACGTTTGTACCTACTACTTTTGTAACCTAGGACTTTGTATGGATAGACCTAATGCACAACCACAGAGAGTGAAGTCGGGATTATAAGCACTTAATATACACAGAATACGTAGAACACTTTAAATACAGGATTGGTGTTTAACAAACAGGTAAAAACATAGAATGAGATAAGAATTATTAGTTTAAATCAACTAAGAAAGGTATTTTATTAGCTTACTTGAAAGGAGACCGTTACAGTGTCTACGATTTTCAAAAACTTCGGCCGTACTAGAACCACGTTTTCGGTCTCGACTGGGCTAATTCCTGTAAGTAAAATACTGCGAAAATATAACGAGCCGCTCTCTATATAAAAGTGTATCACTGAGGGAACTATTAAAAGTTTTAACTGCATAATTAACGGTATAATATATCCACCATAATTTACGAAACGCCCGCAGAAGAAAATAGAAAGAGGTGGCTTTGGCTGCTCGTTCGAGCGAAATAACTCGTTACCATGTAAATTAGCTAATAATTGTTACCGTTTAGGCCCCCAAACTTCATAATTGTGAATACTCCTTTGTATTTTACTATTCGCGTTATTGCGTGACGGAAATGCTTAATGAAATTTGTCAAAAGTAGGCATTTTCTTAATTTAGACTTTCGAATTGGGTTTCACACAAATTCAGAAGCCATTATAAGGCCAACTTGAACTGTGGCATGATTTGCAGCATATTACAATGTTACCAAAACAATCTGATTTTGTGGACTGAAACTTTGCCGTAATATTTCTACGACTGAGTTGAAAGATACCTATACCGGGTTTCCCATTTCATTTGACTAATGGCAATTAACATGGGCTATTACGTTTCATTGAATTTTATATTCCCAGGGCACACTATGAGAAATATTGCTAACGGAATCGATAGTACTGACTGTCAAACACTTCTAATTACCAAAATACTAAAGCGAAATGCTTTTTTAATTAAAATATCAATAAAAATTCGTTTTAAGTTAATAGATGTCGTTTACATAAGCGTTTTAAGCAATGTCATGTTATGTCATCTGGTGGAGTAGTTGGATATTTATTTTTTTTTTTTTGATAAGTAAATATTGTGACTTTCAAAAATAATAACTAGGTACTGACAATGAACCATATTTATTCGAATAAGTAAACACTAATAATTTGTAATTAATGAAAAAGTAAAATAAAAAAAGTTGTCCCTGGCGGGATTTGAACCTGCAAAATTTTGCGGTTCAGTTTGAAACACTGCAGCTTAACCAACTACTCCACCAGATGATATAACATGACATTTCTTAAAACGCTTATGTAAACTACATATATTAACTTATAATGAATTTTTATTGATATTTTAATTAAAAAAGCATTTCGCTTTAGTATTTTGGTAATCAGAAGTGTTTGACAGTCAGTACTATCGATTCCGTTAGCAATATTTGTCATAGTGTGCCCTGGGAATATAAAATTCAATGAAATGTACCTAATAGCCCGTGTTAATTGCCATTAGTCAAATGAAATGGGAAACCCGGTATAGTTTCAGAAATTTTTAGTTATTAAATAAATATAAAATACGTTACATATGAAATAAAAGAACTGACATATATCATTAATCAGAAAGCAAATATGTCTTCTTTAATAAGCTATCGAAAAACAATAATAACTTTTGCCTATTAATAGAAAAACCGCAATAATATTAATTTTAACGAAGGATTTGAGAATTTCTGAAGGAGATGGACAAAAAATTGAACCTTCTCCTCAAACCAGTAAATTTCTTGACACGAAATACGAAAATACTTAACGTGCTATCATTCTCTTCTAAAAATGATCCTATTACATCTACAGACATTACTAACAAGAGTCTCGGTTATACAATGACACACTGTTGTCCTTATATTACTGTTTGGTCCGATTGCGCCTTGAATACTGCTCCACTGCATAATCTATCAAATTTGTTTATCAAGTACAAATGGTTGAAAGTATTCAGAGAAGGTATGTAAAGTATGTATCATGTAGACCAAAATGTACTTTATCCCCAGATGTTTACCTTCATAAACTACTGTAACACCATACCATATTTAACGTATATACATTTACTGTTATGTTATTCAAAATAATTAACTCTAAAAGAGATTTACCTTTTTGCTAATAATAAAAAGGTCATAAATTATCTTTTTGTAGCTATATAGAATACAATAGATACCCCATGCCCATGCGAATAGAGAACACATGCTTCTTCTGATGATAGAATTTTGTAGGTACTATTAATATTTTGTTCTTGTGTTTTTATATAGGGTATCCTACAGTACATTAGAAGTATCTGGACAACCAATAAAGCTATTAATTTGTAATTTTAGGTGAAGTTAAAGTGGGCCATGATCTATCCACTTTCAGTTATAACGGAAGTCAAATAAACTGTACGACTGTACTTTATTCATATTTTGTAGATATAAAACACCGTAGCGGATTACCATAAAGAAGTCTTTGAATAAGTTCGAAACTTTAGTAAATTGAGTTTCTATTTGAAAGATGTAGACCAGTGCACCAAGTCAATTAATCGTTTTTATTTGTACGGAACAACATTCACTTATCTGCAAACTCACTCGCTTTCCTCTAGGGCTCAGACGGTGATAAAATAGCTTAAAACCTCATAATATAAACCCAAATGGCCCTTATTAAATCCGTAAGACGCATTCCAGACATCTGTTAGAGCCGCACTAAACGAGATTTGGAAATCAGGGGATTAGCATCTCCCCTGATATTAGCATAGTTTGCCCAAAGACAACAGGGTGCTCGGTCTTCTTATTGTGACTGGGGGAGTTTATGTGCTGAAAACTAAATATCGTTAAAACTATTTAGTAGAAGATTAGCCGAATGGAGGTACGCATGGTTTGTGTACCTGGGACCTTTCTCAGCAACCCTTGATGTAATTTTATAACTAAATGGGGCTAATTTATAGATAAACATCGCGGGAATGTATGGTGTTGCGAGTTAAAGAGATAAGGATAATGAGTCTTACCGCAGAGGAGACATTCGTTATGCTAGATGTCATAAAACAAATTCAGCTAATTATAATAATTAAACCATAATTAAATGGGTAGATTTTAATTATGACATTAACTGACATGTCCATAGCTAGCCACACAGTCATGATGATTTATAATTAATTTTTTCTACGTTCATGCAAAAAACAAAACTTTATTGAACTATATTTAGTGAAAAAACTGGTTCTTTATTGCACTAGTTCATCTGTCATTCTACTACAGCGTTTTGTGATCATGACAAACATAAACGTCAAATCGACGTGGCATTTGGTGCCACCTAAATAAAACATTTTTTGGTTTTTGAATGAACGCTGAAAAAATATTGTATGCAACTCGTACAAAAAGTGTTTATTGAACTTGACGTGTTGTCCAACTCGGCCTGACGGCCTCGTTGGACAATTTCACGTCGCGTGCAATGAACACTTACTTTTTGCACTTGTTGCATAAATAACTATTAAGGTAAGTGTAACGAAAATCTTTCAAAACAACAAAACAGTTGAAGATAAATGTAGGGAATCTCACTACAGGTTGACGTGATAGTGAGTAGGTTAGTAAAGCTGAAAGCATCAGTGCAAAGATTAAGCGTTCCTTTGTCCTCCTAAAATAACTAGTTTCTAGCACTAGGAGTGTCGCTATTTTTCAGCTATTTTCATTGATTGGGCATAGTCCATTGTGTTTATGTAAAATTTCCCATACGGATCACGCATCGGAAAATGTGCAGCGTTTCATTCTACTTTGAGTAATGGTTTAAATTTTTCCGAACAGATTTTCTCAGCGTTGTATGTGCGATTTTAATTTTCGGAGACTTTGTCTTTTGTGAGACTTTTCGTGAGTCAAAGCGAACTAGAAAATTTCTTTTTCGGAAAATGTGGAAAATGTGGAAAATGTGGAACTTTTCAATCTGTTCAATCTTTAAGTTTTTCCGAATTTATTTTTGTTATATTTTAATTTTCGTGGTCTTTTGAATCCATTCGAATCAAAGCAGACGAGAAAATTTACTCGAAAATTTACAATAATTTATATTTCGGTCTGCTGCCAAATCCTAGAAAATGTGGAATGTTTTAGTCCATTTTCAGTAATCTTTAACTTTTTTCGAATGTATTTTCTCTGTGTCATATCATGTATTTTATTTTCGTGGTATTTTGAATACGTTCTAGCCAAAGAAAACGAAAAAATTCACTCGAAAATTTATCATTTTTCGGTCTGTTACCAGATCGTGCAAAATGTGCAACGTTTCAGTCAGTCAGTGTACTATTTAAAATTTTGTGGTCTTTTGAATCAGTTCGAGTCAAAGCAAACGAGAAAATTTACTAGGAAGATTTCAGTCTGTTTTCAGTAACTTTCTAATTTTTCCGAAAAGATCTTCTCAGCATCATGCGACGCTCAAGACCGATTGAAGATACTATTACAAATATCATCAAACTGCCAAAAAAATTACTGACTCGTAAAACTAACTATAGACAAATACAAGGAGTGATGGTTCCAATATTTATACCGATGAAAATAATTTTCTATAATAGTAATTTAAAGGTCGCAATGTCCAAGTTCTCTTGTACTAAATAATTTATAATTTAACAATCCAATACGCGATTCTTGCTAAGCAATACGCTACCTACTGGCGGCACGCACAACTAGCGCGTGGGAATTTGGTTCAGTTTTGCGTATGTACGTCTATTGTGAATTTTGAAATATCCGTTGTTATATTAGTTAATTGCTTTGATTAGATATGAATCATTATTGTTGTGAGCGTCATTGTTCCTCTTAGATAAAGAAAAACCCCAAGATCAGTTTCATACTTTTCCAAAAGCGGGAAAATCTGGAGCTATCGTGGAAACTATAAGTTGGGCATTAAAGAGTTACAGGATACAAGTATGGATAAAGAAACTAAAGAACGCAAAGTAGGGTGTGTGCTCTTTACTTTTCTCTAAGAATGACTATTTCCATAAAGGTATGTATGCCGTATGTCCAATAAAGAATTTGACATATTTTGAGGTTAAGTTTCATTTTCAGATTGAACGCTCGAAAAATATTGAAATATATTTTAATTTTATATCACTACTTACCCCTTTCAAAATAGTTTTACAAGCTTTTTACCTGTTTTAAAGTTCTCGACAACAAATCCTTGATGAATACAATTTTCAAACGTCAGTGTCAGGGACCGGAGGTTAGTATAGTACTATCGTTTTGGCGCTTCGATCTTAAAATGAATTGCGTATTGGCTGTTATATACAATTCGAAAACATATCCGCGTTCAATTTTCTGAGTGTACTCATTCCTGATGTGGTGGTGATAGTTTCTGACGCAGGAATTCACAAGAGGAAAAAATGATAAATTTCTAGGTAAATAACGTCCCAGGAAAACTAATACTGTTGTCAAAAGTTTACACGCAACCTGGAGTATAAGATTTGGGGTGCCGGTAGAGTTAAGACGAATTTTATTTGTTGCCGTGCCACGTCTCTCGAATAGCAAGCAGCCGAAAAGCCGCGGCTCACCGCCCTAGAAACTTATGAAAAAGTATATTGCCCTCTGAATACGAATTTTCATTTTCGCTGTGGCAAGTTCCCTTTATTTATTTTTAATGCAGATACCAAACGGTCTGTTCGAGATAAGAAAGAGCAGCTTGGAGATCTAGAAAACGGTTGAAGACACAGGGCGACTCAAATTAGAAAACAGTTGAGCAGTTAGTGGGCGAAGAATCGATATATCGAATAGAAACGCAAAAATCTAGGCTTTTTCTGGTGTGTAATTTGATAGAGAGGTAATTACTGCCTTATATCTTAATTTCTTTAGTTTCATTTTGAAGTTTGAATAATTAATATACATATTAATACTTGCAATTTTGTACTTATAATTGTTTTCTTTTGAAAATAATTGTTTTGAAAAAAACATTGATCTCATTTATATGTTCCAAGAAATATATAGAAAGCACTCTATATACTAGTATTTCGGCTTGTTAGGCCTTTTTCAATAGAGTAAATGTCTATTACTAAATATTTCCAAGTGATTTTTTGTTATTTATCGGTTTACGAGTACCTACCCCGATTGATCCCACCATCTGGTAAAGCTCGAGTTTTTATTACCTTTTCTAAGAAGGGCGAGAGATCATTCGTAGTACACGGATTTATAATTAAAGATTTTTTAATTTCTAATTGCTCCAACAGATCTAAGCGCTTTCCTTTCTTTTCACGATGCAGTACCTTTACATTTTTCTGATCTATAAAATGATGAAAACCCTGAATTTTTTGCGTTATTGAATATGGATTTTTTATGTTCTTTTACTCTAGTTTCGATACTTCTACCGGTTTGACCCACATACACGACATTACAATCCGCGCAGTTAATTTGGTATACCCCCGATTGTTTTAATTTATTAACACTTTCTTTGTTGTTTATCAAAATCCTCCCGCAATAGTGTATGTGGATCAATCCGGTAGAAGTATCGAAACTAGAGTAAAAGAACATAAAAAATCCATATTAAATAACGCAAAAAATTCAGGATTTTCATTGTATAGAAAACAATCATTTTATAGATCGGAAAAATGTAAAGGTACTGCATCGTGAAAAGAAAGGAAAGCCCTTAGATCTGTTAGAACAATTAGAAATTAAAAAATCTTTAATGATAAATCCGATCAGATAGATTTTACACTCTCGCCCTTCTTAGAAAAGGTAATAAAAACTCGGGGTTTACCAGATGGTGGGATCAATCGGGGTAGGTACTCGTAAACCAATAAATAACAAAAAAACACTTGGAAATATTTAGTAATAGACATTTACTCTATTGAAAAAAGCCTAACAAGCCGAAATACTAGTATATAGAGTGTTTTCTATATATTTCTTGGAACATCTAAATGAGATCAATGTTTTTTTCAAAACAATTATTTTCACGATGTTTTATAAAGAACTTTATTTCACTTTATTAATTTTGTACTTGTTGAGACAGAATTAATCAGTAGTATCAGGCCACGTTATGGTTTATTCTGAGGTTATCAATGATTTTGACCTTGGCCTTGGCTAAGGCCTCGGGTGTGTAAGCTTCTGGGCTCAACAAATAATGTTCGCCTTCTACTCCTAGTAACATAATATACTAGGTATTATAATTTCTTGGTTATTCAGGGATTCCTGCAGTTTGTTATTAATATACTGATCTATAAAAATATGAATTAGAAGTTTTTTCACTTTTTCGTCTTCATCCATCACTTTCTAATATTGGACTTCCAAAGCAGAATAAAAATGAAAAAAGGGGTTAAAACGTATCCTTTACATAATTGGACATCCCTAGAAGATTCGCAGTTGGTCACCTGAACAAGACGTGCCCATACTGCGTCAAATTAGATTCGTTTCACAGATATAACTTCTCGGTTGAATATTGTACTTACTTTATATTCTACAGTCAGTGCCAACAACAAACTATCAGTTCTTACCATCCAAGTTTACCGACATTTTCTTGTTTGAAAGAGGTTCGTGACGAGCCGAAACTCCCAGAAGATGATTGTAAAATTCTCAAATTGTTGATACGCGGAATAAAAATATTACGTTCCCCGTCATGGGAATTTTGTTCTCTTAAGTTGGAACATCGATTATTTCCTTTATGTCTTAAGATCTGCACCCTGAATACAAATTTTTAGAATGTCTCTATGTTTATTTTGAATACAACTGTGGTATGTGGAATGCAATTCTGCATTGAAGTAAATTTTTATTAACCATATATAAAATGTGTTTTTTTTTAAGGATGATAGAACTTTAAACTTGAAAAAAATATTAAAGAAAATATTTTGTGATTAAAAAAGTAATATTATTTAAAAAAACAACCTATTACATTAAACATTTAAAAACTATTTGCGGCATGTGATCAACGCGGCTGTCCACAAGATAGCGTATTCTTTTGATCCAATTTTGGGTGACTTTTTCGAGCACTTCTGGTGTATGTCGTGAATAACACGAATAATGTTGGCTTCTAAGGCTTCAATTGTTGCTGATTTATCAGCATAAACTAATGACTTGACATAGCCCCACAGAAAATAATCTACGTGCGTTATATCACAGGACCTGGGTGGATAGTTAACAGGGCCATTTCGCGAAATTAATTTGTTACCAAACCTTGTTTGCAACCACACTTTCACGTACAGCGGTAATATTCCTTTGGTTACGCACATTCCTTCGACGCATTGGTGTTTTCAAATCATGTAGAGAGTATGTGGTACGAAATCTATCCACAGTACGACGAATAAATAGCTCAGATGGACGATTATGTGGGCCATAAAATTCACGAAGTCTTCTATGCATTTGGCGAACCGACGAATGATTTTCAAAGTAAATTTGAGGAATTTGGTAGCGTTGTTCAAGAGTGAATCTATTCATGATGATTTGCCAAAGTATACTGAAAATAAATTTTATAAACAGTGTCACACTAACAGTTCAGTCTGATAGTAGTTTTCATGTAAAGTTCTATCAAACCCAAAAAAACACCCTTTAGAAATAATTGATCCAAATAAATATTGTTACCACAACAATGGTTATGCTAAATCACTCTTCTTAATTTTAGGTGGTTTTATTATTTATCACTGTTAGTAATCATTGAACTATATATGTTTGCTGTAGTAACTGTATTATAGTCGTTACAAAGTGTGTTGTTATTATAGCAATAATTTCTGACTAGTTTTTACTAGTAGTTTATATTTTATCAATATTTACAACATATTTTATGAAGTCACCTCAGCTTATATATGCAAAAGTGTACTTTTTACTTTTAGTTACAGATAGGTTAGGTTTACTTTTACAGATATATTATTTTCCTATGAGAAATATTGCTAACGGAATCAATAGTACCCAAACACTTCTGATTACCAAAATACTGAAGCGAAATGCTTTTCCAATTAGAATATCAGTAAAAATTAATGTTTCATGTTAACACGTACAGTTTACATATTTAACTGTCTCAGCGTCAAACAATAACGAGTCACGCGGTGGTGTAATGGTATAAGTCGCAGGATTTCAAACATTGTAATGATGAGTTTCGCAAGTTCGAATCACGCTGGAGGCAACTTTTTTACTTTTACTTTTCAATTTCAATTATTTATTAGTATTATTAGTGTTTAGTTATTCTGTTTCATTGTCCATAGTTTTTATTCTATCTGCAGGTAAAGTTTGGAATTAGTTCGTCCATTCTGGCAGTCAAAATTCATCATTTTAGCTTACAAAAGTAAATATTTTCTACAATATTAATTTGTTGCAGCAATTATGACAGCAATATATTTTTTAACGCCTCAGTTACACCTTTTCGAAGGGCGGACGGAGCTCCGAGCCGTAGCGGAGGGCCCCATTGATAAAATTGTTAATAATGTTTACTAAAAAATGAATTCTATTTTCAGCACTTAAAAAATGTTAATGTTTTACCATCAAGAATAGAGTACCCTTACAGTTCATAAAAATATTATTAATAAAAATTGTTTAGTATAATTACATCATCATTCCGGATACAAAATTTCAGCTTTCTGTTTCTAAATTTATTATTTGATATACAAGGGATTATCTCAAATTTCTTTAATATGTATTTTCTTAAAAATAATACTATTTTAGATGTTTTTGTCACCCGAAGGGCGATCCCAGATCGTAGGCCTGGGCCACCGGTAGGGCTAGAAATGGGAACGACAGCGATTTTCTCCCATTTTTAGTTATTTTTAAATTGTGCCCTTTTGCCCTTTTATCATTATCCGTATGAATTTTTTTTCTAAAAAAAAGACAGAGGAGAAATCTAGCTTTACCACGGCGTTGGGTCACCCTGTACATAATTCACCTGATTCTCTATGTCAAAGCCTAGGGGTGATTGTAAATAATTATATTTTGTTAAATACTATCCGTAATTCAATAGAATTATAAACATTTCCTGATCCACCAAAGGCACTATTTTGATTCAGAGCAATATCATTATGCGGTACATTTGGCTCCATTGAATAATAACATGCCTGAACTGGATGTCCTATCGATTTGTTGTCAGAAAATCACGCAAGAACTTTATTATGGCAGAATCGACTGCCTCCCTCTAATAACTCAGTCTGTTCCGTGGGTTAATTTCATGTAAAATTAGACGATTTGTTCGATGTGTTAATCTATGGCTGGGAGAATTTATGGCTGATACTTCGTCTTCCTTCCCTTTCACTCACTCGCATTTGTGGTTGGCGGAACAGATACTTTCAGACGTTTTGCATAATGCCCAGGTCGAACGGGAGAATATGGACTCTAAATACATAAATGTTTATTTTCGGCAGGAATTTAGATTTAATGTTTCTATACACTGTTTATTTGCGACAAAAGGAACATTCATTTTCTAAGCGTGATTCCCTATTTTAGTACGTTACCGATTGGTTATCAAAAGTAATATCAAACACTGTCTAATTTCTTGGTATCAAGCCATTTAGCCACAACCACAACGACGAAAAAATAAATAAAATTAAAGTCAAAGCCAGAATTAAGCAAAGTGGAGAAAAGAAAGCGTAAATTCAAGAATATGTATGTTAAATAAGGATGAACAGCTTGTCGTCAACTTTACGATTTTCACAGTTGCCACATATTCGGAAATTCCTTGATATTATTACAAGTACATTATGAAATTAGTTTATAATGCAGCAGATTATGGCATGAGTGAATTTTGGCGCATGAGCGAAGCGAATGCGCTAACACTTCACGAATGCCATAATCGAGCATTATAAACGAATTTCATACGCTATTTTATAGTCGAACTGCGGTTTTAACGTACAATTATTTAAGTTTTGAAAATATTAAATTTGTTCAAACTATGAAATTATTATTCGAGCAATCGTTGAATGTTGGCATGTTGTGGTTGCTATGGTGTTGTGTATACAAGCAAATATTTTTTTAAAAATATGTGTTCACGTGAAGATATTCTAAAAAAAGCCGAAGAAGCTGAATCAAGCCTTATTCCAAAAAAATCAGAAGATCTTTATAAAAAAGAATGGGAGAGGTTTTGTAAATGGATTTTGTAATACTGTAGTATTACCATTAATATAAATAAATAGTATTTCAAGTTTAATAAAAACCTACTATTTATTATCGTGCCGTAAGAGAAAATTATGGCACGGTTATGTCACATTACGGCATGGGTGCTAGAAAGTGGCAGATTATTGACGATTTTGACGTTCATAATGATAGCATTATGATGGCAGTCGACTATAATAGTATATTATGAAATTAGTTTATAATGCAGCAGATTATGGCATGAGTGAATTTTGGCGCATGAGCGAAGCGAATGCGCTAACACTTCACGAATGCCATAATCGAGCATTATAAACGAATTTCATACGCTATTTTATAGTCGAACTGTGGTTTTAACAGACAATTTAAGTTTTAAAAACTTAAATTTGTGCAATCGTAGAATGTTCGCATATGGTTATAGCATTGTGCCATAAAGTGGATTTTATGGCACGATTCTTTCACATTACAGCACGGGTGCTAGAAAGTGTCAGATTATTAACGATTTTGACTTTCATAATGACAGCATTATGATGACAGTCGACTATAAAGATATATTATATGTTTATACTTGTGATATTATTAAGTAAAAGACAAATTAAACATTGTGTTTGCTTTAATAAAGTACAATAGGGATAAGGGACGTTAAAGACAAGTAAAAAAAATGGGTAAATAAGGTAATTAATACGTTTCCTGTTTTAAATACGAAAACTTTATAAATAAATGTGACAACACAAATCTACTCTTTTTCCGGTCATTCCACTTTGCTTAATTCTGGTCTTGACTGAAAATATTGAATTCCTAAACAATTTAAGTTTTGCAACTTGGTCTTTTTTCTACACCAAAACCATAATATTAGAAGATAAATCCCTGTGTAAAAAATAACAGCCAGGGCTGGTTTTCCTGAAAATGGTTTCGCACAACAAAAAATAAAGATTTTCACATTGAGACAATTATTATTAAATACAAATCACGCTTTGATACTTGGAGTCTATTTTTTAATATTTTTAAAGTTTCAGTAGGGTGGAAAAACCCAATTAAACAAAAAATATAATACGTCCCTTGCTGGCGATGTACCTATATATTTTTATAGTCTCACGAATTCACCTACTGAGTTTTCTACCTTTAGTCTGTTTTTCTGAATTAGTATGCGAGACACAAACGACAATAAGCCACGTTTCTAATGATATTGTCACCGGCGTTTTAAGCGGTGAAACTGAGCTTTCGCCAAGTCCTGACTTAAAAGTTTATACATTTAAGCCGTTATCTTACAGAAGAATTAAAACAATCGTGGCAAGTTCCTACGCGAATTAAAAAATTACGTGCAAGAAAAAAGTACAAACAGATAATACGAGTTGAAAAATTAGGAACTAAATCTGTTAGAATAAATAAAAAAATACGTATTTACAGAGCAATAACTATTAGCTCACCTTTGCATGTTATTTCGTTGTTTTTATGCAAGAGTTTATAAAGACAAAGATAAACCTTGGATTGTCTTTGAAAAGAACGAGTAAACATAAAAAGCACAAGTTGACTTTCTTCCTCATGAAATTTTTACTTTTTCCAGCTTATGCAAAAACATAAAAATGTTTAATTGGAAAACTGGTCATCTCTTTGATTGGATAAATTATCCGTTTCCGTTTTTAAATGACCCATTTACCTTTGGCGCTAATTTGACCGTTTCTTTTAACGCTGAGATTCTGCTGGTGACTTAAAAATAGTTTCAGTTATTCCTATCTACAAAGAAGGTGACAGAACTACCGTCCTCATCAGCTTAGTGTCCACTACGTGTAAAATTATAGAATACATTATAGAGGAGAGAATGAGAACGTTTTTGTTTACCAAATATGTTATTCCTGACGAACGTCACGGATTTATATCAGGAATATCTACGACTATACCTACTATTCGTCTACATGTGTAAATAATTAGCTTACTTCTCTTGATGCAAAAATACATAGAACATTGGAAGCCAGCTTTTATAGATGACATTCTATCAAACTGTGGCTTTTCTGTAAAACTTAGCACTCCATATTTGGATTTGTAATCGGTACATAGAGGCGTACCTCAGGGCCTCATTTTAGGACCCCTTTTGTTCGTTGTTTATGCTATGTTTTATCCTTATGACACAAAACTTTATGATAATCTATTAGTTAATTAGAATAGTTACAAGATATTAACAATATATGATAATGGTCAACACGGTACTTATGGTACTTTACATGGAAGTACAGGACCTTTTACTAAATTTACGTTATTCTTAAAAAGCTGACACTAAGATGATGTTGTTGTTGGTAGGCGGCGCGGTTACCCGCAGCACTCAGGTCTTTCGACCCATTCTGCCTGCCGCTAGTCGGGAGCTATTGGAAGAGACCCGTGCTATGCGCATAGGCCAACACCCGTTCCAAAGGAAGCTCTCTAATATCCTGGGGCAGGAGAAATGCTGCACCCAGATGTTTGTGTCTCTTGACCATAAGGCAGGCACAGCGACAGAGGATGTGAATGGAGTCTTCGTCATCGTGTCCGCAAAACCTGCACCTTCTAGTGTCACTAAGGCCGATAGTGTGCTTGTTAAGATGTCCGTGACCCGTCAGCAGTCCTGTGACAATCCTTATATGCTGTTACGACTTAGCGCAAGTATTGATCGAGTTGCGTTTGACCAAGGCCCTTTAATTAAGAGCCTGGCTTGTCGCAGCCCAGTCCTGTTTGGCCATTCTTCCTCTGATCTATCCTTGATCCAGTTACCAATAGACCTTGCTACATAACTAGGCGGAAGCCCCAGCACTGGTTCGGGTCACACTAAGAGTGATACTTGTTCTTTTTTATATTTAGTAATAATTCATAATAACCAATACCAACTGATAACAATATTGAAACCACAATTTGCTCTGAAATTCCTTTACATCCTCCTTCCATCCTTTTGTCCTTGCAGTAAGTAAATAATACCTTCAACAGAGTTTTAGCGAACTTTAATATTAAATGGGTATAACCAAGTTATAGCCACTTCCTATATAGATTACCGGGCTGTCATCAACTAACAACTTCATAATACATATTCATGAAGGTTAGTAAAGTTTCGACGTGCATTTTGCAGTTGCAATTTTCGGTTTAGCGCTTACGATGGCCTAACGCTATTTTATTAGATGACCTAAAATATAGAGCGTATGCACGTGCTGAGTGCCTCTTAATTCAAACCCATGTCACGTTTTTCTATAAAAGATATGAAAGGTAGGTCGACATTTAACAATTTACTAGCTCATTCACGTAGTTAGGCCCTGGGATTACTATTTTTCAAGGATAATTACAGGACGTTGATTTCAAATACATAATTAAACAGGATGGCAATTTGTCATTTCATGGGTCTTTGTTACGTGAAATACTTTGCAGAATGCGCTTGCAACACAAAAAAATGTAGTGGTTACTTGTTCGAGAAAACGACGCAAATTTTTCGAAGCAAATACTAGTACTTTTTTACATTTAGAAGATACCATCAAAGCCATTGGTTATCATTCATTAGAACTACAGGTCTGACTTTTCAACTGGACTTCATTGAGATAAGAAAGTAAATCATACCCCTCTGTCCAGTGTTGAGTGTATTATCACAAATTTTAGCGAATGCATAACCTCGCTAGACATTCATCAAAACGGTTGTTTAGATAACCTACTATCCAGTTAATTTAAACGAGAATCATAAAGGTACCAGAAGAGAGAAACGTAGTCAAAAGTCTACACACGCTTCGGTGCAATTGTAAAGTATAAATCTCGGAACATAGGCGGGTTCGTTTACATAGAAAATGTCACAAAGTTTAACTAGTAACGTTTTTGCGGGAAACAGTTGCTTTACAATAGAAATTAATTAAAGCAGGTGTTGTTACTTTTAAAACGGAGAAAATATAGGAAAAACAAATGTTTATTTCACATTTTGTTATAATTAACAGTGTTTGTATTTATATAATATTTGATGTAGAAAAGCTACCAGTATGCCGTCAGCCATTATTTTCGGAATCTGAGAATTCCACAATTGGGTTTTAAAAAGTGATATAAAGGGTTAAATGGAATAAGATTAATTTCCACCGTGTAAGTCAGTGGCGGCCCGTGAATTTTTTTTTTTAGAGGAGTCATAGATAAATCAGTGGTGGCTGGTGAGATTCGAGTGGGTATGAGCGGTGCATAAAAAAAAAGCGCCGCAGGCGAAAATTTGTCATTTTTCAAGGTCAAACGCCCTAAAATTAGAAATTAGAAATTCCCAGAGGAAAAATATTTGCTTAAAGAAATAGGTTTCGTTAGACAAATATCCCTTTTTGATGCGATTGCCAGAAATCTCGACAAAAATTATTTCAATAATATTAAAATAGGTAATAGTAAATAATAAGTAATATTTAATACCTATTTGATTATGAAAAAATTATACATAGTATGCAAACGTCTTCAATCTTCATCCGTACATGCTTATTTTCCCGCAAATTTCTAAGAGGGAAAGGACGAGAGTAGTGGGCGGTCTTGCTTCCACTTGCCTCTAGCTTTATTCAAAAAGCACGTGTTCAGATTTCACACGCATGCGCAAATAATTCATTTATCCGAAAACATCGATTCAAAGGAGGCATCTCATACTTATGCCTCCGGTCGGCCACACTCGGCCGCAGCCGTCTTAATGACGAAAGACGGCTATTGTGACTCGTCGGCTTACCAGGGCTACCCGCGCTACAAACCAAATAGTTAGCAGACCGTGGTAATTTTTACTGAGGTGCCCAAGAATGACCATAGATGACGTTGGGTCGTTTGTGATTGGAAATAATTTCAAATAATAGTACGGTAACACAAGCATTTACATTTTACATTATTATTTATTATATTAGTGGATATTATTAATATATTTATTAGTTGTTAGTAAATATTATGTATTTAAAAATTGGAATTCTTTGTAATTTTTACAGGGGAGGCACTGCCTCGCCTGCCTCCTCTGACGAGCCGCCACTGGTGTAAGTTCAGTAATACGACCATTTTATAATGGATAATCAAACCTGGATTGTTAAGAACAAAATGATGAAATTGTTATTAGTGTTGGCGTTCATGCCTGAATGCTGATATTTTTTCTTTGTCGTAAGTTGTGGAATAATATTTTTCAAAAATGACGTGCTACGACCAGTTCATTCAATAAGCACCACATTTTATATAATTTTACGAAATTCAATTATGGGGCACATTGACTGTTTCATATAAATTTTTGTTTGACTAACTACATTCTTTGTTTTTTCAAAGTATCAAAGTTTGAATGCGTTTTAAAGGTTTTCTTTATATTTTATATTTTATTTTAAGTTAACCTTGCTAGTAAGCTAAATGTAGCTACGAAAATAAATTTCTAAAAAGTAAAAATTGACTGAGAAAAAATCCCACTTCTGATATTTATACGCCCGCCCTTGATTTGTGGTTTATCTCCGAGCATCCAGGTCGGCGGTGCCACTCGTACCGTGAAGCACGGATAATTTTTCGAAAGCTTACATTTACAAGCGAAAATCCGGCGATTTACAGCACCGGGACGCTAGCGGCGCGCGACGCTGACGCTTAATGAACCGTTACCCCGCGCCTGCTCCCCGTAATGGTCTCCGTTTATTCTTGTCACAGCCTTAATAAAATTACGCGCAATTTGTGGTTTATAAAAGAAAAACCGTCGAAAGCACAACGCCTTATCGCGAACGCTGATACAGAAAAGGAAACATTAGCGGGATTCTTAAATAGGAGACGACATTTTCCCCGGTGTACAATGTAATCGTTTTATCTCGACGTCGAGACGTTATTTTTGGATAATAGCAAGGGATATACAATGCTTATCTCAGATTTTTCTTGTTCAATTTTCACCACACCTAGTGAGTGAACGTATACGCATGATTTAATATAATTTTTTAAATTTGCCGAAAAATAGAAGAAGGATGTGTCAGATAAATATGTGGCCTCACTACATTTGTTTACTGTTTTTCCTGCTATTTCGTTGTTTTTATAACCTAATTTTCGATTAAAGTAGTAAGTCTTAAATGAAGACAAAGTCATCATGTAAATGACTTGAAAATTTCATTAAAAGTAAAATTCATTACAGAACGATACTTTTGGAACAATGCTTATGCTCTTGAAAGTATGAATTTAATCCGGTACTTCGGTAGGTACGCAAAGATAATTTATTATTGTTAAAGGTTGACTGTACCGCCAGTGTTTCGCACATATGGTCGACTGTAGTCGGCGGGCATTAAATGTATGGATATTTTTTAATGTATGGATAAGATATCCTTAAATTGCAGTCTACCAGTACTCTTTGCGATTATTAAAGGGTTAATTTGTTTAGCCAATTGTATTTACAGTGCGACATCTATATTTCGGTTGTCTAAGTTCATATGGAATTCGTTTCAGTCATCTTTTGACTGATTCCTCGACAAGGGGGGTGCAAACGCACCCTGAATATATTAGATTATTTCAAGTGCTGATATAGTATAATTTTTTATTAAACAATGCGTAATAAAGTGTTTTTTTGGTCATAAAACTTATACGATTGCCCGCTGGTCATTTCCACTAGAGAATTAGAAGTAAATTACATCTGTAGACCCAATAAAATTGGCCATCAACCATTGTCGGACTTTTATCATCGTCATTAAAAAGCTCATATTAACCGCTTCACAGATTTTGCAGTATTTACAGTGCCTATTATTAAAATAACTTAATTACAAGCCTACGTGCATGTTCGAAGTCCGTTGGACTTTTCCTGGATAATAAACATGTTTATGATAGCATTATTGAATCGATAACATAGTTCGTTGCGATTGTTTCGCAAATAACACAAGTTTTATGTTCGTTTTTGGAGAGGCCGTATCTATTCAGTTTCGGGCCCACGAGGGTAGTCCTAGGCTCTAGAATAATAATATGATGTAAACACCAGATGATAACAAGGATTATAGCAGTTCATTTTTCCACAATAGCAAGTACAATGACATTTTTTTTTTAAATAAAACAGTAGCGTCCAAATATACCAAACAAAAACATGTATACATTAATACCAAAATACTGATTGTGTGTGGACCTAATATTCTACACTTGCAATTTATAAATTGAAATAGGAAAAAAATTGCAAAAGCGTTTATTACAACAGAGTCAGAGTTCTAATGTTTGTTTCTCACATTATGATTTAGCGTCAATTACCATTTAAATAAGGAGCTAGTAGAGCTTGTCACCAAAAAATATAATTACTTTTTATACTTTTTCGTGTTATTAAACACTGTAGGATTGTGGGTCAAGTGATAAGTCCACGCCTAGGCCTGCCTAAGTACGAATAACAAATGCGCACGAAGTACCTAAACCGTGCTACGCACCTGAACTCTACTCAGGTGGTGGATAAAACTAGTGAAAGATAGGCATTTTCAGTGAGACAGAGACACGTTCTATCCATTCCCAGCATGTTGAGCTGTGTTGCCACTTAAGACAAAAATCGTTCTGTTCGAGAATTGAGGAAATATAAAATTTAACGTTTAAGTACTACAAAATATTCAAGTTATCAAACGAGATTAATATGGATATCCGAATCTGAAACCTAAACCTTTTCATTTAAATTGCACAGTCTCAGCTGAACTTCATTACAACTATAAGAGCTCATTCAAAGCAAGACAAATTGAAACTTGTTCATAACGATAACGAATCGAAAGCACTGGGTACACTCATATCGGTATATAAACTCTACCTACACGATTTCGATTCAAATGATCTGAATTTCTAAATTGATGACGAAGAATTCTTTATGTAAATGTTGCTGTTGTTCAGCCGTATTACTGAAAGTGGCATTCCGTATTGTGCAAAATGTGCATGTGCAATTCTCTCTGAATAAGTGCAGTCGATATATGCGAGGTTTATGTACCTCCTGTTTGTGCTGCCTCCATTTTTAAATTGGTTGTTGCACCGGGATGTATTGTTTTCTTTCAGGGGTCTCATGAAAGTTTACAGCCCAGCGTTTAATTTTGCTGAAGGAAATTTATCATAAAGATCTCCTTGAAAATGCCAAATAACTATAAAACGAATATTTTTATATAATAGATAAATAGAAGATATATATAATAATAATAATAATAATAATAATAATAATAATAATAATAATAATAATATACTTACCACTCATTCTAACCACAACGATTAGCCCTAAATTCTGGAGAGGGGGCGGCATATTATTATTTCGCGGGCCGCATTTGCGCCTCAAGAACGACTTACATTGGTAGGTCCTAACCACCATTCAATGCTGGAATGAGGGTAATTTATTTATTCTTCCCATCGTAGGCCGCCAGGATGGTTGCCAACCCATCTTTGCGAACAAGCCTTGATCTACGAGGAAACAATTTAATTAAAAATTGTTTGGTGGAATGGTGGAACACAAGACCTCTGGGTTGAGCGATCGATAGAAAATGCTGAATAAATTTTGGTTATTATGGTTTTTCTTCCTGTTTGATAATATCTAAATAAAATAAATCTAGGCGACTACAATTGAAAAATTACTGTATATGAAATAATAGACACATATGTGGTAGACACTGGTTGTATTTTGCATTTAGTAAGTTTCAGGAGAAGATTATGAAGGATACAATATGAAATAGGTGCATTTTATAGCATCAAATAAAACAAAGTAACATTTCGCAACTGTTCCACGCGAATTCACTGTATAAGTTATTTCCCAAACGCCAATTTTACTATAAGCCGATGCTTTCAGCGTTTACAAACGACATGCGGGACTCCCCGGGAACCTCTTCAATGGCATTCCTCCTGACACACCTTCATGAACACACAAGAATATATTTTATTGAAAGGTTTCAGTCTTATTATTCGCTTGAACTGCGCCCGACTTGCTTATAATTTCAAATAAAAATGTAAGAGCTACTTTAAACTGATACATGTAGGAGGGAAAACTTTTCTTCAGAAATGAGGAAAATGTAGATAATACCTGTATTTTATTTGTGATGCTTTTTCATGATTCATAGCTTTCATGAAGTGGAAATGTATAATGTCCAGAAATGTTCAAATAAAAACCAGGTTACAATAAAGTTGCAACTATGATGGCGCTGCTAAACGTTTAATATCAACCTTTAAATGTAGTACTAAAGATAATGGGGATAAGAAATATGAATAAAGTGAGTTGATTGTGGTTTTAACTAACGAAACGAAAATATTCGATTGACGGGATAAAATACATTTGTAATATAATAAACAATTAAATAGATAAATTTTAATATATTAACTTCAGTAATACCCGGAAGTCAGAGGCTTGTGTGTGAGAGGGACTGGCATATTAATATGTCGTGGGCCACGTATACACCCAAGAACGAGATACGATGCTATAGCTCTAACTACCATTTAGTACTACAGTAAGGGAAACCGGGAAAACCTCATTAATTAAAGCGAACAGTAGATGTTTAGGTTATTTATACAGTGTGTTTCAATACTGGTCGCAGTACTAATTAAATGATATGATAATTCTACTTTAGATGTCGGTCAATTGTAATTCAAAGATACTTCACTGACAATGCAACGCAAGAAAAAGTTTTATAATAATTTACTGTTAATATTCTACTAAGAAGAAAGTTAAAAATGTATTTTAATCTTCTTCCACTTTAGGTTTGAGTGTTTATCAACTTATATCCTCATAAAACAATCCCGTATCTGCAAATCTTATGGTCTTCCCTTTTGTTGGTATTTTGAATAAATCATTCAAATACAATGTAAATAACACCGGACCTAATACGGTGCCCTGTGGAACTCCATAATGTATGGTTTCATATTCACTGATTATTCTCAATATTGATGCTACGATTAGGTAACTTTCTAATATTCATTACTATTTCCCCCGACACCTACATTTTCTGATGTATCCAACAAATTACGGTGTCTCACTGAATCAAAAGCATTACTTAGGTTTATACATACACATATAGGTTTAATTTTATCTATCCAAAATCTGATAAACATTACGTAATAATTTTTCCATTTCATTCTGCGTTGCTATCGGATGTTTAGATCCATACTGAGAGTCTAAAATAATATCTTAAAAAGCGCAGTTTACTGTTTAATGTTTTCAAAAATTTTAAACACCAAACCAGTAACTAAGTATGGAAATTTTAATTTCAGCAATTCTGTATCATCTGCTTATAGCCTACAAATTTCTAGTTATACAAAATTTGTAATAACATGATAATAATAAAAATAAATTTAATAGATTTGGTTTATTAATTTTACTTACTGTTAAGTACAGTATTATGTTATTAAAATCAACTGGTTAAAGTTTGAAATTTAAAAAGGAATCATTTGTTATCTGCATGCACACTTGAACAATGGATTAATTTATAAATATAAATTTGTTTTTTTATTGCCATATCTGTAAGCTTTGTGTCCAGAAAGACAAATATCGGGATCCATTTCGTACGCGAACCAACGAGAGCAATTAAAAAATTGAGGGTGAATGTGCTACTTTTCCTGGAGTAAAATGACCCATTCTGGGCACGTGAAGCTATGTTATAAATTACTTTTTGTGAGCAACTAATTAGGGATAATACCGTAAGCGCCATCTAGGTCATTTGCCAAATTAATGAACCTGGGATAAACAGCACAACACTAAATTTCATAACGTACGTTAACCTTCAGGAAAGTTAGACATTTTCCAGTGCGATAAGTTTCGTAACTTACTTATCCCTTTATCTTCTTTACCCTGTCTGACATGACTGCTCACAAATTACAAGTTTTATATATTCAAGCGAGTAGTCAATATAACTATTTGACTTCTCGAATAAAAAAAAAGTTCCAAAGTAACTGTGTGATGTGACTTGATATCTAGCAATTTCAAACTGACTGACATTGTTTGGAGACGAAATGATTACCTATAAACAAAAATTCTCTAATCGCCCTTAAGAGTACAAGGTTTTTTAACCATAACCTAACTTTTTTTACTAATTGTGATACATCATTAGAAAGCTAAGAAAAGAGGCTTTCCAAAACCGTAAAAATCCAATATTAAGCCCATATGAAAAAACAAAGTTGATGATGGTTCCAAAAAACCGAAACGTTGCAAATAAAATCGGACCACACAGGCGTTTTCTACGTAAAAAGTGGCCCTAAGAAAGTTTTTACAGAATCTAAAAATTGTTTTAAATAAAGAAATTACAGGGTATTTTCGAAAATGCATCATTTTAGTTTTTTCAAAATATCTCAAAAACCAAACGAGATAAAATAGCAAAAAAACAGCATTCGATTACAAACAAAATTGTCTAAAACTTTCCCCGTTTGACCGTTTTTCTATCTCTTATAGTTTCCGAGAATCCAATACATGCATCACCAATTGTGGGCACCAGTGGCGCAGCCAGAAAATTCATTTGGGGGGGGCCAATAGAATCGATCTTCCCAGAGGACGAGGAAAACTTTTCAGAAAATGGTTGGAAAATATTATGTTACCTCATTCATAAATAATAAATAAATACCAATATCATGAATTTATTAAAAATAAAAAACAGAACAATAAACAGTAATAAAAAATATAATAGAAGTAATAAAATAAAATATTTTCCAAAACATAATAAAAAATGGAACAATATATAGTACTTAGTTCTTGAAAGTCCTAATCTTCGTCTTCGTTTGGCTAGTTCATTAAGAACTTCCTCACAGGACAGATGTATATTTTCATTTACATATAGTAGTGCCAGTCCGTTTAATCTAATCTGTCCAGTTGTACTTCTAAGGTATGATTTTAAATATTTCAGACTAGAAAATGATCTTTCGGCTGTGCTTGTTGTAACTGGTAAAGTTATGAAAATTTGTAATAGTCTTTTTATATTGGGATATATAGTCTCGTTGCAATCAATATAAAGCTGAACCGCATTAGAAGGAGTTGAATCTGCATCTGAATATTTTTTATTCCATAATTCAAATTCTCCTTTCAAAATGCTTTCGTTGCTGAATGTTTCGAAAAAATCGTTATTAGCATATACATTGTGCAGCTTCAGAAATGACTGAACATCCTGTTCTTTACTTTTGGAAGCGGGCGAAGGAAACAATACCCTAAAAAGCTTAATAATTTCTTTGTGCTTTGTACTAATAGAGATTATGCTTCTTTATTTTTTTGTTCATAGAAGGCTTGGGGGGGGCCCGGGCCCCCTGGCCCCCCCCCTGGCTGCGCCACTGGTGGGCACACACATCATATAAAATGATTAAAACTCAAACAGTTTTAATCATCTCCAGATGATGCCAACTTGGTTAGCGAAACGCGCGTCGAGTGCAGTATAGTGTTTTGATGTTACGTGGAAAACTATATTAGTGAAACTAACACATACAGCTATTACATAATAACATTTCCTCTGCTCAAAGAATTGTATCTAGTGTGTCTCAAGGCTCAGTTCTAGGGCCATTATTGTCTTTACTATATACATTTGATTTCACTATGATGGCTATTCTGAACCCAACTCTATCATAATTTTCCAGTCGAAAATTTTAATCATTTGAAGGAGATGCCGAAAACAAATACTCCACGGACAATATGCCCCGACTGGCATTGCATTACATCGGCATCTCCATAGGAGACCCCACATCGTTCATCGAGACCTTCCACCAGACACTACCAAAGAGGGTTCTACGGTATGTTTCTCACCACTACTAAATTTTAATCATGTTTCACAAATTATAAATAATGAATTATGTAACATCATAAATTATGCCAAATATTATAATCTACACTTAAATCTATGTAAATCTAAAATCATGTTCTCCAAAAAAAAAGAAAAAGAAACGAGAGCTCTGGAAAACAAATATGCATACTAACAATGAGAATCATGTCATTCTGTTTGTCAAGACTGCAAAATAATTTGGGCGCATATTTTGATGAACATCTCAAATTCATAGACAAAGTAACATATATGTTCCAAAGGATTGTTGTCTAAGATTAAAATTAGTAAAAGTTTACTTACCTATAAGATTAAATGGCAATAGAAGGTATGGTTGTAGTTGAAACAGACAGTCGCTTTCGGCCTGACGTCATACGTGAGCCAGCCGATGACCGTGTACAGGTTTGTACGGTATGTGGTCCCTATGGTACGTGGTCCGTACGGTACGTGGTCCGTACGGTACGTGTCCGTATGGTACGTAGTCCGTATGGTACGTGGTCCGTATGGTATGGGATCCGTATAATACAGAGTCCATCTAGTACAGGCTCCGTATAGCACAGATCCGTATGGTACAGAGCAGTGCGGTTTTTTATAGATCAGTACCGGTCTACAGATGATACGGACTATAGCTTTTACAGATCAGTACATCTTTTTAACAATCAGAACCTGAACTACACGGACACTTTACTATACGGACCCTGTACTATACGGACCTCGAACCATACGGATCCCGTATCGTACAGACCTGTAGCCCGTCATTATCGGCTGGCTCCCGTGTGACGTTAGACTGGAAGTGACTGTCTGTCTCAACTGCCGCCATACTTACAAAGTTTTTATGTGAGAGTCTAGGATTGTCCAAACTATTGTCTAGTTTATTATCCCTGTTTGAACTAGATAATAATAATAATAATAATAATAATAATAATAATAATAATAATAATAATATATATCTTTATTTCAGAAGTATGCTATACAATATAACATAAAGCGAAATAGTGTCAAAAACAAAAAAAGGCCATGGTATGCAAAAGAAAAACAAAAAACGAGTCTAACCCAAAAAATCCTTTAAACTATATGGTTCTAAATTTATAAGAAATTCATACAAACGCTTTTTTAACAATTTTATCTCACTAATTTCTTGTATATAATTGGGTAACTTATTAAAGAGTTTAATACAATTATAATATGCTCCATGCTCTGTCATAGTTAACTTATGTTTTGGATAATTGTAGTTTAAATTACGAGTTTGATAATTAGACTGAGGTTTTTCGGTTTCAAACAGATTTTTATTCTTACAGAAAAACAGTACACCTTCTTGTATATATATAGCTGTTACAGTAAGAAGCTTATTCGATTTAAAAACGCCTTGACAAGACTCTCTTACTTTCATACCAAACATTATTCTTATTGCTCGTTTCTGACATACAAATAGTTTCGTAATCTCACTACAATTTCCATAAAGTATGATACCATATCTAATATGACTCTCAATAGTAGCATGATAAATCATTTTAAGTGTTGAAGCATCTACATATTTTTTTAATACCTGTAAGGTATAAGTGGATTTTGCAACTTTTTGCCTTACATATTCTATATGTGGAGACCATGACAAGACATTGTCTAATATCATTCCCAAAAATTTTATGTCTTTCCGGGGAACTAGAGATACATCGTTCACCCTAAATAAATTAGGTTGTTCCAGTCAACTATGATTTGTTTTAAAGAGCACCAAGTTTGTTTTATCTTTATTAATTATTAATTTATTCTTTGTGAACCATTCACTAGCTGCATTCAAAATTTCTGTTGATCGAATTTCTAATTCATGTAAATTACTTCCCTCAACCAATATATTTGTATCATCTGCATAAGTAGTCACTTGACAATGGTTTTTATTCCCAATGATCTCTGTAATGTTGTTGACATATACAATAAATAAAATAGGTCCAAGAACACTTCCCTGGGGTATTCCCTGCTTCAATTCATAGTTATCAGACTCCGTTTGATCTCCACCCTTTTTAACTATAACTTTTTGTTTTCTTTGTGTAAGATACGACTTAATCCATTTTAAACTTATGCCCCTTATTCCATACATTTCTAATTTACATAACAAAATGTCATAGTCAATAGTATCATAGGCTTTCGACAAGTCCAAAAATAAACCCAGTGAAAAGTGCCCTCTTTCTATTTCCAATAGAATTTCATTAATAAATTTAAATAACGCTGTTAATGTTGACCTCTGTTTTAAATATCCATGCTGAATACTATTCCACTGTTCCGTTTCTATCATAAAATTAATAATGCGATTTGACACAATTTTTTCAAATATCTTTGAAAATGATGATAACATACTAATTGGTCTATAGTTTTCAATTTTGGATTCGTCCCCTTTTTTGTAGACTGGAACAATCACTGCCATTGTTAATTGTTAATGATAAATTTTATGGGAATAATGATAGTATCAAATATATGCTTAATAATATTCATAGATATATTATCATACCCAGAGCTACACTTATTTCTAAGTTCTTTAACACATTTCGTCAGCTCTTCGTTGGTTACCTCTGGACTACACATTGATTGAGGAAAACAAAGTAATTCCGATGAGAAAGGAATTGTTTTTATATCTGTTAACATCTTTGCTGCTGCTGATCCAAAATAGTTATTAAGTTTAGATGCTACCTTTTTAATGGCGCCGTCAATTCTAGGTTCTCCATTTTTACTTTGTTTTCCTTTAATTTCATTTAGAATTTTCCAAGCACTTTTTGCTTTGTTATCCGATTTTTTCAATTTCTCAGAAAAAAATCGTTTCTTGTTTAACTCAAGTAACTTATTGTATTGCCTTTTTTTTTTTCATTATATGAGTCCTTAAATCTATTATCTACATTTTTCATCACATAAAGAGCACTCAGTTCTGTTTTACAAGCATTTAATTTCGGATCATTAATATTGCCATAACATGTAAGAGCAAAAAAATTCAAAACAATTGCTGTCGGTTAGTTAATAACTTAAAAAAATATGACATCACATATCCGCAGCTTCTTATTTATTTAAGTATCATTTATTATTATTACATATTCCGATCACATGTTCTCGTGAAAGTTACGATACGATAAGCCGCATGCGGCAAATCACGATGTCCGCAAGCGGCATAATGCTTATTACAACTTTAATATTGCCTCATTTAATATCGTGTTAAGGATTTATATAAAGTCATTAAAGTCCGGACAACCTGTCGATAGAATCATCCGGCGCCCGGTGCTGTCTCTTTCTTAATACCCGCGTGATAGTGACAGATCCACACTGGTCTCAGAGAGTCGCAATCGACCGCAGCCGCAACTCCTGTGGCGAGAAACTCAATATTACTTCAATAATTCCATTTCCTTTCGCTTCCGCCGCTCCATCTTTGTGTTCATTCAGGATGACCACTCCATTATATTTCATTTCTGAAGGCAGAAATTGCCTCCGGAATATTATTTCTCTGTACCTCCATTCACTCAGAGTGCGTAAAAAAATGTCAACCGCAATTTAAGAGGCATTGTTCGTTGCAGAGGAGGATTCGGAGCAAATTAGTTTTGTCGTTATAACTTCGATGTCTTCTTAGTAATAATTGAATAATAAAATACTAAAGTAGAATAAAAGATGCAGTAAAGGTAAAAATATTGGTAAATCCGATAAAGGCAAAGGAAAATCTATGTGTATCTAGGCGTTCTTGTGAGATTATCATAATGGTAAACTGTTATGCCTGTTAATGAACAATAGGAGAACAAATTAGAGAGAATTACAATTAGGATTGGTGACAATTTGCTTTACTCCCCTGGAAGTTATCCCCTCTCTTTCATATCTAAGAGCAGAATTGTTCTAAAGCTTACCAGTGGGTGTTGAGAGGTCAGAAGGTCATAAAAACTTGTCTCAGAGCAGTCGGGAAAGTTTCACAAAAATGTTTGGTGTAGAAAGAAGGTAGAGGTGGATGAAAACGATGTCCGATCTAGATGAAAGAGCCACCATTGTAATGTCAATGACATTATCTGACAGTTAAAGGGGAGGGGTCACAAGTCATATGTCCTCGAATTTGGAGGATCAATTACTACGGATTTCTACTATACAGGGTTATTCAGAACTTATCCATAATAAAATTTGGGGATGTTCAACATAAATGTACAAATGTGGTAGTGCAAACAAATTTTTTTTGGCGCGTTCTGAAAACTGTTTTAAAATTTTTAATTGCACGCCGCTGGATACTGGTCCACTGTAATGGAGTGACCTTGGGACTGACAATGCAAACTGGCGATGTCACATATAGCACGAAAAAAACTTCGGAAGTTCTGAGAGTATACCGACACCCGGCGCAAAAAAGATTTGCAGCGTTTTTACTTTAAAATAAACTGAAATATATATAGATGTGACCAAAGTAACATGTCTTTAAAATGAATAAAATTTTGTTACATTAATTTTGAAGAATTGCGCTACTTGATTTCTAGGTATTAGAAATATGAAATTTATAAAAAATTTGCACATACCTTGTTACAAAAGCTGTTCGAAATTTTGTCCCTCGACTTGTACACACTTTTGAGCACGCCTTATCCAATTTTGCCGCACTAAAGCGAATGTTCCTCTTGGTGACTTGTACTTATTCGCGGATTTTGACAGACCAGATTCAACACTTGTTCTTCAGTTGCTAAAATACGCTGTGGTCGTCCCGAGCCACCATCTCGTCCACGATTTGCACGTAAATTACCAGTATCACGGCCACGTTGTACCACTGCCGTAAAAGTTGCATAATTTGGCGTGTGTCTATTGGAAAATAGATCCGCATACAAGCGCGAAGCTGCCACTGCATTTTGTCCAACTTCACCATAAATAAGAATCATGTCCATTAACTCAGCATTACTGTACACATGAGCCATTTTGAAAATTTTAAAGTTTAACACTCCTACGATATATAAAACAACAAACAACAGTACTGACTTCTTGTTTCTAATGTACCCAGTACCTAGGCTGGGCTGACCTCGTTTTGTTTACCACCGGCACTGAGAGAGCGACACAGATAGACAATAGAGATATTATCCCCACTCCAACTCTATTCGCTCAGTCTTGACCAGGCGTTCCAGGTACAAAAACTTGTTTACTTTTTTTTTAGGAATGTGGTATATCAGCAGATGTCGTTGAATTACAGTTGCCCATCTACGTAGTCCTTTATAATGGTATAACTTTTAACATAGTTTACGGGAAATCCAAAGACTTTTATTATACATTTTTTTTGGTGATATCGATTTCTTATTTAAGGATGCACATATCCTCAAACTTTTAGAGATAAGTTCTGAATAACCCTGTATAAGTGCAATAATAATTAATGTTGCCACTCATCAACTTGGCAATATTATTTGCAACTGACGAAAGAGTCCAAATGTTTTACTTGATCAGATCAAACTGTATTGTATCGGCTACGTGCAGAAACTTCTTCGGGAAAATCATCAGTAATTTCTGGGATACGTCCTTGTAAGCTCCGGGCTGGACACACTCTATAATTCTGGATCGAAAGGTCCAAGTAAAAACGGTTGTTGATAATAATAGAACAATCTTAGCAAAACGTGGGTCGCATTAATAATGCCAAGCGGCCTGGAGTATATCAAAAATTTTACTTACTGTCAACAGCACGAACATCCTTTCTTATTTTTATTATGGCCGGGGGTTGCTAGCAATATCCTTAAGGGTTTATGTTTCGTAGGAATTTAATTAAGGGAATAAATAGTTTCAATTTATATAATTGCCCATTTTTGTGAAACGGTTCCTTTATGCTGTTCACGCAACTGCTCAAGGCAGTTCATAGCACGGACTACTTTTGGGTCTATTCTTATCGTATTCTCGAAACTCTTCATAGATAGCATTTTTGTAGAAAAACTTAATACTTTCAGAAATATCTGTATCTATACCTACTAGGTGGAACATTTTTTCTTGTAAGGGTATTCTATAACAACTAAGAGATATGCAAAAATCGATTATATCTACTGAATGATTTTTTACTTTGGATATATTCAATGGTAAAAACCAAAATTTGTAACCATCCATTATGTTCGAGTTGTACAGTGAAAATTAATTCATATGTAATAAATGTATGGGGTCATCATAAAGTCTTATATAATTTTAAGAAATCAAGCTAGTAGCAAAAAGCAAATGGAATCTAGTTGATTTCCAATTGGATTTTACTGTATCTATGGAAAACAAAAGAGTTGTCGTGTCAACTGCTGATACAAGTGTCAAACGTAATCATTGCGATTTAGAGAATTGTTCTCAAAACAAAACTCAGGTAAACGTGAATTGAAACGATTTAAACTTTAATAACATGGATCTACAAACAAGAATGGGTTTGGTACAATGTTATTAGGAATGCGGCAGAAATTGCACTGCTGGATTACTTAGGAAGATTTCGTACGAAAATGGGTTTGAGAGCAGGGCCCTGTCAAATGAAAGCTTACCATAATTTGATTAGCAAATTTCAAAGATCAGGGTCTGTAACTGATTTGCCAAGGTCAGGAAGATCAAAGATTAGTGATGCCCAAGTTGCAGAAGTTAAACATAGCCAACACTAATCCGTTACCAATCAGTAGTATGAATTCGATATCAAAACGACTACAAATGCCATACATCTCGGTTTGGAAAATTTTACGCAAAATCCTAAAAATGTATCCCTATAAACTGCTTTTTGAATTAAATGATGCAGATTTTCCTATCAGATATGTTTGTTCTTTACAAATATTGGCTCAGATGGAAATTTAACCCTAATGGTTATCAGGTATTTTATGGACAGATGAGGCCCATTTCTCTCTAAATGGTGGAGTGTAAATACTCAAAACTGTCAAATATGGTCAACAGAAAATCCACATCAAATCGTTCAGGAAGGTCTTCATGACAAGAAAGTCACCATTTGGTGTAGTTTTACATCTAATTTTATCAGTGGACCATACTTTTTTACGTAGTACGTAGGAGATACATAACGGTGAGACCGTATTTGTAACTGTTACTGGTGAACGATACCTGCATATGTTACGAGATTATGCCATTCCACGGATACAAAACGAGCACGAAGGAATTGAAAACATGATTTTTATGCAGGATGGAGCACCCCCGCATAGTTACCGACCAATTAAAGACCAAATTTTTAACTGATGTTTTTCAAAATCGTGTTATAAGCAGACATTTTGTAAATTTATGACCTCCAAGATCGCCTGATCTTAACGCGCATGAGCGCTTGACTCATGCATCAGATTTGCTCCGTCTATTACGGATTCTTGGTAACCCTCGAAAACATACTAATTTGAACTACCTTGTACACGTACATCATGTACCTGAATGTGATGTTGTTGTTGTTGATAGGCGGCGCGGTTACCCGCAGCACTCAGGTCTTTCAACCCATTGTGCCTGCCGCTAGTTGGGAGCTATTGGAAGAGACCCGTGCTGTGCGCATAGGCCAACACCCGTTGTAGGGGAAGCTCCCTAATGTCCTGAGGCAGAAAAAATGCTGCGCCCAGGTGTTTGTGTCTCTTGACCATGAGGCAGGCACAGCGACAGAGGATGTGAATGGAGTCCTCGTCATCGTGTCCGCAAAACCTGCACCTTCTAGTGTCACTAAGACCGATAGTGTTAAGGTGCTTGTTAAGATGTCCGTGACCTGTCAACAGTCCTGTGACAATCCTTATGCTGTTACGACTTAGCGCAAGTATTGATCGAGTTGCGTTCGACCAAGGCCCTTCAATTAAGAGCCTGGCTTGTCGCAGCCCAGTTACGTTTGACCATTCTTCCTTTGATCTTACCTTGATCCAGTTTCCAATGGACCTTGCTACATAACTAGGCGGAAGCCCCAGCACTGGTTCAGGCCCTGTAAACTGTATACTTGAGCCTCTCTTAGCCAGTGCATCGGCCTCCTCATTTCCTGTTATATTATGATGACCCGGTACCCAGGTCAATTTTACCTGGTTGTTCTGTCCCAATTGGGTCAGACCATTAACACACTCTAGGACCGCCCTGGAGGTGATCCTGTAAGAGATCAAGGCACGTAAAGCTGCCTGACTGTCGGTACATATCTGGATATGCTGATTAGAATATCTCCTTTTGAGATTTTCCTGAACACATGCAGAGATAGCAAACACTTCCGCCTGAAAGACCGTGGCATACTTTCCTAAGGAGAAGGATAGTCTCGCCCTCGGGCGCACGCCCCGGACTCCCGCCCCTGAGCCCTGGTCTGTCTTGGACCCATGCGTAAACCAGACGAGCCCATTCGAGACCTGAGCATCAGGATTTTCGAGCCAAGCGTCCCTGTCTGGTATCTCTACTATGTAAGGTTTGAGAAACACATAAGTGGGAGATATCCTGTCACTGGGTGCGTCCAGTAGACTGTCTCCTCCCACAAGTTCCCCAAGAATATTTGTGTGTCCACTATCGTGGCTTTTACTTAGCCACCGCCCCCACTGCTTGACCCTATAAGAGGCCCTCCTTGCCTCTCCCTCAACCACTATATGCAGTTTAGGGAGAGACAGGAGAGCCTCCAGAGCCTTTGTGGGAGCCGTGCATATCGCTCCTGTCGTGCTTACACACGCCAGGCGTTGTAGTTGATTTAGCCGTTGCTTGATGGTAACCCTACGGACGGCTGGCCACCATACAATCGACGCGTATAGAAAGGAGGGTCTAATAACCGAGGTATAGAGCCATAAGGTGGCTCTCGGATTAAGCCCCACATTTTTCCAAAGAGCCTCTTACATGTCCAGAAGGACGCGGTGGCTTTCTGTATTTGTCTGTCTATGTGGGGTACCCATGACAACTTTTCGTCTAGGATAACTCCCAGAAATTTGACCATCTTTGAACGCTGGATGGTCTTATTGAAAATGGTTGGTGCTTTAAAACCATCCAACTTCCTTTTCTTAGTGAAGAGGACTAACTCTCTAGCTATAGGACTAAGGTTAACTCTCAGCCCTTGTCCTATACACCATTCTCCTATGATTCTTAGGATCCTTTGAGTGAGCTCGCTAACTGTATTTGCAGATTTCCCTGCGATTAAGACCGTAAGGTCGTCCTGAATGTGATAAAATGTTTTATATTCTTAATTCCTGCTCCCAATTTGAAAATTCTAAGATTATTCCTTTATAAATCATAAACCTCACGTTGCGGGCGCCTGCTCTCACCACCGGCCTCTCTATTGGCGACCAAGGGATCCGGAAAGCGTCGGATTAATTAAAAAAATTGAAAGCCCTGCCGGGCCGCATGGCATTGTGAGCGATTCCTCAAAAAAATTATCGTTTAACTTGAATAATTCCCTTCCATTGTCCGCGGCCCTCCCTTTGTTGTATTTCACGAAATCCAATTCATCACAATACACAAATTTTATAATACTACTTTTATTGCTTTTGTGGCCTGCGACGCGCCGGTGTGGTGCGAAAATTCGGGATATTCAGATATTCGGGAAAACGATTGATGTAAAGGTTTGATGAAAGAGCGACATTTGAATCCCGTATCATAAAACAACAGATTCTGGCTTTTTATCGGTGATTTCGACCTGCTATATTTAACAGGAGCAACAATTTAACTTATATTACGAATATTTGACAATTTAATAAATATTTCAACCAGTTATAATATAATAAAAAAATAATGATTTTTCTACACAACTTCCTGGACTGAGTACCTACTATATGACATTTATTATGTGGGACTCAGTAGATCACTAATCATACTCATATTCATAGCACAGGAATAAATAAATAAAAAGAAGGAATCACAATTTGTTAAATAAAATAAAACAAGTACTTACTTATTTCAATAAAGAATAACATTTATTTATTTGTCCAAATTTTCATCATTATGTTTTGATAAACATATTTCTGGGACACCCTGTATATTTGTTTATTCTCCCAAACAGCTTTCAGTTTCAAGTATGTGATACCCTGAATAAAGCACCAAAATACGACACCCACCTGAGTCATTATTGCTGTCTATTATTTGTAAGTCGTTCTCTAGACGAGTAATATGCCTCCCTTGTTCCCAGGATTATGTGGAATTTTCGGCGGAAATGGTCATCTAAAATTTCATACTTTATCATCTGTAAAGTATATTCCGCTTTGATGTGTTTGGAATTCCATTGCAAGAAGGTTTTTTACTTTTATTGGCCACTCCGAAAGACAGAGCGTAAACAGGAGATGAAACTTTAGACGTTTTATACTCTTAGGTATAAAATTATTAGTCTGTGTTCTTTAAAAGGGTGATACCATTACATCTTGTATTACACTGCAGTTAGAAAAAAGACAAGCAGAGAGTCAGAGAGGTTAAATAAAAAGCCACAGCTGCAGTACCGCAGTGAGTTTTGCCTGCTAGCAGCATGGGGAATAAGGTGGGGGTAGCAAGCAGCATACATAAAAGCACGTGTAATGGCATTTGCTAGCTAACAACTGCCAGTGTCCACCAGGATAGAAAACTCGCGCATTTTTAAATAAAAACTTTGGATTCCATTGTTCAGTTGCACGGTGTGTTGCAACACATAAACCAATACTTCCATGGTAGTTTACCTGCAGCTGGCCTGTATATTCGTTGTTTTTTAAAGAAGTGTCGAGGTGTAGTATCAAGGCACACTTTTAAAGTTTGCCCTAGAGAACAACAAATAAGTTTGAAAGAAAATATTCTAAATATGTTACCACATTCTATTGTTGATATCGTTTACAGCTACCATTGCTTATTCGTTGATAACTTAAATTGTACCATTTTTACGAATAACTTTATACCACCTTTCTTTCCTTCTCATTAAAAGAAAATTATTCACAGCCTACATTTTTATTCAGATAACATAACAACAGTGTCCCTTAAATAAAACATAAATCAAACATGTAACATATTGTTGGAAAGGTTATGTCAAGGGAGATTACACGAAATCCAAGATGGCCGCCATAAGAAAAACACAAGTTGAGACTGAAAGACAAACTGAAAAACAAAAGACGATCGAGAGTTGATATTGACCACAAAAGATTCCCTGTAAAAAAAGTGTAAGTCTAAAACTGCTCAAATGAACGCCTACTGTGTTATTGAAGAAAAAAGAAATGGGCAGTTTTTAGTTTTTTCCAAATATCATGAAAACTAAAGAGGATGTAATAAAATTGAAAACATATTTGAAATCAGCATAAGATTCTGCAAAACTTTTCTAATTTAGCCGTATCTTTATCTTTTATAATAACTGAGATGCAATACATTACCAAGTAGTTTAGGTAATAGATAAATTTAAATGATTAGGTAGTAAAATACCTAATGTTGTAGCTGGGTGCCTGAACTAATAAATTAATGTTTACCAGGACTGAGACTTTGTGTAAACATATTCAATATTGACAAAATCAGCTATATTTGGAAATATAAATGTATATATAGGTACTCGTAAATCAATAAACTGTTCCATTACCGCATTTTATCAATTTATTCTTATTTCTGGTTTTGTTGCTAAAAATATATTAATATCAATGGATAAATCACCGTCCAATTATATTCAAATTACTAGAAGGAAGGCGGCATGGCATGGAACTGGCACTTTGTCCTTATTTATTTATATATACTTTCATTACACTATATATCATGCTATTTCTATTCTATACAATCATCATTTGACACTAATTGCAGATTTAGTCGGAAATAAAAGAATTTCGATTAAATTTAATCTCTTGGTTAAATCTGAAATTATTGTCAAAATTTAGCTTTTGAAAAGTTAAGATAGAAATGTGCAAACTGTTTTGCTTGATCTCAAACCGTTTAGATTTTACAGGGTGTCAAAGCTGCAAAATGTCAATATTCATCTGTCAATATTTCGAAAACAGTTAAAATAAGTATAGGACATCCTCCATGAAATGTGTTTAGAAATTTATGTAGAATCCAGAAATAAAATAATATACCTATATAGGGTGTTACATTTAAAATAAGCAAGTTGATGAACACTTCCGGTATAACCGGAAGTGCGAGGAAGTTGACACTATTTTCATTGAATAGATCTTTTTTATAAACCCCTGTATACAAATTTTCAGATTTCAGTTCTGACTACTTTTTGAGATATTCCTACTGAAAGAAACTAAAATCAATGGTCCTTTTTCACGAAATTGAATTTTACTATTTTATTAATATCAAACGTTACACTGGTACATAAGTAAAGGTAGAATCAACCCTATTTATTAAAGAATTGTAATTAGGCGAAGTTATTCAAGTACAAAGTGACCGGTCTTCATGAATCATTTCAAACTGCGCGGTTCGCTGACATCACACTCCAGTAGCCAATAAAATGTAGACAAGTTAAAGAACGGCTTCACGTTGCCACATATAATTTTACATTTTTTCTTGGCAACGATTATATTTACATTCTGATAATTTTGAAATGAAAATATGTATTTTTGGGTGAAATATTCTCCATAAATTATTACTAAAGCAAATCAACATGATTATTTTACAATTTATTCCTTGAGCAAAATAATTTTTGGGGATTTTTCGCTAAAGGTGACAACACTGCACAATCTATGCTAGAATCAACTAAATGATGATTTGATAAAATAGGTTATAAAAACTAACCTTCTCGTTTTAACATTACGCACTTCAGCACTTAGAAAGCTCATATTTGCGACGTAGCAATCGTTAACCATTTCACTGTCAACTCTTGGAAGGTTGTCTGAATGAACCATAAGATATCCCTCTTCAATTTTATTTATTTTAAATCAAATTAATCAAAACACAAAGCGAAAGTTAGGTTAAGCACACTTCACTTGACAGAACACAAAATGCAGGGCAGCCAACAGATAACAACGAACTGGAGTATGACGTCAATGGCGCGTTATTTGCAATATATGGTAATTTTAACAATGTTTTCAAAATATATCTGGCGAAGAAAAAAATTTTAAAAAACACTTTTTAGACATAACTAATTAATTATATGTTCTATAATAAGCGAAAAAAAAGAGATGTGGAAAAGGCCCAGTATGCAACTTCACCATACATAAGTTACAGACATTATTTATTTATTTATTATTTATTTTTTAGTACAGATATTTTATTTAAAATGATTGGTCGTTGGTTGTTTTTTATATAATAAAATATATTTTGCTTGATTCTATTTGTATCGTTGTATGATAATTAATTTATACAAAATCGCATTTACTACCTTTGTTTCATAAGTCTATGTAGCTTCAAGCCTGCTCCAATCTGGCACGGACTGACGTATATACACCCCTGCACGGCAACTTTGAATAAAGCACCCGCCAGAAATCCTCCGTACTTTATTTCTTTATGAAACTTTTTCATCCACTATCTCAAAAAACATGATTGATGGGGGCTCCTTTGAGGTTATTGACGTGGCGCATATGGTCGATCATCTGAATAAACCGTTTAGATAATCTGGTTTAAGTTAAAATGTTGATAAATATCGGTAGATGATATTGACGTTCGCAGGGCCTATAAACTTTTCAAAATTGAGGCTTAAGATTCCGCGTGTATAGTGGTAAAATATCAGTCAGCAGTTACTGAATGATTGATTAATTTAAAAGGCTGGCCAAACTCGGAATTTTTATTAAACGGGATGAGATAAATAATCAACTTAGTGTAGGTTTTGTTGGGGATCATTAATTATTGAACAACGGCAGGGGCGCCATTTATCATAACAGATTATGGCGGTTCATCCAGAAGTATATCAGGATTGATTTACCATAATAATGGACTACCCAAATTAATTCCTTTCTTAACCCGGTCCATTCAAAAAGCGCCATTGTTTAACGGGGTGCGCAAGAAAGTTTTATTGACAACGTATTGCAATACGCATAAGTCGTTACTATACAGGGCATTCCAATTAACACGACCCATCCTAAACAACTACTTCACGGCCACTAAGCCCAAATTGGCATTGCATTACTCTCTCCATAGGAGTCGCCACATACTTCATCGAGACCAACCACCAGACGCTGACCAGTTTCGCACTAAAGTTGTGCTCATCAGAGTGCCACAAGTAGCGGACTCGGTAGTGATTGCCTAAAGAGCATCTGGTATATTAGTTGTCGTGTGAACTGTTTTGGTCTTGCTACTATCTGTCTGACAATTAATTATTCACCTGTTTATCCTCAAGTGAAAGTGTTTTTTTACGGAAAAGCAGGTCGCTATCTGTCTGTCAATTTGACAATAATTGTCAGACAGATAGTGGCATAGACCCAAAGAGGGCACTACTGTCTGTTTCTCACCGCTACTAACTGCATTAGTGTTATTTTTTCAAAATATTACAATTTTTGTTTCAGGGGAGGCACATTTTAAAATTATTGACGTTACATGGTATGAATATGGTTGAAATTCATGTTTAGAACCCATTTACCCTTATACCGAAGTCTTGTTATCACTGCCATTTTTTTTACCCCCAATTACCACCGCCACCGCACGTTTTACACAATTTTACGAATTTCAATGAAAATTTACATAAAGCCCTATGTGTCATCAGAGCAAATTCTTTAAATTACATAAATTAAGAAAAAAATTGACTTTAATGTGAATTTTCAATTAACAGCAAAGATTTCTTGCTTTGGACATAATTGCAAAGTTAATTGTACATGTAATTGCTGTTTATAAATTTTTAATTCTTTGTTGTAATTTTCAGATCAATCTCAAGAAGCTTTAAATTTGTTAAACAGACTTTATCCGGAAAGATATATATGAAAGAAGAGATTTAAAAAGCAAGAAGAGTTCCACCAAAAGGCAATTGAACAGAGACGAATTTCTGAATATATTTAAGAAAATGGTTTCTAAACGAAAGACCAACAAAAAAAAGATCTTTGTCTGATGTTGAATCGGATGTAGAATAAATTTTTTTTTAGCAATTGTTTTAAGTTTATTATGTATTTTTATTGACGTTCCATGTTTATAATAAAATCCAGTGATATAGTTTATTGAGACTAAATACTGTATTGACTGAGATGATGGTTTTCTGTTCGTGATTACATTTATAATTTGTTATATTTATGTTCAAAATAAATGAATTTCCTTTAGATTTCTGTTTTATTAAAAATATATATAAGAGTAACAAACTATTTTCTTCAACCTTGAACGTAACCTCAGACTGAACACAGATCATAGTCTAACCTTAAAATCAGTTTAACCAAACTGATAAACTTACATCCAAGCGAAAAATGTAACCGTTACGTCACTGACACAAAAAACTTCAACCGATCTTTAATTACCGAAAACCCGCTTGGATATGCTTTAAATTTGTGGCATGCAACATAAAGATCCCTAAATTAGTCGACCACTACGGTTTTTGATTAAAATGTTACAATTTGTTTGCCAATTGAATTTTCAGTGCGACATCTATGTTTCGGTGGATACTTAATATGTTTAATTGATCTTTTGTCTGCTTCATCGACAAGGCAGTGCAAAAGCGAGCGCCCTTAAGGTATTTTTTGGTTGTTACAGGAAAAAAGGATTAATAAATATATTTTCTCGTTAATAGATCCTAGTTAGTTTTTATTTATAGATATTTTTCTGCGTCAACAAAATAATGTGTTATTATTTTAAAGCAAAAGGGTATGTATTTGATAAATATATGTAAAATATTGCTCACGTTATATATTTTTCTGTTAAATCGTATGTATAAATGCCAGTTTTAACACGTTCCACTGCATAAGGGGTAAACAAACAAAATGGATGAATATATGTCTGTCACTGCAACGAAATGCATCTGGCTGGCTCCTGAAACAAATGCTTTTAATTTGTATCTTGCTTTTAGATTACTGTTGGTGTCTGCTGATATGTATTTAATCCGTTCCCACAAATTGGGACATTAATAATTTCTAGTTGTTGTTCAGCTTCCGCCAACCTCTCAACAGTCGCTATTAATACACGGATTTGGCCTCTAGATACAAAATGTATTTGAGAGTTACGTTGGTTTTCTAAATTTTGCAGGGTGGTTAAACTGGTGAAACTGGTGAAAACCCTATAAAGTATTTATACAATAAGACTTTTAGTATTACAATATACAACGTTATTCAGAACTTATCTCTAAAAATTTGAGAATATGTGCAGTGCATCCTTAAATAAGAAATCGATATCACCAAAAAAATTTATAATAAAAGTCTTTGGATTTCCCGTAAACAATGTTAAAATTTATACCATTATAAAGGACTACGTAGATAGGCAACTTTTTGTTCCTGGAACGCCTGGTCAAGACCGAGCGAATAGAGTTGGAGTGGGGATAATATCTATATTGTCTATCTGTGTCGCTCTCTCAGTGCCCGTATTTTATTTATCGTATAGGAGTGTTAAACTTTAAAATTTTCAGAATGGAAAGTACAAGTCAGATCGCTAAGCAGGTGCCTGGGGTATCCCAATCAACGGTGTGGCGCTTACTACACGAAGCTCAGTTTTATCTGTATCATATCCAGCGTGTTCAAGCACTGTTATCAGCGGATTATCAATTACGAGTTAGGTTTTGTGAGTGGTTGTTGCAGCAAAATGCTGAAAATCCCCAATTTACTGCTGATGTACTAGTTACAGATGAAGCTTTGTTTACTCGAAATGGAATACAGAACATTCACAATACACATGTTTGGGCACTCGAAAATCCGCACGCAATTCAACGAAATCACTGTTTTTCGAACAGCTTTTGTAACAAGGGATGTGCAAATTTTTTATAAATTTCATGTTTCTAATACCTAGTAATCAAGTAGCGCAATTCTTCAAAATTAGTGTAACAAAATTTTATTCATTTTATAGACACGTCACTTTGGTCACATCTATCTATCTTTCAGTTAATTTTAAAGTAAAAACGCTGCAAATCTTTTTTGCGCCTGGTGTCGGTATACTCTCAAAACTTCCGAAGTTTCTTTCGTGCTATATGTGACATCGCCAGTTTGCATTGTCAGTCCCAAGGTCATTCCATTACAGTGGACCAGTATCCAGCGGCGTGCAATTAAAAATTTTGAATAGTTTTTAGAACGCGCCAAAAAAATTTTTTTTGCACTACCACATTTGTACAAGTATGTTGAACATCCCCAAATTTTATTATGGATAAGTTCTGAATAACCCTGTATTATTAATCCATTTTGCAGCATTTGTATATAAATATATTTTTTTCTGTACACTGAAAGAAAGATTTAGCAGGAAAGAGACTGCAGAAAATGTCTTATTCGTCGATATAAAAAGAAAAAATTGTAAAAGGTGGTGTCTTACAGAATCAGTGGTGGATAACGATTTTTGTTAAAAAATATGTTGTTAAGTTACACAAGGTGTAAAAAATTGCAATATAAAATTGTTATATAAATTTAAAAACTTTTATCGTAATAAAATTTAGTGTCTTAAGTTGATATCTAGGAACGTAGGTATCGGTACTGTTTTTAAGAATATCATATTATTTATAACTGTATTATTTTAACAAATTATTTCAGACTGTTTACACTTATTTGCACACCAGATTATTTACTACCTGTGTCAGTTTTGTTCTTTTTTTAAAGAACGCAGTATTTACGGTGATAGCACTCCCTTCCATTTGGATTAAAAATAAAAACACAGTACTAAAGACAATAGTTCGACTTATCGTCAGTAAAAATTTGGAATTTTTTTATCAATTAACAAAAAAGTGATTTTTTTCTACATTTTCATTAATAACTAACAAATGAGATAACGAAACTATCTGAAATTTTAGCACACAAAGGCACTAGATGTCATTACGATGAAATTATACAGGGTTATTCAGAACTTATCTCTAAAACTTTCAGGATATGTGCATCCTTAAATAAGAAACCTAGAACGACTGGGCGAATAGAGTTGGAGTGGGGATAATATCTCTATTGTCTATTCGGTCATTAGTCTATGTGTGTACTCTCTGTGTGCCGGTGTTTTATTTACCGTACGAGTGTTAAACTGTAAAATTTTCAAAATGGCTCATGTGTATAGTAATGCCGAGTTAATGGACTGTTATGGGCTGTAATGGACCGATTATCAATTACGAGTTAGGTTTTGTGAGTGGTTGTTGCAGCAAAATGCTGAAAATCCCCAATTTACTTAATAATTTGCGTTTACAAGATCAGCAACCAGGAGGAACATTCGGTTTAGTGCGGCAAAATTGGATAAGGCGTGCCCAAAAGTGTTTACAAGTCGAGGAATATTATTTCGCACAGCTTTTGTAACAGGGTATGTGTAAATTTTTTATAAATTTCATGTTTCTAATACCTAGTAATCAAGTAGCGCAATTCTTCAAAATTAGTGTAACAAAATTTTATTCATTTTAAAAACACGTAACTTTGGTCACATCTATCTATCTTTCAGTTTATTTTAAAGTAAAAACGCTGCAAATCTCTTTTGCGCCGGGTGTCGGTATACTCTCAGAACTTCCGAAGTTTTTTTGTGCTAGCCAGTTTGCATTGTCAGTCCCAAGGTCACTCCATTACAGTGGACCAGTATCCAGCGGCGTGCAATGAAAAATTTTTAAATAGTTTTTAGAAGCCGCCAAAAATTTTTTTTTGCACTACCACATTTCTACATGTATGTTGAACATCCCCAAATTATATTATGGATAAGTTCTGAATAACACTGTATAAAAACACGCACTGAGACATAAGATTTAACAATTTCACATTGCATTTTTCTACAGTCTGTATTCTAAAGACGCATTATGTTAAAAGTACAAACAAAAATGTTTCCCATGTTGGCAAAATAAACGGAATTTAATGTACCGAATCACCGATAATTATCTTGGGCACTGCTGATTCGTTAATTAGGGTTTTTTCTGTAAAAATTTACTGCGATTACTGTACATTGTGTTATAGGATGCAATCTCTTGAAACGAAAGTCGTAAAGCTCCTAGTTTTATTATTTTTACTTAAGGTTGTATAATTCCGACATGACTGTTGCAATTTACAAAGTGATACATTCTCCTTTAAGGGTACTTTATAGCTAATATGTGCTTGGATTCCGTAATCCCTGTCTAACTTGGTTATGCTAAAATAAAAATCTGCACTGCGCGTAATGCTAAACCGAGTAAGCAAATGCCATAATATGTAGATATATCGTCTATAATTTACTGTTTTTTTTTTTTGTAATTTTAAATCGGTATAAATATTATTTCTTTCCTGGATTTATTAATTAAAATTTGTGTTATTCCTTTTTCTATTATAAACCAGTTTCAATATTATATTTGTTTTAATATTATTAATACATCTAAAAATGATAATCAATTATGTAAAATTTCCAATTTCTATTGTAAAATTTATAGTTGTCTGTTTTCTTTAAATTAAAAATACCTAAAACTATATGTTTAAATTGTACAATTTTTGATTAAAAAAAGATAAATAGTTTCACTTTTACGATAGCCCTCCGAATTAAAACACACAGTGTATAATAACAATATAATTATAACAATATACGACCGGCAGTTAGTGACAGATTTTTGGTTGTGATTTTAGTGAGTATGCCTTTCAGAAGGTAGATATTATGATGCATATATTCTCATAAGGAAAAGGTATAAATCAAGGAGTTATCCTGGGTCCTAGGATACAGTATCAATTATGCAGATATTTGTGTTGAATTACTATTATAAATACGCAAATAAAGGTCATTCACGTTAAGTTTACAGTGACGTCATTTTCAGTAATTAATTGTTGTCAATATTCGAGAAACAAATTACCAATAAATTAGCAAAGCATTTGCCATTTACAAAGAGTTTTATATTTGGCAACCCTTCTCTGCGTTGTCAAGTTGTTATTTATTTATATTGCCTATTTATAGTTTGCTGGTTTTTTGGTGTTTGGTGTTTGGTATCTGCTTAAATTTTGCTCGTGTATTTTCTATTTACGTTTTCTAGTTATTCACTGTATTTATATTAAAAACATTTCTTCTCAAAAGTAAAACCTTGTGATTCTCTGACATTTTTCAAACTCCCGCTCGCAAAAAAGTTACAGCTGTCAACTGCGTATTTTTTGACAAGGTGACGTCACTTTAAACTTAGCTTGAATGATCTTTACCTACATAATTGAAACTGCATCCTAAAAACTATTAAAATTTGCGTTAATCAAATATTGGGAATTTGATCCATAATTTCAAATATGATGACATGCATTCTAATGTTTAAATTTATTTCTATAAACTTCCCTTCGCTTATGAAAAACTTTTGTAATTTGACTAGAAAAAGCACATTTTTGCATAAAAACTTAGAAAGGCGAAGGACATGGGAATGTCCCTCGTATTTAATGTATTGAAGACTGTCCTGAAAGATCATTATTGTCCGCAACAATTGCACTGTTTGAAGACGTTTAAATGTTTCGTTTCAAATCAACCTGACAGCTAATTGACTGATTATTCTCGTTCCTGCTGCAATAATGTTCAAATATCTTCAAATCAGTGCAATTTAGGTATAAGGAATGTTAATAACAACCGAAAAACAATTAAAAAGTACATGGGTTGGCATTATAAAACACAGGGTGCTCCATTTACTATAAGTGAGTTATTGGGTTTTTGAATTTGTCACAATTGGTCCACCCATTGTTGACACTCTGTGTAATTTGCACTAGTTTTCGTATTTTCTACCTACATGTTTCGATACATTTTAGTGATACTCCCTTAAAATTTGAAGTGTTTAGGTTACAAATTGAAAGAGATAGAATGGGTTAAAAGTAACTATGTTCTTTCAGAAATTTTTGAAAAATCAAAATATCTCAATAACGATAATGAATAAGGATGAATAAGAATAAGGGGTATGCTTATAAAAATTACCTTCAAATTTGACGTGAAATCCAAAAAACGAAATAAAAAATAGCATATTCCATTTGAAATAAGCGAGTTGGCATCGACTTCCGGTGGAACCGAAATATTTATTGCGAGAAACCCTGTATAACAATTTTCAGAATTTCAGTACGCGTAGTATTCTAGAAACGACTTATTGAAGGTCTACATGGTACTACTCCCTGTATACCCGATTTACTCTTAAGTGTTTCAAAATTCAAGTTTAGATGACTTTACTTTCCTGGCAAATTAAACAACACTCCTCACGAATGCGTTCTTTTAAATTCATCTCCTGACTGTAACAAAGGCCTCACGTCTAATTTTTTATAAGTTCTGCCCTCTATCTGCATCCATCAGTGACAGTAACGTATAGATGTAGTTACAAAAACAAATGCTACATGAAACAAATGCAGGTCAGAGAACGAACTTTAGGCGGTTTGTTGCACGTCATGAAACAATTCCTGTGAAATAAGGAGGCAGCATTTTTTCCCCATAGGCTTGAAAGAAAAATACCTATATTAAAACAAATAAGTACAGAGTGATAACGTTCCATTGGCTAACACTTATATTCTAAATAACTATAAAATATCCAAGCAGGGCCGGCTCTAGGGGAAGCGGGTGACTAAGGAATAGCGTGCTACGATAAAATCTGAGAGACATTAAAATTTGGCTGATTGAATAAACAAACGGACTGTAAAGGGAAAGGTAGTCACACCAAACTTTATACTCAAAAAATAATTATTTAGAAGTTTGCACTTATTTGCACACCAGATTATTTACTACTTGTGTCAGTTTTGTTCTTTTTTTAAAGAACGTAATATTTGCGGAGATAGTACTCCCTTCTGTTTTGCTTAAAAATAAAAAAACGAAGAGCTTTTAAGACAAATGACCTTCACAGTACTAAAGACAATAGTTCGACTTATTGTCAGTAAAAATTTGGTATTTTTTTAGCAATTAACAAAAAAATTACGACGAGTTAAAGTGATAGGTATCTATTTTGTAGGCAGTAAACCGTGATTTTTTCTACATTTTCATTAATAACTAAAAAATGAGATAACGAAACTAACTGCAATTTTAACATACAAAGGCACTAGATGTCATTACGATGGAATTATATAAAAACAGGCACTGAGACATAAGATTTATATTCATATACAAGCAGGGCCGGCTGTAGGGGAAGCGGGTGACTAACGAATAGCGTGCTACGATAAAATTTGAGAGACATTAAAATTTGGCTGATTGAATAAATAAACAGACTGTAACAGGGAAAGGTAGTCATACCAAACTTTATACTGAAAAATTAATTATTTAGAAGTTCTATAGTTATAACTGAAGTTTGACGTATTTGTCTTGGTAACAGAGCCGTATTCAGGACCTGTTGAAATTTTTAAGGGATTGTTATTATTATTATTATTATTTTATTATTATTATTATTATTATTAGGGCGCTATGTTTTGAGTTTAAATCAATTCCTGATATTTATTCGCTTTAATTTAGTAAAACTAAGAATCAGGCAAATATAAATAATGCTTTTCTATCCATTTCAGTCAAGCTACGATGTTAGGGAATTTATTTAAAATTTCCTCTGAGCACTTCATTATTATACAACCAAAGATAATTATGATACTTCTAAAGAAGGTTAACGTCATGTTAACGTCCCCTTGCATGTCAAGGCTGTCAAGATATTGATGCAATTTGAATATTGAGAGATTTTATTGTAATGATTGGTTTAAAATTTACAATAATTCATGGTAAATTTGTGCTGGTGGTATATATTTTCAGTTTACAATACATTTGTAATGTTAATATCAGTAAATCCAATGCAGCAGATACCTCGTACGCACCCGTATTATCGATGTTGTTGACGCACCTCTTTCATAGATCCCTAAGCAAATGCTCCATGACCCAAAAGCCACCTTCCCCCCGCATCTATAAATTCTTCAGAAAACCAATCCATGATGCAATTCCAGCGACTACATTTTGAATAAACAAGCAGGCCGCCGTTTGCAGCAAGGCAAGCGGATAGCCGAAAAAGGGATATCCAGCGCCCAACGAGATTGAGGTAGACGTGCAGGCGCCATCGAAGTGTACACTTGAAACCAATAGCCATCGCCGGCTGGATGCGGAACCTTGAACAAATGGACGTAACGCCTGCATTCATGCACCCACAGTCTTAAAAGTTATTGAATTTGGGGATAACACCGAAATCTGCCACTTTGGAAGTTACGGACGCCTAATGCATGGGAAGGTTGGCCTCTAAATCATATACAGTGCTTTCGAAAAGTAACGAATAAATTTATTATTTTAGAAATTGAGAAGTTTTCGAAAAAATCCCCTGACACGTCGATTAAAAAAGTCACTTTTTGACATACGACCCATATTTGTGACGTCATCGTTGTTCGAGATGTGACGTCATCGACAATTTTCTTAAATAGCAACCCCCAATTTTGACCACGCCATTTGAAAGAGCGTATACATTCTACATACGCATCAAGAAAAATCATGGTTGCCTGACAGTAGCCTTAGCGACCGAGAATGTTTTTTATTGCTGTCAGATAAAACTTGAATTCGTACTTTATTAAATAGTTGTTTCTGTTTTCTGTTATTTCTTTAGTTCTTATCTTTTGTTTGGCAAAAGCACTGCGTTTGAAGTGTTTATTGAGTAGTAACTTTGTCATTTTATAAAAAAAAATGGTTAAATTAACTGAACGAGAACGAATTGAAATTCTTTGCATGATCGGATTTGGAGACAGGATGCGCACCCAAAGAGAAGTAGTTGAATTGTTCAATGAAACTCATCCTGATCGACATCCCATTAGCCAAAACATGGTAAGCAATATTGAGTCTAAATACCGTAACTTTGGACATGTTCGTGATCTTCCTAAATCTGGTCGACCGTCAAAACCAATAGATGATGAGGTTAATGTTTTGTTGGCAATACAACAAAATCATCATTCAACACTTAAACAATTGGCTTCTGATTTCAATATGGCAGCGTCCACAGTTCACAAAATTATGAAAAAAGCAAAGTATCATCCTTATAAGGTATGCCTTATTCATGAGCTATCTGAAGACAACTTTGATTGGCGAAATCAAATGCAAGAGCTATGCACTAATGATAATAATTTCGTAAAAAACGTATTTTCTTCTGACGAGGCTACGTTTGCTTTGAACGGCCATGTCAATAGGCAAAACTGCCGTTATTGGGCTACCGAGAATCCCCGATGGATGATGGAGTATCACACTCAAAGTTCCCAGAAAGTAAATGTGTGATGCGGCATAGTCGACGGAAGAATTCTGGGTCCCTATTTCTTTGACGTCAACCTAACTGGTGCAAGATATTTGGATTTTCTTTGAGACGACCTCATTCCTGCACTAATAACTTTATAGCCAGATATAGAGAGACGTGATCCAAGAAATGACATGTTCTTTCAACAAGATGGTGCACCTCCCCATTATGCAACACCTGTCTGTGTTTATTTAGATGAGCTGTTCCCGAATCGTTGGATAGGGAGAAGGGGGCCGATTGAGTGGCCAGCCAGATCGCCTGATTTGACACCCCTAGATTATTTCTTGTGGGGATACTTAAAAAGCAAAGTATACGTTACTAGGCCGGTTAATTTAGAAGATTTAAAAGCAAGAATTCGTCACGAGATACATCGTATACCTCCTGAAGTTACAGATAATGTCCAAAAAGAATTTATTAATCGTGTTGGCTACTGTCAGGCAGCCAACGGTACACAATTTGAACATTTAATTTAGTCGATTTTTTACATAATCATTATCATTGTCAGTATTGCGAAAATTAAATTTTAAGATCCTCAAACATTATTTTCTTGAAATTTTTGTTATGTAACACCATAATTTTTCATGATGCGTATGTAGAATGATATGCTCTTTCAAATGGCATGGTCAAAATTGGGGGTTGCTATTTAAAAAAAATGTCGATAACGTCATATCTCGAACAACGATGACGTCACAAATATGGGTCGTATGTCAAAAAGTGCCTTTTTTAAAAACAAAATCGACGTGTCAGGGGATTTTTTCGAAAACTTCTCAATTTTTAAAATAATGAATTTATTCGTTACTTTTCGAAAGCACTGTATTTGGTGGAAAGTTTATGAGTTTGTTGTTTTTTTCGTATACAGAGTGTAAAAACTAGTGTACCGGACTTCGAGTGGTGATACTACATATAAAAGTTCTATGAATATGTGCCCTAAAGTAACTCCTAATCAGTCCTTTAAACGGTGGATGAAAATAATAGTTTTTATTTATTTTACAAAATTTTTTAGCACTGATAAGTTTAGAGCATTTTAGTGGTTGAAAGTAATACTTCAGTGGAACGAAATAAGAAAAGGAATAAAAAAATAATTAAATAATATAGAAATAAAAGATAGAGACACAATCCGAAAATAGTGACACATGGTCATATACTTATATTTGAATATTATTTCAATTAGATTGTTTATTGAGATTTGTTGCTATAGAGAACGAAGCGGTAGATAATGCTGAAACATTTCAGCAAATATACTAAAAATAAACGTTATTTTCTGCCTTTCATCAAATTCTCGCTATAAATCAGACCCAACAGTACCTTAATAAAAAAGTTTGGGACGCAACAAGCCATATACGGAATGTAATCTGATAAAACTTGTCTGGAACTGTCATAAATCCAAAAATATATCTCTCATTCTCGCAACAAGAATAAACTTCTTTTAAGTTTCGTTAAGGATATATAAAAAGTTGTAAAAAGGAGTCGAGAGACGCTTTCTGAATTTTAAGTGTCGCTCGTGCAGTTGCAGCTGCAAAACTTTATTAGTGTGAGGTGTCAGGCGCTTGGTTTGGCGGCATGCAGTTTTTTAGAAGTAATGAAGTTGTCATTATAAGGCACATTATAGGATTTTATTCTTATACTGCCACTTTTAGGAAAGTAATGCTATTTGGTTCAAACAATGTGAATCGCATAACAATAAAATTCATCGTATGACAAAGTTCAAGTCTAATTGAGCAATCAAAGTTTATGTTTATAACTTGAAAGGAGTTGGAACTTTGGTGTGAAAATAACACTGACGTAGTTTTCCACATAACACTATACTGCACTCGACGCGCGTTTTGCCAACCTAGTTGGCATCATCTGGAGCTAATTAAACTTGTGTTTTTGTTTTCATGTTTATAGAAAAGTTAGTTTAAGGTGAAGATTGAAATTGACTAAAATCACCTGAAATCCGTTGAAAATATGTCTCAGTATTATGTAATTGTCGACTTTTTGAAATAGAATTAAACGATCAGTAATTGAACCTTCATAATTATGATGATCGGCGTAACGTAATGTAGTAGATATTGAAATTATTTTTAGAAGCAAAATTATATATTATATACTATAAAAAATATGCATGAAAGTTGCTCTAATAGGCAACTGTATACAGGGCGTTTCATTTTTATGCTAAAAAATTCGGGAACATGTAAAGCCAGTAAAAATAATGGGATTTTGCTGTATAAACTTATTTTTAAATCCGTACCGTTTCTGAGATACAAGGTGTTGAAGTTGAAAAAAATGTCTTTTTTTATTTATATCTCTTACAGTAATAAAGCAGTTGTTTTCAAATTTGGTTTTGTAAATGCTACTACTATGAATCTTTACTTGCACAAACAGTTTCAGCTCAATAGGAATAGCCAGTGGCGTGCAACCTGCACTCTCGAACCGCTTTTCTAAAAAATAAGGGTTACGCCACCGACTAACGTTTAAAATAATAACGTTTAAATTTCGATCTCCCACTAATTTCTCTACAAAAAAGTATTGTTTAATTTTTTTCATAAAATGCACCGTTACGGAGTAAATCGACATTTTATGAAACCATGTCATGTCCTTTCCTAACAAAATAATACCTTAAAATAAAATTATACCGATATAATTTTATTTTAAAGTATTATTTTTTTAGGAAAGGACATGACATGGTTTCACAAAATAAACCATGTCATATAATAAAAGGACATGATATGACTTCATAAAATATCGATTCACTTCGTAACGGTGTGTTTTGTGAAAAATATGAAAGTCAATAAAATCATATTGATGTATGATTAATAAGTTTATATAACAAAGTACTATTATTTTTACAGGCTCTATATCTTTCCGAATTTTTTCAGCATAAAAATGGCACACGTATATACACATGTATATTTTAGGCAACTTTTATGTATAATTTTTATAAAGTAAAATAGCAATTTTACTTCTAAAAATCATTTCAACATGTACTACAACAATTTTGAGGTCAGATTCGTATTAACTGACTAAATTATGTCTATACACATATATTGGCGAAGTCGCCAGGACAAAACAGCTGTCTCTTGGACTTGTATATTTTTGCTTGTTTTAGGTGATGTAGAAAAGAATATTGTTCATATCTGAAGGTCAAAGTAATTGTGCAGATTTTGTGATACTTATTCCCATTATTGAATAACATTTTTCTTCAATGGCAATGGCTATTATTACTATATGTGTTGAGGATATTAATTTCCCCCTTATTTCCGAAACTACTGAAACTAAAACGATGAAATACATAGGACCTAACAGCACGTTTTATTAAAATTTACTGGAAAAATCTAACGTTGATCCTATGTCTTAGCGTTAGTAGTAAAGTTGAGTAGAGCAGTAGAGTAGAGTAGAGTAGAGTTCTAATTTTAGAAATTAAAATAAATTGTACGGAATTCTAACTACGCGATTCAAAATTTACGGGTTTTTTAGGTATATCCAAATATAAAAGAAATATAAATCCAAATCAGACGAACCTGATGAAAGAGAAAGGATATCATACATATAGTTATCTTCATCAAGCAAGTATTATTATAAGATAAGCTTGAGACATTTACAAGTATGCAGCTTAGTCTTCCGCATTTCAGAGCAGGTACAGCGTCGAATTGGTGTATTAAAGCGAACGATGGCATTGCCAAGGCCTCTTAATTAACTAATTACCAAAAAGAACGGCTTACGCCCTGTTAAAATTCCCGGGCTGTATCTTTTTAATGGCTGAGGGGGAGGAAGCTGGTCTTTTAAATAGTTTGTAGCGGACTTGTTTATTCTTCGGGAGTTCTGCGGCGATGTACTCGCTCTGGTAAGGTGCACGGGTAACTTTCGTATGTAGTAAAGAGACAAGTCTAGGGTGTCCCAGCTGAATACTAATTTTTTAAGGGGGATTAATACTTCACTGACGTGTGAAGGACTACAAGGACGCATTCTCGAAAAGCAGTAAAAATAAACAATTTTATAAAGACGTAAACGATAAAGAATACTTACTGATGATATAATAACTGTAAAATAAACAATAAAAAATACAGGGAATCTTACAAAACTTGTTTCTTTAAAGTTTTAAGCCAGAGATGATTTTTTTTTTTAATTTGACTGGTTCAATTATTCATTGGCCATGAGCCTTTTCCACTTAATTCAATTTCACTATTTTATTAATATCAAACGTTATACTGGTACATAAGTAAAGGTAGAATCAACCCAATTTATTAAAGAATTGTAATTAAGCGAAGATATCCAAGTACAAAGTGACCGGTCATCATGAATCATTTGAAACTGCGCGGTTCGCTGACATCACACTCCAGTATCCAATAAAATGTAGATAAGTTAAAGAACGGTTCCACGTTGCCACATATAATTTTACTTTTTTCTTGACAACGATTAAATTTATATTCTGGTAATTTTCAAATGAAAACATTATGTATTTTTAGGTGAAATGGTAATTTTGAAATGAAAATATGTATTTTTAGGTGAAATACTCTCCATAAATTATTACTAAAGGAAATCAACATGATTCTTTTACAATTTATCCCTTGAGCAAAATAATTTTTAGGTATTTTTCGCTAAAGGTGACAACACTGCACAATCTACGCTAGAATAAACTAAATGATGATTTGATAACTTAGGTTATAAAAACTAATCTTCTTGTCTTAACATTGCGCATGTCAGCATTTAGAAAGTTCATATTTGTGACGTAGAAATCGTTAACCATATCACTATCAACTCTTGGAGTGTTGTCTGAATCAGCTTTAAGGTATCGCTCTTCAATTTTATTCATTTTAAATCAAATTAATCAAAACACAAAACGAAAGTTAGGTTAAGCAAACTTCACTTGACAGAACACAAAATGCAGGGCAGCCAACAAACAACAAGGAACTGGAGTATGACGTCAAGGGCGCGTTATTTGAAATATATGGTAATTTTAACAATTTTTTCAAAATATATCTGGCGAAGAAAAAAGTTAAAAAAAATACTTTATAGGCATACTAAGTATATATTTTATAATAAGCAAATAAAAAAAAGATGCGGAAAAGGCCCATTATAAATTTAATAATGGGACACATTGACTATGTTATATATATATACAGGGTGTCCAGTTAGTGTTCCCTCGGAAGATTGTACAAAAACAGCTAACTTTATAAAAAAACTTTCTTAACAAAACTTTTAATATTTCATCTTTACTACAACGTAAAATTATTTAGAATTATATAAGGTGTCACAAAAACGAGTTACACAAGAAAGTATAATTTTTTTAATGGAACACCCTGTATATTTATTAACTTTTGGATTCTACAGAAAATTCTAAACACATTTCATGTAGGATGTCCTATACCTATCTTCAACTGTTTTTGAAATATTGACAGGTGAATATTGACATTTTTGCCACTTTGACACCCTGTAAAATCTAAGCGGTTTGAGATCAAGCAAAACGGTTTGCACATTCCTATCTTAACTTTTCATAAGCTATCGTTTGGTACTAATTTCAAATTTATACAGGAATCAAAAATTTTCAAAATTTTCAGAAAATTTTAAATTTTTGGATAATTCTGAAATTAGTACCAAACGATAGCTTATGAAAAGTTAGGATAGGATGTGCAAAGCTTAAGATAGGAATGTGCAAACCGTTTTGCTTGATCTCAAACCGCTTAGATTTTACAGGGTGTCAAAGTTGCAAAAATGTCAATATTCACCTGTCAATATTTCAAAAACAGTTGAAGATAGGTATAGGACATCCTACATGAAATGTGTTTAGGATTTTCTGTAGAATCCAAAAATGAAAAATATATAAGGTGTTCCTTTAAAAAAAAATTATACTTTCTTGTGTAACTCGTTTTTGTGACACCTTGTATAATTCTAAATAATTTTACGTTGTAGTAAAGATGAAATATTAAAAGTTTTGTTTAAAAAGTTTTTTTATAAAGTTAGCTGTTTTTGTACAATCTTCCGAGGGAACACTAACTGGACACCCTGTATATATATATAACATAGTCAATGTGTCCCATTATTAAATTTATAATGGGCCTTTTCCGCATTTTTTTTTTATTTGCTTAGAAGAAGGGTTTTTTATTTGCTTGTTAAGAAAGGTTTTTTGTGTTATTGTTACACAAGTTTGGTAACCTATATATATATATATATATATATATATATATATATATATATATATATATATATATATATATATATATATATATATATATATAGGTTACCAAACTTGCGACGTGCAACATAAAAATCCTTAAATTGCAGTTGACCATTACGGTTTTTGATTAAAATGTCACCATTTGTTTGGTGGATTGTATTTTCAATGCGACATCTATGTTTCGGTTGCTTAAGTTGGCGAAGCACTTTCCTGTTCCACCCGGTGTAGCCAATCTATCTATTTTTAACAAACAAATAACCGACGAGTGAAGCTACAAGGCCATTAAAATTTTAGTCCATTTGAAAACCCACAAATACGCACCCAATCATCCTACAATAGTAATAAATAAAATATAAAAATTTACAGACAAATCTGTTTTGGGGTCATGCTTTGAAGTCAATTGAAAACAATTTTAAATTGATTTTCATAAATACTGCGTATTTAAACTTTTTTCTGCTATAATTTAAAAAACATGCCATTGTGATATACTTCGTCCTATAACTGTTATGTTAACATTTCTATTATTAAATTTGCATTGTTTATTCTAAAATAAATGGAAAATGGTAACGGAATTTGTTCATTCAATATTATAAAAAATATGTACAAAGTGCTCTAGTACATAGAGCAAGCCATAAAATATTTAATCCAAATTTTTTCCCTCTCTATACATCGCTTTTTTGTTTGTATAGCCTTTTGGACTACACACTATTATAAGCCCACCTAAGTGCCCTTATTCACTTCCTGTCTTCCTTATTCAGTGCTTATTTCGTATTTTATAGAAACTGCAGAAATATTTCTGAAACAAATTTTATAAAACAACACTCTCAGAATCACTTTTAAAACGTTTTTTCGGCAGCTGTAAATGGAAAATTGGCAGCATCTAATAAAATTATTTAATCGCCGTTAGTATTTTGTAAAGATTGCTGGATCATTACAAAATTGTTATATAAACATTTCAGGCTTTAAAAAACTTCTTTCTCGGCACTATCAAAAGGTTTTATAAGAGTGTAGTTCTTAAGAAGCCATTATAAAAGAAATTACTCATGGAGTCACATCAATAAAATAAAATAGTTTTATAATTGTATCATTACAGTTACAAGAAGTGTTTCTATTACGGAGTCATGACATGGAGTATGTCATGTCTCCACCGAAGAAACATCAACGAAAATTAGGACTGAATCAAGTTATTAGTTAGGTATAGGGATTTACTAGTAGATTAGGAAGTTTTTCTATAGACTTGAGTAACTGAAATAATAAATAGCAACATCACTAACTGAAGCTTAGTATTTTATAATGTATTTTATAAACTACGAGCATTAAATTAGGTACCAACTTTGAAAGTGTTTCCCTTTGTAAATTTGACTTATGATAATGATATCATTCTTTCTAATTAAAAAATGAAGTATAGGTATTTAATACCATTTAAACCCTAAAGTAATAGATCGTACTGTCTCACGTTAAGTGTAGTTGTATAAATACCTCTATAAATCCATATACCACGGATATCCAGCACATTAATTTCAACAATAAAATAGCTTTGCGAAAATCAGATTCTGACTAAGAGCTACATTAGGGGAGTAAATTTTGGGCTGAAGTTATCAGCACTCTACGAGTATCGTATGCCTCTTCGGAGGGTCTAGATTTGATTACCCAATCATATAAAACGTAAGTTACGAGGCTTGTAGGGCCGTAATATTATAGAGATAATTAATAATTTCTTTAGTTAGGGTGGTGAAGGCAGAAAAACGTATTTATACGATTTGAAAGAAAGCACAATGTTGAAAAATGTTGCAGGAAATATTGGTGAACCAGGTTGTTTGTTATTGTTTCCACAATATTCATTTCTAAATTGTTACATTCGATTAATGTTAGGTACTTATCTAAACATCGTTTTGATGTATTTACACCGGTCCATATCAATAAAGCCATATTAATAAAGTAAAAGAGTAAGACAGGTACTGTGTACCGGGTGGCCAACTAAGAATGGACGCCGGCTGTATCTCAGAAACTACTTATCGTATAACTTTGGAAAAAAATACTAATAAGTAAATCGGACAAGAGAAATCGCTGTAAATTATTTTCAAGTTCGTAGGATGACCGCTAGGGGCCGCAATTGCTATGACCACTCAGTAAATGGGATTTTTCTCAAAAATATGCCTAAAAGTAATGAAGTTAAGAGGTATTTTAAATAGTGGCATTATAATCTTTGTAAAGTTTGCAATCTTTTTCTGTAACGCACTTTGCTCTATCTTTGAAAATAAAGTGGTGGGGGAAGGGGAAGGTGGCAAGGGCAACTTTATTTTATTCAAATAAGGATAACTCCGGTTTGGGTTAACATAATTAAACAAACTAGGACTCGTTTGAAAGAGCTTTTCTTACTGCATTTATTGCGCGTTTTCCCCCGTTAGAGAGAAGAAAGAAACTTGCGGTTTGAGCTGATTTTTTGCAAATTTTGTGCTTTATTTATCTATGTAAAAAGATACATAGCTTGCCATTTAAAATTTTTATGCGCAATAACTGTTACGATGTCAAACAACGCTCTCTAGCCACCACGGTAAAATAAGTTGAGGAACAGTATATACTGCAGATTATTCAGCAAGAAAAGCTCTTTCAAATGAGCCCTAGTTTGCTTAATTCTGATAACCCAAACCGGAGTTACCCTTATTTGAATAAAATAAAGTTTAACCTTCCCCCACCACTTTATTTTCAAAGATAGAGCAAAGTGCGTTACAGAAAATAGATTGCAAATTTTACAAAGATTACAATGCCACTATTTAAAATACCTCTTAACTTGGCATATTTTTGAGAAAAATCCCATTTACTACTTGGTCATAGCAATTGCGGCTCCTAGCGGTCATCCTACGAACTTGAAAATAATTTCCAGCGATTTCTCTTGTCCGATTTACTTATTAGTATTTTTTCCCAAAGTTATACGATAAGTAGTTTCTGAGATACAGCTGGCGTCCAATTTTAGTAGGCCACCCGGTACATGTATGTATTAGGAAAAGAGTAAGAGACTTTTGTTGAAAAAAGCATTTACGAAAATGAAAAATAATTTTTTTATGCTCCTCTTATCTAGCTTGTATTAGAATTACCTAATCGGAAAACATTATGTCTATTCTGAAAAACTTTCTACTAGACTTGACAAATCATGGAACCTACTCGTCTCTATCATCACAGACCCGGCATACCGGGCTTTCTGCCAATCTTAAATTGTAGAGATATTTCTTGCGACGACACCATGTCATAATCCATAACCTCTACCGTTTTTTTCTGCGAAAGGACCTTCCATCACTGTATTCGTATGCATGTCCTGGTTGAATACCCATTAATTCCTCTGTTCAAGTTCCACCCATTTTACCAGAGCTGTTCTGATAGCGCTATAAACAGCTGCACAATATGGCTCCAGTCTTATGAAAGCCATTGCAGATCTCTTCCTAGCAAGGTTATCTGCACAATCACTTCCTTCGGTACCCTTATGACCTGGCACCCAACACAATCTTACTGTATTGGTACACAGTAACAGTAACAGATATTTGACACTTCAATAAGCCATTGGAGGCTCCTGAAGTATTTTCTTAGTCATAATTGAAATTAAACATGAAAATGAAATAGGACGATTATTTCTGACTTCAACAAGGACTTTAATAAGTAACATCTCATTTATGAATGATGAATGAAAAAATGATATGAATAAATATTCTTTTCTAGTTGATTGTACATAAATGTAGTTGGAAATATTGTTGTGTTTCATTTTCACTGTATCTACAGTGTTTCATAAACACTGTAGTTATATAAAACTCTGTATTTGTTTCACTTGTATATCATGACATTGGAATAAAACAATAAATAAATAAATACTGACAAATAAATGTTCCATGGGTAACTTCTATTATAAAGATTATGTGGTAAAAAGATTATGTTATAAACTGATATTACTGGTTTTCATTTGGAAATTACTGAACTAAATGTTCTCAAATTTGGGGGATGTTTTGAACATAAAAATAGTTTCAAAATGAGTTATTGCTCGACCCCCATTTCCATTTAAAAAAATGTTCCTATTGCGCGCCCAGCTGTCACTTTGACATTCAGAGCTGTCATTGATGTGTCAAAAAATGTGGAATTTAGTCATATATTATCGTGCCAAATTTCATCACAATCTACCCAGTGGTTCAAAAGTTAGAGGGGGGGGGGGACGGACTTTATGTCCTCACTGTATATAGTTATTATTGTGTCTCATTTGAAGGTTCTGACGCGTTTTGGAAAACCCTATAAGAAAAATCAAAGAAAAAGAAACAGAATAGATGCTTTTCTGTCTAATTACTTAAAAATATTGAAGGCGACTAAATTTAACATTTGAAGGACCACTAGAACTAACCCATAAAACAACATTACATAAGTTAAATATATCATTGGTATATGGAAGGATGTATATAGTATTATCATGAAGAACTAACAAAATTTATCTAATTTCCTATAGTATATCAAAATAGTCTAATTCGACTTATTTGGATGTCTTTTTAAATCGTTAGTCAACATCTTATACATAAATAGTACGTTTGTTCGATTTAACCTGTACACATTAAAACAAGAAAACAGAACTAATACCCACCAATTTTTTTTTTGAAACATCAACAAAGAAAGTTCAATAACCAATTACATAAATTTTATGTTATAAATTTCAATAAAGTCTTCCTTTAGCCAACTTCAAACAAATTCAAGATTCGTTCCTGCTTTGTCTCACTTTCATATTTCAGCAACCCCAACGATATTATTTTGATATCGTCAGACTAATGGCAATATTATAATAAGCATAAATGTCCCCTTCTTCGTTTGTGCGGGCTTTTACTTTTTATTTTCACTCCGGCATTAAATTAACCTACATTTTTTCTATAGAATTTATCGACAAAAAATGCCAGACAACTCCAATTTATTACTTATTTTGTAATAAAAATAAGAATGGAATAACCATTTGCTTATATTTGCTTAAAAAGTCTTTGATCAAGATTTCTCAGATATTAAAAAACCCAGTTCTATCCCAGGTTTTGGTCAATCTTTTTATGGGAATATTTAAATAGTAAAATATCGTAGCAGATGATGGACTTTGTAATAAAACTATTTGAGAACCTTTTAAAACATGATACTTTTTAATACACATCCTCCCCGTAGATTCCTTCCTTCTATCGGTTCCAACCGTCATTCGACTGCCGCGGATCAAATAGACAAAAGGCTTTCGGGAAGTCATCCTGCACCATGGAACACCAGGGAGTCGTTACACTCGGACGGGTCATGTCACCGCAGCGCCACTTAGTCCCAACTGCCCTGCTTCGGTTACGCTATCGATTTCTCAAATATTAAATTTCCCTAATTTCAATTTGGCAAACTGTAACAACTTGTTATCGTTACTACGCAACTTTAAATTGAATCTACGCCTATGGGGATACTGATACTAAGTGAGCAAAAGTAAAGCTATATTGGTTATTATGGTACACATAAGTACGATAGACACAACAATCTCTGTTGAAATGTATCTTTTCGTATGTATTTATACAGGGTGTCTCAATCTGCGGCGAAAAGTGCACATTTTAAAAATGTCTTGAACCATACAGCCCCCTGTAGTGGGCCACCCACACCCTCAAGATATTTTTTTTAAAGGGATCTAATCCAGTAACATACGGTAGATGGTAGGTTTTTTCGCTAAACCCGGCAAAAGGACCGATATTGGACTTTGTCGCATTACTGGGACACCCTGTATATTCTTGTATTTTTTTTATCATATTTTTTGTAAAGGAGTAGTTTTCAGAAGTTTGAAAGTAATATTAGATACGGAATTGTAATTTTTTTAAATTGTATTTGATCGATCCGAGAGTATACAGGGTCATTCATTAATATTGCGAAATGTAATTTTTTATTTCGTTTATTTAACGTCGGCCCATTTTCGCGACTAAGGCCAATCCTTGGCCAATTGGTAAAAAAAAGAATGGGACTCCATATTTTGTTTTGTTTTATACAACGTTATTCAGAACTTATCTCTAAAACTTTGAGGATATGTGCATCCTTAAATAAGAAATCGATATCACCAAAAAAATTTATAATAAAAGTCTTAGGATTTCCCGTAAACAATGTTTAAAGTTGTACCATTATAAAGGACTACGTAGATGGGCAACTGTACTTCAACGACAATCTGATATACCACATTCCTAAGAATATGGTAAAAAAAAGTAAACACGTTTTTGTACCTAGAACGCCTGGGCGAATAGAGTTTGAGTGAGGATAATATCTCTATTGTCTATTCAGTCATCAGTCTATGTGTGTACTCTCTGTGCGCCGGTGTTTTATTTATCGTAGGAGTGTTAAACTGCAAAATTTTCAAAATGGCTCATGTGTACAGTAATGCTGAGTTAATGGACTGTTGCCAGTGGATTATCAATTACGAGTTAGGTTTTGTTAGTGGTTGTTGCAGCAAAATGCTGAAAATCCCCAATTTACTTAATAATTTGCGTTTACAAGATCAGCAACCAGGAGAAACATTCGGTTTAGTGCGGCAAAATTGGATAAGGCGTGCCCAAAAGTGTTTACAAGTCGAGGAATATTATTTCGAACAGCTTTTGTAACAAGGTATGTGCAAATTTTTTATAAATTTCATGTTTCTAATACCTAGTAATCAAGTAGCGCAATTCTTCAAAATTAGTGTAACAAAATTTTATTAATTTTAAAGACACGTCACTTTGGTCACATCTATCTATCTTTCAGTTTATTTTAAAGTAAAAACGCTGCAAATCTTTTTTGCGCCGTGTGTCGGTATACTCTCAGAACTTCCGAAGTTTTTTTCGTGCTAGCCAGTTTGCATTGTCAGTCCCAAGGTCACTCCATTACAGTGGACCAGTATCAAGCGGCGTGCAATGAAAAATTTTTAAATAGTTTTCAGAACCCGCCAAAAATTTTTTTTGCACTACCACATTTGTACATGTATGTTGAACATCCCCAAATTTTATTATGGATAAGTTCTGAATAACACTGTATAGATGACTAAAAAATGACAACAAATTTTATTTGCGAATATTACTTTAGGCTATTTTTTTAATTTTGTGACGTTATACTTAGTATTTGACTCGAAAGCCAGAGGGGGCAGTCGCCTTGGTTTCCAAGGGCTTTACAGTGGCGTAGTTACTTATTTTTTAATTGATGGTTTCCGAGAAAATACAGTAGGAACTTTATTTGTTCTTACAGGCGCCATATTGGATTTTTATTTATAGATGGTAATTTTTAATTGTGTGTGTAAATATATATTTCTATGTAATGAAAGAGAACACCGTTGTATCAATTTAGGTGGTTCTAAGGTGGCAAATTATAGGCAAAAATTAATGTTCAATCAGAAGAACATGCTTAACAATTTTTGGTTCGACTTCGGTTATCATACGAAAATACTATAGATAGTAAAATATTTTCCCCTAATTCGTGGCACCCTGTACATGATTGTGATTCTTACAAACTTTTTTCTAAATACATATATTTTTATAACTTGAATCGGATGAACATTGTATGATAAACTATGTAGTATCTATCTCTTATTTGTAATAGTAATAATAATGAGTAATAACTACAAATTTAGATATGTGGCTGAATTGTATCAATACAAAAATAAATAAATTAATTAAAAATTCAAATAATCACTTTGGTAAATAAATAAATTAGTAAAATAAGTAAGTAAATACATAGATAAATAAATATCTTCCTTTTGTCTCAACACGTATTATCAGGGAAGTAATTGGGCATATATCAAGCGTAAATCAATAGTTCTCTTTTTCTTTTCTGCACGTCTTCCGGATAAAAAGTAGACACGCTCTGAATTTATGCTTATTGGATTCGTATTTCAAATTAACCCTCTCCGGGGAAGGCAGTTACCTATTCCAACTCACCAGGGTAATATATCTTTCGGGGATGTCACTATGCACCGCTGTTATTCCTCCTTTAAAATCATAGCTTCAAAGTGCAGACAACGAGAAAATAAATAAATATGTGTTACTAAGGTTAATATTGGTATATACTAATACCTACTTTCTTATAGTTTTAGAACGTCCACTATACAAACAAATTGTCCAGCAGCAAGTTGGATACATTAAATTAAATTCTGCATTTTCTCTATCATATTTATTTGCTTGGGTAGGTACAGGATATTCGCGTATATTTTGACCCCTACCTACAGGGGTTATCAAGAAAGTTAGAAAAAAAATTTAAATACAAAAGTTGTTTGGTATTTTCTTTTAGATAGGTCGAAAAAAAATTGCATGTCGTAAACTTAGGCAAACCAATTGAACATAATATTTTTAAATGGGACACCCAGTATAATTTTACACGCTTGGGGAAACATTTTTTTCCTGATTTCAAAAATATATATTTTGTTGACATTTGAACTGACAGTTTTCGAAATATTCGACAGCGAGTACCATAAAAAAATACAAAAAATTCAAATAACTAACAATATTTAGCAGTAGAAACTAACAGTAATAAAAAATATTTTACGATTTTCGATGTAACCTATTTAGTTATTTAAATATTTTCCAATATTTTCATTTTTTAATATTTTTTTTATGATTTATTGTAAACATTAAATATTAAATATTTCGAATACTGTCAGTGCAAATGTCAACAAAATATATATTTTTGAAATCAGGAAAGGAATGTTTACCCAAGCGCCTAAAATTATACAGGGTGTCTCATTTAAAAATATTATGTTCAATTGGTTTCCTCAAATTTACGATATGCAATTTTTTTTTCGACCTAGCCAAAAGATAATACGTGAAAACCAAACAACTTTTGTATTTAAACTTTTTTTCTAACTTACTTAATATACCCTATAAGTGGGGGTAAAAATATACGCGAATACCCTGTACATACGGAGTGGCCCAACGAAAAGAGTTCAGTTTGTGGCGTTTTAAGTGAAAATAATAGAAAATTTTCATATTATTGTCATTTATACGGGGTGTATCCTAGATATTCAACAACTTCTCATATGAATATCATTGTTAAATATTTATTTTTTGTAGAAATATTTAATTTTAAGTTAGGCAGGGAAGTTTACAAATATTTGGTTTAAAATTAGATTTTTTAAAAAATGGCTGAGAATTGGTATAGGGAAGTTTTAGGAAAATCATCCTAAAATAACGCGTAGTATCCAAAAATTGTCGTTTTGTTATGAATACTGTTTTTGTTTTTATTTATAACAATCATTTCATGAATTACTATTATTTTGTTGTAATTTACTTCTTTTTTTTAGAATTCTTGTTTGAAAGAAATTAAAAATATGTTTTTTCCCTGACATGTTTATTAAGTGCAGTTGAGCAATTTTTTTGTATTTATAACTTTTAAATCGATTTTCTAAATATCGTGATGTCATACCAAAGAGTATCTCTACTCTTTGGTCATACCACTGCAATCGTTACATGGAATAGAGTATACTACTTTAGAGTTTCTCATATGAGGGGTTTTAATTTTAACGGGGTAAAAAACATTTAAATTAATTATATGATTTATGGTAGACTTTACAGCAAAGTTATATTTGGATAGGATATTCTTTATTTTTTCAGACAACGTATGAACATATGGTATGGTTTTGCATGAGTACAATATTATTTAAATAATCATTTGCGTTATAAAATTGGGTGTAGTGAATTAAAGTGCTATTTTAGTTACTACTATTTTTAATTTGGGGTGATGTGAATGATAATTACTTAAGGTATCTGCCAGATCAAAACTACTTGGTATACCATTTGGTTTGAACACGGTATCATTTGTTTTTATTAATAATTTCCAATTATTACCTAAATCGCCATTTAAGTAATCTAAAACAATTATTTTCTATTACTGACAAATTGCAGCTGATAAGTAAGGTTATTATTATTAAAATAACATTGTCTTGATTGTTATAAAAATTTTTAATAGTTCATATTTGTAATTTTTTTATCTCAAATACCAATATTGTTGTATTAGTATGTCGTTCTTTTTAAAAGTTAAGAAAGCCCTCTATGTAGGACGGAACACCCATTTGTATGTCTTTTATATACGTTAATGTTCATACAAGTTTAATCGTACTGCTGTTTTTGTAGAAGAATAAAAATAACTCATATCTTAAAAACTTTTATTTTTATAAAAAAACACGCAAATTTGACCCTTTACAGAAAACGCTACTTACTACTAGCAGACATAAAATTGTATAGTATTTTCTAGTATACACTATATGTAAAATAATCACTAAAAATAAAAATAATTACACATTATATACATACACTAATAATTATACAACTTGCAGTTTCAAACATCGGTATTAAAATGTTACAACAAAGTTGGTAATACATTCACTCCATGTAAAATAGTCACTAAAAATAAAAATAATTACACACACTAATAATTATACAACTTCAAACAAACAAACAAACAGTTTCAAACATTTTAAAATTTTATTGTATTATGTCAAATAGCATCAGTTTGAAGAAATATGCACACTATAATGTAAGTCACCGTCTTCATCACAATAGTCTACAAGTTGTTCGTAGTGAATAGCAAAATATTTGTTCTTTAAGAATCGTTCTTCATCGTTTTCCATAGTATAGCAGGGTCCTTTGGTGCTTAAGATCCTTTTAGCTTTCCGTTTAAAAGAAAACTCAAAAGTAAACTTATCTCTCTGAGCAGCCTTACTGAGACAGTATACTACAAGCCTTATCAGCCACGTTTCATCGTCCAAATTCCAAGTGCATCGGAACATGAAGTTAAAAATGAAGAAGATGAAATAATAAACTGGTTTGATGCAATTCGTAAATGCGCAAACTATTAGCGTCTATTTGGGCGTCAAAGAAAATATTAACTCATCATCATTGTTTGCATCATTGTGCAGTGCGTGATCAAATCAAATTTTCCTCCACGCCATTCGCAATCGTTGAATCGCAGAGAGCACGACACGATTGAGAACTGGCAAAATTTCTGGCACAGGGAGAAGTAAAAGACATACTAGGTATCTTCTCCAGGATAAAACATCTACCGCGTGACTTGCGTGCTTTGCACCGGGGACAGGACGGAATTGTTGAAAAGCAAACCTGACAGAAACAGTGGCCATTTAGACACTGCCCAATGGGCGGAAGCGCGTACCTGGAACATACAAGGCACTGAAAATCTTCTAGGATTTTCTTGTTGAAATTTCGCAGTTGTTTCCCCATTGCAGCGTGTTAATAGCACCTAGGTGACTGAATGGCAGTATGTTTTCTCTCTCGAGCGATGTAAAGATTATGCCACAAAAAGTAACACAAAAATGTAAGTGGTGCACTAAAAACAACTTATTCACACTGGAGAGTTTTTACTTGTGCTAATGCTATGCGTCGATCGTTCCGTTTGGAATAAAACATAAAACTAAGTGACACAAAACAGAAAAAGAAGAAATGAGATTTTGATAGAAAAGGAGGGCAACACAAACTGTCGGCAACGCCCTCTTGTCTGGCACTCAATTTACCTTCTCCTACTTATTTTGATATGTAGCAATAAAAAAATTTACCGAGTTTATTATTAATGCAATATTTAAATATTATGGGTTTTAATGAAAAGTAAAAACTGAAACTTCACAAAATTATAATATTTAAATAATTTTCAAGAATAATGTATCGTTAGATACTTAATCGTTTCGTTTTTGGCTAAATATCTAAATAAATATGTAAACATTTAAAAATAATAATAAATGACAAAAAATTATTATACTTACCTACATAATTCTTATCCAAAAATAGATATACACATATATATGGGTTTTTACATTATTTAATATTGGATAATATTCAATGATATAGGTTTTTACATTTTTATACCGTATATCTAGTAATTAAATAAAGCAAACATTTTTTAAATATATTTATTAAACAAAGATACGTAACATAAAAGTATATTTATGATATTCTAAATAAATTATATGAATGAATACATTTGTATGTACAAATATTGCTAATGGATGAGCTTGCTACTAACGAACAAAATATATCGATAATATTGGAGTCAAAAATTTATCTCTGGAGAAGGCGATCAGCGAAATGTTCATGGGGAAATTCAGTCTCGACTGCTATCCATTTCATGAGAAGTACGTTAAACTCTGACATACAGTAAGTAGTTGTACATGAAACAAAAATGAGGGTTGGGTTTTCTTTTATAGTAATAGGGTTAATGTTTTCTACAAAACTAAATATAAAAATATTTTCCCTTGGTAGAACAGACAAAAGCAGGTACGGATTTATGTATTTCTATAGTAAATACGTATATCTAGTATCTAATTATAATTATTTTACGTCCAGAAAATATAAGCACTTTTATTGCCGGTTGGCTTTCGGCCAACGGGAATTTCATCATTTTTACAAATGAAGAATTTCAAAAACAGTTTATAGTTATGTTATAATATAATGTAGATACCTACTCAAAGGACTAGGTACTTACGTATTATTTAGACTATAATCTGACCTACTTCCTAACTGACTAGTAATATTTTCAAGTAAAAATTGGGGTTATGATCTATATTTACAAGATTCGAAGAAAAAGATTACAAAAATATATAAAGTAAAAGATATAATACTTACAGTTACTTCAAATTTTCTAATTTTTCCTCTAATTTTATATGTCTTTGAAGATATACATCACTCTTAAAAAACATAACTAAAAACTAATCACCACCATTTTAAATTTTAACTTTTAACTGCCATCCAGCTGGACCAGCGTAGGCGTAAGGCAAAGTCGTAGATCGCAGCCGTCCGTAGCCAAGAACCCTAAACAAAGAAGGACTTATTAATCAGTAACAACCAATCACATTTGTTTATCACATATGTGACGTCAGTGGATTCCTTTTAGCGGGAGATTTAAAATATTGACATTTAAATGCCGCGGCGATAGCTCAGTCTGTTAGGTGCTGGGTGATAGCCTGTGACTAACAGAATGGGTATATTGCGGCGCGAGTTCGAATCTCGCCAGGAGAGAAATGGCACCTCTCCCAGGGAATGGTTGTGTGTCTGCGTTTTTTTCATGTGTACCCTCCCTCTACACAAGCCTTAGGCTTTCAGTAGAGAGGTTGTCTATTTCTGTGGTGTGTTTTATGTTTTATGTTTTTAAATATCTTCTTTGTTTTAATTTGACAGTTTTAACCTTTTAACATAACCTATATATGTCATATTATCATGTAGAATGTCTCGGTTGTCTTTGGAATGTCATTAATGTCATCAGTCATGTCATCATATCAAAGCATTTTTGTATCATATCATATAGTAATCTGTGCACTGATCGACACAAACAAGTTATCACAGTTGCCAAATTGACAAACAATTTTTTCACAACGCACTTCAAATCCTAAGATATATATCGTAAAACACATATATAAGTATTTTAAAATCACATTTGATTGCATTAATACACGGTCTCTGAAATAATGTTGGGCTGGATATTTTGACTGAAAATTTTTGAAATTGCATATGGGACAAATTTGGCAATAGGGGATCCAGTGACGTGTTATGAGAAATCTGTTGAAAATGACCTTCAAATTTTTATGAATGAATTGATCAGTCCTTCTTTGTTTAGGGTTCTTGGTCCGTAGCAACCCCGACCGGCTTCGGTGCCATAAAAATATGCGATGTTGCCATTTATAGCAAATATTAGATGTTTTCTTGCCTAAAATAGCCAAAAATAGCAATCTGGCATGTCTGGCATAGGTTGCGGACTTCATAATATTAGTTATTTCCCCCTGCTTACCCCCATAAATAGATTATTTAATTTTGGTGGGTGCATCAAAGGACAGGTGTTAGGTGTTACATAAATTTTGAGACACTAACAAATGTACGGGGTGGCCCTTTTTCGAGCATTGTCATTGCGGTCTCGGAAACAGTAAGAGACACAACAGGGTCGGTTAAATTATGGCATGGTTGCGCAATTTGATGCTTATCAAAATGCTGTGTTGCAATTTGGCAAATTCTGAATGCTTTCGGAAATATGCGGAAAAACCGAAATTTCATAAAACCTTTTTTATTTTTTCTTTGGAGATATGAAAAAAAATTTTAAAACGAATAGCACTTCGTCATTGCCTTTTAAGATGGCGCAGTCACATTTTTAATCTGACGTTTCATCTTCCAGAAATCATCAGCAATTTATTTTTTTTTTAAATACGGATATTTTATGTTATATTTTATGTTATTTTTATTACCTTATTTATTATTATTGGTAGATAACTTATTTAAGTTACAATAGCAAATACGAATATAATAATTTTTATGTTATATCGGGTTATTCAGAACTCATCTCTAAAACTTTGAGGATATGTGCATCCTTAAATAAGAAATCGATATCACCAAAAAAATTTTAATAAAAGTAATTAGGATTTCCCGTAAACAATGTTGAAAGTTATACCATTATAAAGGACTACGTAGATGGGCAACTGTACTTCAACGACATCGGATATACCACATTCCGACAAAAAACAGTAAACAAGGTTTTTGTACCTGGAACACCTATCTATCTTTAAGTTTATTTTAAAGTAAAAACGCTGCAAATCTTTTTTGCGCCGGGTGCGCCAGTTTTTTTCGTGCGAGCTAGTTTGCATTGTCAGTCCCAAGGTCACTCCATTACAGTGGACCAGTATCCAGCGGCGTGCAATGAAAAATTTTTAAATAGTTTTCAGACCCCGCCAAAATTGTCATGTTTAAATTGACTAAAATTCTAAAGATATATTTTTGCTGGTTGTATACAAGAATAAAAATAACACATATCTTATAAACTTTATATTACAGTAAAAACACTACTTATTACTAAGAAAGACAAAATTGTAATAGTATTCTCTATAACAAATCTATAGGTATTTCCTGATATCAGTAATATATACAGTATATTTGAAATGGTCACTAAAAACAAAAATATTACACAACTTACAGTTTACAAATACAGAGTTAGGCAGAATGGCGTATCCATTTTTGAACTGGATTCTTCAATAATCTAAAAAGGTTTAAATTTAAATCAAATCGCCATATGTTCCCGATACATGGCAATTTATGAAAGTTGCCAAACTGTTTGCGAGAAACGTCAGTTTAATAGTAAAAATGGAGCTTTATCATCGCAAAGATATCAACTTGTATTGCAACATTTTGAACAACAACTTCATAACGAAGGTGTAGACTTCCGAAGACTATGGTTTCAGCAGGACGGAGCCACTTCCCACACTGCTAGGCAGCCTATGGTAATTCTGCGAAGAATGATTCCTGATCGTGTTACTTCAAAATTTGGGGATGTGGCGTGGCGTGCACGGTCACCGGATCTGTCAGCTTGTGATTTTTTCTTATTGAGCTATCTAAAGTCAAAAGTATTCGCTAACCGACCTGGAACTTTGGAACAACTGAAGCATAATATTCGAACCGAGATTAACGCAATCCCAATTGAAATGTTGCAGCGAGTGATGCAAAATTTTTGTGCTAGACTTCAGGAGTGCCAGCAGCGAGGCGGAGGTCATTTGACTGAGTGATATTCAGAAAATAAATTGCCATATTTACTTAAGAACATTTTGTTTCAGTTTTTGATTAAAGTTTAACCATTAATGAATACCAGTACATAGAAAATAGATATTTCATTCTGTCTAGCCCGTAACATTAAAATTTTTCATTAAAATACAACAAAATGACTCAATGTTTGTAGTTGCCATAAATCACTACATTATAATGTAAACCACCATATTCATCACAATAGTCTTTCAATTGTTCATAGCCCAAGACAAAATATTTTTTGTCTTGCAAGAATCGTTCACCATCGTCTGGCATAGCGTAGCAAGGTCCTTTGAAATTAATTGTTGCTTTACCTTCTTGCTTAAAAGAAATCTCAAAACTGAACTTATCACTCTCTGTAGTCTGATAGAGACGGTATGTAGCAAACCTTATTAGCCCCGTTTCATTGTCCATGTCAAAAGTAAATCGAAAAACGTTGTTAAACATGTAAAAGACTTCATAAAAAATTCGATTGGTGTGATTCCTAAATCCGGATACTGTAAACTTCTGTTGGTCGGTGAAATAAATGTGATCAGTGTGTACAGTTTTCCAGTGCTTGACCAAATCCGCCCTTCCTCCATGCCATTCACAATCGTAGAATCGCAGAGGGCACGCCACAAAGGAGAACTCGCAAGATTTCTGGTGCTTAATGATTTCTACACATGTTGCTTTTAATTTGCAACCATCTTCCGCATATGCACAGGGAAAAGTTAGCAGATACGCTATCTTCTCCAGGACAATACACCTACCCTGTGACTTGGATTGCCCGCACACGACGCACTCGGAAATCGATGAGAAGCACATCGGGCAGAAGCAGTGGCCATTTCGACACTGCGAAATGGGCGGAAGCATGTACTTGGAACATATGGGGCACAAAAAATCTTCCATAAAGTCCTCATTTAAACAGTTTTCGAATGCTTTCGCCATTTCAGGGTGTTAATAGCAGTATGGTTACTTAACGGCAGTAAATCTTCTCTCTCGAGCGATGTAAAGACGACGATGGTGCACTAATAATCAACTTGTTGATTAAACGAGATTTTACACATGTGAACTAGGTGTACACGAATGGATAACAGCGCTTAAAAGGATGCCTTTTATACCTCTTTACTTCCCCTTCTCAACCTAACATTTTCCTACCTGACAGGCTTCCTCTAAGAGGACCAATAACATCTTATGATACCTGAGACATTTCTAAGTACTTGTAAACTATATTCCTGCAAGCGGCTACCAAAAAGACTAATTAGCCATGATCTCATGTAAATACTTTTTTATATACAGTGTGCCCACAATTGGTGATGCATGTATTGGGATCTCGGAAACTATAAGAGATAGAAAAACGGTCAAATGGGGAAAGTTTTAGACAATTTTGTTTGTAATCGAATGCCGTTTTTTTTTCGATTTTATCTCTTTTGGTTTTTGAGATATTTTGAAAAAACTAAAATGATGCATTTTCGAAAATACCCTGTAATTTCTTTATTTAAAACAATTTTTAGATTCTGTAAAAACTTTCTTAGGGCAACTTTTTACGTAGAAAACGCCTGTGTAGTCCGATTTTATTTGAAACGTTTCGGTTTTTTGGAACCATCATCAACTGTGTTTTTTCATATGGGCGCCATATTGGATTTTTACGGTTTTGGAAAGCCTCTTTTCTTAGCTTTCTAATGATGTATCACAATTAGTAAAAAAAGTTAGGTTATGATTAAAAAATCAAAAATTAATATTTTGTTATAAATTTGGCAACGTCGCACAGTAAAACACTGAAATTCTAAGTCATATTAAATTTAATCTCTATCGCAATAAAACATTAAAATATTTGTTGAACGTTTTTACCATGTAACAAAAAATAAATTTACAAAAGCCGTAAGCTTGGATAAATACATCAACTAATAGTTTTCAGAACACCTGTCACCTAAAAATCAATTAATTATTATGTATAAATAGAAATTCAGATCCACAATAAAAAAATGTCAAAAATATATGGAAGCAAATGGGCGACACTTTGAACTTTAGATATTTTATTTCGGTTATTAGTCTTTATAGTTTAATTATGTTTTAATTTATGTTGATATTTTGTTATTATTTGTAGCTTAGAGTTTAAACCGAAAATGATCTACTAGGGAACTGATGTATTAGCAAAAAATGTATTGCGTTAAATTATGTACTGAATTTCTGTTTATACATAATAATTAAATGATTTTTAGGTGACAGGTGTTCTGAAAACTATTAGTTGATGTATTTATCCAAACTTACGGCTTTTGTAAATTTATTTTTTGTTTTTTTACATGGTAAAAACTTTCAACAAATATTTTAATGTTTTATTGTGATAGAGATTAAATTTAATATGTCCTAGAATTTCAGTGTTTTACTGTGCGACGTTGCCAAATTTGTAACAAAATATTAATTTATGATTTTTTAACCATAACCTAACTTTTTTTACTTATTGTGATACATCATTAAAAAGCTAAGAAAAGAGGCTTTTCAAAAACCGTAAAAATCCAATATGGCGCCCATATGAAAAAACAAAGTTGATGATGGTTCCAAAAAACCGAAACGTTGCAAATAAAATCGGACTACACAGGCGTTTTCTACGTAAAAAGTTGCTCTAAAAAAGTTTTTACAGAATCTAAAAATTGTTTTAAATAAAGAAATTACAGGGTATTTTCGAAAATGCATCATTTTAGTTTTTTCAAAATATCTCAAAAACCAAAAGAGATAAAATCGCAAAAAAACGGCATTCGATTACAAACAAAATTGTCTAAAACTTTCCCCATTTGACCGTTTTTCTATCTCTTATAGTTTCCGAGATCCCAATACATGCATCACCAATTGTGGGCACACTGTATGTTCATTATTTTCATTTAAAAGTTTGTAATTAACTACACTTACACATAGTACATAGTTTTCTGCTATTTTGATAGAAGAATAAAAATAACACTTATCTAAAAATCATTATTTTTATAATACAAATGTCTTACTAAAAACTAATACCCTCCGGTTTCAGTTCTATAGAGGTTTATTTTGTACTATACCTTCGTATACATGTGACTAGGGTAATTATAAATAAAAACAATATCTATATAATTAATAAAATAATGACAGATTTACAAGGAAGCAGCGTGAATTTTAGCAGTGTGGAAAAGTGTAATAAGGAGAAATCTAAAAATTTGGTAGCATACGATGGGCTGGATGTAGCATCCATTTGGCTAAAATATTTTGAGGATCTGCACTTCCGGTTACACCAGAAGTAGATGTCAACTTGCTTATTTTAAATGGGGCACACTATAAATTATTTCCTTTTTAAATTCTACGCTAAATTCTAAACATATTTCATGTATAATGAATGACCTATACCTTTTTGAAATATTTAGAGTTTAATGTAAAAAATTACGTTTAGAGGGCTAAAAATAGTTACCGATTTGAACTGTACCGGTGTCTTTGTTATTTAATTTGGGTTTGTTTCTGTGTAGAAAGGGACCTAATTTAACAGACTTCGTATAATATTTTGATAATTATTAACACATCGTGCTCAAAAAAGAAGAAAAATTAAATTGAAAAAACTGTCAAAAGCCAATTTTTTCATATGGAAACTAACTTTTTTTATAATTCAATCATATTCAGCATTAAATATAAGGCTTTGCATAAGGTTGGCTATTCCGAAAATTCGTAGTTTTGGAAATATACCATCCAGGGACGGCCCTGGATGGTATACGCTCTGACCCGTCTTTGTTATTATAGGATATCAGTGTATAAATCTATAATTCCTTTCGTAGAACTTTCATTGACATTTACAACATATTTATTTTATAGGTCTCTTCCTTCGAAAGACAATATTTTAGGGTTTTCAGTTTCATGAAACAGGTAAGAAGAAGTAATCAGGGTAGTAAGTTGGGTTAATTCCAAATAAGGATTTACTCAGGGTAATAAAACAAATTTACTATAAGCAGATTTTGAAGGATTACACTATTGAATTTCCGAGGAATTTGCCAATTGGCAAGCCGTGGTAGCAACTTGGCGTTCATGTCCATGAACGCCAAGCAAGATCGGCCGCGGTTAGTGCTTGGAGGAAGGCTAAAACGAAACAATTTTGTAGATTTGTAGTGCTTTTGTAAATTAGGGTGTGAATTAGTTATTTTATAAATATCCAATTTTTTTTAAATCACTAGGACCCGCCACTTTTTTTTATATTTTTGCCCTTGTTTTACATACAGTGTGGGTGAGTTTGCATTACACACTCAGCAACTTCGTAAATGTTAAGATATTAAAATTGTTTCAAAAAGTACTTCAAAGTGAGTTTTTGTGCTCTTTTCAACCGTGTGATTAAAAACGCTCTCATAAACGAAAACAAAAGAGCAGCGACATGTACAATGATTTTTTGAAATGGAACACCCTGTATTTTATTTCATAATTTGAAATCCTATCAAATTCTGAATATGACTCCGTTGTTATTTTTTTCTTAAAAGTGATAATATGTAAGTTAGGAACAATACAAGAAATTATCGGTACTAACAAAGTTTACAGAATATTATTCTGTAAACTTTGGTACTAAACCATGGATTGTACAATTGAAACAAAATATTTATTGAAATTAATGGAAATATTATTATTAACAAAGTTATGGGTTATTTGCATAACTTTTGTCTTCACAAGCATGCTTTGTTTTCAATAATTGTGCAATCCATGGCCTAGTAGGTACCGATAATTTCTTGTATTGTTCCTAACTTACATATTATCACTTTTAAGAAAAAAATAACAACGGAGTCATATTCAGAATTTGATAGGATTTCAAATTATGAAATAAAATACAGGGTGTTCCATTTAAAAAAATCACTGTACATGTCGCTGCTCTTTTGTTTTCTTTTATGAGAGCGTTTTTAATCACAGGGTTGAAAAGAGCACAAAAAATCACTTTTAATATCGTGACATTTACGAAGTTGCTGAGTGTGTAATGCAAACTCACCCACACTGTATGTAAAACAAGGGCAAAAATATGAGAAAAGTGGCGGGTTCGAGTGATTTTAAAAAAAATTTGGTATTTATAAAATAGCGAATTCACACCCTAATTTACAAAAGCACTGCAAATCTACAAAATTGCTTCGTTTTAGCCTTCCTAGTTTGACTTCCTTGCATGGTCACCCATCCAAACTCCAACCGCGGTCGATCTTGCTTGGCGTTCATGAATATGAACGTCAAGTTGCTACCACGGCCTGCCTATCGGCAAATTCCTCGGAAATTCAGTAGTAAGAGAGCTATAAAATAAATATGTTGTAAATTTCATGAAAATTCTATGAACGCAATTATAGATTTTACAGTGACCTCCTATAATAACAAAGTGTACACGGGTCAGAGCGTATACCATCCAGGGCCATCGCTGGATGGTAGGTATATTTCCAAAACTACGAATTTTCGGAGTAGCCAACCCTATGCAAAGGCGTATTTTTAATGCTGAATATGATTCAATTATAAAAATAGGTAGTTTCCACATGAAAACATTGACTTTTGACAGTTTTTTCAATTTAATTCTTATTCTTCTTTTTTTGAGCACGATGTGTTAATAATTATCAAATTACTACACAAAGTCTGTTAAATTAGGTCCCTTTCTACACAGAAACAAACCCATATTAAATAACAAAGGCCCCGGTACAGTTCAAATTGGTAACTATTTTTTGGCCTCTAAACGTCATTTTTTACATTAAACTCTAAATATTTCAAAAAGGTATAGGTCACTATACCTTTACTATATAAAGATACATGAGATATGTTTTTGAATTTAGCGTATGAATTTAGCGTAGATATTAAAAAGGAAATAATTTATAGTGTGCTCCATTTAAAACAAGCAAGTTGACATCTACTTCTATCTGGTGTAACCGGAAGTGCAGATCCTCAAAATATTTAATTATATAGATATTGTTTTTATTTATAAAGGCCCTAGTCACATATATACGAAGGTTTAGTACAAAATAAACCTCTATAGAAACTGAAACCCGAGGGTTTTAGTTTTTAGTAAGACGTTTTTTATTATAAAAATAAAGATTTTGATAAAGATATGTTATTTTTATTCTTCTATCAAAATAGCAGAAAAATATGTAAGTGTAGTTAATAACAAACTTTTAAAGATAATAATGAACGTATATAAAATATATATATACATAAAATCATCGCTAATTAGTCTTGTTGGTAGCCGCGTGCAGGAATATAGTTTAACTTAGAAAATTCTCAGGAATCATAAAGATTTTATTGGTGCTCTTAGAGAAAGCCTGTCAGGTAGGAAAATGTTAGGTTGAGAAGGGGAAGTAAAGAGGTATAAAAGGCATCCTTTTAAGCGCTGTTATCAATTCGTGTACACTTAGTTCACATGTGCAAACTATTCTTTAATCAACAAGTTGTTTTAGTGCACCATCATCGTCTTTACATCGCTCGAGAGAGAAGATTTACTGCCGTTAAGTAATCATACTGCTATTAACACCCTGAAATGGCGAAAGCATTCGAAAACTGTTTAAATGAGGACTTTATAGAAGATTTTTTGTGCCCCATATGTTCCAAGTACATGCTTCCGCCCATTTCGCAGTGTCGAGATGGCCACTGCTTCTGCCAGATGTGCTTCTCATCGTTTTCCGAGTGCGTCGTGTGCGGGTCATCCAAGTTACACGGTAGGTGTATTGTCATGGAGAAGATAGCGTATCTGCTAACTTTTCCCTGTCCATATGCGGAATATGGTTGCACATTAAAAGCAACAGGTGAAGAAATGGTTGAGCACCAGAAATCTTGCGAGTTCTCCTTTGTGGCGTGCCCTCTGCGATTCTACGATTGCGATTGGCATGGAGGAAGGTCGGATGTCGTCACGCACTGCAAAACTGTACACACTGATCACATTTATTTCACCGACCAACAGAAGTTTATAGCGTCCGGATTTAGAAATCGCAGCAATCGAATTTTTTATGAAGTCTTTTACATGTTTAACAACGTTTTTCGATTTACTTTTGACATGGACAATGAAACGGGGCTAATAAGGCTTGCTACATACTTTCTCTATCATACTACAGACAGTGATAGGTTCACTTTTAAGATTTCTTTTAAGCAAGAAGGTAAAGAAACAATTAGTTTCAAAGCACCCTGCTACGCAATGCCAAACGATGGTGAACGATTCTTGCAAGACAAAAAATATCTTGTCTTGTACCATAAACAACTGAAAGACTATTGTGATGAAAGTGGTGGTTTACATTATAATGTGCAAATTTATAACACCTCCAAGTATCACTTTTCGATTGATTTTTAATGACAAATTTTAATGTACTTGTAAACTGTAAGTTGTGTGATATTTTTGTTTCAAGTGACTATTTTAAATATACGGTATATATTGCTGAAATCAGGAAATACCTATAGGTTTATTATAGAGAATACTATTACAATTTCGTCTCTCTTATGGCGGTTTTCCACTAAACGGACAGTTGAGTTTTTGTTGTGTTTGTGTTTTTTAGAACCTGAAAAACAAAAACAAAACTGAAACAAACCCAAAGCTCTTGTTTCCATCAAGCGGGCTACATTTTGTTCGAGTTTTGTTTTTGTTTTCGGTCCTTTTCCACTGGTAAACGCGAGGAAGTCAGAACACTTTTTTTCTTCAATAATCAAATAACATGTTTAAAGAAGATTTTTTGTTCTTAGTTATGACTGGTCCATACTGAAGTCCTTGGAAGAAAGGAAGTGTATATATATATACGGTGTCTATTAATAAACTACCTGTGTCTGTAACTAGCCAAACTACCAAGCCAAGTCTGAAAGTAGCCAAGTAAACACTTTAGCCGTACTTACATATACATTTTTTAGTACCTATAATTTATTAATTCAATTATTAATGATTAAATATTCAGACTAGCAAGGCGAAACTAGAAAACACAACACGACCGTTTCCACTAAATAGACTCGCATTTCAAAACACGTCGAAACATTTTGATGTTAGCGCTTCCGAGCGGGACCCGAAAAACAAAACTCCAACTGTCGCAAAACACGCCAGCTTCAAAAAGTTTGCGAAAAGTTACAGTTTTGTTTTAATCGACACGAATTTGTGTTTTGTTTTTGTTTTGTTTTTAGTCCGTTTAGTGGAAAACCGTCATTAGCATAAGTAGTGTTTTTACTGTAAAGTGTCAAATTTACGTTTTATTATTATAAATATAAAGTTTATAAGATATGTGTTATATTTATTCTTGTATAAAACCACCAAAAATATATGTTTAAATTTTAGTCAATTTAAACATGACAATTCACATGTAAAAGTCGTATAACTGAACTTTTCGCCCTACATAGAGGGCTTTATCATTATTTTTAAAACGAACGACATCCTAAAACATAAAGGACATGCATAAGGTACTAATTGATCATATTGGTTATATAAATATATAACCGATAACATAATATATCATATAACATATAAAACATAGAAATTATTATATTCGTATTTGCTATTGTAACTTATCTACCAATAAAAAGTTAAAGTGTAAGTTATATTACCAATAACAATAAATAAGGTAATAAAAAATAAAATAAAAAATCCAGGTCCGTATTTTAAGAAAAATAAGTTGCTGATGATTTCTGGAAGACGAAATGTCAGATTTAAAATGTGACAGTGCCATCTTAAAAGGCAATGACGAAGTGTTATTCGCTTTACAATTTGTTTTCATATCGCCTCAAAAAAAATAAAAAAGATTTAGTAATAAGATTCTAGTCCACATACTCCGTACTATCAGTCGACAAAAAAAAGGTAAGTAGTAGGTACTGGTAAATTTACTCTCCATAAAATATGTCTACATTCCATTTTTATTTGCTTTCTTAAAAATAATTCAGATACATCCATTAGAACTTGCCTAACATCTCCCAGATGTTGATGAATTTACAAAAATAAGGATGTATTTTGTGATATAAGTCACCCTATAACATTTATGCACGCTGTAGATGAGTTTCTTACATAAATAATTCAAGACAAAATGGAAACAAGTGGAAATGCATGATAATTTTTAAGTCTACCTTAAGACTTAACTTATTACTTTCGGTATCTTTTGCTTTAAATGTGAAAAATTTATTGTTGAATGTCCGCGTTGGAATCCTATAAAAAGTGACAAGTTCGATATTTTTTTTAGCTATGTAGGTAATTACCGACTTTTAGCAAAGTTTTAGCAAAGTAGCAAAAATATAAATACTAGCACCACCTAAGTTGCGGTTTACACAGTTAATAAATCATAGGGGGCCACGCGCGCTCATCTGATCGAGCAGGCCGTGAATTATGGGTAGGACGGCGGGGTCCGGCATCCAGAGGGGATCTGTCACTTTTATCTATTTGAACGACCTACGTTCTGAATTAGCCGGTTAGCCTCAGTCGGTCGGAGAGAATTGATCAATTTTCGGCTCAGGAGACTAATAGAGTGTATAGTTCGTTTCTAAGCAGGGTGGATTAAGCTCGACTATTTGGGATGCGCACTTTTAAGTAAAGTTGACTATAGAAGAAAGAGTAAAATGTTAAATTTCAGTAAAACAGCAAAGTAACTGTACGCTATATTTATAGACTCGTATATACTTTAAAATTCAAACAACTTTCTATTTCAGCCCACTGCACTGGCGGTCAGAGCGATAAGCGATGAATTCCTGCACGACGTCACATTATCTATTGACATTTAAGTGCTTGTTATCATTTGGGCAAATAATGTGATTATTAATTACTCAACTAAAACTTCAAGTAACGCAAATACAAACAGGAAAACAATAAAACGATTGTAACTAGCTGAAAATATTTACCAAGGATCACATAAAAATAGAGCGTTGTACTTTGGATTTGGTATTGTTTACCTGTATTAATAAGCTGTGGTTTTGACAGTGATACACGTCGCGATATATTGTATTTAGAAAGATCCGCCCGTTCTCCATTGAAGGAAGAACATTTTAAGCCAAACCCGTACTTTCAATAAGTTTGAGGTGGAAAGGCCCATCGGATCTACCAATTCCATAAACCTGTGTAGAATAACCATGTTTTCCTAATGCAGTTGCACATAACTCTCCTGTCTCTATCTTATAGCTGCAGTCTGCTTAATTAGGCCTTTCCAACATTTTGGAAGGTCGCCCGTGCTGGAAGCGCGCATTTGCGCTATTATCCCGGAAAATTCCGGTCGCGACTGCCAGGCGATGGGGCGTTTGGCAGCGCGACCGGTCGTGAGACGACATGGAGGCCCGCAACGGCCCTAATGCAGGTAAACTCCCCCAAATCGCCAGTAAGAAAGACAATTCAAATCTCTTTCAGCTCGCATAACCGTAAATTTTATACTGGACGACCTCGTTTCAGGGGGCTTCCTTGAATATTGCATGTGCGTCATCTAATTGGAAAAATCGCAAGAAAGTTATTAACGTAACGTTCGGTACGGCGTTGGACAACTACCTGAACCGAATATAAAAGCTGACGCTATTTCATACAGACCGTAGATGAAAATATTATCATAGACAGAAGGGTTAAGAGATGGGATTTTATAATTTCATTAAAATATTATCCGGTATATCTCCAGTTTTATTGCTTTATAATATGAATTGTAGTTAAGAGCGCGTTTGCACTCCCTTGTTGGTGAAGCAGTCAAAATATGAATGAAACGTTTTCGGTGCGAAATTAGACAATCGAAACAAAGATGTCGCACTGAAAATACAATCGGCCAAATAAATTGTAACATTTTAATAAGAAACTGTACTGGTTGACTGCAATTTAGGGACTTTTATGTTGGACGTCACAAATTTAGTAGTCTTATATGAAACAGTGTTTCCCATTGTTACCTTTATAATTACCAAAGAATAATTAGGCCAGTTTCCAATACGTTTTTATTATTCTTAAAATAGTCCTGTCCTCTTTAGTAATGCGCTAAACACAAAATATGCCTAAATAGTTACTTTTTAATAGCAGCGTCATCTAGCAGTAACTTACTGAAACTATTCCGCAATTATGTCCAAAGAAAGAAGTGTTCTTTGTTGTTAATTGACTTTTTTGCATTGTTTAGGAAAACTTCACATGAAACTCAAATTTTTTTCTTAATTTATGTAATTTAAACAATTTGGTCCGAAGGGATATAGTTCTTATGTAAATTTTCATTAAATTTCGCAAAATTGTGTAAAATGTGGTGCGTTTTGAATAAACCGGTCGTAGCACGTCATTTTTGAAAAATGTTATTCGACAACTTCCGACAAAGAATAAACCGGCATATTCCTGTATGTGTTTCATTAAAAACGCCCAGACTAATAACAATTTCATCGTTTTATTTTTACAAATTATGCTTTTTTGTAGTGACAAAATGGAACGCGATAATGGTGGTGATAACGAATATAACTGTGGTAACTGGAATATAAAGTAGAAACAATATTTTATTTAGAGTAATAACTAATCACCCAGGTAGGCGGGATAGAATTCCTGTAACTCCTGCGAGACCATCAAGCAATTTTTTCGCACTCTTCCAGTTTAAAAATCATATCAATTAAGTCATTTTGAAAGAAATTAGCGGTTTTTAGCAAATTTAATCAAGCAATATTAAATATAGGTACGTACGCGTTTAAATTTTTGACGTTTACTTTGTTAAAAAAATGTATTGCCGAATGTGATTCAGTAGAAATCTGCAGATTTACTTTCTACAATGTTATTACTGAAAAACTATACGAACTCTTATACAATATGGTATTTTTGAAAAACTCCTTTAACGTACGTACTTGATACCTACTATCGAATATAGGGCGTTTCATTTAAAATTCTCGGTAAATTTTGGCTTCGCGAAATACGATTACCCGTTATAGTTAGTTATAGAATCTGGAAGACACTGGCTTTAACTTCCTGCCGAAAAATATTTATGCTTTCAACAAACCGAGTATCTGCAAACTTTCAAACTTACGTTTATTTTCGGAACAAAGAGCCTTTACAAGGAAACCTACTAATTAAAACAACCACAAATAGTACCTATACATCATTTTACTGTGCTGCGACAGGGCTATCGAAATATGAAAAGAAAGGGTGTTTGTTCCATTTAAAAAAATATAAGTTTACTTCAGCATCCTGTATATGACCATCGCGTGACAACGAAAATAATTTTAAAATGTGCCACTGCCCAAATTTCATTTTTACATTTTTTTTATTGCAGGAGTTGCTCCATCCACGCACTAATGGCAGACCCTGTATAATTTGTCTCAAATGGATATCCAATCAATCACTTCTATATTTTGGTTGTTATTACTCTGATCATACCTATCGGAATCGCATTTTGCTGAGGTAAAAATATAAACCATCGACAGCGATAGATCCTTTTTTATTCTACAATATCGTCTCGATTTACTACGTATACATTTTAAACACCCTAACATAGCACACCGTCGTTCTGTATTCGGATAAATAAAGTTTACTTATATTGTAAAGGGATTCTAAAGGTGTTTGTCATACAAAATTGCCTCTCCTGTATTCATTCAGTATGCCAAATGGATCCCATGATTTGGCTCAGTTCGAAATTGAATACGAAGAAAGTTTCTGTAGGAGTCTCTGTAGTTTGTTTCTTATCTTATCTGACCTAATTTGAGGTCACTGTAAACCTAAAAAATAGTTCCTGACATGCATATACGAAGTAGGTGTACGCATCATCACCACAGTCATTATCAATCATCCTTATCACCAAATGACAGATAGTAGTTTCGATGTATTAGATCTTCTCAGGGCCGAATTGAAGAAATCTAATAAATCACAGGTTCAAAAGTTTTCTGATCATAAGGAAATACTCTGGGAACGCGGAATTTGCGCGCTGCTTGGTTCTTTCCATGAACTTCAATTTCCATTATTTGTCTGATTGAGAACCAACCGAGCCTCTCGATAATATTTAGAAATCACATTAAACATATGCAGCAGTTCGAAAACTGTTTTTTCAGAGATATTACATATAATAACGAGAAGTAGGAAATAAAGTCAAGTAGAAACCTCGACGTAAAACAATCCTGTACTGTGTAGGTAGGAAAGCAACAAGAATGTTTTGAGTTTTGACACGTCTGATTTATTCTCCTGATATTCATTCTCAAATGATGACTTTAACCTCTCTGTATAGCTTTAAAGAGTATATAAACAGGAGTCACAAGAACAGCAATAAAGCTTCTTTACCACAAGCAATTGTTAAATTATAATTTATAGGAACTGAAATGAAGCACATTTGCGTCAGGCAGTGGTTCACCTTATCCTTCCATAATAATCTAAAAACAGCAAAGAGATACTGAAGTCGTCAGAGGCAAATGTCAGTCCCAAGAGATATTTGCTATTTCCTTTTCGCTATTGGTCTCAAAGTCCGCATTATAAAAAGACGTACAAAGTTACATTGTGCTAAATGACCCTTTGGGAGCATTTCTTTCTTCGAGACATTTTAAAGGAACAGGGGCCCATCCAAGAGTTTTAAACGACTCTCAAGAAGGTCAGCATTTGATAATTCTGTTTTTATTTGGCTACTTTTCGCTGGTGCGTATGTATCCCTAAAGAAATGTCGCCACTCCTGAGTAGGCGGCAGGATAGTCCCAGTGTTTTAGAGTATCCTGTCGGGATTTTTTAACGGCGAGGTTTCCTCTTGACTTTTTGTTACACTTCTGGTTATTGTTTCGCGTAATGTCTCTGAAAAAACAGATTTCGAGCTGCTGTAAATGTTTAGTTGGATTTCTAAATATTATCGAGAGGCTCGTTTGGTTTTCAATCAGACAAATGATGGAGATTGAAGTTCACGGTGATAATTCTGTATCTCAGTTTGATCTGAAGGAATAAAATAGGCTGCGGTAGGAAAACACTTAGATTCCCTAAAACTAGTACTTTACGTACTAGTCGTACAAAGTACTTGTCTGGTTAGGCAGTTTGTTTCTTTAACATTAAATTTAATCAGTAGTTCCAATCAATCATCTATTCCACTAAACAATCCAACAAGAAACTCTCGCTCTATCATGAATCACGTTTTCCGATCTTCGAAAGCTTTCGAGCAGGATACATCTCTTTACTCTGCTAAAGATATAAAGTGTACACGTTCTTACGGAAACATTGCGCTGGCTCCTAATCTGAAATTAAATCTGAACGTTACTATTTTTCTAAACTAGTGCCACAATAGATATTTAGTAGCTCCGAAATTACAATTTAAACACAGTTCTTGCAACAGTGTTAACATAAATATCTTTAAACATTATGTAAATCTTATTATTCGATAAAAATAACATCCCTTAAGAGGTGACGTCCTTGCAAAGTGACGGTGATTTAAAAAATACTTTTAGTTTACGAAAGACGGGTTAACGCCAACGACAAGTGTCTATCAAAATTGGAATAAGAATAGCAATGATAAGACAATCCAGTGTCTAAATTTTTTAATATTCACATCAAATTGTAATACTTTTTAAAGTAACGTACAGTAAAAATACAACAGTTCTGGTGTATTCTCATTTTTAGTATTTTTTCATGTTTATTCAGTTTCACATTTCTGCAGAAATCTATTGTGTGAACAATTTTTCATATCTCATCACTTTCTATTCTATTAATTCTTAACCAGGGCTCAATTCGAGGGCATAACAATTCCGAAACTGTGCATTCTGTGTATGGGTAACTATAGTGCTCTCGAAGTGGCTGTTTTGTAAGCCAGGGTGTCCGATTAGACTAAAACTCATCTCCAGAAGATGCCAACTCAGTTTCCATCACCTCCAGATTATGCCAACTTGGCTGGCGAAACGCGGAGTGCAATAAAGTGTTTTGGTGTTAGACAGAAAACTACATCAGCGTTATTTTCACACCCAAGATTCCAACCCCTTCAAGGTTGTATACTTTACTCCAGAATTAAATATAAAGAAAATAGAGGATGGTATGGTTATATCCACAATTTATTATCTACTATTATTACAGTAGATTACCAAAATCATTTATTATTCATAGATAAAGATAAACCTTCATTTGAGTCTAAATTTTCTATATTTATAAATCATTTAGGATAAGTTAATTTTAGGGAAGGGTGCTGTGGAAACAAATTTAGGGCCATTCTCGGATGATTTCGTCCCAAAGGGTTATTTTACAATTTTAATTTCAAAGCATTCTAGCTGACCTTCCACCCTCTATGTCATTTCGAATTAACAGCCATTGGTCAAACGGAGTAAAGCCCTATCTAATATTATTTAATCTCCTTTGAATCTGATCGACGATAATAATTGCATTTCCAGCTGGGAACAACGCTTAGAGGATGTCATTTATTGCTAAAGTTAGATCAAGATGTAAAAAACTTTCTTCGAATTATAGAAACACGAATTTTTACTTGATAGGTAAATATAGAATAAGTTACACAATGTTGGTTTAAGGGATACGTTGACTTATTTTTACTTCAACTGTATACATCGCTGACGCGTAGTTTTCCACATAATACCAAAACACTATACGGCATTCGACGCGCGTTTCGCGAATTAAATTGGCATCATCTGGAGATGAATAAACTAAACCTATACTAACACTGTGTGCTATTTATACCTAAACTATTTCTACCGTTCAGTGAACTGTACTATTTTCATACTATTCATACTAATCATACTATTTTTTCACTTTGCAATTTCCTAACTCTCAATTGCATCCAGCTCTCTGGAATCTGTCACATTCCTAATTAGTCTTAAATTGATACTATTTATCTTATGGTTTTTCTTATGGACACTAGACTTATCTGTTCTACCATATTGGAGGCGGGCCAGATGTTCCTTGAATCTAATTTGAATGGACATTCTAATTTGTCCAACATACTTTTGATTGCATTTTTTACAGTTAATTTCGTAAATCTCTGACTTTTCTTTAGTTTCTATTTTGTCTATTGGATTGCCTAAAGGTTTATTAAAAGTAGTTCATTTCCCGATGAATAAACAACTGACATACCTGTATCTGTAATAACGTTACCAACACCACGGGTGAAACGAGGATCGTATGGAATAGATAATTAATTGTAATAAATAATTGCGTAAAAATAGTATGGATGGTGACGGAGGCCCAATCCCATGCAGCCCGCTTTATTGGTTAGTAAATCACGGTTTACTGATCAGACACGATGGTTCGTTCACTAATAAGTACTATTTTAGCGATGGTACATTTTGTAACAAAATTTTAATCATTTTGTTCCTTTGTATATGACGAGCAGTATATTTCTGGACGATTAAAAATAATCGTATCATTTTATCCCTGAATACCCGCAACCCAAAATGCTCTCTACATTGTAATGTGTTGTCTACCTTTAAAGTGTTTTCTGATTGGTCACTTTTATGAAAAGGTAGGGACGCAAAACAGACAGGAAATTAAGACATTTTTAAAATTCGGAGAGTCTGGTTTTCAACAGAGTACAAGCAAGTTGACCATTTTACGCTTATTAAAAGCACATGTTCTTAAATTTTACCTTCATTTAAATCTTGAATTATTATCACTATTATTAGTCATCGGTGTTCTGATATAATATAGTGTTATCTGTAATAAGCTCATTATTTGATATTATCGTATATTTTTGTTATTGTCACGAGATAAGTGATAATAAATTTAGTTTACACGTGATGTAAATTTTCTGCCGAATTTTTTATTTTGTTGCAGAGTTGTGGAAACGTTAATCTTCCCAGGAATCTACTTTTCTCGTAAACCATCCAATTCCAGGTGGAACGTCTTAGGACATATTTAAGGTGGATACACGAGATTGGAACTGCACTTTGCATACAGGTGAGTACATTTCATTTTCTTAACAAATTGAATATGATTAAAGAAAATTGTACCCTGTATGCAAAGGTCTGTTCTCTGTGAAGAGCCTGGGTTGGTTAGTGCGTTTGTATATAACCATATGGTTATTTTTGATATACGATAAATTTTGTCTGCTAATTACAGAATCTATTATATACAGGAATTTTATTTTTAATTACTTGCTGGTATTCTAGACCGTCTCACATTAATTTTTTTCAATTTAATTATATTTCATGGTTCTTGATATTGTTAATTTTGCATTTAAAATCTCATGTATTAATTAGAAATTTCACCTTTATACTAACCAGTTTTTGTGTAGCACAGTTACGAATTTTGTTACTGCAATTTTGGTAATTTTTATTGTAGTATATAGTACTGGTCATAAGTTATTTTTTTTCTATTCCAATTTTTATATACAGTCCTTCAGACATAGTTGCTCTATGGTTTGATTGTTTTCAAAATTCCAATTCCTGGATCATTTTTTTGTACAACTCTGGGACTGGGCTAATCATACAATCTTTTACATGTGCCTGTTTCCACCTTTGGAGCCTGAAACCTGAAACCTAGCTACGTGGGATTTACTTACATCCATCTCTGCAACCCCAGCAAGTCTAGCTAGACGGGGATCTGTTCAGGAGTTCCGGATAAATCTAGGAGAGGCTAGTGGGTGAGATCAATCCATAATTAGGCCGAAGACTGGTGAACCCAGCCCAGTAAAATTGTTTGTAAAATTTTGATAAACACTTTCAGGCTGTAGAGTCTTTTTTCAATTTAACCTAAATTGAGTGTAAATATAACTTGTAATATATACTTTTATCTTAACGTAATTTGTTTGTTCTTACTTTCACGCATTCACAATTTCATATAGTTTTTTCCTCATTTAAATTACCTGGTGCCCATTTTTTTTTTATAAATAAGCTTTACAGTAAAATCCAATCCCCGCCTTGAGCCCAGAGCTAACCGGAGCTATGTCCCTGAACCTTTAGGGAAGAAGCTAATAATTCCCGAGGTTCAGTGCAATTTCCAATGTTTAGATATAAAAAAAATCAGTTTTCATAAATAACCAATGGCTTAGTTATGGGTACTATCATTTTTTTACAAAAAATAAAAATCTACCCTGTATAATATTACAAACAAAATGTGTCTTCGTGTGCTCCATTGCATACCCTCCATTTTTTTATCCCAACGCAATTTTTCGCATCCTGAACCATTTAGTAGCAAAACTGATTTTCTTAATATTTATAAAGTATGTATACATGTTTAATATTACCTTAGTATGATATGAATGATGATCACAGTTGCCATATTGATGACATACTAGATGAAATATTTGCTATTTAGAAATAAAAATGGTTTTATTTCAATTTTGAAAACCCTGTCATATCCTTGATAGATAATATAGTATAGAGGGATAGAACTATAAAAATTTGACGATAGTTAATGTATTCTCATATTTTGTACAGGGTACATATTACATTTTTTACATCACATGCACGGAGTGGCTTAATATTGATCTGCAATTTTTTTAATTATGTAGTAGTTATATAAACGTATTTATTTGTCATTTACACTTTTGACTTTCTCTAAATTTAGTTTTGTTTCTAGTTCCTACAAGTTTATAGTTAGAAGTAGAAAATTAAATTTTATTATTTTAGATTTCTGTTCATTAGGATTTGTTAAATACAAAAAATATATTGACAATGCACTACATATTAAAATAATATCTATATTTTTGGAAGGAGAGAGAAATGAATACACTCATTAAGTCAATTATAACAATTTTATTTTCAGAATGATTTAAAAGAAATATATAAAAACTTTGTACAATTCTAGTCAACATTAAAATTATTAAATTTAAACAATAGTGTCTGAAAATAAAAAAAATATTTAAAATAATTTTATAATTTTGTAGTAAAAATTATTGCAGGTATCTGTTTCGGACTTTAATAAATATTCTTAAGGTTGCTTTTATGGGCGTAAACAGGTGATGATGAAAGTGATCTGGAAAGACTCATAATTGTCCGACGAAATCCACTGTAGTCAATCTTATTATACATAATAGAGATGGTGCATTTGCTTTGCTCCAATTTAAATTTTCCAAGGACGTAACTTGACTCAGTTGTTGTCTTCGTAGATCTCTCAATTGAATACTTTATCTTGTTGTGGATAATACAAATTGTATAAAAATAATCAAGTAACAACTCTACTACTACTACCTAAACTAAGACCTGAAGAAAGATAATCAGAAAGCGACTAAAAACACTTGCAAAAATAACCTGAAACTAAAACTGAAATCTGAAAACAATAACCTCACTCGACCTCAACTGAATTTATAAAAATATGTGATCCAAACTAGTTTTCCAGAAATTAGTACCATTCTGTACGCTGAAAAAAATAATTATGAATTGAGTCAATAAATTTCTGCTTCAAATTGATTATAGTTGATTTATCTTTGTACAAACTTTCTAAAGCCAATTAAAATCATTAATAAAATATTTTATTATTACATTAACTATTCCAAAATTAGTCTGAAGTTCTCTGTGAAGTGAGCTTCAAAAAATTTGAATGGTTGTTTGTATCTTCACCTCCGCATAAATTATAATAGTTTGCTGCACTGAAAAAAAAATGGTATTAAATAAATAAACCCCTGCGCCTAACGGATCAGTCAGGGGTTGGTTTTTTCACTGGTTTTGCCTAACTAGTAATACTAAAATAAACTAACATATCAAAATAGAATATACAAATATAATATATATAGAATTTTTAATAAATCGCTGAACTAAATTATAGCATATTTTTTTATTTTAAATAATAAATTATGTTAGAAAAAAAAAGTAACTATATCAACAAACTAAAGTTATTCCAATTCAATAAGTTTACATAAATACCACAAAATTTTGTTCAGCAGATTATTAATAAACTAAATGCAAATAAATTATTAAAGCACAAAAAATGTAAAGTACATACCTGACATCAACTACCAACCGTACCTGTAAGTCGATTTTGATTTCCTTGTAAAAACTACGTTTGGAGAGCTTATTACTGATCCTTCAAGTTATCTGAAATTCTTATAGAAAATTTTAAACTTCCCTCAGCGTCCACGAAGTCCTTTATATTACCGAGGTGGATTTTCCTGATACTTGTCGGAACCACTAGAACACTTTTATCTACGACATCTGTACATCTGCCATATACAGTTCTTCTGATCCTCGACTTCTTCCCCTTGACAAAACCAACCCGAAAGGAGAAGCGCCCCTTCTGCTCTGCTCCTAGGAAAGTCACACAAAACTGTATGGAAGAGGTATCTGGATTCAGAGCCCAGTGAATTCTGAAAACCCGGTTAACCTCTTCAGTCCCGAAAATAAAATAAACAATTTTTAAAATAAATATCTGTATTTATAAGATCATAAGCATGTAAATGATATGAATATAATGTAAAAATAATGTTTTTTTCCTCATAGTTAAGAAAAATCTATGTATCATATATGATACATTTGGTATAAAAAAATAAACTATTTCAAATGAAAATTTTTAAAACAATTTCTTTTTGATGTAAAACATAGGAATATTTTACAGTAAGAGCATTTGACAAATGTAATATTTTTACATCCATCCATTCTACATCTTGAACGCGAATTTGAGTCACAATCCATTTCTGGCAAATGTAAAGCCCCGTCAATCCTTACATTCTTGTGGGGAAGAGGAACATACACTTTTCTTGTCTTTCTTTCAGGTTCTATGTTTTCTTCATCGTCTTCATTATTATTTATGGTAAGGGGTTCAGAATGTAGTAACTCTAAAGCAATTTTCATCTTGAAATCATAATAAGACATAATGTCCTTTTTCAACAAGCCACTGTTTTTTGCTACACCTCTATATTCCAACCAAGCTGCTGCAATGGCAAAATCGATGAAATGGTGGATAGCTCTTATGGTCCATTTTCTCGTTCGTACCCGCATGGCATATTTGGCAATAGTACGATCCAGAAGATCGACACCCCCCATATTTTCGTTATATAATTTTACAACTGCTGGTCTATCTATATCAATGTATTTTTTTTCTAATTTAGACCATCTTCTGCATTTGTTGGGAGGTGTATATCCACATTCCGTTGAAGCAAGAAAAATCGCTTTATTATCAAACCATTTCGTTATCATAATTTTTTTGTCATCAGATACTAACTGGTCATGGCTGCCACGACCTTTTTTTCTAAGGGCACTGTCGATAATAAAATTGGCGGTTTTTGGAATCCTGCTTTTCATTAGTGTTCCTGTAGCCTTGATTTTATGCTCCTCAAGAATTCTTAGCAATGCTATGGATGTAAAATATCTATCAACGAAGATTGAAGAATTGGGCTCAAGAGATTCAGACAATTTCAATACAACCTTGCCACCTATATCCAAATTTTGAGGAGCTCAATAGGATGATCTAAAATCTGTATCCATTCCGCCATATAACAAGAAATCTAGTGGTACTCCATCAATCCTTGTCATTACAAAATTTTTGAGACCCCATGGGGAAGGCTTGCCTCGAATATATTGTTTCATTTTTACAGTGCCCTGAAATGGAATCATTTGTTCATCGATACTGATATATGTTGGTCTAGCTGTTGAAATACACGTTTGACGAATTTTATTCAACAATGGGCGAATCTTCCAAAACTTATCTTTTTTTTCCTCATCTGTAACGGCGTTATCATCGACCACTTTCAAATTGGTTCTGAGCTTGAAAAACCTATCTCTTGTCATTTTATCAGCTATTACACTATATCTAGTTTCCCTTTCCCAAAACATCCGTGTTCGTGGAAACCTCAACAAGCAAGTGATAATGCTAATTCCCCAAAATGTTTTCATTTCCTTTTTATCCGTATTCAAAGATACTCCTTTTACTTGCACATACTTCATATTAGAATATAGAGCCATATTGATAAAAACGCCGTCATCGATATATTTTGAGAAATACTCAAACGGCTCTAATAAATCACCTGAGTATAACTCAGGGTCAATATTGGATGATTCAGTGAAGTCATCACTTCTCACCCACGTCGTTCCTGATGCAGAAGGTCTATTTTGGAAGCGGGCACCCGGAAATAATTCAGCCAATGGCACGTCATCCTCTGAATCATCTGACACGGTCAAGTTTTCATTTTCAAGATCATCTGGTTCCCAATCTGCATCAGACTCATCCGGCAAATTGATATCCAGATCAGAATCACTGGCATATAGTAACTCCTCTAATTGTTGGTTAGACAAGCCTGAAATAAAAACTTATTATTTTTGGAACACTTTATTGCCATCCAAGTTATAGAGCCCCAGTGTATACTATTTGATACACAACAAAAAAGGCACCTATTAGCACTCATATTGTATCATCCCAGTGTATAGTATTTGTTACATGACTCAAAAGTGCCGATATAATAAAAATGTAAAAACTAATTTATAAAATTTTTAACTACTTATTTAAAAATAGATATATATTACTAATTTTACTTGTCAAACTAATTATAAATCAATAAAAACCATGTCTTACCTCTATTTGAAGATAGAACATAACTTTTGCTGGGGGCCGCCATGTTTATAACACAATGAAACTTCAATTATTAAAAAAAGTCGTGCTATTCCCTGACAGAGGGCGTTGCCTACAATGTATAGAATACGATACATTGGGTGTGCATACAAAATCCGTGTCATTTTCTTATAAAAAAAAATATTACTGTTTGTAACAAATATGATACCGGAGGACCGAAGAGGTTAAAGGCAAACAGAAACGAGACATACTGAACAGCCTCCGTCAAGTTTTCTGTGGTCAAAGTACCTTCCTCCGAAAAGGTAACACACTCAGGATGGTAATTCGCACAGTGGTCTCTTAATTCAACCTGCCTGCCTACCCAGGTGCAATCCAACGTGGGACATGCGACAGGTTGATAGGAACACACCTGTTCATGAGATCGAATAGCTGCTCCCTTATCGAAGTGCTGACAACCCTCAAATTTATACTGGCATGGGATGTCCAGAACCATATACAGTCTCTCCATGACGTGATTTCTCTCGCTTACCAATTCCTGTCGACAAACAGGGCAAGTCTCAAGTTGAATGAAACAATTCTTGCAAATAATGTGCATATTTATGCACTGCCTGATTGGAACAGAGGCATAACAGTAGCATACTGGACACTCTAGTTCCTTCAGTAATGCTTCATGAGACATTATTTCCATGATTGACTGAAAAGGAAGATGAAAAATTAATAAGGGCGAATTAAAACTGAATCAATTACGTAGGTTGATGATTGACACATATATTGAAGACACAAATGACATAAATATCAAGATTCATAATTTTTACATGTCGATGTCGTACAGGGTGTCCGGAATAAGATCCTCTGTCACCTTATATCAAAAAATGAAAGACGTAAATTTAAATTAAACTGAAAAAAAAATAATTGAAAAAATTAAACATATACTAAAAATTTTTATTTCTATTACTTTCTTGTAAGACAGCAATAATTTCTGGTAAGAAAGTTGACTGAATAGTCAATACTTTTTTCATACCTCTTCTACGTTTTGAGAAAAGAAGATAGATAATCTAATTTTTGACACCGTGTACAAAGCGTAATATATTGTATTTATGTGAATTTTCTGATTAGTTTAAATTTTGTTGTAAATTCTTGAAGTTCAAACTATACCCCGAACTTTGATATTATGTATTTGGAATCACCGATAATAAACATGAGAAGAATTATCCGAAATATAAAATAGTAGCAATTCTAATTGAGATATAACATCAAAATAATACACTAAAACATAAAGAGTAATTATACTGTGTAAATCAATGTCTTACTGTTAAATAAACTACTGAATAAACTAGAAATAAACACAAAACTCTGATAAACTTACCTCAAAACCAAGAAAAGGCACAAAATTTAGCGAAATTAGCACTGTTGTAAACACTTTGAAAATATTAGCTAGCTGGTGTCGTCGAAACAACTGCTGGGCTGATAATAAAATTTTAGAAGTAATTTGATCCTTTTATACTGAATGGTGCAAATAGGGGCGGTCATAATTATTTAAATTAAAGCACCTGGCCAATCAAAATGTAGTAGGGTTAAACACATTTTCAGGAAATTTCCAGGTCATTTCAGCAGCACTAGTCCTTAATAACATTTTATTACTTCAATTATCCTTTTCTATATTTTATTATTTCCACCATTATAGGTACCTTGTTCTTTTATATACTCCGCCTGTACCTGTTAACCCACTCTGGAAAAATATTTTTAATTCAAATAATCTGTCCGTTCATTTTTATAAATTTACAATCTGTATGCAAAATCAAACTATGAATATTTCTTATGCTAAACTCCAGTCGATGTTGATATGGTGTAGGTTTTTAGGGAACTTCAACTCTTAGTTTAAAAGTATTGGTGTACTTATTGCCACTTAGTAGGGTAGTATGATGCAAATCCTGTTTAAAATGAATATGACATATTAATGTTGACATCCTTATACATGTCTGTACATATCCTTATCAATTTATATAGAATATTTGCAATTGCACATATATTTAATTTAAATGAGCATATTCACTCCTACAATACACGATAGAGGCAAGTTTTATCTGCCTTGTGCTAAACTGAATATTACATTGGACCGAAAATGTTGAACCGACTTCCTGAGTATATTAAAGTCAGTCAAAACGTAAAAGCAAGCATTCCTCGAAACTTAAGGGCACCCTACCAAAATAAAGCCAACTTATTATTCACGAAAAACGGTAACTGAAATATGAATTATTGTGTTAACAATAAGTCAACACACGTCGTAAACAACTTCGTAAATGTCAAGATATTAAAATTGTTTCAAAAATTACTTTAAAGTGATTTTTTGTGCTCTTTTCAACCCTGTGATTAAAAACGCTGTCATAAAAGAAAGAGCAGCGACATGTAGGTACAGTGATTTTTTTAAATTGAACACCCTGTATTTTATTTCATAATTTGAAATCCTGTAAACTTCTGAATATGACTCCGTTGTAATTTTTTTCTTAAAAGTGATAATTATGTAAGTTAGGAACATTATCGGTACTAGGCCATGGATTACACAATTATTGAAAACAAAGCATGCTTGTGAAGACAAAAGTTATACAAATAACTCATAACTTTGTTAATGATATTATTTTCATTTATTTAAATAAATATTTTGTTTCAATTGTGCAATCCATGGCCTAATACCGATAATTTCTTGTATTGTTCCTAACTTACATAATCATCACTTTTAAGAAAAAAATAACAACGGAGTCATATTCAGAAGTTTACAGGATTTCAAATTATGAAATAAAATACAGGGTGTTCCATTTGAAAAAATCACTGTACATATCGCTGCTATTTTGTTTTTTTTTATGAGAGCGTTTTGAATCACACGGTTGAAAAGAGCACAGAAACTCACTTTGAAGTACTTTTTGAAAAAATTTTAATATCTTGACATTTACGAAGTTGCTGAGTGTGTAATGCACACTCACCCACACTGTATATTTAATTTATTACAGGATAAACTTGATGAAGTTACTTCGACATAAACGTTAATTTTTTAAACCATATTTTTTTTTTATTTTAAATAATATTTTTTTATAATGGAACGCCCCTTATATTTATTTTTACATTTTATGAAGTAACGTAAAATTTTGAGTCGACCGATATAGCATACCATATAATTCAATCTAGGCATTTTGGAGACATTTGACATTTTGGTAAGTTATAACCATGCTTTATTTTATATATTTTTATTACATCATTAGTTTGATAACAATATAGGGACACGGACTTGGAGAACACCTTGTACAGTGATTCCTAATTTGACGAAATATTCACAAGTTGTTTTTGATACTTTTTCTTAGCCGTCGCAGAAAGGATAGACGGTTCCTTTCATTCTTTAGATTTTAATTCTCGTCTAGTGCAGACGAAACAGGCACGAGTGCCTTATTTTAATATGAATATTAAAAAATTTTAAACTGTGTGACAGCTTTGTCATGTTTGAATTATTTTTTAATTTTATTACCCATGTGATGACACCACCAATGTTCTGATTTCAAATTCAATCTGGAAATTCTTTAACATTTTTGTCAATTGGTTATAATCAGTATTACCGTTGTCGAATAATTTATAAACTGATAAAGTAAGAGCAAGGTTAGGGCCTTAAGTAACTGGTCATTAGGTTATTATTGTTTTACCCTTATGTCCATATAAATTTCTGCGTTACTTTTTTTTATATGAATATTCCAAAAATAACCATAACTTTTGTAGGTGTTATCTTTTGGTAACTACATTTATTTATTCATGCGGTTACATCAATAATCATCCGTTTATTTTAATATGACCAACCCATTTTTTTGAATACCATATAAAGTAAAACTTTTATTTTGCCACATTCCTGAAAAAACTAAAATAATAAAAAACATTTTCCATGCCGTAAAAGGTGGCGTGTTTGTGCTTGGAACATATCCTTGCAAAGTTAAAAAAATTGCCATGCTACATAAATGTGCCTGAAAAAGAATTCTTCATTTCTTATCAGGTTTTAAAAAATCCTCCATACGTTATCAAGACATAATAAAGCTCTATAAAGCCGCAATAACTGTTTTTTATTTTTACAGAAATGTACCCGTCAACACTACAAATAACTGGTTTCAGAGATAATTCGTAGAAAACCTACTAGATTTTTATTTTCTGCTTTAGCTCGTTATTGAATGTTATGGTTTGTGGTAACAAACTTTTTCATGGCCTTTTTTCAAAACTACAATATTAAAACAGGTTACTAGAGTAGCACAAAGTATATCTGAAAACTCAACGGTTTTCAACTGAAAAACATCGTTACCTGGACATAATGCCGCCTTACAAGTATTTAAGTTCCTATCTGTACCTACCGACTACTGGTTTGCAATAAAATAACAAGTAGTTACTAATAATAATATTTTGTTCATTTGTTCACAACAAAAATGTACATAAAAGTGCAACATACTGTAAGAAAACAAGTTCACAATTTATCACAAACAAATAGTTAGGTACTAGTTGATTGCCGGTAATTAATTTAAGTTAAATTTGGGTCATTTAAACAAATACAGGATATGGTCATGACGAGCTGAATCGATCTGTATATTATGGAGAACCAATAGAGGTAGAATGTAAATGGAATACTACAATTTCTTTTGCATTTTTTAATTCCTTGACAAATTTAATGGTCATTTTATTCAAGATTCTCTATACCTAAAATGTACGGTTTTTGAGATATTTGTTTTTTTGAGAAATTTTGACACTTGAAGGTTTTTAAAATTTATTTAAATTATATACTTATTCCTATTTAAAATTTTCAAAAAAAGTCATCAGGAATAACAATTGAATCACAACCAGAATGTAGAATGTTAAAGGCACCTAAAGTGGATGAAAACAGATTCATAATATTATATAGGGCATTTGAAAAATCCGTTTGTAAACTCATTTCACAAAAACTCAAAAACTCAATTATTTTAATGGCAACCCCCATTTTTTACCTCAATTCAATTCCTCTCGAAAAAATTATGGAATTACATGTATAATTTGCTATATCTAAAGTAAACTCTTTATGAGTTATTTGCGAAAAACTGATTATTTTGTATTTTTAAGCACATCTGAAATTATCTTCCCAGTTACTTGTGATTCAAATTCAATTCCAATTTCAGAGAACACCAGTAGTCAACTTTCAAAACTAGGTACTTAAAGAAGAATATTTAAAAAAATTATAAAACTGTTCAAAATGCAATGCGATTAAGATACAAACATGTTCATATCTTCTGACCTACTCTGTATAAAAGTAGTAACGAAAGACCCCTTCCACTGATTTCAAAAATATATCATTAGGGCAGTTTGCACCAACGGTACGCAATTTAAGCAGGGCGACAAACTTACTGAATGTCGATTATTTTTTTCAATATTCTATATATACAAATATAACTATAATTTATATTGCACCGTTGGTGCAAACTGCCCATAATTCCATATTTTTTAAATCAGCTCGAAAGGGTTTTTCGAATGGTGGTTAAGTATTCCTATGTTGCCATTTAAAAAGATCCAAGATGGCGTCATATCTGTCAAATATGACATCTGGGGAAACTTTTGAAGCCATATTTGGAATCATCGGGAAATTTCAGTTTGGAAACAGTTTTTGATTTTTTAAAGTAGCAAATAGAAAGTTGTGCAATTAGTGAGCCGATTGAGCCGGTTAAAAAAATGTCACTGTACCCGCAAAATAATACTTATGTATATTATAAAAGTTATGTGTTTTTGTTTTAAAAACGAAAAATTTTGTAATTTTGTTGATTTTGTTACATTTATGTCTTTTTCTAAAGAATTAATAAAACCAAAAAAATTGTAAGAATATGTATTTATTATTTGTTTTTTAAAGAATGACATACAGATTTTTTAATTTCCCCTTTGGTACGTTACAACCTAGCTTTACTTTATACATTTTTATTACATCATTACTTTAATAACAATATAGGGACACGGACTTGGAAAACACCTTGTACAGTGATTCCTAATTTAACGAAATGTTCACAAGTTGTTTTTCTACGTTCAAAATTCTTTATAGTTTTTATAACACACCTATCGCAGAAACGATAGGCAGATATTTTCATTTCCTTATATTTTAATTCTCGCCTAGACTTAAATAAATAAACTCAACCTACACAAGTGAATTATTTTATTACCAATATTAGAAAATTAACTATGTAGCCACTTAGTTAAGCTTTAATTATGTTTGAATATTATATTACCCATGCGATGACACCACTAATGTTGCTGACTTCAAATTCAGACTCAAATTGGTAAGTAATTCGTATTTCAATTATATGCCTTATTTATTTTTTTTTAATTATAGTGATAACAACTTGTAAATTTTGATGATGAAGAAATTCAGAAAGAGAAAGAGAAGAGGAGGAAGAGAAGAAAGATTATATTTGATTATTATTAGATATATTTGAAAGGGAGGAACCTCTCTAAGGCCCGGTTTTTCAATAGGAAGCTAAACTGCGAGGTAAGTAACTATATGTTAACTTTAAGTTAACTCTAAGGTATATTTGAAAGTGTTTTTCAATAGCAATATCTGCTTGAGTTAATTAACTTCAATTTTGTGAACAAATGTATTAAGTTGGCATGACATTTTCGGGATTATGTAGTATTTTCAGGATGTATTGTGGTGACGCGCACCTTAAATTTAAATATAATTTAGTAGTTTTTTCCTGAAACTCCAGAATAGCGTTTTCTGCGGATTCACTTACGCAGGAAAGTTCCTCTGGGATATAGTGGACGGAGAGACCGAGCGCGATAGCCGTGTGAACTAGTTGAAAAAACTTTCAGAGTGATCACAATATTAAGTTAATTTTAATACTAGCTAGTGTCGGAAAGTTTCCCTCCTTTTTCCCATTTCCTTTAACCGCCGACGCCACTGTGCAACGACGCTACTTCCAGTTGGTAAGTTTTTCGACACTTATCATTTTATTTTGTTTTAAATTTCATACAGTCCATTTTCTATAGACGCATACGCTAGTTAGGCATATAGGCCGTAACATATTGTGATTTTTCAGTTTGTCATCTGTCGTTTACAGAAAAATGTTAAATTAAAAACACTATGACATGATTTTCTATTTCAATAAGGTTCAATATTGTCTTTGTGTAAGTATTAATAGATACATTTTGATATTTAATGATTTGTTACTAAAAATAAATAAGGTAGGTGGGTAAAAAAACGTTGAAAATAATTTTATGTTTCAAAACAAACTCAATAGACTATAGGTAGGTAGTTGAAAAGAAAACTATAGACGCCAAAAAGTGGATTGGTATATTGGAAATTAAAAAGAAGCCAGTTTTAATCACGAATTGAAAATGTTGATAGTACAATAAATAAATACAATATCTTGTATCTCTTCTATAAAATTTTTTACAGTATAAAAGCGTACACAACATACCCATTCCTCAAAATAGTTTGCTATATGTTGAAATATTTCCAGTCTTCTAGCATTCTCATCACTACTGTATGCAATTATTTCATAATTCATTATAAGAATTTTATATAGAAAATACACAGACTTACTGAACATAAAACACAAGACTTGTTTGGTTATATTTAACTTTTAGTTAACTTTAAGCTGGAAGGTAACTTGGACTTGAAAAACAGATTTTAATAAATAACCCAGAGTTAACTTTAACTTGCGAGTTAACTCTATATACATATAAAAACCGGGCCTAAAACTTTTATTTGTTGGCCGACTTTTTTTAATGATAGAGCTTCAAATAAGACCATGGGGACAAATTTCAGAATGAAATTAAAAAAAAAATTTAAAAAACTTTCTATATAATAGTTAAAAAATTTCTCTATAATAAACCTATAGGTATTTTCTAATTTTGGCAATATATACAGTATATTTAAAATAGTCACTAAAAACAAAAATATCACACAACTTACAGCTTACAAATACATTAAAATTTGTCCTTAAAATACAACAAAATGTGTCAATAATTGGAGTTGTCATAAATTTGCACATTATAATGTAAACCACCATCTTCATCACAATAGTCTTTCATTTGTTCATGGCACAAGGAAAAATATTTGTCTTGCAAGAATCGTTCACCATCGTCTGGCATAGGATAGCAGGGTGCTTTGAAACTAATTGTTGATTTACCTTCTTGCTTAAAAGAAATTTCAAAACTGAACTTATCACTCTCTATAGTCTGATAGAGACAGTATGTAGCAAACTTTATTAGCCCCGTTTCATTGTCCATGTCCCAAGTAGATCGAAAAATGTTGTTAAACATGCAAAAGACTCCATAAAAAATTCGATTGGTGCGATTCCTAAATCCGAACGCTATAAACTTCTGTTGGCCGGTGAAATAAATGTGATCACTGTGTACAGTTTTGCAGTGCTTGACCAAATCCGCCCTTCCTCCATGCCAATCGCAATCGTAAAATCGCAGAGGGCACGCCACAAAGGAAAACTCGCAAGATTTCTGGTGCTCAACTATTTCTTCGCCTGTTGCTTTTAATGTGCAACCATTTTCCGCATATGCACAGGGAAAAGTTAACCGATACGCTATCTTCTCCAGGACAATACAGCTACCCTGTGACTTGGATGATCCGCACACGAAGCACCCGGAAATCGATGAGAAGCACATCTGGCAGAAGCAGTGGCCATTTCGACACTGCGGAATGGGCGGAAGCATGTACTTGGAACATCTGGGGCACAAAAAATCTTCTGTTAAGTCCTCATTTAAACAATTTTCGAATGGTTTCGCCATTTCAGGGTGTTAATAGCAGATGCAAAGACGATGATGGTGCACTAAAAACAACTTGTTGATTAAAGAGGAGTTTGCACATGTAAACTAAGTGTACACGAATGGATAAGAGCGCTTAAAAGGATGCCTTTTATACCTCTTTACTTCCCCTTCTCAACCTAACATTTTCCTACCTGACAGGCTTCCTTTAAGAGCACCAATAAAATCTTATGATACCTGAGACATTTATAAGTAGCTGTAAACTATATTCCTGCACTCGGCTACCAAAAAGACTAATTAGCGATGATTTTATATATACGGGGTGTCCCATCGAAAAGTATCACATTTCGCCGCCTTATATCTCAAAAACTAAAAGAGATATCGGGATCCGGTTTGGACAAAACGACTTAAGATTTTTCTAAGTTTTTTTGGCACTGTTGCCAAATCTCCAAATATATTGGTAAATTTTTTATAGAATACGTTCCTCTTTGGAGTAAAATTACTTGCTTATATTAAGTGGAACAACGTGTATATTTTGCCATGATCAGAAAGCCTAATCTCTTTACTTTTCAAAAGGTATACATTGTTTACATTATCTTGAGAATTGAAGCCACAAAATTCAGATTAATGGGAGCACCTCTTACTTGAACAGCTTGTGAAGCTGGTCTTCGTTTTCACAGTAGCCATGAAAAACAAAAGTACAATAATAAACTATATTGTCAGTTGTGTCAAATATTTGAAGTATAGATATAAAAATGTTCACATTAGAAGGGTCACACACTTTTGATCATTTACTACTAAGGATGCACAAATGTATATTGAAGTAAATGGTGGGCAGTTAAAACAAATTGTTTTATAACTTATTCAAGTAGTTTTCATTTATACAGTTATTTTGATTATTTTATCTGTTATTTTTATTACTGTCATTGTGCTTTGTTGTTATTGTTAACAAAACTCGTTCCTACCTATTCTTTTCTCCCTGTCTTTTTTCATTTAAAAAGCAAATGCAGTCAAGCTCCACATCAAGTTTGATCAGAGATTTTAAAATGATAAAATATATAGGGTATTTTATTTAAAATAAGTGTACAAAAACTTAAAAATGACTTTACAAAGAAGGATGAATTTTTTTCATTCGTAATAACCCAAATAAGAGTACTTCTAACAAATTTAATTTTGTGGCTCTAATTATCAAGATATTTAAATAATGCATACCTTTTTGAAAAAAAGTATGCAGGCTTTCTGATTATGGCAAAATACACAGGGTGTTCCATTTAATATAAGCAAGTAATTTTACTCCAAAGAGGAGCGTATTCCATAAAAAAGTTACTAATATATTTGGAGATTTGGCAACAGTGTCAAACAAAAAGACTTACAAAAATCCCAAGTCGTTCTGTCCAAACCGCATCCCGATATCTCTTTTAGTTTTCGAGATATGACAATGAAATGTGATACTTTTAGATGGAACATCCTGTATATTTTTTTATATATGTTCATTATTACCATTTACAGTTTGTAATTAACTTCAGTTACACATATTACATTTTTTTGCTTTTTTGATAGAAGAATAAAAATAACACATATCTAAAAATCTTTATTTTTATAATAAAAAACGTCTTACTACAAACTAAAACCCTCGGGTTTCCGTTTCTATAGAGGTTTATTTTGTACTAAACCTTCGTATAGATGTGACTAGGGTCCTTGTAAATAAAAATAATATCTATATAATTAATAAAATAATGACAGATTTACAAGGAAGCAGGGTGGATTTTGGCAGTGTGAAAAACTGTAATTAGGAGAAATCTAAAAATTTGGTAGCCTACGATGGCGCCCATTTGGCTAAAATATTTAATTTGGGTTTGTTTCTGTGTAGAAAGGAACCTAATTTAACAGACTTTGTATAATATTTTGATAATTATTAACACACAGTGGTCAAAAAAGAAGATTAAAAATTAAATTGAAAACGTCAAAAGTCAATTTTTTCAAATGGAAACTACCTATTTTTATAATTCAATCATATTCAGCATTATATATAAGGCTTTGCATAAGGTTGGCTATTCCGAAAATTCGTGGTTTTGGAAATATACCATCCAGGGACGACCCTGGATGGTATACGCTCTGACCCGTCTTTGTTATTATAGGATATCAGTGTATAAATCTATAATTCCTTTCGTAGAACTTTCATTGACATTTACAATATATTTATTTTATAGGTCTCTTCCTTCGAATGACAATATTTTAGGGTTTTCAGTTTCATGAAACAGGTAAGAAAAGTAATCTGGGTAGTAATTTGGGTTAATTGCAAATAAGGATGTAGGTACTCAGGATAATAAATTTACTATAAGCAGATTTTGAAGGATTACACTACTGAATTTCCGAGGAATTTGCCGATGGGCAAGCCGTGTTAGCAACTTGGCGTTCATATCGTTACCCGCTACTTTTCTTATATTTTTGCCCTTATTTTACATACAGTGTGGGTGAGTTTGCATTACACACTCAGCAACTTCGTAAATGTTAAGATATTAAAATTGTTTCAAAAAGTACTTCAAAGTGAGTTTCTGTGCTCTTTTCAACCGTGTGATTAAAAACGCTCTCATAAACGAAAACAAAAGAGCAGCGACATGTACAGTGATTTTTTTAAATGGAACACCCTGTATTTTATTTCATAATTTGAAATCCTATCAAATTCTGAATATGACTCCGTTGTTATTTTTTTCTTAAAAGTGATAATTATGTAAGTTAGGAACAATACAAGAAATTATCGGTACTAGGCCATGGATTGCACCATTATTGAAAACAAAGCATGCTTGTGAAGACAAAAGTTATGCAAATAACTCATAATAACTTGGTTAATGATATTATTTTCATTTATTTCAATAAATATTTTGTTTCAATTGTACAATCCATGGCCTAGTACCACAGTTTACAGAATAATATTCTGTAAACTTTGCTAGTACCGATAATTTCTTGTATTGTTCCTAACTTACATAATTATCACTTTTAAGAAAAAATAAAGAAGGTATCATATTCAGAAGTTGATAGGATTTCAAATTATGAAATAATAAACAGGGTGCTCCACTTAAAAAGATCACTGTACATGTCCTTTGCTTTTAATGAGAGCGTTTTTAATCACAGTGTTGAAAAGAGCACAAAAAATCACTTTGATGTACTTTTTGAGAAAATTTAATATCTTGACATTTACGAAATTACTGAGTGTGTAATGTAAACTCACCCACACTGTATATTTAATTTATTACAGGAAAAACTTGATGAAGCTACGTCGATATAAACGTTAATTTTTTAAACCATATTTTTTTAAATTTTAAATAATATTTTTTTATAATGGAACACCCCTTATATTTATTTTGCATACCATATAATTCAATCTAGGCGTTTCGGAGACATTTGACATTTCATAAAAATGTTTAAAGATGCCAGGGCTTGTATAAACCAATAATCATTTGGTGGTTTATAGTACACTACAATAGGAAGGATATCAGGTGGGCGTCTTTCCAGTATTATAAAACATTCAAAAATAGACATTTTAATTTCAAACCGCATATATTAAGCCTTATGTGTTTTCTATTTAATTTTTTTTGACGAACTCTTGAAATGACACAGATTTTTAAGTTCCCGTTTGGTACGTTATAAGCAAGCCTTACTTTATATATTTTTATTACATCATTACTTTGATAACAATATAGGGACACGGACTTGGAGAACACATTGTACAGTGATTCGTAATTTGACGAAATATTCACAAGTTGTTTTTGATATTTTTTCATAATTTTTTCTACCCTCTAAATTCTTTACAGTTTTCATAAGATATAGCTATCGCAGAAAGGATAGACGGTTCCTTTCATTCTTTAGATTTTAATTCTCGTCTAGTGCAGACGAAACAGGCACGAGTGCCTTATTTTAATATGAATATTAAATAATTTTAAACTGTGTGACAGCTTTGTCATGTTTGAATTATTTTTTAATTTTATTACCCATGTGATGAAACCACCAAAGTTCTGATTTCAAGTTCAATCTGGAACATTTTTGTCACTTGGTTATAATCAGTGTTGTCGAACCGTTGTCGAATAATTTATAAACTGATAAAGTAAGAGCAAGGTTAGGGCCTTAAATAACTGGTCATTAGGTTATTATTGTTTTAACCATTGTGTCCATATAAATTTCTGCGTAACTTTTTTTTATATGAATATTCCAAAAATAACCATAACTTTTGTAGTTGTTGTCTTTTGGTAACTACATTCATTTATTCATGCGATCACATCAATAGCCAACCATTTACTTTAGTCACCAACCAACCGTTTATAACCAACCCATTTTTGTGAATACCACATACAACAAAGTATGTGGTATTCTGCCACATTCCTGAAAAAACAGAAATAATAAAAAACACTTTCCATGCGGTAAAAGGTGGCGTGTTTGTGCTTGGAACATATCCTTGCAAAGTTAAAAAAATTGCCATGCTACATAAATGTGCCTGAAAAAGGATTCATCATTTCTTATCAGGTTTTAAAAAATCCTCCATACGTTATCAAGACATAATAAAACTCTATAAAGCCAATAACTGTTTTTTTTTACAGAAATGTACACATACATACAAAGAATATTTATTCAACACTACAAATGCTTAACTGGTTTCAGAGATAATACGTGGAAAACCTACTAGATCTTATATTTTCTGCTTTATCTCGTTATTGAATGTTATGGTTTGTGGTAACAAACTTTTTTTTGGCCTTTTTCCAAAATTACAATACTAGAACAGGTTACTAGAGTAGCACAAAGTATGTCTGAAAACGCAACGGTTTTCAACTGAAAAACATCGCGTCCAGAGAACTCCAGGAAGGTTGAAGGCTGCTACCTTTAGAAATGACAAATACATTTGTATTTTCTTGTTAACCATGCAGGTAGGTAGTACACTAAATTAGCATACCTATCGATCGACGCAAATCAGCGGCTCAGTCTTTGAAACCTACCTCTTTACCTCTTTACCTACCATTTAGAAAAGTACCATGGAATTATGCTATGATATTTATTTTTATATCACCCAAATACTCATAATACATGTAGTAAATTCATACCAAGAGAAGCAGTGATTAAGGGTATTATTTACTTGGGCATAGTGCCCCTTTACAAATTATTTAAATTCCTTTAATCTCTACCTACCGACTACTGGTTTGCAATAAAATAACAATTAGGGAATAACAATAATAATTTGTTTATTTGTTCACAACAAAAATGTACATAAAAATGCAACAAACTGTAAGAAAACAAGTTCACAATTTATCACAAACAAATCGTTAGGTATTAGTTGATTGCCGGTTATTAATTGAAGTCAAATTAAGTTTGGGTCATTTAAACAAATACAGGATATGGTTATGACAAGCTGAATCGATCTATATACCGGGATATCAAAAATAATCTTGGTCAAGGGTGGTTGTGGAATGTGAAACGTGTGTCTTACTTTAAATTTGAAATAATTATGTCACTGTCACACTGACATCATCAATAAATAACCTACAAATTTCATACCTATTTATTTCAGTTGTAAAACAATAATGAACTACAAATTATGAAATAACGGTTTTAGTAACAAGAAAAACTAAATTACAGTAAATTGTTGGAAATGTCCCCCGTTTTGTTCGATGCACAAGTTGACGTGCCTCCTCATGCTGTGAAAAGCGTTTTGCAGCATTTCTGGCGTTATGATTGCACATTGCTGAAGAATTTCTTGTTGCAATTCTTGCAAATTATTTACCGAAGTTGCGAAAATCTTGTTTTTTAAGTAAGGAAATATAAAATAGTCCATAATTGTCAAACAAGGTGATCTCGGAGGAAACTCAACTTCTGTATGCAAACTTATCAGCCGGTCATCAAAAAACTCGCGGAGGAAAGCAATATTTTCTCGTGTAGTATGTGCTGTTACACCGTCATGCTGGAAATAACCGTACCGAAGTTCATCATCATTTAACTATTGCACAAATTCAGCCAAAAAGTTGTGTCTGTACCTTTCAGCGTTGACGGTGAAATCGAACAAAATTGGCTCAATTATTCTTCTGCGGGAAACTTCCATCCAAACACCAATTTTTTGAGCATGTAGTGGCGATTCAGTAAAAACATGAGGGTTATCATTGCTCCACATTTGCATATTTTGAGAATTGATGTATCCCGAAAGGTGGAACCACGCTTCGTTAGAAAAAAAGTTAAGTCCAGAAGATCGTCATTCATTAAATTATTGACAAACCAATGGCAGTAAGCAAGGCGTCTGGTGTGGTCTGCGGGCAGAAGAGCTTGATGTGCTTGAATCTTATATGGATGCATGTTCAAGTCTTTCTTTAAAATCTTATGACATGTTCCATAAGAAAGTCCAATTTCCTGAGAAACACGTTTCAAAGGTTTTGCAGGCTCCTCTTCCATACGTTGACGAACGTCATTGACAACTTCTTCTGTACGAACTGTTGGTCTACCAGCACCTTTTTTATGAGTCACACAACCAGTTTCGCGAAACACTTCAACACAATTTGTAAGGCACGCATAAAAATTGTCCGGTAATATTGCCACGTTTGGGAAGTGCTCTCGAAAATTTTTCAAACACAAACGTTGACTGTATTGCCAATTTCCATTAACTAGCGCACCCGCCGAAAATAGGCTTCAATCATGAAAATTTTGTGCTGTGTGGTAAGAGGCATGATTCAAAAACTGGATTAGAAAATTTCAGCACAATGACTTGACAGATTCTGACACAACAAAACATATTCAAAAATTTAAAGTAAGGCACACGTTTTACATTCCACAACCACCCTTGACCAAGATAACTTTTGATATCCCGGTATTATGGAGAACCAATAGAGGTAGAATTTAAATGGAATACTACATTTTCTTTTACATTTTTTAATTCTTTGACAAATTTAATGGCCATTTTATTCAAGATTCCCTATACCTAAAATGTACGGTTTTTGAGATATTTGGTTTTTTAAAAAATTTTGACACTTGAAAGTTTTTAAAATTTATTTAAATTATATATTTTAAATACTTATATTTAAAATTTTCAAAAATAAGTCATCAGAAAAACAAATGAGTCACAACCAGAATGAAAACAGATTCATAATGTTATATAGGGTATTTAACAAATCCGGTTGTAAACTCATTTCACAAAAACTCAAAAACTCAATTATTTTAATGGCAGCCCCCATTTTTTACCTCAATTAAATTCATCTCGAAAAAATTATGGAATTACATGTATAATTTGCTATATCTAAAGTAAACTCTTTTTGAGTTATTTGCGAAAAACTGATTATTTTGTATTTTTAAGCAAATCTGAAATTATCTTCCCAGTTACTTGTGATTCAAATTCAATTCCAATTTCAGAGAACACCGGTAGTTAACTTTAAAAGCTAGATACTTAAAGAAGAATAATTAAAAAAATTATAAAACTGACATATGTCAGTTTGACATATGCCAATATGTCAGAACAGAAAGACATATTCATATCTTCTGACCTATTCTGTATAATAGTAGTAACGAAAGACCCCTTCCACTGACTTCAAAAAAATATCATTACGGCAGTTTGCACCAACGGTTCGCAATTTACAGGGCGACAAACTTACTGAATGTCGATTATTTTTTTAAATATTGCATATATAAATATAATAATTATAACTTATATTGCACCCTTGGTGCAAACTGCCCATAATGCCATATTTTTTAAATCAGCTCGAAAGGGTCTTTCGAATGGTGGTTAAGTATCCCTACGTTGCCATTTAAAAAATCCAAGATGGCGTCATATCTTTCAAATATGACATCTGGGGAAAGTTTTGAAGCCATATTTGGAATCATCGGGAAATTTCAGTCTGGAAACAGTTTTTGATTTTTTAAAATAGCAAATAGAAAAGTTGTGCAATTAGTGAGCCGATGGAGCCGGTTAAAAAATGTCACTGTACCCGCAAAATAATACTTAGGTATATTATAAGAGTTATGTGTTTTTATTTTAAAAACGAAAAATTTTGTAATTTTGATTGATTTGATTAAAGAATGACATACAGATTTTTTTAAGTTCCCCTTTGGTACGTTACAACCAAGCTTTACTTTGTACATTTTTATTACATCATTACTTTAATAACAATATAGGGACACGGACTTGAAAACACCTTGTACAGTGATTCCTAGTTTAACGAAATGTTCACTAGTCGTTTTTATACGTTCAAAATTCTTTATAGTTTTTATAACACACCTATCGCAGAAAGGATAGGCAGATATTTTCATTTCCTTATATTTTAATTCTCGCCTAGACTTCAATAAATAAACTCGATCTACACAAGTGAATTATTTTATTACCAATATTAGAAAAGTAACTGCGTAGCCACTTAGTTAAGTTTTAATTATGTTTGAATATTATTACCCATACCATGACACCACTAATATTGCGGACTTCAAATTCAGACTCAAATTGGTAAGTAATTCGTATTTCAATTATATGCCTTATTTAATTTTCTTCAATTATACATAGTGATATCAACTTCTAAATTTTGATGATGAAGAAATAACACAGAGTGACGTATTTGAAAGGGAGGAACCTCTCTAAGGTCCGGTTTTTCAATAGGAAGTTAAACTACTAGGTAAGTAACTTATGGTAACTCTAAGATATATTTGAAAGTGTTTTTCAATAGAAATAGAAATATCTGCTTGAGTCAATTAACTTCAAGTTTATGAAAAAATGTATTAAGTTGGCATGACATTTTCGAGATTATGTAGTATTTTCGGGATCTCTTGTGATTTTTCAGTTTGTCATCTGTCGTTTGCAGAAAAATGTTAAATTAAAAACACTATGACATGACATTTTATTTCAATAAGGTTCAATATTGTCTTTGTGTAAGTATTAATAGATACATTTTGATATTTAATGATTTGTTACTAAAAATGAATAAGGTAGGCAGGTAAAAAGAACGTTATAAGTAATTTTATATTTCAAAACAATTTTAATATACTATAGATAAAAAGTGATAAGAAAAAGTAGAATGGTATGTTGGAAATAAAAAGAAGCTACTTTTAATCACGAATTGCGAATATTCACATAAGTTGATAGTACAATAAATAAGTACAATATCATGTATTTTTTCTATAAAATTTTCGACAGTAGAAAAGCGTACACAACATACCCATTCTTCAAAATAGTTTGCTATTTAAATATATGTTTAAATATTTCCAGTCTTCTAGGAATCTTATTACTACTGTATGCATTTATTTCATAATCGTTTAAAGGAATTTTATATAGAAAATACACATACTGAACATAAAACATAAGACTTATTTGGTTATATTTAACTCTGAGTTAACTTTAAGCTGGAAGGTAACTTGGACTTGAAAAACAGATTTTAATAAATAATCCAGAGTTAACTTTAACTTGAGAGTTAGCTCTATATAGAAAAACCGGGTCTAAAACTCTTATTTGTTGGACGACTTTTTTTAATGATAGAGCTTCAGATAAGACTGTGGGGACAAATTTCAGAATGAAATTTAAAAAAAAAAATTCTTTAGCACTTTTTTTATTTCTAACCTCACTTGCGCCACTCGATTTAGGATTCCCAAATGGATGTGACCGAAATTTGAAAAAATAGATATTCCTATTGTACAATACTATGTTTGTACAATGTAGACGGTCTGTCTGTGAGGTATAAACCGCGTATATTGTATTATTGTTATTATCCTCAACGACAGTTTTATTAAAGGAATTCCCTGAAGGTATATTAGCTATATTACCTGGGTGAGGGTTTACGTGCCCCGCCCATGACCATTGTTTATACATATATAGTATATAGATAATATATAACACTGTAAAGTATAATATAAGATCTAAATAATCAATAATCATCATCAAAGGATCATCTCAGTAACCCCCCCATCTCAGTATTATTTTGTAACAGAAACCTTCAGTACTACAGATTTATGTATTCATTAAGAGTCCATTCACTAGGTCAAAATAAGCCCTAAATCGGCGTTCGTCTCGTGTCTAATTATAAGAAAACTATAAAAGATAGCGACTTTTAGTAAAAAATTATTGAAAGATAAGACTTTAATCTAAGTCCCCATAGTAGTAATTTTTGGCATTTCTTTTTATTTTTAAAATTCCAGGCACACAATCTTGTACTAAAATAGCGTATTTTTAAAAATTATTTTCTCTAAAATACTTGTGTTAAACAAAAATTTGCTACTATAGGGATCTAGTTTATCTTTTGATCTTTCCGGTGATATATAATTTATAACATTAAAAAGAAATTTGTTGCAATTATAAGACAAATCCGGTACCCTTGCAATGAGGGCTAACTTTATTTCCATGTGCCTTTTTACTAGGTGCACCTCCGAAATCTTAATAATTCGATAGTTGGAATATATAAGTCTCCACCCATCGGCCACCCATCCTCTCAATCCGACCCAACATTCATGCCTGTCAAATCCACAGAGAATGGACCCTTAAAATAAATTGTTACATAGTTAAACAATTTATATCTTTATTCGAACATTCAACCTACGGGTTAAAACACCTATTATTAAATATACTTATTGATTTCTAACAGAACTAGAGCATAATTAAAATTTACGTTATGTTATCAATCGAATTAAATTTTAATTAGGTATGGTCAATAATTCTGTTAAGAAAATATGTTTTTTCAAAATTTCGGCCACATCCATTAAAAAGTATCCTAAATCCAGTGGCGTAGTCAGATTAGAAATAAAAAAGTGCTAACCTTATCGGACTGCCTTGAAAAAAATTGGAAATTGGCTTGAGTTTTAAATTTCATTCAGAAATTTGGCACCATCGTAGATTTACTGAAACTCCCATCATTTAATAAAAGATCGTTTAAATCGGGCAAATAAAAATTTTAGAGGGACACCACATTCAAATGGGTCACTCTGTATATACCTCTGCTTATATGTTATATAAGCAATGAATGTTTCGAGTATAAAATTAAATTAAATTATTAAGTACAAAATTTTGAGATATACTTCATAAGGTCAAAGAACATGTAATTTTTTTTTTAATCAGGACTACCATTGGAATCTTAAAACACACAGAATTTTGTTCATTTATCTCCGAACTATGTATAGACCAGGCAAATGTTATTTTTTCAATGAAGTTTAAGGGGACATTTATTTTCCAATGGGAATCGATAGGTTTTATGTTCAGGAAACTATAAATATATAAAAATCCCAAAAAATCCGTTGTGAGCTAAAAATGTTATCTTGAAAAAACATGGCCGCCCCATCAAATTTTTGAAAATGAAATATCTTCTTATCCCTTGGAGCAATTTTAACAATTTTTTTTATTTTTACAGGATTTTAAGCTTAAAACATTAGAAAAAAATGATATATTAATTTAGATATAATCAAGAGTATAAATTTCCTAACAAAAAAACGAAAAAGGAAACGACTTTTTAAAATTTTTTTTGACTTCCTACATTTAACTTTTTAATATCACTAACTTACTTTACATTCTAGTTAACTACAAAAACTCAGTCATTTAAAAGATCCTCATACATATACATTTTTTTTGGCAGCCATTTCTACATTTACAGTCACGATACACAAACAGATAGAATGTTGTGCGAAGTGGGCGATCCTTAACATGACGCGTTACGTCATTCAGAGGGCTTTTCGTTACGGGGATACGCATTTTGTGCGTTTCTTTTTTCGTCTGTAACATCATCATTTTTACAGTTAAAAAAAAATCTTAAATAAAAGATGTTTGTTATGGTTCGTTTTATAACTTAAAAATTTAAAATATCTCAATTTCGCGAAGCTGAGCTGTTAAACACATTATTCTTACTATGAAATTTGTTCCTCTAAGGTTTTCGCCACGAATTCGGGAGAATTGTACAATATGGAGTAAAATTGTACATACACTATTCTGTAGAGCACAAAATATACTACAAGAAAGACTATGGGAGGGTATTATATGCACAAATAAAACACAACACAAGTTTTAAAAATGTGGGGTTTTATTAATACAGTCAAAATTTTATTCTTTTTTTTTCTTAACCAGTTTAATTTATTTACTTTTTATACATCAATACCTAATGCTTGCATAAAATCAAACAATCTTCAAGTAAAAAGTATCCTTATCCAACCAAAACTTTAAAACGATTAAAGGTTTTAAAGGATTGGAAAGTAAAGACCATATATATCAAATATGCCAAAATGATGGCATACCCAAATTTTAAAAAATATACACATGCTAGTAGTAGAATACACATGCTATACATATGATAGTTTATTATTGCCCATAACATTCGGACTTTTTTATTTAAAATACCTCATAATTCATCTTAAATTCACGAATATTTAATTTTAAATAATTTAAATTAGACAAGTTCACCAATTCATTTATTTATTAATATTTTCCTGGATTGTTACACCGTTCTTGACAGTATTTACAAAACTCGCAATTTAAAGTATACAATATACATAAAAATACAACACGTGATTAGAAAGTATGATGATCCAATTCAAGTCCTTTAAACGTAATGTTTTTGTTAGATAAGGATACTTTTTACTTGGAGATTGTTTGATTTTATGCAAGCATGATATAAAAAGTAAATAAATTAAACTGGTTAAGAAAAAAAAAAAGAATAAAATATTGACTTTATTAATAAAACCCTACATTTTTAAACCTTGTGTTGTATTTATTTTTGTGCATATAATACCTTTATTCGGGGCTAGGAAATTTCCCATCCATTGCTGTATTTGAAGATAGGTCCTGAAAATATAAAAAAACATATTTACTATTATGTAATCACAATTTGAAACTACCTTAAAATATGTTGCTTCAGTGCACATTTCGTTGGGGGAAGAAACGTCCAAATCAAAAGATTTTTCGAGCGTCCGCTTAGCTATACCAATGTTGTAAAACCTATATCGTTCTTCTATAATGTCTCGGGATCCGTCTAATCTGTACATAAAGAAGTCAAATTTATAACCAACGTTTAGTAGTTCATTTAGATCCGCATTCTTATCACTGAAGACTAACAATTTGTCATACATGAATGTATGCTTCTTAAACACCTCAAAAATAACGCGAGCGGCCATGTTTTTTTAAATGCTGACTTTAGCTCACTTCCGATTTTTTGGGATTTTTAGATTTGCATTCTATGATAAGAGAGCTATATCGTTTTCAACAAAAAAAATAATGTCCGCAAAAACTTCACACTTAACGTATATTTCTTTAAAATTTGCCTGGTGTAGTATGACCTCTTCCGACAAAGAGAATTTGCTTGATTCTGTCCTTGCCAGACGAGGCTATAATTTTAATTGCCTCTATTTGCTTTTGACTTTGCAGCCGTTGCCTGTGAATACATCCAACGTTGATTGAGCGAAACTTCCCAGTGTGATTGGGAAAACAAACTCATACATCTATTGGAGTCTATAATTTCCTCAATACGGAGTACTTAAAACTAATAAGCGAGAATTTTGCTGCTAAAAATGATAAAACGGAAGCAGCTCAGACTGCATACTAGTTTTAAATGAACGGAACCGTCATTTTAGAGACAATGCGAAAAACAATTATTAAAAACGAAATAAAACAATATTTCTGTTCTTTTTCCAAATCACTATGAGACTTATATTGACATGTTCGTATTTATACAGCTGCTTATACGAGTACTGTTGAGTTTATAACAAGTATAGCCCCAAATTAATTCTTGTTTTAGTTCTAACTTTTTCAAAAAGTTAGTGTTAGCCCTAAACCTTTACTAGTTTTATAAAACCAAAATTTAGGTGTTTAACAATAATCTACTCCAGATTTATGTCGGCATGGAGGATGTAACTTATATCCTCGTAATGTGTGATTTATTAAATAAAAATTCTCGTATTTAACATTGTATATATTTATCATTTTGTTATTTATTATATTTATTTTATATATCTTATACATATTGTTGAAATTAAGTCTAAATTAATAATAATAGGTTGGAACGAAAATTATTATTGTAAACACATGATACATTATTATAGTATTATTATATAATATATCTGTCTCTATTAGTACGAGAGATATATTCAAAATAAAATCATTGAGCAATGTATCTTTTAGTGTAACTCTCGAATTATTTCAGATATAAAACTCCTAATCAATGTACTGGTGAAGGAATTATCTATATAATCTACAAAAATATACAGGGCGTACGTGTTTCATTAAATACTTCGGTGACATTATATTTTTATCTACACACACTTCATAAATTTTATCGTATTTGTACCAATTTTTAGGTGGCCGCTGCACAATATTTAAAAAATTCAAATATTAGTTGCGTGTTTCAGTGTCTACCTTTATAGATATTAAGTACACCAATACTTCTAAACTAAGTACTGCCCTGCTATCAAGTAATATAATATGCTAGATAAAATCCTAGACTGCTTTGATTTCCTGTATTATGATTTCACTTATTGTTACACGGTCGAATAGTAAAGTCCTCCGTTTTATAAATTAAACTGTACCTAAAAACAAAGTTTGTGAAATTTTTTTAAAAACGGAGTCGTTAACGGCCAAACGCGTAACTTGCATGTATTCTGAGAGAAAATAAAGTCTCTTAAGGTGAACGTTCGGTATACAAATATCGTAAAGTTTTGATTTAACGTAAGAGGAACACTAATAATTCAAAAGTTTAAAGTTGGAGCTAGATATTTTGAATATTTATATTCCCCTAAAATGCAATTTCAATATATAAACAGTGGTACGATTTTGCGAAATTTTCGACGATGAAATATGAACATAATAATTAATTGTATTTACCCACTGGTGACATTTCCAATAAGTTTCAGTAATTTTTGACATTGTCAGCTTGAAACAAATAGACCAATTTAAAAGTTTAATTGTAGAGAATTAGTTATGATTTATTCATTTGTTTAAAATATTTGTGTACCTAAAGAAGCAGTGGTTTAAGAAAAAACAAGTCGTTTTATCAATTTTCTGCGGCTATACAAGTTTATTTATAGAAAGTAGGTTTAAGACGTGTGTTGACTTGTTATTAACACAATAATTATTCATATTTCAGTTACCGTTTTTCGTGAATAAAAAGATGGCTTTATTTTTCTAGGGTACCCTAAAGTTTCAAGAAATGCTTGTTTTTACGTTTCGACTGACTTTAATATACTCAGGAAGTCGGTTCAACATTTTCGGTACAATGTAATTAGGAGAATTTTTAGTAATATTCAGTTTAGCACAAGGCAGATACAACTTGCCTCTATCGTGTATTGTAGGAGTGAATATGCTCATTTAAAGTAAATATATGTTCAATTGTAAATATTATATATAAATTGATAAGGATATATCTCTACCTTGGAATAGAAAAGGCGGGTGTCCGCCCTTTCGTGTGTCGGGCATTTTAATGCCCGATGTCCTATGTATATGTATGTTGGAAATGCTAATTATCTCAAAACCGCATTTTAGGACACCCGCCGTTTCTATTCCAAGGTACAGATATACAGACATGTATAAGGATGTCAACATTAATATGCCATATTCATTATAAACAGGATTTGCATGATACTACCCTACTAAGTGGCAATAAGTACACCAATACTTTTAAACTAAGAGTTGAAGTTCCCTAAAAACCTACACCATATCAACATCGACTGGAGTTTAGCATAAGAAATATTCATAGTTTGATTTTGCATACAGACTGTAAATTTATAAAAATGAATGGACAATTTATTTAAATTAAAAATATTTTTTCCAGAGTGGTAGAGTGGTGGTTAACAGGTACAGGCGGAGTATATAAAAGAACAAGGTACCTATAATGGTGGAAATAATAAAATATAGAAAAGGATAATTGAAGTAATAAAATGTTATTAAGGACCACTGCTGCTGAAATGACCTGGAAATTTCCTGGAAATGCGTTTAACCCTACTACATTTTGATTGGCCAGGTGCTTTAAAATTAATAATTATGACCGCCTCTATTTGCACCTTTCAGTACCTATATAAGGACCAATTATTTCGAAAATTTTATTATCAGCCCAGCAGTTGTTTCGACGACACCAGCTAGCTAATATTTTCAAAGTGTTTACACCAGTGTTTATTTCGCTAACTTTTGTGCCTTTTTTTGATTTTGAGGTAAGTTTATCAGAGTTTTGTGTTTATTTCTAGTTTATTCAGTATTTTATTTAACAGTAAGACATTGATTTACACAGTATAATTACTCTTTATGTTTTAGCGTATTATTTTGATGTTATATCTCAGTTAGAATTGCTACTATTTTATATTTCGGATAATTCTTCTCGTGTTTATTATCGGTGATTCCAAATACATAATATCAAAGTTCGGGGTATAATCTGAAATGCACAAAAAAATTTAAACAAATCAGAAAATTCACTTAAATACAATTTATTACGCGTTGTACACGGTGTCCAAAATTAGATTATCTATCTTCTTTTCTCAAAACGTAGAAGAGGTATGAAAAAAAATATTGACTGTTGAGTCAACTTTCTTACCAGAAATTATTGCTGTCTTACAAGAAAGTAATAGAAATACAAAATTTAGTATATGTTTAATTTTTTCAAATATTTTTTTTCAGTTTAATTTAAATTTACATCTTTCATTTTTTGATTTAAGTTGACAGAGGATCTTATTCCAGGCACCCTGTACGACATCGACATGTAAAAATTATGAATCTTGATATTTATGTCATTTGTGTCTTCAATATATGTTGCAATCATCAACCTACGTAATTGATTCACAGTTTTAATTCGCCCTTATTAATTTTTCATCTTCCTTTTCAGTCAATCATGGAAATAATGTCTCATGAAGCATTACTGAAGGAACTAGAGTGTCCAGTATGCTACTGTTATGCCTCTGGTCCAATCAGGCAGTGCATAAATATGCACATTATTTGCCAGAACTGTTTTATTCAACTTGAGACCTGCCCTGTTTGTCGGCAGGATTTGGTAAGCGAGAGAAATCACGTCATGGAGAGACTGTATATGGTTCTGGACATCCCATGCCAGTATAAATTTGAGGGTTGTCAGCACTTCGATAAGGGAGCAGCTATTCGATCTCATGAACAGGTGTGTTCCTACCAACCTGCCGCATGTCCCACGTTGGATTGCACCTGGGTAGGCAGGCAGATTGACTTAAGAGACCACTGTGAGAATTACCATCCTGAGTCTGTTACCTTTTCGGAGGAAGGTACTTTGACCACAGAAAACTTGACGGAGGCTGTTCAGTATGTCTCGTTTCTGTTTGCCTTTAAACGGGTTTTCAGAATTCACTGGGCTCTGAATCCAGATACATCTTCCATTCAGTTCTCTGTGACTTTCCTAGGAGCAGAGCAGAAGGGGCGCTTCTCCTTTCGGGTTGGTTTTGTCAAGGGGAAGAAGTCGAGGATCAGAAGAACTGTATATGGCAGATGTACAGATGTCGTAGATAAAAGTGTTCTAGTGGTTCCGACAAGTATCAGGAAAATCCACCTCGGTAATATAAAGGACTTCGTGGACGCTGAGGGAAGTTTAAAATTTTCTATAAGAATTTCAGATAACTTGAAGGATCAGTGATATGCTCTCCAAACCTAGTTTTTACAAGGAAATCAAAGTCGACTTACAGGTACGGTTGATAGTTGATGTCAGGTATGTACTTTATATTTTTTGTGCTTTAATAATTTATTTGCATTTAGTTTATTAACTAATAATCTGCTGAACAAAATTTTATGGTATTTAGGTAAACTTATTGAATTGGAATAACTTTAGTTTGTTGATATAGTTAGTTTTTCTTTATTTTCTAACATAGCTTATTATTTAAAATAAAAAAATATCCTCTAATTTAGTTCAGCGATTTTTAAAAATTCTATATATATTCTATTTGTATATTCTAATTTGATATGTTAGTTTATTTTAGTATTACAAGTTAGGCAAAACCAGTGAAAAAACCAACCCCTGACTGATCCGTTAGGCGCAGGGGTTTATTTATTTAATACCATTTTTTTTTTCAGTGCAGCAAACTATTATAATTTGTGCGGCGGTGAAGAGACAAACAACCATTTAAATTTTTTGAAGCTCACTTCACAGAGAACTTCAGGTTAGTTTTGGAATAGTTAATCTAATAATAGAATATTTTATTTATGATTTTAATTGGCTTTAGAAAGTTTGTACAAAGATAAATCAACTATAATCAATTTGAAGCAGAAATTTGTTGATTCAATTCATAATTATTTTTTTCAGCTTACTGAATCTTACTAATTTTTTGAAAACTAGTTTGGATCATATATTTTTATAAATTCAGTTGAGGTCAAGTTATCCTCTAATTTTGTTCAGCGATTTATTAAAAATTATGTATATTCTATTTTGATATGTTAGTTTATTTTAGTATTTCAAGTTAGGCAAAATCAGTGAAAAAAAACCACTCCTGACTGATCCTTTGGGCGCAGGGGTTTATTTCTTTAATACCATTTTTTTTTTTCAGTGTAGAAAACTATTAAAATTGCAGAGGTGAAGAGACAAACAACCATTTGATTATTTTAAAGCTCACTTCACAGAGAACTTCAGAGTAATTTTAGAATAGTTAATCTAATAATAGAATATTTTGTTAATGATTTTAATTGGCTTTTAAAAAGTTTGTACAAAGATAAATCAACTATAATCAATTTGAAGCAGAAATTTATTGATTCAATTCATAATTATTTTATTCAGCGTACCGAATCGTACTAATTTTTAGAAAACTAGTTTGGATCACATATTTTTATCAATTCAGTTGAGGTCAAGGTATCCTCTAATTTTGTTCAGCGATTTATTAAAAATTCGATATATGTTCTATTTGTATATTCTATTTTGATATGTTAGTTTATTTTAGTATTAGAAGTTAGGCAAAACCAGTGAAAAAAACAACCCCTGACTGATCCTTTGGGCGCAGGGTTTTATTTATTTAATATCTTTTTTTTTCAGTGTAGAAAACTATTAAAATTGTCGAGGTGAAGAGACAAACAACCATTTAAATTTTTTAAACCTCATTTCACAGAGAACTTCAGACTAATTTTGGAATAGTTAATCTAATAATAGAATATTTTATTAATGATTGTAATTGGCTTTAGAAAGTTTGTACAAATATAAATCAACTATAATCAATTTGAAGCAGAAATTTATTGACTCAATTCATAATTATTTTTTTCAGCGTACAGAATGGTACTAATTTTTGGAAAAGTAGTTTGGATCACATATTTTTATAAATTCAGTTGCGGTCAAGTGAGGTTATTGTTTTCAGATTTCAATTTTAGTTTCAGGTTATTTTTTCAAGTGTTTTTAATCGCTTTCTGATATCTTTCTTCAGGTCTTAGAGTTCTTACTTGATTATTTTTATAGAATTTGTATTATCCACAACAAGGTAAAGTATTCAATTGAGAGATCTACGAAGACAACAACTGAGTCAAGTTACGTCCTTGGAAAATTTAAATTGGAGCAAAGCAAATGCACCATCTGTATTATGTATGATAATATTGACTACAGTGGATTTCGTCGGACAATGATGAACCTTTACAGATCACTTAATCATCACCTGTTTACACCCATAAAAGCAGCCTTAAGAATATTTATTAAAGTCCGCGCCACGAGATAAGGGGTACCTGGTGCATATGTGCTCGGATGCATGTGTGGAACTTTAGCTATTATTTGTGGTCACAATTTAAGGCTACCGCGGAGAAAAAATATTTTGCCTCAGACCGCCAGATTCGCTCCGTTCAAAATGTGGAGATGTTACATTTCGAAGACACGACTTCTCTTCTGGCGCAGACTTTACCTGTTAGTGAATATAAAATTTAGAACATTTGAATAGAACAGATTCCTGAAATAATTTTTACTACAAAATTATAAAATAATTTTAAATTTTTTTTTATTTTCATGCATTATATTGTTTAAATTTAATAATTTTAATGTTGACGAGAATTGTACATAGTTTTTATATATTTCTTTTAAACCATTTTTAAAATAAAATTGTTATAATTAACTTAATGAGTGTATTCATTTCTCTCCCCTTCCAAAAATATAGATATTATTTTAATTTGTAGTGCATTCTCAATATATTTTTTTTATTTAACAAATCCTAATGAACAAAAATATGAAATAATAAAATTTCGTTTTCTACTTCTAACTATAAACTTGTAGGAACTAGAAACAGAACTAAATTTAGAGAAAGTCAAAAGTATAAATGACAAATAAATATGTTTATATAACTACTACATAATTGAAAAAAATTACAGATCAATAGTAAGCCATTCCGTGCATGTGATGTAAAAAATGTAATATGTACCCTGTACACAATATGAGAATAACATTAACTATCATCAAATTTTTTATAATTCTATCCCTCTATACTACATTATCTATCAAGGATATGACAGGGTTTTCAAAATTGAAATAAAACCAATTTAAACGTTTTTATTTCTAAATAGCAAATATTTCATCTAATATATCAATCAATATGGCATCTGTTGTCATTATTCATAGCGCACTAAGGAATTTTTTAAACATGCATACATATTATATAAAATACACTTGTTAAAAGAATCAGTTTAGTTACTGAAAGGTTCAGGAACGAAAAATTGTGTTGGCATAAAAAATTGAGGGTATGCAATGGAGCACAGGAAGACACATTTTGTTTGTAATATTATACAGGGCGAGTTTTACTTTTTGTAAAAATAACATTATAGTACCCCACTAAATACGCCATTGGTTATTTATGAAAGCTGATTCTTTTTATATATAAATATTAGAAATGTGCCATCGCTAAAATAGTATTAGTGAACCATCGTGACTGATCAGTGAACCGTGATTTACTAACCAATACAGCGGGCTGTATGGGATTGGGCCTCCGTCACCATCCATACTATTTTTACGCAATTATTTGTTTACAATTCATTATCTATTCCATACGATCCTCGTTTCACCCGTGGTTTTGGTAAGGTTATTACAGATACAGGTATGTCAGTTGTTTATTCATCGGGAAATGAACTACTTTCAACAAACTTTTAGGCAATCCAATAGACCAAATAGAAACTAAAGAAAAGTCGAAGATTTCTGAAATTAACTGTAAAAAATGCAATCAAAAGTATGTTGGACAAATTAGAATGTCAATTCAAATTAGATTCAAGGAACATATGGCTAGCCTCAAATATGGTACAACAGATAGGTAAGTCTAGTGTCCATAAGAAAAACCATAAGATAAATAGTATCAATTTAAGACTAATTAGGAATGTGACAGATTCCAGAGAGCTGGATGCAATTGAGAGTTAGGAAATTGCAAAGTGAAAAAATAGTATGATTAGTATGAATAGTATGAAAATAGTACAGTTCACTGAACGGTAGAAATAGTTTAGGTATAAATAGCACACAGTGTTAGTATAGGTTTAGTTTATTCATCTCCAGATGATGCCAATTTAATTCGCGAAACGCGCGTCGAATGCCGTATAGTGTTTTGGTATTATGTGGAAAACTACGCGTCAGCGATGTATACAGTTGAAGTAAAAATAAGTCAACGTATCCCTTAAACCAACATTGTGTAACTTATTCTATATTTACCTATCAAGTAAAAATTCGTGTTTCTATAATTCGAAGAAAGTTTTTTACATCTTAATCTAACTTTAGCAACAAATGACATCCTCTAAGCGTTGTTCCCAGCTGCAAAAGCAATTATTATCGTCGATCTGATTCAAAGGAGATTAAATAATATTAGATAGGGCTTTACTCCGTTTGACCAATGGCTGTTAATTCGAAATGACATAGAGGGTGGAAGGTCAGCTAGAATGCTTTGAAATTAAAATTGTAAAATAACCCTTTGGGACGAAATCATCTGAGAATAGCCCTAAATTTGTTTCCACAGAACCCTTCCCTAAAATTAACTTATCCTAAATGATTTATAAATATAGAAAATTTAGACTCAAATGAAGGTTTATCTTTATCTATGAATAATAAATGATTTTGGTAATCTACTGTAATAATAGTAGATAATAAATTGTGGATATAACCATACCATCCTCTATTTTCTTTATATTTAATTCTGGAGTAAAGTATACAACCTTGAAGGGGTTGGAACCTTGGGTGTGAAAATAACGCTGATGTAGTTTTCTGTCTAACACCAAAACACTTTATTGCACTCCGCGTTTCGCCAGCCAAGTTGGCATAATCTGGAGGTGATGGAAACTGAGTTGGCATCTTCTGGAGATGAGTTTTAGTCTAATCGGACACCCTGGCGGACAAAACAGCCACTTCGAGAGCACTATAGTTACCCATACACAGAATGCACAGTTTCGGACTTGTTATGCCCTCGAATTGAGCCCTGGTTAAGAATTAATAGAATAGAAAGTGATAAGATATGAAAAATTGTTCACACAATAGATTTCTGCAGAAATGTGAAATTGAATAAACATGAAAAAACACTAAAAATCAGAATACACCAGAACTGCTGTATTTTTATTGTGCGTTACTTTAAAAAGTATTACAATTTCATGTGAATATTAAACAATTTAGACACTGGATTGTCTTACCATTGCTATTCTTATTCCAATTTTGATAGACACTTGTCGTTGGCGTTAACCCATCTTTCGTAAACTAAAAGTATTTTTTTAAATCACCGTCACTTTGCAAGGACGTCACCTCTTAAGGGATGTTATTTTTATCGAATAATAAGATTTACATAATGTTTAAAGATATTTATGTTAACACTCTTGCAATAACTGTGTTTAAATTGTAATTTCGGAGCTACTAAATATCCAATGTGGCACTAGTTTAGAAAAATAGTAACGTTCAGATTTAATTTCAGATTAGGAGCTAGAGCAATGTTTCCGTAAGAACGTGTACACTTTATATCTTTAGCAGAGTACGGAGGTGTATCCTGCTCGAAAGCTTTCGAAGATCGGAAAACGTGATTCATGATAGAGCGACAGTTTCTTATTGTATTGTTTAGTGGAATAGATGATTGATTGGAACTACTGATTAAATTTAATGTTAAAGGAACAAACTGCCTAACCAGACAAGTACTTTGTACGACTAGTACGTAAAGTACTATTTCCAAGGAATCTAAGTATTTTCCTACCGCAGTCTATTTTACTCCTTCAGATCAAACTTAGATACAGAATTATCACCGTGAACTTCAATTTCTATCATTTGTCTGATTGAAAACCAGACGAGCCTCTCGATAATATTTAGAAATCGCACTAAACATTTACAGCAGCTCGAAATCTGTTTTTTTCAGAGACATTACGCGAAACAATAACCAGAAGTGTAACAGAAAGTCAAGAAGAAACCTCGCCGTTAAAAAATCCCGACAGGATACTCTAAAACACTGGGACAATCCTGCCGCCCACTCAGGAGGGGCGACATTTCTTTAGGGATATATACGCACCAACGAAAATGTACCCAAATAAAAACAGAATTATCAAATGCTGACCTGCTTGAGAGTCGTTGAAGACTCTGTGATGGGCCCCTGTTCCTTTAAAATGTCTCGAAGAAAGAAATGCTCCCAAAGGGTCATTTAGCACAATGTAACTTTGTACGTCTTTTTATAATACGGACTTTGAGACCAATAACGGAAAGGAAATAGCAAATATCTCTTGGGACTGACATTTGCCTCTGACGACTTCAGTATCTCTTTGCTGTTTTTAGATGATTATGGAAGGATAAGGCGAACCAGTGCCTGACGCAAATGTGCTTCATTTCAGTTCCTATAAATTATAATTTAACAATTACTTGTGGTAAAGAGGCTTTATTGCTGTTCTTGTTACTCTTGTTTATATACTTTTTAAAGCTATACAGAGAGGTTAAATAGTCATCATATGAGAATGAATACCAGGTCGATTTACAATTTCCCAAATGCACCAGGCGCCCTCGTGCGATAAACATTAGAACTTAAAATTAAATCAGACGTGTCAGAACTCAAAACTTTCTTGATGATGCCAACTGAGTTTGCATCATCTGGAGGTGATGGAAACTGAGTTGGCATCATCTGGAGATGAGTTTTAGTCTAATCAGACACCCTGGCGGACAAAACAGCCATTTGGAAAGCACTGTATATATGTACATATAGATATACTGGATATACATATACACTGGACTCTGTATCACTGTCAAAACCGCAGCTTATTAAAACAGGTAAACAATACCAAATCCAAAGTACAACGCTTTATTTTTATGTGATCCTAGTTAAATATTTTCAGCTGGTTAAAATCGTTTTATTGTTTTCCTGTTCGTATTTGCGTTACTTGAAGTTTTGGTTGAGTATTTATCATAATAATCACATTATTTGGCCAAATGACAACAAGCTCTTAAATGTCAATAGATAATGTGACGTCGTGCAGGAATTCATCGATTATCGCTCTGACCGCCAGTGCAGTGGTCTGAAATAGAGAGTTATTTGAATGAAAGTGTAGTATACGAGTCTATAAATATAGCGTACAGTTACTTTGCTGTTTTACTGAAATTTAACATTTTACTCTCTCTTCTATAGTCAACTTTACTTAAAAGTGCACATCCATAATAGTCGAGCTTAATTCACCCTGCTTAGAAACGAACTATACACTCTATTAGTCTCCTGAGCCGAAAATTGATCAATTCCCTCCGACCGACTGAGGCTAACCGGCTAATTCAGAATGTAGGTCGTCCAAATAGATAAAAGTGACAGATCCCCTCTGGAGGCCGGACCCCGCCGACCTACCCATAATTCACGGCCTGCTCGATCATATGAGCGCGCGTGGCCCCCTATGAGTTATTAACTTGTAAGCCGGAACTTAGGTAGTGCTAGTATTTATATTTTTGCTACTTTGCTAAAAGCAGATAATTACATAGCTAAAAAAAATATCGAACATGTCACTTTATATAGGATTCCAACGCGGAAATTCAACAATAAATTTTCACATCTAAAACGAAAGATACCGAAAGTAATAATTATAAGCTTTACCCAATTATGTTGGATGTTTTATTGCAAAGAAAGATAGACTTAAAAATTATCATGCATTTGCACTTGTTTTCCATTTTGTCTTCAATTATTTATGTAAGGAACTCAACTACAGCGTGCGTAAAAGTTATAGGGTGATTCATATCACAAAATACCTCGTTATTTTTGTAAATTCACAATATCTGGGAGATGTTAGGCAAGTTCTAATGAGTATAACTGAATTATTTTTAACAAAGCAAATAGAAATAGAATGTAGACATATTTTATGGAGAGTGAATTTACCAGTACCTACTATACTTACCTTTTTTTTGTCGACTGGTAGTACGGAGTATGTGGACTAGAATTAATATCTTATTACTAAATCTTTTTTATTTCTTCTGAGGTGATATGAAAACAAATTGTAAAACGAATAACACTTCCTCATTGCCTTTTAAGATGGCGCTGTCACATTTTAAATCTGACGTTTCGTCTTCCAGAAATCACCAGCAATTTATTTTTTTTAAATACGGACCTGGCTTTTTATTTTATTTTTTATTACCTTATTTATTGTTATTGGTATATAAATACAAATTTTTACAAAGTTTACAAATACATTAAAATTTGTCATTAAAATATAGCAAAATGTGTGAATACTTGGAGTTGTCATAAATTTGCACATTATAATGTAAACCACCATCTTCATCACAATAGTCTTTCATTTGTTCATGGTACAAGAAAAAATATTTGCCTTGCAAGAATCGTTCACCATCGTCTGGCATAGGGTAGCAGGGTCCTTTGATATTAATTGTTTCTTTATCTTCTTGCTTAAAAGAAATCTCAAAACTGAACCTATCACTCTCTGTAGTCTGATAGAGACGGTATGTAGCAAGCTTTATTAGCCCCGTTTCATTGTCCATGTCAAAAGTAAATCGAAAAACGTTGTTAAACATGTAAAAGACTTCATAAAAAATTCGATTGCTGCGATTCCTAAATCCGGACGCTATAAACTTCCGTTGGTCGGTGAAATAAATGTGATCAGTGTGTGCAGTTTTGCAGTGCTTGACCAAATCCGTCCTTCCTCCATGCCATTCGCAATCGTAGAATCGTAGAGGGCACGCCACAAAGGAGAACTCGCAAGATTTCTGGTGTTCAATGATTTCTTCACCTGTTGCTTTTATTGTGCAACCATTTTCCGTATATGCACAGGGAAAAGTTAACAAATACGCTATCTTCTCCAGGACAATACACCTACCCTGTGACTTGGATGATCCACACACGACGCACTCGGAAAACGATTGGAAGCACATCTGGCAGAAGCAGTGGCCATTTCGACACTGCGGAATGGGCGGAAGCATGTACTTGGAACAAATAGGGCACAAAAAATCTTCTATAAAGTCCTCATTTAAACAATTTTCGAATGGTTCCGCCATATCAGGGTGTTAATAGCAGTATGGTTACTTAATGGCAGTAAATCTTCTTTCTCCGAGCGATGTAAAGACGACGATGGTGCACTAATAATCAACTTGTTGATTAAAGAAGAGTTTGCACATGTGAACTAAGTGTACACGAATGGATAACAGCGCTTAAAAGGATGCCTTTTATACCTCTTTCCTTCCCCTTCTCAACCTAACATTTTCCTACCTGACAGGCTTCCTCTAAGAGGACCAATAAAATCTTATGATACCTGGAACATTTCTAAGTACCTGTAAACTATATTCCTGCAAGCGGCTACCAAAAAGACTAATTAGCGATGATTTTATGTACAGTACAATAATAATAATAATCATAATAATAATAATAATAATAATAATATCTCTACCCCTCATTCTAATTATAAGGATTAGCCCGAAAGTCTGAGACTGTGGGAGAGGGGGCGGCATATTATTATTTCGCGGGCCGCATTTGCGCCTCAGGAACGACTTACGTTGGTAGGCCCTAACCATCATTCAGTGCTGAAATGAGCGAAACCTGGAAAACCTCATTAATTAAGGGGGACAAGTCAAACATCAACTGATTTTAATCTCTCACATTAACACCAAGTTAACATTCTTCCCATCCTAGGCCATCGCCAGAATGGTTGCAAGCCATCCCTGCGAATAAGCCTTGATCTACGAGTAAACAATTTAATTAAAGATTGTTTGGTGGAATGGGAATTAGAACCCACGACCTCTGGGTTGGTTGCTAATCCCTGAGCCACCGGTTCGCTTATATATGTTCATTATTATCATTTAAAAGTTTCTAATTAATTACAATTACACATATTACATATTTTTCTACTATTTTGATAGAAGAATAAAAATAACACATATCTTAAAAACTTTATTTTTATAACAAAAAACGTCTTACTCAAAACAAAAACCCTCGGGTTTCAATTTCTGTAGATGTTTAATTTGTACTAAACCTTCGTATAGATGTGACTAGGGTCCTTATAAATAAAAACAATATAATTAATAAAATAATGACGGATTTACAAGGAAGCAGCGTGGATTTTAGCAGTGTGGAAAATTGTAATGACGTTTAGAGGCCAAAAAATAGTTAAAAATTTGAATTGTACCGGTGTCTTTGTTATTTAATTTGGATTTGTTTCTGTGTAGAAAGGGACCTAATTTAGCATACTTCGTATAATATTTTATTAACACACAGTGGTCAAAAAAGAAGAATAAAAATTAAATTGAAAACACTGTTAAAAGTCAATTTTTCAAATGGAAACAACCCATTTTTATAATTCAATCATATTCAGCATTAAATATATATATATATGCATGAGGTTGCCTATTCAGAAAATTCGTGGTTTTGGAAATATACCATCCAGGGACGGCCCTGGATGGGTATTCGCTCTGACCCGTCTTTCTTATTATAGGAGATTATTATATAAATCTATAATTCCTTTCGTAGAACTTTCATTGACGTTTACATCATATTTATTTTATAGCCCTCTTTCTTTGAAAGACAATATTTTATAGGGTTTTCAGTTTCATGAAACAGGTAAGAAAAAGTAATCTGGGTAGTAATTTGGGTTAATTGCAAATAAAGATTTACTCAGGGTAATAAAACAAATTTACTATAAGCAGATTTTGAAGGATTACACTACTGAATTTCCGAGGAATTTTCAGATGGGCAAGCCGTGGTAGCAACTTGGCGTTCATATCCATGAACGCCAAGCAAGTTCAGCTGGGGTTAGTTTTTGGATGGGTGACCATGCAGGGAAGTCAATAACTAGGAAGGCTAAAACGAAACAATTTTGCAGATTTGCAGTGCTTTCGTAAATTATGGTGTGAATTCGTTATTTTATAAATATCCAATTTTTTTTAAATCACTAGGACCCGCCACTTTTTTTTTATATTTTTGCCCTTGTTTTACATACAGTGTGGGTGAGTTTGCATTACACACTCAGCAACTTCGTAAATGTCAATATATTACAATTTTTTCAAAAAGTAGTTCAAAGTGATTTTTTGTCCTGTTTTCAACTCTGTGATCAAAAATGCTCTCATAAAAAAAACGAAACATGTGTTTTTTTTAAATCGAACACCCTGTATTTTATTTCATAATTTAAAATTCTATCAAATTCTGAATATGACTCCGTTGTTATTTTTTTCTTAATAGTGATAATATGTAAGTTAGGAACAAAACAAGAAATTATCGGTACTAGGCCATGGATTGCACAATTATTGAAACAAAAAACATGCTTGTGAAGACAAAAGTTATGCAAATAACTCATAACTTTGTTAATGATATTATTTTCATTTATTTCAATAAATATTTTGTTCAATTGTACAATCCATGGTTTAGTACCAAAGTTTACAGAATAATATTCTGTAAACTTTGCTAGTACTGATAATTTTTTGTATTGTTCCTAACTTACATATTATCACTTTTAAGAAAAAATAAAAAAGGTGTCATATTCAGAATTTGATAGGATTTCAAATTATGAAATAAAAAACAGGGTGATTTAAAAAGATCACTGTACAGGGTGATTCACTTTCGAGTGTGTAACATGGGTATCTCGCTTATTATAAAAGATGGACTGTAGGTTTAAATTCGGCAAAGTTGCGGAATTTTGTGCTCAATAAGTTGGCACAAAGAAAACCCCCATATCTGCTTTTATTTCTGAGTAAGAGGCAAAAAAATTTTTTTTCCGGTTTTCGTTTTCTGGCCATAACTTCTTTATTTTTTAAAATATTGGCTTATCGGTTTGACATTATTAGGACACTTTCTTGAGACCAATACGATGCCGTAAACCGTTTTTTAAAAAAATGTCACTTCTATTGTAAATCATCGTCAACTTTATTTTTTCTTATGGGCGCCATATTAATTTTTCTCATATTTAAATAAACCTATTTTTTTCTGAATACAACAATATAATATATTATGTTAATATTTGCCTAAAAAATAAGGGCATTATGAAGGAAAATAAGTATTTTTTTGAAAATGTCTAGTGGGCCATGGCCGTGACTGTCAATTCTTGACAAACCACAAATGGCACTTATAATTTTTATAAATTGCATCTGTGGAGTACTTTTTACATTAACTAACGATGTAGGTATTCAACCGAAGAGAAACAAGATATTATAGATATTTATTACAGATGTAACAAAAATTTAAACAGAACAGTTGAAGAATATTTAAACACATATTCTGAAAGACGACAACCATGCAGACATATATTACTAAACTGCACTGTAATTTAAGAAATTATTTTAAAATAATTTAATAATAAAATAAAATAATAAAAAATAAGAAAACTACCATAATTTCTTAAATTACAGTGCAGTTTAGTAATATATGCGTGCATTGTTGTCGTCTTTCAGGATATGTCTATAAATATTCTTCAACTGTTCTGTTTAAATTTTTGTTACATCTGTAATAAATATCTATAATATCTTGTTTCTCTTCTGTTGAATACATCGCTTGTCAATGTAAAAAGTACTCCACAGATGCAATTTATAAAAATTATAAGTGCCATTTGTGGTTTGTCAAGAATTGACTGTCATGGCTATGGCTCACTAGACAATTTCAAAAAAATACTTATTTTCCTTCATAATGGCCTTATTTTTTAGGCAAACATTAACATATATTATATTGTTGTATTCAGAAAAAATCGGTTTATTCAAATATGAGAAAAATTAATATGGCGCCCGTAAGAAAAAATAAAGTTGACGATGATTTACAATAGAAGTGACATTTTTTAAAAAACGGTTTACGGCATCGTATTAGTCTTAAGAAAGTGTCCTAATAATGTCAAACCGATAAGCCAATATTTTCAAAAATATAGAAGTTATGGCTAGAAAACGAATACCGGAGAAAATTTTTTTTTGCCTCTTGCTCAGAAACAAAAGCAGATATGGGGGTTTTCTTTGCACCAACTTATTGAGCACAAAATTCCGCAACTTTGCCGAATTTAAACCTATAGTCTATCTTTTATAATAAGCGAGATACCCATGTTACACACTCGAAAGTGAATCACTCTGTACATGTCGCTGTTCTTTTTAATGAGAACGTTTTTAATGAAAGGGCTGAAAAGAGCACAAAAAATCACTTTGAAGTACTTTTTGAAAAATTATAATATCTTAACATTTACGAAGTTACTGAGTGTATAATGCAAACTCACCCACACTGTATATTTATGTTTGTTTATATATATAAACGTTAATTTTTAAACCATATTTTTTTGAATTTTAAATAATATTTTTTTATAATGGAACGCCTTTTATATTTATTTTTACGTTTTATGAAGTAACGTAATATTTTGAGTCGACAGATACAGCATACCAAATAATTCAATCTAGGCATTTCGGACACATTTGACATTTTATATACATTTTTAAAGATGCCAGGTATAAACTAATAATCATTTGGTGGTTTTCAGTACAAAAGAAAGGATATCAGGTCTTTATCAGTCTTTCCAGAATTATAAAACATTCAAAAATAGACATTTTAATTTCAAATCGCACAGATATATATATATTTTTTTTTTTTTTGTTTTTTTGACGAACTTTTGAAATGACACAGATTTTTAAGTTTCCGTCTGGTACGTTATAAGGAAGCCTTACTTTATGCATTTTTATTACATTGTTACTTTGATAACAATATAGGGACATGGACTTGGAGAACACCTTGTACAGTGATTCCTAATTTGACGAAATGTTCACAAGTTGCTTTTGATATTTTTTCTTAATTTTTTCTACGTTCTAAATTCTTTACAGTTTTTATAACATAGCTATCGCAGAAAAGATAGACACGGTTCCTTTCATTCTTTAGATTTTAATTCTCGTCTAGTACAGACGAAACAGGCACGAGTGCCTTATGTTAATATGAATATTAAAAAATTTTAAACTGTGTAATAACTTTGTTATGTTTTAATTATTTTTTAATATTATTATCCATGTAATGGCACGACCAATGTTACGACTTCAAATTCAATCTCAAATTAGTAAGCAATTTGTATTTCAACTGTTTGTCTTTTTAATATTTTTTTTTAAATTATTGTGATATCAACTTGTAAATTTTGGTGATGAAAAAATGACAGAGTGTCTGACCTATTTGAAAGCGAGAAACTTCTTTAAAAGTTTTATTTGTTGGCCGATTTAAACGACTTTTTTAATGATAGAGCAAATAAGACTATCGGGCTAAAGTCCAGAATAAAATTTAAACATTTTTTTTCTTTAGCAATTTTGTTATTTCTAACTTGATTGCGCCACTCGATTTAGAATACTCCCAAATGGATGTGACGGAAATTTGAAAACATTATTAATTTCTAACAAAACTAGAGCATAATTAAAATTAAAATTGTGATCAATCGAATTAAATATTGATTATGCTCTACAGGGTGTCCCTGTGTGAGCGTACAAAAATTTACCAGGGGGTAGACCAGACCAAAATAAGAATAAAATTCTTATAAAAAAAAATTCTCTGATACACGCCTAACGAGTTTCAGGGTATTATTTTGGAGAAAAAAAACAATTTTCCGCAATAACTTAAAAGCCGTTTCTAGATTTAGGTAATTTTTGGGTGACGTGTGTATCTATTGAAGATCATTAAAACTACATGGTGTTTGTTTAACTATGACACCTGTGGTGGCCTATAACAGGCCTACTCTTCCTTATGACTTCCTTTGTATGTATTTTTCTGCATAAAGGAATGTAGTTGGTACTTTACACTCAATTTACTCGAAAATGGTTGATTTTAGAGCTGTGTAAGAAGGGCACCTTTTTTGTTCAGGATTGGTAGCCGATTAATGAAAACTTAGTCAATTCACGAAAAAGTGGGATATGCAAGAGTTATGAAGGCAAAATCATAAGGAAGAGTAGGCCTAGGCCACCACAGGCATCATAGTTAAACAAACACCATGTAGTTTTACTAACCTTTAATAGATGTACCTATACGTTATCCAAAAATTACCTAAATCTACGAAACGATTTTTAAGTTATTGCGGAAAATTGTTGATTTTTTCCAAAATAACATGCTGTAACTCGTTAGGTGTGCGTAAGAGAATTTTTTTTATAATAATTTTATTCTTATTTTGGTCTGCTCTATCCCCTGGTAAATTTTTGTACGCTCACACTGGGACACCCTGTATAGTTCTGTTAGAAATCAATATATTTTTTTAAATTTCGGTCCACCCATTTAAAAGTATCCAAAACTATCCTATCCTAAAAGTATCCTATCCAGATTTGAAAAAAAAAGTGCTAACATTTTGTTTGGATTATTGCCTTGAAACAAATTCGAAATTCGCTTGAAATTTTAATTTCATTCAGAAATTTAACAATAACAATGTAAAACGACTGCTTTGATTTGACCAATAATTCACTTCAAAATACAATAATATGTTGATCTAAATTCTTGTAGGAAACAATCAATTCTTATGTGTTATTGTCAATATACACAGCTTTGAATTGAATGTATATCAATCTTTAATCAGCAAATTATCAAGACATAACGGCTCCATACGTTATCAAGACATAATAAAAGTCTATAAAGCCAATAACGCATACACATACAAAGAATATTTATTCAACACTACAAATAAGTGGTTTCAGATATAATTCGTAGAAAACCTACTAGATCTATTATTTTCTGCTTTAGCTCGTTATTGAATGTTATCGTTTGTGGTAACAAACTTTTTCATGGCCTTTTTCCAAACCTTTTTCCAATATTAGAACAGGTTACTAGAGTAGCACAAAGTATCTCTGAATACGCAACGCTGTTCAACTGAAAAACATCGTGTCCAGAGAACTCCAGGAATGTTGAAGGCTGGTACCCCTACAAAAAACAAATACATTTGTATTTTCTTGTTAACCATGCAGGTAGGTACACTAAATTAGCATGTCGGTCGACGCAAATCAGCGGCTCAGTCTTTGAACCCTACCTCTTTACCTCTTTACCTACCATTTAGGAAAGTACCATGGAATTATGCTATCATATTTTATATCACCCAAATACTCATAATACATGTAGTAAATTCATAACGAGAGAAGCAGTGATTAAGGGTATTATTTACCTGGACATAATGCCGCCTTACAAATACTTAAGTTCCCTTAATCTGTACCTACCGACTACTGGTTTGCAATAAAATAACAATTAGGGACTAATAATAATATTTTGTTCATTTGTTCACAACAAAAATGTACATAAAAGTGCAACATACTGTAAGAAAACAAGTTCACGATTTATCACAAACAAATAGTTAGGTACTAGTTGATTGCCGGTTATTAATTGAAATCAAATTAAATTTGGGTCATTTAAACCAAAACAGGATATGGTCATGACAAGCTGAATGGATCTGTATATTATGGAGAACCAATAGAGGTAGAGTTTAAATGGAATACTACATTTTCTTTTGCATTTTTTAATTCCTTGACAAATTTAATGGCCATTTTATTCAAGATTCCCTATACCTAAAATGTACGGTTTTTGAAATATTTGGCTTTTTGAAAAATTTTTACACTTAAAGGTTTTAAAAATTTATTTAAATTATATATTTTAAATACTTATATTTAAAATTTTTAAAATAAGTCATTAGAAAAACAATTGAATCACAACCAGAATGTAAAATATCAAGGGCAACTAAAGTGGATGAAAACGGATTTATAATGTTATACAAGGTATTTAAAAAATCCGGTTGTAAACTCATTTCAAAAAAACTCAAAAACTCAATTTTTTTAATGGCAACCCCCATTTTTTTACCTCAATTCAATTCCTTTCGAAAAAATTATGGAATTACGTGTATAATTTGCTATATCTAAAGTAAACTCTTTTTGAGTTATTTGCGAAAAACTGATTATTTTGTATTTTTAAGCAAATCTGAAATTGTCTTCCCAGTTACTTGTGATTCAAATTCAATTTCAATTTCAGAGAACACCAGTAGTCTTTGAAAGCTAGGTACTTAAAGAAGAATATTTAAAGAAATTATAAAACTGTTCAAAATGCAATGCGATTAAGATACAAACATGTTCATATCTTCTGACCTACTCTGTATTTCTATTTCTTAGTAGTAACGAAAGACCCCTTCCAGCTGACCTCAAAAATATCGCGTTTCGTTTTGTCACTACAGTAGCATAGTGTCACAAAACGATGAAATTGTTATTAGTCTGGGCGTTTTTAATGAAACACACACCGAATATGCCGATATTTTTCTTTGTCGGAAGTTGTAGAATAATATTTTTCAAAAATGACGTGCTACGACCAGTTCATTCAAAACGCACCACATTTTACACAATTTTACGAAATTTAATGAAAATTTACTTAAGAACTATGTCCCTTTGGACCAAAACTGTTTAAATTACATAAATTAAGAAAAAAATGTGAGTTTCATGTGAAGTTTTCCTAAACAATGCGAAAAAGTCAATTAACAACAAGGAAGACTTCTTTCTTTGGACATAATTGGGGAATAGTTTTAGTAAGTTACTGCTAGATGACGCTGCTATTGAAAAGTAACTATTTAGGCATATTTTGTGTTTAGCGCATTACTAAAGAGGACAGGACTATTTTAAGAACAATAAAAACGTATTGGAAACTGGCCTAATTACTCTTTGGTAATTATAAAGGTAACAATGGCAAACACTGTTTCATATAAGGCTACTAAATTTGTGACGTGCAACATAAAAGTCCCTAAATTACAGTCAACCAGTACAGTTTCTGATTAAAATGTTACAATTTGTTTGGCCGATTGTATTTTCAGTGCGACATCTATGTTTCGATTGTCTAATTGCGCACCGAAAACGTTTCATTCATATTTTGACTGGTTCATCAACAAGGGAGTGCAAACGCGCTCTTAACTACAATTCATATTATAAAGCAATAAAACTGGAGATATACCGGATAATATTTTAATGAAATTATAAAATCCCATCTCTTAACCCTTCTGTCTACGATAATATTTTCATCTACGGTCTCTATGAAATAGCGTCAGCTTTTATATTCGGTTCAGGTAGTTGTCCAACGCCGTACCGAACGTTACGTTAATAACTTTCTTACGATATTTCCAATTAGATCACGCACATGCAATATTCAAGGAAGCTCCCTGAAAGGAGGTCGTCCAGTATAAAATTTACGGTTATGCGAGCTGAAGGAGATTTGAATTGTCTTCCTTACTGGCGATTTGGGGGAGTTTACCTGCATTAGGGCCGTTGCGGGCCTCCATGTCGTCTCACGACCGGTCGCGCTGCCAAACGTCCCATCGGCTGGCAGTCGTGACCGGAATTTTCTGGGATAATGGCGCAAATGCGCGCTTCCTGCACGGGCGACCTTCCAAAATGTTGGAAAGGCCTAATTAAGCAGACTGCAGATATAAGATAGAAACTGGAGAGTTATGTGCAACTGCATTAGGAAAATATGGTTATACACAGGTTTAAGGAATTGGTAGATCCGATGGGCCTTTCCACCTCAAACTAACTGAAAGTACGTGTTTGGCTTAAAATATTCTTCGTTCAATGGAGAACTTAATCCCTAAATGTGAATTGATGACGTATTTATTGGTTATCCAAATTATTGGCTAAAAATTCTAGGGCGGATATTTCTAATAACAATACATCGCGACGTGTATCACTGTCAAAACCACAGCTTAATAAAACAGGTAAACAATACCACATCCAAAGTACAACGCTCTATTTTGATGTGATCCTTGGTAAATATTTTCAGCTGGTTAAAATCGTTTTATTGTTTTCCTGTTTCTATTTGCGTTACTTGAAGTTTTGGTTGAGTAATTATCATAACAATCACATTATTTGGCTAAATGATAACAAGCACTTAAATGTCAATAGATAATGTGACGTCATGCAGAAATTCTTCGCATATCGCTCTGACCGCCAGTGCAGTGGTCTGAAATAGACAGTTATTTGAATTTTAAAGTGTATACGAGTCTACAAATATAGCGTACAGTTACTTTGCTGTTTTACTGAAATTTAACATTTTACTCTCTCTTCTATAGTCAACTTTACTTAAAAGTGCACATCCATAATAGTCGAGCTTAATCCACCCTGCTTAGAAACGAACTATACACTCTATTAGTCTCCTGAGCCGAAAATTGATCAATTCCCTCCGACCGACTGAGGCTAACCGGCTAATTCAACATGTAGGTCGTCCAAATAGATAAAAGTGACAGATCCCCTCTGGAGGCCGGACCCCGCCGACCTACCCATAATTCACGGCCTGCTCGATCAGATGAGCGCGCGTGGCCCCCTATGATTTATTAACTGTGTAAGCCGGAACTTAGGTAGTGCTAGTATTTATATTTTTGTTACTTTGCTAAGACTTTGCTAAAAGTCGATAATTACCTACATAGCTAAAAAAAATATCGAACATCACTTTATATAGTATTCCAACGCGGACATTCAACAATAAATTTTTCACATTTAAAGCGAAAGATACCGAAAGTAATAAGTTAAGTCTTAAGGTAGACTTAAAAATTATCATGCATTTGCACTTGTTTCCATTTTTTCTTCAATTATTTATGTAGGAAACTCACCTACAGCGTTCGCAAAAGTTATAGGGTGACTCATATCACAAAATACATCGTTATTTTTGTAAATTCATAATATCTGGGAGATGTTAGGTAAGTTCTAATGGGTATATCTGAATTATATTTAAGAAAGCAAATAGAAATAGAATATAGACATATTTTATGGATAGTGAATTTACCAGTACCTACTACTTACCTTTTTTTTGTCGGCTGGTAGTACGGAGTATGTGCACTAGAATTAATATCTTATTACTAAATCTTTTTTATTTCTTCTGAGGTGATATGAAAACAAATTGTAAAACGAATTACACTTCGTCATTGCCTTTTAAGATGGCGCTGTCAAATTTTAACTCTGACGGTTCGTCTTCCAGAAATCATCAGCAACTTATATTTTTTTAAATACGGACCTGGATTTTTTATTTTATTTTTTAAAACCTTATTTATTGTTATTGGGATATAACTTACACTTTCACTTTTTACTGGAAGATAAGACAATAGCAAAGACGAATATAATAATTTTCATGTTTTATATGTTATATAAAGACCTCTATGTAGGGAGAAACGTCCATTTATACGTCTTTTACATGTCAGTAGTCATGTTTAAATTGACTAAAATTTCAATATATATTTTTGCTGGTTTTATACATATAGTTACAGACACAGGTAGTTTATTAATAGACACCGCTACACTTACTTTTTTCCAAGGACTTCAGTATAAACCAGTCAAAACTAAGAATAAAAAATTTTCTTCTCTAAACACGTTGGTAGGTTATTGAAGAAAAAATGTGTTTTGACTTCCTCGCGACTTCTGACCAGTGGAAAAGGACCGAAAACAAAAACAAGACTCGAACAAAATGTAGACAGCTTAATGGAAATAAGAGTTTTGGGTTTTTTTCAGTTTTGTTTTTGTTTTTCAGGTTCCAGAAAACACAAACACAACATAAACTCAACTGTCCGTTTAGTGGAAAACCGCCATAAGAAAGACAAAATTGTAATAGTATTCTCTATAATAAACCTATAGGTATTTCCTGATTTCAGCAATATATACAATATATTTAAAATAATCACTAAAAACAAAAATATCACACAACTTACAGTTTACAAATACATTAAAATTTATCAATAAAATACAACAAAATGTGTCAATACTTGGAGTTATCATAAATTTGCACATTATAATGTAAACCACCATGTTTATCACAATAGTCTTTCAGTTGTTTATGGTACAAGACAAGATATTTGTCTTGCAAGAATCGTTCACCATCGTCTGGCATAGCGTAGCAGGGTGCTTTGAAACTAATTGTTTCTTTACCTTCTTGCTTAAAAGAAATCTTAAAAGTGAATCTATCACTCTCTGTAGTCTGATAGAGAAAGTATGTAGCAAGCCTTATTAGCCCCGTTTCATTGTCCATGTCACATGTACAACGAAAAATGTTGTTAAATATGCAAAAGACTCCATAAAAAATTTGATTGCTGCGATTCCTAAATCCGGGCGCCATAAACTTCTGTCGGCCGGTGAAATAAATGTGATCAGTGTGTGCAGTTTTGCAGTGCTTGACCAAATCCGACCTTCCTCCATGCCATTCGCAATCGTAGAATCGCAGAGGGCACGCCACAAAGGAGAACTCGCAAGATTTCTGGTGTTCAATGATTTCTTCACCTGTTGCTTTTAATGTGCAACCATCTTCGGCATATGGACAGGGAAAAGTTAGCAGATTCGCTATCTTCTCCAGGACAATACACCTACCCTGTGACTTGGATGATCCGCACACGGGGCAGTAGGAAATCGATAAGAAGCACGTCTGGCAGAAGCAGTGGCCACTTCGACACTGCGGAATGGGCGGAAGCATGTACTTGGAACAAATAGGGCACAAAAAATCTTCTATAAAGTCCTCATTTAAACAATTTTCGAATGGTTTCGCCATTTCAGGGTGTTAATAGCAGTATGGTTACTTAACGGCAGTAAATCTTCTCTCTCGAGCGATGTAAAGTCGATGATGGTGCACTAAAAACCACTTGTTGGTTAAAGAAGAGTTTGCACATGTGAACTAAGTGTACACGAATGGATAACAGCGCTTAAAAGGATGCCTTTTATACCTCTTTACTTCCCCTTCTCAACCTAACATTTTCCTACCTGACAGGCTTCCTCTAAGAGCACCAATAACATCTTATGATACCTGAGACATTTGTAAGTACCTGTAAACTATATTCCTGCACGCGGCTACCAAAAAGAGTAATTACCGATGACATTATGTATATATTTTTTATATATGTTCATTATTATCATTTAAAGTTTGTAATTAACTACATGTACTATGTATGTGTAAGTGTAAGTAAAAAAATGTAATATTATTACATTTTTTGCTATTTTGATAGAAGAATAAAAGTAACACATATCTAGAAATCTTTATTTTTATAATAAAAAACGTCTTACTAATAACTAAAACCCTCGGGTTTTCGTTTCTATAGAGGTTTATTTTGTACTAAACCTTCGTATAGATGTGACTAGGGTCCTTATAAATAAAAACAGTATCTACATAATTAATAAATTAAAAATTTATGACAGATTTACAAGGAAGCAGCGTGGATTTCGGCAGTGTGGAAAACTGTAATTAGGAGAAATCTAAAAATTTGGTAGCATACGATGGGGGCCATTTGGCTAAAGTATTTTGAGGATCTGCACTTCCGGTTACACCAGAAGTAGATGTCAACTTGCATATTTTAAATGGGGCACACTATAAATTATTTTCTTTTTAAATTCTACGCTAAATTGTAAACAAATTTCATGTATAATGGACCTATACCTTTTTGAAATATTTAGAGTTTAATGTAAAAAATTACGTTTAGAGGCCAAAAAATAGTTACCGATTTGAACTGTACCGGTGTCTTTGTTATTTAATTTGGGTTTGTTTCTGTGTAGAAAGGGATCTAATTTAGCAGACTGCAGGTATAAGATAGAGACAGGAGAGTTATATGCAACTGCATTAGGAAAACATGGTTATTCTACACAGATTTAAGGAATTGGTAGATCCGATGGGCCTTTCCACCTCAAACGAATTGAGAGTACGTGTTTGGCTTAAAATATTCTTCGTTCAATGGAGAACTTAATCCCCAAATGTGAATTGATGACGTATTTATTGGTTATCCATATTATTGGCTAAAAATTCTAGGGCGGATATTTCTAATAACAATACATCGCGACGTATATCACTGTCAAAACCACAGCTTATTAAAACAGGTAAACAATACCAAATCCAAAGTACAACGCTCTATTTGTATGTGATCCTTGTTAAATATTTTCAGCTGGTTAAAATCGTTTTATTGTTTTCCTGTTTGTATTTGCATTACTTGAAGTTTTGGTAGAGTAATTATCACCTATAATCTCCCTAGTGCTTGATTTATTACCGGACATTTTTCGGAGTGCACGAACATTTTGAAAATTATCCCGAGTCGAAGACGAGGGATAATTTTCTTAAAATATTCGCGCACGAGGATAAAATGTCCGGTTTTTAATTCAAGAACGCGGGAGATTCGGTAAGAAAATTTTATACAAAAAATTATTTTAAAAAAATACTATTTTTTACAATTTGGCAAGCGTTTATTTTGTTTTGAGGTTTCGTTTTTCATTTCCTTGTACTCTAGTGAAATAAGGTTTGCATCTTTGTATCAAGTTGATTATATCCTATTTAAATCACACAATATTACAGTACTAGAGAATAGGGAAATATAGGTGTACATGTGTTATATTGGACGATAGGTGTTTTGTATTTCAAATGGTTTAAATTTTTTTTTCATTTTCCCTTTGCCATAGTGAAAAAAAATGATTCTCAAAATCCTGAAATGAACACATATTTCTTCTTACTTTAATAATCTACTACTAGAGAGAAAGGAAAATTAATTATGACTTGCAAAGTCAATGACAATTTAACGCGGTATGTATTTAGGTAGGAAACAAAATCTACGAAGTTGGCTGTGACTGTTGCAGCCGAGAACACACAATCACATAGCGACACAACTTAATCGACTGTTTTCAATAATTGTTGTCATGGTTCTCATTGCTTGCTTCGCTTCTCGATGTTGTGTATTTTCGGGTTGCAGCGTATTGAAATTTTGTTGTCGCAAAGAAAATATCGCAAAATGAATAGAAAATCGTACAATATTTGTTTATTTTGTACGGAATCTGGGCATATTGAAATTTTTCATAAAAATATAAAATATTTAACATATTTTGTGAACAATTTTGGTTTAAATCCCGAACAAGAAGATCTATTCAGAGGTATGAGCAATATTCTTCGTGAAATTATTCTATATTTCATCCATAAATCCAGTATTGAGATGAACAAAATTATAACGAAGTATTACTTTCATTTCATGAAGCATAGACATTTAGTGAAGAAAACCCACAACTCTCCTTTATTCGCCATTGATGAAAAAAGAAGTGGAATATGAATTTCAGAAAAACTTGGAATTGATAATTCAAGTTGTTAATAATTAACATGTACGTACTTATTATTGAATTGATAATAAATATTTGTAAAAATTAATCTATGCCTCTGTTGTTATTCTGATATCTGCATGTGACAGCTGTCAAGCCAGAGAAATTATCACTTATTAATTTTTCAACTAGGTTACGTGACTGAAAAAATTTCCGAAAAATTTCTGATTGGCTTAAAACAACTGGTATAAAATTTTCATAATAACCACATTATTTGGCCAAATGATAACAAGCACTTAAATGTCAATAGATAATGTGAGGTCATGCAGGAATTCATCGATTATCGCTCTGACCGCCAGTGCAGTGGGCTGAAATAGAGAGTTATTTGACTTTTAAAGTGTATACGAGTCTATAAATATAGCGTACAGTTACTTTGCTGTTTTACTGAAATTTAACATTTTACTCTCTCATCTATGGTTAACTTTACTTAATAGTGCGCATCCCCAATAGTCGAGCTTAATCCAACCGGCTTAGAAACGAACTATACACTCTATTAGTCCCCTGCGCCGAAAATTGATCAATTCTCTCCGACCGACTGAGGCTAACCGGCTAATTCAGAACGTAGGTCGTCCAAATAGATAAAAGTGACGGATCCCCTCTGGAGGCCGGACCCCGCCGTCCTACCCATAATTCACGGCCAGCTCGATCAGATGAGCGCGCGTGGCCCCCTATGATTTATTAACTGTGTAAGCCGGAATTCGGCCGACCGACGGCGGAGTCGTCTCAGATAAGAAGTTACCTGCCTTTCATGGAACATTCGGATGGGAGTTGTCGGTGGTCAGATCTTTAATCTTTATTAGAATTCGGTTATTAGCGAAACGCGGAGGAAATGGATTAAGAATAATTGTAAATACCTACCAGATGTATACACTACACATTTCTAAATAAGAGATTTTACAAATATTCACATTCTTATATAGGGTGGCTCAATAGCGGAGGGCGAAGCATAGTTCAGTAAAGACCCACTGACATAGGATTTGACAGATATAGTTCTAATAGTGAGGGAGATATGACCATGAAGGGTTATCATAAAAGCAATGTGTTGGAGAACTGTTTGTTGACTCACCTTGTATGTACAGGGTATTCGCATATATTTTGACTCCTACCTACAAGGGTTATTAAGAAAGTTTGAAAAAAAACTTAAATACAGAAGTTATTTGGTTTTTTATGTATTTTATTTATTTATTTATTTATTTATTTATTTATTTATTTACATTACTTGTCTTACAGGATTAAACCCAATTACAAGACAAGGTTACCACAAAAATATTACTACCTACTACTAAATTACATCCGAATATATAATAAAACACTAAATATGAAAAAATAAACGTAAAGGTAAATAATACAGAACAAAGAATACAGAACAGAAAAAAAATACGCCAGAATTTTACATCAGCGAGGTAACAATCCCCGAACAGCAGAACCAGAAATATTGAAAAAGTCAATAGTGATTTGCTTATTATACAAATAAAGCATTGAGTATAAGGGTGAGAATTTTAAAATATTTGTACAGGGTGAGTCAACCATAGAGTAAAGTTCATTATCTCATTTGTTTAGAGAATTACGAAAAAACGTTAAATACAAAAGTTTTATAGAATATTAAGGTGCACAGTTTAAAATTATTTTTGAGTATACAGGGTGATTCAAAAAAGCGTGGCGAATATAACATAAGTTTTTTTAAATGGAACACGCTATTTTTTAATTTATTTTTAAATTTTACATGAAATTCTATAACTTTTTTGTTAATAATGTCATATACCTAAACCCAGTAGTTTTTCTAATATTTTAATTTTTTTAGAAAAATATTAGTTTTTACTCTTATAAGAAACTGACAGTACCGCCATTGTTTCTAAAGGTGGAATACTCAAAGTTGGTACAAACGTTCTATAAGGATGACAAAAAAGGTATATGTAAATAAATTTTAGTTAAATGCTACAGGGCCTTCAAAATAAATTTACACATTTCGACTATTTTAACTTCAAAAATTTCAATTTTTTTAAATGGCACACCCTGTATATTATTATTTTTTCTGATAGATTTTACAAAAGCCTTCAACTCTTATTGACTATGTCATATACCTAGTTTTCATAATTTGCGAGTTATTTTGATTTTATTCTTTTTTACACTTACCTACGCTATTGTGGAAACATAAACTAATATAAATAATAATAATTTCCCTACTAACTACCTTATTTTTAATTATTATGGAGTAGTCAATGATCAAAAATATGCCCGTCTACTTAGATACACATGTTTAGTCTGGTTACTATATTTTCTTGCATGTTCCATAGCATAAAGGATGTTTATTGTCCTCCAGGTATCTCGTATCCTATTTTCGATATCTTCTGGTGTTGTAGGGGAATTCACATAAACACGATCTTTAAAGTGGTCTAACAAAAAGAAATCTAAAGGTGTTAAGTCACATGATCGAGGGGGCCACCCAATGAATCCGTTAGTGTAATAAAAACAAGTGTAAAAATGAATAAAATCAAAATAACTCCCAAATTATGAAAACTAGGTATATGACATACTTAATAAAAGTTGACGGGTTTTGTAAAATCTATCAGAAAAAATAATAATATACAGGGTGTGCCATTTAAAAAAATTGAATTTTTTTAAGTTAAAATAGTCGAAATGTATAAATTTATTTTGAAGGCCCTGTAGCATTTAACTCAAATTTATTTACATATACCTTTTTTGTCATCCTTATAGAACGTTTGTATTAAATTTGAGTATTCCACCTTCAGAAACAATGGCGGTACTGTCAGTTTCTTATAAGAGTAAAAATAACATTTTTCTAAAAAAATTAAAATATTAGAAAAACTATTGGGTTTAGGTATATGACATTATTAACAAAAAAGTTATAGAATTTCAAGTAAAATCTAAAAATAAATAAAAAATAGGGTGTTCCATTTAAAAAAACTTATATTATATTCGCCACGCTTTTTTGAACCAACCTGTATACTCAAAAATAAACTGTGCACCTTAATATTCTATAAAACTTTTGTATTTAACGTTTTTTCGTAATTCTCTAAACAAATGAGATAATGAACTTTACTCTATGGTTGACTCACCCTGTACGTGGAGTTGGGAGATAAAAAGTAGTAAAGTTTCTGCTGTTCTCAGGGGGAATATGAAAATTTAATTTACATAATATATTGGGACAGTAAATAACATTCTTCATGATATTGAAGAGTGTCGTTTGCAAAAGATATTCCCTTCGCTTCTTCAATAAACAAAACTTAAATTTATCAAGTAATTCCCTGTGGAGGGTACCATCCTTCTTTTCTCAAATTAATATATTTTAAAAATTTACGCTGTATATTTTCTAATTTATCACTGTAAACATTATAGCCTAGATTCCATACAACAGCACCATATTCAAGCCTGGATCTTACATAAGTGATGTATAGTGTCCTGATACATCAATATCAACGAAGTCCCGAGTGCATCGTAAAATAAAACCAAATATCTTTGAGGTCTCAGATATAATAGTGTTAATGTGAGTGCTAAATGCGAGTTTCACTTCAAACGTAACACCATGATCTTTGAATGAGTGGACACGAGAGACTAGGCTGTTATTTAATTTATAGTGAAACGCCAGGGGCAGTGATTTTGATGTAAACGACATAATATTACATTTTTTAGCATTAAGTTGGAGATTATTTACTTCGCACCAATCAGATACTATATGCAAGTCCTCTTGAAGTGCAATGCAATCCTCTATATTTACTATTTTCTTGTATATTTTTACGTCATCAGCATATAATAGAAATTTACCTTCAAGTTTACATCCAATATCATTGGATGTAAACACCGTATTATCTTTTAGCTAGGTCGAAAAAAAAATTCCATGTCGTAAACTTAGGAAAAGCAATTGAACATAATATTTTTAAATTGGACACCCTGTATAGTTTTACACGCTTGGGTCAACATTCTTTTCCTGATTTCAAAAATATATATTTTGTTGACATTTGTACTGACAGTTTTCGAAATATTCGACAGCGTGTACCATAAAAAAATACAAAAATACAAAGAACTAAAAATATTTAACAGTAGAAACCAACAGTAATAAAAAATATTTAACGATTTTCGAGTTAGTTATTTAAACATTTTCCAATATTTTCAATTTTTAATATTTTTTTTATGATTTATTGTAAATATTAAATATTAAATATTTCGAAAACTGTCAGTGCAAATGTCAACAAAATATATATTTATGAGATCAGAGAAAAATTGCTTTCCCAGGCGTCTAAAATTATACAGGGTGTCCCATTTAAAAATATTATGTTCAATTGGTTTCCTCAAATTTGCGACATGCAATTTTTTTTCGACCTAGCCAAAAGATAATACGTGAAAAACCAAACAACTTTTGTATTTAAATTTTTTTTCTAACTTTCTTAATAACCCCTGTAGGTAGCGGTCAAAATATACCCGAATACCCTGTACAAGTTTATATATCAAGTCATACATATATAAAATTTCTTTTTCTAATAAATAGTTTAGTTTTCATCAAAATAATAAATTTATAATATAAATAGGAAAAAATATATATATTCGTATTTGTCCTATTCTTTATTACTTTCCCATTTATTAAATTTTCCATTTAATATTCCTATTACTGGAAAGATTTATTCTCTTGTAAAGTAGGATTAAAAGAGTTTATCCGGGTTAATCATTTTTAAAATGCTATTAAAGGTAAATTGCTCTGAAGTGCCTACAAATCGGGGTAATAAATTTAATCCTCAAAGGTAATTTGAGCAAAAATATCAGCAAGTAATATTTCTAAGAAATTCCTTGGTTCTCTCCATTTGCTTAGAAAAGCTAAAGTACATAATTTTGAAGATAACCTTTAGAAGCAATACAAAATTTAAATAAAACTCAGAATTCGCTCATTTAAATTGAAGGTTTCGTTTTCGTTAAATAGAAAGGCTTTTCAGAAATATCCCGCCTATGATATAATAAATAACTGCAAACACAAGTAGGTTTACAAAATTAAGATGCAATTGAAGGTAAATTATTAAATCAGGATATGTAGTATGCAGGTACACAGTACTGTACTGCGTACCTGCGTACTTTATATTTTGAGATATTTACTGCCAGTACATTTCTTATTTATATTAAAATAACATAACTGTTTTTTGTATGAAGTCTATAAAATTGACCCGTTGGGGTCAATATGGGAAGGGTCCACATAAGGTCTACTAGTATTTGTGTTACACTGGGTGGCCCAACGAAAATTTGCCACCTTGAATAACTTGGTATAAAAGTTTTTTCAAACAAATTCCAGAGGTAGGTCGATTTTTATTTCAAGGGGGACACATTTCCATATTATTGACATTTATTCCCCCATGCCCCAAAAAGGGTCATTTACTACAACTTACAAATTATAGGTGGTGAAAAATTACTTACATACAATTCAATAAAACAAAAAGGGAACATTGGAAATTATGTACAAAACCTTACGGTTATCTACAGGGTGTCCAAAATAAGATCTCCTTATCTCAGAATATATAACAGGAAGAGTAAAAATAAATAAAAAAGTTTTTCATTTTTAATGCGTTCTGGTATACAGATTGTTCAGTTTCTCTTATCCAGGGATCAACATTTGTTATTTTAAATAAAATTAATTCAATTTATATTCAAATTTACAGTCAAGACAAGAATTAAGCAAAGTGGAATGACCGGAAAAAGAGTAGATCTGTGTTGTCACGTTTATTTCTAAAGTATTCTTATTTAAAACAGGAAACGTATTAATTACCTTATTTACCCATTTTTTTTTTACTTATCTTTAACGTCCCTTATCCCTATTGTACTTTATTAAAGCAAACACAACGTTTAATTTGTCTTTTACTTAATAATATTACAAGTATAAAGATATAATATATCTTTATACTTGTGATAATATCAAGCAATTTCCGAATATGTGACAACTGCGAAAGTCGTAAAGTTGACGACAAGCTGTTCATCCTTATTTAACATACATATTCTTGCATTTACGCTTTCTTTTCTCTGAGTTACAACGACGTTGATTGGTCGAATCAGGAACCAACAAGCGACTGCGCTCGAGGTAGTAGGGAAACAGTGGCGTGATGTTGGGTTATTTCGCGCGCGTTTCTTAACGGTAAAAATTGTATATAAATTGATAATAGGTATCTATATTACATTTTTACATGTATACATTAGTTTTTTACAGTTTTCCACTGAAATTTTTCGGTAATTATTTACTTTAGCGTAAAACTATCAAAATTTTTCTGAAATTTTGTCTACCACTATTTTCGTAAATGTTGTAGTTTTTTCCTCAAAAACTACATTCGTCCACAAAAAATAACTTTAGATTTGTATTCAACATACCCGAAAATAGGGGGATAGGCAAAATTTCAGGACAATTTGAGAGTTTTACGCTAAAGCAAATAATTTTTCACCTAATGACAAATCTGAAAATGTCTATATTAACTAGACATTTTTAGATTTGTATTTTTTTACCACTGGGCATATTTCAGTTAATATATATTAGACGTATTCTATAGAATAGTATACGAATATACAGGGTGTCCACCTAGTGCGCGTAAGTCCAATATCTGGGTTAATAAAAGAGATAACTTAATTTTTTTTTCTACAGGGTTGTCTAATATCCCGAGCTGCACAAAATGAAAATATATTTACATATTCAGGGTGTTCAATTTTTCCTGGACAGGTACCAACTTCGTTTTTCTAAATGGAAATATATATTTTTTATTGCTTTTTCGAACTAAACCCTTGATTTTAGTAGGACTTTCATCAGCCTTCCCTATACCTAACTTAAACTGTTTTTGAAATATTGACGGGTGAATATTGACATTTTTGCAACTTTGACACCCTGTAAAATCTAAACGGTTTGAGATCAAGCAAAACGGTTTGCACATTCCTATCTTAACTTTTCATAAGCTATCGTTTGGTACCAATTTCAGAATTATCAAAAAATAAAAAATTTTCTGAAAATTTAGAAAATTTTTTATTCCTGTATAAATTTGAAAAAAATATATATTTCCATTTAGAAAAACGAAGTTGGTACCTGTCCAGGAAAAACTGAACACCCTGAATATGTAAATATATTTTCATTTTGTGTAGCTCGAGATATTAGACAACCCTGTAGAAAAAAAAATTAAGTTATCTCTTTTATTAACCCAGATATTGGACTTACGCGCACTAGGTGGACACCCTGTATATTAACTGAAATGTGCCCAATGGTAAAACAGAATACACACGCCCATGCATCACCGCATTTTACCAGATCGGCGAGGTCATTCCACTTTGCTTAATTCTGGTCTTGACTTTAGTACAAAATTTACTAGGTCTCCATATTTTTTAAGATAATATGGTGTTAACAATAGAGTATAGCAAAGTGTCTATAATCTTAGTGTATCTACTGACGAAGATTTACATAAAAAATAACAGTTTAGTTTGTTGTAGATATTTAACTAATTAATAGAAGAAACACCCAAATTTAATCTAGGTTACTTTTAGATTTAAAATCTTTTTTATAAAAAATTTTTAGATTTCAATTAGGTAGTATTACTTTCAGAGATAGACTAACGACTCGTCACCCTTACAAACCCCGTACTGCACTGCTAAGTTGAATAACTGTTTCCTATTAGTATCAACTAACCTTAAGTTAAATTTGGAACACTTCATTTGACACCATTTGATTTGTAATCGATGGTATTATTTCTATATCAAAATTTCAGAGCTCAAACAAGACGCATCCTCTCAAGGGATGTTGTGTTGTATCCCAGATAACCAGAGAAAAATGGCGAGTCCATATCAAATAAATCGTTTATTCCTTGGCAAGGGGAAGAAAATGAAGCTGAAATATTTAAGGCGCACGTCGTAATTTTTTCACAGCCGACATAGGTAAACAATATTTTAGGAAAGTTAAAGTTAAAAATGAAGGCGTTGAAGAACAACGAAGGCGAAGTGTCTCGCATTCTAGAAAAGTAAATCATAAATAGTTCTTTATGTATGACATGTGGCGTTACATTATTTAGCATAATGGATTGTAGGTACCTACAGTTGCTTGATGTCTCGGCTTCAAATCACCGAAGTCATTTTGTCATCCTTTATTAGAAATTAAAACCAGAAAACCGATAAAAGTCTTTCCGTTACGGATTTCCCGTAAACAATGTTTAAAGTTATACCATTATAAAGGACTACGTAGCTGGGCAACTGTACTTCAACACATATCTGATACTTTTCTACCACATTCCTAAGAATGTGATAAAAAAAAGTAAACACGTTTTTGTCTGGAACGCCTGGTTAAAACCGACCGAATAAAGTTGGAGTGGGGATAATATCTCTATTGTCTATGAGTCGTCAGTCTATGTGTGTCGGTCTCGCAGTGCGGGTGTTTTATTTATCTTAGGAGTGTTAAACTGTAAAATTTTCAAATTGGCTCATGTGGACAGTAATGCTGAGTTAATAGACTGTTACCAGTGGATTATCACTTACGAGTTAGGTTTTGTGAGTGGTTATTGCAGCAAAATGCTGAAAATCCCCAATTTACTTAATAATTTGCGTTTACAAGATCAGCAACCAGGAGGAACATTCGCTTTAGTGGGGCAAAATTGGATAGCTTTAGGGACAAAATTTTGAACAGCTTTTGTAACAAGGTATGTGCTAATTTTTTATAAATTTCATGTTTCTAATACCTAATAATCAAGTAGCGCAATTCTTCAAAATTAGTGTAACAAAATTCTTTTCATTTTAAAGAAACGTCACTTGGGTCAGATCTATCTATCTTTAAGTTGATTTTAAAGTAAAAACGCTGCAAATCTTTTTTGCGCCGAGTGTCGGTATACTCTCAGAACTTCCGGAGTTTTTTTCATGCTAGCCAGTTTGCATTGTCAGTCCCAAGGTCACTCCATTACAGTGGACCAGTATCCAGCGGCGTGCAATGAAAAATTTTTAAATAGTTTTCAGACCCCGCCAAAAATTTTTTTTTGCACTACCACATTTCTACATGTAGGTATGTTGAACATCCCCAAATTTTATTATGGATAAGTCCTGATAACACTGTATATATTTTACCTTTTCAGATTAAATCCCCTGTGCAACAGAATACCTAGGTTTTCACCATTGTATTACTAAAGTTATCCACAGACAGTAGTACTACTTGAATCATCGACAGATAGCGTATGTTAAACTTATAGCTGTTTGAGAGAGAATCATGTCATCTAGTAAAAGATAAACAATAAAAATAGCTTCTGGATTTTGTCAAATTTCCCTTTTGAGATCCATGTCATCTCTTAATGATTCTCCAGTATTCAGGTTGGTTGAAAGACTGAATAAACAAGGTTGACACAGATTTTTTGGTACTAGCTTGACTTAAGACTGTAAATATAATTATTTTGTGTTCCTATACTTGTAATGAGATGTAAACAGTATTGAAATAAGAGATGGAAGTCCGTTTAATTTAATAAACAGTTAGTTAAAGGTAACCTGACCCTTCCACGGTGCCACAACAACGACCTCTAGCGGGAATCCAATTATACCCTGAATTGGTTAAGCGATTAGGACAAATATTAATTTATGATAATTGGATCACGTGCGCCTTGATTTATACCTTTGAATCCACAACACTCACCCGGCTCTATTAACGAATGATTTACCGCGCCTCTTTGCATATATACAGGATGGCCCGTATATCTCCTTGCAGGGGTAACTTCTTATTTTTAGAGACCAAGGGTCTTGGGACTAGTCTAATACCAAGACTATAAAAAAATATTTTTGGTCTATTTTGGAAAGGATCTTGTTATATTGAAGTGTGACTGCTTTCTGTGATTTGGTATGTACGGTTTCTTTAAGGTTAACTTGATTTAAGCGCTTTATAAATGAGTGATACCTAGTACTGAAATCATGAATAGAATGATGTGAACTTCTTTCGGTATCCGGATTTTTTACTCTATTGCTAGTTGTTAATATATTTTTTCTTTCCTGTATATTTTTTTCACTGTATTTAAGATAGATGGTATCATCATGTAGATTAGGTTGGTGATCTTTCTTATTTCATATTTAAGTGTTGTACCTATTATGTACCGTTTTATCAATTTCTACGATTATTTGTAACTATAACTGACTTATATTACAAGTATCAATATCTCTGTTTCTGGGTATATTACCGAACACTAAATGAATCTGTCAAAGCTGTTACTTGCATAACAGGTTACATTTTATCTTACTGTTATTATTGCCACTTATTATAAATATATTGAAAAGAAGCACCATCAAATATAATTTGTGTCAAAGTTAAGTTTTAAATACGATGGTGAATAATGTATTCAACATATCTGTTGTCTGTGGAACCACCCGATGGAACGTCAAAATGATCAAACCACTGTTAGATACAGACATTGATACCTTCGTAGATTTAAACCAGCATCTTTGTAGATTCCCACTCTAAGTGTACGCCAGAAAATCAGTTTCTATTTGCCATCTCTATTTTGACGACCCCTAACGTATAAAAATCAACAAGAGATTGATTTTTTACGTCATAGATACCGTATCTCAGGTACGACTGCCGTTAAAACTCGATGTCTACAAAACGTTTCTAATTCTGAAAGGAGGAGAGGTGTAGAAATGGTCAGTGGATCGCCCTGTATCTACGTGACGGATGAATGGAAGTCAGGGGCTCTATACAGTTGAACGGGTCAGGGGAAACGCCGATGCTGTGGTTCAGCGAGTTGCGACATTGCTTTCTGATCCCCTTATCTCGGCCTGAACCTGCATCGCTCAGCCGTTAATTTATTATCAAAGCTATAATCTTCTTATGATATCTTAGATTGAGTCAGTGGCGGCTCGTGAATTTTTCTTTAGGGGAGGCATAAATAAATCAGAGGTGGCTGGTGAGATTTGAGTGGGTACGAGGGGCAAACGAAAAAAAAAGCTCTGCAGGCGAAAATTTTTAATTTTTCAAGGTCAAACGCCCTAAAATTAGAAATTCCAAGAGGAAAAATATTTGCTTAAAGAAATAGGTTTCGTTAAACAAATATCCTTTTTTTGATGCGATTGCCAGAAATCTCGACAAAAATTATTTAAATAATATTAAAATAGGTAATAGTAAATAATAAGTAATATTTAATATCTATTTGTTATCAAAAAATTATACATAGTATGCAAACGTCTTCAATCTTCATCCGTACATGCTTATTTTCCCGCAAATTTCTAAGAGGGAAAGGATGGGAGTAGTGGGCGGTCTTGCCTCCACTTGCCTCTAGCTTTATTCAAAAAGCACGTGTTCAGGTCTCACACGCATGCGCAAATAATTCATTTATCCAAAAACATCGGTTCAAAGGAGGCATCTCATACTGATGCCTCCGGTCGGTCACACTCGGCCGCAGCCGTCTTAAAGAAGAAAGGCGGTTGTTGTGACTCGTCGGGTTATCAGCGCCACCCGCGCTACAAACCAAATAGTTAGCAGACCGTGGTAATTTTTACTAAGGCGCCCAAGAATAACCATAGATGGCGTTGGGTCGTTTGTGATTGGAAATAATTTCAAATAATAGTACGGGAACACAAGCATTTACATTTTACATTATTATATTAGTGGATATTATTAATATATTTATTAGTTGTTAGTAAATATTCACTATCACTGCCTATCACTGCCGCAGATGTTTCTTTAATTTTAAAAATACATTATGATTACAAAAGAAATATATTTTCTTAACCTCTGAAGATAATAAAGAAGATAAAATCGAGAAATCTTCGAGTTCATCAAATTCCGTTCTGTTCAATTGAACACTTTTATCTATGTAACTATGTAAAAGTTACTGTTGATGAAAATCTTTCGAAGCTAGCCGTACAGCAGCGAAAGAAAAGAATAAAAAACTGTTAGCAGTGAAATGAGAAATTAACAATCGATGGAAGCATAAAGTACGCTAATTAGTTTCATAGCCCACTGGACGTGTAATTAATTGACTGTAAAATGTTAATTAAAAGTTTTTCTAAGCCGCGGCGAGAGAATTGTCTATTTTTACTCATTTTCAAAGCACCCTTCGATAGAGGACTTCTATAAAACGAGCACCAGTCATATTACTTTCCTTTTCAGTGGTTTAATGTTGCTAGCGAAACTTCATCTTGGTTAATTAAAGCTAATGTCTGGTAATGACGTTGCCTAGACCTCTTTTAGGTTGTAATGTTTTTATACTAATATTACGTAGCTTTTTATGAATGGTTCACGGACCTCTACTTGGATAGACGATGCTATCCTCCATCCTAAATGTCGTCTATCCTGTCTAGATATAGCCAAAACAAGTTCCTAACTCAACTAATTAAAATTTAGTGGCATGGATTCAGTAGATATAATAATAAGGTGTCTGCTTTACTAGGAACAGTGTATATAAGCACAATTGAAACAGTATAAAAACTAAAAGCCGGCAAAAACAGTCGGCATCTCTTTATTGTAATCTTTTTTGTACTATGTATTGTACTCTGTATTGTTATCTGTATGTTTGCTATTAAGAAAATGTTATAGAGATCATTTTATGAGAATTGTATTCATTTTTATTACTTTTTGTTTATTAGATACCTATTATTTGTCCATGTAGCCAATAACATATTTTATTATTGTTAAGTATTGTTTATGTTTATTATTGTTATTTTTATTGTTTATTTAACAAAACTAAACTACGCTTGGGGCGAGTTCGAGTCAACACTCGACAGAGCGAGCGGAGTATTATGACGTCATGAGCAAAGTGTTCTGGGGATAGCAATCTATCTCGAACGCTGTGTGGATACCGCCTGTCAAAAGTGATATGTGATCATAACCACAATCTTATAAATTCGTGTCCAATTTGTAGTTTCTTTTGATATACGGGTGAAATGAGTTAATTTAAACCATAAATAACTTGTTTTTTGAATTTGAATTTATCGTATCCTGATCCTGGATCCTGATTAAAGTATTTGATTAGTGCCCTGGATTCCTGGATATTTATTTTTTGGCCGCCCCTTATCAGTCACCAGTAATACATAGTGGATTTAAATCGGCTTTATGTATTGCAGTTTGCAGTGGAAATGTTTTTTCAAGATGATATGATCACTACCTCTGTCTTTTCTTCAAATACAGAGCAAAAGTGAGGTTACAAAACCCTCACGCTCTGAGATCTCCACATTAAGCTCGGAGAAATAAGAGCACGCTCAGTTTACGCACTCTGTGTCGACTCGAACGCAAACGAGAACGCTCAGAGTTGCGAATAAAACGCAACAAATGAACTCGGACCAATCTGAGCGTCGACTCGAACTCGCCCTTGATAATTGGTATTTACGGGCTGCACTGGAAAACTATTGATGATATTTCAGCACTCGGCACGGGAAACAAAAAAATTATTTACAGCCCAGCAGACCAGTCTGTTTATTCTCTTTATATCAGCGCGCAGTTGTAGATGGTTCATCGGGCTGATTAGAATGTGTAGGACTAACATGTACAGTTTTAGCAGAGACTTAAGGTGCTTGCACATTTGTACACTTTTTGTATTGCGCAACCTGAAAAGTGGCGCAATTTTGAAATTGCGATGTGTGAAAACCACTTTGAATTAAAAAATTGCGCGCCACTTTTCAAGTTGCGTACATTTTACAAATTGCCGTGTGTGAACAGTTTAAAACCGTGGAGTTGCGCAGTGTAAAAATTGACCAACTTGTCGGTTAAATAATGTGGCGCAATATCTGCTTTAGTGCAACTCGGCTGACTGTGCGAACCGGGCGTGTTTACCGTCTATTAATATTATTTGTCTATTAATTTTATACCTAGCATTTGGATAGAGTATTTGTTGGTATACGAAATAGATACATGAGTGACTGATAGCTATCACCTGAAACAAAATGAAATATGTTATAAGGAATAATGTTCCACAGTGATAATATAAAATTACTTACCTGTGGCTAAATATTTCAACGTTACAACGAGTCGTTCAGTAGGTGTTATCGCTTTCCTCATGAAAGTATCTTTCCTTTTTATTCATGGAGTAACTTTTTCTAATAAATAATCAAAATCAGTTTTTGACAAACGCAAAAAATTTTTATAAAATATTTCATCGCCGTCTCTTAATTCTTTTAACAAAGTTTTTACTGCTCCACAGCGGTCACGTTTTTTTATCCATTCCTTAACCCAAATTCTTCTCTTTTTATGAGTTTGACGTCTTCTTCTTTCACGTCTCTGCAGTAGAACAAGTGCCAAACATGAAGCAGCTTGTATTTTCCTTTCATCGTCAGAACACATTTTTGTGACTACTCACATTGATGAACAACACAAGAGTTCTGATATCAAACTGGTACCTACCTATATATAACAAATTTTTTGACATACTTGTAATAAATTGCAGCAAGTTTGGTATTGAAGAATGGGAGGTTATGTGTGAGTTTCCTTGCAACTTTAAAAAGCGCCCTTGACACTTTTAAGTTGCGCAATGCACTTATGACGCAATATTTAGACTATTTTTGGTTTACGTGTGAATGCAACGTGCAATTTTATTATTGGAAGGAGATGCCGAAAACAACTACTCCACGGGCAATATGCCCCGACTGGCGTTGCATTACATCAACATCTCCATGGATATCGCCACATCCTTCATCAAGACCAAATATCAGACAATGACCGGTTTCGATCTTGTTATGATCTCATCAGATTGCCATAGGTATCGGAATCGATGAATGATCTGGCGACATTGATTGCCTAAGGGGCATATGTGAATGTTTGTAGTGGCGAGATACAGTGAAATACACTGCAGTGCAATTTTATTGTTGCGCTATCAAATGTTGCGCCATAAAAGTGTACACATGTGCGAGTACCTTTATACAGTAGATTCTATACGTCTCTGGTTTTAGTAACTATTCTAATCGCGATACCATTGCTAAATACATAGGACGAAATATCAAGATAAGTGCGCACGGTCCTGTGCCTTAACACTGACCAGTTTCAATTGTGCTTATATACACTATACTACAGGCAAAATCTGTTACACTGTCTCAAAAATACCATAGGTTTCCTTAAAAACTTCTAGTTATCTTAACTTCTTGACTTTTCTAAGTCTAATGGCTGAAGTACTGATTTATGTATAAATTTTAACAGGTGGTTGAACATCCGTAAGCGATCTATTAATCAATATGAAATCAGCATGAGCTTAACCCTTTCAAGACGATTTTTTTTTCATGCAGAGTAGCCCAAATTATTTATCTTTTTTCATGTTTTTAAAGTAAGAATAAGTTGTTTTTTCGAAAAAAATATTATTTTTTTCTTTGAAGGGGGTGGGGGTAGTGGTAAACATATGTACCACTAGTCCTTGGATGAGGTACGTATATATACCAGTAGTCCGGGTATTCTCATAAAAACAAGAAACAATTATTTTGAAAAAAACGTGTATATTTCACATATTATTAAGTGTGATAAAGCGCAAAACAGTTTTTACAAAGAGGAGTGTCGCATTCTTGACAATATGTTTTTGTCCGTGTCTGTATCTTTCTCTCGGCACATCTTCTACACCTTCTTCTAGTTGGACCTTCGAGGGGTAGATGAAGAGACACTGTTGCAAAGCTTTTTCGTTTTTTTGAAACTCTGCCCTTTTTTGTAAACCGTTGTGTTGCTGCTGTTTTTTTCCCCTCGCTTATCATCTCTTCTGCCAAAGGCACTAAAAATTGCAATAGCGGATACTTCTTTTTATGTAGTTCGTTATAGATGATCCACGAATTTACAATTGCCATCATGAACAAACGGTAGAACAATTTTTTCCACCATTTAGTTGATTTCCTGTCTAAATCGTAAACACCCGCCATCTGGTCTGCTAAATCGACGCCCCCCATAATTTCTCTATAAAAAGCTATCATTTGAGGACAAGCCACGTCAATTTTGGAACCATCTTTCATGGTTTTTTTCACAGTCACAACCTCATCATTATGGCAATTACTTAGCATAAGCACTTCTTTAGTATCTTGCCATTTCACAAACATCAGTCCATCACTGCTACATCGAAATACATATCCACCTCTATCTAATTTGCCTGTAATCTTCGGTATATTCTTCCTGTTCTGGTTACAAGTACCAAGTGCTGCGTATTCTAAATTTTGAAGTAATAATACCGAAGTAAAGAAACGATCAAAGCAAAACGTTATATCCTTTTCTTTAGCTGTGGCAACAAGTTTACGTACAACGCGCTCTCCCAGTGTACCACTACATTGTTCAGTTTCTCGGCCTGTATAAATATTAAAGTCGTATGTATAGCCAGTGGCAGAATCGGATCTAAGCCACATTTTTATGCCCCTCTTTATTGGCTTTAGAGGCATATATTGTTTCATTGACGAGCGATCTTTGAATTTAGTCATAGACTCGTCAATGCTCTGAAAGCAACTATCTTGACGGCACTTTTGGAATGTGCCTTTCAAACACTCAACGACATCATCAATGTAATATGTCTTGGAGCATTCAGGCGGTTTGCGTGGTGAAGCGAAATACATCTTTGAAGACAAGAATTTGAATCTATCTCTAGACATTGCATTCTGTATTGCAGAATTCCCCATCGAGGGATGACTTGACCAATAATCGCTGATCTGTGGGACATGATTGTAACACATGACCAGCATGCATCCAAGAACAATTTTTAATTCGCCCTCATCGGTCTCCTTCAAACGTGCATCGCGTTTTGTTTCTTTGTAAATCTTTATTCTTTCGTTTGAACATTGAGCAATGTATATAAACAATGAGCGTGGAAACATTTTCTGAAACAATTGAAAATGTGTAAGGTTCCTGTCAAATTCAGAAGATACGCTGCAGTTCCGCTTAGATGATATTTTTTGTTTCGGAATGAATAATGCATCAGGTTCAGCAAACAGCACAAAATGATCTGAAGAAGAGGCTACAGTTTCTGGAAGTAACGGAGACTTTGGGGTATCCCTCGACGAGCATTCAGGCTGCAGGGTATCTTGGGACTCTGATTCAACAACATTCGCATCAGATTCTTCCGCTGAGTCAGTAGCATTTGAATCAGATTCCTCATCAGAAGGCTCGTAGACGTCATCACTATCATCCAATCCCGTTGAAAAGTCAGACAAATTGTTGGCTGCCTCCTCCAGCTCAGAAGACGTTAGTGGCCGTTTCCGATCCATATCTGCAAACAAAATATCTTTCTACATACTGAACTACTGGTACACCAACGCACCACTGCATAAGACTGATGGTACATATATGTACCAGGGCTCTAGATCCACCTATTCCAATATTTTTTATCACTAAATAATAAACAAAAACACACTTACCAAACACAAAGAGGATACAGATGCCGCTTATGTACAGTTTTTAATAAAAAACACTAATTTTTTACACAAAAACTTGCAAAACGTTAGCAGAAACACGTGCGTCGAGCAACTACCTACGGTAAATGGCCGGAAAATGAGGTTATGCGATGTCTCCCGTGCGTGTTCTGACAAGAGGACACTTATCGGGACTGAGCGGTACAAATATTCACCGTTTTAAATAGCGAAAACTATTTTTAGTCCTGTGTTACTAATTGGTGGTACATATGTGTACCCGCAGTCTCGAAAGGGTTAAGGAATCATTGATATGAGTTCATGCATAATATGTAATAAAGGCGGTTCTCAAATTTACTGTGAACTGATCCTCTCAGTGAGACCTCAACGTCGTACTTTGGAAGGTTTATGTTTTTCTTTCATCCTTCTTTGATCCCAGGCCCTATTCACCCCGCATTATTAAGTGCTCGGGAAATCAAGAAAATCAATTTCTGGGAAGCCCTTATGGTAGTATTTTTATTTTCGATTTATGTGGTATTTATAAAATTACTGTTTTACACGCTCTATACTGATGGAATTCACAGACTGATTTAAATAATTTTCAGTGTCTGTTTTAAGGCGAATATGCAAATAACAGTGATATTTGTATATAATTTGAAATATATCAAAGGGAATATAACTTCAAAGTGTCGTTCCGATTTAATTAAAATCTCATAGACTTCCTGACTGATCATTTGATATTATTTATCTATTTGGAATAATTCATACGAATAATTTTGGATAATAGTAACAAAGGATAGGTATATTGTTTGTCACTACGGCTTTGATTAATGGGAATATTATCTCCCTCTTTTCCTCTTACGTCAGCGTTAAGATCATGCGCAAAAATGACATATTTGTAATATATATGTCCACCTATTCTATCTGTGTATCACGATCCTATTTGTTCGATATTTCCTAATACCCTTTACACCAATCCCATCGATGCCTCCAAGGAAACCTGCTTTTAGGAACTAGCTCATATAGTTAACCATGGAAGAAAAAATATTCCCTGGATGACTATAGCTTCTCTAACCAACTTTCTTCATCGTCATTTATTTCCAATTCATTTCCAATTCATTTCATAAAAATGAAAGGGTAACACGATATGAAGCATAAAATGTCGAAGACCAACACGATGTAACACTGCATGGAAGCATGCAGTGTTACATCGTGTTGGTCTTCGACATTTTATGCTTCATATCGTGTTACCCTTTCATTTTTATTTCCAGATTTACTGGAGAATAAAGACATCTAGGAGAGTTTCTAAGAACAACTGAAGGTGTGGTTCTCATTGCTCTGGCTCAGTGTGGTTTTCAGGACAGTTGACGGTATGTCTAGAATATCTGCCAATATGGTTCTTGATGCTGGAATCTTGTTGGTTGCTATAAATAGCAAAAATTGTCTAATGATTGTGTATTAACCATATACCAACTTTTAAAGCAAACTAAAAGACAAAATTGAATCTAAGGAAAAGTCGGGGATTTACGAAATTAGCTGTAAAGACTGCAATCAAAAGTATGTTGGACAAACTGGGTCAATTGAAACTAGATTCAAGGAATATACGGCTCATCTCAAATATGGTCGAACAGATAAGTCTAGTGTCGCCCGGCATGCGTTTGAGAACAACCATAAAATAGACAGTAGTAGCAATTTAAGACTAATTAGGAATGTAACAAATTCCAGACAGATGGATGGATTTGAGAGTTTGGAAATTGCAAAGTGTAAAAATAGTATGACTAGTGACAGAGAGCCAATCCCATACAGCCCGCTTTATTGGTTAGTAAATCACGGTTCACTGATCCGTCACGGTGGTTCAATGAGACGTAGCAACGGTTCATTGAACCGTAACAACAGTTTAGGAGTAAATAGGACACAGCGTTAGCATAGGTTTAGTTTTAATCACCTCCAGATGATGCAAACTTGGTTGGTAAAGCGCGCATCGAGTACGGTTTAGTGTTTTGGTGTTATATGGAAAACTACATCAGTGTCATCTTCACATCAAAGGTTTCAACCCCTTTCAAGATTGTGTATTAGCAATAAAATATTTATTATAGTCAACAATCAACCTCTTTTCTAACATGTGTCCAAGTCGAGAACCATTTATTTATACTTTTAACAAAACAATAATGGAAATGTACTACCGAATTTATTCCACTATCTGAAAATGGCTAATTGAATAGGAAAAGCAGAATTTTAATCGGAGAATATACACATCTCCCCTTCCTACAGCGAAAATCTTCTAATAATAGAAGTAGCTTCAGTATAAACCAACCAGAGATTACCTGAAGGAGATGTCTATGTAATAACGTTAACTTGAGACTACATAAATTCTCTAAATCAAGTAATAACACTACGTAGTCCCTGTGCTAGTCAAATAATACTGTCATAAATATGCATGAGGAGCGGCGTCCTGCGACAACCAAGGAGGCGATTAATTTCGAGCTATGAGGGTTGTTATCACGGACTCTAATAGGAATCGCCTGATTGTGGTCTGGCATAGTAATAGACCGGCAAGCAAATAAAAAAATCCAAAAGACACTGTAGTAGTTTCTTCAACACTAAAATTGATTTCGTCAGAGGGAATTTATATCCTTTATTGAGAATTTAGTCAATAATGTAAAAGATAATTACGAAAAACAGGATCAGTAGAATGGCTTAGTCATTATAACAGTCAGTAATCTTGAAGTTTTCCATGGAATGCTGCTGGAACAAGAGTAGTTTTACAACATCAAATGGTGATACTTGCCTCACACCAAGTCAAATACATTTTCCATTTTGAATGAAGTACTGAAGTTCGAATATCTATTTGGACATCAACGCACACATGCCCTTGTCAAGCAAGATGTAAGTCATCAATTAGGGAATAGAATAATACCACTTCTAGTTCTATCCCAAACTTGTATTTATTCCCCTAAAGTTAAATAACACCATAACCATTTACCATAACATTTTGATCTTTAGTTTTCAAATAACTGATATTTATAAAATTTCTACTTATATCGATTAGGTATCCTCCAATATAAGATCACTTAAATGTAAACTATACCCATATTCAATGATCGTCACGTACAACTGTGAGTTTTGTCATGTCATTACCACGTAGTAACGCTTGACTGGGTGTTATTAGTGAACACCCAGTCAATTAGTGAGTTGGTTGTGTGATAGTTATCAGACTATCACACAACCAACTCCCTACGGGGTTCGGACGTTAATAAGTGGAGACAAATCTGTGTCTAAAATAAATAGATAGGAAAGAAGGTCCGTTTGCTGATAGTTACTACAGCTACGTGGAGAATAGCCACAAGTGGTAAGCTAAATACTTTGGTATTGATCCTCAAGGCTTGGGATAAAACATTTTCAAATTTTGATTTGGTATATTATATATTTTCCCAATTCTTTTAGGTGGATACCTAGTGGTGACAGACGGAAAATTATCCTCATTTTTCTTAGAGTTGTTCGCAGTAATAGATTTTTTGTGTCTTTCTAAGCTTAATCTTTGCTGTTGTCTGAGGCATCAGGGATAGGTCATATGATTTTAGGACATAGATAGATAATGACTGAAGTACAGGTTCTCTTTATGTTCTCGAGATTTTTTAGTTTTTTAAGATTTACAGTACTTTCTAAGTCTTTTATAAATGCAAATTAGTTTAAGCTTCGAAGGCTACATCAATATATTTCACTTCATAGTAAACACTTAATACCTACTGTGGCCCAGTTTTCTTTTCCTAGTAAAGAGGACCTTTTGTGTCTTTCTGGGGGTAATTCCATTATTTTGGGAGTCCTAAATTTTCCCCAAACAGGTGCAGGATCGTTCAAAAGTGAAGCAACGTAAAACAAAAAATGTTATAGTTAATCATATAAGATACATAAAGCCTTGACTTCAGTCTGATTTTTCATTTTGCTACTGGCCTATAAATTAAGGCCATCCCCTTCTGAAATACTTATTGCACTTTGGAATACTCGCTGCAATTTCCTTTGTTGCGGGCATTATTCATATTTTTATTTGCAATTCCTGACTTTTCAACAATTAGATAATATAATGGTATACGCCTCTTCAAAATGCTGTTGGCTGAAGTAGAATTAAAGAAGCTGGGGAATAATAGATTTGTATCATTAAGAGTTGCCGCTGCAACAAATTTTGGTACTATTAATATGACTAATTGGCTGCAATTTTCTTTCATATCAGTTGGTTCCATGCAAAAGCATTGTGTCGGATTTGAGCGGTGGAAACACTAGTTTATATAAAATTTCCTTTTCATATAAAGTTTATGCAATAAATCCATGAAAACAGTATTTTCTGAAGGATAATACAAATAATAATAATAATAATAATAATAATAATAATAATAATAATAATAATAATAATAATAATAATAATAATAATAATAATAATAATAATAATAATAACGACATATGCCAGATTTTCTGGAACTACCAGTTCCCGACCGTCAGGCTTATACACGCTAATAAGCCTGACATTGTCCTCCTCGACAAACAAACCAGGACTATGTACGTCATCGAGTTTTCCGCTCCGGCGGAACCAAGCATAGTCCTGAAGGGGGAGGAAAAGCGGACCAAATACCAAGGTCTCCTGTTCGAGCTTCGCACACTACACCCTGGCCACAAAGTCATGCTGGTAGTCCTCATTATCAGAATTAGGAGGAGTTCGCACAACGCTGCTATCTGAACTGAAGACCATTCCGGCTTGCAGGAACTCTGCCGAGATCCTAGTCTCTGCCGAGATGCAGAAATCAGTCATCCTGGGGTCACTACGTCTACTGAGGGCACACGATTTGGGAACCTGCAACTACTTACCGACCGGTGGGGAGGAGTAGTTGCAGTCACGACCTGGACTTCTGGCACGGCTGCAGCGATGAGTCGGGGCTCGTTGCAAGCACTGACCAGTTTCTACAAAAAAAAAAAAATAATAATAATAATAATAATAATAATAATAATAATAATAATAATAATAATAATAATAATAACAATAATATTATAGGAATCAGAAGCGCCGAATTTATTGGAACTACTCATTTCCCACGCTCAGGCAGATTCGAGCCAATAAGCCTGATGTAGTCCTCCTCGACCACCAGCTCAAGACAATGTCGCTCATCGAGTTCGCGGCTCCTGCTGAGAACAACGTTGTCTTGAAAAAGGAGGAGAAACGGACAAAATATCGAGACCTTCTCTTCGAACTCCGCAGCCTCCATCCAGAACATACTGTGAAGCTTGTGGTGTTGATAATAGGAGCCCTCGGTGGAGCAAGAGATACACTGCTTTCGGAACTGAAGATCATACCGGCATGCCGAAATTCGGCAGATCTTCTAGCCGGAAGAATGCAGAAGGCGGTCATTCTGAGCTCATTACGTTTACTCAGGGCACACGATTCCAGGACTCAGTAGTTGCTCACCCCACGGATGTGGTGAGTAGCTACTGATTACCACCAGCGGCCGACCCTGAGAATCGGATCCAGGGAACCGGTCGACTGGATTTCGCAAAAAAAAAATAATTTAGTTGCCAGATAAATATATGGAAGGAAGATATTTGGATATACATGGTCCCTCGCTCAACTGATTTGTTAGACGTTTGGGTGATAGTTTAGTTCTGAAAATTTGGATATCTGGATTATCACTTCACTGTTCAATCAAAATAACTTAGAAAAATTTTGATAGCCAGCAGCTTTTCAGCAATTCCTTTACCCTGTACATTTTTCCGATACTCGGCCAATTTCACACAAATCCTTCGAATATCACCCCTACGGCAAAGATTTTTTCCAATTACCTTTAACACTAAATAAATCAGAGCCAGACGCGAGGAACATCTGAATCGCTCGTATATCACATCGAGAGCCCAAACGTACGAAAATATTTCTGTCATAGCGCTTGTATCTGGAAAATTTGATTTACTCTCCCAATTCCCCGCGCCTCAAGGCTGGAAATATATAAACAAGATGCCGAGGGGCCCCGTTGAAAAGGAAAAGAACATTTGTAAGAAAGAAATTGAATACTTACTTGCATTCGATGAAATAATAATATTCGAATAAGCAATGTAAATTGTGATTCATATCCTGATGAAATAAGGAGGGAAGGTTTTCCAGGATAATAAATTCTTTTGAACTGTATCGTCCATTTAAACAAATAATGTACCTTATTTAACAGTATGAACAGTAATGAAAACAAAGTATGATTAAACATTAGAAAGAATTCAAGTACACAGAATTTACGAAAAAGTCTGGCAGCTTTGCTACTTGATAGATAGATAGAACTTATAGATAGATAGATAGATACTTGATCTTGGTAACCCTGAAAACACATAATATTATCGAACTTGATGGATGTAAATAAAATTTTCTGGTTTTAATAATTCACATTGTTATATTTTTGTATATAGTAAAAAATGTACAAAACTAGCGAGTGACTATTAATTTTTCATTCCTGAAACTTCTCCAGAATTGATGGAACCAGTAAATACTGCCAAAATTAGATTAGATAAAAAAAATCAAGACTAATAATATTATAACAACTATAGTAACGCAAACAATTAATTGTTTTATGGACAAAACGAACACCAGTTCTTTCTAAAACTGTATTCAAAGATAAAATATTTATTGGCCAATTAAGCGGTGCATTCTAATTTTTTTTTACAAGAAATCTTACCAGAAATGTAAAAATGTTTGGATCATCGCCGAAAAAACTTATTTCAGATACACACTGTTTCGACAAATATAGAACTCATACTATTTGAGAAGCGGAGTAACATAAAACCGAGTAATTTTTATATGAGAGGAGCAAGCAAAATGGCTCATTAATATGGCTTTTAGCTACACATAATGAATTTATAATAATTTATGAAACCACATTAAAAATCTTTACATAAGTCACTTTAAAGAAAATTGCACAATTAGAGTGTTAACATAATTAATACCATAAATGTAGTTTAAATTGTAAAATAAAATAATTATAAACTACAAAAATAGTACATTGAACATCACAAAGACTAACAATATCAGAACAATAATTCTTGTAAAATGCCTTTTTTTAAGATACCTTTTCCTCTTCATTTTAAAATGTTTATTACATAAATTTTCAGTAAAATATGGAAGCCAGTTAAAAGAACGATGCAGAAATAATTAGTTCCTTCTCTAGTTTTACTCAGTCTCAGAAAAATAGGCTTAATTTTTTCTCTATTCCTAGTACAATAATCATGACCCATACAGGGTTGTTAAAATATATGTGATGTTATGTTTAATATAAAGAAGACATCAAGTATATAAATACAGGGCAGGGTGGTACTGTGATGTATAGAAGATTGTTTACAACCGTCTCTTTACTGAAGGCCCATATTTCCAAGTCATATTATCATCAGTGTGCACACCAAGGAATTTAGAGTGTGAGTCATAATTGTTGGCGTTATCACCGATGTCTCGTAATGAAAATAAAATTGATTGTATTTTCTCTTGATTCAGGCGTAAACCACTGATTTATGTTGTTTCGATTTTTTGATAAAAGAGAGTTACATTGACTATCATTATTTAATACAGTGGTGTCACCTGCAGAGAGAGTAAATAAGCAGTTTCTATCACAATTTGGCAAATGATTCACATAGATAAGAAATAGCACAGGGCCAAGGATAGAACCCTGTGGAACTCCATACTGTATAGATCTATTGGGTGAGGTACTCTTGTTAAAACGAACAAATTGGGATCTATTAGTCAAGTACAACTGAATAAGGGCCGGTTTTAACCAGAAAGTTTTTCAAAGAGAATATTATGGCTTACTTAGTCAAATACTTTAATTAGATCGTCCAAAGCCCCATTGGTGATTTTTTTATCCTCCATGAAATAAAGTTGTAATTTTTTAATTACTTTACTCTCCCAAATGGTACCAGTTGTTATACGAAATTATCCACAACTGCAATTTAATTTAATTCTTGCTGCATGAATTAATTTATTTGCATCCAGTTATTTTATGTCATTCCAGTACATTTAATTTAGTGTACACATGTGAGTTTTGCTTTTTAAATTTCAATTACACATAGCTTTAGTGCTTTCACAGTTTATAGGTTTGTTACAAAGCGAGAGATATATACAATTAAATGAACACAAATAAAACTATATCCAGAAAATAAGTCTGGAATCCATATAGTGCGTTATAGAGCATATTCATCGCCGTTCTCAGTGATTTTAAGTTTTTTAAAAGAAATTAAATACTTAAGTTAATGACCTAGCTGTAACGGATGATCGAGAAGGCTTTCGTATTGAAACATAACATGTAGGTACACAGTGTTCCACATAAAACGACCCACTATACTATCTGGAAATCTATAAAAGATGCGAAAAAAAGTTATATACAAAAGTTTTTTATATTTTCGAGTTCTTTTAAAATATAATACTTCCATGTATCCAGGGTGTCCCAATTTTGCTGGGACGACATCAACTCTAAAAATTTAAATGGGACACCCTGTATTTTTGTCGATTTTTGGATTCTTTGTCAAAAATAAACCCGACTTACCTATTTAAACTATAGTCGAATTTTGCGTAGTTTTCGAGATATTTGAGGTTATGTGTGCGTTTTTGAAAAATCAAGGTATTTTTGAACACAATATAAAAAAATGATCAAAAACTAAAATTAGGCGTTTGGGTGGTAATTTCCACTTACAAAGCGTCAATGCATATACAGAATACAAAATTTTTGTTAACACTTATACATGGTGGACATACTACGAAATCAATCTTGCACCTTTACAATTTCGTTTTTTTTCGTATCTTTTATAGATTTCCAGATAGTATTGTGGGTTGTTTTATGTGGAACACGGTGTACTTAATTCATATAGCTTCAATTGTAATCGACATTCATATAGATTATTGCGAAGACATGATGCATTTAAATGCAGTTACAACTTTTACAATTAGTTAAATTACAACTGCTCAAAATGATCTGAATAACTATGAAGAAGATCGCATGAATTTAAAGGGAACTGAATAAAGTTGCTTAATTTATAAGTTTTATTTTACATTAGATACAAGATATTCTATTTTAATAATAATACACCTCTGTCCCTCACTCTAATCACGGGATTATCATGAAACTTTGAAATTTATGTGGTGGAGAGGTGGCCTATTGATATTATTATGTAGGGATAATTTTCTTTCAGATACGATCTGTATAAGAATTTGAAACCTGGAAAATGCAATGACTTAAGAGCAGATATTGACACTCTCATGTTAATATTTCTTATAATCTTGTTGAATGGTTACTGCTATTCGCTTACGGATACACTGTGTGTGTTAGAACCGTAATAAAACGAACTCTTCTGCAGCCAGTGGTTATTTTTATTTTCATGTATCGTGTAGCGTTTGCCCTAGAGCACCGGGTCAACGCAAATCGCTTCAGGCGAGGGCGAATTCTGAAATTTCGATTAGCCGCAGAGGCTCCAAACACGAATTCGGTTGTATTGAATGTATAAATGTCACAAACAACGCGAGGAAGGTCGAGGGTGCAGATAAAAAAGCCCTTCGAAGGACTGATACATATTCAATGCAAAGCAAATACCTTAGAGCGGAAAAATGTTAGTATAGGAATCCCACGAGGTTGGTTTGGATGAATCGAATGAACGATATTTTTTAGCCTTACTAAAATTCAGTTACTTATCCGTTTTTCCGTTTCAAAGTGAAAGATAGCAGGTTCGCTGGGTTTCAGCCTAAAATGTTAAAGTGAGTTATCCAATCATCCGTACGCAAAATTACGATGTTACGCTGAGGCATTTTTTATTGCATATGCGTGCATTCTGTTCTTTTAGAAGCCAGGATGCGAATAATATATCTTTTATTAATACCCACCAAGTATTAATATAAGATATTAACAACCAGGTTTACCTCATTCATAAATCACTACACAGTTTACAGTGTACCAACAGTACCAACAGGTGGTTACAGTTTACCAACCTAAGTCATTCCTGGGTGACATGCATAATATTAATACACCGTCCCTTCTCCCACTCAAGATATTTCAGATCAATATTTATAATTGCAATGAATGATAGATTAATTTCAAATTATACTACTTCAAATAGTAGAATAAGAATTGTATGCATAACTTGATTTTTTTTGTAATTATTTTTTACATGTAGTTATACTCTAATAATTAAATAGATTCTCTCTCAAGGTATAATACCTAGTAAGTATTCCCGAAACCTCATTTTCACTTAGCTGTAAGGCGTCACGTTTAGCCACTGCATTGTACTAGAGCACGATACCTTATAGTGCATATAAGTGCTCTATAAATAGGGTATACTATAGGTATAGTGCAGTTATACACGAGCACTTATACCTTATAGTGCAGTTATACTCGAGCACTTATAACTTATAGTGCACTGATACTAGCGCACTTATAGTGCGAGTATGTGCACTATAAGGTATTATACCCAGGTATAACGGTACCCACAATGTAAGCTCTTAGTTTGCGAGATGTCATATACCGTACAATACAAACCGAGTTTGCAGATGTTTTTACTGACGTTGTTTGTTATTTCCCTGTTTCTTATAATTTAAAATGCCTTTGTCCACGCAACCACACGAGTTGGCCGTAGTAGTTATAACAATAATTCCATTGCACTTGTCCCCGGAAACGGTCCCGTCCCTTATTTTCCGCAATAAGGGGTGCAGCAACTGAATAAGCGTTTTTATTTGTCTGTCGGCGTGGATATGTCTGTGTGTTCGTGGGAGCTCAGTTCGCGAATCCCATAAATCTTCCAGGAGAGGCACTACGGCCTGACGTATCCATACTTGCCAGAGCAGCGGTGTCACCGCTGATTTTAAGCCAAAGAGGAATGCTTGATACATTGTTGGAGCAAGCAGACAACAGCGCCAGCGGCAGAATGCGGGGTTTTCTTTCAGATTAATGTGTGGAGGTGTTCTTCTCAAACAAGATGTGACAGTCGTCACAATACCTGGCAAGGCGCGTAAAAAATGGTTTTTATTTATCGGGTGGCAGCACTTTATTCAGTTTTGAGGGGGGGGGGTATGGGCAAAATATACGAGACAATTTATGGAATATTGCTTTAATATTGTGAGGCCCAGTTTTTAACAAAAATGTACCAGTATTGGATTAATTTAATGTTGTGTCTGTTGATTTATTTCATTACTTAGATATTTATATTTTACATAAAAATATCATTTGGAATTTTAAAATCTGTGCATGGCAAAAAGGTAAAAAAATATACCAACTGATGAAAAAAAAAATTTTAAATCGTGAATACTGATACCTCCAATATCACATAGTTATGTAATATTAATTTGTACAAAACTGACCTAAAAATATCACTGTGATCAAATAGTACAACAAATAATTGACTGTTTTGAAAAAAACATTGATTTCATTTAGATGTTCCAATAAATATATAGAAAACACTCTAACTCTATATACTAGTATTTCGGTTTATTAGGCCTTTTTCAATAGAGTAAATGTCTATTACTACATTTCCAAGCGCGTTTTCGTTATTTATTTGTTTACGAGCACCTACCTCCGATTGATCCTTACCATCTGGTAAAGCCCGAGTTTTTATTACCTTTTCTAAGAAGGGCGAGAGTGTAAAATCTATCTGATCATCGTAGTACAAGGATTTATAATTAAAGATTTTTTAATTTCTAATTGCTCTAACAGATTTAAGCGCTTTTCTTTCTTTTCACGATGCAGTACCTTTACATTCTTCTGATCTATAAATCTGATCTTTTCTTTTATAGATCAGAAAAATGTAAAGGTACTGGTGGGATGGGAACCCGGTTGAGCGATCGCGACACTAACCCCTGAGCTACTGGCTCGCATATGGTATATATAATTAATGAAGGTATTGTCAAAATATGTTTAAAATATTTAGCCAACCAACACTTTCAAATATACACAATCAGAAACTGATTTCCTGATCAAATATATGCTTAAATCTTTCAACGACCTCTCAAAAAAATCAGTCCTAAGTATACAGGGTTATTCAGAACTTATCTCTAAAACATTGAGGATATGTGCAACCTTAAATAAGAAATCGATATCACCAAAAAAATTTATAATAAAAGTCTTCGGATTTCCCGTAAACAATGTTTAAAGTTATACCATTATAAAGGACTACGTAGATGGGCATATGTATACCTGGAACGCCTGGTTAAGATCGAGCGAATAGAGTTGGAGTGGGGATAATATTGTCTATCAGTCATCAGTCTATCTATGTCGCTCTCTCAGTGCCGGTGTTTTATTTATGGTAGGAGTGTTAAACTGTAAAATTTCCAAAATGGCTCATGTGTACAGTAGTGCTGAGTTAATGGACATGACTCTTATTTATTTATAAGATAAGGAACCAGGAGGAACATTCGCTTTAGTGCGGCAAAATTGGATAAGGCGTGCCCAAAAGTGTGTAGAAGTCGAGGGACAAAATTTCGAACAGCTTTTGTAACAAGGTATGTGCAAATTTTTTATAAATTTCATGTTTCTAATACCTAGTAATCAAGTAGCGCAATTCTTCAAAATTAACGTAACAAAATTTGGTCACTTTGGTCACATCTATCTATCTTTCAGTTTATTTTAAAGTAAAAACGCTCCAAATCGTGCTATATGTGACATCGCCAATTTGCATTGTCAGTCCCAAGGTCACTCCATTACAGTGGACCAGTATCCAGCGGCCTGCAATTAAAAAGTTTTAAATAGTTTTCAGAACCCGCCAAAAAAATTTTTTTTGCACTACCACATTTGTACATATATGTTGAACATCCCCAAATTTTATTATGGATAAGTTCTGAATAACACTGTATAACCTTATATTTTTTATCAGTGTGACTTTCAAGATTGTCGAAATCAAAATTCTAAAATAATTCATTGCAATTTATAGGTGACAAGGATATTTGTAGAAGAATTTGTTGGGATTCGTTTGTCAAAGGATTCAAGTCTTAACCAAAACTATTTTTTTCTAAATCAGAGTTTTTCTCCATCGCCTATGGATACGACTTTAAGATTATTTCATTTCACCTTTATTTCAACTCAGATTGAAAAAAATTAACCACACCGCCAAAAAACCTGTCTGTCAACCATCCAGTGCAACCAACATGTCACCTTTCACTCCCTTTTCAAGTTGCACCAAAATTCTTGCTGAAGCGAACGCCATACTGAAAACAGGATTTAATTAAGGCAATCTTGGACACATCATATTCGGGCCCGTAATCCGTAACGCCTTTCAGCTACTGAACTGCATGGACCCTACATTAAGAGATAATCTAAACATGACAGGATATTGCACAGGCACCAGCGAAAGTTTTTGCTGGGAGCGGTCTTTCAGCTTTTGTAGGGCTCTGAGGTTTATAAGTAAGCAGAGTAAAAGACAATTATTGTCCTTTTGGTTATTGGAAATACACTGAGAAAAAAATTTTTTTGTAGTAATTCTAAAAAACGCCATCAAGCCAGCTTTTAGCTTAGACTTTTGGTTTAAGTTTCAAAACGGATCCAAGGTTCTTCCTTTGCCTACCTAGGTTATAAGTGACAAGGAAAATTAAAACTTGTTTGAACCATATACAGGGTTATTCAGAACTTATCCATAATAAAATTTGGGGATGTTCAACAAATATGTACAAATGTGGTAGTGCAAAAAAAAATTTTTGGCGGGGTCTTAAAACTATTTAAAAATTTTTCATTGAACGCCCCTGGATACTGGTCCACTGTAATGGAGTGACCTTGTGACTGACAATGCAAACTGGCTAACATGAAAAAAACTTCGGAAGATCTGAGAGTATACCAACACCCGGCGCAAAAAAGATTTGCAGCGTTTTTACTTTAAAATAAACTTAAAGATAGATAGATGTGACCAAAGTGACGTGTTTTTAAAATGAATAAAATTTTGTTACACTAGTTTTGAAGAATTGCACTACTTGATTACTAGGTATTAGAAACATGAAATTTATAAAAAATTTGCACATACTTTGTTACAAAAGCTGTTCGAAAAACGGTGTTGGAAGTGATTTCGTTGAATTCCGTGCGGATTTTCGAGTGCCCAAGCGTGTGTATTGTGAATGTTGTGTATTCCATTTCGAGTAAACAAAGCTTCATCTGTAACTAGTACATAAGCAGTAAATTGGGGATTTTCAGCATTTTGCTGCAACAACCACTCACAAAATCTAACTCTTAATTAATAATCCACTGGTAACAGTCCATTAACACAGAATTACTGTACACATGAGTCATTTTGAAAATTTTACAGTTTAACACTCCTGCGATAAGTAAAACACCCGCACGGCGAGAACGACACACATGTTAACCAGGCGTTCCAGACAAAAACGTGTTTACTTTTTTTTATCACATTCTTCGGAATGTGGTAGAAAAGTATCAGATGTGTTGAAGTACAGTTGCCCAGCTACGTAGTGTTTTATAATGGTATAACTTTAAACTTTGTTTACGGGAAATCCTAAGCCCTTTATTATAAATTTTTTTGGTGATATCGATTTCTTATTTAAGGATGCACATATCCTCAAAGTTTTAGAGATAAGTTCTGAATAAGGCTGTATATTTGATAATTTCATCAATAATTTATCTATGGGAATATTAGAATAATTTCATTAATAATAATAATATATCTTGTAGTTTATGTTTTTTGGTATTTAAATTAATACCTAGATCAAAAAAGAACAACCGAATGACTTTGCGTTCATTATTTTCAGTTTTTCATATTTACTTCTTTTCAGATGAACGTTTCTTTTAGTGTAGACTGTGGGAAATATCCAGAGGCCAATTTATAGTCGTTCTAGATACGAATAACTGCGTTAACGAATATGTGCCAGACATTGAATGGCTGATTTTTCGACGAAATTGATGGATAAATGCCTCCCTCGCTAACGGCGAACTTCTAATAAAAATTAATGGAGATTTAATACAGCGTCATAAAAAATCGTCCGTGATTAATTTTGCACATATAAAGACCCGGGATAAGACCTATAATATAGAGGGCCTATTCCGATAAAAGAAATCCTTAACTGGGGTACAAAGCTGTAGATTATGATGATAACTAATTATTATTAAATTCTTGTAATATAGTAAACATATTACAATAATTTAATAATTACTTACCTTTCATAATAATTTTATAACCTCGAATATGAAAATAGACAAAAGATAGAGAAAGTACATTACAAAATTATCATTGGATGCTTAAAGCAAGTTTATCAGAAAATCTCAACAGTGTGGTAAAGATAGACATGACTTGAAATGTAACAAATGGTAGTCATGGATTGTTTTCGCTGCAAAATAGATGGAAGGCAATTTATTTTATGTAAAGAGTATAGGTTTCATCTGCTCCACTAAATGTATTGCGTCACTCGATCGCGACACCGCTGTCTTTTAGCCTTGAACGGTAAACTCCTATTTGATTCCCATATTTTGGTCCAAAGCAAGAAGATTTCTTGTTTTGGACATAATTGCGTAATACTTTCAGTAAGTTACTACTAGATGATTCTGCTGACAGAAAAAGCAATTAAATTAAATCATTTAAATACATTTTGTGTTTAGTGCGTTACTGTAGAGAACAGGGCTTAACTATATTAAGGACACTAAAAACGTATTGGAAAGTTGCCAAATTGACAATCGTAAATTTAATAATGTACAAGTACCAATAAAATATAATTTATCAAAGAAACATTCAGTTTAAGATCATTTTTAACGTACATAAAACATTATTTAATTACATGGATATTTGCTATCTTAATTCGAAAACTAAAATTTGATTTACTTTGTGGAAAAAGCTTTAACCGTTTACCACACCAAATAAAAAAGTAAGAAATAACAGCAAATATATTTAAATTTGTATGTTGCTTAATTCTTCAGTTTGCTCATCCTGAAGTTTGTCCTATACGTAAAACTAGAAACACTCTTAAACGGAACGACGTGTATAATTTTCCACAGGAAACTTCACTGATGAATAATCTCAGAGAAATCACTGATGAATAAACGCCACTTCACTTCCACTTCAAACAATATATTCTATGCAAAGTTCCCCTTTGCTTTAATTATTTTTTAAAATATTTTCTAACATTAATCATGCCTCAAAATAGGTTAGACACTTATATCTTGTAAATTTTTTCCGCCCCATTTAACCACCGCTACATTCCTCATCAAGGGAAGTTTATTGCCAATTTCGGACAGTTTTATATGTTTCGGTGGTACGGAGTCTACCACTGAAGTCTGCAAGTTATTTATTTTGTGAAATCGCTACTAATATCGAGGTTTGTCATCTGGCAGGGACAAGTGTTAAATTAATGCGATCACCCCGAATTGCTGGTTATTTATGAAGGACAAGGGACGATATACAAATGACACGGATAATGTTAATGACGGTCATATTTCAACGGTTCCACACGTCCGACGCGGTTTGAAGATACACCAGCGCCGCCGTGTGGGTTATCTGAACTATCTAAATTAAGATATGTGGAAAAATATTGGGCGTTAATGTCTATAACTTATTTATTCAGCCTCATGATTCATTTTACTTTCTTTTGGGATTATACTACCAGTAAAATAATAAAGGACAGAAATCCAGAAGTATTCAAAATAAATATCGAAAGTGTAGTATCAAGGCAAACTTCTAAAGTTTGTCCCAAAATACCACTTACAAAAAAATGACAAATCAACTAGATTTCATCAGTGTTTTTTTTAGTTTGATATAAAATTGTATAATATTACAAATTTTATTTGCAGTTGCAGTTTTTTGAGCCTCCATTGCAAATGCCACACACCCATTTATTGTAGAAAACCCAACGTATCCAATGTATCTGGTTGAAGCAGTGTAAATTCTAAATGCCACAAACCCATTTGAGGCAGGAATAGCACTCTGGGCCTCTGAAGGTGGAGTACATTTTCCGTTTTCTTTTTCGTCTCTACAGATGTTTGGTTTCTTATTTCCTGTACATTTTTTTGATGGTCCGAGTTTTGAATGGATTTTCTTTGTAAGCAGCGCCTTCTGCTTCGGAGGCTGTTGTGTTATTTCCTTTAAATACTGATAATGATACATCGTCGTTGTTTGTAGACGCATTTAGCGGATCGCCTGTTTCGTTACCTGCCTTCACTTCGTCACTTGCCGTAGTTAACCCTACTGCTTGACTAGCTGGCACAAGACGCAGTTGTTGTTCAGGTCTCACGGGTGTCTCTGGTTCGTAAAGTGAAAGGTTTCTTAGTAAATCCTTGCGATTCTTTTAGAAAATTTAGAAGGCTTGCGTCCAACGATTTTCTGAAGAAGAATATAAGAAATTTGAAAGCTTAGACAACACAACTTCAGGCTTGAAAGGGGATATTCTATTAATTGGGAACTCAGACTTCAAATTTACTTAAGCAATTGACGAAATTTAAAAGAAAAGGGAACTGCTCTCTCGAAATTGTTCCCTTGTGTATGGATTCATTTCCCAAGTGTCAAGAAGTGCTTTCCAGAAAGCATTGGTCCCTATTTGTCTTGGGATGTTCACAATCTCTGACTGTACCAAGAGTTTTGGTAATTAAGTGTTACTCCTTCTCCTATAATACTTTAGGATGGCCTACTTTGTGAGGGTGTCTGCTATGTATTTTATCCAAGAATGTTGTTCTATGAATTTTATACTTCATACTAGCTGACTTCTAAGTCATTCAACTAGGAAAGAGAAAATACATTAAAGTGTCACTATGTAAGTGCTACTTACTTCTCTAGCTAAACTGTTCAGTTTTTCTTGGGGAAATTGATAAAATATTGATTCAGATCCTGGAGGAGGCCTGTATCCAAACATTTTTCAGAAACATTACCAAAATCGAACACAGACATCCGATTGCCAATTAAAGTATGAACACCCTGTTTAAAATTCTCTTAGAAACCGTCAATAAGGAGTTTTCCCAATTGTTCTTTATTCATCACACCTACCTCTAAAAATAAAACCTCTCTTCTAGCGATAGAATAATCTGCTGCACTTTAAATTAAGGTGGTCTGAGGAAGTGGGCAAACAACGTAATTGGAAGCGAAACAATGCAGGACGTTTCGATACTAGAGGGAACTTACAGTTAAAACGACTTCTCAGGCTTCCACTCTGTTGACTTATCGATAAAATAATCAGCTCATAAGGTCTTTATATTGCCTGCAGTTCTCCAGTTGTATTTCTAATTCGTAGAGTATTTTAAGAAGGAGAAGAGCTCGGATGTTTTAACCTAGTTCCACGTCTGACGGATCTTACAATTGAAATTTGTCTTGAAATGTAAAAAGAAATATACGGAGTGGTTTTAAAAAGTAAACATGACGAAAAAGGAAATAACACTGACGTAGTTTTTCACATAACACCAAAACACTATACTGCACTTATGTTGACTGCAGTACAATTGAAAAAAAAAAACCCGAAGAAGTAGGTAATATTTTTATTTATCTGTTTAATATGCTTATTACGAAGGCATAAAAAGCCATGTATAGCCATTTAATTTTTTGATATATTTCCGACGTCAAAGTCGGAAACTAACAAAATTTCAATTTTAAATTCGGAATGCAGGTTTCCTACGTGGGTTCAAGGCGCTAGATTTCTGAGACCAGAGGTATTGCTGAGTGCTGGGAGGTATTGCTGAGTACTTGGGGGTATTGCCGGGAGGTATTGCTGAGAGGTATTGCTGAGTGCTTCTTCCCCACTCATAATGAAAACTCAAGCTATTATGGTTTCCATCACCTGAAGCTGGAGGAGAATGAAATTTTGGAAATGAGACATCTATAGTTTTAAATAACCTCTCTCTTAAAAGGTGAAAACTTGACAGAACTTTAGGGAGGAGCTTAGCTCGTTAATTTTTCAGCGGAGTTCTTACGAAACCTCTTCTTACGATGCTGGACTAAACCTCCTCTATTGCCTGAGGAAATGAGCGTGCATTCAGATATAGGTTCACCGAAACAGGGGGCAAAGAAGGTGAATGTACAAAACTTTTTAAACTGTAATAGACAGAATAAGGGAAGGAGGTCCAACTGGGAACTCTGCGCAAGAAACTTAGATGACTTCTCATCAGTAATGCAGATAAGACGAATAGCTTATAGTTGGAGATTACAAAATTACATTCAACCTTGGGAAAGAGATCGTCCCTCAAGGTTGAATGTAATTTTCTGTAATTTCTGATATATCTGTAATTTCAAGATATATCCTCGGATATATCTATCTACCTAAAGCCAACAATTAATTTACTTCCCACAAAAGCTATTGTATGTTTCTGTTATAACTAAAAATGATGTGCAACTGCCAAAAACTGCTTGTCCTTATTGTGGAGCAACTATTGATCTAGGCTGAGTTAATATATTCTAATACTGATTAAAATTACCAAGATTAGTTTATTCCAGACCATTTGTAATAAACCATTTGGAATCAAGAACTGAGAAATTTAAAATGCTAAACTATTTACATCTGCGACTTATTCACCCATTTACTGGACACTGATGTTGAAAATATTACCTGCACTAACTTGACCTAGAGGACCTGGTGCCGCTTGTGCTTGTAGGACGATGAAATGGTTGAACACATTTTATGTCCAGCTCCACTATGGAAAGGATCATATTTTGTATTCTAAGGTCAACTTCTGCGGAGGATCCAGACAAGTAAGGTAATCGTTTTTATTAAGAGGCTTAATCTCTTGAGTGTTGTATAACTAAGTGTAAGCACAATAATAGACCACAAGCCCGATTTTAAAGGCGGAATTTCCTACTTTAAAGTATAAATTTAAGGAACTGGTAGCTTAGCTGTTATTGCGGCTTTCCTAAGTTTTCGAAGCTAATTATACCGGGTGTCAACGGATCTATTAGACAAGCCATAACTTCTAGAATCAAAATGAGATTTGGTATAGGTAAATGGTAGAGGAAGAGGAAAGTTTTTGCATATTTTTCACGTTTAGGTTACTTCCGGTTTCACCGGAAATGGCTTCAATTTTGAATTTTTAAATGGAACACCCTGTATATTTTTACATATTTGAATTTCTGAGACAATTTTGGAGTAGAAAATGACATTAAAACTTTTAAAGTATAATACTCTTAGACGAATTTATTAAAAACTTCACTGAAGTAAATGTATTTTATGAGCTTATTTTTAATCCAATCACAATGAATTTAGTATCGTTGGATTCGCAAAAAAAATCCCTTTTTGAAAAGTGCTTGTCTAAAAAGTGTTGCCATTTGAAAAAAAAATAGATATAAAAAAGTAATTTTGCCAACTTGTCTCATTCCTATCTATCATACCAATCACTAAAACTTTGCGATTACATTTTTCTGACGTCATCTAAGGCCTTCAGATTAGTTTGCGCTCAATCATGGCCACCTAGATGCAATATTAAAAATGGCTCTAAAAAAATCAAATAGGCGAAAAAACTTTTTAAAATGTCATTTTCTAGTCCAAAATTGTCTCAGAAATTCAAATATGTAAAAATATACAGGGTGTTCCATTTAAAAATTCAAAATTGAAGCCATTTCCGGTGAAACCGGAAGTAACCTAAACGTGAAAAATACGCAAAAACTTTCCTCTTCCTCTACCATTTACCTCTACCAAATCTCATTTTGATACATCCAATACTCTAGAAGTTATGGCTTGTCTAATAGATCCGTTGACACCCTACTATGGAAAAAAGTACATGTCACTTCTAAAGTGACTAATTGCTACAACTTCTAGAAAGAATATATAAATTAATTTATAGAAATACAGAGGTGACAGAATAACAAATATTATCGCATAGGTAAATCTAAGAGCTGATGGACTTACTAGCAATTGAATTAGTCTTGAAAATCGAAATCGAATGTATAGGCATTGTTTATTCAACTTCACTAAGTTTTAGTAAAAAATGCTTATTTACATGAACCTATTTTCCAAAATAAATAACTTCCAGATGCTGCCCATCACGAAAACAAATAAAACTGTCCGAAATCGGAAACAAACATCCCTCGATGAGAAACCCAGCGGCAGCTTAATGGAGTGGAAGAAATTTACAAGATATTTAGTGTCTAACCTACTTCGGAACATGATTAATGCCCGAATTTAAGTTGGCCGAAGAAATTTAAAAATATAATAAATGGGAACGGGAACTTTGCATAAAATATATAGCTGCCACTGGAATATATTTTATAAAAGAAAGTTTTATTAAAATATTTTCAAAAAGTTTTCATCGGTAGTTCCCGCGTAATTATGAACAATATTGAAGTGCATAAATGTTTTAAAAAAGTAAATTGTTAATATATTATCTTCATGATCAGCTGATCTTCTACAGGATCTTCTAATGTTGAAGTATTTTAGGCTACTCGCTGCTGGAGGTACTCTTAAAGTCACATTATCACCACCAGTGCCACCTTCTGTTTTGTCACTTACAAAAAAACATTGTTCTTAAAAACAAAATAATGTTTCACATAATCATCTGGAATCATTGTTCACATCATCATAGACATCATCTGGAGATGATTAAACTGAAGTCTCAATCACCTTCAGATGATGTCAACTTGGTTGGCGAAACGCACGTCGAGTGCAGTATAGTGTTTTGGTTTTATGTGGAAAACTACGTCAGTGAAATCTTCACAATAGATGTTCAAACCCCCTTCAAGATTAGATAAGCAGGTAGGTATAATAAAAATTAATTTATATTCTCTTTTAAGTTTAATATTCAAGTTTTAGGTTTAGAAGTACCGGGATATCAAAAATTATCTTGGTCAAGGGTGGTTGTGGAATGTAAAACGTGTGTCTTACTTTAAATTTTTGAATATGTTTTGTTATGTCAGAATCTGTCAAGTCATTGTGCTGAAATTTTCTAATCCAGTTTTTGAATCATGCCTCTTACCACACAGCACAAAATTTTCATGATTGAAGCCTATTTTCGAACGGGTGCGCTAGTTAATGGAAATTGGCAATACAGTCAACGTTTGTGTTTGGACAATTTTCGAGAGCACTTCCCAAACGTGGCAATATTACCGAACAATTTTTATGCGTGCCTTACAAATTGGGTTGAAGTGTTTCGCGAAACTGGTTGTGTGACTCATAAAAAAGGTGCTGGTAGACCAAGAGTTCGTACAGAAGAAGTTGTCAATGACGTTCGTCAACGTATGGAAGAGGAGCCTGCAAAACCTTTGAAACGTCTTTCTCAGGAAATTGGACTTTCTTATGAAACATGTCATAAGATTTTAAAGAAAGACTTGAAGTTGCATCTATATAAGATGCAAGCACATCAAGCTCTTCTGCCCGCAGACCACCCCAGACGCCTTGCTTACTGCCATTGGTTTGTCAATAATTTAATGAATGACGATCTTCTGGACTTAACTTTTCTTTCTGACGAAGCGTGGTTCCACCTTTCGGGATACATCAATTTTCAAAATATGCGAATGTGGAGCAATGATAACCCTCATGTTTTTACTGAATCGCCACTACAAGCTCAAAAAATTGGTGTTTGGATGGCAGTTTCTCCCAGAAGAATAATTGGGCCAATTTTTTTCGATTTCACCGTCAACGCAGAAAGGTACAGACACATCTTTTTGGCTGAATTTGTGCAACAGTTAAACGATGATGAACTTCGGTACGGTTATTTCCAGCATGACGGTGCAACAGCACATACTACACGAAAAAATATTGCTTTCCTCCGCGAGTTTTTTTATAACCGGCTGATAAGTTTGCATACAGAAGTTGAGTTTCCTCCGAGATCACCTTGTTTGACGATTATGGACTATTTTATATTTCCTTACTTAAAAAACAAGATTTTCGCAACTCCGGTAAATAATTTGCAAGAACTGCAACAAAGAATTGTTCAGCAATGTGCAACCATAACGCCAGAAATGCTGCAAAACGCTTTTCACAGCATGAGGAGGCGCGTCAACTTGTGCATCGAACAAAACGGGGAACATTTCCGACAATTACTGTAATTTAGTTTTTCTTGTTACTAAAACCGTTATTTCATAATTTGTAGTTCATTATTGTTTTACAACTGAAATAAATAGGTATGAAATTTGTAGGTTATTGATGATGTCAGTGTGAGAGTGACATAATTATTTCAAATTTAAAGTAAGACACACGTTTTACATTCCACAACCACCCTTGACCAAGATAATTTTTGATATCCCGGTAGCATATGTATCTTGTGGAAGGTCAATCCATCCGTTTGGTATAACTTATCGTTGAGTTTCATTATAGCTTATTCGAATTTCAGACTGGTAACAAACGGCCATTATTCTCTTTAATTCCAGTGTACATTTATCAGTGGCGTGCGCACAGGGAAGTACTTTGTATTGCAGCTGCTGATATAATCGCTATCAACAAATTTCAGTGAAATCTGCTTGCAAGATTATTTACAAAACAAAATGGTGATTGCCTTTGAAATTTTTCAAAATAATTGCCCTCCTCCTTCCTCTCATGATTCACAAGTAGAGTATTCTAATAATATTTCATCTATTTCCTCCTACTTTTCACTTCTGCTATTATCTTACGAAGTGTCTTAGTAATTAATATTATTAATTTTAATATTAATATTACTAATTACTAAATTTTGTAAGAAGGAATTAAATGAAAACAAAGTTTTTATACTAGTACTACTTTTTATTTTATTACAGAAATTCAAATTCATCAATTACATTTCGGATAATATCTGGTGTTGTTTCGCACTTCTTCTCTGATACGATCTTTGAATCCTCGAATAGTGTCTGGTCTATGGTGGTCATTCAAGCTGTCCTTTTTTGCCTATCCACCGATTAGGGAAAACTTCATAAGGTAATTTGTTACATCGAGGCGAAAATGTGGAGGGGCACCACCTTGTTAGAATTAGACATCAACTGCAGGCGTATCGTGCTTAAAAACGCAAAAATCCAAATAAATGTCGCCTGAGAAATTGTCCTCAAAGAAATAAGGTCCCAGTATGCGTTTTTAACGGGAATACAAGAAAAGTAGGTATAGAATTCGTATTTACAAGGGCTATGTATTTATAGTATGAAATATAGACCATTCTATTAAAGTAAAAATGTCGATAATGTTATAGCTTTATCAAACATGCTTAAAAAAAATCGGAAATGTTGCAGGAAAGTGGCACTTTCTCTATACCAGTTGACCTGTTTCAGCTGTTTTTTTTTTCTTAATGTCAGCTAGAAAAAATATTAATTTTATTTCATCATTTTGGTACACACTGAATAATTCCGTGTTAAAATTTCCAAAGCCAATTCCCATTATGTTCTTTGCAGACTTTGCAGACTGTATTTATTAATTTTATCATCAGTTCCTAGTTTTTCTCGGACTGTAAAATTCTGTACACCACTGGCACTCGTACAAACTAATTGACGAGTCGGAATTGCTCCTAATTCTGAAAAATTGGGTGCGAATTTCAACCTGTCTCTAATGCCCTTATTGATGCGCTTCGCCCGTCTCGTCACGGCATGCCACGATGTTCGGGTAAATAAGGAATTTTTCCCATTTAATTACTTGTGATGCCACGCTATCGCTTTGAATTTTTAACGCCCTTTAAGTCATTCTTTATATAACGATGAAATACTTTGCCGCGTGATATGAAAGTGAAATATAAAAGTGAGGGTTGGAGAGGAAATTTTACCGACGGAATTCCATTTACACTTACTGTTTGGAGAACCTTTTGGAGGTTTGTTTTGAACAAATATCTGTATGCTGTATTTGAACTAGTTCGTTTGAACAACTACATCAGTAGTAGTAGTAACACATAAATTGCATTATCAACAATTGAACAGAGTATACTTTTTCTGACAGAAATATGTGTTTAGTTACTTTTTAGATGTTAAAGCAACTCGAGTACCTACTGAAACTGACTTGTTTGTGTTTTAATCCTATACAGGATTTAGATTTAGTTAGACTAAAGAGAAACTAAGGAAAAGTCGGGGATTTACGAAATTAGCTGTAAAGACTGCAATCAAAAGTATGTTGGACAAACTAGAAGGTCAATTCAAACAAGATTCAAGGAGCATATGGCTCATCTCAAATATGGTAGAACAGTGCGTTTGAGAACAACCATAAGATAGATAGTAGCAATTTAAGACTGATTAGGAATGAAACAAATTCCAGACAGCTGGATGCTTTTAAAAGTTTGGAAATTGCTAAATGTAAAAATAGTATGAATGGTGACAGAGGGTCAATCTCAGACATCCCGCTTTATCGGTTATCACTTCACGGTTCACTGATCCGTCGCGGCGGTTCACTGATCAGTCGCAATGGTTCACTGAGCAGTCGCGGTGGTTCACTGAGCAGTCGCGACGGTTCACTGAACCGTAGAAATAGTTTAGATATAAATAGGACACAATGTTAGCATATATTTAGTTTTAATCATCTCCAGATGATGCCAACTTGGTTGGCAAAACGCACGTCGAGTGTACTGTTTTGGTGTTGTGTGGAGAACTACGTGAGTGTTATATCGGATTACTGAAGCCAAAAAAGAATATTTTACATCAAGAAAAATGTTCTTATATTAAATATTCAAGTCAACAATTTTCTTTGTGTGCAGCCGCAGCATTTTCGATTCAATTCAACGATGTGCTGCTTCTGTGTTGATTGAAATATTCGCCGAACAGTCGCTAAAATGAAAGAAATCTATAAAATAGCTGTTTTGAAAAAAACATTGATCTCATTTAGATGTTCCAAGAAATATATAGAAAATTTTCTATATATTTCTTGGAACATCTAAATGAGATCAATGTTTTTTTCAAAACAATTATTTTCACGATGTTTCATAAAGAACCATCCGCTTCGAGTATCCACTTTATTTATAAAATAGCATTAATTTTGTTATTCCTGTTACATCTATTATTCATAATTATACACGATACGTGAATTTTCAAATAAAACATCATGCAAAACTTGCGTTCCTGAAAGTCACACAACATAATAAGTTGCTTCATTGGTGCATTTCCCTATCAGCTGAATATCTTTATATACAATTTTACACAAATTTCCTGCCAAGTATGAAAAAACGCCGGCTGTGTATGCCGCAAGTGATTGATGATTCCCGGCCGATGTGTTTTAATCCAGCAATTTAATTAACGTCAGAATTACAAATATAATAATTTGGTTTACAAATTATCATGTATATGCTATGTATTTATGATAATGACACTGCTAATGTCCCTAATCAAGATTTCAGTATTCATATTTTATATTCATCATTCATTCATTGTCGGAATTACTCAGCCAATATCTGCTTTGCTATAAATAATCTCGATATTGCTGCAGGAAAATTGCACATGGAATTTCCACCGTTCTACACAAGGAGGACGAATCAGGAAGAAGCTCCATACTCACCCAATATCTGCTTTGCTATAGATAAACTCGTTATTGTTGCAGGAATTTCCACCGTTCTACACAAGGAGGACGAATCAGGAAGAAGCTCCATACTCACCCAATATCTGCTTTGCTATAGATAAACTCGTTATTGTTGCAGGAATTTCCACCGTTCTACACAAGGTGGAAGAATCAGGAAGATGCTACATACTCAGCCAATATCTGCTTTGCTATAAATAAACTTGATGTTGTTGCAGGAAAATTGAGAATTTCCAAAAGACTAAAACTTTTGCAACAATTAAATGTTTACTTACCATTTTTACAAATTTGTTTTGAGGGAAATCCACCATGGAATCCTGAGCTTAGATTCTATAGCTCAGAAAATATCGAACTCCAGCTGATTACGTTTCCTCAGAATCGTGAGAGGTTGTTGTTAATAATTTGCTACTTTCCTTTCTATATCCTCCTATTTTCTTTTTATTATGTTGCCATCCCCATTACTTTCCTCCAACTTATGCTATCTGATAAAGTTATCCTCATTGCTCTTTTACATTTTCCTCAGTCCTTCCTCCATCCTCCTCTGTTCCAGATAACTCGGATAGAGGAAAATATGCTCCAGATGTCTGTTCCTGGACAATAGAAGCATCTGCCCTCCTTTTTTTAGTATTTTTCAGATAATTAGCATCCCCTAAAGAGACACGATTAATATCCCATAATTTACATTCTCGTGCTTTCATTTTTTCCATTGAGGGATCTCTGAGATCGAACGTCAGTCCATCTCCAACTCAGACTGAAAGTGGTAGGAATCTAAATCTGTCAATTTTTGAAGTCGAGATAGTTGAACTGCCTTCTGAGGTGTAGCTTCCCTATCTCAAATGATATCTCCTTTGGTGACTTTTTCTTCATTATGATAATTACCCTGTTGTGTATCCTTTCCTTGTCATGATTTAATGTATCTATTAAATTTCAGGAGCTGTTTTAGTTATAAAGTAGTATTGAACTGCATAATAATGAAAACTTAAATTGTGAAACAAGAAATAGCCTGAAAATTAACATAGATAAGTTTGCTATTATTATATTTAATCTTTTAATCCATATAACTGCAGTTGTAATTGCACCACAACAACGTACGAAATCCATTTGTTAGGGGTATTCGTACATAGAAATAAATGTGCAACTTATTGATACATATCGCAAGTTTTTATAACTGAATATACATATACAAATACATGTTCAAATTTAATTCTTCATCGGTAATAACGTTTGTATTCTTGTCATTTAATATAATTAAATCCAAATCACGCTAATATTTCAAAACCACAATTAAATACTGAATGAATATGTTTTGTGTAATAAAATAGAAATAAAATGATCCAGGATAACGATAAATCTGACTGATGTACGCTCCGTTCTGAGCTTTTATGTGCAGTGTGAGCATAAATGTGGGCAATAGGTTTACGATTAGAAATATTTTTATTGTCCATGGCCTAGTGGTCGTCGTTCCATTCTAGCCAAATAGGTATAAGTTGCCACAAAGCTTTCGCAATTTTGCCTTGTTTTCATTTTCTTCTTGTAAGATCTGAGATAAATTGTATTTTTTCTCAAAAAATTAAGCTCTTAAGTAGCTTTATAATTAATCCTTTAACTGCACAAGTTAACAGTTGTAAGTAGTAAGATAATTAATAATTAGTCAATAGAAAATGTAGGTACACAAATAACAAATAGTAGTCTTATGAGCAAAAAAGAATCACAGTAATATTAATTATTACAGAAAAAGTACACAATAAACATAATAAATAATAACGGCCCTAATATCGGCCCTTGGGGTACACCGGGTGTGACAAAAATTTGCAAAATGGTAAATTTCCTAAAGCTGTATTACTTTTTCACTCCCTTTAAGAAATGTTGTATCTAACCAGTATTAAGTACAGCTTGGTGTTCCCCATGGCTCAGTTTTAAGGCCCTTAATCTTGCTACTGTGAATATGAACGACCCAATATTTGTCGTAACCGGTTCGAACCTTGAGGACATACAGAAAAATGTTCATGGTCCTAGAAAAATAAGTTAATACCTAATGAAATTAACTCTAACCAGTTATATTTAGTTAAATTTTTTAGTTAATAACAAGATCATTGGTACTTGTCTTAATTTTAATTTCTTTTTTGAGGCACCTTTAAATTTTGTTTGACTTTTTGTAGTGGGGTAGGGATCTCTTACTTGCCTATCATCTCATAGTCAAAGAACATCTGAGGGATGATACGGCTTCTACACAAAGCTGGACTAAGCTTCTATAGCTTCTGTGTATTCGCCGAGGAAAAGGACACTAGAAGGTGCGGGCAGGCATCGCGGGTTTTCTCTGCTTGGTCACCCATCCAAGTAATAACCGCGGACCACGTTGCTTAGCCCTCATATCGAAGTCGCTACGACGGCTTAAGAAAATATATATGATCATTATAATTCAAAGGAATTGATTATTTATACCAAATGAGATATAACGGACGTCTTGGCTCACCAGCACATCCAACACAAACCCATTTCTCTCTCATATTGGAAATGCATTCATACGCTTAGTGGATATAAGTAGTTAAAATTAGGTAAGTAGCAGAGGGAGCCTCTTTTGGAACACTCCGTATGAACTCGTGTGGTGCGGAAAGTACAAATGTAAAGACACTGAATCTAAAAGTATTCATGGAAGACAATAAGTTAAAATGTCGGAAACCCATTATTAGTAACAGTCGCGGAGTTTCATTAGTGAGAGGCAAGTTCTGAGTTTTAGAGCAAACAAGAGACTTGTTGTCGAAATTACAGTCAACTTTCGGCTCCAACCATTCATCATCGGCCTGTCTTTGCCGTACTTGGCCCATCCAAGCTAGGCGCTTTATCACTCTCTTACGATAAATACAATTTTAAAGCCAAATATTTAAAATCAACACCCTATTGATCGGCGCGGTGCGAAACGGAGGGCGTTTAATAATTTTCGGCAAGAACGGCTTATTTTATCCAGGTTTAAGGTACAGATCTACATATGAAAAAAACAAAATGCTACTGGAGTCGTTTAACATCCTTTAGAAGGAATTAATAACATACTAAGTTATGGATAGTGATTGATAATTACTTCTAATTATTATAATAGTAATAGACGATTATAGTAACACAATTCAAAGTTTACATCTTTCTTTATATAGGAATTAAGGCACTAGGCCAAAACAACAAACCAATGTAAAGCATTATAAATTGTAACTAAATACAGTTTTAAAGAGATACAAATTCAGACCCGGAATAATGTACAATACACAGGGTGGAGAGAAAAATTGGTGCATTGTCCTAGGGTTTAGTAAACTATATTTTGGAGTGGTAGTGGACTTTCCCTCCCCTTCTTCCAAAGTTTGTCGCTAAGACAATCCTTGCCTTGGATTTTAAGTATGTTAAAGTAATCAACAAAAAGCATTTTTTAAACTTCGTAAAAATTGCTCAAAAATCGAAATAAACAAATTATTACTGAAAAAAATGGTAAGTATTTACTTTTTTAGTTGTAGTGATAAAACTAGCCGACTTCTTCTATTTTGCACACTGACCCAAATGGGATACATATTATTTTTTGGGCGATTTTCTAGTTAATCTTGTATTTAAAAAGTCAGTGGTGTTAGATCAGGAGATTTTGGAGGCTTCTTCACATCATCTATCCTATCTACAAAATTTGTTATATTACCAATTTACACATTATCAAATACTTCACCAGAATATAAACCTGGATAGCTGGAACAATCCGATTTTCAAATAGTTCTAGATACATATTTAAATTAGTTGGAATGAAAAAGGGTTTGATTATGTGAAATCCAACGATACCATCCCAAAAATTAATCCTCTGGGACGTTTATTCGTGGTGTTTCACATTTTTACTACTCGTCTGTGTAAAAATACAAAATTATAAGCAGGATTGTATTCATTTATTGTTAGAAAGTGTTTGCTATTGGGTAAAACATGTTTCTTAATAACCAACGAACGGACGGTCGTAGCAACTTCAGATTTGTGCCAGAATATTTATTTTTTATCGCCCCTGCAACACGAAATGGGTTGCACTGTATATATTAATTAAAAAGCAAATTTTCAGGTAAAGTTATGTTACAAGATGAAAGAAGTAAAGTGGTACTACATACATAAATGTGTCGTCGTTCTTAACATAAATGTATCATCTCATTTCATAATGGGCCTTTTCCACTAAATTGTATTTTACTATTTTATTAATATCAAACGTTATACTGGTACATAAGTAAAGGTAGAATCAACCCAATTTATTAAAGAATTGTAATTAAGCGAAGTTATCCAAGTACAAAGTGACCGAAATTCATGAATAATTTCAATCTGCGCGGTTCGCTGATATCACACTCCTGTAACCAATAAAATGTAGACAAGTTAAAGAACGGCTCCACGTTGTCACATATAATTTTATTTTTTTCTTGGCAACGATTAGATTTACATTTTGGTAATTTTGAAATGAAAATATGTATTTTTAGGTGAAATATTCTCCATAAATTATTACTAAAATGATTATTTTACAATTTATCCCTTGAGCAAAATAATTTTTAGGTATTTTTCGCTAAAGGTGACAACACTGCACAATCTATGCTAGAATCAACTAAATAATAATTTGATAACTCAGGTTATAAAAACTAACCTTCTTGTCTCAACATTACGCACTTCAGCACTTAGAAAGTTCATATTTGTGACGTAGAAATCGTTAACCATTTCACTGTCAACTCTTGGAAGGTTGTCTGAATCAGCCTTAAGATATCCCTCTTGAATTTTATTCATTTTAAATCAAATTAATCAAAACACAAAACAAAAGTTAGGTTAAGCACATTTCACTTGACAGAACACAAAATGCAGGGCAGCCAACAGACAACAATGAACTGGAGTATGACGTCAATGGCGCTTTATTTGAAATATATGGTAATTTTAACAATTTTTTCAAAATATATCTGGTGAAGAAAAAAAACTAAAAAAATACTTTTTAGGCATAACTAAGTATATATTTTATAATAAGCGAATAAAAAAAGATGTGGAAAAGGCCCAATGACGCAATTTTTTCGGCCGCAATATTAATATTTAAAATATTAATATTGCGGCCGAAAAATACTGGGCCAAAATCAAAATCCCTAAAGATTTGTCGCTTATGAATGCCTTCCTATGCAAGTATTTCCCTGCGCCTGAAAATAAATTGATAAATAAGTTGTTATTCCGGAACGGAAAGCAATTTCTTACGGCCCGGAAAAAATGACATCTATGACAAATAGTCCGCGGGCGACTTAATCGTGACAAAAAATTCTTATGCAAATAGATGACTTGTAACCTTCAAACCTGTCGGGCGATCCACTTGTATCCTGACTATAAATCATTCTTAATTTTAGCAATATGTCCAATGACATCCTTTAACGCCGGTAATATATTCTAGAAAATATATCATGGCTTTACAGAGAGCTGAGGCTAACAGGAGAGATGTTTGGGTACAAATACAAGCTCTATGAGACATACAGGGTTCTTTTGTTGACATCTTGTATAATCTAGACATTTCGCTGATGCGTTTCGTAGTAGCTGATATGGAGTTTGCTTGTCCATATACATTAAAACGCGTCGATTCTGTCTCGCTCGACAGAAGTCTAGAAGTTTAGAATTCCGTCGTCGAATCGACAAAGTTTCAAAGCTATCTTTTCCGAGGGGCGATCTCGGAACGATCTCCGCGGACCACCGGAGGTCGCCCCCGGCCTTTCTCTAATGCATAGGGGTATTTTCGTCCCGTTTCCTACGCGTTTTCCCAATTTAAACGCCTTTTCAAGAAACCTCTGCAAAATTTTCGTCGATCGCCGTTAGGCGAGAGAGATGCGGCTAGCACCGGCATTTGTCCTCACGCCTAATGGTCCCATCACGCCCGCCGAAATACCGACTATTCGCGGGACCTCCGAGACTTTTTTCTAATTTTTACGGCTTCGAGAATCGCTTCACGCGAAAGTTCCGTCCTTTATCTAATCCTTTGAGATTACTTTCGTCGACGTGCGTCGACTCCTTCTACGTCTATTTCGTCTTCGAAAATCTCGAATCGCATCCGTCTCAACTTCTTTATCATTTTATCCGCCGATGTGAGATCGCACTAACGAGACAAGCACCTCCCACGAAAACTGTCAAATTATTTAAACTTCAAATAGGTTATTTTCCTACGAGAAATATTGCTAACGGCAACAATAGTACTGACTGCCAAACACTTCTGATTACCAAAATACTGAAGAGAAATGTTTTTCCAAATAGAAAATCGATAAAAATTATTTTTTCAGGTTGACACGTACAGTTTACATACTTAAACGTCTCAAAGTAAACATTTGACAACAGGCTTAGTAGCGCAACGGGAAAGTCGTAGGATTCAAAACTTCAAAATGCTGATTTCGCGAGTTCGAGTCACGCTGGAGTCAAACTTTTTTTCTGCTTTTTAATTCCAATTATTTATTAGTATTAGTATTTAGTTATTCTGTTTCATTATCCGTAGCTTTTATTCTTTCTGCACGTAAAGTTTGGAATTAAGTCGTTCATTAAGTCAGTGTGTTAAATTCATCATTTTAGCTTACAAAAGTAAATACCTATCTACAATATTTTTGGTCTCATTGATAAAATTGATAATAATGTTTACTTAAAAATAAATTCTACTTTCAGTACTTAAAAAATTATGATGTTAAACCATCAAGAATAGAGTACCCTTACAATTCATCAAAATATTAAGAAAAATCGTTTAGTATAATTACATCATCACCCCCGGTAGTGCTAGAAATGGGAACGAAAATCGCGATAGCGAGTTTCTCCCATTTCTAGTATCAAATTTTAAATTGCAATTTGCAAAAATGTTGCTGCACTAATATTATTTTATATCTATTGAAAAAAACTGCATTTGCGGAGCAAACTTTCATCTTCAATGTTTTGTCAAGCAATCGTTTGCTTTTTATCAAGCAATATCAAGCATTCGAAAATATCGAATTGGAACCCTTCTGAAGTTGGATTAATTAATTGTTAGGGCCCATAGACGAGACTCTATATAACATAACGAGTTTCTGAGATAGACAAAAGGAAGCACATTTGTCCTCTAAAAGACCATAAAAGGAGGGTTTCGGTATCTCTACAGATAACAGAAAAATTAAGGATTAAATTATTCGTTACAAATATATTTTTAATTGTACTATAACTCTGCAAATGCTAGAAAAAGTAGTTATTAAGAAGCATCATAAGACTTAAAACTAGTGAGAAGTTCAGAAACGTAATAATATATAGGGACTGTCACTAAAAAAGATAGTGCAGACCGCTTTCCCTGAACACCCTGTAAAGTTGAAAATAATTTTAAGTGCAACTTTTCTAATTCAAATTTTTAATGTTTTAAGTTTAGTTTGAAAATGATAGATTATTGTCATCCCAAATCACTGAAACACAAAAATGGGAAATTATATAAATCCTTCAATTACCAACTTGAAAAACTGGATGTTACTTCAATACTCGATAATGTTTCCATAGATTTATTACCCACAGCTACAAAGAATTCAATTCTGTGCAGAACGTTCGGCTATAAACCAGTCTGAACTATTTATACTGTCATTTCTAGAATTTATATTCAAGACCGGGTCGCGTAATTTTTCTCTGAAATACGAGTAATCGGATTTTCCCCGGCAATGCGACGCGATTATGACATATTTTAAATTTTCAAGGAAAAGTAGACCAAATTAAATTGGCCGGATGTTTTATATAGAATTAATCACCGGGCACACACAGATTATCTTTTTGGATTTCTGTAACATTGGCAGACTATTAATGCTAACTCAGGTGTTCCTCAAGGGCCTAATTTGGGACTATTATTATTTTTCGGTACATAAATTAATAATATTAGATCTGAATTCACATTCTTCTGTTCTGGGTCAATATGCAGTTGTTAAAATCAATATAACCGTAAGAAGGTTATTAACAATTATAACTTATACACGTAGCTTAAAAAGTTTAAAATTTGGTTTGAACGTATTTTTAAATCCTAAATTTAAATTCTAGGTTATTTAATTTAATTAGTTGTAGTAGTAGTTAATGTAGGAATACTTTCCATTACTCAGGGTTTAGTGTCCCTATCGCCAACCAAAAGTGGGTGGTTCGAATCCCCAATCCATCAGACAAAATTTAAATTGTCTACTCGTGGATTAAGGATTGTTCACCTTAAGGGATGGATTGACAACCATTCGGGCGATGGCCTAGGATGGGAAGAGTATCAGCTTAGTGTTAATGTAAGAGATTAAAAACAGTTGATGTTTGACTGTCCCCCTAACTAATGAAGTTTTCCAGGTTTCCGACATTCCAGCACTGAATGGTGGTTAGGGTCTACCAACATAAGTCGTTCCTGAGGCGCAAATTCGGTCCGCGAAATAACAATATGCCGCCCCTTTCCCACATAAGTGCAATAAGTTGCGTCATCTTGTATTTTAAATCAACAAAAAATAGCTTTAACTCTGGTTGTAATACGGCACTCATTTTACTATTTTCTTCAATATCCTCTAAATAAGTTCAGAAGTTATTAAAATAAATACTTTATTTATTTAAGTGAAATACAAATACAACATAATTGCTTCTTTATTTGATTTTCGAGGTAAAGATCGTAGCTTTTGCAAAAAATTATTCGTATCTTTGAACTAAAAAATTTTTTCAATATCGGCTGAGCTTAAAGGATGTTTTTAGCTTGCTTTCCTCACTTAGACAAGTAAATTCATTTACGATTATTAAGATTCATTAAAATTATTTATGTTTCTAAGTAATCTACCTTCAAATTTAAATTTACGAATGAGTTTAAGATAAAATCCAGACTATTTTCAGCGGTGTGTTAAGGGTACTCCTTAAACATATATTTTTAAATTTATGAGCGTTATGTTATTATATGATATCTTAATCAGAAGAGGGATCTAAATTCAGAATAAGGGATAAGTTACCTGATTATAAGCGTCTAGTCAATTTTAGATTATGTTACTTTACTTTGATACTATTATTCTTATTAGGTCTCAACAACACTTCATAATATGTAAAGAGTATTAGAAAACGAATCCCTAAGCATTAAAGACATCAGTCAGGTGTGTCTATGGGGGTACAAATTTAACGTGTTTACAAATATTTTCAACTCTATTTTGTGAAACAGTACGTTCCAAATTTAATAGAAATAAAATTTTAAGCAACAATATAAAGCTTACAAAATCATTGTGAGGCATATTTAAATTGCCAATCAAATCCTAATAGGCATTTTCGTAAGTTTTAGGGTATAGTAGCAGAATAAAGCCAATTAATCCAAATCATCTAATCTCAGGATAACCGAGGATCTAGGTTATAGGAAGGAATATAGAGCGAGTAATAGGGATATATGCTTCTGGTTATTTCTATTCTTGTGGTCAAAACGAAGCACTTAGAATTGAAATTTGTTGGTTAATATAGAATCTGTGTCCATAAATATACGCTATATCCAGTTTGAGATTAACTGTATGGGTATCTCGGAAACCATTAGAGTCAGACAAAGTTGGTTAAATTGAGACAATTTACTCATCCTGGAAATGTGCTTTGCTGACTAATCTTAAATTATTAACTTTTAACAAATGTCTAGGTACTGAATTTTTATAAAGAAAAGACAGACATGCACGAAACACCAAACAGAAAGTGAGAACGAAGGGTTATTTTTCTCTAGGTTTAAAAAGCGCCTCGACAACCCTTTCCATGTAAAGTATATTATTGGCTGGAGGGGTGTTTATTTATTGTTTTCCAAGTTTTTATATTTCAGAAATCTGGTAAAATACACACATTTATGTGAATAAACAAAATAATATGTAGATGATACCACAAATAAGTAGCAACAGAGAATATATATTGCTTTGATTACAACAAACATTCCACATATCTCGGATATTAGTGAAAGCTGTATGTAAATTTCTTATCCGAACGGAAGGAAATTGATATCTGAATGAAAATTCCAAACGCTGCAGCCTCCTCTCTAAGAATAAGAAAATATATTAACTGCCTGCCTACCAACCCTTAACTGAAATTGATATGCTCTTACGAGGGCACATTCATGTTCATTTTAAATTCCGAAGGAATCTCCGCTCAAAACTGTGTCAATATACCGCGAAAGCGAATTGAACTCAATATGCTTTATTTGAAGTTCAACATACAAGCGAGGAAACACAGGACAGGGTAATAAGAGGAATTTTCATTTGTTCCCTATTTGTCGTACATCAGTTTATCTGCACGCATACCTACGAGACGTAATACAGCTAATTTAATACGTTTGATGAAAAATTCTTCGGATTTTTAATTCAATTCTGTGCATTTTTTCAACCAGTACAATTTCCGTTCAACATTACATCATAACCAGGTTCGGCTCTAGTCTTATAATCACTTTCATGATGAATTCGCATTATTGAAGATCAAGTATCACTCTTGGATCTAACTCAGTTCTTTAAATACACCTAAAAGTTACTTAAACATGTTTTATTTCATCAGTCTGCTATTTTCGTATATTTATTTGAAGGACATGTCGAAGATAATTACTCCATGGACTATGTACCCCGACTGGCATTGAATTACTCAGGCATCTCCAAGAAAGTCGCAACATTTTTCAATTTCGTCGCTATCTATCTGTCAATTAGACTATTGTCAGATGGATCGTAGCAAAGATCAAAAGAGGGCACTACGGTCTTTCTCACCACTACTAACATTCTAGATGCACTTTAGGCAATCATGCCGCAACATCGTTTATCGATTCCACTACCTATGGCACTCTGACAAGCATATAATAAGTGCGAAACCGGTCAGTGTCTGGTGGTTTGTCTCGATGAAATATATGACGACTTTCTTGGAGATTTCGGAGTAATGCAATGCCAGTCGGGGCACATGGTTCGTGGAGTAGTTGTTTTCGGCATCTCCTTCAAATAAATATTTTATCTTAGTTTTATACTGTGGAAGAAAAACGTAAAAATAAAAGTGTTTATACTATGATTAACAAACCTTGAACAATGTACTTAGACATATGGGGAATTCTATAAAAACACTTACGATCAATGCATTGCATAAGTATATATCGTTCTTCTCTATGAAAGATTTAACAGATAATTTGATTTCAGAAAATATTGTTAAATTACGAATTCAGCTATGGTTTGTATTCATTATCCCTATTCTTACTTCAAATCAATCCACGTGGACTGGGAAAAGTTACACAAAAGTCAAACTGCAATGCAGAGGCAAGAAAATATGTAGAAAGTATTCATTTGGAACAAAAACTATCAACGAGCCTTTAAACGTGCGCTGTTAGCTGAGTTATCATCTCAACCAAATGGGAAAACTGAGCATAGATGTTACTTCTGTCAGAAGATGACAGAGAAACAGCGTATGTTGCTCCATAAACACTTTTGGTTAACCTCTTGTACACCTACTTTTCTGAATTGACTGATATCAGTAAGAAAGTCATTGTAGACTTAGGAATCACTTGCGCCTAATAGGAATAGAGGAAGATTCTTGTCCGATATGTGGGAAGATACTTAACAAAACATACAATCGTCTACTCAAGTGGATCTGAACGTAGACAATGATGCCAAAACAACCTCCAGCCGTAATTATTCCAGATATTATTCTCTATTTTCTTTTTTGGGAAGGTACTGTACTTAAAGCAATTATTAAAGTTTGATAAAACCAGTACCTATGTTAATATCATAAAAAATATTCAAAGCTGCTATGACAGGCTTTATGTTTTAACTGTGAAGAGATTTAAACTATTTTATATTTTATGAACGGCCACCATATTACGTTAATTCCCCTGTCAGCCTCGTCTTTTGTTATAAAAGTTACCTTTCCTATCATATAAACTCATTACCTTGCTTTATTATCCTATAAAATTTTACGAGAATATATAGGTATGAATTTTCGCAATATTTTCCGACCAACTACACAATTTTACTACTTTTCAGAGCACCTATCAAATGAGGTTTCAAATTAAACGTAGGTGACACAGTTTCTGGCAGTAGTAAACAAATCTAGTAGTGCATTCTGGCAAAACATTGTAAAAAGACCGGAAAAACAACGTGAATCAATACTAATTGGGTCGCTGTTTACTCTTTTTAATTTTATAGTGAAACAGTAACGCACTGACTAGTTTTAGCAAATAACAAGTTATTATAGACGCTATTTTTATACAAATATTTCTTCACGACTATGACAGGAAGCATTCTATCATCGATAGTAAGTAGTATCAAGTTAGTAACTTGGGGCTAAAGTATTTTTAGTCGTGATTTTAATTTAATTTTCTAATGTTTTTTCTATTTTGTCAGATAAAGGATAAAACACATAACACAAAGGCATTAACATTTTTAGCCAGACAATAACAAAAGCATTATGGAACATATAGTGCTTTATATTGGAATATACAGGGTCTTTCAACGAAAACTTGACCTCCCCCTATACTTATAAAACTGAAAAAAAAAAAAAATAAAAATCGCCGAGACCCGCTGATTTCTGTTCTTGGGGTCAACAGTCCTGGGGCCAACAGGTTCTGGTGTTGAGGCCAACAGGTTCTGAACTTGGGGGCTTGACGGTCAAGCCAACTTGGAATGTTCATCCCCCTAACCCCCAGCAACCACAACATTAAAATTTCAAATGGAACTTCCCTAGTTCTAACACGTTATTTTAAAGCGCTTTCCATTGCGAATACACTGGTACATCGTTTTTGGGAATCGGTTGAGATTTGACAAAGTTTCTGGCTAAAAACCAAAAGTTGACAAACCGACATTTTTATATGCGTATCCTAGAGATTATTGTTCTATTTTCCAGGCATTCATCCATTTTTAAGGCAAATTAAAACATTATCTCTTCTTAAATAACAAAAAAGTCACTATTGTTTTTTCCTTGTAACCACCAAATCGTTAGCCATTCAGTCTGTTGTTGAAAGTCTGAACGTGTTTTCGAAATGGTTTATTCTATCGTGGATAGTAGAAATTGTTGCAATTTAGTACCGAAATCACGATTACGCTAAAGCTATAGCACGAATTTTTAATACTAATCATCCAGAAAAAAATGTAAGCCATCAGTACGTTAAACAACTGATGGAAGTTTGTCACAACGGGTTCGCTTCTAAAGAAGAAGCTGGGCGAAGTAAATCGCCCAGTTCGAAACTCAGAAGTTGAAGTGGCAGTTTTAGGTCACTTGCAAATGTACATCAACCGATCAAGGCTTCTGGCATATCCAGTTCAAGTGTTTATCAAATTTTGAAAGAATAGAAGAAAGTTAAACTAGTTCCTTAAATCTTTTATAATATATTTTTTCCTGGTAACGAATCCATTATGTTGAAAAAAATGTGTGTAAATTACCACATCCTTTGAGCAGTTCTGGCCAATTCCAAATTTTCGACAGTTTTTATCCTGTTATCTACTTTAAAGCGATATCATGAGACAATATAGTACTTTAACTACCCCATTTCAGGGTTATTATCTAGCAAGGAAATATTTCAAGAGCACGAAAGTTAATAAACTTAAGCGTTATTTATCAAGGACCCCAATAAAAAAATCTGAGTAACTCCGGGCGTATCCTGCGAGGCGACATAAAAATAACCTGCAAGGACGTAGATGAGACTTTATGGGATTCCGGGAGAGAGACCCGTCTTAGATATGATTTTACGGCGGTGGCGGCGGCGGTGGAAAGTCAACCTATTTTCCAGGCGGTGCGTCCAATTTCCCAGATTTTCAGAGCCGTATTAGGCATTCACCGATGCAGTTGGCCGGTGGATCGAACTGGGTAATAAACTGAAACCCAACGTGATGGAGTAGATGAAATATATCAGAGATCTCAGTGTTACTTACTTGCGATGATGAAGGGAGGTGGAACTTTGGGATTAATTCTGACGGGTGACACTGTGGAATAACTAACATAAGGTCTTTTATATCACTGAAAGAGTTATATCTATACAGGATGTCCCATTTGTGCGTATGTCTCGCTTTGTATACAATTTAGAGTCTGTTATTACCTCTCAACCAGATGTTATGCATCCAACGACTAACTATGAACGGCCTTTTAACATTCTCTTCCTAGGAAGAGATTAATGGGATTGGAGTAAAACTGATCTATTGAGGGCAGATGGTTGTTGGTTTACAGATGGTTCCAAAACACCCATGGATGTTGGAGCCGGAGTGTATAGTTGCAACCCAACCATGCATCTATATACAACCGAGTATACAACTATATATGCTTATGCAACTATATTTCAGGCAGAAATCTGTGCCACCGAATTGTATGTACAGAGGCTAGAACAAGCGAAAGTTCGATAAAAATCTTCTGACAGCCAAGCAGCTCTTACAGCGCTTGGTTCCTACCATTGTAACTCAAAAACGATGTGGGACTGTCAGTAGGTGCTCGCTCATTTCAGCAGGAAAAATAGAGAAATAGAGTCACTCTGGTCTAAGTCCCAAGGCATTCCGACGATGAAGGGTGTTTGGGATAAAAGTTGGACTGTATATCTACCAAAAAATTAACTTACCTAATGGATGACTCTTGATTCTTCGCCTTGAATTACCAGACAAATTAGGAATGAAGGTGGTAAGTATTTAGGGAAAGAAAAGGAGATGCTGGAATTTCACTATCTGTAGGTAACTGAGTCTACAAGATCTATTATTTTTCCGTATCTCACTCTAAAATTATCAGTATATATTTTCGCGCCGTGGTACCTATCACCTGCACAGTAGCGAGCATAAAACCCAAGTCCCTTTTTTGCTAAATTGCCCACTCCAAAATACACCTAATGGTAATACATACAACCAGTGCCATCTTTTGGCCTTTTAGGAAATATATATAACTACACATACATATACACAAAACATGTACATATTCTAATATATATCAAACAAAGGGAATGAAGCAACCGACTCTCTAGCCATGGAGGGTCCTGTTTCGGAATTCATCTGACCAGAACTGAGGTGCAAAGTTTCTAGTACTGGCAAGAACTGGCCAGAAGCAAGAACCAAAATTAGTTCATTCGAAGGCGTTCATAATAATCCCTTCAAAAACAGGACCTAAAAAACTTCTAGAGTTAAAGAGGTTGCACTGAGGAACTTTAATTGGGCACTGCCATTTAAAATATCATCAGAACGATGATGAAATGGCAGAACACCTGTACCTACCCCGCTAGGGAAAGGATCGGATACTAAATTTTTGTCAAAGGACAACTTCTTTCTGCCAGAAGATCTGAATAAGTTCTCATCCAATAAGGTGATCAGCTTCATTAAGAGGCTGGACCTGGATATAAGTAGGTATGAGCCACAATAATAGACCATATGGTCGCAGTGGAGGATCTGGTTTTCGGCCCACTCACTTTTGAACCCAACCTAATCTACCCCGCAACACGTACTTCTACCATTTTCGAGTTGTTCTGCAATTAGAAGAACATTTGCAGATGATACTATCAATCTCAATTTTTCTGTTATCTTAAGAGGTATGAAAATCCATCTTTCATGGTCTTTTAGAGAATACAGGTAGCTTTCTTTTGACTCTCATAAAAACTTATTGATGTACAGGGTCTCAGCTACGAACCTGATAATTGGATCAACCTCAAGAGATTTCAGATGAATTGAAAACACCACGTAGAACGTAGAACTTTAGCCCCTTCTAAGCCTACATCAAGAACCAGTATGTGTGGAAATGCAGTTTTGTTTAATATATACAGCTATGCGCCTTATGCTTAGAGGATTACCGCTGAAAATTAATATTTGGCAAAACGTAGACTCCAGGGCATTGAAACAGACTAGCTTATATCTAAGTTTTGGCATTCCAAATGAGTGTTTGTGTCGTATAAATTTATGATTCTCAGTAAATTGTTCGCAGACGCAGATAGTTAAAATTATTAATTGGGCAATTAAAATTGTTTGATTAAATATAGTCTCGGTTTTGCCTTACTACCAAACATTTGTATTTACAAGTTATCGAAATTAAGGTAATTTAAGCCGGCAGGTCATAGAAACACTGATACTATCTCTTCACTCTAGAGCGATTGAAGAGATAGTAGAAAATTTTACATCAGAAACTCATAATGCTCTAGTAATAGACTAATAAAGAGATACAATATAGGTATTGCTCGTTTTCCCGTATTGCTGAAATTCCCAATAAAACAATAAACAAACAATAAAATATATTAACCATTTTTGTGGATCAATTTATTTGGCTATTATGCAATTTATTTTAAAGTAACGTAAAAAATATTAATAATTTATAGTTATAAATTGGAAAAAGTAAAAAACTTTCAGTATAACGATAGTAATGCAACATCTTTTATGCAATGTTTTTTGTTTAAATTTGAGTCGATTGTGAATCTCTTGGTATTCGTAAAAAAGACAAAATGTATACAGCAAGAGAAGTTTCTAAATAAGCTCCAGACGTTTCTGATTACTGAAATTCTTCTTCCAAGCGTGAATTCGAATTCCTTTAATAAATCCTGGAGTATACGTACTTATTAACTTTGTTTTTCTTTCGCAATTATCCGCTATACACGCCTGAAAGTTTATTAATAAAGGATAATTCAGGATTTGTTTTTTCAGGATTCGTAAAAAACTCAAGTCCATGTTTCAAGTTTTAAAGCATTAAATAATGGTGTTCGCTTGTCATTGTATCACAGATATATCATCATATCTATAACTTATTTTAAAAGTTTTTGAGTCGTATAACAAAAATTGGTCATACAAATACATTGTTTTTTCTCTAATCCAATTTACATTTTGGAATAACTAATTAGAAACAAGTTTACTTATATTTTTATACAAAAATACGTCGCGTCAAATGAATCTAAAGCTTGTGTCTGTGCTTGTAAATTTATAATAAATATCTAGGTGCAACTTGTGCACCGAATACAAAATATATCAATGAATTAAAAATTAGTGACAATTAGTTTTTTCTTTACTTTCAATATGAGTATATACAGTAACTATGGACAGTATAACTACCGTTTCCTATTTTTCCTCTGCTTCTACCATTAAATTTACGTATCTCGAATAAAAAACTTTATAATTGTTTCCCCTTTTATACAAACGTGACTATAACTCGCTTTCCAACTAGTTTTAGAAACAGCAAGTAAATATAAACACTGCAGAACGGCAGAGGAACCAACATTAATATGGTAATAATTAAAAAATCCCTAAATTTCACACATTTTCTGCTTGGTTAATACAATAATTCTTTATTGACGACTTTATTCCAATCCTATATATAAAAATTTAATACGGACTACTATTTGTGAATAGATAGAAGTTTGCTTTATTTCTTTTTCTGTTCAGTTACAGAGCCCCACTGCTGTTGTTTTTTCAGTTACTGTAGAAGATTAATCTATAAGCGAATTAGACCATTCGCTGCATTTCAGTTTATTTGCCGTATAAAGACAAATTTCCCATGTGCATGTACTCTAGTGGTAAACATAAACAGTTTCATCCGCCAGTATACCGAAATGACGCAATAATATCTCTGGCAAGATGAGGAGTTTAATGATTCTACATTTCCCACATTTACTCCCTCTTTTATCACCTATCTTTCTCCAGAACTGGGTTTAGTGTCTGCTTTTTATTAGCTCCGAAGTGAAATTTATATACGTTGGACAAACATCTAATTTATTATTGATTTGTATTGGTACCTTTTATTGCTGCTTCTTATATTTTACGCCCGTGTCCTAGGACTAATATCTTTTTTTAAAAAAGTAAACTACTTCAGTTACTGCTGCCTTGTGAAGACCGAGGCCTTGTAAAGGGATGTAGCGAGGGTTTAGAGCTCTATCAAAAATTTTAGTATAGACTCACAATATCTGCGGAGTATTAATATACAAAAAAGTAAAAGCCGAACAAAAAAATTCATAATATATTCTGTGTCTAAAATTTAAGACAAAAAATCGTACCTATGTGTGAATTCTCCTGGATGTTTTTTGTGATTTGCTAATTTCAGGCCTTTTTTATTTTTACGAAGTGCTTTACTTTACATGGGCAAGTAGCACCATTGTTTTTTGTGTTCTAATGGCTACCTGAATTTTACATAGCTATAAGCTTCAGAATCTATGTCAGTGGGTATTTTTATAACACTAAAATCATTAATATATTTTATTTAATTATAAATATATAAATATTACTTTTCGAAATGAAATAGAAAACCCAAAATTCATATCTATTCCATACGATCCTTGTTTCACCCGTAGTTTTGGTAAGGTTTTTAAAGCTATAGTCTATTCATCGAGAAATAAACTACAACAACTTTTAGGCAATCCAAAATACAAAATAGAAACTAAGGAAAAGACGGGGATTTACGAAATTAGCTGTAAAGACTGTAATCAAAAGTATGTTGGACAAACGAGAAGGTCAATTCAAACTAGATTCAAGGAACATCTAGCTCATCTCAAATGTGGTAGAACAGATAAGTCTAGTGTCGCCCAACATGCGTTTGAGAACAACCATAAAATAGGTAGTAGCAATTTGAGACTACTTATGAATGTGACAAATTACAAAGAGTGGATGCTTTTGAGAGTTTGGAAATTGCAACTTTTTAAAAACATATTACACTTAAATGATGTAAATTACACTAAACAATTTAATATTACACTAACTCTGAACAAAAGTATTTATTACACTTTATTTTTAGTAATTTTACATAAAATAGAAACAGGTTGAACTATTCAATACATTACCTTGTAAAATCTGATGTGTTAAATTACTTTTATGGTAATATAATAATACACCCATATGTCTAACACTGACGAGTGTTAGTTAAAAGTTAAAATTACTCTATTTTGCACTTAGGTGTCACTAATTACAGTCCCCACCCGATCTGAGGTGGTGATTGTAAATCCCTGATTCAATTGTACCATACAATTCAATCATAATCAGAAAGGTAGAAAAGTTCTTAATACCAGTTCAATAATTCATTAACCTGCCGTTTCACCTAGTATTCTTGACTAACGAGAATCGACTAATTATACTATTTATTATAAAATTTAAGGTAAAAGTATAAACATTATGAAAATGCTGTGCAACGTTTAGGAATCCTTTGTCTTGTTTTGACGACGACATGCTGGTATTATTTAAATAGTACTTGATTTTAATTTAAAACTTCATTACTTAAAAGCTCTCTTATTGACAGACTTCTAGTGCATTTTATTTCTCTGAAATTGCTGCTTCAAATCAACATTTAATAATGAAAAATGCATGCGACAGCTGTTTATTCTAATATTTTAATAAACTTGGTAAAAGAAATACAGCCTGGTATTTACCGGTTGCTAGGTAGTTATTGTGAGTAACTATAAACTTATGCAGATACTCAGTCCGTTTTATGCTGAAGGATATTTGTATTTTATACTCAATAAAATTGTTTTAGAAGCAACTATCAACTTAAGCACTAGCAGCGTTATGTCAGATAAGACCGAGGATATGACCAAGGTCTATATAGACACCCAGAGTCGTCTATGAAACGATGTGTAATAGCTTCATTTGTTTATTTCTAGCATGGTTTCGTGGTATACCACGAAATTTTGTGGTAATCTTTATACCTTATATAAACATTTTTTTTTCTATTAATTAATCTATTGTTGCATTGTTACTGTTAATTATTTTTGTGTATTTTAATAAGTTTATTGTAAAATCAATTTGTAATAAAAAATAAATCATAATTCAAAAACACTATTTCAGTGTTATTGAATTTCAGTATTATTTAATAATAATAATATCTCTACCCCTCATTCTAATCACAAGGATTAGCCCGAAAGTCTGAGACTTGTGTGGGAGAGGGGGCGACATATTATTACTCCGCGGGCCGCATTTGCGCCTCAGGAACGACTTACGTTGGTAGGCCCTAACCACTATTCAGTGCTGGAATGAGGGAAACCTGGAAAACCTCATTAGTTAGGGGGACAAGTCAAACATCAACTGATTTTAATCTCTCACATTAACACCAAGTTGACATTCTTCCCATCCTAGACCATCGCCAGGATGGTTGCCAAGCCATCCCTGCGAATAAGCCTTGATCTACGAGTAAACAATTTAAGGAAAAATTGTTTGGTGGAATGGGAATTAGAACCCACGACCTCTGGGTTGAGCGATCGAGACGCTAAGCCCTGAGCCACCGGCTCGCCAGGTGTAATGGCCAGGTGTAATGGATTGATAAACTATGAAACTATTATCTAAATAACAGAGGTATTTATAACAGTAACAGTAATTATTACGATTTTTTTTCGGATTGTAATCGATATTCTTCTTTTCACGTATCAAAAAAACAGTTAATATATACAACACAACATGCACACCATATACAATAAACAATAGGGTACCTTCTCGATTAAAGTATCATTATTTTGCTAAATACTTTTAAAGGTACTAGACCTACTCCACGTATCTCTAGCACTAGCGCATTCGCCATATTATATAATGTATATTATAACGCAAGGTAAGAAAATGTTTGTTTATTCGAAAACCATTCCAATTTAGAGTTAGCTTTGTGTTAAATATAGTTCTCATTATTTGGTAAATTTAACATTGGCGTTGGTGTAACTATTTTATTTTCTTCTTCTGATATAATACTAAATTTACGTAGAATATTAAAAATTCTAGTGTGTGTAAGTTTAACAGTGGCGCATTCGCCATAAATTATATAATTATATATTACGGACTTTATCTAAATGAGTATGATATCGCACTATTAAAAGAAGTGTAGAATTGGAGATGATCAGGGGAAAATAAATAATATTCTTTATATATCGAGTTCTAGATTTGAAACATTCAGTATGAAGCATCTAATATGTTATAGAAAAGATCTTCAAATTATTTGTGCCAAAATGAAATGATCTAGAAGGGGTTTTTCCCATAAAAATATAAAAGTGACTACCCGTACGTCGTAGCTTTACTGAAATGGGTAGAAAAGCATTATTTATATTTGCCTGCTTTTTAGTTTTCTAAATTAAAGCGGATATACAGCGTGAGTTAATAAGAACGAATTCTTTAGTAGCTCCTTAAATAAAGGAGATAGAGCAAAATGTTGAAAAGGGGACTTGTTCTATCTCTTTTTCTATAATCCAAAATTATTTTTAGATATACAGGATGCACCGTTGAGCGGTTACAGCATCCAACATTTGTTTTTTTTATAGAACACCCTGTATTTTATACGAGATTTTGATTAAGCTTAAAATTCCCTATACATTAGTGCCCCGCTTGCTGGTCTTATATGCGGGGTTGCCAAGTGATTTCGGTTTTTCAAAAAATTTTGGGAAAAACATAACCTTGTAAAAAATCATAGTAGCCTTGTTTCTGATAATTAAAGGTTGAGATTCGGTATTTGGATAATCAAACCCTTATGCTATAAGCCGATATCATCGTAAAATTATTTGCTTGTACAGGGTGTTTTTTCTAAGCAACTGAAGTGGTCTAAATATATTGTGTAAAAACTCGTTTTTCTTTTATGGGACCCCCTGTATATAATAACACCAGACAAACGAGTATTAAATAAGCTCTCAAATGATATATGGTTTGTTATATCTAACTCTAATAATAGTTTTCAAGATATTCAAATTTATACAAATAGTATTATGACAGTGACTTCTTTGTCATTTAATTATTTATTTATTTATTTATCAAGAAAAAAACACATTTTCTCAAATTTTTCTTGTTTTGTTCCAAACTGTAGTTTTTTTAACTTTTCTAACTGCCATGAACTATCTTTTATATCTCTTAAACAGCCACCGGTATTTCCGTAATTTCAAAAACACATCTGTTAAAAAAAATTATAGGGACCTGATAAACATTAAAAAATATATTTTTTAAATAAATTAAAGAAACCTAATACTAACAAAAACTAATGAGGGATGAAACAACATAATTTTAAACGTCCACAAACTAAATACAGCAATTTCTAATACAACATTATAAATACTGCTGGTCTGCCACCTTGAGCGATGCATCGTGTAACACGTGTTACAAAGGAGTCTCCAACGTTTGTGAGCATTTGCATGTTTACATGTGCAAACAAGTTTCTTATTATTCTTTCTCTCATATTTTGAGGTGTTGTGGGTGGAGTCTGATAGACCATATCTTTTATAAAATCCTAAAGAAAAAATCCTATTTATTAAGATCTGGCGATCTTGCTGGCCACGTGACTGGACCACCACGTCCAATCCATTTGCGTGGATATACCTGATCAGATAATGTCTCACTGTACCAGCATAGTCAGGAGGTGCTCCATCTTGCTGAAACCTTAATCTGCGGAATGTTGTTCATCCCTCATTATTTTTTGTTAGTATTTGGTTTCTTTAATTTATTTAAAAAATATATTTTTCAATGTTTATCAGGTCCCTATAAACTTTTTTAACAGATGTGTTTTTGAACTTACGGAAATACCGATGGCTGTTTAAGAGATATAAAAGATAGTTCATGGCAGTAAGAAAAGTTAAAAAAACTAAGTACAGTTTTAAACAAAACAAGAAAAATCTTAGAAAAATCTTAGTTTTTTTCTTGAAATACTTAATTAATTAAATAAATAAATAATTAAATGACAAAGAAGTCACTGCCATATTTGTATAAATTTGAATATCTTGAAAACTATTGGAGTTAGATATAGCAAACCGTATATCATTTGAGAGCTTATTTAATACTCGTTTGTCTGGTGTTATTATATACAGAGGGTTCCATAAAAGAAAAACGAGTTTTTACACAATATATTCAGACCACTTCAAGTTGCTTAGAAAAAACACCCTGTAAAAGCAAATAATTTTACGATGATATCGGTTTATATTATAAGGGTTTGATTATCTAAATACCGAATCTCAACCTTTAATTATCAGAAACAAGGCTACTATGATTTTTTTTACAAGGTTATATTTTTCCCCAAATTTTTAGAAAAACCGAAATAACTTGGCAACCCCGCATACAAGACCAGCAAGTGGGGCATCAGTGTATAGTGAATTTTAAGCTTAATCAAAATCTCGTATAAAATACAGGGTGTTCCATATAAAAAACAAATGTTGGATGCTGTAACCGCTCAACGGTGCACCCTCTATATCTAAAAATAATTTTGGATTATAGAAAAAAATAGATAGAATAACTCCCCTTTTCAACATTTTGCTCTATCTCCTTTATTTAAGGAGCTACTAAAGAATTCGTTCTTATTGACTCAGGCTGTATATCAAGAATTGACTCAAACTCAAAAACATATCCCGTATAATCCAGTAAAGTGTCGCTAGGCAACAACATTACAGCATCAGGTTTCATTTACTGGCCGCCATAGATCTACTGGACAGTATGAAATAAAAGTAATTATGATATTCTGCATACCTTGTAACAGTATTTTTTGTCTTTTATATATTCTAAATCGTATAAAACTAAGCAGTTTTGTTTTTATGTTTCACAAATTTAGTATTATATGTTTTATAAGAAAACGTCTCATTGTCAGGCATAGTATTCAAACATATTTTTGGAAGCTGTAAGAATTTGAACATCAGTTTTATAATATTTTTTCAAAGGTGTTGATTGTCCCACAGGCTAAAAGAGGTGCTGTTTGCAATTTAAACACAGATTACATTCCTGTCGCAGAGGAATGTAAAAGGTATGGTGTTTGCCTGAAAGATAAGGCACAAAGACACGTGAAAACGAAACCTTTAATAATTATAGAAACAATTTAAATAGAAACGGCATAAAATTAAGTAAATAAAGACTCAGTTATCTCAGAGCCAGTGCTTTTTCGCATGGTGGAAATGTAAACAAAACAGAAACTTACAATCAACGCCTGTTTTTTTAGTTTGAACACTTTATTTCTGCTAATTATGTTTGCTCTGCTTTTTTCCAAATTCAATGTAAATACGAATTACTTTACTAATTAAACTCCTGTAAAGGTTTTCCAAACAGCAAATTTATTACGGACAATGCGCTACCTAGCCTGAACAAAGGCTGTGTGCTCTCATAAGCTGCGAAAGTTAAATAAGCATAAAGCATGCTGATTAAAAAAGCCGGGATTTTTACAGCGTTATTGTTTTCGCGAAATGCAATATCGCAGTGCCAAGTAGGCCGCGTATACATTAAAGCTGATCAAAAAATTACCGTCACACTGATAAACAAATTTCTTTAATTACTGAGTGAATCACATGAATTTCAAAATGAATTACAAAAATTCATACCTGCAGTGAATTCATATAGTTGTGCAAAAATTGATTATTTCGAAAACGGTAATTTTTTTGAAAAATGAAACGGATACGTTGATTTTGTATTCTATGGAAATTTCTACGAGGATCTAGAAGCCTAGTTCACCTATATAAAGGTCGCGGCGTGAGAGCGCAGAAGTCAGTCTTAATAGGACAGCGACAAGAGCGAAGAAACAATACTTCTGTGAAATAACTGTAATTTTCGAAGTGTTTTGGGCGTGTATTTAATTTTGCACAAGAAGTGTCGTATCGTGATGTGTTATATAAAGATTTTTACTGTTGTATAAAAGTCATATAAAACAATACACATACTATGAACCAATTATATGCATAATATATCATTCGTAGAATCTGGTTTCAAGTATACTGAGAAAAAGATTTGATAATTATACTTAGTATTTGCGGTTCGTTTTATCCGAGGTTTTATCATATTATGGTAAGTTAGATGGTGGCAGGGAAATAACTATCTCATATTGAATCAGCTATATGGTTTGCCGAGTAACTTTGATTGTTATAATTGTATTATTTCGTTAGTATAACAAATTATTACAATAGTCCAAGTTTTTGATTTGTCATTTATGACCAAATCACTACTTGCTGCTTTACCGGTTGTCAAATCTACTGTTTATATAATCCAATTATTAACTTAAAAGGAAATCAAATAATATAATTTGTAAAATGTTAATATTTATTTATTTATTTATTTATTTATTTATTTATTTATTTATTTATTTAGCGTACACCACCCGACAGCAATGCCAATTAATGGGTGGGAGTAGTGTAAAAATTACAAAAAGATATAAAAATATTAAAAAAAGAACAATAAGATGAAGGAATAAAAACATACAATACTAATAAAAAAGAATATTACGCATATTCTCTTCACATTCAACAAAGTTAGTTGTTACACTAGATAAGTAACATAGATAACAAATTAAATTAACATACATAGTGAATAAAGTGTAGAAACAGGACACAAAATATAATAATAAGATTCTAAGGTTATAAAATTGTATGTCGGATACTAAGTAGCAGAAATTTTCTTTTTAATAGATGGTATAGTATCATGAAAGATGTCAACGAAATTCTGCACCTTGCAATGATAATAGTCCATTCTGTACAGCGGAGAGAATTTTAATAGGTTGGTCTTGGGTGTCGGAAAGTAAAACAATGATGAAAACCGAGTGGTAAGGTGGGGAACACGAAGACATAGAGAGTATAACAAATCCGGACAGTCAATCCTGTTGTTTACAATTTTGTGAAGAGTCACCAACGAATTACACATACGACGAGTGGCCAAATCATTAAGTTGAAATCGTTGGAGTAAATTTTCTTGAGGAATTCCTCGGGGTGGATAAATATCATCAGATTTGAACCATAAGTATTTAACATATTTCCTGTGTATATGTTCCAATTTTCTAATGTGAATTTGATAACCTGGGTCCCACACAAGAGAGGCATATTCTAATTTTGGGAGTACCAATGCATTAAAAAGTAGGGACACCGTTTTAATTTCTCTAAATTGTCTTGAGTTCCTCAAGTGTAGTCCTAATATAGTGTAGTTAGATCTTATTTTGTTGTTAGACAAAGTAGATACTAACAAAATTTATCACATTTTGTTAAATAAAAACAAAGTTCAACTGTTCAAATCTGCAGGTAGCATTAGTTGGTACCTACATAATATATACGTTATGGTAACGCTTAAGTCCTCAAATACTGGTAGGTATTAAAGTAAATCTATCGTACCGTCTACTATTGCAAAAAATGCTGGTATCTTCTGATTTCTCGAAAAACATTTAAAATAATAACTAATATAAAATAATTTAAACATTGTTGGTGACTTTTTCAAATAAAAATATACCTATTTGTATTATTAGACATGCATGACTTTTATTTACATATTTTATTATACCGGGTTCCCCATTTCATTTGACTAATGGCAATTAACATGGGCTATTACATTTCATTGAATTTTATATTCCCAGGGCACACTATGAGAAATATTGTTAATGGAATCGATAGTAGGTACTGACTGTCAAACACTTCTGATTACCAAAATACTAAAGCGAAATGGTTTTTTAATTAAAATATCAATAAAAATTCGTTTTAAGTTAATAGATGTAGTTTACATATGCGTTTTAAGAGATGTCATGTTATGTCATCTGGTGGACTAGTTGGTTAAGCGGCAGTCTTTCAAACTAAACCGCAAAATTTTGCAGGTTCAAATCCCGCCAGAGACAATTTTTTTATTTTACTTTTTCATTAACATGACATCTCTTAAAACGCATATGTAAACTACATCTATTAACTTAAAACGAAATTTTATTGATATTTCAATTAAAAAACCATTTCGCTTTAGTATTTTGGTAATCAGAAGTGTTTGACAGTCAGTACTATCGATTCCGTTAGCAATATTTCTCATAGTGTGCCCTGGGAATATAAAATTCAATGAAATGTAATAACCTATGTTAATTGCCATTAGTCAAATGAAATGGGAAACCCGGAATGTTATTCTCTAGAAATATTTAGATCTAAATTATGATAGAACGATATAAGGAAAATAGCCAATTATACCGCCAAAATCCGATGCCTGTCGAATGAAGCCATTTGCATAGAAGAAAGATTAAGAGAAGCTCACCCACTACAGCTTACAAAATATGTTCCAGCTATTTGGTTTTACATCAACGTACCATTAATCTTGAAAGGCCCGAAAGCTGTTCCCCGCTGAAAGTAGATCACATTAAAAACATTATGACTTACTTAAGTTTCCGCTCCGGAGCTGAAAAGCTTGCCACGTTTTAAGTAATTCATTATTGGCAAGGAAGATAGATGTTATAAATGTTTTATCTGTGCAAAAAAGGAGTATATACAGCGATTTCCTGAAGTAGTGGATAAATTAGTCATTTTACAAATATCCAATTTTTAAAAAAAATCGCACGGATCCGTCGGTTTTTTAATTTTTTACAATATTTTACATATACAGGGTGACCCATTAAGAATGGAAACACTCTCCTACAAAATTTGTTTATGGACCGATTTGACCGGATTTTTTTCAAAAGATAGATCTCCAAAAGCTCTATGTTGATGGAAAATTTGAAGACGAAATTTTGATTTTCAAGGCCTACTACGAACTTTTTTTATGTGAAAAATAGCAAAATTTTGTTAGCGATTTTTTTATAAAAAATCTGACTACACCACTAGATTTAGGAACCCCTCGAATGCATTTGTACCAATTTTTGCGAAGAAAAGTTTGTTCCTAAAAAAGTTATGATAATATCGGCATCACCAGTGTGTGCCTTTGTCGGTGAACCTATTCTTATATAAAAATCGAATAGAACCCAAAGAGAAACAAAATTAAATAACTTAAACACTAGTGTAATTATTAATAAGAACTATAAAAACCAGTATAGGTACACAAAATAACCAACAATTTCTCTAATATAAACAACAATTGATAGGTGAGTTCGTCAAATTATTGTTATTTTGTGGTTATTATGCCAAAACTTATAATATTATCTTCTTAGATAAAAAATAACTACATTATAATTTTTTATTCAAAAAGTGTGAAACAATTTGACAGACCCCTTTTTCATTTTGAAAAATGAAATTTTCTAATTATTACTTTTTTTATCAATTGTTGTTTATATTAAAATAATTGTTGGTTATTTTGTGTATACTGGTTTTTATGGTTCTTATTAATAATTACACCAGTGTTTAAGTTGTTTAATTTTGTTTCTCTTTGGGTTCTATTCGATTTTTATAAACGAATAGGTTCACCGATAAAGGCAAACACTGGTGATGCCGAACTATCATAACTTTTTTAGAAACAAACTTTTGTTCGCAAAAATTGGTACAAATGCATTCGAGGGGTTCCTAAATCTAGTGGTGTAGTCAGATATTTTATAGATAAATCGCTAACAAAATTTTGCTATTTTTCACATAAAAAAAATTCGTAGTAGGCCTTGAAAATAAATTTCGTCTTCAAATCTAGCATCAACATAGAGCTTTTGGAGATCTATCTTTTGAATAAAATCCGGTTCAAATCGGTCCATAAACAAATTTTGTACGCGATTGTTTCCATTCTTAATGGGTCATCCTGTATTTAATTTTTTACAGTGACTCAACGAAGCTACGTCGATATAAACTTTGCTATTTTAAATGAGACACCCTGTATTTTTTTACATATTTGGAAAGAACTTTTTTTTACGAATACGGCCGTATAAGGTTTTATGGGTCTATCTCTAATAATAAGGGAGATATGCCCAAATCAGTGGGCCCTAAGAAAGATTGTGTTGGATCAAAACTCTGTGCCTCTGAATCGATATTCTCTTTCTAGCGACCGTTAAAATACGGTGGGTGACGTCACAAAAAATCGGTATCGTGCATAATAAGCGAAGCGTTTTCCAAGAGGACACACTCTTGGAAGACCTCTCTTCCAAGAGGACACACTTACGGAGGTGCGATAGCGCACACCGTAACGTGCCGCCGCTGTGACGGCCGAACTTTTGTTAGCATTTTTGTGACGACAACCACGGTATTTTGACGGTGTCGTTAAAAGACGGCACCGCTTCCTAAAAAACCGAAGATTAAACCACACGCAACCCGTTGTTGAGAGTTCATAGACAAGTATCTAAAGTCTCTTAATTAACCTGAAACAAATATATATCGATATTTTAATTAAAAAATCCTGTATTTTGATTATCAGAAGTGTTTGGCAATCAGTTCTATTGATTCCGTTAGCTATATTTCTCACAGTGTGCCTTGGGAATATAAAATTCAATGAAATGTAGTAAGCCGTGCTAATTCTCATTAGTCATATGACATGGGAGACCCGGTATATCCTTAATCAATAAATTTTTTAAAATGCAAGTAAAAACTAACATATAACTTTTTATTTTGAATTTTGGAGTTGCCAAACTAATTTAGCCACTGATCTATACTCCAAACAGTGATTAAGCCGTTCTCCCGGCAACATTGAAAGGAATTTTCAAATATAATTGCTGGGATTAACCCTCGTCTTCGTCACTAAAAACTAAGCCTGCTTCCCTAGGACACAACCAACATGTTCTTCGTACTGCTCCCAAGTTGGGAGCAAGAAGGGCAAGCTTGTAGCGTGTGCCTTGTATCTTAAGCCTTAGGGATTTGTATTACTTTAAGGACGCTTAATTTTGAAGCAATGGAACATGCTATAAGGTGTGGTCAGTCAATAATAACGGTACAGGGTGATTTCCCGTCTCTGTTTTCTATGTTATTTATAATTTCAGAATGGTGTTTCAGGTAAAAGTAGCAAAGTTTACAGAATATATATCAGTTACTCCTCTTTCCGAACTTATCTTTCGAGATCAGAACCATGCCGCCACCATCTTCTTAAACACTTTTTAGTGTTTTTCCAATGTTTTCGTGCCAAACTAATTCTTTAAATTTACTAATAAAAATATTAGAAGATATTTTTATACTACGACAAATTGCACGATATTTCTAAAGGATACAATTAATCCCCCTTATTTTGTGCTACAATAGTATTTAAGATCACAGAACTTGCTGTTTGTCTATTTGCTAAAACTGCTACAAATTTCACAGGAATGTTGTAAAAGGCACTTCCTTAAAAAATATACCACAGTACAATAAACCACAGGCATTTTTACAAAAAATGAAACAAAAAAACCTATTAATATATAATCCCTCGTTTTTCTTACTCTATATTAATCGCACACAATACGTTACAGGTCGAGTGTGACCCACTGTGACCCACTGTGTAAATATCTGGGTACTGGAAGGTACCTGAGACAGGCGAGGAGGGAGGAATAGGTAGTACGGCACGTGATCGAGAGTGGGCTATACTCGTCGCGTCGGGTAAAATAATAGGCAGTGACGTATGATCTAATTCGATACAGAATAGGGACGAAGTATAAATACTTAATACATAGCGACACAAACGTTAGCACATAGAAAAGTGCTTCACGCTTACGTATTACTATTGAGCAGAATTAAAAATTGTCTGTTCCATGTTTCTCTATTCCATGCCACCACAATTCTTTACGTCGGATATACTTCCGTCTTTGTTTAACGGGTTAAAAAACGAAGAGCGAGATATGCAACCTATGCAACAAAAGTCAAGAGTGTCAAGAAGATCGGACATGCGCATTTGACACACATCCAAGTATTTCATCGCAGCCTGACATAAGCGTAGTACGCGGGAAATGCTGTAATTTGTGGCTGAACTGCATAAATTAACTGGTTAATTTGTTTTTGTAGATGTTTACTGTGAAGTGATAAGTGTTACTTAGTTTATTTAGTGTTCGACGAAAAGAATTTTATTATAAAAGCGATCGCGGGCAGTAGTGGATTAGAAATGCGTAAACGATCTCATCTGACAAGTGAGGAAATTCGTATGAAAAAAAATGTCTATGAGGGATTACAAGCGCGCGATAAAAATTTAAGTGTAGTAGATGCGACGGAACTGGTAGTGAATTAACAAAAGTTACCTTTCGAAGTGTATTTCGTGCAATAAAATGTGGAGACACAGACGCAAAGAAGAAGAAAATGGAAACCCGGGGAAGAAAAAAAATTACCGTGAACGAAAATGTGAAATATGCTATTCGGCGAAAAATTCAGTTTCTTTTTCAAAAATGAAATCCCAACAGTAGGTAAGTAAATTTCAGGTTGCTCTGGCAGAAGACAATGATTTGCCCAAACTCTCGTATAAATTGCTTATAAGGAAAATGCATGAAATGAATTTCAAATATTGCCAACGGAATCGGAATACATTTCCGATATAGAGAAAAATGAGATTGTGACATGGAGACGAGAATATTTGGAGAAGATAAGAGAATTTCGCGTTTTAAATAGGAAAATATATTATATAGATGAGACATGGTTAAATGAAGGTTATACTGTGCTAAAAGTATGGCAAGATTGTAACGCACAGGACAGAAGGCAAGCGTTTATGGATTGATTTTCTACAGGTTTGAAAGCACCTTCCGGAAAAGGACGAAGACTAATAACTCATATTGGAAGTGATTCGGGATTTTTGGTAAATGGTCTACATATGTTTGAGTCGCGAAAGACTAGGGATTATCACGAAGATATAAACAGTGAGGTGTTTCAAAAATGGTTTCAATCTGTTTTACACCACATAGAACCTGGTGCAGTTGTAATGTATAATATAATAGGTACCCCTTACCATAGCTGGAGAACAGAGAATTTACCAAGATCATCATGGAAGAAAGGGCAAGTAATTCTTAAGAGCGTTCTTTTAATATTTGTAGCAATATTCATCAATTTCGTCCGATGTATATGAGGCGCCGTTTAGGACATATGTAAATTTTTAAAATATATTGATACTACTCACATATATATTTAATTTTGGTCAAATATATATTTATTTGTAAAATAATATATACGAATAGTCAAAAATATATGTATATTTAGTATTTAAATATATATATTCATTACAAGTGCAAATATTTATATAAATTTGATCTTTGGTCGTCGTCAGCTAGATGGCACCACAGGTACGACTAAGGCCCGTACCTATAGTCGGTACTTCAATCAAACTTATACTTCAGCAATGCTCCGCAATATAATTTCTTACGGCGGTACGACTAAGTCTCATAGGCAATAGTCAGGAAACAATGGTGCAATTTAGTGATGACTGATTGAAATTTGGAAACTTTACTGTAGTTTAGTTATTAATGTAAATAAAAGATTGAAATTTGGCAAGTATACAGATTTCGTTACGTGAACCGTCACCCCCTCCCCGCACCCCTCAGGGGGTGATTCGGAGGTGTATTAGGTGACTTTCTTTTGGAACACATTTTTTAAGGACGTTGTTACTTTTTATGTGCCTCAACACGTACGGGCGACTATTTTCATTTTTTTTAGATACAAATAAATTTGTGGTTTTTGTGGATTAGTCGTTTTTATTGAAAACTAACCATTACGAGGCAGTCCTCGTATCTCTGTTAACAAGAGAGCAAACATGATGAAACTCGAGCTACGTGGTATACAGCCGAAGTGTTTGTTATGGCCACCACCGCGACCACCCTACCCACCCCCTGGGGGTGGCTCGAGAGTGGAAGGGGTGAGTTTCGAACGGAATGCGATTTTCAAGGTCACCAACGTTCTCTATGTGCCTAAATACGTAGGACTTTTGAGAAAAAAAAATTTTTACTCTTGTGGACTTTGTCGATTTTTTGAAAACCAAGCGTTAGGGGGCAGTCCACGTATATCCGTTATTAATTGCCAAAAAATATGAAAATCGAGGTACGTGGTATACAGCCGGAGTCTTTGTTATCACCACCACCGCGATTTCCCTACCAACCCCCTGAAGGTGGCTCGGGGGTGGAAGGGGTGAGTTTTGAACGGCCAGAATTTATTTTTTCTGAAAAAATCGCTTGAAAATCGCTTTCCGTCGAAATTCACCGCTTCTACCCCCTTGCCACCCCCAGGGGGTGGGTACGGTAATCACGGTGGTGGCCATAACAAACACTCCGGCTATATACCACATAGCTCGAGTTTGCTCTCTTGTTAACAGATATGCGAGGACTGCCCCGTGATGGTTAGTTTTCAATAAAAACCACTAGTCCACAAAAACCACAAATTTATTTTTATCTAAAAATCATGAAAATAGCCGCCCGTACGTGTTGAGGTACATAGAAACTGACGGCGTCCTTAAAAATGTGTTCCAATAGAAAGTCACCCAATACATTCTCGAGTCACCCCCTGAAGAGCGCGGGGAAGGAGTGACGGTTCACGTAATGAAATATTTGTGTCAATACTATATACTTGCCAAATGTCAATCTTTTATTTACATTAATAACTAAACTACAGCAAACTTTCCAAATTTCAATCAGTTATCACTAAATTGCACCATTGCTCCCTGACTATTAACAGATTTTATTCGTAATTGTGGCGCCATCTAGCGGACGATGACTAAAGATCGAATTTATATTTATATGTGCACTTTTAATGAATATATATATTTAAATAGTAAATATATATATATTTTTGCTTATTTGTATATATTATTTTAAAAATTAATATATATGTAAAGAGTACCAATATATTTATATATGTCCTAAACGGCGCCTCATAGATGTACAACTAATCTATAAGGTGAGTTTAAAAAACAATTCACAATTTCTATAACAACGTTCATGTTTTGATATTTTTTATATTTATTTGACATTATTAGCACCTTTCCAATGATTTTTTGCGTACACCTATGGAACTACACCACAATTTTACTAGCACACACACGTAAAAATGTTCACTTCCCCAGCCAAACGGCTCCAAATGCTGTGAATGAGTCACTTCCTATAATTTTGGCAGTACAATTTATAGGTATATCATTTTCACTGGCTTCGCGAAAGGTAATCAGTGAGGTTTACGCCATTGCATAATTGAACATTAAACACTTCTAATGAGGATACGCCCTATCAACTGCGAATTACACACCTCCGTGTATGGCACCAGCACGTTAGCACAACAATTAATTAGTCTTTCAATTAAGATTTCAGCGGCCAGGAAATATCTAACCCCGGGGACTTCAACTACATTATGGCCCGTTGTCCCATGTAATTTACGACGCGCGTTTATAGACAAGGGAATTACGGAAAACTGCGAATGATTTGTAGTGTAATCATAAACTTAATAAGAGGAGACCTCACGGTTCATTCATAAATAACCTTTTGTTTTGTATCAATCATTGGCAATGTGTATGACAAAGAATACCGAGAGAAAGAACGGCAAAATTCCGACTCCGTGCAACGTTGCAAAAGTTTTGGGAGAACTTGCTTCCGACGTCAAAGGCGTACTGTTTTTGGAAGGGTTGGGTATGATAATAAAACATCAAAAAAGGAATTTTAAGAAAATCACTACTATACATTGCAACAGCAAAAGCTTGTGAGATTAGAAATTAAATTAGTATCGGAGTTTTAATGTAGGGAATATGAATTGAAATTTGAACACTTAAAATTCTGAATTAAGTAAAGGTGGTACACCTACTACATTACAAAAACTTATATATACAGTAGTGTAAAAAAGTATTTTTCAGTTTTTCAAAGATACCCAAACTCTGTATACAGGGTTCAATTACATTTAAAAGTGAAATATAATTTAAAATAAGAAAGATGTACATGGTGTTAGTTTTTAATTCAACTTTTTGTTTCAAGTTATTTGACTTACTGTTTTCAAAATAACTCTTTAAAAGCCTGATAATGGTGATTTTCTCTTAGATTAGTATAAAGGATATCTTTAAAAATTACCTTGGTTACGCAACTGATTTTAATTTTTGTGTGCAAACGTTGCATGTTGGCTTCACACTTACCAAACATTATAGGTTTTTTAATTTGTTATGCAGCAAAGTGCTGAATGATGCCTTAGCTTCTTGCTTGGATTCTTGTTTTGATCGTATTTAAGTATGTGGGTAGGTAACTCCAAAAACTAACACATCAGCCATATTTTAAAAAATAACAAAAGCAATTCCATAATATAATATAGTATATACACTGTTGGCCATTCTACGATTACAAAGTACAGTGCACTGCACAAGACAAGAATAGAGCTATTTTTAGTAATGTTAGATAGAGAAGTAACATATCCGCAAATGCCACTGGTAAGGGTCAGCTGCCTGCTGCTTAAGTAAATTTCTATATCAACGTGCTGTCTAATTGTTTTTGTTTATCTTCAACGATTTGTATTATCCATCTCTTTTTTCTATTACAACAAGCTTTGTAATTGTGACATGGCCAACTCTGTATATACTATATTCCGTAAAATGATAAGGAAGCCAGCCAGCACACCCCTGAAAATCCGTAAATATGGCGTGACAAATATAGCGACCGAATAACCAAACAAAACTTGGCAAAATTTACCTGTGGAAAGACAGTTTTGAATATAAAGAATTCATTTTTCCATACACTTGACACTGACGCACCATTTTCTGAAGAATAGTAATAAAATCCTTACGAAAAACACTGAAAAATTCACAAAAGCAAAATTCCGACTGCCAGCAACACCGCACAAAAGAAATACTATAAAATACTACGATTCACGTGCATCAATGGACATGCGGATTGGAGTAGGGAGCAATGATGCCTGTTCATTCCATTTTTGCGTTATGAAGTTAGTTTTTATCGCAACGTTTTTAACAAAATATGATTTATCTACTTAACTAGGAAACGGGAAAATATTTTTATGTAATATTTTAACCTTAACCCATAATCATGGTAGTTTAAATGTGAAAATATAAATTACACAATTGACAGTTTGGCAACAGTTTTTCGTACAATCATAAAGTAGACCTTGCAGTTGACCAGATAAAGAGTAAACAAGGGGATCTCTGATTGCTTTAAAATGTAAACAATTACATCTCCCTTGTCTTATAAATCTATGAGTGTAATCTACTGACTTTTAAATACTTTTTTTTATATTATACTGTTATATCTCTAATGTTATCTCCGAAACTGTAAGAGATACGAAATTAGATAAATTAGAGAAACGTTGACTTGTTTGATGACTATTTTTAAAATGTTTACAGTGTTGCCAAATTGCTATTAATTTCTAAGATATTAGGAAAAATATAAAAGTGTCGAAAATTATTTCTCTTAGTAACACGACCACTATTGATGTGAGAGGAAAAACTTAAATGACCAAAAAACCACAATATTTTCTTATCAACAGAATGGTTGTATCACAGATAGTGGTATGTTATATTTTCTTATCACCGATTTTTAGAAAGATGTTTAGTATTTGACATATCACGAACAACTCACTTTTAAAATACATCTGGATATTTATTACATATTTAAAAAACAATTTTATTTGTGACTCGACCATGTCACAAATGTTTTTATGTACAGGGTGGGCCGTATAAGAGTGCGTATCCTCTTATCTCAGAAACTATGTGAGATAGAAAAAAAAGTTTTATATAAATGTTGTTTACGTTAAAGATGTCGGTATTTTTTTAATATAGTTATATTTGTAGCTCTTCAATATACAGGGTGATGAACTAAACTTATCTTTTTTTAATTGGAACACCCTGTATATTATTACATTTCCTGAAAGTCCTTGCAAAGACGAGTTTATTGATATATAATATCAGGGGTCTACGACACACCGTTTTGGATTAATCTGCGTTTCTCTTCAGGAATTGACACATAAGTTATGCATGTTTGTATGTAATGTATTCTCTGCAAGAAAAGGTAGGCTTAATAGAATGTTATATATTTAATCACAAAAGTCCAGCTTTAACATTGAGAGATTATATAAGAAAATATTATTTAAGATAACTGCCAGATATTCATACCAAAATTTATCATTTAAATTATCATTAAATTCATACCATTCATTAATCCAAAACAGTGTGTCGTAGACCCCTGATATTATATATCAATAAACTCGTCTTTGCAAGGACTTTCAGGAAATGTAATAAAATACAGGGTGTTCGATTTAAAAAAATCATGAAAAATTAAATTTCACGAAACTTGGCATCACTGTCGCAATTTTTTTTATTTTAGTATTAGACAGAAGTTTCATAAAATAGACCAAATTAGAATTTCTTGGCCCAAATTACAGCTTATCACCTCAATCAGTAACTTTTCTAGCTCGCTATAAATATTAACCTTTTCCTGAAGATAACAGTCAATAGCTACGAAACGGTGGGCTACAGACCCATCATATTATATATCGCTGAACAAGTCTTTTGAAGAGCTTTTCAAAAATGTAATAATATACAGGGTGTTCCATTTAAAAAAAGATAAGTTTAGTTCATCACCCTGTATATTGAAGAGCTACAAATATAAATATATTAAAAAAATACCGACATCTTTAACGCAAACAACATTTATATAAAACTTTTTTTTCTATCTCACATAGTTTCTGAGATAAGGAGATATGCACTCTTATACGGCCCACCCTGTACATTAGATACATTAAGCTTTCTTCAATTTCAATGTGATTTCAAAAAACCGGTGTTTGTATTGACAACAAAAATGTGGTTTCTTGATTTGTTGTTCTAGTTAAGAGTTAAGTCAGGGCAGCGTGGTGGCCATTCCCAGCCCTCTCCGTCACACACGGTTCGAAAAAATAGGAAATATTTCAGAAATGTGGCAATTTATACATACTAATTGACCTGTTTCAACGTTTTTTTTTTAATCTCAACTAGAAAAAAGTATGAATTGTACATATATGAAGCAAAATTATAAGCGCGCCGGTCGTCCTAACTCCATTAGCGAGTACGGTATTATAACTGAACACTCCCCACTACTCTTCATGCCGCTCGCCGATTGAGCTCTGCACTGTCTACATTAGTGCTTTATTAGTATATTAACTCGCTTCTTTCTAGGGGTAGACATCTATATAGAGACCAGTATTCGCGCTATAAGCCTGAGCGCTCCGTAATACTTCACTCTGATAAACGCGCTTTTTAAAAATTCGATAATTCGAAAACAGTTACAGATATCAACCCAAACTTTTTCAATATCCAGGCTTACATTTCTTACATCATAATTAATAATTTTTTTCTGTAAATACATCGAGCAGAGAATTTAATTTTTAGTGTAAATACCCTCTAATTGATAAGCACTTTGGGGCATATACAGACTGTCCAAAATTCGAGTCTCTACATAGGGATTTCAGTTATTATAAAAAATAGGAAAACACTCAAATGGGGAAAGTTTTAGAGAATTTTATGCTGGTTTCAAATCTGCATTGAAAGTTATCGTGAGTCAATTGTTTTTCGAGATATTTGAAAAAAACGAAAAACAGAAGAATTGGTTTTTGGCCAATAACTCGCTAATGGTTACGCTAATCTGACACTTCTAAAAATTTTACATTATTAGTACACTTTTTAAAGACGAACATTTTGGCATAAACAAAAATTACAAGGCACTCTTTGTTTTTCTGTTATGAACCACAACTTTGCTACTTCTTATGGTCGCCATATTGGATTTTTATATCATATTTTATAGCCAAAAATTCTCTTTCCAACGATGTATCATAAGCCTATAAAAGAATTTTTAAAATTTGTGAAATATTGAAAAAATCATTTTTTTACAAGTTTACTTTAGAAGTTGGCTGTGCCATGAAATGTTTTCTGTCACAAGTGTCGAATAAAACTGCTTAGAAGGAGTTAACGTGTCAGTGTTTTTATAAAGTGAAAATATGGAAAGAGTTCACAATTGTAAATGAGGAAAAGTTTGATATGCTTACGCTTTATTTACAAGCTCACCGTAATGCGGAAATTGCATCTATCAGATATTTGGAATTATATCCAGAAAGACAGCAGCCGCATAAAACATATTACAGGAGAATTATTACCAATTTATTGAATTATGGTGCATTTGAGAATAAGAGGAACCACTGTGAAAAAGATAACCATGATCGTGATGTAAACGTTCTTAATATAATAACTGAAAGTCCGTCAACATCTGTAAGATCTGTTCAGCATCAAAGTAACATCCCGAAGTCTACCGTTCATCAAATTTTGAAAAAACATGGATATCATCCTTACAAGCCTACTATTGCCCAAGGTCTTCTCGAAGGTGATTATGATAGGAGATTGCAATTTTGCCAGTGGTACATAGAAAAATGCAGAGAAGTTCCTGAATTCCCTAATTTGGTAATATGGTCCGACGAGACCCGTTTTACTAATTGTGGGGTATTTAACAAACATAACAGACATCATTGGAGTATCCAAAATCCCCATGTGATGGAACAGCGACGATTGCAGTCTAGATTTGGGTTTAACGTTTGTTGTGGTCTTTTAGGTATTTTTATCTTCATTAATGATATTGTGAATAAATAAGCTAGTCATTAATGTATCATGTTAATGTATAATTATTTTAGGAAATCGTTTGGTTGGTCCGTTTCTTTTCGATTACAACCTTAATGGGGAACGATATCTAAACCTATTAAGAGAAGAAATAATTCCAGCAATTAGAAGGCTTGTACCCAATGCAGCTGAATTTCAAAGATTGTGGTTTCAGCAGGATGGTTGTCCGGCACATTATACTGTAGAAGTTAGAACATATTTAACCCATTGTTTTGGGCAAAATGTTATTGCGAACAATGGACCAGTTATGTGGCCGGCAAGATCCCCAGATCTTACGCCACTCGATTTTATTTGTGGGGACAAATTAAAAATGAAATTTACGAATTTGAACCACCCGTTAATAGAAATGAATTAGAAGCTAGAATTAGAGAAGCGTTTAACTTGTTAAACGGAAACACATTAGGAAGAGTTATGAGAAAGATTTTAAAGAACTGTGAAATGCGTCGTAATGCAAATGGACTTCACTTTGAGCATTTGCCTAATAATGCTTAATTATGGATGCTTCATTTTTTAGTTCTGGTTGTTTTTAATACTTACTACTATTAGACTAAAGATATTCATATCAATATCATGGTTATCTTTTTCATAGTTGTTCCTCTTATTCTCAAATGCACCATAATTCAATAAAGTAGTAATAATTCTCCTGTAATTATGTTTTGTAAGGTTGCTGCCTCTGGATACAATTCCAAATATCTAGTAGATGAAACTTTCGCAATACTGTGAGTTTGTAAATAAAGTGTAAGCATATCAAACTTTTCTTCATTTGAGAAATGGTGAGCCCCATATTTTGATTTAACGCAATTGATAAGTCATTTTGTATGACACTTGTGACAGAACGGGAAATATTTACATTTCATGGCACAGCCAACTTCTAAAGTAAACTTGTAAAAAAAATTTTCAATATTTCACAAATTTTAAACATTTTTTTATAGGCTTATGATACATCGTTGGAAAGAGAATTTTTGGCTTTTGAAATATGATATAAAAATCCAATATGGCGACCATAAGAAATAGCAAAGTTGTGGTTCATAACAGAAAAACAAAGAGTGCCTTGTAATTTTTGTTTATGCCAAAATGTTCGTCTTTAAAAAGTGTACTAATAATGTAAGATTTTTAGAAGTGTCAGATGACCATTAGCGAGTTATTGGCCAAAAACAAATTCTTCGTTTTTTCGTTTTTTTCAAATATCTCGAAAAACAATTGACTCACGATAACTTTCAATGCAGATTTGAAATCAGCATAAAATTCTCTAAAACTTTCCCCATTTGAGCGTTTTCCTATCTTTTATAATAACTGAGATCCCTATGTAGAGACTCGAATTTTGGACAGTCTGTATTTGTCAACAATATAAATCTGACAAGTAATTTGCACTTGACAAAAACCCTTCACTTGAGTCATATACATGTTATCTGAATGCCAAGCTGGAATCGAGCTGCTCACATTAGATTGTTTATAATCTGAACAAAGCCCTATTGCAGAACACACTCCAGGAGTCTGAGCTATTACAGAAGACTCCATAGCGATAAAAACAATGAATGTCTCAAGTTGCCAAGTGCTGTGTGGAAGATAAGGCATTATAAGTCACATCAAGACAAACAAATGAAATGTCTTAACAGGGATAACTAGAGCAATGTAGCAGTAAAGTGTGGGAATGTTAATGAAATATTCTCCATACCTGAAGTTTAAAGCCTTCGGATGAAAGACCGTGTGGAGGTTAGAAATAGTTAACTGATTTTTCAGTTGACGCGGTTTAGTTTCAGTTCTAGTGGGTTTCGGGTGAACAACTTTATAATAAATCAAGATTATTAAATCTATGAACACATTTTGGCTGCTGTGAAAGTTACTTCAGGTCTAATAACATAATATATAGACGTAGATAGGTAACACGTGTGTAACCATAATTAAAATATCACAGGGTGTTTCGTTTTTAAACAGATAAACTTCATAGGCCGATGGGGAACACCGTTTTATACAAAAAACTTCCCATGAATATACACACTATCTGCTTACTAGAGAAGCTCGGAGTGTTGAAATAATTTTTTTTTAGATCTTTTTAATATCTTTTGAACAAAGTGATATATTAACTCGAAATTCCACACAATTCTGAAGCAGTATAAGGGCACCTGATAGCGTTTCTATCAAATTTGCTATACTTATTGTTATTTTTTATGTCGTATGTAGTGTATTTCAGCTCCTTTTCAGACAAAACCTTTTTAAAATCTAGCAATCTAGCCATAATCTTTCGCGTTGAATAACGTGAATAGCCCTGTATATTATTTTCAATATTCTGTATACGATAACATGCCGGACGCATTTCTCATGAAACGTATCAATTAATTTTTCGTTTTTAGAGAGTAGACTCGACTATTTTGGTAATAATGACACATCTCCTGAATTCACTTGTTTCTTAAGTAAACAGCGAACCTTATCCGAATAAATCATAAAAAATCTTGAATTATGTGAACCGAAACAAATATCTGCGTGATTCATTGCCTATCATGGATGACAGCGGATACAACCAAGACTCGTAGTAAGCCTAAAGCAGAGAAAACACACGAAAAGATTTACAAGTCTTGTGAACAGAAGATCTGAAATATACGCTAAAGGATTACACTCTATTTAAAATGCTTAATTTATACTTGGAAATATTTACTTTACTTTTTTAATTAATAACATCGCAGCCAGACAATAAAGAAATACATAAACAAATTATAAAGGAAACTGTTCAAAGCATTTCATAATTTCTTGTCTAGATTTTCAATTAACGCTTTTTTAGTAAAAGGGGAGAACGCAGTGTGCTATTTTCTAGATAAGAAATGAAAAGGAATGTAATAAATGTTGCTGGCAGCTCCAAACAGTATTTTAAAAATATATAAACACGTACAAATATTAGTAATGCTGAGAAACACACCGTAGTGCCCTCTTTGGGTTTTTGCAACTATCTGTCTGACAATTATTGTCAAATTGACAGATAGATAATAAGCGCGAAACCGGTCAGTATCTGGTAGTGGTCTCGATGAACGATTTGGCGACCCCTATGGAGATGCCGATATAATGCAAAACCAGTCGGGGCACATGACCCGTGGAGTAGTTGTTCTCGGCATCTCCTTGAAATAAACGTACAAGTATATTCTACCTGAAACAAGAAAAAATTGTGTACATATCTGATGATCCTGTATACTGTATCCTGTATGACATATCGGAAGATCCTCGGATATTATTAGAGGACGTAACAATGGTCTCACTATCTGCAGCGTTAATTCCACAAGGTGAAAAGCTTTTTCCTAAAACCGATTTGGGATCGAGGTATCAGCAATCAAGGGCATTAAACCGTGTTACAATGTAAGCGCTACTACCAATAGTGCACTCAGTTTCTATCGTAATTAGAACTGCAGTGCAGTAATTTGATTGATTTTGATGCACCGGCACAGGCCAGTAATCCTTTAAGTCGCGGACAGCACTTGAAAACTCTCGATCAAAGGGCTCGAGGGAACATGCGCCCTTGGCATCAGTTACGGGGATGGATGCTGAGAGCCTGTAAACAGATTAACGTCCAATTTTACTTAAAATTACTCTGGTGAAGGTTTTATAACATTTCGTTCATTGCAACTGTCCACATGAAGAAGAAGAAGAAGAAGAAGTAAAAAATACAGACAATTTTAATAATAAGTATTATTACATAAGTAATAACATTTTCTGTTAACAATACTCGGGCAATATTTTTATAAAAAATCAACAATTAAATGTCAAGGAGGTTAATGTTTTCAGATGCAAAGCAATTCAATTAATTATTAATGTTAAGTCTTCAAATTAAACATTGGATATCAAATATATTAGGTTGTAGAAAAGTATAGGGCAAAGTTGACATCTAATATAACTAAATATAAAATAAAATAATTGTGGGGTAGCAAAATCCGTTTGTATTTTTGAAAACGTGTCATTTAAAGCTGCTGTATTAATCGTGACGTCATGATTGTCAAATCTATAACATCATCAATTTTTTATATGGTACACCCTGTGTACTTTTTATATTTGGATATAATGGTCTACGAATACGTTAATATCTCCTGCAGTTGCATAAGGAAAAGCTATTGCACGGTGTCTTCTATAAGAGCCTCGAAGACCATGGCTTAACTAACATACCTTTGCCTTTTTAAGGTCAGCGGGGTTTAAGTCGGAGATCGAGGAATTCATAATGGCTTGCCAGGATGGTGTATTTAACACCCTCGTCTATTGAAGCCGTGTTATGCGTATGGAGGTCCCTGATGTCAACTGCAGGTCCTGCCATAGGGCGCCGGAGACAATTATGCATCTGCTCTCCGCTTGTCCGGCATATGCAATCTAGAGCTAGCTATATCCATAGACATAATGCGGTTTTACGAGTGCTTTACTACTTTCTACGGTACTCGTACAAGATAGATGACACACCAGTGCTGCCATATTTATTGGAACTAATCATTTCCCACTTTCAGGCAGATTCGAGGCAATAATGTAGTCTTGTAACAGGACTACATTATTGGAGGACATCGCCTCAGCTGTGAAGAGGACTAAATCGACAGGACTCTTGTCAATGTAAAAACTTATGTCGTATGTCACACTTGACGTATGTCAAGTATGACATACTGACGTATGTCAGTAATTGAAATTGAAATATTGACGTATGTAACTGCATACGCAAGTTTTCTTCGTCAGTATTCTTTTATAGTAATTATTATTTCTGAAAGATAATCCCCTGTTTAATCCAAAACGACCTGTATACATCCCTTGCAGCTGTACAATTTATCTTTCAAAGAAAATGAACGTCCGAGATATATAATAATGTAACCTCGTTACGTCCTGCTAACGATCTGAGGTTTTAATGTCTGCGAAATATATAGAAGCTTGAAATCTAAAAAATTTACAAATTGCATATTCCCCAGGGAGCAATTTGCCGAGATGTTGCCTGTTGAGCGGAAACCACCCCTGGATAAAACAAAATTTATTTCACTTGAAGGGGAAGAAGTATTTACAAGTCTACTAATGACAGTTTCGTTGTAAAATCAAAGCCGGAACGTATTTCTGACGAAAGATTTAACATTCCGCCATCCCTATATGATGTTACGAGTTTTAGTTGGTTGTAAACAACTATATAGATGTGCAGCTCGACCCAGATGAAGCTGTATATATTTCCCAGTATGTTTATAATGAACTGCTTATGGAATTATTCGGGAGAGTTAATTTTTTTGGGAAATCTACATCTCGGAAATATCTTGAGTCGATTTTATTAAAAAAAAAAATAATTCTAAAGGTTTGTGTCTTGTAGAATGTGACACAGGGTGCATAAAAGGGCAATGCAAGATTATTAGATTTTAACTTACGGCACCTGCTGCTACAATACCTAATTTGAAAACTTTAATAGTAATTACATTTAGTGCCTTTGGTCGGTATCTCGGAACGTATTTGGCGGTTTTGTGTTTTTTGTTCTACAAAAAAATTTGTCTTTTTAGAAAGTCAGCATAATACGTGTGCCGTTTCCACCCTCTCACCCCTATAAAGAACGAAATTTTTAAAGAAGCCAGCTTATTGTTTATTGTTTAATAATACACGAGAAAATACACACAGCCAACAGCGCCTCGGGTAGATTTTCAATCACTACTGAATAACAACACAATTTACAGCAAGCTCTAAGGCTACCTGCACACTGATAAAGCGAAAACGAATTTATTTAAAATGTTTTTGAAGAATTTAGTAGAACCAGTTTTCTCAACCCTTTTTATATCAATGAATACCATAGATTTATAAGACAAGGGAGATGTAATTGTTTACATTTTAAAGCAATCAGACATCCCCTTGTTTACTCTTTATCTGGTCAACTGCGTGGTCTACTTTATGATTGTACGAAAAACTGTTGCCAAACTATCAATTATGAGATTTATATTTTCACATTTAAAGTACAATGATTATAGGTTAAAGTTAAAATATTACATAAATATTCTTCCGTTTCCTAGTTAAGTTGATAAATCATATTTTGTTAAAAACGTTGCAGTAAAAACTAACTTCATAACGCAAAAATGGAATGAACAGGCATCATTGCTCCCTACTCAAATCCGCATATTCATTGATACCGTTAACAAGCACGTGAATCGTAGTATTTTATAGTATTTCTTTTGTGCGGTGTTGCTGGCAGTCGGAATTTTGCTTTTGTGAATTTTTCAGTGTTTTTCGTAAGGATTTTATTACTATTCTTCAGAAAATGGTGCGTCAGTGTCATGAATTCTTTATATTTAAAACTGTCTTTCCACAGGTAAATTTTGCCAAGTTTTGTTTGGTGATTCGGTCGCTATATTTGTCATGCCATATTTACGGATTTTCAGGGGCGTGCTGGCTGGCTTCCTTATCATTTTACGGAATATAGTATATATATACTATATTATATTATGGAATTGCTTTTGTTATTTTTTAAAATATGGCTGATGTGTTAGTTTTTGGAGTTACCTACACACACACTTAAATATGGTCAAAAGAAGAATCCAAGCAAGAAGCTAAGGCATCATTCAGCACTTTGCTGCATAACAAATTAAAAAACCTATAATGTTTGCTAAGTGTGAAGCCAACATGCAACGTTTGCAGACAAAAATTAAAATCAGTTGCGTAACCAAGGTAATCTTTAAAGGTATCCTTTATACTAATCTAAGAGAAGATCACCATTATCAGGCCTTTAAAGAGTTATTTTGAAAACAGTAAGTCAAATAACTTGAAACAAAAAGTTGAATTAAAAACTAACACCATGTACATCTTTCTTATTTTAAATTATATTTCACTTTTAAATGTAATTGAACCCTGTATACAGAGTTTGTGTATCTTTGAAAAACTGAAAAGTACTTTTTTACGCTACTGTATATATAAGTTTTGTAATGTAGTAGGTGTACCACCTTTACTTAATTCAGAATTTTAAGTGTTCAAGTTTCAATTCATATTCCCTACATTAAAACTCCGATACTAATTTAATTTCTAATCTCACAAGCTTTTGTTGTTGCAATGTATAGTAGGGATTTTCTTAAAATTCCTTTTTTGATGTTTTATTATCATACCCAACCCTTCCAAAAACAGTACGCCTTTGGCGTCGGAAGCAAGTTCTCCCAAAACTTTTGCAACGTTGCACGGAGTCGGAATTTTGCCGTTCTTTCTCTCGGTATTCTTTGTCATACACATTGTCAATGATTGATACAAAACAAAAGGTTATTTATGAATGAACCGTGAGGTCTCCTCTTATTAAGTCTATGATGAATACCAATAGTACTTCAAAACGAAAAACCACGTTAAGTCGTCGTAAAGTCGTTTTAAACAAAATGTTTTTGATTCAAGCTGTTTTCGTTTCGTTAGTATGTTTTAATTGGTTTGAAACGTTTCCATAGTTCCTAGTTGGTGTTGACCACAATAAAATAAATCACCACATACTACGTCAGTGACATAATCAATAATATTTTCCAAAAATGATGTGCTACGACCTGTTCTTTCAAAATACGTTTAGATAATTTATCTTTTGACTGCTTCATCGACAATTAATGGAGTGCAAACGCGCCCTTAATAATAATAATAATAATATCTCTACTCCTAATTTCAATCACAATAATTAACCAGAATTATTATTCTGTATCTGTAGGCTACATTCGCGTGTAACAAACAGTAAACATATTAAATATTGTTTAATTATGAAAATAGTGCTAATTGCGATAAACTAATTACTCATATTTGTAAAGGAAATTTGATTTTCTATAAGCACAGAAATAGGGCTTCATTAACCAAAAGATGAGTTAACATTCATCGCTTATTATTTGATTGATAATATTAGATAATTACTTTTTAAACTTCAAACTTGTAAAGTATTGATTGAAGATTAAGATATTTTACTTAAAATTAAAGAATTCAGGAAAGCTGCACTCTTCATTTGAATTATTTCTGTATATTTTTGTTTTTTGTAAAACGAAAAAGCATCAGAAGATGTAGGAAATACACACAAATGTAGAGTAATGATACAACTTGGCGAATTTGTTATGAATTCGGTCAAAAAACTATTTTTCTGGTGATTTGTATTATGGTAACTATTGTTTAAATTAAGATTAAACAATTGTTAGCTAAGCAGACGAAAATTCGTTTTGCTACCACCCCATTACCAACTTAAATCAGTGTCTTATTGTAATAATTCCCAAGTTATTAAAATGTTTCTTCTAACTTAATTTTATTAATAGGTAGTACTCCTAGTCCTTGTAGTAACTAAATATCATCTGTCGAGGTCTAAATATTTAATGAACTTAATTTAACCAATGGTTAACTTTAAGTTTATAAATAAAATTAGTAAACTGCTTAGAGACGACTAATTATACAGATGTAGACTAGACACCACAAAACCATTCTTAATTATTATAAAGCATTTATTTATGCTTAGTAAGGCCTAGATTACAGTAAATCCACGCTTATTAATTTCAGCAAAATACTACATAGCGACGACTAATTAATGAGATGTAGACTAACCACTGCAGTACTATTCTTAATTATATAAAGCATTTATTTATGCTTAATAAGGCCTAGATTACAGTAAATCCACGATTATTAATTCCAGTAAAATACAACATAGCGACGACTAACTAATGAGATGTAGACTAACCACTGCAGTACTATTCTTAATTATATAAAGCATTTATTTATGCTTAGTAAAGCCTATATTACAGTAAATTCACGCTTATTAATTTCAGCAAAATACTACATAGCGACGACTAACTAATGAGATGTAGACTAACCACTGCAGTACTATTCTTAATTATATAAAGCATTTATTTATGCTTAGTAAGGCCTAGATTACAGTAAATCCACGCTTATTAATTTCAGCAAAATACTACATAGCGACGACTAATTAATGAGATGTAGACTAGGCACTACAATACTATTCTTAATTATCTAAAGCATTTATTTATGCTTAGTAAGGCCTAGATTACAGTAAATCCACGCTTATTAATTCCAGCAAAACACTTATTGAAATTATATTATGGGCGGGAGTATTATCTCACCTGATGATGCCAAGTTGACCAGCGATACGCATGCCAAGAGCAATGCAGAGTATGGTGTAGAATTCAGTAGGTATTCGTAGGAAATGGCAACAAAAATTGGTTTCATCGCATAGCTATACAAAATATGTCTTCCAAAAGACAAGATTTATTTTCTGAAGGGTGGCTTGAATAATTACAGTCACGTTCAGATGGCAGTACCTTGTTTACGGAGTGATCAACTATCAGCCTAATGCCCTCTTAAATGTTAATGACTCATTTTAGCAGATATATTGAGCCTTGAATGGATCGACCCCGGACCAGACGCTAAGTTCTTCCTTAATTGCCGAATACGAGGGCTATCCGTATATTTCATGGATATTTTACGTAGGCATACTAGTGACCCAAGAAAAAAAATAACCAGGAGAATAACCAAGAATAAAAACCAGAAGGAAATCTTGCAGGAGACACCTTTGATGGGGATTTGTGACCTCGGTTTCAGAAAGGAAACGTATTTTCGAGGATATTCTATTACTTTTCCACAGACGTATATTAATTTATGGTTTTGTTTTAAAAAGATATGTTTAAATATCATGACAATGGCTTCAACATTTTAGGCTACCAACGAGGCATCCTGAAAAGTAGGCACAGGGAGCCCTGAAGCGTCCTGTATAACTGTGTGTAATCAATACAACTGATAAATCAACAACATCAAACGGGAGTTTCACTTCTACGAGGTTGGCAATTTTATGTACGTAACTGAAAATTCCAAGTTTGAGGCGTATTTATCTTTCCCCTAGAAAACTTCATTAAAATTTCTAAACAGAAATAAACAAGCTTGAAGCCCCATTCCCGAATCAGCAAATATTAGCGCAACATCAACGTTCCCAATGTAATTTTTACAATTCAAACCAATTTGAATGTGCTGTGGCGCATGTTGTTTGTTTTAGATTAGGGATACGATTTGTGGACTGACTTTTTTTAACAATTACTGGAAGCATACATTTTCGCATGTTTATTTCACGTTGACTACATACAGGGAGATTCATTGAGAATTTGTACAGGGTAGTCGCGTATATTTTGACCCCTACCTATAGGGGTTATTAAGAATTTTGAAAAAAACTTTAAATACAATAATTGTTTGGTTTTTCACGTATTACCTTTTGGCTAGGTCGAAAAAAAATTGCATGTCGTAAATTTGAGGAAACCAATTGAACATAATATTTTTAAATGGGACAATGGGACACTCTGTATAATATTAGACGCTTGGGAAAAATATTTTCCTCCGATTTCAAAAATATATATTTTGTTGACATTTGCACTGACAGGTTTCGAAATATTTAATATTTAATTTTTACAATAAATTATAAAAAAAATATTAAAAAACAAAAATATTAGAAAATGTTTAATGTTTAAACTAAGAAGGTTACATCGAAAATCTTTAAATACTTTTTATTACTGTTGGTTTCTAGTGTTAAATATTTTTAGTTCTTTGTATTTTTTGTATTTTTTTATGATACTCGCTGTCGAATATTTCGAAAACTGTCAGTGCAAATGTCAACAAAACATATATTTTTGAAATTAGGAAAAAAGCGTTTCCCAAGCGTGTAAAATTATACAGGGTGTCATTTAAATCATTAAATCATTTAAAAATATTATGTTCAATTGGTTTTCCCAAGTTTATGACATGCAATGTTTTTTCGACCTAGCTAAAAGATAATACGTGAAAAACCAAACAACTTTTGTATTGAAATGTTTTTTCTAACTTTCTTAATAACCCCTGTAGGTAGGGGTCAAAATATACGCATATACCCTGTACTCCCTCTGTTTTCTTTTATGTTTAAAATGACTGGGGCTTTACACGGCAATGGGCGTGGAAATATACCTTCCTTTTTCCTAAAGTGATTGTTTATCTCTTTCATATTTGCTAAATCTATTTCCACACCATTTAATTTGTCTGTCCAGTCGTCAAGTTTTCCAGTGTTGCAACATTGTAACTGTTTATAAAAACGGAAATAAATCTATCATAATTAATTATCGCCCAACAGCTATAATAAATAACTTTGCAAAAGCTTTTAATATTTGAGCTCATAAATATTAAATCAAAATGAAACTATTATTAAGTGACAGCTTAATGTCGTAATTGAATAATTCATTTTCGATAATTTAATATATTTAGCCCTTATTTGTATATCTACTTATGCCATTGACTTTTAAAAAAGGCGTATTTTTATTCCCCGCTTTTTATGGTTTTAATTATCATAAATTTCAAGACTTATATCTGATTATAAAGACCGGCGCTTTATTACTGCTTAATTGAATTCTCTAACCTCAAATTCTGTCATTACTAGCTAAGCTCTGCTTCTCAAGTTCATCCCTGCTTTCCCTGAAAGCACGGCCAACTTTATAAAAGATCAGTCTCTGATATAAGAAGTGAGACGTAGTTTTCTTCACTATGTTACATAAGAGCCAATTTATAATCTATACCTCTTAAGTTTTGATTAATTGATCATTATTTGCTCAGTATTCGATATTAGAATGAACTAATTTATGAAACTTGGCTGTAGTAAGTAAATATACATAAATACCGAGGGAAAAGATTAATTATTATGTTAGTAGTGGGGAGAAACACACAGCAGTGCCCTCTTTTGGTCTTTGCTACTATTCTCCTGATTTGCTGATTCAGCTAGAGATTTTTTCCCTATATTAAAATTCACCATTTGGTAAATTAAGCCAAATACTAAGTATAGTTAGCAAACCTTTCTCTGAGTATATGTATATAGAAAACTATGCAAAACCCAATGGTTTTAACTATAATAGCAATCTTCTCCCTCAGTATATACCTAAGTTTGGATTTAGTTCTCAAAATTTTTGCACAAAAACTGATTCATTTTGAAAACTTAGTCACCATAAGTTTTTTTTTTTTTTCATTTTACGAAGTGATATTTATAGCATTCAAAGACTAGAAAATATACATTTCATTTCATTATATCGAAATAACGCTGTTATAATTTGTCACCTATGAAACGCGACAATACTGCGTAGTATCTAAGAAGGCATAGCTACATCCTCACAGCTATTGACAAGGATTGGCTTCAATAAAATATTCTCCAAAGGGGTCTATTCTGTAACATGTCTCTTAGTTTTATCGGAACTGTTAAAATTCTTATCCATCAGGGACCATCTTTTCCAAAAATACTCTTTTCCGATTCGCTATAAATTTTAACAGAGCCATTAATTTTAACAGATGTGATACAGAATAGACCCCATAGACTCTCTAACTCCATCCCACATGGCAGTAACTGCTTATGCAAAATCCATACTAAATGAATTAAGTTTCCTTCTTGACCGTTTGTAAAAAAAAATTATTCCGTACTATTTTAAATCTGATTGAATGCGATCCTCCCTGTAGCACATAGATACACAAACAGTAGGTAATAGCAAAAGCTGGTACAATGCATTACGCGGTTGGTATTGAGAATTTGCCGGAGGTAATCTAACAGCCAGTCTAATTACCGGGATCAATTAATCTCTCAAGACACTACCCAGGATCTCTACAGAGAGCTCAGCCCGGCACAATGTCTCTGCCTCCTCGGTCCTTGAATATTGCTTAGCGCGATATTAATTTGTGTTACAAATCATTATTTGCATGTCGCCTTATTGTGATCGGATAGTAATTAAATATTTGCTAGAGGTAAGACAGTGATGAGGCAAAGCTCTAAAAGAAAAGACTCCTATAATAATATATGTTCTGTTTCACATATCTATAATTTGAAAATTTTGTGTTCAAGTTCTCATGTGTTTCAGCCGTGGTGACCGATTCTGACTTTAAAAGCATTTGGATAAGAGGTTGTATATTTTTAGGCACAAATTAGCTCATCAGCTTGATGAAATTGATAATAGATTTTAGTCATACATTAGTTCATTTATTCATACATGCATTAAAGTGAGAAAGCACCGAAACCAAAAATAATTTCTTGAAGAACTGAGAATTGCATAAAGAGCAAAAAACACAGTAATAATAATAATAATAATAATAATAATAATATCTCTACACCTCATTCGATCCACAAAATATTAGGCCCGACGTCTGAGACTTGTGTGGCAGCGGGGACAGCATATTATTATTCCGTAGGTTACATTTGTGCCTTAGGAATGACTTAAGTTGGTAAGCCCTAACCACCATTCTGTACTGGTAAGAAGAAAGGCTGGAAAACTTCCATAGTTAGAGCAATAAGGATATTAAACTAAGAGATAAGTATACTCGTACATAATTTAGTGTAGAAAAACTTAAATCCATAAGCAACTGGATACAGGACACCGATATTTCTGATATAAATACAAATTTTGTGCTATTGCCAAAATAATCTTCACATCAACAGATGTTGGAAAGTATTTCAGTAAACTTTCAAATAGATGTTGGAGCTCGGTTGCCGAGCGGTTAAGACGTCTGGTTTTTAATCGTTCTCCGCGGTTGACGACGGTTCGAATCTCACCGTGGTCAACTTTTTCTAATTGCTCCAATATTAAATCTGTGTGTATAGGGCTGGTAGCGTTCTTAATATGCAACTAGTACTGCAATATCACTGTATAAATGGCTAACAACCTACTGTATACTTTAATTAATAAGGTTTTCCAGGTTTTCCTTATTCTCGTACTAAATGGTAGTTAAAGTTATAACATCGTAAGTCGTTCCTGGGCGCACTCGCGGCCCACAAAATAATAATATGCCGCTCCCTCTCCCACACAAGTCTCTGAATTCCTGGCTCATCACTAATATGAGAATGAGGGATAGAGATATTATTATAATTATTATTATTATTATTATTTCTCTTGATATAAATATATTTTAAGTGACAGAAGCAAAATTTTACAATAATTAATATAGAAAACATGCTCCTATTAATTTTAAACATATTATATCGAGGACATGATATTTTATTTTAATGTAAATACTATTTAGGTTACTATTTATTATTATTAATATTATTATATATTATTGGTAGTATTAGTAGTATTATTATAGTATAGTACTCGTAGTATTATAGGTAGTATTATTTGTAATTCAATACTTTTCTATTTAGGTAAATATCGACTAAATATTTGGAGAAATATTCTAAGCCCTTCTAAAAGCATGTACATTTTTATCTAAATGAATTTTCAATTAATGTTACCATCCGTTCTGATCGTCCTGAATAGAATCCTGTTACCGGGAAAAAAACATCAGACTCTACTTATAACCAATTACTCTTTTAAATAACTTGCTAAAGAACATGCGTGTTACAGAAAAACTAAATAAATAAAATTAACATATAACTTGGTTAAACAAAATCTAAACATTCTTTACAATTTTAATTAATTGGTATTAATATAAATTGCAAGTTTCTTCTTCCCTGTATTCAGGAAATCATTCAAATTATGTCGTTACACTTTGAAAAATTTGGTGTGGAATTTTGAGTCCCGATCGACTTCTAACTGGTAAGTAATTAATTCCCAAATTGATAAAGTTTAATTGGTAGGATGTGATTTGCAACCTTCACTCGTCCGCTGTACTGGTAATTTAGTTTACCGGGTAAATAGTACGGTTGTCGAAATTAACTGAAACATTGATGTAATCAGTGGCAGACCGGTGATTTACATATTTGAAATAATTATTCGTAGCACGATATATAATAAGCTATTAAAATAAATAATCTATTTTGGCCGGGAAATGATTATCGGAAAATTACAGAAATTAAATTAAGAGACAAGTTGATTTGGTCCTCAGTTTTTTATTAAAAATTAATCAGTGATTATTTTGTCATTATACACTCATAAAATTGTTCTCTTTTTAATAATTCTCTTTTTTCAAATGCTGAAGTAAAAAGAAATACGGAGGAAATTTGTATTTTCTTCAGATCTCTATGAATTTTATTGTACTGTTGAATTTATAAAACATTTATAAAACATTTATAAAAACATAAAACAAATTTGCTGATTGGGTACTATTTGTTGCACAAAAATCGTAATAAAAATTCTCGTAATAATTATAAAATCGTAATAATTGAAGTAAAGACCAGAATTAAGCAAAGTGGAACGACCTCGCCGATCTGATAAAATGCGGTAATGCATGGGCGTGCGTATTCTGTTTTACCATTGGGCACATTTCAGTTAATATATACTCGTATACTATTCTATAGAATACCTCTAGTATATGCACTTCCACTTTTTTAACTAACACAAATAAGTATAAACACTGACACAAAGAATAAAAACACTGATAATGTTACCACAAGTTTTTACCGTTAAGAAACGCGCGCGAAATAACCCAACATCACGCCACTGTTTCCCTAGTACCTGGAGCACAGTCGCTCGTTGGTTCCTGATTCGACGAATCAACGTCGTTGAAGCTCAGAGAAACGAAAGCGTAAATGCAAGAATATGTATGTTAAATAAGGATGAACAGCTTGTCGTCAACTTTACGACTTTCGCAACTTTCGCATTTGCCACATATTCGGAAATTCCTTGATATTATTAAGTAAAAGGCAAATTAAACATTGTGTTTGCTTTAATAAAGTACAATAGGGATAAGGGACGTTAAAGACAAGTAAAAAAATGGGTAAATAAGGTAATTAATACGTTTCCTGTTTTAAATGAGAATACTCTAGAAATAAATGTGACAACACAGATCTACTCTTTTTCCGGTCATTCCACTTTGCTTAATTCTGGTCTCTACTTTAAACTGTTTAAGGTTATTGCTTTGAAAATGGGCAATTTTTTTGTAAAACTCCAAATATGCCCAAAGGTTAAGTTTAAATATATGAAAATTAGCCAACCTTGTACAACCGGAAGTTGCAGAATATTGAAAATATTTTAGTTGTGCGGGCCATACTGGCAGTAGTAACCAAGCAAATTTTCAAATGTTTTCGATATTTACTTTTCCCTATATCGATCGTGTTTGTTTACAGTGGGACACCCTGTGTATAATATAAAGTAAAAGACAATTCGTCACTTTGAGTCAACGGCTAAACTACCTATTAACAGCTAATTTTTGTTTACACTATGCACAGACTCGGCAAAACAAATTTACTTGAAATATTTTTCACAAACAGTAGACTACCACTATAGCTTGTTGTTGTAAAACATCGTTAAATTAGAGACAAATGGGACGTGAACAGGAAGCAACTGCCATGCGTTGCCAAGTGGTGGTCATAAAATGCTTAAGAGGGTGGATTATTTTTAGCTGATTGTTTAAAGGGTTGGCTCGTGCTACTTAAGTAGTAAAATCGACTACCTATTTAAAGAAACACTTGACTTCTATCTTGGGACCATTTTTAGACACTACAGTCTACAGATTATGCTTATACCGTGACTGTTACTAATATTTTTACACTTAAAATGTATCCATTTACAGTACACAAATGATAATTCCATTTTATTTATTTGTTTGATATATACAGGGTGTAAAAACAATAGTGCACCAGACTTTGAGGGGTGACACTACATCTGAAACTAAAAATAAAAGTTTCTATGAACATATGCCCTAAAATAGTTCTTAAGAAAGTTACAACCCTTTAAATGGTGGCTAGAAAAGATGGGTATTATTTATTTTTGAAGACTTTTGAGCACTAAATGTATTTAACGTATACTAAACTGTCAATTGAATTCGCATAAAAACAATTGACTGAAACTGTCAAACTGTGTCAACTGTGACAGGCCGTGAAGGTACTATGATTTGACCTTGAACGAAGAACCGAGCCTCGACAGCTATTTTGAATAGTTCCAAATTTATCTCCTCGTTAACCGATGGTGTTGTAATACAATTCACTATAATAACTGTTTTTAATGCCGAGTTCAATTTACAAAGTCACCAAAGTAAAAATTCCCAGTGACGCTTCTCCGCCATCGTTCCTCTCTTTCTATTAATAATTATTATTCTGCGAATCGCTGAATTCTCCACATCATTAAAAATAATAATGCTGCCTCAAAGGATCGGTCCTGACGACACGGTAGAACTTGGAACAAGAGGGAGACGTGATACTAATTATTTTTTATTAGTTACCTCGAAATACAACTTTTCGTTGGCATTTGTGATAAATGATTATGAAATGATGATTTTATTTGATATACCAAACCATATTTGGCAGCCACATATTCAAAAGTATCCGGTGTCAGTTCTTAGAGTGTGTCGTGGATAAATATGCATGGGTTGTTTTCACTCACTTGTAGGGAACTGACGTGTCCGAAAATATCGAAACTGCGGTTTTTCCAACTTTTCCGGTTATCTCTATTCACATATTTTACTTCACAGATGGAACAACATTTTAAGCTTTTGCTATAAACACAAAGGCCTAGATAATAATTTTTGCATCCGAACTCAAAACACACCATCCACTCATGCAGGCACTCATCCACTTGATCCATTAATTAAAGATATATAAATACTAAAATTAACTCTCAATAGATCGCGTTCTTCAATCCTTCAAACCAAAGTATCCCGAATTCGTTAACATGTAAACAGTCTTAGTATAAAGTAAAATATGAGTTTTACTTTTTTATTTTAAAACCAAAATGTCAGTGTAAAAAATTTATTTTTTATATTTTTGGTACTTGTTCTTATGAAATTACAAGTCTTGTTCCTTGACAATGGTTTGAGATCCAAAACGTCAGAAAAAATACTGTATTATTATCCATTCACTGATATCTTCAGGAAATCAAAATAGTAGGTATATTATACAATGTGACAAAGACCTGGAATGATTAATGTTTAAATGAGTAATGTTTAATTTTAATAAATCTAGTAATAAAATACAGCCGTAAATGTTAATAAAAAATAGATTATTCAAATGTTAATTGATTTTAATGAAAAAAATTGTTATGCCGTTTTCTACTTCTTTTTTCATTGAAGTGTTTTACGAGGGATTAAATTTTGTTTAACAATTATTTGTTTATTTCCAAGGATTAAAAGTATCACTTCAATCCCTAAAATAAGGGAGTGAAACATTACTTTTAGTCCACAAAGTACATAGACTATTTTAAGACTTACGGCCGGGAAAAAAATTACACAAGATGCTTTATTTATAGGCATTTTTTGGCTAGCAAGATAAATAATACTTTTAAAAATATTCTATTTCCAACAGTACTTACACGCGGTAAAGTGATCTTAAAGGGTGTGAAACAACTGGATAAATAAAAGTGGGTGGTACCAAATCAAGTTACATCACGGAGTTATCTACTTTGTAGCTTTAATTAACCGTATTTCATTTAAGGCACAGCCAAATAGGTGTACAGAAAATTAAACTGCCCTTTTTTTCTAACGCTCTTTCGGGGGTTATATATCTTTTGCTTAATTGGCGGGCCTTGTTGATTGTACTCAACAATTTACCTCCTCTAAAGTACGACACCTCAAAAGGATTTATTGTTTTCTCTCTTTGAACGTTTCGTTGGCATAAAAGCAGAGGCGGCCGGTAGATTATTTATTATGGGGGTGAGGGAGAAGTTTTGGGAAAGAATTCATAACTCAGTGTGTGGCCAACTGAAGCAGCTGATTTAAGCTAGTTAGATTTTCATAACATAACACTCTTACATAATCTTTCTCTAGGATTGAAAACTTCTTGAATTCTTCTTGACTTCACTTTTAAACTGTGTGTATATAAATCTCAGCGGTGTGAGTTAATTACCGAACACCCCTAATGCATTGGAAGTTCTAGATTATTGTCATCAGATGACATTTTCAAATCTTGTCAACTAATAAGAAACCTACACACTGTTCCAATGCCTACTGCAACACCAAGGTGCACTTTTTATACCTTTAAGAAGATAACCTATTTTCATTACAACATTATTTCATTATTTCATAAGAAATTCATAATGGATTGTGTCTTCTATCCATTTCAATAAGGTTACAAACTATAAAGAAATGTACGTCAGTTTAATTGCTGATATAACTACTAGTTTATTTTTACCCGAAGGTTTTAATATAAAAGAATTTCTTTCCACCAGCATTCTTTCTGCACTACTTTTATTGATATTTTCACCATCACCATCCCCCGAAGCTTAGGTTCTGGTACGCCACTGTTGGACCCTGTGGCATCTTACCCTACTTTCCCTTACACAGCCCATAGACGCAGTAATTTACATTTTCAATAGACGGTTTATCAAACCACTTTTTGTTAACCCGTTTTAATGATCTTTTTTGTGTATTTTTAAGTCAATATCCTGCGTACATTATCACTGGTTAAGTGATTTCACTCATCCCTGAAGCACCCATTCAAAGCCGTTACCCAGCAGCTCTAATTCAAATTGAATTGGAGTTTCACCGGCATATTTCCCTAATTATTTAGATTTATTCGTGCCTTGTTTGCTTTGACGGACGTTTCTCAATTACCGCCAGATGAATCGGACTCGAACGACATACAATTCTCTAATTTTTACGGCTTCCTTAATTCAAAAAGATGGCCATTTTATGTAAATGTCCCTCGCTAATCCCATATTTTTGTTTAAGTTTAATTAAATGAGTTTTCCATGATAATGCTTCGGATTCCAGTTCCTGGATGTCTGCCAGTTTGATAACGAGAATGAGCTTTATCTTACAGCTCTGGACGGGGCTCGTCCAACTTACACCACAACATTTTCTTTCCACCACATCTACAGAAACAGGAAACTGGTATTCAAAAACTAAAAGTCTTAAAATAGAGTTCAAACTTTGCACAAAGAAATTGTATTGATTTACAAATTGATTGTATTTGATTGAGATTGTACAAATTGATTAAAACTATCTGTAGTTTTTATTTTTTACTTTATTTAACTTTAATTGTTTATTTATATTTTATGTCTCATATATTTTAAATAATATTATTTTCTTTTGTTTGTACTTGTTTGTAAACGTATTGAACCTTTTATTATATAGTTATATGTTTTGTAAATTATCTTGGAAACACTACTTTATCCTGTAGTTAGGGAACTACAGGATATAGGGATTGGATATAGTAACAAATAAATACATAAATAAATAAATAAATAATGATAAATTTATCTGCATCAACACCGCTTGACTTGCAAGAATTGTTATTTGTTTGTATGCTGGTTTATACAGGGTTATTCAGAACTTATTTCTAAAACTTTGAGGATATGTGCATCCTTAAATAAGAAATCGATATCACCAAAAAAGTTTATTATAAAAGTCTTAGGATTTCCCGTAAACAATGTTTAAAGTTATACCATTATAAAGGACTACGTAGAAGGGCAACTGTACTTCAACGACATTTGATATATCACATTCCTAAGAATGTGGTAAAAAAAGTAAACACGTTTTTGTACCTTGAACGCCTGGTTAAGACCGAGACAATAGAGTTGGAGTGGGAATAATATCTCTATTGTCTATTCAGTCATCATTCTAACTGTGTCCTTTCTCAGTGCCGTTGTTTTATTTATCGTAGGAGTGTTAAACTGTAAAATTTTCAAAATGGCTCATGTGTACAGTAATGCTGAGTTAATGGACTGTTACCAGTGGATTATCAATTATGAGTTAGGTTTTGTGAGTGGTTGTTGCAGCAAAATGTTGAAAATCCCCAATTTACTTAATAATTTGCGTTTACAAGATCAGCAACCAGGAGGAACATTCGGTTTAGTGCGGCAAAATTGGATAAGGCGTACCCAAAAGTGTGTACAAGTCGAGGAATATTAATTCGAACAGCTTTTGTAACAAGGTATATGCATATTTTTTATAAATTTCATGTTTCTAATACCTAGTAATCAAGTAGCGCAATTCTTCAAAATTAGTGTAACAAAATTCTATTCATTTTAAAGACACGTCGCTTTGGTCACATCTATCTATCTTTAAAGTAAAAACGCTGCAAATCTTTTTTGCGCCGGGTGTCGGTATACTCTCAGAACTTCCGAAGTTTTTTTCGTGCTAGCCAGTTTGTATTGTCCGTCCCAAGGTCACTCCATTACAGTGGATCAGTATCCAGCGGCGTGCAATGAAAAATTTTTAAATAGTTTTCAGAAGCCGCCAAAAAATTTTTTTTTGCACTACTACATGTATGTTGAACATCCCCAAATTTTATTATGGATAAGTTCTGAATAACACTGTATGCTAGTTTATATCTGGTTCTAGGATACTATTAAAAAAATATTCTTATGTTACAAAAAGGTGGTATAAGAAGAGATATATATATATTATAATATTTTTATTTTAATTAAACTTTGTTTGTAATTCAATTTAAATTTTTAACTCCTTTATTTTTTAGGGTTAAATTATATTTGCCTCGACTTATTTATAGCATTTATTGAATATTTAAATTAATTTTATTTTAATTAAATTTGAGTTTAGTGTTGGGCGCCAAATTATATTTTAGTTTATAGTAAATTTTCGTAATTTTTAATTTTCTCAATTAATCAACTTCCATGTTATACATAAGAAAACATTATGCTTACCTCCTTAATCTACAACTCCTTCTTTTCAGCTATTCACCTATATTCACTCTATTTTGTTTTTATTTTAAATAATTTAAAAGTTATCTAATTTAATAAAATTTTTTTTAGAAATTTAATCTATTGAATTGTTTAATTAATTTGGAACAATGATTGACTCTTTTTCAGGTGGGGTTCATTACAAATATTTTCTTGACTGTAATATTTTTAATTTAATATAATAAATTTTTTTTTTTTATTTTTTAATTTTAAAAGTATTCTGTAAATTTGTTCTAGCAAATAAACCTCTAGTTAAATTTAACAATCCTTATTTTATTTTAATCAAATAGAAACATATGCCCGTGGACAAAAACTTGATCTATACAAATTTATGTAATTTGGGTTGCCTAACATCTTACTATTTGCAGATCTATTAATAAACACTTTACATAACTGTACTCAACTATATAAATTCTGCACAAACAGGTTATGTTGCTTAAACTAAAACTAAAATATTACTAATTATGCAAAACTGTTATTAAAATTGTTCATATTTGTGTGACAAATTCTGGATATTATTCTTCTTCTGGATCATTTCTCTGGATCTCTTTTAAGGTAAGTGCTTTATTTAGACTCCTGTCTATTTTAGGCCTGACTTTTTATCTAGATAATATGTTATAGCTATATATTTAAAATCGTCTTATTAATGCAATTAAATGAAAATATAATCTCAATATTTCTGCTTGTAGATCTCTGCTATCTTTTCTCCAGCTGTGTATTAATTTTAAGCAAGTGATTTGACAAACAAACTTACTTTGAGGTTATCTTGTTATCCCTGCTTATCTCTCGATATTTTTTTTAACAACTTTCCTTCTCAATTTCTAGTCAAAATTCTATTATTATTCTTGATTTTTCAAAAAGGACCTTCTCTTATCTAGTTACTATCTGTCAAAATTTTATTTGATTATAATTTAAATGTCCTTAATTCTCACAATTCAATATATGAATTTTAATAAATCATTGATAACTTCTCAATTACTTATTCATTCCTTTTGAAATTTAATAATCTTAAACTTTAATCTTTTCTGATTGAATATATGTCAATAGCTCTGGTTTTATTTTACTTTTTCTAATTGTACTGTGCCTAAATATTGTCATGTGTCTAACATTTTACATATGTATCAATCATATATTTATCCCTATAATTCTTTTAGTAGATCTAGAATGTCTTAATATATACCTAATTTAAAAAATTGACAAAATTAACAGTTCTTTTTAAAACAATCTATGTTACCATAGAAGTAAAGCTATAGATAATTCTATACTTACCTAGCGAAACAATTATGCTGATAAGTAAAACAATATGGCAATCAAAATCGCATTTTACAGAAAGCCATAAGCGAAATCCTATGCAAGAATACATTCTAGGCCTGCTGAATTGCAGCTCGAAATTCCTAAGTAAAACATTTATTTTCCCGCTCAACTATTACAAAATAAACAAAACTTGTAGCATCCGTATTGACATACAGAGAAAGGTAAATATACGGTAGGTACATAGAAAATCCAGTTAACAAATTTCAGGAGGGAGACGCAGAACGTGAAAAAAGTATGCAGGCCACTTTTGAGGATGCGGTCTGCAATGCAGTTGAAAAGGATTTCTGAAATGATGAAATTAAGGAGTACTTTAAATATATACCTTCCAACAAATTTACTGTAGTTTTCTATTAAAAGGTAGGTAATAAAATAAATACCTCCATAGATTGTGAAAATCACAATGTTTTAACTGCGAAATTTGAAGTGGAAATCCACTCTTCACTACTTGAGAAATTCTACTCTTACCGACAGACAAGCATTTATATCAATAAATAGTTTGTTCCTAGGATAAGTTAAAGTTTTCCTTGGTGTATCACAAGGCTCAATATTGGGCCCTATACTATTCCCATTAACAATTAATGACTTCATCGTTCGATCAAGTTTTGACCGTGAGAAAACATTATCAAACTCATCTGTGTCGTCTGTGTGTATTAACAAACGAATAACGAAAAAGTAACCAATCATTAACAATAAATAACAATTAATCAACAACAATAAATTAAAAGATAATAATGAACAATTAATGGATAATAAACAAACTATAGTATCATTGAACTCACAAGGAAGAATGCTGTCGAGTAACCTAAAAAGATTAATTCGTATTAGAAAAATAAAGTTGATGATGGTTCTGAAGAGACGAAAGCGTTTTTCTAATTGTGTCACGATAACATTCATTTTTTTGAAGCATATTATTGGTCACAAAATTTCACAACTTTGCTCCAATTTAACCTACTCGTAGTCTCTATCTTAAACGGTTTTCAAGATACTAATGTTATTGCATCCACTTTGAAACACACTGTAGATATACGGGGTGGGCCAATGAAACGTTTCCACCTCCAAAAAGTTGCAAGTTGATACCTCCAGTCAGAGTCTGGCAACGCTATTAAATACTGCAGTCGTAGTTAGAGCCATTTTACAGCCAATGACACAACCATTGGCTGCAAAAAGTGTTACTGGTGAATGCTCGTCCACCACACAAGTCGTCAACATCCTAAAATGAAACGACAGTGTGTTTCGACCTATCAGGTCTCCTCAGTGCCTTACAGGTCCAGAATGAAGACGACCAATGTGGCACGAGAGACATCCTCTCATGAATTCTTTGCTACTTCTAGCCTGTAACAAAATTTTAATCATTTTGTTCCTTTGTATATGACAAGCAGTATATTTCCGGACGACTAAAAATAATATCAAAAATTCCGGATATTTTTCCCTGAATACCAGCAACCCATAATGCTCTCTACATTGTAATGTGTTGTCTACCTCTAAAGTGTTTCTGATTGGTCACTTTTATGAAAAGGTAGGGTCGCAAAACAATTTTAAAAATCGAGGAGTCGGGTTTTAAATAGAGTAAGCAATTTGACAATTTTTACGCTTATTGAAAGCACATGTTCTTAAATTTTAATTTAATTTGAATCTTGAATTATTATCACGATTGTTAGTGATCGGTGTTCTGATATAATAGAGTATTATCTGTAATAATCTCATTAATCGATATTATAGTATATTTTTGTTGTTGTCACAAGATATGTGATAATAAATTTATTTTACACGTGGTGTAAGCTTAACAGTAAAATCCAATCCCCGCCTTGAGCCCAGAGCTAACCGGAGCTATGTCCCTGAACCTTTAGGGAGGAAGCTAATAATTCCCGAGGTTCAGTGCAAGCCGCAACATACAAACACGCCATCTATCTTTGAAAAAGGGAATACGGTCAGCGTTATGAAATTGTATATCGATGTCCTGCAGTGAATATCAATCACCATGTCTGAACGTTTACCATCAGAGGCACAAGATAAAGATTTTTATCTTGTGCCAAGATACAAGATTTTTATATACAAAAAATATAATAACAGAAATTCATAAATACGCCATATTTAATAGAGTCTATTATAGAGTAATTAGTGTCGCCTGTAACTTGAAGGTTATTAGTTGCAAGAGAGTAAAGAGCCTAAAAGTGTGTGTGTATACGTTGGTATCTATTATTTTTATCGTTATCACTAGGGTAACATTGGTTGCCCAACATGGTTTATGGTTGTTTTCAAAAGTACCGTATGGAAATGTTGTTTCTATCACTGACCCTTGGTGAAGTTTACGGAATACATTGATGTATCAATCAACCTTAAATTGTAGAAGATTTTCATTAAATCGATTGAAAGTATTCATCGCTGTGACACACGCTGTATCATTAACAAATCATTTTAATTTAGTAATGTTCGAAAATAGTACAAAAGGAACAAAAACCTCTACAATTACTTTTGTAGTCGTTAGCATTTTAAAATCGAGGTTTCCGAACGAACCATTTGTTACGCGAAGCAAAGCATTATGTTTGCGTGATAGCAGAGCATGAGGATTTGTAACATTCTATGACGATTTTATCAAAAATACTAGGTATTTCCATTCCACGGTGGAGTTAATGTTTGATTTATGAAGCACGCTTAATGCTGTAGACGCAGGTAATACCCCACTGATCCCAGACTCGTTCCTGGCTGAAAAATGATGCGATTTTCCTAGTGAATGCTCCATATTATTTATCTGTGTGTGAAGACACAGGGCTTGCTCTTACTCTTCTAGGGAAATTTGTCACATAGGTGTCAAAGAGCGTTATTCATTAAACTTGAACGTATCTAAAAAGTTTTATGCGGACAATTTGGTTGTGAGACTGACGCTTGAAAGTTCTAGTCTAGTTGGTTGTCAAGCTTCAGGTGCTAATTTTAGATATTAGATGGAGTACAATGATTAAGGGTTGTGTTAGCAGAAACAAATGCTACTAGACTAACATTACACATAGAGTGCGTGTTTAAATTATTATTCAGATTTGTGGCAAAATATATGGTGTGCAATGAAAATGAGGTATATTTTATGTACAATTGGTTTTTCCAATGCTGTCAAGAGAAATGTTTTAAATGAAAAGGGTATAGTTGTATATCATTCGAAAGATATATAGTTTACCTATATAATTTTACTCGTTTTTACAATAGAACAATCGAGGTTTCTGGTTACAAACTTTTATGTAATCAAACCTGGTCAAAAGCAGTGCAAGGTGGTAATTTAAAACAAAATCTTTGACGACTCCTAACAAAATACTTCTTGCCTTTATTTGATATATTTGAATTTGATGCAATAATCCACCTTATTGTATTTTATTCAATTTTGAAGCTGGTCACTGAATTTTTCCTTCAAATTTGAACGGAATCGAGTCGTATATAAATCGACTCGCATAGAAAGCTTATGTAGAGTGATTATCATGGGTGTGTATTTGCCTGACCCCCTTTAACTAAGAAGGTTTTCCAAATTTCCCTCACTACACTAAATGATGGTTTACCAACGGTAAATTGCTGAAGTTTACCAACCTTGGCCATACCTGGTCCTTAATAATGGCCCACCGGATAATAATATACCGCCCACTCCCCACACACGTGTTTAACTTTAGAAGATCGTATTATAATATTAAATTATTAATTAAAAAGACGGATACTTAACTCGTTAAAATATAGAGAATTGCCAATATCTTTCAAATAATTTGCAACATATTAGAGTGCAATATTTTACCAGTGTGTTCTACGGTTAAAAAGGTGACTATTTCTTCATATAAACATGCTTCAAAGTGGCATAATGATACAGGTACTTTATAAAAATACTTTCCAACGCCTCACGACTCCAATGGGCCAAATAATATATTTTCACAGGAGAAGAAAAGCAACAAAGCGGAGTGGAAAAAGATGTACCTACCCAAATTTGCATGATTAGATAAAAAGCAATTGAATCCTTCGATCTCTCCGACACATATATGAATCCAATCCAATCACATTTCTCATTTCTTGTCTTTTACGTATTAGATATCAAACACATGTTTGCGTAATCGTACTTTTTCATTGAGTTTTGGGCATAAAAGGGAGTATAGATAGATAAAAAGGAATAGCATATACAAAAAGGTTTCTTTACATTTCACTACATCTGAAGTTTTATTACTTACTTTATTATTTTATTACAGTGATAAACCCCGAGACATCTATAAATGTATAATTTTAATTTTATTAAAAGTCTGTAAATACAAAACACTTTGTTTATTAAATACCAATTAGGTATAATAAATTAGTGATGTTAAGAAAAGCTTATACAGAAATATCGTAATCTTTAGAAAGGTTTACTAGGAGGTTAGGAATTACTACTAAAATAGGTAAAGATGATTAATGTTAAATGACGAGAGATGTTTGGTATATCTATTTCAAAGCTACATTTATTGTTTACCCACTGAATCCTTCAAACATTCTGATAAAACAAGATAAAGTAGATACAATCCTTTATCAACAACATAAAATAAAACAGTAAGGTCCTGTAACTCTAAATCTTTCCAAAGGACTTAAGATAACGTCCTCGAGCTTATCGTCCCAAAGTTATTGATCTCCACGAAAGCATTTCAGTTAACCTTTGTTGAAGATAACAGAACCTTTGATTCAAATGCTTCAGTCAACAACGTCAGCTAATTGGTTAATTTATAGTAAATTCTATTGCTATATAATTATATTAAAAATAAATACGAAATATATTTCTTTACAAAACACATACAAATATTTATACACATACTTAAGCTTTTTTAAAGTTTACTTATGTTATTTAATTATTTTGTACATTTTCTAGTATTAGTTATCATTCTAAATTGCATATTTTAGATAATTTTCTTTCAATTTCATATACTGAGTGATTGCCATTTGGAAGTAACTTTCATATAACAATTTTTGCATATTGAATTTGCATTTGCAATTGACTATTATTGAAAAATTTGTATATCATTGCTTTACGATCTTGGTCTAAATACTTCCCACTTCATATAAAAACACCTTGGCTTCTGTAAGAGGAGAACCAACCTGGGAATACAACTCGCACCATTAGAATGACGATAAAAAGGCACTTGCATCCAGATTAGCTGTATCAGAAACAACAAGAAGCTAGCTAGCGATATTATCTTGTTCTCAGTTTCCTGAAGGTACCATTATCTGCACGTACAATCCTGCTAATCTAGGGCAGTAAAAAAAAGACATAATAAGCCTATAGGTTCGAACTTTTGGATCTCATAAAGGGTTTTGTTTCATCAGTCAATCGATATAGAGTGACACCTATTTCTTTAAAGAATTGGAGCACAACCACCTGCCAGTTTAACTTCAGCTAGAAAAAAAATAGCGAGACCGGCTATACTCTGAAATATTTACTGTAGAAAGTATAGTAAGTAGAAGGGAGGGAGTAACTGTATTATTTTAATATATTTATGGAAATGACATGAAATCATATGTACTTCAAGATCTCAGGATCTGCTGAGACATCTCTTAAAGCATGTTAGGTTTTCTACAAAAATCTGACTCGTTTCCTGTAACCATAATAACACTTCAGGCAACAAGTTTCTAACGTTCACAGTATGTAAAGCCATTCAAAAAGTTGCTAGTTTCCAAATAACTTGGTAACTTATAGTTGGAAGCTATTTCTGATAGCTGATGAGAACCAGACCTAATTTTAAACTTCCAAGAGTATTTTGCTTTGAAGACATGGTAAAGATAACATTTATTAACTATTTATTTTCTTTTGTGTGAAATTCGAGAAGCTGCGATTGCATGCAATTTTATACATTCATCCACGTTTCAGATGTTGATTATACACTGGCTTAATTTCCGTCTTACAGGCGAAAATTTACATTTCCCAGATGCTGCTCCATTTACACGGCATCATCTTAATTTAATTAACTCTTTTCTAAGAACTTTCCTGAATAGGTAGTGCAGATCCTTTCAGCTTCAATTCAATAATTGTGAGATATAAAATTTATCAAGCGTAGTCTGAAGAAGAGACAGAACAGTGGTGATTAAAAGTTTTGTTAGCAAAGAGAGTCGAGATTACTTAACTTTATTTAAAACACCTGAGTAGGATGAAATATTATAGATGCTTTACAGATATACCTGTATCCATTAAAACAATAGGAAATAAACAAAATTTTGTTATAGTGAAACCACGTTAAATGCATTTATTTTATTCTCTTTGGATATGCTTCTTTTCTATTCTCTTTGAATATATTCTCTGGGCTTCTATGCTTGTCTTATGTCACCAGATAAACCCCTACTGCGTCGAGGAGAGTAATAATTAAGCCAATTTTACACTTAATTGAGCTAATTTTATACTAAATACCCTGTATGTCTGAGTTATAGTTGGTATTAAAAGGAATCTGTTTAGTAGGTCTGTTTTGAATTATTCCCACCAGGTAATATTTTTCCAATATTTGGTGACTATTTAGATAAGAAAATTTTACCTTCTGAAAACCCTAAGATACGATTTGTGTAGTTGTAAAAACTAATATGCCGTTTTTCCGTCAAATTCTCCTACACGTCTATGGCTTACGGACCAAGTAGAATGAGAGATAGAGATATTATATTATTACTATTTATTTTCCTGCTAAACCATGGCAGATAATATTTTTTAGGACTCATTGTCTTAGGAACGTGTAGATCAAAAATTAAATGCAATTTAAAATTAAACTCATCACAAGCATCAGCATCCTGAAAATCTAATAAAGAAATTATTAAGTAATTGGATCGTTTATATAACTATCTCCAGTCGGTTCAGGGTTTGTGTCTCGATTGTTTAGCCCAGAGGCAGTGGGTTCCAATCCCCATCCCACCAGAAAATTTTCAATTAAATTGTCTACTCGTACATTAAAAAATGTTGCCTCGTTCACAGGGATGGGTTGGCAATTATTTTGGCGGCGTGCCATGAGATGGAAGCATGAGAGGATGGGAGCAGCTTGTTGTTAATGTCAGAAATTAATATCGGCTGATGTTTCACTGTCCCCCTAGCTGATGTTTTCCAGATTGCTCCCATTTCAACACTGAATGGAGGGTAGAGGGTAAAGATATTATTATTATTATCTATGTACTTACTAGTTTCTTTGACCTTAATCATGTCTCCTGAGTTTCATCTAGGTTCTTTCCGAGCACACTGGAGTATTGGAGACTGAAAACACTTAGAAAATAATGTATTATGATGGGTTTAGATCAGTTTGATTGCCATTAGTGATCACTACGGATTCAGTTGATTGTCCCTGTGGTCACCAACACAGAGAGCCAATGTAATGTGGAAGACTTGGCTAGATTGTAGAATATTTTATGATTTGCTTAGGTAAGTTAGATTCAAAAATTAGTGGGCCGAAAACCAGATCCTCCACCGCGACCATGTGGTCTATTGTTGCTTAGGTATCTTTCACCTTATCCTATAAGTTTATTGTTAAACTGTTAAAAGTACGCCAGTACCTTTAAATAGGTACTTATAAGTCTTGAACTGGATGAAAAACCAGTCTTGTGATGAAACCAAAAATGTATTTCACTATCTATGAATAAATGTAAGTGTAATGGGTACTGAGGCAATTCATGACTGAATTGTTGATTGAATAAAGACGATATTATTTAAGACAAATAATAGAAAAATAAAATTTCATATAATATCGCTTGCATGAAGTTCACATTTAGTTCACAACAACACAGATTAACCACAAAGTTTATTTATCAAGTTTGCCTTGATACTACACTTTCAATATTTACTTTGAATACTTCCGGTTTCCTGTTTTTTATTATTTTAGAGGTGGTGTAATCCCAAGAGAAACTAGAGTAAACGTACTAACTTCTTATGGCAACTTATTCTACTAATCGACTGGTACGATCTCAGATTAACCATGTACAAGATAAGTAACAACAATACCTAAAGCATTAATATGCCTGTCCATGTAATAAACAGTTATTTGCGGCGGGGGGGGATGTTTACTCAACTCTGTTTGTAAACAACTACCAGTGGCGGCGGTATTTCTCAAAATAAGAAAAGGGTCTATTGATATTTTTAAAGGTGTTTCTAACCTCAGATTAACCATGTAAAAGATAAGTAACAGCAATACCCAAAGCATTAATATGCCTGTCCATCAAATAAACAACAATTTACGAAAGGGGGGAGTGTTTATTTAACTGTTTGTAAATAGCTACCAGTGGCGGCCAGTATTTCTCAAAATAAGAGGGTTTATTAATGTTTTTAAAGGTGTTTATAACAACGTAAAGTACCTATTGTCTCACGATTAAAAAAAACCCCTAACATCTACAAAAACTAGGTAGCTAGGTATATAACATAATACACAATGCATACTTTACTTTATTTAGCTATTTTCCTAAAATTCAGAAAAAACTAATAAAAAAGTAAGAAAATAAACCTCTGCACCGAAGAGTCTGTTAAGAGTTTTTTCTTAAATATAGATACATAAATATCATAGAACACAATACATTCTTCTGACAGTGAAGTTTCCGAAATGTTAGTGCTATTTTAACTTAAAGTGTGTACTATGTTTTATGATATTTATACATTTTTCAGTATGAGAACTGATTAGTCAAATTAAAAAAAAACTTTAATGGGTCTTTTAGCGAGGAGTATGTATTGTTTACTCAAAATTTTATTAATTTGTTCAGAATTGTGGCCAAATACCCAAATAAAGTAGCGATATTAATATAAAGATATTCATAATACTTTATACCTACTAAAAACCTGAAAGTGAAATAAGAAAATACATTTTTTTCGGTTCGGAATTCACTTCCCATTCTAAATCAAAACTACATCTAATACTCTTATCTATATTTTAAATTATTCGAATTTTTTTTTTTCAAAGAGGGGTAAACATTTGAAATTTTCCTTGAACGATGAAAGAAAAATGATAAAATTTTCATTGTCCAAATAATTTTATGAGGATCAGAAACTATTATCCATAGAAAATATACAATATAAAACTACAATATTATCTATATTACTTATATTACCCATGAACATTATACGTAAGTTGAATTCCTAACGAATGATACGTCTATGGTCAGCATTGTTTACTTACCGGTGGAACGATCTCCCATCACCTTTTTTGCCCGATTTATGGAAAACTATGCATTTAATAGTCATTTCACTGTCCACAAAGATTTTCCAGAAACTAAAAATCTATAACACAGCCTAGATTATTGACTGATGACCACTTATATCACATAAAATATTTAAATAAATTTACGTTCACAAAACTTCAAAACAAATATGAAGTCACGAGTCGTTGTGTCGTGTATTTTCGGCATATCTCGGTCCGTCAAAAACTGTAACGAACCAATGGCATGCAGTGGGATTTGTTTATTTAATTATATTTCATTTCGTGGACATTTTTCTCTGGCTGTTATTTATCTTGTATATGGTTAATCTGAGGGTACGATGTACAAAGTCTTAAACTTACTACATTTCAGACTAGCTCCATGGCAAGTTATTTGTGCCATTGGAGTCTGATTTCTGCATCGCGACGTCAAAGTGTAAAGAGTAGAGTGCGCAAATATTTGTCCTCCATCGGAATGAACGGGGTAAACCACTGCAGCGTGTTGACTTGGCTGGCAGTCGGGACGAGTTTATATAAAATCAAATTATTTCGCAGTCCCGGACGTCTGTTGTGACATTCAGTGAGGCGGTAGAGAGGCTGCGTCCGAATTTCATAGAGACGTTGGCCGTTGGTGGCCGACTGGTGTGCTAAAGGCAAGTATTCAAGACGTACTTGGTATTTCACCGTTTTGTATAAGTTCTTTACAGTTTTATTTCTCGGAATATGGCAAACTTTTTATACAAAAGTAGCAGGGCCTCTCCTAATCGTCAAGGTATGTTGTTATCAAATAATGCAACAAGCAACATAAACTTATAATTTTCTAATGGATATTCCACATAAAAAAACAAAATGATTATATAATTTTTCTAAAATAATACAGTTTTATTTAATCTGAAATCTGTCTTTTGTAGAAGGTTTTTATATATTTTTTTAAATGTTCAAACATAAGATCAATAAATAAATCACTTTATATTTTTTGGAATACAATTGGAATATTAGATTTACCCTTAATATATCCTCTATATGACCTCCGATGTTCCTGTTGCAAACCTCGGACTTTATTGTAATCCGATTAAAGTATTACAGGGCTTTTATTGGACTCTAATAAATGTTTAGTCGATCTAAGAACTATTAGAGATCGGTGACTTCTTTGGTCAAGTCCAATGAACCCTATAACTTTCGTGTTAAAGACCTTAAATCTTATTGAAATGAATTGAAATACGAATTGAATCCAACCTTGTTGAACTCTATTGATAAACCAATTGGTCTTTGAACTTTCGGATGACCTCTTTGGTCAAAATACACCGTTATTGAAATGTTTTTGTTATATGTCTTAAATGTTATTAACTCTGATTGAAATTTCAGTGGAATCTTTTCCAATTAAAGACCAATGACCTCTTTTGAAAATTTCCAAGACTTGTTTCCTGTTACAGAGCTTAAATCTTATTGAAACAAATTGGAATACTAATTCAATCCTTTGTTGAATCTTATTGATAGGTAAAGCAATTATTGCTCTTTGAACTTTCAGATGACCTCTATGGTCAAAATGTAACAATGTTGAAATGTTCTGTTACACATCTCAAATGTTATTAACTCAAGTTGTAATTTAGATGGAATATTTTCCAATTAAAGGCCAATGACTTCTTTTGTAAATTTCAAAGGGTTTTGAACATTTTTGTTATGACCTTAGTCTTATTAAAATTAACTGGAATAAATCCAAATTCCGTCTCGTTGAAAACTAATTTTTCTTTGAATTTTCAGATGACCTCTATGGTTAAAATCTAACGATATTGAAATGTTTCTGTTACACATCTCAAATGTTATTATTGATAACAACTATCGATGATATAGCTATTGATTCTAATATACTGTAATTATTGATAATTTACAACTTAATTAAGGTTGAAATTAAGTGGAATCTCTTCAAATGGTTTTATAATTAAAGGTCAGTGACCTCTGAAATCTGAAGTATATTCCTCTAGATCACTTTTGAGATTAATTTGGTAGAAATCGAATCAAAACCAAAGAATTATTGTAGGAGTACTACCACAATCACATTACAGAATAGACATTCTCTTCCATTGAATCCTCTTAGAGGCATACTACACTTGAAAGGAACACAAGCTTACTACATAAGACAGGTATTAACTGCTTTATCGGGGATCGAACTCTGTCAACAACGGAATTATTACTCTGGCACGTTGTGTCACGAACCCCTTCAAACTGTAGAGATATATTGTGTCACAGCCTGCTTTAGTACTAGCCATGAACTGAGAAAATTGCAACACTGCATCCCGTCCTAATTTCAGACCGAGCGATACCGTTTTAGTAAATGGTGCGTCTTGTACGTCTTGTACGTGTATAATCATCCTATATATTTGTGTTAAATAGTGTTTAATTATAAGAGATAATTATTTCAGACCATTGTATATTAAAGTGTAATCAATGTAGACAGTGCCGTGTATTACCAATTTGATATGTAATATCATTTTCCCGAGTTTTTACATGTTCTATTATTTATCAGTTGGGGTGAAGTGAACTTAACCTTGAATAGTGAAAATGCCGGCACGGTGCTGTGTACCAGGGTGTAAATCTAATTACGATTCCTCTGTAAAAAGTGAAGGAGTAAAAAGTGTTTTTGGATTCCCTAAGGACGACACATTTAAACAAAAATGGCTCAAACGTATCCCTAGGAAAGAATGGTCACCTACAAAATATTCCGTTGTTTGTGAGTTACATTTTGATCCTAATGATGTCGTTAAACTAGACAGACATCTTTTACCAGACGGTACATTAACAATGATTGCTTGCAAAGCAAAATTAAAAGCGGATGCTATCCCATCTATTTTTCCAAATTTGCCTAAATATATGTCAAAGGAAAAGTCGATTGTTCGAAAAGATCCTGAATGTAGGCGCCAACAGCAAGTTCAGCAACATGAAATGTTGATACAAAATTTTGAAAAGTCAGATCTTATTGCAAATTACAATGATTTTATAAATAATTTTTCGAAAAAAGTTAATCTTGGAGAAAGTTGGAATATAAAAGTCTTGACATCTAAAATAATTTTTTATACAATAAATTTCGATGGTGAAATAGTTAAAATTGAAAATCAGATATCAATAAATAACGACCTAACAGTTAAAATATTTGTAAATCGCAGTGAATTGTGTTTTAATGAATTAAAGTGGATTTTAGATTTTGATATGAAAATTAAGAGATGGTCTCAACTCCAAAATTTATTAGATAGATTTAAATATACCTATTATTCAAGTAACTTAGAAACAAGCAATACTCAAAATGCATTGCAACAGGCGTTGCTGTATTTAAAACAAGCTTTAGATTTTTGCGATATAGAGACTTTTTTATATTCTAAACAATTAAACATTATCGTAGATCAAATTAACCAAATGACAAAGTTAAAAAGGAAATACTCTGCCTCCACTATAATAATGGCATTTATGATTTATATTCAGTCTCCTACTACATACAATATGTTACAGACTTTTTTTATTTTACCTTCTAAGCGTTATCTGCAGTATCTTTCATCTGGAATGGACATTTCTCCAAATAAAGAAAATAAGAATGAGCACTATTTAGTTAATATGTCGTCTTCACTTACACAGACTGACAAGATAGTAGTAATTCTAATTGATGAAATATATATTAATTGCAGATTAGATTATCGTGCAAAAAACATAATCGGTACAGCTTGTAACAAAGAGAATGTAGAATTCGCGAAGACAATATTATCTTTTATGATTTGTTCAGCATTTGGAAACTTTTGTGAAATTGTAAAATTACTACCCGTATTAAATATCACAGGCAAAGAAATGGTTCCAATAACACAAAATGTTGTTAATATGGTTCAGAATTGTGGTTTTGAAGTTTTATGTATAATAACAGATAATCATAGAATCAACAGGACAATGTTTAACAGTTTACTTTCAGAATCAAATGCGAAATTAAATGTTCAATCAAATCAAGTAAACACAACAAAATGTAATAGCTTTATTCCAAATCCTGCCAACACGAATAAAAAAATATTTTTAACTTTTGACTTTGTACATATTTTTAAAAATATTAAATCAAATTGGTTAAATTTAAAAAATCTTGACAACACATTTGTATATCCCGATTTTAATACCTACGAAGTTAAGTATGCTAAATTTAAAGATATTCGTGATGTCTATTCCAAAGAGAAAGATATGCTTGCCAAGAAAGCCTACAAATTAAACTTTAAAACTGTTTTTCCTACAAATCTTGAAAGGCAAAAGGTTTTCTTAGTGGACAATATTTTCCATCATTCAACAATAGCCGCCATAAGAGATTATAATTATAATGGTACTGCAGATTTTTTGGACATAATTAAGAAATGGTGGGATATTGTTAATTGTACCAGTATAGTAGTAGGAGATATGAAAATAAATGAATGGGCAAAACCTATTTACTCTGCCACAGATTTCAGATTAAACTTTCTTCAAAAGTTCATCATTTGGTTAGACAAATGGCAAGAATTAAATTTTAATGGCCATCTAACAACTGAAACATATTCAGCTCTTCGACAGAGTACATTGGTTTTAATTGACATAATAGAGTATTCATTTAAAAACTTCTCAATATCATACATTCTTCCTGGAAAATTCTGTACTGATAAGCTGGAAAAAAGATTTGGCATATATAGGCAATTGTGTGGATCTAATTATAATGTATCGTTCGATGAAGTTGTTAGCGCTGAGAAAAAAATTAGACTAAAACATATTTTTAAAAAAACTGGAGCTAGTTCACATCAAATGTCGTTTAATGAAATAAAATCAAATTTTGAGATTGCAGAAAATTCTGAAGTTGGTTTTCATTGTTTAGAAAAAGTAAATAAACAGACGATGCAACAGGATTTAGATAAATTCTCCAAAATATTTTGTTCAAACTATTTATCAGATTGTGATGTTGATGATGCAGTGAGAATATATATTTCTGGATATGCATCTCATGTATTAACCAAAAGAATTTCCTGTAACATTTGCCTTTCACATGTCGTTGAAAATAAGGGAAACTTGATCGGAAATCAATATTTTGATTGTTTGCAACGAGGTGGTCTATCGATACCGACAACTAACGTAACAATTTTGTTTTTTCATATGTATGCCATATTAGAATACATTATAAACAACGACTCTTTAGAAATTGACTTCCTTAACACTGAAAACCAAAAAGATTTGCTTGCAAGTTTAACTTTAGAAAGTATAGCTTCGGATAACTTTTACTTAGACTTTTTAGACACCTGTGTCTGTGGAAATAATGTAAATTATATTTTAGGAATAATTTGTTCAATCTTTGCAAACGTTCTCTTAAATAACTATGTCAAAACACAAAATAATAGAATTCTGGAAGAAACACGATTAAAATCGCAGTTAAAAACAAATAAAAAACGATGTGAAATAGCACCAGAAGATAAAATAAAGAAACGGAAATTAGATACTTTCAAAAAAGCAATATAAATAATTTGTCATTCGTCAATAATTTGGTCAATTTGTCAATAATTCGTTTGAGCCATTTCATTAAAACCCATTATGTATAATAGATATTAAATAAGTACCAACCAACATTCATTATTATTATTAATCTAGTTTAGGTATGTCTTTGCTCTTTCACTTTGTTAATTCTTTCCTGTTAATTTTATTTTGGTTAATTTTATTTTTTGTCATTTGTTTTTTCTACATAGATATATTTGTTATATTATGTGCCTATCATCTTCCCTTTATTCCTGTCCTAATATGAATCATTTCCTATATCCTATCCTTCATCTGTTTTTCTTTCCCTTTTTTTTCCACTCCCGGCAAAAATACGCATGCTAGATGAATAATCTGAGAAATATATTATTATTTATTATTGTAGTACTACCTGATACACATACTGTAAGCAATAATATTATTTTTTGAATTATTTTAAAAGCTTGTGTAACTCTGCACCTTCACGTTGGTTTTGCTGAACAATCAAATATCACATGTTTTCATGTAAAATAAGGTATATATTGTTTTACATCAAATATTGTAATATTTAATTGACCAAGCAGAGAACGTATACATATTATTTAATATTTACTTAAGTAGCTTATTACAAACAAAATTGGGAATGCACGTCAAATACGATCGGCCACAGCCTTCTCTACTAGAGAGGCTGTGGGTCGGGAATCGGACTAGAAGATCGGCGTGGAGCGGTGTTGCCAATTTCAGTTCATGGCTAGTACTAAAGCAGGCTGTGATTGTGTACAGCGTCGCTGTATTTTATATGCAGTCTTATTCAGATAATAGTACTAGTTGATATAAATAATAGACTCAAGATATTCTAGAAATATAGACTACAGGAAACTTTCTAGGCAAAAGAAAGTCATAACAATCAGTACTGTCACCTTTGTATCACATTAAAGTTTGAGTTTATCCCTGAATGTTATAAAAATAAACTCATTCATTCAATTAGAAGAAATTGACTGACATTTCCGTCACATTTAAATAATATATCACTATTCCTTAGCAGTCCATTGAATTAAAACTTTGCTTGGGAAGTTGCCCAAGTTTTTGTCCTTACTATTAATTAAACTAGCACGGTGTGAGTTGGTGTGGGTTCATGATAAAGTTTTAAATACAAATCTAATTTGGAAGGCTGGAGTTCCATACTAATTATATGTAGTTAAATGACTTTGATGCCACCTTTGTCTCTGGCAAACAGTTTAATTGAAAGTGTGCCCACAGGCGATGTGCCATTACCTAATTAAATATAACTTAGGTGAAGTTCCGTAAGATTTTGGCTCAGGTCACAGTAGGATACTATTTCCACGGTAAACTCGCTAGTAGATGTCCAAAAATAGATGGAAGTTCTCCAGGATTCCTCACGAAACTACGCAGACACAAAAGAGAATGTGCTCCCGTCAGATGTGGGTGTCAGACACACTTTTAGATTGCTTAAAGTACATGTAATTGTGCTCAAACAACCACAAAATCCAAACCAAAGGCTTTCCGAAAGGGAGTAACAGACTGAAAAACGCAAATACTGTAACAGTTTCGTTTTTAGTAACTAAAACAAAATATCTTTCTTAGTTGATTTAAACTAATAATTCTTTTCTCACTCTGTGTTTTTGCCTTCTTGTTAAATACCAATCCTGTATTTAAAGTATTAGGTATATGTATTCGGTGTATATTAAGTGACTATAATCCAAACTTCACTCTCTGTGTTTGTGCATTGGTTCTATCTCCATTACATAGTCCTAGGTTTGCATAATCTGAAGTTCAGAACAATATAGTGACGCCATCTAGTGTTAAGAACGTGAGCGGATGGGCGACGTAAGAGAACGAGGGGGAACGAAAGAAGATGGCGAGAAGACGTATTACCGAGCAGTTGGGGCAGAAGTCTCTCTGAATTTTTTATATAGAAAAAAGGTGATGCAACAAAAATATTACGAGTGTAAGACATCAGCAACCTTGAATTTGATTTTCTATAGTGATTAGGAGAAAAAACGATCGTTCGGGGCGATTTCGTCGTGCTGGGACAGCAAACGTATGAAAAACGTTAAGTTCTGCAACCCTTGTAGTTGATGTGAGTACCTTATCTATCTATTTTGGAAGTGCTTTTTGAACACCTTGCGTATACCGTGCCTTATTCTACTAACTTACCTATGCATATGCCGTGTGTGCGAAAGAATTTAAGGGCCCTTATCGTTACCTCGCGGACTGAACATATCTAAAACTTACCTTTTTATGTCGAGTCTAGTATAGCCTAATTATCTCTCCTGTATCTAAATTTGAGAGTACTTGTTAAAATATGTACTTTATATGTTTCTATATGTGTTTAATGTTCGTAAATGTATAGTTCAATATCATTACATTAAAATTAACTTTGTTCTTGTCAAGTGTTTTTTTGCAATTGTCTTCACTTAGATAGCAACTATACCTTTACTAATACCATCAAAAAAGATCAATTGATGGCGCACAAGTTTGGCGGATAAGGAATAGCCCTACCGTACTTCACTCTTCTCACCCCTGATAGAGAGTTTCAACACAGTAGTATCTTTTTGGTTAATAAATTAATATAAGAGAAGTATCGTTATACAATTGGCGCCCAACGTGCCGTCTATTATTAGTATGTTGTACCTTTACCTATAAAACGTAAATAATGAAATTTATCGTTATAAGACGCAGAGAAATAAAGAAAGAGAGTAATTGAGAGAGAGGAAAAGATAGAGGAAAGAGAAATAGATGAAAATAGAGAGACAACCAGAGACAAAGTTAATAGGGAAAGATAAAGAGAGAACTAAAGAAAGTGAAAAAGAGAGAAGGAAAGGCAGGAGAGGAAGATATGAGATAAGGAAAGAAGAGGAGTGAAGACAGAAATGAGAAGGAGATATGAGAAAATATAGAGCTATTTACTTCCATTATTATTATTTGTTTACTTTATTGTACATTTCAATTATTTGAGAAATATGACAAAGTACCACACGAGACGTCGACTGGATGCGTAAACATTATACACACTGTATATAACGCCGCAAACACCCTTGCTATTCGTCGGTAGCGCCAAATTTAATGTTCCACACGCGCTGACTAATCCGCGCTTACCGCGGCTGTATATCAGCATATTAGATCGAAAGATCAACAGAATGGGCTTATCAATTTTAAACGCAAATATTAGTTACTAGGTAGGCTGTACCTCACAGGTGCTGAAATTAAACACAGTAAATTGTTTACGGGAAATGCGGTAGGCGAAATGAATAGGAGCTCTGGGGTAGGAACTGAAATTGTATTTTCAGCCGTGTGGTGTTTGGTAATATAGTTGTTTTGCTATTTAGTAGTAGTTATAATTCCTACTGTTTCAACATATGTAAAATTTAATTTCCACAAATCAGTCGAGGTTCAAATAATAGTCGTGAGAGTTAACATCTCACATAGCAGCTGTCTCAAGTTCTATGTAGCAGTCTGGTAATAATACATGTTTATTTTTATCAATTTGCAATTAGGTAGTTGTGAATTGTATTAATGAAAACGTTTTTCTTCATGTGTTCAACCAGAAGTCACGTCAACTTTTGAACACTAATGAGACAACCCGTATATTTTTACGTATTTGGATAAAACACGAATACATTGATAAAGAGATCAATAAGCCTACCTGTAATAATAATTAAGAAATTGTGACAAAAATAGTGTACCATAAGTAGAGTTCCTAACCATCTCTTTATACCACATTTCTACCTACCATGGTGCACTTTTTGTGTCTGAGAGTACCTTTTCGAAATCTATAACGGTCAGGTGAGAGGTATTATTTAATTATTCTTATTGCTAAGCAATTAAAGCTTTGTCTATTCTCCATTATACGAGGTGATTAATACACCTGAACGTGCTTCTGCATCCTCGAGAGCTCTGCAGTTTACAATTTTATTACGTAAATACATCCATTAATTAGTTTCTAATTGGTCATAAATAAATCGTTGGTAATGCTTTTACTTCACATTTATTTTATTTGAACCCAGCCCTAACTGAATTTACTGAACACCCTGAGCGTAAATGTAGAAACATTTGGTAAATTCACGGAAACCCCTGTACCGTGTACATAACTCCAAGGTCCCAGAATTCATGGTTCATGTATCGAAGACAGAATTGCTCCACCTATATGCAGTACTCGTATATGTATATGTAACTAAGCTCGTAACAAATCACTAATAAAGGTAGTAACACGTTCATTCCTGATTAACAGCAATATGCACCTGTACTTGTATTATCTCAAAACTAGCCGGAGGCTGGCTGGCCGCTCTATTGCCAAGCATGACAGAGATGTGCAATTTAATACATTCCCCTAGAGGATGGCTTTAACGTTGTAAGCTTAAGCATTCCCATGGTCCGAGCGCAGATAAGGAGGAAATTCCACGTGCTCTTGTAATTAAAAATGGATGGCGTGGCGGGAGTATATTGTAAAATTCCTAACTTAGGAAGGTGAAATATGCATCGGTAGAGCAGTGTGTTAGTAGTTATGAATCACGTAGTACATACAGAGTTCGCCAATATGACTTTTATGGAGGACTTTTTTATTATTTTCTTCGGCGTCAGTACCTGCATCAATTAAAAAAGAGCCTATGTTGTTTCTATCATACGTCCTGATAAGGTTTCAGACAAGGTGGTTCATCTGGTCAGAGAAATGTAACTACTGTGACATAAACACAATATATTTCTTTAGATCCGCCATTAATCGTATAGGTAGTTAATTTCATTGATTTTTGTAGTCCCAAGTTTAAACCTTGAGATACTCAATCTTCGAAATCTTTTTAAATAAAAATAAATTATATTTGTATATTCCAAAACGACTCCTCTGTGCACCAACCAATTTTTTTCAATGATTTAACTTTGTTTTATTATTTAGTATCGGTTTAATTCGACGTCTAAGACCAATCTCACTGACGCCGTGAGACGAGGAAACTTTAATCTGGAAATTTAACCCAACTGTCACTATGCCGCGAGGTAGGGATCTTGTACTTACCTATCATCGCATAGACATGGGACCTCTGGCTTCACATCCCATACTTTGGATGGTATATCTTCTACACAAACATCGCCTAAGTTTGTGCGACTTCTGCCAATTCACTGATGTGGTCACTAAAGAGTGGGCAAAGGCATTGCTGGTATTACCTGTATGGTCACCCATCTAAGTACTAACCGCGAGAAATGTTGCTTAGCCTTCATATTGGTCATATGAACGCTAGTCTCACAATTATACTGTATAGTCATGCTTTGGAGGTCTTCTTTGGAATAGGTTAAAGGTTAAATAGGTGTTAGGTTAGCTTAAATTAAGTTAAATCAGGGCAAACTTGCTTAATTTGGTGATCAATAATATATCTCAAAAAAATCAGGGCCTACATGACATGTTCCCCAAGGTTCGATCCTGGGTCCCCCTTTATTTAGTTTATTTATAAATGACATTATAAAGACTTATCTGAGAATTTGAACTTAATTGATGCCTGGTGCGTTAGAAATAATCTACTTTTGAATCCTGATAAGTGTAATGTTATGACTTTCTCAATGAAGCGAAATTTAATCATATATAATTATGAACTTAATAGAAAAGTACTTTGCAGACCTGAAACCTTTTGTGATCATGAAGTTACGTTTACAGGAAATTAAGCTTCAGCAACCATATTTCAAATATTACTGCCAAAGCTTATAAAGCATTGGGTTTTGTGGATAGAAACAAGGTAAATTTTGATAATGAAATGGCTCTAATTGTCCTATATAATACGATAGTTCGATCTCAGATGGAGTATGCATCAATAATTTGGTACCCAAACTATGCGACACATATTGGTAGTCTTGAGAGAATTCAACGCCGTTTCTTAAAACTTGTGGCTTATAGGACAGATGGTGATTATCCTGCGAGAGGTATTCCTCAGTCAGAACTTTTAGAGAGATTCTCTTTAGATGCCTTATTAAATAGACGTAAGGTTTGTTTTTTTGACATTTCTATTCAAGGTAGTATATGCTAACATAGACTGTAGTCAAATATTAGCTATGCTTAATTTGTATGTCCCTAGAGAAGCATCTCGTCAGTCTGATAGTTTTTACTTATCAACTGCAAGAAGAAATATAAAAAAATATTCGCCGCTTTACAACATGTGCAATATTTATAATAACGTATTTGAATATATTGATATACTTGCTTGTAGATTATCCTCTTTGAAGAGAATAGCCTTCTAGATTTCCTCTTATTTCTTGTGAACTAGTTTGCTGTTTTCTTGCAGTGTCACCTGACTTGTATATATTTTAAGTACACATTGATTTTCATTTTTTTTTTGTATGCCTCGATTTTCATTATTCTATGTATTTTATCACTTAGATATTAATATTAGGTAGTTTGTTTTACTATGTATGTTACTCAATGTTCCCTATTCTGTTATTGGGTCATTAGACCTGTTAAGTAGTGTAGAATAAAATAAAAAATAAAAAAATATAATAAAATAAAATTAGTTTTGAGATATTTGAAAAATTTTGGAAATTCGTTTTTGTAAAATTTCAGGCTTGTTTGAAGAGCTATTGAAATAGGGACACTTTCTCAAAGCAACTTTTTACGTTGCGTTCGCCAGGTACAAAAACTGTTGTTTACTGTTTTTTGAAGGAATGTGATATATCAGATGTCGTTGAAGTACAGTTGCCCATCTACGTAGTCTTTTATAATGGTATAACTTTAAACATTGTTTACGGGAAGTCCTAAGACTTTTATTATAAATTTTTTTGGTGATATCGATTTCTTATTTAAGGATGCACATATCCTCAAAGTTTTAGAGATAAGTTCTGAATAACCCTGTATATTTGTTATTACAACTTTTAAGTCGGTCTTATCAAATAAACATCCAGTGAATATTTTTACTTTTTAGATGTAATTTCCGCGAAGGTTACGTTCGAAAACACTCTGGAGCAAACTGATTGAAAGTTTTGTTTAAAAAGGTTTTTTTCAGAAATAAGCAGAGGATTAAGAGATTAAGTGAATGAAGTTACGACTATTTGAATACCGTTTCAGGTTTTACCCCATTTGTGTTTAAGTGCATACATAAAGTTACCGTTCGGTGCAAAACATTCCCAGTCAATGCCGCAGCAGCGCTCGAAACTATAAATTTCGGTCTTGTAAACCATAAGCTCCCCTGGTCGTTCTATTAACAGCTACAGATTGCAAAAATGTGCTTTGTCGTAATTTCGATACTCTTCCAATGATTCATTGCGTCGTATATCGGAAACAATAGCAGAAAAAATGTCGGGAAATAGGCTGTGGATAAAATACAGGGATCTTCAAATCACATGTATCCTCCATTTGCGACAGGCAATCGAAAAAATGGGTTGAGGAAGGCTTGTAAAATATATGGAAGAATTTCTGAGATAATGTTGAATAAATAGTAGATGATATAATGTTACACCGAATAATTTTATTATAAAAATATTACCTAAAGAAATGAGTAAATACTCGAGTTCGTCGTCTCAATATTAAAACTTTGGGGGTAGTCAGTATTTATTTTAAAGCCAAATTAGTGGCGCTCTTTATTTATTTTCGGTTTTAGTGCAAATCGGTAGGTCAAATTTTAAGCTCGGGCGCCACCACCTAGATTTAATGAGGTGAATGGTCCACACGGACTCTCTTGTCGATGAGTTGAGGCGAGGTAGCTACAGTAACAGCTATCTAGTTAACTGTCTAATGATGTATCTGTTTTTCTTGTTACGTATGCATAAGGATCATAACCTCATTACTTAAATGGAAATATCGTAAACAACTACTTGGTGAGCAAAAGCCCCAAGCAGTATAAAATCACCTGTAAAACAATTGACATAATTCTTAAACAGTTCATGATGATACCCATATTTTGTTTATAGAAAAAATCAACCACAACAGGAAAGTTGCTACTTATTTATGGTACACCTGTACGACCCATTGAAATTTGTTTTCAGACTACACTATCAGCGAAATGAAAATAAACTTATTTTTTGTGCTGCTCGGTATTAATTAATGGAATTCCACTGCTTTCAGTAGAGGGAACATTTAAAGAGAAGTTAAACAAGTACTTAAATATTTAATTTCCAAATAACTTCCCACTACATAAAACTTCTTTTATTAAATTGAAACACCGTTCAGCCCAGCTAATCACTATTAAAATTTCCGTTTTTCCACTATTACCAGTTTCGTAACTTTTTTAATCACACCTAATTAATATTAAAATCATAATGAAGGGCTCACCTTTGCACTTCACCTAATTAAATTTCAAAGTTTTTCCCGAAAGAAAATGGAAATTAAACCGTAGTTTCCGCATGATTTAAGGCCAGGCAGTGAAGTTTTAAATTACCACTTAAAGTTAACTTTACTGCGACAATTACCTACCTGTATAATTGATTTGAGAAGAACACTTAAGGTGCCTTTGCATTAATGTAGAGTAATGTATCAGCTACATAAAAACGCAAAGTACAAGTACTTATATGATTACTTGTATAAATAAGTGTACAAGGATCTGTACCAATAACGACCTGAGGAAAATAAATTGTTTTCCCACCATGCTGCTGCTTATTTATCGACCAACCGTGCCCTAATACGCTTACGTATGTCCCAACAATTTGTCCAATGCAAATGCTGTCATTAGTGCAATGCCCATAGTACGACTTAGTTATTATTTTAATGAATACAATGTAAAAGAAGCTCTTCTTGTGTCGCTTCTACTAAAAGTTTCATGATTCACTGGAATTGTCATTTGCTTATTATAATCCACTTCCATACAGGCAACTCAGTCACTTCATCGAGTAGCTCCACTCGGTCGCACCAACGAGTGGTGTCACTACATGCTTCCATTGTTTCCTATGACAACCATTTCTTTCGCATAAGCGACCGATGGTCAAGGATTGTTAACTGTTTACAGGATTGCTCGATCGCTCAATTTTGTCACCCGCCTTTGTGGCGCCATCGAAGATCCCTGTAATCGAACTGTCAAAATATATTTTATATATTTCAAATATATATATTTCACATTTGCAAGAGAATTTTCGTATTTGAATGATTATTATTTATTAAAGTTTGTAATAACAGTATAAATTGTAAGATTTAATAACTAACAAACATATTTCCCAAATTTAACAGGTAAGGATTGTGTATCCAATACCTATATTTATTAACAAATTATCTTTGCTGGAAATCTTAATCCAATTTTTGATATTAACTTTACTACTGATGCCTACGTTTTTTTTTTGTTACAGTAAGCTTAAAATTTATTTTAATTATTTTAGCCTTATTGGCAAATTATATAGGAATTTCAGTTTAATTCTGGCTAGATTAGATTAGATTTATATAGAAGTCGGCCCCCTGGCCTGGTCCACCGCGACCTAGAAGATCTATTGTGGCACTCCCAACGTATTTAGAGCACTCTGTCCAGCCCTGTCCTGTGCATTATATAGTATAGCTGAGAACAGTATACATGTTGTTTATTGTAAAAAAGCAGTTAACATTATTAATTATATATAAAACTAATCATCCTTGTATATAAGTATCTTTTAACTACTAAGAAAATGGTAAAGATAAGCACTAACAAATTCACGTAAATATACACTTAAAACCGCAAAATATATCTTGAACATTACAGCATACATTACAGCATAACCCAACATCACACTTTTTTCGTTCATAATTCTCTACAGAATCTCTGCTTCCCAATATGTTCATAATTAAAAAAGTATGCATAATGCTTACCTATTTTAATAATATACTCGGATAGTTTGTATCAAAATGTGCATATAATTTCAATTTGTTGGTAGACACAGAATTAGAGAACATAAAGAAACCAAGGAAAATATTATGCAATTACTTATTATAGGTATGTACAGAAACTATTACCAAAAAGGATAAACTAATTCCTCTATGCTATTACCCACAAACACAAACAACAAAGGTATTATATAAGAATAATTAACTATTGATTTGAGAATTTTAAATTCAAATTCCGCTTTCGCGCTTGCAGTTTGACTTTGACAGATTGCTTTATTGGATCTTTGATGACGTCACGATTATGGATTACACTGTAGTATAGCGATCGAGCAATCCTGTAAACAGTTAACAATCCTTGACCGATGGTGGGCTTCTATGGCAGACAGCACCCGCGACTTTAATTATTAAGCAAAGAAAACAACAAACATTATAAAACATTAATTTCTGTATTTTAACAATTTACATAATTTTGTACAATAATTAGATGTATAATTTATAAATATCCAGATTCAATACGTCTAAAATTAATATAAGAAAGTTGTATATAAAGCTATTCAAAATAGAAACCTTAACTATTAAAATCACACGGTATAGCTTAGTGCCTTAATTTAAGTACTTTCAGTACCAATACAAATACAAATATTATATTTATATACAGATATCATACGAAGACTTGCAAAGAGAAAGCCATTTTAAATGCTAGTGAGGAAAATTACAAGGACTTGGTATTTACATTTTATGGAATATGGAGATTTCGATCTGAAATCATCTCAAAATTATATTTGGCAACTCCTGTGCAACTTATTATATATATAAACGTATAGTAAAAATATTTTAGGGAATGAGTGAGTTACTGTCTTTTACAAGTTGTATCTATAAGAGACATATATGGGGCATACAGTATGTTCATACGAATCGACTTAAAAAAGAAAATCCAGCATTGCGTTCATGAAGCTCATCTAATTCACACAGAGTTTACTTGAAACCTCCAAGACAACAGTTATGTACTCTACACGGCGAGCTTATCCTTGGCCATGTTTATTTTACCCTGGTAAATCATCATGAACGCATCGCAGTAGATTCACAATCATATAATTTGGCGCCCGACGTGGGGCATAAAATGTGAACAATATTAGGGGACAAGCCAATTTACCTATAAATAGGTCTCTTTAAATATACTCTAACTCGTAATAATACCATATGCAGCATTCTTAGAATAACTTCGTTAGCTATATCTAGAGAATGTATTGAACTTATATAAGGCCAAATATAATAATTACACATCAAAAATATCTGTTAAATATCATATCATATTTCTCCTTCACAGCACATCGATTTATACTTTCTAGTTTGGCTTAAATATGTGGTCCAAAATAAATTAAAATAGAGGAACTGATAATTTTGCTAGAGGAAGTCTATCGAGATGAGTCAAGAGCAAATATTTTACATAAAAAGTATTCTCTAGATGTAGGTACAAAATACACATTCACCATTTTCTCACAGTAGAGGCACAGTACCTTTTTCGATATCTTTAACCTGTTTTGTAGAGGACGTGTTTTCTTAAACGTCAGTTACTACTACTAGTAACAATACATTAACATTCTTCTAATCAAAGTTATACTGTAAAAAATCAGTATCATGTCCCAAAATTGGTAATGGTGGATGAATTTGAAAATATACGCATTTTAATATAACTATTAATTTATACATGTTAGAAGAAATACACATTTTGCAATCGCTAAATCAATTAAATGTCGTCAAATGGAAAAAAACTATGTCTGTTGAAACATTAATAAAGGTAATATTACAAGATGATTAGAGAAAACCTCGATCAACAAACAAAATCAGCAATACCAAAGGCCATAAACTCTCTCAGAGTATTTCTCGCTAATCAGTTAAAAGAGCTTGGGAACGTTTGATCTCCCAAAATGTAATTAAAATTTTATTGCCAATCAATTTTCACTTATCAGCGAGATATAACCGCCGGGATGTAAACGGAAACGTATAAAATGTAAAACGGAACTAAATGGCAATAGTTGCTTTTAATTATTCCCCTATTTGAACTGGATATGTTCAGGTTTTTAAAAACAATGCAAATACAATAATAAAAAAACTCTTGGGTGGCACGAACTTAGGTATCCTTACATTATCGTACTTTTCCACGAAATTGGAACGCACCGGCCGTTGCACTCCAAGAATTTTCTACAAGATTAAAACTCAACATCTATACGTGAAAGTTTTTAAAGGCAGATGATGCAAGTGGTTTTTCTTATAAGATGCTTTTTATGGGTAACTGTCCACTACTGAAAAAATGGTGTCAAAATGTCTTAATATTTTAATAAACACGTTAATGTGAACTTCCTGTCGGAGGTGTCACTATAGATTTTATTTGTACCTATATAATATACCGGGTTTCCCATTTCATTTGACTAATGGCAATTAACATGGGCTATTACATTTCATTGAACTTTATATTCCCAGGGCACACTATGAGAAATATTGCTAACGGAATCGATAGTACTGACTGTCAAACACTTCTAATTACCAAAATACTAAAGCGAAATGCTTTTTTAATTAAAATATCAATAAAAATTCGTTTTAAGTTAATAGGTGTAGTTTACATAACCGTTTTAAGAGACCTTATTAAACGTCATCCGGTGCACTAGTTGGTTGAGCGGCAGTGTTGCAAACTGAACCGCAAAATTTTGCAGGTTCGAATCCCGCCAGAAACAACTTTTTTTTTTACTTTTTCATTTAATTAAAAATTATTAGTGTTTACTTATTCGAATAAATATGGTTCATTGTCAGTACCTAGTTATTATTTATGAAAGTCACAATATTTGCTTATCAAAAAAAAAAATAAAACATGTTTTAATTGGTTCGTTTCCTTTATCTTTAGCTAAAGCTACTGTCTTTTAAAATAAGTAATCAACAAGCAACATATTTTTTATTTATTACATGCACTGTGCTTTTGATAATAGTGTATTTATCTCTGATAATAGTTACTACATATTATTATACCTCAATCTGGATATTGAGTTAAACAGTATTACAGAGGAACTATCGTGAATTAGTAATAGGTTTTTTTTTAAATAAAAAACTATAATTCTAAAATTATGAATTTTTTAAAATAAGAATATATTTTAAAAAAACTCCTCAAAAAAAACCTATTACTAATTCACGACAGTTCCTCTGTAACTGATTAACTCAATATTCAGATTGAGGTATAATATATGTAGTAACTATTAGCAGAGATAGGTACACTATTATTAGTAAAAGCACAGTGCATGTAATAAATAAAAAATATGCTGCTTGTTGATTACTTATTTTCTAAGATAGTACCTAGTTTTAGCTAAAGATAAAGGAAACGAACCAATTAAAACATGTTTTATTATTATTTTTTTTGATAAGCAAATATTGTGACTTTCAAAAATAATAACTAGGTACTGACAATGAACCATATTTATTCGAATAAGTAAACACTAATTATTTGTAATTAATGAAAAAGTAAAAAAAAAGTTGTCTCTGGCGGGATTCGAACCTGTAAAATTTTGCGGTTCAGTTTGAAACACTGCCGCTCAACCAACTAGTCCACCGGATGACGTTTAATAATGTCTCTTAAAACACTTATGTAAACTACACCTATTAACTTAAAACGAATTTTTATTGATATTTTAATTAAAAAAGCATTTTACTTTAGTATTTTGGTAATCAGAAGTGTTTGACAGTCAGTACTATCGATTCCGTTAGCAATATTTCTCATAGTGTGCCCTGGGAATATAAAGTTCAATGAAATGTAATAGCCCATGTTAATTGCCATTAGTCAAATGAAATGGGAAACCCGGTATAATTGTTATGAAAAATTAAATTCGAGTGTCGAATATACAAGGTCTAAAGATATACACTGACATTTTTTTAACCCGGCTCACTAATTGCACAACTTTTCTATTTGCTGTTTTGAAAAATCAAAAACTGTTTCCAAACTGAAAAATCTTGATAATTCCAAATATGGCTTCAAAAGTTTCCCCAGATGTTATTTTTGACAGATATGGCAGATAAGTCGAGCTGACTTCAAAAATATATCATTAAGGGCAGTTTGCACCAACAGTTCGCGATTTACAGGGCGACACACTTACTGAATGTCGATTATTGTGTTAAATATTGTATATATAAATATAATTATAATTTATACTGCACTGTAAAGTATTCCTACGTTTCCATTTAAAAAAATGTCATATCTGTCAAAAATGACACTGGGGAAACTTTTGAAGCCATATTTTTGGAATCATCGGGAAATTTCAGTTTGGAATCAGTTTTTGATTTTTTAAAATAGCAAATAGAAAAGTTGTCCAATCAAAGTGCTTTATTCAAACAATTTGGTTTAGAACACCTTGGAATTTGACATTATACTGACAGCTTTGTATATTAAAATCAATTCTGTAGAGCAAAGGATGAAACATCCTGATTGTCTCGCGAACATAAGTTAACCAAATTAGCAAAATTCCAGTACGTGACTCCCCCGGCGAAACTATGAAGTTAGCTTCGTCTGCAACTCAATCAAATCAGTAGACTTCCCCGTAAAGCGACGCAGAGCGTCGTGAAAATAAAGCGCTGATTCAACAGGAATATCGCCGCGGGCTGGCGACGTGGTCCCAGAAATCATGAGAAAGTAATATTATTTACACACCCAGCAGGTCCGAGGGGAGAAGGGTTAGTAGTAGAGCGGCTAGGGGATGAAATACGAATAATGATTCGGTCTGACATGTGATAATGATAATGATACTTACACTATCGTTGGCACATTCATTTGATACTTATCTCAGTTTTTACATAGGAGTTTATAATTAATAGCAAGATACTACACCAGTATAAATTTCTGATTTTGACTCTGAAACTGTATTATTATTGTGAAACTGCCAGTAATTTATTAAATGTTAAGTTAAGTGTAGTAGGCTATCACAGAGTGATATGTTTGCAGCTACGTATAAAACATGCATTGAACTAATACTACTTAGGTAAAAATTTGAATATAAAATTAGTTGGAAATATTTTTATAACCGTTTGGAATTTGTAATGCATGCAAAGCATGCCTTTATTCTAAACACCCTCTTCAACTTAAAGCAACGAAACTACCCTAATATTTACCTTAGATACACGTTAATAGAATAATAAATAAATATCAAGGTACACTGAGAAACAAAATGTACCCTGAGAAATCAAATGTTTTCATATTTTGCAACTATTTTGTGAAATTTGGTGTTTGGCGACTTAGAGAAAAATCTGATTGAATTTTCTATATTGACATTTCCAATGTTACCTTAAAAATATTTAAATGACTGTACGTACGCCCCTGATTCTACAAAGATCGGTGACCCTGGTAAAGAAAATTTCCAAAAAAATTGATAAAAAATGTATTCCCTGTATCTAAAAACCTCGGCCGAAATATGTAGGTTAAATAAAATATGAAATTTTGATTTGCTGATATGAAAGAAGATATCAGGTTAATACTGAAATACGGTGTCTAAAAATGGTACTACTTTTTGCGTACTAAGAAAGTGTTCGAAAAAAAATTGACTAAATATATCAGGCATATTAATAATGTATGTATATCATTTACCATAGCACCAGAGAATCTCCTGGATCAATTCTATAAATTTCTTCTTCATCTGACCTAAAAAGTGATATGACTAAATAAGAATTGGTAAACCAAATATCACGAACCAATTCGGATATGAATGAATGCGTCTAAACTTACTTACTATAAAGATAATGTGGTTCAATTTCTTGTTGTAACAATCAGGCGTTGTCTAAAGTTGCTACTGTCCAAGCGGTTTTTAAAAAATGACTAAACATGCATATAAAGTCACATTGACGGATATATCTACTAACAGCGCAAAGATCCACATTTTTCCACCTAACCGCCCTACTATTAAGCTCAACAGTCAAGCCCTGCTTGACCTTAAAAGTGTCCCGGATCTATACAAGGATTGACTTCTCAGTCGGTCGCGAAATCCAAACTACACGGACCCGAAACGACACCAGTCTGTTAACAAACCCACAAACTGAAACATTCTCCTGTCACACACTAACATGTCCCTTTCAGTTTTTACCACACTTCTCAAGTTCCGTTAGTGATCTTGTGTTCTTTTTTGATCTCATCAATCGTGGCAATAGATACCTTTTTCTCTCCCCCGTCCAGTGGGAACTTAAAACTCAATTCTCCATCGCAGAACAGAGGGCTGTGGTTGCTATCGAATATAGACTCGCCCTCCACTGCTAACTTGTCCTCGTGAGTGTAGTATTTAGCTGCATGACGCTTGGAGTAGCACAGAGCTCCTATTATCGCCAAAACGGTAAGAATAAGGAGAGATATCGATGTGCTAGCTGCAATAATTCCAACTTTACCGTCCTCCCCAATTAAGAAGAAGTTGGCATCACTTGAGGTATAGCTGGAAGCGGTGCACCACGTCAGTTCATTCTTCTTGATGAACTCCAACTTTTTACACCTTACTGTGTAAGGCCCATCACAGACTATGTTGCGAAAAGCTGCACTGCGATTCACCCTGTCTAGCAGAGGAACAATATGGCACAGATCACAAGACCAAGAGTTGTTGTCTAGCCTCAATATTTGTACATTGTCGAGTAGCATCAGCACATCCTCGTCTAACCCTCGGAATCGGTTGTACGATAAGTCTAACTCCGTTAAGTGTGTCGGAAGCAGTTCACTTGGTAGTGACACTAAGTGGTTCCTTGACAAATCCAGCACGGTTATATTCTTGGGGAAGATTTCGAAAGGGATGTTTACGAGCCCACACTCCGCCAAACGCAATTCTTTCAGAACCTCTAACTTTAACAGCTCTTTCAGCCCGTGCATTCTCAAATGGTTTCCGCTCAATGTCAACACCTCAAGCGTATCCGCAATAGGTTCAAAAAATTCAAGCCTCTCTAATTTATTATAACCCAATTCTAACTCTGTCAGATTGTTGACATTCTCAAATGTGTTTGGAGAAATCTCTTCAATTTGGTTACGGGCTAGATTTAACTTTTTCAGTACAGATTGGTGAATGAATGTGGAGTCGTGAATGACGGTTATCTTATTACCATCTAGTTTAAGATGTTTTAGACTCGTCAAGTCCTTGAGTTCTTCTGATGGCAGAACAGGAATGTCGTTGTTTCCTAAGTCTAGATAAGCTAAGTGAGGTAGCATGTGATATATTTCGTTGTTTAGTCGACTTAGGCCGCAGCCACGGCATTCTAGATGTCTCAGTTCCTGGAACAACGAGAAGGGTCATTTAATACTACTTTATAAAGTTTTTCCAGGGTAAAACCTAAATTAAATGATTTGGAATGCACTAGAAATAACACTATCGCTGTCAGAAATCCCTAAATAATAACAATATGGATTATGAAAGTTAGATCGTGTCCTAGAATATCATGAAAATTACTCTTTTTATTCCTGGAGCTAAATAAAAAAATATTATGAAAAAATTGTTTATTTATTAAATAGATGAAATGAATTAACTGGAAGTGGAGACAGAAAATGTAAACACCTATTTTATAGATATATTTCCACAATAATGAAAACTTTTGGTAAATATCCACAAAATTCGTTTTTTTGTGTAACAAAAACTGAGGAAGACATGGTAAAGTTGCCTCTAAAGCAGAACGCATAGTGAACATGTGTAGTCAAGACTCAAGGTGCATAATTTATAAATTGAGCAGTGGCTGCTCACTTACTACTTCCCTCATACAGATGAACAAATAGCTTACTGAGCTCAATGTACATACAAGGGAATTAGAATGCTTTCCATGTCAAACTATATAACCAAAATGCTTGCCTAAAAACACTGTATCAAAACGTCAATAGTGTCTACAGTTTTTAATATTATTTGCAGTGACATTCTCTCATTTCTTTTGCCAATTAATTATGAAATATCATCATTTGTATTTGGTTTAATACTGGTCTTGGTACAAGGTCTCAGTACTGAAACCTTGTGATAATTTATATAAAACCAGCAGTGATGAATCATCAGTGAACATTGTGAAAAAAATATTACCCACAATGTGGTCTATAGAATGTATGTATAAAATAAAAATCACCAGGCCTAATACTGAGCCTGGTACTGGGGTACACCCATTTCAATCGAGCAATACTCAAATTTAACCCTACTTACAGAGTTTGTCCTTTTTATATGTAATAGAAGCAAGTTGTTTTCAATATCTTATATTTAGTTAATTAGAAAAACGATCACTGTAGTTATTGGTATACCAAAAACTGACTTGAAAATTTTTTTGGAGAATATACGGTCTGAAAGAATCACAAAATAGAATGTATTTAAGGGAATTGACCCCAGACTAGTTTTTAACTCCAGTTAATATATTTCATTGATCGTAAAATAAAAAAACTAATGCAATATAGTTTGTCTATTAAATTATATTCATTAATTTCATTCATACAGTTCTATCTCCTTGATACTGAATAGCTTGTGATCTTTAAATATGTTCATGTCTATTTTCCAGGTAGTACATTTCTAAACGAATTTCTTAAATATACTGTTGCAAGTAAGTTATACAAATATATCAAAGGTTCTATGGTTATTCAAAATTAGACGCATCTCTTATTGGGGTATGTGGATTAATTGATTCTTAGGAATAGCTAATCCGGATTTCCAGTGTAGCGTTTAAAAGATTCTGGTGATATCGGAATGTTTCCTTTAAAGTAACGCACGCTATAGAAATCGAAAGTTAGTCCATCAGAATGAATTATCTACGGATAATTCTCTCTCGCTGAAAGATATACAAACTCCAAACTTTACATCCGGACCTTCCGGTATCAAAATTTATTTACTCTAATTTAAATTCCGCATCTGTGTTAATAAGACATACTTCCCGAATTTTCCTAATGCTGTTTTAATCCCGATCGCTATTACTTGTTGATTTTCCGAATTCTCAGCAAAGAGAAACCGTGCTAATAAAATTAAATTAATTAGTTGATTACCTGCACGTCCCGGAAAACTTCCGGATGTAGTTCCTTGAGATTGTTTCCGCTGAGTTTCAAGACTTTCAACTTGCTTATTTCCAGAAATATGCGAGGAGTGAGCTCTTCTATCCTGTTTCTTTGTATGGAGAGCACTTTGAGTTCATGCAAGTACCTGAACGTGCCACTTGGCAGGGAAATGATCCTGTTGTCATCCAAATAGAGTTCCTTCAGCTTCGACAAACCTCTAAAGTTGTGATCCAGGGGCTGAGTAATGTTATTTTGAGTCAAATTGAGGACATCCAGCTTGGTAAGCCCATAGAAAAAATGCATTCCAAGCTGAGGAACATTCGACTTGGTGATGTGAATCTCCTCCAAGTTTTTATAGCTCTGAAACACCGGACTCATAGTCAGCTCGTTCAAGTTGTCGTCCGGAGCGGTAATTTTGAGGACTTCTGTGGTCAAGCTGACGTTGTTGAGGTTTAGGGCGCCGATCATACCGCCTTCCTTGCACATAACAGACAGCCTACCCTTCCTGTCGAGGTAGCAGGTGCATTTGGTGGGGCACATGCACCAGGTCTGGCTTGCCAGGCATAGTAGGATTAGGAGTTTGGCATTCATTCTGAAACAAAAAAAAAAGTTGTAGTAACCATCCGACAAGTTTTTTAATTGAGAGAGAGAGAGAGAGAGAGTAGTATAATTGCAAACATAGTATATTTAAGTATACAAAGTGTTTAGATATATCTATTTTTTAGAAAAGGATTTGCAATAAAACTGTAGTGTTCAAGTATTTTTTCTAACCATTTGCTGATGTTGTCTAAAGTTTGTTTTGGAGTTTCAGATATTATTCACTGAAATTTTAATATTCAAAAGCATAATCACTTATGGTCTAATTATTTTGGAGATACTGCTTTGTTGGAGGCGAATAGTAGAAGGCGAATTGACATACTAGAAAAAAGACTATACTGAATGATTCCAAAACCAGTTTTCAGGCATTGTTCCGGACAAAGAGGTATTGCAATTGTGGCAACTATCATCAGTCTATAAATGTGTAAATAAAATGTTTATGATTTTATTACAAAAATTTCACTGTCAGAACTCAAAGTATTATTAAAACAATTTCATTGCTTATATATTATTGTTATTAATATACATTGCTTCCTCGTTTTAAAAAGTAAATATTCTCCGGCAAATTTTGGCGACTGTTCAATTCTAGATATTAGCTCAAGTTTTGAATAAATTAATAACTTAAGAGATTTGAAAATTCATTTAATCCGCCTTCCAAAAACTAATTATACTGAATCAACATTTACGCAAACTTCCGAGGAATTTCAAAAGAATCGCAGTAGGCTTATTTCGTTATTTCCGACCAAATATTTACACCAGTTATGACGAGTTACCTAATCACGGCCGCTTAAGCATATTATTTCTTTTTACCAGTTATAGGAGTTGCCAGGTGACTGGTTTGAGGGATAGAGGATAAAGAAGGAATTAGATATAGCGGGTCAGATTTAACAGTATATATTTTAGGAGCGTCTTTGTTTAGTCGAAATTCAAAGAGGCCTGGTTATTGAGACACAGGGTATTGATTGAGAAGAAAAGTTACAACTGAATTTTTAAATTTTGACACAATTCTGTCGAAAAATATTGAAATAAACCATTAAATTTGAATATTTGTTTTTTAAAACAAAATTATAGGTAATATCCAATATATATATCCAATAGGTAATAATAATAGGTAAAATCCAAAGAAAATTCTAAAGAAAAAATCTTGCAAAATATAAAAAAAAATATAAACTAAACTACATAATAAAGATCTAAACAAAAACATAATGGCGATTGATTAGATTTTTTACTACTTTTGCGAGGACCATAAACGAGCTGCCATTTAGTATGGTTCAATAGTGTTATTACTATCCAGTAAGTACAATAAATAAATAAAAAACAGTGGATTTTACAAAAAATACAAAAAGCTTTTTTAACATCAGCTAAAAACCTAGTGGTGTCGTAATTTCATATACACATAAGGTTCCTAGGACCTATATCTATGCCTTTCTTAGATGCATTTAAAATTCTCAAATAGCCAATATAACACTCATATTTTGTGCAATTTGCTTTGAAACATTTTATTTGTTTCGAAACTTTTAATATCCCTATTTGTTTATATCGGTAAACTTTAATAAAGGCAGACTTATTCAGACTTTTTCAACCTATTAACAGTACGAACTTATGCCCATAATTCCCATAATCCATTCCCCTGGATTCCCATAAAAAATGAACTGCTCTGAAGAATGGAAAAAGATGATTATATAAAAATCGTAGATAGACAAATCGAAATTTAGATAACCTATTTTTCCGTATTATAATAAGCAACACAATAAATGCTTGTCACAAACCTTCACTTAGAACAAATAGATATAAAAGAAGACTCAACCGACGCTTTGAAACAGGACTTTTGCAAGTACGTAAGGAAAAAAGCGGTATATTGCTTTTAGAAACATTCATAGTCCCTTTGTATTAATCTTTCTGCTACCGCAACTTTGATACTCGTACTTTGTAACCAACTTTTTATTTTATCTTAAGCCCAACATTTGCTGCTGTACTATTTCTCTGGAACGTCACAATAGACGGAAAAAGCCAGGCCACTTATTTGTCAGCTAGACAGACAGGATTGCTCGGAATAAAATTCTGATTTGCATGCTTCTACAAGAATTGCGAGTTCTTCGTAGAATATTACTTATACAGAGTGTCCCAAAATGATGGAATAAAATTCATATTTTTTCGGTAAACATAATTCATAAGCATAAGCGAAATTGTGCTGTCAAATGGAATCCCTATCCCACTTCTGAAGCTGTAAGAGAATGAAAACTGTTTTAACGCAGCTGGGAATCGAATCCGGGATCTTCGGCTTTCCAGGCCAACACTCTTCCAACTGAGCTACCGCGCTTCTACAGTTTCATTCTAGTAATGAGGATGCCATTCTTAACATAACTTAACATAATTTACTGCAGTTCGGCCATACCTGACAACACAACTGTCCTCGGACCTTGGTAAGCATAATTCATAAACATAAGCGAAATTGGGCTGTCAGGTGGATTCGCTATCCCACTTCTGAAGCTGTAGGAGGAGAATGAAAAATGTTTTGACTCGTTTTCGACTACAGTACATTAAGTTGTTGAACAGTTAACAAACTTCATTTGTCAGAAGTATGAAAACATCCAATGTGACATACTCTGAACAAATTGCCTTACACCGAATATCAACATATATGATGTGGAATTTCGCCTCGAAACTACTTAGCTATTAGTGAACACATACATACACAAACATCTTATATAAAAGGTTATAAAATATGTTTAAATACTTTGTAAAAAACGGGCATTCAGCGATATACGGTTGCCGTTTATTTTTAATAGTAAAAGAGAATTTTATAGTTGCTGATATGAATTGGGAAATAAAAAGCAGTAAAAATTTATATTAAACCCGTTTTCATCCTACAGACTTCCATATAACTTTCCATATAAAAATAATGGATCTTCCTCAGGATATAAAACAGACGTAGGTAGGTGATAAAACCAATTACCACTTGTGTTAAAACAAATTACCACTTGAGTAATATATGTATCCGAAGACTTCAAACAAGCCTTCAAAAATTAAAAGGATAATACATCGAATCTTAAAAACCAAAAGTACATATAACTGCGTAAGATATAGTCAACATTAAAAGATGTGAATTTGTGGCTTATGTGGTATGTACAAGTCTCTTTATAACTGACATTTTTAGGTTTACTACAATCGCCGTTTTTGTCTCGAATACTCGTTCACTGGCCCATATTCTACCAAGCACCAGATCCGCCAATGAACTAAAATAGTTGTGATATTGGTTGCGTACTACGTAGCACAAAGACTTGCCTTTGATTTTTTGCTTCTCCATTAGGAGCGACATTATAATACCAATTTAACTTTGACCTTTGTTCAGATGGAAATTTGTTAGAAGCAGAAACTTCAGCAACTGCAAACATATATAATACCGACCCTTCGAAGCAGTGTTAAAGAACTTTTAATTGCCATTCACAAAATATATAGGTATTAAAACATACTGTAGCAATAATAATGTATAGTATATTACTATTTCAATAATAAGCCCAATCGGTTAGCCCCTAAATATGTTCTACCAAGCTGGTTACCTACTGGGTTGAATATTCAATGTACTGTCGTGCAAAATTACCAACAAGAAAATGTTGGTAGTGGTGGGAAACATACCTTAGTGCCCTCTTTGGGTCTTTGCTAGTATCCGTCTGGCAAATGGCAGGTGGCATTAGAACAGTGACCTCTAATCTTTTGGAGAAGACAATCCTACTTATTTATTTGAAGAAGATGCCGAAAACAACTACTCCCCGGAAATGTGCCCCGACTGGCGTTACATTCCACTACATAGGTAGTGGAATCGATGAACGATGGTGGGTCATGATTGCCTAAGGGGCATCATGAATGTTAATAGTCGTGAGAAACACACCGTAGTGTCAGCATATCCAGATATGCACCGACAGTCAGGCGGCTCTACGTGCCCTGATCTCCTACAGGATCACCTCCAGGGCGGTCCTAGAGTGTATTAATGGTCTGGCCCAATTGGGACAGAACAACCAGGTAAAATTGACCTGGGTACCGGGTCATCACAACATAACAGGAAATGAGGAGGCTCATGAGCTGGCAAAAAGAGGGTCAAGTATACAGTTTACAGGGCCCGAACCAGTGCTGGGGCTTCCGCCTAGTTATGTAGCAAGGTCTATTGGTAAATGAATCAAGGATAGATCAGAGGAAGAATGGTCAAACGGGACTGGGCTGCGACAAGCCAGGCTCTTAATTAAAGGGCCTTGGTCAAACGCAACTCGATCAATACTAGCACTAAGTCGTAACATCATAAGGATTGTCACAGGACTGCTGACGGGTCACGGACATCTTAACAAGCACCTTAACACTATCGGCCTTAGTGACACTAGAAGGTGCAGGTTTTGCGGACACGATGACGGGGGCTCCATTCACATCCTCTGTCGCTGCGCCTGCCTTATGGTCAAGAGACACAAACATCTGGGTGCAGCATTTCTCCTGCCCCAGGATATTAGAGAGCTTCCTTTGGAACGGGTGTTGGCCTATGCGCATAGCACGGGTCTCTTCCAATAGCTCCCGACTAGCGGCAGGCACAATGGGTCGAAAGACCTGAGTGCTGCGGGTAACCGCGCCGCCTACCAACAACAACAACAACACACCGTAGTGCCCTCTTTGGGTATTTCCTATTGTCTTCATTGTTTCCACTACCTATGGCACTCTGACGAACACATAATAAGCGCGAAACCGGTCAGTGCCTGGTGGTTAGTCTCGATAAAGGATGTGGCGACTTCCATGGAGATGCCGGAGTAATGCAACGTTAGTCGGGGCGTATTTCCCGTGGAGTAGTTTTTTTCGGCATCTCCTTGAAATAAGAAAATGTTAGTTGCATATATCTATAGAAAATCGTGTCGTTTACGATAGTTTCTGAAAACTGCGTGTTAACAAAATGTATACAAATTATTATAGAAACACACTGTATAAACACATAGTGTGTTAATATACTGCATGATTTGCAATAGATTTATCGCAATACGTGTATTCAAATAAGCTCATGTTCACGTTTTCAAAACTGTTTTATCTAGTGGCTGACAGCGTCGTAGAAAAGTAAATAGGTATAAATATAAAAGCAACACGACCAGGTACATCTCCTGAGAACGCGTGTATCTGGAAATTCCAAAGCCTTTCATGAATTTCCCGGGAGACATTATTTTTTAACAATGGGTTAAATTCACGTCAAGAGAGGCGCGCGTTTATCGCGTTCCGTCAGGATTTCTTACAGCGTAAAAATAGTCTCGTTATATACCGCGAGAGAGCACAAAGAAACAATGCGAAAGCAAACTCCCATATTTTCACACCTTTTATGTAGTGACAGTTAATAATGTCGTTACCTTCTTTTCTGCTGTTCCAACATTCCGTGATTGATATCTCGCTCGGTTTCAGGGCAAACGTGGAGTTCTCCGTGGCCTTGAAAACGCCCACGCCACTAGAAGTTTCACAATAACGTCAGAGTAATAATGGCGACAACGGCGATGAATGTAAGGCCCTTTTCATCGAGTTTACTACAATGTTATTACGGGGTATCTGCGGTTTTCCTTTCTCGGTAATTTGTGGATTAAATGATAGGTTTCTTCTTAGTACCTAGTAAGATTTCAGTTCTAAGAAGACACCATAATGTCAACATCAATTACAACAGCAGAAACATGTAAAGAATACTTAATTCAGAACAGGCTTGAATGAAAATACGTGGAATAGTACATCTTGTGTATGATGTTACAATGTTTGCACAATTGTGTGTGTGTGTGTATGTACAGGGTTATTGGTTATATTTTAGCCACCCACCTAGAGGTTCTCCCTTTGATCTGAGGAAAAAAAGTTAAATACAAAAGTTGTAGAAAATCAAGTGTAGTTTATTCCATAATGTAAAATCTTTATACAGGGTGTTTAAAAAACGCGTGATATGCCAAATTTGGATTTTCTTAAATGGAATACCCTGAATATAATAATTAAGTTTTCCGATTCCACGCAAAATTCTACGACTTTTTCATATACGATACCCTATGTCTAAATTTAACCGTTTTCTAATAAATGATGGTTAAAGATATAAAATATAGGTACCTAAAGATAAAGGAAATGATCATAAAATAATTCGAAATCGGAAAACCAAAATGTTTGACGATGCATATGACAGGTGTCGGTTTTTTGTTTTCATTGCTAACTAGGAATAGTAAGCACGAGTCGCTCAGATCAATTAAATTATTACTAAATTATGGTAGGTATCTATATCTTTAACCATTATTTATGAAAAAACCGTTAACTTTACCTGTAGGGTATGGTATACGAAATAGTCGTAGAATTTTGCGTGGAATCGGAACACTTAATTATATACAGGGCATTCCATTTAAGAAAATGTTATTTTGGCATGTCACGTGTTTTTGAAACATCCTATATAAAGATTTTACATTCTGGAATAAACTACACTTGATTTTCTACAACTTTTGTATTTAACTTTTTTTCCTCAGATTAAAGGGAGAACCCCTAGATGGGTGGCTAAAATATAACCAATTGTATTTTTCTATGTGGCTGCTATTCTACATCATAGAGTGTGGTCTACTGATTCTGCAACATATTTTAATACTTCACCGCCTTCTGCAAACTTTAGGTGGCATATTTATTTACGAAATTATCATTATAAATATGCATTAAGTCTTTTCAATTAATAACGAGTTCCCACTTTAGTAATGAATACCTGAAACTGGAAAATATCTGTAGTAAATAAATGCAAGCTAAACTCTGTTAGTAAAAAGGCAAATATAAATAAATTTAGATTCCCTTTGCAAATAAGTTAATTGATGAACGACAAAGTTGCTGGTCGCACTAGCGAGTAAACTGCCTTATATTTTACATTTAAGGGTAATACCCATTTATCAAGACCCCATTAAAGAATTTACAACCCAATTTGGGGTAAGTTAATATCGGAAAACTAAGAGAGCCGATCGGAAAAGAATAGATAGACAGAGAGAACAATTTGAAGCTTGATATCTTGGTCGGAATAACACACACAGTTACTTTTAAGTATTCAGTGTCTGTCTAAAAACCGCCCCACCTACTAACTTTTGAACTAATTGGGTTAGGGACTGAATAGAGGGTGAATAATGTAAAATGTATTATTTTTTTACGATAAATCCCATGATACAACTACACTGATATGCCTATGCGCATGGGGGCGTGGTCTATCGATGTGCGTGACGTCAGTTTTGATACAAAATTAAATAAAATACTTGTAAACAAAGATAACAATATAAAAGAAACGTCGATTATGGAATTATAATACACGATTCATACAGGGAAACTAAAATAATAGTTGATTAATAGCAATCTTTCTTATTTTAATTCAAACCGCATTCTGTGTACCGATCTACCTACCGAATATAATTCTAACCTAAATTTTATAATTTGAAGAGATAATAAGAAGCACTACTGTAAATAAACACCACCCTATAATATAAAAATGACAAATTGATAACCCTCGGACCTCACAATTATAATAATACGGGAATACAATTGACAAACACCAAAATAATTATATCACTGACAGTTACGTTGACAGTAACGCATTTGAATTTTCGCTATTTTAGCATCAAGAATGACGTCATGCGCAGAACAAACGAAATTTTGTCAAGTTATGAGCATATCAGTGTAGTTGTATCATGGATAAATCCATTTTCCTAAAATGGAAGATGGCGCCACAAGCGTTGTCAAATCAAATTTTTTTAATGATAAGGTGGGACGGGTTAAATATAATTTAAAAGGTCTTAATTCTATGCATAGTTTTCAAAAATTTAAATTAGTCCATCCGTTTTCTAATATGCGTTTCTGTCAGTAAGATTATAAATGAAGCAATCAAATATAACAGTTGAAGAGAGAAAACAATATTTTAATAGGTATAACTAAAGATTTTCTTCAAAATGAGCACCTTGGACCTCCTGACAGTAGAAGAACCAATCAGACATTTCTTAGCGTATGTTGTAAAATGTTTGCCTGAGGTGGGCGTCATTGGTGATTCTCTGCCGCAAATCCAAAAGATTGTCTGGTTGGGTAATGAAAATTAATAAAGAAAATCCTTAAATGGGGTATCCGTAAATCTAAGGATACCCCATTCATAGGATAGTCATAGAAAAAGGGCTCAAATCCGATGAACCAACAGGCCACTGAAGAGATTCTCGACGTCCGATCCACCTGTTAGGATAAAGGTTATCAAGGAAATTCCTGACTTCCCTAAAATATTGTGGTGAAACACCGTCCTGTTGATACGATATGTTAAGCTCTTGAAATGCATGGACATTTTTCTGGACTATTTCGGGTATCGCAGGCTGAATATTATTTTCTATGATGTGATCTTCTTGAATAATGTCCATAAGTTTCACGGGTTTAAAATAACATATCAATAGAACTGTGCGCTACCACATTATTTTAAGGATATCAGAAATCTCCTTTTATCCTAGGTAGGATAACTTTTATCCTAGCAAGTGGATTGGACGTTGAGGACTTCATGATTGGCCTACTCATTCACCTGATTTGAGCGCATTGAATTTTTTCGATAGGAATACCTTAAATACCTTAAGATAATTATTATCCAACGAGACAATCTTTTGGACTTGCGGTAGAGAATCATCAACAAGAGAGCGTCTATCCCCAGAAAAACACTTTATAACGTGCACCAGGAAATGTCTGATAGGTTTTTCTACTGTCAAGAGGTCCAAGGTGCTTATTTGGAACAAAATCTTTAGTTATTTCTATTAAAATATTGTTTTCTTTATTAAACTGTTGACACTGACGCAGTTTTTCATATAACACCAAAAAAATATCCAGTGCAGTGCGTGAGTGTTATATTCTCACCAAAGGTTCCAACCCCCTTCAAGATTAAACTGTTAAATTTGACTGCTTTTTATTCATTTATATCCTTACTCACAGAAACGTTTATAACCTTGAGAACGGATGGACCGATTTCAACTTTAACAATAAACAAACCGTCTATGGAGTCTAATCCATAACCGCCATACTCACCAAATTCTTTCTTTCATTTTAGAAAAATGAATATATAGTAAAAAAATAATACATGTAACATGACCCATTTCACCATTCACCATTCACCCTATCTTTTGTCCGGAGTCCCTCACCTAATTAGTTCAAAAGTTAGCAGGGGAGGGGGTGAACTTTAGACGCGTAGTTATAATATGCGCATAGCCTACCCCATTCATATGCAAGTGCGACTTTCAAGTTTGCTTTCCATTTAACTTTATTATTCTCAAATTACCGGTCTAATTCCTTTTATTTGCGTCCCCAGTGACGTTCGCCTACGGTCTTGGTTTTTGCTACTTCCGGCTTCTTGTTCCTTTATTTATATTCACAGAGGGAGACGCATCCAACTTTGATGGACTCGAGGTGCGTGAAAGCGGACGAGAAGTTTTGAAGTCGAACCACACAATTCAACGTCAAGTCGCAGGGGAGAAGAGAAGACGTTTTTATGGACAAGTGCTATCCGTCTTCTAGACTACAATAAGGGAGTTAGGGAAAAGTGGGTCATTCGTAATCTGGTAATCGTAAAGGTAACCCAGCGCAGAAATATTCAAATATCGGCAGTTTCTTTAACTTGAAAGATATAGACACGGAAGAAAAGGATAAACATGACAACGAAGCTCAAGTGTTGATCACTTGAATGATGTCTTGATGACAGTGGTCAAATAATATGGTCTGAATTTGGTGATTATGGTGGTTATGGATTAGACTCCATAGACGGTTTGTTTATTGAAGTGCTTGTACATTGTTTATCGACTCCAAAGAAACAGCAATTACAGAAACTGTCCTGCGATTTCCTGCATCATTATCGTGTGTCAAATTATGAAATATTCCGTGTTGAAGACGATGTTGAAATAAGTACACAGAAACATAGATGTCTCAAAATATGGTAGACTAAGAGGTTCTTTGAAAACTGAGTCATGAACCTACAAACTAAAAAAGGCTAATGATTTCTCAAACAAAAACACATCAAGCTCGAGAAAGGCTCTAGATGGAGAATATTTATTGATGAACATATCTCAAAACTGATAATGAATAAGATAAATCGTATCTGCATATTGTACTAATTAGGAGCCCGATGCGGTCACTGTATACAAGCGGCCCAACAAGCGTAGAGGGCTACGAAGGGCTACTAAAAAACGATCCTCAGACCTCCCCTCGAAGCCGCGACCGCAACGGGCTCACTTCGAATACCTTTCCCTTACCTTGAATAAAGCTAAAGGGCCAGTTAGCTCCTTTAGAGATGCATCCCCGGCTACACAGCCACTCCTGACCTGCCCCAAACCACCACCCTGGAGGAGAGCGGCATTTGCCGCCCCCGCCTGAGACAGACTACTCCCGGTGGATTATACATGCAGGCAAAGAAAGAAAGGAAGACAGAAGAGCGCAAAAAAATCCTACCCAGCCTGCAGGGAAGAGCTAGCTCAGGAGGAGACCCCACGAATCCCCCACACCTATCACTTTTTGTGATCTGGGTTGGTGAAGGATGGGGTCCACCTCTACGAGGCAGTCCAGGCCTACAGCGATGGGGAGGGTAAGGAGCGATAATTACCACCTCATCATTCACCAGCTATACTATTAGATAATGTAGTTAACGATCTTACGATGATTGAAATACAGGGTGAGTAGAAGTCACCCACCCACAGTGGCAGAAGGGTAAACTGAGTGACTAATAAAATTGAAACAGCAAAGAGGATTGAAGAGGAGGATTCTAAACAGATTGAAATACGCAAGAACAACGAGGCCTCCGGTCCAGTTGCGTTGACAGTTGGTCTTCCTATATCAAGAGAAGTAAATAAGGACAATAATGTTATTTCTATTAATGTTAATATTATTGTAAAAGTTACATGAACTGAAATATATTTCTTTCAGCAATAAATAACTGAAGACTAGTGTTTTATGAATATAAAAGCGTTTTATTAGCCTCGTAACACATCTGAAAACAGTAAAATTATAATATGATAACACGTCGGTTATGGAAGAAAGATAGCTGTTTCATAATCAAGACATTCATGAGCACGATAGTGGTTGCAAAAATGAATCAGAGCAAACAAACTTTATACTCTGCAAAGTTTGTAAATTGTAAATAAAATAGACGTTGGGAACGATCAAAGCTGTTAACTTGCTGTAAACATATGTTCTTGTTTGTAATTTATGACATATTTGGCCAGGAAGTTGGCAAGTTTCGGTGTTTTTCCTTGACGTCTTAAAACGAGCCCGCTGGAGGCAAGAACCGCTTGTAATCTCGGGGGAACTCAAAACTTTTCAAGGTTGCGGAAAAACACAAATTCCGGCTTAATTAGTTGTGTGCAGCTCTCCGTCACCGAAAGTGGTTCTAAAATTAAGTTAAAAGCTACCATTGTTCACTTTAGAAGCTGACTATACATAGATATAGAAATAATAGTATATTTTACAAGGGATGAAAATACTGGGCAATCTCATGAACGAAAAAAACGTATTTGGAGTAGGAAATGATTTTTTCTAAGATATTACAATAAAATATTGAATTAGACTTTACAAAACTTGGAGTTGTTGTGGGGTTCGCCCCCCCCCCCTCTAATTTTTGTACCACTGGGTAGATTGTGATGAAATTTGGAACGATAATATATGACTAAATTCTGCATTTTTTGACACATCAATGACAGCTCTGAATGTCAAAGTGACAGCTGGGCGCGCAATAGGAACATTTTTTTAAATGGAAATGGGGGTCGAGTAATAACTCATTTTGAAGTTATATTTATGCTCAAAACATCCCCCAATTTTGAGAACATTTGGTTCAGTAATTTCCAAATAAAAACCAGTAATATCGATTTCTGTTATATAATTTTTTTACACACATATTACAAATTATTGTAAATTATTCAAAGCAAAACCGAAATTAAAAGTAAACAAATAACATTAAACCATCCCTAACCTAAAATAACCTAAATTAAAAAACTATGAAATAACTTAAATTAAACGTAGCGGCAGAAACAAATTTAAAAAACACGTGTTACTTCAAAAGATGTTGAAAATGACCACCACGAACCTCCTGACAAATAAATGTTCCATGGGTAAGTTCTATTATAAAGATTATGTGGTAAAAATATTATGTTATAAACTGATATTACTGGTTTTTATTTGGAAATTAATGAACCAAATGTTCTCAAAATTGGGGGATGTTTTGAGCATAAAAATAGCTTTAAAATGAGTTATTACTCGACACCCATTTCTATTTAAAAAATTTTTCTTCTTGCGCGCCCAGCTGTCACTTTGACATTCAGAGCTGTCATTGATGTGTCAAAAAATGCAGAATTTAGTCATATATTATCGTTCCAAATTTCATCACAATCTACCCAGTGGTTCAAAAATTAGAGGGGGGGGGGACTGACTATATGTCCTCACTGTATATTATGTATTATGCTACTACTAATGCTGCTCATATTCTTCTTCTTATTGATTATAAATATTTTTAGATAGTAAAGTGATTAGTTACATGCACTAGTGTTGTTATACTCCATATTAAAATGAAATTGGCGAAGACACATTGCCCTTACACACAAAGACACACTTGCGCTTATAAGCTGTTTAACTAAATTTAGCCGAAGATATCACTTTACACTATCCATTTCACGGAAGAACTGGCTAATCCGTTTGCCCTGGTGCAAGGACAACCCTCTAACGGGGCGATTGATATTACATCAGGTATAAATGACCAACTATATGGTTTCACCACAGTTTGGGGTTGTGTAATTGATAAACGGGTTATTAGCTGTGGTTTTAGTTTGTTAAATTTAATTCAGCGATAGGTTATGGGCATGATATCTGCCAATATGTTATATATTAAGATAATTAAAATACAATAAGTATACCCTTGCAAAAATAATGTAAACATACCCTGCGAATGTGTTATATTTTTATTTCAAATTATGTTGTGTTACAGTTGGAAATAAATACTATATTTTATATGTCCCATTTCCTAAGCAAATCTGTGATAATTAAGGTGAGTTGTTTAGTTTCTGAGATTATTCTTCAAGTATAAATTATATTTCGTTGTTTGTACCTAACCAAAGTACTAACAACGTTATGTCAAATAGCGTCACAGAAAAAAATTGAAAACAGTCATATCATAAAACTGAGGAGGTTTAGAAACTTGTGGTAATACAACCAATGAGTCTGCCATCAAAATATTCGCGTTAAAGTTAATTATATCTAAAACTATATGAGCTGCTGAGCCATGCACAGAACTACTTATCCTAATAGGTCAACGTCTGAATAGGATGCAGATTTTCCTCAATATTACGTTGTATATAGGTATCGTAACCTAATCATCATGTCTAACTCATGATTTTGGAGATGCCTAAATTCGTTAAGTAACAGTTTCATTTAAAGTTACACTTTCCTCCGTCCTACTGGAACCTTTTTTCCTTCACACCAACACTTCAGACTCTTGAAAATTGCTAACCCAATTTGTTCACCAACTTATGAAATTTCCTCTAACAATATTTCTTTTTCAGATGTCTCTCTCGAAGAATCAAATGTGTCCATTTCCCATCAACATGGAAGCCTTGAAATGTATTAAACATTTTTATCACAATCTACCTGACTTGTAAAAAATATTACAACTAATTTGTATCTAACATTACGAATACTTTCTGAAACTTGTAATGACTTGACTTTTCAATCCCCATCTCTCTGAAGATCAGTTCCCTTTTATCTCTTAATAGCTCCCGTCTGCTGCTTTTTTTAATCAGTCAAGATAGAGACTTCAAACAAACACCGACTCAAATGGCATCGACTTTAATTCTTTCTGGCGTAAAATTAAAGTTCCAGTTTAGAAGGATAGAACTTGGGAACACTATCACATTGAAATAATAAGTGGCAAGTATTTCATTTCTGCATGCAACAGTAGCTTGATCTTTACATTCCCTAGATTAGATATTCACTATCTTACTCAAATTATTTCACATGTGCACTTAGTGAAAAATTTGGAACTGAATACACTTATAGTGTATATAGGACTAACTGATTAAAAAAGTGAAACAAAATTTAACCAATTTTTTATACAACCTATCAACGGAGATGCAGAGGACAAAGAGGAAAACGAGAAGGACTGAGAAAGAGAGAAGAATAGGGAGTAGAATCATTTAAAATTTCGGTGTTTTCCGATATTTATCTCGGATCATTATCTTATTTATTGTTTGAATAAAGTCAGTTACTTTGGACAAAAACTAGTAAACTTGATTAATCCAATTTTTATTTGATACCTGTTTGTCTTGATTGATTCCTCATGTACTGGTAGTGCATAGGCGAGGATCGGTATTTTACTGATATATTGTGTGCATTAAAATGACATAATTATGACATGGTTTCGTGAAGGGGCGGTCGACTATAACCAACCTCGTCAACAAATTGCAGTATATATCTGAAGTGCTTGATAGAGGTAGTCAAGTAGACGTAATATACACCAATTTTTCTAAGGAATTTGATCGGCTTAACCATGATTTCTTAATTAAGAAGCTGTATTTAACGGGTGTATTTGATTCCCTCTTGACTTTGTTTCGCTCTTATTTTACAAATAGATTCCAATTCCTTCAGTACCGGGGCTTTCAATCAAGTAATTTTGCGCAACTGTCAGGTGTTCCACAGGGATCGATTCTGGGACCTTTATTTTTAATTATATTTATCAATGATTTGACCGATGTTAATTATTTTATGTATGCTGATGATCTTAAGTTATTTATTGAGATAAACACGGCATCTGATTACTCTAAATTACAGAACAACTAATCTGTATTAGATCGTTGGTGTGAAGATAATTACCTACCGTTGAACATCAGTAAATGTAATATCATGTCTTATAGTCGTCGGAAAAATGTTCAACGTCTTGATTACATTTGCACAACACTATTTTATGCACAACACTATTTTAAATAATAGAGTCACGCAATTCAAAAATCTAGGTGTTACATTTTGTGATAATTTATCATTTGACACACATATTCATTCAGTAACCGAATCTGCATTTAAAAGTCTGGGTTTTGTCTTGCGCAATAAGGTTTTCGAAATGTAGCCACAATTAATACGCTCTTTAATTCTTTTGTTCGCTGCAAGCTGGAATACGCCTCCATTGTCTGGAGTCCAATTTATGACATTCATATCACACAAGTAGAAACGGTACAGTGGAGATACTTAAAGACATTACATTTCATCAGGTTTGGCACCTATCCGGTTCGTGGTATTCCGCAAGACATTTTGTTATCCACATTCAACTTAATTAGCTTACAACGTCGGCGGATTATGTACTCTCTAATCTTTTTGCATAAAATTATCAATAATTCTCTGAATGCACCTTCTCTGCTGTCTCGAATTTTATATCGTGTTCCTCCTCGACTCAATTCTAGATCTAATTCAGTGCTGCAATTGCCAACACCCCGTACAAACATTCTCATAGCCTCCCCTCTTTATCAAATTACTGTTAACTATCTAATGTATGAAGATCGACTTGATATATTTTTTCATTCGACTCAATATATTAAAAATTTATTTGGATAGTCGTCTGTATATTGTATTGATGATATATCTTTGTATTTCTTATTTGTTGTTTTTGTATTTTTACTCATGTTGTCTATTTTATGATTTTATATTATGTATTTTTAATGTTGTTTTTCAAACCTTGTTATGTAACTGGGATTCGTCCCATTGGACATTGTACTCAAAAATAAATAAATAAATAAATAAATAATTATGAGTTTATATGGTTGTAAAACGTTTCCAGTTAGTAATCTCCCTTAAGAAACAGTATAAACATGTCTCCTACAACGCCCGCATTTCTCACGTCAGCTCGCAGATCCCCAGCTATCTTTCGGTAATTCAATAGGAGTTTGACCCGGCTTTCCTCGTTTCCTAGGGCCCAAGTTAGATTTGTATGTCACATGTCGGAATCTGCACCCCAGTTCTATGTATCAACGAGATATATTATCGGGAATATCCCAACTTTTCCGAACGTTCACACCGGATATGTCCTGAGTATAAGGTCATGCATAATGCAATGGAGCCAGTTCAGGCGTTTTGTATACGGTACAAGGCGTTCTGAATAAACTGGAGTAAGAATATTGCAATGCTTCCAGTAGGGCAGATAAACTGAATACTGTCACTTCAAAATGCATCCGCTTGTTTATTTCTTGTCAAATTACACAGATATACAGGGTATCCCACGACCAGCGTGCGTTAGATGTAACATGGAAACGAAAAATGCCGCAAAAAATGGCTTCCGCTTATACTGGAAGTGGCCAACAACTTCGTTATTTTAAATGGAAACCATAATTTTTTATTCCTTTTTTCGGATTCTACATAATTTTACCTAAACATTCATAAGTGTACCTTATGTTAAAAACTTGCCTCGAAATTTTCAACACCCCGTATAAGCCGTGCAAGTTTGTACTATTTTGCAAAACTCTACTACAAACATTCCTTCAATCGAAATGAAAGTGGAAACCTGTATTTTTATAAAATATATAATTTTTTTATATTTATTAGGATAAACATTATTAAGATTGAATCGGTAGAAAATTTTTAATTCAATTTTGAAATTTTATTCTATATTCGTGACGGCACTAAGCGAAAACTAGGGAATATGTATCTATAAAGAGGCCACACTGATAATATGTGGCTAGTTTCAGTTTGTAACGACAACGAACGACAGTCGACATTTCGATAAGTGACATTTGAAATTTCCTGTTTGTGTTTGGCTTGACAACTTGTCGTGTTGTATTGTTGTTTTCTTGTGAAGTAAACTTTTATTAAACATGGAGCAAGGTTTTGTAGAGGCTAAGTCCGACAATTTACCGGTTATAGATCCTTTTATGATAAAGATCCTATAGATCCTTTCAGAAATAAAAGGGATGAAAAATGTAAGGTTAGTATTTAACTTCACAGTATTACTGCAAAGTCGATTAAATATATTCAAAAATTACCTTTACAAATTACGATGTTTTTCTATTACTAATAAATATACTTGTAATCAGTCACAGGCAGAAACAACAATTCACAGGTAAAAATATAAACTAAAAACAATGTCTCATGTTTACCATGATGTTTACCCTAACCAAACAATTCAAACATAAACAAAAGTAAAGTTGTCACGCATTGACACCAACCACACAAATGAAAATATCCTAGAAATCACTAAAAAATGGCGCAAATTTTGAATTTTCGCTTAGTGACGTCACATAGATATCGCGCACAATAAAAAAATTATATATGGACTTAAATGAACCCAATTTTAAAATTCCAAAAATACGTATCTCTTCTTTTTCCAACTACTTTCCATTGCCGATGTAAAAAAAATAGGAAAACACCCCCATCTTTTACAAATAGTTGAAGAAAAAATAATGAAGGAAATAATGAAGATTAGTATTCCGCTAATCTGCGCTGCTGAATGGAACCGTATACTGAACTATTTTCTGAAGATAACATTTCCGTTAACTGCTGAATATGTTCATTGGCAGAACCATGCCGAATTTGATAGCTTGCGGACTTCAAAGCTACCATCAATTGAATCATTGAATCTACAAAGGACGAAAGGCAGGCTCCTGTTTTCATATTCTCTGTACAGTTGATCGGTGTATACTTGTAGCCCTCAGGTGGTTTGCATATATATAAAATTGAAGTGGGGTTACGCACCCCAATAGTACCCTAGTATCTCTTGCACGAGAACAATAAACGAAAATATTTCTTACAGATAGCAATGTATAGGAGCAAAATGTCAGATAGTGTAAATATGTGTAAATTCAGAACTGTCTAGTTCCCATATATAAATTGACGCAAATTGCATTCTTTAGTGTTTTGCACAAGAACAAACAGAAGGTAAAAATTTCTTCGGGTTTGTGACGAGTAGGAATCAATGTGAGACACATGAAAGAAAGAGATGAGACACCTGGACAAAAGAGAGACGCTACCTGTTTAATTTCACAACTGCACAAATGTGGTTTTACTGGAAAAGAGGCAATTTTCCATTTGTTTACGTTTGCAACAATCTACAGTCTCATGCTTTTTACAATGTCTTAGAGGAGAGCGGTTTTTTGAAAAATATGATCTTTATTTTCTGATAAAATATGCCACAACCAACGTTATCATCAGCAACTGAGCCCCACAGAGGGTTACGTTAATTTTCCAACTAGCCGTGGAGAATTAATCTTATTATTCCTATTCCTTTGCGTACCAGGATTATAGGTAACGAAGAAAATTAAGAAAAAGTTAAAACAAAAATAAAACATAAAAAACGTTAATTTTAAGCCACAAAAATTGTAAAGCTAACAAAAAATAACTAAATAATAAACAAATGAATACCTTGGAAAGCCAACCGTATGATATATGTTGATGCGTGGATATATTTTTTTAAGTGTACGTATATTTTTATATCATTTATTCTGGCAAGAACGTACAACAGTAATTTAAACGTGCCTTCGCCTATTTACATACCTTTGGCGTTTTCTAGTGGAATAATTAATGTTTTTTTAACTAAAAACTCCTCTTTCATGTTGCTTCAACGTGTATTAATATTCACTCCAGTCACTATGTTCACCTTTTGTGTGTACGAGGCGATATTTATTCAAAACATTTTAATGTGCCTTAATAGAATAATTTGTATGTAAATTTAACAGCTTTATCGAACAAGACGTCTTTCCGCTTTACTCCGCTAAAATGTCACTAAATCAATTCCAGACACGTAACGTTCCATCCACACCAGAAAGGTATACTATACAGGGTGTCAATTCGGGAACATGTAAAACCAGTAAAAATAATGGGACTTAATAAAATCGTAGTGAATAGTGCATGTTTTTTTTTTATTAAGATTCTTTGTTGGAGAATCTTATTTCTATTAAAACTGGTCTGATGACCAACCATTAATTTTCTTCTAATAATCTTACAAACTAAACATTTATTAACTAAAGTTCATCCAACGACGTCCTTTAGATTGTTTTCTTTTAACAATTTCACTGGCGCACTACGTCCTGATTTTACACAGCACACTACACCAGCTCAAATGGTTTGGGTCTCTTCAATCTTCGAACAAGATGTTGGTTGTCCAGCAGCTGAAGAGCTTCTGCATTTATGTGGAGGTGAAGTCTGGCCTCATGTCTGCCAGGAAACCTTTTGATCTCATCTTTAACCATTGGGATGTTAAGGTCTCGATGCAAGTCGGAGTTGCGTATGTACCATGGAGCGTCTACTATGTTACGCAGCACTTTGTTCTGGAAAGTCTGAATGGTTTTAATATTACTATTTCTGGCACAAGCCCAAAGTTGAATACCGTATAACCAAACTGGTTTTAAGATCTGATTGTAAATTAGTATCTTATTATGTATTGTCAACTTAGAATTTCTTCCAAGCATCCAATAATGCTGTCTATATTTCAAACCAAGTTCGATTCTTTTCTTCTTCACATGTTCTTTCCACCGGAGCTTGGCATCCAGGGTCATGCCTAGGTATTTGGCGTTATTCTCATAGGGTACAATAGTACCATTAATATCCAAGGACGGAGGGTTAACTAGTCTTTTGTTGGTAAAGTTAATATGAATTGATTTGAGCTCGTTTAGCTTGATCTTCCATTGTTTGGTCCAATCAAGTATTGTGTTACTAGCTACTTGCATCTTCTAGTGGATATTCCTTGATCTTTACCGACCGCAAGAAGTGCAGTGTCGTCAACAAATGTAGCTACAGTGGTCTCTTCTAGTACTGGCATATCACTAGTATATAGCAGGTAAAGGATAGGGCCAAGAACGCTACCCTGGGCACTCCTGCTCTTATATCTTTCAGGTCAGAATATTTATCTTCCTGTTTATTAGTGCATGTGATGACATTTTGAATTAAAAATATCAATCTGACAAAACATTTCTATCATACAAACCTTCATCTGACGACGAGTTGAGAATCACTTGAAACGTTTAGAAAAAAGCGTACCAGGTCTCGCTACCAGTTCCTGAGACCCAAAGTTTCCATACAGTATCGAACCCTTTAGCTAGACAGTTATAACAACGGGACTGCGCTTCCTGGAGTAATATTCTAAGGACCTCTGGACTCGCAACAGTGATCGAAGTCACTAAGCCACTAAATCAGTAGAGTTCAATATATAGAGTGAACGATGATCTTTCACTCGCCGAATGTGACACAGACACGCTCGTAACTGGAAAACGGATGACTCATGACCTTTCAAATGATGTAGGACACAGAACCTCCCATGCTATTAGAAAAAAAGTGGCGTCAGCGAGTTAAACTGGGGGGGGGGGGTACTTTAGGGACAAACTGTAAGTATTTCGGTAACCTGTATATAACTGACATATGACAGTTTGAGAACTCAATTGTCAAAGTGTTTCATTCATGTTCCCATAGATAGCGCAAGCTGTAAACAGTTTCTGAACCATTTCGAAAGTCTGTTAACATACTTTGACAATAAACTTTCCTAATGTGGAATAGGCTTTGGGCGGATTACTCTGGTAAGGTGTATAAATCGTAGCTGCTAGCTTTGATTGTCAGCTTGTATCAGGGAACCGACAAGTTCCGGATACTCGACTTAAGGAAGGAGCTATCTAAATCCACGCGGATTACCCAGATTGGATATAAGGGAGCAATCAATAGGATGATACGGGAGAACTAAATTTTAAATCGCTTTACCCTGCGCCGGCACTAAATAGGCAGTGAAGTGACAATTGTCTGAACTTTTTATGTGGGTAATTTGGTTTGTTACTTCATCTGATGTTAATTTACTTACCACGCACATACAGGCTGAAATTTCTCGTCTTCTTCAAGCTACAAGATCATAATTATTTGTAGATCAGGGAAGGAAACTATTCTCCCGTGAACGAAATTTGCATTTAAGCATCAGTGAGGATCATTAGCATCCATTTTCTGGGAGAGCCTCGAGGAAGTATCCCTCATTATTTATTAGAAAGGGGCAAACCAGTCATCTACAGATTTTTTGCTGTAAGAATTTCGAGAGAGGTATGAAAAAGAATATTCGCGTTTCTAAAATGAGGATACTGAAAAGGAACATCAAAAACTGTCGTGATATTGTCTATTAAATATAATATTGACATTAATCTTCAGAGGAATAAAAATACTGTAGGTTTTATAAATAGGAGTGATCGGTATAATGGTATCTAAAGCTTCTCACATGGAATAAAGAATATTGATATTGTATATCCAACAAACTCATATTGTTTTTATTTCCTTAGGAAGCAAAATCATAACTATCGATCTTCGAAGTACAACAAATAAATGTTGACAATCTGAATGTCACAGAAAAGACACAGAAAGATACAGACACAATTGGATACCACTATGAAATGCTTTATTTTATTATGTACAAAAAGTTTTATATAAATACTTGTTAAATATGAATTATTAGAGGGAATAAATAAATCAAAACCGCTCATTATTCGACTTTCTATTGAATATAAAATTATATTCTATTTGCCATAAAACTAAAATTATTCCATTTCCTTCTATCCTGAATATGCCATCAATGAATTATTTTCAATTCATGAGCCTGTCAACAAATTATTCTTCAAAATAGTCATTGTAGCGCCTCTAAAAGATCTTGTCAATGAATTCATTATTAATATACTTCTTTATACTTGTTTGGGAGTTTGTCACACCCTTAAGGGTCTCTTTGGGGGTGTAACTATTCACATTTACACCTTCTCCATGTCTTCACACGGTTATTTCCCACTGCTGACAACACGAATTCTTATTCTGTTACTTTGGAACCGTTTATTTGAAATGTCCCAGAAAATTAATCACCCCGTTCCATTGTCCTTGTGAATTCAATGGGATTGGTCCTAAATACCTGTCAGGAGGGTTCTTTACATCCATTTTTGTCAAAACAGCGTCGATTGTTTCTGCCTTCTTTTATCGCCGGCAGTTTGGCCTTCTAGACTTCTATATACAGGAAGAGTCATTAGTACGCGGACTGACCATCTTAAGGTTATTAAAAATATTAGAAACGGACATTAAAGAGAAGCGATGATAATTTTTAAATTATTTCCGATTATACAAGGTGTTCCACATGGACACGACAATACAAACTGAGTTACATCCATTTTTTACATTTTTGAGTTGCAGCATTATATGGCTACTTCATGTAACATTCTCTTTAGCTAATTGCAGCGGTCTTCAAATGAATAACTTATCGTAATGAATTATTTTATGACTCTGTAAACAGGGTTTAAAATATTCTTTGGCTACAGCTAACCCAAAGCCAGCTCATAAATGATTTGCTATTCGCATCTAACAAATTACAACACTCAGTTTACTTAAGTAATTCTGTATCTATCTTGGAGTTTTTATTCTCTGAATGTGGTCGTTTAAGCACTTCTATAGTAATCTTAAGAGCTCGATTTTTCTCTTAAGTGTGCACTATTTACTTTTATCTCCAGAGGATTTTTAATTACTGTCTCGTTCATTAGGAACTTTTCTAGAACAATGAATACCAAAAGAAATGTATCGATCACTAATATCATGCAGCATATACAGGGTGTTCTTTAATGTTATGTCGGTACTGTAGGAGCTAATTGCTTGTCCAATTTTATGGCTGCTAGAGGGTAAAGGGGAAACAAGGCTGGAGGAAGTCACTTTCAGCAATTATGGTAGAGTAATTTTAATGTAATTGTAATGATAATTTGTAGTTATTATTTAGGTTTGTGTCTTGCATTTTTTCTAGTGTTTATTTAGCGGAATTTATTTTTTTCTTGTTTGAAACAAAAAAGTTGTATTGAAACTAGTAAAAACAAGTGGCGTTAAATGTTTTTTCCCCTAAATTTCATATAGGTTACCCTCCTGAACGCCACTGGAGCCAACAATTTTAATCTTTTCACGTTAAAATAAGCCCTTTACTACTTCAAACCAACGTACCAAGTTCCACTCAAATCGGCGAAAGAGTTTTCAAGATATTAATAAAAATAACGATTTTTTATAAAAACCGTGACACCCTGTATCCAGGCAATTTAGGACACATGTTTATTTGGACTCTTAGTCATAAAACTGGACAGGGAATTAACTCCTAGAGTATGAACATATTAAGGAATACCCTGTATATAAGTGGAGAAACATTCTCTCGCGCATCTTCCTGACATTGAAAATTATCGGCCTATTGTTCAATTTCTCAAAATGATTTTCAATTCTTATCTCTCACTGTATACCATTTTATGCAAAAAATTGATAATACCAGAGCAACATGTACGATCTTCATCTACCTTTGAGAAGGAAAGATCCACGATTATTGAGTGATATACAATTTATTGCTGAAGATTCGGATGAAAGAGCTTTAGTAGATTGTATACAACTTCTCCAAGGAATTTGGTAAACTAGACCACGGCATAATAAGCAAATTGGAGTGCTTACAAATTTGGACCACTTTATAGAAGATCGTATGTGCCGCAAGGGTCCATTATGGGGCTTGTATTGTTAATTTACACCTAAGTTTGATTTACTTTGCATTGAAATACCCTGTAAATAAAACAAACTCTTATAAAATTTATATGTAAATACTTGTGCTATTCCTTTTTAGTAAATTTAGAATATATTTTTTATTTTCTATAAGATTAATCTATCTAAGTAGATTTCCGTGAATTGTGTCAAGCTTCACTTCTTAAATTGTGTTTTTATCGTTCGCAATTTATGTTTTTGTGAGTCAGTCTCCTGAATTGATCGATTTATTCAAAATACTCCAACCGTAACCCGGGTTAAAATTAACCTGCAATACAAAAGAGAGGGTTGATTGGAGCACATAAATCTTGCCTGATTGAAACTTCAATTACGGTAAGAAATGTAAGCAACTTAACGGGATAATTAAACTCACAGAAAGAGTTGGTATACATAAAAATTAAGAATCAAATTAGCTCTAAGACTACTTCGTCCTACTGATGCGATCCAAGAGAAGATCGAAAGCTATGAGTTACCCCTATATCAAAACATGTTTTGGAAACCACAATTCTCGTTTGTTGCACATCGAATTTTGATGCTTCGCAACTTTCGAAAACTTGTCCATAAAAAATTATTTGAATCTTGGTTTCTTTGAGGTTTACATTGACTTCAAGCAATCTTATTAAATCGAATAGAAATTATGTGTGTAAGAAAAACACTGGATTTTTTGAGTTGATGTCCTATTGATTGTCTTTTATAAAAGTTAATAAAGTAACACATTTTTTAGAGTAAGACTCGTCCTTAGCGTGACTAAAGACAACAGTGACTCCTCTATAACGTGGATATTTTAAAGACCCTGAATTTTTTTTTAAAATATGCCAGTAGAACCTTTTCATTTATGACTTTATCTCTTTTCTCCTCACATCATTTTTCGAATTGTTCATAAGCCCATATTTCTCTTCGACTTCACAGGTAATAATGATTGAATACCAATGCCCCCGATTATTCTATGTCGGAAGAATCAGACATTTTCACTGACTTTTCCTTATTTTTCTTCAGGAAGTACTCTACACGCATAAACAATGCCAAACAATGTTTGTATTGATAAACCAATTTGATATCCAAGTAACGTAATGCAAAAAATATTTGCTTTAAGGCAAAAATTTGCATTTTTAAAAACATAACAATAACGAATGATAATTTTTTTTCGTAGGTACTTTTCACTTTTCGATACTTGTTTTACAAATAGCTATTGTAAGGCGAAATTTCAGCTACAATTTTTGTCAAGAATATACAGGGTTATTCAGAACTTATCTCTAAAACTTTGAGGATATGTGCATCCTTAAATAAGAAATCGATATCACCAAAAAAATTTATAATAAAAGCCTTAGGATTTCCCGTAAACAATATTTAAAGTTATATCATTATAAAGGACTACGTAGGTGGGCAACTGTACTTCAACGACAATCTGATATACCACATTCCTAAGAATGTGGTAAAAAAAATAAACATGTTTTTGTACCTGGAAAGACCGAGCGAATAGAGTTGGAGTGGGGTTAATATCTCTATTGTCTATTCAGTCATCAGTCTACCTGTGTCCTCTCTCAGTGCCGGTGTTTTATTTATCGTAGGACTGTTAAACTGTAAAATTTTCAAAATGGCTCATGTGTACAGTAATGCTGAGTTAATGGACTGTTACCAGTGGATTATCAATTACGAGTTAGGTTTTGTGAGTGGCTGTTGCAGCAAAATGCTGAAAATCCCCAATTTACTTAATAATTTGCGTTTACAAGATGAGCAACCAGGAGGAACATTCGGTTTAGTGCAGTAAAATTGGATAAGGCGTGCCCAAAAGTGTGTACAAGTCGAGGAATATTATTTCGAACAGCTTTTGTAACAAGGTATGTGCAATTTTTTTATAAATTTCATGTTTCTAATACCTAGAAATCAAGTAGCGCAATTCTTCAAAATTAGTGTAACAAAATTTTACTAATTTTAAAGACACGTCACTTTGGTCACATCTATCTATCTTTAAGTTTATTTTAAAGTAAAAACGTTGCAAATCTTTTTTGCGCCGGGTGTTGGTATACTCTCAGAACTTCCGAAGTTTTTTTCATGCTAGCCAGTTTGCATTGTCAGTCCCAAGGTCACTCCACTACAGTGGACCAGTATCCAGCGGCGTGCAATGACAAATTTTTAAATAGTTTTCAGAACCCGCCAAAAAATTTTTTTTGCACTACCACATTTTTTGTACATGTATGTTGAACATCCCCAAATTTTATTATGGATAGGTTCTGAATAACACTGTAGATGTAAAATACATTATAGTGTGTATTTAATTATTGTATTAAATAATTACAATATCATCTTCCGCTTCTTTTCAAGAAAACTTTATTGTAGCTAATAGAAAGACGAACTGGAATATGAAACTCTACCTGTGAACAATTTCCAACAGAGCTTGATTTAACTTCTGAAAGCTGCTCTCTTAAGAGATCCTCTGAAAGCAGCACCGTTCACAAGGCCCTATCCGCGCTACCAAGGCAACCTCCAGGAGATTAAGCTAACATAATCGTATTAAATGTCTAAAAGACCTGATCGATTCCGGATCAGTACTGTAATTTACACGGGAAACATAAACCACGGATTAGACCGGGCGGGATTCTAACTGAAAGTGCCTGTAAAATCCCTATTAATGATTTGGCGGGATTTCCAAGGCTCACTTTGGTCACTTAATTCAATACCAGGAGCTTGGCAGCAGGAAGGAGGTGGGGCTCAGAAAATATTACTTTCTATGGGTTTTTAGGCCATGCGAAAAGCTCCATTTATCGCCAGCTAGATAGTTAGTTGTCGTATGCCTCAAACGTCAATTCTCAGATGACTGTCTTGGTTAGATTTAATGAAGTACGCTGTAATTTTTAAATGAAGTAAAAATTCCTGCATGGTAGAACACAAATCCAAGGCAACTGAGATTGTGATACAGAAAGTTATTCAACTCCCTTTGTTAAACCATAAAGTAAGCTAATATTGAACAGTTTCCATGTACATTTTTATTCTATTTTTAGCCATACAATCTAATAATACAATTTTTTAATACAGTATAGATGTTATTGCATGGTCCATACAATTTTTTCTGCAATAATAGCAAAATTATTTATTTAGCTCTGTTTAAAGTCTTTTTGGCAGTACTTTCTCGCAGTAGGGCGTAAAAGCGAGGCATTTTAATATTAAAATGACAACTAAACAGATTTAATTGTTCAATAGTTGAAGCAAATTTTTATTTTCCTAAAAATGTTAAGGAAACTAACATTAGAATGCCAGAATGTGAAAGTTGAAAAATAAGGGCAGTAGGTACAGTAGGTAACATTGATAAACAGTAACTAAAATTATGAAACTGCACAGCAATTAAACCTTGAGGTAAAGGAAAGAAGAGAGAGAAATGTAGTCTTCTTTATAGGGAATACACCATTCATTACCATAGAATACAGAATACTTCAATACAGAAAATACATCTTTCCACTTTCTTCTTACTTTAGAACGATAATTCTATGTACCTTTCCTCGACACCTGTCTAATTCCACCTATCATAACATTCCTGGTGATTGGCCTTTCCGATAACAAGTTGCCCAGTCAACGGTTGCTTTAATATTTTCGGGAACATGGTATTTAACCATCCAGTCACCATTTTCACTGATTAACAATTGTTTTACAATCCAAATGCTACAATTTTTCAAAAATCTATTATTTATTTTGATGTTTTTGTGCCATATATATATATATATATATATATATATATATATATATATATATATATATATATATATATATATAAATCATTTTAACTAAATTCCTACGTTAAAAGTGCACTATAAACAAATTAACAACAAACTTTAGGACGATTGATTTGTAGGAAAAACGTTATTAACAAGTGCGAAAAGATCAATTCCGAAACTTTTACGTTAAATTAGATCCTTATAAAAGGTTCAAGAAAACTCTATCAGAGAGGTGACATTGTTGAGAAATCAACCTTATCAGGAGCTTGAAGTTCTAAATCTTCCACTTTTGTCAGAACAAAGAACTAGGTAGTAACTGCCGTGATTTGCACATTCACACGGACACTTTACTGATGACATGAACAAAGTTGTTGGTTGATTGAAGTTAATGGTTAATATTAAACATAGACGATTCACTTCGAGGACATACACTAAAACTTCAGAAAGAAAATTTCAGGGAAAGCATTTCTGCTCAAATAGTGTTGACGTAATTTATTTAGAAATATTTTGTGTTAAGTGTGTTACTGTAGAGGACAGGGCTTAACTAGTGTGTTAACTATTGGCTTAACAGGGCCTTTATGGCGTCAGTGAATGTAATTTCGTTTAAAAATAGATTAATGTTTGCCATGTTATATCTGACTCTGTAGATAATATACAGTGTGTCCAGTGTAAGATGATCTGTATGGGTATCTTGGAAACCGTTAGAGATACGAACATGGTTAAATGGGAAAAAAGTTGCATAATTATATGCCCAAGTTGTAACATTTATTAGATTTCGAAAATTCCCTTCCATTCGTTAGATACAGGGCGAATACTGAAAATGTGCGTTTTCTATAAATCGCTATATCTCGTTTATTATGAGAGATACATCTAAGATATTTGCAGGTTAGGGGTAATAACTGGCGAGGATTTTAATAATGATATTGAAAAAAATCTAAGCCTACTAGATTTTGAGATACTGTACCTAACTTTCGATATTTTTATGGACGCCATATTGTATTTTTGCATTTTTGAATTCCTCATAAAAAATGCTTTTCAGCCATATGTAATATGTTTATAATCGGATAAGGGAAAAGTAGAAAATTACGTCTTTTAATTCGGAATGAAGTAGACCTTGATCTATCAGCCATATTATGTACTATTATTCTACTATCGCAGCAGAATAAGTAAGCGCTGATATCTTTGACATGTTTACAAAACAACTGCGTCATTGTTGCTACATTTGTGTAAACGTCAAACAGTTATTGTTAAAGGTTTCTGTGTTTCCATTTTCTATTAAAAGTTAGAAATGAATTCATTTTTCAATAGTGACAAATATGATATGTTGGAATGTTTTATTATCTGCAGAAGAAATAGTGATAGAGCTGCCGGAATGTATTTTGATAATTATCCGGAAAGACGTCAGCCGGGAAGAAGCATATTTAGGCGTATACGTGCAAATTTAATAAACCATGGCAGTTTTAATAAAGTAAAGAGAAACCGAAATATTAATGAAAACAACGAAATGTTGTATTACAAGCCGTAGTTGAGAATCCCCGCATAGGTATCTTTACGTGAAATTGAAAACAATGTAGGCGTTTCTCGATCATCAGCTGGTGTAATTTTAAAACGTTATAAATACCATCCATACCATGAACGACCCAGCCAAGGTCTTCGAGAAGGCGACCATGCAAGGAGGATGGAATTTTGTCAATGGTTCATCGGACAATGTACTCTAAATGCAGACTTTACGAAACAAATTTTGTGGTCTGATGAAAGCAAATTTACCAATTGGGGCATGTTCAATAGAAAAAATACCCACTACTGGTCGGACCAAAATCCGCATTTACACCTGGAAATCCGACAACAGGTGAGATGGGGATTTAATGTATGGATAGGTATTATTAATACCTCCATTATTGGTCCTTTTTTTACCATGAAAATTTGACCTCTGCTACTTATTTAAATCTTCTTGAAACTGAGGTAACAGAAAGGCTAATGGAGCTTCCTCTTGCTACTGTACGGGATATGATTTTCCAGCAAGATGGCGCTCCTGCACACAATGCACAAATTATTTCCGATTTTTTAAATATGGAGTATCCCAATAATTGGATAGGAAACCAGGGACCAATAAGATGGCCAGCCAGGGCTCCTGATCTGTCGCCTATTGATTTCTTCTTGTGGGGGTATGTAAAAAATAGGGTGTATGCAAGGTCCTACAACAGTGAGGCGGAATTACGGCAAGCAGTGCAACAAGCTGTAAATGATATAACTCCAAATATGATAACAAAGTCTTGTGCTGCAGTTCTGACTCGATGCAGATGTTGTCTCCAGGAGAATGGAGGTTTATTCGAACATTTACTTTAATTGATTATTTGTAATGTCCGGTTTTCATTTTTTGTTGCTTGTTTTCTTTGTTACGTTTAATGTTATTTAACAATAATTTAAATTTCTAAGACATTATTTGATAATAAAGAAATTAGTTTTCCTTTAATTTAAATGCATAAGCCAAGGCCTACTTCATTCCGAATTAAAAGACGTAATTTTCTACTTTTCCCTTAACCGATTATAAACATATTACATATGGCTGAAAAGCATTTTTTATGAGGAATTCAAAAATGCAAAAATACAACATGGCGTCCATAAAAAAATCGAAAGTTAGGTACATTATCTCAAAATCTAGTAGGCTTAGATTTTTTCAATATCATTATTAAATCCTCGCCAGTTATTACCCCTAACCTGCAAATATCTTAGATGTATCTCTCATAATAAACGAGATATAGCGATTTATAGAAAACGCACATTTTCAGTATTCGCCCTGTATCTAACGAATGGAAGGGAATTTTCGAAATCTAATAATTGTTACAACTTGGGCATATAATTATGCAACTTTTTTCCCATTTAACCATCTTCGTATCTCTAACGGTTTCCAAGATACCCATACAGATCATCTTACACAGGACACACTGTATACAGAGTTATATAATATACACATTAAGGCACATATTACATAAAAGAAGCAAAAACATGGTAAGCAACATAATATCTTGCGTACCATGTTTATCTACGTATTATTACGTATTATTGTAATCATTTTATTGTATAATGTACCATTTTAATGTATCAATTTGAATTATGGTTTGGTTGTCGCATTTTCATTACACATTTCAAACATTGACTGATTCTAACAATGCATTGACTGCAAATCTAAGAATGCAAGAGTCTAAGAAAGCATCAAGTTTTACATCCCTTTTTCAACGCCACTCAATATATCTTGTTACCGCTACATGCATTTGCTGGATAGCAGCAAAAAGCTCAAAGTAAATAAAACATAAAAGACTAAACTGGGCCACTTTAGAGCAAGAGAGGGCAAGCGAGCAGAAAAGTGCATCTTTATTCTCGGTGGGTACACAGAGAAAATAACTGCGCCTTCTGTAACAGTCTGGACATCAAAGAACCGTACTTTTTTATAACTCCGACGTTGCCGTGCTTCTTCCGTGGCGAAGGCAATTCGTTATTTAAATCTTATTCTTGGTGTAACGACTATAACGAGATAGGGAAGATCTACCGAATATTGTGACCATTAAGAGAGTAAAAGGATTTGCTACAAGCGGGTAAATACAATTGTACAAAGGCAGTTGAGTTAACAATGAGAGATCTTGTCTGTCAATGGGGTGTTTTCCTATATTTTTTTACATCGGCAATGGAAAGTAGTTAGAAAAAGAAGAGATACGTATTTCTGGAATATTGGGTTCATTTGTATTTCTGGAATTCTGGAATATTGGGTTCATTCGTATTTCTGGAATTTTAATATTGGGTTCATTTAAGTCCATAAATTATTTTTTTATTGTGGGCGATATCTATGTGACGTCACTAAGATAAAATTCAAAATTTGCGCCATTTTTTAGTGATTTCTAGGATATTTTCATTTGTGTGGTTGGTGTCACTGCGTGACAACTTTACTTTTGTTTATATTTGAATTGTTTGGTTAGGGTAAACATCATGGTAAACATGAGACATTGTTTTTAGTTTATATATTTACCTGTGAATTGTTGTCTCTGCCTGTGACTGATTACAAGTATATTTATTAGTAATAGAAAAACATCGTAATTTGTAAAGGTAATTTTAGTATTGAAAATACTTCTGCGATCGTATATATGGGAGCTGTCTCTTAAAATATTAACGCTTAGCGGCATACAAAAGCGACAGAATTTTGACCGCACATATTCACCAACCAATTGCAAAAGACACTCCTTCTTTCATAGTCTCCTGGATATAAATTGTGTAAGGGATGTTGTTTTGTATGGGTGGAATTTATGTTTTTTGAGAACTCTAACTACTGTTGTTTGTGAAGTACTTGGTTCATTGAAGTTCGGATACTTGGTCAATAGTATATGAACTATGAAATATATAAAGTGCGTAACAAAAATAGTTGTGTCTGGTATTTTTAATACGCCTACGATATTTGCGTAAGATGCAAGATCTGTGAATTTTTTAATATATTTAATTGACTTTGCAGTAATACTATTAAGTTAACCCTTAATTTGGCAGATGTTGATCAAATATTTTTTTAACAAAAAAGTGGTATTTTTGAAACAACTGGGATCTACTAAACATGTTTACACGAAAAAAATCCAAAAATTCACCCATAGAGCTTTTTTTTTAATTGCGTCTTATAAGATACATTGCCAAAGTCAGTAGAAAATGATTGGGAGGTGCGTTGTATATTATAGGATACATTGCCAAGTTTTTAATTAAGACAACATTTAAATGAACATACATATCTATTTATTAGAAACATATAAAAATACAAATTTACATAGAATGCAGGTTATTCAGTGTTATGGAAATCATAAAAACAGTTTCTCTCCTTCACTAAGCACAATCGTGTGTTGCATTTTTGACAATACCAATGTGTTTCTCCTTTTTTACAGTTCCTACACCTGCCCTTTGTACCATAGATAGGAAAATGGTCAACTTTGTCCTTTCTAACATCTTCAGGTGGTCTTGGCAAGACCGGACATTTAATTTTTTTTGCAGACATTTCGGGGGTTCCTAAAGATTGTCTTTTTTTCTTCGGTCTGTTTACTAATTTTAGAGTCTTGGCAACCTCATATCTAAAACACTTCAATGCAATTATTTCTTTTTCTGGTAATTTTAGCAAACTACATTCTCTCCTGTACAACAGCCATGCATTATTTAGAGAGATATCCAACATTTGCGCAAATAAAGATAAGTACCACCTTCGAGTTTTGAGAGTTATCCTATATAGAGAAATGAGCATGTCCATGAGGTCCACACCTCCCATATGTGCATTGTAGTGTTTGACAATATTTGGACATGAAACATCAATTTTCTTTTTTTGCACCTTATCGTACCTTTTTGTAGTTGACACGGGTTTTGCAGAAACATATGTGCTTACTAATATAACGGGCTTGTTGTCAATCCATTTTGTACAACTGATTTTGTTTTTATTGTCAGATTTTTCACAAAATGAACCACGTCCTTTTCTGGCAAGCAATTTATCATTTTCAAGATCACAATTACGTAGTCTATTAGATCTTATAGTACCCAGAGACAAGATTCCATAGTTCCATCGAAGGAGATGTAACAATTTCAACGACGTAAAAAAGTTGTCAAAGTATAGAACGGAACAAGCAGGGTCTTTCATACTTTGACTTAGTGCTATGACAACTTTAGCTCCCAGTCCAAGTGAATTTTCTTCTTCTGTAAAATTATGCTGTCTAAAAGTATCTTCTCCTCCATATACAATAAAATCATACACAAACCCTGATATACCGGCTCTTACGAATATTTTATAGCCCCATTTCTTTGGTTTTGATTTTATATACTGTTTTCTCGATCCTGCTTTTTTTCCTTTGTACGGTACCATCATTTCATCAATACTTTGTCTTTTTTCATTTTCTATGTTCAAACAATTTTTCCTGACCATATCCAATAGAGGTCTAACTTTAAAATATTTGTCGTCGTCTTGTTTATTATTATTTACAAAATGAATAAATCTTCTTAGTTGCTGGTATCTTTTCAAGGGCATAATTTCAGCCACTTCTTCATATCTAAATTTCTGACTCCAATAATCAATGTATGAAGGCATATTTACTACACCCATAAAGATATGAATAGCAATAAAGTCCCATATTTCACTTCCTATTACATTTATTGATTTTCCTGTTTCTTGTACGGAATAAATATTTGTATTCTCAACAATGACCTGCACCATGTCATCAGTAAAAAATTTCTTGAAATACTCTAGTGGAGAGCAAATTTGTTCTGGTGTTGTGAAAGTGTTACTTGGAATTTGAACTGGAAACTCAAACTCATTATTAGACCAATCATGCTCTAATGTATAGTTATTACTGTTAGGTAGTCTTCTGTTCTTTTTCTGTTTCTTTTGTGTATGACTAATTATTTTTCCTCCTAAAATTGTTTTGTCAGTGGATAATACTGTACTACTATTTTGCTTTTGTTTTGAGCATGCAGATCTTGTCTTCATTGGCGTAAAAACTGTTTTATAGTTTGGCACTTCGGATGGTTGGTTTTTGATAGGCGTAGTTATTGTATGAACGTTTGGAAATAAGTCGTCACCTGATGGGTCTTTGATCGAGTCAGCTTCTGTACACATATCTATGAATAAATAAATTTTAATATTTTATCACAATTACATATAAATTATTACCTTTCGAATTATCAGCAGTTTGAGGAAATAATAATATAGGCTCTTCTTCTACAACATCTAATGCAATGTCATCGTCCCTGTCCGGTAAATCATTTATGATCTCTATTAACTCAGCTACAGATTCCGACAAAGAAGGAGCTTCAGATGAAATATCAGAGACCGACATGGTGTCTTGGACAACATTTTCGGGAAATTCTTGGTGTTCGTCATCGCTGGATGATATTTCTTCGTCGGAACCACCATTATCAGGAGGTAAAAGCGCCAATATTTTCTCTTTTCTAGTTAAGAATTGATCACGACCCTAAAAACTAGACTAATAAACAAAATTCCACTTCACAAAGGATTTTCATTTTATTTTCAAATTCCTGTGTACATTTGGTAATGTAGACAATAGGATACAATCAAAACAATATTGATTTATCTGGGAAATTGGCAATGTGTACTATAAGATACATAATATTAAAACTATGTTTATTTGTATACGCATAGTTCATTGGGTGTAAAATATGGTACCCAAACCTTTTCACTTACTTTATTGGCAAAAGGAACAAATATGGTCTAATCAAATTATGTGATTTACGAAAAAAATATATAAAACTTACCTGTGCCATGCGCCACTTGCTACAACTGGAGTCCATATTTGTTTACTGATGCGTAACTGCAACAAGTTGCCTATAGATGGCGCCACGATTTAGTTTTGTAGTGTTATTTAGGCTATTTTAGGGACCTCTGTCAACAAACCCATGAAATTTAGGAATTCTAGTATCTTTTGAACTGAAAGAAGTAGATGTATCTTACAGGATACACTGTCAAATTAAGGGTTAAATACTAACCTCACATTTTTCAATCCTTTTATTTCTGAAAGGATCTATAGGATCTTTATTATAAAAGGATCTATAACCGGTAAATTGTCGGACATAGCCTCTACAAAACCTTGCTCCATGTTTAATAAAAGTTTGCTTCACAAGAAAACAACAATACAACATGTCAAGTTGTCAAGCCAAACACAAACAGGAAATTTCAAATGTCAATTATCGAAATGTCGACTGTCATTTGTCGTCGTTATAAACTGAATCTAGCCACATATTATCAGTGTGGCCTCTTTATAGATACATTTCCCTAGTTTTCGCTTAGTGACGTCACGAATATAGAATAAAATTTCAAAATTGAATTAAAAATTTTCTACCGATTCAATTTTAATAATTTTTATCCTAATAAATATAAAAAAATATATATTTTATAAAAATACAGGTTTCCATTTTCATTTCTATTGAAGGAAAATACCCCATTATTTGTGTCACAGCACCTATGATTCAGGAAGATTCACAATTTGTATAAAAACTGTCAATTGTCAATGGGACAATTTTAAACTTTTTAAAAAAATTCAACAAATAATTCCAGTTACCAAAAATTCGTAATTCGCAACCCTAAAAACCTAGAGATAACGATGTTTATACGAATTAGGCCATAAATAGCAAACTTAGGTAATCCATCATCTTCTTGAATTGCTAGTATTTGACGAATTATTCGTAATTCGCGACCTTGAAAATTAACGGATATCGATTTTCACGGGTTATAAATAGCAAACAATAATTGTTCTCTGTATTAGCGGCACCCTCTTGAATTTCTAATTATTCACCAATCATTCATTCGAAATGTCACTATATCAAAACTGTATGAAAATGAATTCATACAAATATCTTGTATTTGTTATGAAAGTGGACGGAATTACTCAGAATTACAGAAGTTACTCAGAATTTATGTAAGGATAATTTGATGGTCCTCATTCTAAGCTACCAGAAAAAATAAACCTGATCATCTTATATAGTCTGGAAAAGACCAAAAAAACTACCTGACTGAAATACTAAAATAAGATAAGAGTTTAGTTTCCTTTTAGAATGCCAAATACTGAGCAAAATAATAAATAAAAGGTCGTATTGGTCCAGTGAAGCATCATTTCGAACGCCACTGGACCTGCCGTATAGCTTTTTTAAACCTGTCTCTTTTCCGACGTTTATTAAATAGTAATATCGCATCCCTTTGACTCATAATCCCGTATTCCGAAGAGGAAAATTCAATAAGGAAGTGCGAAAGGTAAGACCTTAACAGATTGAAACGCCTTGAACACACATTCTATTATTCCAGTAAAGGATTTTTTGCTTGGGATTGGCTGCTGAACATGTATTGGATTCATGAAAGCAACGTGGAGTACAAAAATTTCCGCAGTAGTCAGTTTTTTATAATTATATTGATTAAAGTACAAGGGGGAGTATTTTCATTGAAGACATCGAAGGAGAAATTGGAAAGTTAGAAAGAAGGAGGAAAAATTAGGAGTTAAAAGGAGGAAATGAAAAGTTTAGTGCCTTCCTTTACAAATTGTCTCCAGTTTCCAGTGTTTCCAATTCCATTTTTAATAAGATATATACTGTTACACGTAGCGAGGTAATAGACTTACTGGTATCATGGATGTAGGTAATATCTTCTACTTTTATTTTTTGGATCGCCACGAATATACTCGACCTTCTAATGTATATTAGGACATTGGTCTATATAAAGCACTTCACCTCATCTTCCTGCAGCTCATCAGTCGTATAGTTGAGGTAGCAACTTTATGTTCCTATAATCGATATCAAGGATAAGCATCGTTTCTCGAGGTTAGTACTTGGATGGATGACCAGTGCAGGGAAGTCGCTGTAAATACACTGTCCATCCTTTCATCTTTATTCACTCAATTCTTGATTCAAGAATCCCACGTATTCTTAAATCTTTGTATTACTGAATCCCCAAACTACGGCCATGTATTACTAAGGCCATGAAGGGAATGAAGCAGCCAACTCTCTAGCCAAGGAGGGTGCTGCTTCTGAATTTGTTGGACCATAACCAGTGCTTGGCATATCCTTCAGTATTGCCAAAGCAACTCTCTTGACTTGGACTGAAAGGCAAATCCTCCAGTACTGACAAGAACTACCGAGATTAGTTCATTCGAAGGCGTTCATAATAAACCCTTCAAAAACAAGAACTAAAAAACTTTTAGAGTTAAGCAGGTTGCACCTACGAACTTTAATTTGCCTATATACTGGTCACTGCCGTTTAAAATATAATCTGTACAAATTCGGCCTAGTAGAAGATGCTGAGTGCCGCTTGTGCTTAAAAGATGATCAAACGGCAGAATACATGAAGTTCATATATCTGCCTTGGAAAAAAGTTCAAAGAATATTTGTTAAGTATCTTGCTTACAGATAGGATGATGTTTACCCTGCTATTGGTACTCCACAATTAAAATTATTATCCAGATTTCAACTAAATGATTTGGAATTGAGTCGCGTGTATTTTTTAATTTTGTTTCATTATAAGCTTATAACCAATGAAATGGAGTGTGCTAGTATTCTTTCTTAGTGTCATAATGTGACATCTTTTCAAACTCGTTCTTATTCGCTCTTTTGCCTTTTCACATCTACGAATCTATTGAAGTATTCACCTCTTTTCAACAGGTGTTTCTACTGTAATGAGTATCAGTCTGCTTTTGATCTATTTAATTATGACATAGGGGACATTAAATGGTGTATTTTATATTCCCTAGTTAATTGTATAATGTCTTTGTTATAATTTAGCTTTATCTAGAGATGTTATTGCTCTGTGATTGTAGTGCACAAGATTTGTAGTATTTCAGTTATTTTTATGTTTATGATATTTTTTACTTTATTTTAAGTGATATTTATATTCTAATTGTATGTATTCCCTGCCCCATAATTGGAATTTACTTTCTGTCAGGGCTTGTAACTTTAAATAAATAAATAAATAATAAATAAATACATATTATGCACCTGCCTCGCTGGGGAAAGGATCAGATACTCATTATTTGTTAAAGGACAACTTCTGCCAGAGGATCTGAATAAGTTCTCACCCAATAAGGTGAACAGCTTCATTAAGAGGCTGGACCTGTTGGGTGAAATATCAATAGGTGTGAGATACAATAGACCACATAGTCGCGGTGGAGGGTCTAGTTTTCGGCCCACTCACTTTTGAACTTAACCTAACCTAACCTAAGTCTCCAAAATCAGTTATTTGCATAAAATTATATTTAAACATAACGGTTGCATACACCAGGTAACAGATGCTATTGTTCCGCATGTCTACATCAGTTTATCTAAAAACTCAATATTTTCAGAATGAATTGCCACGTCATAACTACACAAAATACCCGTTTCGACATGACAATCCAATGTATTCCCGAATAAACAAAAACTAGTGACACAATCGAACAGTGCATATTTCACATCGATCAGAAGTAGAACATAGACACCTACAAATACTCGTACCTACTGGTTACATGCCTGTCTCTAAAACCCTAAATGGATTAAACAGCGTATTTAACTACTGTATCATTATTATCGTACCGATAATTTCCCAAATACGGCATCATAAGAGTTAGCAAATACATTAATTAATTACAGTAATCACCTCTACGTTATATCTGCCTATTAATTGATCCGTGCTCTGCCATGTGAACACACAGGTATATATTGAATTGAGATACATTAATTATCTTTGTAATGAGTCCTTTTGTCCTGTGTCGAAAAAATATGGGAACTGGTGTACCCAACAAAATTTAAAGATTAACTTATTAAACTAAATGTGTTTTAGCATTTTTAAACAAAAGTTAGGGACATTTTGTGTACTAATTCTATAGCTTAAGTCATTTAGGAAAATTATATAGTAGCAGTAAAAACAAAGTGCAAAACATGTTAATAGCACAAGAATAAATAAAAATCCAGGTCATTTCTTAATAATAGTTACACCCAGCAATTATCCAATCTCTTAAATCGTCCACATCTTCCACTGGCCTAGTATAAACTAATGACTTTAGATGGCCCCATAGGAAATAATCCAGGGGGTTGAAGTACGGGGATCGAGCAGGCCATACGTATAGCTAGCCATGATAGAGGACTTCACTAACAACCGTTTACACGTCAACTAGCCAAACGTCAATCAATCTTAACAAATGCGACACATACAAAATACAAAAACACAACAAACAAAACATACAAAATAATCACTCCGAAGTATCACGGGATTTTGGTAAGAAAAAACAACTAATTTTTCTTACATGTCTTTTACTTGATACGTCCAGTGTAGTACGCCATACTTTTATTTCACCTACATTAATAATGTGAAAAATACCAAAATTGGATTTGTTGAAAATTTTTTTCGCCCTATTCTTCGCAACAAAACGCTTTTTCAAAAATCATCAAAGGATAAAATATCCTTAGAATAGTCCAAGGTATTAACCTCTTGAATTTTTGCCGCATGTTGAACTAACACCCCGTATATTACGGTTACGGATATATAAATCCTCTATATTTCCTTCATTATATTCATCATTCCGTCATAATAATTCATCATTTGATCGTATTGATCATGGAGTAGTTATAAATAAATTAAATAACTTTGGATTTAGTCACAGTCTCCGTGCTTTATTTTCATCGTCTCTAACTGATAGATTCCAATATGTTTCATACACTGGGTATGATTCTAAATCCTTCCGTCCTTCCTCTGGAGTTCCGCAAGGATTATATCTTGAACTGTTGATGTTTTAAATGCTTATAAACGACGTTACTGATGGAATTAATTTTATTTTCCGATGATTTGAAAATTAAATTCAAATCAAATTCAAAGTAAATTAAATTAAATTTACTCTGCTGTGAACAATATTGAGGACTGTATGTTTATCCAACCAACATCAATTCTGTAATATAGAAATATGGTGTCAGTTAATTAACTGGCCTTTAAATATACAAAAATGCAAATCTATGAGCTTCACTCTTAAGAAACAACCAATTGTTTACAGTTAGGAAACAAGTGCCACAAAATTAACTCGTTGTGAAAGTGAAAAAGATCTTGGTGTCATCTTTGACTGCAAATTTTCGTTTACTCAGCATATTAATCAATGTGTTTCATCTTCATTGAAGATGCTTGGGTTTGTAACTAGGAACCGTCGAAGCTTTCATGATGTTCAAACACTAAACATTCTATATTATTCATTTGTTAGATCGTGGGTATCTAACAATCTCTAAACATCAATTACGTATTCTGTGTACATTAGGCAACGGTTTCTTGGCTTCTAACACCTTTTCCGGATATGGCATTGCCTTTTGGCAAATTATATGCGATAGCTTTATATATAATCTTAGAACAAGGAAATGGTTGTATTGAATATTATAGTAGCTGTGTTTGTCGGTTCCTAGTGATATAAAGGGCGATTCTAATCTCAGTTGGTATAAGGTACCGGTAAAACTTTTACCGATAAATAAATCAGCCAATATGATTATCTCATTTTGGAAAGATAATTATCTAAATATAATGATCTTGTGAAGTTTTAATTTTCCTTGTAACGTAGATAAGTAAAGGAATAACCTCAATGTGTAAAGGAACATGTAAAAACTACTGTACATGCTATTTGCAGCCTCCATTATTCTTTCCTTGAATTATTTGAATGAACTTGCTTCCTAAACCAATGAAGCCACTCAGGTTATAACAAAATGTATTAGTGTAAAATATTAATCAGTAGCATAATAATAATAATATCCCCATCATAAATACACTAATTCGCAAGAAACTTATGTAATTATGTATTACAGGGGGTGATATATTATTACTCTGTAGGACGCATTAACAACATCCAGAATTTGTTTTATATTATTATAAGAATATATATAAATAAGTTGCGCTTTCTTCATGTCTTTAATATAGTTTTTCTTAACATTTGAGGAAACTATGTCAAACTATTTACAAAGTCCATACTTTATTGTAACCGCATAAGTTTATGTGACATCTAACGAAATTCCATGTTTACGAGTCCTAGAAAATGCCAACCGTAGACTTGCCGACATCCGATACATTAATTTATGGATATTTAATTTGAAGGCATTAATGTCAGCAAGCTGTTGTTTTGACAAATGACTGCCTCTCGGCCAAGACGATATAAATTAAACGGGGCGGCCTGGTAAACGCGGTCGTGACAAATCTACATTTTATTCTGGTTTTCCTGAAGCTATTTACTGTTCCATCGATCCGATTCTGTGAGTAAAATTGGCCCGATCATCCTTGCAGTTAGTGGACGAGATTTAATGTGTCAATATAGTCACTCGGTTTATTTTTAGCTATAGTGAGCAGTGACGGCTGGTGACATTTGGATATGGGGGGGGGTCATAAATAAAAAAATGCGGCGCACGCGAAAATTTCTAACGCATGATTAATTGGAGCACTATTGGTTGCTACTCGAAAATTGAACTCGCTATGTATTTTGGGTTGCAGATTCAATAGCAATAATTTAATATGTTAAGTTTTAACATATTAAGGGCCGGTCTTTCCATCTCTTTATAAAGTTGCTTTTAACGAAAATAAACTTAAAGTTAAGAAGTGAATTTATCTGGCAGTTAAAAAATTGCGTCTTTCCAACACAATTTAACTTTTTTTTTTGTAAAAAGACTGTTTAATGATATTGACAATACTGATTAAATAAGAAATTCTATATAATAAAGTGAGACTGATGAAATGCGTCAATCATAATCAACAAAATATGTTAATTATGACATTACTTAGCTAAATATAACATACTGTGGCTATAACCAAGTAAGTATAACTTTTTTAAGTTCTAGTCGTTTCTGAGATCTCTAGTTTAAATTTAATATTCAGAAGTGTAAAAATGTCTTCCCAGGATGATACAGTAAAAAGACTTGGAACCAAATTGCCCAAGAATTTGAGGCCCGCACTTGTACAAATCGTAGTAGCTCAGTCGTCATTTCAAAATATGATTCAATAAAACATGTGATAAAATCTAACAAATACGTAGATAGCTTTTCTTTTTTATTATTAACCTGTTAGTGTGATGCCGTAAATGTTGCTCTATTGCTTCTTCTAGAATATTTAACACCGTTAGTTTTGATACACGAAATCTCATAAATTCTTTACCATCCCAGATGTTTAAATTGTATATATGAGGCCTTACAATATATATTTTTCGTTCGCTATTTGCAATATTTACCATGTTTATAATTTCATGATCTAATAATATTTCTTCTTCAAAATCAATAATGTTTTCTATTATAAAAATATATTTTTTGATGTTGTATTAATCAAATTGTTTACTAACACGCAAATTTGTTAAATTTCTGAGATTAGAAATATCTTTGTACTACTTAAGGACAGGATTTAATTTAAAACACAGTGAAACGACCCATTTTGTAGTTACAAGGAAGATAAATTTAAAAAGATGTTTATAAGGAGATGGAAAGACTGGCCCTAAATTAAGTATTGATATTAGTTTCGATTAGATTATTATCAATATAGTTAACCTAATTTTTAAGGGAGTGCACTGCACAAATTCACCTAAAGTAAAACCGCCACTGATAATGAGTGGATGTGTTTTAAAAATTAACTGGTATTTTAATTTTTAGGATTTTAAAGCTGACAAAATTGATATCTAAACAGACCTACCATAAACTTTTCGAGATCTTTTTATTCAAATTTCATTTTTTAGAAACACTTCCTTATTTTTAATTTTCTGCTAGCCTTGGAAAAAGAACGATATTCTGTGCAACTAGTAACTCAACTGTGTCAATTATATCGAAACATCCTGTACATAACGCTTCAATAGTCAAAATTATTTAAATTTACTGATTAATAAACTAAACATTTCACTAAAGCTTTAATTATAAATAGATAAAACCTATCTAAACTAGTTTTTCAACAATAATGGTTCACTCCACCATTCTTCTGCCTTCAAACTTTACCCATAAACTTTGGTAAAGTGTATTATAATAATTTCCCCCTAATCTAAAGATTTCCACGGCTTATAAAGTTGCTCTTGTTGACATAACTATTGATTTGAGTGGAAAGTTTGAGCATAACTCTAGATAACGGCTCCAATGCTTATTATCGAACTAAGGCGGCCATGCCCAAACTGAATTAAAGGAGCTGAAGTTAATTAGCAATATTTCCCTCTACGCCTAATTCGAATTATAACTTTGCCGATTAATAATCGCGATATTATACAGGTTAAGCTTGATAACAGTTAATATCATTGGTTTTATAGTTTCGTCACCAGGCTCCCAATTCTCGAATCTCTCCATGTCATTTGCTGGTTCTCTGGAATGTGTGTGGAAACTTGCATGAATATACTATATTCTCGCTTAAAACCGATTTAAATTATATTCTCGTTACTTAAATTTTCTTCATAATTTTTCATATTTCATGTTTCATCAATTGGCGATGGTAATTTTTGATATATTGAGAGCGGGATGTTTCTAAATTTAAGCAGAAGCAGAAGTAGAATATATTTGGGGGGAGAGGCCTGATGGGCAACAGACAGACAAGTAACTATAATACGTCGAATGCTAAGAAGGCTGACATCATGAAACACGAGAGGCTGCTGAATGACATGAAGACATTCTGCAGATGATTTCAGTTGTTAACCTACAATGACCAATCCACAACTGCCGTTTACCATTATCTTCCCAGGAAGATATGAATGCGATCGAAAACACCTGGGGTCAGGAGCCTACATATAGTCATGCATTTTTATGCAATTGGTGCATATCCTCGAGAACTGCCAAAGCAACTGTCTGGACCTGGGCTGAGGAGAAAATCCTCCAGTACTGGCAAGAACTGCCAAGATAAGTCCATTTGAAGGAATTAATAATAATCAAGTCGGAAACAAAAACTTTTAGAATTAAACCAGAACCTCCAATGCTTAGATGGCGACACATTTTATATACCTCTCCCCCCCTGGAGAAAGGATCGGGTTGACAAAGGACAACTTGAGCCAGAGAGTCTGAAGTCAATCGACTTCATTAAGACGCTGGACCCAGCTTAGCACCTTCAGACATATGCTATCGGTATCAGCCCAAACTATCGAAATTTATGTGATTTGTGCTGAGTTCCGTGACATTTAGAACTAGGTGGCTAACCACCCTTTACCTTACACTAAAATGACAATCCTGGCAGCAGCTCCACCGATGTGGACCGATTTAAGTAGGCATGCGAAACGAAATGAGGTAAGAGATCAAATAATCTCACTGAAACGCGACACTGAAAAGCTTCCCCAGCCCGAGAATAAATCGAAAATTGACAAGTGCGTAATTAATAATACACCTCCTCGTAGTAGGAACTGCGAAACGTGCGAGCTTCATTCCGGGAGATCGAGCCCAAAGTATTGCGGTGGATAATCACGTTAACAGGACCTTCTTCCAGATTCTTGCTCGTATGTGATGTTAAGTGGGACTCGAATTACCCCATTCGAGCGAAAGCAGAGAAAGTGAAATGAATAAAATAGTAGATGCGCGTGCCGCCGCAGAGGCGGAGACTAAAGGGGGCACTATCCAAAAAAATTGTAAAGGGAAAAACATAAACCACTATTATTGACCGAAGTGATTGATGACTGAGATTAAGTAAGATTTATGAGTATAATAAAAAATAACACTGACGTAGTTTTTTACATAACACTAAACCACTGTACCGCACCCGAACGAAGACGCGTTTCGCCAACGAAGTTGGAGACTTCATGTGGAGATGCTTAAAAACTCTAGACAATTCTTAGATGTATTGATAATTAGAAATAGTGAAAATAAGTTAGAATTGGACATATACAGAAAAGATACCAGTATTTTAAAATATATCCCTAAGGACTTTCAAGGACTAAGGAGTTTACATTTTTTAATTCATCGCTTATTAAGCTTCCCCCTAAATAAGGAGGGCTTGAAAAAGAAAAGGCATTGATTAGGGATATGCTGCGAGTAATGGATATTCTATTCTAAGTTTAATTGATAAAATACTTGACTTCAAAATGAAAGAGAAAATCCAAAATTCATATCTATTCCGTACGATCCTCGTTTCAACCGTGGTTTTGGTAAGGTTTTCAAAGATATAGGTATGACAGTGGATTCATGGATTCATGAGGAAATAAACTACAACACCTTTAAGCAATATAAAAGACAAAATAGAAACTAAGGAAAAGTCAGGAATTTATACAATTAGCTGTAAATACTGCAATCAAAAGTATGTTGGACAAACTAGAAGGTCAATTCATACTAGATTCAAAGAATATATGGCTTATCTCAAATATGGTAGAACAGATAAGTCTAGTGTCACCAACATGCGTTTGAGAACAACCATAAAATTGATAGTAGGAATTTGAAACTATTTAGGAATGTGACAAATTCCAGACAGCTGAATGCATTTGAGAGTTTGGAATAGTGTGAACAGTAACAGAGGGTCATTCTCATACAGCCCGCTTTATTGTCCGCATATTGTCATCTTAAAAGGATGTAGTGATTTCATTACATTCAACTTACAACTTAAACTATCCAGTCGATAACTGCATATAACTCTTTTGCTTCAAATTAAACCGTAATATATTTTACAATTACATAGTTACAATTAAAAAATTGTAATTACCACAAAACTATTATTTCGATTCTGATTTTAACTTTTATTTAATTCAGCGATATCAGAGTTATTTCTTTTCCTTTTCAAGAGCCATCGAATATTACAAATTATTATTGCTCCCCTTGGAAAATCCTTTGCGCGCTCATGTGACGAGGGTAACCGCTTCAATTAAGATAAGACAGATTTCCTACTTTCCTACTTACTATACACAGGGGAAGTAAGCCACCACAGATAATATTATTATTAATATCTAAGCAGTGTAGAACGCCGAGTGCTTCATATTCACCCCTTTTAGGACTAATTTGCATTTCTTTTCAGAACCTGCTACGTAGGAAGGAATTTGTTTGTCCTAGAACTTTTATTCATAGTGTATTTTCAGATATGACCTTTAAACACTATATTAACATTCAATTAACTAGAGTATTTTCAATAAATTATGACTTGCATTCGCACCTAAGTATATAAAATGGACTGAGGCTCATCTGTAGCATGATAATCAACGGGTTTCAGCAGTAGTGGGTTCTGATTGAAGCATATTGGCTAATCTATTTCTGAAAAGGAAATAAAGGCAATAAAAGATAAACCAATTATTATTTTACCAGACGAGTGCGATACTGATAATACCACCTTGTCAGAATTGCAAGTTTAATTTCATAACGAAATAATTTGGAAGAAAAAGTAGATTAGTTTTATGGGTGGTCATTTTTTGAGTATTTTAACAGTATAGTTACTTGTAGTCATCTCTCAAGTAGATGATATTTAATACTGTCTTTTTTTAGTGTACTTACAGTCAAAATTGGATCTCAAAATGCTTGCGTGAGGATAAAATAAGGAGTGTTATTACTAGTGCCATGTTTTTTTGTTATACATTAAAATGTACACCGTGGGCGAAATTTATCTGGAACCCTTTTTGACCTTTTATAATTTTTTTGTTAAAATTTCAACAAAAAACAAAGGAAAAAGTTATGGGGGGGCCTAAGTGGGGGTCATTTTTATAAAGCCTGGCTTTTAAGATCGTTGTAAAAATAACCTTTAATATTTAAATTATCTGCGACAAAAGATATGTGACAACAAATTTGACAAAAATTTTCCGTGAACCACCTCATATGTCCATCAGCTATATAGATATGTTTAAATGTAACTGAAAAAAATGCATTAAATCACTGGAAGAATAGCATTCTAAAAACTTTATTTAGTTTAAACTTATTGACTTTATTCCGAAAAAAGTTTCACCAGTAACTTACTAAATTATAAACTCCCACAAATTTTGCAGCAAGATCTGCTATAAGTCTAAATGCCATTTTATATTATTCTCAGACTACGTACGGCGTAACAGGAACCCAAACAAATTCAGCTCAACCATAAAGTTGGCTTTGCTTTAATAGCATGGCCCTCCACTCCTCATACATACCCAATTGTTTCTACAGCAATAAAATGTGCAGTAAAATTAATGTATCAGTAAATGTCGCAGTGCCTGTATGCATACATCAAAGCCGTGAGACATTGCAATAGTAACAGTAGTCGGGAAACCGTATTTCTATAAGACACTACATACATATATAATCAAACATATTATGGAAGTAGAGGTAGTAGACGTCTGAATAACTGTATATTATATTACTTAATAGTCATCTAAAGATAATCCTTGAATCCTCTTTTCAATCTTTCTTATGATTAGAGAAATGTCCATCAAGCACTATAAAAAAACAGGTGGAGGGCGAAACAAAACTTTGTGTCTCACCTTAAGAAGTTTCCCATATCACTGACGTAGTTTTCCACATAACACTAAAACAGTATACTGCACTCGACGCGCGTTTTGCCAATCAAGTTGGCATCATCTGGAGATGATGAAAACTGAGTTTTCAACATCTCCAGATGATGGGAATAACCTTATTATTTTTAAGATATATCGAAAACAACTAATTTGTGTGCAATATGCGCCCCCCAACATTGAATCACAAAGGCATATCTTTATATTCAAGACAGAAAGTATTCAAAAATGTATCCAAGACAATCAGTTGAGGTTATCTGAAGATATGCTGTTGTAATTCAATGTTGGGAGGGGTGCATGTTGGAAGCAAAGTAGTTGTTTTGGACATATCTTAAAAATAATAAAGTATTCCTTTGCATATCTAGGATATCGGTAAAGAAGAAAATAAAAAACTTTATTGGACTATAATATTTGATAATTTCATTAATAATTTATCTCTTAGTTATCCTTTTGACTTAATTCCTATCTATATAAACAAAGATATAAATATTATGTTGAATATGTTTTTTTTAAAAATTCATCTGCAATAACAAAATACATATTTCTATTTTTCAGTTATATGTTATATTTATTACATGCAATAAATATTTTCGTAGTAACGTCTGGTACAATAAATTAATTCAAATGATTGTACCATTGTCTTAAATTTAAATATAAATCATCAAATCGATGTCATTAACACTGGTATTCCTCCCTCTACAATTACATACTACACAATTAGATATTACGTATTCTCCGAACATAATAAAAAAAATTTAAAGTACCGTTAGTTATCAACAGTTAGACATTGACTGGTCGTTTATTTTATTACAGTAATGCTACTTGTAGTACATTATCTATACGGGAGTTCTTTTTTACCGCATAAAACTCCAGTGGCGTGTAATAAACAGATCATACATTACATCCAATTTTCTTTACTAAGAATTATGGATATTCCAGGTCAGGTACAACCAATTTCTATTGACTATATTTTTTTTCTGTTACTTAACATCGGCCCATTTTAGCGGCTAATGTCAATCACCGAGGCCAGAACAAGAGCAACCCCTAACAGGAGAAGGGCAACCCCCTAACGTGGAAATTTTGTCAAACCCCTACAAAATTTATATACGTTTTTACATCCAATCAGAATGTGAATTTTGTGAATTCACCCACGTATAGGACAATAGAAGGTGGGTAACCATCATGGGCCTTAACTTTATGGTCACCCATCCAAATATTAATCCCGAGAAACGATGCTTAGCCTCCATATCGATGATAAATGAACATAATTCTGAAAGTCACTTTTTAAATTACATATTAAAATCATTTACAAGTATCAGTCATTGCAGTGATTACGTAGGTACAAATATACAGGATGTATATTTAAAGTCTCACACTGAGTGAGAATCTGTGAGAAGCTTGTGCATTGCTTTGTTTGACTTTCCTATTAATGTTCCATAATAAAAGCGTAACCCAAAATACTGTGCGTCCCAAAACGATGGAACAAAATTCATATTGTTTTCTAATTGAGATAAAAAAAAATCTGAAACACACTGTATATATCATATATAAGTCATATAGACTAAGAAATAAGTAAATAAATACACAAACAATATCATAAACTTCCTTATTATTTTTGTTTGTTTGTTTGAAGAAGATGCCGAAAACAACTATTCCACGGACAATATGCAATATGTCGCAACATCGTTCATCGAGTCCACTACCTACGGCACTGATGCACCTGATGAGAGCAAAATAAGCGCGAAACCGGTCAGTGTCTGGTAGAAGGTCTCGATGAACGATATGGCGCCTCCTATGGAGATGCCAATGTAATGCAATGCCAGTCGGAGCATATTGGCCGTGGAATAGTTGTTTTTGACATCTCCTTCAAATAAATAAGTAGGATTGTGTTCCTTAAAGACAATAGAGGTTACTGCTGTGACCTCAGGTCGTTATCTGTCTGTCAATTTGACAATAATTGTCAGACAGATAGTAGCAAAGACCCAAAGAGGGCACTACGGTGTGTTTCTCACCACTACGAACATTCCTACTATTATTGTGCTTCAGAAATATTGTACAGAAAACATATTACTCTGTTTCACAGACAAGTGTTTCTATTTTTCGTAAATTAACACTACAAAAGTAAAGGTACTATATATGCAGGTATATGCGTATGTATACTAAATTTGCATATTATATCTAGCCTGATGTAGAACAATAATTAAGTTAAGCTAATCACCCTTTAGTCTCTTGATACGCCTATGGAACTGCACATTATGCATAATGGCAGGTCTAATAGTACTCATGCATAGTATTACAGTGTAGCGTATCCGAATGAGACATTTGTTATTTAAAATATAACGCAAAATTCACAGTAACAAATGGTTTATAATATTGGACTTCGTTACATAAACTGTTTATACTGAAAATTTTACTCATTACCATTTGACGATTTATTCAAAAATAAAATATTATTCTGCAAGTAAAAGAAATGCCAATCGAATACGTTTGAAAAATAGAGGATGTTCCATTTAAAACAATACAGCACAATGCTGCATTGGTGATCCAGTGCAGAGGGGTGATTCACCCCTCTGCACTGGATCACCCCTGCACTGGATCACCCCTGTACTGGCCTATTCCAAAATAATTTTAAAAGATAGCTCTGAGTGGTGTAGATAATGCCCTAAAAGGAAAAAAAGTATATTCTATAGCAACTGAATCTGTACTGTACGGGTGTCCAAAATAAGACCCTCTATCCCCTTATCTCAGAAAGTATAAAAGGTAGAGAAAAAAGTTAAATACGAAAGTTTTTTGTTTTTACCTGAATTTTTAATTTTTATAACTTTCTTGAATACAGGTTGTTCAGTTTCTCTGATCCAGGCATCAACTTTCTTTTTTTAAATGAGACACCCTATATTCAATTACGTTTTTGAACTCTCATTAAAATTCTAGGTCGACATTATTAAGAGTACTCTAAACCTATCATTTACCGTTATGAAGATATTAGCATTTAAAGAAAAAAATCTGTAAAAACACCTGCTAAAAAAATCTCGGCAAAACAAATACTTAATATATCCAAAAAAAAAAAGGTAAACTGGCTTTATTTCGAAGACAATTAGACTCAGAAATTACTTCTATGAATCGATATTACCTGATTAATATACAGGGTGTTTTTGACAGATGGTTCAAACATGTATATGGTAAAACTCCAGAAAATCGAAAATCTCTTATGGAACACTCTGTGTATTATTATATTTTTGGATTCTCTATTAAATTTTAACCTTACTCTATATAACGTTCCCTATTCTTATTTTGCTTAGTTTTTAAGATATTCAAGAAAATGTTTGGTGCGCTATTTATAAGAGACACATTTTAGGCCCTGTATCTCTTGTCCAATATTTAAATGGTCCCAGGTACCTTAGGTAAAATACCAGGAAATGGCATTCATTACAAACTTGCATTTTACCTTTATTGGTTGCCGAAGAAGATGCCAATCAGAACATCTATCAGATGGATGGAGTTCCATGCCACAATACTGCAGTTGTAAAGAATTTTATTAACAACTATTTTGTGAAATGGATAGGGCCAAACGGGAATATCCCATGGGCGCCGAGGATCCCAGATTTAACTCCACTTGATAACATTTATGGGGTACATTGAAAGGCTGACTTTATCAAATTCAGAGTAATAATGTTGATGAATTACAGATTAAAATCAGGATGGAAATTGAAGCGCTCAATCAAAGTGATTGCGCTGTAAGAAAACTAGCAATTATATACACAACATGCATAGCTGAAAATTGAGGACATATAGGACACTTGATTTAATTTATTATTTTTATTGTTATTTGTTGATTAGTGTTAGTTATTTGTGGTTCAAGTTACAAACATAGATTTGTTTATATTAGTTAATTAATGAAATAATTTAAACAAATATTAGTTTTTAATAAAATAATATATTCTTAATCAGTATTAAGGCACATTTACTATAATATACCAATAGTCGATAATAATTAATAGCTGACATTTTTTCCACATTTTCGTCAATATCTTGAAAACTAAGCAAAATAAGAATAGTGAACGTTATATAGAGTAAGGTTAAAATTTAATAGAGAATCCAAAAATATAATAATACACAGGGTGTTCCATAAGAGATTTTCTATTTTCTGGAGTTTTAACATATTATACATGTTTGAGCCTTCTGTCAAAAACACCCTGTATATTAATCAGGTAATATCGATTCATATAAGTAATTTCTGAGTCTAATTGTCTACGAAATAAACCCTATTTACCTTTTTTTTGGATGTCTTATTTGTTTTGCCGAGATTTTTTGAGCAGGTGTTTTTTACAGATTTTTTTCTTTAAATGCTAATATCTTCATAACGGTAAATGATAGGTATAGGGTACTCTTAACAATGTCAACCTAGAATTTTAATGAGAGTTCAAAAACGTAATAGAATATAGGGTGTCCCATTTAAAAAAATGAAGTTGATGCCTGGATCAGAGAAACTGAACAACCTGTATTGAAGAAAGTTATAAAAATGAAAAATTCAGGTAAAAACAAAAAACTTTCGTATTTAACTTTTTTCTCTACCTTTTATACTTTCTGAGATAAGAGAATAGAGGATCTTATTTTGGACACCTTGTATAGCTTATCATTAATTCCTTATATATTCCCATAACGAGATTCTAAACACATCGACTGAAAAGCGACATCACATAAAATAAAGACATTATGAGGCCAGGCAGTACCTTCGAGCACACATAAGAGCTTATTACTGTCTCGTATTTTTCAATTTTTTCCTCGTGCTTTTGTATCCTCATCGAGTAGGCCGTAAATTCGGGCGTTATCCCGGCTACGAACTACTTACTAGAATCATCAGAGGCATAAAGAGAGCCGATTACACGACGAACGTAGAGTCGGATGGGCCGAAAAGTCGCATGTTGCCCCCCCATGTGTGTATAAAATGGAGAGGATCAGATAGTAATGATTCTGTTTCCACACATATTTCCATTGGGAAGGGGATGATAAATTTCGGATCGGAGATGCGGGTAAAAAGCGTTCGGCGCTTTACAACGCGTCTTCGACCGGAGGAATTGGGCATTTTATTATAGAAATGTCAGCGGGAAAACGTATTGCTACTTTGGGAGTTAGATCAGAAAGGGGTCGTTATTTTTTTATTGAAACAAATGTTGTCATAATCAAAGTCACAACCTTGAAATATGAGTTCTCCTCCGATAAAATTTCTTTAACGTTGGCCGGAAAAGTGGTTTGTTATCTTTATCCATATAAAATAGAACTTATTGTGCAATTTGTGTCATAGTCATATGATCAATTATTTTGACAATAGAAATCTTTAATGTAAAATCAGGAAACAAAAACTATTCCACTATGAATTCTAATAATCGATTTAATAAGTTAACTAAACTTAAAAGAAACCTGGGTAATTAAAAATAAAATTCAGTTTGAGAATGATCAGAAGAAACATTAAAACTTGATCCCTGAAATATTTCTACATCAAGAGTGCGAGCAGTGGAACATTAATTTATTAAATAGTGGACCTGTGGAACTGGAGTTTCAATGAACATGTTAAACTATACGCGATTCTGGCTAAGGAATACGCTACCTACTGGCGGCACGCACAACTAACGCACGGTCATTTGGTTCAGTTTTGCGTATGTATTTCTATTGTGAATTTTGCAATATCCGTAGATCTATTAGTTAATTGCTTTGATTAGATATGAATCATTATTGTTGTGAGCGTCATTGTTCCTCTTGGACAAAGAAAAATCCCGAGATCAGTTTCATACTTTTCCAAAAGCGAGAAAATCTAGAGCTATCGTGGAAACTATAAGTTGGGCATTAAAGAGTTACAGGAGACAAGTATGGATATAGAAGCTAAAGAACATAAAGTAGAGTGTGTGCTCTTTACCTTTCTCTAAGAATGACTATTTCCATAAAGGTATATATGCCGTATGTCCAATAAAAAATTTGACATATTTTGAGGTTAAGTTTCATTTTCAGATTGAACGCTCGAAAAATATTGAAATCTATTTCAATTTTATATCACTACTTACCCCTTTCAAAATAGTTTTACAAGCTTTTTACCTGGTTTAAAGTTCTCGACAACAGATCTTTGATGAATACAATTTCAAACGTCAATGTCAGCGACCGTAGGTTAGTATAGATTTCTGCCATTTTGGCGCTACGATCTTAAAATGAATCGCGTATACTTCGAGATCAAACAAGCAAACAATTTTTTATCTGACATATTTACGTTTTTAGTATTCGTTACCCCATAATAAAACCATAATTTGTTTCCCAATGTTGTTTCTCAACAATCCCACGTATGTTCTCTTCACTTAACCTTTTGTCATGCTACAGTAATCTGAAATCTCATTTTTAATAATTTCTGCATGAATGCTTAGCTAAGTTAGCAAAACCGTAATAATATATCTGTTTCCCTAACAAGGCACCATTGTGAGGCTACATTTTTTTCAGTCCCACAATCAGCGCATATACATAATCACCAGTTGAGCACGAAGTCTTTCTGTTGATCATATATTCGTGATAAAACTTTGTGGAAACTATCATCAGAATCTTTGGTGCGGCTAACAACTTAAACGTTTTTACTTACTTAAAGGCGGTGATTTGGCTAACTATGATTTCTTAAGCTGAGAATATATTTCCATGTATACAAAATAAAACCATTTATCCTGTCTCCATAAACAAGGAATTGTATGAAAAGGTATGAAATACTGTTTGCCCTTAAAATTTACAAGAAATTTACCCCGTAACGGTTACACAAATACGGTTTTTGCAGGCTCTCTATCATTGGACAAAACGAGCTGTCCATGGTGGTCATCTTGCTATTTAAAAAGTACACATTTTTTAACTTATTTCGTTCTTATCAGTGTGGATATAATAAAAATGATGACAACTAAAATTAAACTAGTTTTAAATAACTTTAAAAATGTAGATTACACCACATATCCCCAAAACATGCTCTATAAGATAATATAGGTTTCATTTGCTCCACTACATGTATTGCGTCACTCCCGGCGATCCGGTCCGCCTAGTGGACGCATACCTTTAGACAACCATCTATAGTATCTCTTTTAAATCTACGAATTGTTACCGATATTTTAATTAAAAAAGCATTTCACTTCAGTATTTTCGTTATCAGAATTATCTGACAATCAATTCTATTGGTTTCGTTAGCAATATTTCTCATACTGTGCCTTGGGAATATAGACTTCAACGAAATGTAATACCAACCCAATTCTCATTAGGTAAATGACATGCGAGACCCGGTATAAATAAACTGTGTTCCAACAATTACTCTAACACTGTCTCTTCAGTAGACTAGATCTATACACACCGTGTCATGCTGTGTCTTCTTAACTAGAAATCCTCGGAAGTATACAGTAGTCAGCTACTGTGTATACTTTGTAGTTAACAAGTAGTTGTTATTTACTCCAAGCTCGTAGAGAATTAATTCCAGCGGAATGGCCCGGCGTCGCGCACGGTAGAGAAAATTTCCAGGCAGTCCGGGCGAGTGCATGCAGGCGATGTACGGTTCAAGCTGTAAAAAGATCGTAATTGCAACTAGACGGATGCTGAACCAAGCCAGGGTGCCGAGATTTATCTAAAGGCGCGTTTACACTGAAAGGCGACACAGCAAAATGTGTAGATCGAAACTGTGATTCTTGTGAAGTAAGTATGGAAAAGTGTTTGTAGCGTTGGAAATGTTTATGTTCTTATATGGGGACAAAGTTAAGTATCATTCACATAGGATTAGTGCAGAATTAGTGCAGTTGTGCAAAACCTACCAGGCCCCCTCTCTTATGGGCACGTTCACATAGACTTAGCGGCAGTGTAAAATGGTATAATGGCAGTGCAGAAGTTAGCAAGCTTTTAGGTTCTGCACTACACGCTTGCAACAGCTCTACCACACCCAATACGCGATTCTTGCTAAGCAATACGCTACCTACTGGCGGCACGCACAACTAACACATGTGGTATTGGATCAGTTTTGCGTATGTATGTCTATTGTGAATTTTGAAATATCCGTTGTTATATTAGTTAATTGCTTTGATTAGATATGAATCATTATTGTTGTGAGCGTCATTGTTCCTCTTGTACAAAGAAAAACCCCGAGATCAGTTTCATACTTTTCCAAAAGCGGGAAAATCTGGAGCTATCGCGGAAACTATAAATTGAGCATTACAGAGTTACAGGAGACAAGTATTATGGATAAAGAAGCTAAAGAACGCAGAGTAGAGAGTGTGCTCTTTACCTTTCTCTAAGGATGACTATTTCCATAAAGGTATGTATGCCGTATGTCCAATAAAGAATTTGACATATTTTGAGGTTAAGTTTCATTTTCAGATTGAACGCTCGAAAAATATTGAAATATATTTTAATTTCATATCACTACTTACCCCTTTCAAAATAGTTTTACAAGCTTTTTACCTGGTTTAAAGTTTTCGACAACAAATCTTTGATGAATAAAATTTCAAACGTCAGTGTCAGTGAACGTAGGTTAGTATAGGTTACTGCCATTTTGGCGCTTCGATCTTAAAATTAATCGCGTATAATAATTAGCTGTTTGCTCATGCGTGATGAGTCTGTTTATATTGTCAATGCCAGTTGTCACTTGTGTTTTAACCTCCTTTGTTTAACTCGATATACTTTGGTTTAACCTTTATTTTTAACTTGTTTTCTGCGTGAAAATATGGAGGAAAGTTTAATGCACAAACGTTTTTTGTGTTTATAGTTATTAAAATTCCTAACACAAAAACCAATGTGATGAGAGAATTTACAATATTATGTCAAAAATTTTGAAGGTTTAGACCTTTATATTTAGAAAGTACTTCTCCCTTCGTTGGTCACGTACTGAAAACACGAGTTTCCTTGGTTAAAATGAAAATTAACAAGACAATTAGTTTGCATAAATAGCGTTGGAGTAGCCAAAAAAATGGCTGAATTCCTGAAAGTACCTAATCCGTCGAATTATACTGGACGTTGCTTCAGACGTTTTTCTGCTATATTATTGACTGATTCAGGTGCAGATATTTTACCCTCAAAAGACATGGTGGATGGCAAACATCTAATATTGCCGAAGGATAAATTACAGGCACAGATTTTTACCATTTTACTTATTTGCCGCTAGTTAAAAGTAAGTTGATCTTTAATCTGTGGTATAATACATCAATGTCAGAAACACCTAGCCTTAAAAAAGCCAAATGGATTTTCTAGTAAACACCTAAGCATTGCATAGTTTTCCAAAGTTGCTGCATGGCCGCTGCATTGATTTTAAAGCCCGTCTTACACACACTTATAATTCTTCTCTTTACTACTCCATCCACAGGTCCTCTATGCAAGTTTTTAAATAAGGCTCCCCTCATATCAAATTCGTAAAGCTTTTTAGTTACATCAGTTAACATTCTTCAACGGTAACTTGTCGGATTTTTAACCACCAGAAGCGAAATTTTAAATCAAATAATTTCTAAGAGTTTGGATTCCAGTATAAACTGTAGGCTCTCTATCCCTGAACCTGCATAAATTACTTCGAAAGGCTTTAATAATGACCAGTTACATCATGATAAGGGTAGGGAGAGACATATCTTTTATATATCTGCAATTTTTTATCTAAAAATTATACAAACCAATAATTCCTTGTCCAACTAATATCTCCTAATAATTATTTTCAGTTTTATAAGTAAGATATGTCTTGGAACTTCCTGACCTCTTTTAGAAAATATAGAATTTGGTAAGGACCGGAAAACATATTTTAATAAAGAAAGAAACAATTTTTGAAGCAACCAAGTTATGATGCCAACACCGTAGAACAGCAGCAGCGTGGAGTAAAGTAATGTAATTCTTGAAGATACGGAAATCAAATATATTTCTTGGATTCACGTAGTTACAATGACCTACCATGAATTCACTTTTTATGCGGTCAGGTTCATTGTATTCAATGAAACTGTAATCCACCAAGAGGCATCGATGAAGGAATTTTAACAGTTCATTGTAACATGAAGAATACTGTTTTATTATTTTAATATTTCTACCAATGATAGAAAGAAGTAAACAATCAGAATATGTATTCTTCTGTAAGTAATCACGCTCTTTTAAAAAAGTGATTAACATGAATACCGGACGTGGGGGGTAAGTCGCAGGATACTATATGAATAATGAGATAATTTTGAAGACTCAAATCCATTTTTTGGTTTTATAACTCCTTTGTACTTAGAGCTTATGCAAAAGAGTTTTAAATAAAATCAATTTTAGTACTCACCTAAGCGTCGATTTTTCAGCAAATCCGACCCCAATTTCCTGTAACAAAAAACCTTTAGCTTAAAAACACAATCCATAAAAATTCCGTTAGAATAAGGCTTCTTAAATGAAGCGCCACAACTTGATATTTTTAAAAGCAACTTAAAATTCCATAGGGACCTTCTAGAATATATAACGAATCAATATCCACGGTTGATATTTGCATAATCTAAACAGTGAAGTGGGGTTTTCACAGTCTGTACTTCGTTGAGTAAAACCTTAATCACCTTTCTGAATGCTGGCACGTATAATACCGAGTTAAAGGTACCTATCAGCATTTGTTTCTTTACCTTCTGAAGTAGATTCATGAAGTGAATTTTCATTTTAGGTAAATTTTTTTCGGGTACACGTCCATTAGCTTAAAAGGGAAAATGTATGAGATTGAAAGAGGGAAATTCTAAGTGGTGCTCAGGTAGGAAAAATCGTCGCAAAATAATGGAGACTCTGAAACAAAAAATGTTTTATTTTAAGCACATATATTGAATAATGTGTTTAACATGGGGAAAATGTTGAGCTGTGCCATTCTAGAAAATAAATAGATATTGACAAAAAAGACCATGAGTAAACTACTGGCAGCCCTACGTTGTTGCCACTATGGGTCTGTAGAAAAAAACCCATATTATAGAGACTATCTTTGAAAATAAAAAAAGTGCCTCAAAAGCAACATAAACTAAAATATTGAAGACTATTGCGACGATATCGAATAAAGTGAAGATATTTGTCTATTATTGTTTAGAGGTTCTCTGGATGAATTTCTCTTACGTCTAGAGATATCACTAAATTCGAGAGAAAGAACACTCTATTCAAATATGGAAACATATACACATTAACTAGAAAATCTTTAGCCCAAATCTAAAGAAAGACGAAGCGATGTAAACAAGCACAGCAACGGTGGTGGGCAAGGTACAGTCGGCCCAGGCCACGCCTTTGTCTTCTGTCCCATCCGGCGGGCGCGGTGGCCAGCCGGCAGCCACATGCATGCCTTTCACCCATTCGCTAAGGACTCTCTGTTTATCACATCGTTACCTACATCGCTTCGTCCTTCTTTAGATTTCGGCTAAATATTTTTTAGTTAATCTGTATAATATGTCCCATATAAAATATGAAAGAGCACATTCCTATTGGCTGAACCAATAAGCAGGAATATGTTCTTAAAATTTGCGAATAAACTTACTGATTGGCAAGAATTATGGTAGTTATAATCATCATTATCATCAACATCATCAGTTATCATAACTTTAAAAATGTAGCGATAAATATATATCTCAAGAAGTACTTGATAATATATAAATTTATATCATATAAACCTGCAATCCTTTATGTTGATTCATATCACTAACTAAAACCTGATATTGTCTGCTATATTTCAATAACGTAATAAATAATAATAACAATAACCCCTTTGGTTAATAGTTCTCGAGATAAAAATATCAAGTTTTTCTGGTTGCATACACTAAATTCTTGTTCTCTATAATTTGTATGTTATAGATAGGTATTTGATTCTGCAATTAAAATTCTAATTATTGTAAGTGGGAAAACCATAATTCAACTATTAGTGCCCAATGGTAAAAATCATGTTATTCTTTTTGTCGTTTACCTTTAATTAATAATTATTCGGACATTGGCTTTCTCAAGTTCGACAGAATATAAATTTATTTAAAACCATCTAATCTTTCGTAAATCCATTACAAGAGGAAATCTTGCAACTCAGCTGTTCCAGCATCTTTCTTGGGGCTAAAACCTCCTCTAAGTGTCCATCTTTCGCACTTTATCAAATATCTACAAGGATTTCTAAATTTTTTGTCAGGACCTTTCTTAGTTCAGTGTCTACTCCTGGAAGTGCCGATGAAGGCATTTTTTATTTGTTATCGGACGGGGATACAAAAATGGTGGTAATTTGTAGTTTTAATGGTGTAATTTGTAAAAATTACTAATGACGCAGGAAATATAAGCGAAGGTGGATGTCATAAATTTTGTACAAGGTCTTTCAAGCCGTAACCGGTCCCTTAGAGCCTTTGAAAGACAGAATAATATTTTTTAAATAAATTAAAAATAAAATTAACTGTTTGTGTACTATATAACTTTTTTTATCATTTCTATCAAGCCTATCTGCAGTTTCGTCTACAGTTATCTACACCTTTTTGAAAAAAAATTTTATTTCACGCCATCTACCGAGTGTTCCACATAAAAGTCCTGAACCTCGTGTCTCGGCAACCGAAAGATATATTTTGATTTTGAAAAAAACAGATGATAGAGCTCATCTATGGTTTCGTCACGGAGTTCAACTTTTTTTCAGAGTAAATTGGAGATGGCGCTGAAGTCGAAAGAAAATTTTCGTTGGCAGGAAGTTTGCAACAAGGTTTATCCGATACTTTGTTCAATTCTAAACAACTTTCGTTAAATGACCATTTTTCAAAAACTTAATAGTTTCAGAGATATCGGTCTCTTCATTTGGTGAGGCCCAAACTCAAGCGTATTTTAAAGTTTCGAATTATTACCGTATACAATGAAACAATAATTATCCAAGTCAATTTAATAGCTCTCTTTATGAAATAGTGAAATAATATGTATTTCTGTAAAATATGGCAAAAGTTTTTTAAATACCTAATTCATTTTGTATAATAAGTAATTCATAATTTTTTGTACGTTTGTCCTAAAATAAATTCTGAATGTATAACGAAACTTCATCACAGTAGGTTTTGATTAGAAGGAAACAAAATTAAATACATATTATTTCACTATTGTAAGTATGTACTAAGTTGGGACGCTCAATAATTTTCGAGAAAATTCAGATTGTTTGTTTTGGCTGCTATCTATTTTTCACCCTCTAGGACCCATTTCAAGTCAATGATTTTTATACTGAGTAGTCTATATGAGATGCTTATTATGTGTACCAAAGGAGAATTTGGGACGCTCAATACTTTTCGAGAAACTTGAGATTATATGTATTGGGTGCTATCTGTTTTTCACCCCTTGGGACCCATTTCAAGTAATTGATTTTTATACTGAGAAGTCTATGTGAGATAAGGATTACGTGTACCAAAGGAGAAGTTGGGACGCTCAATAATTTTCGAGAAAATTGAGATTGTTTGTTTTGGGTGCTATCTGCTTTTCACCACCTAGGACCCATTTCAAGTCAATGATTTTTATACTGAGTAGTCTATATGAGATGCTTATTACGTGTACCAAAGAAGAATTTGAGACGCTCAATAATTTTTGAGAAAATTGAGATTGTTGGTTTTGGGTATTTTTCACCCCCTAGGACCCATTTCAAGTCAATGATTTTTATACTGAGTAGTCTATATGAGATGAATATTACGTGTACATAAGGAGAAGTTGGGACGCCCAATAATTTTTGAGAAAATTGAGATTGCTTGTTTTGTGTGGTATCTGTTTTTCACCCTCTGGGACCCATTTCAAGTCGTTCATTTTTATACTGAGTAGTCTGTATGAGCTGTGTATTACGTGTACCAAAGGAGAAGTTGGGACGCTCAATAGTTTTCGAGAAAATTGAAATTGTATGTATTGGGTGCTAGTTTTTCACCCCCTGGGACCCATTTCAAGTAATTCATTTTTATACTGAGAAGTATATGTGAGATGGGGATTAAATGTACCAAAGGAGAAGTTGGATAATTATTGTTTCATTGTATAAGGTAATAGTTCGAAACTCTAAAATATGCTTGAGTTTGGGCCTCACCAAATGAAGAGCCCGATATCTCTGAAACTATTAAGTTTTAGAAAAATAGTCATTTAACAAAAATTGTTTAGAATTGAACAAAGTATCGGATAAACCTTGTTGCAAAGTTCCTGCCAACGAAAAATTTCTTTCGATTTCATTGCCATCTCCAATTTGTTCTGAAAAAATCAAGTTGAACTCCGTGACGAAGCCATAGATGAGCTCTGTCGACTGTTTTATTCAAAATCAAAATGTATTTTTCCGTTGCCGAGATACGAGGCTCAGGGCTTTTATGTGAAACACCCTGTATATGACACATTTCACGGATTTGAGGTAATGGTCAGTTAGGAATACATTTCTACCAAAATAATCGAAATTGTCTATTATCGACCACATGCATTGGAATACTACATTCATACGGAACATAAAAATTAGGTCATACAAAAAAACACCAAGTACCGCAGCTACGAGTATGTTAATCGATTTCTTTTATTCAATAGACTTTCAATACGTCCTTTCCACTGAGAGTTTCTGGTTTCATCCACCAACTGAGTAGAGTTCAGGTGCGTACCACGGTTTAGCTACTTCGTCCGCATGTTTTTATTCGTGTTTTTGTGATTTCTACTGTTTACTATGCGTGCGCCCATGGCCGGCCATGACCTTGCTACGATTTCCGGCCGTTATACTATCAAAACATTATAAATTTTATAAAAGAGAAACCAGGAATTACGTCCCTACTTCTCAGTGATCAAATAAGATAAATTCTTCAAACCGATCACATTCGCACATCACAATTTGTTTTGTTCTTGTATCTTATGTCTAGTAAAGTAAATCATCTAAGGTAGTAATCCGTTTGGCGATAAATCTTTGTTTATCTACCCACTATCTGCTCGCAAATGATTTTATTTAACGACTGACAAGCCATCACGTCTTCTCAAATCAGCTCCGCTTGATAAATATTCAGCAAGATGCACATTAACCCTGACTAATTCGTATTTCACACGTGATTAATTCAAAATATTTATCACGAATGGCGCGACTTACCCGAAATATTCATCATGCACGACGTGTATAACCTCCCGCCTGAAAACCCTTAATTTCGTCCCTTTTGACGAGCATTCGGCGCTGGGCTGCATCGGCCATACACGCCGAGGTCTAATAGGCCCAAATGTTAACCCATTATTCAGCAATTTAATTACATTACGTGTAATTGGTAATGTAAACCCGAGTTAATTCGATAAATTACATATAATTACCTTGTTACAGCGATGTTCCCTTGGGTTAAAGGGCGCTTAACTGAAAAAAATAAATAATCTTTCGTCTCTCTTCCAGCGGTGGCTGGATCCCGGATGCGTATTTACGTTTTCATTCAGTAAAAGGAAAAAGTTGATAAAAGCAAAAAAGTTGAAAATAATAAATCGAAAAATAAACTAGAACAAGAAAATATAGAAATTGATGAAAAATTTCAGTCGTCTAAAAAGAAAAATTGCGAGTAATTTTTCTTTTTAGACGACTGAAAAAGAAGGTGAAGAAAAGTGGTGAAAAAGTCAAAAAAAGTTTAAAAAAACTAACAAATCGATATCGAAATTGTCTAATAGCCTTGTAAAAAGTTGGATAGTTAAAGTCAAATTTGCTGAAAGTACAAAAAAATCGTAACGATGGCAAAAATTTGGAAAAATTAAAATCCGAAAAAATATTTAGAAAATAAGTAGTTGATCAAATAAAAAAAAATGGTGAAAATAACGGAACTTAAAAATCATACAAAAAGTCAAATATGCAAAAAATGTTTAATAGCGATTCATTACTAAGAAGTCAAAAAGAAAGAAGAACTACCAAAGTTAGTTAAAGTCAAAAAAACTTGTAAACGGCAAAAAGTGTTTTCATAAGCGATGAATACTTGTAGTTTATTGTAAATCGTAAACGTAATCATAAATAATTACTCGTAATTGGTAAAAAGTCAAAGGAAGTTCCAATTGATGGGAAATTTCAAAAACATTCAGAAAGGTTAATATTAGCGAATTTATTACTGAAAAAGTAGTCAAATTGTCGGAACCAAAATTGTGGAAAATCGAAAAAGTGGAAATGAATAACAAGTCAAATTGTCTGAAAAAGCCGATGCCGAAAAATTTGAAATATATTGACCTTTTAACTAATTAGTGATAATGTAAAAAAAAAATATTTCAAATAAAAAACAATGAAATACATCCAGATCAAAAGAATTTATCAAAGAATCACATACCCAACAAAAAATTCCACACTTAATAAATTTTATGTAATTTTTTCTTAAAGTAAGTATGGCAGATTATTCATCTAAATAGGAATACAGCAGTTATTTACATACAGAACTTGTAATTATTCTTAATAATTAACGTAAATATTATATTATCTTTTCATAAATACGATTGTGAGAATGTCATTACGCACCCGGTACCGTATCAGGCGCTACGTAAACTGTGAAGGAGATAAACAAGGCCTTACTGTGGGTGCCATATGGGAGATTAGCCTGAGAAAGTATCGCTTTTATGTTCCGGTTTGTCTCCTTTAGCTCGATAATTGCCTGTCAAAATAACTACTGAATTAAGGCCCTTGAGACTATTACCTATCCTATTATTGTTTAATTTAAAACGTCACAGAACTAATTGGGTAGAAGAAATAGCTTTTTATATAGATTAATTATTGGAGATTAAGTTTTAAATTCAGCTATTGGCGACACCAAAAAAAAATCAGGTCATATAAGAGAAATAAAGTTATTTGTTTACTTTTATAGGCATTATGAGAACTTGTACTATTGATGAGTTGTTTCTACTAAAATAATTGCTTGGAACCATAATTAACAAAATATTAGGAATGTAAATACCATTATCTGAGTAGTACTTCCAGTTCTGAATCAAATCAATATTGTAAGTCTTTAACCTAACATACAAAAATAATGTACCTGTTGGCGACATTCACAACTACTTGGTAACATTCACTACTTGGTAACATAACCTATGGACAGTTTTATTGTTTCGTATGGTTCGGAATGATTATTACTATCTATTTAATGATTTTGCCCATAAAGTTGACCCAGCTTTGCCTGCAAAACGCTGACATAGTTGTCGATAGTCCCTTTACTTTGATGTCGCAAGCTTCTAGAAAGAATTGCACATCGTATACCGTCAATTTTGACTAATGAACCTAGTTACCACAAGTCTAAGATTTGTGTCAGTTAAGAGGACGATGATCTATAGATCGTACTGGAGTCAGAACCAGTTCAGTTACTGTGTGTAACTTTATAAAACATTTTTTCACCGTCAGCTGAATCAAACCCACTTGAACTTCAATCAATTCAATCAATCAAGATTCAACTTTTGTATCTTTAAAATTTTCAAAGGGAAAATTTCTTCAATTATAGTTCTTAACTTGTCACAAGAATCAAAATTAAAAGAATGTCGTAGTGATAAGAATGGTATCCATGGAAAACTAAACCTTCTTCGGAAAAATAAAATAAAATATAACACATTTCAAGTGATCATCCAATGCTGTCAAACGCATTGTTGTATTTTTATTGGATAAATTACCAAAATCCTTTGAAAGTGCTTCCCCACTAATTCTAAATCCTAAATTGACATCACTTAACTGTGACAAAAGAACATAAAAGAGCTTCGTGTAAAAAGCAGTATCAGGAGAAGCCTTTTCCATAGAAAAAATCGTATCAAGGAAAATATGTTCTACGGGTAAGTGGTCGCCGTAACAGATATATCAAGCAGTGGAATTTATTAGAAGATGGCCACGTATTGACCTTCTGAATTATAAACCACGGCCACTCTGGATTTTATTACAACTCCAGAGACAAAAAGAATCGGAAGCCAGAAAAAGCCTCTTCTCGAAGGAAAAATGATAAATGGTTAATGGACTAGTTATTTGCCGATAGAGCGCTCTGCCAGCGACGTACGTTCGCTCGATTTGTTACTTCGTTTTTTTTTTTCATTTATGATTCGCTGTAAATAAGAAATGGGCTGGAAAGTATACAGGGTAGTAAATCAACGACTTAAGAGTTTATATTGTTAATAAGTGCTTGATCTGGAAGTTATTTGTCTGCTTGGAGGAAGGCAGCACCGCGATAAGGATACTACTGAAACTATTACCCTCTGGCTCGTATGACACATGGTCCGAAGCAAATAAACCGCACGTTACAAGATGAAAACCCGTTTCAAGTGAATCTAAACTTCCCATTAGCCTCAAATTTGCTTCATATAAAGGATGTCTACCAAAACTCGGGCAGTAAGTTTTCGTGTTCATAAATTGAAAAAATAGTCATCAATTTCACTTTTATCTCCAATTATTAGTTCAAAAGGCCCGATAATTGGAAGCCCGTTGGAATTTGTGTCTGAACAACTGAACAGGTCCCCTAAAACTGATTTCAAAAGCTCCCCTAATAGCACTTAAAATCAGTTACATAAAAGTTAAGATAACCTTTAATTTGATTTAATTATGCATACACTTCCAAACTTCCGGTGATAATCATTCGCAGCCAGTTTACTATCCCTTTCATACCCTGAGGCCTTGGGGCAAAGTTTTATGATACGGTGAATGCCTTAATTTATTTACCCCGATGCTATAAATTTTGAACGCGATGTATATTTTAATACCAATTACATAAAAACTCCGTTTTAACCCTTCATTTCTAATTTATCACATCCTGAATGGCCTAATTTGTTCACAGATATGCGTTGTGATGGGCTGTGAATATGTAGACAGGAAGGGTCTTCCGTAGGGATTTCATGTTCGCATGCAAGCCCCATCTTTTATATATATTATGTCCCTTGAATTAGTGCAAATAAATGTACATTAGTGAGATAAATTTGTATTTAAATCCATCTAATATGTTTTGATGGTGCAACGACCGAAAACTTTAGCAAGGTCGGTACCGACCAAATTTGCACTACTAACAGTCACTTTAAATTTATTGCACTGAACCAGTGTAGATATTATACATGTATTATAATGAAGATATGTATTATATTATTTTAACATTATAATTGCACAAAACTTATTTCAAACTATAAGTAAACAATAGAACACACAAAAACACGAATAAAAAATTCGCACGAAGCACCCAAACCGTGCTACGCACCTAAACTATACTCAGGTGGTAGATGAAACCAGTAAGAGAGACAGTATTTCCAATGAGTTGTACAAACACTTTCTACCCCCGACATATTGGACGGCGATGCCACTTTTTTAAGGAAAGTTGTTCAGTTCAACAAATGGGGAAATATAAAATTGAGACAAACAAGCAAACTGCAAACATCAGTTAACCAAATCACTACCTGGACCAGAAGATGGCGTATCAAGCTGAATGAAACCAAATCAGTGCAGATTAATTTCACAAATAAAAGAGAACAACAAATACCTATTAACATGAACAATGCCCATATTAACATGCAAACTCAGCAAAATATCTAAGCATCACATTAGACGCAAGACTTCGCTGGAAAGTCCATGTTAAAAAGATAAGAGAAGAGCTAGACATAAGACTATGTAGAGACATATAAGAAAATGTACTGGCTACTTGGTAGACACTCCTGCTTATCAACTTACAACAAAATACTCTTGTATAAGCAAATCCTCAAGCCAGTATGGACCTATGGAATACAGCTCTGGGGCTGTGCCAGTAAGAGTAATATATTAATCATTCGAAGATTTCAGAACAAAATACTGCGGAACATCGTCAAAGCGCCTTGGTACATTAGAAACAGCGACCTTCATCGAGATCTTCAGATGGACACTATAGAGCAGACAATCACTAAATTTGCAAGGACTGACAAACAACGACTCCATCAACATGTGAACATCGAGGCCATCCCGCTTCTCAACAACACTAACATAGTAAGAAAGCTCAAGAGGGTTAAGCCCTTTGAGTTAGTGAATTGATTATATCAGTATAAAAGCAGAGTATTGTGCGGTTAGTGTTACACATTAGTTTTAGTGTAATTAAGTTACCAGACCCTAAAGTACAGTAGTGAGTAAGATCTTAGCTCTAAGATTTTCAACTTTAGTTAAATTAGGATAGAACCAAATTACTCATTGATCTCCCTTTGATCATATTGTAATAGCAGCAAAATACCCTTCAAGGGGTATTTTCTATATATAAAAAAAAGTAAATAAAACATTTTCACATTTGACAGAAAACGAGAAACAACAAACGGTATGTACAATATTACATAATAATACAGCATTAATTTTGGATGTGAGTGGTGAGTAATCGTAAATATAAATAACATTTCTACTGATATCAAAATTGATAATATAAGTTCTAACACTAAGAAAACATTCTATCTTCTGTCCTCGGATAAAATTGAGTGCCTTAATTTCACTCATTCATTTATATTATCATTTATCTTACCAATTACTAATTTCGTTGCAATTTTTCTCGCCCGAGAACCTTTTCCCAGCCGAGTATCTTGTTAAGGTCTAGTAGTTCCCTCTTTACCGTACGAGACCGGAACAACGAAACACCTTTGCACACCGACCGGATACACACCGACTTTTTACGCCGTCAGGAAATGTTGAATGGCTACTAGGGCCGGCGAGTAAGGGCTAGTGCCTTGTAGGACTCGTAACAGTGAACTGAGCTCGATAAAACGGTGATTTCATTAAGTATATTAAACTGAGGTAGTAAAATAAGTATTGGATTGTAGTTTTTATGGACCACGTTTATCGCAAAGCTTTCGATCCGATAGGACAATCGGATCGAGGCATACAATATAATACATTAATTTACCTAGATGAAGAGAAGAAGTTGGAAATGAACAAAATAAAATATTTTTTATTGGGGAAAGATGTTGAATTACCACGAAGGTGGATAAATATTACTAAATCCTTCTAAACTGCCCTGACTGAGACGCTGGTTCAACCAAATAAAAACATGACTTAAAAATGTAATGAGTTGTCAGTTAAATGAATTGGGATTTCAATAGGATGAAACCACTGAATCCAATGTATTGGTGTCTATATTAGCGATATGTTTCCAGAACTAAAACGAAAAGTAATGCAAGCATCTTTATGGAAAAGATTCTAGACAGAAATACCATGGTTCACAAAAAAAATTGTTGGTGTTTTGTTAATTTATCGGAAATATGTAACACGTCGCTTGTTTTTGAGTAGTATACAAGATACATCACAATATGAACTTGCCCATGAGCATGACGCTCCTCAGTTACAACTAAGGGATACCTATATTGGTGATTCCATTAATAACACTATTGCAGTTGGTAAAAATATATTCTTCAGCAAGTATTGGTTTCCAATAACTATCCTTCTCGAAGATCCACACTTCAAGAAGAATTGGATCTTATTCACGAAGATACAGACGAGATATTCATATCATCAGATGATACAATTGCCGCTGCTACTGATGTTATTGATTTAAATTTCCTTGTAAAATCAAACATTACTAATTTAATCTTGCTCACTGTACAATGTACTAATTGTACGTTGATATTTCTCTCGCATTTCTCGTTGTTTATTTTAACTTTTATACCGTTATTAATAAACATAGCAATAGCAAAACACTTTGGTCATCGCTCCTCATAAAACGTCAACGTTGGATTAACAAAACACACCACAGAATATCACACCCTGGACAGATACCGTAAAAAAAGCAAGCCAGTGTACTGCCTAGTGTTGCTGCCGGCATCGTCGACTGAAGTTTCACTGTCTTGTCGATGAAGCAAGTAGTCAAAATATTAATTAAAAGTGTTCAGTGTGAACTTGGGCAAGCGAAACCTAGATGTCGCCCTGAAAATACAATCGGCTAAACAAATTGTAACATTTTAATAAAAAACCGTACTGGTCGACTGCAATTTAGGGATTTTTATGAACACTGACATAGTTTTCCACATAACACCAATATACTATACTGCACTCGACTTTGCACTACTCTACTCTGCACTTTACACCGCTTTGGTATTATGTGGAGAACTACGTCAGTGTTATCTTCACACCAAAGGTTTCAACCATTTTCAAGGATACTCAGGTATGTGTTTCATTAGGTTTGTTCTAGCAGCAATCTCAAACGGTTCCCAATCGTACGAAGTTTGTGCAGAGTAATCCACGTGTTCTAGCAAACAAATCTCGGATTTTCGACTATTAGTCAGATGTTCTAGCGACAGCAAAACCCCGTTTACAAACCAGTCGAAAACCGTCAAAGTAGTCCACAGAAATTCCTTTGGATTTTCAGTTTGTGACATGCGCAGAAGTTCGGGATATCTGCCGCCACGTGACGATAAATTTATGTTATTCAGTTAATCTATATTTTTAATTTTTTGTTCTCTTGTTAATTTCTGGATTGCAGCAAACTCTGGAGCAGTGGACTAGATTCACCAGTAATATTTAAAAAAACAAACAATACATTTATATCGAACATAAAAAATTATAACCTATACATTTATACCGATATTTGACATTTGACGCATTTAAGTTCACCGGTCCACCACAGAACATCGCAAGAGTCACGGAATTAGCTTCAAAGCGTTCTAACAAATTAGAAATCCCAAACCGTTTGTAACTAAGTTTCAGGACGAACATGCGCAGTTGGTCAATCCAATAACTGGCTTCAAACCATCCGAAATTTCGTGCTAGAACGAACCTATTAAGAACGCCGAGACTAATCGAATGAGATGCTCGATTAGCAGCAGATACAGGTCCATCTATGAACCGCACCATCTCTTCCTCTTTGACAAATGACGGGGCAAACCGAGTCTGTTGGCGCCTATCCCAAATGGCCAGAAGCTGTGGCCATGCAGCAGGACCGCAAAGATTCTTCTGGTCGGCCGGCTGCTTTGTCCGCAATAATTGGCACAACTGGGAGGTGTTTATTCCGAAAGGCATTTGTTCCCTATGAATTAGCCGGCCGCAGCTTGTGTTTAGCTTCCCCGGCGTGCGCTGTGTAGCATGCAACATGCTTATCTATGTGCATCGAGTACACGTAATCGGGTAATGTGCAATTAGAAACTATGTGTGGTCCTAATGCAATCAGTCTGCCATAACGTTAAGGCTATATTGAACTTCAATTGTTATAGATGTCACGATAATTTATTTAATATAAAACTGAGCAAATATTGAATATATATTTAACAAGGTATTTTCCTTATCTTCCGTTTCATTGGAAATAAACTGCTGTGCAACAAGGAACTAACACTTAAGATTTAATAGTTTTAATTTAACGCCGTTCTTCATAGAGATACGATCTTTCCTTGGAAAACTTATTCAATCCAGTGGGCCGTTTAAATGTAGTGTGACAAATTGGACATTCCTAACCTTAAACAACGTCAATATGACACACAGTATAACGGATCATTTCTCAGTTGCTATACGCGATTCTTGCTAAGCATACGCTACCTACTGGCGGCACGCACAACTAACGCTTGAGTTATTGGTTCAGTTTTGCGTATGTATGTCTATTGTAAATTTTGAAATATCCGTTGTTATATTAGTTAATTGCTTTGATTAGATATGAATCATTATTGTTGTGAGCGTCATTGTCCCTCTTGAACAAAGAAAAACCCCGAGAATAGTTTCATACTTTTCCAAAAGCGGGAAAATCAGGAGCTATTGCGGAAACTATAAGTTGAACATTACAGAGTTACAGGAGACAAGTATGGATAAAGAAGCTAAAGAACGCAGAGTAGAGAGTGTGCTCTTTACCTTTCTCTAAAGATGACTATTTCCATAAAGGTGTGTATGCCGTATGCCCAATAAAGAATTTGACATATTTTGAGGTTAAGTTTCATTTTCAGATTCAACACTCGAAAAATATTGAAATCTATTTTAATTTTATATCACTACTTACCCCTTTCAAAATACTTTTACAAGTTTTTTACCTGGTTTAAAGTTCTCGACAACAAATCTTTGATGAATAAAATTTCAAACGTCAGTGTCAGTGAACGTAGGTTAGTATAGGTTACTGCCATTTTGGCGCTTCGATCTTAAAATGAATCGCGTATAGAATATACACTTTTTCATTTTAGAGCATTATGTACACGTCTCAGATCCATACCTTAAAATACGCACTTTCGTAAATTCAGCTCAGTTTTATGATGGATGACGTAACTGAAGGATGTGATGAATTTATGCTGGACATGGATTCCATCAGAACAATTGACAGTCAGGATTAATTCACAAACAGAAGTTAGGTTTAATCATGATACAACTACACTGATATGCTCATAACTTGACCAAATTTCGTTTGTTCTGCGCACGACGTCATTCTTGATGCTAAAATGGGGAAAATTCAAATGCGTTACTGTCAACGTGACTGTCAGTGATATAATTATTTTCGTGTTTGTCAATTGTATTTCCGTATTATTATAATTGTGAGGTCCGAGGGTTATCAAGTTGTCATTTTTATATTATAGGGTGGTGTTTATTTACAGTAGTGCTTCTTATTATCTCTTCAAATTATAAAATTTAGAATTATATTCGGTAGGTAGATCGGTACACAGAATGCGGTTTGAATTAAAATAAGAAAGATTGATATTAATCAACTATTATTTTAGTTTTCGTGTATGAATCGTGTATTATAATTCCATAATCGACGTTTCTTTTATATTGTTATCTTTGTTTACAAGTATTTTATTTAATTTTGTATCAAAACTGACGTCACGCTCATCGATAGACCACGCCCCCATGCGCATAGGCATATCAGTGTAGTTGTATCATGAGGTTTAATGATAGATGGAGACGTGCGCATAAACGTCAATTCCATGAATCTCTGTGAGTAAGAATTTTGTCTCCCCAACAAAGATATCCACTGGAATTTGTTCACCCTCCATTGTGACTAACAAATCTACTAGGTACTTTGTGTTTACTTTTATGCTTTTATCAAAATTGCATCCCTTGAACCAAACAAAAAAACAACATACTAACCTCAAAATTAATGACATGACAATTCCCCCTCTTTTTTCCATCACAAAATTTGAAATCCATCATAACTATTTAATGATGGGAGTGATGGTTTTCTGATGGAACATCATACAATTTTGTGCTAAATTTACAACAAGATTGATAGCCCATCATAAAGCAATTGCTGAATTTACGAACGGCTTTTACTGTTTTGTGATAGAAATGATTCCATCTTTTTGAGAAATGATGGATTTACGAATGTGCGTAATTATTTTGGAACATACGGGGTGATCAAGTACAACTACAGAGAGGTGAACCAAACTTATATTTTTTTAAATGGAACACTCTGTATCTTTCAATTCATTCGATTCGCCTTTCTTTTACTCGCAAAATGATATTTTATTTTTGAAATTTGGATACGGGGACTCACCGTATCAAAATTCGCAATTTGTTTCAAGTGACAAAATCGAGGGGTAATTCACTAAAAAAATTTGTACACTTCAAATTCCCCTTGCAGGGAAAAATCCCCGAAATTCCCCAAAAATTCCCTGAAATACCCCCAAACATTTAAAATTCCCTGCATATACTAAATTGTCAGCAATTCCCTAAATTCCCCAAAATAGTCCGCAATTCTCCGAAATTCTCCAAAATACCCCGCAATTCCCCATGGCGTTTTGAAATTCCCAACAAAATAGGTAATCAGATCGGGCCTCAGATATAACAAAATACGAGAATGAAGAAAACATTCTTTGTAAAAGATATTCTTATGAATAAAGTAACATTTTAATGGATAAATTACAAATTTAAAACAAAATAATAACAACAAAAACATTTAACAAATATTTTCTTATATTACAGTCAGACTTTTCTTTGAGGAGTTGAGGGTACAGCTTAACAATAAAGTAAACGTATAAGATATTCCTTTAAAAGATATTACAGCATTACATAAGTTTAAAAAATAAAGAAAAGTATTTAAAAAGTATTTTCTTTTATTTCAGTTAAGATAGATAGGAACAGTTTGAGTAAGAATAAAATAAACGCAAGATATATTCTTTTAAAAGACAATACCTTAGAGTATAACAAAGTTATAAATTGTTTGTTGCGAGGTTTCGTAAATCGTTATATTTTTTATTTATATCCAATAAATCAACCCGTTTTAGCTCAAAAGGTTCTGAACCCAAAAGAAAGATTGTAGAGATTTTAAGAAAAATTAAGCATGTACTATTGAAATTCCCCAAAATACCAAACAAATTGCCCGAAATACCCTGAAATTCCCCAAAATACCCCGAAATTCCCCGCAATTCCTTGAAATTCCCCAAAATTCCTCAATTTTTCTCGAAATTTCCCCTGCTTGTATACTAAAATACCCCAGTGATTCGCCCCTCGGGCAAAATTGTTACTGACAGTGTGACGGATCGCAATGAAACATCCTTATTTTATTTATAACTCCAAGGAACTAAATTTCGTTAAATAATATGTTGCTAAAAGAACATCAGTGGGACAGGAGGCTATTTTTCAATGATAAATAATTCACATTTCAAGGTGAACCGTCAAAACCCGTAATCTACCTTAGCGTTCCACTTTCAGGAGGTAGGCATTACCTGTAGGCTCTCTCAAGCTCTCTAAAGTCCTTTACGCCGCGGGGGTATGTTAGATAACGCTAACTAATAGCCTCTTCCGAGTTCATGAACAAAAACATCCAGCTAATGATGATGAGCTGGAAGTGCAATGATATAGAGTGTTTCACGTTGTACTTTACAGGGCGTGGAACTAAAATTCACAATATAATAACTTGCGTCATTATTTTATAAATATATACGAACCACATCCTAATTCACTACAGCAATCAGTAAACAAACATCAACTGAAAACATTATAGTCTGAATATTTTTAACTACTTCACCTTTGACGAAATTGTATTGACGATTCATAAACAGTGAGGACATAAAGTCCGTCCCCCCTCCTCTAATTTTTGAACCACTGGGTAGATTGTGATGAAATTTGGAACGTCTGTATTACTAAATTCTGCATTTTTTGACACATCAATGACAGCTCTCAATGTCAAAGTGACAGCTGAGCGCGCAATAGGAACATTTTTTTAAATGGAAATGCGGGTCGAGTAATAACTCGTTTTGAAGCTATTTTTATGCTCAAAACATCCCCCAATTTTGAGATTATTTGGTTCAGTAATTTCCAAATAAAAACTAGTAATATCGATTTCTGTTATATCATTTTTTAACATACATATTAGAAATTATTGTAAACTGATATTACTGGTGTTTATTTGGAAATTACTGAAACAAATGCTCTCAAAATTGGGAGATTTTTTGAGCATAAAAATAGCATCAAAATGAGTTATTACTCGACCCCCATTTCCATTTAAAAAAATGTTCCTACTGCGCGCCCAGCTGTCACTTTGACATTCAGAGTTGTCATTGATTTGTCAAAAAATGCAGAATTTAGTAATATATTATCGTTCCAAATTTCATCACAATCTATCCAGTGGTTCAAAAATTAGGGGGAAGGGGGGACGGACTTATGTCCTCACTGTATAATTCTAATTTTAACAGTGTTATTTTTCTTCTATTTTAATTTGTTTATTATTTCGCTAAGTAGTTTAAGTAATATTTTCTTTAATTTTATGTACGAATATTAATCCTAATTAAAAATTTATGACTCTACGATTTTATTTTTTCTGGAAAACAAAGTGATGACCCCCATATATACAATTACATGTATAAACAGAAACTTTAGAAAGACAAAAACAAAATAGTTATAATTTGAAAATACCAATAAATGTTATTCTTTATAGTACTTATAGTACTTGTTTTATTTTATCTAAAAAATTCTAATTGTAATGATATTTTATCATATTTTCTCAAAACAAAACCGTAAAAATATAAATTAATTATGTACGTCTATGGAAAAGCAATAAAATATCCACGAAAATACGTCTACCTTTTAAAACCGAGGTCACATACCAAAGGACCCCCTTGGGTGATGACCTTCTGGTTATTGATTTATTCTTATTAATTTATTTATTTATTTTCAATACACTTATGTTCTTAATCATGTTCTATTCTTTTTTTTATTTACAAAGAAGCGGACGTCTATGGTTTTTGTTGTTGTTGGAAGGCGGCGCGGTTACCCGCAGCACTCAGGTCTTTCGACCCATTGTGCTTGCCGCTAATCGAGAGCTATTGGAAGAGACCCGTGCTATGCGCATAGGCTAACACCCGTTCTAGGGGAAGCTCTCTAGTGTTCTGGGGCAGGAGAAATCCTGCACCCAGATGTTTGTGTCTCTTGACCATAAGGCAGGAACAACGACAGAGGATGTGAATGGAGTCCTCGTCATCGTGTCCGCAAAACCTGCACCCTCTAGTGTCATTAAGGCCAATAGTGTTAAGGTGCTTGTTGAGATGTCCATGACCTGTCAGCAGTCCTGTGATAATCCTTATACTGTTACGACTTAGCGCAAGTATTGATCGAGTTGCGTTCGACCAAGGCCCTTCAATTAAGAGCCTGGCTTGTCGCAGCCCAGTCCCGTTCGACCATTCTTCCTCTGATCTTTCCTTGATCCAGTTTCCCATAGACTTTGTTACATAACTAAGCGGAATCCCGAGTACTGGTTCGGGCCTGTAAACTGTATACTTGAGCCTCTTTTAGCCAGTGCGTCGGCCCCCGGACGCCTATGGTTCAAGAATATGAGATAAGTCGGCAACTCCAATAATTAAATAAAAGTATCTACATAATAAATCAGTTAAAAAGGAAAAAACAAAATAAATTGGAATTACACTCTTACTTTAAATACAACAAAAACTATTGGGTATTTGTAGTTCGCTTACATCTTTAATGATTTCTGTGCAGTATAAACTGCACGTATCATTTATATTTAAAACCCTGCGCATTCTGAAATCCCCATTTCCACGTAGGAACAAATTGGGTTAATCTGTTTTATTTTGCTGGAATAAAACGTGCGCTGCCAAGTACTTCACTGCATGTTTGCGTTAAAAATATCGAGCTGACATAAAATAACGACGTTCACAGCGCTTCAACATACCGATACCCCCCAAGAATTATTTACCGTCAGTTTTTACATGTACCAGCGCTCGACACAATTTGTACGCATTGATTGCCGATTTTTACGGCCGTAAGAGGTCGTTATTTTTGGAGAAAATTTATAATTCTCGAATAATGCGTACGTGCCTTTATGTCCCTTATGATTTTTTACGTCATAAATCGCAGTTAAACACAACAAATGGGTTGTGTTTACACGAATTACATTTTACACAATTTAACGAAATTCAACAAAAATTCAAATAAGAACTAAGAAAAAAAAAATGAGTTTCATGTGATTTTCCTAAACAATGCGAAAAATCAATTAACAACAAGATTTCTTGCTTCAGACATAATAATAATAATAATAATAATAATAATAATAATAATAATAATAATAATAGTAATAATAATAATAATAATAATAGTAATAATAATAATAATAATATCTCTACCCCTCATTCTAATCACAAGATATTAGGGGCGGCATATTATTATTTCGCGGCTCGCATTTGAGCCTCAGGAACGACTTACGTTGGTAGGCCCTAACCACCATTCAGTGCTGGAATGAGGGAAACCTGGAAAACCTCATTAGTTAGGGGGCAAGTCAAATATCAACTGATTTTCATCTCTCACATTAACACCAAGTTGACATTCTTCTCATCCTAGGCCATCGCCACGATGGTTGCCTAGCCATCCCTGCGAATAAGCCTTGATCTACCAGTAAACAATATAATTAAAAATTGTTTGGTGGAATGGGAATTAGAACCCACGACCTCTGGATTGAGTGATCGAGACGCTAAGCCCTGAGCCACCGGCTCAATAATTGCGTAATAGTTTAAGTAAGTTACTGCTAGAGGACACTGGTGTCAAAAAGTAACTAAATTATTTAGGGATCTTTTGTGTTTAGTGTGTGACGTAGAGAGCAGGGCTTAACTATTTTAAGAGCAGAAAAAATGTATTGGAAACTGAACTAATTTTGGAATTATAAATTTAATAATGGACACATTGACAGTTTCATATAAAGCTCCTAGGATGAGCTCAGGGAAAATACGATTTTTAAAGAAAGGCTTTTTTAGCTGTTTAATGGGGGATTATTTTTCAGGCTATTATACGGATAGAGTTTTCCAAAAATGTATTTTAACAGAAAAACTACGAACTTTTTAGTGGGTATTTCGCCTTACTTTAATAATATAGTATTTATATAGACAATATTACAAACCCAAGCCACTGTATTATTATTTCGACTTTATTTAATTCGTTAAACGCATATCTCTGTCACTTTTTGTTTTTATTTACTCCTAATGGACATATAATATCGTATTACAGCTTCAGTTCAGTTAAAAAGAGTGTCAGATTTAATATAATTATGATTATTATAGCATTCCAAGGAATGATTGTCTGATATTATTTTAATAACACATGGGATGTGATGAACTTGAACCCAAAGAAGGTTCAAAAATATTTAAATAACTTCCAGTGTGTGCGCTTCATGCCCAGGAAGCGATGTTTATTTTTTGTGTAGTTATTTGCTGCGTGGTGGTAAAATTTATTACGGTTTAATTATATTACCGCAGCATTTGATATGTGTTATTATTTGCGGCAGAGAAAAGCTATAATTACATTTTTATAAGGTTTCATTTACTTGTTTCCGGTTATGATATTTTGTAATAATTAAATGTAATTAATTATCAAATGAATAATTGGGCATAAGGGCTGACTGAAAAGCTCGAAAGAGATTGAAATATACCTACATTATCCTATTCCTAGTGAAAAGTTATCTCTTATGGTCCAATAAAGTTCAATATCAATAAAGAGTTACACTCCTTTTTATAAACAGCTGTGTCTTCAGTACAAGAATATTTTAAATAAAAATACTATTTCTACTATACTAGTAGTTTTTTAGGTGCAAACTTTAGAAGTTTGCCTTGTTACTACACTTTGAATATTTAATTTATATGCTCCTGGTTTCCTGTGTTTTGTTATCTTACAAATGGTGTAATCCCAAAAGAGACTACATTGAATCATGAAAACGCACCACAAATAAGTTACAGACTTTATTATCTAGACGAAGGACCTATAACTTTTTTATTATTTTGCTCTTTGATAATAATTATGAGTACGTAAAATGAAAGAGCTTACTTACATAAATATACAAAAAAATGTACTTGTTGCATCTCTCTAAAGTGAGCCGTTTTTGGGGGAAAAAGTCTTTAAAAACCTCCGATCAAATATGTATAGATAAGTAAAGTAATTGCCTATTTGTCAGTATATAAAATAATCGTTTCCAAGAATAACAAAAACAAAACCTCAATTTAAAGAAATTTCCTGTCACAGTGCCCAACGGCATGGGCGGCTATGTTTTAAGGGGTGAAAATAATAATTATAAAACTAAAAGTAAATACAAAGTTTAAGATTTACATATTCAAGAACAACAATTTATACATATATGTGTATAATATTTACTACACTATTTATAATAGTATTTAATATTTACTATTAAAAAAACAATAAAATCATTGACGATTCCTCTCGCGATCGCCGATTCTACGTTTATGCATGGCTACTTACCAGTGTAAACCACGCCCAATGGTGACAGTCACAAAATCCCCAACAATTTAGGCGGTAAATTCAAATGGCATTTTTTGATTGGACCAAATGCTTGGGCACTAATGTAAACAGAAAGCTTTTGTTTTAAATATTGTTGGTCACAAAACTGTGTTGCTATAATTTGTCTATATAATATTTGGTGGGATTTAAAAACTATCTTGCACTGTATTAATCATCGCAACTATTTTAGACATTTTAACAAAGCATATTCCATGGAAACAAATGCTATGTTTCTATGGAAACCAAGACACGTACATGTAAATAATTTTAAGAGACTTAATTTTATGTGAACTTCCAAGCCCTGTAGCTCCGCTATTTTTGAGTTATCGAAAAACTGTTAGCGTAGATAGAAACTTAGGACATTAAGTTTTCATGTATAATCACCCCCTCGCCCCGAATTTTTACGCATCATTTCAGGACACCCTGTAAATTTTTAACATGCCCCTACATTTTACAAAACAAGGCAAAATGGTACAAGGAGTCGACGAATATAAATTCCCACCTTATTTTTTTCAAAACGTCGATTATAATAAAATAAAACAGTAAAACGGTAAAATCCAGCCACAGTATTAATCGTTCTGAAACCGTTGTTGATTTGCTGTACGTATTTTAAATTTAGCATAGGTCCATTATGATAAAAAACGAAACAAGGAAATTATTGGATATGTGGTGAGTGGTACAGGTGGGACTTTTTTTGGATAACCCCTCTCTAATGTGGATCGTTTACTCCATTTTCCCCATTTCCTTAATGTTGGCAACGAGCTGAACTAGAAAAGTTGATAAAAGGTGATAAAACATGGCATTAACGAAAATCAGAGATAAATTACTCCGCTCATGGCGTGCAGAATGAGTCGTAAAAGGGTCGATTACTTCGTCCATTTATGACTTTATTATTCGGGTTTATTAATTCGGGGCGCCAGTAATGGACTTGTGACTAAAAGACTAAACTTGCGACATAAAAATTAGCTGCAATCTAAGAACTTGCGACAAAGTACTTGGTAAGTATATCATTATAACAATGATACATCCATGTAGATATAAAATGTAGCAGCTGGAATATAAAGAGAACTGATTTACGTGTCCCTAACATTTTTGCCATACATCAAATATATTTATACATACACACTACACTTTAGGTGTACACTAAAATATACAGTTTGTCCATAAAGTACCCCCTGCTAACTTTTGAACGAATCGAGTTAGAGAATTTTGACAAAATATATCACGTGAATCACGTAAAATGGAGTTGATTCTGACGATAAATTCGATTCTTCAAATTCAAAGATGGCGCCACGGGCGCTGTCAACTCAATTTTTTTAAATGGCAAAGTGTGCTATGTTGCACCTCATTTAAAAGGTAATTCATTTCTCTACATTTTCGTTTCTAAAAAATGACAATCGAGTTATCCGTTCTCTAGTTACAAGCGTTTCTATTAACGATATTTAAAAATTTCACTTTTATTAAGTCAGCTTACCTTTGCTTGCTACTGTCACTGAAACGTCAATAAGGTTCGAGAAAGTAGTTTAGCGTTCAATTTAAGAGTGTTTGAAAATTTATACAGGTTTTTTCCTTATTTTTTTAAGTTATTATGAGCTCATTACGTCTACTCAGGGCACACGATTCACGGACCCAGTAGTTACTCACCCCACGGATGTAGATAGTAGCTACTGATAACCACCAGTGGCCGACCCTGAGAATCGGAGCCCAATAACCGGTCGACTGGATTCCAACAAAAAAAAATATCTCTAATACTCATTCTAATCACAAGGATTCGCTAGAGAGCCTTACACTTGTGCGGGAGAGGGGCCGGGATATTACTATCCAGTAGGCCACATTTGCTCTTCAGGAACGACTTAAAATGATAAGCCTAACCATCATTCAGTGCTGGAATAAGGGAAACCTGTAAAATCACATTAGTTGGAGGGATAGTAAAATATTAACTGATGTTAATCTGATATTAATACCAAGCCAAGATTCTTCCCATATTAGGCATGTCACCAGGATAGCGGCCAACGTATCTCTTCAAACAGACCTCAAATGGCAGTAGACAATTTAATTAAAAATTGTCCGGCGGAATGAGATTCGAACCCACGACCTCTGGTTTGAACGATCGAAACACTGAACTCAAAGCCACGACTTGATAGTAAATTGCATCACTTTAGGTTTACGCATAAATGGTTTATATGTATTTCTATTTCGTGTCTCTTTCTTTGTCCATTAAATTTCATTTTATTATTCTTAATTAAATAAATACAGACACAAACTATCAAAAAATTAATAAAACTGTAGAATGTTAAAACATAGTAGTAGGTAAGATAATTAATCTTAAAAGTATAATAAAATTGCCTATAGATCAAGCTGTAATAAATTTCCATTTGAGTTCGGACGAGTTTCAAACAACAATTGAGTTTTAAACAGAATTATTACTAAGTGGGATTGCCAATCCAAGGACTTAATTTCTCTTAATCATTTCGTCAATATAATTCGACTTTTCATTCTTTCACGACGGCGTGGTTTTTCAAACTGACAGCCGCATTGATGTTCTTTCTTGTCTCCCAATTCTTGGCTAACACGGGGGACTCAATCTCTGAGGAACTCGAGCTTCAATTCATCGTTTAAAAAGCAGTTTTCCAGTATACACCAAATTACAATGCTCTCGCGCTCATTCTCATCTAGAAAGGTTGTGAGCGAGTGTCAAAGAAATACCCAGCTGGGATTGTGACTAGACGCACGATCAATCTCGTGGAGTCGATTACTCATCTCTGAACGTTTTCTTAGTTTTCAAATGGGTATGCAGCTCGAAGATGGATCGACAGAGATGTACCAGTTTATTTTACAGGAGTACAAGACAAGATCTAGCGTGTATTACCTAGTTTACTGTTTTACTATTCGTACTGGAAAAAATACAACTAGAGTAAAAAAAAATCACTTGAAATCAAAATTTAAAAAAATGTATACATATATTCCTGGAAAACAACATTCTGGATCCTTTATGACGTGCATCGCTTGGATTCTTGCTTTGAGAGGTTTACTACTACTTACTATATGGTACAGGGTGTGGGTAAAAACCTTAAGTCAGACATATATATGAAGAACTACAAGTACTAGAATTCTGAAAATTTGTAAACAGGGGTTTATCGAGAGTAGGTATTTCTTCAGTGAAAATATCGGCATCAGCTTGGCACTTCCGGTTACACTGGAAGTAGCTGTCAACTTTCTTATTTTAAATAGAGCATGGTGGGTATTTTTATTTCACTTTTGAATTCAACATGAAATTTTAGGTTCAGTTATTAATTGGGAATATATTCGAGCTATCGGTCAATAACTAGGCGGCCGACAATTGGGGTGGCCGACTACTGGGTCTGAGGTGGCTGATAACTGGACCTGGCCGACAATTGAGTGGCCGACTACTAGGTAGATCGCAACGATAGCGAGGTAGAGGCGCTACAGCGCCTTCCTCTTGGGCCTTCCATCTTGACGAACCTACATGGGGGTGCTCTCCGCTCTTCTGCAGCACCTGGGGCTCCTACACCTGCGGGGGTGCATCTTAAGTCTTCTTCTTCACCCCCTGAAGCCATTGACCAGCGACTCCATGGTCTAGGTCGATGGCAACAGGCCATCCAGCTCGATGACAACTCACTTCCGGTGGGGAACCCGTCTAGTATATCTACTTATGCAGTGCGTTAAAAATTCCAATATTAATTGCGATAAATTCAAACCTCAATAACTCACTTATTTTAAATTACACGCCCTGTGTTTTATAATGCCATTTGATGCAACTTTTTTTCTCACCAAAGTGCTACTAAAAGCCATATTTTTTGTCAATATAGTGATGAGTCATTCTTTTAATATGAAACTACCCGCGAAGCATTGCTTCTACTTATTTTTCGGAAATAATTTATACGTTCAAACTGTTTCTACTGAAAATAAAACGCTATATTTAATCCAAATTTTCCACATACTTAAGATAAAACGCCCGACTTCCCTGTTTCAACAGCCAGACGCGCAAGTCCGTAAAATTATACAGCGTATGCAGCGCAGTTATCGCGCAATAAAATAAACAAAAAGAGCCGTGCCCCTAATTAAATTTCGCCGTCAGTTGTTCTCTGCAAATTAGCAAACAAGAAGTAGAAGACAATCGCAGGCGTTCATTTCGCAGGATATTCTCCGTTCGCTCCAACACGGGCCTACACTATATCTCATTAACAGCTTTCATTTACTAAAATTTAGACAAATATTGACAGCGCAGGGATCCATGGCTTCTGAGACTCCCCTTGTTATTGAGTTACTCTGTAATTTGAGGCAGTGGCGTGGCCCCGGGGGCAGTGTATTTTCCCTGTGAGGTTTTCTCTCACGATCGTCTACCCTCGCCTGGTTAATGGCTATTATGATATATTTAAATGTTTAATGAAGAACAAACAGACCCGCAACTTAATTTAGCAAAAGGGTCATCGAATTGCATTCATTTAGAGCCCAGTAGGTCTCAAGAATATTTTATTTAAACTACGCGTCTTGTTCAATTTTTAGTCAACTATTTAAATGAAAATATGATAATATATAATATATTATGAGTTTTATAAGATCTATATTGTGTATGAAGGATAAATGTTTTTAGTCCGTACAGTGTAAAGATATTTTCCTGGGACGCCTTACTCCTTGTAGTTTGGTAAGTAAAGGTCATTCACGTTAAGTTTAAAGTGACGTCATTTTCAGTAATTTATTGTTGTCAATTTTTGATAAACAAATGACCAATAAATTAGCATAGCATTTGGCATTTACAAAGAGTTTTATATTTGGCAACCCTTCTCTGCGTTGTCAAGTTGTTATTTATTTATATTGCCTATCTATTGTTTGCTGGTTTTTTGGTGTTTGGTTCTGCTTAAATTTTGCTCGTGTATTTTCAATTTATGTTTTCTAGTTATTCACTTTATTTACACTAAAAACAGTTCTTCTCAGAACTAAAACCGTAGTGATTCTGTGAACTTTCTCAAACTCCTGTCCGGAAAATCTGTCAACGGTGTACTTTTTGACAAGGCGACGTCACTTTAAACTTAACGCGAATGACCTTTACCTAACTAAAAAGAGTGAAACAGATGGAGCAAAAGTGTGAGTAAAACCATACAAATTGGCGATTCCAAAAATGAATGCGCCCTCTGCATGAAAATATTTGAACGTACTTAAAATGTAATTTTTGGAGGCTTATTGCTGATATAATGATAAATAACACGTATTTGGGTTTGTTTAACGTAATAATTTAGTGGTGCTTGCGATTTTTTGGTATTACAAAGTTAAAAACTACGTGGTTAGTATTTGTACATCTTTATTTTTACATTTTAAAATGGGATTCAAAAGATATCAGCACATAAACTGCCGTGTTTATAGGTGTCATTCCACAAAATGTGTCAATAGAAGTGTTGAAGATTGAAGATAGGTAGAAGTTTGGCCCTAGTATAAGAAACTGTTTCTCATTCATTTCTCCAAAAGGCATGTAACAATTTAATAACAAGGAACACGTTTATTTACACAACATCTTTGTTGCAGTTTGTCTATACTTTTCTATCATTAGTCTTATAAAAGCAGAATATATTTTAATTTAAACATTATTTAACAAAAAACAGGCACTAATATGGTATCACCATACAGTTTATCACACTTATTTTAGTCCAAAATGTAAGTAAACGAAAACTAGGGCACCTATTTCAACCCAAAAAATTCATATAATTAGCAATGAAGCACTTATGGGACGTTTGACTGCTTTTACCACTCTTTTTATCCTTTATTTGACCCTTACTAGCACATGAAGTCACTATATTTATGGCAGATGAATGCTAAATTGCTAGATGATGTGATCTGAAATGCAAAATTTTTACTCGTCTTCCTCCATATTTGTTTACAATTTGCAGCGCCCTCATCGGTAATTTGAATTGCCAATACCATTTGAATTACCAGTTATTCTAGTGTTTTCTTTTAACTGAGCATTTGGTGTTTCTAAGTATCTTTTATTGGGATATTTTATCAATATTATCATTGGTAAATTATCTGGTAAGTTATCTGCTGGTACAGAATTGTTGGCGACTGGTTTGCTTCATCATGGGCTATACATTATTTTTTTCAGCTAAACAACAAAGGCGTTCTGGTGTTTATCAGATACATACTCGTAGTGGAACGAGTATGTTGATTTAATTGGAAAAAGTACTAGACTGTAAATTTATTTATTTATTTATTTATTTAGTGCGTACGAACAGACAAAATCCAATTATACATACGCACTACCTATTCCTATTGCAATACAATACAGAAACACAAAAATTCAATAAAACATAAAAACATGGTTAATGCAATAAAATACAGATTAAAAAAGAAATAATCAAATGTATAAAACACACACACATACTATACACACTAATATCAGTGAACATCACAGGCAAGAAAGTAGCCTATTTTTACTTATATTAAAAATGTCAATATCATGATTTCCGAGAAGATTATTAACAGCCGACAAACAGCTTTCGATGGGAGAATCTATATTAGTTATCTTAAAAATATTATTTCTAATTCTCAATCTAATATCGGGTACATTAATATTTATAGCCAACAGTATGTCAGGTACCACCATTCGATTATGCAATATATTAAAAATAAATAAAATTTGAGCATTTTCACGACGCTTGCTTAAAGGACATATATTAAAATCAGTTCTTTGGTACTCATATGATATTAAAAATGGATAAGTCCCATGTCGCTTTAAGTACAAAGATCTTAGAAATCTTTTCTGGATTTTTTCCAACATTTCAGTGTATATCAGAGTTCTAGGGTTCCATATAACACAACAGTATTCGAGTTTAGAACGTACATATGAATTAAATAGAGTTACAGTTATGTCAGGTCTAAAATCATGACTGGCTCTTAAAACAAAACCAAGTTTTCTATAACACTCTGCTGTTAACTGCAAGATGTGTTGATTGAATGAAAAGTGTTTTGTAAAGAGCACACCAAGGTCTTTAATTTCATTCAGTACCTCAATTTCGACACCATTTACAGTATATGCTCCTACCAAAGTACTTTTCCTTCTGTTGTATGATACCACTTTACATTTTGTTTCATTCAGGGCCAGATCATTATCCTCACAAAAATCAGAAATGGCTTCAACATCAGTCTTCAGCTTATCAATATCGTGATTTGATCTTATTGAAAGATAGATTTTTAAGTCATCTGCATAAAGCAGGAATTTAGCATACTTAATGTAATCGGATATATTGTTAATAAACATTATAAATAGCAATGGCCCGAGTATAGAACCCTGGGGAACCCCTGAAGTAGTAACAAAGGTATCTGACTTGCTATTATTAAATTTGACAAAATTAGATCGATTGGTGAGATAGGATCTTAAAAACTGTATCAAGTTGTCATTAAAGGAAAAGGAATGCAATTTTTCCAACATGATATTGTGGTTAACTCTATCGAACGCCTTTGCTAGGTCGGTGTATACAGTATCAATCTGAGAGTTGTTTATATTTTTTGCAATGTAGTCACTGAAAACACACAAATTTGTTAAGGTAGATTTTTTATTCACAAAACCGTGTTGCTCCTCTAAAAGAATTGGCGAAACATGGAAATATATTAATATATAGTAAAGTACAAGTAAAAAAAAATAAATGAGACAGTAAAAATTGAGTTTCATGTGAATATTTCCTAAACAATGCGAAAAAATCAATTAACAACAAAGACAATTTCTTACTTTGGACAATTGCGTCTCAGAAAAAGATGGCACAGTCCATAGTGACGTAACCTCTAGGGCACTGTCGCGCTGCGCCACTGTTTCGTATGAGGAATTACAAAGGTGGCAGGGTTTTAATTTAATATTTGCCGGAAAATGAAATTTGTCGTGTCATACTTTGTTCTTAATTAAAGCAGAACAGGCGGGAAACGTGCGGGCTTGTGTCTTTTTTATTTGCGCTGGAAATGGAGCTGGGGCAAACCGCTTTGCTTTCCTACATGTTATAGCGCACAGCGGAAGGATCCTAAAATACGGGGTACAAGGACAAAAGAGATAAGTAAAGGATGGCCAAGACTCTTTAATTGTCATACTCTTGCTCCCAAAATAGTGATAGATACAAGTTGCACGATTTGAGGAGGTTAAAATTGGAGGCACAAGTAGTGGTAGTAGCAGCAAAACTGAACCATTAGTTAGCATCTAAATTTGCTTCATAAAGTCGCCTAAAATAACTGGAAAAACGTGACAAAAGTGCCATTACCAAAGTGCCATTACAGTATTTATCTAACTCATAATGAAAAGTTATTGCAGCTATTTTAACAGTAAAATAGAAATTGATACGTTTCATATTTTTCGAGATTATCTCTATTTCAAATTTGGGTTGTCAACTCATTTTGAAGACTCATTTTTCATAGAATTAATAATTTGAAGTATTACTATTTGTATTTGTACTAATTGTAATTTTATACAGTGTTATTCAGAACTTATCCATAATAAAATTTGGGGATGTTCAACATACATGTAGAAATGTGGTAGTGCAAAAAAAATTTTTTTGGCGGCTTCTCAAAACTATTTAAAAATTTTTCATTGCACGCCGCTGGATACTGGTCCACTGTAATGGAGTTACCTTGGGACAGACAATGCAAACTGGCTAGCACGAAAAAAACTTCGGAAGTTCTGAGAGTATACCGACACCTGGCGCAAAAAAGATTTGCAGCGTTTTTACTTTAAAATAAACTTAAAGATAGATGTGACCAAAGTGACGTGTCTTTAAAATGATTAAAATTTTGTTACACTAATTTTGAAGAATTGCGCTACTTGATTACCTACTAGGTATTAGAAACATGAAATTTATAAAAAATTTGCACATACCTTATTACAAAAGCTGTTCGAAATAATATTCCTCGACTTGTACACACTTTTGGGTACGCCTTATCCAATTTTGCCGCACTAAACCGAATGTTCCTCCTGGCTGCTGATCTTGTAAACGCAAATTATTAAGTAAATTGGGGAGTTTCAGCATTTTGCTGCAACAACCACTCACAAAACCTAACTCGTAATTGATAATCCACTACTGGTAACAGTCCATTAACTCAGCATTACTGTACACATGAGCCATTTTGAAAATTTTACAGTTTAACACTCCTACGATAAATAAAACACCGGCACTGAGAAAGGACACAGTTAGAATGATGACTGAATAGACAATAGAGATATTATCCCCACTCCAACTCTATTGTCTCGGTCTTAACCAGGCGTTCAAGGTACAAAAACTGTTTACCTTTTTTTACCACATTTTTAGGAATGTGGTATATCAAATGTCGTTGAAGTACAGTTGCCGATCTACGTAGTCCTTTATAATGGTATAACTTTAAACATTGTTTACGGGAAATCCTAAGACTTTTATTATAAATTTTTTTGGTGATATCGGTTTCTTATTTAAGGATGCACATAGGTATCCTCAAAGTTTTATAGATAAGTTCTGAATAACCCTGTATTTCTAGCGATTTCGCAGCATTGTCGAATTTTAGTCGAAAAAACCGGCGCATCTTTAGTAGGCACTCTCTCCTAGATGGTGCTGCTTCTTAAGTAGATAATTTTTTTATAATCTTGAAAGTTTGTTTGAATATCGTGTTTTCGAAGGACATAAGGAGTGAAACTCTTCACTTTCATAAAACCATTATACTCTACAATGACAATTATAAGTAAATATAATAAAGAAAAAGAAAAAATCAAAATTGCCAATAACTGTAAATACAAGACGACAGAAACATCAACCTAAACGCCACTTTTATTTCTCTACACCAAGTCTTTTTCATGGTTTTCATGGTCCCTCGATGGTCAGTCTTTGATCGAGAGCTTTCCTACAATAAGTACAAAGACTATACCTTAATTTTAAGAAACAATTTTAAATTGTTTGTTCAATTTATCAGAGTTGTAGTTCGTAGCGCCAGTAGAACGTAGCGCCATCTGCTGTTGTATTTATCGTGGCTCCCTATTACAACAAAATTACTTCAAGCACTCTACGATGCAGACATAAACAATGCCAACGACCCCTACTAAAGAGTCATTTTGAATGTACCCCGACTCACAAGAATTACGCAAAAGAAAACGTAGAAACCGCTTGGCGAAAGAACGTTTGTTACTTTGTGACTGACTGGTAATGGGAAATAGCCAATAAATCGCGCGCACATAGAAAATTCCATTAAGTTCCTTCTCATACAAAGTTGTTTAAATCATCCTACGTCCCTTGCATTACAAGCAAACACACACAATATCAATACAGGGCACACAATAACCGTCATATACCAGACGCATTAGTCAGCCAGTGGTATACGAGCTGTCCGGGCTTGTACCCGATTCGTTGGTTTACGCTCAGCGTAGAAAACTAGGGCATACGTTTGGGGATATCAGCATAGCGCTACTCCGCCCGGGTGCCAAATCCTAGAACAACATGTACGTACAATATGTATCGTATAACATATTGTCCAGATTACATAAACTACGTCAGAAATGCGTCTCACTATCTTTAGCCATTAGATAGATAGATAGATAGATTAGAAGGCGAGGTACGGACAACCGTTCGATTGCCATTTTCTCCGATAGTCAAGCGGCGATACAGGCAATAGAGTCCTCACAGGTTTCGTCAAAACTCGTGTGGGACTGTCTGAACACCCTGAAAGAGCTAAGGAGCGAGAATAGGGTGACCCTAGCTTGGGTACCTGGGCAGAAGGGGCACGAGAGTAATGAGGAGGCAGGTGCACTAGCCCGAGAAGGCGCATCAAAAGACCTCATAGGAGCAGAACCTTTTGCGGCATAGCGAAGCCATCCATTAAAACATCCATGGAGGAATGGATCAGAAACAAATCTCTAGAACGGTGGAGGATTCTGCTACAACTGAGACAGGCAAAGCTATTCATTAAAGAACGAACGCCTAAATTCACAGCAGATCTGTTAGGCCTGAATAATAAAAGGCCATCGGAATAATAGTAGGTCTCCTAACAGGACACTGTAGGCTAAATAGGCACATGGATCTTATGGGACTGTCAGAAGACGCAACTTGCAGACTCTGTCAAGAAGAAGAGGAAACTTCAGTACATGTACTGTGCCAGTGCGAGGGCCTGACAAAGACTGAGATTTCAAATACTTGGGGAAGGTAGACCAAGAGCCAACAGCTACATGGAAGAGCCGCTATCAAGGCTGTGGAGTCTAATGCAAAGGACAAAGCTGGACAGAGTGCTTTAAATAGGTTGGGAGTGCCACAAAAGATCTTCTAGATCGCGGTGGACCAGGCCAGGGGGCCGACTCCTATATAAATCTAATCTAATCTTTACCCATACTCGTGACAATATCTTTTAAATTACATTTATACCATGATCACTTGTTTCTACAAATATGTCCAATTCTGATTGTCAGTTTTTTTTTTATTTAAGGAAGCGTTTGCACCCCCGTGTCAATGAAGAAGTCAAAGGATGAATTGAATGTATTCAGTGTAAACTTAGGTAACCGAAACACACAGTGGTAAATAACACATAATACATCTTATTTCTCAATATTACTAAGTTTAGTAAAATTAATTATGTCATATAACATTACATCATATAAATACTTGAAAATGTTCTGAAAACAAGTATTAGAACCTCCAAGTCTTTGCCTCAAACTTAGCTCTCTCCAGTTGGTTCCCGAACTTTTTCTACGAGTGTATACACATACAGCCCACCGTATGCTTTTATCTTGTGGTCGTTATGTAGAGTTATCTCAGTCAATTGCCATACCCGTCGAGCCTACCACTAGGAAAACACTGATACGCAATACTTATGGGAAATGTTTGTCCTACTTGTCAATAAATATTTGTCTGCGGGATTTTTTCGCGCCGTGCCATGTTTCAGATCGAATTTCGGATTTTAAGGTGCGCTCGGTTTGCTCAATTAACAACGGGAAGCCCTTTCGTTTGTTTTTACATGGAAAGTAGGTGACGGTACACGCATCATTTACGACGATATGTCAATACACATAGAAAGAAGCATATTGTAGTACACAAAAGTTATTGGGTATAGAGGGTGTTCCAAAGAACAGCAACTCTTTTATCCGATACAGAAGTTCGTAAAAATTTAATAAAGAAACGCATAAATATTAATCAGAACTGAGTAAGTTTCGTTAGATTCTGTAATATCACTACGAGAAACAGAAAGCAACCGAATTTTTATATCCACTACGAATCCTGTCAGTCCATTAAATTATCTTACAAAAAAAATCTTTACTTTCTAGACACCTGGTACAAATGATCTTCAATGTTCACGGTAATTGCCCTAAATTCTATAAATATATAGGGGAGACCGGGGCAAGTTGTAACATTTTTTACGTTTTGGTTATTTTTCAGGAAATTTTATGTAATAAATGTTTGCAATTTAAGCAAGTCAATAGTTATTGAACTGAAAAGTTTGTGAGAGAGGGCATTATTAAATACAAGCAATAATTTTTTTCATATATCAAAAATTATGGGCCTATGCATTTGTTACAATTTACCCCGTCACCGGGGTAAGATGTAACGGTGTTGGGGTAAACATTATGTTTTATAGTGATAGATGATTATGATTTAGTAGTATCAAGCCTTTTTGGTGTAGAAATAAAAAGTAGCAGTTAAAAACACAAATAAACATGTTTATTTATTCCATACAAAACGAAAATATTTTCAAATTCCTGTTTCACATATAAACATAATCTAGTAACTTAATCGTCATCCGAATCACAGTGGTGACACAGATATGGAATATCACCAGGTGTACAGTCTTCATGTGCCCACTGCTTACACCGGTAACACTGGATCCAGGCCTCTCCGGGTTTACTGTTATGATAATTTTCGCAACAGACGACACATATTGCATCATCTTCATCGGATGAATCTTGTAGTACTTTTCTTTTTACTGCTTTTAATTTTTGTTTTGCTGCTGTGGGCATTTTTCCTTTTTTTGTCAATCTTGCATCCGCTTCGGCTTTCAAAGCATCTAATTCGGGTGTATCAGTTAAAACTGCAGATTGTCGTTTCTTTCTTCCTCTAGTTGTTGTTTTTCTCTTTGTGGCAGTTGGAAATGGTCTTATGTTTGCAACAGAAAAGTCAGGTGTCGGAGACCACGCCCTTGTCAACAATTTTGATGCTGACGAAACTAAATTAACCCGATCTGGTTGTTTTGAAGTTGAAGGTTTAAAATTGTCCGAATTTGTAAGTAGAGAAGCCGAAGCAACAGCATGATCAGCAAGAAGAGTTTCGGCAGAAGTAGAAGTAGACGTACAAGATTGATTTGATTGTGCGACTACGGGATCGTCGGTCCCAATAAGCGATGTGCCAAGTTGTGGCTCCTGAAGTGTATTCTTAGAATTAGGCAACTGGGTAGCCACAGCCTCTAGAAGCAACGGGCGATCAGTTACACTTGCCGGTAAAAAATCGTCGTCACTAAAAATGTTTCTGTTGAAAGGCTCAATGCCAGTACATTCAAAACCTTTAATTACATTCTTTTGTGCAAGAGCAGGTTGTAATGCTTTTCGAGCAAGTCCTGGTATATCGTATATGGTCATAGATTTGCCTGGATTGTTTCTCATCCAGGCATCTTGTTCGCTCGTCATATATTTTTTTAATGGACCATACACCGATCGGTCGAGTGGTTGAAGGCGATGTGAGCAGTGCGGTGGAAATGACAGCAACACAACTCCATTATCTTTCGCATATTTCACAGTATTGTAGGCTGTATGGGACTCGTGGTTGTCTAATAATAACAAGACGGGTTTTTCGACAGACGGCCGGACATGCGAAACAAAATGCTTCATAAAAATGTAGAATTCCTCTGCGGTCATCCAGCCAGATCCATTACCAGCACCAATGCATCCTGGCGGGCCGTCTCGGATAAAATGATCCTGAAAACGTTTCCGAGGAAATAAAAACATCGGTGGGACGTGGTTTCCAATAGCGCTCACTGCTATGCAGAGTGTCACGAGAACTCCTCGTTCGCCTGAAGTTATGCCTCCAACTTGCTTAGTTCCTTTTTCTGCTATCACTTTGCCCAGTCTTTGGACTGTTGTTAATCCAGTCTCGTCCAAATTCCATATTTCAGAGGAGGAAAATTTAAACTTGTCTCGAACTCTAGCAAGTTTATCAAAAAAGGCATCAACGTTGGGTTTATTGAAGTTTGTAGCCCTTCCAATACTTGTAGCTTCGGGAACACGGATTGATAAAGTTGGTTGTTTCTTTAAAAAGCTTGTTAACCAATCTTCCCCTGCAGCCTTGTTTTTTATCCAAGATTCGGGCACTTCACCATGAAACGCCATGGCACAATCATAAGCCAGTTTTCTGACTTCTTTTGGTGACAGACCAAAATAAATTTTTGAACACTGCTTTATGTAACTCACAAGTTCTTTGAGTTGTGCATCTGTGAATATTTGCTTATGTTTACTATAGCCGTACTTTTCTAAACTTATATTGTCGCCAATATTATTTTTTTCTTTTGCTTGTTTTACGTATCTGCTAAGAGTTACATAGCATATGTTAGAATCTCTTGCCACAGATCTAATCGACTCATTGTTATTGACAACCCGGTTTACTGCCTGCTCCATCTCCTGCTTGGGTGTCTGGCCTCTATCCGTTTTTTTCTTGTAGTTTCTCATGGTAAATAAACTGTAATAAAAATAGCACTTTATAACTTCTTATTACGGGGTAAGTTGTAACATGTTACAATCTGCCCCGGGCAGAGTGTTACAACGTACCCCAATGTGAAATTATTATATTTTCTTTATTTTTTCGGAAAACAAAGCGACTATATAAAAAACAAAAAGGGGGAACAATAGTCGAAATTATATAGTATAGTATGATGTGGTTCATTTTATTAGGGCTACTACACCTAAAAAAATAATCAAAATTATTTCATACCTTTGAAATTTACTTTGGGAGCCAAATTTTACACTTTTACGTATTACACAATAACCCAACGTGCGAATTCCTCGACTGTATATGCTCGACTGAAGTGTCCAGTAAACCGTTTTGCACATTTAACGAAAGCTCCGCCTGGCGACTGGTTTTGTTACTAGACGCAATGTTTCAACTTACCCCGTGTTACAACGTGCCCCGGTCTCCCCTATTTATAAAGGTGGCAAAATAATTTCTGAAAGTGTTCACATAAATGAGCCAACAATTATATTTATACGAAACGTTTTATTACTTGAACTTTCCGATTCGTAAATTTCTCATAATCACAGGTTCCTTTTTCGTCGCACCTCATTTACCGCCGTACTGCAGGAAAATATAAGTTAAACCAGGCATGCCATGGATTCAATTTCCGTTTTTGTTTGCCTGAAACAATGTACCGCGCATTCTCCCGGAACACAACGTCCTGCTAAGTGGGTTTTTTAACCAAGAACTTTGTTTAACTATTATTATTGCTCCGCCGCAGTTCTGATGAAGAAAACATATAAACAGAGATATATACGGGGTCCGTGAAGTTAGCCCCCAACTCCTGGAGTTGGACGGCACTAATCCACAGTCGGTTAGTAAGTTGTTAGTAAGTATTTGTAAGCCCATTGGTAACATTTGTAAGTAAAGGGTAACCGATTTATTTGTTATTAATTTTTAGCGGCTAACTTCTTAGCAGCCTCCAAGTTGTTTATAATTGTAGTTTTTATGTTATCAGCTATTAGTAAGTCATTTGTAAGTATTTGTAAGTTGACTGTCGACATTTGTAAGTCTCTAAGAAAAAAGTTATAACCAGTTAATAAATGGCGGCTAACTTCTTAGCAGCCCCCAAGTTCATTCAGAATAATTTTTTTACCTTACCAGTTGTTAGTAAGTCGTTTGTAAGTATTTGTAAGCCGTCTTGCAACATTTGTAAGTCACTAATAAAAAAGTTACAACCAATAAATTAAATGAAGGCTAACTTCTTGGCAGCCCCCAAGTTCTTTCAGAATGTTTTTTTCATCTTACCAGTTCTTAGTAAATCGTTTGTAAGTATTTGTAAGCGGTCTTGCAACATTTGTAAGTCGCTAATAAAAAAGTTATAACCAAGCAATTAAATGAGGGCTCACTTCTTAGCAACCCTCAAAATCTTTCAGAATATTTTTTTAAGGATAGAACCTTGCCAGTTGTTATTAAGTCGTTTGCAAATATTTGCAAGGTGACTTTCAATATTTGAATGCCACTAATAAAGAAATTATAACCAATTAATTAAACGGTGGCTAACTTTTTCGCAGCTCCCAAGCTTTCTCTAAATGTTTTGTTTACCTCACAACTGATCATTTACAAGTCCCTAATATAACAGTTACTTATCAATTAATTCTGCCGGGGAAACTTGTTTGTCCTGTTTGTTTTATTTACTGTTATTGTCGAAAATAAATAAAAAGATTTATTTTGAAAAAAGTTTTATTTTGCAAGCTAAAGATTTTACTAACGTAAGATACAGATCTTGCGAGATATACCAAACATAAATTATAAAATATGACAAAATCAAAATCTTGTTAAAAAGTATCTAGTTTAGTCCTAACCTAATTTCCTAACCTAATCCTAGCTATTTATCAAGTATAATTCAATATATATTTTTTTAACTATTTCACAAAGGTTACTCAAATATTACTGCGCTGCAGTTATTCAAAATAGATATGTATGTAATAAATAATGGACCATGAATCCACGCTTATTTAAAAAAGGCGGGGACTTAATTAATTTAGATCTTATAGTATTTAAGTATATTGTTTGTTTTCTAATGTGTGTAGTGTTTTCTAAAAAATTCGGTATGCACAGCAGTAGAGCAAACTTAAGTTAAGCAGAGAATCACGGGGACACCAATACCAAATACGGATCATTCTCTGCCTAACTCACACGTACCTACATTGCATTCTTAAACAATAAAAAAGATGAAAAACAGAATACCAACCCATACGATAAAAGTAAAATAGGAAATTGATGTATTAGGTAAGAAAACAGTTTTTGGATATTTATTCTGTCACTAATCTAATTTAATACGTATGTTAAATCATTATTTTTAGCTATTAAGTAACCTTGGAAAAGTCCGAAAACTCGTACGAAACGTAGGATATTTGTCGTAAGTTGTTAGTAAATCGTTTGTACATATTTGTAAGCTGACTTTCAATATCATTTGCAAGGCTCTAAGAAGTTACTACCAGTTAATCCAGTGAAGTAAACTTCATTGTTCTGTTTACCTTAACTATTGCTAATGGTATTTATTATAACAACATTTATTAGTATATTTGTATGCTGATTTTTTTCATTTGTATGTTGTTAATGAAAATATTATTACTAAATAAATTCAGATCAATTCCACAGAGGCTTACCTCTTATTAGTTCTAACTAAAAGTAAAATGTCTTATGTATAAGTCATATACTTAACGTATCTACAAGGCACTAAAAACAGTTAGAAATCGCCGACATATTCATTTTAGTTGGGGATTCTTCCTATATTTGTAACTTTCAGTTACCTCACTCAGACATTATAATATAATCTCTACTTCACTCAAAACACTTTAAGGTTCATATATAGTGGGGTAGGTTATCTACCAAATATAATATTAATATAAATATAAATCTATAAATATAATACTAATATCTACCAAACCAATACCAATATTAAATTAATTGTTGGTTGGGTACAATAATAGTTGTTTAAAATAAATATTTTAAAATTTTAGTATTCAAGGGAAATCTTTATATTAAATATAAAAAAAAAAAAAAAAAAGTGTTAATTTGATGAAATCAGTCCTACATTTCTAACCTAAAGCTTTAGCCGCAAAGATGAAAAAGGCCGACTCAAAAATGTTCCGATTCGGACTCATCTCGGTAAATATTATAGTTTTAAAAGAATCTTTATTTTAGTTAATGGCATTGGTTCTTCCATTGACCAGTTACTCTTAGTTACAGAAGTTAATTTTCTTAGTTACTTGAAAGCAGACACTTACCGTTTCGCGCTAATTATGCGCTCATCAGAGTGCCCTAGCGCATGATAAAGCGAAGCTGGTCAGTGTCTGGTAGGTGGTCTCGATGAATGATATGTAGCGACTCCTGCAGAGATGCCGATTATTAATGCATTGCCAGTCGGGGCACATTGACCGTGGAGTAGTTGTTTTCGGCATCTCCTTCAAATAAATTTAGTTTTCGTTAAATACTATTCACAATGAAATATTAATATATTTTCGTTTCATTATCAAAAAGTTGTCACATAAATGACTGTACCTAATTGTATAAATTTTTTATATATACCGTTCTCAAATCAGTCTGTAACGGTACCTATTGCTGTCTGTGATCAGTATTACAATCACTAATATTCTGAAATTTATTTGTTGAATAAATATCCTACGTTTCGTCCGAGTTTTCGGACTTTTCCAAGGTTACCTAATAAAAAATAATGGTTTAACAAGTAGTAAATTAGATTAGTGACACAATAAATATCCAAAAAAGTTTTTTCTTAGGAACCTAATATCAATTTTCTATTTCAGTTTTATTGTATTGGTTGGTTTTATTTTGTTTTTCATGTTTTTTATTGTGTAATAATGCAATGAACGTGTGAGTTAGGCAGAGAATGATCCGTATTTGGTGTCCCTGTGATTCTCTGCTTAACTTAACTTTCGTATTGCTGTAAGTATATACCGAATTTTTTAGAAAACACTACACGCATTAGAAAACAGACAATATACTTAACTATATAAGATCTAAATGTATTAAGTCCTCATTTTTTTTTAAATAAGCGTGGATTCATGGTCCATTATTTATTACATACCTATCTATTATGAACAACTGCAGCGCAGTAATATTTGAGTAACCTTTGTCAAATAGTTAAAAAATATATATTGAATTATACTTGATAAATATGTACCTACTAAACTAGATACTTTTTAACGAGATTTTGATTTTGTCATATGTTAATCTGTTAGGTATATCTCGCAAGATCTGTATCTTACGTTAGTAAAATCTTTAGCTTCCAAAATAAAACATTTTTTTTTTATTTTCGACAACCACAGTAAATAAAACAAACAGGACAAACAAGTTTCCTCGACAGAATTAATTGATAAGTAACTGTTGTATTAGGGACTTGAAAATGATTAGTGGTGATGTAAACAAAACATTTAGAGAAAACTTGGAAGTTGCTAAGAAGTTAGCCTCCGTTTAATTAATTGGTTATAATTTCGTTATTAGTGACATACAAATATTGAAAGTCACCTTGCAAATATTTGCAAATGACTTACTAACAGCTGGCAAGGTAAACAAAATATTTTGAAAGACTTTGAGGGTTTGCTAAGAACTGAGCCCTGATTTAATTGATTGGTTATAACTTTTTTATTAGCGACTTGCAAATGTTGCAAGACAGCTTACAAATACTTACAAACGATTTAACAACTGGTAAGGTAAGTAAAACCTTCTGAAAGAGTTTGGCGGCTTGGTGTGAAGTTAGCCCTCATTTAATTGATTGGTTATAACTTTTTTATTAGCGACTTACAAATGTTGCAAAACGGCTTACAAATACTTACAAACGATTTACTAACAACTGGTAAGGTAAACAAAACATTCTGGAAGAACTTGGGGGCTGCTAAGAAGTTAGCCTCCATTTATTAATTGGTTATAACTTTTTTATTAGAGACTTACAAATGTCGACAGTCAACTTACAAATACTTACAAATGACTTACTAATAGCTGATAACATAAAAACTACAATTATAAACAACTTGGGGGCTGCTAAGAAGTTAGCCGCTAAAAATTAATAACAAATAAATCGGTTACCCTTTACTTACAAATGTTACCAATGGGCTTACAAATACTTACTAACGACTTACTAACCGACTGTGGATTAGTGCCGTTCAACTCCAGGAGTTGGGGGCTAACTTCACGGACCCATATATACGAGGGTTATTAGGCACCGTAGCTGCCTCCTCAGGAAGAAATAAAAGATTATTATTATTATTTTGTATTATTAAAGTTTGTGAGTCTTAAGTATGTACGAAACTTCCCGTTGCAAATAGTTTTACTATTTCATCTTAACACACCAACTAGAGTTTATTTTTCTATTCTATAACCAATAAAAGTTTAGATATGAATTGTCAGTTTTTCAGGTATCGAGGGCTGCATCTTTAAGGGGCTGTGGCTTTCTTAGGAACCATTTTTCGACCTATATTTATTAAAACTTTTTTCATTAATTTTGAACGTAGAATCCAGAAGTGAAGTTTGGCAGGCTAATTTTGGGACATCCGTAGATGGCTTGCTAGTCATTGTGAAACAATACTTTGGCACACAAATTATTAACTTTTCGTCGTCGTTAGATGTTTTAAATTCGGGAGGAAAGTGGACCATTTAGAGCCAGCGGTACGTCCCTCATTTGAACGTGCATTTAAGTATCAAAACACGTTTTACAGATGCCAGCAGGTATTCAATACAGGTTCGTTCACAGTGCAAGATAATTCCACTCCGCCTTCAAAACGTTTTCACATTTGCATTCTGGGTTGAGGTTAGATTTCCCAATAAAGACAATCCCCACAGCATGCACTGCATCCTGCCTGCAAGATGGGAATTGCGATGCAAATGGAATCGCACACTGCCAGGCCCGGGCAGCACTATTCAATTAGTGAGAGACTCTAAATGAAAGCAGAGACATATTTTCCCGCCTCCACGTGCAAATTTTAATCTTATAATTGGATATTTAAATTAGATTTTTTCCGCGCCTTCTTATTTACTTTGCGTCGAAGAAATTGTAGGTTTCTGCGTCTCGGATTGTTTTCTTTTAATTATAAATCGCCTTAGGAACGACGGGCATGTTTTTATAGAGATATAACATGACCCTTTCCGAGAGGGTTTTTATAAAATGGGAGGTAAAGGATGGATAATATTTTGTTGTTCTAAAACGAGAATGGAGCGCTTTTTGTTCTCTGGAATTACTAATTTTAATGTTTTTCTAAAAAATATTTATTTTCCTCAGCCAACTACATACAGTATGATAAAAAAAATATAATAGCACCCTGGTGTCACCGTATAAGCACCCTGGTGTCAAACAAAACTTTTTATTTTTGAGAAACTCAATATATTCTCAATATCTTGACTTTTTCTCAATATAATGAGATTATCCTCAATATCTTGACTATGTCCTCGATATAATGAGAAAAATCTCATCTTGACTTTTTTCTTAGTAAGTACTGTGATATTTTAATGTATTTTATTCACATTCCCACTTATGATACATCATTGAAAAGGAAATTTTAAGCCCTATCGAATGGTCAAAAAAATATACAGGGTTGTATATTTAAAATTGTCGACTTGGTCCACATCCGGAAAAATAGAAAGTTATTTTCAAATGTCTTTTCATGGAAAATATTGATGGTAACGAATTATATCGTCGACTCGAAAATCTATAACCTCAAACATCCATAAAATGGCGTCTTGTACAATGATTTCGCTGTCACCCGGTATAGTTTATACTACAATTTATTCTATGGTTTATGGCATAAATCATGTTTACCACAAGACTGTTGAATGCACTATACACACAAATAGACCAGGCAAAATTTAAAGAAATATACCTACGTTAAGTGTGAAGTTTTTGCGGACATTATTTTTTTTTTTTGTTGAAAACGATAGCTCTCTTATCATAGAATGCAAATCTAAAAATCCCAAAAAATTGGAAGTGAGCTAAAGTCAGCATTTAAAAAACATGGCCGCTCGCGTTAGTTTTAAAGTGTTTAAGAAGCATACGCATTCATGTAAGACAAATTGTTAGTCTTCAATGATAAGAATGCGGATCTAGATGAACTACTAAACGTTGGTTATAAATTTGTCTCCTTTATGTACAGATTAGACGGATCCCGAGACATTATAGAGGAACGATATAGGCTTTACAACATTGATATAGCTAAGCGGACGCTCGAAAAATCTTTTGATTTGGACGTTCTTCCCGCATCGAAAGGTGCACTGAAGCAACATATTTTAAGGTAGTTTCAAATGGTAATTACATTAATAGCAAATTTTTTTTATATTTTCAGGACCTATCTTCAAATACAGCAATGGATCGGAAATCTCCTGCCCCGGATAAAGGTATTCTATGCACAAAAATAAATACAACACAAGGTTTAAAAATGTAGGGTTTTATTAATGCAGTCAAAATTTTATTCTTTTTTTTTCTTAAGCAGTTTAATTTATTTACTTTTTATATATCAATACCTAATGCTTGCATAAAATCAAACAATCTCCAAGTAAAAAGTATCCTTACCGTGTTTTGTTGGGAAATTTATATTCTTGGTTATATCTAAATTAAAATATAATTTTTTTCTAATGTTTTAAGCTTAAAATCCTGTAAAACTAAAAAAAATTTTAAAATTGCTCCAAGGGATAAGAAGATATTTCATTTTCAAAAATTTGAAGGGGCGGCTATGTTTTTCAAGATGACATTTTTAGCTCACAACGGATTTTTGGGATTTTTATATATTTGTTCCTAAACATCAAACCTATCGATTCCCATTGGAAAATAAATGTCCCCTTAAACTTCATTGAAAAAATAAGATTTGCCTGGTCTAAAAAAATAACATCTACATCGCAGCGTATACTGATAAAAGTGATAAACCTTACATCAGTTTGGTTTATTTGGTCTTAGATTTAGCTTGGTGTTATTGTGAGAGTTTAACATCGGCTGATTTTTGACTGTCGGCCTAACTAATGAGGTTTTCTAGATTTCCCTCATTCCCCCACTGGGTGGTTATGGTTTATCAACGTAGGTCGTCCACATCGAAATGTCGAACATTAGTTAGTTCCCTTTTGGGAATCTAATATATTTATCACATTTTTATTAGAACGAGATGCTGAAAAACAACTACCCCACGGGCGATGTGCCCCGACTGGCGTTGAATTACTCCAGCATCTCCATAGAAATCGCCGGAGTCTCCATATAAGAAATGGCGGCAGTATTGGATTGAAATAGGGTATTAGGTATTTAAAAAGTGAATTTACTCAAAAACTATACGAGCTATAAAAAATTAAGGGCCTTTTTATGCTTAATTGATGGTGTAAAAGTATTTTATTTTATAAACATTTATTTTATAAAATGATCCGTGACCACACGGAGATCAAAATTTATTTTATAATAAAAGCCCTTACTAATAATAAGTCGTCAAATATCTCGAAAACCAATTTTTAAATCAACTAGAGATATATAGTTTTTCAAGATAGACTGTTTTTTAAATAACCTAAAAGAAATATCAAATACTTCCTTTTGTAATAGTAATTAATTAGTTTAAGATCCAGTTTATGGGCACTTAATTTATGCATAAAACAATTTAATCATAAACAATCATCACCAAATATCGATCAACCAACCAAAAAAAAAACAACATTTATATAGGACAAACAACACTAAACCTTTACTAACAGCTCCCAAAGTTTGGACCCCCCTGTATATCCTGCAAGAATGGATTTGTTACCTCAATTGCATCTAGGGCTTGCGTGAATTGCGCAGCAGATTTTAATTGTCCTGGACAAAAGGGCATATGCAAGCAAAGACAAATCACCTAGTTATTGTCCGACCAAAAATGGCTTCCATGTGTTGGCGAGAAGCGTGGGATCAGAAAAACGCGTTAAAATGGCAATGTGTCTCTTGTCCGAGGCGGGCGGCGCTAAAAACAATGGCTAGTGCCATTACCGAAACACCGAAAACAAAAATGTTAGTTCATTAACTCCGTAAATGGCTTATGGTCGGTCATCCTTTCCATCAATTTTAATCAATCAACTTTTTACATATGGCCTTTGATTCATACGAGCTTTTTGCGTCACATTTTTTCCGCGGTTTAGTTATTAGTAATACGCTTTTATCAGTTCATTGCTCTGCAAGCTCAAATACAGTTTCATTTTTATTTTGATCAATGGTTTTAACTAGTAGGTTTCATATAAAAATATACTAAGCTTTACTAATTAAATAATTAAATGACCTAATAAACTAAAAACGTCGTCTTAGGTCATGTAGGTCGTGTTTTAATCATATAGATCTTTTAATAGAATACACTTTTTTATTTGTGATGTGGTATTTTTTATTTCACTGGACATTTATTTTTCGGCCTCATTTATAAATACCATCTCAAATAGACTCTTCAGAGTCAAACAAGATGAAGCATACACTGAACTAAAAGAAATCAGAGCAGGAGTACCACAAGGAAGCGTCCTAGGCCCTATCTTATACCTGATCTACACTAGTGACATACCACAATTAGAGCAAAACCCGATAACCACGTTTGCAGATGATAGTGCCATTCTTGCGACAGGGAAGGGCTATGAAGATGCTGCAAACAAACTGCAAACATCAGTTAACCAAATCAATAACTGGACCAGAAGATGGCGTATCAAGCTGAATGAAACCAAATCAGTGCAGATTAATTTCACAAATAAAAGAGAACAACAAATACCTATTAACATGAACAATGCTCAGATTCCATATGCAAACTCAGCAAAATATCTAGGCATCACATTAGAAGCAAGACTTCGCTGGAAAGTCCATGTTAAAAAGAAAAGAGAAGAGCTAGACATCAGATATAAGAAAATGTACTAGCTACTTGGTAGACACTCCTGCTTATCAACTTACAACAAAATACTGCTGTATAAACAAATTCTCAAGCCAGTATGGACCTATGGAATACAGTGCCAGTAAGAGTAATATATTAATCATTCAAAGATTTCAGAACAAAGTACTGCGGAACATCGTCAATGCGCCTTGGTACATCAGAAACAGCGACCTTCATCGAGATATTCAGATGGACACTGTAGAGCAGACAATTACTAAATTTGCAAGGAATCACGAACAACGACTCCATCAACATGTGAACATCGAGGCCATCCAGCTCCTCGACAACACTAACATAGAAAGAAGGCTCAGGAGGGTTAAGCCCTTTGAGTTAGTGAACTGATTATATCAGTATAAAAGCAGAGTATTGTGCGGTTAGTGTTATACGTTAGTGTTATTAAATTACCAGACTCTAAGGTACACTAGTGAGTAAGACGTTAGCTCTAAGATTTTAAACTTTAGTTAAATTAAGATAGAACCAAATTACTCATTGATCTCCCTTTGATCAGATTGTAATAGCAGCAAAATACCCTTCAAGGGGTATTTTCTATATCTATATAAAAAAGATTATAAATACCAATATTTGCTTAAATTAAAATATGTTTTCAAATAATTTTGACGAAACTAAAGATGTTTTTTACTATTTATATATATTTCGCCCCCTCCTAGAGATTTTGTAGGCGACGCCCATGTTCTAGAATATATTTTCTGGAAACACATTAATTTATACATTTCCCAAAACGATCGCATTTGAAGTAACCTAACCACTATTTATTTCCTCTGCAACCGCATACATGCAAGCTATCTATACTACCCCTTGGAGCGCCATCCAAACTACCTACCCAACTCTATCAAATTCACTCCACTCCAAATTCCCTGGACAATAGATACCGACTACTACACTAAATTTCAAGTTAGTTGTTCCAGACAGGTACTTTGTATACGGACATAATACTGCAAGTCTGACTCGCGGTGTCATTTCCGTCCTGTTATGTTGCTCGTATTATCGTATCAGTGGTCTGTGGTATTAGTAGGTCGAGGTTGGCCACGAAAAATAATCAAAACAATCGAATGGACGGGCAACAATGAAACGAAACAGGTGGCATGACGGTGTTGTTGATCGTTAACATTCATTGTAAGTAGGATCGTGATTAGATCTGATGATTACACTAAATTGTACTTTGAATTAGGGGTTGTTGGATGGATGGTTGGAATTAATTTTTTTTTTTGTTGCTGAAAAACAACTTTTATAATTTGATCCGGCCTACACTGAGATTATTATAGTAATCACAGTGAGAGATGCCTTGGCAGGTAGATTTAAAGGAACATTTCAAACTAGGACGTGAAATTTTAACAAAGCGTAGGAAACAAACACAGGGAAGACAGTGTGTTCTTACCTACAAGTTTTATTATATGTAAGTTGAATTTTATGTAATTTATCAATTGATTATTATTAGTGATTAGGTACATTAAGTTTACATATTCATATTAAACAGGTGTATAAATCTAAAGATACAATTTATGATAATATTCAAGGTTTAAATGATTTCTGAGGTACACCGCATGGAAAATGAACGCAAAAAATTATTAACAATTGTTCAAAGGGTTAATGAAGAAGAAGGTAAAAACCGAAAAGTTATTAATTATAATAAATTACATACTTTTTACGCAGTATATACGAGTAGTTATTATTTAATTAATTTAAAAAATACATTAAATTAAAACACCATGTATATTAAACAACGCGTTACTCCAAAGGCAAAAGCTGTCCGGGAGGGGGCTGCACGTTGAAAAAAACGCAGACAACCACCTCATACCCGCCGATATTGCCAGTGCCGGAGCTCGGGATCGAACCCAGACCATAATAGTGTCAACAATATGAGTATCCATATTTAAGAAATTAATATTCAAATAATTATTCAAAACTTATATTAGAAAATATTATTTCTGTTGGTAAGGTTAATTACACCCTGTATATAGAAGTATTAAACATTCAGTACAAAACTACTTAAACCATTTATTTCTCATTCTAACAGGAAAATAATTCACACACATTTTCTGTTGACTAATGATTTTAAAGGATGTAACAGGTCCAATTACAAAATGCATGATTCAATGAACGGCAGATATTAATGCATCTCAATCTAAAGTGAGATTTTAACATGCATTGAACTTCCACCACTCCCAATATGATTTCTGAAGTGTAAGCATCTATTGCCATAAAAATTAAAATTGTGGATGGTGGAAGGGGAGTTGTAGTTGGACTCTAAAGGGAGTCACTAACTGACTGGAAGATAATCAGGCTGTGTGGGCAACCGCTCTAGAAATGTTGTCCTTTGGGTAAGTCTTATTTTATTATTCTGTATTTTTATGCTTGGCATTTAGCCACATTTATTTGGGTGTTCTGAATAAAGAATAAAGTTGTTGTATTGTTCTCAGTCGCATTATTTTAAATTAGTATAAAACCCTCTTGCAGCTAAGCAAAGGGCTAGGTAGTTAGCCCTCTAGTTACAGACGTGACAATAGATGATGTGTGACACAAGACATGCTACTACCACATGAATAAATGGATAACCAGAAGGATATCACTCTATCATCTCTGGATGTGTTCGTTTGTGTGAAGTTATCCACGAAATCTCAGCCACGAATTCTGACGTAGAGACAATCGTCTTTGATGCACGATAGTTCGGATCACTATTTCAACGAGTTGTCTCAATTCGCATTATATCATGGAGTAATAATAACAAATTACTGGATTACATAATAGTTATTATAACTATATACATTTCAAAATTTTCATAGATTTCATTAGTTTTCGTTGCAAATAAATTACACCTTGTATTTTCCAAACGAAGGGGAATGCGTTGATGAAACACAGACCGTATATTACTAACATAATATGGATTACTACTATGGTACCGAAAGTTTTTTCATCCCCGCCTTTGGGGCTGAAAATGACATACATAGGTAAATAACAGTAAAATAAGTTTATTAGTTTTTCAGTGCATTTGACTTACACTAAGTATTTTTAAACGAAGAGGGATGCGTTTATCAAATTTGGACTGAACATTACTAATACAATATGGATTACAGCGGTGGTATCAAAAGTTTTGTCACCCCCGTCCTTGGGGGTAAAAATTACAGAAGTAGCACTAATATAAAATTAATAAGTTTTTCCCACTATTTATAATACATCCTGTATCTTCCAAACGAAGAGGGATGCGTTGATCAAATTTGCACTGAACATTACTAATACAATATGGATTACAGCGGTGGTATCACAAGTTTTGTCACCCCCGTCCTTGGGGGTGAAAATTACAGAAGTAGCACTAATATAAAATTAATAAGTTTTTCCCATTATTTATAATACATCCTGTATTTTCCAAACGAAGAGGGATGCGTTGATCAAATTTGCACTGAACATTACTAATACAATATGGATTACAGCGGTGGTATCAAAAGTTTTGTCACCCCCGTCCTTGGGGGTGAAAATTACAGAAGTAGCACTAATATAAAATTAATAAGTTTTTCCCATTATTTATAAAACATCCTGTATCTTCCAAACGAAGAGGGATGCGTTGATCAAATTTGGACTGAACATTGCTAATACAATATGGATTACAGCGGTGGTATCAAAAGTGTTGTCACCCCCGTCCTTGGGGGTGAAAATTACAGAAGTAGCACTAATATAAAATTAATAAGTTTTCCCATTATTTATAAAACATCCTGTATCTTCCAAACGAAGAGGGATGCGTTGATCAAATTTGCACTGAACATTACTAATACAATATGGATTACAGCGGTGGTATCAAAAGTTTTGTCACCCCCGTCCGTGGGGGTAAAAATTACAGAAGTAGCACTAATATAAAATTAATAAGTTTTTCCTATTATTTATAATACATCCTGTATCTTCCAAACGAAGAGGGATGCGTTGATCAAATTTGCACTGAACATTACTAATACAATATGGATTACAGCGGTGGTATCAAAAGTTTTGTCACCCCCGTCCGTGGGGGTAAAAATTACAGAAGTAGCACTAATATAAAATTAATAAGTTTTCCCATTATTTATAAAAACATCCTGTATCTTCCAAACGAAGAGGGATGCGTTGATCAAATTAGCACTGAACATTACTAATACAATATGGATTACAGCGGTGGTATCAAAAGTTTTGTCACCCCCGTCTTAGGGGGTGAAAATGACAAAAATAGTACTAACATAAAATTAATAAGTTTTTCACATTATTTATAATACATCCTGTATCATCCAAACGAAGAGGGATGCGTTGATAAAATTTGGACTAAACATTACTAGTACACTATAGATTACGACGGTGGTATCAAAAGTATTGTCACCCCCATCTTTGGGGGTGAAAATGGCTGAAGTATCACTAATATAAATTACAGGATGTATTGTAAAAAATGTGAAAAACTTGTTAATTTTATATTAGTGCTATTTCTGTAATTTTCACCCCCAAGGACGGCGGTGACAAAACTTTTGATACCACCGCTGTAATCCATATTGTATTAGTAATGTTCAGTCCAAATTTGATCAACGCATCTCTCTTCGTTTGGAAGATACAGGATGTATTATAAATAATGTGAAAAACTTGTTAACTTTATATTAGTGCTATTTCTGTCATTTTCACCCCCAAGGACATGGGTGACAAAACTTTTGATACCACCGTCGTAATCTATATCGTATTAGTAATGTTCAGTCCAAATTTGATCAACGCATCCCTCTTCGTTTGGAAGATAAAGGATGTATTATAAATAATGTGAAAAACTTATTAATTTTATATTAGTGCTAGTTCTGTAATTTTCATCCTCAAGGACTAGGGTGACAAAACTTTTGATACCACCGCTGTAATCCATATTGTATTAGTAATGTTCAGTCCAAATTTGATCAACGCATCCCGCTTCGTTTGGAAGATACAGGATGTATTATAAATAATGTGAAAAACTTGTTAACTTTATATTAGTGCTATTTCTGTCATTTTTACCCCCAAGGACGGGGGTGACAAAACTTTTGATACCACCGCTGTAATCCATATTGTATTAGTAATGTTCAGTCCAAATTTGATCAACGCATCCCTCTTCGTTTGGAAGATACAGGATGTATTATAAATAATGTGAAAAACTTGTTAACTTTATATTAGTGCTATTTCTGTCATTTTCACCCCCAAGGACGGTGGTGACAAAACTTTTGATACCACCGCTGTATTCCATATTGTATTAGTAATGTTCAGTCCAAATTTGATCAACGCATCCCTCTTCGTTTGGAAGATACAGGATGTAATAAATAATGTGAAAAACTTGTTAATTTTATATTAGTGCTACTTCTGTAATTTTCATCCCCAAGGACGGGGGTGACAAAACTTTTGATACTACCGTTGTAATCCATATTGTATTAGTAATGTTCAGTCCAAATTTGATCAACGCATCCCTCTTCGTTTGGAAGATACAGGATGTAATAAATAATGTGAAAAACTTGTTAATTTTATATTAGTGCTACTTCTGTAATTTTCATCCCCAAGGACGGGGGTGACAAAACTTTTGATACCACCGTTGTAATCCATATTGTATTAGTAATGTTCATTCCAAATTTGATCAACGCATCCCTCTTCGTTTGGAAGATACAGGATGTAATAAATAATGTGAAAAACTTGTTAATTTTATATTAGTGCTATTTCTGTCATTTTCACCCCCAAGGACGGGGGTGACAAAACTTTTGATACCACCGCTGTAATCCATATTGTATTAGTAATGTTCAGTCCAAATTTGATCAACGCATCCCTCTTAGTTTGGAAGATACAGGATGTATTATAAATAATGTGAAAAACTTATTAATTTTATATTAGTGCTATTTCTGTCATTTTCACCCCCAAGGACGGGGGTGACCAAACTATTGATACCACCGCTGTAATCCATATTGTATTAGTAATGTTCAGTCCAAATTTGATCAACGCATCCCTCTTAGTTTGGAAGATACAGGATGTATTATAAATAATGTGAAAAACTTATTAATTTTATATTAGTGCTATTTCTGTCATTTTCACCCCCAAGGACGGGGGTGACAAAACTATTGATACCACCGCTGTAATCCATATTGTATTAGTAATGTTCAGTCCAAATTTGATCAACGCATCCCTCTTAGTTTGGAAGATACAGGATGTATTATAAATAATGTGAAAAACTTATTAATTTTATATTAGTGCTATTTCTGTCATTTTCACCCCCAAGGACGGGGGTGACAAAACTTTTGATACCACCGCTGTAATCCATATTGTATTAGCAATGTTCAGTCCAAATTTGATCAACGCATCCCTCTTCGTTTGGAAGATACAGGATGTAATAGATAATGTGAAAAACTTGTTAATTTTATATTAGTGCTACTTCTGTAATTTTCATCCCCAAGGACGGGGGTGACAAAACTTTTGATACCACCGTTGTAATCCATATTGTATTAGTAATGTTCAGTCCAAATTTGATCAACGCATCCCTCTTCGTTTGGAAGATACAGGATGTATCATAAATAATGTGAAAAACTTGTTAACTTAATATTAGTGCTATTTCTGTCATTTTCACCCCCAACGACGGGGGTGACAAAACTTTTGATACCACCGTCGTAATCTATATTATATTAGTAATGTTCAGTCCAAATTTGATCAACGCATCCCTCTTAGTTTGGAAGATACAGGATGTATTATAAATAATGTGAAAAACTTATTAATTTTATATTAGTGCTATTTCTGTCATTTTCACCCCCAAGGACGGGGGTGACAAAACTTTTGATACCACCGCTGTAATCCATATTGTATTAGCAATGTTCAGTCCAAATTTGATCAACGCATCCCTCTTCGTTTGGAAGATACAGGATGTAATAGATAATGTGAAAAACTTGTTAATTTTATATTAGTGCTACTTCTGTAATTTTCATCCCCAAGGACGGGGGTGACAAAACTTTTGATACCACCGTTGTAATCCATATTGTATTAGTAATGTTCAGTCCAAATTTGATCAACGCATCCCTCTTCGTTTGGAAGATACAGGATGTATTATAAATAATGTGAAAAACTTGTTAACTTTATATTAGTGCTATTTCTGTCATTTTCACCCCCAAGGACAGGGGTGACAAAACTTTTGATACCACCGTCGTAATCTATATTATATTAGTAATGCTCAGTCCAAATTTAATCAATGCATCCCTCTTCGTTTGGAAGATACAGGATGTACTATAAATAATGTGAAAAACTTATTAATTTTATATTAGTGCTATTTCTGTCATTTTCACCCCCAAGGACGGGGGTGACAAAACTATTGATACCACCGCTGTAATCCATATTGTATTAGTAATGTTCAGTCCAAATTTGATCAACGCATCCCTCTTCGTTTGGAAGATACAGGATGTATTATAAATAATGTGAAAAACTTGTTAATTTTATATTAGTTCTATTTCTGTAACTTTCACCCCCAAGGACGGGGGTGACAAAACGTTTGATACCACCGTCGTAATCTATATTATATTAGTAATGCTCAGTCCAAATTTAATCAATGCATCCCTCTTCGTTTGGAAGATACAGGATGTACTATAAATAATGTGAAAAACTTATTAATTTTATATTAGTGCTATTTCTGTCATTTTCACCCCCAAGGACGGGGGTGACAAAACTATTGATACCACCGCTGTAATCCATATTGTATTATGTAGTAGAATGAAAAATGTTTCGACGCAGCCGGGGATCGAACCCGGGACCTTTGGCTTTCCGGGCCAATGCTCTTCCAACTGAGCTACCACGCATCCACACTTCCATTCTACTAATCAGGATACCGTTCTTAACATAAGTTGACATAATTTACTACAGTTCGGCCATACCTGACAACACAGCCGTCCTCGGCTGCCGGCCATAATCCGACACCTCGGTAAACATAATTCTTAAACATAAGGTGAACTGTGCTGGCAGGCGGATTCCCTATCCCACTTCTGAAGCTGTAGTAGAATGAAAAATGTTTCGACGCAGCCGGGGATCGAACCCGGGACCTTTGGCTTTCCGGGCCAATGCTCTTCCAACTGAGCTACCACGCATCCACACTTCCATTCTACTAATCAGGATACCGTTCTTAACATAAGTTGACATAATTTACTACAATTAGTAATGTTCAGTGCAAATTTGATCAACGCATCCCTCTTCGTTTGGAAGGTACAGGATTTATTATAAATAATGTGAAAACCTTATTAATTTTATATTAGTGCTATTTCTGTTATTTTCATCCCCAAGGACGGGGGTGACAAAACTTTTGATACTACCGTCGTAATCTATATTATATTAGTAATGTTCAGTTTAAATTTGATCAACGCATCCCTCTTCGTTTGGAAGATACAGGATGTATTATAAATAATGTGAAAAACTTATTAATTTTATATTTGTGCTATTTCTGTTATTTTCATCCCCAAGGACGGGGGTGACAAAACTTTTGATACCACCACTGTAATCCATATTGTATTAGTAATGTTCAGTGCAAATTTGATCAACGCATCCCTCTTCGTTTGGAAGGTACAGGATGTATTATAAATAATGTGAAAACCTTGTTAATTTTATATTAGTGCTATTTCTGTCATTTTCACCCCCAGGGACGGGGGTGACAAAACTTTTGATACCACCGTCGTAATCTATATTATATTAGTAATGTTCAGTCCAAATTTAATCAACGCATCCCTCTTCGTTTGGAAGATACAAGATGTATTATAAATAATGTGAAAAACTTGTTAATTAGCATTAGTGCTATTTCTATAATTTTCACCCCCAAGGACGGGGGTGACAAAAGTTTTGATACTACCGCCGGAATCCATATTGTATTAGTAATATTCAGTCCAAATTTGATCAACGCATCCCTTATTGTTTGGAAGATACAGGTTGTATTGTAAAAAATGTGAAATACTTATTAAATATATATTAGTGATCCTTCAGCCATTTTCACCCCCAAGGACGGGGGTGACAAAACTTTTGATACCACCTTCGTAATCTATATTGTATTAGTGATGTCTGATCCGGATTTGACCAACGCATCCCTCTTATATACAGGACGTATTATAAATAAAGTGAAAAATGTATTAAATTTATATTATTGTCATTTTCACCCCCCAAGGACGGGGGTTACAAAAGTTTTGATACCACCGTCGCAATTTATATTGTAGTAGTAGTGTTCGGTCCAAATTTGATAAACGCATCCCTCTTCGTTTAAGAAATACTTAGTGTAAGTCAAATGCACTGAAAAACTAATAAACTTATTTTACTGTTATTTACCTATGTATGTCATTTTCAGCCCCAAAGGCGGGGATGAAAAAACTTTCGGTACCATAGTAGTAATCCATATTATGTTAGTAATATACGGTCCGTATTTCATCAACGCATTCCCCTTCGTTTGGAAAATACAAGGTGTAATTTATTTGCAACGAAAAACTAATGAAATTATGAAAATTTTGAAATGTATATAGTTATAATAACTATTATGTAATCCAGTAATTTGTTATTATTACTCCATGATATAATGCGAATTGAGACAACTCGTTGAAATAGTGATCCGAACTATCGTGCATCAAAGACGATTGTCTCTACGTCAGAATTCGTGGCTGAGATTTCGTGGATAACTTCACACAAACGATGTGTTCAGGAAAATGTCAAAAGGAGATATTCTAATTAGCATATCCAGATATGCACCGACAGTCAGGCGACTTTACATGCCTTAGTCTCCTACAGGATCACCTCCAGGGTCCTAGAGTGTATTATTAATGTAAATGAGGAGGTCGATGCACTGGTTAAAAGAGGCTCAAGTATACAGTTTACAGGACCCGAACCACTACTCGGGCTTTTGCCTAGTTATGTAACAAGATATATTGAAAACTGAATCCAGAAAAGATCAGAGTCTCTTACTCTTAATTGAAAAGCCTTGCTCGAATGCAACTCGATCAATACTTGCGTTAAGTCGTAACAGCATAAAAATTGTCACAGGACTGTTGACAGGTCACGGACATCTCAACAAGCACCTTAACACTGTCGGCCTTAGTGACACTAGAAGGTGCATGTTTTGCGGACACGATGACAAGGACTGCATTCACATCCTTTGTCGCTGTGCCTGCCTCATGGTCAAGAGACACAAACATCTAGGTGCAGCATTTCTCCTGCGCCAGGACATTAGAGAGCTTCCACTAGAACAGGTGTTGGCCTATGTGCATGGCACAGGTCTCTTCCAATAGCTCAAGATTAGCGGCAGGCACAATGGGTCAAAAGGCCTGAGTGCTGCGGGTAACCGCGCGGCCTTCCAACAACAATAACAACAACATATCACTCTATTCCTTCCCGTAATCTCGATGCTCGGTTAACCTGAGATTTTATCCTGAAACGGTCAGTGCTGTATCGTCTCGAGTGCTAGTACATCGCAGCGAATTGTTCCTGACGCGTTGGATTTAGTAAGACTTTGGCTGTCTTCAACAAATTCAAATTCGTACCTCTTCCTGAACGACAATTTCTGTCATATTACATAACCAAAAAGTTTTTTGCTTATTTATATTAAAAAGAAAGATATTTGGCTAGCTGCACAACAGCTTTTAAATCTTAACCTTAATAATAATAAAATAATGAATTATTATCGTATATCGTCTTCTGTAATCTCCACAAAACATCTAGCTATCAAATTTCGCTGAACGCTTTCGACAATGATAGTCACATTTCAAACTATACATTTTTTCCCAGTCTGTTGTTCTCTTCGTTTTCGCAACCTACAGGAAAAATATATAGTACCAGTTTTTAAAGCAACCTAATTTATATCAATAGGTACTAAAGGCAGACAATCGAGCGTACATCTTTGACCAGTTTGCACTTTTTTTTCTCAATTACCGCATGTTTTTTAATACCGCATTATCGAGCTCTTAGTTGAGTAGGTACACAAGGAACAAAAGCTCTTCAGTTTCAAATAATCCAGGGTGTCTTTACACTAATCTTATGTTAATTTTCCAAGGAAGCAAATACCCGAAATTGCCTATGAGAATCGATTAGAGAGATGTTTTATGACTTTAATATCCGGTAAATTGCATGATATATTTCATGTATAGGGCCAATTAATTGTTTAATAGAAAATATACACTGAACGAAGTGTCCGAGTGCATTTGGAAAGACTGTAGACTAACTGCTGTGAAAAACTGCCAATTTTATAGTAAGTGTAAATTTTAAATCAAAGTTGCAAATTTGAAACGGTGTTAAAGTTACAATAAATAATGATACATTACTGGCAAATAGAATTTCTAACTTAGATATTGTGTTATTATTATAAAAAATTGATAATCTTGCAGTTTAAAAAAATAGGGACTTTTAAATATAAGAATCCAATATTAATTTCTCAAATTTAAAATAGGAAAAATAAATATAAACCTTGCACCTAAGTTCAGCTTATGTCTTTTATCTAATCCTTCAATCTTTTAATTTCATTTTTAAACTAACGATATTTCTCAACTATACATCTCCAAATCCATACTTTCACTTTTTTGAACAGATTTTAACAAGGAACCAGACGCGCCCTCGGTGTTTTCCAACAGATTTATATTAATTAGAATTATGTGGCATAACTGGAATGCATCTCCCAAGAGAGGCAGGTCCCTGATAGCCTCATTAAATCCCCGAAAACCCGTAATTTATTACAATTAGAACAACCACCTGCTCGCGTGGTGGTGTCTGGTTGACTTATTTGAGATGGTTTACGGCAACCCGAGTTACCAGTTATTAAAACATTGGAAATAATATTCCAACTGTGGAGAAGTGACTTAAATATTCATATCATATTAAAAAATAATTATTATTATATGTTCTGTGTTTTTACGAGGCTAGGATTTATTAAAACAAAGAGTGGGAAATTTATGAACACATACGAGTTAAAACTAGTTCTTTACTATAGTAGTAGTCCTTTATTTATAAGTTAGAATTCTGTATTTTCTTATGTTATTCATAAATTTTTTTAGAAATTAGGTATCCAAAAGAATTCAAATATATACTTAAACACTGTTCTATGAAAATTTTTTTCTAAATGATACTAAATCCTGCAACGAACCGTCTTTATTTTTTTTATTGGCTTTAGTTAAATGACATTCTTTGACATTAGCTCCGGCTGAGCACAGAGTTGGGGGCAGATTCGAAGGTTTATAATTAATATTAAATTTTATACCACCTTGTGGACGCCAGGATAATGTTGTATTTAACTGTATATGTATAGATAACAGTTATAAAATAGTAATAATTATAGTGAATGTTTGGTGAATTGAGTAAAAACAATTTTATATTACAAGTAAACAATGGGGTGTTTTCCTATTTTTTTTACATCGGCAATGGAAAGTAGTTGGAAAAAGAAGAGATACGTATTTCTGGAATTTTAATATTGGGTTCATTTAAGTCCATAAATTATTTTTTTATTGTGCGTGATATCTATGTGATGTTACTAAGCGAAAATTCAAAATTTGCGCCATTTTTTAGTGATTTCTAGGATATTTTCATTTGTGTGGTTGGTGTCACTGCGTGATAACTTTACTTTTGTTTATGTTTGAATTGTTTGGTTAGGGTAAACATCATGGTAAACATGAGACATTGTTTTTAGTTTATATTTTTACCTGTGAATTGTTGTCTCTGCCTGTGACTGATTAAAAGTGTATTTATTAGTAATATAAAAACATCGTAATTTGTAAAGGTAATTTTTGAATATATTTAATCGACTTTGCAGTAATACTGTGAAGTTAAATACTAACCTTACATTTTTCATCCCTTTTATTTCTGAAAGGATCTATAGGACCTTTATCATAAAAGGATCTATAACCGGTAAATTGTCGGACTTAGCCTCTACAAAACCTTGCTCCATGTTTAATAAAAGTTTACTTCACAAGAAAACAACAATACAACACGTCAAGTTGTCAAGCCAAACACAAACAGGAAATTTCAAAAATCAAATGTCAATTATCGAAATGTCGACTGTCGTTTGTGTCGTTACAAACTGAAACTAGCCACATATTATCAGTGTGGCCTCTTTATAGATACATATTACCTAGTTTTCGCTTAGTGAGGTCACGAATATAGAATAAAATTTCAAAATTGAATTAAAAATTTTCTACCGATTCAATCTTAATAATTTTTATCCTAATAAATACAAAAAAATATATATTTTATAAAAATACAGGTTTCCACTTTCATTTCGATTGAAGGAAAATACCCCATTATAGATAAAAAGCTGTATATGATAAAATCAATAACAACTGGTTGTTGTTATCATGCAAAACCACTTTACAGATTGCATCTCCCAAGAATGAGATGGATCTGGTTTACAAAAAAATTCTTCTGGCCTTGGAGAATATATTTCAACCTCTCACCAATAAATAGTATTCGGTAATGATGGTCGGAGTGGACTTTCAGCAACGTGCAGATGGTATAGTACTTATAGGAAACTGAGAAGAAGATAATGCAGCTAGCTAGCTAGCTTCTTGTTGTTCCTGATACTGTTAATCAGGATGCAAGTGCTTTCTCCTTTTATCGTCCTTCTAACGGTGGGAGTTGAAATTCCAGGTTGGTTCTCATCTTCCAGGAAGCAAAGGTGCTTTTACTTGAATTAGGAAGTATTTAGACCAAGATCATAAGAAAAAAATTATATAAATTAATATGAAATCAGCAAGATAACAACAGATAATTTTGCAATGATAACAATTACAATCTGTTGAAAAAAAATTTAAACTAAAGAAGTGAAAATTGGCAAAAAATTGTAATATGAAAATTACTTTGAAATATAGGTCCCTGTATACGTTACCCATGATATAATAAGTACAAGGTATGACATTCGTGAGTACGAAAATGCGTCCGCTCTGCGCATTACGTCACCGAGAGCGCAGAATGATCGCTAAATACAAATGTTATATACGATTTCAATGGAAACATTATCAAAACTTTCATATAATTGGCACAAAACAGTGTCCCGAATAGGAAAATATTGGGAAATTTAACCAGTGTCCTTAAATGTGTTCTTTAATAATCATAAGCACAGATTAGATATACTCCATATGGTAGGTATCTATCATATACAAAATGCCCTGGTAATCCCTGATGGTTTAAAATTGGCTCTTTTAATTTCTTACCTACTTCAATAATAATAACTGTTATCGGTGATTATTGCAATTTTTATTATAAGTAATTAGTTATTCTGATTCGTGTGTAAAATGATTAGTACTTAAATATAGGATAAACGCTTCATAAACATAGGATGTGGGCATAGACTTATTGTCTTATAAATCTATGGATGTGGGCAACAAGTTAACTTTAATACATATATTTCGCCGTTCGCCTTACACCTACGACTAAAAGTGAAAATTGTTCCTTAAGCTCGGTTAAGATTCTAAATTGACTGTATTATTAAATGTATTCATTTTTTTAATTATTCGAAAATTTTAAATGTTTCTCATTTTTTTTTTATTTAATGACCACATTACAGAACCATATCTATTACAGGTTATATAATTTATTACAGGCTTTAAATTTATGTCATAATCATCATCGGTGAAGTGTTTGGAACATATTCTGGCAGTATGTACATTAAACTTTTCTGCTCGACAGCAAGCTACCACCCACAGTTTCTTTATTACTTCATCCCGTGGAAACGTGAAAAACCTTGTAACATAATAGATAGTGCAATGTTTACATTGTCTAAATATCATAGCAATATAATTACCTAATATTATTTAAATTATTGGGCTCTTGGTTGCGATTATCACTATTATACAAGCACACAGCACAACGCATTTTTATTGCACTTTTAGTTTAGGTACGTGTTAATATAAAATTAACTTTAACTATACTCACATATGATTATAATTAGTATACACTAGAATTATACAAATACTCTGCCAAAAAAAAAATGAATTTAGATGACAAAATGTAGTAAAAACCACGAAACTTTCACACCTTTACATATGTAAACATTGTAAAATGTAAAATGTCAAATTTGCGCTCTCGGTGACGACACGGATGTGGGAGGGATATGCGCAATATCATACCTTCCTTTATTGTATCATGTACGTTACCAGACACCATGTATTTCCACCACCACATTAGGATCTGCTTTGAGAGGGATCCCATTTGCGTACAAATTCACTACCCGGCGCAAAAACCGAGCCGCTATGAATGGTTCGTAATTAAACGTCACATTCTCGAGGTGCTGTCGCGGCCTGCAAAACCGCAAATATCCTCTGCCGAATACCACCCGAATTTCCAGCGTGCGAGCCCGGTCGAGTCCGGCAAAAAGTCGGCACGCCACTCCATGAACTTCCCACATAGTGGGGCTGGAAGAAAGAGCGCGGATTAGGAGAGACGAATGGAATTACATAAGAAATAAATTTAATACGACACGGTTTTTGTACAACATACACAGTGACGTACCAAGGAAAAATCTTGGGGGGGGGGGCATTGTTTTAGATAATTGGGAATTCATATAATAAATAGCAAATTAAACAGCGACCGGAGAATCAACCGTCCCCCGTCTGAGACAACAACGGGGGAGGAGGTAGAAAATGCATCGCCCGCAGTATTTTTGTCAGTGACTGTATTATTATAGAAATGCGGCCTGAGAGCGGCAAATTAATTGTTTAATTCGATTAATAAATTACTACTCGATAAATTATTATGATTTTGTAAACTTTACCATATTGTACATACAAAGTACATCATTTTTAAAATACTAAAAAGCATATTTGAAAAGAGACTTAATGATATGTTCCATTGTAATATTTTAAGACTACAGTTTAGCTTTAAATTAAATATTATTTCAATATCAGTATACAGGGTGTTAGTTAAACATGCGGCAAAAGTTCAAAAGGTTATTCCTTGGACTATTCTAAGAATATTTTATCCTTTGATAATTTTTGAAAAAGCGCTTTGTTGCGAAGATATAGGGCGAAAAAAATTTTCAACAAATAACAATTTATTACTAAAAATTACATGTAACATTTCTGAACCTACAAGAATTGTTCAAAAGGCTACCTCCAGCTCGGATGCAACCATACAATCTTCTCCTTATAGACTCCCGAACTCTTTCAAAAACACCAGGGTCGTTTCTTAGTAAGTTACACCCAGCAATTATCCGATCTCTTAAATCGTCCACATCTTCCACTGGCCTAATATAAACTAATGACTTTAGATGGCCCTACAGGAAATAATCCAGGGGGTTTAAGTCCGGGGATCGAGCAGGCCATACGTGAGGTCCACCTCGACCAATCCAGCGATCTCCATATGTTGCTGTTAAAAACTCTCGAGCAACTGCACTAAAATGAGGTGGTGCACCACCATGCATAAACCACCTTGCCTGTCTTGTAGCCAATGGTACATCCTCCAAAAACTAAGGTAGCGTTTGTTACAAAAAGTTGCGGTATACTTCGCCGGTAAGTCTTCCTGGTAGAAAGACCGATCCAATTAGCCAGTCACCCACAATTCCATCCCAAACGTTCAACGAGAACTAATGTTGAAACCGATCTTCACAAATCTCATGTGGATTTTTATCAGCCCACACATGGTTATTGTGGAAATTCCTTATTGCATTTCGCGAGAAACTGGCTTCATACAAAAACATACAAAATAATCACTCCGAAGTATCACGGGATGTTGGTAAGAGAAAACAACTCCTTTTTCTTACATGTCTTTTACTTGATACGTCCAGCGTAGTACGCCATAGTTTTCTTTCACCTACATTAATAATGTGAAAAATACCAAAATTGGATTTGTTGAAAATTTTTTTCGCCCTATATCTTCGCAACAAAGCGCTTTTTCAAAAATCATCAAAGGATAAAATATCCTTAGAATAGTCCAAGGAATAACCTCTTGAATTTTTGCTGCATGTTTAACTAACATCCTGTATAATGTTTATTGTTGGAAACATTTCATAGTCGTTCTTGGCAATCAGTCTTTTGAGATAAATAAAAGTATGCGCGGTTGCAAGAGTTTTTTTAAGATGTTGGGGGCATGACTCCTTGTCTCCCAAGTACGCCACTGACAACATACAACATAACGCTGCCATATGTGGCTTATTATAACAGACGATGATCGTAGGGAAAATTGAGCCGTGTTTTAGAGGAATGTTATATGCCACTTCATTAGGACTTGGTGTTTCTTTGTGGATTATAATCAGGGTGCGTGTAGATACAGGGTTTTGTTCCAGTTTTTGTAGTGGTGCAGTGGTGTTTATTTATTTAGTTAGTTAATTTAGAAAGTTAATACACTGGACTGTAGATGTAAAATTAGATACAACAGCAAATCATATTCTGGAATGGGGTTGAAATATTGTACCAAAACAGATTTTACGAGGGGAGTGGCCCCAAAATAGCGAATTGTAAAAAACTACAAATCTACTGAGAATATTCATGACACGATCGACATGATTTTAGACTATAATCATACATCAAATATCCAACTAAATACCAACCTCATAATTGTGAATATATCACTCAGAGTTTTGGTTTTTCAGACAAATAAATTTCAAACTTAATTCCCAAGTATCTATGAGACAAGCCTTCAAAACAAATATGCCTTGTGCATAATATATCATATCCAGCGTTCTGTATATTGATATACTGAACCAAGGGTTTTAGAAAATAAATATTTCAAATTTATAAAAAACTCGTGTCATCATGAGTGACTCTGTTGTTCTCTTCCTCGGTAAAACTATTAACTATTACACGAGCTATTACACAAACTAGTAACACTTTCTATACCTCTATTAGATCCATTCAAACAGAAACCTGTATTTTTTAATTTATAGTAAAAAATTACGATTATTGTTTGTTTAAAACAAGTATTCACTGAAAACTATACCATTAGGCAGCTACACACGGACGTAAATGATTTAATACATGCACGTGCGTTCACTAACGCGCATGCAATAACGACAGTATAGATGCTCTATAACGTCACGTTGTTGACTGCACACTCCTTTATGCACGTCATGCAAAATTTCTGTCTCGGCTAGAAATTATGCACGCACATTCACTAACGCGCGTACATGTCTCAACGTGTAGAGACAAATAAAGCAACATCGCACGTTAGTTTATCAGCTGCGTCGGTAGTGTGTAAAATTATAACATAAAATATACTTTTAAATAAAGAAAATGTCGGATTTTAGAACTTTCTCCCGAGAATTTACGCGTGAGTTCATTGAACTATATAGACAACAGCCATGTCTTTGGAAAACCAAGTGCAAAGAAGTTCTTTTTCTTTATTTTTTCATTAATTGCAAAAACGCACGCCACTGTCAATAAACCTAGTTCAACGTCGTCTACCGACATCTTCAAAAATACTGCAGGAACACAGACAAAGTTCTGGAATAAGTTCGTGTGTCTGTAGACAAATTGAATACGCGTTATTGTATGCACGTTAGTGAACGCACGTGCATGTATTAAATCATTTACGTCCGTGTGTAGCCGCGTATTGTCTATTGAAATTGGTTTTAGCACTTATAATGAAAGATAGGGAAAGTGAATAACACAGTACGTTTTCAACTCTGACTGTATTGACTGTTTTGAACATAAAACAAAGACAATGGATAAAACTGCTTATATTTTCCATTTAAATAAAGAGCTAGATGGTTATAATTCTGCAATTTTATTTTTATTTCCCTTCTTAATCACAAAAAAAATGACATATGCAGATATACCCTAAATGCGGTCTAAAGAGCAAAGTAAATAGAACAATATAAAAAACTTCCAATTTGATCAGGTCCACTTGTAGGTTTATTTCAAACCCAAATGAATTCTTCGACAAGTTGTTGCTTTTTTACAGAGTTAAAAAATTCTGAGCTATATTCAATTTTCCTATAAATACTACGATATACCTAACTGGATTATTTTCATGCCTCGTAAGGATGCGATTACTGTTTGGTAAATAATTTTTAGCTTAAATTAGAAGGGAAGGAAAGAATTAGTTGCTCCCTTAAAGCAATAAAGCAATCAAATCAGGGGGTAGAAAACTCCGAGGGTGCAAATCCATCCCCATATACCAGAAGTGTAATAACATTCAGCCCACGTTGCCAGGGCATTAGAACTTTATTCTAATTTATTAAATTTAAAGTTTAAATCAACTTCTCTATTCCAATTAATTTCACCATCCATTTTAATAAAACAAGTGGATCAAACTTGTGCGGATTTTTATCTTGAAGTTGGCAAAACTTTTCAAACTTTGTTTCACTAATTGGTATTACTCGTACTTCCTGGCATAATTGTGATTGATACGAGTTGCACGGTTCGCCCTAGATGCGCATAAAAAATGTTTTCCGAAATTAATTGCATTATTCCAACCAGTGAGGGCATATTACTGCAACAGCCTCATTACTACTGTTTTGTAGTAAAAATTCAGGGTAATTTCATGCAGACTGCAATAAAAATGTGTTATTATGTTACTGCCTTTTATATATTTGTTATAACACAACCTAAACAATAGGTATTAGAAAATAATTTCCTGCAAGTTCAAGTTCAGGTTATTTTTATTCCAGGGACAATTTAATTTATATATAAAAAATCGCATATGCCATAGTGCAATTGTCACTTTGACAGCGACAAAAGTTACCTGCAACTTTTATAGCGAAAATTTTTTGACGCAAAAACAATCCAATTAGATTTCTCTATTTGTAATCACGTGTGCAAAACCAACCAATAATAGTCACATTACACTGATAACAGCCCATGGGTAGTTATCACTTATGTCATCGCACGTTGACAGCGAACAAAATTTTTTTGACACTTCTATAATAATTGTAACAATTTAAAATGTCTATCACTTTCGTCACGATTTGGTGAACAGTGCTTCAATCGACAAAATTATAGAAGTAAATACACCAAAAAATACCGTTAGCAGTAAAAAGTAGGTATACTTGGAAAATATTTATGAACTTTTGCAGCACGCGGAAATATACATTAGATGGAAATCGTACAGTTGAAGGACTGGCGTTGATAGTCAAGGATTGGGCGGCTAATATGAGAAAAATGGATGGTACGAAGTTAAAGGACGCTACAGTTAAAACTATGTGGAATGTAACAAGTAAATTATTACTAGAGTAATTGTATTTTTAATAAATAATTTTGAATGACATTTTCATAAAAATTGCAAAAATTTTTCTCACCGAATACCCCTCGAGCATTGATAAATAACTCAAAATTTTCTCACAACTTACTTTCTCAAGCACGTTACTTTTTGACAACAGCCCGACGCCATAGGCGGAGTAACGTGCTTTCGAAATCTGTGATAAAATTATCTCGTAGTTATCAATGCTCTTGAGCATTTGACAATTGCACTAGTGGTATTTTCACTTATTCATTATTTAATCAATTATCGCGATGTCTGCTGTCATAACAAATAGTTTGACATTTCTGTCAACAAGTTATTGAATTATTAAACACTAACAATGAATCGATTCGGTGATGCTCAAATAAAAATGTGTTTATTTTTAGTATTTCATAAATAAAGTTTGCATTATATGTTTCTAAATTTCTTATTCATTAAATTGTCCTACCGAATTACACTCGAGGTTTGTATTAATACCGGAAAAATTTGTGTTGTTTAAATTCTAAACTGTTTCCTTTAGCAATTTGACTCGACAAACTATCAACCTAAAAACGTTCCTCCTTCGGTGTCGCGTTTTTAATAGTTGACAGTTTTTCTCGTCTAATTATTTGGCAACAGTTTCTCAAACAAAATACAAACCTCTTATGCTAAAAATAAGGGATAATTTAAAATTACATAAGAAACGTTTAAACGTTTAGAAAATATAGAAATTTACCATTTACAAAACATAGATAATACCAAAGTTTACAAAATATAAAATAATTCTGTAAACTTTGATAATACAATGCAAAATAAATACATATCTAACAAATACAGTCATATAAAATTGGCATATTTTTTGTTATGTCCCAGTATGATTTATAATATTTGTTTTCTATTATAGTCTCTGATGAATATGAATGGTACGCTTGAGGATCCGATTGCAGATTATTATTTAGAGATTTTTATTAATATTATTATTATTATTTTAATATAAAATATTTAAGTCATTAGTACAGATTTTGATATAGTTTTTCTTGATTCCGTAGAGAGATACCCCTTTACCCCTCCCGCAAGTACGCCGCTGTGCCCACTCAATCATTCGGCGTTCCTCATTTGTTCAATTAAGCCAGTAATTAAAACCCTCCATCCCCGGCAAATCCCCTATAAAGCGAGGGAAAGAAAAAATAAGAAAAGGTCATCCCTCTAAAGCGAATCGTAATAATCGTCCGCTTTTCATCGCCTTCCTCCCGGAAGAAAAATTTATTAATCTCACTAAAACCTCTTTATCCGCGTGTCAAAATCCTCTCGAGAGAAAGAACTGTTGATTCGGCCGATCCGTCTCTGTCGGCGACGAAGGAAATACAGCTGTAGGAAGACAAAAGCTGGAACAGCATATAAACATCCCCATTAAGTAATTCCCGGAGTTGTTCCCGTGCAAAAAACTAAGGGAAGCTCATAGATCAACTAGGGAGCATTGTGTGTGGAGGAGAAGTCACTAATTGATCCGAAAAGACGTCAGATATTTATGTTTTCTATATTCTACATGTGTTAATAAACAAAGCTAAAAATATACAGAAAATAAAAAAATATCAAATCTACAACTAGCAATAGAAGTTGAAGAATATGGAAACACAGATAAATTCATATCATTCCATTCATTATATTCAGGTATGGAGACAGGTATCCATTCCATACTCATTCGTGATTCACCTAACTCAACTTAGCCTGGAAGAAAATGTCTTTACCCAATCACAAAAAGCAGTCATACATACAATATAGTAAGATCGTTTCTAAACCAAAAATAATTTATTGTTAGACACGAATATTAATAATAATATCTCTACTCCTCGCAAGGATTAGCTCGGAAGTCAAGACGTGTGTGAGAGAGGGGCAGCATATTATTATTCAGTGTCTCAGCGACGTAATCAAATATTTAAAATGTGCACCACAATGCAAATGTTGTGTCCAAGTGAAATTTCACAAAATTAGAACGTTAAATTATAAAATATGAAGCAATATCGCACTGCCGTTATACTTTTTAGCATTTATCGTGAACTCTTTAATATTATGTGAAAATGTCTACACCATTTTAATTTCTGATAGACATGATATTTATATTCTGACAAAACATTTTAAAACCATTATTCTTACTCATACATCAAGTAATCTCCCGCAGGAATATTGGAGCAATTTTTCTAGGGAAATTTCAAATTTATGTACTTTATTTAATGTAACTTTATAATATATGATATGAGACTTCTTACCTTGAGAATATTCAGGCTGTTTACGTCGTCAATGTTAGTCTCTGAAAAACAAAAACCACAATTAGTGCTGCCATTTACGACAATAACAAAACGATGTTTAATTATTTCGGAAATAGACAGAATAGTTATTGTTTATTAGTATGTTAGTAGTGGTGAGAAACACAGTAGTGTCCTCTTTTTTTCTTTGCTACTATCTGTCTGACAATTATTGTCCAATTTGTTAAAATTTATTTAATTTTATTTATTTATTTTATTATAGTTCTTTTTTTATTTATTTATTTTATTTTTTATTTAAATTTCTTTCATATTTTTTTACTTATTTATTATTTTTCTAATTATTGTTATTTATTGTTATTTGTTAGTATCAAATGCTAAAAAAACTGAAAAGATTTTACTGACAATTTAATTTATATATAAAAAATCGCATATGCCACAGTGCAATTGTCACTTTGACAGCGACAAAAGTTACCTGCAACTTTTACAGTGATAAATTAACTCCTATATAAAATAGTCTATTTGGCAGTGACATTTTTGTCACTTTGACAGCGATAAAAAAGGTGCATCGTTTTTTATCACCGATAAAAATGCCTGTTCCTCAAAAGCAGAGTACATCTAGTAGTACATCCTATATCAAACAATTTATAACAACTGTATTTTTAATAACTGTTGCTTCAAATAATTGTACAAATGAAGATAAATATTATTGTTGTTCTTTGTTTACATATTTTGTCATTAATTTATCTTGCCAAAAAACACTCGAGCTTTATTTTTATGGATAAATTTCTCTTTTTAACTCAAAATTTTTCCATTCAGTTATTTTATGAGAAAAACTGACATTTGACAAAATCGCTCGACCTCCGGTCTCGCGATTTTTTCATGTCAGTTTTTCTCATAAAATAACTGATTGGCAAAATTATTTCGTTACAAAGAGAAATTTATCCGATAAAAAAAAAGCTCTTGTGGTTTTACTGTTGACAAATGCACTAGTGGTTTTTTCACTTATTCATTTTTTAATCAATTATCGCGATGTCCGCTGCCAAAATAAATAGTTTGACATTTCTGTCAACAAGTTATTGAATTATTATTTAACAATGAATCGATTCGGTGATGCTCAAATAAAAATGTGTTTATTTTTAGTATTTCATAAATAAAGTTTGCATTATATGTTTCTAAATTTCTTATTCATTAAATTGTCCTGCCGAATTACACTCGATGTTTGCATTGATACCGGATAAATTTGTATTGATTAAATTCTAAACTGTTTCCTTTAGCAATTTGACTCGAAAAACTGTCAACCTAAAAACGCTTCACCTTCGGTGTCGCGTTTTTAATAGTTGACAGTTTTCTCGTTTAATTGCTTGGCAACAGTTTCTCATTAAACAATCCAAATTTATCCGGTAAAATACAAACCTCTGTGCAATTAAAAGTGACAATATCCCTAGGGCAAGTTTTTAGGACTCTTTTTGTAAATTCCTGCTCTATTACATAAAATTATTAGTTTTAACAATCTGAAAGCCTGAAAGTACGAGTATAACAGCGGTAAGGCTTACAGAAACTCTTTTACGACTTACACATGAACCAAATGATCTCAAAAACACCGCTGACTCGGCTAAATCCAGAAAATGAACAGCAATTATCCCCTATTCGGGTCTTTATGCTGGCGCAGGATAAAAACTCCCATTATATGCATTTATCGAAGGCCTTTAGAAAATGAAGTCCTATAGAACAAACCGATCTCCCGGCTGTCGGTCTGCCCTTCTTTGTCGTGCAGGAGTGGAGTTAATAAATCATCCTGTCGTCCCATAATCAACGGAGATTAGGATTTGCAACAGATTCTCCGCGCCGACACTATTTTTCATTCCCACTATTTTTCTTGGGGACCAGGGATAGGGCAAGATGATTGGAGGGGAGTTTTCCAGTTGGGGATCACAGTTCTCTGTTTATCCATCTAAGAGATGAACTTCTCGAGATGTCATGGCATAGGTAAAAGGAGAGGTACATGACAGAGGAAAATTGAGTCGATGTTTGGACCTTCGATTGGGTTCAAAACTTTGAAAAACCTTTCATAAAGTCAGGGAACTTATATTTTTTGGAGGTCAAGTATTGTCGGAATTAAGTAGTTTCTTATGAATTATTTGATTACATATATATTATTTTCATGTATAAGCATATGCAGTTCAAGTGATTTGCTTGATGTGTTTAAAAATACAGTTAATAAAGAGGTGAGTCTTTATGAATGGCCTCTTGAGTGAGTTCTACTAAAGTATTCTCAAATAATTCTCAGACAAACTTACAGACCTGATCAATTTTGTGAAGAAGACTTTATATATCCTACATAATTAATTGAGCTATTATTACAATGTTATTGAAGCAATATTTTTACAGATAATGCGTGTGCGTGTTATTATTTTAATTCGTTCGTTATTATTCAAAGTTCATATTGGAATTTATTTATTATGACTTAACAATTAACACGATATATTATTCTCTAAGGGCATCCTTGGTAGCAACTCTGATGTTAATTAAAAATTAAATGTAAATAATATTTGTATTTGCACTTCTTAACGGTATCTTTTCGATCTCACTAGAATCATTTCTAGATTCAACATCAATAGTGTGCGGTCATTGAAGTAATAACGTGTATTTAGTTATTTTACAGTTCTCAACAGAATACCATGATATCTGTCATATTCTACTGTTATTATAATATCTATTAACTCAGTGAAAGGGTATTTTCTAGTGATGTTCCCAAATGACATGTGACATAATAATAGTATCTACGTTTCCTCTGCAATTAACAAAGTAAGTACGGATGTTAAACTATACTCTCACTAAATTACCTTCTATACACCAATACTACTATATTTTCTACAATATATCAACTATTCTTTGGACTTTTTTGTCCTTCAATAGATCACAGATACCTGCAGTTAGATATGTAGTATATCATAATATGGTCCATCATCTATATCTCAGTTTCATCCTCCGTCATATTAGAAACATTATTTAATTTAAGAAATGTTTTATTGTTGTATTGCGTTGACTTTTCAATATATGTTTTATTAAGTATGTTCAGAGCAGACCATTTTTGATGGAAATCCGGGGTAACTTAAAAAGTGTAAAAGTTACAGGCAAATAAATTGCACAGTCTCCACATGTTCAACAAGTATCTTTCTTATTCTGAGAGATATAGAAAAAGTGTACGTGACAAATTTTTTAAAGTACCTACTTAAGTGGATGGAATGCAATGCAGTTGTCAAATTTTTTCTATTTTTATTTTGGATTACGCAATAACCTTGTTTTTTAAATGTAACATCCTGTATATCTTTCCTTATTTAAGAGTAAATTTTCTTCCTGATTATAATAGTCTACAATAGTAAGGGAATATTTAAATAGTTACGGCTTTTATTGGTTTTTTAATATTTTAACGTACCATCTCAATGAAAAAGCACTTTCAATGGAAAAATATTTTTTATACTTAGGTACATGACATTTTCAACAGTTCCCGAGAAATCAAATTAGATGCATAAAAAAATAAATAATAAATAAAATGTTTAAAAAAAACTACAATCAATGTGGAAACTTCCTTACATTTTGCTCAATATCAAAAAAATATAAATAAAAATTAAGAAAATATTAACCTATTATATCAATGATATCAATATTAACAATCATCTATTATAAATTATTTATATTTTATCTAATATGATTATTTTCTTCCATATTTTGGAACATCCATTCATTTTTGGGTAGATGGTAAGAGGATTTGTCCGAAAATATATGAAGCTCCTGTTCAGGCCTCTGTCTTATTTTTTGCTCTAATTCTATCAATTGAAACACCACTGACCATAGGCAGTAAATAATGATTCTAAATTCTTTATTAGAAATTAAACATACTTTAACAATAGTACGTCTTTAAAATGTCTTTATTTTTTTTTCGTACGCTCTCAATTTGAATATTTTAGACTGATCTGGTACCCTCCTCACTACAGTATCGATTTAAAAGAGATTCAAAGAAAATGCTAATATTTCCCATAATACTTTTTAGACAGATAGTCTGCCTAAAAAGCATATCCTCACAAAAACCGGTTAATACAAGGAATCGTTTTACTTAGGTTGTGGTCCGATATTATCCGCGACCAACCAGAATTTCGGTTAACCGAAATATTGGTAAACCTGAAAAATGTGTAATTAAGGAACTGGCTGGTTAATCAACATGGATGATGAATTGTTTTTATTGGGATTCATTCAACCTTAAATACCTTCATATTACGTGCTTAACTATTACTCTAGTCTTCAGTCAAAAAATAAATGAAACAGCAGATAATTTGGTATATTATAGTAAGATATAAGTAGTTTATAAGCATGATACAACTACACAGTTGTATTATGGTTTATAAGTAGATATAAGTGTAGCTTTCAGTCGACTTGGTCAAGTGGACTACAAAATACAATACAGAAAAGTAGAATTTATAAATATTTATTATAACACTTAACGCAAGAACACCACCCCATCTGCCTTCACCATCTAAACAAAATATAATTAAAATCGTTGAGAGAATTGATTTTTCTTCTCTCAACGCTAAAACCTAACCTGGTAACTCTTCGGTCGACCAATGCACCGCTCCCAGAGCACGGTCAATATTTTGACGTTTGGTTAACCTTTTTCAGGTGACGACAGTTCCAAAATTAAACAATTTTCAGGAATTTTTATTTAATGGAACGCTTAACCGGGATTTTGGTTAACCAAGTTTAATATCGGAACACAACCTTAGTAAACAAGACATTATTAGCAAAGAATATTAGTTTATTGTCTTTGCTATTAGTAACTAGACATCAACAGTAGGAGTCCTTATGACCACACCGCATTATCACCCATTCACCCATTACGTAATCGATTCCCTATTGGCAGATCCACCGCTGGTTTGCTCACTAACATTTCCAGACTCGATCCCCGTCCGCATTGTGTCCATTTTACTACTATTGTTCCCCCTTTGCATTGTCCGTGCCCAGCGATGTTCTCGGACGCGCAAACTGGTGGAACAACAGAGCATCGTCGCATCAATCATCGCGCCTCGGGGGTGTTAATTAAATACCTGACGGTGAGAGATGAGGGCGGTGTTGCCAGATCCAGAATATCTCCCCAACTCACAGGAAACGAGTAAAGGGAGAGAAGGGTCTAGCATTTTAATTGTCGATTGTTGCTGGTGTTATGCTGGTGTTAGAAGACAATTCAACATCTTTGGAACCTGAAATTTCAACCTGATTTTAAACAGGTGAACTATGTGAGACAAAATCAACGATGTATTTGTAGTTGAAAACAAGTACGTAGCATACTCTTTACCGAAATCCAACGGATTTCAAAGATATTTGATACCTACCTGATATTTCTGTGTACAAGAATTTATAAAAACTTTCATATACTATAACGACAACTTTCGTTAATTATTATTTTTAGATAAAGGTACAAAATATACTTACTATAGCGATGAAACTCTCTACCAGGGGTGAGCAGAGTGAAGTACGGTAGGGTTATCTATTATTATCTGCCAAACTTGGGCGCCATCAATTGATCTTTTTTGAGGGTACAGAGTAAAGGTATAGTTCCTATCTAAGTAAAGACAATTGAAAAAAACACTTGACAAGAACAAAGTTAATTTTTAATGTAATTCTCTCAACTATACATTTACGAACGGTACATGCATAAAAGACACACCTAAATTTAAATATTAAGACATACACACTCAAATGTACAAAAATGAGTTAAGATTTTACAGCCATAAAGCTCGACAACAAAATGTAATTTCGCTGTACTAAAAATCTACCAAAAATGCAGTTTTTAAATATTTACAGTCCGCGAGGTAACAATAAGGGACCTTAAAATCGTTCGCACACACGACCTATGCATAGGGTAAGTTAATCTAACAAGGCACGGTATTATACGTAACGTGGTTTAAGATGCACTTCCAAAATAAGTTGTAAAGTACTCACATAAGAACAGTTGGTTTCGGGGTTAACGTTGTTCATACGTTTTGCTGTCAATTCACAAATCAACGTACCAAAACGATTATTCTTCTCGAAATCACACTAGGGATGATTAGAGTTCAGTTACTAATCTTAATTCACCCTTTTTATTATTTTTCTCGGCTTTTTTCTTCACACTTTGGAAGCTGCCCAATTCACCGAACTTGCTCCTCATTGCCATTCGCCGCCATTCTCCGCCATTCTCCGCCATTCTCCGCCATTCTCCTTTCTCCTCCCTTCTCGTTCTCTTACGTCGTCCATCCACTCACGTTCTTAACACGAGATGGCGTCACTATATTGTTTTGAACTCTCAATTATGCAACCCTAGGACTATGTATTGAGATAGACCTAGCGCACAAACACATATAGTGAAGTTGGAATTATAATCACTGAATATACACTGAATACATATAATACTTTAAATACAGGATTGGTGTTTAACAAAAAGGTAAAAAACACAGAATGAGAGAAGAAATAGTAGTTTAAACAACTAAGAAAGGTATTTTATTAGTTATTAATAACGAGACCGTTACAATACCTAGGATTCATCATAATTTCCTTTGAGATTACTCCGCCTGTAAAATAATAAAAACATGGAAAAACAGGATAATCCATTTGTTTTTTAGCAGCTATTTTCTACAAATGTAATTGAAATAATATTTATAAAGCATTTTTGTGCATTATATTTTACTTCAAATTTAATTATTGTGGAGTTGTGGTCACAACTTCCGTAGATATTGCTATTTTAATTCATTTTCAGGGTTTTTGTTATACAGGGTGTCCACCTAGTGCGCGTAAGTCCAATATCTGGGTTAATAAAAGAGATAACTTAATTTTTTTTTCTACAGGGTTGTCTAATATCCCGAGCTGCACAAAATGAAAATATATTTACATATTCAGGGTGTTCAGTTTTTCCTGGACAGGTACCAACTTCGTTTTTCTAAATGGAAATATATATTTTTTATTGCTTTTTCGAACTAAACCCTTGATTTTAGTAGGACTTTCATCAGCCTTCCCTATACCTAACTTAAACTGTTTTTGAAATATTGACTGGTGAATATTGACATTTTTGCAACTTTGACACCCTGTAAAATCTAAACGGTTTGAGATCAAGCAAAACGGTTTGCACATTCCTATCTTAACTTTTTATAAGCTATCGTTTGATACTAATTTCAAATTTATCCAAGAATTAAAAATTTTCAAAATTTTCGGAAAATTTTTAAGTCCTACTAAAATCAAGGGTTTAGTTCGAAAAAGCAATAAAAAATATATATTTCCATTTAGAAAAACGAAGTTGGTACCTGTCCAGGAAAAACTGAACACCCTGAATATGTAAATATATTTTCATTTTGTGCAGCTCGGGATATTAGACAACCCTATAGAAAAAAAAATTAAGTTATCTCTTTTATTAACCCAGATATTGGACTTACGCGCACTAGGTGGACACCTTGTATATTATCATCAAAATTGAAAACGACTAAAAAATTTACAAATTTGAATAAAACAACATATTTTTTTCCATTAAAGGCTACGTCACTCTGAGCGTTTATCGCGCGTTTTCACCATAAAGAACCTCCACAATGCCTATAAATTCACATATTCATATTTCCCCCTTACTTCACAGCCCCTACATTACTCTCCCTAAATCTCAGAAACTAGCCACCAACCGGCAACGCCGCCCTCAGCCTGCGGCACAGGTCGGCGGCGCACTCTGTTAGGGGTGTGCCCGAACCACCGCCGCCGGCTCTGAGGCGACACGCGGCGAACCGTGGGAAAGCACTGGCGGCGTACGTTTACGGGTAACTGTATGCGGATGCAGGGCACTTCGGTCGGGTGAAGCGCCGTGCGTAACGATTTTCGGTGGCTGTGCGGATACCGGTTGTATCTGACGACAGAACTACTATAGATTAGAATATATTAAATTCCTATTGAGCGTGTCTAGGAATTTATCCAAACTAATACTAAACGCTAGATAATGGAGGTTGTATGTGTGGTATAAATGGTTGCCGCAATGATTGATCACGTCTTTGCAACATGTTGAATGTTGTTTTGTACAGGATGGCCCGTTTATTATAGGCCTATACCTTATCTCAGAAAATGTGGGTACTATGAGTATCTTTCTGTACTTGCTTTTATCAATGTAATTTTTTTATTGATTTAATTGAATTTGATTTTTTTACATTTTCAATCATCTTTGTAACTCTGTGCTATTCCTATACCGGGTTGGTAAAAGTAAGTGTCTTATTAGATTATTTCAGAGATCACTTGGATTAAAATTTTGAAATTTGGGGTACTCTGTGGTTTTTGGGTATGCTCTCAACGTAAAATAATGGCGTCCCTGTAGCTAATCACACTGGCCCTAAATAACGAATAAATTCATAATAACTTCATTTGTGTAGTTATTTTCATCCATTAATTTAAACTTTTACAGCAACAGTTGCGCTTTTAAATTTTTAGACAACAAATACCTAATTGTTGACAGATTAGCGGTACAGACTGCCTTAATGAACGAATTAATTCCAAACTTTACGTGCAGAAAGAATAAAAGCTACGGATAATGAAACAGAATAATTAAATACTAATACTAATAAATAATTGGAATTAAAAAGTAAAAAAAAAAAGTTTGCCTCGACCGTGACTCGAACTCGCGAAATCAGCATTATCGAGTTTTGAATCGTATACAACTTTCCCGTTGCGCTACCAAGCCTGCTGTCAAATGTTTACCTTGAGACTTTTAAGTATGTAAATTGTACGTGTCAACCTGAAAAAACTATTTTTACCGATTTTCTAATTGGAAAAGCATTTCGCTTCAATATTTTAGTAATCAGAAGTGTTTCGCATTCAGTACTATTGATTCCGTTAGCAATATTTCTCGTAGGAAAATAACCTATCTGGAGTTTAATTAATTTGACAGTTTTCGTGGGAGGTGCTTGTCTCGTTAGTGTAATCTCAGATCGGCATATAAAATGAGAAAGAAGTTGAGACGGATGCGACTCGAAATTTTCGAAGACGAAATAGACGTAGAAGGAGTCGACGTACGGTCTCGAAAAAAATCTCACAGGATTAGAGAAAGGACTGAACTTTCGCGTGAAGCCCTTCTCGAAACCGTAAAAATTAGAAGAGGGGCGAGGGAGTCCCGCGAAAAGTCGGTATTTCGGCGGGCGTGACGGGACCATTAGGCGCGAGGACAAACGCCGGTGCTAGCCGCATCTCTCTCGCCGAACGGCGATCGACGAAAATTTTGCAGAGGTTTTTTGAAAAGGCGTTAAAATTGGGAAAACGCGTAGGAAACGGGATGAAAATACCCCTACGCATTGGAGAAAGGCCGGGGGCGACCTCCGGTGGTCCGCGGAGAGCGTTCCGAGATCGCCCCTCGGAGGAGATAGCTTTGAAACTTTGTGAAATTGGGGACTGAATTTAGAGCGAGACAGAATCGACGCGTTTTAATATATATGGATAAGATCTTCTGGTGTTAATTCGGCTATTAGTAGTAAAAAAAATATTATATATGTATACTTCGGTTGAGAAGGCCATTATTTACCTCGAAAATTATATATAAAATTTCTCGGTCAGTAATAGCTCACTTCTCAACCTAGGTATATAATATACTATTATCATTGAATTTTCTTCTAAGGTGATTTTTAGCGAGTAGATTTTTCTGTTTCTGAATTACTATTGAATGGTGATCATTTATGAACCAACTCGACATTGCCCGAGTCCCCCCTACAATGTTACACTTAATAATATATAAAAGTCTGGACTATATGGATTATCTCCGACTTGTTTAGATTTCTGGTTTATATTATACTCGTAACCGTTTTATTATTTTTATCAGAATGATAATCAAATATGCGGTGCCATCGTATACTTTAGAGGGTTGTGTATTTTCTTTGACATCATCGAATTACGTTTACGCAGCGAAACTGTTTACGGCTCTACACCACATAAAAAGGTTATTTAGATTATTAATTTTTTTATTGCCCGATGATGCGATAAATAATGTTGGAAAAAGCCATCTTGAGATCAGGATGACAACGTAGGTGCCAGATACTGTAAGGAACTTAATGGTTGATGTTTGTACAAGTGTGGTATGGTATAACATATATAAGGATATAGCTATCACATGGTAGAAATGTATAGAAAATATATACAGAGTGGCCCAATAGTGTGACAAAGTTCCATTATTCCTATGCCGCAATAAACAAAAAGAAATAAATTTTAGAATGTCATAAAGCCCAAGAGGACGCACATTTTAAAAAAAAGTCGTCATACAGGATGCTCTATCGCGGGACCATATCAAACTTATGCCTTTTTTTAATGGAATGACATATTTTTTATTTTATATTTGAATTCGGTTCGGAATTCGGAATACTAGTATTATACAGAGCAGTTCAGACCCACAATCAGGCACCCTCTATCTTTTCAAGATAATAAATACTAGATAATTTTTGGCTTCATTGATTATACTATATTATCTAGTTTTAGTTTCTATAGAATTTCTTTCAAAATAGCTTTAGGTACTTCATACAGGGCGAATCAAAACTCCCAACCACAGTTTTCTCAATTTTTATAAATGAAACACTCTATACAGTGTGTCCAAGATAAAGATGGGATAGCATTGGGATCTTGGAAACGGAGATACAAAGTTGGTTAAATTATAAAAAAGTTGAGCAGTTTGATTACCTTTTACATGGACTATGCAAAAATAAGTTATCTTTTTTTGATTTCGAATTATTTGGAAAAACATTTTTTTGCGATATTTGTTTTTATTTATTTCTGGCGTTATTTTAACAGCTATCAAAAAATAAAAAATACTTTTCCATTGTCACTTTTTGAGCTTAACAAGATGGCATTCATCAAGTTTTTGTCCGACGTTTCGTTTCCGAAAAACCATCATCAACTTCTTTTTTTTAAATACGGCCCTGTATTTTTAAATAGATAATTTTGATACCATTTTTTATTCTTAATTCAATGATGTATCACAAGTAATAGTTTTATTACGTTTTTAGCTTGTTGTTGCCACCATTACAAATTAACGAGGAAAAGCCTCCTGAGTTTAGCTCTTACCGTTTCCAAGATCCCAATGCTATCCCATCTTTATCTTGGACACACTATATAGTTTATCGTGCAAACAATCTACAGAAGAAGAGTTGAGGATCAACTCGAAACGTCTAGAAGAAAGCTAGTGTTTAATTTCTTTTTAATTTTATTATAACTATTTTATTTAGACATATTTTAGCATATGACATATAATATTATAGAATTTTGTATAAAACTGAAAAACCACTGATAAAATTTAGTTAATATATCAAATATTATTTTATCACACATTATACAGTGGTTTTTTTGTGCAAACTTTAGAAGTTTGCCTTGTTACTACACTTTGAATATTTAATTGTATGCTTCTGGTTTTCTGCTTTTTGTTATTTTACAGGTGGTGTAATCCCAAAAGAAACAAACTATGAATCGTCAAAATGCACCACAAATAAGTTACAGACATACTCTATATTTTATATCATTTTCATTGTGATCTCTCATGCCTCTTTCTATTCTATGAAGCATTTCCTATACCTAATTGCAGCGGTTTTTGAGATTCATCACATTCATTTAACACATCTAATCATCATGAAGATGATGACTAGATGATGTGTTATAATTTTTTTTCCAAAATTGCAAATGTAATTTAGTGCCAGATGTCACTGCTGTTAGAAGTTATGAAATAGTTATTTAGGGATATTTTGTACCCATGTTTCGAACGTTGTTGACTTGTAAATTAAATATTCGATATAATTCTACGAAATTTGTATTGGGGAATGTTGTCTTAGTTTGCATAAAATAATGGAATTGTTTCTGAAAAAATACAGATTGTATAACAAGCGATGCCAAGAAAAGTAAACCACATATAACAACACAGCGTAACACATTACGTAGTAAAACTTGTTTTGCCTAATCGACAAAACGAAAATAAATTTATTGAATATTTTGCATAAAACGAGTTTCTGCAAATGCCTTGTTTTATTTGAACATAACATAACCCAAATATCCGATATGAAGTGGTGTTAGTGCACTTTAAATTAAATATTTTTATTACAGTCCACAATGTTTTACAAATGCCAATAAGGTGGAGACATCGAAAAATAAAAAACATTTGGCTTCGATCCAATCAGTTGAAGATCGTCGTTCGTTGCAATTGAACGGTATTAGCTCATCCAGGTATGTTATTGTAACATAAATAATATAAATAATAGGTCAACAGTAGTTCTAGAGCTACTGTTCAAGTAGAGCTACACATGAACTAGATAGTTCACTTGCCATTCCTTCTAGATAAAATGTTCGAATACAAATTGTGTTTTAACTGAAGCTACTATGGCCCAAGACTTTTATTACACCTACCAATTAACTATTTTATATTCAAGAATAAGGTGCCTCATTTTATTTTACAATTTAAGATCGTAAAAATAGCTATGAAGGTGTTTAAGAATAATTGTTGACTGAGTAGGAACGTAACTTTATTTTTCAATCAATCCAGATCTATTGATCGGTTAATTGTTATTTAAAAAGACATCTATATTTTTCGCCAAAATTAATGGCTCTAATGTAAGAGGAGCTGAAATTTGCAGCACGTCAGTGGCCTTCGGATTATTACTTATTCTAATAACAATAACGATAAAGCTGGCTGACTTTGGGACGTGTGGGGGGTATTTTTAAATCGGTTGACTAAGCAGGTTTTGTTAAGAACAGTAGGTAGAGAGAGAGAGAGAGTCAGAATATATACAGCATTGGAAAAATAAAGTCATATTAAGTTTTAACTACTTTTAAAAGTCAATTACCTACCTGAATAATTAAAGTTTTATCGTGTCTTACACTAACTTCAAATACAACGAAGCAAATACATCCAGCAACAATATATAAAAAAAAATATTTAAAAACAACGTTATTATGAAAACTGTAAAATAGCTATTTACCTAACAAGTGCGGAAAATAAATTTTTCCGCACGAGTCTGCCGTTCACCGAACGACGCGTAGCGGAGTTCGGTGAAGCAGACGAGTGCAGAGAAATACATTTTCCGCAAATGTTAGGTTCAATAGTTTTTCTACAGACGTGCGGAAATAAGTATATATAATTCGTAATAATTTAATAACTTTTAATAACTATGGCAAACATTAACAATACATAGTAAACAACAAAGAATAAAATTATTCTTTGTTATAATTAACATGGTAGGTAACCGAAAACTGGCAATTATAAGCATTATTAATTAAACTGGGAGCATTTTGATGGTGAGCTTCGTTAGCAATAATGTTGACACTTTTTCTTCTCAACTTGTCATGCTGGTGCTGTTTCACTAGTTCATTGTTGTCAGCAATAGCATCAATTTCACACGCGAAACTTTTTGAAGGTAAGGGCGAAGGCGGAGGTACACTTTCCTCGAAATTTTCTCCTTTAGAATATAGAATTTGGTTGGCTATTCGTTTTTTGTTCCCCATGGATTCGTCCACATATGATTCTGCAACTTTCGTCGATTGCCATCCCCCGAGACGTTTCAAATTAGTAATATCCACTCCAGCGTCAGCCAACATGGTAGCCGAAGAGCGTCTATAACAATGTCCAGTAAAGCTCTCTGGATTTGGAAGTTTCAAAAAAGCAGCCACATGGGATGGCATCTTACTAAACTTATTAATGCCAACAGTTTGAATAGTACATGTACCTTTTTGGAAATTAACAAAAAACCTTTGATGCGGTGTACTTTTGGGACGCAGAGACATGTACTTCTTGATTAAATTAAGATTTTTTTCTCCAGTTATTACAAAGCTTCTACTCTGGTGAGTCTTGCTATCCGGTATTTTCACCAAAAATAAATCTCCTTGTTCGACTACGTTTTCACACAACAGATAAGTCAATTCTTCGCGCCTACAGGCTCCAGCGATTCCAATGATAGTTGCGACTTTGATTAGTAAATAAGTATCGTCAGGCGCAACGCTTAAAAATTTTTCAATATGTTCCTGATTTAACACTTTAGACTTTTTTGGTCTAAAACCTATCATTTTCTTTTTTAAAAAAGCAATCAATTTAAAATGCCTGCTAATATCAACGTTTTTCTTAATTTTTAGTATAGATTTCACCATTGAGTACTTGGACCACATTGTAGAAGGTTGAAAATTCTTTGAAATTTCTTGAAAGTAAACTAAAAGTACCTCTTCTTTACTGATGCTCGTTATTTTCTTGTTGATGCACCATTTGACGAACTTTTCGTATTCTTGAATGTACCTGACTTTGGATTTTTCTGGAAGCAAATTCATATCTACTTCTTTTGCTGCGCTCAAAATATATTCTGGAACCCCGTCTTCCATGGCCAGATTGTCAAATTCACCTTCAATCATTCTAATAATGCAGAATTACGAAAAATACACACTTTTAAAAAGCAATTAATCACAAATAAATAATAATAATATCGAAATGTCAGTTTGTTGATTTCTAATGATTGTTTAAGCGTCCTTAGTAACTTGGAAACCTGGTAGCTAAGCAAGACGAAATGCATTAAGCCTGTTACACACTCTGAGATACATATCAGAGACGGTCAATTAATGAATTAATAAATAATAAATAATTATTGTTGCTGCAGTCCATGTTGGTACAAAATATTGTTATAATTTCCTGTTATCTCCATTCACGTTGAGATATGCATTGATATGTGTATCGCGACAAACAACGATGCGTGTATAGTAATTTTCAATATTACGTGCGGAAAAATATTTCCGAACTAGTGCGGGAAAATCAATTTTCCGCACGAAAATCAGTGCGGAAAATCGGGTTTTCCGCACGGCTATAGAAAAATTAATAAACAGACACATATACTTGAAAGATTTCCTCAATAACTATTGTTTCTTTTAGATTATTTATACAGGATGTATTTAAGTGAAGAAGCACAAACGATACCAAACAATCTTGCGGCAAAAATACAATGAATGAACTTGGGATCACTTGTGCTCTTTCAGTTAAATACACTTTGTATCGGTACTACATGTTTTTTTCTAAGTTTTAACATTGTTTCAGGCATACAGTTTCCTAACTATTTCTACATAAAGGCATATTCCCTGCTTCGCACACCACAGATTTGTTGACGATTAGTAAAGCTACGTGTGGTATTTGCAGTAGTAAGTGTTTTTGGATTGAGGGGGTGCAGCCCTTAAGTAATAAGAAATAACAGGTAATCACTTACGACCCTCACCCTCGGCCTTTGGAAGGTGCTGGTTGCCAGCTAATTGTCTTTATTCGGAAATGGGATCTCTTCCAGAATATATCATCAACTTTAAACAAGAAAATCAGACTCACTATTGGAATGCTTCAAGAAATCATGAAAATCTTACACCGCTCAGGATGTTCAAAAGTAGAATTCAACCAGGAAAACTCGTAAGGAAGAAATTCAGTACAAATCAGAAACTTACAGGCAGTAGAGCTATGAAGCAGTATTTAGATAGGCTGGCTCTCGAATTTGACAGATTGGATTTGAAGGAAAAATAAATTTGCGTATACCTATATTTCAGGGTCTCTGAATACCTACATTGAATTTAATTGGCCTACATTAAATTGACTTGCCATTTTAAATTATGTATTAGTTGTTTTTTCTCCTATTCCCTGCTGGCAATGATACAAAAGATACATTACATTATACAGTAAGGACATAAAGTCCGTCCCCCCCCCCCCCTCCTCTAATTTTTGAACCACTGGGTAGAATGCGATGAAATTTGGAACGATAATATACGACTAAATTCTGCATTTTTTGACACATCAATGACAGCTCTGAATGTCAAAGTGACAGCTGGGCGAGCAATAGGAATATTTTATTAAATGGAAATGGGGGTCGAGTAATAACTCATTTTGAAGCTATTTTTATGCTCAAAACATCCCCTAATTTTGAGAACATTCGGTTCAGTAATTTCCAAATAAAAACCAGTAATATCAGTTTATAACAAAATCTTTTTACCACATAATCTTTATAATAGAACTTACCCATGGAACATTTATTTGTCAGGAAGTTCATGGTGGTAATTTTCAACATCTTTTAAAGTAACACGTGTTTTCTAAATTTGTTTCTGCTTCTACGTTTAATTTAAATTATTTCATAATTTTTTAATTTAGGTTATTTTAGGTTAGGGTTGGTTTATTGTTATTTGTTTACTTTTAAATTTGGTTTTGCTTTGAATAATTTACAATAATTTGTAATATGTATGTAAAAAAATGATATGACTGAAATCGATATTACTGGTTTTTATTTGGAAATTACTGAACCAAATGTTGTTAAAATTGAGGGATGTTTTGAGAATAAAAATAGCTTCAAAATGAGTTATTACTCGACCCCCATTTCCATTTAAAAAAATGTTCCTATTGCGCGCCCAGCTGTCACTTTGACATTCAGAGCTGTCATTGATGTGTCAAAAAATGCAGAATTTAGTCGTATATTATCGTTCCAAATTTCATCGCAATCTACCCAGTGGTTCAAAAATTAGAGGGGGGGGGGACTTTATGTCCTCACTGTTTACATTACATACACTATACACATTACAAACATTATTACACATTACATACACTGGATACATTACATACCTACATTACATACACTACACACTACATACCATACATACAATAGATACAAAACATTGAAAACTGATTAAATTGGCATTTGTAGCAGTAAAAAACATTTGCTTTTTTTCTTATCTCAGAAGGTACATTACAGGGATTTACTTGAAATATATAAAAAATACTATTCCACGAAATTACTTTTTTCCATCAAATAAATCATATGGGAAATATTAGATGGAACCTTTACACACGCGATTTGTCCGCAGATGGGACTTCTCTTTAACAGCGTAATATTTTATTCGACCCTTTTAAAAAATGTGGTTATAGCTTAAAAAAGGTACGTTTAATATTTATAGTTGTACAAGTACGGTCATACGTAGTTCGTTTGGTCATATTTGGAGAATTATTAAGAACATTTCAATCCAATAACCGTTGATTCGAATTCAACTCGCCTTTAGTGTTTTATTGTTAAACCGAAAAATATGCCACAAAACATCTCTCACATACAATAAAATTTATTACTAGAAACTGCAGACGTTGTAGAGTTCGATTCCCAGGCAATGTTTGTCGGAATTGGGAGTATGTCCCCGTTTTTCTTTTTTCTGCTAAACAAATACATAAATTATGATAGTGAACAAAATAAATGTTTAATTTTTTAAGTGAATTTGTGCACCGCTTGTTTAGGTTAAGTGATTATGTCTAATATACCATACATTTCTATGATGACATAGATAGTAAAAATAACAATAGAAAATAGGTACCAATTATTAAACAATACATCCAGAGTCTCTTTCAAAATGCATTATTTGCAGTGTGTGACATGTAGCCTAATTGTATCATGCTGAAGTTACATAAAACCACTTCCGAATAGATGACGAGTTGAAGCAATTATTCTACTATATTTCCTGCAAACACGCAACTGAATTAAATTTGAATCAACACATGAGCGCAGAATTCGGTAATTCCTCAGATTAACCATATACAAGATAAATAACAGCCAGAGAAAAATGTCCACGAAATGAAATATAATTAAATAAACAAATCCCACTGCATGCCATTGGTTCGTTACAGTTTTTGACGGACCGAGATATGCCGAAAATACACGACACAACGACTCGTGACTTCATATTTGTTTTGAAGTTTTGTGAACGTAAATTTATTTAAGTATTTTATGTGATATAAGTGGTCATCAGTCAATAATCTAGGCTGTGTTATAGATTTTTAGTTTGTGGAAAATCTTTGTGGACAGTGAAATGACTATTAAATGCATAGTTTTCCATAAATCGGGCAAAAAAGGTGATGGGAGATCGTTCCACCGGTAAGTAAACAATGCTGACCATAGACGTTTCATTCGTTAGGAATTCAACTTACGTATAACGTTCATGGGTAATATAAGTAATATAGATAATATTGTAGTTTTATATTGTATATTTTCTATGGATAATAGTTTCTGATCCTCATAAAATTATTTGGAGACAATGAAATTTTTATCATTTTTCTTTCATCGTTCAAGGAAAATTTCAAATGTTTACCCCTCTTTGAAAACAAAAATTCGAATAATTTAAAATATAGATAAGAGTATTAGATGTAGTTTTGATTTTGAATGGGAAGTGAATTCCGAACCGAAAAAAATGTATTTTCTTATTTCACTTTCAGGTTTTTAGTAGGTATAAAGTATTATCAGTGACTATAGAAAGAATATAGTCACTGGTATTATGAATATCTTTATATTATATCGCTACTTTATTTGGATATTTGGCCACAATTCTGAACAAATTAATAAAATTTTGAGTAAACAATACATACTCCTCGCTAAAAGACCCATTAAAGTTTTTTTTTAATTTGACTAATCAGTTCTCATACTGAAAAATGTATAAATATCATAAATACACACTTTAAGTTAAAATAGCACTAACATTTCGGAAACTTCACTGTCAGAAGAATGTATTGTGTTCTATGATATTTATGTATCTATATTTAAGAAAAAACTCTAACAGACTCTTCGGTGCAGAGGTTTATTTTCTTACTTTTTTATTAGTTTTTTCTGAATTTTAGAAAAATAGCTAAATAAAGTAAAGTATGCATTGCGTATTATGTTATATACCTAGCTACCTAGTTTTTGTAGATGTTAGGGGTTTTTTTTAATCGTGAGGCAATAGGTACTTTACGTTGTTATAAACACATTTAAAAACAATAATAAACCTTCTTATTTTGAGAAATACGCCGCCACTGGTAGCTATTTACAAACAGTTAAATAAACACTCCCCCCTTTCGTAAATTGTTGTTTATTAGATGGACAGGCATATTAATGCTTTGGGTATTGCTGTTACTTATCTTTTACATGGTTAATCTGAGGTTAGAAACACCTTTAAAAATATCAATAGACCCTTTTCTTATTTTGAGAAATACCGCCGCCACTGGTAGTTGTTTACAAACAGAGTTGAGTAAACATCCCCCACGCCGCAAATAACTGTTTATTACATGGACAGGCATATTAATGCTTTAGGTATTGTTGTTACTTATCTTGTACATGGTTAATCTGAGGGTAATTCTGTTTGAAATAGATAGATGTATCAAAATTCACAAAAGCATAACTGTTTTATGGGGAAAATATTTTTAAACAGCAACCACGAAAAATAAAGAAGTCCTCAAAAACCAAGGCAAATGCTTAAAGCCCTTTTCATTGAGAATACACTGGTGCATCGTTTTTGGGAATCGGTTGAGATTTGACAGAGTAAACATATCTGACTGATCAAACATCTATATTTAAATTAGGTTTTTGCCACCTCCGGTTTTACCGGAAGTAATAGGTACTAGCTTCCTGTATATTATTATATTTTTGGAAATTACATCATTTTCTGAATTGAATGATAACATAAGTGACATTTCAACTGTCAAATTACTTTCTGGATTCTGTTTTACTTTTGAATTTAGAGTGCCTTTTCTCAACTGTAATTTCAGTTCTGTTGCTCAAGTGTATGGGTAGATTGCTTATTAATCACATGCAAATGGTACCTTAGTATCATTAGGACTATTTGTCTATAACCACTGTGAAGAATTTTAACGCCCTGTAAGTAGACAAATTGAATGTTTTTGATGCCAACTCTATTTTTTATGGTTGGTATGGTTCATTAGAATTAATCGGGGATGATCATGGCACTCTAAATTTAAAACTAAAATGGTGTCCAAAGAGTAATTTGACAGCTAAAATGTCACTTATGTTATATCGCTGGGTTCAGAAAATGACGTAGATACCAAAGATATAATAATATACAGGGTGTTCCATATAAAAATCGAGAGTTTATATTACTTCCGGCAGAACCGGAAGTGGCAAAAGTTAACTTTTCATATCAAAAAATTTACTTTAATAAGTACAGACCATTCGCGTATATTTTGACCCCTACCTACAGGGGTTATTAAGAAAGTTAGAAAAAAAGTTTAAATAGAAAAGTTGTTTGGTTTTTCCTGTATATATCATCTTTTGGTTAGGTCGAAAAAAAACTTCATGTCGTAAATTTGAGGAAACCAATTGAACATAATATTCTTAAATGGGATACCCTGTATAATTTTAGACGCTTGGGAAAAAATCTTTCCTCTGATTTCAAAAATATAAATATTGTTGATATTTGCAGTGACAGTTTTCGAAATATTTAATATTTAATGTTTACAATAAATCATAAAAAAATATTAAAAAATAAAAATATTAGAAAATGTTTAAATAACCAAGGAGGTTACATCGAAAAGCGTTAAATATTGTTTATTTCTGTTGGTTTCTACTGTTAAATATTTTTTGTTCTCTAGTTAGTGGTACTCGCTGTCGAATATTTCGAAAACTGTCAGTGCAAATGTCAACAAAATATATATTTTTGAAATCAGGAAAAAAATGTTTCCCCAAGCGTGTGAAATTATACAGGGTGTCCCATTTCAAAATATTATGTCAATTGGTTTCCTCAAATTTACGACATGCAATTTTTTTTTCGACCTAGCCAAAAGATAATACGTGAAAAACCAAACAACTTTTGTATTTAAATTTTTTTCTAACTTACTTAACAACCCCTGTAGGTAGGAGTCAAAATATACGCGAATACCCTGTACTTCCGCCACGCGAAATTTGAAAATTGTATCCAAAAAAACATGGGTATACCCGAATCTGTTTCACACTGTATGTACTAACATAAATAATATAGCTTTTGTACCAGAATATTAATTACATTCATAGAGATATTTCTTTCCATCATATCAGTTACTTTATTATTAGCTACATCGCTACTTTCTTCCAATACCCAATCTTCTGCTCTAGTGAACGTTGAAAATAGATCAACCAATAAATTGCTGCACAAGACGTGTATTATTAAAATCAGCACAATTCAGTTTTAAAGAAATTGTAGTTCTATATGCTGTGCGGCATGAAAGAAAATGATTCTATAGAATATAAGTAATAAGCCCATGACACCCCAAGTTTAATTTTTAACAATCTTTTTCCTTTTCTCCAACAGATTCGTTTCACGCTGCGCACTGTACTAAAAACTGACACTTAGATAAATTATAGTAAGTATATATTTACAAAATTTACAAGGTCTAATAACTGGTTGGCTACTAATGAAGACTGTCTGTTATATTACTCTTGAGATCATTCTTTCCATCATATCTCTTACTATAAGAGATAGACCCATCAAATCCTATATCAATGTACAGGGTATTCGCGTATATTTTGACCCCTACCTACAGGGGTTATTAAGAAAGTTAGAAAAAAAGTTTAAATATAAAAGTTGTTTGGTTTTTCACGTATTAGCTTTTGGCTAGGTCGAAAAAAAAATGCATGTCGTAAATTTAAGGAAACCAATTGAACGTAATATTTTTAAATGGGACACCCTGTATAATTTTAGACGCTTGGGAAAACAATTTTTCTCTGATCTCAAAAATATATATTTTGTTGACATTTGCACTGACAGTTTTCGAAATATTTAATATTTAATGTTTACAATAAATCATAAAAAAAATATTAAAATATGAAAATATTGGAAAATGTTTAAATAACTAAGGAGGCTACATCGAAAATCATTAAATAATTTTTATTACTGTTGGTTTCTACTGTTAAATATTTTTAGTTCTTTGTATTTTTTGTATTTTTTTATGGTACTCGCTGTCGAATATTTCGAAAACTGTCAGTGCAAATGTCAACAAAATATATATTTTGAAATCAGTAAAAAAATGTTTACCCAAGCGTGTAAAATTATACAGGGTGTCCCATTTAAAAATATTATGTTCAATTGGTTTTCCTAAGTTTACGACATGCAATTTTTTTTTCGACCTAGCTAAAAGATGACAAACCAAACAACTTTTGTATTTAATTTTTGTTTCTAACTTTCTTAATAACCCTTGTAGGTAGGGGTCAAAATATACGCGAATACCCTGTACTCGCATTCAAAAATAAAAAAATTATTTAATACAACTGTTTGGTAGAGTGAAACCATATTATACACTTGAATATATGAATAGAAACTTTAGAACTACAAAAAATAAAATACTACTAATTTGGAAAAATCAATAAATGTTATTATTTATTTAAATTAGTACTTGTTTTATTTCATCTAAAAAATTTTGTTCGGAGGAGATTAAAACATTTTTTCAAAACAAAACTGTAGAAATACAAATTAATTAGGAACTTCTATGGAATAGCAACAAAATATCCTCGAAAATACGTCTCCCTTTTGGAACATAGGTCACGAATCCATGGGTAACCACATCAAAGGTGCCGCCTGCGAGATACCCTTCTGTTTATTTTTTTATTCTTGTACCCTTAGTATGCTCCTTAACTGTCGCTGTAAATGATTCCAATTTCACCTGGTGTGTCTTGGTTACGTCCTTTTGACTTTTGCTATTTGAACTCATATTTTTTATACCGCTAGACAGCGTCAACTTTTCATTGACGTCAATTTTATTGTCAGACTGACTCGATATCAAATTTAATATCCTTCCCTCCATTGTACGTCTCTACCCGCGACTGGCACACACCTGAGGGTCGCTGACAAACATCTGCTGCTCCATTCACAACAAAAGTTCGGACCATTCATACGTAAATTCAAATTCGGCCCGGCACTCGGTGCCCGTATTATTTCTGGCATAGGAGGAATATTTTATGCATTTCGATGTTGATTCCGCGACGTTGTTCCGGCGCACTGAACGCATTCATTGATACAGGGTGATACAACTAAAGGCTCATTTACATTTATCACTTTGGATGTTCATCTTGGAGGAATCATCCAAAGGGATAAGTGTAGATTGCGTTTCATTTGTGTTGCATCCAAAGTGTACATTAAAAATGAACGATGAAACAAATCGAGCCTCTACCTATTTTTGATGAAAGAGATGTGCCCTGAACCGATGATTCATCCAAAGTGAAGGCTCAGTGAAAAATGTAAATACGATGAGTTCATTTTCGCCGCTACTTCACTTTTTAGTTTTAGTACAGCTGCCAGTGCGATTGTTTGTTTGTGGCCATTATAAATAAATATTTAAATCAATTATATTATATTATAAACGTGTTATACAATGGCATTTCCAACGTCTTTTAGCACGGCCAGTTGTTGATATAATTGAGTTCAATTCATTTATCAGTCCACTTGAAATTAAGATAATGCCATCGCGTATAAAACTTTTATTTTTTCTGGAACGAGTCATCCTGCCGCCTGGTACCACAAGTTGAGCACCAAACACGAAATAACGAAATTCTTAGGAACAGTGAATAGTGACAGAGTTGAAACCACAAAACTGGATGAAAATATGTAAACAAAGATGATCACTCCGGATGATTTCACTCTGGATGATTCACTTTGGATGTACATCAAAAGTGATACAGTGTAAATCCCACTTAAGACTGACACTGGATGACCATCCAGTCATCTTATCTCATCTTAGGAGGATCTTATATCATTAAAACTTATTCCATGAATTCCATATATTCGGATACAGAGTTTATCCTGTCCGATGCTTCTTTTCTTTTTGCTGATTTTACTGTTTGCCTTGCACGGTATTTCAATATCTACTTAGCACTTATCATGTCAAGGTCATTATTCAGATATGATATCTATTAGATACTGATGATGGCGACGCTATTGTTCTTCCAAACCTTTGACAACTGCTCGTTCAGTTCTGTCAAATCTCACAGTCCTCACACCAAACATTGAATGCTCAAGGATTTCTTGAAACAACGATATGGAAATAAAGAAATTATCACTGAAAATAATGAGTTGTTCTGTTAGTTAGAAAGTTTACACACAGTTTTTTTTGCAGAAAATCCTCAAATAGATAAAGTAAATCCACCATACACTCAAATTTCAACAAAATCTAGAATACACCTTAAATACATGTAATGTAAGATAAGATCTCCAATGGAATATTTGTGAAATCAGAAATATCGATGCTGATGCAATATAAGAGATTTATAAGTTATTTTGAGAAGATTTGAAGAGCCACAACAGTTTCTAGAGAAATCAGAAGCGAACCAACAATAGTGGTCAGTGAGTATCATTGATGAATATGGAACGAAAAGGTTATAGATCTTTACTTGTTTATCACAATGTTAAAACGTGCCAGAAATGTCACCACCGGGGTATTCTTGAAAACCACAGAGTAGATAAATCAAATCCAAAACACATACAAAAGATAGTAGCAAGCATTTAAAACATTTGGTAAAACTGCAACAGATGACTTCAAGGACGTCAAACATGAAATTATCATTTCCACCATCTTAATACGAGCACCCCGTAGGCCTTGAGACATTTTATACTTTTATTTTAGTCTCCAGTCAGGTCCACATGCTTGAACAATCCATTTCGGATGGCCGAAAGACGTGCGCCTCTTTGGAAACATCCCAGCACTGCTCTGATGGATGACGAGCATGAAATAAATGGATGCAGAGCGCACTGGGACGAATAATAAAAGCGGAAATGAGACCTTGTTTGGAATTGCGCCGGAACACGTCGATCCATACGCTGCCGCTGCCGGTTAAAAATTACCTAACGCCTATCTGCACTAGGAATATTTTGTAGCACAGCTCACTGAACATAACAAACGTTCGATTCCGTAGTTCAGTAAGCTTGGTATCAAGTTGTCTCCAGATGATGCTATACTGCATTTGGAGAAAAGGCAGAAAGCAAACAAAAGCTCATTATTCTGAGATAAATTAATAAAGAGGATGTCTTGCTTTGGACATCGTTACGTAATAGTTTCATTAAGTTACTACTAGATGACACTACTATCAAAAAGTAACTAAATTACTAGAAACGGAAGAAAATCGCTATTGCGAATTTCGTTACCATTTCTAGCCTTACCGGGGGTCCAGGCCTGCGGCCTGGAATCACCCTTCGGGTGACAAAAGCATCTACAATAATATTATTTAAAAAAAAATACATATTAAAGAAATTTTATATCTGGAATGATGATGTAATTATACTAAACAATTTTTCTTCATATTTTGATGAATTGTAAGGATACTCTATTCTTGATGGTAAAACATAATTTTTTAAGTGCTGCAAGTAGAATTTATTTTTCAGTAAGCATTTTTATCAATGGGACCAAAAATATATTGCTGTCATAATTGTTGCAGCAAATTAATATTGTAGATATTTATTTTTGTAAGGTAAAATGATGAATTTTACAGACTGCCAAAATGAACGAATTAATTTCAAACTTTAACTGTAAAAAGAATAAAAACTACGGACAATGAAACAGAATAACTAAACACTAATACTAATAAATAATTGGAATTAAAAAGTAAAAAAACATTTGCCTCCAACGTAACTCGAACTCGCGAAATCAGCATTACAATATTTGGAATCCTACTACTACTCGTATACCATTGCGCTATCTCGCCACTTCTCAGAAGTTGACTCTGAGACACTTAAGTACGTAAACTGTACATGTCAACCTGAAAAATTAATTTTTACCGATGGAAAAGCATTTCGCTTCAGTATTTTGGTAATCAGAAGTGTTTGGCAGTCAGTACTATCGATTCCGTTATCAATATTTCTCATAGAAAAATAACATTCTGAAGTTTAATTAATTTGACAGTTCTCGTGAGAGGTGCTTGTCTCATTAGTGCAATCTCACATCGGCAGATAAAATGAGAAAGAAGTTGAGACGGACGCGACTCGAGATTTTCAAAGACGAAATAGACGTAGAAGGGGTCGACGTACGGTCACGAAAAAAATCTCAATGGGTTAGAGAAAGGACGGAACTTTCGCGTGAAGCGGTTCTCGAAGCCGTAAAAATTAGAGAAAGGGCTAGGAGGTTCCGCGAATAATCGGGATTTCGGCAGGCGTGACGGGGATTAGGCGCGAGGACAAACGCCGGTGCTAGCTGTATCTTTCTCGCCGAACGGCGATCGATAAAAATTTTGCAGAGGTTTTTTGAAAAGGCGTTTAAATTGGGAAAAGGTGCAGGAAACGGGACGAAAACACCCCTACGCATAGGAGAAAGATTGGAGGCGACCTCCGCGATCCCCCCTCGTAGGAGATAGCTTAGAAACTTTGTCGATTCGGCGGCGGAATTTAGAGCGAGACAGAATCGACGCCTTTCAATATATATGGATGTAGGGATATTTTATGTTTAGTGTGTTACTGTAGAGGAGGGGGCTTCGACAGTAAAAACGTATTGGAAAGTGGCTTAATTATTCTTTGGCAATTATAAAGTCAGTAATGAGACACATTGACTGAAGGCTACTAAATTTGCGAAGTGCAATGTTGCCTTATTTCGGTTGCGTAAGTTCACACTGAATACGTTTAATTTATCTTTTGACTGCTTGGGAATCCAAACTCGCCCTTAAATGAATAATTTACTGTAAACTGTACTATTATTTTCAACTGAAGTTTCGTATACTTTAATTTTGTCCCAAAATATTTGCTTTTAAAGCATAAGACCATCATTACACGCATTTATCGACCTATAAGTTCCGTCAATTAAAATTTCAAACAGACAGTCCCTACTCTACCAATACACATTTTTAAATGGACTTAATGGAGCATAACCTGGCTCACTTTTTATTACTGGTCCCCTCACTAATAATAATTACAGACCAATTTCAAATGGCTACAGTACCATAGGTTGAAATTCGTAAAAAATTATGTAAAACGTAAAACAGCCCATGAAATGTTACTTCCGAATCGCTAGCGTTCCGGCCAATTAGCAAGCACCGGTTGATTGTACAGGATGTTTACGGTATATTGTGCTCATACTGATTGCGACATTAGTTGTGTTTTATAGTGGCCTGCATGAGAGGAATACTGTAGTTATTAATAGTCACATATGGGAACCACATTAGCAGGTGTGAAGCGTTTGCTTGTCTGCACGTATGGCAGCACTAGCGATGGTTTCAGCAAAGACAATATATTCGTAACTGTACAGCGTGTCCAAAATAAGATCCTCTATCCCCTTATCTCAGAAAGTATAAAAGGTAGAGAAATTTCTTTTACCTGAATTTTTTATTTTTATAACTTTCTTTTTTTAAATGGGACACCCTATATTCAATTACTTTTTTGAACTCTCATTAAAATTCTAGGTCGACATTGTTAAGAGTTCCCTATACCTATCATTTACCGTTACGAAGATATTAGCGTTTAAAGAAAAAAATCTGTAAAAAACACCTGCTCAAAAAATCTCGGGAAAACAAATAAGACATCCAAAAAAAAGGTAAATAGGGTTTATTTCGTAGATAATTAGACTCAGAAATTACTTCAATGAATCGATATTACCTGATTAATATACAGGGTGTTGTTGGCAGATGGCTTTAAACATGTATATGTTAAAACTCCAGAAAATCGAAAATCTCTTATGGAACACCCTGAAAGCAAAATAAGAATAGGGAACGTTATATAGAGGAAGGTTAAAATTTAATAGAGAATCCAAAAATATAATAATAGACAGGGTGTTCCATAAGAGATTTTCGATTTTCTGGTGTTTTAACATATACATGTTTGAGCCATCTGTCAAAAACACCCTGTATATTAATCAGGTAATATCGATTCATTGAAGTAATTTCTGAGTCTAATTATCTACCCTATTTACCTTTTTTTTGGATGTTTTATTTGTTTTTCCGAGATTATTTGAGCAAGTGTTTTTTACAGATTTTTTTCTTTAAATGCTAATATCTTCGTAACGGTAAACTATAGGTATAGGGTATTCTTAACAATGTCGACCTAGAATTTTAATAAGAGTTGAAACATGTAATTGAATATAGGGTGTCCCATTTAAAAAAAGAAAGTTGATGCCTGGATCAGAGAAACTGAACAACCTGTATTCAAGAAAGTTATAAAAATAAAAAATTCAGATAAAAACAAAAAACTTTCGTATTTAACTTTTTTTTCTACCTTTTATACTTTCTGCGATAAGGGGATATAGGATCTTATTTTGGACAATCTGTACACAGGATAATGAAATTGGGTAGCAGAAGCAAATACAAGAGAAAATCTTACTTTCTCTGAACTGTTATTTTGCCATACTCCTCAAAATTATTGGGTTGTTTTTTGAAACATGCTGATGAGATCTAACAGGTCGAAACAGATATCCGTAATTTGGTCTTAGAAGCGATTCACATTTACGTGGTTGGTGAAGGGTCATAAAATTAATTTACATTTAACTGATCCTAAGAAAGAAATTGAAAAATTCTACTGTTGCCAACCCAAACTTTAATTTAATTAACACTCAAATGAGATTACTGTCTCTACGGACTAGAAAAGCCATTATCTCTAAGACAATAGAAACCAAAGTGCTACTTACTAGCTTTAACTTCTTATTAAGTTTGAGTAGGTGTAATTCAAAACTGTGCATAGAACCTTCAAAATTTGATAAAAAATTTCTCCCTCCTAAAACTTGTGCTGCTAGTTGGTGCTTATTGTATAATATAAGATTTATAATTGATTGTCGTTTGTTTCTCATTTTAGTAATTTTTTCTGGTCTTTCTCTGGCATTTTTTCTGGAAAATTTAGAATTTCTTTGGATAACATTTTACAGAATCGATTTTATATTTCATCGATATTAAAACAACAGTGATGACGGTTTGTGTTTCCTTGTATGGATGGGTACGTAGGGAAGACCTCGATGCTTGTCCACCTTTAAGTGATTTGTGCGACAATGGATTCACAGAAGCTACACCTACAAACTTAGCGAAGCTTGTTTAGAAGACTTTCCACCACTCGGAAAGAACGTACCCATACAATGATAGGCAAGTAAAAGGTAAATGCCCCGACTTTAGATAAATAAAATTTAAAAAAGTTATCACCCACAAAGTTTCTCATTCCGTTTCTAAATGTATCCATATCTAACCAAATATCCTGTATATTTATTGTATAATAAATGGGAGGTATTTTATTATGTAAGTGACAACAATTTTCTGCTAAAATTAAATATATCGTTACAAGAAAGTCGTTTATAATAACACTCATCAACTTGTATGATATAATTACCAATTTCACAGTCACAATTTAGGATCTATGCTACAATTTTCCGCCCACGAAAGCAATGTAAAATCAGAACACAGTGCGTGGTTTGCTCTTACGAAATATTAATAATAATTATTAGCTTCGTGCGTATTGGCTTTCAAAGGCTTCCGGCTGGGTATTTCTCTAAAATGGCTTTGTACAGTAATAAATTTCCAGAAGAATGCCCACTATTTACACCAAGTATTTGTTAATTTCAACGTAGTGTTTTGTTTAAAGGCAACTAATTTTCACCATCGAGTTTGCTCTTCCGTGAGATGCATCTCTCGAGTTCGTTAGATGAGGTTTTTCCACGGTTCAACCGATAAGATAAATCAGTCATGCGAATCATCTGCAGTAGTTGTCTTTCTTAAGGGAACCACACAAGATCAAGTAACGTGCGCCACGCAGGATAAGTTCGTGTGTGGCGTAGTTTTACGCATACGCATACTCTTCACTTTCCATTCCTAAATTATCACTTATAATATCCCTAGTGCTTAAATTATTTCCAGAAATTTTTTCGAGGTCATGAATATTTTGAAAATTATCCCGAGCCGCAGGCGAGGGATAATTTTCTTAAAATATTCATGAACGAGGAAAAATTTCCGGTTTTTAATTTAAGCACGTGGGATATTCGGTAAGAAAATTTCACACCATTACTTTATAAATATTATGCCAAAATTGAACATTTTAATTACGAATGACAAACATTCATTCTTCATAGTGAGCCATGAGCAATAACAAAAATTTTGACGACTGTCAAGTACGGTACCTTGGTCAAGTTCAAGGATTGTTAACGTAAACAGTTAACAATCCTTGGGTCAAGTTCTACCAGTTGTCATCGTGTCATTGTGTTTGTGCAATTTGCTGATTTATTGGATTGTATTTTTGAAAATGTTCCGCTTTGGAAAGAAAACATTTATTTCTGATAATTATTCTGAAGTACTTCGAGCATTGCAAATATTATGCTTAATAAAATGTGAGTTTTCTTAGTGAAATAAAATGTCATTTTCTTAGTTACATACATATTTTGCAAATAACTTAAAAACATATTATATTTTTTTTTCTTATTAACTTTGATCTACTAATATTGGTGGAACATCATTTATTTTTGATAATTATTCTGAAGTATCTACTTCAAAATATATGTTTAATAAAATGCGAAATCTCTTAGGGCCGGTTGTACAGTTCAGGCTTAACAGAAGCTCAAGCCTGAACCACCTTTACATTAAAAAGTATCAGCTTACTGTGTTGTACCGGTGAAGTTCAGCAGTTGAGCTGAGTTTAAATCTGAACCAGCAAAATCAAGGGCTTAAACCAAGCTTAGCGCAAATATAGGTAACCTAACAAAATAAGAGTTGTCAACATTCTATGGAAATTTGTGCATGACGATATGATGTACCACTTAAATTATTAAATTCACCCTCAATCTGTTTCCACGTTCCCATTTTTTTAAAATTGGTATCTGTATCTGACTTTTTGTTTTCTATAATGTGTTTATACTTTTTTACTAAAGATATTAACAGAGCTGCTTCTGTTTGAGAGAAGTTTAACGATCTTTTTCTATCAGAATTCATGGCAACCATACTACAAATAAATTTTAATCAAATAAATACTAACAAATTGAAAAATTCAATATTCCATTTTATCGCTTTCTAACAGTACTTCTATTTTTTATTGGTACCTATCACCTACTTATATACTTAGATAAAATATATAAGGGGGACCTACTTACAAGCAAATAATAGCCACAATGGACAGTATCGGCGGTTAAATGCAAATTGCCGTCAACGCACGGATTTCTTAAAATTTTAAGAAATCCGTGCGTCAACGTCAAAATCACCACAAATTGTCAAAAATAAAATATTCGACCATTTGCGCATGCTTATAAAGTTTCAGTATTACCAACGTGCACATATGTAGATAAGAACTAGGGTTTAACTGAACCTTATTTAAGCTCGTATTGTACAACTGGCAGCTGTCGTAAGCCTACCTCAAGCTGAACCCAGGCTCACATGAACCACGCTTAAGCTCACGATTGTACAACCGGCCCTTAGTGAAATAACATACCATTTTCCAAGTTTAGTTACATGAACCTTTTATAAATAACTTAAAAACATTATATTTTTCTTTGATCGACTAATATTGGTGGAACATAATTTAATTTTGAGAATATTACTTAATTTCGAGCATAGGAAATGTATTGATTCAACTCCCGCGTCTTTATTTTGACATTTTAAATGACAGAAAAATTTCCACTTATTAATTTGACACAACGTTAAAAATTTCCGGAAATTTTTTGGGTTGGCATGGTAACTGAACAAAAAACAAGCCGCCGATTAGTTAAAATATGGCGGTGTGAAATTTTCAACCTAAATCAAATTGGTTTTGATCTAGGATTACCAACAACGAAAATACACAAAAAGAGAGACAACAGCACGCGGTGTTCCCAAGCGGTCACCCATCCAAGTGCTAACCGCGCCCGACGTTGCTTAACTGCAGTGATCGGACGAGAACTCATTCATTCATCACTTAAAACATATTTATTCGTTAGTATTTTAGGTTACACAGGTATTATATACATGGTATATCAACGTGGTATGACCGTTGCCTATAAAATTATGAAAATTCAAGGTTTATTAATCGCTATTTTCTTATTTTTCCACTGTATATACTATTTAAAAATAGAACAAGCCGTTGAACATTTTAGATTCACTTATGTGTGTATATGGTATGTATTCCACCCTCTACCTATATCACTTTATTCGACTGAAATCCAAAACACAACTAAATAAGTAGGACCCCCTTCTAATTTTATTGTGAATATTATAGGTATAGTGTATATAAGCACAATTGAAACCGTATAAAAACTAATAGCCGGCAAAAACAGTCGGCATCTCTTTATTGTACATGGGCGGAGGTAGAAATGTTTGCTATTAAGAAAATGTTATAGAGATCGTTTTATGAGAATTGTATTCATTTTTATTACTTTTTGTTTATTAGATACCTATTATTTGTTCATGTAGCCAATAACATATTTTATTATTGTTAAGTATTGTTTATGTTTATTATTATTATTTTTATTGTTTATTTTACAAAACTAAACTACGCTTGGTAATTGGTATTTACGCGCTGCACTGGAAAACTATTGATGATATTTCAACACTCGGCACGGGAAACAAAAAAATGATTTACAACCCAGCAGACCAGTCTGTTTATTCTCTTTACATCAGCGCGCAGTTGTAGATGGTTTATCGGGCTGATTAGATTTCCAGTGTAGACTAACATGTACAGCTTTAGTTACTATTCGAATCACGATACCATTGCTAAATACATAGGACGAAATACCAAGATAAGTGCGCACGGTCCTGTACCTTAACACTGACCAGTTTCAATTGTGCTTATATACGCTATACCCGATTACATACATATTTTTCCCAACACATCTTCCGATATGGGACTGCATTGTTTAATTTCCGTCTAGACGAATAAGATTTTATCCATTTCATGTGCAATTTCGTCGCTCTATCAAGCAACAATCGAGACCAAATATAGCACATAAAGACTCTTTCTAAACACCAATATAGTGCCGAATCAGTTTTACACTCTATCAACAAACAACTGTGTGTGGCGTATTTGTCCATCCCAGTAAGAAGCAGAAATAAATCAGTCTGATATAAGCGATCACAATAATGGACCTCCTCATGAGGAGAATGCGTTCGAGCGATCGTATTTTTAGCTATATCGTTCTCTCGCGCAGTGCCATATGTTCAAGCAGATTGTCTGTCATTTACAAAGAGAAACGATATTGCGAATTCAACTTGACGATAATAAGAGGATATCAAACTGCCGTGCTGCAGAAAATGAATTGTTACTATGTATACTGCCTATACAGTGCTTTCACAATGAAAGGAAAACATTCGGTATCATCTTGCCAACTGGTTTCTGCCAAAAACGCTCGGACATGTCGATCTACAAGTTTTAGAGAAATAAAATATCCTAAGTTTTAGATTGTATGTGATGTTCAATTTAAAATAGTATTTACTTTACAAAAAAAGATTCTTAAAAAATAAAGTAAGTATATTCCTTCAAAAAGAGACAACAGCACGCGGTGTTCCCAAGCGGTCACCCATCCAAGTACTAACCGCGCCCGACGTTGCTTGACTTCAGTGATCGGACGAGAACTCATTCATTCATTTAAAATATCTTTATTTGTTTGTATTGTAGATTACACAGGTATTATATATATGGTATTGTATATGATAGAGACATATACATATTGATTGATAGAATATAAATAATATTGTTAATTAAGTGGCAGCATAATCGCAGATGCGTTGGTGCCACTTGGCCGATCTTTGGCCTACCATTTAATACACTTGCTTTTTATTTTTTATAGAGTTGGAATGTCTGTCCTTGTTTAACATCATTTACTGTCTTTATGCCTGGCTTTAATCAATTGGAATTACTACATTATATCGGGCTAGTCTGGTTTTATTCTTATACAGGAAAAATGTAAAAAACCTGTTGCAAATAATTCTCTCTGTTTTATTAGTTTATATGTATACGCATATATCGATACATGCGCATACTACTTTGTGGATGGAAGTTCTTAGGGAGGATAGAGAGGGTATTATGCATCCAGTCGGTCATGTATGTACTTGTGTTTGTGGTTGTCTCTGTTAGGTATATGTAGAAGGTCTCTCGTCAATGTGGCTGTTTGCAACTTGTTACGCAAAAAGGTACGTGACATGTTTCTAATATGTTCTGTAATCAGGGGAATCTTATACTCTTGATGAAGTCTACGCATATTCACGTACCTATTTGAATTGGTTGCAAGCCGCAGTATTTTATTTTGTGTCGTCTGTAGTCGTTTGTATTGCGTGTCCGACATGTGATTCCATGTCGGGCACGCATAAGTCATTATCGGTCTTAGGATCACCTTGTATAGTAGTAGTTTGTTTTGTGTTGTTATTGTACTTCGTCGATTCATTAGTGGGTACAGTTTGGTGAGAGTAGCGAATGTTTTTTGTATGGATTTAGTCGTGTGGGGTTTAAAGGTCAGTGTTCTGTCCAGAGTCACCCCCAGATATTTCACTGACCTTTTTTCCTGTATTTCGTTATTGTCAATTTTCAGTTTTGCATAGGTGATGGTATTGCTAAGTTTTTTGGTCAAGTTTATGGTTTCTGTTTTTTGTGCGTTTATTCGTATTTTCCAAGTGTCATAGTATTCAGTCAAATGTCTTAGGTGATACCTGATTTTTTGTGTCGCTGTCTGTGCTGTCATAGATTGTCCGTACACTACTGTGTCATCTGCATAAAGAAGGGTAGTTGTTGTAGGATATGTTGGGATATCTGAAACAAACAGTGAAAATAAAACTGGTGATAACACAGTGCCTTGGGGTACTCCGGCTGTCAGTGTTTTTTCCTGTGATTTTTTGTTATTCACCCTTACTTGTATACTCCGGTTTTCCAGGTAGCTCTTTATTAGTGAAAGGAAGTGAAGTGGTAGACGTAGATTATTTTTTAGTTTATAGAGAAGACCTTCATGCCAAACGGCATCGAATGCCTTCTCTATGTCTAGAAATAGTGCAATGGTACACTGTTTTCTATTATATCCCGATATCGCATCTTGTACCAGTTTGCAAGCAGCATGCACCGTGCTATGTCCACCTCTGAATCCGAATTGATTATCTGGAATTAATTTCTTTTTATTTATGTATTTCTGCAGCCTGTTTAATATAATTTTTTCGGTTATTTTCGACATAGTATTAAGCAGGGATATTGGGCGATAACTATTCGGACTCTGTGGTGGTTTACCAGGTTTTAATAGCGGGATTATAGTCGCCATTTTAAAAGAAGTAGGAAAATATTGATGTTTGATTATGTTATTTATTATCAGAGTTAGTGTAACAAGGGCTTTCCGGGGTAGGTTTTTTAAAAGGATATAGGGGATGGAGTCTGGTCCGGGGGCTTTATTGTTAGGAAGGAATTTAAGGATATCCTTTATTTCTTCCGGAGAAGTTAATAACTTAGTAAGCTTGCGGAGAGAAATAGGGTATATGGATTGAATTGTCCTTGCGTCATTAGTTATGTCAATTTGTCGTTGGTTTAGGTCTGGATGGGTCCTGCTAATGTTTTGCATATGTTGTGCCAGAGTTTCAGCTTTATCCTCATCCAGCATAATTGTCTGTCCATTGTTTTCTAGGGTCGATATGGGTTCAAATGTCTTACGAAATAATTTGGCCATTTTCCATAGCGTATTATCTCTTGGACTCAGGCTTCGTATTTTCTCTGACCACGTGTTGTTACGGTGCTCTGTCAGTTTTTGTTTTATTTCGTTCTGTATGTCTGTCATTCTTTGTCTGTCAATTGGTCGTCTGTTTCGTTGCCACAAGCGCTTTATTCTGTTTTTAAACCGGATGAGGTTTTTGATATCTCCCGGTATGTTTTGCTCTTTAGGAACTTGTAGTATTTTTGTTGTTGTAGCGTCTCTAGCGTCTTGTATGATTTTTGTTAATTTGTCTATTTCATCGTCGATGTCTCGTGTTATTTCTATGTTATTGTTTATAGTGAGGTGTTCAGTTATGTAATGTCTATACCTGGTCCAATTGGTTGATTTGTAGTTGTAAATTTTACGGTTTAAGGAGTGGGTAGTTGTGGATTGTATCTGAAAGGAAACGGGATTATGATCACTAGATAGGGATGCACATGAAATAGGAGTTGTAGGATAGGGGTAGTTTTTGCTGATGGCGATATCAATATAAGTTGGTGTGCTGCCATTTCTGGGGTAGTGTGTAGGTGTATCGGGACATAGCACGGCCATGTTATTTTCGAGGGTATAATCATGTACCGTTTTCCCATTCCTATTATTCCTATGATTGTGCCAGGTTGCATGCCTAGCATTTAGATCGCCTACCACTAATACTTTCACCTCAGTGAGCAGGTCCTGGAGTTCCAGATCTGAAATTAAGTGACGAGGGTTATTGTAGGCTGCCCTTATTACTGTGTTATCTAGTAGCTTTATCGCAATATTTTCTATTCCAGTATTTAGTGGCGGTAGTGGTAGATGCGGCACATTCTTTTTTACAAGAATGGCCACGCCTCCCCCTGCACGACCTTCTCTATCTTTTCTATAAATTCTAAAGTTTTTTATTTTGAGTTTCAAGGTGGCATTTAATTTTGTTTCTGTTAATATTGCGATATCTACTTTTTGTTTTTTAAGGTACTGTTTGAGTTCTAGACTCTTATTGTTAATGCCGTCGCAGTTCCAATTGATTAAATTGAATTTTGACAATCAATGTTTATATTAAACTTTGGAAGTTCATTCATAGTAAAATCTTGCAAAATCGATATTGTCTCAAATGAGTTGTTTGATTTTGCAAGCATATTGTTTAATAAACTAATGGCTTTGATTGCCTCTTTTAAATTTATAAGCGAATTTAACCTGTCTAACTCTGCAGCAAGTTTATTAAAGTCTGACATAGTGGCAATTGGTTCGGCTGCCGTGGCACCTACGAATGTTTGTCTTGACCTGGCACCGGCTGCGGCTATAGTTGTGGACTGGGCGGGCTCAGCTGGTGTTGGTGGTGGGAGCGCTAGGTTGCCTCCTCTGTCTGTCGGAAGGTGACTGGCATTGGTGGTTCCTGAGGCAGCCTGGTTTCTTTTTTCCCAAATATTTTCAGTTGGTGGGGGGGCTGGTACCATCCTAGATGTATCCTCGTGCTGCTGTCTGTTATAGATAATTGCTACTCGGTTTTGATATACTGGACAATTCACATTGCTAGCTGTGTGTTCCCCTTCACAGTTAGCACATTTAGGTGGTTGTGAAACAAGCTTTGTACAGTCTTTTGTCCAGTGTTGTTCGCCGCACTTAACACATCTTGGATTACGGTAACAATTACTTGTTGCATGCCCCCACATTTGACAGCGGCGGCATTGTGTTATCACTCTGTCATTAGTTCTTCGCTCCCAGCTAATTTTTGTGTGAGCCAAATAACGCACATTATTTTGTAACTGTTTGAGCGTCACATTATTTTTAGTGACAACTAAATATAAGTCATTGTGCTGAGTTTTCATTTTATATATGTTGACGATGTCTATGTCATAATCTTCATTTAATTCGCTCTTGATTTCTTGCATGTCAGGGTTTGCATGTAGTCCTCTAAGGACAAATGCGTGATGTTTCTCTGCCTTTAAAGTATAAGTATGAAACTGCATTTCATTACTTTCAATTAATTTTGTTTTATAGTGATTATATTCCATAGTATCTTTGATATATAATAGTAAAGACTTTGGGGCATATTTAATGAAAAAACCTTTTTTGATGTTATTATTTAGCTCATTGATTAGATCTGCGTGGTTTTTAGTTGTCCCCCTTATAACGATGGGAGGACAGTACTTTTCGCTTTTGTTTGCTGACTGATTTTGTGTCGGTCGTGTAGATAATGTTTTATGTTGTATGTCCTTTTCTGTTTGTGTTAGGGTTAGTGGCTGGAATCTATTGTTGGTACTGGTTGTCGGAGGTGAGTTTATTATATTTGCTAATTTGCTGGTTTTTCTTGGAGTTTTAAAGGTGTTTTCTGAGGTGGATGGAAGTGGAGGTGGACTTGTCATTTGCTCAACTTCCATATTTTCAAGAGCTTCTTGACTGGACCCGGTATATGTATTTATAGAGATTGTTCCTTTTTGGATACCACGTCGTATATATTCTTCCGTTTTTTGCTGCTTTCTAAGTTCTTCTCTTTGCGTTTGTAAGTTTTTTTCGTCTTCCCTTATTAAATTAGGGTTGACTTCTAAACGATAGGCAGTTTCGTAGTTATCGGATTCGATTTCTTTTTGTTGTTGACTTTTCTTATCCTTGTCCTTTTTGTTTTTATCTGTAGACGTATCTACTGTGGAATGTAATGTTTTGATTTTTTAGGAGTTTTAGGTGCTTCCGTAGGTGTTAGTCCGATATCAATTTTTGCTTTAACATGCTCCCAGAGTTTGGGAGCTGGTTTTCGGCGTTTGATAACAACACTGTTACTTGATATTTCTCTTCTTACGTCGGTGATACTGGCACTAATTTGTTTTTTAAATTTACGTCTCTTTTTTGAGTTAACACTACAATTAGAAGTGTCACTGTCGCTATTATCTATCTTACATGAACTAAAACTAATATTTTTTCTTAAATTATAACTAATTGTGTCTTTTTTCACTGTTTCTGTATTCGTTATATTTTCACTACTTTGGTTTGGTTTTGGAACTAAACTCACATTTTCGGTAATAGTACGATTTAAATCGTCTTCACTATCAGCGCGTTCTTCGCTCTCGCTCATAGACACGGTTTCCACGAGCTCTTGCTTGGAACTGGACGAGAACTGGTATGTCAACGTGGTATGACCGTTGCCTATAAATTATAACAAAGTCAAAAATTATTAACTTATAGGTAGGTATATCCTTCTGCCACATTCGTTGATTTCCATCCACCATGCCTTTTAAAAATGGTGATGTCTGCTCCTGCATTAGCCAGTATCGTAGCAGACGTTCTCCGGAAACAGTGTCCAGTGTAATTCACAGCATTCGGCAATTCCAAAAATTCTGCAATTTTTTAAAGAAACCTCTATAGAATTTATACCAACGCATTGTCTTGTACATTTTCCATTTCTATATCCCAGGAAGAATCTTGAATGCTCAATTGGTGACGGACGAAGAGAGGAATACTTTCGAAACATTTCGATAAGATTCACTCCTTGGTATCCTAAGTATCCTTGGTAGCCTTGGTATCCTTGGTATCCTAGGATTAGTATCCTAAGATACCAATTGCTATTATAGCATAAATTAGGTATTCCTAGAGTTCCAAAAGCTTCTTTTTTACCTCTTTCTTGGCTAATAATATGGGAGATTATACCGAATCCAGGAAGAATTAGAATATAAACTAGAATTGGTATTCTCTTCTCACGTTCGTCTTCGTGTTGAGAATCTGTAACAATATATATTCTACCCATGTCTTTTATATGTTCAAGTTAAGAAATGTTTGTTCTTCTCGACGACATGCTCCTTTGATACCAACAATCAACACTATCTAAAATTTCAATATTTGGAGAGAAATGTGAAAATTACACTTTACCTTCATCATCAAGTAGGTATTTTCAATTTCTCAACTTTTGATTTTCTTAAGACACTAGACTTCCTGGATCTATGTCCTACCGATTTACGTTTAAGGAAAGCAATTAAACTTGAAAATTTCTTTATGTCAATATTCTTTTTCACTCCCAATGTTGTTCTTATCATTGGGTAAAGACTCCACAGCGTGGAACTCTGGTACACTCTGATTTTTTGTGCAAAATCGACTAGTAGAACTGCCTCAGTGATAACAGTTACTCTCTCTCTCTCTCTCTCTCTCTCTTGAATCGTGATTTTTGCTGATTCTTCTATATCATCTTCCAAATTATCGTTTGAGGCAGAAGGTTCGGATTTTTTCATAAATCACTGACAATAATATTAACGAAACGAAAACCTAATAAAGAAACTTGAATCAACATTCCCTCAGGATTTTTTATTTACATCATTATGAAAAATTATGATGCGGAAAAAGTTACTTTTCCGCATAAGGCGTAGCAATAAGTTTGATTGCAAAAATAGCTATTTTCTGAATTTCATGGTCTAATCTGCAGGACTAAGGAAATTTTTTGAAATTTTAATGTACCTACCAGATTTGACCAGCGGTTTATTACATACCTAGGAAAACGGGTGTGAAAACAGCCACGGTTTTTCAGCCACGCTTTTGCAATGTGGCAACGTTGCATACCTTGGCTCTGCTGGCGCACAAGTTCGCCCATTGGCGTTCGTCCATCTTTCCTTGTCAGTAACATTTTTTGCAGGAAATGATTCCTTTAAACCACCAAAGCACCAGAACCCAGTGTCGGGCCGGAATAAAGGGTCCAGATAATTAAAAAATAATTAAAAAAACCGTGGCTGGGTCATCTTTCCTTGTCAGTCACAATTTTTGCAAGAAATGCATTCAGTAATGATTCTTTTAAAACCCCACACCACCAGAACCCAGTGTCGGGCCGGAATAAAGGGTCCAGATAATTAAAAAATATTAAAAAAACCGTGGCTGGTCCATCTTTCCTTGTCAGTCACAATTTTTGCAAGAAATACATTTAGTAATGATTCTTTTAAAACCCCACACCACCAGAACCCAGTGTCGGGCCGGAATAAAGGGTCCAGATAATTAAAAAATAATTCATAAAACCGTGGCTGGGTCATCTTTCCTTGTCAGTCACAATTTTTGCAAGAAATGCATTTAGTAATGATTCCTTTAAAACCCCAAACCACCAGAACCCAGTGTCGGGCCGGAATAAAGGGTCCAGATAATTATAAAAAATTAAAAAAACCGTGGCTGGTCCATCTTTCCTTGTCAGTCACAATTTTTGGAAGAAATGCATTTACTAATGATTCCTTTAAAACCCCACACCACCAGAACCCAGTGTCGGGCCGGAATAAAGGGTCCAGATAATTAAAAAATAATTAAAAAAACCGTGGCTGGGTCATCTTTCCTTGTCAGGCACAATTTTTGCAAGAAATGCATTTAGTTATGATTCCTTTAAAACCCCAAACCACCAGAACCCAGTGTCGGGCCGGAATAAAGGGTCCAGATAATTAAAAAAAATTAAAAAAACCGTGGCTGGTCCATCTTTCCTTGTCAGTCACAATTTCTGGAAGAAATGCATTTAGTAATGATTCCTTTAAAACCCCACACCACCAGAACCCAGTGTCGGGCCGGAATAAAGGGTCCAGATAATTAAAAAATAATTAAAAAAACCGTGGCTGGGTCATCTTTCCTTGTCAGTCACAATTTTTGCAAGAAATGCATTTAGTTATGATTCCTTTAAAACCCCAAACCACCAGAACCCAGTGTCGGGCCGGAATAAAGGGTCCAGATAATTAAAAAAAATTTAAAAAACCGTGGCTGGGTCATCTTTCCTTGTCAGTCACAATTTTTGCAAGAAATGCATTTAGTAATGATTCTTTTAAAACCCTACACCACCAGAACCCAGTGTCGGGCCGGAATAAAGGGTCCAGATAATTAAAAAATAATTAAAAAAACCGTGGCTGGGTCATCTTTCCTTGTCAGTCACAATTTTTGCAAGAAATGCATTTAGTAATGATTCTTTTAAAACCCTACACCACCAGAACCCAGTGTCGGGCCGGAATAAAGGGTCCAGATAATTAAAAAATATTTAAAAAAACCGTGGCTGGGTCATCTTTCCTTGTCAGTCACAATTTTTGCAAGAAATGCATTTAGTTATGATTCCTTTAAAACCCCAAACCACCAGAACCCAGTGTCGGGCCGGAATAAAGGGTCCAGATAATTAAAAAAAATTAAAAAAACCGTGGCTGGTCCATCTTTCCTTGTCAGTCATAATTTTTGGAAGAAATGCATTTAGTAATGATTCCTTTAAAACCCCACACCACCAGAACCCAGTGTCGGGCCGGAATAAAGGGTCCAGATAATTAAAAAATAATTAAAAAAACCGTGGCTGGTCCATCTTTCCTTGTCAGTCACAATTTTTGCAAGAAATGCATTTAGTAATGATTCTTTTAAAACCCTACACCACCAGAACCCAGTGTCGGGCCGGAATAAAGGGTCCAGATAATTAAAAAAAATTTAAAAAACCGTGGCTGGGTCATCTTTCCTTGTCAGTCACAATTTTTGCAAGAAATGCATTTAGTAATGATTCTTTTAAAACCCTACACCACCAGAACCCAGTGTCGGGCCGGAATAAAGGGTCCAGATAATTAAAAAATATTTAAAAAAACCGTGGCTGGGTCATCTTTCCTTGTCAGTCACAATTTTTGCAAGAAATGCATTTAGTTATGATTCCTTTAAAACCCCAAACCACCAGAACCCAGTGTCGGGCCGGAATAAAGGGTCCAGATAATTAAAAAATATTTAAAAAAACCGTGGCTGGGTCATCTTTCCTTGTCAGTCACAATTTTTGCAAGAAATGCATTTAGTAATGATTCTTTTAAAACCCTACACCACCAGAACCCAGTGTCGGGCCGGAATAAAGGGTCCAGATAATTAAAAAATAATTAAAAAAACCGTGGCTGGGTCATCTTTCCTTGTCAGTCACAATTTTTGCAAGAAATGCATTTAGTTATGATTCCTTTAAAACCCCAAACCACCAGAACCCAGTGTCGGGCCGGAATAAAGGGTCCAGATAATTAAAAAAAATTAAAAAAACCGTGGCTGGTCCATCTTTCCTTGTCAGTCATAATTTTTGGAAGAAATGCATTTAGTAATGATTCCTTTAAAACCCCACACCACCAGAACCCAGTGTCGGGCCGGAATAAAGGGTCCAGATAATTAAAAAATAATTAAAAAAACCGTGGCTGGTCCATCTTTCCTTGTCAGTCACAATTTTTGCAAGAAATGCATTTAGTAATGATTCTTTTAAAACCCTACACCACCAGAACCCAGTGTCGGGCCGGAATAAAGGGTCCAGATAATTAAAAAATAATTAAAAAAACCGTGGCTGGGTCATCTTTCCTTGTCAGTCACAATTTTTGCAAGAAATACATTTAGTAATGATTCTTTTAAAACCCCACACCACCAGAACCCAGTGTCGGGCCGGAATAAAGGGTCCAGATAATTAAAAAATATTTCAAAAAACCGTGGCTGGGTCATCTTTCCTTGTCAGTCACAATTTTTGCAAGAAATGCATTTAGTAATGATTCCTTTAAAACCCCACACCACCAGAACCCAGTGTCGGGCCGGAATAAAGGGTCCAGATAATTAAAAAATATTTAAAAAAACCGTGGCTGGGTCATCTTTCCTTGTCAGTCACAATTTTTGCAAGAAATACATTTAGTAATGATTCTTTTAAAACCCCACACCACCAGAACCCAGTGTCGGGCCGGAATAAGGGGTCCAGATAATTAAAAAATATTTAAAAAAACCGTGGCTGGGTCATCTTTCCTTGTCAGTCACAATTTTTGCAAGAAATGCATTTAGTAATGATTCCTTTAAAACCCCAAACCACCAGAACCCAGTGTCGGGCCGGAATAAAGGGTCCAGATAATTAAAAAATATTAAAAAAACCGTGGCTGGTCCATCTTTCCTTGTCAGTCACAATTACTGCAAGAAATGCATTTAGTAATGATTCCTTTAAAACCCCAAACCACCAGAACCCAGTGTCGGGCCGGAATAAAGGGTCCAGATAATTAAAAAATATTAAAAAAACCGTGGCTGGTCCATCTTTCCTTGTCAGTCACAATTTTTGCAAGAAATACATTTAGTAATGATTCTTTTAAAACTCCACACCACCAGAACCCAGTGTCGGGCCGGAATAAAGGGTCCAGATAATAAAAAAATATTAAAAAAAACCGTGGCTGGTCCATCTTTCCTTGTCAGTCACAATTTTTGCAAGAAATGCATTTAGTAATGATTCTTTTAAAACCCTACACCACCAGAACCCAGTGTCGGGCCGGAATAAAGGGTCCAGATAATTAAAAAATAATTAAAAAAACCGTGGCTGGGTCATCTTTCCTTGTCAGTCACAATTTTTGCAAGAAATGCATTTAGTTATGATTCCTTTAAAACCCCAAACCACCAGAACCCAGTGTCGGGCCGGAATAAAGGGTCCAGATAATTAAAAAAAATTAAAAAAACCGTGGCTGGTCCATCTTTCCTTGTCAGTCACAATTTTTGCAATAAATACATTTAGTAATGATTCTTTTAAAACCCCACACCACCAGAACCCAGTGTCGGGCCGGAATAAAGGGTTCAGATAATTAAAAAATATTTAAAAAAACCGTGGCTGGGTCATCTTTCCTTGTCAGTCACAATTTTTGCAAGAAATGCATTTAGTAATGATTCTTTTAAAACCCTACACCACCAGAACCCAGTGTCGGGCCGGAATAAAGGGTCCAGATAATTAAAAAATAATTAAAAAAACCGTGGCTGGGTCATCTTTCCTTGTCAGTCACAATTTTTGCAAGAAATGCATTTAGTTATGATTCCTTTAAAACCCCAAACCACCAGAACCCAGTGTCGGGCCGGAATAAAGGGTCCAGATAATTAAAAAAAATTAAAAAAACCGTGGCTGGTCCATCTTTCCTTGTCAGTCATAATTTTTGGAAGAAATGCATTTAGTAATGATTCCTTTAAAACCCCACACCACCAGAACCCAGTGTCGGGCCGGAATAAAGGGTCCAGATAATTAAAAAATAATTAAAAAAACCGTGGCTGGTCCATCTTTCCTTGTCAGTCACAATTTTTGCAAGAAATGCATTTAGTTATGATTCCTTTAAAACCCCAAACCACCAGAACCCAGTGTCGGGCCGGAATAAAGGGTCCAGATAATTAAAAAATATTAAAAAAACCGTGGCTGGTCCATCTTTCCTTGTCAGTCATAATTTTTGGAAGAAATGCATTTAGTAATGATTCCTTTAAAACCCCACACCACCAGAACCCAGTGTCGGGCCGGAATAAAGGGTCCAGATAATTAAAAAATAATTAAAAAAACCGTGGCTGGTCCATCTTTCCTTGTCAGTCACAATTTTTGCAAGAAATGCATTTAGTAATGATTCTTTTAAAACCCTACACCACCAGAACCCAGTGTCGGGCCGGAATAAAGGGTCCAGATAATTAAAAAATAATTAAAAAAACCGTGGCTGGGTCATCTTTCCTTGTCAGTCACAATTTTTGCAAGAAATACATTTAGTAATGATTCTTTTAAAACCCCACACCACCAGAACCCAGTGTCGGGCCGGAATAAAGGGTCCAGATAATTAAAAAATATTTCAAAAAACCGTGGCTGGGTCATCTTTCCTTGTCAGTCACAATTTTTGCAAGAAATGCATTTAGTAATGATTCCTTTAAAACCCCACACCACCAGAACCCAGTGTCGGGCCGGAATAAAGGGTCCAGATAATTAAAAAATATTTAAAAAAACCGTGGCTGGGTCATCTTTCCTTGTCAGTCACAATTTTTGCAAGAAATACATTTAGTAATGATTCTTTTAAAACCCCACACCACCAGAACCCAGTGTCGGGCCGGAATAAGGGGTCCAGATAATTAAAAAATATTTAAAAAAACCGTGGCTGGGTCATCTTTCCTTGTCAGTCACAATTTTTGCAAGAAATGCATTTAGTAATGATTCCTTTAAAACCCCAAACCACCAGAACCCAGTGTCGGGCCGGAATAAAGGGTCCAGATAATTAAAAAATATTAAAAAAACCGTGGCTGGTCCATCTTTCCTTGTCAGTCACAATTACTGCAAGAAATGCATTTAGTAATGATTCCTTTAAAACCCCAAACCACCAGAACCCAGTGTCGGGCCGGAATAAAGGGTCCAGATAATTAAAAAATATTAAAAAAACCGTGGCTGGTCCATCTTTCCTTGTCAGTCACAATTTTTGCAAGAAATACATTTAGTAATGATTCTTTTAAAACTCCACACCACCAGAACCCAGTGTCGGGCCGGAATAAAGGGTCCAGATAATAAAAAAATATTAAAAAAAACCGTGGCTGGTCCATCTTTCCTTGTCAGTCACAATTTTTGCAAGAAATGCATTTAGTAATGATTCTTTTAAAACCCTACACCACCAGAACCCAGTGTCGGGCCGGAATAAAGGGTCCAGATAATTAAAAAATAATTAAAAAAACCGTGGCTGGGTCATCTTTCCTTGTCAGTCACAATTTTTGCAAGAAATGCATTTAGTTATGATTCCTTTAAAACCCCAAACCACCAGAACCCAGTGTCGGGCCGGAATAAAGGGTCCAGATAATTAAAAAAAATTAAAAAAACCGTGGCTGGTCCATCTTTCCTTGTCAGTCACAATTTTTGCAATAAATACATTTAGTAATGATTCTTTTAAAACCCCACACCACCAGAACCCAGTGTCGGGCCGGAATAAAGGGTTCAGATAATTAAAAAATATTTAAAAAAACCGTGGCTGGGTCATCTTTCCTTGTCAGTCACAATTTTTGCAAGAAATGCATTTAGTAATGATTCTTTTAAAACCCTACACCACCAGAACCCAGTGTCGGGCCGGAATAAAGGGTCCAGATAATTAAAAAATAATTAAAAAAACCGTGGCTGGGTCATCTTTCCTTGTCAGTCACAATTTTTGCAAGAAATGCATTTAGTTATGATTCCTTTAAAACCCCAAACCACCAGAACCCAGTGTCGGGCCGGAATAAAGGGTCCAGATAATTAAAAAAAATTAAAAAAACCGTGGCTGGTCCATCTTTCCTTGTCAGTCATAATTTTTGGAAGAAATGCATTTAGTAATGATTCCTTTAAAACCCCACACCACCAGAACCCAGTGTCGGGCCGGAATAAAGGGTCCAGATAATTAAAAAATAATTAAAAAAACCGTGGCTGGTCCATCTTTCCTTGTCAGTCACAATTTTTGCAAGAAATGCATTTAGTTATGATTCCTTTAAAACCCCAAACCACCAGAACCCAGTGTCGGGCCGGAATAAAGGGTCCAGATAATTAAAAAATATTAAAAAAACCGTGGCTGGTCCATCTTTCCTTGTCAGTCACAATTACTGCAAGAAATGCATTTAGTAATGATTCCTTTAAAACCCCACAAAACCCTTTAAAAAAACCGTGGCTGGGTCATCTTTCCTTGTCAGTCACAATTTTTGCAAGAAATGCATTTAGTTATGATTCCTTTAAAACCCCAAACCACCAGAACCCAGTGTCGGGCCGGAATAAAGGGTCCAGATAATTAAAAAAAATTAAAAAAACCGTGGCTGGTCCATCTTTCCTTGTCAGTCATAATTTTTGGAAGAAATGCATTTAGTAATGATTCCTTTAAAACCCCACACCACCAGAACCCAGTGTCGGGCCGGAATAAAGGGTCCAGATAATTAAAAAATATTTAAAAAAACCGTGGCTGGGTCATCTTTCCTTGTCAGTCACAATTTTTGCAAGAAATGCATTTAGTAATGATTCTTTTAAAACCCCACACCACCAGAACCCAGTGTCGGGCCGGAATAAAGGGTCCAGATAATTAAAAAATAATTAAAAAAACCGTGGCTGGGTCATCTTTCCTTGTCAGTCACAATTTTTGCAATAAATACATTTAGTAATGATTCTTTTAAAACCCCACACCACCAGAACCCAGTGTCGGGCCGGAATAAAGGGTTCAGATAATTAAAAAATATTTTAAAAAACCGTGGCTGGGTCATCTTTCCTTGTCAGTCACAATTTTTGCAAGAAATGCATTTAGTAATGATTCTTTTAAAACCCTACACCACCAGAACCCAGTGTCGGGCCGGAATAAAGGGTCCAGATAATTAAAAAATAATTAAAAAAACCGTGGCTGGGTCATCTTTCCTTGTCAGTCACAATTTTTGCAAGAAATGCATTTAGTTATGATTCCTTTAAAACCCCAAACCACCAGAACCCAGTGTCGGGCCGGAATAAAGGGTCCAGATAATTAAAAAAAATTAAAAAAACCGTGGCTGGTCCATCTTTCCTTGTCAGTCATAATTTTTGGAAGAAATGCATTTAGTAATGATTCCTTTAAAACCCCACACCACCAGAACCCAGTGTCGGGCCGGAATAAAGGGTCCAGATAATTAAAAAATAATTAAAAAAACCGTGGCTGCCTTGCCGATGCCGATGCCGATTTATGCCGATTATATAAATTTAATTAAAACATTTAAATATTGTGACAGACTACCCGTAGACACTGAAATGCTACATTGTGATATTCTTTGCGCCTTGATCTGATTTAAAAATAATACCTACATATTAACAAAATGAAATATTCTGATAGATAACACTGATGTGATTTTCCAGTGAACACCAAAACATTATACTACACTCGATTCGCCTTTCGGAAATGGTTGACGAAACGCTCGTCGAGTGCAGTATAGTGTTTTGGTGTTCACTGGAAAAGTACGTCAGTGATATCTTCACGCCAAAGGTTCCAACCCCCTTCAAAACACATAAAAATGTTGAAAATGTCGGAAATGTTTATAATACTATTTAATTATGTGGACCCTTTATTTCGGCCCGACACTGGGTTCTGGTGGTTTGGGGCTTTAAAAGAATCATTACTAAATGCATTTCTTGCAAAAATTGTGACTGACAAGGAAAGATGACCCAGCCACGGTTTTTTTAAATATTTTTTAATTATCTGGACCCTTTATTCCGGCCCGACACTGGGTTCTGGTGGTGTGGGGTTTTAAAGGAATCATTACTAAATGCATTTCTTCCAAAAATTGTGACTGACAAGGAAAGATGGACCAGCCACGGTTTTTTTAATTTTTTATAATTATCTGGACCCTTTATTCCGGCCCGACACTGGGTTCTGGTGGTTTGGGGTTTTAAAGGAATCATAACTAAATGCATTTCTTGCAAAAATTGTGACTGACAAGGAAAGATGACCCAGCCACGGTTTTTTTAATTATTTTTTAATTATCTGGACCCTTTATTCCGGCCCGACACTGGGTTCTGGTGGTGTGGGGTTTTAAAAGAATCATTACTAAATGCATTTCTTGCAAAAATTGTGACTGACAAGGAAAGATGACCCAGCCACGGTTTTTTTAAATATTTTTTAATTATCTGGACCCTTTATTCCGGCCCGACACTGGGTTCTGGTGGTGTGGGGTTTTAAAGGAATCATTACTAAATGCATTTCTTCCAAAAATTGTGACTGACAAGGAAAGATGGACCAGCCACGGTTTTTTTAATTTTTTTTAATTATCTGGACCCTTTATTCCGGCCCGACACTGGGTTCTGGTGGTTTGGGGTTTTAAAGGAATCATAACTAAATGCATTTCTTGCAAAAATTGTGACTGACAAGGAAAGATGACCCAGCCACGGTTTTTTTAATTATTTTTTAATTATCTGGACCCTTTATTCCGGCCCGACACTGGGTTCTGGTGGTGTGGGGTTTTAAAGGAATCATTACTAAATGCATTTCTTCCAAAAATTGTGACTGACAAGGAAAGATGGACCAGCCACGGTTTTTTTAATTTTTTATAATTATCTGGACCCTTTATTCCGGCCCGACACTGGGTTCTGGTGGTTTGGGGTTTTAAAGGAATCATAACTAAATGCATTTCTTGCAAAAATTGTGACTGACAAGGAAAGATGACCCAGCCACGGTTTTTTTAATTATTTTTTAATTATCTGGACCCTTTATTCCGGCCCGACACTGGGTTCTGGTGGTGTGGGGTTTTAAAAGAATCATTACTAAATGCATTTCTTGCAAAAATTGTGACTGACAAGGAAAGATGACCCAGCCACGGTTTTTTTAAATATTTTTTAATTATCTGGACCCTTTATTCCGGCCCGACACTGGGTTCTGGTGGTGTGGGGTTTTAAAGGAATCATTACTAAATGCATTTCTTCCAAAAATTATGACTGACAAGGAAAGATGGACCAGCCACGGTTTTTTTAATTTTTTTTAATTATCTGGACCCTTTATTCCGGCCCGACACTGGGTTCTGGTGGTTTGGGGTTTTAAAGGAATCATAACTAAATGCATTTCTTGCAAAAATTGTGACTGACAAGGAAAGATGACCCAGCCACGGTTTTTTTAATTATTTTTTAATTATCTGGACCCTTTATTCCGGCCCGACACTGGGTTCTGGTGGTGTAGGGTTTTAAAAGAATCATTACTAAATGCATTTCTTGCAAAAATTGTGACTGACAAGGAAAGATGACCCAGCCACGGTTTTTTTAAATATTTTTTAATTATCTGAACCCTTTATTCCGGCCCGACACTGGGTTCTGGTGGTGTGGGGTTTTAAAAGAATCATTACTAAATGTATTTCTTGCAAAAATTGTGACTGACAAGGAAAGATGGACCAGCCACGGTTTTTTTAATTTTTTTTAATTATCTGGACCCTTTATTCCGGCCCGACACTGGGTTCTGGTGGTTTGGGGTTTTAAAGGAATCATAACTAAATGCATTTGTTGCAAAAATTGTGACTGACAAGGAAAGATGACCCAGCCACGGTTTTTTTAATTATTTTTTAATTATCTGGACCCTTTATTCCGGCCCGACACTGGGTTCTGGTGGTGTAGGGTTTTAAAAGAATCATTACTAAATGCATTTCTTGCAAAAATTGTGACTGACAAGGAAAGATGGACCAGCCACGGTTTTTTTTAATATTTTTTTATTATCTGGACCCTTTATTCCGGCCCGACACTGGGTTCTGGTGGTGTGGAGTTTTAAAAGAATCATTACTAAATGTATTTCTTGCAAAAATTGTGACTGACAAGGAAAGATGGACCAGCCACGGTTTTTTTAATATTTTTTAATTATCTGGACCCTTTATTCCGGCCCGACACTGGGTTCTGGTGGTTTGGGGTTTTAAAGGAATCATTACTAAATGCATTTCTTGCAGTAATTGTGACTGACAAGGAAAGATGGACCAGCCACGGTTTTTTTAATATTTTTTAATTATCTGGACCCTTTATTCCGGCCCGACACTGGGTTCTGGTGGTTTGGGGTTTTAAAGGAATCATTACTAAATGCATTTCTTCCAAAAATTGTGACTGACAAGGAAAGATGGACCAGCCACGGTTTTTTTAATATTTTTTAATTATCTGGACCCTTTATTCCGGCCCGACACTGGGTTCTGGTGGTTTGGGGTTTTAAAGGAATCATTACTAAATGTATTTCTTGCAAAAATTGTGACTGACAAGGAAAGATGACCCAGCCACGGTTTTTTTAAATATTTTTTAATTATCTGAACCCTTTATTCCGGCCCGACACTGGGTTCTGGTGGTGTGGGGTTTTAAAAGAATCATTACTAAATGTATTTCTTGCAAAAATTGTGACTGACAAGGAAAGATGGACCAGCCACGGTTTTTTTAATTTTTTTTAATTATCTGGACCCTTTATTCCGGCCCGACACTGGGTTCTGGTGGTTTGGGGTTTTAAAGGAATCATAACTAAATGCATTTCTTGCAAAAATTGTGACTGACAAGGAAAGATGACCCAGCCACGGTTTTTTTAAATATTTTTAAATTATCTGGACCCCTTATTCCGGCCCGACACTGGGTTCTGGTGGTGTGGGGTTTTAAAAGAATCATTACTAAATGTATTTCTTGCAAAAATTGTGACTGACAAGGAAAGATGACCCAGCCACGGTTTTTTTAATTATTTTTTAATTATCTGGACCCTTTATTCCGGCCCGACACTGGGTTCTGGTGGTGTAGGGTTTTAAAAGAATCATTACTAAATGCATTTCTTGCAAAAATTGTGACTGACAAGGAAAGATGACCCAGCCACGGTTTTTTTAAATATTTTTTAATTATCTGGACCCTTTATTCCGGCCCGACACTGGGTTCTGGTGGTGTGGGGTTTTAAAGGAATCATTACTAAATGCATTTCTTCCAAAAATTGTGACTGACAAGGAAAGATGGACCAGCCACGGTTTTTTTAATTTTTTTTAATTATCTGGACCCTTTATTCCGGCCCGACACTGGGTTCTGGTGGTTTGGGGTTTTAAAGGAATCATAACTAAATGCATTTCTTGCAAAAATTGTGACTGACAAGGAAAGATGACCCAGCCACGGTTTTTTTAATTATTTTTTAATTATCTGGACCCTTTATTCCGGCCCGACACTGGGTTCTGGTGGTTTGGGGTTTTAAAGGAATCATAACTAAATGCATTTCTTGCAAAAATTGTGACTGACAAGGAAAGATGACCCAGCCACGGTTTTTTTAATTATTTTTTAATTATCTGGACCCTTTATTCCGGCCCGACACTGGGTTCTGGTGGTGTGGGGTTTTAAAAGAATCATTACTAAATGTATTTCTTGCAAAAATTGTGACTGACAAGGAAAGATGGACCAGCCACGGTTTTTTTAATATTTTTTAATTATCTGGACCCTTTATTCCGGCCCGACACTGGGTTCTGGTGGTGTGGGGTTTTAAAAGAGTCATTACTAAATGTATTTCTTGCAAAAATTGTGACTGACAAGGAAAGATGACCCAGCCACGGTTTTTTTAATTATTTTTTAATTATCTGGACCCTTTATTCCGGCCCGACACTGGGTTCTGGTGGTGTGGGGTTTTAAAAGAATCATTACTAAATGTATTTCTTGCAAAAATTGTGACTGACAAGGAAAGATGGACCAGCCACGGTTTTTTTAATATTTTTTAATTATCTGGACCCTTTATTCCGGCCCGACACTGGGTTCTGGTGGTTTGGGGTTTTAAAGGAATCATTACTAAATGCATTTCTTGCAGTAATTGTGACTGACAAGGAAAGATGGACCAGCCACGGTTTTTTTAATATTTTTTAATTATCTGGACCCTTTATTCCGGCCCGACACTGGGTTCTGGTGGTTTGGGGTTTTAAAGGAATCATTACTAAATGCATTTCTTCCAAAAATTGTGACTGACAAGGAAAGATGGACCAGCCACGGTTTTTTTAATATTTTTTAATTATCTGGACCCTTTATTCCGGCCCGACACTGGGTTCTGGTGGTTTGGGGTTTTAAAGGAATCATTACTAAATGCATTTCTTGCAAAAATTGTGACTGACAAGGAAAGATGACCCAGCCACGGTTTTTTTAAATATTTTTTAATTATCTGGACCCCTTATTCCGGCCCGACACTGGGTTCTGGTGGTGTGGGGTTTTAAAAGAATCATTACTAAATGTATTTCTTGCAAAAATTGTGACTGACAAGGAAAGATGACCCAGCCACGGTTTTTTTAAATATTTTTTAATTATCTGGACCCTTTATTCCGGCCCGACACTGGGTTCTGGTGGTGTGGGGTTTTAAAGGAATCATTAGTAAATGCATTTCTTGCAAAAATTGTGACTGACAAGGAAAGATGACCCAGCCACGGTTTTTTTAAATATTTTTTAATTATCTGGACCCTTTATTCTGGCCCGACACTGGGTTCTGGTGGTGTGGGGTTTTAAAATAATCATTACTAAATGTATTTCTTGCAAAAATTGTGACTGACAAGGAAAGATGACCCAGCCACGGTTTTTTTAATTATTTTTTAATTATCTGGACCCTTTATTCCGGCCCGACACTGGGATCTGGTGGTGTAGGGTTTTAAAAGAATCATTACTAAATGCATTTCTTGCAAAAATTGTGACTGACAAGGAAAGATGGACCAGCCACGGTTTTTTTTAATATTTTTTAATTATCTGGACCCTTTATTCCGGCCCGACACTGGGTTCTGGTGGTGTGGGGTTTTAAAAGAATCATTACTAAATGTATTTCTTGCAAAAATTGTGACTGACAAGGAAATATGGACCAGCCACGGTTTTTTTAATATTTTTTAATTATCTGGACCCTTTATTCCGGCCCGACACTGGGTTCTGGTGGTTTGGGGTTTTAAAGGAATCATTACTAAATGCATTTCTTGCAACAATTGTGACTGACAAGGAAAGATGACCCAGCCACGGTTTTTTAAAATATTTTTTAATTATCTGGACCCTTTATTCCGGCGCGACACTGGGTTCTGGTGGTGTGGGGTTTTAAAAGAGTCATTACTAAATGTATTTCTTGCAAAAATTGTGACTGACAAGGAAAGATGACCCAGCCACGGTTTTTTTAATTATTTTTTAATTATCTGGACCCTTTATTCCGGCCCGACACTGGGATCTGGTGGTGTAGGGTTTTAAAAGAATCATTACTAAATGCATTTCTTGCAAAAATTGTGACTGACAAGGAAAGATGGACCAGCCACGGTTTTTTTTAATATTTTTTAATTATCTGGACCCTTTATTCCGGCCCGACACTGGGTTCTGGTGGTGTGGGGTTTTAAAAGAATCATTACTAAATGTATTTCTTGCAAAAATTGTGACTGACAAGGAAATATGGACCAGCCACGGTTTTTTTAATATTTTTTAATTATCTGGACCCTTTATTCCGGCCCGACACTGGGTTCTGGTGGTTTGGGGTTTTAAAGGAATCATTACTAAATGCATTTCTTGCAAAAATTGTGACTGACAAGGAAAGATGACCCAGCCACGGTTTTTTAAAATATTTTTTAATTATCTGGACCCTTTATTCCGGCGCGACACTGGGTTCTGGTGGTGTGGGGTTTTAAAAGAGTCATTACTAAATGTATTTCTTGCAAAAATTGTGACTGACAAGGAAAGATGACCCAGCCACGGTTTTTTTAATTATTTTTTAATTATCTGGACCCTTTATTCCGGCCCGACACTGGGTTCTGGTGGTGTGGGGTTTTAAAAGAATCATTACTAAATGTATTTCTTGCAAAAATTGTGACTGACAAGGAAAGATGACCCAGCCACGGTTTTTTTAAATATTTTTTAATTATCTGGACCCTTTATTCCGGCCCGACACTGGGTTCTGGTGGTGTGGGGTTTTAAAGGAATCATTACTAAATGCATTTCTTCCAGAAATTGTGACTGACAAGGAAAGATGGACCAGCCACGGTTTTTTTAATTTTTTTTAATTATCTGGACCCTTTATTCCGGCCCGACACTGGGTTCTGGTGGTTTGGGGTTTTAAAGGAATCATAACTAAATGCATTTCTTGCAAAAATTGTGACTGACAAGGAAAGATGACCCAGCCACGGTTTTTTTAATTATTTTTTAATTATCTGGACCCTTTATTCCGGCCCGACACTGGGTTCTGGTGGTGTGGGGTTTTAAAGGAATCATTACTAAATGCATTTCTTCCAAAAATTGTGACTGACAAGGAAAGATGGACCAGCCACGGTTTTTTTTAATATTTTTTAATTATCTGGACCCTTTATTCCGGCCCGACACTGGGTGCTGGTGGTTTGGGGTTTTAAAGGAATCATTACTAAATGCATTTCTTGCAAAAATTGTGACTGACAAGGAAAGATGACCCAGCCACGGTTTTTTTAAATATTTTTTAATTATCTGGACCCTTTATTCCGGCCCGACACTGGGTTCTGGTGGTGTGGGGTTTTAAAAGAATCATTACTAAATGTATTTCTTGCAAAAATTGTGACTGACAAGGAAAGATGGACCAGCCACGGTTTTTTTAATATTTTTTAATTATCTGGACCCTTTATTCCGGCCCGACACTGGGTTCTGGTGGTGTGGGGTTTTAAAAGAATCATTACTGAATGCATTTCTTGCAAAAATTGTGACTGACAAGGAAAGATGACCCAGCCACGGTTTTTTTAATTATTTTTTAATTATCTGGACCCTTTATTCCGGCCCGACACTGGGTTCTGGTGCTTTGGTGGTTTAAAGGAATCATTTCCTGCAAAAAATGTTACTGACAAGGAAAGATGGACGAACGCCAATGGGCGAACTTGTGCGCCAGCAGAGCCAAGGTATGCAACGTTGCCACATTGCAAAAGCGTGGCTGAAAAACCGTGGCTGTTTTCACACCCGTCCTAGGAAAAAGGTATTTTATCCACTTTGGTATGTATATGTAGGTATATCTTTTACCGGGTATACCTTTTACCGGGTTTTTTACTTTTAGGGACAAGCCTATCCATCTACTATAGGTATCAAATGAGTACACATTTTGTCCAAATCTCAATGGTGTCCTATCAAAGTTTCGAATATAATATTTTCTTGGGTTACTATTGCAAGGATTTAAAGCATTTTCCCAACCATTCAATACAATTCAAACAAATAAAAAGGAATCAAATACTGCCTATAAAATATGTTCCCAGAATCCAAAGAATATGTTAAAAAATTCCAAGAAAATTCGTGAGTAGGATAAAGACTATTCATCGAACTGCAACAAAAACTTCAATACAAAACCTAGAAAAACTCAAACTAGATCTTCCTTGAATACTCCTATACAAAATACCTGCTTGGATTTGCATTGTCCACATAAATATACTCAGGTAAATTTCACCTTACGAATTCGCAGATGTCGGTGTCATTCCGTTCGATATTCTACCTGGCCCTAAAAGCCCTTTTAATGCACCCACACCTCCTATAAAATTACTGTTACGACAGATACATCGGGGACTTTGTATTTAACCATTATAGGGCGCCATTAAAGGTGTCTACAGTTTTAATTACACTATTAAATGATTCAATTTCGCATGTCTCCTTGCTCTAGATAGTTTAATGCTTCCATTTAGTAGATTGTAACTATCATGAGTGCGATCTTCTTTCAGACTTGCAGGATTATAAAAAGGACAATGTATATAATGAGAGAGAATGTGCATTTTCGAGCGTTGATGATTCTTACTTGAGAAAATCGTTGATTGAAGACTCCTTTCTTCCAAGCAACTTTAACCCGAACATGCAGAGCATTATGTCTCTGAAACAATGCCAAATGGGAGCAATTCAGAACAGCCAATGTGCGTCGTGCATATTTTTGCAACAATTACATATATTGATATACCTACTCAGATGTTTTCCCTCTCTAATATTAGACAGTTTTATTAAAATATCAGGGGATTATCGATTGTAATACATTACTAAATAGCACTTTGAGAATTTAAGACATTGTTTAAATTTGTCTAGAGTGTTGTCAAAAGTGAGTTTAAAGTGTCTATGACAGATAGAAACGTAAGAATATACTAATAGTCTACACAGATATACAGTTTAAGGTTATCTGTGTAGAGCGAGGGGTAAACCGCTGCGGAAGTTTGGTGTACAGGCAAGTGTATTTCCGTGGATTTCCCCGGAAGTCCCGTGGATGTCCCCTAGATTTCCGTGAATGTTTCATGGATTTCCGTGGATGTCTCATGGATTTCCACGAATGTCCCATAGATATTCGTGGATGTCAGTGGATATCTCATAGATTTCCCTGGATGCCTGTAGATGTTCGGTGGATTTCCCAAGACGATCACGCATGCGCAATACTACTGCGCATGCGTGGAAACCATTTGTTAGTACCTGGCACATATGTACAGGGTATTCGCACATATTTCAACCCCTACCTACAGGGGTTATTAAGAAAGTTAGAAAAAAAGTTTAAATACAAAAGTTGTTTGGTTTTTCACGTATTATCTTTTGGCTAGGTCGAAAAAAAAATTTAATGTCGTAAATTTGAGGAAACCAATTGAACATAATATTTTTAAATGGGACACCCTGTATAATTTTAGACGCTTGGGAAAAAAGTTTTTCTCTCATTTCAAAAATATATATTTTGTTGACATTTCCATTGACAGTTTTCGAAATATTAGAAAATTTTTAACTAAGGAGGTTACATCGAAAATCGTTAAATATTTTTTATTACTGTTGGTTTCTAATGTTAAATATTTCTAGTTCCTTGTATTTTTTGTATTTTTTTATGATACTCGCTGTCGAATATTTCGAAAACTGTCAGTGCACATGTCAACAAAATATATATTTTTGAAATCAGGAATAAAATGTTTCCCCGAGTGTGTAAAATTATACAGGGCGTCCCATTTAAAAATATTATGTTCAATTGGTTTTCCCAAGTTTACGACATGCAATTTTTTTTTCGACCTAGCTAAAAGATAATACGTGAAAAACTAAACTTGTATTTAAATTTTTTTTCTAACTTTCTTAATAACCCCTGTACATAGGGGTCAAAATATACGCGAACACCCTGTACAATTTTATAAGTCATTTGCTTACATATCTTTACTGTTTAACGAATGATGAACATGTACGCTACCCGACTAATGCTGGTCGAATCTTAAACAATGCGACTGAAAATAATTATAAAATAAAATAAAATTTTTGAAAGAAAATTTAGGAGAGTTCTTTTGGCCGAAAACAGAAGATGTCGACTTGTTCATCAGGAACACAATCACAATGATCGGTTGTGAACCGCTAAAGATCAAGGATAGACCGTTCAAAAATAACAAAAATGTACAAACAATTTAAAAAAGGGACACACTGTGTTAATCAATAAGTTTTTGTTTTGTAAATGATTGTAGGTATATACTTATCAACTACTATGAATCATGAAAATGGACCACAAATAAGTTACAGACATTATGACCATAAACTGTTTTCCTTTAGAGTATCTATATAGGTACATTTAAATTATTAATTTTGTCATATTAAAAATAAACATTTACGGAAGTGAGAATTTTTCCGTGAAAATAACACAGCATAACTAGTTTTCTATATGGTATGATACCAGTGATGCCGGTAGTACTTTATAATACTCTTGTGTGTAATAACCTCGTAAAAAACTTAAGAAAATAAATAACGTAAAATTTATACCAGTTTTTGTTACCGGCCTGGACAAAATAAATATGATTTTTTATAACCAACCCTGTCTTGTTAATTGAATAATATCAAGTAGGTGTATGAGAATTGTGCAAAAAAAACTAGCAGTTTCAAAGAATGGTTGTACATTATGCATATATATTAATGGATCATAATATATTCAGAAATAAAATCATTCCCATGACGTATACACGTTTTCTATGAATGTAGGCCACTTTATTTTCTTAGATATCCCATTCATTACCGATAGGCTTATGTGGTTTTTCGGTGGTCTCGTGTATTTTCCTGGAGATCCCGCGAATTTCCATGGATATCCCATGAATTTTCATGGATATCCCGTGGATTTCCATAGATATTCCGTGGATTTCCATGGATATCCCGTGGATTTCCATGGATATCCTTTGTAGTTTCATGGATATCCCGTAATTTCCATGGAAATATCTTGAGTTCCCGTAATTTCTATGGATATCTCTTGAGATCTCGTGGATTTCCATGGATGTCCGTGGAAGTTTTATGATGGTTCTGTTTATTTCCGCGGATGTCCAAATGAAAATAGAAGTTTGGTGTACAAATTTTAACCAGCGGTTTACCCCTCGGTGTAGAGAATAACATTGAAAAATATCATTTATGAACATATGAAAGAACACCGGTCCTAGGATCGCGCCTTGGGGGACTCAGGGTTTCAAACTTATGCATATAGAGACAATTTATCTAAAGATGCTTACATAGTAAATCCCTCTATAAAATCCGTAATTGTAACTGAATTTCTTTCAAACAATGCTAAAAGACATACCTATACAGGGTATTACTTCATCTCGAACAATAACAAAACAACAGTTATCAGAATCACGAATGTACTAGTAAAATTTTTAATAGGTAAGCTAGCCTAACAGTCTAGGTAATTTAACTGTATTTAATCTCGGAAAATTGTAAAGTTTTGAGATTATTGTAGCATAGCAATCATAGCATATTCTATATCTTCAAAAGACGCACCTAAAATAAAATATATCCGTATTTACAAAGTTTTCCTTTGTAAAATCAAAGATGGAGGAGTTAGAGGCTAGTTCAAAATATAAGTGAAGACCCTATACACACAATTATGTTAGTTGTAAATAAATTATCTTTTCTGATACAAATCGATGTCACTTTTACAGACCAAATACCACCCATGCACGCGCATATTCACTATCACTGGTTTCAAATATCATCGCCCCTATAAGTGCAAAAGGAGTTTAGGAATATATGGATATCATATGTCTTAAATCGATTAGATCAAGGTCTACTAGATTAATTACATATATTGGATTTAGAGTAGGTATTAAATGCAAATTTTAACTGCGTTTAAAAAGTAAAATATAAAATGTTTTATTTCTGATATACACATTATTAAAGTGATGATTTGAACAACCTATTTCACCTACATTTGTAACTCTGAAATAGTTTTTACAATTTAACTTAAATTTGTTATGGTAATTAGGTTAATTATCCTTTATTCATTTCGATAAAGCGCCTACCCGTTTTGTCTCCTTATTTTTAAACATTATCTTCTGCAGTTTCTTTCTGTTGATCCGTTATATCTTTATACAAAAATAAATCTTGTTTGTTTATACTAAAATGTCACATATATCTGAAGTATAATGTCAATGAAGAATGTCCAGTAGGTACCGAGAAAATTAGGAACTACAAATTAGAAAAGCTGTATTGTCGATTTTATAACCTACTGTCAAGTGGGAACCGATCTGATGATACTAATAAACAATATTTTGAAACTCTTGTGTTTGTTCCAAAATTTTCAACATTTTAATGTCAAAACTAGAGGGGGACAAAAAAATTATGTTTATTATTATGAGTAGGTACTAACTCCCTATAATTTTTTTACTGATCCATAGTACCTAGGTATCTAATCTTTGGACTGACTTCAAAAATATATAACTATAGGGTTTACGAAAAAATAAGCTAAGATAATCAAGGATAAAACATGAGAAACAGGATACGCGATTGCTTCTTTTGTTTACTTTTAACTTTTAAAATAATGGCTTTATTTTCTGACTTAAATGTTGGTTTTTTTTTTTCTTAAATTACTTCTGGGGAAATAAATATCCCAACTATTATCACTTATAATTGCACAAGAGGTTTGTATTTTACCGGATAAATTTGGATTGTTTAATGAGAAACTGTTGCCAAGCAATTAGACGAGAAAAACTGTCAACTATTAAAAACGCGACACCGAAGGTGGAGCTTTTTAGGTTGACAGTTTTTCGAGTCAAATTGCTAAATTAAACAGTTTAGAATTTAAACAATCCAAATTTATCCCCGGTATCGATACAAACATCGAGTGTAATTCGGCAGGACAATTTAATGAATAAGAAATTTAGAAACATATGAATGCAAACGTTATTTATGAAACACTAAAAATAAACAGATTTTTATTTGAGCATCACCGAATCGATTCATTGTTAGTGTTTAATAATTCAATAACTTGTTGACAGAAATGTCAAACTATTTATTTTGGCAACGGACACCGCGAGAATTGATTAAAAAATGAATAAGTGAAAAAACCACTAGTGCATTTGTCACTGTAAAAGTTGCAGGTAACTATTGTCGCTGTCAAAGTGACAATTGCACTGTACTGCGATTTTTATATAAAAATTAAATTGTCAGTAATAATTTCAGATACGCGACTATCTATTTGTTTTAATTTGCCCTGACATACGATGTACCTAAAGTAAATAAATCATATATCATTTTCCGCAAATTCCAACAGAAGCACAAGGACAATCTGTCAATCCGCCCACATTCAGCATCACTCAAGAAATATTAGCAAGAAAGCATGTGCTTCTATTTTCACGCAAAAATCCAACTTATTAAAAGCAACCATTCGTAAAAATCTCCAGAGCGAAACGCAATCACTGCCCGAATCCCACAGGTAAACTGCAAATCCATCTCCTACCCGGAAAAGCAACAAAACATATATGCGTGCAAAACATGGAGGACTGTGTGGGTCACTCACCCTTCTCGCAGATCCTAGTCCGGCAAAAACCCTCTCCTAGTCCGTATTCGCACTAGTCACGGGGGCACAACACACGCAAAAACGCACGTGCACCTGGAAATATTAAAAAATCACCCACTAACTCTACTAGTTTCATTAGAAACACTGATGGACGGAGCAGTCGCGCATCGGGCCCTTCATTTCAAAGCCCGCTCGATGCTGTGTGGGTTGCGCAGAAAACTCCCGCGTCACCGCTTGTTTACAACCGGCAAAGAGCGGTGCAGCTTTGGGGCGCGTAGTAGGCTTTGGCGAAATCCTGAATCGCTGATTCAGAGACGCCGGCGTTGCATTTCGCGCTGACATAACATCAAACGTTGAGTGACCAAGTTGTCTTGGTCACTTTGCGTATCTGTTATTAATCTATGAACGCATCAACACGTAGACAGGGAAATAAATAATGCCAAACAAACGAGAAGAGGACATTATTATAGGCCATTTTACGAAAGCGTAGAAAGGACAACGTGTGAAATAATTTTATAATTGCCAGTTGAAAGTGTCAATTATACATTATTGTCAGTTTAAACTGGCAATTATGTATAATTCACAGTTTAAACTGGGAATTATGTATAATTGACAGTTTAAGCTGGCAATTATGTATAATTGACAGTTTACACTGGCAATTATATATAATTGCCAGATCAAACTGACAATTATCTATAAATGACAGTTTAAACTGGCAATTATAAAAGGTCATCATGTGAAATAATTTTATAATTGCCAGTTTAAACTGTCAATTACAGATCATTGTCAGTTTGATCTGGAAATTATGTATAATTGTCAGTTTAAACTGGCAATTATGTATAAATCACAGTTTAAACTGGCAATTATGTATAATTGACAATTTAAACTGGCAATTATGTATTGACAGATTAAACTGGCAATTATACATAATTGCCAGATCAAACTGACAATTATCTATAAATGGCAGTTTAAACTGGCAATTATAAAAGGACATCGTGTGAAATAATTTTATAATTGCCAGTTTAAACTGTCAATTACAGATCATTGTCAGTTTGATCTGGAAATTATGTATAATTGTCAGTTTAAACTGGCAATTATGTATAATTCACAGTTTAAACTGGCAATTATGTATAATTGACAATTTAAACTGGCAATTATGTATAATTGACAGATTAAACTGGCAATTATACATAATTGCCAGATCAAACTGACAATTATCTATAAATGAGAGTTTAAACTGGCAATTATAAAAGGATATCGTGTGAAATAATTTTATAATTGCCAGTTTAAACTGTCAATTATAGATAATTGTCAGTTTGACCTGGAAATTATGTATAATTGACAGGTTAGACTGTCAATTAATGTATAATTGATAGTTTACAATTGTCAATTTGCTCTGGCAATTATGTATAATTGACAGACTGACTTAAACTGATAATTATCTATAATTGACAGTTTAAACTGGCAATTATAAAATTATTTCACACGATGTACTTTCTACGCTTTCGTACCATTTCGATAGTGATGTTCTATTAAAAAATCCAGCATGTTTATATGATTTGTTGATTAATTATTATATATTTTATGCAATATGCAGTGCATGTACAATTCTGACTAAAAATACCAGTCTTTACAGCGATATGAACTGGCATCAAGTTCAATACTTTCTGATGGAAAATTGAAAGAAGTTTATACACATTGCGCGGTATGTGCTATGAGTGGGTTTACAGTATTATTTGGAAAGCCTTTTGTTTGGTTAAGTTTTAATTTATTTAATAGATTTGTCTAGGAGTTATCACCGTTTTAATGTTGTTTCACTTTTTATTAATTAATGGTTATTTACAAAATCGGGGTTTTGACGACGGAAATCAATTTGGCGTCTCGAAAAACCCTCATAACCGGATTTTGATACAAATCCTACGTTTAGCGCCATCTTCAGGAGCGAAAAACAGTAAATGGTCGTATAGTTTCTCTAATTTTCATCGATTTATATCATACAGCTTTAGAGATAATTGAAAAAAATATAGTATTTTTCAAAACTTAATGTCCACTATCTTGGAAACCAGTAATCTCAGACCCTTGGTCTCTTAAGCCTTTTGAGCCTAAAATAATCCACGAAATCACCCCCTTAATTTATGACATACACTTGAAATTACTCTGTATAAGTGCGTTACGCACTTTCCGTTCATATCAGCATCATTTGTTTATCTTCCTACAGTCCATGTATTAAAAAGTTGAGCTCCGACTGCCGCTGCAACTGCACACCATGGATTTGATCCTTGGACAGGGTACGATAGGATAAACCCAGAGGGATGGCAGTAATCTGCAGTTGTGCAACCCCTGCGTGCGTGGCGCGTGAAATTTTCGTAGAAGCCTGAAGGGTGCTTTCGTCTAGAGTTGATTATTGGATTTATACTGGGCATCCACGGGAGGTTGAATCAGACATTGGATTTACTTTGTCCAGCTTCGATCATGCTGACGTGTCTGTGAAATTTATTGTGATCGGTACGTTGCGAGGTATTTTGGGACATACCTAGGGTTGTTTATTGAATTAAAATGTGTTTGAATTATCTGCCAAAAGTCTCCATACAGGTATTATAAAAAATACCTATACCACCATGGCTATTAGATGCAGATGCTGAGGTTTTATTTACTTAGGTTTGTTTAATTGATTTGCCTGTATGATGTATGGTGCAGTAAGATGATGCTCAATGTTTTTTTTATTTGAAAATTAGATAAATAAATAGTTTTCTAAAGGTCTGACACTTTCAATGAACGACTGGTAAATTTCAGCATTCACTGCTGAAAATAATAGAGATATAAGTAGTGTTCTAAAAATATAAATAATAAGACAGTTAAATATAGACGCGAAACTCAAAACAAAACACAAAATATTAAGACTTGTGAATATGAAATGTGAATGTAGTTTATCATAGATTAATTCTTATCAATCAGAAAACTTTCATTAGCGGTTCTTCAGGGATCTCTTCTTGGGCCTTTATCATCTTTCTTTTAAATAAAGAATACGTTTTATAGGCTAACCGTTTAAAACTATTTACGTTATAAATTCAGATGGAAATTGTCAACCCCAAAAATCGTTTTATTTACTTATAGTTGTTGTGGAGCTTTCAATTCAAATTTGGTTCCACTTTCAGAAGTGGAATTCAATTGCTAAAACTAAATTTTATGCCCAAAACGATGGGTTCACACATTTGTAATCCTTAATTTCCCAAATTATTTACCTACCTACCTTAATTAGGTATATGTTTTATCGTTTTATCGTTATATTTTTATTGTTTCAGTTTATCTGTTCTTATTGTATCTCTCTTATACCTATCTCATGAGGGATTTCCTCCAGTAACGTAGTCATCTATTTACTTAGCTCGATGACCGTTCAGCCCTTTCCGCCTTCCTCAACCACCTCGAATCTTCCCTCTCTGATCATCCATTTATTAATATTAGCACGAGCTAGCAGCGTGATCTAATCAGATGCACTTTGTGCTCCCGCTGAAAGGGTGGCTTGATACGTCCTTTCCAACCCCTTCTCACTGCAACCCTTTTAAAATCGTGTTGCATAGAGATAGGAGTTTTTAGTGGAACGTCACATGCAAATTTGCAGCGAGATAACCAGATATTTGCGTTTTTGTTTGTAAATATAAGGGGAAATACTTCATTTGAATTACGACTGTTTGTTTGTGTGGCCCGGTGGACAGTAGGCGGTAGCAGCGCTGCTGAATCAGTGAAATTACGTAATTTTGTACAGGATTTTCTTGATTTGTATGGTTGTTTCCAGATTGGAAGGAATATTTGAGCTAACTCGACATATTAGCCTATTTTTATCTTGTTTCTAATATATACAGCCAAACACATCTGTGCCTACTATTCTTTAAAAAAAAAATTGTGCTGACAGCGATTATGGTGCCATCTCTCAGTTGTCAAAATTCCGTTTGAGGGTAGAAAGTAGTATTGTTTAGTAGTTCAAAAGTTTAGGAGGGGGGAGGGATACTTTAGAGATGAACTATATGTAAAAAACTTAACATTTACCTAATATTTTAAAGAAAATAATATTTGAGAGGGAATTTTTTATAACCGTATCCTTGAAAGACATAGTTATACTCTTGAAAGATTAGTTGACTATTAAACGTATACAGGGTGTTCCACGTAGACCTTCCATTAGACATTTCTAGAATACTACGCGTAGTGCAATTCTGAAAATTTATATACGGGGGTTTCTTGCAATTTTGTATCGATTAAAAATATTGCCAATGACGTCACACTTCCGGTTCTAACGGAAGTAGAGATCAACTCGCTTATTTCAAATGTAATGTACTATTTTTTATTTTATTTTTGGATTCTACGTCAAATTTAAAGGTAAGTTTCATAAGAATACCCTATCTCTAAACTCAATCGTTTCTGAGATATTTCGACTTTTTAAAAAATTTTGGAAAAGCATACTTACGCTTAATCGGTTCTATCTCTTCTAGTTTTTAATCTAGAGGGCTAAAATTTTAGACGAGAAATACTAAAAGGTATCCAAACATCTGTAGTATTCGAAAGTTGATCCAAGTTACACAGGGCGTTGGGAAAACACCGACCAATTGTGTCAAATTAAAAGTTCAATAACTCTCTTATTTGAAATACAACACCCTATGTTTTATAATGCTAATGGATGTGGCTTTTAATTCTCTTTCGATTGGTATTAGCATTCCCTATACCTAAATTCCACCGATTTGAAGATATTTGGACATTATTGCTGCAACGAAAATAATTCGACAGTCAGCTGCAGGTTGACTGTGAAACAAATAATTTAAATGTCACTTGGCGTACTTTATTTAGCAACGTTGCAGTCATTGGTGTAAAGTGAGTTTGCCGATTTAGTTATATTTTTAATAATAATGGCCTACTCCGGTTACACAAACGAAGACTTTTTAAATTTAATTGTCGTTTATGGGGAGTGTAATCGAATTGTTACTAGAACATGTCGTATGTTTCCAGAATCTAAATAAACACAGACCAACTAAGGACATAGTCAGAAGACTATTAGAGAATTGAATACTAAAAAAAGACTAATAAAGAATATTATTTTTTTATTCTTAATGTTATTGTTACCATTATGTGAATGCTGAATATTGTAGATATTTATAATAAATGCATATTGTATTAGTTGTGTCAAATTATTTCAAAAAGTACAATTTGAGTTCTGTCGAGTTTATTTTGAATGTTCTAATGAGTAATATTAAAGTAACGTTAATTCAGTACCAATACCTAATTAAAAATTAAGTACAAAGTTGAAACTAATCAAAAGAACGTACGCAAAATGCTAATTTGTACGCTAAAACTTCTACATGACTATCTAAACGGTGACAATGACGTTTGATAAAAATTTCTTCACATTTTTAATGTTTTTCCTCAGCCAACCTGCAGCTAACTGTCGGATTATTTTCGTTGCAGCAATAATGTCCAAATATCTTCAAATTGGTGGAATTTAGGTATAGGGAATGCTAATACCAATCGAAAGAGAATTAGAAGCTGCATCCATTAGCATTATAAAACATGGGGTGTTGTATTTAAAATAAGCGAGTTATTTAATTTTCAATTTGACACAATTGGTCGGTGTTTTTTCAACGCCCTGTGTAACTTGGATCAACTTTCGAATACTATAGATGTTTGGATACCTTTTAGTATTTCTCGTCTAAAATTTTGGCCCTCTAGATTAAAAACTAGAAGAGATAGAACCGATTAAGCGTAAGTATGTTTTTTCCAAAATTTTTTAAAAAGTCGAAATATCTCCGAAACGATTGAGTTTAGGGATAGAGTATTCTTATGAAACTTACCTTTAAATTTGACGGAGAATCCAAAAATGACATAAAAAATAGTACATTCCGTTTGAAATAAGCGAGTTGATGTCTACTTCCGTTAGAACCGGAAGTGTGACGTCATCGGCAATATTTTTAATCGATGGAAAATTGTGAGAAATCCCCGTATATAAATTTTCAGAATTCTAGTAGGCGCAGTATTCTAGAAACGTCTAATGGAAAGTCTACGTGGAACACCCTGTATAGGTACCTCTTTGTGCAGACTTTTTACCTTGAGTTTCATCACCTATTGATGAGTACAACATTTTGTTAGCAGAACCACTTCAACTTCTAAGAGGAGTTCAACTTATATTAAATTCACATAACTACGGACCTGAAATTATTATGTGAATTTTACCTGCCCTGTAATCAAAGCTTCGGTCCAGTTTACTTTCAGATATGGGTACATTATAATTAATAGCTGTAGCGTTTTTATTTAAATGAGTCCTTAGTAGTACCTAAATCTGTATTGCTTAATTATGCCTAAAGTTATATTTTTATTTTAAAAAGATTTTTCCCAGGCAACCTGAAACAGAAAAACGACCACTTCAAAATAAACAGGTACCCTGTTAATGGCTCAGGTAGTAATCTAATGAAACGTTGAATTAATTGAAAATTATAAAAGATTGACTGCTACGCCTCTATATTTGAATGTGATGCATAAATTATAAACTAATATAATGTTTAGTATAGCACATTTGTTTAATTTAGTCACAGATCATTACCTACCTTTCTTATTTATTCTGAGACTCCTCTTCCTCTTTCTAATTTTGTTTGCCCCTTTTTCAATTTTTTTTACTAAAACGTCTTACCTAGTTGTAGATAAGGTGTGTAAAAGTATTTTAAATTACTTACTATTTAATTTTTTGTACTTGTTCCACTATTACGTAACTATTTTCATCTTCCAGCGATACCCTAAACTACCAGTAATTAAGGAGGTATACTTATAAAATTCAAAACCAACGTTCCTATAGGTAAGTCGTTTGTTCATACAATTATATTTCGCATACTCATCCAAAACCCCTATAATATAATAGTAACTTCTATATAGCATGAACAGTGCTACATATATAATATCTATTTGGACGATACTCGTATAATTCAGAACGAACTTCCTACAGGTAAGTCATTTGTTCTTACAATTATGGCCCGTTTACTCGTCCAAATATATTATAATAGGTAGCATCGATGAAGCAATAATAGTAGTCCCACAAATGTAATACCTATTTAGTATATTAATAAAATGCAGAACTAACTTATTTACAGGTAAGTAGTTTGTTCTAACAATTGTATTTATTACACTCATACAAATAGATTTTACGTAAGTAGTAGCATTAAGTTAGCATTATTAATAGTACCATATATGTAATATCTATTTGGATAATTATATTTATCAAATTCAGAACAAACTTCATACAGGTAAGTCGTTTGTTTATACAATTATATTTCGTATACTCGTTCAAATAGATTTTATACAAGTAGTAGCCTTGATACACCATTAACAGTGGTGCTACATGTGTAATATCCACTTCTATAATTTAGAACGAGCGTCCTGCAGGTAAGTCGTTTGTTTATATAATGATATTTAATTTATTTACTCTAATAGGTAGGTACTACACAACTATAACACTAGTAATGCTACACCTACATGTTTAAAATATATTTGGCATTGCTAGTATACCATATTGTTTGTTGTGACAATTATTATTTATCTATATATTGTATTCATCCAACCACATTTAATTTTTTGAGAGATGAGTTTATGTGGCAAGTTCCACTGTGTTTCGGAAACAGGGAAAATGGTTACTTTTCCCCTTCACTGAAGGGGAGCCAAAGTCACCAGTATATTCAATTATTCGCATTTTCTTTACAAAACTCCACCGCACATTTATATACTGCTTTCAGTGTTTTATTGTCAATTTTCTGTGCTCTCGTGACCCAAGTCTTAATTGAATATGGTGGAACCAGCTCTCTGAATTGTGAAACAGAAATTAGTTTTCATAAGAAATTCAGTACAATAGGATCTGTGCTGTGGCATAAAGTTTGAAACGAATATATTAAATATATTAAAGTTAAAACAATTTTTAGACAAAAAAGTTTATAAAAGCGTTTATAACTTTCTCGTACAGAAGATCCTTCATTATTTTTTGATACGTGGAAAGATACACTGATACACACTTTGATACTTGAAAAATTGAGAAGTCTGCTAAGAGAAATTGAAAGTGTTTTGTAGGATATAGACATTGTAAGGAGAATTTTTGAAATATTTGAAAAAATTTACCCTCTTTAGATTGATTTAAATTATAGTGATACACTGCACTATTGCACAAATCCCAGAGCCAACCCTGCTTTTCACGTTGTGCAATACAATAAATTCGCTCTCAGGTAATTGCTGAATATTATATAATAATAACTACTTATTTAGTTTACTTCATTGGCAGCAGAAATGCATCTGATTTTACTAAGGATTCTTGAAACTCCAATGTTTAAAAGTTAGCTAGTAACTTCCAACTGCAGTTTCTCAGCAAAGTTCTTCGACTACTGCATCTAGCTGTAACCAGAACCAACACAGTTTGTTATATAATTAAACTTCGTGCCCAGGCCAGCCACCATTCCATTATGTTGTCTGGAACTTTTGCATTTTGTTCTTTCGATGCTCCGCTAGACGAGACCCAAGTTTATTAGCGAGTTTGCCTGATACAGTATCAAATTTTTGCATGAAGCCGAGGAACGCTGCGTCTTGAACGTGTTAATGAAATTTCGAGTAAAGTAATCTGTTTGTTAGTTTTAACTTTTAGTTAAGTTAACTATACAAACTATAGTAATTAACTATATGATTAACTGTAAATTAACTATATAAATTGAAGAGACTGTCAAAAGTAAAATTTTTCAAATGGAACCCCATGTTTTTATAATTTTATCTTATTCAGCATAAAAAATAAACTTTCCATAAGAAATAGAAAATTTCCAATAGAAAAATGTTGATTGCCAATATTTCGAATTACAAATTTTCGGAATAGACAACCTTATGTAATATTATCCTTATTTTTAATACTGAATAAGATAATATAATAAAATAATAATATGTACTTTATTTAGCAAGAAAGCTACTTATACAAATTTTTATACATTTACACTATAAGAAGTTTTTACATAAAAGAACTATTTACATAATATATAAAGAGAAATACAAGAAACAGTAGGTATAACATTTAGTAAGAAGGACCATAAAATTTTGTTGTTTTATTAGGGTACACTCCTTAAATAGCTAGTACATAAATATGTAAATCGGTCTATTGACCCAGTAAATTGTTTTATTTGATCCGGTAAGTTATTAAATTCATTATAGCCTCTATAAAAAAGTGATCTCTTTGCTAGGGATGAGTGATGTCTTTCTATATGAAAACAATTTCTTTGACGAGTATCATGATTGTGTAGATTTCTAACATAAGTTAACTTATCACTTAGGTATGTGGGTAATAATGATCTTTTCAATTTATAAATAAACTGAAACACCCTTAGTAAAATTCTTTTCTTAGTACAATTCTTTCTAATATTATAATAATTACTTTCTACAACTTTCTATATAGACACCAACCCAAATTAAATGATAAAGGCTCCCTTACTATCAAAATTGATAATCATCTTTCAGCCTGCAAACGTCAATTTTTACATAAAATTTTAAATATGTCAAAATGTGATGGACCTAATGTTCACAATATTCTTCCTTTAAGTATAGAGAAAGAAAAAGGAGACTATAATGTTATGTCCAGACTTTTTAGTGCACCAACAGACTTGATAGCTATATTCTTAACACAATTGGAAAAAGATTTAAACTACTCGAGAAAGGTGTACAAATGCACTAAATTTTAAAATTACAAGTCTCATTGAATATGTATTCTTAAATCTTAAGTTAATAAAACTTTTAAAGAGAAGGGGACCTAACTGGGAACCTTGAAGTACTCCTGAAGTAACTTCAATGTGATTATATTTAAAACTATTGATGATTCTATATTGCCTTCTGATGGTTGATATAAGTCAATGGCCCTAAGAAATTACCAAAAAATTTTTAACTATTCAAGTAGTTTGGTCAACTTTAAAATCTTTACAAAAGATGTTGAACACAACACATGGTATCGCTGTAAAAACCATATTATCAAGTCGGTGGATCTGTTCTTTGAATTAGGGGAAGCGGATTTTACTTCAAAGAAAACCCAGCAACTTTTAACTAAAATGTGATGTGAGTAGAGATTTCGTTCCTCAGACCATTTCTGTTGATATTTACCCACTTTCTGTAATAATTATTTGGAACTGAATATTAAAATGTTTTTCTTATTACCTGTTCTGTTTCCATGTCAATAAATGTTTAAAAGAAGTAAACAATGTATTGTTTATTAAGTACCACATTCAGAATATATTCATTAACGTGTAAGTATAACTCACCAGACACAGCCATTGTACCTATGAGTATATTGTTAAAAATGTTATCTACTCCTAGTGAATGAACCCGCCTTTGGAACAAGTAAAACCCAAACGACCTGATAAAGAGATCCACGCAGCGATAACGCCCAAGGAGCTAACAAGTCCACATTACCATCCCCTTTGCCTTTTTAACAGGTATTAATGGCCAAGTCACTAAATTTACGCCCATTAATATCGAAAACTGAATTGAAAGAGATCTTATCTGTGGATTCCAGACTAAAAGGTTGGGTCTAATAATTATTATATCAGGATGATACGGTCCAGCACAAACAATCGTTTATCAATTTTTGTTTGTTGTTGGCTAGAAAGTTTTCTCTTGTATACAGGGTGATTTAATGAGAAGAGAGACCCCTTTTATTTCGTTAATGTTATAATGAAATGTTATTTTATAATGAGGAAAAGTGGCAGGAACCCTATGTAGTTCTATTCGGATCTAATCTCATGTTAACATTTCACGTAAAATACATTGCGTAACATACAATGCGTAAGATACAGTGCGTAAAATACAGTGCGTAAAATACCATAGTAAAGTAGTGGATTAATTCGTTATTTTATAAATATCTTTTGGAAAATTGTGGAAAATGGAAATTCTTTCTCTTTAATAATACTTACTGTTTATATTTGTAATTGAAGTATTTCCGCCTTTAAAAGAAATAATTGTGAGTAAGGTTTAACCAATTTCTAACCTTCTCTAATGGCCGTTGAGAAAACATGTTCAAAAAGATCCGATATACACACATGTAACAGTTTTACTTTTAATAATCTTTGCCTGAATGTCATTTAGCATACATCAACAACCTGCAGGACATATAATGCTGCTCGTTCACCGGATTTGAGTCCATTTGATTTTTTCTATGGGATTACCTTAAATCTAAGGTGTTTATTTATTACCCAACCAGACCATCTTTTGGATTTGCAGCAGAAAATCACCAAAGAGTGTGCATCCATCCTCACGCAAACATTTCTTAATGTGCGCCAGGAAATGTCTGATAGATTCTTCTACTGTCAGGAGGTCCAATGTGCTCATTTTGAACCAAATCTTTAGTTATTCCTAATAAAATATCGTTTTCTTTATAAAATTGGTGAATTGACTGCTTTTTATTCATTATAACCTTACTCACAGAAACTCTTATAAGTTGAGAACGGATGGATGGACTTCAATTTTTCAAAGACTAGTATGTAGAGAATTGAAAGACCTTTTAAATGATATGCAACACGTCTCACCTTATCATTTAAAAAAATGTATTTGGGAGCGCCTGTGTCGCCGTCTTCCATTTTAGGAAAATGGATTTATCGTCAAAAAATAATAAATTTTGATTCACCCTGTATTCGGTCCGGAGTCCCTAACCAAATTAGTTCAAAAGTTAGTAGGGGTGGGGGGACTTTGGACGCCCACTGTATATCTGTCCACATAAGAATTTATATATTTGGCATTGATGAATAAAAAATTTCTGACATATTTCTTATTGTACAGTTTCAATCAAATGCTGTTTCCGATTTTCGAGGATGATAGGGCTGGGTCCAGCTATATCAGACGTCTATAATCATATTCAAGTTAGGATTATAGATCTCTATCATTGTCAATATGGACTCGGTCAAGACAAACTTGATTTGAATGGAGCAATTAGTCGATAATTAATTCTCTGTATTGCAGATGTGCCGGGATAGATTCCCATTTACTGGAGACAAACGTATACAGACGCTCAAACGCAAATAAAACACATAAAGATATATCTAGATTTTTTGACGCAACTTCTATTTAGACCCTCCGAGACTATTTTATTATAATTGTCAATATTACTATGCATATTTCAATACTTGTTGTTGATAGAATATGACATCATTCTAAAGCGTAACTTGGTGGTGAAGATTTTTTGATGAAAATTTAATTTATATATAAAAAATCGCATCTTTTACAGTGACAAATGAACTAGTGATTTTTTCACTTATTCATTTTTTAATAAATTATCGCGGTGTCCGTTGCCAAAATAAATAGTTTAACATTTCTGTCAACAAGTTATTGAATTATTAAACACTAACAATGAATCGATTCGGTGATGCTCAAATAAAAATGTGTTTATTTTTAGTGTTTCATAAATAAAGTTTGCATTCATATGTTTCTAAATTTCTTATTCATTAAATTGTCCTGCCGAATTACACTCGATGTTTGTATTGATACCGGATAAATTTGTGTTGTTTAAATTCTAAACTGTTCCCTTTAGCAATTTGACTCGAAAAACTGTCAATTTTTTCTCCTCTAATTGCTAAGCAACAGTTTCTCATTAAACAATCAAAATTTATCCTTTAAAATACAAACCTATTGTGCAATTATAAGTGAAAATACGAATACTTTTACTTTTTTAATGTTGACAAAATATTGGCAATAAATATTGTTCGTCCGAGTCCAATTATGGACAATACGTCAGTTTTTTTTATTGAGAACAGTTACAATCAACAAATATGCAAACTTTTTATGACTTCATTACAAATTTACAGGGTGCTCAAAAATAAGAATAAAAATTAAATTGAAAAAACTGGGAAGTACATTTTTTTCAGAAAGTAACTCCATGTTTTTATAATCTTATCTTAATTAACTAAAAATAAAGCCAACTTTATATAAAGTTGTCTATTCTGAAAATTTGAAATTTTCGAAATATTGGCAATTTAATAATAATTCCCGGCATGATTGTTGATCATTTTTAGCAAGTAGATGACAGGAACATTTATCCAGGACTTTCTAACGCCGTCAAGGCCAACTAAAAGTAACTAAACGTAGCCGTAGCATTTTTACAACAGAAAAATGTTAAATTGCCAATATCTCGAAAACTACAAATTTTCGAAATAAACAACCTGCAAAGTAAGCCTGCCGTTTATGCACTTCTTTGTTTACTCTCCGTATCGCTTTTCACCAAACGATGTTTAGTCTTATCTTTGGAACACTTTTAGCACTTCTTAATGTATGGATTTGCTAAACTCGTCCTGATACAACCCTCCACATTTTTCCACCCCATAAACATTATCCCCCAAAGCTATACTGTTCCGAATAAGTTCCACTAAGGCAATCATTTTCAAGATAAGATCTAGAAACTCTCCGACACATTAAATCTTGATGTTATGGAAATAATAAATTGCATGTCGTCTATACAGGATGGATCTATGTAGTGGCATTTCTCCTTTATCTTCATAAAGACTGAAATACTGTTAAAAGTTGAAAAATTATTTTGACTGGTATGAAAAGTACCTTTTAAGGGTATCATCCCAGGCCAAAGATGTTACTTATAAATAAAAATTAAAAAGACAGTGTGGCCCAAAATAATGGCACAAAATTAATATTTTTTTCTAGTTGAGATTTAAGAAAAACCGATGAAGCAGGTCAATTAGTATTTTTTATATCAAAAATACGTTTTATATAACTCGTAGTGAACTGTGTGACATTGCATTGAAAACATAGCAACGGCTACTTCCTGAGCAAACATTTGAACACGTTTTTCTCTTTATACCGCTAAAAGAAAAAATAAATATATTATAGGCTCCTGTAAGGGGATTTCACTAAATTTTTAATATAAAAAATACGTTTTATATAACTGGTAGTGAAGTATGTGACTTTAGTTTGACAACATGGCAGCAACGCCTACTTCCTGACCAAACATTTGAACACGTTTTTCTTTTTATATCGCTAAAAGAAAAAATAAACCTATTATAGGCTTCTGTAAGGGGGTTTCGCAATATTTTTTATATCAAAAATACGTTTTATATAACTGGTAGTCAACTATGTGACATTGCTTTGAAAACATGGCAACCCCTACTTCCTGAGGAAACATTTGAACACGTTTTTCTTTTTATACTGCTAAAAGAAAAAATAATTATATCATAGGCTCCTGCCCCTTCAGGTGTTTTCACTATATTTTTTATATCAAAGATACGTTTTATACAGGTTTATTCAGAACTTATCTCTAAAACTCTGAGGATATGTGCATCCTTAAATAAGAAATCGATATCACCAAAAAAATTTATAATAAAATTTCGGATTTTAGTCTTAAGATTTTCCGTAAACAATGTTTAAAGTTATACCATTATAAAGGACTACGTAGATGGGCAACTGTATTTCAACGACATTTGATATGCCACATTCCTAAGCATGTGGTAAAAAAAGTAAACACGTTTTTGTACCTGGAACGCCTGGTTAAGACCGAGCAAATAGAGTTGGAGTGGGGATAATATCTCTATTGTCTATTCAGTCATCAGTCTATCTGTGTCTCTCTCAGTGCCGGTGTTTTATTTATTGTAAGAGTGTTAAACTGTAAAATTTTCAAAATGGCTCATGTGTACAGTAATGCTGAGTTAATGGACTGTTACCAGTGGATTATCAATTACGAGTTAGGTTTTGTGAGTGGTTGTTGCAGCAAAATGCTGAAAATCCCCAATTTACTTAATAATTTGCGTTTACAAGGTCAGCAACCAGGAGGAACATTCGGTTTAGTGCGGCAAAATTGAATAAGGCGTGCCCAAAAGTGTGTACAAGTCGAGGAATATTATTTCGAACAGCTTTTGTAACAAGGTATGTGCAAATTTTTTATAAATTTCATGTTTCTAATACCTAGTAATCAAGTATCACAATTCTTCAAAATTAGTGTAACAAAATTTTATTCATTTTAATGACACGTCACTTTGGTCACATCTATCTATCTTTAAGTTTATTTTAAAGTAAAAACGCTGCAAATCTTTTTTGCGCCGGGTGTCGGTATACTTTCAGAACTTCCGAAGTTTTTTCGTGCTAGCCAGTTTGCATTGTCAGTCCCAAGGTCACTCCATTACAGTGGACCAGTATCCTGCGGCGTGCAATGAAATATTTTTAAATAGTTTTCAGAACCCGCCAAAAAAAATTTTTTTTGCACTACCACATTTGTACATGTATGTTGAACATCCCCAAATTTTATTATGGATAAGTTCTGAATAATACTGTATAACTAGTAATGAACTATGTGCTTTTAAAATTTAAATACGTTATCAATACTGTGACTTACGCTCAAAATAACGCGTTCATAAACTGGCTAATTCCCTGGTTGATATAAGATTATCTTTTTGCCACAATACACCAACGCCCTTTTTTACAGAACTTACTTCCACATATCAAATTTCCCCAATTTTATTTTGAAAACGTCTTGGCGACAGACAAAAACGCCACTTCGATAATACACCCTGTAGTATGCAGTCGACAAATCTGAACCATCTACGCCTAAACAAGTATTTAGCCTTGATACCCGCGATAAGTCGAGGTAATTCTTGCGCACGTGCTCCCGTCATAGCACAAAGACCCTCAAGGGGGAAAGACAGGATGGACATCTTCTCCAACTGGCTTGGAGGCTCGGAGTGAAAGCGACATCGGTGATGTTTGACGGTTGAATAGCAAAAAAGTGAACGAGCAGCTGCATCCGCAGCGCAGTAAGCACGTGGCTGGTACGTCTAACCCTGTTCGATATGCAACCCCGTTTGGCGGGTTTCGGGGTGGCGCAATTGCACGGATTGAGATACTGATAATCCTTTTCATCGAGACAAAATTTAGATAAGACTACCGAATCATGTGTGTAACCATGTGTGTTATTTATATGTGGAATTTGAAATGTATTGAAATATATTGAATAATTGAAATATATGATATATTGAAATCTCATGGAAAACATACATTTGGGTTGCTATCTCTTTTAAAAATATTTCTTTTCAATTAGCATCCTTTTGAATTATAGGTAAGTAACCAATCAATATTTTATAAAAAGAAACAAAAGTATATGGCGTATTATACACGTGACAGGACAGGTTACTCTCAGAATGTCAAAACCCATTTGAAATTTATTGTCTCTCTATCTCTCAAAAAATAAAATAGGTATTTAGCTTCTACTCTGAAAATGGAGTTTATTTATGATAGGAATAAAGATTTTTGGAAAGGACAGATTTCATTGTTTGTTTCTTTAAATCGACAGTGACAGACTTAATTTAACAAACATAATTATTACAAAGGATAACAATATTTGATACATATTTGACAATCAAGACGATTCTGTTTGAATATAACAATATTGGTTTTGGCTATTTTAAAAAGATATGGTTATTTCTTAACCAGATATGTAAGATACCTGTTCTGTTTAATAAATTTTAGCAAGATGATTTGTCATTTTAAACATATCTTGCTATTATTTCCGGTAATCTTAGCAAGCATCTCATTTTAATGCTTGCTACGAACATTGCAATATAGTTAGTGGTTATATTTAGTGTTTAAAATGGCCATAAATCCATTATTTATACATTTTCAACTGAATTTTCATGAATAATTTCAAAATGTTCTAAATCAGTAAGTACCTACTTATATTTAAGTACCTACAATTATTTTTATTTGTATATTTTGATCAGAAATGTGTACCTAAATTGACATCGCATTTTTAAAATTTTAGAAAATAATTAAGACTTAAATAAAGTATGAGAAATGCAAGCAACCCATTTGAGGTTCTGAAAGAAAATTTATCAAGTTATTTAATTTGAGTAAAGACGTGGCACTGAAATTAATTCAGGAACTGGAAATGTTTGTCGATGAAGCTACAATACCATTTCATTTACAAGTGATACACAGGGATAATTTAATTAAAATTATCAATTCACCTAGAAACTACTTTTGTAGGTTTTTGCAAGCTTATTCGAGATAATTTACAATTAGTTCCATTTGAGGTTTGTTTGTTTTCTTGCTTCGTGGCATGGTAATGTCAAAGAGGATGATACACGTTTTCTCTATGGAATAAACTAATTCCTCTTCATAAATCACATAGGTAACTCTTTGGTAAACATAAAGGTGAAACTCTCATCAAACCAAAGAATATATCGTGATGAACCGATTAAGCCGGGTACACAGAACTAAAACTGTCGCCCACGATGGCTCCCCACCACCTTGTCTTCATGTGTCGTGTTTTTTAAAACTAAAAACTAGCGACAGCAAAACGCCATGAGATTGACTCTTTTATGATTGACCAACATAAACTCACAAAAAATAAAGTCTGTCGCGTGTAGTTAAGAAATTTGAACTTCAAGGCAGCAGTAGCCAGCGACAGAAAATGGGGAAGAAGAATCAGGGGAATACAACTCATGATTGGTTGGATTTACTGTCGCGAGCGATAGTCTTAGTTCTCTGTACCCGGCTTTAGACTTCAAACTCAAAACACGAAATTTGAGGTTATACCCCACTGTAGTCTTCTTCTTCAAAAAATATCCAATCAATTTGACCCCGACACGCACAAACTTAAACAATATTGTTGTTTTTGTAAACTTTAACAATACTTACTGTAACTCTCCAAACGGAATACCAATTTTGAATAAGATCTTGTTACCACTAAATGGTTTACATAACAATACTCTTAGCAAGATGCAAACACAATCGACCTGAATATAATACAATATACTAATAGCAATAACAATAATAATAGTAACCACCAGCGCCCAACCCTGAGAATGGGAACCAGGGAATCGCTCGACTGGATTTCAACACATAATTATATCTCTACCCCTCATTCTAATCACAAGGATTAACCCGTAGATAAGTCTGAGACTTGCGTGGGAGGGAGAGCGACGAATGACTATTTCGCGGGCCGCATTTGCGCCTCAGGAACCACTTTCGTCGATATGCCCTAACCACTATTCAATGCTGGAATGAGGAAAACCTGAATAACCTCATTAGTTAGGGAGACAGTCAAACATCAACTCATTTTAATCTCTCACATTAACAGACACCTAATATACTTCCCACCCTAGGCATCGCCAGGATGGGTACCAACCCATCCCTGTGAACAAGCCTTAATCTAGGACTAGAAATGGGAAAAAATCGCTGTCGCGATTTTCGTTCCCATTTTTAGCCCTACCGGGGGTCCTTCGGGTGACAAATGCATCTAAAATAATATTGTTTTTAAGAAAATACATATTAAAGAAATTTTGTATCTGGAATGATGATGTAGGTAATTATACTAAACGATTTTTCTTAATATTTTGACGAATTGTAAGGGTACTCTATTCTTGATGGTAAAACATCATAATTTTTAAGTGCTGAAAGAAGAATTTATTTTTAAGTAAGCATTATTATCAATTTTATCAATGGGACCAAAAATATTGTAGATATTTACTTTTGTAACCTAAAATGATGAATTTAACAGACTGCGTTAATGAACGAATTAATTCTGAACTTTACGTGCAGAAAGAATAAAAGCTACGGATAATGAAACAGAATAACTAAATACTAATACTAATAAATAATTGGAATTAAAAAGTAAAAAAAAATTGCCTCCAGCGTGACTCGAACTCGCGAAATCAGCATTATGAAGTTTTCAATCTTACGACTTTCCCGTTGCGCTATCACGCCTGTTGTCAAATATTTACCTTGAGACGTTTAAGTATGTAAACTGTACGTGTAACCTGAAAAATAATTTTTACCGATTTTCTAATTTGAAAAGCATTTTGCTTCAGTATTTTGGAAATCAGAAGTGTTTGGCAGTCAGTACTATTGATTCCGTTAGCAATATTTCTCGTAGGAAAATAACCTATCTGAAGTTTAATTAATTTGACAGTTAGTGTTCGTGGGAGGTGCTTGTCTCGTTAGTGCAATCTCACATCGGTAGATGAAATGAGAAAGAAATTGAGACGGATGCGACTCGAGATTTTCGAAGACGAAATAGATGTAGAAGGAGTCGACGGTCTCGAAAAAAAATCTCAAAGGATTAGAGAAAGGACGGAACTTTCGCGTGAAGCAGTTCTCGAAGCCTTAAAATTAGAAAAAGGGTCTAGGGAGTCCCGCGAAAAGTCGGGATTTTGGCAGGCGTGACGGGACCATTAGGCGCGAGGACAAACGCCGGTGCTAGCCGCATCTCTCTCGCCGAACGCCGATTGACGAAAATTTTGCAGAGGTTTTTTGAAAAGGCGTTTAAATTGGGAAAACGCGTAGGAAATGTGACGAAAAGGCCCCTACGCATTGAGAAAGGCCGGGGCGTCCTCCGGTGGTCCGCGGGGTCGCTCCACGATCCCCCCTCGGAGGAGATAGCTTTGAAACTTTGTGGATTCGGCGACGAAATTTAGAGCGAGACAGAATCGACGCGTTTTAATATACGAGTATATCGATTAGACAGTTAAATATTTAAAAATTATCTAGTGAAATGGGGATTCAAACCCAGGATCTCTGGGTTGAACGATTGAGTTACTAAAGCCTGAACCACCGGTTCCCCATATGTCTATGCAAAAGTAACTAGCCATATTACATGATCTTAATAACACATATCAAAGTTCAGTAGAATTCTTCATTACCTTTGGGTAATCCTTTATATAAACATTAAAATACTATTAAAAATTAAAACATACTAATCATCGAAGATAAAGTATAGGTGCTAAGGAACCTTAACCGTACCTGTATTAAAATTCGTCGCGGATAACCATATATTTCTTTTATTTGTCAGTGGTCAGTGAGTCAACATATTTTTGACAACGATTATTATTTATAATGGTTCATCGACATTATATTTGTTTAATTAATAATTCATGTGAATGTCAATGTCCTGCTTAATAATATTTACTCTCGTCATGTCTTCATTTAAATTGTCCATGCCATATTGACGGAAGTACGAAAATAATTTGCAATTACTGAAATAGAGGACAGGAAAGGAGGATATCTGAATACCTACCATGTATACATACGCTTATTTGCATTACGATGTTTTATGCTTGTGTTTAAGAAAAGAACACTTGAAATTAGAAAACGATATTTAAGGTCCTATCCCATAACCTTATAATTTAATAATTTAAATACTATTTGCTGAACGATCTCAGGCTATATTTGTGCAAATTTTATCAGTATTTTCTGCTACTCAACCATCAAAAGGTTGGAAGATTGGACAGGGGTAAATTCCTGAAGCCATCCTCAGGTATATGCTATTTATAAAACCTGAAACCTGTACGGTCCTAATGAGACTTGATAGGTCGAAACAACTATTTCGTCGTTGGTAAAAAATAACACTCATGTTGTGCCAATGTATACAGGGTGTCCTAGTTTTATTATGTAAAAATTCGGCAGCATGTAGAACAAGTCAAAATAATGTGACTTCGCTACATAAACTTATTTCCAAATATCAAGCGTTTCTGAGATACTGGGTGTTGAAGTTGAAAAAATGATTCTTCTTTTATTATATCTCTGGCAGTAATAAACCAATTGTTTTTAAATTTCATTTTATAGATACTACTATTAATATTTACTTCCGTAAAAAAAAATCAGCTCGGTCGAAATAGCCAGTGGCGTGCCTCTTGGGACCCCTTTTTAAAAAATATATGTTACGCAACTGATTAACGTACAAAATAATACGATATTTCGATGTCCCACCCATATCGCTACAAAAAAGTATATTTGTAAATTTTAATCGATTTCATATCTCCAATAATAAGGAAGTTAACAATAGTGCCTACATAAGTTTGAAAACTCTGTATAACAAACTGTCATTACTTTTACTGATTCTTCATGTTCCCAAATTTTAAAACTGGAACACCTTGTAGATTTCTGTAGATGTAAGTGAGGATGTAAATAATAAAACTCCTGTTTTCGTGGAATCTATAAAACATAATAATGTTGCTCATATTACTACTAGAATAATAATTATTAAGAATTATAATACTTCATATCAGATACAATAATACTGCCAGCTCCTTTCTAACTCATTAGTTATTCAACTTGTATTTAATTATTGACATATTTTGTTTCATATTACCTACTTGAAAATAATCCGGCTCTTTATCGATCAGATTTCTACTTTATCATATGAGATCTTGGTCTACATTCGGTTCATTTTTTAATATCTTCCGCGAGATCTATTACCTTATAGTCACCAGACTGATGAAGTCTGAAGGGACTGAAGGGGTTTCCTGAAATACTGAAATATAAAACAAATGATTATATTTTCGATGAACAATAAACTCTTTTTACCTACCGCATTTGCCAACGATTATTCATTTTGCGAATAAAAAATAAATCAATATTCAAAGAGCGCTACGTAGATACTTCAGAACCGGTACCCACATAAGAATTAGAATAGCTATTATGGTTCTAGAACTATTATGAATTAATTCTATAAAATCACCAAAACACATTCGGAACTAGTAATCAATAAATCAAAACAAAAAACTAGTGCGGATGCATAGTAGTTCTAGAAGCTTTCTGAAAGCTCAAACAAAACTAAGCTAGAATATTGCATTTAGCATTTCTTCAATGTTGGCGTTATTTCTGAGGAAATCGGAAGTGATGTAGCTACATTTGCTGACGACACTGCACTTCTTGTGGCCGGTAAAGATCAAGGAATATCCACTAGAAGACTGCAAGTAGCTAGCAACACAATACTTGACTGGACCAAACCATGGAAGATCAAGCTAAACAATCTCAAATCAATTCATGTTAACTTTACCAACAAAAGACTAGTTAACCCACCGTCCTTGGATATTAATGGTACTATTGTACCCAATGAGAATAACGCCAAATACCTAGGCATGACCTTGGATGCCAAGCTCCGGTGGAAAGAACATGTGAAGAAGAAAATAATCGAACTTGGTTTGAAATATAGACAGCATTATCGGATGCTTGGAAGAAATTCTAAGTTGACAATACATAATAAGATACTAATTTACAATCAGATCTTAAAACCAGTTTGGTTATACGATATTCAACTTTGAGGTTGTGCCAGAAATAGTAATATTATATTCATTCAGACTTTCCAGAACAAAGTGCTGCGTAACATAGTAGACGCTCCATGGTACATACGCAACTCCAACTTGCATCGAGACCTTAACATCCCAATGGTTAAAGATGAGATCAAAAGGTTTGCTAGCAGACATGAGGCCAGACTTCACCTCCACATCAATGCAGAAGTTCTTCAGCTGCTGGACAACCAACATCTTGTTCGAAGATTGAAGAGACCCAAACCATTTGAGCTGGTGTAGTGTGCTGTGTAAAATCAGGGCATACTGCGCCAGTGAAATTGTTAAAAGAAAACAATCTAAAGGACGTCGTTGAATGAACTTTAGTTAATAAATGTTTAGTTTGTAAGATTATTAGAGGAAAATTAATGGTTGGTCATCAGACCAGTTTTAATAGAAATAAGATTTTCCAACAAAAAATCTTAATGAAAAAAAACCTACACGCGAAGACATCATCTCGCATTTTAGCTGCATCGGGAAACATTCCTTACAACGCATTTATTTACTATTTATAATGCATTAAATTATACGATTGAAATATTTGTAGTAGCTATTGTCTGCACAAGTGTAAACATCGGTTCAAGATTTACTCAATTTATCTGAAACCATATCCATCCATAGCCATCATTGTTTGTGTCCAAAATCCGTGAAACTTAATCATGGGTGCCGCAGTACAATCTGCTGACGATATCACAAAATGTTTCAGGGTCAAATAAAAAAGTTAGAAATTTGAGACAAACTTCGTGGTTTTCATAATAAACATAGTATAATTATTTATGTTAACAGTGCTTGGGAACTTTATTAAATCATGAGATATTAAAAAAATCGTTTACGTATATTTATTGGTTTAGGTATACAAAGATTTATACCTAATAGATATAATATTGAGTCCCAGAAGTAATGTCTAAATTCATTTAAAATTCAGCGATGTGTTTTTTTTTGAAAAACGCTCGGACCTGTCGATTTTTAGTTTTTAACGCGGCTTTTTAATGCTAAATTCATGTATACAGGGCAACTCAAAAATAAGTTACGACCATCAACTTTATTTTATTAAATGGAAACACCTATTTTTTATTTCATTTTTGAATTCTGCATCAATTCTAAGTCTGGTTCATTTTTTCAACTTTGACACCCTGTAAAATCTAAACGGTTTGAGATCAAGCAAAACGGTTTGCACATTCCTGTCTTAACTTTTCATAAGCTAAGTGTCAAAGTTGAAAAGGTCAATATTCACCTGTCAATATTTCAAAAACAGTTGAAGATAGGTGTAGGACATTCTACATGAAATGTGTTTAGAATATCAGTATATCGTATACAGGGTGTTCCATTTAAAAGAAGGAAGATGACATCAACTTCCTGTATAACCGGAAGTGTTAGGTGGACGCCATTTTTTCAGTTGAGAAGGGCATGCCCGAAAACACTATTGCCTAAATTTTCAAAATTAAAATTGAAGTAGTCTCTGAAATATGCCCAATGTCTCTTCACCGTGGGACAGCCTGTATGTTTTTGTTTTTATAGATAATTAAATTAAATAGCAATTCATAATTTAGATAATCATTTATTACTTTATAACCTCATACAATCTATTCTTAAAAGTGTATAATATCCTTCATGTAATGCTGCATTTATAAAGTAAATGGTAATAGTATTAAAATAACTATTGGATAATTAGAGGAAAGGAGTTAGTACAAGGAATTTATATACATGGAACGATTATAAACGACTGCGCATCCAATTTTGTGTGGAAACATGGGAGCCGCCATTTTGATGTCACACTACTCCCAACTTCTACATTTTGTATTGGTACACCTGACCAAGACCCTAGAATTCTAGTGTCTTTTTCTTTCTAATCTAAGAATTCAATGGTTCAAATCTTTCTAACACGGCAACAGTGGTATGGGTAAATTTGGTAAATAGTGTTTGTTTTGTATTTTTGGCATCTTGTTGGTTTATTTTACTGTGATTCTCTCGGTTTGATTCTGTTTATGTGTTTATTATTGTGTTCCTTTGATTTATAGACTTTGAGTGACAATATTTGAGTATTGGACTTTCGTATTTATTCCAGGTAAATTAGGATTTTATAACAAGAATTGAAAGTCTTAAGAGACATGCAATAATAGTTCCTAGCTAATATAATAGTAAATTATGAAAACTGCGAACATAAACAATACAAAAAATAAGCCAGAATAGTTAAAGTAAGGTAAAGGATGGTTAAATTTTATTTGCATAATGCATTTTAAATATTTACTTTTCTAAACGGCTAATGGTGTATTTTACATAAATATTGTGAACAAAAGGTACATAGGTAGGTACACAAAATATTTCGTTTGTACCTTATCAATTTTATAAGAAAGTTTGGTGACGATATATTTTATTTTTCACAAATAATGGTAATTAAACTATAAAATATTGACCATTTCCTATACCTATTTAGAATTTTTCTTAGCCTCAAAAGTTTTACTTGCTGCTTTCTGTGGTTTTTATTTGTTATTGCTATCTAATTGAAGAGGCCAGGTTAATACTGTTAAATTTCCCACCAATTTTCAGACATCAAAATGGCGGATTCAAAATTGGAATACTCGCGCAGCTTTGATAATCGTTCCATGTATATAAATTCCTTGAGTTAGTAGGGCATTTCAGGATTAATATGTATCTCCGTAGTGCAGTAGAACCAGTCCCTAATCATAATCAACCCTGCACATTTTGGGGGCCCAGATCTTTGGAGATTATATTCTGACCGTGCTTTACTCCGTATGGCACCCCTCAGTACGCAGTTATTTGTGTTGATATTGGGTTATTCCGTTGCAGAGTTGACATAATTTTCTCTTGAATGGGACAAGATACTTTCGTAATTTTCAGGAATTGTAGAACCTAAACAAATCAAATATAAATATTTCGGCCAGCTTCAGAAAATTTAACGGTTTCCTTTTTAAGAGATATTATTATTAAGAAAACTTTCAAATAATATGATCTAGTGAAATTTCTGTTTTCCATGGTACCTATAACCCTATACATTAGTGGCGTGCGGTGCCCTTTGAGACAGGGTAGGCAAAAAGTTATTAAATTCTAAAAATTAGTTACCCATCAAATAATGCATCTCAGTAAACTCAGTATATAGGTATCAATAAACAGTTTAAAACGGGTCTCGCAGTTATTTTAAAAAAGGGATTTTCAGTTTTTTTGCACACAGCGCAACACTTTTGTCCCGCCAAAAAAAAATATTGCTTCATTTTATAAAAAAAATCGTAAATTTTGTAAATATTTCACTTATTTGTAAATAAGATCAATGCGACGATATTTTTTTAAAAACTCATTTAATACATCGTCATAGAAATTGGTTGTTCTTTTTAAGTCCTGCAAAAGATTTGTTCCAGTGAAATAATACTCAAATTATTTAAACATTATTGTCCTTGAATATTTCGCAAATATGTGTGGATTTTTTTTAAACCGGCTACTACTGGATGGAATTGTTACAATTAATTTTGCTAACGTTAATAGCTGAGGAAATACGTGACACATACTTTTATATTCACAAAATCTAACAATTTCATAAGGATTCATATGAAAATACTACCTAAAAATAATAAAACCCCTACCACTGTCAACTTCAACTGATATTCACCCCGAAACGCTTAGAACTTAAAATTAGTTAAAACTAAACAAATGTCAAATACCTACTGTCCTATTGTCGATGTCGATCCGACTCGATCCTCTCTTTTCATCGATATAAGACGAACAGGACCAAAGAGAAAGACAAAAGATCAGATCACATGTGCCTTCTGCTCTATGTTGGCGGTCCACCGGGTACGTGCGATTCTTTCTAATTTATTGACATATTTTTTAACATCTCTGTCTTACTCGTACAAAAGCACTGCTTTTGGTTCCCGTAAGATTTGCAATAGCTCGAGCGTTTTGCTTACCCCATATCGCATATGGAATGCTTTTATTGTCGAATAATAATTTTAAGTGGATACCTATTATTATTAGGCTGCTTTGTGTTTCAGCAATATTTTTTATCTGTGTTTGTGTTTGATGGATTTTTAATTTAGTAACTAAACTTAAGGAAAATGATAATAATTACCTACTTATATAATAATTTAATGTAGACATCGCAACATTTTTATTTTTATTATCTAGTCTTGTTTTGGTCTAATTTATAGGGTAGGCAATGCTTTTTCGCCTAAATTGTATGCACGCCACTGCTATACATATACAGGGTTATTCAGAACCTCTCCATAATAAAATTTGGGGATGTTCAATATACATGTAGAAATTGTTGAAATAGCTTAAAATATAAGTGTCTAGTTACGCCACTGTGAGCACCATGCTTTTAGTCTTAAGTGTTTCACATCTGGCTTATTGTATATTCCTTCTTTATGGCAAGCCCTTTCTTTAGAGAATAAAGTCAGTCTATGTTTAGAATCCAACAAGAACGTTTTGTCTGAAAACTATTTAAAAATTTTTCATTGCACGCCGCTGGATACTGGTCCACTGTAATGGAGTGACCTTAGGACTGACAATGCAAACTAGCTAGCACGAAAAAAACCGGCGCACGCGGCGCAAAAAAGATTTGCAGCGTTTTTACTTTAAAATGAACTTAAAGATAGATAGGCGTTCCAGGTACAAAAAACTTGTTTACTGTTTTTTGTCGGAATGTGGTATATTCGATGTCGTTGAAGTACAGTTGCCCATCTACGTAGTCCTTTATAATGGTATAACTTTAAACATTGTTTACGGGAAATCCTAAGCCTTTTATTATAAATTTTTTTGGTGATATCGATTTCTTATTTAAGGATGCACGTATCCTCAGAGTTTTAGAGATGAGGTCTGAATAACCCTGTATACCATGGATGTAAAGGAATAACCTCATTATCCTTTGCATAGCCTAAATTATATGTAACAAAGAAAATATCAACTTCATTGCATCATAATATTTGAATAATTTCGTTAATAATATATCTCTTGGTTCATTTTTCTGGATAAATAAGTACCTAAATAAATGTATAAACAATCAAAAAAGCTTATAAATATTACGAAAAATGTACCAATAAAACATTACTCTCATAGTAAGTACACTCTATTAGGTATATTTCCCTTACTATTAGGGACATTATCATCAAACATTACATTAGTATATATATATATATATATCATAATAGAAAATATATTATCCAAATCTATAAATATACAAAGAGAAATCTAATTAAAAATCACGTCACAAGAAATATTGTAATGTAATGAAAGATGCTCAATTATCAATTGAAATTTACAGTATTACTTATTCCATAACAAGTGTTCACACTGTATATCGTTGTTCGCAAGTCTATAATGCCATCCGAGAAGTGTATGCTTAGCTAGATAAATGAGGAAAATGGATATTTGTCTTTTATTTACTTTAATTATTCCAACTGTACTGATTGTCCTGATAAAACAAAAGTTGCAACTAGTTGGAAATAAGAGAGCATGAAGAGAACAAAACGCAGGAAGGCGCAGAACGGGTATTCTTCAAGTTGAATAAAAATGTGTAGTGAGTTACGATTCACTGATTTTCTATAAAATCAATCATTTACGTTTCATAGAAGTGAGTCGAGTGGAAAGTTCCTAAATCACTGTCTACAAAAACCTTCCTACTCCTGTGTACCAGGTGATCAAAGAAAAATAGAGGAAACTGATATCAGAAAAAGGATATCAGTAACTGTAACATACATTACAAACATTTTATCAAGTATCCAAGTCAAAAATAAAATATTTCTTGATGGCCTTGAAAATATAAAACGTTACACAATTAGTCCAATCATATTTGGGAAAAATAATCCCTTACCTGAAAATAACGTTTCAATAATATTGTGTTAATTTGTCTCTAAAAAAATGCGTTACGTGACTTCTAGAAAAATCGACCCCTTTCATCTTAAATAAAAATACACACCACTGACAAAAAATTTGTTTAGTTTTACAGAAAACAGTATACAATGGCTATTGCTACGGATTGTACGGATTGTAATGGGAGGGCATTAAAAGTGGATACGCTGTATATTTGATTCCTCTTGATAATCTATTGATATTATTTGTAAAAAAAACAAACTGCAAACGTTATTTTGGCAATAATGACTCTCGTTGATAATATTAACATTCTACAAATAATTTGAAACATAATTTTATTTTTTAATAATACTACTTTTCTAACTAGTTGTTTTGCGATAAATAAAAAAAAAGTTATTTCAATACTGGGTGTCCATTATCTATCTCCTTACATGGCTAACTTTGTTAATAGTGGAGATAGAGAATTGGTTGAATTAGCAAAATTGGGCAGAATTACAAGAGGAATTCAGTGCCTCCTTCAGATTTAATTTTAATTTTCGACTTATCGAGATATTTTGAAATAACTGAAAATCTTCACGGGCATCTTAGTTTTTGAGACAAAAAATAATGTTATGTTTTTTTAAATGGCAACCATAGTTGGCTATGGTATCAATAAAAAGCTTATTTTTTTCTGATTTCAAAAATATAATATTTAATATACTTTTCTCTTTTCTTTTGTTTACTGTAATGAACAAATAATTTATTAACATAGTAAGCTATGAAAAACAAATGTAGATCAGTAAACAACAATAAAATACAAATGTCAGATCACACTAAAGTCACATTATACACATCAAAATTGAACGTTCATGTTAATCGTTATTGTGAAATGTACACAAACGAAGAAAAAACGATTTTTTAAATATTATATTTTTGAAATCAGAAAAAAATTAGATTTTTATTGATACCATAGCCAACTATGGTTGCCATTTAAAAAAACATGACTTCATTTTTTTTTCTCAAAAACTAAGATGCCCATGAAATTTTCAATATCACCTCCGAATTCCACGTAAAAAACACTATCACAAGGTATTTTTATTTTATTTGTATCTTTTATAGTTTTCGAGATAATCGACTTTAAAAATTTTGGCGATTTTCAGTTTTCAAAATATCTCGAAAATTTGAAAATTAAAATTAAATCTGAAGGAGGCACTGAATTCCTCTTGTAATTCTGCCCAATTTTGTTAATTTAACCAATTCTCTATCTCCACTATTAACAAAGTTAGCCATGTAAGGAGATAGATAATGGGCACCCTGTATATTTTTGTTCTACAAGTTGTTTTCTCAACGAAATGTTGATGCACATTTAATTTTTCACTACTTTCCGCGTTTAAGCTTTTTTGTTGTTCTAACAGTTTTCCAGATATCTGGTAGTCAATTTTGATTCAGCCTGTACAGCAGAATATTCCCAGTTTCCAAATAAGTCGAATATTTCTTTACTTCCCCTCGTAGGAGACTGTCTCTTTCGACCCGGTGCGACGCTAAGCAACAGCTGGTACCAGCAAGGCATTCCTAATCAGATTTATACCTACCTAACAATTCAGCAATTATCGAGGGGGTCCTCTAATAAAATGCCGCCCTATTCTTGCCCCGTTCATTTGCCACTCGACACTTATCAACCATTGGTTTACTACGTCCTCCATGGGGAGTCATACTGTTTTCTGGGCAACAGTGTTTTACATAGGACATATAAATGTCTATACGTCTGGCTTTTATAACAATATGAGTAAATAAACAAAACGTTGACTATGTAGTTTTTATATTATGTATTTTTAATAAAATTTTTAATGGTTATGTACAGGATGTCAGACTTTTATTATACAGTGCGGATGAAAATCAGCCTCCTCTCTTCCCCTCCGTCGAGATGTACAGGGTGACCCATTAAGAATGGAAACACTCGCGTACAAAAGTTGTTTATGGAGCTATTTAAACTGGATTTTTTTTAAAAGAAAAATCCCCAAAATCTCTATGTTGATGCAAAATTTGAAGACGAAATTTGGATTTTCAAGGCCTACTACGAATTTTTTTTTAAGTGAAAAATAGCAAAATTTTGTTAGCGATTTTTTTTATAAAAAATCTGACAACACCACTAGATTTAGGAGCCCCTCGATTGCATTTGTACCAATTTTTGCGAAAAAAAGTTTGTTCCTAAAAAAGTTATGACAATATCGTCATCATCAGTGTTTGCCTTTGTCGGTGAACCTATTCTTTTATAAAAATCGAATAGAACCCAAAGTGAAACAAAATTAAACAACTTAAACACTCGTGTAATTATTAATAAGAACCATAAAACCAGTATACAGAAAATAACCAATAATAACTCTAATATAAACAACAATTGATAAAAAAAAATGTAATGATTAGAAAATTACATTTTTAAAAATGAAAAAGGAGTCTGTCAAATTGATTATTTGATATTTTTTAGCTAAGAAGGTAATATTATAAGTTTTGGCATAATAACCACGAAATAATAATAATTTGACGAACTTACCTATCAATTATTGTTGTTTATATTAGAGTAATTGTTGGTTATTTTGTGTATACGGGTTCTTATGGTTCTTATTAATAATTACACCAGTGTTGAAGTTGTTTAATTTTGTTTCACTTTGAGTTCTATTCTAATTTTATAAAAGCATAGGTTCACCGACAAAGGCAAACACTGGTGATGCCGATATTATCATAACTTTTTTAGGAACAAACTTTTTTTCGCAAAAATTGGTACAAATGCATTCGAGGGGCTCCTAAATCCAGTGGTGTAGTCAGATTTTTTATAAAAAAATCGCTAACAAAATTTTGCTATTTTTCACTTTAAAAAAAATTCGTAGTAGGCCTTGAAAATAAAAATTTCGTCTTCAAATTTTGCATCAATATAGAGCTTTTGGAGATCTATCTTTAAAAAAAATCCGGTTCAAATCGGTTCATAAACAAATTTTGTACGCGATGGTTTCCATTCTTAATGGGTCACCCTGTATATTAGTTAAGTTATTAACTTATAAGTTATTAAGATATTTAAGTTATTCCTTTGCGTACCTAGGATTATAGGTAACAAGGAAAATTGAAAACTATTTCTTGTCCTGATAGTATGACTTCTGTATTGGCTAAATTACAAGTAAAATTATATTTTCTTTTCTTTACGAGGGTCAATAGAAATTTTTTTCGGATTTTTCTAAAATTGTGGTTTTGACTTTTTTGTGTGGTGTCTATAGGTCATCAATAACTTTGAATAAAGAGATAGTTTTAAAATTTGTTATTACTTATTTTATTTTTTAAGTCAATACTACACTTTCAGGAATGTTTACAACTTCCCCAAGGGAAAGTTACCTTCTGCACTGTATAGCGAATAGATATATACTGCATATCCAGTGTTAACTGGATATTTATTTAATTTCAATGATAGAGACAAAAATTAAACCCGTCACATATGTTAAAGTAAGCAATATAGAAGACAGGTAAAACCTCAACTTTCTTAAAATTCGACTGTTTATGTACTTTGGACCCTTCCAGCAAAACAAACAGCCATCGCATTAAACATTACTCCTGACAAAACAATGGGGATAAAAGTCGGACAGTAACAATTTACTACACCTCTAAAAGCTAACGGAACAGAAAATTATTCAGCAAACTCATTTTACTTTTTAATTTCGTTCGTCAGGGAACGGGGCCGCGAAATGTGCTTACCCTGCTGTTCCGTTTTTTACTGCTTACCTCTGACCTGCTGTTATCATAAAAATAAAGCATTTCGTTATTTAAATAGGCGTTATATCACTTTATATAATGTGTGCTTTCGCGTATGAAAAATCACACCCAACTACTAACAGAGTGACGGATATGTAAACACGGTGGATGTGTTTTAAGGTGTATATTGTATCAAGTTGCCTTTACAATTTATGGATATTAGAGTTTCATGATTGTGCTCTATTTTATAAAAAATGTAATTTATTATATTCAGCATTTTTCTCAATACCACGACGACGATGAAGATCAACCATTATTGCAAGTGTACTATCCTTAAATATACACATCCCTTTAACAAAATAATTATAATGCCTTAAGTTTTGTTAATTTTAGTTACGGAGTTAGTTCGTAGTTGCAGAAACAGCAAAATAGGAACGAATTATGCAGAGTTTTTAATCAAAATGTCCCACTAAACATACTTCCCATGTTTGTGAACAATATCTTACAGCCCACCAAGATTTGAATTAATTGGCTTTATTTTGCTACTATAAAGATGCTAAAATGCCAATTTGGATTTATTTGACAATCTAAATATGCCTCACAATGATTTTGAAAGGTTTGTATCATTGCTTGGAGTTTATTTCTATTAAACTTTGAAAGTATTGTTTTACAAAACAACCGAGGAGGTGGCTCAGGGCTTAGCGTGTCCATCGCTCATCCCAGAGGTCGTGGGTTCTAATTCCCATTCCGCCAAACAATTTTTTATTAAATTGTTTACTCGTAGATCAAGGCTTATTCCATAGATTTATAAGACAAGGGAGATGTAAAATGTAATTGTTTACATTTTAAAGCAATCAGAGATCCCCTTGTTTACTCTTTATCTGGTCAACTGCAAGGTCTACTTTATGATTGTAAGAAAAACTGTTGCCAAACCGTCAATTGTGTAATTTATATTTTCACATTTAAACTACCATGATTGTGGGTTAAGGTTAAAATATTACATAAAAATATTTTCCCGTTTCCTAGTTAAGTAGATAAATCATATTTTGTTAAAAACGTTGCGATAAAAACTAACTTCATAACGCAAAAATGGAATGAATAGGCATCATTGCTCCCTACTCCAATCCGCATGTCCATTGATGCCGCTAACAAGCACGAGAATCGTAGTATTTTATAGTATTTCTTTTGTGCGGTGTTGCTGGCAGTCGGAATTTTGCTTTTGTGAATTTTTCAGTGTTTTTCGTAAGGATTTTATTACTATTCTTCAGAAAATGGTGCGTCAGTGTCAAGTGTATGGAAAAATGAATTCTTTATATTCAAAACTGTCTTTCCACAGGTAAATTTTGCCAAGTTTTGTTTGGTTATTCGGTCGCTATATTTGTCACGCCATATTTACGGATTTTCAGGGGCGTGCTGGCTGGCTTCCTTATCATTTTACGGAATATAGTATATATAAACTATATTATATTATGGAATTGCTTTTGTTATTTTTTAAAATATGGCTGATGTGTTAGTTTTTGGAGTTACCTACACACATACTTAAATACGATCAAAACAAGAATCCAAGCAAGAAGCTAAGGCATCATTCAGCACTTTGCTGCATAACAAATTAAAAAACCTATAATGTTTGGTAAGTGTGAAGCCAACATGCAACGTTTTCACACAAAAATTAAAATCAGTTGCGTAACCAAGGTAATTTTTAAAGGTATCCTTTATACTAATCTAAGAGAAAATCACCATTATCAGGCTTTTAAAGAGTTATTTTGACAACAGTAAGTCAAATAACTTGAAACAAAAAGTTGAATTAAAAACTAACACCATGTACATCTTTCTTATTTTAAATTATATTTCACTTTTAAATGTAATTGAACCCTGTATGCAGAGTTTGGGTATCTTTGAAAAACTAAAAAATACTTTTTTACACTACTGTATATATAAGTTTTTGTAATGTAGTAGGTGTACCACCTTTACTTAATTCAGAATTTGAAGTATTCAAGTTTCAATTCATATTCCCTACATTAAAACTCCGATACTAATTTAATTTCTAATCTCACAAGCTTTTGCTGTTGCAATGTATAGTACTGATTTTCTTAAAATTCCTTTTTTGATGTTTTATTATCATACCCAACCCTTCCAAAAACAGTACGCCTTTGGCGTCGGAAGCAAGTTCTCCCAAAACTTTTGCAACATTGCACGGAGTCGGAATTTTGCCGTTCTTTCTCTCGGTATTCTTTGTCATACACATTGCCAATGATTGATACAAAACAAAAGGTTATTTATGAATGAACCGTGAGGTCTCCTCTTATTAAGTCTATGGCTTATTCGCAGGGATGGCTTGGCAACCATCCTTGCATGGCCTAGGATGGGAAGAATGTCAACTTGGTGTTAATGTGAGAGATTAAAATCAGTTGATGTTTGACTTGTCCCCCTAACTAATGAGGTTTTCCAGGTTTCCCTCATTCCAGCACTGAATGGTGGTTAGGGCCTACCAACGTAAGTCGTTCCTGAAGCGCAAATGCGGCCCGCGAAATAATATAATATGCCGCCCCCTCTCCCACACAAGTCTCAGACTTTCGGGCTAATGCTTGTGATTAGAATGAGGGGTAGAGATATTATTATTATTATATATTAAAACAGGGTTATGTCAAGTTTTGAAAAAAATTGTAAACACGTCAAATTTGTACGCCCATGGAAAAATTTTCACTTATAATCTACATAGTGATTGAATTATTATCGGAAATTCAATAAAGAGAGGGATTTGGTAAGAAAATTTCACACTTAAGTTTTGAAAATACAATAACAAATGTCAAAATAACACATGGTGTTTTGGCTGTGAAAAAATTTCCGCTGTAATCACCTCCTCCTGTCTGAAGGAAGAGAGATAATTCCCGGAAATGGTCTCTGTTGCTATGGTAACCTAACAATCATATATGTTAACACTGATAGGGAAGTTAGGCGGATTTGCATGAAAACGCGGCCCTTTTAGGCAAGGGTTTTTAATAACAAATAAATAGAATTTAAAAACGTAAGCAAAAGAGAAATACAAAATACTGAATTACTATTTAATCTAAAGAAACGAATAAATACAACACTAATGAACCGTAAACTGAATGACTATATAAAACAACTAATGGCGTCTACTTCGAGCGCGAGTTTACGTACCCGCACGTTACCCGCCCTTCGTACGTTACCCGCCATTGGTGGTTTGCCCTCATACTACGGGGAAAGCCCCAAATAAATACAAACAACCAGTTCTGAAGCCGTGCCCCTCGAGACTAACTTTTCTTCAGTTGAAACTTTCCAAGTAAAGTTTCGTTGCTATAAAATTCAAATATACGAATATGCCATTGGTGGTTAAAGTACGTTTCTCCTCTCTGTCTATAGTACCGCGAACCATGGCCTGTTTCTGTCACGCTGTCCAATCAAAATAGTATTTACTGCCTAATGACCTAAAACCCTTAGATGTTATCCTCATCCTAAAGTGGGGGAATTATTGTTTACTCTACAACTGATATTATTCCTGGAAAAACTCCTCGAAAAAACCAGGTTGACCTGTCCCTTTGCAATGTTATGAACATAATATTAATATCTTATTTCAGAGAACCTCTAAGTACCGCCCATAATTCATTATAATCTATTTTATTTATTATGGCCCTGCACATTTGGGCCTATTAAACACTGCTCCGTCCCCAGGGTTTTTAAGAGTGGTGCCAAAATTTTGGAATTTTACAATACATTTGTTAAACCAGAACAATTTCAAGCATATTTATGTCCGAAATGACATTTTTACTAGTGAACCAGAAATGATTCTACGAATTTTATCTGTTTAATTCGGATGTTACTTTCTAAATATATTTAATTTCCACACAGTGCCACTTGACGTTCACCATGTGGGCTTTTGTTACACACTCAACTACTTGCATCATTATTTTGTAGTTTTACCTGTACCCAGAAGAATGCATGTTTCTTAATTTAAACGTTGTGGAAGAACCGTTCACGGTTTAGTATCTTCATCATTCACTTTTTTTACACAGAAATTGCCAACATTTGTTCCCTTTAAACAGGTTCCGGACATCTCACTTTTATCTTCAATAATCTATTATTAGTAAAGCCAGGACAAGAAATAGAAAAGTCCCTAAAGTTTCAATCTTCTCGATTTGAACAATTCGAATGAGAGCATGAAGAGTCTAAGACTTAACACTGCAGAACGCCCGATACAAATATAAAATTGAACCAACGTTTTACACTGCTTTATTTTTACTAATACATAATATGACAAGCAAAATTCAATAATACTAAGAATAATCAATGTTCTTTACACTCCGTCGAACCAAATCTCCTTCACTGCTATCATGGCTGCCGCATGAAGACCTTGTTGTTGAATTTAATGGTCACGTTGGCGACTCTCATGTTAGGCGTCAAAAATTCCTGGAGAGTCTTAACGCCTTCCCTGCCCTGCCGGTCGAACGGATAGCCCATGGAACGGCGATCCGGATAGATCCTGTCTTTCAAACCGCAGTAACTGTAGGCGTCATCGCATTTACCATTGAACTCGACATCAACCTGCAAATAGAATGAAGATAATGTTAATATTACTTTTAATTTTTCTAATAAATTAATTTGAAGTAGGTAGTTGATATTTTTTATAACATATTGTAAGCTTTGAAACCTTACCCGATCATCCTCATAGTTGGAAATCATCACGAACAGTTCCATCTGCATCCCCTCGGGTCTTCCTCTGGGCACCAAGAGGTTTTGCGGCCACCCGCAACCACAGAAGTTCCATTGGGCTATTCCCGCCTCGTCTGTTGGACGATTGGCCACATCGCGATAAGTGCGTTCAAATGGAATGGTGACAGACGACTGAGTGGACCTGCGCATTATGGTGTTGGTTCCCGGAGTCACTGTAAGACAAGACGTCAATTAGTAAAGTCTCAGTCTTAGTGTCGCAGCAACAAATTCCCAAATACTGAATCAAATAATTCCTTATACTATCAAAAGCATCACATTAAAATGTTTTTGCTGTTTATCCACATTTATTTCATATGACGTAAGCATCAACTAGTGTTTATCAGAACAAGCCCTTGAATCAAAGGAGGCTTGCGATACCATTCAAATAAGTAGCATTCTGAGTAAATTTGTAGCTTATTATATGAATAATTTTACCAGATTTTGTTAGGTAATAAAATGATATACCTCTGAACCAACGCTTACTTCACTAGAATTTGTAAAGGAAAATAGGATACTCTTTACTTACAATCCACTTTGAACTTGTCCATCTCCATAAACAGGGTCCTTTGCTCCTGGAACTGCCACGGGTTGCCCCTTTCGTCGTTTTTAGGTGCTAGGAAAATTCTACAGGTTCCAGCCTTTGCCATACCAGTGGTGTTCTCGACGGTGATCGAATAACTGAATTCCTGGTGCTGTAGATGTGTGACTCTAACGAAAATGTCACCGGTTTTTTGGAAGTCCAGACCACTGGCGATGTTGACGTCGGATTTTTGCCAGAAGGTGTTCAGAGTGTTGGCACCAGCTCCTTCAGTTTGAACTTGGATGCCCGTCACTTCAATTCCCGGATAGTTGATCTAAAAATAAAAAAATTATTCTTAATCTAACCTTTCAAACGTATTTCATAGGCAAACAGATGAAAATCAAGACGAATCTGCTTGCAAACAGCAGTTTTTAATTATTGAAACAGTTTAGAGACTTTGAGGTCTTTTTATTTTTGCGGAACCACACTAACTATAGAGATCAGCGCCGATGTCGATATTTCGTTGTATTTGTCCCTCATCAGTACAACATTCTTATTAATCAAAATGTAATTTATTGCTAACATTTGACAGTCCGTGCTAATAAAGGTTATTTATTACCTTGTCCTCTGAATATCTTGGCAAAGTGGCCTTGAACTTCTGCAAAATGCTATCTATGAAAGCGTGCCAGCGGTAGAAAATAGGATCTCGCATTGCTGTTGCTACATCTCCCATCACACCAGGCTCTTCCTATAATTTACACATACTTAATATCACTAAAGTTGAAGGCAATGAAACCAGAAGCTCATTTGAACATATAAACATGGATTTCATCTTGAATTTGTGCAACAACAGTACAGTTTTATAGCTCACAAGCAAAAGATTAGATCATAATTTCAAACTTGTCAAAATCCAAAACAATTTTGCTACTAACACTGACGTAGTTTTCTGCATAACACCAAAACACTATACTGCACTCGACGCGCGTTTCGCTAACCAAGTTGGCATCATCTAGAGATGTTGCCGCCAACAAACTACGTCAGTGTTATCTTCAACCAAAGGTTCCAATCCCTTTCAAGATTTTGCTACTTACCAAATGCCTATGGTCAGGATCATGAATCAAAGAAATCATATTGTGGCCTTGATTGTGAAGATTCCCATACACTTGAGGATTAATAGATAAACCGGTGGATTCAATAATGTTGCCCAAAATATCGATACCACGAAATTCATCCAATGGAACCTCTTTATTGCTCCTCTGAAACCCAAGGATAATTGATTGCTTGATTTATTGATTGAACTATGATTATTAATAATACTGGCAGATTTTTTGACAAAAGATATACCGTAATACTATACAAAACTTACATCTATAACCATTCCTTTGTTAATAGCGTCCAAAATGGCTTCCCTCCATCTTTCCAACTGCTGAATATCCACGAACGAGTCATCTGCAGATCGTGCCAAATTTTGAAGTTTCGCATTCGCAACTCTACCTGCGTAGGACCGCTTTGATATCAGGCGGTCCAGTTTTGGGAAATAGGCTTCCTTGATTGGCTCGCTCCATTCGCTCAGCTTCGCTACTCGTTTCAGGCTGTTTGCCAGACGTTCGCAATTGTATCTGAAATATAAAATTGCAGATCGGTCAGCACATGAAGTATGTATGTAAGAACTAGTAGATGTACTATGAGAAACAGTAACGAGTGAGGTAATGTAGCAGAAAAAGGAAAAAGGTTGACACACATGTAATGCTTTTATCATTTCCACATTGAACAACCAATTATCATACTAATGGAAATCATGTAAAGCGGACACGATAAATTGGTAGGTACTTCGATGTGATTATATGGAACTGGAAAACTCAGTTCTCTATAACGTTTCTATGAATATGAAGAGTCCAATGATTTTTTAGTGAGTTCAGTTAATGACATGAATGTATTTGTATAGTGCGATTTTAAATACTTGATTTAAATTACTAAACTATGTTACTAACCAAGAAATTCTAAATATTTTATGATTAAAAGTTTGTTCTTGACGAATATAACCTCTTTGTAAAACCTAAACTGCTGTTGGTATTCAAGTTAAACATTTTAGAAGACAAAGATTACAGTTTATCTCTTTCAAGATTACGTTTTTAATTATTAGAGATTAATACATTATCATCTACCTAGCAATGATCTGTTGGTGCATGTAGTAGAACAGTTCGCCCCTCCTGTCCTTATCAATTACTTCTTTGGGCCCATTTCCCGGATAAACTTGATGCCAGTACCAATGGTGGAGGTTAACTCCAATATCTTCTCTGAAATAGTGCAGCCGATGCTCCTCATCTAAATCTGAGGCAGTGAAATCCTTGGGAATCTCAATGGGAGTCTGAAATAAAAATTAAAATGTGATTATTTTGTTTTAAGAATTTCAGGTTGGAAATTGGTTTTCAAAATATTTGGACAAGAGTCAAAATACAATTTTTAAAGAGATTCCTTTTGCTTTCTACAAGAAATATATAACATAGAATTTTAGTTACTTATAATGAGGTTTCCATCTTGTTGGATATCTTTAGTTCAGTATAATCATAACTATAGAAGAGAAGAACCCTTACTTGTAGGGTCTGGTACGAGTTTCATGCGGATAGGTACTCTCAACAATTTTCGAAACAATCAGAATGTATCTAACCCATGAATCCATATATTTTATTTTTCTTTATGATTACTACAAAATTCTATCACTTTCTTTTGAATTCTAAATCATCCGGAGAGCCAATCAAATATCACAATGATTATAATTTTTTCCCAAGTTGTTATTTTGACGAGAAAATTCACATAGTGAGTTTACTCACCCTGTTCTCCTCAGGAACTATGGTGACTTCCTCTCGTGCTCTACCGATCACCCTATTTTCCACGAATTTGTCAGGAAAATGGTGGACAACGGAAGGCACTGGTAGGTTTTTCGTGTCCGGTCTGTGCAGTAGAGCCACTGCGAAAGCGTAGCTGAAAAGTTGAGCATTGAGATGCTCTCGGGCATAGACACCAACAGCCAACAAGTGAGCTACGGTCTTCACACCTAAAATTAAAATATAAATACATTTAAGGAACTAAATCGTTGTTTGTGTAATAAATGTGGGAAATGGTACTTTGGTGGTCGAGAATGAAGGTTGGCGGTGGTGATGGAATTAGCGAAAAATCATTCGAGACCATTTTGCACACAATATTTTTTCTACAACTGCTGTAGGTCTTGAAATATTAACAATTAGGGAAAATCATTTTAATTTGTCAAATTTGATAAAACAAATTTTAAAAAAAATAAAATTTTACAGCTCCTTATGGAACAGGCGACGTGATTTAGCCGAATATATCCAGACATGCAGAACTTGGTCTTCTACAATAAACGCCTTTCCAGGATTTTATTACAATAAACTATTTTTGAAAAAGAAAATAGTATATACGAGAATTTTTAGATGAAATTTTTATAGTTTCGCTTTCTTTTTGTTATAGATTATACTTACTTATGCATTTACTTACCAAGGAAAAGGTTGATTAGCTTTCCAGCTAGCTTTCTGTGTTTATCGATGAAAAGCGAGAAGGCTTCATCCCGTTTCAGTTCCTTAAATTCATCCATGGGAGGTATAGAAATTTTTGGTACAGGAACTGTCTCGTTGGTTTCTCCAAGTCTGCTGACAACTGTAGAGATGTACGTTTGGTGTTTCTCATTCTAAAGAAATAACAGATAAGACAATAAGTTATATTACTATTATTATCCAATAGAATAACGGGATATAGATATAAGTTATACTACTTCACAGATGGGTTGTATATTATTTAAAAATGTAGATAACACTATTAAAAAGAGAAATGTAATAAAGACAATAAGTTGATATTATAATATGAAGATATGCCGTTGTAATTCAGTGCTGGTCGCTGCATGTTGCACGCAAAGTAGTGTTTGTGTCTTATCTTAAAAATAATAAGGTTATTCCTTTGCATACCTAGTATTATAGGTAACGAGGAAATTTAAAACCTTATTGAACCATAATATTTCTTAATTGATATTAATAATTTATCTCTTCGTTAACTTTTTGACTTAATTCCTATTGTATACAAAGAATATATCATTTGAAGCAAAGAATAATTAATAATATAGTAAAGTATTATTTTGTCACATATAATTGCACAAGAGGTTTGTATTTTACCGGATAAATTTGGATTATTTAATGAGAAACTGTTGCCTAGCAATTAGAGGAGAAAAACTGTCAACTATTTTATCCGGTATCAATACAAACATCGAGTGTAATTCGGCAGGACAATTTAATGAATAAAAAATTTAGAAACATATGAATGCAAACTTTATAGGTATTAACAATTTGACTAATTTCGTTATTCGTAGTCACCGAATCGACTCATTGTTAGTGTTTAATAATTCCATAAGTTGTTGACAAAAATGTCAAACTATTTATTTTGGCAACGGACACCGCGATAATTGATTATTAAAAGTGAAAAAACCACTAGTGCAATAATTGTCGCTGTAAAAGTTGCAGGTAACTTTTGTCGCTGTCAAAGTGACAATTACACTGTGGCATATGCGATTTTTTATATATAAATTAAATTGTAAAAAAAAAATATAATTTTAAGTGAAACCTTTTGCATCTATTAAATAAAAAGAAGATATATTTAAATCAGAGCAATATTACTTTCAAATTTGTGTGCATGAAACTGGTAGCATTCTTAATATACAACTAATACAGCAACTTCACTGTGTAAATGGCTAACAACCATAGATTTATAAGACAAGGGAGATGTAATTGTTTACATTTTAAAGCAATCAGAGATCCCCTTGTTTACTCTTTATCTGGTCAACTGCAAGGTCTACTTTATGATTGTACGAAAAACTGTTGCCAAACTGTCAATTGTGTAATTTATATTTTCACATTTAAACTACCATGATTATGGGTTAAGGTTAAAATATTACATAATAATATTTTCCCGTTTCCTAGTTAAGTAGATAAATCATATTTTGTTAAAAACGTTGCGATAAAAACTAACATTCTTACACAAACATTCTTAAACAAACTAACATTCTTACACAAACATTCTTAAACTAACATTCTTAAACAAACTAACACTTCCATTATATTATGGAATTGCTTTTGTTATTTTTTAAAATATGGCTGATGTGTTAGTTTTTGGAGTTACCTACACACATACTTAAATATGGTCAAAACAATACTCCAAGCAAGAAGCTAAGGCATCATTCAGCACTTTGCTGCATAACAAATTAAAAAACCTATAATGTTTGGTAAGTGTGAAGCCAAGATGCAACGTTTGCACACAAAAATTAAAATCAGTTGCGTAACCAAGGTAATTTTTAAAGGTATCCTTTATACTAATCTAAGAGAAAATCACCATTATCAGGCTTTTAAAGAGTTATTTTGAAAACAGTAAGTCAAATAACTTGAAACAAAAAGTTGAATTAAAAACTAACACCATGTACATCTTTCTTATTTTAAATTATATTTCACTTTTAAATGTAATTGAACCCTTTATACAGAATTTGGGTATCTTTGAAAAACTGAAAAATACTTTTTTACACTACTGTATATATAAGTTTTTGTAATGTAGTAGGTGTACCACCTTTACCTTTACAGAATTTTAAGTGTTCAAGTTTCAATTCATATTCCCTACGTTAAAACTCCGATACTAATTTAATTTCTAATCTCACAAGCTTTTGCTGTTGCAATGTATAGTAGTGATTTTCTTAAAATTCCTTTTTTGATGTTTTATTATCATACCCAACCCTTCCAAAAACAGTACGCCTTTGGCGTCGGAAGCAAGTTCTCCCAAAACTTTTGCAACGTTGCACGGAGTCGGAATTTTGCCGTTCTTTCTCTCGGTATTCTTTGTCATACACATTGCCAATGATTGATACAAAACAAAAGGTTATTTATGAATGAACCGTGAGGTCTCCTCTTATTAAGTCTATGCTAACAACCTACTGTTCACTTTAACTAATAAAGCTTCCCAAGTTTCCTTTATTACAGTACTAAATGGTAGTGTAGTTAAAATTATAGCATAGTAAGTCGTTCCTGCATGGGCGCAAAATAATTATTTGCAGCTCCCTCTCCCACACAAGTCTCTGACTTCCGAGCTCATAATTCCAATGAGAATGAGGGATAGAGGTATTCTTATTGATAATAACAGAGATAATAGTAAAAAAATGTAATATCAAAATAAATAAATTTGAATTAAGTTAATAACTCAGTTTCAATACAAGAACTACTTGATTTAAAGAAATTGCCTATTTCAACGCAATTGTTGCCAATAATAGTACAGTTTCTAAAAACAAATAAATATTTACGAAATAGCAAGAAAAATATGTCTAGAATATTATTTTATAATTAGTGCTAACATGTACAGGGTGACCCATTCGTCTGGGATTCCTTTATTTCTCCACTATTATCAACTTCAGAAAAAAATATCTAATACAAAAGTTTTCAGAAATAATAAGGGCTACAATTTAAAATTAGTTACAGATATACAGGGTGTTCACATCCTTCCAAACCTATAAAAAAATTCTTATTTTAAATAGAACACCCTGTATATTATTAGCTCATTGGATTCCTCATCGCAAGTGCTTTCAGTCCATATAACATTTGTTATAGCTAAACTTTATAGTTTCGAAGATATTTAATATTTTGTGTAAAAAATGACAAATGCAGACTTTTGTGAAAATAATAGTATCTTCCTTAGTTTTTACATTTCGATAATAAATATTGGTATTCGTTTAGTATAATCCATGGCGAATACTTTGCTGTATATAAATGTTTTATAAATTATACAGGGTGTTAATAATCTCGTAGCAAAATTGGAAAACTGTAAGGGCCAATATCTCTTTTATTTTAAATGGAACACCCTGTATATTTTTAATGGATCAGATTCAGAATTGAAAACTCTATCGATCCATATTAGTATGTTATATACCCAAAGATAATAGTTTTCGAGTTATTTTGAAATTTAAAATATTTTACTCTTTGGTTACAAGTAAACATAAATTGTGAGCCTAGACATTAGTCAAACACAAGTTAGTAAGTGTTTAAAGGATAACAAATTTCAGCCCTACAAGATTAAGTTACATCAAGCTCTACGTCCAAATTATTTTGAAAAACGACTACAATTTTGCGAAAAGATGTTGGAAATAATAAAGAATGAAGAAATATTTCTAAATTTTGTAATGTTCAGCGACGAAGAAACGTTTTATAAAAATGGAAATGTGAATCGTTGCAATTTTCATTTTTATTCAACAGAACAACCAAATTCTTTGAGAGTTGTCAATAATCAAGGCTAATGGACTATAAATTGCTGGGGAGCAATTTTAAGAGAGCACATAATAGGTCCATATTTTTTTGAAAATCCACTTACATTAGAGACATATTTAGATTTTTTACAAAATTACCTTTTGGAATATCTCTATCTATTGGATGATATTCCCTTAAATATCTTACCAAGACCATGGCTTCAGCAGGATGGTGCCCCTCGCACTATAGCGTTAATGTAAGGAATTTTTTGAACGGACATTTTCCAAATAGATGGATTGGTCGAGGGGGTCCAGTAAATTAACCTGCGTGTTCTCTAGACCTTACATGTCTGGATTTTTTCTATGGGGATACGTCAAAGATAGAGTATACAGCATGTCTCCAACAGCGGACGATATGAAAGAAAGAATTAGACATTGCTTCCGAAACATTACACCAGATATCCTAAGAAATGTGCAAGTTTCATTTCGAACAAGACTTGAACTGTGCATTCAGCAACAGGGTGGACTGTTTGAAATGAAATAAAATAAAATTTAACGAGACTGTTATTGTCTAAGCGTAGGTTAATCTTTAAAAGGGTTGAGCAAAATCTCATTTATATTAAAAAAATCTAAAATTTATTTTTATTACATTGTACTGATAACTTTTAAAAATATCATATTACGTTAGTTATTTATTTGAATAAAAAAAATATTACAAGAGTTTGATTTAAACCATGATTTTAATTATGATTTAAATTCACTTGATAAGTTGTGTTTTCCAAGCCATCTAGGCTCATAATTTATGTTTACTTGTAACCAAAGAGTAAAATATTTTAAATTTCAAAAGTACTCGAAAACTATTATCTTTGGGTATATAACATACTAATTTGGATCGATAGAGTTTTCAATTCTGAATCTGATCCATTAAAAATATACAGGGTGTTCCATTTAAAATAAACGAGATATTGGCCCTTACATTATTCCAATTTTGCTACGAGATTATTAACACCCTGTATAATTTATAAAACATTTATATACAGCAAAGTATTCGTCATGGCTTATACTAAACGAATACCAATATTTATTATCGAAATGTAAAAACTAAGGAAGATACTATTATTTTCACCAAAGTCTGCATTTGTCATTTTTTACACAAAATATTAAATATCTTCGAAATTATAAAGTTTAGCTATAACAAATGTTATATGGACTGAAAGCACTTGCGATGAGGAATCCAATGGGCTAATAATATACAGGGTGTTCCATTTAAAATAAGAAATTTTTTATAGGTTTGGAAAGATGTGAACACCCTGTATATCTGTAACTAATTTTAAATTGTAGCCCTTATTAGTTCTGAAAACTTTTGTATTAGATATTTTTTTCTAAAGTTGATAATAGTGGAGAAATAAAGGAATCCCAGACGAATGGGTCACCCTGTACATAACAACACAATGTATTTTAATAAAAAACAATTACAAAAATAAAGTAAAACTTACCAAAAATTCAGTAGGCGCATTGATGACTTTCTTCTTCTTCTGACCTTTCGGCAAAAAAACTGGTTCCTGAGGTCTCTCGAAGAGCAACAGCAGATTGTTTGGGTCATCCATGACAGTGTTGGAGAAAATCGAAGAGTGTGGAGTAACAAGAAAAATGTAACTAACTTATATTGTTTATTTCCGTCTTTTATATATTACAAAGAAACTCGGATTAGATTTGAGAAGCATTATCAATTGTTTTGTTCCTATTTTTCTGCCGCAAACAACTAGGCATTGCGGTTAGATCTAGGGTTAGCATTGCGATAAATTATTCTAGTTTGTTTGTCTATAGAACGATAAGTTTATACAATGTATCTAAACTTTCTTACCGCAACATTCTCGTCTATCTTTTTAGTTTCAAATACAGGATGTTCCGTATCTTTTTCTATTCATTAGACATAAGTAAGTACAAAAATAATACGGATTTGAATTTAAAATTCTAGTAGGTGCTATTATCACACATATCCGTCATTAATATTTAGATGATAATAAAAAATTTTGCCAACTCCGGTTATACCGGAAGTACACGTTATTTTAAACGGCACACTGCAAATAATATAACTAAAACACTAAAAATTAACAATGTGGCTTGGTTAAAACCTGAATTTAAAAAATGTATACACAGAGAAAAACGATTAATTTAATGATTTGGATTTTTTGTACTGCATTTTTTTGTAATTAATAAAACAATCTGTTGCTTAAGTTAGTCCCATATTGGTGTTAGACAAATGTAGTTTTAGTATATAAATTATGTGGTTTCTTTCATTTGCTTTTTAATATTTCTTCAAACCAAATAGTTTGCCTTAAAAACAATATACATATTTTGTTGACATTATTACTAACTTAATACAACTTATATCAATTCGCTTTATATCATCAAACCTTACATAACTGTATCCGTAAGAGAAAGCTGTATCCGAATATGAAAAACTATACAGGGTGTTCCATAAGAAAAAACAAACTTATTGAGCGTCCAGTTTTTCTGGGTCACCCTGTATCCAAGTGAATCATCTGAAAAGATGCCCCTCCTGACAACAAAATCGATCTGGCTCGCCGTTTTTTTTTAAATCACTCAGTATAAAAGTTATGGATTTTGTTCCAAACTTTATCGTCGCTTGATACCTCATTTTAAAGATGTTTTTAGGCTTACTTCATCTTCTTATTTTGAGAACATTTCATCAGCCATGTGCATATGGCGGCTAATTCAATTTTCCGCTTTATTTTAATTTTTTTTTTCAAAATAATAAAAATATGTATAAATATTAAAATTAATTACATTACAAAAATTGTTATTGTTTTAATATTTTTGATATAAATATAAATAAAAAAACGGATATTTTTAAAAAATAGACATCGCTATTAACAGTTTTAATACAGAACAGACATACAAATAAAAATTATTAATGAATGTAATGAAAAACATATTATATTAAAGAAATCCTTTTAAGTGATTTAAATTAACCAAGAAGGAAATTATTTTTCTTTATCCTGTAAAATTACTTAACAATATCTCATCAGTCTCAAAACTTATGAATAATTTCTTTCATATCCAAAAGTATTGCAATAATTCAATGTAAAAGCCCTAAAATGTTGAAGAAAAATTGAAATACGTCAAGTATGGTTGATTTCAAGCATAGATAGAGAAACCTTTGAAAGCCCCCTAAAATAACTAGTAGAACCCGGACACATATCTACATCTTGCAATTATATTTTGAAAACCAAAAAAATACACAGAGTAGCCAGTTGGGTACACTACACATCACATAGATCATCCCAGCTAATAAATGAATATACATACATATAAAAATCTATTCCCATGAATAATTCATTTGCTAAATGAATGCAATAACGGCACAAATTACATTCGTTTTTGACGCCTCGAGAGCGGGACGATTATTAATTCATCGATGGATATTGATTCGATTAGGAGTCAGGCGGAGTTATTAAAACGTGTTTAATTAAAAAAGCATTCCTAACCGGAAACGGGAACGTATCGCGGGCCGCCTGTGAAATTTTGATAATTACGTTCCACTATAGGGATCGAAAATGGTAAACGCTTGGTGTAGTAGGCACACGGTATCAAAAATTATAATCTAAGGACGTCGTACCACAATAATAAAGAAATATACAGGGTGGTCCAACTTATAATAGCAGGACTTCATCAAATGATAGATAACGTTAAAATAATAGCAGTTTCTCAATACACTTATATCCGGGAAAGCTTCCTTTTCTAGATACAGGGTGTTGAAATTTTGGAAAAAAAGTATATTATTTTAAATATTGCCAAAACGGCTAGTTAGAAAAATTGGAAATTTGGCACACAGCATCAGCTAAGGATCCTTCACGATTTAAGGCTTATGGTGATAAATTACGAAAACGAAATTATGGGTATGCTATCACCCCTTTTCGAAAAAATCTTTTACGCCACTGACTTTATTGCAAATACAATAACGTTATTCAATGCCCCATTCTGTTTAGAACAAAAAAGTATTCTTTCATTTTTTTCATACGGCGGACCGTTTTCGACATATTTGAGGTTTTATCAGGTAATGTTTGTGCCATTTACATTTAATTTACATATAAGCTTAATTCCTTATAAGAGTCCATTCACTAGTCCGAAATAAGCCCAAAATCGGCGTTCGTCTCATGTCTAATTATAAAAAAACTATAAAAGATAGCGACTTTTAGTAAAAAAGTATTAAAAGATAAGACTTTAATCTAAATCCCTATAGCAGTAATTTTATGTAATTCTTTTTTATTTTTAAAATTCCAGGCAAACAATCTTGTACTAAAATAGCGTATTTTCAAAAATTATTTTCTCTAAAATACATGTATTAAACAAAAATTTGCTACTATAGGGATCTAGTTTATCTTTTGATCTTTCCGGTGATATATAATTTATAACATTAAAAAGAAATTTTGTTGCAATTATAAGACAAATCCGGTACCGTTTCAATAAGGGCTAACTTTATTTCCATGTGCCTTTTTACTTCGGCTTTACGTGCACCTCCGAAATCTAAATAATTTGGTAGTGGGAATATGTAAGTCTTCACCCATCGCCTACCCAACCTTTCAACCCGACCCAGAATTCATGTCTGTCAAGTTTACAGTGAATGGACCCTTAAGGTGTCCATGTGTGTCGTAATACACATGAATATTACTAGATAAAAATAAGTGACTAATGAATATATGAATTTCTCCACGTTTTTCGATATGCTATCACTACTTTTGCTTCATTCGACGTCTTGCTCTTTCTAATAATGATGTTCCTCTTCTTTTCCTCCGCTTTTGTGTCCTTACTTCCCAATCTCTTTTGACTTGCCTATCGCTTTCCATCCTTTGTAGGTGCCCCCACCAATCTAACTGTCTTTTCTCAATGCAATCCACAGTTGATTCTATTTGCAGCTCATCTCTAATGTCATTATTTTTTATTCTGTCCATTCTCGTAACACCTTTAATGAGTCTTAGGAATCTCATTTCGGTCACTTGAATTTACTTTTCATTTTCTGTGTAAGCATCCAAGACACACATCTATATGTAAGAGCTGGTCTGCAGGTGGTTTTAAAGACACTAATTTTAGTTTGTTTTGAAGTTTGTTTTGTTATTTTTTTGTTGTTGAAGAATTTAATATTCAATGCATAATATAATTTTATTGTTTCCCCTATTCTTTTATTTACCTTTGGCTCTTGTTTTCCGGTGTTGTCTATAATTACCCTAAATAATTTAAATGACATGTCTGTTCAATGAAAGAAATGCAAAAAACAAAAAAGTTGTACTTGAAATTGTTTCAGCTAAAAAAAATCCAAAACTTGTAAAAAAACCAGTGGCGTCCAATGTTTTAAGTCGTTCCTGGCAATCTGTGTTTTGAGATAAATAAAGCTACGCACGGTTGCAACTGTCTTTAAGACACTTGGAAGATTTAAGATCTTGGTGGGGCCCAAGGCCTCTTGCCACCCCTGAGTGCACCTCTGTAAAGGATCACTGATGCATCCAGTATTGGCGATTCCAAAAATGAATACGCCCTCTGCATGAAAATATTTGAACCTACTTAAAGGTAATTTTTGGAGGCTTATTGCTAATATAATGATAAATAACACGTATTTGGATTTGTTTAACGTAATAATTTAGTGGTGCTTGTGATTTTTTGGTATTACAAAGTTAAAAACGAGTGGTTAGTATTTGTACATCTTTATTTTTACATTTTAAAATGGCATTCAAAAGAAATCAGCACAACACAAACTGCCGTGTTTATAGGTGTCATTCCTCAAAATGTGCCATTCCTCAAAATTTGTCAATAGAAGTGTTTAAGATTGAAGATAGGTAGAAATTTGACCCTAGTATAAGAAACTTGTTTCTCATTCATTTCTCCAAAAGGCATATGTAACAATTTAATAACAGGGAACACGTTTATTTATGCAACATAACCACTTTGTTGCAGTTTGTCTGCAACTTTTCTATTATTAGTCTTATAAAAGCAGAATATATTTTAATTTAAACATTACTTAACAAAAAACAAGCACTAATATGGTGTCACCATACAGTTTATCACACTTATTTTAGTCCAAAATGTAAGTAAACAAAAACTAGGGTGTTTCGACCCAAAAAATTTATATAATTAGCAATGAAGCACTTATGTGACGTTTGACTTCTTTTACCACTCTTTTTATCCTTTATTTCACCCTAACTAGCACATGAAGTCACTATATTTATGGCAAATGAATGCTAAAATTGCTAAATTGCTAGATGATGTGATATGAAATGCAAAATTTTTACTCGTCTTCCACCATATTTGTTTACAATTTGCAGCGCCCTCATCGGTAATTTGAATCGCCAATTCTAATCTAGCGCTCTATCTCTCGCAATACGCACGCCACTGAATAAGACAAAGGCACTGAATAAATAAATTGTCCACATGTGGGGAAGAGCTGCAGGCGAATTGAATATCAATATTAAATATAATTTATGACTTTGCCGAGCCGGTCATCCCGGAGGGAACCTTAATAGAATATCGGTTTTAGTAAAATCAACTGGAACACCATTCACACTGAAATTTAGGGGAGAGACGACAACGCGTTTTGATTAAAATCTGATCCCGGTGTAAATTCTGATCGAGCAATATTTACTTTTTGTCATTGTCCATTACGGTTTACTTGGGTAAGAGGACCGTTCCCACAATGGTATTAGTACCGGAAATTGAACTAAGTAGCCGATGGGAAGTGATTCAGCTAAATCGGGGTCTCATCATTTCTATTGGGGATATAATATGGTCGTCCAAAATTGTATTCAGTGGTTAGTGTGAAGACCAAGGTAGTTTAATATGAAATGCTCAATTTAAAAACATATTTCCACTAAACAAGATTTCATTTCAGATAGATATGTTTATAAAACGAACACTTGAATAATTATTGAAACGTTAGTTTGAAAGTAGCATTTTAATTTCCTGTTACTGTGAGGTGAAATGTCTTACCTCATATACGTTTATTTTGAAACGTTTCTAAAAATTTATAAAAGTAACGTGACATTATATGCGTGTTTTTGTAATGTTTCAGTTTGTTGTAGAAATGTTTCAAGAGGAACCTAGGTAGGTATACTTATAATTATTATCATCTCATGCTGTAAACAAGACCTTTTGCTATAACTGAAATATTGTGTATTACATGTGTAGTTAGAAGTATATATTTTCTACGAGATCCTACCTGTGTGCCCTAATGTAAATAAAAACCATTATATTCACCAAGGCATTTACCTATTGAAAACCTACATTCAATCTAAGTGGGTATAGGTATCTATTTAAGTATAGGTAGGTACCTACCTATAATCAAAATGCGGTTTATTATTTGTTATTTATAAACGTATCACATAGAGAAGAAGATATTCCACGTTAATTTCAACCACAATAACAACTGAGATTATTGTAATACAATTATTGTATATTTGATATTAAAACATTAATTTTTGGTTGAACTATTTAATAAAGTGTTAATGTATTACGTGACATCTACTATGAAAATGCTGTATTAATTTGATTAATGTCCAATATCTGCTACAGATTTCTCTAAAAGACAGACCAATTTAAATCTTGTTAGGCTTTCTGCGTATAGATGGCAGGATAATATTTATTGCATGATAAAGAAGTTTTCGTTTTTTTAATGTCTAATGAAAATTAACAGTTGAGTTCTTGCCTAGTAGATGGCAAAGAAGTAAACCATAAAAATTTTCTGTAAAAATAATAATATGTCAATACTTACATTCGGACTAGTGTTAGCAGATGGCGCAACAAAATAAATTTAAATTAAAAGCTTGTCATTGGTTAAAAAAGATCAAACACCAAACTGCAAGTGCATTCGCTTACTGTCAAACGTCAAACAAAAGTTACAAGGCAAAATAGTTTTTGAGGTTGTATTGCCGTTTTTCTACTAAAAATTAATAAAACTATAAAATGTCTGCAAGATACGACCGAGCAATCACCGTTTTCTCTCCTGACGGTCACTTATTACAAGTAGAATATGCACAAGAGGCTGTTCGAAAAGGTTCCACAGCGGTAAGTTGAATTTATAACCCTTCCAAGAATGACAGTGCATAGTTTGAAATAACATCTTTATAAAAATTGAATTTGATTTTCTTTCATTCGATAATTATGATTTAATTTTACTCTCATACCACAATTAATGCATGTCTAAGTTAAAGTCACAAAGTAAAAGATTCATACTTTACCATTCCAATTAATAGAGTATTTCAGTAGACAAATTTTTAAAACCCACATCCTTCCCAAAACTAAAACCTTCCAAATGAAATTTAAGTAGTTCATATTTTATGAAAGAAAAAACTTTTGACTTAGAATGTTATTTTGAGTAAGAATGTCAATATGTTTAATTAGAAAGAGTCAATAGTACTTCAAATACAAACCGATACAAATATTATAAAGTATAACAAAGTATTCCTATGTATTTTGAGTAAATCTAATTAAAACACCATTTTTCTACATAACCAATAATTCGAATATAGTAATATTAGAAAAATGAGTATATTTTTTCTTGATATTGTCAACCTAAATACTATTGAAAGTAAATATCAAATTATCGATATATCTGTCCTATTGCTATATTCAAGAGTCAAAAACAATTTTTTTTCATTCATCATATAACGACGTTGATAAATGCTGTAAATTGTATTGCAGGTAGGTGTCAGAGGTACAAACGCAGTTGTCTTAGGAGTAGAAAAGAAGTCAGTAGCAAAGCTACAAGAAGAGCGTACTGTTAGGAAAATTTGTTTACTCGATGACCATGTAGTCATGGCATTCGCTGGCCTTACTGCAGATGCTAGGATCTTAATAAACAGAGCACAGATCGAGTGCCAGTCACATAAGCTGACTGTAGAAGATCCAGTGACTCTGGAATACATCACCCGCTACATTGCTTCGTTAAAGCAGAAGTACACTCAAAGTAATGGTAGACGGCCTTTTGGTATTTCTTGCCTTATTGGGGGTTTCGACTATGATGGAAAACCCCATTTGTATCAGACAGAGCCTTCTGGTATTTATTATGAATGGAAAGCCAACGCTACTGGCCGGTCCGCTAAAACTGTAAGAGAATTTTTAGAGAAATATTATACAGCTGAAGAAGTATCCACTGAGAGAGGTACTGTTAAATTGGCAATTCGTGCTTTGTTGGAAGTTGTACAATCGGGACAGAAAAACCTCGAAATTGCGGTTATGAGACACGGTGAACCTTTGGTTATGTTAGATGCAGACACCATTGAGAAATATGTAACAGAAATCGAGAAGGAAAAAGAAGAAGAAGCCGAAAAGAAAAAGGCAAAGAAGTGAGAAGTGGTGTTCTTTTTTTATTACTTCCTATTAAATACCTAACTTTAATTATGAGTTTTTCTAAAAAATAAAATATTGTATTAATCTTGTTTTTTATTAGTCTTTTTAAACGTTTGTGATTTTACCAAGGTGAGAAAGTATACTAAAACTGCAACTGTTGACTGCTCGAACCCAAAATATGAAAATATAATTAAAATCTGAAATTAGTGGATGTATCCTACAAAATCTGCTTTTTAAACTTTCTAACCGCCGTTTTCAATACATTTTGTCTATGACGTATAGATGGCGCGGACACAAGTCAACCTAATCCAGTTAGCTGTTTCAGATCGCGGGTAGCTTAGTAATGATTAGAACAAAGCGTTGTTTCTATAAGAATAAAGCGAAGTAATTATTATAATGAATTGTAAAGTTTAAACATTTTTTACGTATTTTAGATTAGACGCATAATGATATTACCTAAAAGATGATTTTGCACTTCAGAAAATATTATCTACAAAATATACAGAGAACGTAAACGTAGTCAACGAAGCTAGTTCGCTTTGTTTCACTGGTTTTGTGGTTCACTGTATTATCGACAAAAAACGTCAAATTCTTATTTTTTTTTCTAACCTCAATGAAAAAGTATTTTCAGAGATGTCACGTACACAGTATAATAGATATTAACTAAACAGTCAATAAGAACTGATAATCAGCATAAAAATAGTTTCTTTATTAAATTATCAAGTAATTTTATACCTAGTAAATAAACATGTATATTATTAGTAAAGAAATATTTACATTATGTTTTTTACTGGCAATTTGCGTACAGACGTGTACACCACATGGACACAGCCACGATGATCACGACCATGATGAACCACCTTCTTTTAAGTATTCTAGAGCAGCCAACGAAAAACTTCACCATGATGAACATACGGATGCCAACGAAGCTCCAGAGAAAACACCAGTGAAAACACCTCTAACTACTCAAGAATTATGGTTGCATGCAATGGGATCGACCTTATTGATAAGTGCAGCTCCGTTTTTTATATTATTCTTTGTTCCACTGGATAATACAGACAATGAACAACCTTTGTTAAAGATTTTATTAGCGTTTGCTTCAGGTGGACTATTAGGTGATGCGTTTCTGCATTTGATACCCCATGCAGCTATGGCAGTGGAAGAGAATCTAAATATCCATTCACATAGCCATAATGATGGCCAGAGTCCACATACCCATAGTCATAGCCACAGTCATACAGAAGATGGACACGGGCATGCACATGATATGTCCGTTGGATTGTGGGTACTAGCTGGAATTGTAGTATTTCTTGTGGTAGAAAAAGCTGTGAGAATTATTAAAGGAAATCATACACATTCTCATACTCAAAAAAAAGTGGTAGAGGCAAAGGACCTAGTTGTAAAAAGGCCAGATCGGGGTGATGGCAAAGAAAATAAAAATGATACAAGAGAAAGTCAATCACCAGAAAAGGATATTAAAGTGGCTGGCTATTTAAATCTAGCTGCAGATTTTAGTCATAATTTTACTGATGGATTGGCTATTGGGTCATCTTATTTGGCTGGGAATACAATAGGTAAAATTCAGAAATTATAAATTTTACTTAGTTCTCAGTTCGTTATAATATATTCTATTGAGTAATTTTACAATTGAGATATGTTTATTGTTTATAGACAAATTTCCAAATTGATTAAAAAAAACTGTAATTTTGTCTTATCTTATCGATCAGATTTAAAGGTCATTTATTTTTGTGATAATTATCAATAGTTTTGTAGATGGAGGGGATATTTTGGAGCAAGATGAAAACACCTCTATTCCAAGTCATTATTGGTTTCTGTAGGTATTGAAGTGACGAGTGACCTTCATATTTTTAATCATTTCATATTACGTACATTTCCTTTTAGACAAACCACAAAACAATATACTGCCATAAGAATTACGGATATTGAGAGTTGCAGATTTTCAGCTAAATAATGAAATAAAACAATCTCATTGATTATTTAATATTTGAGAAAGTTTTTCCAGTAGTTTTCACAAAATCTTAAGCACATCATCTTAAAATTTTAATAGTAATAAAATATGCTTGTGCAACTTCATTTCTTAAATAAATATTTGTAAATGCACTAACAACCATTACTTAAATTTCAAAATGTTGGAAGTTAATTAAAAATGTCTCTTAGTTCAGGTCGAGCTATTTATCTTCTGAAATAAACAATTTGTGAATTATTTTTTCTAGGTATTGTGACGACAATCACTATTTTGCTCCATGAAGTTCCTCATGAAATCGGAGATTTTGCCATTCTTTTACAATCAGGTGTTTCTCGTAGAAATGCTATGCTTCTGCAGCTAACAACGGCATTAGGAGCTATTGCAGGTAGGCCTTTTACTTTTATTTTTCTGTTATTGTTAACGATTTTGTCTATATACTAGCCGAGTCTATATTATTTGACAAAAAAAGTGACCTATTGCATAACAAATACAGAAAACAGTTGTTTATACTTACACAAGCGAGATATAGTTTTTTGTCAGTGATAGTTTAACTGTTCAAAAAGAAATATGGTCACCAGGGTTGGTATCACAAATTCAAACAACTTGTCAAACGAGTTTTTATGCCTTTTCTAAAATAACCTAAAAATATTTTATCTATTTTTTACAAATTGATAGTAATTACAAATGTTACTATCACTTGTGTGGTGTTAAAAATTATGCAGTGGCTCTGAAAATCATATACCTGAATGTAGTCATACTTCGCTAAACATTTTAAAATTTTCTGCCAATTGATCAGTTAAATAGTATCACTACTAAGCTAATGAAAGCAGTTTCTGATACCCAGAACAAGATAAAATGCTACTTTATTTATTGTAATAAAGAATCTGCAAAGTACCGCAAAGTACATGGTTGTCGTAGGAAACTATGTTTCTGAAATCTTCCACTTGCATATCAAATTTGAAAGTAGGTATAGGTAGCAGACTTACAGAACCAGTTATGCCACACATTAATCTATTTTAGGTACTGCGTTATCACTTCTTGCTCAAAATAGCTCGGGAGCAATGACTACGGCCTGGATATTGCCTTTCACTGCCGGAGGATTCATCTACATAGCCCTCGTTTCCGTAATACCTGAGTTATTAGATGAAGAAAGACCCAGTGTAACCCAAACATTCCTTCAAGTTGCAGCAATGTTAGCTGGAGTAGGAATGATGGTGATTATAGCCGAATATGAATAGGTTCCTTTATGATTTATTTATGTATTTATAATAGAAAAATTACTTCAACGAATAAGTAAACATACGTGGATTGGCATATCTTGGTTTGTACACAAAATCATTTAAATCTGTATCTTTATTAATAGCCAAACTTTTCAGTGGTCCCTTATGTTGTAAATTTTAAGCGATTTTGTGTATAAACATTGGTATAGTTGAAACCATGTAGATTTTTTTACCATTTTAGTACTTATTGATGAAATTAAAAAAGCATGTGGCAAAAAGTTTTATTTTTTCTGTAACAATAAATATTTACACTGTAATAATTGTATTTAAGGTCACTACTGACTAAAAAAAAGCTTGAATATAATAAAAAACCAACTTCAACATCAAAATATAAAAAAATTTATATTAGAATACCAAATTATGAGAGCTTGGAAATTGCCTAATTTCGTCATAATTTCTTCCAAAATGAATCTAGCTAGACATTAAATTGTAACCATAATATTCTGTATTTATTACAATAAACTATTCCGTGTACCCCTTTTAGATGGTTACACCTTTTTTAATTGTGATTCTATTTTTTGTATGTTTTGACTAATGAATGTGGTGTGTAATAAAAATTATTTTCCTAAATTGAGTTTTATTTGGTCAAGACAGTACCTTGCTTGCTCGATTGATTCAACATTTTCATACTTCTTACCTAAAAACATAATAAAATTGAAATTTTCCAATTATTTAAAGAAAATTTCGTAAACATTTAAAAGTTGCTACATCTAATATCGATTATATTATACATAATGTCTGACTGTTTTCTAACACTACTACAAACCAAAAAAAATCTACCTAAGTGCCAGGCTTCCTTACAAGACTTTTCAGCTTCTGCTAAAATTCCTTTCTCCAACAAAATTAACCCAAGATTGGCATGAATTACCCCCAAATGTGATTTATCTTCTAAATTATTTCCGACATTGACAGCTTCTTTTAAATATCTTTCTGCACTTTCCATGTCTTCAGCCCGAAAGCTTGTAATACCTAAATCATTCAGTAACAACACACTTTTCTCATTATCCTTGCCTTTTGTTTCTTCACAAGCCTTATAAGCTGCTTGCAAATACTTGAATGAACTACTGACATCACCTTTATCTAATAAAAATTGTGCATACCAGTCATTGATAACTCCGTACAGAATTTGTGCATCTTCATTTTCGTCCTTCCGTTTCTCAATTTTCTCCAGGCACCACTTATACCCTAGCTCAGCATTCTGTAAATTTGCTTTCAACTGGCATATTCTAGCGAGCTTCAAACTTATATGGATGACCTATAATATCAAACTAACTAGTAATAATGAGCACAAACACGAACATTCGATCTACGAACCTTAAGATCATCTTGTGACATGCCACTGCTCAGAAGCATTTGCATTACACTTACAAATAATTTTTCTGCCTTATCCAACTCGTATTGATCAAACGCCAAATTAGCCATTAAATCATAGCAATAGAGAACACCTTGCTCGTTTTGTTGTTGCTGAGCTAGTCGTAGCGCTAGATGTAGCATCTGTTCAGCTTTATCGTATTGCTCTCGCTGTGTACATAATATTGCTCGCTTTAGGGTCATTATTAGCTCTGACTCCTTTTTCTCATCTTCTTCATTAAAGCCTAGCCATGTTAAGATGCTTAATGCAAGGGCTATACTGGAGGGAAGCAATGTTTTTACATCACATTGAGCAAGAGGCCTGGTGCGACATAACCTCAAATTTGGCTCACTTCTTAAAACACTTATTCCTAAAGACCTATGTGCTAATTTTGTTCGTACAAAACGGTAACAAGGCACATAATTACAAACAATTTTGACATATTTATACATTTTTATTAAAGCAAAATAAAATACACTGCTGACAATACTGACATTTTACAAAATTTTGCAGAAACTACAGGTAACTGTTTTATTGGTGATGTGATTTTGATGAAGAAAGCACAGATGGCAGAGCATGAAGAGATTACAGGTTTCTTTACAGTAAATTATTCTCAAAAATCGTCTTTTAGACCCATTTCGAAATCACTAAAAGTATATTTCAATTCGGTGTCGCAAGGGCCTTTACTCTTGCCTTTTTTGCTCTTGCTACTGCTTTTGCTGCTGCTTCTGCGACGGCTCATACCAGGACAAGGACTACTGTCTATTGAAGTTTTCGATGATGAACATGGACCTTTCTTGCCTTCTTTTATAAAAACCTTCTTCTTCATACCAATACCTAGATATTTCTTTTGTTTTCTAAAGAATCTTTTAGCTCTAGATATTATATCACTTATGAAATATTGTGGGCCACACCTAAAATATATAATAGAAAGTCACAAACTTCATTAAGAGAAATAAACGGTGACTTACTGCTCTAACAGCCTTAAGTCAATTGCTCTCGTCGCATGGAGAACTGCAAGGAGGAAGAAAGTGCTCAGAAGGTAACTGATTGTATAGGAAGTCATATCGTTTCTTAGAACGTCGCAAACTCCATCGCATCCCCAATCCCCAGTTTGAAGCATTTCTTCAAGTAAGTCGGCTAGTTTTGGTGCACCGCCCAAGACCGCCACTTCCAGAGGAAACCAGAAGTCTACCATGATATTTTCGAAGAGGAAAGAGGCAATTAGGAACTGAAAAAGAGTGCCAAGCCTTTATGTGAGTGAAAAAAATGGTAATAGAAACATATTCGACAACTAACGGAGTATGAAATAAACTGGGCAACTGTTGATTAAAAAATTAATTAGGGACGGATAATTTGGTCATCTCAATTTTTTGTGTGATGAGTATATCAAATTAGAAATCTAATTTAACAAAACTATAAGTTTTGTTTCAAGCAATCACAGTTATACTTACCTCTATTATGCCCTGGCTTACAATCCCCAACTTTCTCAGAGACCTCGGATATAGCCTGATGTCCCATAGAAGCAGAAATGCCGCGAACATGAAAATGTATGATGACACCAAGGGGCCATTACCCACTTCCCGGGGTTCTCTGAAATACTGGATCCCAAAGCACAGAAGTAGGTACGCGGCAAAGACGGGTACCAGCATCCCCATGACTAACGATTTTGAATCAGGTCATGAACTAAAATTTTGATTCAGGATCGAGATCTGACACTACGATTTTGACAAGTTTTCATTTCTGAAAGATGACAATTTAGACGCAACAATAGTGGATTCAACAAAAAGGTTCCTCTTACTCATAAGTCCTTATAGGGATTGTTAAGTTAAAATACAAGATAATAATAAGATTGGTCGTGTAGCTGTTATTATTATTATTATCATTATATCCATCAAATAGTGGTGTTATCTTTCGTTTGTATTTTCTGAATATCTCTTAAATATTCAGTAGCCTTAGATATTACAGAAGAAAGACAAAAACAGACAGAATAAGATTGATAGAGACCCCGTAGAGAAAAAATAAGAGAAATATGGATAAGTAAGAGATAAGCAGAAATTAAATGAAAATAAGTTGAAGTGAAGGAAGTTGTACTTATATTGGTATGGTAATATCATGAATTAAACTCATGACGATTTTTGTAAAATAGTAAGAAGCGATTTAAGAAATTAAATACAGAAAATCCAAATCAGTGGTGTATATGTATTTATTTATAATAGTAGGTCTACTGACAGGACACTTTAGGCTAAATAGGCACATGAATCTTATGGGACTGTCAGCACAAGCAACTTGCAGATTCTGTCAAGACGAAGAGGAAACCTCAGTACACTGTGCCAGTGCGAGGACCTGACAAGACTGAGAATACTTGGGGATGGAAGACAAAGACCCAACAGCTACATGGAGGAGCCTCTATTAAGGCTGCGCAGTCTAATACAAAGGACAAAGCTGGACAGGGTGCTCTAAATAGATTGGGAGTGCCACAATAGATCTTCTAGGTCTCGATGGATTAGGCCAAGGGGCCGACTCCTATAAAATCTAATCTAATCTAACTCAAGTGAATACTCACACACACGTCTCTGATAGTGCTGAAATCTTGTAATATACTAAAATATACCTTGTACCAAGGTATATAAATTACTTTTAGAACATTTGAACCTAATCAACAGATTTGTTTTATTTATTTTCTTTTTTTTTACCTTTACCTGATCTTCATTAATAACTTTATCTGATCTTTTCCTCATAAAACTACTTGAGGAAGCGGTTTATTCAGTCTTCTAGATTACATAGAAAATACCCCTTGTTACATACATATACGGAATTTCCAAAAATTTGGAATTTCCAAGTTAAAGAATATCTTAAAATCCTAATCATGAGGATCTGCTTAGAGTAAACATTTCATGATAAATGAAATACTATCCTCTGCCATATAGATATATATAACAAAAAACATTTTACTGCTAGAATTTTCTTTTTCGCCATTTCACGCAACGGTTTGTTAGTAATTTTGAAAGATGGCATCATATATTTTATTGCATTATTTTCGTTTTATTTGCCCCAATATGTATAAATTCAGTAACTTCATCAATGAGACTCACAGGGTAGACGGCTCAGAGTTTAGTATCTCGATAGCTCAACCCAGAGGTTGTGGGTTCGAATCCCCATTCCACCAGACAATATTTAATTAAATTTTCTAGCCATATATTAACGATTGTTCTAGGGGCTAGGTTGACATGAACCTATGGCTGATATGAACTTGTTTCTGTTTCTATATTCTCTCAACTTTTTCATCAACAACCAACAACAACTATTGCCAGTTGTTGGATATTTTCTTTCTTTTTTGTGTATTTTTTGCTATTTTTTGGTCAGATATAGTATTGCTACATCGATAAGGTAGGTGATCCTTTTTATTTTACCTTGAAGTGTTATATCTGGTCTATTATGGGCTACCGTGTTTTCATGGTTTAGGTTCAGTTTGCATGGTTAGGTCCCAGTATAATTTATATCTGTTTTTTGCTACATTTGGTGGTGAATATTGGTATCATGTGCTAGTTAGGGTGAAGTAAAGGATAAAAAGGGTGGTTAACGCAGTCATACGTCCCATATGTGCTTCATTTCTAATTATATGATTTTTTTTGTTGAAACAGGTACCCTAGTTTTTGTTTGCTTACATTTTGGGCTAAAATAAATGTGATAACTGTATGGTGATACCATATTAGCGCTTGTTTTTTATTAAATAATGTTTAAATCAAAATATATTCTGCTTTTATAAGACTGATAATAGAAAAGTATTATAGGCAAACTGCAACAAAGTGGTTATGGTGTGTAAATAAACGTGTTCCCTGTTATTAAATTGTTTCTTACATGCCTTTTGGGGAAATAAATGAGAAACAGTTTCTTATACTAGAGCCTATATCTTCTACCTATCTTCTATCTTAAACACTTCTATTGACACATTTTGTGGAATGACACCCATGAACACGGCAGTTTGTGTTGTGCTGATTTCTTTTGAATGCCATTTTAAAATGTAAAAATAAAGATGTACAAATACTAACCACGTCGTTTTTAACTTTGGAATACCAAATAATCACAAGCACCAATAAATTATTACGTTAAACAAACCCAAATACATGTTATTTATCATTACATCAGCAGTAAGCCTCCAAAAATGACCTTTTAAGTAGGTTCAAATATTTTCATGCAGAGGGCGCATTCATTTTTGGAATCGCCAATTCCCTAGTGAATAATTTTTGCCATTGCATTATTTCTAGTGGTATTGCACACCTGCTAATAGTTGACATTCGGATGTTATATGTTCTATTGTTTCAGGAAATTGCTGGCAATTTCTGGACCTATCGCTCTTAATTGTGTTTCAGTAAAAACTAAAATATCACCCACTATAATTCAGAGTGAATTTAATAAATACAGATGAATCGAATTTATCCTAGATTTTCCTCATAACTGAATACATTGACGGAAGCAGCTGATTTAATTCCCTCTTGACCCGTTTTCCCGGTTACTTGTTGCACCCGCCAAGCACTCTGTTGCCAAGGCAACGGCTCTCACAAAAGAGAACTTAAATCGCTGCAATCACATCATCTCTCACTCTCGCTACATCGTCGGCTCTCGTAAAAATCAAATTAATTACACTTTCCGTCGACACTGGCGCTCGTAATTTTTATTGTAATGGAATATTAATCGATTTTTTTATGATTCTGGTGATGAAATAGGTAGTTCGTCAAAATCTCATAACGTTGAATGTTCTTTTTTATGATATATTAACTAAAAGAAAGAAAGCCCTTTACAATTACTCAATTGAAATGAGCTTGAAAGGGGTTGGGACATTTTTGGTGTGAAGATAATAACATTGACATAGTTTTCCACATAACAACAAAACACTATATTGCACTGCAATTATGAGTGCAGTATTGTGTTTTGGTGTTATGTGGAAAACTACATCAGTGTTAATTGAAATGAATATGGCAATAATTTATTGAAAACAAAAATTCCTGAAATAACGACGGATAAATACCTTTCAACAAAAGTTTGCTGAAAGTCAAGACGGTTAATCTAAAGACTTACATAGATTAGAAAGTTTTACGTCTTTGTCTAGATAATTTTGAGAATTTGCGACTTATTTTAGTAGGATTGATATTATGAGTACACAGATAAGATAACTCGTCTTTGAATGGATCTTCAAGTATAGACTCTAAAATCAAAATGGATGATGTAATAAAAGCAGCAGTTTGTCAAGAATGTAAACGGCTCCAAAACCAGATCTAAGACCAAGGTGTTGGAGAGTTAGTTTGTGAACGAACTGCAAATATTCTTTAGAAATATCCCACTGCTTTTTTCAGGCAAAAAATATAGGTCGTGGAGTTTGCTGGTTGATGTAGTAATAAGTAATGTCTGTCACAAATATATCAGTATAGTAGTAGAGATAGATTACTAATCTCTGGTAGTAGGTAACTATTGTATATATTAATTAAGTTGTTCAGAGATACTGAAGCCATGAAAGATCACTTAAACATTTGTATGCAACTGATCAGTGCTGTGGAAAAATAAGCAGTTAGACCAGATTGGCGTGAGGCTAGATATCAAGACTCCAATGAGTGATAGGGTTGATGAGCTGGTTTAAGAAGAATTTATCGAAAGAACTTGGACAACTCAGAATATTTTTATAGAATTATATAGGTAATCAGAAAAAATATTAGTTACGTAAGTAGCTAATCAATAATTAATAAATAAAGAAGAATGGTCAGTAGCTTCGCAAATTAACATTCAAGCAGATCTCTTGGTAGAAGCTGTAAGGCTATGACGTTCATTTTCCTTCCATTTTTCTTTCTTGGAAGGTCTTTCAAAAAGATACAGTAGATTCGATGAACAAATGGGCACAATGGTATTGTCAAAAACTCTTTGTTGGTGCCATCAGAGCACCTCTTACATGAACGTTCAATGTTTATGGTATACAGAGGAGGAATTTCTGTCCTTCTATATATTATATAGTTTAGTAGTATGTTGGTTAAGTAATTTGACTATTCCTATACAAATGTTTTGTCTCTAATTATTATTAATTAATAATTCTATACCTGATTTAGAAAAAAATAGAGAAGCAGCAATTTAAAAATAAAATAATATACTGGGCGTTGCATTTTTTCATTTGTATGCTTGGGGAAATATGAAACTGTATCTTATATAACTGGGTATCAGTCTTGCCCGGTCTCCGCTATAGTAGACATTGCAAAAAAACATTTTTCGAAAATTGTATGTTAAGGCAATAATTATGAGAAATAAATATTGACACTCATATAAATAATTCAGCGTATTGTGCATTTAATATTTAAATCTGAATTATTTATGATTTAGAAGTGTATCGCATAAATAGATTATTATGAATTGTGAATACTGCTTGGAATTTTAATAATATACTATTCACAGTTTAAAGTCCATCGCTCGCCATCAATCATTGTATAGGGTAATTTATAGAGGCGTGGTAAGTATTATGCAAAAAGCACAAATATCATATTCATTTCTAGCACATAACAGAATAATTTAAACCAATATTCCAACTGAGAATATTGGGAGTGTTGGAGTCTGCGAGTCCAAAAACCGTGTGAAATAACAAATCAATAAAGTACGTTTCTTTATATCATTACAAAATCACCGACACTGTGCGCGAGTGCGGCGTTGCCAAATCCACTTTCTCCCCAGCCTTAGGGAAATTGCGCACAATCTGGCAACACCGCTTCTGGGGGGTGCCTCAGACAACCCGCCAATGGCGAAGTCTCAACCCTTTAGGCCTTCAAATAAGGGAGATAGATCCCCTTTTGTCCACATTTCCTGGATGTCACCAGAGGTACTTATCGAATACACCTCGTATAACTTGGCTGTCGAATATTTAGTGAACTGCCCTGGTATGTGGATTATTCGTGAGTATTCGATGGAAATTTCTGCGAGGATCTAGAAGCCTAGTTTACCTATATAGAGGCCGCGGCGTGTCGGCAAAAAAGTCAAAGTATTTAAATTCTACAAACGCCCTATATAACTAAATCGAAACACTAAAAATCATTTCAGATCTGTGTCAAGAAATCTGTGGCGATTCTTTTACACATAGGTACACACTGTAAAAAATTAAATACCAATTTTGTAAAGTGAGTGATTCAGTTTGTATAAATGTAATTATGTTGTAATACAATAAATAATAGTAAAACTTTTGATAGTTGCACAATAGTTTAAATTGTAACTAATTTCACTAATGCATTTTGTAAAAACTATAGTCAAGTCGGTCATAGCAATACAAGTAAGTCTAATTATTTCTTAACTACTGACTAAAAAGGTTAATAATATAATGTAGAAACTGGTGAATTTCAGTTATATTTATTTTATTTTATTTCAATCAGTTAAAAGTAAAATGTGTACGCAGTGTGTTTGATGTTAAGTCTTACTGAAATCACTATAAAAAAAACTCTACATGTGTATGGCAAGATATTTTCACAATAGAGACGAAAAAATTCGTTGGCTTTCTAAAAACTATTTGCCGTACTAGTTTTACTTGCCTAGTACTATCTTTAACTCATATAGTGAGTTGATTACAAACATTTAAAATATTCATGAATTTAATTACTACATCCATTTCTCAGTAATTGTACGTGATTTCCAAACGACACTAATGAGGTAAAATACTAAGGTGCAATTACAAAAAAATTAATAAATAAAAACTTGGTAATTCTGCCAAAACTTCCACTAAAGGAATAAATCAAAATATACTAGGTGTGGTCCAAAGTTTTAGCCTTGAGGATAGATCTAAGGATAGGTAAAAAAACTGAGTATATTACTTTTCATTATAATCTCCACGTGGTTCTACAGTCACCGAATATATTTGATAACAACTTCAGGTCTTGTACACTTTTGTTACGAAATGCGTTTCTTTGGCGATTTTGATCTCTTCGGCATCATTACATTTCTTCTGCTCAAATCGAATTTAAGATTTGAGAACAGGAAATAGTGACTGGGGGCCAAATCTGGAATATAGGGTGGATGTGCTACCTATCAGAATCCACATTCCTGCACAACAGCTTTGGCTGTATCAGCATTATAAACGGAAGCGTTATCATGCAGAAACCTCTCGAGCTGAGTTTTTACACTTTTTGTCCTTGATAGCATCTCCAAAGCGATGTGCGGTAGGTTAAGTTAGGTTAGGTTCAAAAGTGAGTGGGTCGAAAACCAGACCGTCCACTGCGACCATGTGGTCTATTGTAGCTCACACCTACTTATATTTCACCCAACAAGTCCAGCCTCTTAATAAAGCTGATCACCTTATTGGGTGAGAACTTATTCAGATCCTCCGACAGAAGTTGTCCTTTTCCACATAATCAGTATCTGATCCTTTCCACAGCTGGGCAGGTACTAAATATGTGTTCTTCTCATGATACAGCTACACAGATATGCTCATAACTTTCGTTTGTTTGCGCATGACGTCATTCGTGAGGGAAAAATGGCAATGCGATGCGAAAATTTTTAAGGGCAGTGATATAATTATTTTCGAGTTTATCAATTGTTTTTCCTCGTAACGGACGTCACTATGCGGATTGGCATATCTGTGTAGTTGTATCATGGTTCTGCCGTTTTATCATCTTCTAAGCACAAGCGACACCCAGTATTTCTGTTAGGTCGAATTTGTACCTCAGTGATGTGATGCGACTTTTATATACCTCCCAGTACAATTGCCTTGAAATCCTCTTTGAAGGAAGATGGAGTGAAATAAAGGCTTCCGCAGGCCGGCTAAAGTGAGGATCGTCTTTAAGTGTTTCTCGTTCCATTTTTAATGATTTCCTCAGTCGAATAGATTAGTGTGATTTCCTATACACTTCATCTAAGCTATGTTTAAATTCTGGGGGGGAATTATTTTCTTTTATTGAAGAATGTTATGAAACTCTTAGAAGTTGTAGGTAGGCTTTAAAGTAATGCTCCTAGGTAACTAATTGGAAAACAACTTCTTGATCCAGGCATAGAAACATTAGGTCACATCAGCATCAGTAACAGCAGTGGTGGAAGAGATTTAAACACAAGTTGGTCAAGCAGGAAACTTTCAGATCCCACCGCGATTAACCATCTAAATGAACCTAAAATACCTAGACTACCTTAGTGGGAATATTAAAATAATTCATAGCAGTGGCGGCTGGTGAAATTTGGGAATGGGGGGCACAAGGGAAAAAATTTTGCATTTTTCAAGGTCAAACACCTTAAAATTAAAAATTAGAAATTTGTAGAGCAAAAATATTTGCTTGAAAAAATAGGTTTCGTTATGCAAATATCCCCTTTTTTGATGCGATTGACAGAAATATGGAAAAATTATTTTCCATATTTCACTTCACACGTTCACTTTCGACTGTAGTCATAGGAATTGTGCACAATATAGTTAATAGTTCAACCGATTCCGAAAACGTCGTAAGTAAATTATTTTTATTTAACATTTGTAATAAAGCAACCGCACCACTATGTTGTATGAAATCATCTCTAGAATACATTATATACTCATACAGCTCATTTTTTAATTTTGTAATGTTGATCTTTGGAAATAAGGCACACACTGTTTTAATATATTCAGAGGAAAAACTATTCTATAGTTGTTAAATTTCTCCTTTTCAAACAAATTGGCTATAGTTAAAAAATAAGTAAATTGAAATATCTCACGTACTTTCATTAATATGATGTCACATATTTCTTTGCACTGCATTACTTTTGAGTCTCCTACAGTAACTTTTCTCTTTTTTCTTAAATTATCCACAGAATGTTCCTCGGAATGTTCTGTTAAAATGTCAGCATTTTTTATTAATTCTTCTGTATTATTTCTTAGACATTGTATACCAGCTGGAAACGAGTCTAAATTATTTCTAACAGTATTATCATCTAGATAATACTGTTAGAGTCTAACTGCCTCCCCTGTAACTGACTGAAAAGTATCTGTACTCTGTACCGTCTGGTCGACGGGGCAGCGCCCATTCAATGACGTAACAGAACGCATTAGAAAAGACGCGCTGGAAAAATAGAAGCTGTGTATCCTTTTCTTGCGCATGCAAATAGAAAAGAAAAAAGAACAGGCACACAGCGGCCGTGCCCAGCCCAGTGGACACACGGATTACACAGACGGTGAAACGTGAAGCGGTCTAGACGCTAGACGGATATGTATGCACCAAATGATTTAATATTCATGATGAAAAATTAATAAAAAAATCCACCAAATTATAATAATTATAAAAGTTTATAAAATATCACAACATTCACAAGTCTTATGTGCTTACGCATAGGGCACGTGCCCTTGTGCCCATTATGACTAGCCGCCACTGATTCATAGAATGTAAACGAGTCATGCACCTACATTCCTTTTTAACTGAAACGATAGTTGAAAACAAGGCTTTGAATGGAAAAATGTATAAATTTAATAGATACTTATTGTTTTTCCTTCGAACATAGTAGATCATCTATATGTATATTTCTCATTGAATTTATATTTCTGGTAAATGACAAAATAAATGGAATAATCATAATCCAAGTAGTGTTCTACTTATTCTTAATAGCACAATAATAGATAATAAAACAGAAAGAATTTTGAAGGAACGTACATTTTTAACTAACCACATCCCTTCTTATCCCACACTTCCTGAGTCATGAGAAATTTTGACACAGTGCTGAAACGTACACAAATATTTGTTGTAATTTACAGTTATACTTAGAATTATATAATATAATTATGATAAGTTGATAATACATGATAATACACGAATGAAAGATCTACATACACATTTGATCTGCTCCAACTCTTTAATATTTCCTCTTGTGAATGATCATTCCTGTATCTATCAGTATAAAGAATTCAATATGGCCACACCCTATATGTACTTATTATATTATAGTAATTATCCTTTTATCTAACCATAATTTATAGGTTGATTATACTGAGTGATACACTATAAATGTATACGTTACCCTTTTAAAAGAATAGGATAGAAATAGAAAGTATTAATTTTGAAATAAATAAATAGGTACTTAATAGGTAGTAATGGCAGACTTTTTTGCCGAGGAGTACGAATTTATACCTTTCGCATTTTATTATATCTTTTTGTTTCTATGTGTACAGGTGTTGTGAATCAGTCTGTATAATTATATACAATAATTAACAACGACATAAGCTGCGTTTTAGTTTGATAAAGATCAAAGTCCAATGGTTCTATACTGAAAAACTAAAATAGTATATATTTACAACACAGTATAGTTAAACACCTATCTAGTTGAGGTATTTTATTTAATTAGGTGATAAAAACTATTTAGTCAGTTGTGGTTATACAAATTAAAAGCCACAGCCATTATTTGTCATAAATAATATCTTAACTTTTGCATATTCATGCTCTGTTCTGTAGTGATGCAAGTTTTTTTATAAATTAATTTAGAAGTGGCATATTAAGGTCAGTATCAATACCTCTGTAAGCACGAGAATTACATAGCAGTTCATCGTATTTTCTGCTTCACTATTGTTAAATTGTATTGTTTGTTGTATTGTATTGTATTATTTTTATGAGTTTGTTTTTGAAAGTAAGTAATTCGTTTTTCAAACAAAAATCTCTGAATAAATCGAGCAGAGACACAAATCGTGATGACTTGGCAGACCACTATGAAATATAAGGTTTGTTCCTGCATAGAATCTCTGATAAATCCCTGACAGTCAGGGATTGTGATTTAATGCGCATGTCTGATCTTAGATTAGTTTCTGATTTTTGCTGGAACACCGGATTTTTAGAGAACTTAATAGCAGAAAAAGAAGAGTACAATAAACAATAACCAAATAATTTTTTAACCTATAAATTATGGAGGAATATCATCCGTTTCTGACAAATAATTATTGTTTGTTGAGTTATAATGTTAATAATAGACAGTGTGCAATAATTCAGGTTAAAGTTGGTAAATGGTTTTGGTTAATGCGCATTGCGCATGCACCGGACTATGAGTTTCCGAAGAATCAGTGAACTTTTCAAACTATCAGCAAACTGCCCTGACTCAAGCTGGAACAGAGGACAAGAAATCCTGGACTGTCGTTCGACTCTTGTTGGAACGCTTAGATTTGTAATGCGCATGCTTCTGACAGTTACTGGCAGTTTTGGACTCCTGCAGGAACAAACCTTTAATGTAGAATTTCTATATTTATACAGTTTTGAGTATACCGATTGGGCGGTGCATACTGTACGCAAAGTAGTTGTTTTCGACATAAAAACAATAAGTTTATTCCTTTGCATACCTAGGAATAGGTAATAAGAAAATATAAAACTTTATTGAACCATAATATTTGATAATTTCATTAATAATTTATCTCTTGGTTAACTTTTTGGCTTAATTAGTTTTAGTTTTAGTTTGGCTTTTAGTTTTCCCATATAAAGAAAGATGTAAACAGTGACATAAGCCAATAAATAATATTAAAGATATATTATAAAAAAGAATAATTATTAAACTAAAATATTATTTCTCATATCAGACTGTCCATCCCTTTCGTTACTATGGAAATAAATATTGAAAGTTATCGAATGTCAGGTTTATATTTTCGTGTTTTAAGTAGGTAATATTAATAGTTGTGTATTGTGTAGCATTTTCGTTAATGTTCCTGCGTTATTAGTTAAAAATTTTTACAATAAAATTTTTAGTTTTGTTAAGTATTTTTATGATTTTTATATGAGTAAAAAAGTGAGACGTTTTTCGCATCTACAGCAACATAAAAATATCACCTTTTTCGACATTTGTACAAAAACGTGTATTTTTTGTACAAAAATCTCCGAATAAAATAATTGTCATGTGTCATAAAAGTGTAAATTATATAATATAATTAAAATTCTTAATTCATTTGAAACTGTCAGTCGTTGGAAAATGGTAAAACTATTCAAATTTTTTGACCATCCAACAAGAGAAAAAGCTTAGAAAAGGGTATTAGCAATTCGGAAATTACTAAACATAAACTACACACCATAACTGTCTAGGGACATTACGCAAAAATATTAATTTTTGGAAAACTTTTTTTTTTTAATTGACATAAGGTAGAATTAAACAATAATTATCAAATCCATTATCGATATACAAGGTTATCATAAACTACGGGATATATTTCAGCTTATTATGTATTTTTAACAAATTAAGTTAATAACAAGATGTGAAAGAAATTCACTTGCTTTCACAATGGGATTTCTTATGTCCAACAGTGATTAACGCAAATCTTCGATATGTCGTCTATTTTGGTGCTGTACAACCACCAACCGTTCCTCCAAATTGTACACAGCATTATTCAGCATTTCTGGTTGAATTACAGCAATTTGATCCCTAATAGTCTTTTAATTCTTCCAGCGTTGTTGGCCGTGGTCTAAACACCAAATTTTTTAAATAACCCCGCAGCCAGTAATCCGCTGGGTTAAGATCAGGCGATCTTAAAAGCCATGAATTTACAAAATGTGAACAAGTCTCTAAATCGCAATGATTACGTTTGTATCAGCAGTTGACACGACAACTCTTTTGTTTTCCATAGATACAGTAAAATCCAATTATTGAAGCAACTAGATTCCATTTACTTGTTGCTACTAGCTTGATTTCTTAAAATTATAAGTGACTTTGAAGTATATCCCGTACTTTATGATGACCGCATATTAGTGAATACAATTCAAATAATGTGCAGAATTAGAGGACGATTTGTTTAAAACAGCAAACAAGCTTTTACATATTTTTGATAAATTAGTTATTTAAACGACAACATTTCAGCATAATGAACCTGTAGAAGGTCAACAAATATAAATGTCACCTCTTTAACTTTTTAATTTTGATTCTAGAAAATAATATGAATGAAAAAGTCTTTTATAATGGCAATGGCATTGAACTGCATAAAAGGTGTTATATTTCATTTCGCATCACCCTGCGTGAAGAGGAAGAATCACATTTATTGTCACTGTACCCTGTACCCACAAGACCCTGTACATTGATAACTTTTGCGGTTGAATAGGTTTGTCTGTTACTGCTCTAATGCATTGATAAACCCATTAAAAATATTTCTTTAAGCTTAAAAATAAAATAAAATAAAATATAGCTTTAAGCTTAAAATAAAAAATAGTTTTTCCTGCTTATAACTTAATACAAAATACAAAATAATTACTAAATTAACCAGTGTATCTTCCTCATGTCACAAGCTTTTCCATCAAATATTAAATCTGGGAATCCCCGCTTGTATCTTCCACGCATTCCGCCAACGACTTTCCACGTAGACAAACAAATAAAGTGAATCCCAAGTGGTGTCACTACCGCATCGTCGTCATACCCAGAACCGCGGCTCTTTTGTTTCCTGGAGAGCCACTGGAAACCCGGTGAAGGGGCCACCGCGTCCACATGAAAATGATCGATACGTGGGCCCCACTACATCCAGTCGGAGGTTTAAAACCGAATGCTCATGGGCGAGGTTCTGTTCCGTGCGTTGTTCTGTGCCGTGTAGACAGAGTGTTTTAACAGCGTTTGGATCTTCGCGAGAGCAGTAGCAGGATTCTTAGTTGTAGCAGGAATCTCGTGCAGCAGGGGTTGACTTTCAGCGGCCACAGGTGTGTGAAGAGCGTACGCCGGTAAATTTTTCATTTGTGGGAGAAATACTGACGGTTTGAAATAATTTTCTTGGGGTGTAGAGGTGCAAAGGATATATAGGAAACATGGATGGTTAGTGGTGGTGGTAAAGCATGTACCTCGATGTTTTGTGTTGTGTTGCTTGAGAAATGCTTTTGTCGTTGGTTTTTCTATGCAGAGTAATTAGTTAAAAGTAGCTACCTAGTTCACAGAAATAAATATAATTTAATAAACAGATAGACATTTTATAGCAAAAATCCCTGAGATAGGTCAGGTTCTTGAAACAAAAAAATATATTAAGGATTAAGACAATAAGGGGGGTCAGTTTTACGTCTCTGATCAATCTCGTAAGAAATTATCCACACCAGAAATACCAATGGGAACCAACAAATTCATCCACGTTATAAATACAAAATTTTTATTGAATGATGATTGATCTATTTCAATCAATCAATTTCCTTCTAGAAATGCTTAGATATTTTGCGTATTGCGACTTGAAGCGTATTTCTTCATCTGTTTTCGATACTCTGAGTAAGTTTTCACCCCTGTAAAATAATTATGGACACTTGAGATGTGCTGCGATTTTTATAAATATCCAACAAAGTTTGTAAAATATACAAACAGGGGAGGGGCAATATTATAACCCTTTCAGAATGTTCTCGACATGGTTCATTAAAGGATATATTTGCTAATATGTTTAATAGCTTTTTTTGTAGTTTAAGGACTGTAAAGACCATCTCCAAATAATCAAACCTTAACTGACGTGTCATTAAAATAGTGAGTGAAATGATAAAAGTGAAGATTGCAAATTTAAAACTGATTTTAACTGAATAATCCAATAAAAATGTATCTAGGTCTGAATAAACTTATAAAATCCAATACTGGACGAGGGCGAAGTTTTCCAGTTCCCTAGAAAAAACAGCATGTATAAGAAAACTAATTTTTAACCCTATCAGTTTATAGTGCAAGGGTTTCGTTATTACCTAAATATAAAATATCAGATTTCCATAAAGAAGGCTATAATGGATTTTGAAATTTACTCATGTTACCCAAATTTTAAAAAAACTGAAAGACAATTTGGCAAGCTTGGAACTCCGCATAGGAAAGTGACATTAGGACGCATCAACGCAGAGGGATCTTTAAAGTTAATTAAGATCTCGTATAACATACAGGATGTTCCATATCAAAAAAAATAGTAGTAGTTAGATATTGCGGCTAAAAGGAATATCCCAATATTAAAAAATGTTTTTTTATTGTACAGAACGAGAGATGCAACAACTTTTTTCTCAATTCTCAAAATGTTCTTCAATATACCTTAGTTATCGGACTATTGATAAATTTGTTGATTCAAATTGTATAGTTGGTATACCTACATGCTTCTGGATTATTAATAAGATATATTTCTTAATAACTTAATCTAAAATTTAGAATAACCTATGCATTTTTACAATTGGGATCTTATGCAAAAAAGTATTTTACTTACCATTAATAACAAATGGGAAATATTAATCATAAAAATTTGTGTTTTCCCTTTTTTAAATAGCAATTATTCTACTTCTTCTTCTAAATATCAATCTTGATGTCAAATAGATAAAAAGTATGATTAATTTTGAACCTGCAGTTTTTTATGGGAATATTTGACCAATATCAGATTCTCAATCTATTTGGAATAATACCGAACGTTTATAGATTGTTTCATTTATATAAGAAATAAACATTCTACACATACAGTGTTTTGCTTTTTGTTTCAGAAACACTTTATATCTTCATCAAAAGACATTCGTTTGAAATCTTTATATATAAAAACCTCCAGTAGATACAGATACAGTGGGAAGATTTTGAACCCCTTATTTTTTACCTTATAGTTATCATAATCGTTATACTGAGCATGCGCAGTGCCAAAAAGGATAATCTTTTTGTCACTTCACATGCTCAGTATAACGATAACTATAAACTAAAAATTAAGTGGTTCAAAATTTCCCCAATATTAGCTCAATCGTAGTAAAATTAATATATATGCATTTATACTATTAGAGTAGGTATTTTAGAAAAAAAAACAATTTTTCAAAACTAATATTAATAGTGTCAACATGGAAAAAGATAATATGAAAAATAATTTGTGAAAATTTTGGTAAAACCTCTTAATACCAAATTTTCAAGCTCCAAAAAATCCTATCCCTATCCTATCTCCGTCTTATCCCTATCCTATCCCCGTCTTATCCCTATCCTATCCCCGTCTTATCCCTATCCTATCCTATCTCTATCCTATACTACCCCTATCCTATCCCTATCCTATCCCTATCCTATCCCTATCCTATCCCTATCCTATCCCCATCCTATCCCCATCCTATCAGATCCCTATCCTATCCATATCCTATCCCTATCATATCCATATCCTATCCCTATCCTATTCCTATCATATTCCTATCCTATCCTATCCTCATCCTATCTTTTACAATTTCCAAGATACCAATACATGCATCACCAAAATGGTCCACACTGTAGGTGTGGGCCATTTAGCCGTGGATATGGATTTTTTATAGTTTAACCTGTGCAAATCGACTGAATGCTTTAAATAAACCTGGGGGATAAAATTTTTTATATACAGCGCAGAGAAAAGTTTAGCTACGACAATGTGTCTCAATAATGATATAATTATAATCCATGGCTAGATTTAACGCAAAAGGTTATCTATAATTCACTATTTAAATAATCTTTCTATCAGTACAAAACGTACGCGATAATAATTGTAAAATAATTAAAGTGTATATAACAGTGGTTAAGCTTGAACTAAAAGTTGTTCATATGTGTATTGCCTTCGTTTTTAGTGATTCTATCTTATATAAAACTACAAAATGTTTGTAGATATGGAGGCCAGCCAGTTTAAGGACTTCGGAAAGGAAATGATAGATTATGTGGCCAACTACCTGGAAAATATAAGAGAAAGGTAAGTGCCTTACTGTGTATTAGATCTACAATAATTAGATCTGTAATTCTATATTGCCTACGGTATTAGTAATGTTATTAATTTAATTTAAATAATCTGTTGCTGTTTAAGTATTAATTGGTTTTGAATGTATCTCGTAACATGTTTATTTGTTTGATTGATTATGATTTTGACCTACATACTTAATAGTTTGGAGTAGATAACAAATATTGCCAATTTCATTCACAAAATTGTGTTCTTTGAATCAATGAAACCAGATATAAATTTAAAAACATCGGATACACTTTCAGTCCAATAGAACAAATATAATTACACATTTGATTCAAATTTGGAAATATTACATTAATCTGAGCTTATCTTTTTAATGTTATATTTGGAGTGCGTCCACCGTGCAGTGGCGCAGCGATGAAATTGATTGTAGGGACTTTACACAATAAAATAATTATTTAGTATTTTATCAGTATATCAGCAAAAAATACAAATCAATTTGTCACTATGAAATCACTATGATGATGAATGATTTCCAAAGCGTTATTAAGCTGCAAACAACTGATGCATATTCCAGCTTGGATCTCACCAAACTATTAAATAGTGATTCATGAATCACTATTTCATTATCACATATCATTTCCACTATCATGAATCACTAAAAAATAGTTATTTATTAATCACTATGATGATAAATGATTTCCAAAGCGTTATTAAGCTGCAAACAACTGATGCATATTCCAGCTTGAATCTCACCAAACTATTAAATAGTGATTCATGAATCACTATTTCATTATCACTATTTCATTATCACACATATCATTTCCACTATCATGAATCACTAAGGAATAGTGATTTATTAATCACTATGATGATAAATGATTTCCAAAGCGTTATTAAGCTGCAAACAACTGATGCATATTCCAGCTTGGATCTTACCAAACTATTAAATAGTGATTCATGAATCACTATTTCATTATCACATATCATTTCCACTATCATGAATCACTAAGGAATACTGATTTATGAATCACTGTGATGATGAATGATTTCCAAAGCGTTATTAAGCTGCAAACAACTGATACATATTCCAGCTTGGATCTCACCAAACTATGAAATTGTGATTCATGAATCACTATTTCATTATCACATCACATTATCACACATCATTCCCACTATCATGAGTCACTAAGGAATAGTGATTCATGAATCACTATTCTTAAAATCCCTACTTTTTAAATAGATATTTCTTAAAGCAAAACCAAGCTGGAATGTTGTTCTAAGGGATTTAAAGAATGCTGTAATACTAAAACTAATTCGATCTGCAAGTTAGTTTCGTATCAGAGACAACAGACAAGGTCTACTATCAAGGTCAAGGCATACTGAAGAAGTGCGTGGTCGACTCACGCATCTGATACTCTGTATATACCTATAATTTTTATAGTATCTAACACTCGGTCAACTAAGTATTTACGAACAAGTTTATCTAAATGCATTTCATATCTATTTCCAAGGCTGTTGGTATCATATCGCACTTCAACAAACGTTTTTAAATCGCGGCTTAGAGCAATATCCATAGTTTTAATCTGTTAATAGTGATCGCTGTCTATTAAACCTTGACCCACCTGAATGTGGTGGCAATACAAGAAATATTGGTATATGGGTTTTCCAGTGACTTTCACTGATACTGATACCCTTTCAAATTACGACCAGAGCAGGATTGAGAATATCTTGCCTTACAGTTCCACATGTCAAAGTGTGTCTATTGTACATAGACATGTTTGAGGTCAAATGATGTTTGACTTAGTCGGTCTCTTTTGCCTTCGAAATAATTTACGGAGAAATTACCTTCTTTAATTGTTTACATAATTCATAGAGAGATAGACAAAATAATAAACTAAGATATGTTATTATCGAAAATATATAGCATTGTACCATGGCTATTTGAATAGCTTCATATATAAAATGTATCTGTTGTTTTTTTTTTTCGAAAAAACAATGAGGATGATACTTTAAAGACTCAGACTTTACCAGAAATTCATAGGCTGATTACTATTAGGTTTTGTATAAATCAGATTTCTTGTAAGACCAAGCCATATCTAGACAAAATTATAAAAAAATATAGGATTTGTAGTTAAACAAAACTGAAAAGAATTTGATAGCAAGTAACTGCAGAATGCCCTGTATGCAATTGTTCTTAAAGCAGTATTTTTGTGTGTATATATCACAAAATAGCATTGAATAAAGCAGAAAAATCATTATCAACTTATTTTTTTATAGGCGAGTAGTACCAACAGTGGAACCAGGGTATCTAAGGCCCCTGATTCCAGAAAATGCACCTGAAAAACCTGACAAGTGGGAGGATGTTATGAGTGATATTGAACGAGTTATTATGCCAGGGGTAAGTGAGCACATACCTATGTTATACAGGGTGTTAATTGTGAACAAACTTTAGAGATAGATCCTTGATTGTGATAGTGATTTCATCAAGAACATATAAAGTTATTTTGTAAGTTTCCGAGACATTAAATTTTAATGTTAGTAGTAGTGAAAAACACACAGAAGTGGCATATTCCGCATTGTGCGGAATATCCATCCATCTGACAATTAATTGTCTAATTGACAGATACTATATGCCAGTCAAGGCAGTAGTTGTTTTCGGTATCTCCTTAAAATGTATTTGATTTTGATGTTTTTTTTTCTAAATCTATTTATATATCTAAGTACCTACAGGGTTAAAATTTTCTTACATACACACTTTGGTAGAAACCAATTTAAAAAATATATATTTGTATCAGGGCGTGCCTATACACGGTGCCCATTATCAATCTACTTACATGGCTAACTTTGTTAATTGTGGAGCTGGAGAATTGGAAAATTGGGGAGAATTACAAGAAGGATTCAGTGTCTCCTTCAGGTTTAATTTTAATTTTCAACTTTTCGAGATATTTTGAAAAACTGAAAATCGCCAACAATTTTAAACTAGAATATCTCTAAAACTATAAAAGATATAAATAATATAAAAATACTGTGTGATAGTGATTTTTACGTGGAATTAAGCGGTGATATTGAAATTTTCATGGGTTTCTTAGTTTTTGCGAAAAAAATAAAGTTATGTTTTTTTAAATGGCAACCATAGTTGGCTATGGTATCAATGAAAAGCTTATTTTTTTCTGATTACAAAAATATAATATTTAATGTATCTTTCTCTTTTCTTTTGTTTACTGTAATGAACAAATAATTTATTAACATAGTAAGCTATGAAAAACAAACGTAGATCAGTAAACAACAATAAAATACAAATGTCAGATCCAAATAAAGCTACATTATACACGTCAAAATTAAACGTTCATGTCAAAATAGTTATTGTGAAATGTACACAAACGAAGAAAAACACGATTTATTAAATATAATATTTTTGAAATCAGAAAAAAATAAGCTTTTCATTGATACCATAGCCAACTATGGTTGCCATTTAAAAAAACATAACTTTATTTTTTTTCTCAAAAACTAAGAGACCCATGAAAATTTCAATATCACCCCTGAATTCCACGTGAAAAACACTATCGCAGAGTATTTTTATATTATTTGTATCTTTTATAGTTTTCGAGATATTCGAGTTTAAAAATTTTGCCGATTTTCAGTTTTTTCAAAATACCTCGAAAAGTTGAAAATTAAAATTAAATCTGAAGGAGGCACTGAATTCCTCTTGTAATTCTGCCCAATTTTGCTAATTTAACCAATTCTCTATCTCCACTATTAACAAAGTTAGCCATATGTAAGGAGATAGATAATGGGCACCCTGTATAATATAAAATAATTTGAGCAGCGTCTCCTTCATTATTTTAGATTATATATGAAACACCCTGTATATGCTATCTACCATTTTTATTTGGAATGGACGTGTTTGTGATCTAATTCTAAAATTAATGTTTATTTACCGTTTACCCTACCATATTTTGCGTAATTCGTACCTAACATTAACTAGTATGTTTCTTGCAGGTGACGCACTGGCATTCACCCAGATTCCATGCCTATTTCCCCACTGGCAACTCGTACCCCGCAATCGTAGCGGACATTCTAAGTGGTGCAATCGCCTGCATCGGTTTCTCTTGGGTAAGTAACCTCAATTTGTGGAGAGAATCAAAAGTATGATTATATTAGAAAAATGCACCTACAATCCGGCTTTATTTTTTTTTAAGGCAGGTACAATAGACTTGCCTAAGGGGACCTACGTACTTAAATAGCTAATTATGCTAAATAATGTATCAATTATTTCAATCAGTCTTTCAATTTGCAATTTTTGTCTCTTGGAAATAAGGAAAAATATGTCACATGCACAAACTATAAGAATAAATATATAACCAGAAGAATATCTCTTAAGCGGCATCTTTGATTTGGTCACTGCTGGATTCGTGACCTAGGTTCCAAAAGGGAATCAATTTTCGAGGATATTTTATTGCTCTTCCATAGACGTACCTAATTAATGTATATTTTTACGGTTTTGGTTTGGAGAAATGTTTTAATATAGCAATCCCAATTTTCTAATTGAAATAAAACAAGTACTTACTTATTTAAAAAAAAGAATAGCATTTATTGACTGTTCCAAATTATAAGTGTTTTGTTTTTGTCGTTCTGAAGTTGCAGTTTTATTAAATAATTTTGAGGAAAAATTTTCAATGGTTGTACAAATTTGACATGTTTTCAAATGTTTTCAAACCTTTCAATAATCCTGTTCTGTGAAACAACACTTTAAAAGTTTAATTGACATGAAACTTCAAGCAACGATATAAATAAAGCTTACAAAATCTTTGCGAGGCATTTTTAAATTGCCAAATAAATCCAAATTGGCATTTTCGTAAGCTTTATAGTAGCCACCTTAATAACGGAGTTATTCGGGGCTCGTTTTCATTGAGATGCTCTGTATAAATTAAGAAACGTCGCTCAGTGCAAAGGTATCAGATAGTTACTATTTAATAACAGTAGTTTTGAGACTTAAGGAAGCCGAAACTTTTGATTTTTATTCCAAACTAGATTGTATTACATATGAAAATTTCAAATCTGCAAAAATGTCACCAATATCAACGATTTTGTGACACTTTTCTTTCCTGTGCTGTGTATGGTGTATTTCATTTTCAAAATCGATTATTGTTATTCTGGTTATACGAATATTATGAACTAATTGGTCGGCGTCTTGCACATTTTCTGTTGCTATATTTTTCTTATTTTTAGAAAGCACTGAGACCTTTGGTATATCCGTTAATTCTCAAAATATTTTGAAATGTCAGAACTTCTAAACTAATCAATGATTAGTTTATGATTACTAATCAATGATCAATGAAACTAATTAACGATGCTGTCGATGTAACTTCTTTAGAATGACCAGTGGTATTTCTTGCAAACTGCCGTGGTATCGAATTTTGTTTTCAAAATCCAAAATTGACATTGAAAATCTGTTGATCCTTGGAAAAATATTTAATAGAGAAATAAGAACTAACATGTTATTTTTTTGTGAACATTTTGAGAAAAAAACAGTTTATATAGTTTTAACCCCTAGTATTGTATATCTATGGTTTTAACAGATATGTTTCATATTTCATCACCCATTGAAGTAACCTCGACATTCAATCAGATCGCGTCCTCGATAGTCGATGTAATTATCGTAGTTATGTAGGTTTCTACATATATAGGTAGGTATTCGTAGTAACTTTGGGTTGTTTGCTAATCTTTGTATTTCGCGGTAGGAAAGTAGACCCAAGTGTGCCAGATCATGGCCAAATACTGAACTTAAGAAGTAAATGATTCCCGGTTCCTTTATAGCTTTAGAATAAATAAATATTTTAGCTGGTGTAGAAAAACCGGCACTGAGGAATCTTCGGATCCATTATCATTCATGTTATTCGTCTAAACCCAAGGGATTGTAATACTGACCCTCATAAAAATCCATCTAGAAAATCTGGCGCTATATATCTTTGAAAGCTAGGAACTCTTGTTAATTTTGCGTGAAGGATTATGTCGATAGGAAAATTTAAATTACTCTTTACGCATTACTACGAGTACAAAAGGTAAAATCATCGGAGAACAAAATCAAAGAATTTCTATAACTGAATAAGGATCTATAGTTTACGATGAGTAACTAAATAATCACGTTTTTCGACGTATTTCTCTAATGAAATTAGCATCAGCAATGATTTGGATAAAAGTGCAGTTGGGAACTTTGTTTAGCAGTAACAACTGCTGTTTTATTATACAGTGTATTTCAATTCAAATTGGATGCGATAACATTGATATCCTGGAAACCGTTACAGATAGAGACTAGGTTAAATTGGGGAAAGTTGCGTAATTTGGTGATCAATAACATGGCTCAAAAAAATCAAGGTTAACATTATTAGGTTTTGATTTTTGGAAAAAATTCCGAAATTCGTTTATGTAAAATTTCAAGCTTGTTTGAAGAGCTATTGAAACAAAAAAAAAACACTTTCCTAGCAACTTGGAGACAATATCCCCATCATTCATCATCAACTTCATTTTTTCTAATACGGCCACATTCACATTTTTACACCACTCGACAAAATTTTTCCTTGTGAGGTCAATGATGTATCAAATGCTATAGTTTATGTATTGTTCCATTAACTGTGCATTATTATTTTGTTTATTTATTGTTGTTTTGTTAACTGTTCATTATTTTTGTAAATTAATTGTTATTTATTGTCAATGGTTCGTTACTTTTTCGTTATCCTTTTGCTAATACATACAGACACACGCAGATAATAATAATAATAATAATAATAATAATAATATCTCTACCCCTCATTCTAATCACAAGGATTAGCCCGAAAGTCTGAGACTTGTGTGGGAGAGGGGGCGGCATATTATTATTTCGCGGGCCGCATTTGCGCCTCAGGAACGACTTACGTTGGTAGGCCCTAACCACCATTCAGTGCTGGAATGAGGGAAACCTGAAAAACCTCATTAGTTAGGGGGACAAGTCAAACATCAACTGATTTTAATCTCTCACATTAAGACCAAGTTGACATTCTTCCCATCCTAGGCCATCGCCAGGATAGTTGCCAAGCCATCCCTGCGAATAAGCCTTGATGAGATGAGTTTGATGATCGTTTTCCACATTCAAAACTTGAACAAACTATACCATATGATATATCTTTTAACGCAGAAGGAAAAATGGTGTCGAATGACTTAAAAATATTATTGGGGCTGTATTAGAAGAAAAGAAGTTGACGATGGTTCTGAATAGACGAAACGTCACTTCAAAAAACTGTTCACGCCATTCGATAGAGCGTAAACAGTTGCTAGAAGAAAGTGTCCTTTTTATTTCAATAGCTCTTCAAAAATAAGCCTAACAAATTTTGCAAAAAAATCGAAATTTTTGCAAAATTTCAATTTTTTTCAAATATCTCAAAAACTAATCATATTAGCCTTGATTTTTGAGGCATATTATATACCAAATTACGCAACTTTGCCCCAATTGAAACCAGTATCTCTCTTTAAATGGTTTCCAAGATACCAAGTAACTGCATCCAGTTTGAAATATACTGTATAGTTTCTTCACCTTTGAAAAATGATAAAATAAATGCTTTCGTTTGCCTTTTTTATTATTTTATAGAAAGCGTATATCCTAAAGTAATAAGGATATAAAATACTCTATTGTTAAAAATTTCTTTGGCCGTAAAACGAACACATTCGCTTAAAATTTGAATATCCTATAGGTATGAAATACATTTTTTTGTAACTAAAACCCTTGTATTGATTTATGACTTTGGAGACAAAAGGACTCGACGTCTACGACGAAGCCGATCGTGCCGTTCATATGATTTCGAAGGCTTTAGAACTCACGACCGTAAAGGAAGCTAATTTTCCGTGTACGAAAGCCCCATTTCCTCCATTATCAAGCTTGAAAGGATCATCTCGAGTGGGTAGCTGACTTTAATAAGTTACGTAACGACTAACGCACTTTGATTTACACCATTGCCGTGTTTTTGTAGGGGATTAGGGGCTAATAGTTATGATATATTGCACAAGAAGTGAAAAAATGCGTTTCGGAATAACATTTTTCCTATAAATGTTAGAAATTAATTAATTAAAACACCACATAAATTAGACAATCCTCAAATTTGAAGAAACAGGGCTGTCCTGGAGGGGATTACACATTGAAAAACGTAGACAAACACTCCCCCACCGACCCACCAACATTGCCAGTGCTACAGCTGGGAATCGAATCCAGACAGACCATAATGGGTTTGTCACAATACGCTCTAATCCACGGCGCTAGGGTGGCGGTAGCCATCATCCTGTAGTTCTTAATAATTGTTTTGAGAAAAACATTGATCTCATTTAGATGTTCCAAGAAATATATAGAAAACACTCTATATACTAGTATTTCGGCTTGTTAGGCCTTTTTCAATAGAGTAAATGTCTATTACTAAATATTCCAAGCGCGTTTTCGTTTTTTATTTGTTTACAAGTCTACCTACCCCCGATTGATCCTACCATCTGCTAAAGCCCGAGTTTTTATTACATTTTCTAAGAAGGGCGAGAGTGTAAAATCTATCTGATCATTAGTAGTACACGGATTTATAATTTCTACAGCTTTCTTTTCTTTTCACGATACACCTTTACATTTTTCTGATCTATAAAATGATTGTTTTCTATGCAATGCGTGGAAAATCCTGAATTTTTTGCGTTATTTAATATGGATTTGGATATGGATATTTATGTTCTTTTACTCTAGCTTCAATACTTCTACCGGTTTGACCAACATACACGGCATTACAATCCGTGCAGTTAATTTGGTATACTCCCGATTGTTTTAATTTATTAACCCTTTCTTTGCTGTTTATCAAAATCCTCCCAATAGTACGCTTGTTGACACTAAACAACGCTGTTGTTGTTTTGATAAACAACAAAGAAAGGGTTGTTGAAAAGAAAAAAATGTAATAAAAACTCGGGCTTTAGCAGATGGTAGGATCAATCGGGGGTAGGTAGACTTGTAAACAAATAAATAACGAAAACGTGCTTGGAAATCTTTAGTAATAGACATTTACTCTATTGAAAAAGGCCTAACAAGCCGAAATACTAGTATATAAAGTGTTTTCTATATATTTCTTGGAATATCTAAATGAGATCAATGTTTTTTTCAAAACAATTATTTTCACGTTGTTTCATAAAGAACCATCCGCTTCGAGTATCCACGTTACTGTAGTTCTTAATTTGTCTATGGTGCGTTTTTATAGTGAGAATTTAATTGGATTGGGTCTAATTTGGTGGGCAGAAAAGGTTGTACCTGAAGATTGACTTATTCTTAATTTTATATCAACATAAATCAACATTTTTACTGTTGAAAAATGTTCCTTTAGATACCTAACTGTTATGATGACAAAAATTGTGAGGCATTTTTAAATTTCTACTTTAACAATTTAAGGGTCCATTCTCTGTAGATTTGACAGGCATGAATGTTGGGTCGGATTGAGAGGATGGGTGGCCGATGGGTGGAGACTTATATATTCCAACTATCGAATTATTAAGATTTCGGAGGTGCACGTAAAGCCGAAGTAAAAAGGCACATGGAAATAAAGTTAGCCCTCGTTGCAAGGGTACCGGATTTGTCTTATAATTGCAACAAAATTTCTTTTTAATGTTATAAATTATATATCACCGGAAAAATCAAAAGATAAACTAGATCCCTATAGTAGCAAATTTTTGTTTAATACATGTATTTTAGAGAAAATAATTTTTGAAAATACGCTAGTTTAGTACAAGATTGTTTGCCTGGAATTTTAAAAATAAAAAGAAATACCAAAAATTACTACTATAGGGACTTAGATTAAAGTCTTATCTTTCAATACTTTTTTACTAAAAGTCGCTATCTTTTATAGTTTTTTTATAATTAGACACGAGACGAACGTCGATTTAGGGCTTATTTCGACCTAGTGAATGGACTCTTAAGCATCCTATTTAACAGTGATTCCATATTCCAGATCGCCAGTCCGGCCTGCACCGAACTGGAAGTAGTCATGATGGACTGGCTTGGCAAGATGCTGGACCTACCCATGGAGTTCCTGGCCTGTTCGGGGGGCAAGGGAGGTGGCGTGATCCAAGGCACCGCCAGCGAGGCCACCCTGGTGGCTCTGCTCGGGGCTAAGGCACGCGCCATCGACAGAGTGAAGAAGGAACGTCCGGAGATGAAAGATGGGGATATCGTCTCCAAGTTGGTTGCTTACACATCGAGTAAGGACTGTTTATGAGATGGAATGTTTATGAGTAAAAATAGTTGAAAGAAAGTTGTAGATATATAGAGTGACACAAGGTATACCCCTTTCTCCCCTCTTATTTTTTAGGTATAATAAGGTACTATGTCAGGGGTGGCCAAGCTCCTTGATAGTCCTAGCCATTTTTACTAATATTTATACTATGCCGAGCCATACTATGAAACAAATTTAGTTAACTTACCAAAAATTTCAGATTACAAATTATATCCGTAGCAAAAGTGATACAAATTGTGTCCTCCAGAGTACAATGTCAACTGTCCGTTGCAATGAAAGTTTTTACAAATTCAAAATCGGTTTGGAGTCGGTCGATTACGGACGATTACGCCACTCTTTATGTTCGTACGGGCAGTTTTCGATGAGTCATATCATTCTTAACTTGGACGGAAATGAAATTTGTTACAACGTTGCACTTCGTCTTTCATATTTGTCGTCACTAATTTCAAAGACATTTTGAAACACATACGGAACGATAATAATTTTTTAAAATATAATAGCACAAAAATGAAAAGGAAACTCGGGTACATTTATCGAGAGCCACAAATAATCCTTCAAGAGCCGCATGTGGCTCGCGAGCCGCAGGTTGGTCACCCCTGTACTATGTAATAGGTAATAAAATACAAAAAATTAGGGGGAAAGAGGGGTACTTATACCAAGAATCTGTGTCACGCTGTATGTATGGAGGTCGGCATTTAATTGGTGCTGTTTCACGTTCTGATCCACTGTAAAACTCTACCAGTAAGAAGCTGTTATATTTTTAATGAACGATGAAAATTAAAGCTGTTGAAAAAACTTAAATAGTCTAATATGTAAAATGAATAACATTAATTGCTAGTTCAGGTGAATTGAGACAGTTGGAGACCAATAAGTTTCCATTAAACCATGCACTTCTCTTGACTCGCATTTCACTAACGATGTTAGAGTCATTTGGATATCGTTAATAATTTTACCATCATCTAGACATGATTAAAAGTAATATTTTGCAGATAATGCTAATTCCGTTAGTGGAACGCGGACGTTAAGATAATAAGATGATTAATAGAAAATAATAGGAAAAAGTATTCGAGTAGGAAATTAGCATTAATAAAGAGATACGAAAATAGAAACGTAAAAGTTACAAATAATCAATACAGTTACGAATACAATAAATGTAAGATTTGTATTGGTGTTGTTAATGCTATAGCAGAAACAAAACATTTGTTTCACGTTTAAAATTTATAGGTATCCATTAAAATCATATATAAAGTCATATTTATAAATACCTACTTTAAACGGTTTCAAAGGTAAGAATATCAAATAATTTTCACAAGTTTTTTGTAGTAGGAAGAGAGACTTGTTTTTTGAGACACACTTGAGACACTGCAAATTCATGTTCATGCGGATTATTTTAAATCTTATTGTATTTTTTTATTGCATACTCTGATTAAATATAGAATCATAATCATAGCGGAATGCTGCTATTATATCTTCGTGCAGAAAAACTAGTAAAATATATTATGAGATTCCTGCGAGTAGTTAAAATAATTGTCCCAGGAATTTATAATTATTTTAATCGGTTATGTGTCAACTTAATGAAACGTAAACACGTAAAATCATTTAAAACTAAAATGATGATTTTTCAATAGTTTTGAGTAAATAATTTAGTATTTACAATTAATTATTCATTAAATATTTTATATTTGAAGCACCTTCAACAATTTTTGTTTTTTATAACACAAGTTATAATGCTTTATTGGTGCATATCCTCACCTAAAGTAAAAATTTGACACCTGTAGTACCAAAGCTTGCAGCACACAAAATTATGTACCTAATATGTACCAATATCTGTAAATTATCCATAGGAAAAGTATTTTGAAAATCGCCAAGGTCATAATTCTTTATTTGAATCATTGAATCAGAATTGAATATACAAAGTGTTGAATCAGATCTATCGAATATCAGATCTAATATTGAGAAATCCTAAAGCTATTTCTACTGGGCTTAGAACTGCTAGTCCAACACTCTATCTGCTAAAAATATCCCATAAACACGTGTTGTATTTTACGCGCCATTACTCTCAATTATTACTCTTACTCTTTGTAGGTCAAAGCCATTCCTCAGTGGAAAGGGCAGGTCTACTAGGAGGTGTCCAAATGCGTTCCTTGCAACCAGATGAAACCAACAGACTTAGAGGAGAAACATTGGAGAAGGCTATAAAAGAAGATCTCGAAGCTGGCTTATTTCCGTTCTATGTAAGATAAATCGTTCCCTAGTAATACAAATTAGATCCACAGTCCACCGATACAATGATATAACCAACGTTTGTAATATCGTAATAGCTTTGAGTGTCTTTGGCCTTATATTTTCTCTATGTATATGGAGCTGTGCTCAACAGTTGAAAATATGTTCCAATCTGTTTGCTGACAGATTATTTCCAACAATTCAGCATAATTGAAAGATAAAATAGACGCAATTTGCATGCAGTAATCTGATTATCAACTAACAGACAAGAATTTGCTCATGAAGCTCGATGCAGGGGATATTGGTGTAACAGACCATTATAATGTATTCAATTCAATGGGCAGCCTCAAAATAATTACTAGGAATAGTACCTACACTTCCAATGATCCCCGAATCATGTTTCTGAAAATTTTCTAAAAATATTATTTCACAAACATATCGAATCATTTTTGCAGGATCACATTATAAAGGACTCTTTCGCATCTTCCAATTTCATCTCTTCCATCTTATTTGCTATAATATTTTTTTTATTTATGAAACAGTTGGCTAATGTGTGCGGAAAACAAATTTTATAATACCAGTTTCATTTTAATAGTTTGTCTATTTTGTAATATTTGATTTATTCTCCTTAAATGAGTTTCTCCACTTGCAATGGAGAAATCTTGATGTATTCGTTACGGATACCCATTACATCTGTGATGACCTTCGTATATGCCTAATTAAATACTTATTTTCACTATTTGCAATAATACACACATTTATTTCATACAACAAAAAATGCATTGTACGAAATAAGTGGCACAGCTACAGGGTCAGGCAGACAATATGCATGCACTCTATTTATTGAACGGAATATGTCTCAAGCAGGACAAAATCGACCTTCTTCTGTTTTCCAATGAGTTGAATAAACTCGATTATATGTTCAGCCTTGAACAGTATTCTGGTTTTCTAATGGTGGTTTTATTCAGAGCAGAAATAGAGGTCAAATCGGATATTGTCTAAGGTCTTTTAATAAATACAATCTCGAGACAGTTGGAGGAATATAATATAGAATCAGAGACTTATACATCTACAGAACACATAAATGATGAAAATATTTTTTTATACACAACTGTAGACAGTAGATAGATGCTTGTTGGATCTATATTATTTTCCAACAACTTGTCAAAAATCTTATAAATCTAATCAAAGTTTATCGAATACATTTATTAAGAGTAGAATAAAAAAATTTATTAATACGAGGGAAAGTAGTTTAAATTATAGGCATTTACTGAATATGATGGTTTTTCCAACGAATTTTAAATACAAACAAGGCTAGTAAATTCTAAAAATATCGGAATACATCGAGGAGCCAAACTGGTTCTCTAACTAAACGTATTTTTTTGATAAAAAACAACGAATATATATTTTCTTTTAAATCAAGGTCTATAATTTAACATCAAGATTCCTAGTAATGTTTATGATAAATTTATTGTACAATTTATTCATAGACCTGCCATTTGACCTATGAGGATTATACCATGTTAATTTGTAATTTATTTTAACTACCAGTGCAAGGTAGAGTAGCAAAAATATTTGCCAAAACCAAATACTAATATATTTCTAATTAAATAATATATGTTTGTAGATTATCTAAATTTTAGGAAATCATGGGCAAACCCTTTAACATGTCAAATATTGGACACATAGAGAAATATAAAAATAAAGACAGTAACAGTTTAAAATCTTCCTCCAAAAATAGCCTGATTGAAATTAAGTTTTTTATTTTTAGGGAAAAATTAATCAAAAAAACTGTTATCAGGAAAAAGCCACAATATAACTAAATAAATAATAAAAAGATCATCCTAACCTTATAAATTATAATACTTTCTGGTGGAAAATATCGGAAGATATTCCCAAATCAATTTTAATACTATCTCAAACCTGCTGTCTGTTTCCTAACTCCGCTTTCCTGTTTACTGACAAAAACACCAATGTACTAGTATAATCTTCTTTATACCTGCTGTTCATGTATTCATTTCGTTAGATAAGATATTAACAGTTTGTCACACTTTTATAGGCAGTGAATACGTTGGGCACCACATCATCCTGTACGTTTGACAGGCTTGATGAATTAGGACCAGTCTGCAATGAATACAATGTCTGGCTGCATGTGGATGCAGCTTATGCAGGATCGGCATTTATTTGCCCTGAATATAGGTAAGATAAATAGGTACATAGGTGTGTTAAAAGGTTTTCGATTATAGGAGAAAATTTACAGGGTGATCACTTTTAAAAATTTAAATTGGATCTGGCTTTTTATAATGAGCCACCTTGTATATATTTAAATAAAAATATTTAAGTACATACTTTTAAAATGTGCGCCCCCATGTACATCACATTTCCAATTAGAAAAATAGGAAACACATTTCACTCCATTTAAGCCGATTATTTTAACATTCTTTTTAATTATTTTTCATATTTTATGTCATGCAAAAACTCTCCTTTAATAGAGAAATATCTTTATTTTTATATTTCTCTATGTATCCTTCAAATAGTAATACCCAGACAAGGACAACAATTTGTAAACATAACAATTTTACAGTTCAGTAAAATGTTCTAACCTCGTCAACTGCATCCTCTCTTATGAGCAAAATACTGTAAGGATCAAAAAACCAAATAAAGAATATTTGGAAAAGCGCCATTATTATTATGAACTACAAAAATATTGTTTATTTGCAGGTATCTAATGAAAGGGATTGAACGCGCAGACTCGTTCAACTTCAACCCACACAAGTGGCTGCTGGTGAATTTCGACTGTTCAGCAATGTGGCTGAAAGATCCTTCATGGCTAGTGAACGCATTTAACGTAGACCCATTGTATCTTCGACATGCTCAGCAAGGATCTGCTCCCGATTACCGCCACTGGCAGATCCCCCTGGGCCGTCGGTTCAGGGCCCTGAAGTTGTGGTTTGTCCTTCGACTGTACGGAGTAGAAAATCTCCAAGCTCATATTCGCAAGCAAATTGAACTGGCTCACTACTTTGAGTCTCTGGTGAGGTCGGATGAAAGGTTTGAGATCACAGAAGAGGTTATAATGGGTTTGGTGTGCTTTAGACTGAAAGGTGAAAATGAAGTTAACGAAGCGTTGCTTAAGAGGCTGAATGGTAGGGGGGTTATCCATTTGGTACCTTCGAAAATTAGGGATACTTACTTCTTAAGGCTGGCGGTATGCTCCAAGTTTACCGAGAAGCCGGATATTGATATTTCTTGGAAGGAAATCAAGAGTACCGCTGATGAAGTTTTAGCTAAGACAAATTAATTTGTTCTCTTGATGCACCCTATAGTGCAATACATTTATAAGCTAATTTAAAAAATACTCCGGCTTACTCCTTTGGATGAGATTAGGAACAACTCCTGCTGCTACATCGGTTGCTTTACTAGATTCGAAATTTTAATTTATAGTAGTTGCATGACACCAATTTATCTACGAATTGGTAGATCTGCATTTAGAAATCACTCTATACATAATGAAGTCCATTCCCTGGTTTGTTATTTTCAAGCATTGTACGTGTCTTTCAAAAGACTATTTGAGAATTTGTTACTTCATATCTAAAATCTGTACTACATAAAGCAAACGAAATAATTACCTTCCCGTTAAAACACAAGCAAACGAAGACAATGAATTAATATTAGTTTAAATTAATTTTAAGCTATTTATTGTGAAAATACTTATTGTAAATATAATAGATAGTATTATTAATGTTATATTGTAAACAGAAGGACCAACTGTATCAAACAATACCAAAAAAATATAGTATACTGTATTATGAAATAAATCGAAGCTAAATAAATATATTCATTCAGTAGTCCTTTGGTGGTGGCCCACCATATTTCTTCGTCAGCTGTATAATCCTTTCCGCTTCTCTGATACCACTCATTCTAGCACCGTGGACAGTGGAATTATAACCGGCACATGTTGCTTCCCCGCCGAAAAGTAAGATGGGAGGAACGGGATCACAAGACCCAGGAACAGGACAACTCAGGTCACATTGGTGCCCGACGTTTGAATTCATGTCCATATAACTATAAGCTCCACAAAAATGAGGATCCGATGACCATTTAGACCTCAGAATACTTGAAGGAAATGGAATAGCAGAGTCTCCAGTGAATTCCCTTAAAACATTGGTGATTCCTTCGGCAACTTCTTCGTCACTGGCTTGTTCCATAAGTACCGCTTCTGGACCACTGACATAAGCACACAGGACGTGATTACTTCCTTCCACTTCTTCAACAGCGCTCAGTCCTTTCGTCCAGTCTTTTCTGTGGGTCAATTCGTCTTGGGACCAAGCAAATTTAACGGTTCCTTCCGACCACACCCAGAAAGGACGTTCGTAGTTGAGGTACACTTTATCGACGTTACCATAACCTTGAAAAATTAACTAGTGGGTTAAGAGCCAAATGAATAATTTTTCATCTGTCTATAGTTTATACTGAAATTAAGTTTAATAAAAAATTTCTAACGCCAAGTTAGATTTCTGGTCTAAAATAATTTGTCTCTGTAATTCCTGTAAGGAGGAAGTAGTATGGGTATGTTGGATGCCAAATTGCTTGATGTTGCGTTTAAAACCTCTCAAAGCGTTTCCTCACTGCTTCACCGAAAGGTAAATAGTATTACAGTACTTAGTACTAATGGAAAATCATTCTAATAACTAACTAACCCTACTTCCACACAATTCTAAACTAAAACTATTAATGACTTAAAAAGTTCTAGTCCCACGATTTTGTAGGGTTCTCAAATTGCTTTTGTGAAAAGAAAATCATAATAATTTGTAATTATTTGCCTTGGTACAATACAGGTGCCCAATATGTAGGTATGGAATAATGTGTAATGAATTACAGTAAATTATTATTAAAAATATTTATTGCAAAAATACTTATAGTAAATGTTATAGAAATATTGTAAAACAAGCGGACAAACTGATTCTAACAAAACCAGAAACGTATTATCAGTAAATGTATCTAGGCAGCACAATCTTTCGGCGGTGGACCCCCATACTTCTTCGTCAGCTGTACAACCCTTTCTGCCTCTCTTATACCACTTAATCTAGCTCCGTGCACTGTAGCATGATGGCCAGCACAAGTTGCTTCCCCGGCGAAAAGTAAAATGGGGGGAACGGGATCGCAGGACCCAGGAACAGGACAACTCAGATCGCACTGATGTCCAACATTGGAATTCAGGTTCATGTAACTATAAGATCCACAGAAATAAGGATCCGAGGCCCATTTCGACCTCAGGATAGTGGAGGGGTAAGGTAAGGAAGCATCTCCTGTGAATTGCCTCAAGGTCTTAGTGACTTCTTCTGCAACTTCTTCGTCAGTGGCGTGCTCCATAAGAACTGATTCGGGACCACTTATGAAAGCACACAGTACGTGTTTGCTTCCCTCGACTTCTTCAATGGTGCTCAATCCCTTATTCCAGTGGTTTCTGTGGGCTAATTCGTCTTGAGACCAAGCGAGCTTGATATTTCCTTCAGAGTTCGCCCAAAATGGACGCTCGTAGTCAAGGAATATCTTATCGATGTAGCCATAACCTTTAAAAAATGTATAGTACACTGATAGACCTAGAGGTGAAAGCGGAATTTAATTATAGCGTTAATACTTAACTATTCTGACAGTAGACATAGTTTCAAAACCGTAGGTGAGGGTTTCAATTCATAAAGAAGAACTTTGACCACTGGATGAAATGCTAGTAGTGGATATTTATATACAGGGTCTTTCAACGAAAACTTTATCCCCCCCTATAATTATAAAACTAGAAGAATTTTTGACAGTCATTTGACAATTAAATTTTTTTTTTCGGTTTTATAATTATAGGGGGGCAGTCCAGTTTTCGTTGAAAGACCCTGTATATTTAACCATCATTCATCAAAGAATGAAATTAATTTTATGAGCAATAAAATATACACACTACATTTCTAAATAAAAGTGGCCACCAGTTATCAGTAAGAATATTATATTTCCGACCAAACAAATTTACTGCTCTTTATGTGTGAATAATAATAATATATTATATTTCGATAATACAAGCAACATCTAGTTAGCAGGGAATTAAGTGATTTAGTAAATCAAGCAGCTTGGGGTAAACATACAAATATTTTATAATATGTCTAAAATTATTGGGTACCTGCTTAAATATTCTTCAACGAAAAAACATCGACTGGATGTTTTCAGTTATTTTTAATACCTTTAGTTATAAAATATATTTTTTATGAGAGGATAAAGAATACAGTGACAGCAATACTGACGCCTCCAGAAGGTTCTAAAAGCTAAATTGTAGCATCATTTTAAATATGCATTAAACATTATCATCATTAGTATTGAGACACACACAGTAGTGCCATCTTTTGAGTATAAATATATTACAAAATATTTACGTATATACACCCCAAACCTGCGACGCAAGGTTATTATCCTACCTAGAGATTTGATAGCCTCCATTTTGTTTCCTGGTAATGCCGGGCAGAACATCTTCTCCCCGTGCTCCTTCAGAACTCCCAGGGAAACGGTGATGATGACGTAATCCGCGCAGAACTCCTCGCCGTCGCAGCATTGCACGACTGCTCTGGGTCCCTTGGCCCGGCTTTGAACGGCGCCCCATCTTATCAACCCAACGGCCTTACCAAACTTGAGGCTGCACTCTGGAAGCTCCTTCATCAGCGGGGAGAGTACTCCGACAAATCCTATCAAATATATTATTTATTTTTGGGAATTCGGTGGTAACTTATATTAACTGAATTCCCAAAAAAAAAAAAAAATCAAAATCAGGGAAGAAGAAAACATTTCTATATCAAGATCTTTTAATTAATAGAATAGAATATAATATAAGTAACAGCACATATAACAACAAAAATAACAAACAAACAAAAATGAACAAAAATATTATGTCTTGTATCGGATACTTTGCCATTTTGTTGAAAATAAAAATAAGAAACCTCTGCGAAAAAAGGATAAAAAAGGCTGATTTTTTGACAATTTCTCAATAATTTCAGAAAATATCAGGATAAAAACCTTTACTTACCTAATGGTATTGTGACATTCCCCCCAGGAATCATAATAGCGGCACCGAAATTATCGGCACTAACTTGGCTTAAATCTTCTCCAAGTCTGTATCGTAGTATGTTAGTTAAACCGTACATTATTCTGGAAGCATCATATCGCTGATCCTCGGGGAACTTCTGAAGCTCTTGTTGAATCCGCAAGCCTAAAATATATAAAATTCGTAAGCCGTTAAAAGAAAAATTGAAGTAAGTATACTCGTATATTAATTATGTCATAAAGTGGATTCACGAAGCGGATGGTTCTTTATGAAACATCGTGAAAATAATTGTTTTGAAAAAAACATTGATCTCATTTAGATGTTCCAATAAATATATAGAAAGCACTTTATATACTAGTATTTCGGCTTATTAGGCCTTTTTCAATAGAGTAAATGTCTATTACTAAATGTTTCCAAGCGTGTTTTCGTTATTTATTTGTTTACGAGCACCTACCCCCGATTGATCCCATCGGGGGTAAAAATCGTGTAAAATCTATCTGATCATTCATAGTACAAGGATTTATAATTAAAGATTTTTTAATTTCTAATTGCTCTAACAGTTTTAAGCGCTTACTTTTCTTTTCACGATGCAGTACCTTTACATTTTTCTGATCAATAAAATGATTGTTTTCTATACAATGCGTCGAAAATCCTGAATTTTTTGCGTTATTTAATATGAATTTTTTCCAGTTCATATTAAATAACGCAAAAAATTGATGGTACACTTGGAACATTAAGTAACAGACATTTACTCTATTGAAAAAGACCTAATAAGCCGAAATACTAGTATATAAAGTGTTTTCTATATATTTCTTGGAACATCTAAAAGAGATCAATGTTTTTTTCAAAACAATGATTAATTATGTCATTTTGTTATTATTTAATTGTTTATGTATTAAATAGAATGTATGCTCAACTCAAAGAAAATCATTGTTAAATTTTTTGTTCCATGTTGGTGCTCAAGCTCAATTCTAACTATTATCAGTGACTATAGAAATAGTCACTGCTATTATAGAAGTAAAGCTGGCCATCATTTCCGGCGGGCCATGGGCGTACGCATCATAATAAGATGAATTGTATTTATTGCAGAACTTCCCAAATGGTTGTCTATCGAGTATGTGCAAGGAAACATCATAGCCAATCATCATTAACTATACATCGAACCTAAACTGTGTTGCCAAAGGCGCCCCATTTTTGTAATTTAAATGTTACATACCATTTTCATGACGCGTACAATCGCACTTGTCCCAGCACATCAAGTATTTCTGGCATACTTTAAATATTATTGTAGCACCATTATAAAATATATTCGGGAATTCATCCATGAATTTACAATGTCAATTTATCAAAACTACGTATTAATTAAGAAAGTTTATTTTTACAAGCTACTAACTTGTAAATTTTTACAAGTTAACTGTCAGTTTTACAAGTTAATAGCATTATTTACATTAGATAATTGTGTTTTGTAGAACAATGAAAACACGCTTCTATGTATTTTACCACTATATATTTTTGTTTTTACAAAAATTTTGTGACTGCAGTTTCGACTTACAAAGTCATTTTCAAACAGTGATTCAAAATAGAATGAATTACAACCGGCAAAATGTCTATATATATAACTACTATCAGGTAAGAAAAGAGACAGTATTTTAAGGCATATTTTACAATTTTTGAGAACTTAACTATGAATATAATAAAACAATTTATATAGTATTTTTACAGGGTTTAACAGATGTAAATAAGGGTGAGTAAATCAGATCTAACTGGTCGTTTAACAAATTGAAATTATTATTACTATGGTATTTGTGAATTTCTAGGGATTCTAGTATATCTAATTTACGGCCTTTAGTGGAGCAGTGTAGGATTTCTATGGTGTTTAATTCGGGAAACTTATGATTATTTTCTATCTTCTATTTTCTATTTTCTTGCTAGTCACTGTATAGAAAATAATCATAAGTTTACAAAGTCATTTTCAAACAGTGATTCAAAATAGAATGAATTACAACCGGCAAAATGTCTATATATATAACTACTATCAGGTAAGAAAAGAGACAGTATTTTAAGGCATATTTTACAATTTTTGAGAACTTAACTATGAATATAATAAAACAATTTATATAGTATTTTTACAGGGTTTAACAGATGTAAATAAGGGTGAGTAAATCAGATCTAACTGGTCGTTTAACAAATTGAAATTATTATTACTATGGTATTTGTGAATTTCTAGGGATTCTAGTATATCTAATTTACGGCCTTTAGTGGAGCAGTGTAGGATTTCTATGGTGTTTAATTCGGGAAACTTATGATTATTTTCTATCTTCTATTTTCTATTTTCTTGCTAGTCACTGTATAGAAAATAATCATAAGTTTCCCGAATTAAACACCATAGAAATCCTACACTGCTCCACTAAAGGCCGTAAATTAGATATACTAGAATCCCTAGAAATTCACAAATACCATAGTAATAATAATTTCAATTTGTTAAACGACCAGTTAGATCTGATTTACTCACCCTTATTTACATCTGTTAAACCCTATAAAAATACTATATAAATTGTTTTATTATATTCATAGTTAAGTTCTCAAAAATTGTAAAATATGCCTTAAAATACTGTCTCTTTTCTTACCTGATAGTAGTTATATATATAGACATTTTGCCGGTTGTAATTCATTCTATTTTGAATCACTGTTTGAAAATGACTTTGTAAGTCGAAACTGCAGTCACAAAATTTTTGTAAAAACAAAAATATATAGTGGTAAAATACATAGAAGCGTGTTTTCATTGTTCTACAAGATGTTAAATTACCACATAGTAACGGCTTCCTCAATTAATTTTTTAATTGTGTTTTATTTGTATCAAATATGTTGGTACAACTGTTATTTCCAGTAATACAAAATTTGGACGATGAAATAGTTGAAATTGAAGCATCTGCTGATGCAGAGACTGCTGCGAGAGTAGAAGACAACGACATACCATTTGTAGACTCTTTACTAGGAAATATTTTTTTCGACATTTCGATTTTGTTATTTTAATGAAATCATCGACATAACTCGTGGCAACTTCGCTGGATTTCCATCCTCCTGAACGTTTTAGTGATAAAATATCTCCACCCGCATCCACAACCATAGTTGCCCCAGATCGGCGAAAAGAACAGCCTGCTATAATTTTATTTTGACGTAATTTTTCGAGAAATCATGTTAGTGATTTCTTTATAGAAAATCTGACAACATAGTATTCAGCGCACTCTAAAACCCAAATATCTCGAGGTACGTAAAATTTTCAGATAGAATAACTTTTCTGTGGAACTTTTAACTTTCAAAATTACGAAATTATTATTTTAGTTTAACCGTGCATAAGGTTTTAGATATAAATGAAAACTGGACCACTATGAAAAAAATATAGCAGGCGGTGGTATGGTAACCTGACCGGTTAACACCCTGTATGTCGAAGGGGTTGCTTTTTTGGAAAATTGTTTATTTGAAAAACCCTATTTATTTTCTAATGTTCTACTCACACACTCTTAGATCAGACATTAATCCTGACTCACCCCGTATAAATTCCGAAATTAAAATCTGATTCCCTGTAAAATTGGGCAAGTTGTGTTCGTATAATCTCGCTCAAAACGTAAAAAAAAAGAGACAATAGGGAAAATAGGGACAAAATTTACCTAAAAAGTTGTACAGAGATCCGTGATCCTTCCCGCAACCCATATGGAATAGACTGGCGGCCTCGTTCTGTATCTGCTTGAAGACATGGAAGGCCATGGTGGACAGCGCCGTGTCAACGGCCCGACCGTCGCTGGTGCAAAACACCCCCTTATGGGGGTCGTATCGTTTCACGGGGTTGCGCAAAAGGCCCTCCTGCGCCGCCAGGTTGTACACGGGATTGCTGATGCAAGCGCCGTGGATGGCCTGGCAACCCATCTCTGCAATCACATCGCCCAACCAGCAGGAGTGGATCCTGCCGCCGGGCCTGCAACAGAAGAACAAATTTTAGGGTGTACAGGATACTGCTTTGCACTCAGGCAAGTACTGCCATTAACAAATAGATGGCGGAAGTTCACTATCTTTAAACTTTAAACATAAGGTGATATTCAATATGTAACCATATAGGTTCGTTTATGATACAAGTTACACACATTTTAGAACAAAATATTATATTTAAAACTATTACTATTTAGTTAACAGTTATTAACCACGGATTAATGTTTCAATTTTATGATATAAATGGTAAATCGTTTATTTATTTCAGAATTACAAGACATAAGTAAGTAGTAAGGCGTACCCAGGTCGCCAAGTAATATTCAGGATTAGTGACCCATTAAAAAGAAGTCAGTTTTGAAATGTTTTAATTTCTTGACTAGAGGGAGATTATCAGTGGCGTAACTAGAAATTTTAGTCCCTTAAGCAAAATTGTATTTGGACCCCCTTCCCGCGAGCGAAACGAGCACAAAAAAATTCGCCGCAGGCAAAATTTTCTTAAATTATCAAGGTCATGCGTTTTACAACAAATAGTTGTCAGCGTAACAATAATAGCCCCCGGTTTACGCCGACAACTAGACAACTACGCAACTGTAGACTTGCACAAACTTGTGCTGTGCGCGCTAGAAAAAAGCCCGCATTTTTCAAATATTGAAAACAAAATTATTTAATAACAATTTCTGGCGCGCTAGAAAAAATCCCGCATTTTTCAAATATTGAAAACAAAATTATTTAATAACAATTTCTGGATATTTTGTGTAAAAATTTCTAGGCATAGTAAATATAAATTTTTTTTAGTATCTTTAAACGTAGGCCCCGAGGGGCCCCTTGAGACCCCCGGGCCCCTAAGCTGTGCTTAACCGCGCTTAATGCTAGTTACGCCACTGGGGATTATACAAATAAATATCGACATTTTACCCTTTTCCCTTTTGGCGAGTTTTCTTACACCGATTATACTATCCTCAATACTATAGGTAAGTTTTGTGGGTTGCATATTATTTGGCCCGTTGTCAATTAACAAAATGAAAAAAAGCAGGGCTATTGTTAATATTATTTTCTTCTATGGTAGGTATTATAAAAATCTAGAAATTTTACTCATATCACAGGGTAATATCTCTTTGCTTATATTATCCAAATGATTGCAAATAAAAATAAATTGAGACACCCTTCAACATAAAATATATAAAAAAATTTTATAAAATATTTTTAAATTTCGGTATTGTCCAAATCAATAATTTTTTGGTTTTATGCACATCTACTCTACTGCAGACTGTCAACTTCTCTAGATATTCCTTCTTCCTTCGTTGATGGCATACAAATAATGAGATATTTTCAAGTTATTTTGGTATATAAAACTTAATAAACTTTAAACATTTATTATTCAGATGATAAATAAAACTACAGATGAATAATTATGGGTACTAATAATATAACTTAAATCACTAAAATAAAAAATATGGTCAAATAAAATAAGCATGTCAGAAATTGATGCAACTTGGTGTTAGGTAACATATTCTTTATTAGAGGACCTCTTATATTACTCCAGATGCACCAAAACATATTTAAATAATTGAAATACGAGGTACATACAATTTATGTGCAATGTGCCTAGTTGGAAAAAGGCCAACTCCGTAATCGAGAAGAGTTATTATATCTATATAAATAAGATCCGTATTTGTAATACGCTGGGTAGGTACCTGAATATGCAATTTACCTCTGTTACTACCAGCTACTTCTATTCTGCTTGGATTCTATTTCTATTACTAAGTTGGGTAGGCATCAGCATAAGTGTTATACCTATACTTATTAAGATAACATTGGCTTACAATTAATTAAAATCTCGACTCATTTAGAGGTTTACAAAATATTTTCCTTACCTATCTGTTGCCTCTAAGATAGTGAAGTTGCTTATACCACTTTGCACAAGCCTGTGGGCAGCAGAAAGTCCTGCAATGCCGGCTCCAACTATAACAACAGAAGGTTCAGGTTTGCACGGATCAACCATGCCTTCGGATATAGTACACACTTGGAAATCATTTTCTTTCTTACTGCTGTACTTCCTAAATAGTGTTCGGATGTTTCTAAAAAAAATTAATAGTTTTATCGAGGTTCTTAAATACCAAGAAAATAAGGAATGTTGTGCTATAATTACCTTGGTGATTTCAGAATATTAAGTTTTAGGTTCAATAATGCTCTGAGGAACATTTTAGTTACTGGAATTTAAGTCTAATGGGATGTGTCGATTGTGGTGACATTTGGGTACGAAATGCATTTGAGTTTGAAAGTTGAGTTTGACACGTTGAACTACTAGATGTGAAGTAAAAAAATATACTTATATATTTTTTTCAAAATGGTACCAGTAAAGTATATATTACGAAGTACTGATAATTGCGTCATAAATTCAGTTAAATAATGTCGCTCTTGCTTTGAATGACAATATGGTAAAAGATGAAGATACAGTTTTTCAAAAAATAATAAAATACAGATGCTGCTCGAAAAAATTAGAGGAACAATTCTTTATATCTCTATAACTTTAGTTATAGAGATATCAATATAGTGTATTATTTTAATTGGGTATTTTGTCAGTTAAATTCCAAATTTGACAAGGGTATTAATGTCATCCGATTGTAGGTAAATTGGTTCCTACAAATTAATCATCTAGAAGATTTACATAAATAATAATTATTCTATTGTTATTTTTTATTACTTAACATTACATACTTAACATACTGATGTATAATCTTCTTGACAGTTTTTTAAAAATTCTTAATAGTCGAAATAAGCTTACATACTATGAAACATTTTTACTACTGCCACGACTGATGCTTTGAAGTTTGTTTTACGTTTATAAGACTAGTTCTATTTTAACGTTCATTGAATCTGGAATTATTATTGCTTTGATCCAACACTTGACTTAACCTTCTTCTTAAGTTTCTACTTCACAAATTTCTCCTTAACTGAACTTTTACTGGAAGGAAACACTTCCTCTTCTAAAACAGACACAATTTCCTTCCACGCAAACAAAATATCATCTCGCTGCGTAAATCTGCTGCATATTACAAATCTTACAACCAATTTCTCCCTGTAGAAGTAAGGCATTAGAAATATCTTCCTCCTCTTAGAAACACCATCCAAAAGGTCTCTGGTTAAAACATCTTCTCCCTTTACTCTAAAACATACGAGACCCATACTTGAGGTACACAGTTCGAATCTATCATCTGCTGCGGTTAACTCTTCGAAAAACTTAGCCAAGGAAATTTGGCGCCGTATATGATTCTGAATGCCTTCCACTCCATAAATCCTGAGTACAAACCATAGTTTTAGAGCCCTGAATCTTCTGGAGGTGGGTATTTGCCACTGATGTATTTCAGGTTCAAAAATTGGAACTTGAGGAAGGGTAGATTTGACTTTGAAGGCTGTCTCCACGGTCTTGGTATCCTTGAACCACATGGCTGAACAGTCTGAGTTGACCAACATCCACTTATGGGGGTTGAAGTTAAAGGAGTCTGCATATTGGACACCTGAAGAAATGATGTATCTGTTTAACTTTTATAACAAACATCGAGGGATTACTAATATATAACAAACTTTGGTTAGTGTGAAGAGTTTAATTTTGCAGAATATATTACGTATTTAGAGCAAGTAAAAAATATGTGCGCTACATAGAGATACAAGTTTAATATAAACAAATAAACAAGGTTTCAAAATGTAGTTTCTCCAGAAGGTAGTTTGTTAGAAGAAATAAACCTGAAGAGTGTCCTTACTGAAAATATTTAGAATGGTAGTTGCTCACCTTTCATCAAGTATCGATATTCCGGGCAAGCAAAAGCGGCTCCAGCGTATGCTGCATCCACGTGTAGCCACACCCCTTCTTCATGGCAAATTTCACCTACTTCCTCCAAGTTGTCAAAGGAACATGTTCCTGTGGTACCCAAAGTGGCCACTACACAGCAAGGTATAAGACCAGTTCCCCTATCTTTTTTCATGGCGGCTAACAGACTGTGCCCTCTGAGACACCCATTTTGATCTGTTGGTAGAAGTCTCATTGGTACTGAAGCTAGGAGTCCAGCTTTTTCTACGGATGAGTTACATTCCTTAGATGTGTATGCCACAAGTTTTGCTCTGATGGATCCTTCAGTTTGAGATGAGTTGATTAAGAAGTTTTTGACAGTTCTTTCTTTTCCACATAGAAGTCCCAAAAGTGTCGCCTCACTAGCAGCGTTCTAGATAAGAGAAAATAACAAATGAACAAAAATAATATGGATTTTTTGCCCACGTATAGATATTGACATTGGAAATATTCACCTTGATCTTAAATTTAATCCTTTGTGGTTTATTTAATATTTATTTATACTAGGTATGTAAGTATATAGAAAAATGTTACCTGTATTACCCCTCCACCTGGGCCTTCTGTTTCATTGAGAAATTCTTTAGGTAGTCCTAATATCTTACCCAGCCAGTCCATCATTCTAACTTCCAACTCAATACAAGCAGGATTTGTTTCCTGAAATATAACAGCTTATACTACAGATATTTTCATATATTGTTCAGGTACTTTGCTGATATTAACATCTCATCGCTCTGATCAAGGACAATTTTAAGAAAATATTGGAGAAATATAATAGTAAAAAAGAAAAACAATAACTATAGTTTAGTAACTTATAATTTGAATTTTATTGTTCTTGCATTTCATTGAGTACTCTTCAAAATGGTCTCTATCCCATACTTTACCCTTCCAGGAATATTTTCAATAATCGAATCAATAAGCACTTACCCAATCTTTGGAAAGTGAGCCCAGTCCTGAGAGAAAAAGCTCCCCCACCACACCAGGAAACGAGTTGGCGGTGGGAAAAAATGCGTGGAAGTGGGGGGAATGCCAGTGAGTTAGTCCTGGAACAATCACTTTGTCGACATCCTCCAGAACTCTTTGCCAGGGCTCCCCTGTTGAGGGCACCTTTTCGGGTAGTTCATTTTTTAGGTATCCTGGATCTACTTTCGACATGACGTCTCTAAAGTAATACTGTGTGATAATTTAATATTGCCTCTAAATAAATATATTTCAAATAGATAATAGATGATTTTGCTGCCATAACTGATAAACCTTCAGTGTTGTGCAAAGAAAATAATAATTTCATCTAGATAAGATGACAGATGAAACCTGAAAGTAGTATCTAGATACAGATAAAAGATAATTATATATTAAATTACCTAGATTAAGAAAACAGATAATCTAAAATTATCTAGATAAATTCCAGATAAAAAAATTAAATTAATTTGTAACTTGTTCCAAGTTGAAGTTTGTATTATTTATAACAATATTTCCATAATTTTATGGCAACAAAAATGCTATCATATCATTGGCATATTGTTCTATACTACATTAAAATTATACAGCCCCTAACTTCTGAGGTTAGTAATTACAATACAATTTAATGTTGCTAACGTGACCTATATTTTAATTTTATTGACACATTTTTTCAATAAAAATTCCTTAAATCGTACTAAAATGTATTTTAGCTGCACAAAACATTTTATTATATGTTAAAACTTTCATTTGCTTGCCTATTACTTTTAGCAGATAACACATTTTGCTGTAAAACCTGTGAAAATTTTTTATTAGGATTCTATTTCATTTAGTAATTACAGAGGAACTGTAAAATATCTCCTCAACAAACAATCAAACCAATAAACAACGCACAGATAATGCCACAAGTGCAGATAATTTTGAAGAATGTATTTAATTATAATTTATCGAATAATTTCTAAAAATGAATAACTTACATGTTCCTAATGTTTTCGAAATAATTTGCAATGTAGTCAACACTAGCTTTACCAAACTCTCTAAATTCTTGGATATCCATCTTAACATTACACCGTTTATTAATCACTGTTAAGTATAGTACTTCTTTGCTGCCAATATATTTAATTAAACTTTCTCCTCGGCATCTCGAATCGTCATCTCATCAACACTAGACTAATAATTGAAAATTCACGGCTAAAAGAACAATTTATACTCATCATTTATTAGGTAAGAGAGTATTTGGCAAACTTTGAATTTTGTGTACGAATATATAATTATTATTACATAGTATTATATTTCTAACATTTTCTGCCCTACCACAAGTACCCTATATCTTATTTTCTCTATAAATAATAAATTGTAGGTCTTTAGAGATTTTTTCATTTCAAACAAACTGCATACTTTATTTTATATATACAGGGTGTTCCACCAGGAACTCCATCGATCGATTGTGGGAAAACTACAATTAGCAGAAATATGAACATTTTGTAGCATACAAACGTCGATGGGCCATTCGGCTAAAATATTTTACACTTAACTAGTAATACATTTCTGGTTATACAGGAAGTAGATGAACTTTCTTAGTAGAGGAACTTTCTTATTTTAAATATGACGTCCTATATATTAATAAAGTGGATACTCGAAGCGGATGGATCATTATGAAACTTCGTGAAAATAATTGTTTTGAAAAAAACATTAATCTCATTTAGATGTTCCAAGAAATATATAGAAAACACTCTATATACTAGTATTTCGGCTTGTTAGGCCTTTTTCAATAGAGTAAATGTCTATTACTAAATGTTTCCAAGCGCGTTTTCGTTATTTATTTGTTTACGAGCACCTACCCCCGATTGATCCTACCATCTGGTAAAGCCCGAGTTTTTAGTACCTTTTCTAAAAAGGGCGAAAATGTAAAATCTATCTGATCATTCGTAGTACAAGGATTTATAACTAAAGATTTTTTTATTTCCAATTGCTCCAACAGATCTAAGCGCTTTCCTTTCTTTTCAGGATGCAGTATCTTTACATTTTTCTGATCTATAAAATGATTGTTTTCTATACAATGCGTCGAAAATCCTGAATTTTTTGCGTTATTTAGTATGGATTTTTTATGTTCTTTTACTCTAGTTTCAATACTTCTACCGGTTTGACCCACATACACGGCATTACAATCCACGCAGTTAATTTGGTATACCGATTGTTTTAACCTTTTCAATGTTAAAACGATTGATTCATTAACCTTTTCTTTGTTATTTATCAAAATCCTCCCAATCGATTATTGACACTAATCGTTTTACACCCGTTTCGTTCTATTCTGCGAGCTATTTTTTCACTATAACCTGGGACGTGACTAATATAACTATAGGTGGCTTCTTTTTCCCGAATATTGTAAAACTCCCGACGAATTAACTTCCTCCTTTTGGTTTTTATCATGTTATCTATTAGTTTTTCTTTATATCCGTTGTTTCTTGCAATTTGTTTGATTGTACTTAATTCTTTTTCAAAATCTGCTTTTTCTAGCGGAAACATTAAAAGCCTATGTATTAAACTATGAAAAACCGACTTTTTTATTTGCCAGGAGTGCTGCGAACTTGCTGGTATAATTGCGTCGGAAGTTGTTGGTTTTCTATAAACCGAGAATTTTAATTTATTTTCTATCTTTCTTATTGTTATATCCAAATAGTTCAATTGATTGTTTTCCTCCTTTTCCATTGTAAACTGAATATTATCGTTAAGCGAATTTAAAAAATTTAGAAAGCCGCTCAAATTTCTTTCAGTAGCTGTTGTCTATTACATCTATGTACATAGCGAACCCAAAAGTGAACATGCGATTTTAAAATATTGTCACTATTGAACAGAATCCTTTCAAAATGTTTCATAAAAATTTCCGCTAACAAAGGAGAAATAGGACTGCCCATGGGTAATCCGTTTTTTTGTTTGTAATATTTTCCATTGAAATAAAAATAATTTTGTTTAATGCATACCTTTATTAAACTTATTAATTCATATTTTTCTGTGCTGTTTAATTTTGACTGATTTATTAAATTGCATAGTACTGACGTTAATTCTGCGACTGGAATTGAGGTGAATAAACTTTTAACATCGAATGAAACTAATTTAGAATTTGTGGGCAAAGTTCAATTTTTCGTTAATTCTAAAAACTCAAAGGAGTTTTTTACAGAGTATTTGGAGTTAAAGGAGATCAATTTTGGGAGTTTGTGGCTTAGATCTTTACTTAAAACTTCGAAAAAGGCCTAATAAGCCGAAATACTAGTATATAGAGAGTTTTCTATATATATTTTGGAACATCTAAATGAGATCAATGTTTTTTTCAAAACAATTATCCTATATATTATTTCACATAATTCTAAACACATTTCATGTATAATGTCCTTTACCTACGTCTAACAATACTTGACATATTTAAAATTTTATGTAAAAAATTTATGACGAAAACATAGTATATAAACATCGGTCCGAAAATGCTTCGTTTTCAGATACAGGGTGCGAAACTTTTTAAAAAATCATTTTTTCGTAAAATCTTTATGATCGTTTAGCCGATTTGTTGAAATTTGGCGGTGTTATTTATGGTAGAAAGGGGCTAATTTTGCCCCAAAATTAAAATTATTAAGTCCAGTGACGTCCCGGGGCACCTTAACCAATATTTTTGACAAATAAAATGTGCGCCACTGAATTTTTTAAAACTTTAGATCTTTTTTCGTATCTTGCTTCGTTTTCGAGAAATAAATAAAAACAACTTGATTGCATGTCTCTGGGACAACATATTAAAAAATTAAGTTAAGGTGCCCTCCTGGGACGCCACTGGACTTAATAATTTTAATCTAGGGCAAAATTAGACCCGTTTTACTATAAATAACACTGCCAAATTTCAACAATATAGGATAAAGAATATTAAAGATTTTACGAAAAAACGATTTTCTAAAAAAAGTTCCACACCTTCTATCTTGAAAACGAAGCGTTTCCGGACCTGGATGTTTATATAAACTTTTCGTCTTAGAATCACACAAACAATTACCCTTTGAAAGTTTGGCCACGTACTTAAATACCACCCTGTATCTATGTACAAATATGTCTCTCATGTTTCCTTTAGCTTTAACTTAATTGTTACACTTAGAAACCATAATTAGTAAATTAAACAAATTGTGATAAATCACATAATTTGTATATTTGGGTATAAAATCTGAATTCAAAAACATTTGATTCTTTGGTGTGTTACAAAAACTATAATAGCAATAGATGATCAGAAATATATCAAAAACATTATTCCTATGCAAACTAGGTGCTTTTATTAAAATAATAATACACTTAAAATAAATAAAGCCTTAAAATTACTAATTACAAATTATATACAGTCATCACTTAGATTTTTCATTGCAGATCTTCTCACAAGCCGCACTACACAGTCCAATGGCGGCGATCCCCTTTTTCTCAGTAATCTCATCTTCAACACTCTTCAGAGAAGGCACGACCTCCTCCACTTGAGAAAGGAACTCCTGCCAAGCATAGTCGATGTCACGCTTCTCAGTAAACCTGCTGCAGATAGCAAAACGTATAACAAATTTGTGATGGAAGTGTCCAGCAATAACATAGATGTTTTTCCTCTGCTGGATCTTCTCCAGAAGAGTTTGTGTGAGACTGTCGTCACCTTTAACCCTGAAACAGACCAAACCCATACTGGAAGAGCATAGTTGAAACCTTTTATCACTTTCTACAAGCCTTTCGAAATGTTGTGCTAGAGATATTTGGTTCCTGACATGTTTCTGTATGCCTTCAACGCCATATATTCTTAGTACGAACCAGAGCTTCAAAGCCCTGAACCTCCTTCCTAAGGACACTTGCCAATGACGATACTCTGGCGCCAAACCTTTATGGTTGTCCTTGAGGTAGATTCTTTCCACATTAAAGGCTTCCACTAAGTACCTTGCATCTTTCACCCACATGGCGGAGCAGTCAAAGTTTACCAACATCCATTTGTGCGGGTTGAAGTTAAAGGAATCTGAATATTCAACGCCGTTCATTAGGTGTCGGTACTCCGGGCAAGCGAAAGCAGTACCAGCGTAAGCAGCATCTACGTGCAGCCAAATTTCTTCCTTGTTACAAACTGGTCCTAAGTCAGCCAAATCATCAAAGGCACAAGTAGGCGTAGTACCTAGATTCGCTACTACGTAGCAAGGGATTAGTCCTTGTGCTTTGTCCTTTTCTATGGCCTCCATCAACACGGATGACGTAAGTCTGCCTTTTTCGTCAGCTGGAAGTAATCGCATGGGCATGGAGCCAAGAAGTCCCGCTTTCTCTACCGAGGAGTTAGACTGGTCAGAGGAATAGGCCACTAGTTTGCCTTTGATGTCTGCTTCTTTTAGTTCTGGGTTGATCTGGCGTAGTTCTTTGACCTTTCTTTCTTTTGCCGCCAGAAGACAGACAAAAGTGACTTCGCTGGCGGAGCCCTGCAATATTACAATGGATAATTAAAGTTATAGGTAATATCAGAAAGAAATATCTTCATTATTATTCTCAGGTTTATGTTTTATTCTACATTTTTCTTACCTGTATAACTCCCCCGCCGGGTCCTTCCGAGCAGTTGAGGAACTCTTCGGGCAGATGCAGGAGCTTTCCCAGCCAGTTCATCATCGCCACCTCTAGCTCAGTGTAAGCGGGACTCGCCACCTGGGGGCAAGGTCAAGATTATTGGAAAGTGAAACGGAACGTGCGTGCGACGGAATTCAACTGTCGTTTGTTACGTAAATTGTACCAATTAGCTCTATTTATGGAAATATACAATGGTATAATGATGAGGGAAATTATTAATTGATATAATAATGATAATGATATGAGAAGACTTCTCAAGGAGGTAATATTGTTAGGAAGGTTTAAGATTTACTGCTAGGACAATTTGCAGAGTTTAAATCATACAGGGCATACCAATTTCATAGCGCATTACTGTTGAGTTCGACTAATTTATTATACACATTGATAATAGTTTCCTTTGTAATTCTTTATATATAAAATAAAAAGAAATAAAATCCAATGTATTGAAATACCGCGCAATATCAAGGCAAAATTTTTATATTTGCTGACATGTAATGTTAAATGTAATTGTTTAATAAATTACCTGTATTCTGTTAGGGTTTCTTTAGTATAGGAAATAATAGTTATTTATGTAACCAGTTAAGATAAGTTTGATTTTATGTAATGAGTGGAACATTGCGAGATCCCGCAATGTCTTACGATTACATATAATCATTCGATCACATAAAATTTCCTAACGTGTTATATACATAATTTTTTATAATTTTGACAAAAATTATCAAGAAATATTGAATTTTAAGAGAAAAAGCAGTTTTAAGGGTGTGTTTGCACTACCTTATCGATGAAGTACTCAAACGGCAACTGCGGAAAACCAGGTCGCTGTCTGTCTGTCAATTAGACAATAATTATCAGACGGATAGAAGCAAAGATCAAAAGAAGGCACTACTGTGTGCCTCACCACCACTAATATCCCACAATAGTTTCTAATTTCGTGTTTAAAAAACGTAATTTTTTGCAAAATGCTTGAATCCAGGTCAGATTCAGACTTGACAAGTGATATTGAAGAGAAAACAACTACTTTGCGTGCAATATGCATCTCCCCAACATTGAATTACAACGGCATATCTTCATATAACCTCAACTTATTGTCTTTAATACATTTTTCTCTTTAATAGTATTATCTACATCTTTTCAATAATGAAATATTAAACAAGCATCTACATTACATAAAAAATAATTATTTCTTTTCACATACATTATGTTTTGAATTTTATTGGGTTTTTTTTATTTTTTATTGACAAAACAGTGAAATACGCCAACAAATAATAATTTTTTAGTATTTGAAATAACAGTACTACACTTATTTTCATTTGTGACAGTAAATGCGCTAATAATGAAGAGAAAAAACGTTTCTCCTGTTGTATTGTCAAAATTTGACATTTGATATATAATTATTCTTATTTTGCAGTAACCTTATTCATAATACTAGGTAGTTTACAAATAATATACCATGTTTCTGTCGATTTAATGCATTTTGGATATTCGGGTCAGAAGGTTTTTCTGGATTTAGCAATAATAATAAACGGTATTATCTATCCCAAAATTTAGAAGATTTAGAAATGGAAAACATCGACAAGTAATTAAAAGTTGCTTCACCGTCACAGTATATGTATAAGACTAGGGGTCACGATCAACCCGCGGCAACCAATTTCGTCGCTCGAATTTGCTTTCACAGTGACTCGCAAGTTCTCAGTTATATAACAACACTTAGTATTCAAATACTATTTTATAACATCGCAGGATGTGTTGACACTGATTAATCAAGATGTACACGAGTTGTGCATTTAGTTTCTGAATAATATATTGAAAAACAAATTACGACTGGAATTAAATAACGGGTGTTAATGATAACTTACAGCTTCTTGAAGACATTACCTAGATTTTGATACATCGTCCTGTTAGTATGTCAGTGAACTCGTTTATATTACACGCATATTTTGCAAATATTCTTTCAAGCTGTTTTAGTTTTTGTATTGCCGAATTGTACTTGAACGCCACGTTTAATTTTAAATGAGATGCTTATTACGTGTACCAAAGGAGAATTTGGGACGCTCAATAATTTTCGACAAAATTGAAATTGCTTGTTTTGGTTTCCATCTGTTTTTCACCCTCTAGGACCCATTTCAAGTCAATGATTTTTATACTGAGTAGTCTATATGAGATGCTTATTACGTGTACCAAAGGAGAATTTGGGACGCTCAATAATTTTCGAGAAAATTGAGATTGTTTATTTTGGGTGTCATCTATTATCTACCCCCTAGGACCCATTTCAAGTCAATGATTTTTATACTGAGTAGTCAATATGAGATGCTTATTACGTGTACCAAAGGAGAATTTGGGACGCTCAATATTTTTCGAGAAAATTGAGATTGTTTGTTTTGGGTACTATCTATTTTTCACCCCCTAGGGCATATTTCAAGTCAATGATTTTTATACTGAGTAGTGAGTAGTCTATATGACATGGTTATTACGTGTATTAAAGGAGAATTTGTAACGCTCAATACTTTTCGAGAAAATTGAGATTGTATGTATTGGGTTCTATCTGTTTTTCACCCCCTGGGACCCATTTCAAGTCAATGATTTTTATACTGAGTAGTCTATATGAGATGCTTATTACGTGTACCAAAGAAGAATTTGGGACGCCGAATAATTTTCGAGAAAATTGATATTGTTTGTTTTGGGTACAATCTATTTTTCACCCCCTAGGGCCCATTTCATGTCAAGTCAAGTTTTAATATTTCCTTATAGGAGTGACATAAGGGAAGAAAATCTCACAGGGTGATTTTTTTATTTTTATTTTTTAAATAGAACACTCTGTGTATTTTTACATATTTATATAGAATGTCCTTTCACGTCCTTTCATGGATATAGCTCTAATGGTGATGGAGATATGACCATAAAAGCTGAAGGGTTGGAGAAAGACTTTGTAGTGTCTGTAGCCTAGCAACAAATCGATATTCTCTTTCTAACTCAATATGCTTATAGAACACTATTATCTTCCTCACTATTAGAGCTACAGAATATATCCACCAAACCCTACATCAATGTATTCGTGGGAGGATGTTTTATCCAAATCTATAAAAATACATAAGGTGTTCAATTCCAACAATACAAGTTGCGTAGGCTCTATTTTTGGGACACGTTGCATAAATGTCAATAATATACAAATGTGTCTCGGTTCAAATAAAAACCGAGCATTTTCCATGGAAACCAAACTTTTCACATATAATCCAGAATGAACCTATTCGTTGACTCACCTTGTACAGGGTATTCACGTATATTTTGACCCCCACCTACAGGAGTTATTAAGAAAGTTAGAAAAAAAGTTTAAATACAAAAGTTGTTTAGTTTTTTACGTATTATCTTTTGGCTAGGTCGAAAAAAAATTGCATGTCGTAAATTTGAGGAATTCAATTGGACATAATATTTTTAAATGGGACAATTTTTTCCCTGATTTCAAAAATATATATTTTGTTGACATTTGCACTGACAGTTTTCGAAATATTCGACAGCGCTTACCATAAAAAAAATAGAAAAAATACAAAGAATTAAAAATATTTAACACTAGAAACCAATAGTAATAAAAAATATTTAAAGATTTTCGATGTAACCTTCTTTGTTATTTAAACATTTCCTAATATTTTCATTTTTTAATATTTTTTTATAATTTATTGTAAACATTAAATATTAAATATTTCGAAAACTGTCAGTGCAAATGTCACCAAAATATATATTTTTGAAATCAGAGAAACATTTTTTTCCCAAGCGTCTAAAATTATACAGGGTGTCCCATTTAAAAATATTATGTTCAATTGGTTTCCTCAAATTTACGACATGCAATTTTTTTTTCGAGCTAGCCAAAAGATAATACGTGAAAAACCAAACAACTTTTGTATTTAAACTTTTTTTTTAACTTTCTTAATAACCTCTGTAGGTAGGGGTCAAAATATACGCGAATACCCTGTACATACATCACCTCTAAGTTTGCATTGTGAACCATGTAAACTAACTTAAATGCTTAATTTACTACCCGAAGTTAACGGAATAAATAAATATCTTTTATGTATTAAGTATTCTACAGGGTGTCCACCTAGTGCGCGTAAGTCCAATATCTGGGTTAATAAAAGAGATAACTTAATTTTTTTTTTCAACAGGGTTGTCTAATATCCCGAGCTGCACAAAATGAAAATATATTTACATATTCAGGGTGTTCAGTTTTTCCTGGACAGGTACCAACTTCATTTTTTTAAATGGAAACCTATATTTTTTATGGCATTATCGAATTCTACGTAAAAAATTAGTGGGACTTTGTGCATAACACTGCTATTGAAATATTGATAGTTTTCGAGATATTTGACTTTTAATTTTTTTTTCTTATGTTTCGTCACTTCTAATAGTTGACATAATTATGGTTGTATGACAGCTAGAAATTATTTTTTTTCAGAAACTGTAGAGTGAAGATGGCTCTTTCGAAAAACGTATCAAAAGTTGACCTGCGATATACAGGGGGCAACAGAAATCGTGCCAAACCTGATGGTTTAAAATTTAAAAAATCTCGACTTTTTCAAATGGAACACCCTGTGTTTTATGATTTCATTAGATGCCTTTCTGTAGACTCTACAATTTTATAATAGCTTTCCCTATACCTAAGTTGCGTAGTTTTTGCAAAAAACCCACTTTTATGAAAAATACCCGATTTGCGCACGTTCCTTTCTCGGGAAAAACGCAGTGAGCGTCTGTCACGCAATAAAATTTGTGTACGAGTTTAGAGTAAGTACTAAGCGTGCATACAATGAACTATTCAAAAGAAGAATTAGTGAAAATGGTTTATGCCTTAGGAGAAGCTCATGGAAATTGTTTGCTAGCAGCACGTATTTACAAAGCAAATAATCCAGATTTACAGAGATTTCCACGTGCTGACTGTTTTGAAAATGTGAAAGAAAGATTTGAAAGAACAGCAAATGCGAATTATGAGAAAACTACCAGGAGACATGACGGTAACAATGACGATATTCAGTTTAATGTTGTGGCGTCTGCTGTTGAAAATCCAAATATTAGTGTGAGGAAAATCTTCTTCTAAAGCATACGCCAGTTTTGCTAATTCTTAATTACATGTAGAGCTTTTATGATTTTTTACTTTTATTTACAAATAAATGGTAACTTTCCATAAATACTTGTTTATTAAACTGAAATTATCTAAATTTTTCAGTTATTTTTATTTTAAGAAGTGTAAACTAATACATTTTATAAAAATAAATAGCCTTACAATATTTTTTCCGTCAAAGGAGTGCGCAAATCGGGTATTTTTCATAAAAGTGGGTTTTTTGCAAAAACTACGCAACTTAGGTATAGGAAAAGCTATTATAAAATTGTAGAGTCTACAGAAAGGCATCTAATGAAATCATAAAACACAGGGTGTTCCATTTGAAAAAGTCGAGATTTTTTAAATTTTAAACCATCAGGTTTGGCACGATTTCTGTTGCCCCCTGTATATCGCAGGTCAACTTTTGATACGTTTTTCGAAAGAGCCATCTTCACTCTACAGTTTCTGAAAAAAAATAATTTCTAGCTGTCATACAACCATAATTATGTCAACTATTAGAAGTGACGAAACATAAGAAAAAAAAATTAAAAGTCAAATATCTCGAAAACTATCAATATTTCAATAGCAGTGTTATGCACAAAGTCCCACTAATTTTTTACGTAGAATTCGATAATGCCATAAAAAATATAGGTTTCCATTTAAAAAAACGAAGTTGGTACCTGTCCAGGAAAAACTGAACACCCTGAATATGTAAATATATTTTCATTTTGTGCAGCTCGGGATATTAGACAACCCTGTAGAAAAAAAAATTAAGTTATCTCTTTTATTAACCCAGATATTGGACTTACGCGCACTAGGTGGACACCCTGTATATAGAGCGCTAGTGTTGACTGAGTTGGCTGGCTCTAAACTGTCTGCCAAATTCAAAAACATTTATATATACGATTGCAAACGGTTCAACGATGTTACCAAGAGGATTATTTTACATTTCGTATCTCTTGTAACTGTAACTAATAATACATAATAATAATAATAATAATAATAACAATAATAATAATAATATCTCTACCCTTCATTCCAATCCCAAGGTTAGACCAAAAGACTGATATTTGTTTGGGTGTGGGGGCTTATAGTATTACTTCGCAGGCCGTTTTTGCGCCTTAGGAACGACTTAGTCCTTAGTTGGTAAGCCACAACCATCAGTTAGTGCTGGCATGTTCCCCTACAGTCAAACATCAACTGATTTTAATCTCTGACATTAACACCAAACTGACATTTTTCCTATTCTAAGCCATCAGCAGGATGGTGGCGAACCCATCCCTCGAATAAGCTTTAATCTTTAATCGAGTAGACGATTTAATTAAAAATGGGATTCGAACTCAGGGACTCTGAGTTGAGCGATCGAGACTCTAAGCCCTGAGCCACCAGCTCACCTACAGTGTTCTCTACAATCGCAACATTGACAGGTGAATAGACAGATCCATATTTGATATATTGGAATTTAAATCACCCGACCAAACCCAGGACCAACAGTAAATAATATCATGCCCATAACATCATATTCGCTTCTCCTAAATAAATGGTTATATATCTTAGCTGCTGATGGTCCAACTATTTTTTGTAATTCCGTTACTTACCCAACTTAGGCCAACGCATCCAAATCCTGCGCTCATCATTTCCCCGACCACTGCCGGAAAAGAGTGTGCTGTGGGATAGTAAGCATGGAAATTCGGCGAATGCCAGTGTGTAAGTCCAGGCATTATTATCCTGTCGACGTCCTGAAGGACATCTTGCCAGGATTCTCCGGTTTGTGGAGGTTCTTTTGGAAGCAGATCCTCCAGATATCCTGGTTGCACGGATGGTAAGACCGTTCTGAAAAGGGAGACATTTTAATTTTTATATTTAATATGTGGGGCGTTTTTCATTTATAATAAATAAGTAATCAGTATTGGGAGGTTGTTTTACACAAAACAGGAACTATTAAGATAGATTGTGATTGGTTAAATACAATTTGCTACCTGATTTGGAATGATTTGCTTGGATCTGACTCTGACTAGTTTATGATTCCTGCAGTAATAAGGCTTAAATGAACCAATTTTTTAACAGCATAGCTGTACAGATAGTCCCTAAAAAACACGAAATGCCGTAACTAGAATTTTAGAAATTTTCAGGAGGGCTTAAAAACAAAAGTGATGGTTTCGTACTGGATTAAAGTGATTAGTGATCATTTAGTGATTTCAAAATTGTTGTCATTTTATTGTCACAAACAAATTCACTAGTCATACCAAAGATAGAAGGGCTAGATTTATCTTTCCTTTCCAATATATATAATTTATCAGAACATTTATACTGCACCTCAGATAAAATAACTCTGCGCTGATACTTTAGAAATTGCAGAAATGTTGTTGCTGAAAATCAGTAAGTTCTAAAAAATGTTATTCCATGTTTTGCAATGCAGGAACAGGAGATACGGTCAGCCTATTATACCCTTCAGCAGTGGGGTGTTAAAAATATCTCCCTTTAGTATATCTCTCTCACTTTAAATATAGCACAAAGAACCGACGAATACATCAGTATTTAATATATCTTAAAAGAGACACCCGTGGTGGTGATCCGTTTAGAATCAACCTGTAATATTTCTTCTTTATAGCATGATACACAAATAGGTATATCGTGAAGATATTTATAGGCAAGGTTCCTTAATGTCTAAGAACTAACTGAAAAGAAAAACATATTATGTCGTTATTAACTTAATAATAATAAATAAGACTGCATGTTATTATATGCACGTATGGTATATCTAACACGCTATAAGTGTTGTAAGAACGGTAATTTTTTAAAATTGTCTTTTAATTTAATATTCATTCATAAAAAAAAATATTCCTATGATACCTTTTTACCTTTTGGAAAACTGCATGTCGAATTTATTTCAAATCAGACGAAAGATGTATTTAGTTCAATTTGGACATCCTGTACCTTGGTAATGTAATTTATTATGATCATTTGACTAATTCGATCATAATAATTACATTATTACCGTCAAAATGAAGGATGTACATGTCGCGCAACTAAGTGGAACCGAAATGTTTTGATAAACTATAGTTTTGAAGACAAAAACCAATCTTCTTAAGTTTTGTGCAATATGAAAACGGTTTTATTAAAACGTATTTATGTAATACCAAAATTTGCCTGGAACTCTGGAATTTTGTCGGAGAAATTCACATGCGTAAACTCTGAATTCCACTCCACGTCTCCACGTCTTATTAAATTATGGTAGAATTAAAATATTTGCATTCTCTCAATATATTTTTCTATCCTGATAGAGAATCAAGGTATGTTTGTAGAAACTTTTTGTACATAGACTAATGGAGTCTATAAAAATTATTTTTTTTATAGATTCTTGATAATATATGAAATACAGTGTGTCAAGAGATTTCGAGGGATGCAGATTTGCAAATAACAGAAAATTAATACAATAACGAGATCTAGAAACAAGTTCTACTACTTCACAGATGGGATGTACAGGGTATTCGCGTATATTTTGACCCCTACCTACAGGGGTTATTAAGAAAATTAGAAAAAAAATTTAAATACAAAAGTTGTTTGGTTTTTCACGTATTATCTTTTCGCTAGGTCGAAAAAAAATTGCTCATCGTAAACTTGGGAAAACCAATTGAACATAATATTTTTAAATGGGACACCCTATATAATTTTACCTGATTTTTTCCTGATTTCTAAAATATATATTTTGTTGACATTTGCACTGACAGTTTTCGAAATATTCGACAGCGAGTACCATGAAAAATAGAAAAATATTTAACACTAGAAACCAACACTAATAAAAAATATTTAACGATTTTTGATATAACCTCATTAGTTATTTAAACATTTTCTAATATTTTCATTTTTTAATATTTTTTTATAATTTATTGTAAACATTAAATGCTAAATATTTCGAAAAGTGTCAGTGCAAATGTCAAGAAAATATATATTTTTTACTGTTTTTTCCAATCATTATACAGGGAGTCCCATTTAAAAATATTATGTTCAATTAGTTTCCTCAAATTTACGACATGCAATTTTTTTTTCGACCTAGCCAAAAGATAACACGTGAAAAACCAAACAACTTTTGTATTTAAACTTTTTTTCTAACTTTCTTAATAACCCCTGTAGGTAGGGGTCAAAATATACGCGAATACCCTGTACATAATACATAAGTACGAATAGTACGAATCTACTTTATATCCAACATCTGTAAACGCCTTATTTAAATAAGGACCAAAAAAAAAATTAAGCCAAAACAGCTATTCTCCTCGCTACATGCCTCGACGAGCGCTTAAGTACAAAGCAAAGATTTGACGCATTTTGGCTAAAACTGAATCAAAATACAAGGATTTGGATTGCAACGAAAACTACGAGGAAATACTTGGACGCCACATCGCAGAATGTCACTAACTACAGACCGGTTTCGATCTTTTTATGATCTTGTCAGTGCAATACAAGTGATCATATCTAAAGATGCGAAGACCCAAGTACTTTATCTCTAAAAATTAATATTGCATTAGAATTTATACAAAGATTTTGATATAATTTTCAATATTCTATCCCTAATTTAAAAAACTGGCAACACATTCAAATCAAGTAACCTGATTAGCTGAATTGAAAAAAAAATATGTTTGTTGAATTATAATTTTTTATATAGTGTTAGAAACTCAGAAATATACAGGGATTGAATTATGCTTTGGAAACACAAAACTGTTGAATTTAATGAAGACAATCTCTTCAATAAAATATTTGGAGTAAAATAATTTCTTTTCTCTTGTTGCAGAAAATTGGAGACACTGTTTTTACTAATAACCCACCAAAAATAATAATTAATCTGAGGTTCAAAAACGTTTACATTCCTGTACATTTTAAGATGAATATTTCCCCACTATCAGAAATTCAAAATCATCTGTAGATTTCAAATTATTAACTACAACTTTGTTTTTTTTATGGGTGCTATCGTGAACCATTGCCAAAATTATAAAACTCAAATTGCCTTTGTGAACAATATGCCCGAAAAATATTTAAATTTTGGAAAAACTATTTCATTCAAATTCGAGTGTATCAACACAATAACTGGCAGTACTTAGAAAACGGTAGAAAAACGGAAAAGTATTTTCAACACATGCAATTTTACAATTATTTAAATGAGAAAAAGTTTGATATGCCTACTACTTAATTACAATTTTACCAGATGTTAGCAGAGCATCCACTAGGGTTTGTACTTTTAAAAACATACGAAAAAAGCAATAATCATTTTAACGGAAACATAGTTTTAATCTCCAAACATTTGTCAATTAGAAATAACCACAAGCAAAATATGATAGAACTATGTTTTAGTAATGGAGGTATTTTTGGGAGTTACACTGAGAGAAAGTCACAATGTGTAAAATATAAACCCATAACTATATCAATATTCAATATTCCTTGAGAGACTTGAAACCATCTAATAATGATTTGTATTAATTTATAACAAAGTTTATAATATATTTTCTGCAGTTGCTGCTCTCCGAATACACTTCAAAATATATCTTTAAAACGTATTTGATTTAACACTTAATAACAGAACAGTATATTTGTTTCCTAGCATAGCCTACATACGTCTGGTGAAATAATTGTAAAATATTATTTATATATATTTTTTTTCAATATCGCTCATTTTCTCAGTGTAAAGAACAAAACAAATACCTACATTTGTTCAGGAACAACATTACTAATGTTAAAACTTTGAAACTGAAAGCCATAAAAAAATCAAATTTGTATTTAATGACTCGAATGATATTAATGATCTAAAGTTTATGCTAATGGGAAAATGTTGGGAAAAGTATTTTTATAATGTAAACGTTTCATAAAAAAAATTATCTTCAATTTTTTTCAAATATCCCGAAAAACAAGTGACGTACGATAACTTTCAGAGGATATTTAGAATCTGCATAAAATTTTATAAAACTTTCCTCATTTAATATATTCTCTATCTCTTATAATAACTGAGATCCAAATAAAAAAACTCGAATTTGAGGTGAATTAAAAATATTTGTGACAAGATTTCAGCTTACCAAATAAATAAACTCGAATATGAGGTGAATTAAAAATATTTGTGACAAGATTTCAGCTTACCTGTCCCTGATGGTCTGAAAATAATCCGCGATGTAATCCACGGCAGCTTTGCCGAACTCCCTGAACTCCTGAATGTCCATATCGAGATGATTCACTTTCTCTATAAGGTCAGAACTGACTTAAACCTTGCCCACTTTCACACTCACTTGAATGCAGGTATCAGCCGAAGAAGCTGCCTAACTGCCCACTCTGCGAGCCAGAGAAGGTTTCCGGTAAGCCGGAGAATAAAACACAAAGTCTGTGCAGGTTCCTTTTTATACCGAGCCGCTCGTTTCGACTACTGCGTCCTTTTCAGCAATCTTTTTCTGTGTGCAGCGGTTCGCGCTTTGCCTGCGAATACCACTCGGAAAAGGATGGTATTTATATATTTATATGATTATGGAGACATTCAAAACAGCTTTGTGTCACGGTTTGTGGACAAAGTAAACGACTGGTGCCTAAAGAGTATCCTTGGTTTGCGACAAAAAGCTCTGACGCGCAACCTTGAGAATGTAATGTTTTGCGACAAAATTTGGTAGCGGCGAGCTGGAACGGCTCGGCCTATAATTATTATTTGGCAAAAAATTATATGTGTAACTCTGTCCGTGTTTTTTGTGTCTGTGCGATTGTTGATACTGACTTGGTTTCTGAGAAATAACGGGAAAGGAGACGCATTGGCAGGATGTGGAAATATCGTTGAATGAAATTAAAACAATTGGTACCTACTTCAAGTTTGCCTACGTTTTCAATTTACGTCTTAAAATAAAAAGAACTCTATTTTTTGCAACTATTAACTTGTAACATTACCATTCCACCTATATACTAGATATCTTACCAAAGAGTAGAATACTCTTTGATTTTACTACATTCCTGGGAATATACAAAAAATAATTTATTTATTATTTTGTAACTACAGGAAATCCCACATGATATAATCTATATAAGCGCAATTATACAATAACCATGTTGTAGATGTGAAAAAATTGTGGTTTGTGCTTTTTTGCTCACGTCAAGTCAATAGTCTCGGGTTATTAAGGGAAATTATTTCCGGCATTTTTCATATTTTCCCTAATATATCTGAAACTAAAAGCAATTTGGCAACACTGTAAACGTATTATGAAGCTCAACAGAAAGGGCAGGGGAATTTTCTCTAATTCATTTCATTTATTTACATATAAAAATGCGCCTCATCTAATAATTTAATGATACTTATTTGCTACAAGGAATTAATAATAACAATAATAATAATAAACATGCCGAAATTCGGCAGATCTTCTAAGCGGAAGAATGCAGAAGGCGGACAATCTGGGCTCATTACGTCTACTTAGGGCACACGAATTCCGGACTCAGTAGTTACTCACCCCACGGACGTGGGAGTAGCTACTGATAATACATTATTTATATAATATATAAAAAAAATATAAGACGTTCGATAGACTGTAAAATGTTGCTATGAGAAAGTGTCCTTTTTCCAATAGATTTTCAAACAAGTCAGAAATTTTACAAAACGAATTTCTAAAATTTCGATCTCTAGCAGTTTCCAGAGTAATTACATTCAATTGTGAACACAGTGTATAACACACTATACATTTACATACAACTGTATAACACTGTAACATGTATATAACTACAATTAGTACCAAAGAGTGTTGTGGCGACTGCTTCCATCTGCAATCAATCATCTTATGTAAATAAGCACTAAAACAAAAAGTTTTTCTGGCTAATATTGCGACGAGCTCTCTTATCTAAAACTTCTCGAGACTAGAAGTAACATTATTCAGTGTGTTTGATATACTTTTTTCCAGTAAACTCTATAAATTTGTCTATGCATGCTTCGATAATCCAGTAGATTTATTATGGGCTCCGCATTTGACGACCAATATGTTTTTTTTAATTATTTACATTATTTTGACTCAAACTACAAGAAGTATATTCAACGAAAATATTTATTTTACCTTTTCCGTACAGATCTAAAGAATAACTTCGCTCAACTTCCTTATGCACGCATCATTTTTTGACATTGTAATTATGGTGTTTTATTTGTTTTGTAAATGTAGTATCGAAATAAAAATGAAATACTGGTACGTAAAACGCGTTGTACTCGTTTTAAGAGCCGTCAACCTCGTAATCCGCTTCCTCTGGACGAAATTATGATATGAATATACACTGCTTGACGTAAGAAGACCTCTCAAATATCTAATTGATTTTTTAGTGAGACTATGTTGAGTCGCAGGTCATAAAGGCATTGAAAGAAATGAATGGGCAGATGAACTTGCTAGAAAGGGATCTGAAATAGCTTTCATGGGACTAGAGCCAGCTTGGGGAGTCGCTTATAGTACTGTCAGAACACCTGTGAGAAAGTGGGTCGAACGAGAACATAGGAATTACTGATTTTTTAAACCAAGACAGAATCATGGGAAGGTACTCATGGAAGGTTCTCTGCAGAGAATAGTAGAGATAATTGTTTTGAAAAAAACATTGATCTCATTTAGATGTTCCAAGAAATATATAGAAAACACTCTATATACCTACTAGTATTTCGGCTTGTTAGGCCTTTTTCAATAGAGTAAATGTCTATTACTAAACATTTCCAAGCGCGTTTTCGTTATTTATTTGTTTAGGAGCAACCTACTTCCGATTGATCCTACCATCTGGTAAAGCCCGAGTTTTTATTACCATTTCTAAGAAGGACGAGAGTGTAAAGTCTATCTGATCATTTGTAATACACGGATTTATAATTAAAGATTTTTTAATTTCTAATTGCTCTAACAGATCTAAGCGCTTTCCTTTCTTTTCCCGATGCAGTACCTTTACATTTTTCTGATCTATAAAATGATTGTTTTCTATACAATGCGTCGATAATCCTGAATTTTTTGCGTTATTTAATATGGATTTTTTATGTTCTTTTACTCTCGTTTCGATACTTCTACCGGTTTGACCCACATACACGGCATTACAATCCGCACAGTTAATTTGGTATACCCCCGATTGTTTTAATTCATTAACCTTTTCTTTGTTGTTTATCAAAATTCTCCCAATAGTACGCTTGTTGACACTAATCGTTTTACACCCGTTTCGTTCTATTCTGCGAGCTATTTTTTCGCTATAACCTGGGACGTGATTAATATAACTATAGGTGCCTTCTTTTTCCCGAATATTGTAAAACTCCCGACGAATTAATTTCCTCCTTTTGTTTTTTAGCATGCTATCTATTAGTTTTTCTCTATATCCGTTGTTTCTTGCAATTTGTTTGATTGTACTTAATTCTTTTTCAAAATCTGTTTTTTTTCCAGCGGAAACATTAAAAGCCTATGTATTAAACTATGGAAAACCGACTTTTTTATTTGCCAGGACTGCTGCGAACTTGCTGGTATAATAATTGCTTCGGAAGTTGTTGGTTTTCTATAAACCGAGACTTTTAATTTATTTTCTACCTTTCTTATTGTTATATCCAAATAGTTTAATTGATTGTTTTCCTCCTTTTCCATTGTAAACTGAATATTATCGTTAAGCGAATTTAAAAAATTGAGAAAGCCGCTCAAATTTCTTTCAGTACCAGTCCAAATACAAAAAATGTCATCTATATAGCGAGCCCAAAAGTGAACATGTGATTTAAATTTATTGTCACTGTTGAACAGTGTGTTTTCGAAATGGTTCATAAAAATTTCCGCTAGCAAAGGAGAAGTAGGACTACCCATGGGTAACCCGTTTTTTGTTTGTAATATTTTCCATTGAAATAAAAATAATTTTGTTTAATGCATACCTTTATTAAACTTATTAATTCATATTTTTTTGTGCTGTTTAATTTTGACTGATTTATTAAATTGCATAGTACTGACGTTAATTCTGCGTCTGGGATTGAGGTGAATAAACTTTTAACATCGAATGAAACTAATTTAGAATTTGTGGGCAAAGATACATTTTTTTTGTTGTTTTTTTTGTAGTAGAGATGCTGGGCATGAGTAAACCTCGGCTCAGGAGTATTCCAAGGCTCATAACAGGGCACTGCCATCTCTATAAGCATCTCTATAATTTAAGATTGGTCCGATATGCCGGAGTTACGATGATGCAGATGAGACTGCACCTCACATTCTAAGTGAAAATGAAGGCTGAGCTCCTATGAGGCTAAAGCTCCTGAGTAAACCATTTTTGGAACCTTGCTAGCTAAGAAAAATTTCAGCGAGTAGACTTTTTGAATTTATGAAGAGAACAAAATTGCTCGCTGAATAGAAGATCGGCGTGATGCACAATAGGCCCAGATGTGGCTGCAGTGCTTTGGGATTCGGTATAGAGAACCGACCTGCAAGAGAAAGTAGAAGAAGAAGACGCGTCAAATAAAAAGAATGCAGTATTCTAAAAGCCACATATGTAGCATCAAACTAAATTGTTGTAAGTTTGCACCAAGACACGAATATCATGAATGTCAATATTCAAGAATGGTAACTAAATTTTATCAGTGTCTTGTCTTGTTTTATTAGCATATCATATTACTGATGTAGTTTTCCACATAACACCAAAATATTATACCGAATCCGATGCGCGTTTAGCCAACTAAGTTGGCATCATCTGGAGATGACTAAAACAGTTCTTATTCGTCTCCAGATGATGCCAACTTGGTTGGGGTAACACGCATCCAGTGCAGTTTAGTGTTTTGGTGTTACGTCAGTGTTATCTTCACACCAAATGTTCCAACCCCTTTCAAGAGGATATCAAATGTTATTATAGAGCATCAAACGTTACTCCTTCAAATGAAGTACTGAAAAACAGACACCTGAGCAATACTTCCCAATAAGAATTGTATAAAATAGGTAGTGGCAAACTCGATAAAATTCAGTGACAAGTTGAAAACCTATTAAACTTCAAACTATATAGAAATTTTGAGTGGTTGATTTTCTGTGTCGCTCAGTGTTCGTTCTGTGGAGTCCCTTGTTTACATTTTGCTGTAAGTGGATGACGTAGGATGCAAAGTATATTGCCCTTAAGAATTATTTTAGCCTTGATTGAGAACTGCATTTGGGCGAGTCTGATATTTGCGAAAGTATACAAAAGATTGTTTTAATTGGTTATGCATTTACACCATAAAAAGTGCAGAGGATGTGACAATCTTTAGGGGAAATATTTATATAAAGGCCATCTAACATTTAAGCCAAATAAGTTACAGACTCCGGACAAAAACTGAGTTACTTGACTTTAAGTTTACTACGTTTTAGTGTAAAAATAAATAAACAGTCTCAACAATCTCGATGCCCGGTTAACCTGAGAATCTATCCTGAAAGGGCCAGTGCTGTAGTGTCTCGAGTGCTAGTATGTTGGCAGAGAATTATTTCTTATGCGTTGGATTTATTAAGACATATCATCTAGTTTTGTTAATTATTATAGTGCCTTAATGTTAGTAGTGGTGAGAAACACGCCGTAGTGCCCTATTTGGGTCTACTATCTGTCTGACAATTATTATTGTCAAATTGACAACGAGACAAAGAGATAACGATCCGCTTTTCTGCGGATGCCATTACAGCGACCTCTATTGTCTTTGAGGAAGACAGTCCTACTTATTTATTTGAAGGATATGCCGAAAACAACTACTCCACGGCCAATGTGCCCCGACTGGCATTGCATTACTGTGCGTTTCACGAAGTTGTATCCCGGATTGGAATGTTAGTATATATCTCCAACGTATGGAGCGTCGTCATGTTATTAGTTAAATTCAATGCATTGGCACATCTCGGTTACGGACCGCTACAAATTGAGGTGGTGTTATTTAAGCGCACGTGCCAGTCTCGCACAGGATTTGCCAGCGAATCCTGACAATCCGAACATTCCAATCCGGGATACAACTTCGTGAAACGCACAGTACTCTTGCGTTCCATAGTATCTCCATAGGAGTCGCCGCATCTTTCATTGGGACCAACCACCAGACACCAGCACTAAGGCCCACCAAGATTTAGATGAATTGGCTTTATTTTGGCAATTTATTTGGCAATTTAAATATGCCAAATATCATAATGATTTTGTAAACTTTATATCGTTGATATATTAAAAGTTTTGAGAACGTTTATAAACTCTTGTTTCCATAAACAGAAACATTAGAACGACAAAAAACAAAAATTTATAATTTGGAAAAATCAATAAATATTATCTTTCATTTAAATAAGTACTTATTTTATTTCATTTAAAAAATTGGGATTGTTATAATTGACAACTATTTTTTCGAAACAAAACCGTGAAAATATAAATTAATTGGGCACGTCTATCGAAAAGCTATAAAATATATTCGAAAATAAGTCTCCGTTTTGGAACTGAGGTGACGAATCCATGGGTAACCACATCAAAGGTGCTGCGAGTTATTCTCCTGAATATTTATTTATTCTTATGATTTTCAGTGTAAAATTGAAACCGGAATATCTAAAGATGGCGTTTATTCACTGATGACTGCCACAATATTTTTCCGTATAATTTTCTTATCCATCACCATCACAAATTTCAATTTTTTATAAAAATTGTGAGTAAGTGGCACATTAGGTACATTATGAAAGACCTTGACTGAGCTGGATAGAATTTAAATAAAGTATCTATTGTATTCAATTAATATATTATTAATATATTATTAATTTAAAGCATTGTAAAGTGAAAAATTGTATCTATTTATATACATACAGAAATGTTTTCTAGACAATGACGTACTAAACATATTTTTTTAACTGATACCTGATAATATTGCTTGCATGCTACTAGACTTCCTATTGCAATCATATTGTATACAGTGAGGACATAAAGTCCGTCCCCCCCCCCTCTAATTTTTGAACTACTGGGTAGATTATGATGAAATTTGGAACGATAATATATGATTAAATTCTGCATTTTTTGACACATCAATGACAACTCTGAATGTCAAAGTGACAGCTGGGCGCGCAATAGGAAAATATTTTAAATGGAAATGGGGGTCGAGTGGGGACTCATTTTGAAGCTATTTTTATGCTCAAAACATCCCCCAATTTTGAGAACATTTGGTTCAGTAATTTCCAAATAAAAACCAGCAATATCGATTTCTGTTATATCATTTTTTTGCATACATATTACAAATTATTGTAAATTATTCAAAGCAGAACAAAAATTAAAAGTAAACAAATAACAATAAACCATCCCTAACCTAAAATAACCTAAATTAAAAAATTATGAAATAATTTAAATTAAACTTAGAGGCAGAAACAAATTTAGAAAACACGTGTTACTTCAAAAGATGTTAAAAATGACCTTCATGAACCTCCTGACAAATAAATGTTCCATGGTAAGTTCTATTATAAAGATTATGTGGTAAAAAGATTATGTTATAAACTGATATTACTGATTTTTATTTGGAAATTACTAAACCAAATGTTCTCAAATTTGAGGGATGTTTTGAGCATAAAAATAGCTTCAAAATGTGTCCCCATCCGACCCCCTTTCCATTTAAAAAAATTTTCCTATTGCGCGCCCAGCTGTCACTTTGATATTCAGAGGTGTCATTGATGTGTCAAAAATGCAGAATTTAGTCATATATTATCGTTCCAAATTTCATGACAATATACCCAGTGGTTCAAAAGTTAGAAGAGGGGGGGGGGGGCGGACTTTATGTCCTCACTGTATAATAAGATTGCTTGGCAGTATGAAAACACAGTTGCTTTTCCGAAATAAATTTATATGACAAAGTAATTATTTTTATTTCTTCTATCGTCTTCTAAAGAATAATTTGAATCGCGCTGTGTATGATACGTAATTTTACATAATTAATTTCGGAAAGTTCAGAAAATCTGTAGTAAATGTTGCAAACTGGGAAATGTATTCTGTTTAACAAATCGAAATAAATGAATAAGGTTAAATATTTAAAAACTTATATTCCTTAATTTGGACTGATACTTCAGGAGAGTTTGACACGAATTCATTCAAACATGAAATGCACTATCCACTGCGATAATTTTTTATTTATCTAAAACTATCATCTTTAAACAGCTTTTCTGGTTGAATAAATACCAAATTAAATATTCTCATTTCTTGTCCATGGTCTGCAGTAAGATGCAGCTGCTCCTTTTCTGGATATTCGTTGCTATTCCAGTGTATTTCCAATCTAAAAGTATCGCTACAAGAGACATCGCCCACCTTGATTTTCTTTGCAGTCGTTAATTTCTTGCTGTGGGTGATGCGGACGTCGTAAGTTACCTGAAGGTGTAGTAGCGCCTTAAACGGCACTATAATGTCTTCGAAGGTGTTCTCTATGTACTCTTTCAGCACGTGGAAGCCTTTCGGGTAATCTGAAGCAAATACAGATGTAATCCAGTGTGGTTCGTTAACCGTTTTGAAAGAATGTAGGTAACTTTCATAAAAATTGTGATTTTTAATTATTAACAGTTCTTTGGAAGTGTTTTAAATATAAATTAAAAGCTCCATACATGGTGTTGAACGAATTGAAACACAAGAAAAGTATTCTTTTTCGTTTCGGTAGGATGATAGTTTTGAGGTAAATGTTGCACAATCAGAATACGAACTAGAATAGGAGGAAAACATACGAAATTTCATTTTATCAAGCCTTAAACTGTATTTACCGTTTCTTCCGACTTTTAAGTACTCGCATATAACTCCATACTGATACCTTTCACATGTTTCTAGATTCTTTGACATTATTTTAATACTTTGAATTGCTTTAAGAGCTATGCTTTGATGACAGTAAAATTAAGATTATTAAAATGGGGTATTTTCCTTCAATCGAAATGAAAGTGGAAACCTGTATTTTTATAAAATATATTTTTTAAAATATTTGTTAAGATAAAAATTATTAAGATTGAATCGGTATAAAATATTTAATTCAATTTTGAAATTTTATTCTATATTCGTGACGTCACTAAGCGAAAACTAGGGAATATGTATCTATAAAGAGGCCACACTGATAATATGTGGCTAGTTTCAGTTTGTAGCGACAACAAACGACAGTCGATATTTCGATAATTGACATTTGAAATTTCCTGTTTGTGTTTGGCTTGACAACTTCACGTGTTGTATTGTTGTTTTCTTGTGAAGTAAACTTTTATTAAACATGGAGCAAGGTTTTGTAGAGGCTAAGTACGACAATTTACCGGTTATAGATCCTTTTATGATAAAGATCCTATAGATCCTTTCAGAAATAAAAGGGATGAAAAATGTAAGGTTAGTATTTAACTTAACAGTATTACTGCAAAGTCGATTAAATATATTCAAAAATTACCTTTACAAATTACGATGTTTTTCTATTACTAATAAATACACTTGTAATCAGTCACAGGCAGAGACAACAATTCACAAGTAAAAATATAAACTAAAAACAATGTTTCATGTTTACCATGATGTTTACCCTAACCAAACAATTCAAACATAAACAAAAGTAAAGTTGTCACGCAGTGACACCAACCACACAAATGAAAATATCCTAGAAATCACTAAAAAATGGCGCAAATTTTGAATTTTTGCTTAGTGACGTCACATAGATATCGTGCACAATAAAAAAATAATTTATGGACTTAAATGAACCCAATATTAAAATTCCAGAAATACGTATCTCTTCTTTTTCCAACTACTTTCCATTGCCGATGTAAAAAAATAGGAAAACACCCCATTATTAAATCAAAGTGTTAGTGATGACAGAAATATGTTTAGGCTATTCCCGCGGCGATAGCTCAGCCTGTTAGGTGCTGGGGGCAGCTTGTAACTAACAGAATGTATACTGGGGCGCGAGTTCGAATCTCGCCAGAGGAGAAATTGCACCTCTCCCAAGGAATGGTTGTGTGCCTGCGTTTCTTCACGTGTACCCTCTGTTGTATATATACTTATAGTTAGACTGAATGATGATAACATTAGCCTTGAAAAAACAAAGAATATTGGTAGTTATTGATAGAGGATTGTCAGACGATTTTGTAGAAGAATAAAGACGTTCAATTTAAAGATTTACAAAGTGTTGTTTATTATAATTAAATATAAAACATGGCGCAGTCGTAAAACCTAGAAACAATTAAAATGGATTTAACGTTAGCGAAATTACCATGTCCCTTAGTGTTGGAAGGAAATGTGCCGGAAAAATTTAAAAAGTTTAAACAGGAATTAGTAATTTATCTGGTTGCTACTGGTTTACAAAGTAAGTCACATGAACAGAAAGTAGCGATACTGTTAAATATTATTGGTGAAGATGGTCGAGAAATTTTTAATAATTTTAAATTAAGTGACATTGACAAGAAGGATTTTGTAAAAGTACTGGCAGAGTTTGAAAAATATTTGTTGCCAAAGAAGAATATAATTTATGAAAGGTTTAAATTTTACTCCAAGGGTCAGGATTTAAATGAACCATTTGATCATATTCTTAATGAGGTTAAGAAGTTAGCAAGAAACTGTGAATTTAAAGAAGAAGAAGAGATGATCAGGGATAGAATTGTGTTAGGAGTAGCTAGTAAGAAGTTACAGGAAAAATTATTAGCAGTAGATGAATTGACAGTTGATAAAGCTATAGAACATAGTAAGAAGTTTGAAACATTACAAGGACAGATACAATTGATGAGAAGTGGAGATGTTGCAGTTGATTCATGCAGAACAGGGGGAAAGGAGTTTACAAGCAACAAGAATATTGAAAAGTATACATTCAGGTGCAGAAGATGCAATATAGTTCATGAACCGAGAAACTGTCCAGCTTTTGGAAAAAAATGCAATTTGTTGAGAAAAAATTGTGATCTTGACATAGCATTGCTAAATTATAGAAGTACAGAGATACTACGATTGATGAATCGTATATTAAAAACTAAATTACCAATTAGCCAGAATAAGCTAGAAAAAATTAGTAATGATAGAAGTTCAGATCAAATTTATGATAGATTAAGAAAAAAACAAAATGATTCTAAAAAATATTATGATAGGTCAGCAAAAGAAAGAGATAATTTTAGTGCTAATCAAAATGTGACTGTAAAACAAGGAAATATTTGGGTTCCAGCTAAAGTAGTAAAACCTTGTATTGAACCAAGATCATACCTCGTTAAGTTCAGTAATGGTAGAATATGTAGACGTAATAGCTCACAATTAAGAAAGTCATTAAATCAACCGGAATTAGATGAACCAGAATTTGATTTAGATAAACCTTAGCTGGTAACTTTTAATGAGGAAATAGACCAAGACTCTACAGCGTCAGATATTGTGGGGAAGGAAACTGGAACTACTGGTGTTATGAATGGTACACGTGAAGATAGAAATTTAGATTCTAGTCGTCCAGTTAGAAGTTCAAAATTACCAGTTAGATTTAAAGATTATGTATTGAATTCTGTTATATTAGAATAGTTTACTTGTAAAAAAGGGAGATGTTGTATATATACTTATAGTTAGACTGAATGATGATAACATTAGCCTTGAAAAAACAAAGAATATTGGTAGTTATTGATAGAGGATTGTCAGACGATTTTGTAGAAGAATAAAGACGTTCAATTTAAAGATTTACAAAGTGTTGTTTATTATAATTAAATATAAAACACCCTCCCTCTACACAAGCCTGAGGCATTCAGAAGGGGTGTCATTTCTGTGGTGTGTTTTACGTTTATGTGGTGTACCACATAATTGTATCTCTTGTACTATTTTATGAAGGGAACCATTGTAGAAAAAAACCTCAAAAATGATCACAATATCAAAATGAATGTACCGATAAACTTGAAAAATTCCGTAGAAACAGTAGCATTTTTTTCATTTTTTTCCTACATGGCCCTAGATGTACGAGATTTATATCTATTGGTTTCAAAACTCTCACCTAACAGTGGCCTCCAGAAGTTGAATTCCTCATCACCAGCGCAGTTCCGAAACATCATCACCAAACCATCAATCAGTATCTGATTTTTACAAGGTATGTCGACAAAAATCATGCGGGGGCACTTCATATCCATCGCACGGGGACCACATATACAGTCTTGTATGGAAAACTTCCTAGGCAAATAAACATTTAAGTTTGTCGCGCTCCTGCGCAGCACGGCGTTGATTTGGATTTTTGCACAGAAGTCTCCTACGTCTTTATTGAGGAAGTACAGAAAATACGTGTAGCTGCCACAGGCAACGTAACACATACGTAATTTAATTTGCGTTTCACTATCCTCGTCAAAATGACACTCGGGATCGAGGCAGAGCTGTGTCGGCACATGGTCTGTCTTAAACGTGGAAATCGAGATGAATTCGTCCAGACTCTCGGGAGTTTTCGTTTGGTCGCCCAGGAAAAGATACAGCTTGGCCTCGTAAGCCCCGTCAAAAGGAGACATCAAGTCCCAAGTGGCATTCACCTGCTTGGACACCTCAACTCTGCGCGTGTATTCTTCGGTGAACTTGAAGATGTCGGGAATACCCACGAGGTTGAATGCTATCGTCTTACAAAATTTGTACCCGATAGTTTCCCCTGACAAAACGAGAACTGCGGTCTTCTTCAATATGCTCTTTGCCTTGTAAGTTACGTGCAAGTTGCGTGTCCCTCCAGGAGTTATAGTGATAATTCCTGAGTCAACCTCGAAGACTTCTGAGTCATTCAGGAAAAACAATGGCGTGTAAGCTATGACGGCATCACCTTGGTTTCTCAAGACGATCTTGTTGATCGATATCTCACCCAACGAAGCATTGAAGGTAATAGTCTCGCTGGGGTAAAAGTTTGGGAGGACGTCGTATAAATATGTCACCAATATTTCCATCTCCGTTGCACTGGATTTGACTATTCTGATTGGTCGCAAATCGTAGGATAGGTGCAACCTCTTCCAAGTTTCATAGATAATGCACCCGTTGTGGTAGATGTCTTCTTCGTTTTGGTACAAGGGAAAGAAGTTGTCGAAGCACTTGCGCATGTACGGGCAATAAGCCATCATTAGAGTGGCAAACGGCAGACTGTCGGCGAGGTCGTGTTCGAACGATCGAATTTTCTTCTTCGGCATCTTCGAATTCGTCTCCTCGTCCCACAGAACGAATCTTTGGTTCTCAAAATGGAATTCGAGCCACAACATCAGCTTAGCTTCGCTCTCATTAACGTCGTCGCTAAATTCTCCAAAGTGTTTGGCGCAGTACTCTATCAATTCTTGGGCATAAATTAACGGTCTCACAGAAGTTCGTATCTTTGGATGAGCGAAGGGATTCGTGGCCCTGTTATACACGAACACCCTGTATATTCTTAGGATGAGATCCAGCCAGGCCTGCTTGGTGAAGTACAAGAAATCATCCGCGGTTAATGTTTTCTCGATGGACGAATCTTCGGTGCAAATGCTTTCCTTGAAAATTACATATTTGTAGTAAGGCAGCAAATGCTCAGGTTTTAGCTGAGCCACGAACACTCCTTGAAATTCCAAGAATTTTAAAATGTTTTTGTAGACTCTGTACGCGTAAACTACTCCTTGAACATCTTCGTAGCATGGTTTCAATCCCCTGAAAATTAAACAAGAAATTATATACTTAAGACAACATTTACTTCAAACTCAACTAAAAATAAGTATGTACATGAAACATTTTTTCCCTGTTTTAATATTTTTTTGACAAATTATGTCCTAAAGTAAATAAAAGAAAAATGAAATAATCCATTTTTTCTGTTAACCAAATACTTTTAATTATTTTTTGGCAAGCATAAGAAATATGGCTTGTGTAACTGAAATTCTCAACAGCCTCGAAAACCTTTCATTAAACAGATACTCCTTTTCTTTACTGTTTTCGGAGAACCATGAATGAAATTATACAGTGCTATTCAGAACTTATCCATAATAAAATTTGGGGATGTTCAACATACATGTAGCAATGTGGTAATGCAAAAAAAAATTTTTTTGGCGCCTTCTGAAAACTATTTAAAAATTTTTCGTTGCACGCCGCTGGATACTGGTCCACTGTAATGGAGTGACTTTGGGACTGACAATGCAAACTGGCTAGCACGAAAAAAACTTCGGAAGTTCTGAGAGTATACCGACACCCGGCGCAAAAAAGATTTGCAGCGTTTTTACTTTAAAATAAACTTAAAGATAGATAGATGTGACCAAAGTGACGTGCTTTAAAATGAATAAAATTTTGTTACACTAATTTTGAAGAATTGCGCTACTTGATTACTAGGTATTAGAAACAGGAAATTTATAAAAAATTTGCACATACCTTGTTACTAAAGCTGTTCGAAATTTTGTCCCTAAAGCTATCCAATTTTGCCGCACTAAAGCGAATGTTCCTCCTGGTTGCTGATCTTGTAAACGCAAATTATTAAGTAAATTGGGGATTTTCAGCATTTTGCTGCAACAACCACTCACAAAACCTAACTCGTAAGTGATAATCCACTGGTAACAGTCCATTAACACAGCATTACTGCACACAAGAGCCATTTTGAAAATTTTACAGTTTAACACTCCTAAGATAAATAAAACACCCGCACTGCGAGAGTGACACACATAGACTGACGACTCATAGACAATAGAGATATTATCCCCACTCCAACTTTATTCAGTCGGTTTTAACCAGGCGTTCCAGACAAAAACGTGTTTACTTTTTTTTTATCACATTCTTAGGAATGTGGTAGAAAACTTTAAACATTGTTTACGGGAAATCCTAAGCCTTTTATTATAAATTTTTTTGGTGATATCAATTTCTTATTTAAGGATGAACATATCCTCAAAGTTTTAGAGATAAGTTCTGAATAACCCTGTATACTTAAGACAACATTTACTACAAACTCAACTAAAAGTAAGTAGGTACATGAAACATTTTTTCCCTGTTTTAATATTTTTTTGACAAATTATGTCCTAAAGTAAATAAAGGAAAAATAAAATAATCCATTTTTTCTGTTAACCAAATACTTTTAATTATTTTTTGACAAGCATAAGAGAAATGGCTTGTGTAACTGAAATTCTCAACAGCCTCGAAAACCTTTCATTAAACAGATATTCCTTTTGTTTACTGTTTTCGGAGAACCATGAATGAAGAGTGGCGTTTCTGATACTTACTCCACGTCAAAATATTTGGTTACATTGGGATCCACCAAATTTATCAAGAGCTGCACCAAAGGCAGGACCTGTGGCTGTGGTTTATCTATTGATATTGAATCGGACTCACTTCTCGGGAGAACGTTAACTGGAAATCTCGCCATACCATAAGGAATTTTATAAAAGGCCATGTAGAAGAAACCCTGGGAGAATAACCACCCCTCTATATCTTCCTTTATCACCATGACTGTATTACCGTAAAAACTCTTATTAGAGGGTAGGGGAAAGAATGGATAAGTCGACTCAAACTTTCCGGTTTCTGCTATGGCTCTCGCCTTGATGAAGCTCTGGTAAGAACAAAAGATGCAGTTGTCAGCAGAAGCTCTTACTATTATCTCGTAAGAGGCTCCGCAGCTGCAGGTGAATGTTATGGGCGCATGTAAGATGCACTCGCTTTTTGGATCGAATTTTATTAAATATTCGGCGACGCTATTGTAATGACTCATGGATGCTCTCCCGGGCTGGGACCTTTTTAAAGCTCTGACTGATAAGGCCGCGTGCTGGTAAATATCTAAACTCACAACGCAGTCTCTTTTGTGAAAATTCAATTCCAGGATTACCTTTCTGGTAATTCTTTCCTTCACTGTTATTGCTTGGAAATATAATAGTTTATCCTGACAGGTAATAGTAGGGCTAGAGTATGAACCGGAGAGCTGCAGGTAATTGAAGGGCTCGTTTCTGGGATACTCTTCCACATAAATTGGTAACTCCACAGTACACTCCCCAAATTCTGATGGAGCATATTCGATTTTAAATGAAATCGATTCATTAGGCTCCACAACTAAATTCCACGAGTCATCGGATGGCTGGTGATCTGTTTTCTTGTCTAATTTTAAAATAAATGGGTATTCCGGGTTAACAAATGGAATAACAAGGCGATGTTCTGTAGCGGAAATGTTTGTAATTGCAAAACGTTTTTTGCATCTTCCTCTGTTTTCATAGTGAAACACTAAACTGAGCGATGAAAATCTGAACCAGGGCGTGCTTGCAGCGCATCGAATACTGAGCGTCCTAATGGTTTTTGGACCGTCAACGGTAGTTTTCAAATGTACCCCTCTTTCAGCTCTTCTGAAGTAACTCTCAGGTCGGAGGCTGGAAGGGTCGTTTAACAATGGCGGCCCTATCATATGGTTCATCTTGTATGGAAAATACAAGGAATAGGCGACTGGTTCTGTTGGTTTGAATACCAAGATCATGTCCCTCACTTCATCCGGTTCCAACGTAATGCCGTCCAGTAAAGGTTTATTTTCCTCATCCATCACTGCAAACTCGGGAATGTCCTCCAGATGGAATGTTATCATGTTTCTTGCTGCAGAGGTGTTCGTCATTCTGAAATTATGCCTTTGATATGATCCTGCAGGGACTTTAGCTATCTGGATATTCTGTGGCACGATGTTTACGCTTGGAAACACCACATTTCCTGATATGGCAACTGTGTAATAGTATTCATCCTGCATCGTAAACCTGAGGGAGCAATTGAATGCAGTGATGTTCGTGAAAAGGACAGTTATTGTCAAGTCGATATCGGACTTGGCGTTGATTTTTCCAACCGTGGGACGAACGGTAATTTCATCCAAAGGATTTGGATTCTCCACTAAATACATAATTTCTTCGTTTGCAAAATTTCTCAGAACAATCTGTCTCTTGACTTCTATATTTAATGGGATATTATCGAACTTCACAGCGTCCGTGGAGAATCCAATGCTGGCTCTGTCATTTCTACAACTCACCGGAACAATTTGTTTGGCGCCACTTTGTGAGAGTAGATACATTTCCGTTTTGAAGGTAGCGTCTATTTGTGGGTAAAACGAGACGCTGCAGAACACGCTCTTCCGAGAAGGGATCACTCCAGATTCTGGGACGACCCCGAAGTTTTTATCCTGGATTTCCCAGGAGAATTTGATGTCGCAGTTCACGGGATTAAATAGTTCGAAGAAACTCTTGTGCGTTTTCGGGTTTATGATTATATCTTTCTGATCACATTTGACTGTGGTCGGAACGACACTGGCGAAGACAGTTCCGTCGAACACGTGGTTTGCATTCACTATAATGTAAACTGGTACGTAAAATTTCCCAAAGCCGTGGGAGAAACAATCGAAGAATATATTTCTCGTCTTGTTAGGCTGTATTATTATTCTGTTTTTTTCTTTTATCACGACCGAGTTACTCAGAGCCTTGATAGACACGTGTATCGAGAATTCATTCTTATTCTCGATGGTAAAACTATCGGTGCATGTGGTGTATGGAGCTATCTGAAATGAGAACAAATTAGTGTAAATATTGTGTCAGAAAAACTGTAACTGAAACGAGTCTCATGAGAATAATGTCTACCATACCTTGCCCAGATACACGTATTTAGGTTTTATAATCACATTCATCAGCTTTGAAGGTGGTAATGGTATAAAACTGTACGGGGAGTTTGGTTGGTAAGCGATGCTCTCACTTGGTTCCAGCTTCTCCAGGAGTAGGTGACTCTTTTCGGTGAGGTCATAGTCTTGGGCTGGTACTATCTCCGTCATGGTCAGCAATCGACGTCTGGTTGCACCTCTCCTTTCCAGGTAATCTGAGTAAATTTTGTTGTTGTGATTCTTGCTCTCAACTTCCTGGACGGTTAGAGTATACTCGTCTTGGTCGCTGACAACTCTAGGCATGTTGGAGAATATAGTACGACATCTGAAAAATTAAAGTTTAAGGGTAAAATCTACAAGTATTAATTTTTAGCATGAAGTTCTAGACTACTCAAAAATCCAAAACTCCTTTAAAATATTTAGAGTATGCGCTAAATTTATTTTAATGTCAACGACGTACGGAGTTTTGCTTTTCCAAGGCCTCAGACATTTAGGCATATCATTGGGAAAAGCGATCAAATCGGTGTTTTTCTTGTTAAAACTCTTGTAGTTTTTGTCAACGATTGCCTGTCTAGGTTTGTCAATCTTACTGTTGAACGTGACATCATCCACTAGAAAACCGACCTCGTGCGTTACTTTAGGAGTGATACCCATGTTGAATTCGGGCTGTACTTTTGGATAAATCATAGTAGCTGAGAATTTTACAGGCAAGACAGCAGTTCCGACCTTGTACTCTTTCTGTAGATCGTGGTGGATCAGATCGAAAATTAATTTATAGGTCCTCACACCCTCTTCCGACGGAGTTATGGAGATGGTTATCTCCAACGATTTGCCTGGACCAAGAAGTCCATTTGGAGGATACACCTTGATGCACGCCACTATGTTGCTTCTGAATATGATGGGAAGGTGCTGAGATCCGTTGCTGATGTTCACAATGCGGTCGTAGGTTTCGTCGACATTAAGATAGCTTAATGTAAAATCTTCTGGGTGGATTTTCACGCAGGGCTCTTCCATTTCCCCATAGAGGCAAAGGCGCGCGAAAAAAGATTGAGGTATTTTGATATCATCGAATTCTTGGAGGTTATCTATCGGCGTAGCGAGGTACTCCTCTGAAAGACAGAAAATGGGGATCTTTATATACCTGATAAATTTTGTTAAACCTGTGTTGAACTCAAATTTCTGATATATTGGAAAAAGTTATTTCAAAAGCCCTATTCAAAAGTTTAGATGACTAGCATTTTGTAGATGAAATTCACATTTAAATAAAGTTTAAAGTCGTACTAATTTCTTATATCTAGCTATATTATGTGTGGAACCTTAACTTCAGGCTAACAAAAAGTTATTTAAACACTTGCTAGAAACAAGAAGAAAATCAAATTAAAGAACTAATAGACTACAACAGTTTCATTAAGTCACCACTTATCAGAGATTTAAACTACCCCTGAGATTTGCTTAAATAACATACTTCATGACATCTCACAGTCTCAAACATTCGAAATACCAAACGTAGGATCTTGAAGGATAATCAAGACCAGATTTTTCCCTCCGAGACCTTAAAGGTACTAAACAGGCCTAATAAATTGAAACAGCTGTCATTTTCTGTAATAATTATTACTAGGGTAATATGAATAGAAGATATAATTTACCTTCAAGTGGTGAATATACAGGGCGCCCTATTTCTTGACCCGTTGCATGGGTAACTTTTTTATTAGTAGAGATACAAAAACGCTTAAATAAGCAAATTAGTGCAGTTTCATATTAGTAATTCTACGGTAAGGCGAAAAATTATATACGGGGGAAGGTTGAAAAGTTATTGACAAAAAACGAAAAATCCAACTTTTCTATTATCCCTCGTAGCTCGTTCATTTGAAGAGTTAGAGAAAAATGCTTCACATGTTTTTTGCAGTATTTTTCATGTAAAATGACATGCACTTGCTACTTTTTATATATCTCTTAAAATGGTTGAGAATCACAGTAAAATATATTTTTTTTAAATGTAATGGATAGGTGGCTGTGACATTAACCGAAAGTCCCCTTTTTTCTCTTTCAGATGATATAACATAGTCCATATTTTATCTATACAAAAGTAATAATAATCGTTGTTTTTAAAGAAAGTTTATTGTCACATCAAGAATGCTATGGATTATGGAACAAAAGAATGTTTTGAGAACAGAAATTATTGATTAATTAATTATATTGAAGTAAATGTTCGAAATGACCACCATCCTGTTGGATACATAGTAAGCAACGTTTCTGGATACTTCTTAAAACATTATTTATTGTATGTCCATGTATGCTTCTAATAGCATCTTGAATCCTGACTTTTAGATCCTCTATATCTAGAGGAGCTGTCACATAAACTTTATCTTTCAATAACCCCCAAAGAAAGAAATCTAAGGGGGTCAAATCAGGTGTTCGCGCTGGCCAATCGATATCCATTCTATTTCCTATAACATTATCAAACTGTTCATGTAAATATTGTTTTACCTCGCGGAAATTATGCGCAGGTGCTCCATCGTGTTGGAAGTATTTAAGATTTCTAAAAATATGAAGTGGTAATTCATTTAAATACTCCTCTGTTAGAGTATTCCTTAGAAAATGAAGGTAATTATTCGCATTCAAATTATCTTCGTAAAAATATGGGCCAATAATTTTGCCACAAAAAATTCCACACCACACATTTATCCCAAATTGACGTTGATTTCTTCTTTCAGAAACAAGATGTGGATTTTCTCGGCACCACATTATGTTATTATGGCGGTTAAAAATACCATTGTTGGTAAATCTACTTTCATCACTGAATAAAATCTTTTTCCAGAAGTCTAGATCCTCTTCGCATTTTGAAATGTACCATCGACAAAATGTCATCCTCCTTTGATTATCAGCTGGATATAAAGTATTGCATATGGAATAATGATAAGGCTTTAAATTGTTACCTTTTAAAATAGCTCTTACAGTTTCCTTGGAAGTGTTGCAGTGATGTGCAATTTCTGCAGTTGAAGAATCAGGTTTAAAATTTACATAAGCCAAAACATTTATTTCAGTGTCTTCATTGAAGTTTCTTTCATCCTTAGGCTTTGAAAAAGAACCGTATAATCGTATATTATTTTCCAGCTGTCTAAATATTCTATGATGGGGTTGTCTTCGTTCCATGTAAGTTTCAAAATAAAGATTCGCTGCAGCTTGTGCATCTCGATTTTGGTTATAATAACAAAATAGCATATCATTTTTCTCTTCGTTGGTGTACATATTTGCAACACTATTATTTTGTATGCAGTATTAATAATAAACAATAAACTACTTAACAAAAACTAAAAATGTCACTTATGATCTGTCAATAATTAAATGCCAACTAGACGTTTTTAAAAATATCAGGAATCTTATTTTTTGTTTTATTTCCATAGCATTCTTGATGTGACAATAAACTTTCTTTAAAAACAACGATTATTATTACTTTTGTAAGGATAAAATATGGACTATGTTATATCATCTGAAAGAGAAAAAAAGGGGACTTTCGGTTAATGTCACAGCCACCTATCCATTACATTTAAAAAAAATATATTTTACTGTGATTCTCAACCATTTTAAGAGATATATAAAAAGTAGCAAGTGCATGTCATTTTACATGAAAAATACTGCAAAAAACATGTGAAGCATTTTTCTCTAACTCTTCAAATGAACGAGCTACGAGGGATAATAGAAAAGTTGGATTTTTCGTTTTTTGTCAATAACTTTTCAACCTTCCCCCGTATATAATTTTTCGCCTTACCGTAGAATTACTAATACGAAACTGCACTAATTTGCTCATTTAAGCGTTTTTGTATCTCTACTAATAAAAAAGTTACCCATGCAACGGGTCAAGAAATAGGGCGCCCTGTATACATTTTCTTACCGACATTTGCAGAAGATGTGAAGGTTTTCACATTTACTTCGGATTCTGAAAGAGAAACATCAGTTTGATTAGATTTTTCATGAAAATAATTCAGTTGATAGAATACATCAAATGTTTCTATCAGCTTGAGGATTTTTAAAAAAATAAGTTTTACCTGCGACTGCACCATCTCTGTAGTTCACTTCCATGACCCTGATGAACACTTGACCATATTTCTGGGAAAATTCTAATTTTAGCGGGGTAAACCTGAAACGTTTATTTTCAAAGGTTAATGTGTGGGTCTTCAGTTGGAGTGTTTGCGCTTACGTGAATCTTAAAATGTAATGCTGCCTAGCAAGGAGTCTGCCTTCGACGGAATTCATAGAAAAACAACGTAAATTCTGTCTTGTTGCTGTATCCGCCAAACACTAAAAATGTTAAATTTGTTTGAATATTAATAAGACAGAAGAATTCTGCTGGCCGAATTCATCACCTCAATTTTTTCTCCCCTTTCTAAGGAGTAATCGGAGATGCAGAAATCAAAAGTATAAAACCGTACCAATCCAATGCATACTTACATCAAATTCTTTACCACGTTCAGAAACCAAGCAGAACATTCTGTCAGTCGAGCTGCTATTGGTGATGACCACAGTTCTTACACTTTCAGCTCCGTAGTAAGTTCTGGGGAACTCCACCAAGGTAAGGTTGAAAGTCGAGAGAGCATTCGCGATGACCACCTTAGGGGCGATAAAAACTCCGGTGATGGTGATCCTTCGCGGAGGTTCTGTTTTTACCCAAAATTCCTTATTGAAAGACCCCACTTGGGAGCCTAAGACTTCCACCTTGACGTTGATTTCTTCATCAGGCTGCGACATGAAATAAGAAGCGTGTAACACTCCGGAGCAACAGGAAAGAACTTACGCATGATTGCTGGTTTATTAATAAACTTTTTATACCGGGTTTCCCATTTCATTTGACTAATAGCAATTAACATGGGCTATTACATTTCATTGAATTTTATATTCCCAGGGCACACTATGAGAAATATTGCTAACGGAATCGATAGTACTGACTGTTAAACACTTCTGATTACCAAAATACTAAAGCGAAATGCTGTTTTAATTAAAATATTAATAAAAATTCGTTTTAAGTTAATAGATGTAGTTTACATAGGTCTTTTAGTGACATTACGTTACGTCAACGATTGGAGTAGTTGGTTGAGCGTCCGTCTTTCAATCTGAACTTCGCGGTTTTGCAGGTTCAAATCCCACCAGGGACAACTTTTTTTTATTTTACTTTTTCATTAATTTCAAATTATTAGTGTTTACTTATTCGAACAAATATGGTTCAATGTCAGTACCTTGTTATTATTTTTGAAAGTCACAATATTTACTTATCAGCAAAAAATAAAACATGGTTTAATTGGTTCGTCTCCTTTATCTTTAGCTAAAGCTACTATCTTACAAAATAAGTAATCAATAAGCAACATATTTTTTATTTATTACGTGCACTGTGCTTTTACTAATAGTGTACTTATCTCTGCTAATAGTTACTACATATTATACCTCAATCTGGATATTGAGTTAAACAGTTACAGAGGAACTGTCATGAATTAGTAATAGGTTTTTTTTAAATAAAAAACTAATTCTAAATTTAAAGGTTTTTTAAAATATGTTGAAAAAACTCATAATTTTAGAATTATAGTTTTTCATTAAAAAAACCTATTACTAATTCACGACAGTTCCTCTGTAACTGTTTAACTCAATATCCAGATTGAGGTATAATATGTAGTAACTATTAGCAGTGATAAGTACACTATTAGTAAAAGCACAGTGCACGTAATAAATAAAAAATATGTTGCTTATTGATTACTTATTTTGTAAGATAGTAGCTTTAGCTAAAGATAAAGGAAACGAACCAATTAAACCATGTTTTATTTTTTTGCTGATCAGTAAATATTGTGACTTTCAAAAATAATAACAAGGTACTGACATTGAACCATATTTGTTCGAATAAGTAAACACTAATAATTTGAAATTAATGAAAAAGTAAAATAAAAAAAAGTTGTCCCTGGTGGGATTTGAACCTGCAAAACCGCGAGGTTCAGATTGAAAGACGGACGCTCAACCAACTACTCTAATCGTTGACGTAACGTAATGTCACTAAAAGACTTATGTAAACTACATCTATTAACTTAAAACGAATTTTTATTAATATTTTAATTAAAACAGCATTTCGCTTTAGTATTTTGGTAATCAGAAGTGTTTAACAGTCAGTACTATCGATTCCGTTAGCAATATTTCTCATAGTGTGGCCTGGGAACATAAAATTCAATGAAATGTAATAGCCCATGTTAATTGCCATTAGTCAAATGAAATGGGAAACCCGGTATACTCTATTTCTATGTTTCTTTAGAAGCTACTCATCTAACCGGTATTCACAAATGACAGCGTTCCCGAAACCATCATAGCGTGCCCCAGGGATTAGTTTTGGGGCTGTTATTATTTATAATGTATGTAAACGATTTGATTCATTTTATGACCCAAATCATTGCTTTTGATTCGAGGATGACATAACAATTGTTACTTCACATAAAATTTACTCAAGTCTAGTCGACGAAATCAGCAGTGCCATGTCTGAAGCGACAAAATGGTTCTCATAAAATAACTTGAAACTTAATCGATATAAGACTCAATAACTAGCACTGTTCACAAAACATATACTTAAGAAGAACATGTAAACTTTCTAACTTTTGTAAAAACCTGTCTGATCAATTATTTTTGCTTAAAAGGGTAAAATCAGTTTTAAATTTCCAATCAATAATATCATCTTTTCACTCACTATTTCAATCATACATCAACTAAGGTGTGATTAGTGATTAGAATCTGTCTTCCAATGAGCCGTGCAGGAAACATTTCAAGAAGATTGGAATATAACCTCTGCCTTCTTTGTACATTTTACTCAATTTGCTGGAGATCTATATAAATGAAAACACATTTGAATCAAATGTTCACACTTCTTATGCAAGAGATGGAAATTTACTCAGAACACCTAAAGCATCAATTGGAGATTTGTAAGAGAAATATACTTCAAGTGAATTTATTTAATAAGTTTCACGCTGAAATAAAGACTAAACTTCCTTAGTTTCAAACGAACTTACAAAACATTAGTTGGCACACAATTTTTTTACACAGTGGAGGAATTTATTGAGGCTAGTATTTCTAATTACGACAATTTCTTACCGGATTGTTCGCAGTACTTCTTTCGTGTACGTGAACGCAGTATTATAAAAATGTGTGTGGTTCGTAAGAATCCTGAACCCCAATATCTCTTAACTTAAATAATAAGGGAGTCATTTTACATCTTTTAAGAAGATTGAACCACTAATATTGAAGCACTTAGACGTCTTAAAACATTTATTTTATTCCTTTACAGTAAGGTGACTATCATTTACACAACGTCGCAACAATATAAACAAGAATATATTAAGTGGCAGTTAATGGTAGCATTTAAAATATTTTTACACAATCATAAAGAATGTTAAATTTGCAATACAATAATAATAATAATATCTCAACCGGCATTCTAATCACAAGGATTAGCCCGAAAGTCTGAGGCTTGTGTGGGAGAGGGGGCGGCATATTATTATTTCGCGGGGCCGCATTTGCGCCTCAGGAACGACCTACGTTGGTAGGCCCTAACCACCATTCAGTGCTGGAATGAGGGAAACCTGGAAAATCTCATTAGTTAGGGGGACAAGTCATACATCAGCTGATTTTAATATCTCACATTAACACCAAGTTGACTTCTTCCCATCCTAGACCATCACCAGGATGGTTGCCAACCCATCCCTGCGAACAAGTCTTGATCTGCGAGTAAACAATTTAATTAAAACTTGTTTGGTGGAATGGGGATTCGAACCCATGACCTCTAAATTGAGCGATCAAGACACTAAACTCTGAGCTACCGGCTCGTCTAATATGCTCTGCAATATTTGATCATAAATAATATATTGTTTTGTCTTTGGCAACCAAATAGAAGCAACTGCGCTTTATTTTGATTAATCCTTGAGGAGCAAAAAATCTGCTGATAACTTAAGAATAAAGGCTGATCACTGATACAGCTCTCTAAATATAGCATGACCGATCCCCTAGATCCATCGTGGCATCAGCACAGATTATTAACGCTTGCTCTGTTTTGAAATAAATTTACTGAAATTCATAAAAAATTCGCTGAATTGCTATGCAGCGAATTCACGTGAATTCGCTGCATAGTATTACGTGTTTGTTTCGATGTTTTCTGAACGAAAAATTGTGATATTCTAACTCCTATAGTTTTTCTAATACTATTTCTGTGGTAACTAGCATGAAGCCTGTGTCATTCTAACTAAATAAGTTCTTTATTATAATGAGCATTACACGATTTAAAAAAGACCATTCTTATGGAGAATGCACGTTCCGTTCACATTTGTCCAGTAATTGTTATTCACGCTAATGATTGCATTATTATACAATTTTTTTTACGTTGTAATGGTTACATAAATAAGTAATTGGAGTGGGTGATTAAAATTGAATACAATTACTCTCGGTTTTGAGCGGTAAACAAATAAGATTCAGCCATTGGGAATATACAAAGTATTCCATACTTTTGTAGATATTTTTATAATCTTTTCCAAATCGATTCAAGGTAATAATGTATAAATATATTGAAAGGGATTTTGCTGAATATATTTGTAATAGATACGTGAAGTACAAAGAATATACCATCCAATTCTTGGTTATTCCTCTACCAATATTCAAAATTAACGTGCCACTTCTAGCTAAAAATATCACTCGGTTTATATACAAATTGTCTCTTTAAAACAATAGGAGTTTTACAAAGTATTTACATCTTTCTTTATACAGTGTTATTCAGAACTTATCCATAATAAAATTTGGGACTGACAATGCAAACTGGCTAGCACGAAAGAAACTTCGGAAGTTCTGAGAAATCCTAAGACTTTTATTATAAATTTTTTTGGTGATATCGATTTCTTATTTAAGGATGCACATATGCTCAAAGTTTTAGAGATAAGTTCTGAATAACCCTGTATAGGAATTAAGCCAAAATGTTATTTAAGAGATAAATTATTAACGAAATTGTTAAATATTATGCTTCAATAAAGTTTTATATTTCCTCGTTGCCTATTATCCTAGGCATGCAAAGAAATAACCTTATTATTTTTAAGATATGTCCCAAAGAACTACTTTTCGTTTAGTATGCACCGCCCAACATTGAATTACAGCGGCATATCTTGACATAACCTCAAATTATTATCTTTAATAGATTTTTCTTTTTAATAGTGTTATCGACATTTTTTTTAAATAATGAAATATTAAACAAGCATCTACATTACATTAAAAAAAATCCTATATAAAAAAAGACGTAAACATTTAAATAACCCAATAAATAATATTAAAAATATACTATAAAAAAGGATTAAAATATTTTGAAAATTGGTTTTTAATCCGGAAATGGAAACAGTTTTCAAAGTGGTAAAAAGCTGCATGCTTCTTTCTATAAACCCATTGGTGAAAATTACCCACCAGTATCACAAGCAGATCAATAAATTTAGCTATTAAAATGGGTCAAAATATAATGCCACCCTATATTGATGTTGTTCTGATTAGGCAGTATTTCCTGAATTTTACTGAGATCACCATTTTGAGCATCAACTTTATAACACACCGTATACATCTAAGTGACGTCAATGTATTCTTTTTTATCATCTTTCCCAGGTTTGGTTGAGGCTATCACCAATTACAATTTTTTTAAATATCTTTGTCTCAAGAACAAGGACAGAAATCGCATTTTGGTCTTAGGTAGATCACCTTGCTCGTGACTAATTAATTGATTATATGGTTTAAAACATGTAGCAGTAATTTACTTATTTTCCTGAGTAATATGTTAAACTTTACAAGATTATAAGCGACCAACAGCGTAAAAAATAAATATTTAGTAGTACTGTCAAAAAACGGGACATTTTTAAGTTGCTGTAGAGGTGCAAAACGTCTCATTTTTTCACAGTAAAAAAATTTCTTTTTTTCGCCGTGAAAAAACATCATTTTTGTACTTCTAAAAAAATCTTAAAAATTCAGATCAAAACTAGAAATTTAATTGTAAAACTTGACTTATCACAATTTTTTACTAACAAAGCAGGAACATTAACGAAAATGATACACAGCACACAACTAACAATATTACTTATTAACATAGTAAAATATAAAATTGACTTTATTTCTTCAATAAAAAACAAAAAAAGAGGACTTTTACCCAGATACATGAACAAACGTTTCGTCGAGTTTTTGGACTTTTTCCAGGTTACCTAATAGCTAAAAATACTGGTGTAACATGAGTATTAAATTAGATTAGTGACAGAATAAATATCCAAAAAAGTGTGAAACGTAGGATATTTTTTGTTCATATATTCTGGCTGAAAGTCCTCCAAAAATAAAAATAATAAAAAGACAAAAAGCTTTGTTTTTTGTTCTTTATTGAAGAAATAAATTCAATATTATTCATTTGCATAGTAACAAAAGGACGTGTCTGAATATGACACATATTATTTAAATTTTGTCCTGAATATAGTTGTACAAGAAATGTTTGTATTGCGTGCACAAAATCCGTGTTTAATGGGACATTTGAACGAATTTTTGACACTGAAAAGTTGGCGCTCTCAGGTCTTTTTAAAAAAAAATACGCACTTAATATAAAAATGACTGGTTTCATCAGAATTATGAAACTACAAGCATACTCAAAACTTCCCACTTCATACCTATTCGATAGTTCAAACATAAAATATAATATTTTTGTTTAAAATATCTAATTAGTGGTCTATTTTTCAAATAAAATAAATATATAAAACAAAATCGTATTTTCTAAACACCTTGTTTATAGATCTTTAAAGGAATAAACTTAACCTTGTTGATAAACAAGGCATTGCTAACTGTAGTTTAGAATGGCTTTAGGCGAAGAATTCTTCCTTTTTTTATACCTTATTTAATAAAAATACGCTATATAGATATGTATAAAATTATACAGATAATATGCAAAGAACTATAGAAGTTATTAATATAATAAGTAAGTATAAATAAGTATGTTATTCATGGATCATGTAAATATGTTTGTTGCATTCTACAATGCAAAATTTAGTATAATTTAAGGAAACAGCGTTTTAATGAATTAGTTTACTTTCGTTTATAACATTACCGAATTTTTAAGAAATTAATTATGAAAAACGTGGAAAAAGATTATCTACCATATACAGGAAGTCTCACGGTGACCACCCAGAATATTTCAGAGACAACTTTGATTTGAATTTTGAAAATTTGGGATATCAGGTTTAAAAATTTAAATTGATTATCAACGTAGCCTTGAATAAATAAAATTGTATTTTCTTTTACCAGTTTGAATGTAGTTTTGATATTAGTCCAACTTTTATTGATAATAAAAGCATTAGGGGCTGTCATTATTGAGATAAAATGAACAAAATATTCATTTTAAAGACTTGTCTACCGAAATAATTATCCCAACAAATGACATTATTAAGAATGTTATTTTGAAATTAAATTAAAATTTAGATAGTCGTGATTTTAATATAAATAGACAGGGTGGTTTCAAAATAAATAGAACATTTGAAGATCAGAAGCCAACTATTTTAGAACATTGAGCAATTTTTCGTCTACCAAAAAAGGAATATTTTACTTTACTTATTATTTTTTTCGGAAATCCAATATATTCAAGATATCCAACCAAAGTGGTTGGGAGTTTTGAGAGGGAGAAGAACTTTTAGTTTTAACTGGCCGATAAACCATATTATTAGAAAAAGTAGTTAAGGTCATAGTTCAGATACACTGGCCCTCACAGTTGCCATAAAAGAATATATTTTTCATTAAGTACATGAATAATATCATATCTAAATTAATTTTTACCAGTATGGTTCCTTTCATGGGGTCGACGATAAGTTCCAAGTCATTCCTTCCCAAATCTATGGAGAACTGAGCAATCCTACGGCCTAAGTTCTTTAGTTTTATGGATAATTGTTCCGAAGCATTTCCTACGTCTATTTCACCAAAGTTTAGGACTTTAGGTGTCAAAACCACGTACGTTGATATTAGATTTCTGCAAGAAAAAAAAGGTGAACCAACTTGTAAATACAGAAAACCAACATTTTACTTATAATAATTGTTTTGAAAAAAACATTGATCTCATTTAGATGTTCTAAGAAATATATAGAAAACACTCTATATACTAGTATTTCGGCTTGTTAGGCCTTTTTCAATAGAGTAAATGTCTATTACTAAACATTTCCAAGCGCGATTTCGTTATTTATTTGTTTACGAGCACCTACCCCCGATTGATCGTACCATCTGGTAAAGCCCGAGTTTTTATTACCTTTTCTAAGAAGGGCGAGAGTATAAAATCTATCTGATCATTCGTAGTACAAGGATTTATAATTAAAGATTTTTTAATTTCTAATTGCTCTAACAGATCTAAGCGTCTTCCTTTCTTTTCACGATGCAGTACTTTTACATTTTTCTTATTTATAAAATGATTGTTTTCTATGCAATGCGTGGAAAATCCTGAATTTTTTGGGTTATTTAATATGAATTTTTTATGTTCTTTTACTCTAGTTTCAATACTTCTACCGGTTTGACCCACATACACGGCATTACTAATATCTGGAACATCTAAATGAGATCAATGTTTTTTTCAAAACCATTATTTTCAGGATTTTTCATAAAGAACCATCCGCTTCGAGTATCCACTTTATTTTACTTATAAATATATGTTATAATCTAAAAAAAGTAAAATATTCTTTTCTACGGGGTGTATAATTAATTGTGATACATAATTAAAATTTTGGTTTCGGGCATTCCATAACTGTTACTGGTTAAAAAGAGATAATTCATTCGTAGCTGTGGAATGAAGGCTTACACCTCTTTGTCCAACACTTTCCAACAAGATTTCTACGGTGTTCTATACTTCAACTATTTTTACTGTTATTAGAAATAGTTTCGGTATAAATAGGACACAAGGTTTCGTTTTAATCATCTCCAGATGATGCCAACTTGGTTGGCGAAACCCACACCGAGTGCAGTATAGTGTTTTGGTGTTATGTAGAAAACTACGTCAGTGTTTTTAGATGGTATATAATGATATTTATTAATTTGTTAAAAAAAGGCGCGGTGTTATTATTAGGTGCCTACCAATCAAAGACTTTGCTAGTAACTATAGTGGGACATTCAGAATACCAATACGCTGTCCCCTTTTCAGGCTAATTCGCAAGAATTAGTTAAAATGTAATCAAGAGTGGAGATACTATTGCATTTTTATTTGACACATAGTTCTGCTTCTAACAAAAATTACCACCATACAGTGTTATTCAGATCTTATCCATAATAAAATTTGGGGATGTTCAACATACATGTAGAAATTTGGTAGTGCAAAAAAAATTTTTTTGGCGGCTTCTGAAAACTATTTAAAAATTTTTCATTGCACGCCACTGGATACTGGTCTACTGTAATGCAGTGATCTTGGGACTGACAATGCAAACTGGCTAGCACGAAAAAAACTTCGGAAGTTCTGAGAGTATACCGACACCCGGCGCAAAAACGATTTGCAGCGTTTTTACTTTAAAATAAACTTAAAGATAGATAGATGTGACCAAAGTGACGTGTCTTTAAAATGAAAAAAATTTTGTTACAATAATTTTGAAGAATTGCGCTACCTGATTACTAGGTATTAGAAACATGAAATTTATAAAAAATTTGCACATACCTTGTTACAAAAGCTGTTCGAAATAATATTCCTGGACTTGTACACACTTTTGGGCACACCTTATCCAATTTTGCCGCACTAAACCGAATGTTCCTCCTGGTTGCTGATCTTGTAAACGCAAATTATTAAGTAAATTGGGGATTTTCAGCATTTTGCTGCAACAACCACTCATAAAACCTAACTCGTAATTGATAATCCACTGGTAACAGTCCATTAACTCAGCATTACTGTACACATGAGCCATTTTGAAAATTTTACAGTTTAACACTCCTGCGATAAATAAAACACCGGCACACAGAGAGTACACACATAGACTGATGACTGAATAGACAATAGATATATTATCTCCGCTCCAGTTCTATTCGCTCGGTCGTCGTTCGAGGTACAAAAACGTGTTTACTTTTTTTACCACATCCTTAGGCATGTGGTAGGTATATCAGATGTTGAAGTACAGTTGCCCATCTACGTAGTCCTTTATAATGGTATAACTTTAAACATTGTTTACGGGAAATCCTAAGACTTTTATTATAAATTTTTTTGGTGATATCGATTTCTTATTTAAGGATGCACATATCCTCAAAGTTTTAGAGATAAGTTCTGAATAACCCTGTATATGTACAAATCATAATTGCTATTGGTATGTGGGTTCATTTCATAATCAAAATTTTCCCTGATTTTCAAGATCGAGCCCATTTCAAAGAACTGAAAACTTATACAATTAGGTAAAGTGTTAAATCCATGGAGCGTGCGATTTGTATTATTTGTAAACTCTGGTTAACAATATGTAGATATTCATTAGGAGTGCTTCATAAAAAACAAAACAAATTTGACTGACAGTTCACAGATAATAGGATAAACATAAAAACGGAGCAGTGAAAGTGAAATTAGACCTTCAAATAGATTTGAGTTGGTTCTTTGTGAAATGCAGCAGCTGTGCTGTCAACTGCGTAGTTGCAAATTATGTAATTATACTTCCTCTATGTTTTCCGTAAAAATATAAAAATGTTAATGCAACATTTTCCACTACTTATTATTCGACTTTCTTATGGGACATGAATGGGTAGCCTTTACATTTTGACAAATTTATTTCTCCTTATGTTGCTTCAAAAGATGAAGAGATCCTTCTTGAGATGAATGAATGATAGCCTTTACATTTGACAAAATTTTGTTTGCCTCTCTAGAGATGATTTCTTGTAATTTGATGCCCAATAGAATTATTGTTATGGGATGAAACGTTTAAATACACACAAAAGTTGCAATAATCAATAGATATCCTCTTGTTTACTTACTGTGCAGGGTGGAGCACGTAAAAGTCCTATATTTTAATAATTTTTGACGTCGTGACGTCTCTTACCTCCGATCAAATATGTATAGATAAGTAATTGCCTATTTGTCAGTATATAAAATAATGTGACCAAGAATAACAAAAAACATAACCTCAATTTCATAAAATTACCTGTCACAGTGCCCAACGGCATGGGTGGCTATGTTTTACGGGGTGAAAACAATAAGTACAAATTAGAATATTTTATTTTAGTAAATACAAAGTTTAAGATTTACATATCTAAGAACAACAATTTATACACATATGTATATAATATTTACTACACTATTTATAATAGTATTAAATATTTACTAATAAAAAACAATTGTAATATCATTGACGATCCCTCTCGCGATCGCCGATTCTACGTTTATGCATGGCTACTTATCTGTGTAAACCACGCCCATTGGTGACAGTCACAAAATCCCTAACAATTTAGGCGTTAAATTAAAATGGCATTTTTTGATTGGACCAAATGCTTGGGCACTAATGTAAACAAAAAGCCATTGTTTTAAATACTGGGTGTCCCATCGAAAAGTATCACATTTCGTTGCCTTATATCTCGAAAACTAAAAGAGATATCGGGATGCGGTTTGGACAGAACAACTTAGGATTTTTGTAAGTTTTTTTTGGCACTGTTGCCAAATCTCCAAATATATTAGTAATTTTTTTATGGAATACGCTCCTCTTTGGAGTAAAATTACTTGCTTATATTAAATGGAACACCCTGTGTATTTCGCCATAATCAGAAAGCCTAATCACTCTACTTTTCAAAAAGGTATGCATTGTTTACATTATCTTGAGAATTGGAGCCACAAAATTAAATTTGTTAGAAGTACTCTTATTTGGGTTATTACGAATGAAAAAAATACCTCCTTCTTTGTAAAGTTATTTTTAAGTTTTTTTACACTTATTTTAAATGAAATACCCTATATATTTTATCATTTTAAAATCTCTGTTCAAACTTGATGTGGAACTTGACTGCATTTGCTTTTTAAATGAAAAAAGATATGGAGAAAAGAATAATTCTTTAATAATCGGTAGGAACGAGTTTTGTTAAAAATAACAACAAAGCACAATGACAGTAATATTAATAACAGATGAAATAATCAAAATAAGTTTATAAATAAAAACTACTAGAATAAGTTAGAAAACAATTTGTTTTAACTGCCCACAATTTAGTTCAATATACATTTGTGCATCCTTACTAGTAAATGATCAAAAGTGTATGATCCTTGTAATGTGAACATTTTTATATCTATACTTCAAATATTTCACACAACTGACAATACAGTTTATTATTGTACTTTTGTTTTTCATGGCTACTGTGAAAAGCAAGACCAGCTTCACAAACTGTTCAAGTAAGAGGTGGTCCCATTAAACTGAATTTTGTGGCTCCAATTCTCAAGATAATGTAAACAATGTATACCTTTTTGAAAAGTAAAGTGATTAGGCTTTCTGATTATGGCAAAATATACAGGGTGTTCCACTTAATATAAACAAGTAATTTAACTCCAAAGAGGAGCGTATTCAATAAAAAATTTACCAATATATTTGGAGATTTGGCAACAGTGCCAAAAAAAACTTACAAAAATCCTAAGTTGTTCTGTCCAAACCGCATCCCGATATCTCTTTTAGATTTCGAGATATAAAGCGGCGAAATGTGATACTTTTCGATGGGACACCCCGTATTGTTGGTCACAAAACTGTGTTGCTATTATTTGTCTATATAATATTTGGTCGGATTCTCTTACCGATATCTATAAATTACCTCCCTAAATACAATATTTCTACTGTATTTTATGCTACTGATTTCAAAGATAAATGCAATAAATCAAGGAAATATATTTATTATGCAACACCGATTGCCAGCCCGTCTCATTAAGCCTCTGTCTCTATAAAATATAATATAATTTATTTAATAACAAAATAAGCTTGTCTACAGGATCCAGCGTGTTCAAATATATTTTTTTATAAAAAAGTAATTAAACTTCAATTGTTTGAAAAACACGTGCAACATAAAAAGTATACGTTCACTTTTTCTGCGAAATATATGAGGTACACGAGCGCTGAATTTATGCGTTAGTTTAACAATACGCATCACCAATAATTTACATAATACAGAGTAATACGAGTAATTCATTACTGAAGAGTTATGTTTATGTTTGAAATATTTAAATTTCCCTCAAATATTATCGCAGCATTCAATAAACAGGAAAATATATTTACTAGAAAAGGTTAACAATAAATCTTGAGGAATATGTTGATAAAATAAAATCAATTTTTCCAAATCTATTTACTGCGTTAAAATAATTTTTCCTGAGAATCTATTGGGTCAGTAGTTGTTTAAAAAAGAAAAACAGGATATACATACTCGTACTTTCTGTCCATCTTCACATAAACTATCAAATTTTAACAGTTTATAACTCGAAACCGAAAAGAGCCATCGACATAAGATCTTCTTTGAACTTCTTACATGTTTTATAGTTTTTCCTGCCACTGGTGTCAATTCTTAAATATTGCAAGAAATGACCCGTTAAAATGACTTATTTCAATTCAAAATTATGAGCTTCCTTTAAATGATAAATGGCACAACACCTATCTCTTACATCCGTCTGGAAACCTGATTATTTTCCTTTAAGAAAATGTATACATTGTTGCCGTTCAGACAAGATATATTAATTTTTTAATTAACTATTTTAAGGAGACTGATTAAGTCTTTCTAAAAACATAACATTAGTAATTTAAGATTTGTGATGAAGGAAATCCATAATTATCTAAGAAGTTTAGTAAAAACAGGATACTCATTTAGTTCTCTACCATTTATAAGATAAGGGCGTTGAAGAAATGAACTGCCTTCAAATTGTAAACAAATATGGAGGAAGAAGAGAAAAAATTGTGCATTTCATATCACATCATCTAGCAATTTAGCATTCGTCTGCCATAAATATAGTGACTTCATGTGCTAGTTAGGGTGAAATAAAGGATAAAAAGAGTGGTAAAAGCAGTCATACGTCCCATAAGTGCTTCATTGCTAATTATATGAATTTTTTGGGTTGAAACAGATATACCCTAGTTTTTATTTACTTACATTTTGAACTAGAAAAGTGTGATAAACTGTATGGTGCTTGATTTTGTGTTTAATAATGTTTAAATTAAAATATATATGGTGTTTTTATAAGACTAATAATAGAAAAGTATAGACAAACTACAACAAAGTGGTTATGTTGTGTAAATAAACGTGTTCCCTGTTATTAAATTGTTATATGCCTTTTGGAGAAATGAGTGAGAAACAGTTTTTTATACTAGGGCCAAACTTCTACCTATCTTCAATCTTAAACAGTTCTATTGACACATTTTGTGGAATAACACCTATAAACACGGCAGTTTGTGTTGTGCTCATTTTTTTTGAATGCCATTTAAAATGTAAAAATAAAGATGTACAAATACTAACCACGTCGTTTTTAACTTTGTTTTTTCGTCGTTCGTCGTTTTTTTTTTTAATTTTAGAAAGGCTGATTTTGAGGCTTTATATCTTGATTTATCATTAGCTGATTGGTCTTGTTTATCATCTGTTTCAGACGTGGAAACTGCGGTCGACTTATTTTATGGTATCTTGAAGTCTATCTTGATACAGCATGTACCCACCATGAAGATTACAAATTTTAGCAGACAGTTTCCACCGTGGTTTAATAGGGAAATTATTTCTCAATGGAAAATAAAAAATAAAGTCTATAAGAAATATAAATTTTCCAAGCTGCCTCAGGATTTTGATAACTTTCAAACACTTAGGTCTTCTCTTAAGTATCAAATAAAGGAAGCATACAAAAAATTTGTGTCTGACGCAGAAAAATCCGTTAGAACTAATCCTAATACTTTTTGGTCATTTATAAACTCTAAAAAAAGCACGACATCTATTCCATCTTCCATGATGTATAACACCCAAGAGATAGATGATCCTCAAACAATAGTGAATACATTTGCCAGCCACTTCTCCGAGGCATATTTAACTCCCGCTAGTACTGATATTGACGTTAATGAGTTTAATGTGAATTATACAACTGTCTTGCATTTGATGACGGTTTCTGATAGGGATGTCTTACCTGCACTTAAAAGGTGTAAAAATAATATGTGTATGGGTCCGGATGGTATACCTGCTTTTTTGTTAAGGGATTGCTCTATTGTTTTCGTAAAACCACTAGTTATCTTGTTTAATTTAATACTATCTACACAAAATTTTCCTAATATCTGGAAAATATCTAGAATTACACCTATTCACAAAAAGATGCAAAAAATAACTTTGCTAATTATCGCCCGATTGCCATTTTAAATAACTTTAGTAAAGTGTTCGAATCTGTTATGCATAATATTATATCAAATCATGTATCTGATATTATTGTACCACAACAACATGGATTCATTCAGGGTAGATCCACAGTATCGAATCTCGTGTGTAAGACTGAATTTATTTCAAAGGTCGTAGATGAGGGAGGTCAGGTAGATGTTATCTACACTGACTTCTCCAAGGCCTTTGATAGACTTGACCATTCTCTTCTAGTCAGCAAGCTTAATGATGTTGGACTATGTCCTGCCTTACTTAAGATGTTCAAATCATATCTTACTGATCGTTCACAATTTGTACAGTATCGCGGTTTCAAGTCTGGCACTTTTCATCAATCTTCAGGTGTTCCGCAGGGTTCGATACTGGGACCTCTTCTATTTATAATATTTATTAATGATATCGCCACTGCTCTCGATGTTCAATATTTGCTATACGCAGATGATCTCAAGTTGTACTGTGAAATTTCCTCGAAGTCTGATTGTGACAATCTTCAAAGCAACCTCGTGCTACTTAATAACTGGTGTTGTAATAATAAATTGCCACTCAATGCTAAGAAATGTAAGGTAATGTCATTTCATCGTAAAAAAGTACCAATAATTTCTGATTATACAATTGATGGTGATTTGCTAGAAAGACCGGAGATTATGAAAGATCTAGGTATTATTTTTGACCCAGAGCTCAGCTTCCCAAACCATATTCAAGCCTGCGTGACTGATGCATATAAAAGTCTTGGGTTCATTTTGCGTAACTCGAAAGATTTTAAAAATATTTCCACACTACGTTTATTGTTTACAACGTTTGTTAGATCGAGGCTGGAGTACGGGTCGATTATATGGAGTCCTATATATTAGTGATGGGCATTCCAGTTCACTTTGGTGAATAGTTCGGACCGAAACAGTTCACCTAAGTGAATAGTTCTTTTTTACAGTTCAAAACGAACTACAGTTCGTCTCGTATTTGATTTCCTTGCGGACCGAATATATTTGCAGTAGTAGGTAGTAGGTACCTATACTCTTCATGACAAATGACAACCAAATAATGGTATATAAAACATTAGAAATTGTCACAAGTAATACTTTTAAACTATAATCTATAAATTTTGTATCTATATAAAAGTATGTACAGTAGTACAGTACCTACTATAATTTTACTATGTTGAACTTTCTTTTTTTTGTTCGTATTATTTTTTTACATAGAAATATATTTTACGTTTATTATCAACTTTTGAAGTAAATTATTTTATTAGTTCATAAAATATACATAAATGGTTCAGAATTTCAGATAACAAAAACGCTAAATGTATCGATTCAGAGCAATAATTCATTTAAATTACTAAATTGAAAAGTTTTCTTTTTCGGTTTTAAGTTTCATGTTTCATGTCCGACATGTTGAATCATGAAGTACTAAAGAACTAAACTGACTCGAACGAGGGAACGAAAACGTGAATGAATGGTACAATTTCACACACAGTTCAAAATGAACTATTCAGTGGCAACTATATGAAACAGTTCGTTCAGTTCACCTCAAGTGAATAGTTCATGCGAACTATTCGGTCATGAACTGCACATCACTACTATATATAACACGCATATTGTTTTGCTAGAACGTGTTCAGAGAAGATTCTTTAAGACGGCACTGTTCTTGTTGGATGGGGTCTATCCTGTCAGAGGGACACCACAAGAGTTGTTTTATGAAATATTCTCATTACATAGTCTTTTGTGTAGACGTAAAATGTTATCGGTTGTTTTTCTTTTTAAACTTGTTCACTATATTGCAAGGTGTGAGTCACTTACGGCAAATATTACATATCGGGTACCTAGAATGAATAGCTGACATAGCAACTTATTTGTCTTGCCATTTGCGTGCACTAATTTACTGATAAAGTCGCCATTATATCAAATGTTAAACAACTACGCTGAAATTGAAGGTTCTTTCGACATCTTATGTTGCAATCTGCAGAATTTAAAAAAAGTGTTTTTAGTGGACTGAGGCATGTTTGGCTCTTTTTGTAATGTTCATATTTTAGGTATTTGTTTTAAATAATTTATCGAATTTTGTACAGGATCAATTTTACTGTTCATTTTATTGTTCATTTTATGCTTGTATGTGATATTTAACTGTTTTTTAATAAGTATTTTTGTTTTTCTTTATACATGTAAATTCTAAATTATGCTCTGCTACTTATCCTGTAATTGGGCTTCAGCTCGTTGGATATTTTATGTAATAAATAAATAAATAAATAAATAAATAAACTTTGTGATACCAAAAAATCACAAGCACCACTAAATTATTACGTTAAACAAACCCAAATACGTGTTATTTATCATAATATCAGCAATAAGCCTCCAAAAATTACCTTTTAAGGGTTCAAATATTTTCATGCAGAGGGCGCACTCATTTTTGGAATCGCCAATTCTTTGCAACACGCGATCTAAATGCTACTGAAAAATTTGTCTGACGTTTATTACTCATATATAAAGAAGACATTAAATTGCTTACACTTCCAGCTGATAAGTGATAGGCTTTTCATTAATGTATATGAATAGACATGCTTGATTGAGGGCCATGGCACTTGTATGAGTGTAGTGAATCGTTCTGGTGACACTTAATCCAGATGCGATATACTTTCCTCTTTTAAGCGGCTTCATTTTGAAGGCCTGCAAATTGTGAAAACTGTATTAATGATTGTCTAATAATACGATGGCAAAAATGGTATTAGCAAAAGTTAAAGTGACTTCGTCTCTTCCAAAGGCGAAGGAGTTCCACAACGATCACAGGATGAAAATAATAGCAGATTGAAAAGCATGGAGGTTGAAAATATTTTATTATTTTACTGCATATTTTTAACCATCTCTCTTATCCAGCCAGGTCTGTAAATTTTGTGACGACCTGAAGTACATGCAACATTTTACTCACAATTACATGGAAACACCAAAATGTTATACATATCTTTTCCTTTGTTTCTTTCTATTTAATTTAAAATACCTGGATTGAAACCTCAACATTTTTAACATTACCAAGTAAAAGTTGATGATTTTCTGTAATGTTAGTAGTTATGAAACAAATATTTTTTGGATATACTTGTCTAAAAGATTACCTGAGAAGTAGGTGTCATCATTCTAATAAAAGCTGGACGTTTTCCACAATTAATAATAGTAAAAGATTTCTTAAACTGTTTCCCGTCAAATGCATCGTGAAATACAATTTTGCCTGGAATGATTTTCACTTGGCCTTCCTCGAAAGGTATCGCTTCATGCTGACCACGGATGATGGATCGGTCTATCGATAGAGAATATGAGGCTCGGTAAGATGGCAAGCTTTCTAATGCTTCTTCCATTAAAACTATGTACTCCTCCATTGTGACATGCCTTGATGTTTGACGCAGCAATCCAAATGACAAAATGACAAATTCAATTGAATGTCAATGGTATAATCAGCCGTTTTCGACAATTAGGACTAATCCGTCAATTCTCTAGGATGAACTAGTTAGTCCACCTCGAGGTACAAAAAATATATCCTAGAACCAGTGGATCTTTATCCTTAATAATTAATGTATGAGATGACCAACAATAAAACACTTAAAATAATTGTTAATAATATCAGCTCATATTAAAAAAGGATTAATAATAAGATTAATGACGGCTAAGGTACGACATATGTTGTCAGCTGTAAAGTAAATAGAAAACAGATCGATGTTCCAAGGTTACTAGAAGGATGAGGTTGTGTCAGTTGCCTTACATTATATTTTTTTACAATGGGGTATTTTCCTTCAATCGAAATGAATGTGGAAACCTGTATTTTTATAAAATATATTTTTTTATATTTATTAGGATAAAAATTATTAAGAATGAATCGGTAGAAAATTTTTAATTCAATTTTGAAATTTTATTCTATATTCGTGACGTCACTAAGCGAAAATTAGGGAATATGTATCTATAAAGAGGCCACACTGACAATATGTGGCTAGATTCAGTTTGTAACGACAACAAACGACAGTCGACATTTCGATAATTAACATTTGAAATTTCCTGTTTGTGTTTGGCTTGACAACTTGACGTGTTGTATTGTTGTTTTCTTGTGAAGTAAACTTTTATTAAACATGGAGCAAGGTCCGACAATTTACCGGTTATAGATCCTTTTATGATAAAGATCCTATAGATCCTTTCAGAAATAAAAGGGATGAAAAATGTAAGGTTAGTATTTAACTTAACAGTATTACTGCAAGGTCGATTGAATATATTCAAAAGTTACCTTTACAAATTACGATGTTTTTCTATTACTAATAAATACACTTGTAATCAGTCACAGGCAGAGACAACAATTCACAGGTAAAAATATAAACTAAAAACAATGTCTCATGTTTACCATGATGTTTACCCTAACCAAACAATTCAAACATAAACAAAAGTAAAGTTGTCACGCAGTGACACCAACCACACAAATGAAAATATCCTAGAAATCACTAAAAAATGGCGCAAATTTTGAATTTTCGCTTAGCGACGTCACATCGATATCGCGCACAATAAAAAAATTATTTATGGACTTAAATGAACCCAAGATTAAAATTCCAGAAATACGTATCTCTTCTTTTTCCAACCACCTTCCATTGCCGATGTAAAAAAAAAAATAGGAAAACACCCCATTGGCTTAGGTTTACGTTTACGTGCTTTGCTTTATGGCTTCTGGATTTTGATTTAAGTTTGGAGATATTTTACCGATGTCTGAAAGAATTCTTTGTCATTAAATATTTCTTTTCTCAGCTTGGATTTTGTTTACATTTACAGTTTAATGCTTATTCCAAGTACATCTATTATCTACAAATAAACAAATCAAACAAACGTATGCTGATAAAACTTCCTGCGTGAGGTGCATACAACAACTTTTCGACAGCTTCATTAAAATAATTTAAAAAGTAACACAAGGAAATTTTTATTTTACAGCAAAGTAGCCAGTTTACTGCTTGCAACAGAAACAAAGCTTCTTAAATTTTCATATTTGTTTTATAAATAGGTTTGGTTTGCTAAGTAAAAATTGGACTACAGCACGATATCATGTAAGAAAAAGTGAAAAGTTACGTAAAATAACCAGCTTTCATAAGTGTGACGTATACTATTTTTACAAAGGACATGACATGGTTTTTAGTACCTAGCTTACTTCACGCTTTATAAAACATAAAAATCATTTTCAATAAACATGAATCAATCGTCGTAGGTCATCCCCACTAGGCTGAGTGTAAGTACCGTCCCCTGAGACGAGGAGTGATTGTCCTGAACGTCCTCGTCGCCGGTTGCATTGCACCCTGGAGGGTTTGGCGGCCGGGTCGCCCGCGAAAGATAGCTCCCCTAATTAGGTTAGGGCACCGAGAGTGCCCGTCTCGTCCCAAAGGACATCCTGGACCGCTTAGTCCTAGTGTTACACGCTGTTCTCACGCCACCGCAATCCTCTGTGCGTTTAAACTGGAGCAGATACTCTTGGCATGGGAAAAGTAGGGCATATTCTTGATCTAAATGCATGTATCTACAATTTGTATAATTTGTCTTTTGTGCCTGGGCTTTTGTATCATTTTACGCCGATGTATACCTTCCGGTTGGAAAATCGAAAGAGTTATTTGTAATTTATATAATATTACAGAAATTTACAATAGGCTTACGAAATTTGGAGCTAATGCAAAGAACGCTGAGACTGATACATTACCCCTTGTGTGGTCCCCTTCACCAGAAGAAGAAACCTGAACGGATACTGGATATGAAACTTACCTGGAACCCGCAGAAAACCTGGAGAAAACTGTCGACAAAGCGAGATGGGCACTTTGTGTTTGTCGACGCTTGCTAGGGAAAACGTTGCTAGGACTGAAACCGAGGTTGTTACATTGGATGTACGCCTCAATGGTGAGACCTAGGATACTTTATGATGCTCTGATGTTGTGACATAAGGCCACGCAGGCCATTGTAATGGAAAAGCTGAATAAAATTCAGAGGTTGGCCTGTGTAGGTATAACTGGGGCCATGGTTTTGCCACCAACAGCTGCGCTAGAAGTCTTACTAAATCTACCACCACTTCACGTGATGTTGGAAAGAGAAGCAAGGATAGCAGAGCCTATCCTAAAGATGATATCTGACAAAATGATTGGAAGGTTTAACGTCCGTAAGCTATTGGAGGTTCCAATACAGGATCTCAGTGACTGGGAGTTAAATAGAGTAGATAAATTCTCTGGAGCCTTGAAGCCTTGTATGGTTCACAGATGGCTTCAAAACAGACAGAGGACCAGGAGCAGGAGTATTTGGGCTGGAAGCTATAGTTTGGAAACTTATCCCAAGAGAAACTTATTCCGAGATACAAGGTGAGGAAGGTTTTTGTTTTCTCATTTATTTTACTTATTTTTAAAGATAATTCAACCAAATTCGGAACATAGACGATACATAGACATGCAGGCTATCGACTACATTAATAGTTTAGCGATGCTTTAAGTTACATATTGCCAATTAGGTATCAGTTAAACAGTACAAGTTATAAAAAAATGCAGGAGACCAAAAAGTTAAAGAGTGTAGGAGCTAAGTTGTCTTTACTCAAAATGGTAGTCAGTATAGTCAGTGTATCAGTGGTAGTTGCATTAAAAAATTTGGGAAAGTCAAAGGAGTTCTGGCCAAATAAAAACTGTCAACCTGTAGACTATTTAGAATGATAATGAGGGTATTCCGTAGGTACTCCAAATCGTATTCTATGTACCGAATTTAACTGAACATATCTTTGAAAATATATAAAACAATTAAGTGGTAGAAAGAAATATTAAGAATATCTATTTCATAGGTAAGAAAAACTTATATCGAATAATCCTATTAAGATTATTTTAAATAATAACAGGAAACTACATTTATAAATACCGAAAATATTCAACACATCCAACTCTAGTTAAAATTACAGAATACAGAGCATAAATTCAGCAAGTAGTAACCGTTTTACTTGTATTATGATATCAGAACATTTATTAATTTCAATTTCCACTTCTTCGCAACAAGAAAAAATTAATCAGCATAAGTATAAAAACCACTACATTATTATGTAGATAATCAGTCACACCTTTCCACCTGTAATTGTAAGAGAGAAAAAATCAATCCAGTTTTTTCTAGAAATAATGATTTGTAGCGTAGATATAATACATAAAAATTAGTTAAACACTGCTTTAGTAGATAAATAAGTGAAAGTTTTATTAATTGGAGGAAATCTTAATAAGTACCTAGTTTTTATTGTTGCATCACACCATTGGGTATTCATGTGGTTTCTGTGTCAAGTAATTAAAAAGTAATAAGTAAATGTTCTTTCTCTTGGCAGTAAGCGTAGCGGAATGTCTTCAATCTTAGAGAGATTCTCTTTTTTAGGTCGTCCAATTAGGAATTCTATTACTGTAATCATTTAAGATATTAGCTCTGTTCAGATAAATCAAAAAACTATATACTCAATGCTATATCGTTCTGTATCTGTATCTCAGAACCGAAGCCATTTACTTTCGAAATAACTACATGGCCTTTTCTTCATGAAATTACTTGGGGAAGTGTGTCCTTTAACGTCGTCTTCATTTCAGGCTACTTAGGACCTATTATTTATTAAGAAAATACATTTTAATATGTATTTATTTCAAGGTAATTAAATTAAATAGAGTTATTGTAATATTCAGTAGAAATTTCGATTTTTTAACAATTTTAACCTCCAAATAATCCATATTTCAATCTTGGTTGAGAAGTAAAAGCATATAAGGACAAGAAATATGTAGGAACACCGAAGACAAACTGATTTTCCTATTTGTTAGTAGTTCTTCTTACATGTAATTGAAACTCTAGTAGCTGAGGTTTTCTATCGATGTAGACATGTAAAACATTCGAATATTCACGAATAGCTCATTATGTAAATATATTTACATATATATATGGAGCTAATATAATACCGATCTGGTTGATTATATACAAAGTATATACTTTTCTAATATCTGCAAGTCACCGAAGGAACATGATGTCATGGAAGTGAGTAAGATACAGCCTCATTTGAATATAGTGAAGTAATTAATGCCAACTAAAGTAATTATTAAAAAGGAAGTAAAATATATATAGTAATTAATGATATAACCCAGTAATAATATATTATTCATAAAAATTCTAACAATTCATAATTATTAAAAACTACATTTTATACAAATTTTGTTTCATGCCTTCATATTGAACAAAATAGTATATTAAATATAGAACTAGAAATGGGAGAAAATCGCTCTCGCGATTTTTGTTCCCATTTCTAGCCCTACCGGGGGTCCAGGCCTGACAAAAGGCATCTAGAATAATATTATTTTAAAGAAAATACATCTATTAAAGAAATTTCGTATCTGGAATGATGATGTAATTATACTAAACGATTTTTCTTAATATTTTGATGAATTGTAAGGGTATGATATGAATTTAATGACTGCCAAACTGAACGAATTAATTCCAAACTTTACGTGCAGAAAGAATAAAAGCTACGGATAATGAAACAGAATAACTAAAAACTAATACTAATAAATAATTGGAATTAAAAAGTAAAAATAAATCTGCCCCCAGCGTGACTTGAACTCGCGAAATCAGCATTATGAAGTTTTCAATCCTACGGCTCCCCGATGCGCTACCACGCCTGTTGCCAAATGTTTACCGTGAGACGTTTAAGTATGTAAACTGTACGTGTCAACCTGAAAAAATAATTTTTACCGATTTTCTAATTGGAAAAGCAATTCGCTTCAGTATTTTGGTAATCAGAAGTGTTTGGCAGTCGGTACTATCGATTCCGTTAGCAATATTTCTCATAGGAAAATAACCTATCTGAAGTTTAATTAATTTGACGGTTTTCGTGGGAGGTGCTTGTCTCGTTAGTGCAATCTCACATTGGCAGATAAAATAAGAAAGAGTACGGATGCGACTCGAAATTTTCGAAGACGAAATAGACGTAGAAGGACTCGACGTACGGTCTCGAAAAAATATCTCAAAGGATTAGAGAAAGGACGGAACTTTCGCGTGAAGCGGTTTGCCGTAAAAATTAGAAAAGGGGCGAGGGGGTCCCGCGAAAAGTCGGGATTTCGGTGGGCGCGACGGAACTATTAGGCGCGAGAACAAACGCCGGTGCTAACCGTATGTGTTTCGCCGAACGGCGATCGACGAAAATTTTGCAGAGGTTTTTTGAAAAGGCGTTTAAATTTGGAAAAAACGTAGGAAACGGAACGAAAATACTCCTACGCATTAGAGAAAGGCCGGGGGCGACCTTCGGTCATCCACGGGGTTCACTTCGCGGCCCCACTCGGAGGAGATAGCTTTGAAACTTCGTCGATTCGTCAGCGGAATTTAGAGCGAGACAGAATCGACGTGTTTTAATATATATGGATTTATTTACTATTCAGTGTGATTTGTTTTTTGCGAAAAGTTCAAAAGCCTACTTGCTGAAATTTCCGTTAACACACAAGGTTCCAAGAATGGTTTACCCAGGAACGTAAGCCTCATATGAGAGCTACTATTGGGTATCTGACAAGTCAATTAGCTATTGGAGGCAATCCCAAACAAGCTCGAACTAATCATATGCATATACCTTTAGTAAATTATTTAGTTGGGAAATTAAATTTAGAAACATTCTTATAGCTCCATTAAATATTTCAGTCAATTCTCGTATTGATAAACTTTTTATCTGGATGAGACAGGTTATTCGAGATGAGACAGGTGACTGTCTCCTCTCGCGGTAGCATACAGCATAAGAAAACTCTTAGATATAAATTTTCTTTTTTATTGTTTCCAGATGATGTTTACTCAAATATCGATACACATGCCGATAAAAATATACCCTTGGTATACGTTCGGAGTACAAATTTGTTGTTTTAATACGACTAAGGAACATTAATTTTACGAATTGCGACTACATGAAAATTCTCCGCCAGTTTCCTCTGATGTTTAAACACGGCTCAATAAAGAATCCCGTCTCCACTTTTCCACCTAACTACCCGAGGAGAGGCGGCAACAAATTCCGTGCCCCCGGGACGAGTACATGATAAAGTGAGCTCATATACAGGGGCGGGGGAGCGACGAGCCCGGTGACTTTACAATCAATCACGCTGTTGAGGGAGTAAAAAGTCCCTACGGTGTGCGCTGTTCGGAGCTACGGCAGCGGATGCGGCAATGTAGGATGATTAATGCGACCAGGGCCTGCCTGGCTCGTTGTTTGGTTTGACTGCTGAACGCCGCTACCTTTGCCTGCAGCAGGAGCGCTGGGGAATCGAGATCTACTAGAAATCTTCGGCAAAGTAAAGCTGGTTTTACACAGTGCGATTTGTCGCACGCGATTGATCGTACCGCAACTATTGAATGCTTTCAAGCCAGGGTACTTATTCTTAACGGATAGGGAGTAGAACAGGTAAGAGAAGTGGGCGTGGCTTACACAAACTGTATTCTCGACACGAAGTTGAGTGAGGGAGCTACTCCCTAGGGAGGTAAAATGTTCCTCTAGCTAGACCCAAGAGAAGATGACTATCCCTGGGTTTTCTAACCTACAATTTGTGTTGAAACTTGTAATGGTGCTTTTCCTAATTGTTTTTAATATTAGATTTAAAACAAAAAAAGATGAATGTTGAAGACTACAACCAGTTTATATTCAACGATATTACAGTGAAAGATGTGGAAGATGACCATGACCAAATGGACATCCCTCGAGATGTCCTGGAACAAAGGAATCCTCTTTAGAGTTACAAAAAACCTATGCCAGGATATTGTTGGTATGGTTACACATTTTGTTGAAGTACCTACAAGGCAGTCAGCCTTAACCATAACTACAAAGGTGAATGCACTACCTTATTAATAGTTAAAGGCTCAGGGGTTATAGTTTTTCAAATTTGTGATTTAGGTTGACCTTATATATAAACTTGATTTTACTCAAAGCAGATATGTATATAGAATATTGTCCCGATAATAAAGGTTTTCTATATTTTTTCTGTCAAAGGCAGTTTCAATAATTGAAAATCAAAAAAAGGTATGCTATTTGTTCTGAGCAATATTTTTATTTAATTTTTTAATTGGTGTACATTTTTAGCTCCTAGCTATTTTACGTTTTTTCGCTTCAGTAGTGGTATTACATACAAGTGTCTTAAAGTCAGGACATAAGTTAAGCAGATTTGTTTAAGATCATTAAGACTCGCCTTAAACATTAAGCTTAAAAATAGTCTGTAATTTTGGTATTCTCGCCTATACCTACAACTACATAATACCAAAATCTCCCAAAAACTTAAACATCCAGAATGAAATTAGTAGCGGGACGAATTTATGTCGCAAATCGTGAGTTCTAGCCGTCTAAAAAAAGTACATAATACCACTGCTGGTAGTTATCAGGAGGTCACTGGATCAAATGGTTTTATTGCCATAAGTCAAACATTTGAGGTTAATTTAGTCTGTCAAAATTTGCTGCGTTTTGATTGGTTAAACAAACTGGCAACAGTGTTCCCTGGGACCCGATTCTCCCTTACGTTCTCCATCTCTCAAGAATACGTATATTTTCTCTCGGGGATCGCAACCGAGGGAAGAATCCCCGGGATACTCCCGAGGATACTCCCATCTCTCAGTTTCAAGAATAAAGTCCCAGGTAAGTTGTAATTCCGTATTCGCTGCTTAGTCTTCACCTGATATTATTAATTCTTAAAGTGGGCAAGGGATTATGGATCGGAAGTAGTTAATCGTATTGGTATTATTGAAGTATATCACAAAAAAATACATTTTAAAATAAAACTGTGCAGGTCCAAATTTTTTATCAGTAGTGTCGCTGCGATTTAAGGTGATTGCTAAATGTTAAATTTGCTTATATTGATTACAAATAGCCGGACGACAAAAATCGCATGATTACTTTTGTGTCTACTGCAGTGTGTTGCCTCAACGATATTTGTCGCTGCATAGCAATATTCTGTTAGCATATGTTTTATAGAAAGCATATCAGATATACTTAATTCTATTTTCTATGTTGAATCTATACGCTTGTTTATGTACTGAATAGAGGTTACTAAGTGGTAAAATTAAAAATATATTTAGTAGTCAATCAGTTCATAAAACATTATACAGGTGATTGTGGTTAAAAATATACATATTTTCCGTTTTATGATTTGATTCATCCTAAAGTCAAAGCCGGAATTAAGCAAAGTGCAATGACCGGAAAAAGAGTAGATCTATGTTGTCACATTTATTTCTAAAGTATTCTTATTTAAAACAGGAAACGTATTAATTACCTTATTTACCCATTTTTTACTTGTCTTTAACGTCCCTTATCCCTATTGTACTTTATTAAAGCAAACACAATGTTTAATTTGTGTTTTACTTAATAATATCAACGAATTTGCGAATATCTGGCAACTGCGAAAGTCGTAAAGTTGACGACAAGCTGTTCATCCTTATTTAACATACATATTCTTGTATTTACGCTTTCTTTTCTCTGAGCTTCAACGACGTTGATTGATCGAATCAGGAACCAATAAGCGACTGCGCTCGAGGTAGTAGGGAAACAGTGGCGTGATGTTGGGTTATTTCGCGCGCGTTTCTTAACGGTAAAAATTTGTGGTAAAATTATCAGTGTATTTATTCTTTGTGTCAGTGTTTATACTTATTTGTGTTAGTTAAAAAAGTAGAAGTGCAGATACTAGAAGTATTCTATAGAATAGTATACGAGTATATATTAACTGAAATGTGCCCAATGGTAAAACAGAGTACGCACGCCCATGCATCACCGCATTTTACCAGATCGGCGAGGCCATTCCACTTTGCTTAATTCTTGTTTTTACTGTATATACGTACAATTTTGAGATACCTTGAGTAATTAGGAAAAACTACTTCTTCACGTAAAAACTCCATCTCACACCCCAATCAGAAATAACACCCAGTAGATGCATAATACAAAAGAAATTGATTCAAACTTCCCACTTTCAGCCATTACATTGGACCAGTTGACTTAATAAACCAACTTTTTTATTGCCAGTTACCCAGACTACCATTAAAACATACGAGAGTTTAAATCTGTTTCCCCTTTGTCGTTCTGAACAATTAGTTGCGCCATAAACACTATAAACACTTCAGTCAGGAAGTGGAACTTTTCGCCAATATGTTGAAAGCGGGCGACCCGGGGGGTAAACTGCGGCTATAATGTCACCTCCCAGGAGATGGCTTTTCCCCGGCTACCCTAAACTGTATCGTAAAAGCGCCCAGCGCTGCAGTAGAGACGGGTGTTGCTTTCTGGGGAATGTCGTTCTGTTACATTGTGCGGAAGCAGGCTCGTATTCGCTACGGTTTCTTCAGACTGGTGGATACTTACCTATATGTCTTTTTCAGATACTAGGTACTTCTTCCTGGTCTGCGAACCAGGTCGGAAAACTATAGATAATATTTATGAATATACTCTGGACAAACGTATGGGCTACCCGAAATATCTTCTTTCTTATTTCTCAAAATTTACATGAATTTAGTTGCTTCTACTGGTGTTCATTTACTTCCTCGGACAAGACTTCGTCTGGTATCTAACTACTTATTAGAACTATGGCAGTGTCAACTATTTTGCAGGTATTGCACATAACAAAGGGTATTAAACATTCCATCATATAATTCTGAAAGTTTCACACCAGCAGTAAATGTGTAAATAAAATTTTTCAATAACGAATTAGCTCCAGTTAGAAATAGAAATAGAATAGAAAAACTTTATTTCCTTTGGACAATACAAAATTGTATAGGATTAAGTCAAATTAAAACATTAAAAAATTACAGAACAGATACCTGAAACACGTAGTAGGTACCTTACGTTAAAATTCAGATACAGATAAATAAACAACAACTATTTGCGACTCATAGACAGACATTCAAGTATAATACAAACAACAGTAACAACAAAAACAAACAAAAATATGATTATTTACAACACATACCCAAACTACGGCATAAAAAATTCGTCAAGCGTGTAAAAACAACTATCAAGTAAATAATTTTTCAACACTAACTTAAAAACTGTCACATTTTTTGCACTTTGTATTTGGACACCTAAATTGTTAAAAATCTTAAGACCAAGGCATGAAGGTGAGTTCATTGAAACTTTATATTTAAAAAATGGTATATGAAATTTATCATTTTGTCGCGTGTTAACGTGATGAATATCACTAATCTTGAAAAATTTATTCTTATTCGTATAAACATATACCGAAAGTTCATATATGAGTAGACCACACAATGTCAATATTCTATACTCCTTAAAAATATTCCTGCATGATACAGTGCTAACAACACCAGCCATACACCTTAAAATTCTTTTTTGCGCAATAAAAACATTCAAAAATGAGGCCGAAGGGCCCCACAGGCACAAACCATATCTCAACCTAGACTCCACTAAACCAAAGTATATGTTACGAAGCTGTTCTTTGGTTAAGACTAATTTCATATTACGAATTAAATATAATGTAGAATTCAATTTATTAATTAACTGATCACAATGTAGCTTCCACTGTAGACATTCATCTATAACTATTCCTAAAAATTTTATTGATGTAGTATTAGTTAAACTACGTTCTCCAATTTTTATATTTAAGGAATTACATATTTTCTGTCGGTTATGAAATCTTATATAATTAGTTTTATCTGCATTACAGTGTTGTTTGTAAAAAGCATACCAGTTGTTTAAAATGTCCAAAACCTTGTTACACTTAAGCTCTACAGTTTTATCAGTTTTTTCCGAGATAATAATGGATTGATCGTCGGCATACATAGTAATAGACATATCAGGAGTCAAAGTATCCAGTTCATTTGTATATAAAAGGAAGAGTATCGGACCCAGAACAGACCCTTGAGGGACCCCCATTTTAACCTCCTTACAAACTGAGTTAAAATTTTTATTTAAACCACCATGGTCACTATAATGGGTCAAACTCACAAATTGTTTCCTATCTTTTAAAAACGAGGAAATCCAATCCTGCGCCACGCCCCGTATACCGTATGCATATAATTTTGCCAATAATTTATCCTGATTAACACAGTCAAATGCTCTGGAAAGGTCACAAAAAATACCTACGGGGCATTCCTCATTTTCAATGCATTCAATTAGTTTTTGATAAAATTCGAGCATAGCCGTATTTGTTGACCTACCCGCGCGAAAACCATGCTGTCTGACCGTAATAATATTATTATTATCCAAAAAAGGCATCAAACGATTAAAATAAGCGTATTCAAAAACAAAAGAAAAAGTAGAAGAAAGGGTAACCGGCCTATAGTTACCAACAAAGTTCGGATCATTTTTTTTGTATATAGGCACTATTTTACCCAACTTTAAGCAATTTGGAAAAACACCCGTATTAAATGACCAATTGATTAAATGTGTCAGGGGACTTATTATTACTTGCAATATTTTGCTTAAAACAGAAGATGGAATCTCATCAAAGCCAGAGGATGATTTATTTTTTAATTTACATTTTAACAGCTGTAATAATTCCTGGCTTACATAAGGTTGCAGAAAAAGGGACTGTTGAAAATTATTTATACCGACGATAGGCACTGTGTTATCAGTAATTCTATTTACTATATCAACTGGAGTATTAATAAAAAACTCGTTAAAAACTGAGGCTACTTGCTCTGGTTCATCAATAACCGTATTATTATGAATAAGGGCAATATTGGTGCGTTTCTTATTTTTACCAGATAATTCCGACACCACGTTCCAGCTAGCTTTAACCATATTTTCAGCATTAATTATTTTATTTTGATAGAATTGTTTTTTTGTTTCCCGCAACAATTCGTTATGTCTCTTTTTTGCAATTTTATAGACCATATCTAGTTCCGGATATACGTTTTTCATTCTATGTAAGTCTTTTAACTTAGCAGCCGACTGTCTGACATCATTATTGACCCATGATTTTTTATATTTATATATATTGCTTTTCCTCAATGGGAAGTATTTGTCAAAATAATATTGAAAAATCTCAAAGAAGGTTTTATAACCCTCATTTAAGCTCTGTGATGTATATACCTCTTCCCAACTTTCTGACTGTAATGCAGAATATAAATTGGCAATAGAGTAGTCATTAATCTGTCTTTTGTAATATAATGAGGAATAGTCATCACATTTGGAATTGATTTCAAAAAATACAGTTCTGTGATCTGATACGACATTATCTTCCACATAAATAGTTCCATCCAAAATATTAGAAAAAACTTGATCTATTATGGTTGAGGTATGTTCCGTTACACGGGTGGGCCATTTCACCAATGGTTTTAAACTAAAACTAGACAACAACCCTGATAAATAATCAAATTCCCTCTTACACTTAGAATCAACAGATGAATCTAAATTAAAATCTCCATTTAAAATTATACGGATATTTGGTTGAAATACATATTCAAGTACCTCATAAATAACATCAAAAAAAATATTTATATCTCCTTTAGGAGACCTATAACATGTTAAAATTATGAACATATTATTGTTTTCCTTGTACATAACCCCACAGATTTCTATATGTTTCTCTTGACAAAATTTATTTAAGTCTATTTCAGTAACACTTATGGTAGACCTAGACAATATAGCAACACCTCCCTTTTCATTTATTGTTCTACAATAGTAGCTGCTTAATGAAAAATCCGCAACATTTTTAGCATAAATTGAGTCTAAATTAGCATGAGTCTCAGTGAGACACAGAAAATTAATACTAATACAATTAGCCAGCTCGATTTCCAAGTAGTTGACCTTTTCACAATTTAAACTACAAACATTTAACAGCAAAATATTCGGTTGCAAACAAGTCACTTGTCGGAGTTTTTCTTGTCCGCTGATCGAATCTCTAAAAAACGCTGCACACATGCACCATATGGCCATTTATCAGGATCCATTGCTTTTTTAAAGTTGGACTCAAAAATGTTTACCTTAAATGACGAATAAAGATGAGGGTACTTAGCAACTATAGCCTCGCAGGAAACCTCGGGAAAATCACCTCTTAGCAAGTTGCACAAATCTTCTTCTGTAGTGTCCGTCTTCATCCTATAGACATGTAATGCGGTCATCCTGGGAACACCCTTGACTTTTATATTATCCGTCACATTATTACCAGTGATAACATAATGATTACGTTTTTGCTTGGGAGCTTGTCTCCAGCTATTTTCCTGATCAGTATCTTTTGGACACATCGTTATCGCATGACCTAATGGTTTGTCCGTATTTATCATATCTCTATTTAAATTAATATATCTATCACATTTCAATTGTTGTTCAACATTGATTAAATTACTTGACAACTGTTTTTGTGTGACTTTTTTCTGTCTGTTATTTGTTTGTTTATTTATCCCATCATTAGCTGTCTGGGTGTCAACAAAAACCTTTTTATTATTAAAGGGTTTTTCAATCGCTTTTAACGGCTCCACTGTCGAAGCTATCGTTTTTTGTTCGGATTCTTTCAGGTTTATTTCCAGAGTGTTATATTTTGTTAATAGCTCAATGTGATTATTTAGAACTTTAATTTTATCGTACAACTCGTTGATAAGAGTATTCTTTTGATTAATTATATATTTAAAGATGTTAACATCCATCTTACTGTCTCCTAGTGACTCTTCTATAGCATCAAAACATGCATCACTGCTGTCACCACTTTCTTCCTTATCACAGCAGTTTATTTCCGAGTCACTAATAACTTTTATATGTTTTAAACTTTTTGCACAGCTAATGTGAAACATGCTTGCACATTTAATACACTTTAAATGATTTTTCAAAACATTTTTTCCACATTTTTTACACTTTAACATAGAGAGGGCATTTTGTCCACTACTACTCGACCCAGCCATGACTCAGCTCTGGCGTTATACACGAACCAGATGCAAATTTTCTTATTTTAAATATAATACCAGGTTATTTATTATATTTCTGCATTATACTTACATTTTAAGGATCTATTTGTGCATACAAAAAATGAAGGGTTTCAGAGATTTTTCTGACATTTTTTACACTTGCCGAGTAGATTCATATTTTAGTTATCTGTAAAGTTTTGACTATTATTTTTATACTTACACCACACCTTACCATTTGTTATGGTAAGCTGTGCTTATACTCCAGCCTAACCGTATAGCCATAATTTCTACTTGCTAAAGCTAAAGCTCCCATCTCCCTACGTGTTAGTTTATTAGTATTTGAATATTCATTTGAATACCTAAAGCTTGTAAATCATTATTCTTCATATCTTGGCACAAGTATCTCATAAATTTAATTACCCTCCATCTCGCCTGCTGAAAGTTAAAACACTTGTGATGTACGACAAAGGCGTAATATGTTTTTATTGGCGCATAATACACGCAGTGCAAGCATTGCAGTATCAAGGGTGTCCCTTAATTTGATGGAACTGACGCTCCCCTCTCCAAGTCTTCAGTTCAGTTAAACGATGGAAGTGACTAGCCTACCGTGTGAGGTAATCTGATAGATCCGGATAAGCTAGACGCTACGTATATGTTTGTACTAGTTAAGAATGATTTGTACAGTTGGTCCTGAAAGGAGGCAAAATAGTCCTGCCCCATGGTACAGCGATCGGGCGTGCAATCGTTCCAGTAATCGACCTCGTATACCCTACGTTCTTCTAAAAACTTCTACTTCTTCTAAAGATGTCTAAGAAATAAATAAAAGTGGGCCATCTAAAGAGAATTGCAATTCTTATGATAATATAAACACATAACTACAATATATTACCAATAAACTTACTATTTTAAGGCATTAACGAAATTGGGTGTAGCTGTTAATACAATAACAGGTTGTAGAAACTAGTTCGTAGTTATTTGCTGTAGCTGTTAATGTTAAAAGATTATCTGAATTATAATTGACTTATTTACCGTTGCTGTGTTTGTCTCAATAAAAACTGCATTGGCTTTCGACATGGTTGATCCGGACGAACAGAACCAGTTCCAAATAACTTTGAACCAAATTCGGAACTATAGAGAAATTCTAGGTCTACACAGTACCTACATCTTTTATCTCCCATTGGCTACAACAGCATCGTCCAAAGTGTCATAATTTTTATAGAATAAAAAGGGATATTAAAAATTGGCGCAGGTGAAAGTACGAACTAAAAAGGGCCGTATTGACTACACAGTCCACACAAGACTATATTATGCACTGTTTGGAGTCATCTATCACAAGTATAGAAGCTATTGTATCAAGAGGATAGCACGTGGCACGCTGGATAGTAGCAATAATATTGGTTTCTTTTCAACAGTCTTTTTTCTTTTTCTTTTAAAACTTCTTATGTCGACTGTAGTTCAAAATTCCCGCTGGCATTATAGTGAATCATCTATTTTACGACATATGATGTCAAAAATGACATCGGCCTGGACTCATTGACCACCCGGTACCGGTAGGTTAGCCACTTCTATATTTCTATTTTTATTATGGTGTATTACACGCAGTGCAAGTATCACAACTCCGAGGGTGTTCTAGTTTAATTCGATTGAACTGGTGCTCCCCTCAACGAGCCGAAATGTTTGGTTAAACGAATTACCGAACGAGCAGCAGGCTGGCCGCAGGACGCGCGCCTGCTCTCCTGCTTAATTATTAAAAATTACGTCGCCGCTGGCTGCGCTGCTTCTTTTTGTATTAATCGGCAAGGCCTGCAGCACTTCTGCTCTTTTTACGCAGTCATTGTTTACTTCACTGTTTATTTAGAGCAAATTCGCCACGCATACAGCGAGTGGCTTCGGCACTGCATGAAGGAAAGTTCTCTTGATGTAAAAAATGAGTAGTGTGATCTAAAATATCTAGAGGATCTAGTTTATGACAAGTATTTATTGTTCCAAATTAAAAGTTAAACCACAACAAGACTGTATTTAGATTGGAAACGTTGTTTTCACTTTATTCAACGTTGTTTTTTGTTTTGGGTGTAAGTACCATGATTCAAGCGTTACGTTTCAAATAAACTAAATGCTTCAGAATAAAAAATATCTTTAAGGTTTAGAACCTGAATTGTACAGATTAAAGCTCTACCAAAGTCACCTTAGCCGTGGTCTCATAATACATTGAAAATTGTTGTCATATATACAAAACATTCAAAATTAACTGATGTACTTTAACTTAATTATTAACTATTAATTAACTGAAGTATTCCTAAAGCAATAAATGGTTACAGAAGAAAAATTGACAAAAAAATAGGAGATGGGAAGAAAAAATTAAGATACAAAAAGAGGAAAACAAGAGGAGCAGAAAATAATAGAAGACGATAAGAACAGAAGAAGGGACAAACAAGGTAAAGATGATAAGAAGACTAGAAGAAAAGAAAAGTAGAAGAAAAATAGTGAAAGTACTTTTAAAATACTTGAAATTTAATATTGGACAGCTCTGGCAATGGTACAATTTGATATTTTGTATAGCATAGATCAACATAGCACATCTTCGTAGTCTTTTAAGTACTTTCAAGGCAAATCGAACGAGAAAATTCACTCAGAAATTTATAATTTTTTATAGAGTCGCGATTTGCAATTTTCCTTTGTAATTATTTCATTTTCCAAATTAGAGGATGTGAAGAGTCGAATGGTAAGAGATGACCCCTTCCTTCAATAGTCTCAGATGAAAGATGATTTTATTGTCAATAGTTTGGTGGGTCTTCCGTCCCGGTTGGACAACTCTCAATTTTTTTATGAATTTTTCGTTGAAGAGCCAATGCAATTAATTATAAATTAACTGAAAGAGAGATGAGATTCACAAACAGAACACAAATAAATTGACAGAGAAGATAAATTGAAAAAAAAAATAAGAGAGGAGAAGGAAAAAATGAAGAGGCGAAGAGAAGAAGAAAAGAAAAGAAAAAGAGACAAGGACAGAAAAAGGAATGGAGATAAGAAGAGAAGAGAAGAAGAAAAGCCGAGAAGAGAAGAGAAGAGAAGAGAAGAGAAGAGAAGAGAAGAGAAGAGAAGAGAAGAGAAGAGAAGAGAAGAGAAGAGAAGAAGAATTAAAGTACTTTTAAAATACTTGCAATTTAACATTGGACAGCTATCGCTGATCTGGTATTCTGATCTGGAATTCATTGGTGCAATTTTTTATTCTTTAATTAAAATATTTACCTACTCGTACACCATGGTGGGTGATACATATGAAGCCGAGGCCGCCATATGCTACAAATTTACACTTGCTCGGAGTCATTGTCCTGCCGGTATATTTACGACGCCCAATATGTCAAAACACAATGCGAAATTAACACGTCGAAATCAAGCCCCATAAAAAACTAAATTAATATTTATCACCATGCAGCCGATTGCGAACGAGGGGAGCCAGTTCGGGCGCTGCGGGGGGCCGTTATGAGACCCCGGAGTCCCGGAGTTGCTTCCGGGGCGTATCGAGAGTCCCGCTGCTTGATTTATTTATTGTTTATTAAATGTTATGGTGGCACATAGGTTTAATTGGAATTAAGGAGAGTTCTGTAACGATACTTTAGCGTTGGAACAGTGTTTAATGTCATAAATAGATTTTGTAAGTGTTATTTGTGACTGTAGTTTAGTAATATTTGTCTTAGAACAGCTATCTGATTTATGAAAATCGTAAAAATCTGAATATAGCAAATATGCTTAAGTATATATTTTAGGGATTACAATAAAAAGCATTATGGAAAAGGTTAAATAGACTAAAGGGATAGAATATTTTGAAAAATTACTTGATGGGAGCCAACGGAAGTAGGAAACAAAGAAAGAAATGTTTATATTTTTCGTTATATAGGAATTTTACCCAAAAAATTTACTAAGGAATAAACTATTAATGAAATCAAATCAGAAAGGATTATAAATTTTTAAGATATAAGTCATATTCTCGTACTTCTTTTGATAGTTATGTAGGTATGCATAGAAATTCCGTTTTGTCAATGGACTCAATGGTTTGGTCAATGGTTCTCAATAAAATAGAGAGAAAAATCATTTCATTTATACAATAAATGCAATGTATGTTTGTTAAAATTCAGACATTGTTCATACAAAAAGCATGCAAAATGTCCTTTTAAAGAGAACAAATTGTGATCAAGAAATAAAGTAGAAGGTAGTCCTCTGTTATATCTTGGGTACGATAAAATGGTTTCCCATAAAAGAAACAAAACGCGGGCATTCTTGTAGCAGACTGGAACGGAGGAGGATGACTTTATAGTGTTTAATACAGCTGGGTGTGGTTGGCAGCATTGGGGCGGCGTTGCCATGGCGACACGCCACATCGACATGCTATGAAAAATCCTCAACCGCTGAAAAACACAATCGATAGTCATATTTCATGAAAAACGCCGAGGAGATGTAAAAATATATCTGGCGTGGTGAATTTAATAGACATGTTACAGTCAAAGGTTGGATTATGTAAAAATAACGTGTTTTAATCTATTGAAACGAAATATAACAGGAAATATACAATCAAAATAATAAACAACAATGTGCAGATAATTACAACTAATAAATTTAAAATATGATTCAAATCTATCAAGTATTTTTAATGAAATAATATGAAACTATTTGACTTATAACTAAAATACAGGGTGTTCCACGTAGACCTTCCATTAGACATTTCTAGAATACGACGCGTAGTGGAATTCTGAAAATGCATAAGTATACGGGAGTTTCACATCACATTTTCGTGAATGTTTAAGAAACTATCTATTTTGTAAAATAATTTGGAAAATTTGTTGTGACAAATGGGAGTATATTTCTTTATCTTGATTTCACTAGCTTTTATATCAAGGTGGCATTAAGAACATGTTATATGAAACATGGCTATATAGCAATAAAATGGCAGCAAATATAGCAATAAATATCAAACCATCAAAAAAGATTTTAAATGTTGTATAACTTTGATGTATAATTTTAAGCTACCAGCAACTCTAGGTCATATTTTATCAAGCGCTATTATTTTTTGTTTTAATTTTACATTTTAACTATATTTTTCTAAATTCACACCGCTAAAAATAAATTATTTCAATGTTATTCATGCAAAATCCGATAAATATACTCATTGTAAGTAAAAAAAGAAATGTTTAAACCAATACCTATTTTATTTACATTAAAATATAAATATGTGTAACAAAAGATCAATAAATATGTAGCAAAAATACAATTAAAAATACGGCAAAATGTACAATTATAAAATGAATTTTAATAGTATAAAAAGATAAAATGCGCGATGGATGATGCAGATTACTTAATGAATATCTAATTCAAGTTTTAACCACAAACATTAAAACACTCTTAGATTTTGTGGTTAAGTGTAATTATGTATTTCTACGAATTACTTCAATGCTGTTGCGCAGATATAAAGTTAACAGTAGTTAAATAATTTTTAAAATGATTTCATTATCATATTTATTTATCAATTTATTTGTAGCTTTTGCATTCACTTCAATTATAAAATTAATGCAGTTAAATGATTTTATACTCATTAAATACTTTATCTCGTAGTGATTCAATTGTTATATAATTTTCAAAGCAATTACCTATATAGAATGTCTGTAACTTATTTGTGGTCCAGTTTTATGATTCATTATACAGGGTGTTAGTTAAACATGCGGCAAAAATTCAAGAGGTTATTCCTTGGACTATTCTAAGGATATTTTATCCTTTTATGATTTTTGAAAAAGCGCTTTGTTGCGAAGGTATAGGGCGAAAAAGTTTTCAACAAATAACAATTTATTACTAAAAATTACATGTAACATTTCTGAACCTACAAGAATTGTTCAAAATGGCTACCTCTAGCTCGGATTCAACCATCCAAACTTCTCCTCATAGACTCCCGAACTCTTTCAAAAACATTTGGGTTGTTTCTTATTGAGTTACACCCAGCAATTATCCGATCCCTTAAATCGTCCACATCTTACACTGGCCTAGTATAAACTAATGACTGTAGATGATCCTATAGGAAATAATCCAGGGGGTTTAAGTCCGGTGATCGAGCAGGGCATACGTGAGGTCCACCTCGACCAATCCAGCGATCTCCGTATGTTGCTGTTAAAAACTTTCGAGCAACTAAACTAAAATCAGGTGGTGCACCATCATGCATAAACCACATTGCCTGTCTTGTAGCCAATGGTACATCCTTCAAAAACTGAGGTAGCGTTTGTTCCAAAAACTTTTATTTCACTTATACTTTTATTTCACCTACATTAATAATGTGAAAAATACCAAAATTGGATTTGTTGAAAATTTCTTTCGCTCTATATCTTCGCAACAAAGCGCTTTTTCAAAAATCATCAAAAGATAAAATATTCCGTGAATAGTCCAAGGAATAACCTCTTGAATTTTTACCGCATGTTTAACTAACACCCTGTATATGTAAATGAAACATACGTCAAAGTTAACCTAATATGACTTGAGCTTAACGATATGACTTGAAAATTAAATAGTAACTTATACAATGGTGATTCTAACGGTGACCTCTTTGGTATCCACCGTATAATACACATGATGATTTTCAGAATGGTTTTCCAGGATGGTTTTCAGGATGGTGGGTGGTTTTTCCACATATGTGTCTGTAAAGAACAACAGTAAACCAAAACTGAAGAAATCTTCACGTGGAGTAGGATAGAATAAAGATAAAAAGTAAATTATTAAATTCGTAATGGTTGTGAAGGAATTTGGAAGTAATTTAATTATTAGTTAAATGCCAGGTGTTGGGATATATTCCTGTGTATCTCAGAATCCAAATAATATTAAAACTACTAATAAATTAGTAATCAATTTTGAATTATTAGAACATTTCAATCCGCGCCTAAATTGATTAATTCTAACTAAAGATAAAGTGAAACATTTTACTGATTGGGCTCTTACTTGATGAAAATTCATAATCCACTGAATAATAAAACTACTGTAGTTTTAAAGAAATTTTCACTTTAATTTGTTAACATAACAATTGTTTCGCCACACAGTGGCTTCTTCAGATAAGTGTATTACAACTAAAGTTTACAAATAATAGAACAATATTTATATAAGTACAGGTGTCTGAAATTATAAGTTTACTTGTGGGATATTGAGATTTCAAGGAAGTAGGGTTCTGGGCTAAAAGGTTTATGATACAATTATAATTAAGAAGGGTATTGAAATAGATTTAGCAATGGAGATGAATTCGTTTCAATTTGGTCGTTAAGTAATATACCGGCTGATTTTAATTTGTTGATTTCTAGTGACTCTAGTAAGTTTAGTTTTTTCCCTTTCTTCTCTGTATGTAAAATTCTGTAATCAGATGAAAGAATGGTTTTCTTCTATTAAGTGTGCTGCGTATGTTGAATTCATCAATTCAAACTAATAATTTCAGATACCAGTACCTATATAAATACTGTTCTATTATTTGTAAACTTTAGTTGTAATACACTCATCTGAAGAAGCCATTGTGTGGCAAAACAATTGTTATGTTAACAAATTAAAGTGAAAATTTCACACCGCCATTTTTTAACCAATCAGAGGCTTGTTTTTTGTTCAGTTACCATGGCAACCCAAAAAATTTCCGGAAATTTTTAACGTTGTGTGAAATTAATAAGTGGAAATTTTTCTGTCATTTAAAATGTCAAAATAGAGACGCGGGAGTTGGAGTGCTTTTAGAATAAAATTTTTCCACCAATATTAGTAGATCAAAATTAAGTTATTTATAAAAAGTTCATGTAACTAAACTTGGAAAATGGTATGTTATTTCACTAAGAGATTTCGCATTTTATTAAACATATAAATTTTGAAGTAGGTACCTACTTCAGAATAATTATTACCAAAAATAAATTATGTTAGGTACACTAATATTAGTAGATTCAAGTTAATAAGAAAAAATATATAAGATGTCTTTAAGTTATTTATAAAATATTTATGTAACTAATGTTAGAAAATGACATTTTATTTCACTAAGAAAACTCACATTTTATTAAGCATAAAATTTGCAATGCTCGAAGTACTTCAAAATAATTATCAGAAATAAATGATTTCCTTTCTAATGCGGAACATTTTCAAAAACACAATCTAATAAATCAGCACAAACACAATGCACAAACACAATGACACAATGACAAGTGGTGGAACTTGACCAAGGTACCTGAAGGTCAAGGATTGTTAACTGTTTACAGGATTGCTCGATCGCTCCTTTGTGACGTCATCGAAGATATATGTAATCGAATTGTCAAAATATACCTATTTTGTGTTTGTTATATTTCAGATTTGCAAGAGAATTTTTGTATTTGAATGATTAATAATATTATTATTTATTAAAGTTTGTAATAACAGTATAAAGTGTACCTATTTCTTACAAGTTCGAGATCTTTGGATCTTTGATGACGTCACAATTATGGATTACATTGTAGTATAGGGATCGAGCAATCCTGTAAACAGTTAACAATCCTTGACCTGAAGGTACCGTACTTGACAGTCGTAAAAAATGTTTGTTTTTGCTCATGGCTCACTATGAGGAATGAATGTTTGTCATTCGTAATTAATATGTTCAATTTTGGCATAATATTTATAAAGTAATGGTGTGAAATTTTCTTACTGAATATCCCACGAGCTTAAATTAAACACAGGAAATTTTTCCTCGGTCATGAATATTTTAAGAAAATTATCTCTCGCTGGCGGCTCGGGATAATTTTCAAAATATTCATGACCTCGAAAAAATTTTCGGAAATAATTTAAGCATTAGGGATATTATAAGTGAGAATTTCTTTAAAACTACAGTAGTTTTATTTTTCAGTGGATAAAGTGAAATAGTAACGAAAATATAAAATTTCTTTCCCAAGTCCCAATTCCTCGTCAAACCAATGAGATAACTTGGCCATAAAATCATCTTCCCCAGAAGTATCGGCACAATGCACCGGCTGCAGCAGTTTGTATATGAAAGGACTAAGCGCGTCCTCATCCTCCAGGAGGGAGTGTCCTGGACGCGCGCCGACGCCGCGTCTCGTGACGTCACCCTCCATTATCGTGACTGATCTCAATAATGGCGGCGATGGTCGGGGGCGTCCGTCGGCGTCTTGCGTGGCACAGTGATTCTCAGGGTGCTCGGGGTTGAACACTTAGTGATATTAATCGGACAGACAGAGTTGAGTTAGAGGGCAAATTGAAAAATATCACCTACATGAAACATACGTATCTTGAGAAAATTAACGGTTTCGGAGAAAGTTTGCTGGAACTGGCAGTGATTTTTATTAATCCTTCATTTGGCTCGGCTTCGTGGACTCGGTGTGATATTTCGGTTTAATGACAGGGGAACGTAATGGGATTGTGATAGTAATTAGGAATAGGTAAAATCTGTTTGTTTTGCATGACTAACTACACTTCACACGACTACACAGTAAAGGAAATTACTGAATTAAATCAATTCAGATGAAGGATTTTGAGACACGGTGTTTGGTTTTCAGAGGCGAAATGACACTTTCCATAATGATTGACCCGCAAAGGATGGTCAATTTCTATTTTAACTTTTACTTTTATTATTTACCTTATATTATACCTTAAATATTTACCATTTTTACTTTCACCCAAAACCGTTCAAACGGACAGATTGAAAATTGTTCACGAATAATTTTCTTTTAGTAAAAATTATAATAAATGTAATATATAGGCGGAATATATGTTCCGCTGTTTTTAGATATAAAATAATTTATTTATACAAACCGAAACATAATTTGAAAAGCAAAGAAAAAAGCCTTATGATTAATTAGTTCCCATTGGATCCACTTCATGAAACTCTACCTCTTTGCAGACTTCACTATTTTTAAATAAAGGACGTGGAAGATGGCCTCAGTGTTATGAAGGCTGAAATTCGTAGATACAGATGTTGCTACATACAGGGTGACCCATTAAGAATGGAAACACTCGCGTACAAAATTTGTTTATGGACCGATTTGAACCGGTTTTTTTTCAAAAGATAGATCTCCAAAAGCTCTATGCTGATGCAAAATTCGAAGACCAAATTTTGATTTTCAAGGCCTACTACGAGTTTTTTTTTATGTGAAAAATAGCAAAATTTTGTTGGCTATTTTTTTATAAAAAATCTGACTAGGTTCTGATTTAGGAACCCCTTGAATGCATTTGTACTAGTTTTTGCGAAAAAAAATTTGTTCCTAAAAAAGTTATGACAATATCGGCATCATCAGTGTTTGCCTTTGTCGGTGAACTTATTCTTGTATATAAAAATGGAATAGAACCCAAAGAGAAACAAAATTAAATAACTTAAACACTGGTGTAATTATTAATAAGAACCATAAAAACCAGTACCTATACACAAAATAACCAACAATTACTCTAATATAAACAACAATTGATGGCGAGTTCGTAAAATTATTATTATTTCGTAGTTATTATGCCAAAACTTACATTACCTTCTTAGATAAAAAATAACTACATTATAATTTTTTATTCAAAAAGTGTGAATCAATTTGACACACTCCTCTTTCATTTTGAAAAATGTAATTTTCTAATCATTACTTTTTTTTATCAATTGTTGTTTATTAGAGTAATTGTTGGTTATTTTGTGTATACTGGTTTTTATGATTCCTATTAATAATTACACCAGTATTTAAGTTGTTTAATTTTGTTTCTCTTTGGGTTCTATTCGATTTTTTTAAAGGAATAGGTTCACCGACAAAGGCAAACACTGGTGATGCCGATACTGTCATAACTTTTTTAGGAACAAACTTTTTTTCGCAAAAATTGGTACAAATGCATTCGAGTGGCTCCTAAATCCAGTGGTGTAGTCAGATTTTTTATAAAAAAATCGCTAACAAAATTTTGCTATTTTTCACATAAAAAAAATTCGTAGTGGGCCTTGAAATTCAAAATTTCGTCTTCAAATTTTGCATCAAGATAGAGCTTTTGTAGATCTATCTTTTGAAAAAAATCCGGTTCAAATCGGTTTATAAACAAATTTCGTACGCGAATGTTTCCATTCTTAATGGGTCGCCCTATATTATGAAACGAAGTGGTTTTAAGCTAGGTAGATTAATTAATTTCTGTAGGTGAAAAGATAAGTAAAAATGGTTTCCTCAAAATGGTCAACTAAACAAACCCAAGCTGCTAAAACAAATAATCTCTTATTTTTTCGTAATCCAGCGATATTCTCTTTGGAGATATCTTCAATACTTTTCGAGATAGAACAACTGCAAAAAGATATTTTTTTTAGTTTGTTGTCTTAATTTTAAATTTAATTTATTGTTAAAGTTAGTTTTTTAAAATTATTTTACTTAGGGCCGGTCTTTCCATCTCTTTATAAAGTTGCTTTTAACTAAAAGAAACTTAAAGTTAACAAGTGAATTTATCTGGCAATTAAAAAATTGCGTCTTTCCAACACAATTTAACTGCTCTTTTGTAAAAAGACTCTTTAATGATATTAACAATACTGATTAAATACTGATAAGACGGTTAATAATATTAACCGTCTATATAATAAAGTGAGACACATGAAATGTTTCAACCATAATCAACAAAATATGTCAATTATGACAACATTACCTAGCTATTATAACATACTGTGGCTATAACCAACTATAACTTTTTTTTTAAGTTCTAGTTGTTTCTGGGATATCTAGTAATTTAATATTCATAAGTGTAAAAATGTCTTCCCAGGATGATACACTAAAAAACTTGGAACCAAACTGCCCAAGAATTTGAGACCCTTACTAGTACACATCGTAGCAGTTCAGTCCTCAATTCAAAATATTAAGATTCTATATAACATGTCATAAAATCTAACAAATACGTAGATATCATTTATTTTTTATTATTAACCTGTTAGTGTGTTGCCGTAAATGTTGCTCCATTTTTTCTAGAACATTTAAAACCGTTATTTTTTATACAAGAAATCTCCTCATAACGTTTATAATTTCATGATCTAATAATATTTCTTCAAAATCAATAATGTTTTCCATTATAAAAATATTTTTTTTGACGTTTTATTAATGAAATTGTTAACTAACACTCAAATTGTAAAATTTTTGAGGTTAAAAATCTCTTTGTAACAAGGCCAGTAAAAGTGACCAATAAGTTAAAGAGCAGATAGAGAACTTTAAAGACAGGATTTAATTTAAAACACAGTGAAAAGACCCATTTTGTAGTTACAAGGAAGATAAATTTAAAATGAAGTTTATAAGGAGATGGAAAGACCGGCTCTTAGTCTGATATAAACTTCTATAAAAAAATTGTTATTATAATATATATTATCACCCTGGGCTCATACTAATAATAGAATACTGTATTACCAGAAACAAATGCAATAACGAAATTGCAAATATCTCGAAATCTATTGAAGATAACCCTAAAGAGTTATATATAATGTTGGATTGAGAAAAGATAGAGGGTTTAGTTTTAGTAAAATATATAGGATATTCTATTAAAAAAATATAGTTTTTGGCGGTACATCTAGCATTATTTTAAGTAAATAATATTTGTAAATCTGAATATTCTGAAGTTTTACAGAAAAAATAACATAGGTCATGTTCTTAAAACAAAAAAATATATTGAGCATTATGATAACAAAAGAAGGGGATCAGTTTTAAGGACACCTTTGTCCCTACAGGGTGCTTAAATTTTAATTCCAAGTTTAATCCAAATTTACTCCATTTTTGCAAATGGAACACTCTACGTGTTTTATCAAAAATTGAAACCTCTCTTAAAACCATTTACAATGGCAAAATAATTTTGTATAGTTTCATCTTGTTAACCATGGAGAAAATTAATACAGGATGATCCAGGACGACCTACATTTCCTTTCTAGGTCAATGTTCAAAACAAAAATTGCTGGGTAATACTTTAACTTGTAGATTGTTCAAAATTATTCCATTACGACAGTACGTTCATGTTTGCAAGACAAACAACATGCATAGTATTTACACCTCTTAATCCAGTGTTTAGAAACATCTTATTTGTCCTCAATACTGCCGTAAATATTACCAGAATGCAAACAAAGGTGGATATAATAATTGATGGTGCCATAAAAAATCTGTAATCTGCTACTGCTAGTACCCGCATTATGTAAACGGCGGCTAATATAATGATAAGGGATAAGAAACATGTTTATATGGAACGCATAATATGCAGCTGGTACAACCTACTGGTTTCTATTTTTTTTTTAACATTAACATTAACAACAGAGATTGACAAATTGCTCATTCCCAATACAGCAAGTTGTTAAAGTACAAAATAGAACTATCATCTGACAAATGTTTGTAGAAAACACCGATGAAACAAAAAAGGACGATGTCAGTTTGATTTAGGACGATATGCATTCCGCAGAGTAGCATTACTTAAGAATGCAACAAAATACGTACCTAATATGTAAGTAAAAATAGTAAATCACTATTGATGTAATAATAATTTTCCATATTTCCTATTCCTAATTTATTATTTTCAAACAGAATGAGATCTTGAAACCAAATTTCAGATATTTGAAAGATGTTCAAATGGATTGAAGACAAAAATTATGAATGGGACCCGAAATATTCACTTCTTACAACATAGGCCTTACTATAAAGAAAAAATATTAATTTTAAAGGTACCGGGTCTCCCATGTCATCTAAAGAGAATTCCGTCTCATTGAATTTTATATTTCCAAGGCAACCTCTGAGAAATATTACTAACGGAACCAATAGAACTGATTGCCAAACACTTCTGATAACCAAAACACTGAAGTAAAATGCTTGTTTAATTTAAATATCTGTAAAAATTTATTTCAAATTAATAGCGACACTTTAGATAGTTGTCAAAGAGCGGGCGACAATGGAGTGCGTGTCAGCTAGAATGAAAATTTGTTGCCTTTTAAATTGAAAATACAAAATTTTTGGAGTTCTGTTCCCTCTAGAAGCAACTTTTTATTTTAGTCTTTAATTAATTACTGTTAATTATTATAAACAATGAAACATATTTCTTCAAATAAATAAATTAAAAAAATAAATAGAATTAGATTAGAAATAGAAATTCAAATGGATTAAAAAAAGGTACTTTAACATCTTACTTAAGCAACTGAGCAGGTCCGAATTGTCAACAAAGCGGTAGAAGCCAAAAATGACCCCTTACATGTGTAATGCATATATCTACACATAAAAACACCATTTACAATAATCTAGTATGCAAATCTAAATGCTTCAACATCCTACCTAAGCAGCTGAGTAGGTCCGAATAGTGAACAAAGGGACAGAATACGAAAACTACCCCTTACACGTGTAACATATATATGGAGTTAAAAAGTAAACCCAACGATGTACGACAACCTGGTAGGCAAATCTAAATACTTTAACATCCTACCCAAGCAGCCGAGCAGGTCCAAATAGTGAACAAAGGGGCAGAAGACGAAATTACCCCTTACATGTGTAATATATATTTGGACATAAACTATAAACCCAACGATGTACAACAATCTGGTAGGCAAATCTAACTATTTTAACATCCTACCTAAGCAGCTTGTCTCTAGTGGGGATCAAACCACCGAAAGTTCTGTTAGCAATATTTCTCATAGTGTGCATTGGGAATATAAAATTCAATAAAATGTAATAACCTATGCTAATTCTCATTAATCGGATGAGTGGTACCTATTGGCCATTCCAAAAATGAATGCGCCCTCTGCATGAAAATATTTGAACCTGCTTAAAAGGTAATTTTTGGAGGCTTATAATATTCCGTACTGATATAATGATAAATAACAGGTGTTTGGGTTTGTTTACCGTAATACTTTAGTGATGCTTGTGATTTTTTTGGTATTACAAAGTTAAAAACGACGTGGTTAGTCTTTGTAACGTCTTTATTTTTACATTTTAACATGGCATTCAAAAGAAATCAGCACAACACAAACTGCCGTGTTTATATGTGTCATTCTACAAAATGTGTCAATAGAAGTGTTTAAGATTGAAGATAGGTAGAAGTTTGGCCTTAGTATAAGAAACTATTTCTCATTTATTTCTGAAAAAGGTATGTAACAATTTAATAAAAGGGAACATGTTTATTTACACAACATAACCACTTTGTTGCTGTTTGACTATACTTTTCTATTATTAGTCTTATAAAAGCAGAATATATTTTAATTTAAACAATATTTAACAAAAAAACAAGCACGAATATGGTATCACCATACAGTTTATTACACTTATTTTAGTCCAAAATGTAAGTAAACAAAAAGTAGGGCACCTGTTTCAACCCAAAAAATTCATATAATTAGCAATGAAGCACTTATGGGACGTTTGACTGGTTTTACCACTCTTTTTATCCTTTATTTCACCCTAACCAGCACGTGAAGTCACTATATTTATGGCAGATGAATGCTAAATTGCTAGATGATGTGATATGAAATGCAAAATTTTTACTCGTCTTCCTCCATATTTATTTACAATTTGCAGCGCCCTCATCAGTAATTTGAATCGCCAATACAAAAATGTTAAACACACACTGTATATACTAAAAAATTTGCTTGCATACAATCCGCTCTCTATCCAAAGATAAAGCTTCTTTGTAACTGTTTAACACTAGGTAGCGGACGATTTGCGGTGGTGGCGGCGGAGAGATTCAGTTCCGTTGCGCTCGGAGGGCCTACTATGTCCATCCTAGATCAGTCCAGAACTCTGCCACACATCGCGGGGATGCCTCCCGGCTCGCAACCCATCATGCCGCCCCATACCTTGGATGGGCCACCGAACTCCGAGGTGCTGCTGGCTCTGCTCGCCAGGAACAAGGCTCTGGAAGGTAAGATTACTCCTTCTTCAACTTCATTTTGACCTTTTACTCTAAAATAATATTGTGTAAGTAGTGAAATAATAATATTCCGTACCCTACGCCATGCAAATTTGAAAGTTACCTATTAGAACATAGGGAGCTATTTTTACATATAGACGTAGTGTATACTACATATATAGACATAAGTGTACGGCATCGTCACTATATAAGAGGCTACGGCACTTAACACCAAACTGTAAACAGATATCTCGACCTATAAGGTATCCTCACCGTACTAGTCTCCAAGTGAAGACAATATGATGACGATAAACTTGTGTATATGTATCTAGAATGTGAGGTATATCAGGAACTCGTATCTTTAATATATGTTTGTTGCTGAGATACAGCTGTTGAAGGATCCTATAATAATAGTTATTATGTTACTAGGAGTAGAAGGCTCCCAGAAGTTTACACAGCCGAGGTTCATATGAGCTCAAACTTTAGAACCACTAATAATGTTATAATTGCCAATTTAAGCTGTCAATTATGCATAATTGTCAGTTTAAACTGGCAATTACGTATAATTGTCAATTTAAACTGGCAATTATGTATAATTGACAGTATAAACTGACAATTATAAATAATTGCCAGTTTAAAGAGTCAATTATATAAGTATGTATAATTGTAAGATTAAACTGTCAATTATGTATAATTGACAGCTTAATAGTAGAAAGGACATATCGTGAATTAATTTTATAATTATCAGTTTAAACTGTCAATTGTTATCGTGAATTAATTTTGTAATTGCCAGTTTAAACTGGCAATTATGCATTATTGTCGGTTTAAACTGGCAATTACGTATAATTGTCAGTTTAAACTGGTAATTACGTATAATTATCAGTTTAAACTAGCAATTATATTGACAGTATGAACTGACAATTATACATAATTTTCAGTTTAAAGAGTCAATTATTTATGTATAATTTAAGATTAAACTGTCAATTATGTATAATTGACAGTTTAAGCGTAGAAAGGACATATCGTGAATTAATTTTATAATTATCAGTTGAAACTGTCAATTGTTATCGTGAATTAATTTTGTAATTGCCAGTTTAAATTGGCAATTATGCATAATTGTCGGTTTAAACTGGCAATTACGTATAATTGTCATTTTAACTGGCAATTATGTATAATTGACAATATAAACTCACAATTATACATAATTGCTAGTTTAAAGAGTCACTTATATATGTATAATTGTAAGATTAAACTGTCAATTATGTATAATTGACAGTTTAAGCGTAGAAAGGACATATCGTGAATTAATTTTATAATTATCAGTTGAAACTGTCAATTGTTATCGTGAATTAATTTTGTAATTGCCAGTTTAAATTGGCAATTATGCATAATTGTCGGTTTAAACTGGCAATTACGTATAATTGTCATTTTAACTGGCAATTATGTATAATTGACAGTATAAACTCACAATTATACATAATTGCTAGTTTAAAGAGTCAATTATATATGTATAATTGTAAGATTAAACTGTCAATTATGTATAATTGACAGTTTAAGCGTAAAAAGGACATATCGTGAATTAATTTTATAATTATCAGTTTAATCTGTCAATTATTATCATGAATTAATTTTGTAATTGCCAGTTTAAATTGGAAATTAGACATAATTGACAGTTGAAACTGGTAATTATAAAATTAATTCACGATATGCTCTCTACGTTTTCATAATAATCAACTATTTACAAAATCAGGTTGCTTTTTCTACAGAACGTAAACACTTTTGATAGTGGTCACATGTTAGAAATATCATTTCCCAAAAATAAACAATTGAACAATTAGGTTAATGTTTCCTGTAATTGCGGTGAAGTACAGAAACAGTGCAATAGAATAGACAAGAATTTTTGCGGTTTTAGCAGACAATGCCTAAATGTTTCCTAAATCTAGTAACTTTTGTTCCACAGCCCACTAAGAAAGGGTTTTCTTATGCTTCTTGTATAATGATAAGTTAATTACAGAATCACCCAGAATACGACACTGTCCATCCTATATTCGTGTGAACCTGCCTCGGGCTCTATCATCCCCTAAAAAATTGCCAACAAAAACCTAAACGCGAGGCCAAACAAAGCATTATCATATTAAAACCCCATCCGAAGTCGCAAACACGCCGATTAAATGCAGATCCTCTGCCGAAGTCTATAATTACACAGTAGCGAAGTGCCCTGAAAGACCGCTGGCTGCCGGTGGTGTTTGTCCGCGCTTTCTGTTGCACGTGCCAGTGGGCCCGAGCGCTCGGCGGCACGTGCAGCGCGACTCCGGTTACCGGAGGACACAGCGCGACGTCTACCGCCATTTCACATGGGAAATCTGCTCCGCTTTAATCTAGTCGGCCGAGCCTGCGATCTTGAAGCGCGCCCTATTGTTTGGCCCGGTAATTAGATTACGGAATCGATGTTCTTTTGCTCGCTGTGGAGTTTCCATGGAGAAGCTGCTTCGGTGAATGTGAATGCCGATTTGATTTGCGATTTCTGAATGTACGTGTCGTACTCACTTACTGACGGTGTTTGTTGCTTTGAGAAGGATATCTTTTGTTTTAACATCAAAAAGTCCTCATAAATAAATGTGAAAATTTCACACCGCCATTTTTTAACCAATCGGAGGCTTGTTTCTTTGTTCAATTACCATGCCAACCCAAAAAATTTCCGAAAATTTTTAGCGTTGTGTGAAATTAATAAGTGGAAATTTTTCTGTCACTTAAAATGTCAAAATAAAGACGCGGGAGTTGAATGATTCAATACATTTCCTATGCTCGAATTTAAGTAATATTCTCAAAATTAAATTATGTTCCACCACTATTAGTAGATCAAAGAAAAATATAATATGTTTTTAAGTTATTTATAAAAAGTTCTCGTAACTAAACTTGGAAAATGGTATGTTATTTCACAAAGAGATTTCGCATTTTATTAAACATATAAATTTTGAAGTAGATACTTCAGAATAATTATCAAAAATAAATGATGTTCCACCAATATTAGTAGATCAATGTTAATAAGAAACAAAAATATAATATGTTTTTAAGTTATTTGTAAAATATGTATGTAGCTAATGTTAGAATATGGCATTCTATTTCACTAAGAAAACTCACATTTTATTAAGCATAATATTTTCAATGCTCGAAGTACTTCAGAATAATTATCAGAAATAAATGATGTTTCCTTTCCAAAGCGGAACATTTTCAAAAACACAATCTAATAAATCAGCAAATTGCACAAACACAATGACACGATGACAAGTGGTGGAACTTGACCAAGGTACCGTACTTGACAGTCGTAAAAAATGTTTGTTATTGCTCATGGCTCACTATGAGGAATGAATGTTTGTCATTCGTAATTAAAATGTTCAATTTTGGCATAATATTTACAAAGTAATGGTGTGAAATTTTCTTACCGAATATCCCACGAGCTTAAATTAAAAACCGGAAATTTTTCCTCGTTCGTGAATATTTTAAGAAAATTATCCCTCGCCTGCGGCTCGGGATAATTTTCAAAATATTCATGACCTCGAAAAAATTTCCGGAAATAATTTAAGCACTAGGGATATTATAAGTGACAATTTAATTTATATATAAAAAATCGCATATGCCACAGTGCAATTGTCACTTTGACAGCGACAAAAGTTACCTGCAACTTTTACAATGACAAATGCACTAGTGGTTTTTTCACTTATTAATTTTTTAATCAATTATCGCGGTGTCTGCTGTCAAAATAGTTTGACATTTCTGTCAACAAGTTATTGAATTATTTAACACTAACAATAAATCGATTCGGTGATGCTCAAATAAAAATATGTTTATTTTTAGTGTTTCATAAATAAAGTTGTTTCATGCATTCATATGTTTCTAAATTTCTTATTCCTTAAATTGTCCTGCCGAATTACACTCGATGTTTGTATTGATACCGGATAAATTTGTGTTGTTTAAATTTTAAACTGTTTCCTTTAGCAATTTGACTCGAAAAACTGTCAACCTAAAAACGCTCCACCTTCGGTGTCGCGTTTTTAATAGTTGACAGTTTTTCTCGTCTAATTGTTAGGCAACAGTTTCTCATTAAACAATCCAAATTTATCCGGTAAAATGCAAACCTCTTGTGCAATTATAAGTGACAAATGCATTAGTGGTTTTTTCACTTATTCATGTTTTAATCAATTATCGCGGTGTCCATTGCAAAAATAAATAGTTTGTTATTTTTGTCAACAATTTATTGAATTATTAAACACTAACACTGAGTCGATTCGGTGAATCTACAAACAACGAAATTAGTCAAATTGTTAATACCTGTGTGCCTGCTAATACAGTTGCCACTCAATCATCAATCTGGCGACAATTTTCTACTTTTTGCGATGCGAAAGGATATAAATTTGAGCCAGCCAGATTTGTTGAATATAATATTGCAAGATTGGGCTTTTAATATGCGAAAATATGACGGAAAAGACTACAAAGAAGCGGTAGTTAAAACAATTTGGAATACCACCGCTAAAATGCTACAAAGTAAATATTACAAAGAATTCAATATTGTATTTAACCCATTCACCGACGTACAGTTTAATTCATCAAGAGCTGTACGAATTGCTAAACATAAAATCCTTCAATTGCATTCATATATTTCTAAATTTCTTATTCATTAACTTGTCCTGCCGAATTACACTCGATGTTTGTATTGATACCGGGTAAATTTGTGTTGTTTAAATTCTTAACTGTTTCCTTTAGCAATTTGACTCAAAAAACTGTCAACCTAAAAACGATCCACCTTCGGTGTCGCGTTTTTAGTAGTAGACAATTTTTCTCGTCTAATTGCTAGGCAACAGTTTCTTAATAAACAATCCAAATTTATCCGGTAAAATACAAACCTCTTGTGCAATTATAAGTGATAAAATTTCGGCACGTTCCTCCGGTAGACTGTTTAGGGACAGTTTTGAACTCTACAGCTTCCGTATATATTTTACGAGGGTAAATTTTTATGAGCTGCTTTCTGGTAAGCTCTTAAGGTGGAGTTCAACGTGATCCAGGTGTGCTGTGCCTCATAATTAGCTAATATAGTAAATTATGCAGAATCACGGCACAGCTTTCGAGCCACTACGATAAAATCATGGAAGTTAACTTTATGGGCACGGGTGTGTATCGGGGGGGAGACGAGACACAGCGGGTCTATAATTAGATCCAAAATTTATGATATAATCAGTTCCAATTATGTATTATAAACTTTCATTAATACAGTTAATTTACTAGGCGCTATTCATTCATAAAGTTCTTTGATTTGTTCAAGAAAATTTACATTTATGATAAGACCATTTCTACAAATATATACTTAACACTGACGTAGTTTTCCACATAACGCTATTCTGCACTAGACGCGCGTTTCGGCAACCAAGTTGGCATCATTTCAACATGATTAAAACTCATAAGTTCATAAAACTCAATCAATCAGTTCTAATATTCTCCAGATGATCCCAGCTTGGTTGGCGAGGTGCGTCGAGTGCAGTCTAGTATTTTGGTGTAATGTGGAAAACTACGTCAGTGTTATCTTCACACCAAATTGAAATCTATGTGCCTTAATAATTCTGAAACTATTAACGTGAGCAAAAATAGTTAAATGAAAACTAACCATATTTTTTGTTGTCTATAAAATGGTATCATGCAGAAATAACATTTAACATTTGATATATCTGTACCAACTCACTTTTTTTAATCAGAATTTTTTATTTTATATTTAAACATACAATATTATTTGCTACTCTACTAAAGGGCAACTTTTCTTTAATTTAATCATTTCTTATCTATTACAATTTGGGCACTAAATATAAAAAAAGGTCATTAGTTTTTAGATTGAATAATACATCTAAATACAATACATATAAATTTTGCAATATTACAATAATTGAATACAACAATTTATGTTTGATAATGGTTACACTATAATCCATCGCCTGAAAGGTAGGCAGCATTACTTGCCAACAAATTATTTTATTTCCACAGACGGTTGGTTTCAATATTCTTTAGTTTAGTAACAAACACATTTCAGAATATTGCATTATTATGTATAACAAGGATGTAAGAGCAGGATAAAAGTTTCCTTCATCTACAATGGCAAACTTTGCATTGAAAATTCAAGTCCCATTCTGTTTTCACAAATTTCCAAGAGACAAAATACGTTTCATTTGTGAAAAGCTATTAATCAATAATTAATAATCTGAAATAAGAGCCCTGCGCATGTATTTGATGAAGTAGAGGCCGAGTTTGTATTTATATTGATCTCTCTTTGACCCAATATCTTTAAGGCTATTTCAAATTTTTGTTGAACGGAATCCTCTACATATCCTTCTGTCACGTTCGTTTTCTTCCATCCACCATACTTTTTAAGAGTGGTGATGTCTGCTCCTGCATTAGCCAGTATCGTAACAGTTGTTCTCCGGGAACAGTGACCGGTGTAATTCCCACCATTCGGCAATTCCAAAAATTCTGCAATTTTTTAGGGAACCCCCTTATAGACTTTATACCAATGCATTGTCCTGTGCATTTTCCATTTCTATATCTTAGGAAGAATCTTGAATGCTCAATTGGAGACGGACGAAGAGAGGAATCCTTTCGAAGCATTTCGACAAGATTGACTCCTTCCATGTTCCCTTTAGAAATAGTAAATTATCTTCTCATATTCGTCTTTGTGTTGGGAATCTCTATCAATATATGTTCTCCCATTCCTTTTATATGTTCAAGCTGAAGAAATGTTAGTTCTTCTCGACTGCAAACTCCAGTGATACTATTTACACTATCTAAAATAAGAATCAATTTCAATATTTGGAGAGAAATGTGAAAATTATACTTTACCTTTTCATCATCAAATAGGTTTTATCGTCTGCTTCTTTAAAAAATTCTCTACTTCTGAATTTCTTAAAACACTAGACTTCCTTGACCTATGTCCTACCGATTTACGTTTAAGGAAAGCAATTGAACTTGGAAATTTCTTTATGTCAATATTCTTTTTCACTGCCTATGTTGTTCTTATCATTGAGTAAAGACTCCACAGCGTGGGACTCTGGTAGACTCTGGATTTTTATTCAAAATAGTACTAGTAGAACTGCCTCAGTGATAACTCCCTTTTGTGATAATTCCCTTGTTGTTGCTCCCTTTTGATAACTCCAATCTTCAAATGAGCGATACGCTTTTTCAAATTTATCTTTGGATTTTGTGGCCAATAATGATTGAATCCAGATTTTTGCTGATTTTTCTATGTCATCTTCCATATTATCGTTTGAAGCAGAAGATTCGGATATTTTTCATAAATCGCTGACACAATAATATTAACAAAATGAAAACCTAATAAACAAACTCGTTTCTATATCAACATCCCTCGAGATTATCGATACATATTTAAGAAATTCGCAATTTTCAATAAAAAATTATGATAAATATAGTTATTTGAGCTATTTTCAAAACATTATTAAAGAAAATCATGTGTGCAACTCGTAGGAAAAATGTCTTTTTTATCTCGGCTGGCGCCTCGATCAAAAACCTACCCCTGATTTAAATGAATAACTACCCCTGAATAAATAAATAAATATATAACACCATATTTCCGACGGTCACTCAAGACAAGTATTCTGTTTTCTAAATACCGTTAAAAATCCGCTCTTAGAGCAAAATCGACTACGTGAATGACCAACACAAAACCCCCCTGCTATATCGTTTAAGCGCTCTCAACTCTTTACCGGAAACACAGATTTGCCGCGACGCGGAAGGACATTGTTCTCGCCGGAAGTGCACGCCGACGGCGTCAACAGTTGGCAGCCTTGATGGGATTCCCCGATTAATAATCGAGCAGCATGTGGCGTCCACGCGCCGGACATCATCGTCTTCCGGTGCTGGATGGGGTTGGGAGTGGTGCTCGATTTTACACCTAGAGGAAGGCGTCGGCGTCGCGAATACTGAATGAGTTGCGGAAATGGACTATTTGTGTAATTGGAATAGTCAGTAATACATAAAAGGCTTATGATAACTGACATACATACCTAATATACAAGGCTAGTATGTATGTCGATCCGTCTATATGTAGAGTGAGCTCCAAATTCGTGTTGAATATAATGTCTGTAACTTATTTGTGGTGCATTTTGACGATTCATAGTTTGTTTCTTTTGGGATTACACCACCTGTAAAATAACAAAAAACAGGAAACCAGAAGCATACAAATTAAATATTCAAAGTGCAGTAACAAGGCAAACTTCTAAAGTTTGCCCCAAAATAATTACTGTATAATATGTAATAAAATAACTATTTGATAAATTAACTAAATTTTATCAGTGTTTTTTTTTAGTTTTCGGTACTAAATTCAGTAATGTACTAGCACTATTAAACATGGCTAAAAAAAAATAGAAAATATTGCAGAAAAATGGGAATTTCTGTACAGTGCTTTCGAAAAGTAACGAATAAATTCATTATTTTAGAAATTGAGAAGTTTTCGAAAAAATCCCCTGACACGTCGATTTTGTTTTTAAAAAAGGCACTTTTTGACATACGACCCATATTTGTGACGTCATCGTTGTTCGAGATATGACGTCATCGAGAATTGTTTTAAAAAGCAACCCCCAATTTTGACCACGCCATTTGAAAGAGCGTATCATTCTACATATGCATCATGAAAAATTATGGTGTTACATAACAAAAATTTCAAGAAAATTATGTTTGAAGATTTTAAAATTTAATTTTGACAATACTGACAATGATAATGATTATGTAAAAAATCGACCAAATTAAATGTTCAAATTGTGCACCGTTGGCTGCCTGACAGAAGCCAAAACGATTAATGAATTCTTTTTGGACATTATCTATAACTTCAAGAGGTATACGATGTATCTCGTGACGAATTCTTGCTTTTAAATCTTCTAAATTAACCTGTCTAGTAACGTATACTTTGCTTTTTTTAGTATTCCCACAAGAAATAATCTAGGGGTGTCAAATCAGGCGATCTGGCTGGCCACTCAATCGGCCCCCTTCTCCCTATCCAACGATTCGGGAACAGCTCATCTAAATAAACACGGACAGGTGCTGCATAATGTGGAGGTGCACCATCTTGTTGAAAGAACATGTCATTTCTTGGAAGATCACGTCCCTCTATATCTGGATATAAAGTTATTAGTGCAGGAATGAGGTCGCCTCGAAGAAAATCCAAATATCTTGCACCAGTTAGGTTGACGTCAAAGAAATAGGGACCCAGAATTCTTCCGTCGACTATGCCGCACCGCACCACACATTTACTTTCTGGGGACTTTGAGTGTGATATTCCATCATCCATCGGGGATTCTCGGTAGACCAATAACGGCAGTTTTGCCTATTGACATGGCCGTTCAAAACAAACGTAGCCTCGTCAGAAAAAATTACGTTTTTTACGAAATTATTATCATTATTGCATAGCTCTTGCATTTGCTCGCAGAATTGATTTCACCGATCAAAGTCGTCCTCAGATAGCTCATGAACAAGGCATACCTTATAAGGATGACACTTTGCTTTTTTGATAATTTTGTGAACTGTGGACGCTGCCATATTGAAATCAGAAGCCAATTGGTTAAGTTTTGAGTGATGATTTTCTTGTATTGCCAACAAAACATTAACCTCATCATCTATTGATTTTGACGGTCGACCAGATTTAGGAAGATCATTTAGGAGAACATGTCCAAAGTTACGGTATTTAGACTCAATATTGCTTACTATGCTTTGGCTAATGGGATGTCGATCAGGATGAGTTTCATTGAACAATTCAACTACTTCTCTTTGGGTGCGCATCCTGTCTCCAAATCCGATCTTGCAAAGAATTTCAATTCGTTCTCGTTCAGTTAATTTAACCATTTTTTTTTATAAAATGACAAAGTTACTACTCAATAAACACTTCAAACTCAGTGCTTTATTTGCCAAACAAAAGATAAGAACTAAAGAAATAACTCAAAAAACAGAAAAAACTATTTAATAAAGTACGATTTCAAGTTTTTATCTGACAGCAATAAAAAACATTCTCGGTCGCTAAGGCTACTGTCAGGCAACCATGATTTTTCATGATGCGTATGTAGAATGATACGCTCTTTCAAATGGCGTGGTCAAAATGGGGGGTTGTTGCTATTTCAAAAAATTGTCGATGACGTCATATCTCGAACAACGATGACGTCATAAATATGGGTCGTATGTCAAAAAGTGCCTTTTTTAAAAACAAAATCGACATGTCAGGGGATTTTTTCGAAAACTTCTCAATTTCTAAAATAATGAATTTATTCGTTACTTTTCGAAAGCACTGTATACTAATTGGCCCGTTTCAGAGTTTTTTTTTAATCTCAACTAGAAAAAAAATACGAATTTTGTTCCAACATTTTGGGACACACTGAATAGTAGAATTATACACTCTCTTTTATAAAAAAAGTTTTCTATCTCTTATAAATACCTTCTAAAAAGATGCAAATACAATGATGGACGAAGCCACTATTTTTGTGAAATGATATAATTAAAAGTTTATAAAAGGTATCATATATGGTATCAAATTAAACGTTTCAAAACCGGGATTACAGGCGTTTTTAAGATGTTTTAATCATAAAATAGCGGTTAATGGTTTCTACTTTTAAGGAAGCTGTATAAAATCGAAAATAATTGAGAAAGTGTTGACAAAAATTTGAACAATTAAGACGGAAAAAATAGGATCATTAAATTTATAAGATTTGACATGTTGCGACTGGAATCAATATTATAGACGTATGTACAAACTTGGACAAGGATGTAAGTACCTATACTTTAGGGTCCCAGTATTATTTACCATCTTTTAAATTTAATAACCAAATGGCAAACAATAATGTTTGCATACAATTTTTCCTTTGACAAAGAGCCGGAATATCACTGCATTTCCTGAGGGATTCCGGGTAAATATGTTCATCAATTCACAACGCAAATTATACCGTGAAGTATGGATGTACGGCTCGAATAAAGGCAGAGGCACCCTTAAAACTCACCCTTTGTACAAACCCGCTGCACCCCTGCGGTTTGATTTCATGAAACGCCCGGTCTGTTTGCGTTAATTTTAATTCTATTTGACTTTCTTATTAATCAAGTACGTACGTATGGGTTCTTTGTTGAGATGTGGTTTGCCGAAGGTTGTTAATAAATTTTAAATCAGGCACTGGCACTGGTTAAATGCACCATAGTTATGATGTCTAGCAGGAATCGCGGCTTTTGCTATGGTTTGCAGGTTTGCGACACCCCAAAAACCATATACAGTCTGTTTATAAAGTAACCCCCCCTCCTGCTAACTTTTGAACGAATCGAGTTAGAGAGTTTTAACAAAATACAGGGTGAATCACGTAAAATGAAATTGATTCTGACGATAAATTCTATTATTCAAATTCAAAGATGGCGCCATGGACGCTGTCAACTCAATTTTTTTAAATGGCAAAGTGTGCCGTGTTGCACCTCATTTAGAAGATAATTCAATTCTCTACTTTCTCGTTTTTGAAAAATGACAATCGAGTTAGCCGTTCTCTAGTTACAAACGTTTCTGTTTCTAATCTGATGCATGAATAAAATGTTAATTAATATTTTAATACAACAAATTTTGAACAAATATTTATTAAAACAAAAAATAAAACAATTAAATAAGTTATTCAAAATATTGTCCATTGACTTCTTGGCACATAAAAAGTCTACTTTGAAATTCTTGCCTGATATTTCCTAAAATTTCTGCAGAGATATTTCTACACATATGTGTTAGACGTTGTTGTAGTTCGTCGATATTTACTGGAGGAGTTCTGTACACTTTTGACTTCAAATATCCCCATAAGAAAAAATCAAGAGGAGTTAAGTCCGGGGAACGAGCCGACCATTCTATCGGGTCCCTTCTGCTAAGCGATCTGCCTGGGAAATGGTTATTTAAAAAATCGGTAACAGGTCCATAGAAATGAGGTGGGGTCCCGTCTTGTTGAAATACAATAATTTGAATGTTATTGTCTGGTATTATTTCTATCTTTGGAAAAATTTCCACCCGCATAATTCTTAAGTACCGCTCTCCTCTTAAATCTATCAAATCTATCAAATCGAATAACTTGAAAAATTAAGAAAAAACCTGTAGAAACTTTCAAAAACTCTTAAATTAAACGCTAAACTACTTTCTCGAGCCTTATTGACGTTTCAGTGACAGTGGCGAGCAAGGCAAGGAGACTTGATAAAAGCAAAATTTTTAAATATCGTTAATACAGACGCTTGTAACTAGAGAACGGATAACTCGATTGTCATTTTTCAAAAACGAGAATGTAGAGAATTGAATTACCTTTTAAATGAGGTGCAACACGGCACACTTCGCCATTTAAAAAAATTGAGTTGAAAACGCCCGTGGCGCCATGTTTAAATTTGAAGAATTGAATTTATCGTCAGAATCAACTTCATTTTACATGATTCACCCTGTATTTTGTTAAAACTCTCTAACTCGATTCGTTCAAAAGTTAGCAGGGGGGGGTGTTACTTTATGGACAGACTGTATAACGAAAAAATATATATTCATACAGGCTGTTACAAACTCGCTTCTCATCTTTGGGATCTCTGAAACTATAAGAAGTACGAAGAAGCTTAAATGAGGGCAAAGTTGCGTAACCAGGAGACCAACATAGTGCCTAAAACAAATCCTGGCTAACTTGATTAGGTTTTGAAATATTTGAAAGAACCGAAAATTTGGAAATTCGTTTTTATTTTTTTGCACCTTTATTCGAGCAAATATTGAAAAATTAAGATTACTTCCTCTAAGCAACTTTCTATCCTCTATTGGCCAGTATATTTAGATTTTCAATGTGGTGTTTAATTTTTTCTAGAACCATCGTTAACTTATTTTTTTTAAATTCGAACCTGGAATTTTGAAAACACAATTTGCAAGTCTTCTTTACCCCTAAGAACATAATACCTCAGAATAAATTACAAAAATACATCTTAAATGTTTCCGTTCCAAATTCTATAATTTCTTTATGTACGTATCCACTTTTTGCACATTTATCGTGCATATAAATGTCCCTGGATGTTACAAATCCAATTAGGTCTTTAAATTTTTATTAGATACACTTTCTACACTAACGCAGATTCCTGAACAATGGATATAAAATGGTGGGGTAATCGAATGGCCTGCAAGAGCGCCCGATTTATTTCCATTAGATTATTTTTGCGGGGAACCCCAAAAAATTGGGTATACAAGAACGAACCCAACAATGTAGAGGAACTGAGGGCAAATATTATGTACGCCTTTAGAGAAAGGCACATTCAAAAGACACTGCAAAATATTTTTAGAAAAATTTTTGTATACCTAGCTTATATTCAAATATTTTTGAGCATCTAATGAAAATTGTTAATGTTTGTTTTCATTTTGAGAGCAATTTAAAAATGTAATCAGCGTAATGTAACATACGCTGACATTTATATTTTATGTGTACGGAAAATGAGCAAAAAGTGGCCAAGTATGTAAATAAAAAATTTTAATATTCAGAACAGAAATATTGAATATGCATTTTTTTGTTCGAATCGTCGGAATATGATTTATTCGATCGTATTTTAAAAAATGAACTTTATGATGGTTCTGAAAAAACGACCATCACGTTGAAAATCTAAATATCCTGGTCAATAGAAAACTGAAAGTTGATTCGAGAAAGAGGTCTTGTCTCAATATCTGCTCAAATATGAATGTAAAAGAATAAAAATCACATTTTCAAATTTTCAGTTTTTTTTTCAAATATTTCAAAACTTAATCAAGCCTAGATTTTTTTGGGGCATTTGGGGCACCCCAGAAATGTATAAGGAGATCAACGTTCATATGCTATACTTTGTGAAAAAATAATCATTTGCATGATTCCTTATTAGATATTTTAGCTATGAAAGCTTCTCTAATAGTTTTTTCTCAACAACGTCCATCATACCTTAACATCGAATCGACCTTGTCATAATAAACATTTGTTAGTCGATTTTGCGTATCTACAGATCGTAAATTCATAAAAAGCATCTTCAATTTATTGAAATTAGAAACCATTTTTCTACAGTGGGACTTCCAATTTAAGTTTTCATCGAGATAATCAAATCCTGAGAATCGCATGCCATCAAAAAAGTACTATAAACTTTTAAAATTATATTCTCTAATTGCTTTTGGTATTTATGAATGCATAGAAATTCAGTTTTCGGCAATACTGAAAAATAGATGTTGATACCTGAAAAAGTGAACAATTAACGCATTAAAATATTTATTTTCAAGGGTACTAGTACTTTCATCTGAAGTAAGTAATGCTATATCGTCTGCATATACAGTGACAGCCAATCACAATTGATTTTATGTGATTTATTGATAAAATAAATAGAACAGGGCCCAAAATAGAGCCCCGTGGTTCTCCCAAGTTAACATCTAGAAAATTAGACTACAATTTTATATTCTAAATATTTTTTTTTTTCATTGAGAAGGAAACACATCTTTGGCGTTTTTTTAAAAGTGAAGTTAATTTTTATCCTTCAGTCCTCTGAGGATATGGTTTTTTATCTTTTGATAAACCGTAATGCCTAAGATTAGAAGCTTATATTAATCTTGCTGCAAATATTTGCGAAGATAATGATTCTGTTTTTCTAAACATAAAAAAGTTCATTCTGTTTTTCTAAACATAAAAAAGTTCATTTTCCACAACGTGTTCTATTATAAAAATTCAATTAACTTCCAAGCTTCCGCGATTTCCTCCTGCAGTGGCATCATCAAAAAACAACAATATCATATCGAGAATAATTGGCCCTATCTACTCCAATTATCGTGCTAATATGTTGAAGTATCGGCAGCTGATCTCCCCATGGTGTCTGATACCCTTTGTATTATTCAAACACACAAAGCCTCATCATGGTTCAAGTGCCATAGTTAACTCTCTCCAACTTTTGTTGTTTCATCTGTTACGGTAGATATTTTAGTGCTGCTACCATATAGAGTACAGGCTAATGAAATATTGGGCTTCTTTCTACCCTTCTCGTGTCTAAGCTAAACTATAAACCATCTGCCACGGCATGATTCACCAAAAGTAGGTAATGTAATGGTCATTTACCTATCTCAGCTGTGATCGCGACTGCGTTTGCGATTCTATCTTTTAACGATTATTCAGCTTGTGGGTTGTGAAGGAAAAATGCGTAAATTTTTTGTTGTGCTGTAAATATATAGAGCAAAGATTAGATGGCAAGTCAGACGGTGCCATTTGATATATAAAAGTTAACACTCGCTTTAGGGGGCATACTACTATTCGCGCGATTAATTTATTATAATTCTTTTATGAAAAATAATAGTTGTAATACAAACAAACAAAAAACAATAAGAACAATAGTAAGGCAAACGTTTGCTCAAAAAAATCACTATAATAATATAATAACACTAATATAATATATCTACACCTCATTCTAATCACAAGGTTTACGCGAAAGTCTGACGGGTGTATGGGAGAGGGGGCAGCATATTATTATTTCGCAAACCGTATTTGCGCCTCAGGAACGATTTAGGTTAGTAAGCCCTATTCCTTCAGTTCTGGAATGGAAACCTGGAAAACCTCATTAGCTAGGAGAACCCATGACCTCTGGATTGAACGATTGAGACACTAAACTCTGAGCGACCGGCTCGCCCCATGTGTGTAGGTATATACTGTAACAAATGTAGTAAATTTTGTTAGTGTCTTCGAAGTTCTAGAGTTTAGTGTTTTAAAGAATTCTGTTCCAGATCTGTGCCATCCTAGATCCTTTCCATAAGCTACATTGAAGAATAAGAATTGCTTTTATTTGAAGGAGATGCCGAAAACAACTACTCCACATTTTTATAGTATCAACCAATGGGCCTTTTCCGCTAAATTGAATTTTACTATTTTATTAATATCAAACGTTATACTGGTACATAAGTAAAGGTAGAATCAACCCAATTTATTAAAGAATTGTAATTAAGCGAAGTTATCCAAGTACAAAGTGACCGGTCTTCATGAATCATTTCAAACTGCGCGGTTCGCTGACATCACACTCCAGTAGCCAATAAAATGTAGACAAGTTAAAGAACGGCTCCACGTTGCCACATGCAATTTTACTTTTTTCTTGGCAACGATTAAATTTACATTCTGGTAATTTTGAAATGAAAATATGTATTTTTAGGTGAAATATTCTCCATAAATTATTACTACAGCAAATCAACATGATTATTTTACAATTTATTACTTGAGCAAAATAATTTTTAGGTATTTTCGGTAAAGGTGACAACACTGCACAATTTATGCTAGAATCAGCTAAATGATGTTTGATAACTTAGGTTATAATAGCTAACCCCCTTGTCTTAACATTGCGCACTTCAGCACTTAGAAAGGTCCTATTTATGAGGTAGAAATCGTTAAGCATTTCACTGTCAACTCTTGGAAGGTTTTCTGAAGATATCACTCTTCATTTTATTCATTTTAAATCAAATGAATCAAAACACAAAACGAATGTTAGATTAAGCACACTTCACTTGACAGAACACAAAATGCAGGGCAGCCAACAGACAACGAAGTGGAGTATGACGTCATGGCGCGTTATTTGAAATATATGGTAACTTTAACAATTTTTTCAAAATATATCTGGCGAAGAAAACAATTTTAAAAAAGACTTTTCACGCATAACCAAGTATATATTTTATAATAAGCAAATAAAAAAAAGAAGTGGAAAAGGCCCATTCTTCCTGTATTTATCATTAATCATGAACTTTCATTCGAGTTTGTACTTCCTCATATAAATACTAATAGTTTTTGAGACATTTCAAAGCTTTTAGCCCCACACTTTACATAAAGAGAACAAAGATCAGCAGCTAATAATCTTCACTGTTACACATTAACAACCAGGACTAATAGAAAACGTTCCTGATTCACGCCGTCGTATGCACACTCGACAATCCGCCGGCTTGTGGCAGCGATTACGGCGGCGGCGACCGTATGGGACCGAGCGGGCGCCCCCGCCCCGGTCTAATCAGGCTGAGTGGGCAGCCGCCCCACGGCACGCACCATCGACCGCCTCATTTGCCTCCTGCCTCCGCTATTGCCGACTGTGCTGTTCGATGGATTTTTTGGCATGGGCGGCTCGCCGACGAGATGGGGCTCTCTATTTTCGATTGTTTTCTATGGAGTGTGAAAGTAAGAGAGAATTAGCTTAGGGACAAATGATGAATGTGTGCTCATTGACATCTTTCGTAAATCTTTAAGGACATCCATACACGCTGAAGTGATTTTCAATATTGGAACGATACGTAGGTTATGAGGGAACCGCTGGCTATTTTGCTGATACTATGGATATAGATACAGTCCTATGGTTTTTCTTCAAATAATTCTGCCGTTCTTTCTCTCAACGTGCGGTTTCCGCAATCCGCAGTGGATCAATTATTTGTTCCAGAATAGGCAACTGTGCCTTGCAATTATCTTGAGAAAAGTCCTGGAGTCTTAGTCCTGGAATCTTAGTCCTGGAGTCTTAGTCCTGGAGTCTTAGTCCTGGAAGTTGGCGGATCATACAAGTCTGACGTTAACTCATCCTAGCGATGCTGAGTGCCCCTAAAAGAATTACAGTGTGATGTCCTTTATTGTCATGCCAAACTCACCCATTTATTGGTGCAAACCGTAAATTTGTGTCAAAAGTATTGTTTATTGTTAAGGATTTGAAATTTATTTCATCATAAGCCATGTAAAATAACGATACCTATAAAAAGCATAACATTATTAATTATTGTCTGTTCTGTTATGTCACCTTACGTAGTCTATTGATACTAACCAGTTCACTTAGTATTTCGCAGACAAAAAACAATTTAAAAATGGCAAGACTTACTTCTTTAGCAAATAGTGCCTTTCAAAACACTTTTAAAAATATTTCTGCTTATAACTACAGAATAAACATTTAGTTATTGCTCCGATATCTCTTGAATCTTAAACATCATATATAACTTTACAGTTGATAAACTTTTCTTCCTACGAATACTTTACAGTCTTAAGTAAGTCAGTTAATCCTCAGTTCTTTTAGAATTTCGGTACGTTGTCTAGTCTAGTAACCATATAGGTACACTGTGTCTCAAATTGGAAGCAATAACATCGATATCTTGGAAGCCATTAGAGATAAAGACTAAGTTAAATTGGGGCAAAATTACGTAATTTGGTGATCAGTAATGCCTTTAAAAATCAAGGCAGAAATGATTTGATTTGTAATAATTCCAAATTTTGGAAATTCGTTCAAGATTGTTTGAAGAACTATTGAAAAAAAAGACACTCTCATAGAAACTTTTTACACTGTATCAAATGGCACAAAGTAATGTTTCGTCTCTTCAGAACCATCTTCAACTGTTATATTGTATTATATGCTGCAGCTTGTTTATTGTTCCATTTTTATTTTTCTTAATTAATTGTTATTTATTGTTATTGATTTGTTACATTTTCGTTTTGGTTTTGGTTATACATACAGACAGACGTAGATGAGTTTGATGGTGGTTTTTCACGTTCAAGACGTAATAAAACCATATAGCATTTAACACATCATCAAACTCAATGGAAAATGCTATCGAGTGATGTAATAATATTAAATGGGGCCATATTAGAAAAAAATAAGTTGGATATGGTTCTTAAGAGACGAAACGTTATTTAAAAAACTGTTTAAGCCATTCCATAGAGCGTGAAAAGTTGCTACGAGAAAGTGTTATTTGTATGCATGCAACCTGTTTAAAGATCTTTTTATTAATACTTTTCTGACTCAATCGAACTAAAATAAGATTTCCAGTCTGTTCAAAATAGTAATTTTTATTTAATTTCGATCTTTTCGATATCTCGTAGAATTTTTTTCTATTATTCCCCTGGAAAAAACTGCCAGGGCGCCCTTTTTCCTGCCTTGCAATGGAGAAACGCGCCATCCCAGTATCGATACGTTTTATATCACACCACAAAGGGCCACAACGGCCATTCACAGAGTCTATCCTTAATATGACTAAAAGGTTTCGCTTTGTAGCGAGAGTTTAATGTTGGTAAGGGCGGTATGTTGAAATGTTTTTAGTTTTGGGAAGAATTCTTAAAATTGTCATAATTTTTACATCAAGTTTATTCTATTGCTTTTTTTTGTCAGTAAAATATTCGATTTAAAAAAAAAACTTATCGCGTATAAAATTACAATAACTAATTGTTTGTTGAAAAAATATCAATTATAACTGTGCTATTCCTTGCAAATGGAATCATTTAATCAATCTTGTATTACGAAAAAAGCATTGAGCATTGAGCAGCTCATTATACTGAGTATAATGAGCAGATAACTTAATATGTCCTTTTTCTGTACCATAGATATGGACCAGCATATCGACATTTTTTGGAAGCAGAATTGCCAGCACTTGCAAAAAATGCAAGCAGTCCTTGACCCTGTACCTGTTTTATGCTTTCTCAGAATACATTCACGCATTTTTTAGTTTTTTTGTGTATTTTAAATGTTTGTTATATTGTTTTTTTATTGTATTTATTTGTCCGTTGGCAGCCTGCTGTAATTAACTCTTCCTATACAATATATTTTTTGGAAAAAACGAAAGTAGAACCTTCATAAATGTCCACAAGCTCCGTGACCGCATGTATAGGTAACCAACATTGCACCGATTGGTAATGATTAACTAAAAACTCCCTAGATTCAGTGCAGTCCTCCCGACACGGTTAGAGGTTTAATGAAATAAAAATATTTTGACAGAATAAATTAACCTCACAAGTTCATAATATTGAATTTACATGGAATTTAGTGCTATACAGGATGTTCCACGTAGACCTTCCATTAGACGTTTCTAGAATACTACATGCACTGGAATTTTGAAAATTTATATACGGGGGTTTATCACAATTTTCTATTGATTAAAAATATTGCCAATGACGTCACACTTCCGGTTCTAACGGAAGTAGACATCAACTTGCTTATTTGAGATCAAGCAAAATGGTTTGCACATTCCTATCTTAATTTTTCATAAGCTATCGTTTGGCACTAATTTCAGATTTATCCAGGAATTAAAAATTTTCAAAATTTTTGGAAAATTTGAAATTTTTGGATAAATCTGAAATTAGTGCCAAACGATAGCTTATGAAGAACTAAGATAGGAATGTACAAACCATTTTGCTTGATCTCAAACCGTTTAGATTTTACAGTGTGTTAAAGTTGCAAAATGTCAATATTCACCTGTCGATATTTCAAAAACAGTTCAAGATAGGTATAGGACATCCTACATGAAATGTGTTTAGAATTTTACGTAGAATCCAGAAATTGAATAATATATAGGGTGTTACGTTTAAAATAAGCAAGTTGATGTCTACTTCCGTTAGAATCGGAAGTGTGCTGTCATCGGCAATATTTTTAATCAATAGAAAATTGTGAGAAACCCCCGTATATAAATTTTCAGAATTCCAGTGCATGTAGTATTCTAGAAACGTGTAATTGAAGGTCTACGTGGAACACCGTGTATATGGATAATTGATATCAACTAAAAAAAATTTAACTAAGTCAAACTTCTAGTGATTAGTGAACTTAATTTTTACATTAAAAAAGTTACATATTGTGTTGAAAATTATGTCATTCACTGGCTATACACAAAGTTACTCATGGACAATGTTTTGCTCTGGAAATTGGGTCATAAACTGCTTAATGCAGGATTGCACGGAATAGGTATGTCCATAATCCGTCTTCGTTTCTAATTCCACTCCGAAAATGAGTCATTAAAATAAAGGCATCTTGTTGAAACTTGAAAAGCGATGTAATTTAGCTCCGAAAAGAACCAATTGATATCAAATATGTAGGATATAATATTGAAGCAAACGGAAATACAGAAAGACCAGCAGCATAAATGTCAAATATTGAGTTCAATCGTAATGGTTCGTGTACAGAAAACACTTACATTCTATTCGTTGAGATAATACGATAGCTGATTGACTACTCTCAACGTCAAAATGACAAAAAACGCCAACCGCATGCCGTGACACGGAAACTTGCATTTTAATGTAATCTTCACCTTATGGTTTAGTTCCTTTAAAAGTAACTAGCTTTCTAACGCCAAGGTGAAGAAAATAAATTTACAATTTCTAAAATAGTTACTGGTCACGTGGCTTGTAGACATTTATGAAGGCATGGTATAACAATATAAGATATGTTTTTGCGTTCTACTTATTTCCGTGACCTAATGCAAGGAAAATAGGCCGTGCTGAATGTCGCTCATATTGACAAAACACGTTATAAATGACATTATTGTTGAAAATCAGTGGTGCGATGAAGGAGCGCCGTCAGCACAGGATGTTGACATCATACAGTTATTGTTTGAATTGATTTTACGCCCAGTATGTGCGTCCTAACTCTTTGGTATTAAGGTAAAAGCTTTCCCTTTTGTCGGTTATGTAACGCGACAGCGGCATAATGTCGCCCGATCAATAGTTATGGAATGGCAGAGGACAGGTTTTATGAAGGTGACGTCTGAAAGCTTTTCTATTGTACAGAGATATCTACGTTTTTTTAAGATTCCCTGAAGTGTATCTATTTTCAAAACTCCAAGGATAGGGGTAAATATAATATCCTTGAACTATTTAAACTAGCAATATGAGAAAATGTGTTTTTACAACAATTGCAAATACCTAATTTAACTTGAATTTTTACCTTTATTATATTCAAAGCGTTCTTCTTAATGAAAATAAAATAAATGTGATTATAAATATAATAATACTATGAGAGAAAGTAGAATATATACAGGGTGTTTCCTAAATGGAGGTCCAAAATTTAGTGGCGTATTCTGTGACCAAAAATAGCCAAAAAAAAGTTTTTTTGTTATATAAACCTGAGGTTTTACAGCAGTCGTGCTCTACACCGTTAGCAGCTCTGGAAATCCTACTGGGTCTGCATCCTCTTCATATACATTTGGACAAAGAAGCCAGATGAGCAACATACAGACTAAAGCAGGCAGCTATTAACTGCCACAGTCTGACATTATAGACACAATAGGCTGCTGGATGCCCTGAAAAGTCAAAGCATGCTGGAGATGATTTCAGATGTTATGCCTGCAACGGCCAACCATGAATTGCCTTTTAACATTCCCTTCCTAGGAAGACATTAATGGGATCAGAGTAAATCTGATCTACTGAGGGCAGATAGTTGTTGGTTTACAAATGGCTCCAAAACACCCATGGGTGCTGGACTGTATAGTTCCAACCCAACGGTAAAAATATCCTCAAGCCTTGGTAGTTATGCAACTATATTTCAGGCAGAAATAAATCTATGCCATCGAATTGTATGCACAGAGGCTGGAACAAACGTAACTTACACCCAAATCGATTAAATCTTCTCAGGCACCCAAGTTGCTCTTAAAGCTCTTGGTTCCTACCGTTGTAACTCAAAAACGGTATGGAGCTGTCAGCAAGCCCTCGCTCATTTGGGCAGCAAAAATAGAGAAAGTCTAGTCTGGGTCCCAGACCATTCAAGCCATGAAGGGAATTCGTCGGACCAGAACCGGTGCTTGGCATATCTTTGAGTACTGCCAAAGCAACTCTCTTGACCTGGGCTGAGGAGCAAATACTCCAATACTCGCAAGAACTACCAAAATTAGTTCATTCGAAGGCGTTCATAATAAACTCTTCAAAAACAAGAACTAAAAAACTTTTAGAGTTAAACAGATGTCAACCGGGCACTGTCGTTTATATCATCAAGATTCTGAATGCCGCTTGTTATTAGAAGATGATGAAACGGCAGAACATATATTATATACCTACCCGACTGTGGAAAGGATCAGATACTCAATATTTGCCAAAGGACAACTTCTGCCATAGGATCTGAATAAATTCTCACCCAATAAGGTGCTCAGTTTAATTAAGAGTCTTGACCTTTTGGGTGAAATATAAGTAGGTGTGAGCCACTTTAGACCACATGGTCCCGGTGGAGGGTCTGGTTTTCGGCCCACACACTTTCGAACCTAACCAAATTTAAAAATGGGTGCCGAAACATAAAAAAAAATTGTTTTTATTTTGTTAATTTCTAAACCGTTTGCTGTTTATCATCTTTAATTTGATTATTTAAGTAAATTCGGTGTAAAACTTAAAAAGTTTTCCTTGGAACTACAGTCTAAATCTTTATTTTGAATACTTCTGCTTTCCTGTTTTTATTTTTTTACTGGTGGTGTAACCCCAAAAGAAATTATTACACACCACTAACAATTTACAGAAATTAATAATTAAGTAATAGTTCTAGGACATAAACGAATAAGTATTCTTATACATAAACCAACACAACTAATACAATGCTCAAATAAATATTTGGATCTAAAGACTTGATTATAATTACTCCACATCCGCTCTATGTGTATGGGTTTCCTTTCAATAGTACTCTCCAGTGGAAGCTATTTATTCCTCATTTTTGCCTTCGCTTTGCGTAACAGATGGTCCAGGGGGAGACCATCGCTATTAAAATGAGTACGGCCACCCCTCGACAAAAACAATAGGAAAACATCGAAGACAGGTAAGTCACTATTACGCGACAGGTGTGGCTACACGCGATATCTGAATAAAGGCCGGATCATCCCTTATGGTGGATGTATGCCCCGGGGGTTCGGCGATAGGGTATAATCTATTCCCGATATTACGAGGAAGTCCTGTAGGAATATTTTCTGGTGTATTGATCTGATAGTGGCATGGGTGTGCCTGTAATTATAGTGGCTTAATATGGCTTTATCATGGTTTTTCTCAGAACCAACGAGCAGTTGTGCAGTAGAGGTTTTTCTTTATAATGTTTTATGAGGTTATTATATCACAGATATCGCATACACAATTTAGCAGTGCGTATACGTTATTTACGGAACAAATAATGTTTTCAAGAACTTTCTATTTAAATATTTATTAACCATTTTCTATTTTAAATAAAACGCACTCTATATCTTGCAAAGGACATATAAATGACATGCACATCGACATGACATGTAGATGTAAATGACATGTACAGGACATGCACATTAAAAAGGGATTTCAAATGATTTTTTTGGGTTTACGAAATAAGATACCTATTTCGAAATACAACATGGTAGAATTTTGTGTAAACGTAAGTCTACAAATTTGTTACAAGTTGTTCCTTTTGCGCGAGACTCTTCAGGAAGAGTTAATTCCTAATTATAAGTTCCTTTGATGAGGAAATTTTTCTGTGCCTTCTATATAAAGCACTTTTAGAGAAAGCAGATTTGGACATTTCTCTAAGAAAAATCCCACTAAAAATATAAAGGAAAATGTTATGGAAATTTTTCAGTAACATTCAGTACGGTGGCTGGCTCAATAGATCCATCGAGGAAAATATATTTTTTAGTGTCAAAAATAATTGGAAATCCATATATACAGGGTGCCCATTATCTATCTCCTGACATGCGGCTAACTTTGTTAATAGTGGAAATAGAGAATTGGTTAAATTAGCAAAATTGGGCAGAATTACCAGTAGAATTCAGTGCCTCTTTGAGATTTAATTTTAATTTTCAACATTTCGAGATATTTTGAAAAAACTGAAAACGCCAAAATTTTTAAACTCGAATATCTCGAAAACTATAAAAGATACAAATAATATAAAAATACTGTGTGATTTGTGAAAGAAACGAGTTAGACCGGCGATTTTACTCCATTGATACTAAGATTTACAGAATTTGTAAACTTTGCTAATGTAGATATATTTGTCGACCGGCGAGCGGCGTGAAGAGTAGTGGGGAGTGTTCAGTTATAATACCGTACTCGCTTAATAGAGTAGTCTCATTTGAGACCACGATCGGCGCTTATAATTATGTTTTATATATTTTGTTCTCATTTCCAATCTTTTCGATGGTTGTAAAGATTGCATAGTATGTGAATTTTTTATATTTCAAAGAAGATTGAACCTGGTGCATCAATTTCATATTTTATCTAGGTTTATCTAAGTGGAAACATTTTTCAACACATTTAATTCCAAAGAACAGTTTTTTTTTGCATACGTTAAATTATTAATATTTTTCATATTCAATTCTCAGTCACCTGTAAACTTTATTAAATGAATACAGTATGCCCAAGTCCAAAGAACACAAAGTATCTGCGAAAACAGCGTGCTAAATCCTATGGACCAGCACAAAGCTGCGTGCCAGTCCTCTAATCCACTCTTCCTCTGTGCCAATCTGGTCCTGCGAACCGTAAGCCGGGCCATTGACGGTATTCATGACGATGATTAGGGACAAAACGATCCGTACTCTCCTAATCAAACAAAACTCGCTGACTTTTCACAACAATAATACCTCCCCGGTCTGATTGAAGCCGTGTAATTCCGGCTTACTTCCCTCATATTTCATCATGCAGGTTCGGCTCTATTCACTTGTCTCTCTGGTTGGGATCCACCCCCGTCTGCAAGACTTATAGACTCACAGCAGGCTCCATATTTAGACACTATTATACACAAAAGGTTTGACATAATATTGTACCTACGCAAAAACTGACAACGTTTGACATTTAAATGATGTTTTTTGCTGACGTAAATTGTTTGTAAACTTCATATTATTTTGGACTACATTTGCTAATTCTTTTGACACTAGTGAATGAGGGTGAGAGACACTGCTACTAATTTTTTCAAATGGCAACATTAATTTTGGTATTTTGTTAATATTCCAATGAATTTCAATGACCTGTCAAAAATGATCGTCATGAGTAGAAAAAACGCATAAATGTTGGTGAGGAAGAATACACTCGTGGAAATTGGAAACGACTCACCTAAAACTATAGTCATTTTTGTATGGTTATATTTTCTAAACGCTTTTATCAATTTTTTTAATTTTTTTTATTTCATTAAGCCATTATTGGAGCGTAATGTAGGGTAGGTCAATTGTCAAATAACGCGGTTAAGGAATATCTACAGGGTGATGTGTAAGAACATGTTTTTTTACCAAAATATAAGCAGATATCTGGGATGCACGTAAAGTAATAATAATAATAATAATAATATGTTTATTCAGCAAAATAAATAACAATCACATTCACATAAATCAATGCTAACTATATGCAAATAAACAAAATACTCACGTAAGTTAAACTTGTGTGTGAGTTACAAGACAAACTAAAATATTAGATACCTATTAAATTAAAAGTCATCTAAACACGTTGCCATAGAAAATTAATACAGAATTGCTTCTACACAATTATACACAAATACAATAATATAAAACAATTATTCTAAAATAAGTTTAAATACAAATAGGATGTAAGTATCATAATTCTACTATACAACAATAACAATAACAATACGCCCCAGCCAGTAAAATAGTCCTGCACAGAAAGGTGTAGTTTCAGTCTTTGAATATTTGTAGGACTGTTTCTCTACTTCCTTGGAGAAGATTTCTTTTTAGTAAGAATTTGAACCTATGGGCGTTCTTTACCTTCTTTATATGTTCCGATATTGTGTTGTATACTTTTGGAGCTAAGTAACCGTAACTGTGCTGTCCTTTAGAAGTATGCATTTTCGGAACCACCACCACCAGTCTGTCTTTAGAGCGTGTACTGTAACTGTGCTCAATGGGCACCAGCTCGCTACTTTTTATATATGTTCGTACAGCCACCTTTAAATAGAAGAGCTGACGTATATCCAAAACGTTCAACTCCTTGTATAGGGCATCACTAGGGTAAGTATTTTCTTTGTGCATCATTATTTTTATTATTTTCCTCTGTAATATGCTAACGTCATTATATATATATATATATTATCAGCTGCTCCCCATGCTATTATTCCATAAGATAGGTGACTCTCCACAAGTGCATGATATATTATTTTCAGCTGCTGAAAGTCTAAAATGTATTTTATTTGTCTTATTTTACATAATAATATATACCTTAATTTTTTTTTTCAGAGCTTCAACATGAGAATCCCATCTAAGGTGTTTATCTATAACAATGCCAAGGTAAGTAACTTTTTCTGCAGGTTTAATAATGAAGTCTTCGTCTTTTACTTTTATTTCTAGTTGTTGGAACTCTGGCAAGGTGTTATTATACGAGGAAAAACCAAGATACACAGTTTTATTCATATTTATAGTAAGTAGGTTATTAGAATACCAAGAAAGTATCTTCTCCATGTCTCTTTCTATTTTAGTTTTCAGTTCAGCCCAAGTGTTGTCCTCAAAGCAAATGACCGTATCATCTGCAAAAGCGATTATAGTTCCCTCTGATTGTACCTTAAATAAGTCATCAATATATATGTTGAACAACAGAGGTCCGAGCACAGTCCCTTGGGGAACACCACATGTAATATGTATAAAACTGCTCATCGTATCTCTTATTTGGACCGCTTGTTGCCTTCCGCTGAGGTAAGTTTCAAACAGTTTATAACCGACTCCTCTAATGCCTATCATACTTAATTTTTTTAGTAATAGAGAATGAGAAACAGTATCAAAAGCTTTTTTTATATCTATGAAAATGCATAGTGATTTTTTTCTATTATCTAAGCACTTATAAATATTTTCAGTTAATATGTTAATAGCGTCTTGTGTGGATTTCCCTTCCTTGAACCCAAACTGATTTTTTGATAGGAGGGAGTTTTTATCTAGGTAATCAGTTAATCTATTTTTGATTATTTTCTCAAATATCTTGGACAAATTTGAGATCAGTGAGATAGGTCTATAATTTTCCAACTCTAATTCATCTCCTTTTTTAAATATTGGTTTGACCACTGCCATTTTAAACTGTTTAAAAGTGGGGAAATAATTTTTATTGTGTCAATAGATAGTTTTATTTGTGCTAAAAAAAAATGTTTTTTGAAAATCCTTTCTATCTAGATTGGTTTCCAAATTATAGCAGTTCTTGTAAACCATTGCATTTGTGACTGATAACAGGTGCCGATTTTTTAAAATAAAACAAGTTGGCTTTGAAATGAAAATCGATCCTGTCACCTATCAGGATGATGTTATGAAATTATAAGAGCTTGTGGAGGCCCCACCAGATATTCCTATTTGCCTAGAGTCCTATTTTTTTTTTTGTAACATTTCTAGTTCATGTTTTTTGATTTTATTAATAAATAAGCACTTAAATTTTGTATATGATTTTTTAATTATAATCAGATTATTGCTAGGTGAAAAATGACAGGATCAATTTTTATTTCAAAACCAACTTATTTTATTTTAAAAAATCGGCACATGATCAGTTACAAATGCAATGGTTTACAAAAACCGCTATATTTTGGAAACCAATCTAGATAGAAAGGATTTTCAAAAAACATTTTTTTTAGCAAAAATAAAACTATCTTTTGACACAATAAAATTTATTTCCCCACTTTACGTGCATCTCAGATACTTGCTTATATTTTGGTAAAAATACGCGTTCCTACACATCATCCTGTACATATTGTATAACCGTGTTATATGACAACTGACCTATACCACATTACAGCCCAAGCTTGGCTTAATGAAATAAAAAAAAGTTGGTAAAATTGATTAAACCGTTTAGAAAATATAACCGTACAAAAATGACTATAGTTTTAGGTGAGTCGTTTCCAATTTCCACGAGTGTATTAATGCCTCCTAGTTTATTTACAAACATATTTTAATTGCTAAAGGTAAGATCATAGATTTATCTTTTTTTGTTTTTCGAGTTGCAAAAATTTGTAATGAGAATAATATATTTGCTACCAGGACAATTTTTCTTAAAAACACAATTTTTACCTATTTATAGGAATGCATTTTGCGGTAAAGTATTAAGTACCTAAATAAAGAAAATAATTTATTTCATATCGTCTAATAGCGGCAAATTAAACTAACATTAAAATTGTCCTTCCAGGCAAATTTACTCTTTCAACTGATACCAAAGTTACAGCTAGCTGCTTGCCTAACATGTTCTGCACTCGCTTGCATTGACTGCGAACTAACCCCGCGTATTCTTTCTTGCATCTACTGGTGGAAAAACCCTCGAGGCGAATATGGACGCTCTGCTGACGTTTACGCCATATTTGCTTTATTGTTCTCAGTTATATCTTTACAAGATTGATTAAAATGGGGTTGATTGTTATGTTTTTTGTTTTGCTTGTGCTTTTTAAGACACTCTAGGGCGATTCGATGATGAATGTTAATGCGTGACTGCTTTTAGAGAAATGATAAATTGCTTGAATTGCAGTTAGAAATAACTTCAAAATGTATGTTACAAAATTTTGCTAATGTGACTTGCTATAGAAGTGACATTAACGTCAAACTTAGTTTATACAAACATTAACTTGTTATCTGTCAGATTATATAACATTGTCTGTGAAGAAGATGCGTACAACTGAAGAAAAAATGTTTATATGTGAAGCATATAATCGTTCCTATGAATTTGGCAGAAATAATAGACCCAACATTAGTCGGTTGGACCAAAATTTGAGAAAATGTTGCAAAAGCCTAAACCATCAGAGTGTAATTTTCTACGTTGTTAAAAAATTTGAGACTACTGGCAACATACAACGAAAAGGCAAGTCAGGAAGAAAAAAACGTGTTCGAGTAAACGAAAATTACACATGAGTGTAAGTCACAGTGGCCGAAAAGAAGCATGCCAGGAACTGCCATAAAACTGGGTTTAAAACGAGAATCTGTGCATTTAATGGTCAGGGATATTGGGGGTTTCTCTTACAAAATTCAAATGTGCCATAAACTGAACCAAAATGACAAAACACAGCTTTTAGTTTACTCTTCTCGGATGCTAGCTAACATTTATAAAGATGACGAGTTTTTGAATAATTTATTTATTTATTTATTTATTTATTTATTTATTTATTTATTTATTTATTTATTTATTTATTTAATTAGAGTACACCACCCGACAGCAATGCCAATTAATGGGTGGGAGTAGTGTAAAAATTACAAAAAGATATAATAATATTAAAAAAAGAACAATAAGATGAAGGAATAAAAACATACAATACTAATAAAAAGAATATTACGCATATTCTCTTCACATTCAACAAAGTTAGTTGTTACACTAGATAAGTAACATAGATAACAAATTAAATTAACATAGATAGTGAATAAAGTGTAGAAACAGTTACACAAAATATAATAATAAGATTCTAAGGTTATAAAATTGTATGTCGGATATTAAGTAGCAGAAATTTGCTTTTTAATAGATGGTATAGTATCATGAAAGATGTCAACGAAATCCTGCACCTTGCAATGATAATAGTCCATTCTGTACAGCGGAGAGAATTTTAATAGGTTGGTCTTGGGTGTCGGAAGGTAAAACAACGATGAAAACCGAGTGGTAAGGTGGGGAACACGAAGACATAGAGAGTATAACAAATCCGGACAGTCAATTCTGTTGTTTACAATTTTGTGAAGAGTCACCAACGAATTACACATACGACGAGTGGCCAAATCATTAAGTTGAAATCGTTGGAGTAAATTTTCTTGAGGAATTCCACGGGGTGGATAAATATCATCAGATTTGAACCATAAGTATTTAACATATTTCCTGTGTATATGTTCCAATTTTCTGATGTGAATTTGATAACCTGGGTCCCACACAAGAGAGGCATATTCTAATTTTGGGAGTACCAATGCATTAAAAAGTAAGGACACCGTTTTAATTTCTCCAAATTGTCTTGAGTTCCTCAAGACAAAACCAAGATTTCTAGAAGCTTCCCGTAGGATGTTATTAATGTGCTCCACAAAACTTAATTTACTATCAAGTGTTACTCCAAGATCTTTAATGGTCGTGCATTTCTTAATCATGTTAACGTCAATACTATAGTTAAAATCGATGGGGTTATTGCTTCTAGTAAATGTCATTGTGTTACATTTCGAAAAGTTAAGGGGAAGGGAATTTATTGTACACCAGTTGTGAATATTGTCTATGTCATCTTGAAGCATAAGGCAGTCAATAATGTCTGGATTAGTCTTTTAGATTCATTGGGTTTACTCGACCGGAGGAATTGTTTCAAAGATCTCTTCATGCAGTAAGAGTGAGTGTATGGTGTGCAGTGAAAAACATCAGCAGCAAGTTCTGATATATTTTGTACAGGACCTGGGACTCTTGTGTAGTTGCTGTGTAGAAATCTGTTGTTGCGTATACCGTGGTTTCAGAAAACCACCAAAATATGTCTACAGGGTCCTGCACCAGAGCTCCCTTCTTTTGTAGTTCATGAACTGGTGCCTTTATAAATTTCGTTCAAATTTGACTACAAACTATTCGTAGAGAGGCACATTTTGAAAATATTTTCACATATACAGGGTGCTCTAAAAACATTTACCATACTAAAGTTATGTTTTTTTAAATGGAACACACTATATATTTTTGCATTTTTCGATTCTGCATGCAAATTTGGTGTCAGTTTGTGTTATATTCCCTATAGCAAAACTTAGCCGTTTCGAAGATACTCGACATTTTATAGAAAAAATTACATTTGTTACAACTATTTCAAAGTTACATATCTTATACAATTGAACAGCGTTTATTTTAATTTTTACATGTCAGATAGTTTAGGCATTGGTCTTTCTGAAAATAGCTAACAGAAGTCTGTAATACATACAGAGTGTTTAATATTTACTGAGCAACACGTCAATTTTGAAACGTGCAAAACTATTTTTTTTTCAAATGGCACACCCAGTATATTATTGTACAGTTGAAAGTACCATTCAATACTGAATTGTATGATATAGCATTGTCCTATACCTATCTCTTAAGGTACTCAAGATATAATCAATGTTATAGTAAAGTGCTCGAAAATTTAAGTTACCCCGTTTCTAAGTGCTCTTCGAATCAAATAAAACAACTAGAAACATTTCAAATTTATTGTCAGTTGCTTTGAGTCTTATTATGTCTATGATTAAGCACAAAATGTAAAAAATTACATCGATGTTAAATAATTGTTCACAGACTTAATTGTTACGTAACCCTATAAGATGAAGTCTAATTTTGTACATCAAATTATGCTTTAAGAATAAATCGGGTCACCTGATAAAGACAACAAAATAACTTGTGTCAAATTTGTTTGCTGTCAAACTTGGTGTCGACAATTTAAGTTAATTACAAATATTTATACTTATTTCAATAATTTTGTTGTTAGTTTAGATGTTATAGTTAGTTACTTAGTTTAGTTAGCTGTTTCAATTTATTTTTATAATGAAGTATAGTAAAGAAGAGCTAGCTGAGACATGATTTTTATATTAGGTGAGTCTGAACGAAACAACTGGCATAAAATGCTCTATTGATTGCATTGGCGAAGTCAGATCACCTCTATCTCTTATTGTTTTTGAGAGACGATAGTCAACTTTTTTTTTTCTTATGGGCGCCATATTGGATTTTTATATTTTCAGATAGCTCTTCTCATTCTCTTTACGACGATGTATCATAGTATGGGTAAATTTAAATTATTAGGGTAATAGTCATAAAAAAATATTTTTGATTAGACTGCTATGAAATTAAACTAAAACTTGTCAGTTCATTGATTATCAAAAGTGTTTATTCTAGCATCGTTGCACTAATTCGTTCATATTTGTATTGCTACTGTTACCATTAAAATGTTTTCAAACGACGAAAAATATGTATTCTATTTATATTCAGTGCAGAAGAAATTCTATAGCAGCTGAGCAGATGTATTTAAATATGTATCCCGAAAGAGAACAACCACATAGAATTAGGTTAGGCGTTATTAGGTTTAATAAAATTAATAAAAAAAAAACACAGACACACAACCATTCCCTGGGAGAGGTCCCATTTCTCCCCTGGCGAGATTCGAACTCGCGCAGCAATATTCCATCCATAATAGAATGGTATAACCATTCTATTAGTCACAAGCTATCACCCAGCATCTAACAGAATGAGCTATCGCCGCGGCTAAATAAAAACAATATTATGTATTATATTTTTTAAATAACCCTGTAAAGGAAGCCAATTCTAAATAAATTTTATAACATTTTACCTACTACAGATTTTTTCATTTACAAAGTTATAATCACATCAACTTATTTATTTTATTTTGAGTTTAACAGAAAATGCCGAACATTGATCGGGAATATGAAAAAGGTCTTTTCTCCAAAGACCGATGTCATAACAGGTTAATAAAAAAAAAATTATGACTATTACCCTAATAATTTAAATTTACCCATACTATGATACATCGTCGTAAAGAGAATGAGAAGAGCTATCTGAAAATATAAAAATTCAATATGGCGCCCATAAGAAAAAAAAAAGTTGACTATCGTCTCTCAAAAACAATAAGAGATAGAGGTGATCTAACTTCGCCAATGCAATCAATAGAGCATTTTATGCCTGGGAACCGAATTTCATGAACTTATCTTGAAAAACAAATGAATTACGGCAAAAATTTAAAAATCTAAATTTTCAGTTTTTTCAGAATATTTCAGAAATTAAAAAATATATTTCAGGTTTGCTTTTACCAAAATATTCGTCATAAAATTGCGCAACTTTTTTGTAATTTGAGCCACCCTGTATCTCTTACCATTACTGATATCCCAATGGTGAGCCTCCTTAAGTGAATCAGCCTGTATAATTACTCTAGTTCGGCCATGTGCGCCTTTATCCCGAGCACAAACAAGTCCTTTGGCAATAACTAGATGACAATTCGATAGTATTTAGAGTGGAGCGTGGCTTGCGCCACGTCGGAAAATGGGACCGATTGTTACAGTTTGCAGATTACAGGGGTAGAAACCAGAGGCGCATCGTCAGAGAAGGCTAAAATTGTACCCAGTTACTTTACACAATTTAAGCTTTACGCACTAATTGCTGCACACTAATTGCTGATTTGCGCACTAATTTGTCCACTAAGTGCTCATTTACGCACTAATTGATATTTTATGAGCTGGTGCTAGTAACTGGTAATATACAGGGTGCTTCAAATTCGATGCAATACATGGGGATCTCGGAAACAGTAAGAGATACGAAGTCGGTTAAATGGAGGCAAAGTTGCGTATTCAGGGGGGCAACATAATGGTGAAAAGAGATCAAGGCTAACTTGATTAGTTTTCGAAATATTTTGAAAAAACCGAAAATTTCGATTTTCGTTTTTGTTTTTTTGCGGGCCTATTTGATGAGGTATTCAAAAATAAAGAGCACTTTTCTATAGCAACTTTTTTCCCTTTTTCGAATGCTGTTAATGAATTTTCCGAAAAAATGCCACTATAAAAGGAACCAGATTTAAACATTTTGTCTAAGAAAAATCTGTTGTCTTAGATTTAGTTTTATCTAGGCAAACGTTTCTATGACAAACACATTTCAATGTTGTGTCAAGCACTATCGGTACTTAAAAATGCAACTTTCAGCAATCTAGAATTTTTTAATTTTATTTAAATTTCCTCATAATTCAGCAATTGTGCGCAACTACTTAAATGAAACATTTCCAAACAGATGGATTGGAAATCATGGTGCTATAGAACGGCCAGCAAGAGCCCCTGATTTATCCCCATTGGATTATTTCTTATGGGGCCGAACTAAAAATGTTTTATATAAGAATCAATATAATAACATTGAGGATTTGAGAAATGCCACTATTCGTGTTCTGAAAGCAATACCTGCAAGGGCAATCGAAAGATCCATCGATCTTATAGTAAGATCGATGGAAAGATCTAAACTTAAAAAGACGAATACGCCTCTGCATGAATAATGACGGAGGATTATTTCAACATCTGCTTTAGGGTTTTTATAGTTTTAACATATTTTGTTGTTTTATTCATTGTTTATTCAATTACATCAAAGTTTATAGTTGTTAATTCGTTGTTTTATTATTAGCTTTTGTTTATCGTAAATAAAAATGAAACCTCAAAAATATTATTCAATATCTAGAATTAACAAAAGTCGAAACAAAAATAATAATGATGGATTTTTCTTAGACAAAACGTTTTAATCTGGTTCCTTTTATGGTGGCATTCTATCAAGTTACAAAAATGATTCCAAAAAGCTGAATAAAAAATCCAGGTCCGTATTTAAAAAAATTTAGTTGATGTTGGTTTCCGAGAAACGAAACGTTTTTCGGAAAATTCACTAACACCATTCGAAAAAGGGCAAAAGTTGCTATAGAAAAGTGCTTTTTATTTTTGAATACCTCATCAAATAGGCCCGCAAAAAAACAAAAACGAAAATCGAAATTTTCGGTTTTTTCAAAATATTTCGAAAACTAATCAAGTTAGCCTTGATCTCTCTTCAGCATTATGTTGCCCCCCTGAATACGCAACTTTGCCTCCATTTAACCGACTTCGTATCTCTTACCGTTTCTGAGATCCCCATGTATTGCATCGAATTTGAAGCACCCTGTATTTGTATCTATACTTTTATTTATTTGCAGCGATATAGACAATTTTTTTACTGTGTGGAATATTATATATTTTGTGACAAAAAAACACATAATAAGGAACATCAAGATGGAGAAAAGCATATTTTTATAGGATTTACGGATCTATTGAAACTAACTATATGTGTACCATACTTATTTGAAAGAGATGCCGAATCCAACTACTCTTACGGACTAAAACCCCGACTGGCGTAGTATTACTCGTCACGTAGTATGAAAGTCGTCACATCTTTCATCGGGACCAACCAGCAGACACTGACCGGTTTCTCACTTATTCTATGCTCATCAGAGTATCATAGCTAGTGGACTCGATGAACGATATTACGACATGACTGCCTAATTCATTCGACCCGTTCAATGTCTGGTAGTTCCACTGAAAATGAAAACGTTAAATTCGATTCTGGAAATTTTGAAAATCTGGCACAATTCCAACTATTTCCAAGTGTCTCATGATTAAAAACACCTCAATGTAGACATTTCCGTTAAAATTAACAAATAGTTTATGTGCTATTTGAAATATTAAATAATTTTGCTTAGTGTTGGCAGACACTTATATAAATGTCCTTAAATGTCCGGACATGTGTCCAAAACTGTCTGGACAGAATGAAAATGTCTAGACATTTATCGTATCTGTCCAGCTTCCTTCAGATTTATAATTACCGCCATTTTCAGCTAACTGAGCTAACCTAAAAATCCAATTCAAAATTGTCGCAATCTCTTGAAATTGTTTTCTATAGTCTTGTTGTGGTTTTTACTTCAATTATTTGGGCTTAAAGATGGTTCAATCAGAAACTCTGATTTGGAGATACTATAATAAAGTCAATAAATGGCAAAAAACTATATAGAAAATAATAGACCTAACGACTAATTATAAACTTTAATTACATTCAAAACCCTAAGCATTACACATCGCCGAATTCCTTGATTTTTTCTCTATCTAACGACGTCAAATTCTAATATGGCGTCCATAAGAAAAACGAAAGGTGATATTCTTATATCAGAATCTAGTACGCGAAAAAAATTCTGGTTGCATTTAAACAAAGATAATGATGCATGTTTGTACGAAATAAATTTTTATTTGAAAATTTCTATAAATAACGGAGCTAGAGCCAATTTAAGTTTTTTGGAAATTTATTGTTTTGCTAAATATTTTGAGAACCGCTGGTTTTTTTAACAATTTTCCGGGACGACCATTTAGTGCTAGTAATTGCTCAACTTTTCTCTAATTTAACCAACTTCGTATCTCTTCAAATAACAAAGATACCAAAATACATAGCAGAACTCGTGATTCACCCTGTATAATTTAATTTTTTAAATGTTAGAGAATTTGGAAAGTTTATGTTTTGAATATTTACTGTGTGCCATATGCCATATATATGTTATATGTTGTACTTGTTACTCTATTTTATTTGTGTTCTTTTTTTCTATAATTTATTTCATTTCATTTCACATGGACACAGTAAAAACTTAAAACTTCTTCAAATTAAACCATAATTTCGAAATTAACACTTAACTATTTACTATGTTAACCATAAGCTGGTAAAAGGTGGACGAAAATTGAAAATTGTTACGAAAATATTGATTTTTCACCTAATGCTGGTTTTTCAGAGAATATATTCTACGAATATATAAGTATTTGGTATCATTTTGAAGCTTATGACATGTGCTGTACAGTAAATCTGTTATATTCCATTTTCTAAAATGTCCGTATAAGTGTCTAAAATGTCCAGTCAGTTGTCTGGACATTTGTCCAATTTTTAAATGTCCCGACATTTGCCAACACTACTTTTGCTGGATCCTATACTCTGGCCCTTTTCCCCACCCCTGCATCACTGGTTATTCGTGACCAGCTATCCACCGGACAGATCCAAACACCCAAAGGTTCAAAGCAAATCTCCATTGACAAAAGGCGCTTGTGTCCTCGCATTTAGTCAGAGGGCTTGAGTGTGTGTGTTTGTGTAAGCATTAGATTTGTAAAGCCGATAACTCTAATGTATTAACTCCTGTTTGTTTTTTCAATTTGCTTGAAATGTTTATTCGCTTGATAAGAGCGTGTTTTATTTAAGTAGGCCTTGTAATGGTAATTTGAGTGGAAGCCAGGATCAATATGGGTTTATTACGTGTAATGGGTTTATTGGGTTGACAATAATATTACTTTATCAAATGTACCGATGTGTAGAGCATATTTTAATTTGTTGTTTAGTAGAAATGTTTTAATCATTAAATTTAGTACAAATTTAGCTCCGAAAATGAAGCATATAAGATGTTTCAAGAATATGTTTCAGGATTTCGAGTGAAGATTCTTCGAGTCAAAATAGGAGAAATAGTTACTATAAACAATTAAACAAATGCAAGTTGGTGAAAATAAATCTTTTTTAATATCGGAGATGGTAGAAAAAATATTTTTCTACCATCTCCACCAAAAAATGACCGCCTTCTGCATTTTTCCGGGTAGGAGATCTGCCGAATTTTGGCATACCGGTATGATCTTCAGTTCCCAAAGCAGTGTATCTCTTGCTCCACCGAAGGCTCCTATTATCAATACCACAAGCTTAACAGTATGTTCTGGATGGAGTCTGCAGAGTTCGAAGAGAAGGCCTCGATATTTCGTCCGTTTCTCCTCCTCTTTCAAGACAATGTGGTCTCGGCATGAGCCGAGAACTCGATGACAAACATTGCCTTGAGCTGGTGCTCGAGGAGGACTACATCAGTCTTATTGGCTCGAATCTGCTTGAGCGTGGGAAATGAGTAGCTCCAATAAATTCGGCACTTCTCAATCCTCACAATGGACTCAATATCCCCCGAGGCACTGGTGTTGCGTCTATCTCATACGAGTGCCGTAGAAAGTAGTAAAGCACTCGTGAAGCTGCATTATGTCTATGTATACAGGATTATTCAGAACTTATCCATAATAAAATTTGGGGATGTTCAACATACATGTAGAAATGTGGTAGTGCAAAAAAAAATTTTTTTGGTGGGGTCTAAAAACTATTTAAAAATTTTTCATTGCACGCCGCTGGATACTGGTCCACTGTAATGGAGTGACCTTGGGACTAACAATGCAAACTGGCTAGCACGAAAAAACCGGCGCAAAAAAGATTTGCAGCGTTTTTACTTTAAAATAAACTTAAAGATACATAGATGTGACCAAAGTGACGTGTCTTTAAAATGAATAAAATTTTGTTACACTAATTTTGAAGAATTGCGCTACTTGATTACTAGGTATTAGAAACATGAAATTTATAAAAAATTTGCACATACCTTGTTACAAAAACTGTTCGAAATAATATTCCTGGACTTGTACACAATTTTGGGTACGCCTTATCCAATTTTGCCGCACTAAACCGAATGTTCCTCCTGGTTGCTGATCTTGTAAACGCAAATTATTAAGTAAATTGGGTATTTTCAGCATTTTGCTGCAACAACCACTCACAAAACCTAACTATCGATGTGTCGGTGTGTCGATAGGGAAATCGTTCCGCATACAAGCGCGAAGGTGCCAATGAATTTTGTCCTACTTCGCCATAAATAAGAATCATGTCCATTAACTCAGCATTACTGTACACATGAGCCATTTTGAAAATTTTTCAGTTTAACACTCCTAAGATAAATAAGACATCCGCGAGAGCGACACACATAGACTGACGACTCATAGACAATAGAGTTATTATCCCCACTCCAACTTTATTCAGTCGGTTTTAATCAGGCGTTCCAGACAAAAACGTGTTTACTTTTTTTATTACATTCTTAGGAATGTGGTAGAAAAGTATCAGACGTGTTGAAGTACAGTTGCCCAGCTACGTAGCCCTTTATAATGGTATAATTTTAAACATTGTTTACGGGAAGTCATTTATTATAATTTTTTTTGGTGATATCGATTTCTTATTTAAGGATGCACATATCCTCAAAGTTTTAGAGATAAGTTCAGGCCGAGACTGCATATGCCGGACAAGCGGAGAGCACAATGAGATGCATAATTGTCTCTGGCGCCTTATGGCAGTCCCTGCAGTTGACCTCCATACCCATGACACGGGTATTATTATTATTATTATTATTATTATCATTAATATTATTATTAATAATAATAATAATAGGGTTAGGTTATTGTTTAGATCATGTTCCACAGATACAGATGCCTACAAGTCAGATTGTAACATAAAGGTCTCGTTCGTATATTTTGAGGCAATTTTTACCACCTGTTTATAAGAAATATAACTTTACAATTATTAGGTATATAATACTGTCATCTTTGTAGTATCGAATTGTAAATAATTTGTATTAAGATCTACTTCATCTTATCCAATTATTCAATAGTTGCGTTCGGTAATATGCTCACGGATGCGACGAGATTACAGTCACGTGATTCCAGATGAGACGGACAAATAGAAAATAAATGAACGAAATCGATTCCATAAGTCATAATATATAACCTCACCTTTTCTGTTTTGACTTTGTTGACGGTTTGTTTATATTCCATTTCGAATTACTTAAATAATGAATATTGTAAAATCAACCATTTTAAATGCAGTCCAAGGATATGAAATAATTTTTCAAGATGAAGATGAAGAATATAGTTACAAATTGTTTGGAAAAAAATGAAAACTTCGCTGAAGAAACTGTGCCAAATTTTTTCTGCCAGGCAGTTTAAAGAACATTTTAGAATGTCTCCGGAAAAATTTGGAGACTTCTTAGGAACATTACACTACAAAATTACCAACTACAACTTCAAAAAGTCAATGACAATTGACAACCATGACCACCACAACCTCACAAATTCAGATTAATTTTTCTCCTCGGTCGAAATGCTTCGAGCAAACAGATCTTGCTCTGATCGATCTGATTTAATTTCTGAACGATCAAGATTTACCTCCCCTACCTCTAGATGTAATTGATGAACGATACGGACTAAAAAGATCAATCTGAGGTAATTACCGAACGCCACTTCAGTCTAGGAATAATCTTGTCCTACCTAAAATTTGAGGTTATATTATCTTGAAGTTAGACCTATTTTTGTACTCCAAATATAATCAAAATTTGTGAACACTTCTCTATAAACTCAATTAAGTCATCATAAACCAAATTGTGCATTCTAAGAAAGGGTTAATCTTGTATTAGGAATGTTCCAAATTTGTCCAACAAGTCCTCCTCTTCCATGGTGAAACTATATATTATTTCTCTATACATAGAAGCGATTTTTTGTATATGCTTTGGTATCATGATTGTGCACATTGTGATGACAATAAAGTTGTCACCGGAGCATTACAAAACCCGAATTTCAAACGGCATATGGGCATCACCAGCGGAAAATTAGGAAGCCCCGCGATGGCTGGCGGATCGCAGATGAGACTCGCACGTGCCACTTGACAGACTTCGCGGCACGCGACAGCCATGTGGGCGACGGACTGACTGATGACGTGCGCGATCGGCCCCACGGATATTGTCCGAGGCTGGGGCACGTCCCTGGGATTAAGTTTCCTTCGGTTCGAATTTGTTGATCTGGTATCACTTCGTGCGGAAACTTTTGCAAATTGTTTTAGGGCGTGTGCGGTTGGGCTCTAAAGGACCCTGCACACTTGATGTGTGTCTGGGGCTTAGTCAATTTCAAAGGTTTGATATGGTTATCTTCTCACCTTACTAATGCAAAATGTTGAGACCAACTCACTCCAGTGATTTGTAAAATAACTGTTTTTGAAGAGTATTTAAAAGAGTTAAATTATATTTGAATGATATATTTTTTTATTAGGCTTCTTCAACTGTTTATATATTCAATGTGAATATTTTCACATTTTTTAAAATAATATAAACAAAGTAAGTGTATCCAACAAATATATTGCTAAAAACAGTAATTAATTATTAGGTACTATTATACAATTGTTTTTTGAGTTTTAAACCCTTCCATCTCCCTGGAAAGTATGCCACGGTCTTTAAGGCGGATGTGTCTGCTATCTCTGCATGTGTTCAGGAAAATCTCAAAAGGAGATATTCTAATCAGCATATCCAGATATACACCGACAGTCAGGCGGTTTTACATGCCTTAATCTCCTACAGGATCACCTACAGGGTGGTCCTAGAGTATATTAATGATCTAGCCCAATTGGGTTATCACAACATAACAGGAAATGAGGAGGCCGATGCACTGGCTAAAAGAGGCTCAAGTAACACAGTTTACAGGGCCCGAACCAATACTCGGGCTTCCGCCTAGTTATGTAACAAGGTCTATTGAAGACTGGATCAAGAAAAAATCAGAGGAAGAAGAGGGGATGCGACAAGCCAGGCTCTTAGTTGAAGGGCCTTGGTGGAACGCAACTCGATCAATACTTACGCTAAGTCGTAACAGCATAAAGATTGTCACAGGACTGCTGACAGGTCACGGACATCTCAACAAGCACCTTAACACTATCGGTCTTAGTGACACTAGAAGGTGCAGGTTTTGCGGACACGATGACGAGGACTCCATTCACATCCTCTGTCGCTGTGGCTGCCTCATGGTCAAGAGACACAAACATCTGGGTATAGCATTTCTCCTGCCCCAGGACATTAGAGAGCTTCCCCTAGAACGGGTGTTGGCCTATGCGCATAGCACGGGTCTCTTCCAATAGCTCTCGACTAGCGGCAAGCACAATGAGTAGAAAGGTCTGAGTGTTGCGGGTAACCACGCTGCCTACCAACAACAACAAACCCTTCCATTATACACGTCACTGGTAGTGAGCACCAGTAAACAACTCAAACAGGTCATCTCGTTATTACCCAAATTAAAATCATTCTTTTATAAAACATGATCTATAGATAATGTCGCAAATAAATACTTAGACAATAATCCATTGCTTTCTTGTAACTTTGTTTTTCATTAACTTTCTAACGCGTTTCATCCATCGACCACCAAGAGAAAAACAAATGCCACCCCAGAAATCCATTAGGGTTATTGCGTTATGGCATCGATGATGACAACTACGTGGCCTCCTTCATATTTAATCGAATGTTTAATAAATAATAAGCCATATCGCTGCCAATTGATCTATTGCCTTCCTTTCTATTAGTAAATTGGATTACAGGGACGGTAATGGTAATGACGGCTGAGTACTGTATCAAAATACGTATCGTGTACCAGTTTTTTATTAAAAAGAGTGGAAGTTTGTGTTCTGCATACAAGGAAATGAGTGGGGTATTAAAGTCAAGTTACCACCGCCAATGCCGCGTTTCATTTTGTCAGTTACAAAAAAGATTATTCCTATAAACAAAACGATGACATTTTTATTAGTCTTCTTAATGAAACACATACCTGAATATGCCTATAATCTCCCTCATATTATATTTATTCAACATCTAGTTCAATTGTGTAAAACTACGTAGCACAATTTTTGTTCCATATATAGTTTCGTAGTGTAGAGCTACGGATATATTATTTGAATGTCTATTTTGTTTCTTCTACTCGCAAGGGAAAACTACAAAGATGGCTGTGCCGCGGCCACTCAGGCTTCTCAGGCTTCTTTCTGACTGATGAAAGATGCGTGCAAGCACGCGCAAGTGCGCCTTTAGCGAATGCATTTAAATATTTTATGGTGTAAAATAAATAAATTTTTTTCTACTTAAAAGTAACCATTTGGTTCTAGAATTAATTGTTGGATATAAAACATTCTAATACAGGTCTTAATATCAAATTTTGGTCAAACTAATACATTTGTTTAAATTTATATGAAGTATTGACTCTATACGTGTCAGTAGGAACAACATTTTTTTTTAGGTATGTAGTAAATATTTATTTAATTTCAAAAAAATATATATTTGAATCAAACTATACTGTTTTGTTTCTACACAAAGAAATATTGAGAAAAGTGATTATTTATCGATAATAAATATACTACTGTTAAAAAACTGTAGCTTACTAGTGATTTTAAGGGTACATTCACTGTAGACTTGACAGATATGAATTCGGGGTTGGGTTGAGAGGTTAGTTAGCCGATGGGTGAAGACTTACATATTTCCACTACCGAATTATTTAGATTTCGGAGGTGCACGTAAAGCCGAAGTAAAAGGGCACATAGAAACAAAGTTAGCCCTCACTGCAAGGGTACCGGATTTGTCTTATAATTGCAACAAAATTTCTTTTTAATGTTATAAATTATATATTACCGGAAAGATCAAAAGATAAACTAGATCCCTATAGTAGCAAATTTTTGTTTAATACATGTATTTTAGAGAAAATAATTTTTGAAAATACGCTATTTTAGTACAAGATTGTTTGCCTGGAATTTTAAAAATAAAAAAAATTACAAAAAATTACTACTATAGGGATTTAGATTAAAATCTTATCTTTCAATACTTTTTTACTAAAACTCAGTATCTTTTATAGTTTTTTTATAATTAGACACAAGACGAACGCCGATTTTGGGCTTATTTCGGACTAGTGAATCGGTTCACTGTATTTGTTGGTCGTTGAATCATAATTTTGTATTCTTTAACTTAACAGGTGATATGATAATAAAACAATACCGCGAGAAAAAATGTTTCCCTTGTTTGTAACTTTTGTTTAATAACATGGTAAAAAGTATATAAAAAAAATTATAAAAAGCGATGAATCCATTCCATAAAATTTGCATCCTGAGCCAGTTATCATGATTTATTCCCCCTTCGCATAGCGTAAACATAAAAAACAAACTCGGCATCCACATCGCTGAAAGACTTACAACTAGGAGAAAAATTAAAGCTAGTGCACATCCTCGGCCAGCGCCTACTCTCCTTTGTGAATCTTTCCATTCGCTCGCCATCCATTTTTCAGGCGGCCTGGCCTCCAGACGGAAAAATCTTCCACGGTTCCTTGCATTATTAATCCTAACTCGGCTAATCTCGACCCTAGCAGCGCGTCCTCTTTTTTAAACCGGGAATATTAAGGTTTACCTAAGCCCCTTTATGTTCCTGCTTTTCACAATTCCTTGATAGAAGATGATATACTTCGCTTCGTTCCCCTGAATTTTAATATCGCCTCCTTTGGGCGGCCTCATGAATATAAAACAAAATTATTAGGCCGCGGGACATCAAAGCAGTCGGGAAAGTACGTACGGAATATTTCCAGGAGCTTGGAAGCGTTAGAAAAATTCGCATATTAAATATTTTATCCGTATTGGCTGGCTTTGACGTAATTAATAACACGTATTTCGTATTCCAGTCGCTTGGCCTGACAAGGAAAAAATATCTGATTCTGACTTTCAAGTAAGTCTTAAGAAAAATGGAAAAAATTACCGACTTTTCACAGAACACAAAAAAACTGCAATTCCACTAAACTGTATTAAATTTTAATTATCTCCAGATGATGCCAACTTAATTAACACAACGCGAATCAAAACGAGTTCAAAACTATTCTATTTTTGATCAATAAGACCAGCTTATTGTGACTTAGGTATATATGATTTGGAATTAATTGATATAAGAATAGTATACTGGGTGTCCCATAGAAAAGTATCACATTTCGTCGCCTTATATCTCGAAAACTAAAAGAGATATCGGGATGCGGTTTGGACAGAACGACTTAGGATTTTTGTAAGTTTTTTTTGGCACTGTTGCCAAATCTCCAAATATATTAGTAATTTTTTTATGGAATACGCTCCTTTTTGGAGTAAAATTACTTGCTTATATAAAATGGAACACCCTGTGTATTTTGCCATAATCAGAAAGCCTAATCACTCTACTTTTCAAAAAGGTATGCATTGTTTACATTATATTGAGAATTGGAGCCATAAAATTAAATTTGTTATAAGTACTCTTATTTGGGTTATTACCAATGAAAAAATACCTTCTCCTTTGTAAAGTTATTTTTAAGTTTTTGTACACTTATTTTAAATAAAATACCCTATATACTCGTATTTGAAAATTTTAAAATCTCTGATCAAACGTGATGTGGAACTTGACTGCATTTGCTTTTTAAATGAAAAAAGATAGGGAGAAAAGAATAATTCTTTAATAATCTGTAGGAACGAGTTTTGTTAACAATAACAACAAAGCACAATGACAGTAATGAAAATAACAGATAAAATAATCAAAATAACTGTAAATAAAAACTACTTGAATAAGTTATAAAACAATTATTGGTTTTAACTGCCCACCATTTACTTCAATATACATTTGTGCATCCTTAGTAGTAAATGATCAAAAGTGTGTGATCCTTCTAATGTGAACATTTTTATATCTATACTTCAAGTATTTGACACAACTGACAATACAGTTTATTATTGTACTTTTCTCTTTCATGGCTACTGTAAAATCGAAGACCAGCTTCACAAACTGTTCAAGTAAGAGGTGCTCCCATTAAACTGAATTTTATGGCTCCAATTCTCAAGATAATGTAAACTATGTATACCTTTTTGAAAAGTAAAGTGATTAGGCTTTCTGATTATGGCAAAATATACAGGGTGTTCCACTTAATATAAGCAAGTAATTTTACTCCAAAGAGGAGCGTATTCAATAAAAAATTTGCCAATATATTTGGAGATTTGGCAACAGTGCCAAAAAAAACTTACAAAAATCTAAAGTCGTTCTGTCCAAACCGCGTCCCGATATCTCTTTTAGTTTTCGAGATATAAGGCGGCAAAATGTGATACTTTTCGATGGGACACCCCGTATTATGTTACTAGGAATAGAAGACGAACATTATTTGTTAAAGCTTATACAGCCGAGGCGTTAGCCAAGGCTGTGTAAAGGCTTGCAGAGCGTTCAAATTCTTCAAAGTGCTTATAGAGCTAAAACTAATTTTTTTAAATAGTACCATAATGATACTAGGGTACCAGTAGGAACTACAATTAATAAGCCTATGCTTATTTTATCTGTGACCATCAGAACCTGTTGGTCCCTTATCTGGGACCAACAGAACTGAAATTATTACAATTGAGAGAAGGTACTCTAAATTCTAAAGTAAAATAGAGTCCAAAAAGTAATTTCACAGCTGATATGTCAATTATCTTATATCGTTAGATTCAGAAAAAGACGTAGATTTCAAAGGTATAACAATATACAAGGTATTCATATACAAACCGGTACTGCTGCTATTGCTTCCGGTAAAACCGGAAGTGGCAAAAAGTAACCTTTAATCAGTACTTCCGCCATGCCTAATTTGAAAATTGTATCTAAAAAAACTAAGAGAGACAGAGGGGTATACGATGAATCTGTGTAGATAGATAGATAGATAGATAACTTTTATTTGTAAAACCTTTACAGGATAGGAAACGTCACAACTATATGTATATATAGAAAATACACAGTAAAAACATTAGTAACACAAAGTTTAAAAGATTTAGATTACACATGTATCTAAATAAAAAAATACATAATAGATGGTGTCAAGTGTCATAAAATTCACGTAAAGAGTAAAATACTTTACAGCATAGGAAAGCTTTTAGTTCCTTCTTGAACTTTTTAACATTGCTAATAATTTTGATATTGTCTGGTAACTTATTATAAATATTGGCACAGAGGTAAAATGGTCCCTTTTGAAAGGTACTTAAAGTAAATTTTCTGGATAAAGTTTAACAAAGACGGCAGCTTCATAGATAATAATTGAGTATAAAGTAAGTAAACAATTTTCTCTGAAAGTATCCTTACAGGAGTCTAAAGGATTTAAGGAAAAAATTAATCTGATAATTCTCTTTTGCAAAACACAAATCCTATGTGCATGCGTGGATGCTCCCCAATACAGAACCAAATATTTCAGGTGCGTAGGGGGCAAATGCATAATAAACAATCATTAAATATTTCCTAATCATCACATTTTTTAAATGTCTTATAGCAAAAAAAGCCGAGTTTAATTTACCATCTACATAGTCTGTATGTCCGGTCCATGATAGATTTTCGCCTACATATAGGCCCAAAAATCTAATACTGGATACATTTTCTAATAAAATGTTATTAATTTGAAGAGAAACAATTTCTTTTGGTTTTCTTAAATGGAATATTATATATTTTGTTTTCGTGGCATTGATAATAAGTTGATTTCTATTACACCAGTTATAAAATTGCCGCAGAACCACATTTGCTTTTAATTGTATTTCACCAATGGTACTCGCAGACAGACATAATATAGTGGTATCGTCTGCAAACATCACTAAAGATAAATCCTTCGAGATGTGATATTCAAGGTCGTTAATGAAAAGGAGGAATAACAATGGACAGATGACACTTCCTTGAGGAGCTCCTATATTTAGTGTACGAGTCTGTGATATATTTCCGTTCAGCTTAACATTAAGCTTCCTCTGAGATAGGAATGGATGTATCCATTTATCTACGGGTGCTCTGATACCTAGGCTACTTAATTTTCTTATTAAGAAGTCTTTTTGTATGTCCTTTACTATTAGAGCAAGACCCATCAGACTCGTGACGTCACAAAAACTAGTATCCAAATCTCTAAGAATATACTAGCAGTTCCTTATAAAAAAATTAAATTTGATAATTCGTATGTGTAATATTTTCATAGATCCTTTCCTCAATAAAAATATAGCTTCTTCGCACACATACACAACTCAACCCTTTTGCACTAATTTTAATAGTCCAGCAGGTTGATTTCTTATTTTTATCTGTGCTGAAAGTGTTTACAATAATTACTATCATTACAACTTGTTTAATGCCGCGATATGAGGTTGATAATCTTCCAAATAGTCATTTTAATAACTCGTAATATTGTTAGCATAACCATTAAAGCACAACAGCTTGTCACTGATTGAATAATTGGCCACCACAGCCCCCCAAAACGCTTGGCTAATGTGTCCATTCGTAATTCAGTAATAAAAAATTGCAAACAGCGATGCGGCAAATTGGGTTAGAGTAATATGCAAAAAGAAGTATCGCACACATTTCCAGGCTGGATCCTCAACAGATGGTGCGTTTTTCTATTCCATTTGAGCATTAGCACCCTATTTGGCGTCGGAGTTAACTTTGTCAGTGACTCGGCGGCAGTTGTGCCAATACCAGGGCCGGGTCAGGAGAAATTTGAGAGAAGTGTGAGTATTTAAATTTTCATTTTTATAATTGTTTTGTAAAACTTAAAATTTGTAATAATAAAAAAGTTATAGGTTCGTAATCTATTTGCAAGGATGATTTCAACCCTTTGGCATAGCCTATAGTTACTTGATAGAGATAGTTAAGACATATAGCGAGAGCCTGCCATGTTTAGGCTAATATGTAGTTCCCGTACGAATCGGTGAAAACACAAGGTCACTCTAACTCGTGATATCTCCCTTGTCATATTACCAATTTCAATAATTTTTTTTTTAATTGATCACTAATGAATTGTCTCCATTGAGGTTTTATTATTTTTTTTTCTAATCATATAAGGAAAGATGTAGAGTGTTAATAACAAAAAGTAAGTATCTCGCAACAGGGTTATTTTCAAGCAGCGAAAAACTTTTTTATTTTTGAAAATATGTAGCAACATATACGACAAAAAATGAAGCCAACATATCAAATAATGTTTTAGAGAAGAAAGTAAGTAAAAAGGTAAACCCATAACGATTTTAGAGCAAGTGTGAGGTGAGGAATGTAATAACATGCAGTTTAGCAGTTTTATTACACGTGGGTATTAATAAGCATATGAATGAAATAAAACTATTGTTCAATATAAATGCAATATACTATTTAGTGAGATATTATTACTTACCTTTGAGATGGTAGGTATATAGGTAAAGAAAATAAAACAAAATATACACGGATACGTTTGCGAACAATACTGACCCAGCCGACTCAGCCCTAGAATAGCCTAAACATGGCGGGTTTCTCGGAACACGATTGCGCGTATGTCTTAACTATCTCTATCAAGTAACTATAGCATAGCCCATGAGCCTTTGGCTCCGTTATTTTTTAGTTTCCGAAAACCTGTTATTCGAACTTGGGACATTAATTTTTCTTGTAGAATCACCCCTCCCCTCCCCAAATTTTTTGAACGTCATTTAAAAACATCCTGTATAGTGCAAGCTGTTATAACTAAAATATCATCTGCCATCAATAATTAGACACTATGTAATCTCTATATCCTCCATTCTCCCAGATAACTAATACATTTGGTCATACTCTCTAGGTACTTAACAACCACCTCGAAAATATTAGTAAGTTGACCAGAAAGATTGGTAGACTTGGTAGACTGATTTACCATCGGCTAACTAGTCGGTTGTATTCGGCTATGAAAGGTTGGACCTTTCATAGTATGCGTCTCTACCGCTGGATGGAGATACTTATGTTCTGCCGACAGATTGGTGATGGAACTCATGAAGGCCGGTGGTGTCAATCAATGATGTCATTATACAGAACACACGATAGAATAATTGCCTGTTGTAAAACCACAAATTAGTAGCAGTTATTTGCCTGCCTATTAATAGTGGTTATTAGACACATCGTGGGTAACATTGATATTAATTGATTTTTATTGCCATTATTAGAGCGTTTTAGCACAGTGGTTTTAATTGTGAATACTAGTGAGTTTAGCTCTCCCCTATTTTATAAAAACTTTGTGCTACGATTATTAAATGTTTATTAACCTTTAATAGATTTTGTCTCAGTGCAAATTTTGAAGCGCAGCCGGTTTTTATGGTGCAACTGGTATTATTTATTTTTAAAATCATAAAATAATTGCCTTTGAGTCGAGGCATATGAAAACACATGCTTTTCTATTCGAGTTTTTGATCAAATAAAGTTGACGACTTGTATGTATATATTCTACGTCTCTAATAAGGACCTCAGTGGGCCAGACCGACCCAGTATACGCTCAACAACTTTCTAGGGGTAGCAGGTTTAATTCACTAAAGCCTTTTATCGTCCGCTATAATCGTCGATGATCTTTATATATTTCCATGCTCCATTTGAATACATGCCCGGGAACTTTTATCCAGCCATAGATTTATCCGTTTTATTGAATTTAAAGCCCGGCCAGTCCATTTGGATATTTATTTGCATTTATGACTATTTATGGGGGAGGACTGATTTATGGATGTGTTTGTGTTGCGGTTGTGAATATTTCAAATTGCCACAGAGTGTTTTGGAAGATCAATGAATGTGTTTCATATTGTTTTTAGTTAATATAAGGGTGGCGTGAAAGTAGGCTCCTCGCTTATTTTAAAATAAGGAATATGATGTACATAAAATAATTGTTTATTGAAAAAAATATAAACAATAAAATACTTTCGAAAATCACGAAAATCCTTTCCGATTTTTACTTTTAATTTGTTTATTCTTGGGGCTTATATAGTATACAGGGTGTCCCGAAATTATAGTTGGGTTGGAGATGTACCGAAAAAAGTAGGAATGTCATAAGAGCAATGTGCTAGAAAAAGAATATCGATTCGTTGCAAGGCACAGTCTTTTTCCAACACATCCCTATTATGACACTTTTTTAGGCATATCTCCCTTATTATTAGAGATATACCTTTAAAACCTTATATAACCGTATTCGTAAAAAGAGTTCTTTCCAAATATGTAAAACATTACTTGATGTTCCATTTAAAATATTAAAGTTTATATCGACGTAGCTTCATTGAGTCGCCTTGTAAAAAATTTAATATATGTAAAGAAGTATAAAAAGAAAAGAAAATCTGCGTGTCCAAGCGATTTTTCAAAAACTTTACCATTTTCAAAATAATGTATTTATGGGGCACTTTATGAACTCACTGAATAAGTAATTTGGTTATTAATATAGATATTATACTTATTTGTATGTACATTTTATGCAGTAGCTTTTCATTATCCTGGAAAGGAATATGTTGAAATACTAATGTCATATTATTGGAAGGAGATGCCGAAAACAACTACTCCACGGGAAATATGCCCCGACTGGCGTTGCATTACATCAACATCTCCATGGATGTCGCCACATCCTTCATCAAGACCAAATACCAGACAATGACCGGTTTCGATCTTGTTATGATCTCAACAAGATCGAAACCGGTCATTGTCTGGTATTTGGTCTTGATGAAGGATGTGACGACATCCATGGAGATGTTGATGTAATGCAACGCCAGTCGGGGCATATTGCCCGTGAAGTAGTTGTTTTCGGCATCTCCTTCCAATAATTAAGTAGGATTGTCTTCCTCAAAGACAATAGAGGTCGCTGTAATGGCATCTGCTTTCTGCAGATCGTTATCTGTCTGTCAATTAGACAATAATTGTCAGACGGGTAGTAGCAAAGACCCAAAGAGGGCACTGCAGTGTATTTCACTGTATCTCGCCACTACAAACACTAACGTCATATTTTTTACATTATTTAAATTGAGACTAACTTCGAGATTATTAAGTTTCTTTAAAATTTTGAAGCTGAAGCTACTTACGACCTAACAGAGAACCTAAGAGAAATAACTATCTTCTCTCTTTTGAAAAACAAACTTTTTCCAAAGAAATTAGAACTTACCTAAACCAAAACTAGATAAAACGTTATGTTATTAGTAAAAAAAATTATAGATTACCATAGAAACATAATTTTCTACAACTGCTCTTGAATTTTTGCAAAATTTGTTCCGAAAAGTAAATGTATTACATTGAAATTCAAATTGATCTAAAAAGCACACGCAATTTTTTTCTCATTTGTTTAACATGTCGAATTTTAGTAATATTTAATATACATATATATATATATATATACAGTGAGTCCAAGATAAGGATGGGATAGCATTGGGATATTGGAAACGGTAAGAAATACAAAGTTGGTTAAATTATGAAAAAGTTGAGCAGTTTGAACACCTTTTACATGGACTTTGCAAAAATAAGTTATGTTTTTTTGATTTCGAAATATTTGGAGTAACATTTTTTTGCGATATTTGTTTTTATTTATTTCTGGCATTATTTTGACAGCTATCAAAAAATAAAAAATACTTTTCCATTGTCACTTTTTGAGTGACAAGATGGCATTCACCAAGTTTTTGTCCGACGTTTCGTTTCAGAGAAACCATCATCAACTTCTTTTTTTTAAATACGACCCTGTATTTTTAATTAGAAATTTTGATACCATTTTTTATTCTCAATTCAATGATGAATCACAAGTAATGGTTTAATTACGTTTTTAGCTTGTTTTTGCCACCATTAGAAATTAACGAGGAAAAGCCTCCTGAGTTTATAACAAATATACAACTAAAATAATATTAATATGGGGCTACATAAAAAACTATGTGTACCAACGTAATTTTCAAACAGAGGAAGAATTACGCGAATTGGTACTAGAAGGATTTCAAACTATTACGCCAGATGGACTTTACAATTGTTTGAAAGCTACAGTAAAACGGTGTTAGAAAATAATGGTCTTTTATTCGAACATCTTTTGTAGTTACCATGCTAATAAATAATTAAGATAAATAAATTATTTTACTTGTTTATTTGTTATAAACTCAGGAGGCTTTTCCTCGTTAATTTTTAATGGTGGCAAAAACAAGCTAAAAACGTAATTAAACCATTTCTTGTGATGCATCATTGAATTGAGAATAAAAAATGGTATCAAAATTTCTATTTGAAAATACAGGGCCGTATTTAAAAAAAAGAAGTTCATGATGGTTTCTCGGAAACGAAACGTCCGACAAAAACTTGGTGAATGCCATCTTGTTAAGCTCAAAAAGTGACAATGGAAAAGTATTTTTTATTTTTTGATAACTGTTACAATAACTCCAGAAATAAATAAAAACAAATATCGCAAAAGAAATGTTTTTCCAAATATTTCGAAATCAAAAAAAGATAACTTATTTTTGCAAAGTTCATGTAAAAGGTATGCAAACTGCTCAACTTTTTCATAATTTAACCAACTTTGTATCTCTTACCGTTTCCAAGATCCCAATGCTATCCCATCCTTATCTTGGACACACTGTATATATATTTTTAATTAGAGGTACATGGACATATCAAGGTACGTCATCATGTCATTTATAATGAATTTCCACAATTTTGCTGTTGAATAAATTAAACATAATAGAAATATATTTCATAGTAAAATAGGTATGGTTTTAAATAATTGTAAAATTATTTAAATTTTCTCATAGATTTTAATCAATAGATAGATAGATACTATATATATTTGTATAATTATTTAAAATGTTCACCTATATTAAATTACACATTAATAGTCCATTCACTAGGTCGAAATAAGCCCTAAATTGGCGTTCGGCTCGTGTCTAATTATAAAAAAACTATAAAAGATAGCGACTTTTAGTAAAAAAGAATTGAAAGATAAGACTTTAATCTAAGTCCTATAGTAGTAATTTTTGGTATTTCTTTTTATTTTTAAAATTCCAGGCATACAATCTTGTACTAAAATAGCGTATTTTCAAAAATTATTTTCTCTAAAATACATGTATTAAACAAAAATTTGCTACTATAGGGACCTAGTTTATCTTTTGATCTTTCCGGTGATATACAATTTATAACATTAAAAATAAATTTTGTTGCAATTATACGACAAATCCGGTACCCTTGCAATGAGGGCTAACTTTACTTCCATGTGCCTTTTTACTTCGGCTTTACGTGCACCTCCGAAATCTTAATACTTCCATAGTTGGAATATATAAGTCTCCACCCATCGGCCACCCATCCTCTCAATCCGACCCAACATTCATGCCTGTCAAATCTACAGAGAATGGACCCTTAATAATTTTTTCTATTTCTGTTCTGACCTAGATCGTTATTTTTCTTCAATGAATAACCAATAGGTAAATGTGTGTATATATCAGATATACAATCAACTAGATACACAATGCTATAAGGGATGAAGCACAACATTTTCTATTGGAGCACCAGAATGGCACTAAAAACACTTATTTCTTATACATATTATGTATAGTTTGTTGATTTGGTGACAGGGCTAAGCAGACGTATACGTTGTGTTGATAAAGTTCGGAACAAAATTAATAACTACGTTATTTAATTGAAAGAAAATTGCTCGGACACCGATTTTTCTTTTCTAGTTCACTTCTTTACTAATATGCAGGGTGGCCCAAAAAGTTACAGACTACAATAATATTTTTTAAGTAGAGCACCATGTATAACTGTAAAAATATTACAGTTTTATCATGTGCATTAAAAACAACAAAAAATATAGAGATACCAGGGTTCTAAAGAGATAAATTTTTGACTTGCAGAGCATTCTATTTTCTCAAAATCGTTGATTTGTAATGTCTGTAAACGTTTTTATTAATTTTCTTTAATTTTTATTTGTCTCTTAGAACCACTCAGTGGTGAATGGTAAAATCGACATATCCGAGCGATTTTCATAAAAATATAAAATTTTGGCGTTATTTATTAAACATTTTAATGCCTATTGAATATAGCGCTCTTTCAATACAATATTTTATAATTACGATTCCCGACGTCGCTGTGGTGAATTTGAATCGCCCTGTATAGCACAGATATCATTTATCTCTCTGAATATATTGCGTTTTTAAATGGTTAATTGAATTGTTATCTGTATAGCGTATATATAAATTTTAAACAAAAACGTATATATTGTTTCAAATTCATACATTTGAATTAAAAATTAACGGCGCTGAACCATTAATCACATTACTCAATCGTATTCGGTTCGGCAAATATTCGGTTGGACCAAATGAGGCCGCTGCAATACAAACCCATCAGCAGAGCTCTCGATGGCCAGATTGGTGTTAATCCGGCATGCTAATTGAATTGGATGCACTTGTTTTGCTGTGTTCTGTTCGTCCCCTAGCACCTCCTTCGCTGCTTATCCCTCGCTTTCATCGGTCTGAGTTTCATTGGCGTAGGTCCTTATTACATGATGCAGAAGGTTCTTCATCTTTTATAAAAAATTGCATATTTACTTATATATATTTCAAATATAAGACATAATAATATCCCTATTATGACAAGATGTTAATCTGAGTTGTGAAACTAAATGATCGTACCAGAGAACACCGTTGGTGTTCTCTGATCGTACACTAAAAGTAGAGTCTGTAAATCTGTAGTGGATCAGATGAGAACATTATTTTGTAATTATTATACGTAAAGCAGGAGGCCATGATTTTTACAACTTTTTATAAACAAAATATTAAAGTAAATAGTGATTTATATAATAGTGAAACAAACCATATATCTTATTCAGAAGTAGATATTTATTTCCATGTATTGAAATTTATGATTTATTAAAAGGACCACATATAATTACCAAACATTTCTCTCTCTCCCTCTATTTTCTTATTTCAAATACAACATTACACTTTAGTTTTTTTGAAAGAGCGTATACATATATTCGGGGAAACCTGACATTTCATATGAAAAATCGAAAGGTAGAAGATGTAGACTGTAAGAACTTTCTACGGAAAATACTGTTCTTGAATTTTGCTAAACATTTTATCTCTTAAGAAATTGGCACTATTATGCCCTTTTGTCAAGCTATGAATATGAGAAATTTGCGTTAAAGCTAAAGAGTACTAGATGAGAATACCAGATGACTAGAGTAACCCTTCTTGGTATACATATTACTTTTAATACCGATACAAACGATGGTCTGATCAATGGTATCATCAATTTGGTTTGTCAAAGTAAAAATGTTAAGTAAGAAATATCTTTATGAACTGAAAAGTAAAATACTTGTTTATTGTTATAATAAGGACTGCACATATGAGGAATATTACGAGTATACATGATGGAAGAAAATTTTGGATTTCAATTTGTGTTTCAAGCCAATCACTAGACCAAATATATGTGATTTTTATTTTAAGGAGATCCCAACAACAACTACTCCACGGACTATGTGCCCCGACTGGCATTGAATTACTCCAGAATCTCCATGAAAGTAGTCATATTTTTCATCGAGACCAACCACCAGACACTCACCGGTCTCGCACTTATTATATGTTCGTCAGAGTGCCATAGATAGTGGAATCAATGAACGACGTTGCGACATGATTAGGCATCATATCTTCAAGCATATTTGAAAATGTTAAAAGCATGAAAGTGTGATTCTAAGCTTGAAGAAAATTTTCTCTAAAGCCAATTGTAGATAATTTCATTATAAAATAGAAGACCAATATCTTATTTGAACGCAAAATTGGATAAGGCGTGCCCAAAATTGTGTACAAGTCGAGGAATATTATTTTGAAAAGCTTTTGTAACAAGGTATATGCAAATTTCTTATAAATTTCATGTTTCTAATACCTAGTAATCAAGTAGCGCAATTCTTCAAAATTAGTGTAACAAAATTTGATTCATTTTAAAGACACGTCACTTTGGTCACATCTATCTATCTTTAAGTTTATTTTAAAGTAAAAACGCTGCAAATCTTTTTTGCGTCGGATGTCGGTATACTCTCAGATCTTCCGAAGTTTTTTTCGTTCTAGCCAATTTGCATTGTCAGTCCCAAGGTCACTCCATTACAGTGGACCAGTATCCAGCGGCGTGCAATGAAAAATGTTTAAATAGTTTTCAGAAGCCGCCAAAAAAAATTTTTTTACAATACCACATTTCTACATGTATGTTGAGCATTCCCAAATTTTATTATGGGTAAGTTCTGAATAACACTGTATAGCAATATATTCTTAAAACTAAAATACTAAGGTATCAATAAAAACCAGTTACCATCAATAAAACTTGCAGTTGACAATCCATCATCAGCCGCCCTCACCCCATCCCGGGCACCACTGACGCACCACCCTGCTAATCCGATCCATTAGTCAATACATTTAAGCACCAAGCAGCGAGCGGGCATCTCCATAGGGTAACATACCCATAATCCCGTCCATTTAGTAAATGTCCCCGCTCGAGGTGCCTTGCTTATTCAATATTCATAGATGTGGCGGAGATCGCTCTTAACCCCGTTTACTGCCGAGCGGTGGGATCAACGCCGCACTCTGTGATAATTAGGTGCATATTAAAAGCTGCAAAGGAGGTCGGTGGAGTTTTCAACGAGTTTTTAATTGATAAGGCAGCGACGCTTTTAGTAGGTGATCGAGGTGATGGCAGATTTTATAGGTTGATTCTCAGCAAAACAATGATGTCTACATCGATGGTAAGCTTGTAAAGGGAATTCCAAAATGCAACCGATGATTCCTAAATCTAAAAGGTTTTCACTGGTCGCACATACAGAAATAATTAGTGTATATTAATATACAACTGTAAAAGCTTCTTGCTTATAAATGTAATTATTTAGATTTAGATCTTTCTTCTGCTATCCATTCCCCTCCCAGTCGGCGTTGTTCGAAATCATCCATTACTCTCCCAAGAGCATCTACTGGAATTTCTAACAGTTATAACGACTACTTTCGTTATTTATTATTTGTAGATAAAGGTACAAAATATACTTACTATGGCGATGAAACTCTCTATCAGGGGTGAGCAGAGTGAAGTAAGATAGTGTTATTTATTAGCTGCCAAACTTGGGCGCCATCAATTGATCTTTTTTTGATGGTACAGAGTAAAGGTATAGTTCCTATCTAAGTGAAGACAATTGCAAAAAAACACTTGACAAGGACAAAGTTAATTTTTAATATAATTCTCTCAACTATACATTTACGAACGGTACATATATAAAAGACACGGCTAAATTTAAATATTAGGACATACACACTCAAATGTACAAAAATGAGTGAAGGTTTTACAGCACTAAAGCTTGACAACAAAATGTAATTTGGCTGTACTAAAGATCTACAAAAAAATGCAGTTTTTAGATATTTACAGTCCGCGAGGTAACAGTAACCCTTAAATTCATTCGCATACACGACCTATGCATAGGGGAAGTTAGTCTAATTAGGCACGGTATACGTAACGTGGTTTAAGATGCACTTCCAAAATAAGTAATTAAGTACTCACATCAGAACATTTGGTTTCGGAGTTAACGTTGTTCATACGTTCTGCTGCCAATTCACAAATCAACGTACTGAAATGATTATTTTCTCGTAATCACACTAGGGAATAGTAGGATTCGGTTAGGTACTAAGATTAATTCATCTTTTATATTTGCTTTTTCAAGCTTTTTTCTTAAAACTTTGGGAGCTGCTTAATTCACTGAACCTGTTCGCCAATGCCAATTTTCGCCATTTTTCTTTCTTCCTCCTTGTTCTCCTTCGTCGCCCATCCGCTCACGTTCGTAACACGAGATGGCGTCACTATATTGTTTTGAACTTTAGCTTATGCAACCCTAGGACTATGTATGGAGATAGAGCTAACGCACAAACACATAGAGTGAAGTTGGGATTATAATCACTTAATATACACCGAATACATATAATACTTTAAATACAGGATTGGTGTTTAACAAGAAGGTAAAACCACAGAACGAGATAATTATTAGTTTAAATCAACTAAGAAAGGTATCTTATGAGTTACTAAAAACGAGACCGTTACGCAGTAACATAACGTAGATAGGTTGACAGGTCTGCCAGATTTATGGTGATTTATAAAAAGTTGTGAGTACAATAATAAGCCGCATAATATTGCATAATTAAACAAAATGTTTCGAACGGAGGCAAGTGATTCAAATAGAAACTCTAGAGCTAGTAATGAATTAGTTCGTAGAGCACTTGGAAATTGAATGCAACAGAAGAAGTAAAGGAATCAATTTTTATGTAAGGATAATATCAACAGTTGAATAACAAGATGTCCTAGTTAGTTTTTCTGTATTTTCAACCAAATAATGATATAACTAACTGCGAGCGATGTCGTATATTTGTCATAATATCAAAGAGCAATGCATTAGATCAGATTCTTTCAAGAAATTGGTTAGTTGTGGAAGGGTTCTCATCTTACAAAAACAACCAACGTTCTGAAAGATTAAAAAAATATATGAAGCTGTCAGATCCTAGCAATTGTAGATACCGAAACTCGATCTTGAACTTCTCTGAGAATGGCATTGAAAACATCAAAAAGAGTACCTAGTACCCGGAGTACCCGGAGCTGAATTTTTATATAAGTACTTATAGAAAAATTGAAAGGCAAAGTTAGTATCGACGTCGGTCTTTTTAGTACTAACTTGTAACTTATAAAAGTAAAGTTTTCAACACACAATAGATAAGTACATGAAAACATAAGCGTGACTCTGTATGGATTCTCCAGAGCATGCAATATACAGCCACAAGTCCGACCCCATCACGATAGCAAATAAAAAATCTGATAACCTCCCCGATAGACAATAAAAATATATCGGCAGCCGTAAAAATTATATGTTTACCGTCCCGGAGAAATTTTATACCCTCAGTGCCCATAAAAGGTTTCATCCTGGTCTCCGAGCAAATAATGTTGAGGAGAAGAAAAATTAAGGCCTTCTTTACTACACAGAAATGATACAGGATGAGTAAATTATTACTCATTTATATGGTAGGTCTCGCAGGGAATTCTTAATATTCAACTTAAAAAATGCATTTTTAAAATAATATGGGTAGTTTAGATTCCAGCTTAAGGTAAGTTTTTATAGATTTTCCTCAAGGAAGACTCGTATTAGGGTTAGAATCAAGTGTTTATAGATTTTTCTCAAGAAAGGCTCAAACTGGAACATAAGATATAAGAATTCTGAAATATATTGCTATTTTGATACATATTTTTATCGGAGCAAAATTTAACCTTAAAATTATCTCCTCAAAACTGATTATAACTATAGAAATAACGTCTTCTTTTATAAATGAGGGAAATAACCATAGCAAACTCATATAATTTACAGTAGAACCTTAGAGAAATTAGGTAAATATCCTCTATGACCTCCATATTTACTTGGTACAAATGAGTTGATGACCCTGTCTCACCCACATAAAAAGATATTCATAAGGGACTAACCACCTATAGGTACAATTTTAATGGACCCATGGAACAAAGTTTCTTAAGTGTGTGTAAAAAAGTGTTTCATTTAAAAAAATTCGATCTCGTCATAACTCTGTTAAATATTTCGGAACAAAATTGACAGCTACACAGTAGAGTTGCGACTTTTTAAAAAAATTCAGGCCAGGCCAGGCCCGGCCCGACAGAGTATAGGCCAGGCCAGGCCAGGCCAGATACACCCATCGAACGTTTGGCCCAATTAAAGCCAGGCCTCTTAACAATTATGGCCCGGCCAGGCTAGATTTGAGCCAGGCCCGACCAAGCCAGATTGAATTCGGCCCGGCCCGGCCCGGCCAGACCAGACCAGGCCAGGCGTGACTCGGCTACGTCAGACTAGGCCAGAACTGACCAAGCCAGTTGAATCGAAGCTCAAATCGAATCTGATCCGGCCCGGCTCTATCAAGGCAAGTTTAGCCAGAATCGGTCCGCCCAAATTCAACCCAGTCTGCCTAAACCACATTCGGCCATACCAGAAATCCTGCCTACTTGACATTGACAATAGGTATGACAATTCATAAATTTATTAACTCCATTGTATAATTTTTCCATTTTGGGACACCTTAAATTTTAAGTAGTATGAGTGAGATTGGCCGTAAGTGGTCAGATAAATGGGTGAAACACCTCAAGTTATTATGAAAGCAAATTCCTCATATAGGAAGAACAAGATATAGTATTTTAAAATTGTTATACAGCAAACCGGTTAGCATAGGTTAGGTCGAAATCGGTCCGATCCGGCCCAAAACATTCAGGCCAGCCCAGGCCCGAACCGGCCCGGCCAGGGCCCGATCCGGCCAGACCAGGCCCGATCCGGCCAGGCCAGGCCCGATCCGGCCAGGCCAGACCCGATCCGGCCCGGCCAGGCCTGGCCCGACTCGGCCAGTCGGACCTGGCCAGTTCAATTGCAGCCCGGCCCGGCCAGGTATTACAAAGCACCCGGCCAGGTCCAGCCCGGCCAGTAAAATATGCAGATTTTCCGGCCCGGCCAGGCCCGAGTTCGGGCCGGGCCTGGCCTGGCCGGGCTTCTGGCCTCAAATCCCAACTCTACTACACAGGTAGATGATTAGTTTTATAGTCTCGTTTCAAATTTTACAAATATTGCGTCCTAATTATAATATCAACTAGATGATACTTCTTAAGGACATCTCACTACAATGATAGGTATGTAGGTAGTCTGTAAGCAGAATTGTATATAAGTAATTCCACCATGGCAGTTTCAAAAGACAGCTGATTAGATCAGTTTAATTCAGCACAAATCTCGATGATGAAAGTTGGGTAGCTTTCAAGAGGGCACACACAAAAACAATAAGAAAAATAAGCACAATCAGCGCAATTTTTACACTTAAATCAACTGTTTTCAAAGTTATCTTCAACAACTCAAGAACACAAGTAAATTATTCATATACAGACCTTAGTAGATTATATTGATTGAAAGTTAAAACAAGCAGAGACAACAGAGTTCTTAAAGACAACATGGATTATTTTTTATCGTTTTTCTTTTGCACTCTTCCTCTAGTTTATTTTTATTATTTATATAACAAATTAGTCCATCATATCCAAAAGTCAAATCAGTGCTCAATTTCACTGTTTTACTTGATACAGTGTGATACGTGGACAGAATATGACCTTAAACGTTTTAGAATAATTAGGTATGAATATATAATGTAGAATAATATGAATATAGAATAATTAAGTAAAATTATTGATAGTTAAAATTCATGTATTAGTTATAGACTACCACTGATATAGGTACTTTATTAATTATATAGGATTATTAATTTAATAGTACATTTATTTCATTGATCACTCTTATAGAAATCTCCTTTGCTAATCTTCTCTATCGATGTATGGCAAAACGTCATATCGATAATAAATGTATCACTTATAATTGCACAAGAGGTTTGTATTTTACCGGATAAATTGTGATTGTTTAATGAGAAACTGTTGCCAAGCAATTAGACGAGAAAAACTGTCAACTATTAAAAACGCGACACCGAAAGTGGAGCGTTTTTAGGTTGACAGTTTTTCGAGTCAAATTGCTAAAGGAAACAGTTTAGAATTTGAACAATCCAAATTTATCCGTTATCAATACAAACATCGAGTGTAATTCGGCAGGACAATTTAATGAATAAGAAATTTAGAAACATATGAATGCAAACTTTATTTATGAAACACTAAACATAAACACATTTTTATTTGAGCATCATCGAATCGATCGATTGTTAGTGTTTAATAATTCAATAAATTGTTGACAAAAATAACAAACTATTTATTTTTGCAATGGACACCGCGATAATTCATTAAAAAATGAATAAGTGAAAAAACCACTAGTGCATTTGTCGCTGTAAAAGTTGCAGGTATAACTTTTGTCAATGTCAAAGTGGCAATTACACTGTGGCATATGCGATTTTTATATATAAATTAATAATAACAAAACCACGAGGCAATACACCTTGCTCGGATCACCCTGTACACAGCCAACTCCACACACGAGGGGCCAAACCCCCAACCCGTCCCTAAACCTCCAAGGGAGGGGCCACCCTCTCGTCCGCCAATCACCGCCTTGCCCTGAAAAACTAGGGAGCGTCGCAAATCGTGGCCGGTGGGCGGCCGGGGGTCGATATTAGCGTCGCGACGGCGCACACCGCAACTCGGCTTTCAGTCGGTTGCGGATTGCCGGCGGGTGGAAGCCTGCTATGATTCCGGTGAGTGCGAAGCCTGCTATGATCCTAGTGAGGTGATCTAGAGTGCGGAAACATGATCAGTGCCGGCAAGGACGACAAGAACGGGCTGGATATTGAGATGTTTAGAGTGCCTCCAATTTCTATTGATGATCTACCCGATATGCTGCTGTGTAAGTCGATTTTGTTGTGTTAATTTTTTTATTCACGGAATTTGAAGCGATTCGGTGGTTTTTTATAAACATGATATTTTTGGATAGGAGCATTAGAAATTATTTAAAAATAAATCAATATTTAATTGTCAATAGAATCATTACCCAATTGACATTAAACATCTTTTAGAAGTGGCGATAAATTTCAGTAAAAACAGAAACGGAAATAAAAAAACCTTTGAGAAAAATATTATCTATAATAAATGTATAAATATAAAAATATTATCTATAATATTATAATAAATCAAAACACATAGGTATAAGGTTTTGTTCTAAGGAAATCTCTTGTCTTGTTTCGTAAATATTTTTAGCAAAACTTGACAAGAAACTTCAAATTTTATCCGCAATTTTTGGCGCGAGGAGTTTTCGGCATTATTTCCAAAATATGTTAAAAATTTTATTCTTTTCACTATTTATTTGTATAGACAAAACAAAAATCCAATCGGTGAACGTCATAAAGTATCCACAATCTTATTTGCCAGAAATATAAAAAAATATATACAATTTTGATGTACCTCAACATAGCTTAGACCAGTGTGATTTACTATGATTACATAATTACAATGAAACAAATGTTTTAGGCGCGTTAACGTCATATTACTAATTTTATAACTGACATGCATCGCTTGGATTCTTGTTTCGAGTATATTCGTAATATTTGAGGTTAAAATTGTCGCAATGTAACCATGGGAATAACGTGTCATTTTGTAAATGAGAAATGTAATCATTAAATGCATGTAGTTAAAATATTGTCATACAGATTCGACGAAATATTGTACCAAGGCTTATATTACTAAAACTATTGCACCTATATTATATTAAAAATTTCAAAACCATTATTTAGCATTTTTAATATATACTAATAGATATAAAATAATTATTCTGAGTCATCCTTTCACAACTATAGCAATTATTGACTGAATGGACCTCCGTACCTATACATGTCATATACATATTTAAAAAAACATAAAAAGTACAAAATAAATTTGTAGAATTGGAGGAAAATGGAAAAAAATCTTTTTTTATTAAAAATTTTAAAGTATGATTGAACCTTTTGGGGTATGCACGAATGCCTTTCTTCAAAGGAAACATTTACATATACCTACTGTTGTTTATAGTTTCTTCCTAAAAATAATTTTTCACACGTGTTGTATTTTGATAAATATATTTTTTAATTAAAAAAAAAACACAAATAATTATAAATTTATATAAGTGTATTAGGACTAAAGTGATATTATATTAGCGAAGTTTACAGAATATGGTTGTATTCTGTAAACTTTGATATTAGTAAGAAGGTTTGGAAAGTTGCGCAGGAAAAATTCATTTATCTGAAACATTGCTAGAAAATTTGCACCAATATTTTCAATATTTTTACCTTTATTTCACCCTTTACACATGGTACTAAGACTAAAACTGGATTATGGATACTATTGTTTACTGAACTGGCTAATATCTGGCCAACCAAGTCACATATCCGTAATAATCACAAATGTATTTTAATAAATATACATTTCATAAACAGATAGCGAAATAAATTTAAAAAGTTTCTGTCAGTCTCCAGATATTTTTTCTTTTCTTCATCGTAGCGTAGCAAAATGAAAGGTTCTAATATGATATAAATCTGGAACAAAATGTTGCTCTTTCATGACTCATTGGACCGTACCTATATGTACCTACTATCCAGATCTTTTCTTTAAGATGACCTAAAAAACCATTTCAAACCATTTTTTCGGTACACAAATATCGTAAACTGTTAAGTTAAGGTAAAAGCAATACTAATAAGTAATTCAAAAGACTACTGTTGGAGTTACATGTTTTGAATATTTAAACTCCTCTAAAATGTAATTTTAATATATGTATACTTAGACAAGGGTCAGATTTTGTGATATTTTCGACGATAAAAGATGAACTTTAGATAATAATTTTATATATTTATCCACTAGTATGACATTTTTAATGGTCAGTTTGAAAGAGATAGATCTTTGGATAGTACAATTACAGAATATTAGTTATTAAATACTCTTTTGCTTAAAATATTTGTGTACCCAAAGACGCAGTGATTTCTTTAAAGAAGCAGTGGTTTTATAAGTTTTCTGCCACTGTACACATTTTAATAGAAACTATGTTTAACAGGTATATGCTGGATTGTGGCAATTTGATGTTTGCTGATGATTTAAAGTTATATGCTTCTATTGCTGGCATGAATGATTGTATTTACTTACAAAAACAAATTGATCTGTTGCAAGATTGGTGTCTCAAGAATTACCTATACTTGAATATCTCTAAGTGCAAAGTAATTACATTCAATCGTAAACCAAACCTTCTAGAATATCCTTATTCTATTAACAATACGGTATTAGAAAGAACCCATTCCTTGCGGGATTTGGGAGTACACTTTGACTCTCAGCTTACATTCAACATTCATGTTAGTAATATAGTAAAATCAGCATATAGGATTTTTAAATTTGCATTTAAATTGCTCTGTAAATGGGTAACTGTTGGGCAATAAAGCTATTATTATTATTATTATTATTATTATTATTATTATTATTATTATTATTATTATATTAACTGTTTTATTAACAATAGAATAATTAATATTTCAATAAATTTTCGTGGAGAATAACATTGTTTTTATTATGCCTCATTATTTGCTGTAGAGCATTATGGTCCTACTAGAGCATTATACATATACCTTGATTATTACTTCACCATTTGAGGTTAGATTTTCCATACTCAAACTGTCGCTCTAGAAATAATCTGTTGCTCCCGACGCATTACCCACCTACGTCTAACCAAACACTCGTCCTTGTTCCAGCTACGATACCAAAATGTGGCGGCTGCCACGAGCTGATCCTGGACCGGTTCATCCTGAAAGTGGCAGACAGAACCTGGCATGCCAAATGCCTCCAGTGCAATGACTGCCGGGTGCAGCTGACCGACAAGTGCTTCGCCAGGAACGGGCAACTCTACTGCAAGGACGACTTTTTCAAGTAAGTATCAGATCTGCTTCGAAGAGTTTTATATGGACTTAGAAATAGTACGGGGGAATATAATAGTAGTTTATTGAATATTAAGAGATATCTGCATATTATGTAGAATAAATAAAGTTCGACATTTGTGTGCACACTCAGCGGCGTTACAAGTAATTTAAAAATAATCTAACTGTTATATCAAAATAAACTTATCAGTGTCTCATTTGGTTGCAAGTGAAAGGTGTCTTCAGCATATACTCGTTTGTTTCAAATTGGATGCAATAACATTGGTATTTTGGAAACTATTAGAGATAGAGACTGTATACGTCTATACTATTATACTATTATACGTCACTCGACACCATTTTTCCTTGTGAGTTTAATGATGTATCATATCCTCTAGTTGGATCACGTTTTAAACGTGAGAAACCATATCAAACTCATCTGGGTCTGGCTGTATGAATTAACAAAAGAATAATGAAAAAGTAACAAATCATTAACAATAAATAACAATTAATTAACAAACAAAAAGAACAATTAAAAAACAACAATATATAAAAAAAATAATAAAGAACAGTTAATAAAACAATAAGCAAATTATAATTTATAGTAGGTTTTCTTTGAAAACAAAAATAAAAAAGTAGGGGTAGTTCTTATTACAATATTTTAGCTCTGCCTATTCTCAGTAGCAAAGGCGTAGGTACTCTTATCCGGGTCTAACCCATGTTTATTGGTACCGAGGCTTATATTATTCCCTTTCATTTTTTAAATTATTGAAGAGATAAGTAAACTACACTACAAACAACCAATTTTTATCCTTGTCATTTATATTTTTATTTAATTTAATCTCATTCCTATTATAGTATTTCTTTGTTTTCTCATTTGGTTGTAAAGCCTTAAAAAATATATCTCGGAAAACAAATCAGGATTGGTTTATTTTTAAACTGAAATTAAGTGAGTGGTAGCTGAAGCCCTTGTGGATCAATTAAGTGCATCGTAGAATGGTTTCACATGAGGCCGAGGGAAATAGATAATTAAAATGAAATGCATACCCACTGAAGCTGCGCTGATAATTTTATTAATTTAAAAAATACGTAGAAATGTTTATTTACTAACGAACGCAAAAAAAGTAACTTTTAGAGTAAATATGCCTCTATATAAAATTGTACAGATTCGGTGGATAAAAATATCCATTAAATTAAAGTAAAAGACAAATATTTAACAATCTGATTAAAAGGCATGCGTTACACTTAACCAGTTTTGTGCTTAAAGCCGTGTTTATACTGAGTGAACGAAAACTGACAAGGTAGATATTTACAACAAACAATTTGTCGTAAAATCTTTTTAAAAATCCAACGGTATACTAAATCATAAGTAACAATTCAAATTTTGTTTAAATTTTGAGTTGTATATTCAAAATGTATCTTTACTCTTAAAATTGATTGCTATTATGTACTGTGTTGACTGATATCTATTATTTCATTAGCAAAGCAAAATTTCACGTCATTACTTAGTTAAACACAGTGTATATAAGTTAAGGCTTTAAATCTAGTAGTTATAAGCCGATATCATACATTCATGCGCTATCGCTTTACAGAATATTTGCTCTGAAATAACACTCATTTACTTGATACATAAATCCTTCATAGAGCATGAAAAGTAAACCTATCTTCCGGATATACCCAAACGAACATTGTGTCGCTCGATCGCTCAGTGTAAACGCGACTTAACTCTTGCGCTCGCCACTCAGTAGCTCCCTGACGGCATAGCCTTCTGAATAAGTAGAGTAGTCCAGATGTAACAATGCAGCTTGTGTATGTGTGGCGTGCTGTGGGTGCAGACGGTTCGGCACGAAGTGCGCCGGCTGTGAGCTGGGGATCCCGCCCACGCAGGTCGTCCGCAGAGCCCAGGACAACGTCTACCACCTGCAGTGCTTCTCCTGCGTCATGTGTGCCAGGCAACTCAACACCGGCGACGAGTTCTACCTCATGGAGGACCGCAAGCTGGTCTGCAAACCCGACTACGAGGCCGCCAAGACGAAAGGTAACAAATATTGACAGTATTACTGATTGTGTAGGAATAATATTGACGTTAACTCTACCATGATCTACGAAGTAGGTAATTTGCTGCATACTACTCTGTAATGCGATATGGGGAAACAGTGTTTGCTTCTTGAATCTGTATCATAATTGCGTTGCATGTAACGCAGAGGACACGAGATGTACGAAGTAGATTACCAGAGTAATCAGTGATTACTATCCAGTTTAGTTATAAATATTGTGTTTTCGATTTAATCTACCTCAAGAAAAATAGACACAGATCATGGTGAGCAATATTTAAACCTTGTCTTCCATCATTGGGCTGCCTACTTTTATCTGGTTCCTTCTCATCGATCCATCCTAATAGAGCTTCAAGAATATATTTGGCATTTTTGTATTACTAAATTGATTCTTTTCCTTGCAGCTGCTGAATGCTTGGACGGTGACCAACCCAACAAGCGACCTAGGACGACAATAACTGCAAAACAATTAGAAACCCTTAAGACAGCCTACAACAACAGTCCAAAACCTGCCAGACACGTTAGGGAGCAGCTCAGTCAAGATACGGGTTTAGACATGCGAGTCGTACAAGTTTGGTTCCAAAATAGGTAAATATTGTCACTAGAAACCTTCTTCAAACTTCTTGTGAAAATTATAGTGACTTTAGGTGACATTACTATTTAATATAAATGTTACTGGTTTTGGTTATTTCTAAATAAAATATAAAATTTCCTAGCCGTAACAAAGCACTTTGTAAATTTAACTAAAGGTTTATTAGTTCTGACAAAACGTTCACTAATTTTAAATAAAAGCTTTTTACTAATAAAAATACAGTTAAAATTGTATTTTTTCAAGTCCTACTTAGTTAGATCAGATAAAAAATCTGACATCTTCACTAATGTTATGTACTAGCCTTAATATATCAATTGAAATATAGAACGAAAAACTCACTATCCTGTGCTAAAACTCTTTTGTTCCCACTTATCTCATCACCAAGCGTTAACAATAAAGTGCAGATAGTAATTTGCTTTTACCCACTAGATTCGCAGTCCTATCATTTTTGTGAACTAACATTTTGGTTTTAAGAGTAGGTATACTCGCAACTTTTTCAGGTGATGTTTTTTTAACTTAACTTCTTGGTCGTTATCTATTTACTCTTTTATACTATCTATTAAAGTCATCGAAAGACACTTATTACTTCATGCAGTAATGGTAGACGTAATTCCAGGAGAGCAAAAGAAAAAAGACTAAAGAAGGACGCAGGAAGGACGAGATGGAGCCAGTATTTCAGATCTATGAAAGGAGGTTCCTCACCTAGACATGACAAATTGTTAGACAAGGACGACATGAAAGTTGACCTTGATAGTTTTAGTCATCATGGTGAGTATTCCTTTCTTACATTCAGTGTCTTGATCATAATAATTCCAATAATATAGATAACTTATGTAGAAGAGAGAGAGAGAGAGAGAGAGAGCTGAACAATCTTAACTGACCGATATTAATAATTTTTTTATAAGAAAGATTGTTTCTTTCGTAAATATACTGATAAAACTAAGGCAAGCATAAAAAAATTTACTTGAGTAACTTACTAACCATTACTTCTAGATCTAAGTGATGACAGTTATGGGACGGTAGTAAACATGGGAATGGATCAAGATGGGTCTTCGCCCCACAGTGGAATAGGAAGGCCTTCTTTCCTACACGGTGCTACCTCTCCTTCATACCTACCTGGGCATACCCCGCCCCATGGACATGACCACTTTTCTTCATATCCAGACCAACTTTCTGTTTACGCTAGTTTAGGTAAATAAAAAATCAAAGGTCTTCACCATAGACACTTGACTATTTGGCAGAACAATAGCGTGAAACAAACCTGAGACTTGTATGTTCAAAACTATCTAAATTTGCCGTTAGATGTATCTTAAAACTTACTAATGTTATCACTGTTCTGCCATGTTGTCACTGTTTGGCTTTTTACAATCCTTGCATCATTATATATTTCATTGAATTACGAGGAAGATCATCAAAATATTAAAACAATGTATGTACTGAACCAAATGTCAATTTTAAATTTAAAAAACAGTCTTTTAAAATAACTGCATAAATTACAAAGAACAGTTGCCCAAGTACTGACCCTTGGGGCAAACCTTCTTAACAAATGCACCTTTTGTATTCATAATAACTCAAAAATATTTAAGTAGGATTCATTCCAGGACAAGGTCACCCTCCAGGGATGCCCCTTCCCCACAACATGCCTCCTGGCGCCGACACCGACATCAGCAACGACAGCAGTCCAAGGGGATACCCAGACTTCCCCCCGAGTCCCGATTCGTGGTTGGGAGAACCGTCCAGCGCACACTACTGACCCCCCAATGTGCCCCCCTCTAAGTTGCCCCCGTGGAGAACAGTGCTGTTTATGTACATATTGAGAGTTGTATTCGCGATCTAGTCGACAGGGAGAAAATTCTCTTGTAAATACTGACGTGAAGGAGTTGTATAGGAAAGTTTTAATATTTTTTGGAAATACTGTTTCGTTTCAAATTGCTCAACAAACCTTAAATATTTTACTTTTTATTTCCATAGATCTTCAAAATTTGAAGAGCACCTAGTACTTTGCTGTTTCATTGTAAACCAGTTAGAAATATTTTTGATGTAAACCAGCGAAGTAATAATTATTCTTTGGAGGCATTTCTTTTACGTCAGTTTTGAAGAGAAAACCTCTGTCGATTCAATTGCAACATCAAACGCATCTGTGAAGATGTCGAGTGCACAAAATGAGCAGTCAATTTCAATTTATTTGTACAAATTTGTGGTTTATTCTGATCTTGAAATTGGCTGTGCTAGTCCCAAGAGGAGCTGTATTGTACAGTACCAGTTCTAGTCAAAAAGATTAACAGAAAAAGATATATAAATATATATTCTAGGTGTCTGTTTTGCTATTCTAGTCGTCGATTTATTTATTTTTGTTTAATATTGTTTTATTAAATTATTTATTTAAATAAATTATTAATACTGTTTTTGGCTTTATTCCATGTTGTTCCTTACCAATTATACAAATCTGTTCTGCAATTGTTTCAAATTTTAAATGTATAAAACATGATAGTAAGTTGTAGATATATTGCAGAAATTACGAGCATAATTTCTACTTTCTTTGCTCACATTTCTGAAAAATAATATTTTTTTCTTATATAAATTAGTTTTATGAACCCTACTGAACCCCATTGAATCCCTACTGAAAATAACACATGTGTGCCATTATGTTAAATAGAACATATATTCAAATATCCTTTTTCAAATAGATAGAGCTTGAGATAGAGACATTTGTAATTGAATGTACCAACTAATAGACCGACATTTTGATTTATAAATAAAATAAAACACTCTTTACTACTCTAAATACTATTATTTGTACAATATAACAACCAGAAGACAAAGTATTACAACAGCAGTAAGGGTTGTATCTAAATTCTAAGTTCAAGGTGTAGTTTCAGATCTCTACTAATTAATTAGAAATAATAATAAAATATAGCAAGCAGTAGCAACGCTATAGCACTAATCTGCTTAACTGAAAATGTTCACGAACACGCTCATATTCACAACTCCGTAGTAGTCACGCCCCAATATTGCTGCATCCTGTCTAGATCCAGTGAATCTGCTAATCCTCTCTCGTGCATGACGGCAAAATCGTACTCCAAATTATAGGGCATTAGCCGCTGCAAACTCCCGAAGTACGCAGCGTGAGGTCCCCCTAATAGCTTCTTATCGAGTCCGAACCGCGAGCTGGATCTCGTCAGCAGAGGATTAAAGGACCTGGCGCTGCCAAATTGCTTCGATAGAAACGTCCCTGGAGGATTGTTATTAGTGTCTGCCAAATGAGGGGAGCTTCTCGACAAAGAGGGAGTCTTTATCGAGAAGGTTGGCTTGTTCCTCATATTCCTGTTCAGAGTATTCAGCTCTTTATCGAACAACAGCTGAGTGTTTTGCTCCAGCATGTACTCCCAACATTTAAATTGCTCTTCCGACAGAGCTGAGTCTGAATCGTCGCGATTTTTCTCCTCTTCTCTACGTTGTCGCAAAGCTTTAGCCACTCCTCTATAACTCCTCCTCTCTGGACTAGCCTTCACTTCAACAGACTCAAAAATTGACGGGGTAACGCTCCTCACAGACCTGGTTTCATTTTGCTTATTCAACTGATTGATGAAAAGTTTTGCCGATGAGTTGCAATCACTACAGGCATGTTCACTTTGTCCACTAGGCGACGACCTATCATCGCACATCATCATAGGAGGCGGGATAGGTATTTTCTCTAAGCAAGTTATGCACTCGTTGTTGAGAGCTTCACAGCAACATCCTGGCTGACAACTTAGATTCGTATCTCCATTCTCGCTATGGTATTTATTCCTTCTGATAGTCTGCCTCAATTCTCTCATAAGTAGGTCAACGTCTGATCCTAATAGATTGAACTTAACAACGATGATGCTCAAGTTTTCTTCGGCGCCATAACTTTGAGCAAGATCTTGCAACCTCTTGGCAGCCAGTATAACATTCCTTTGTAGACTAACCTCTTTGATAGCATTCTCTGGACTCATGACATCCCACAAGTTCTTATTCGCCATAATCATATACTCGTCTTGCTCATCTAAATATATCTCGGTAACATCGGGATCAGGAACCATGAGTTGTATCTGGGGATTGGTCCTTATTTGCTTCCTCTGCTTCACCGGTAAAAGACGAACAGGACCGTTTGCTCTTCCTAGCACAACTCTGATATCCCCAACACTAGCTATCTTCATCACGTACTTCTTCAAACCACCACAGAAGGAGTAATCAGCGGACTGCTTAGATTTTAATACATGAACTATAATAGCGTTCAGCCCTTGCTTTTGGCCCTTGTTCTTCAGCTCTCTATGCGCCGACAGCATCGTGTATTTCATATAATCATGAGCTGTTTCCTTGACAGTTCTTTCTTCTAAAAGTATCCTCGGGACGACCTTGTCAACGCCGAAAGGTATGTCGCTGTTGTTTTCTCCATCGAACATGCCAAACAGTCCTTCGGTGTTGCAAAAAGCTGGCAGTCGGATTTGGGAGATGTACAACCTCGGTCTGCCGCCAGCCGTTTCTGAAAAGCCCACAGACCAGCTGTAATCCGTTAGGTCATTTTCGCAAAAGGGTGAAGGTGATAATGGTAAGCTTGTTCTATTTTTTCCCGATACGTCCACGAGGCTCATGGGTCGTTGGGTTCTATATGTGTTGAACTGGTGAGAATCTACGTGAAGTTTTGTGTTGCAAGATAAGTCCAGGAACTTCAAATTCGGGGGTATCAACGCAGTCAGATCAATTCGATCCAACTGGTTGTGAGCTAAATCAATGACCCTAAGTGAAAGAAGGCTGCTTAATTTCGGTACTGTTTGCAATAAATTAGAGTGGACTCTTAGAACCGATAAATGCTTTAGCCGATCTATATTGTCTGGAAGCCTTAGTAATTTGTTACCAGAGAGCACGAGCTCTTCCAATTCAGTCCAGAATATTGCACAGTTTTCTGGTAGAGCAGTAAAATTGTTATAAGCTGCGTGGAGAGTTTTTATATTTCTCAGAAATGAACATATCTTTTCCAAGGATTTATCTATCAAACAATTGGCCGTTAGAAATAATTTTTCTAGCTGAAGTGTATCATCTGGCTTTGGCAAGTCGCACAATCTGTTATTAGACAAATTTAGGACTCTAATGCTATATACAAACTTAAAAAAATTGTCTGGTAAGGCAGATAGACTGTTGTTTTGCAAGAACAGTTCTTGAATTGGGAGTCTTCGCTGAATGGCTGGTAGATATTCCAGCTGGTTGTATGCTAGTTGAAGGGTATGCAGGTAAGGCATCTCATTGCAAAATAAATGATCCGGTAAAGAGACCAAGACATTGTTGCTGGCGAAGAGAGATCGAAGTTCATTGCAGCCGGACAGCCAGTCTGGGAGGGTCTCCAGATCGTTGTAGGAGATGTCCATATGTTTGAGACCAAGGGGAGGGTGGATTATGTTTAAATTTTTCAGTCCTAAAATAAGACGACAATGAATACACAGACAAATTTGCCATATCCATTAAATAAAATTTAAATTAATATATGAAGTTTACCTATAACCTAGGTACGCAAAGGAATAACTATTATTGTTAAGATATGTCAAAACAACTACTTTGCGCGCAATATGCCCCAACATCGAATTACAACGGCATATCTTCAAATAACCTCAACTTAATGTCTAATACATTTTTCTTTTTAATAGTGTTATCTACACCTTTTAAATAATGAAATATTATATAAAAATATACTATATAAAAAAGTACTTACTGTTGTTTCCAGCTATAATTGATACTAGATTTTCTCCATGGATGGTTAATGTCGTTAAAGAATTTCGTGAACATTGTAGAATCTGCAGCTGCTCGACGGCACTGAGGTCCAAATTCTCTATGTTGTTCTCACTGACGTCCAACTCTGTCAAACTCTGTGAAAAAATTAAGTGGACAAAATGAATATTCTTCATTTACAACCGCATAAATATTATTCTTATTTACATAGGAGTATCTATGTATAGCTACTTATTCTGCAAAAAAATTCTACTATTCAAAAAACATAGTTTAAGCTGATTTTTTTGAAATTTTGTGCTCTATTTAACCATGTAAAAAGAGACATAGCCTCCCATTTAATTTTTTTATGAAAACACGCAATAACTGTTACGATGTCAAACAGCGCCCTCTAGCTACCACGGTAAAATAACTTCAAGAAAAGTATATATTGCAGATTATTCAATAAGAAAAACTCTTTCAAACGAGCCCTAGATTGTTTAATTCTGTTCACCCAAACCGGAGTTATCCTTATTTGAATAAAATAAAGTTTAACCTTCCCCCACCACTTTATTTTTTTATTTTCAAAGATAGAGCAAAGTGTGTTACAGAAAAAAGATTGCAAATTTTATAAAGATTACAATGCCACTATTTAAAATACCTCTTAACTTGGCATATTTTTGAGAAAAATCCCATTTTCTGATTGGTCATAGTAATTGCGACCCCTAGCGGTCATCCTACGAACTTGAAAATAATTTTCAGCGATTTCTCTTGTTCGATTTACTTATTACTAGTTTTTTCTAAAGTTATACATTAAGTAGTTTCTGAGATACAGCCGGCGTCCAATCTTAGTTGGCCACCCGGTATATTAATTTACCTAATCTCAACTAGAAAAAAAATATGAATTTTGTTCCATCATTTTGGGACACACTGTATTTAACGAAATATTTAATTATAGAAAATTTAAATTATTGCTAACTCTTGACTTTATATTTATTTTGGAAGTTTATAATCAGGGGTTGCGTTCAATGTTATTTTCTTGAAAAGAAAAAGTACTTACACCATAGTTTCCTAAAATAATGTGACCCTTCAGCCTATTTGATCGTAAATTCAATGTGGTTAGTCCATTGGAATGGGATGAATTTTCAAGTTTTTCCTCGGGCTCCTACAAAAAGGTAAAATATTATATTATTACCAAGTCTCCTGGCCAATGTCAAATAAGTAAAGTAAATCCGGAAGGATAATTAAAACCATCCTGCTAACAGTGCAACTACTTTCCTATAAGAAGAATCTTTCCAAAAGTCTCTCAAAATGATTTTTTTACTGCGTTGTTGTTGTTGCTGCAAAAATCGAATAATATCGTTGCAAATTTGTGTACTTCAAAGACAAATATATTAAGCATAATAAAAGGTAATTATGCTGGAAGAAAATTGATCCCTTCTCATGTAACTGTAATCATATATTATATAAATATTGTTTTTATTGCAAAAGATGAGATGTACAAAATATTGAACATATGGGTAAACCATAAATTTGAAGCATATTAAATTTCCACAACGGATTTCAGATTACAGATTTTCAAATTCCCAACATATGTATTTACTTTTACACAGAACGTAAGGATTACATAAGAGAAAGCAGCTATATTTTACGAGTTCAGTAGCATAAATAATTGCTTCCAACGATATTAAATTTACAAATTAGCTAATTACTGCAAGATAAACTCTACATGTAAAATTTTACAGTTATTGTTTTAGACCTCTTCAGTAACATGTCAACATATTCTCAACATGTCATATATAATAATCATAAAAATTAATAAGATCATAATTGTATTTGTAATGCATACAATATGCATACAATGTGCATACATACAGTGTTTTATATTTACATACCCAAAATATTTGTAGGAAAGTGACCAGCAACTTTCGTCAGTTATACTGTTTTGTTAAAATAAATGTATCTAAATTTTCTAGAAACTAAAACAGCAACGTGGACATATTTTTCCTTGTAAAAGTTTCTGTGCACCATTTATACTTAGTTTTCCAAATTTTAAACTTATAAGATTTCATTAAAAGTTTTATTAAATTTGTTTAGTGATGCACTTGTAATCGATTTTTTTTACTAAAATGACACTGAACCCTTTATTGTGCAATATCTCCTTTAATTATTGAGATATCGATGTGAAACCAAGACGATTATGTTAAGAAAAGAAGTCGCTTTAACTCCTGTTAAGTTTTACTATGTTGCCATAACTGATTAACTCCACAGGGTGTTCTAAACTTCTGTGACAAATCATGTTACACTTGTTTCACCTTGTATGTATTCAAAATTATTTTTTTCGAGAATGTAACTAAACCAGTCACATTGCTAACGAATCAACTTACAATACAAAAAAAAAATCAATTAAATCGGACAATTAGTTCCAGAGAAAACGAATATCAAAATAATAGCAAATTTTTAGTGTTGCGATAATTTTTGTGGGGTGTGTATTTTAAAGCTCCTTCCTTAGAAGGACTAACCTTTATATAGTTTATAAAACACATTGGTGTAATAATAAAAAGCTATTGCAATGATTTTAAAGTGATTTTTAATATATATATTACTCCGACAAGTTTTAAATGGATAAATTTTTCATGGATGGATAAGTGCGTGAGAGATAAAGTTTCCTCTTTGAAAGTTACACTAAATATTATCGATATTCTTAAACCAGTAAATTTGTACTTAAATCTTTAATTTAAATTGATTAAAAGGTGAAAATAAATATAAAATTATGTTTAATTGTCGTGTTTAGATCCACATTTTAAGGGTGGTGAGAAATGAAAAACATATCCGTTTATTATAAATAGTAAATTCTGTTGGTTATCAACCAACCAAATTTATTGTTCCAATCTTACTGAAGAAGAAAAAAATATGTTTCTCAAAGTGAAATGTTTTCTTTATCATGTCCATGTTATAAAAATATCAACGCAACAGCTCACTTTCCGATATAGGTTATAGAGAAGACATTTCGTTAACATTTTCTATCTTACTTTTATTTTTATTGTTATTTTTAATATTTCTATTTATTTATTCCTCAGTCATAATTAAATCTTATTAAATATAACTCCGTTTTTTATGTTTTGCTTTGCACAAATTTTTTTTATATTTTTAATAATAATTTCGATTAATGCAATGTTCTCGTTGGTGTGTGAGCGAATTTTAAATCCAGAGTATATTTTTACATCATTCACATTCAAGTCCATTCTAGAAAGTCTCATTTTCCGTGACAGACTTGTTAAATACATGGAAAAAATCAGTGACAATTAGTTTTCGAAATAAATCGCCGTTATACACATACACTGCGCCATTAAATTAGAGCAACTCAAAGAAAAATATTTATTTGAAGGAGACGCCGAAAACAACTACTCCACGGCCTATGTGCCTCGTCTGGCATTGTATTATTCCGACATCTCCACGGATGTCGCAACATGTTTCATCAATACCAACCGCCAGACACTGACAGGTTTCGCACTGCTTATGTGATCGTCAGAGTGCCATAGGTAGGTAGTGGAATCTATTAATGATGTTGCAACATGGATTGCCTAAAGAGTATCTGGAATATTAGTGGTGATGAGAAGAATATATAATATAAATTTACTATCTGTCTGTCAATTAGACAATATAATTGTTAGACAGATAGTAGCAATGACCAAAAGAAGTCACTACGGTGTTCCTCACCACCACTAATTAAGAAAAATAGTCATAATTTTCTTTATAGTTTTATAAAAGCAGTGAAATATTGTTAGGCTAGTTATTTTATCATTTATTTATCATAACATTAATGAGATTTCAGCAAATCAACCTTATCCCAAAAAAAAACAAAACATGGGAAACAGTTCAAGGAGAAAATCACTTTTTTAAATTCAATAGCTTAATTCACAAAAAGTAAGTCAAATTACTTGTCATTAGAGAGTTTGATACTAAAATTTGTAGTCACCTAAGTAAAGTTTAAGTTGCAAGAGTCGTAACATTAATAGAAGATGAATATAGCTTACGTTATGTTGCAAGACAACCCTTCTGTTGGAAACAGGGTGTGGAATCGCTACTTGTTATTAGCAGCCTACTATATTTCATTGCTTTTATAAAACTATAAAGAAAATTACAAGTATTTTTCTCAATATTCCTGTAATTTATTGATGCAGTGTATTTTACACCTCCTTCCAATTCTAAACAAATCCTTCAAACAACATTTTAAAGTAGTTATTACATTACACTAATGTCTTTTTATACAAATTTTCTATAAAAAAAGTTTTCCATGTGTGTCCATATTTCTATAACACTAAAATATTTAATTGAACATCAATTTTTCACACTAGATGCATCGAATATAGTTACTTATGGAACAGTACCAATTAACGAATAAATGATGCTTCCATTTCCGAAACATCGACCTTTACGTTATGTTATTAGTATATTATCTATGGTATGGTTATTTATTATATTTTGCAATCTACACAACCTTGTGCACCATGAGCACTTCTGATTTACTGTAACTGATCATATCAACGTTAAAAGTATAAAAATGTACAATAAAAACATCACACACGGTCATTTTGTGTAAGTCAGGAAGGTTAAAATCATTCTAGACATTCTTCTACAAATAAGATTGAGGAAACTGACTGGTTTTCTAAAACATTGACAGATATTTCATATGTACAGACAATTTTTTTTTTCCATAAAGTGCTGTACTGCTGTATTGTATTGTCATTTGTATATGTTAGAAAATAATTACAAATAACATTCATGTTTAACACTTTAATTAACAAGTTCACAATGTCCTGTTAATTCCAAGGAAGCCAATTTTTTTACCAGAAAGTTTTTAACTAAACACGTTGACTTCAAGATAAATTTCCTAATAATTATTTCTGGTAGTAACTCAATGCTTAAAGGAAAACATTAGAGCAAGTACTTTGCGGGAATATGCCCCAATCAGCATTGAATTACTCCCGCATATTTTACAAGGTTACCAACATCATTCGTCAGCGTCATATATAATATTGATGTTTAATTCAATGCTGATCAGGGCGTTTACCGGCGTAGTAAGACTTTGTGACATTTGTGGCGGTATTAGGCACGTTATATTAGGCGATATTGATAGGACAATAAGTAATTTTGAAGGCTATAGTTAAGAGGTACATAGGCACGATATTGTAGTAAAGATACCTGAGAAACAGGTCGATATTTGTCGATTGCCAATATTGATGGACATTATTTTTAAACACACTGTACGTAATTCGTTACCCTAAAGCTAGATACATATACGAGAAATGGTAATTATAAAAACACACTTTACAATAATTGAAGAAGTTGTAGTAATATAGTCACTTCGTAGGTATTAGCTATATTTTCCCTAATAGCTAAGTGCACATAAATGTATAATTGTAAAGCACTAATCAAGTGAAAACACATCTATGTAAAGATGACCTATTTCAATAATAACATCGACATAAGCTTCTCTGAAGTGACGCAATCGCTTAACTAACATTACAGTGAAACATATAATAACAAAATCAAAGAGAAATTACTCACCGATGGAACCAGAGCCCTCATATCTACAATTTTATCCGGGGGCAGCGCCAGTCTGTTGCTAGCCACTTTGAGGATCTTCAAAAACTTGAGCTCCCATAGGGTGGCGGGCAAGACACTTAGCAAATTCTGATCCAACACTAACTCCTGCAGCCTACAAACAAAAACGAAAGTTTAAAACCCGCGCCGCGCCGGATGTGAACAAGCAGGACACTGGCAAGGACGAAAATCTTCACAATTTCCTCGCCTGCTGTCAATATTTCACGTATAATTTACCACGGGCATCCACTACGGTGTAAATCAACGCTAAATATGGATAAATAGTAAATCGGTGCTCTTCCAAATGCTGAAGACACGCACGAGTTGGTCAATGCGTTCTTAGTAGCAGTAGCGTAGCCGTCCGTGTGGCGGGAGTTGAGTTTCTTCTTTTTTTTGCGGAGATGCGAGGAGATACAGTCTACTTCACTGAAATCTGGAGGCGCCCATAGCTAGGGAAGTAACAGTTTCGAATCGTTTGGGTTCAAGCAACTGCAAACTGAATATAAACTAAAAAGTGACAGTAATCTGATTAACAGAGATAATATTTTCAATTTAAAATGTAGATACTGTTCGCTACTTTAACTTAAAGAGATAAAAATAAATTTAATTATTAAAATATAATGTGTTTTGTACCTCTAGGCAAAGATGATGAAATCGCAATTTGTCACACATTTTATTGTCCGAAAGAAACAAAGTAAATCACTGAAAATAGACCAATCACTGAACCTTTCACATGACGATTAATTAAGGTAGACAAATATGGTCATCCAGCTATGCATAGTCGTACTGAACTTATTGATATTAGAAAACAACACATAAATTGGACCATCTCCAAATCCTAAGCCAAAAGTTGTCCGGAAGGGGGTTACACATTCAAAAAATGCAAACAAACACCCCATATCCACCCACATTGCCAGTGTCGGAGCTAGGAATCGAACCCAGACCGTAAAAGGCAGTGTGAGCGAGAACTGCTGCCACAACATGTAATAGCCCACTGGGCTACCATGGCGGTAAAACGTTCATATGTTCGTTCTTCTTTTCTTCATCCTGCGGTTCGCTTTCTCTAAGGCGAGTATTATACTACCTATAACTAGTATACTATACTAAGCCTATTGTTCATCCCACAAATTTCTTATTCAGCAAGCATCTTTGTGCTTTGAATTAAGTCCAAAAGTCTACTTGTTAAAATTTCCCTTAAGTCGCAAGGTTCCAAGAATGATTTACCCAGGAACATTAGCCTCATACGAGCGTAGCCCCCTTATTGAATCTGAATGTGCAGCGCAGTCTCATCTGCATCATTACAGACCCGACATCAGATATCTTGAATTATAGAGATGTTTCTTGAGATAACCGAGCTCTGTTATACATTTGAGCCGAGGATTACTCACACCCAACATTTCTACAGTTTTTTTCTGCAAAGGGCTTTCCATCAGTGCCTTTGCATGGCTCTATACAAGTTCCCAGCAATTGTTCTAGTTACTCCCATTTTCTCAAAGCCGTTCTGGCAACTATAAACAACTCCGTTAGCTGGCTCCTGATTTCTGAAACCTATTTCAAATCCGCTGGACCTGTTGGGTGAAGCATAAGTAGGCGTGGGCCACAATAGACTATATTATAGTCGCAGTGGAGGGTCTGGTTTTCGCCCCACTCACTTTTGAACCTAACCTAACTTATCTTGGAATGTCCCCTTCCTTGGAAACTACCTGTCCAATCATTATTATTTCTGATTCGGTACGCTGCTACCTTTGCTTCTCTTGCTTGTCGTTACATAGATAATGTAACGAGACGACGTCATGACGTGTAGGACTTGAAATCTTGACTGAACCATAGATGGATTTATAGAATAATAATAGTATTAGGGCATATTGAACGAGTTCGAAATAAATACTATCAAGTTATGTAACCCTCTTCGCCAACCCGCAACCGTACCACTGCGAACACGAGCCAGCCATCAAGCCGGTGCCTTAATCATATGCGGAGATCGAGGAACCGTGAAAGAAACAACGGAAGTTCGTTCATCGCGGTTTCTTTCTGTGTTTATATAGAGATCGGACAACCATATGCTATGGTTTCGCAATAGACGATGCATCATCTGGAAGTGAATGCGAATAGGCATCCCTTTCTCGTAAATAAGAGGCTATAAGGGATCGACTAGATCGCGATGAGAGATGAGAGGCTTTTATGTCTTTTGTGAACATAATGCGGATCGCCTGTACGCTTTCTAGTAGGTTACGAAGCACCACTTTCTTACCTATTATCATAGACAAACCGCATACAAAGAATATGCGATTCGTAGAGAATGTTTTCAAAAACAGTGAATTGACTTTTGCAGCAGTGAGAGTAGTATAACAATAAATTTATAAAGTGACTATAAAAATTTTATTTTTAAAATTTTGATGACCACCGATCAGTTGAATTTATGTAGTTATTCTAAAACTTCATTTTTAAAACTTTCAAAAAGCATTGACTAAAATAGGAATGATGCGAATGAAATGAACAATTACAGAATTTCTTCGCCGCTTAAACTTTTGTTGATAACTTGGAGAACAAAAAGAAACGTTCAATATACAGGGTCATAACTAGACCCCGTAGACTAGGACGCGATTCTAGAGATGGATTTTGTGTACCTAGTACACTATATATTCAGGTATCATATACAGGCTATCTCCTAAAAAACGGCACAAGCCGTAACTCCGTTATTTATAGTCTGATCTTTAAAAATAAATAAATAAATGAAATGGCACAAAAAAACACTATATTAGTAAAAATTAAATTTTTTCGCTTTAATATATTCTATTGTGCAGAAAACTGTCTATAATCAAATGTTCTATTTGATTATCTCTTAAATGGCATGAAATCAACAATACAAAATTAAACAGTGAAAGTAAAATATTTCAGTCTATACTTAATGAAGTACTTTGAGTTACAGTCGCAATTACAGTTACTACAATTCAAGTTATTTCAGAAACTGTTAAATAATATTAATATTTATATTTTATAAACTTCCGATATAAGAATTGCACCCCTAGCGATTTTTTATAGTTTTTTTAATTATTTGTAAATTGCATTGTGCAAAATACCGGGATATCAAAAATTATCTTGGTCAAGGGTGGTTGTGGAATGTAAAACGTGTGTCTTACTTTAAATTTGAAATAATTATGTCACTGTCACACTGACATCATCAATAACCTACAAATTTCATACCTATTTATTTCAGTTGTAAAACAATAATGAACTACAAATTATGAAATAACGGTTTTAGTAACAAGAAAAACTGAATTACAGTAATTGTTGGAAATGTCCCCCGTTTTGTTCGATGCACAAGTTGACGCGCCTCCTCATGCTGTGAAAAGCGTTTTGCAGCATTTCTGGCGTTATGGTTGCACATTGCTGAACAATTCTTTGTTGCAGTTCTTGCAAATTATTTACCGGAGTTGCGAAAATCTTGTTTTTTAAGTCGGGAAATATAAAATAGTCCATAATTGTCAAAGAAGGTGATCTCCGAGGAAACTCAACTTCTGTATGCAAACTTATCAGCCGGTCATCAAAAAACTCGCGGAGGAAAGCAATATTTTCTCGTGTAGTATGTGCTGTTGCACCGTCATGCTGGAAATAACCGTACCGAAGTTCATCATCGTTTAACTGTTGCACAAATTCAGCCAAAAAGTTGTGTCTGTACCTTTCTGCGTTGACGGTGAAATCGAAAAAAATTGGCCCGATTATTCTTCTGCGAGAAACTGCCATCCAAACACCAATTTTTTGAGCATGTAGTGGCGATTCAGTAAAAATATGAGGATTATCATTGCTCCACATTCGCATATTTTGAGAATTGATGTATCCCGAAAGGTGGAACCACGCTTCGTCAGAAAAAAAAATTAAGTCCAGAAGATCGTCATTCATTAAATTATTGACAAACCAATGGCAGTAAGCCAGGCGTCTGGGGTGGTCTGCGGGCAGAAGAGCTTGATGTGCTTGCATCTTATATGGATGCATGTTCAAGTCTTTCTTTAAAATCTTATGACATGTTCCATAGGAAAGTCCAATTTGCTGAGAAAGACGTTTCAAAGGTTTTGCAGGCTCCTCTTCCATACGTTGACGAACGTCATTGACAACTTCTGTACGAACTCTTGGTCTACCAGCACCTTTTTTATGAGTCACACAACCAGTTTCGCGAAACACTGCAACACAATTTGTAAGGCACGCATAAAAATTGTTCGGTAATATTGCCACGTTTGGGAAGTGCTCTCGAAAATTGTCCAAACACAAACGTTGACTGTATTGCCAATTTCCATTAACTAGCGCACCCGTCCGAAAATAGGCTTCAATCATGAAAATTTTGTGCTGTGTGGCAAGAGGCATGATTCAAAAACTGGATTAGAAAATTTCAGCACAATGACTTGACAGATTCTGACACAACAAAACATATTCAAAAATTTAAAGTAAGACACACGTTTTACATTCCACAAGCACCCTTGACCAAGATAATTTTTGATATCCCGGTACATAATGGTTTTTTAGAAAAACTACTATTTGCTAAAAACTATAGCAAAAAAAATTTAATAGTACATAATTTATTTTAAGAAATGTGGCTCTAAATACTATACAGTGTGTTTCAAATTAGATGCTTTTTATTTCAATACTTAAAAATATACAGGGTATTCGTAATAACCATTACATATCCCATCAGCATATATAACTATTGGCTACAAGTAATATGACATATATAGGCTTGGCATGTCGCGCCGCAGCTGAGTGCAGGCCTGCAGGTGTTTCGAGCGTGCCAACGACGGAAATACGCGAGCCCGTTAGTCTGGTTTTCATGTTAGTCCACTGTTGTCTGTTGTTGTATTTTATTGCTAATATTAATTTTATACATACCTATTAGGTAATATAAGTATGCCAGACGTGCTAAAAAAATTCGTTTTATAGGTAAAATAGTTTAGAAATTTCACTTTGCAGTTAGCGAGGTCAGAGTCATTAGTCTATTAATCATATTATTCCTATTAAGTATTAATTTGATTCTTAATACAATATAAACTCGATTATATATCTCGAATTATTATTTCGATTATGAAAAACTCGATATTACTAACATCTCGATTGTAAAAATATCCCGATCATTCCCATCACTACTTAATGATGATTGCCTGTGATGTTTCCTTGCACATGCTGGATAAACAACCGTTTCAGGAGTTCTGGAATAAATACAATCCCCAATTGACGTTACAAGCTGTGTAACGTTACGTAATTATGTACCAACTGTACGCGAAGACATAACACAATAAGTAAGACATAAGTACAATAATTATTGTAAATAAGATCAAATGTGTATTAAAATATACACGGATGTGGTTATGTGTTGACGAGATGACAGATTGGAAACAAATCTATTGTAAATGTTCTATCACGTGTACTGGACCCAAGTGTCCCGATATTCCCGAACCACCACAGCCAATAGGGTGTTTTCCGTATGTGACGAATCAAGTTATAAACCTATACATGCTTAGTAATACATCCACAAAGAAGTTGTAATGTGTTAAAAATGCAAATTTAGCATTTTTCAGAATAAAATCGAAGTTAGAAAATTTTAAAAAAGGATCTATTTTAAACGGGAACCAAAACACAAGTGACGTCATTAAGCATATAAATGGCCGCCGTTTAGTGTTTGTTTATTACATATTTTGAACTGAAACTTTTTATTTATATTTAAAACATACAATATAACTAGTACTTCATAAAATAACTTAAAGAAACTTGTTACCATACACGCTGATCTTTATTATAATGGAAATATAATGACTGATGTTGATAGCTTCCTGTCAAACTGTTTGTTTATATGTCTGATGACGTCACAAATATGTCTGCCGTAGTAGACGCGTTTGCGCGCCAAATGCCGAATTTAAATTTCAACTCACTTTTTTGGGATAGGTAAGTGTTTATAATTTTTTTTAACTAGACATATGTATAATAGGGAAGGAAAACTCATTTTTTTGGTATTAAAAAAATATATGAGAACACCCTATTCTTACAGTTTATTGCTTTTATAATACTTAATTTCTTTTATTACCCTTATTATGATGGGTACGCCTATGGCCCGCGGCGCATTTCTGCCAACCCTATTTATAAAATAATATTACTAATACTAAGTCTATTTAAGACCATGAACACTACTCCATTTTATGAATACCGTGTGTTCTAATTAAACCGACTGATTTAATAATTTTGAAACAACTTATATACAAAATTTAAGCAAAAACTCACTGTTTCAATTGATTTATCTCCGGAGGCAGCGTTAACAGACTATTGTCAGACAAATCCAGGGTAACCAGGGTAGTGAGCTGTAGGACGCTGGTCGGGAAATTCTGGATGCCGTTTGAGCGGAGACTGAGCATCTGTAACTCCGAAAGGGACTGTATGGAGTCCCCAGGAAGCACTATCTCCTCCACGTAGCATCTGTTCAGCTCTTCTTTGCTCTTGCAGAGGGCATTGAGGTTCAAGTGTTTGACGGATGGGGTGTTAGAATTGGTGTCTGACAGGGGTTCGGGTTCGGGTTCGGCTTCCGATGTTGTTTCCTGAAACACGAATTATGATGGTGAATGATAAAGTGGCAAAAGTAAAACAAAAATGAAATTAAAAATTACGTACATAAAAGGCTGTTCATTCAGTGTGATTTACCGATGTAGAATAGGCGGAAAAAAAGAGAAAGTATCACAATGGGGTGTTTTCCTATTTTTTTTTTTACATCGACAATGGAAAGTAGTTGGAAAAAGAAGAGATACGTATTTCGGGAATTTTAATATTGGGTTCATTTAAGTCCATAAATTATTTTTTTATTGTGGGCGATATCTATGTGACGTCACTAAGCGAAAATTCAAAATTTGCGCCATTTTTTAGTGATTTCTAGGATATTTTCATTTGTGTGGTTGGTGTCACTGCGTGACAACTTTACTTAGGTTAGGGTGTTAGGGTAAACATAATGGTAAACATGAGACATTGTTTTTAGTTTATATTTTTACCTGTGAATTGTTGTCTCTGCCTGGGACTGATTACAAGACTGACTTAGCCTCTACAAAACCTTGCTCCACGTTTAATAAAAGTTTACTTCACAAGAAAACAACAATACAACACGTCAAGTTGTCAAACCAAACACAAACAGGAAATTTCAAATGTCAATTGTCGAAATGTCGACTGTCGTTTATCGTCGTTACAAACTGAATCTAGCCACATATTATCAGTGTGGCATATTTATAGATACATATTCCCTAGTTTTCGCTTAGTGACGTCACGAATATAGAATAAAATTTCAAAATTGAATTAAAAATTTTCTACCGATTCAATCTTAATAATTTATATCCTAATAAATATAAAAAAAATATATTTTATAAAAATACAGGTTTCCACTTTCATTTCGATTGAAGGAAAATACCCCATTGTAAATATTAGATTAAATTTTAGACATATAAATGTATAGGACAAGTCACAGTTTGAAGTTAAAAGCACAAAATAAGTTTATCAAGCAACAGAAAACAAATTTACACTAAATTATCATTAAAAAACTCATCTAAGTACACTATAATAAACCTTCTCTAGGAGTAACCTTTTTACTTTGTTTTTAAAAGTAGTTTCACATGAAATTTTAAATTGAAGTGGTAAGTGGTTATAGAACTTTATGCCCATGTACAACGGGGATTTCTCAAATTTTTTTGTCCTCGCTTAGGAATACATATAACATTTCGCAGGGCCTGATTTGATACCCGTGATTAAAATTATGTTTCTTTAAATTCTTTGGATTCTGTGCAATAAAAGCTCTTTGACTCTCCAAAATAGAGTAGAGTTACCAAAGAATACGACGTAACTCAGGTGATACACGAGGCTATAGTACAGATTAAGAAGTGCAGGTAAAGACAGAATCCCTAGTGCGAGAAATTGGATAATACGCTTTATTAAGTTTTTGCTTAAATTGCCAATATGAGCCGCCCATGAAAGATCCTGATCCACAATAATCCCAAGAAACTTAGTTTTATCAACTGATTTGATCTTACAGTTATTAAATGATGTATCTGACTCTGTATACTAAATTATTTTGAAAGTACATACAATGTGCTTTATCTATGTTAACTATCAAACCATTTGCATTGCACCATTCTACAAAACAGCCAATTACATTTACCGAGGACGAGACCATCTCCTCATGGGTGTGCGCTGATACCATTAAAGAAGTGTCATCTGCAAATAATGTAATGACGTCACTTTTAATATGTTTGAATAGGTCATTGACGAACAACAAGAATATAAGTGGTCCCAGTACAGATCCCTGAGGTACACCTGCATTTACTTTACAACAATCTTATGTAACTGTCCCTGTTTTTGCTAGGATTGTCCTATCTTTTAAGAAAGGTCATCAGCCAGTTTTAGACTATACCCCTAAATCCCAAGTTGAACAATTTATTTTCTATAAAATTTAGATTAAGGCAGTCGGAGGCACTCGTAAACATGCTCAAGTAAAGTACAGGTCAATGACTACGTTGATCTGCCTCTCCGAAAATCATCTTGAGAGTAACCTAAAATTTTGAAATCTGTTAAGAAGTTGTATATTTTGTTATAAACAATTGTTTCATACATTTTAGAAAACACACTTAAGATTGATACTGGACGATATTCTGTGGAACATTTTTTTTGTAATTGGAATGACTGTAGCTAATTTAAATTTACTTGTTTACACATATAGAATTATACATCTGCAAGGTTCACAATATTATACATTATAAAGATTTCTGTTTACTTTTTTATTTTATTTCAAAGATATTTGTTCAAAAGTTATTACACAATATTAGATTACAAATATTTTATGAAAGAAGTTACTGGAAGTGCTTCTTGATTTTTTTTAATATTAATATACCTAAATGAATGCATTAATATTGGTTATTTAAAAGTAAGAATCACTTCTTACTCGTTATTTATAAAATAAATGTATAACCTTGACGCCGCTACTGTCTTTATAAATTAATAGAGAGTGCTATTTTTAACAATACACACACAATATCATTATATCAATTACGAGGAGACCAATACATTTGCCATTTGCATTAAAATTCCATTACACTGAATGGACATTAAGAGTCCATTCACTAGGTCGAAATAAGCCCTAAATCGGCGTTCGTCTCGTGTCTAATTATAAAAAAATTATAAAAGATAGCGACTTTTAGTAGAAAAGTATTGAAAGATAAGACATTAATCTAAGTCCCTATAATAGTTATTTTTGGTATTTCTTTTTATTTTTAAAATTCCAGGCAAACAATCTTATACTAAAATAGCGTATTTTCAAAAATTATTTTCTCTAAAATACATGTATTAAACAAAAATTTGCTACTATAGGGATCTAGTTTATCTTTTGATCATTCCGGTGATATATAATTTATAACACTAAAAAGAAATTTTGTTGCAATTATAAGACAAATCCGGTACCCTTGCAATGAGGGCTAACTTTATTTCCATGTGCCTTTTTACTTCGGCTTTACGTGCACCTCCGAAATCTTAATAATTGGATAGTTGGAATATATAAGTCTCCACCCATCGGCCACCCATCCTCTCAATCCGACCCAACATTCATGCCTGTCAAATCTACAGGAATGGACCCTTAATAGTAGAACCCGTATTATTTCATTACCATTTGTGTTTTATAAAAAAATATGTATCTACGTCCAAAAACGTATTCAAATACTTGAAATTGAATTTAAATATACTATTTTGGATTTGGTAGTGGAATTTGCTTAAAAAAATTAACAAATGAGAGTGCTAGTTGTTTTCTAAAGCATCCTGTATATGCTACATAGTGGTGGTCTACATAGCGGTGGTGAGAAACAAACAGTAGTGCCCTCTCTGGGTCTTTACTACTATCCGTTCTATCTATCCTTTACTACTGACAATTATTATCTAATTGACAGACAGATGAAAACCTTCTTTTTCACAAGTGCCATTATAACAGTGACCTCTATTATCTTTGTGGAAGACAATTAAATCAATAAGCTATAAGGCTATAAAGCAATAAGCCTTGTAATAGGGCTTGTATTGCTGCTATTGGCAGTCCAATTTTCCATGGAGATGCCGGAGTAATGCAATGCCAGTCAGGGCACATTGCCCGTGGAGTAGTTGTTTTCGGCATCTCCTTTAAATATACATAGTATATAATTTAGGCTAAGGCAAATAAGATCTATTACGCAATGAAGAAAGGTTTTATTAGTAAGAAGAGAATATCAAAACAGACAAAGATAAAGGTTTTTAAAGCTAACGTATGATAGTGAATCATGACAGTGTACTGTCATAATCAGAAAAAAGCAACAGGAATGAAGTAACTAAGAGGAATTAAAGGAGTCACGAGAAGGGATAAAATTAGAAATTATGTAATTAGAGCGGAACTAAAAATAGAATCTGTAGCTGATTTCATTGAACAAAGGCAGTTAAGTTGGTGTGGTCACTTACAAGGGATTAATAAGGAAGAAAAGGGAAGAAGGGAAGAAAACAGAGAGAGAGAGAGACCTACAAAGACTTGGGACAATGTAATTCGAAAAGTTTTGAAGAAAAGGAGGAAGGAGTGGATGGAGGCAAAAACTAGCAGTACAAATATAAACTGAAATGCCTTCAGTTCAAAATCTGTATCTCATTTGTCTCTCTAAAGATAGCCTGTACAACCTATAACGTTCTTGGAACATAAACGTTGGACTTCTTCCCATCGATAATCATAATAAGGTTCACCACAGTCTTCAACGTATGAAATAAAAATTTCAAATTTTCGTTCGAATTCAGTAGGTATGCAAGATGTATGCGAGATACTAATCAAAACCAAACAACTTAAACAATTATTTTATCGAGTGTCAACTCAACTAAAGACCATACAAAAATATAAAGAAATATGCCTTTAGTCTTTAAATAGCAGAATAGCCATATCCCTAGAAAAACACAACAGAAAATTGGTAGAAACGGAAAATGAGAAAAATCCAGGAGGACCAAACTTGCTTGTGACTTCAGCGTTATAAAAAATTGCATTGCGAGTTACATCAATCGAACAATTTGAAGAAAATTTACATGCAGAATATCAATTCAAACATATCAGTTATCGGAAAATGAAAGTTTTATAAAAAAAAAATAAGAATAATAATTACAAAAAATACGGTTTCCCGCTAAAATTTGACTTTAAATGAAATATTTTCAAACAAAATTTGATTAGCTCATTGAATACATCATTAAAGTGTTCGATTGAGGACCGTTCTATCTAATATTTCATTGCTCTTTTTTATTTATTTTAACTTATTTCTTTTAATAAGAGATAAGATTAACAACTGCTTCAGAATTTATCTTTTAAAAAGGCATATAATACCAAATTTAATGTTTAATTCGATTTGTTTTAATACGGGGTAACGTTAGTAACTATTTAAGAGGTTCTTTCTTAAGGAGTCCATTCACTAGGTCGAAATAAGCCCTAAATCGGCGTTCGTCTCGTGTCTAATTATAAAAAAACTATAAAAGATAACGACTTTTAGTAAAAAAGTATTGAAATATAAGACTTTAATCTAAGTCCCTATAGTAGTAATTTTTGGTATTTCTTTTTATTTTTAAAATTCCAGGCAAACAATCTTGTACTAAAATAGCGTATTTTCAAAAATTATTTTCTCTAAAATACATGTATTAAACAAAAATTTGCTACTATAGGGATCTAGTTTATCTTTTGATCTTTCCGGTGATATATAATTTATAACACTAAAAAGAAATTTTGTTGCAATTATAAGACAAATCCGGTACCCTTGCAATGAGGGCTAACTTTATTTCCATGTGCCTTTTTACTTGGCTTTACGTGCACCTCCGAAATCTTAATAATTCGATAGTTGGAATATATAAGTCTCCACCCATCGGCCACCCATCCTCTCAATCCGACCCAACATTCATGCCTGTCAAATCTACAGAGAATGGACCCTTAAGAAATATAAATGGAATTTTTATTTTTTATCAATTCACTTCGCCGAGTGTATTTCTGTTCTTGTAAACGTGTTACTTTCTGTAGCGCTAAATTACTATATACTCTAGGAAATCATTACACAGAAACTTACTCTGGACGTTTCAGATGTTTCTGGAGTGCGGCATTCCTCAAGGGAATCCAACTCAATGTGCGAATCGCATTCTAAAATCTTCGGAAATTTGACCACCCTATCACACAATCGTTGGGGTTTCCTGGGGGGTGTCCCAGACATTTCCAACAACATCACTCTACCACAGAATCACTCAATTTTAACGTAAAAATCACCAAAATAACCACCTACACTAGTAACACTAATTTACACTATAGTGCAGCAACATATAATTGTAATTATAATAAAAATAATGATACAGCGTCATTTTTAGAGGTAATAACCTAATCAGTGATTATATATATAGACCTGTGTTGGATTTAAATGTATGTTTTATACTAAGCTAAGAATTCTTCTATTCTCGGAGAAGTTGAGGTAATTGTGATTCTGTACAGAACGACCCAAGACAGCATGACATCACGCTTGGGTACTTCTTATTCTGTTCTCGTCACGTTCGCCTACTGCTCGATGGAAGTACGCTCAAAAAAGGAAAATATTGAAACCGAACGCATTCGGTTTAGGTAAGAGGCATTTTTCGTAATCATTGCGCAAGTGCAATTGTGTCAGGAAGGCTTAGTAGTATAACAAGGATGTAAGCTTAATTTTGGGCGATTGATTTTAACTGAAATAGCTGTGGAATTTCCTATTTTTCCAACAAAACGTTCTGCTCGAGTCAGATATGGTTAATTACAGGTCAAAGATATCTCTTGATCTGGTACTAGACGAGGCAACGGTACTATGTGTGCACCGGTAAATTAAAATTGATGGAAATGTTTGTTATTTTTCCGGCAGATATGAGAACGTCTTCTTTGTGTGTAGCTCTGACTAAATTGTCTATTTTTTTAAATTAAAAAAATATAACAGAGCAGTAAGTAAGAAAGAGGCTACTAGTTTCATGTTTGTATTTTGTCGTCTTGTCAGGATGTATAAATGTGGATGTTCTGTAAAGACACATAGTAATTATAAAATATACAGGGTGAATTAAATTTGATACCACATAAGAGATCTCCGAAAATGTTAGAGCTACAAAAAAGCTGAAATGAGGAGAATATTTCAGAATTTAATGTGCATCAGCTCAGAAAGTGAATTCTGATTGGTTTAGGTTTTATTTAGAAAAGAGTGAAATTCGTCATTTTTCAAAATCAATCATTCTTGTTTTTTAAATGTTGTCCGATTGAAATATTTCTTGAACGGTTTTGCTTGTATTTCTAAGGACTTTCCAGAGGTGTAGTTAGTTATGTACCATAATCCCATTTTCATGGCCTGGTAATAAATTTAATAATCAGAAATAATGCTTTGCGCCACAAACTTATTTCGTATTTTTGAAGTATGGCATATCGTACATCAAATTATTAATCAGACAATTTAATTTATATACAGTGCGAACGTTTAGAATGAAAACCGTAAATGAAATGCGCCCTGTAGATTTTTCGCAAAAACGCTCGGACACGTCAATTCTTAAATTCAATTGCGCTTCTTTTGATACCATTGTTTTGGATATGAGGTCATTAGGTAATCTCTGTGACGTCATCATGATATTTTTTCAAATGGGAATGTCCAATTCTTTCATTAAATTTAAATAGAGAAAATATTCCTGAAAATGGCAATATACCACACTATGGCCTTAAAGTGGATAGTTTTTGAGATAAAGAGCTTTGAAGTTTGAAAAAAGAAAAAGTAGGCTAGCCAAAAAAAACTGTTTATCACAACTTAACTAACAAATGGATAATAAACGCAATGAAAACTAGTTAAATAAGGGGCTCGAACTGTAATCCTTGTGCTTCTTGACAATAGGCAAGCCTCTGTTGAAATTCTTGTATAATACTTTATTGATTGTGTGTGGGCGTATAGCTCTAATTTCATCTCGAATTTTTGTTTTTAATTTGTTAATATCCCGTGGTTTATTATTATACACTTTAGACTTAAGATAACCCCACAAAAAGAAATCAAGGGATGTGAGGTCAGGGGATCAGGAACAAATAATTGAAATTTTTTTTTGACTTGCCTACTTCTTCTTTTTTCAAATTTCAAAGCCCTTTACGTCAAAAACTATCCACTTTAGGGCCATAGTGTCGTATATTGCCATTTTCAGGAATATTTTCTCTATTTAAATTTAATGAAAAAACTGCACATTCCCATTTGAAAAAATATCATGATGACGTCACAGAGATTACCTAATGACGTCATATCCAAAACAATGATATCAAAAGAAGCGCAATTGAATTTAAAAATTTACGTGTCCGAGCGTTTTTGCGAAAAATCTACAGGGCGCATTTCATTTACGGTTTCCATTCTAAACGTTCGCACTGTATAAAAAATCGCATAATATGCCACAATGCAATTGTCACTTTCACAGCGACAAAAGTTACCTGCAACTTTTACAGTGATAAATTAACTCCTATATAAAATAGTCTATTTGGCAGTGACATTTTTGTCACTTTGACAGCGATAAAAATGGTGCATCGTTTTTTATCACCGATAAAAATGCCTGTTCCTCAAAAGCAGAGTACATCTAGTAGTCGCACGTCACTTTAAAATCTGTCCTGTCGTTAATTTATCTTGCCAAAAAACACTCGAGCTTTATTTTTATGGATAAATTTCTTTTTAACTCAAAATTTTTCCATTCAGTAATTTTGCTCGAAAAACTGACATTTGACAAAATCGCTCGACCTCCGGTCTCGCGATTTTTTCATGTCAGTTTTTCTCATAAAATAACTGATTGGCAAAATTATTTCGTTACAAAGAGAAATTTATCCGATAAAAAAAAAGCTCTTGTGGTTTTACTGTTGACAAATGCACTAGTGGTTTTTTCACTTATTCATTTTTTAATCAATTATCACGGTGTCCATTGCCAAAATAAATAGTTTGACATTCCTGTCAACAAGTTATTGAATTATTAAACACTAACAATGAATCGATTCGGAGATGCTTAAATAAAAATGTGTTTATTTTTAGTGTTTCATAAATAAAGTTTGCATTAATATGTTTCTAAATTTCTTATTCATTAAATTGTCCTGTCGAATTACACTCGATGTTTGTATTGATACCGGATAAATTTGTGTTGTTTAAATTCTAAACTGTTTCCTTTAGCAATTTGACTCGAAAAACTGTCAACCTAAAAACGCTCCACCTTCGGTGTCGCGTTTTTAATAGTTGACAGTTTTTCTCGTCTAATTGCTTGGCAATAGTTTCTCATTAAACAATCCAAATTTATCCGGTAAAATACAAACCTCTTGTGCAATTATAAGTGAAAATTTTGCCGAATTCGAAAATGATAAAATCCACTATGATGTCCATAAAAAAATTAAATTACTGTTATTTTCTCTGAAACTGTCTACTGAAAAAATGACTAACTACGCCATTGAAAAATCGTTAGAAAATCAAGTAAAACCGTTCAAGAATTGTTTCGATTAGACCAGACATAAAAAAGTTACAGCTGATTTTGAAAAATATTCCTCAAAATATGACTGTAGAAGATACAGAGAAAGACTTATTTGCCAAATAAAATTTTTTAAATAAGTATAAATGATTTCTTAAATATTTTAATGTTATCATAAAATAACTGCCATGAATATTTTTTTACCTATATTCCTTATAAATAAGCATTTTATAAGTTTGTTAATTTAAAACAGAAATACGAGGACAAAGAAGCATTTTTAGCCATTTATCTTTAAGAAATAATAAAGTTTAGATATTAGATTGGAATAAATTAATAGAATATTAGAGTTTACAATGGATGAATAATGGTATAGCGTACGCAGTAAATACATTTAATTTAACCATAATTTAGGTACTGTGAAACAGTGGTTCCCATGAAATTTCATAATAGTGTGAAAAATAAATGCTTCAAATTTTAATAGCATTTAGAACTTTCCAATGTTTTCGAATTAATTGTATATCTTCACAAAGATGGTAAGGCAGTGTTTCCACTACTTAATTTGTGAAAAAAACTGAAATAGGTACTATCAATTCGTCAACTCTTTTCTAGCTAATGAGGGAAAGTTTATTAAAACATAACGAGACACTTGTTTCGAAGTTTGGAAGCCTGTGTTTTTTCTCTCGTTGTAGCGGTTTGTGCCTAGCAAATGCAGACAGACACGTAAAATGTAACATACATTTTATATGCCGTTGACTACTCACCTATCCGTAATAATAAGATGTAACGGAAAACACATTTTGGTGTAACAGTTTGGAAATAGTAGCATGACAATGAATACGATATATTAATAATGATATAGAAAAGGCAATTTGGAAATGCTTGACACTGATTGGCTATTATGGTTCCAATATTCATATATAGCAGTTGAAAGAGCCCTGAAGTACCTACTAGTATTATATAAAACTCGTAAAATGTATTATATAATTATCTAGGGAATCACAAAAAAGAATCTAATTTTTCCAATGACCAGTGGGGAACATTTTTTATTATTAAATTGTCTTTTGCTATTAAAAATAGATAGACTATTTTTGCAATGAATAATTTGAGGTCTCTTATATGGGGTGTAAGATACAGGAGGATCAAAAATGAAGGAGCATATTCCTTCCCCAACTTTAAATATATTTTGTCATATAAACTTATTTTTTATTAATATTTTACTTGCTAAACTAAACAATGAAAAGACCTAGTGGATCTTTTCATTGCAACTGAAAAGAACGATAACAGCAGTATGACAGATACAAAATGTCGTTTCAATATCCTCATTTCACCACAAGATCATGTGATGAAATAATCACTTTACTATTTGAAATCTTTAACGCCCTGTACCTTAAAAATGAAGGCTCTAAGGACATAAGTTTATATGATAAAATATACTTATATTTGAACTAAATTTGAAGGAATTTACGCAATATGCTTCTCCATTTTTGACCCGCCATTATGGGTCAAATACCCCATTTTTATATACCCCGTATATGAAAATTTCTTATTTAATGAGATACTACTACTTTCTTATCATACTACCTTGAGAGACTGCTATTTAATCTAACCTATCTATGTTATTAGCAAATTCTCACGCTTACAGTTTCTATAGCAACGCCATAGCCGTTTTGTCAATATAGGTATTCACATGGTATTCAATACGTGTACCTTCTCCTGTCACTAAAACAAAGATGACAGAGTTTTGCGAAATTCAGAAACTAGTGGAACTATTCAATCCCAAAACTAATGACTCAGATTCTGAAGATGAAGCGGCAGGAAACAAGCCCGGGTGTAGTGCTATAAATCGTAAGTTTCAATTTCTTTATTATTGACGATATTCCAGGAGGTTCCAGACGCTTGACAGGACAACTAAATAACCAAGGTTTGTATTTATTTTTTATTACGTAACCAACAAAGCTGTAAGGGTAACCATGTAGCTTGGATTCACTTCATTCCCATATATTTATTTCTTTGAATATTTTGATTTAAATACAATATTATATGTTACGTCACTGAAACATATATAAACAAGTATATTATCTACACTGTAGGTAAACTCGAAAGAAGAATCCAAGCGATGCACGTCAGAAAAGATCTTTAATGTTATTTTCCAGAAATACCTATACATTTTTTTTATTTTGATGCAGCTGAGCATAGCTTTTTCTGGGGAAGGGAGGGGGAGGGGAAACCGCTTGGCGCCAGGACCTTTGATTCTATCGCTCCTGGCAGTGACGGACGCTACTCCACAGGGCCTGGGAACTCTTATGGGAGTTTTGTAGACAAATTGATTAGTTTCACTACATCTCACCAGAGAGCGTTTCACAAAAAATTTGAGCATCTGCCAATCATAAGAAAATAAAATATGCTAATAATCATATACCTAAATGTCAAAGACAACTGTCAGTTTATGTTTAAAAATTATGAAGGGGAATCTCAAATTTTATTTTTTATTTATCCTGAATTAAGTATGTGTATTAGCTTGAATTGTAGTGAATTGTGTCTCAGTATATTTAGTGACATTTCTTCGGAATTCAAAGAAAACAGATTAACAGTAAAATGCAGTTAAGTGTGCAGATTGTATGAAGATAAATAATTGTTCTCATGGTTTAAGAAGGTAAAAGAAAAATTAGTTAATGTGATGTGTTTTATTAATTTTGAATTTCGTAGGATAATATACACTTTCAAAGGTATGGAGTCTGTATTGTGTGAAAACAAATAATTTTTCTAGATGTCTGAATAAAACAGGAAGAGAAAATCGAATAGATATCAAGAGTAGTTAGCGATTGTTGTTTAATTGAAACTACAAAATTGGGCAAATATATTATGGTCTTCTATCATTATAGAGGTATTTTTATCAAATTGATAAATTTGATAATTTGCGAATATATTGTAAATATTGTAATACAAAATATGCAAAAATATACTTATTGTAGTTTTATTTGTTTCTATCTTCATTAAAAAAGTTAAATATGTTACAAAGGTAGGGCGATTTTGTACAAAATTTTTAAAAAAGTTCCACTACATCTCTACAGATGTCGTTTTCCGCGTCGTTTTTTATCAACATTGCAGATTCCTATCTATCCCTAACCTAATCTATGCTACTCCATCACCCCTCCTTTTTTTTGGAAGTCATCTTGTCCTGTTAGAACCTCCTTTCCAGAGCATTACCTCGACAGAAAAAGAAGTCTTGGACTTTCTGCTTTAACCTGCTACTTCTGTTTCTTTTCTCACCATAACCAATTCCATACTCCTTTCTACATCACTCCAGGTTAGCTACCCTCTCCTCCCCCTAGCTTTATTCTTACCAGGTTATCCCTGGTGATTGTCTCTCCCACGAGCGTTTTTACGTCGTTTCGTATCTCCTCCCATCTCCTCCCATCCTGCACACCCAAAGATGGTGTGTTCGGCATCGTCTACTTCGTCGCAATATACGCAATTTGGGTCCACCCTTTTGTCTACCACCACCGAGGTAGATGCCAAAGGAGCCGTGGCCAGACAGGGCCTGTGTCAAGTGATAGCTCACGCGCCCAGGGGCGGATGGGCCGGCTGGGAGTTCGGGAGAATTCCCGAAGGGCCGGTAACCTTTGGGGCCGGTCCGACCCACTGCGATTGGCGATTCAAATTATATTAAATTCTTTTTACATTAAATTCTTATTTGTAATTTACTTTTATTCTATTTAGGTACATGTTTTTGGTTATATTATCTATATTTTGGATTTTGGTTAGTTTTTTAGTGAAATAGGGTGGTTATGTTTGTGATCGGAACTAAAGTTAGTTTTAGATTTTTTTATTTTTTTACAAATGTTTTACCAATTAATTAGCTGTGGATTATTTTGTTAGTGATATTTTAATCATGTTTTGATGTTACATTTTTGAGTTTGCAGTTTTTTAAGAAAGTTTTTTTTTGCAATATCTAGTTCATGCAATAACATATTTTTTAATTTTGAAAAAATAATAATAAAATTTTTATATTTATTTTTTTGTTTTATTCAGTGTGGCCTATTAAGAACCAGGACACCCTTCTAAAAAATGTTTAGTAAGTGTGATCCCAATGAATTTTTATATATAAGCTTCCTATATGTAGGTACTTGTTGTACCTATTAACGATGGTCCAGCTGCTAATCCCCAGCCTACTACGTTTTTTTTTCAATCAATTTTTTTTAAATTACTTTAGGATTTTAGGTAAGTAAGTAAAGGAACAATATTCTAGATTAACAATAATTATTAGAGTTTCCAATGCCTGCTATCCCAAATTAAAAAAACTTGAAACATTTAAGGATCTATAAAAGAATTATTACAAATTGAAGAAATTTGGGCCACAGAGGTTTCAAGTGATGCTGAAGAATGGCCACGATGTCAATTTTTTAATAAAAAAATCCCTCAAGTAATTTTCGAAAAAATTGATTGAAAAAAAATCGTAGTAAGCTGAGGATTAGCAGCTGGACCATCTAATAGATTAGCAGCTGGACCGTCTAACGTCAGGTATTAGTTTCCTGGTTCCTTTTTCCCCCTAACTCCATTCCACCTGCCACTCCTCCTTATTCGTTCCTCCTTCCTGGCTACGTTTTGGCTGCTGATTTTCCCAAATCTTCTTTCTCTCTAATGTAGCTCAGCATAGCTTAACACTCATGTGATTTACTCTGATTACATAATAATTACAAGGAAATAAATGTTTTTGGTCCTTTAACGTCATATAAATAGTTTTTTAACTGATGAGATTCATCATTTGAATTCTTGTTTTGACCATACATATATTTTAAGAATCTAATTCATAGTATAGACTCCAAGTTATATAATGTCCGACCACAGACTAAAGACTCAATATGATATTTAAAAATTACATGTTGTCATCTTCCGAAAGGTCCCAGAAGACGGGGAAATCCAGAAATAATTTTTATTCAATCATTCCTCGCCTTTTGGAGTGACCTGTATTGAAACGATCCTTTGGATCTTGTGTGACAAGTCTAAAAACTTAAGTCAGCATTAAATATGACCTAATATTCTCTCAAGAAAATAATATCTCCTTTTTCCAGCAAGTCAGTTAGGAAAACCTGCGCCTGCACCTTCAGATGGAGAGAAAAAAGTTAATCCATATAGTAAAATAGAGCAAAAAGAAAAGCGAAGGGAAATTTTAGATCCAGAGGAGGAAAGCGATTTTATAATCGAAGATGAAGGTCATACCAAAAAAGACTGGAAAAAGACTCCCACCTGGGACGTGAAATACAAACAACAGGTGTCAGCAGAGGATGTTTTCCTGCAGGTAATTTTGTATATACATGGATGGAAATATGATATAACTATACCTTTCGGCCAAAATTATAGAGAGTCAGTCATAAATAGTATCAGAGCGTTTTTACCAATCACCACATAACATCCACTGTCCATTTCTAGATGGGATTTAAAAACCCCACCACAGCAAGTTGTGAAGACATGATCATCACCATACACCTACCTGAAGAGAAGCACCAGAACATTGACCTGAAGATCATTAGAGACAAACTCACCTTGAGTTCCCCCAGGTTTTATCTGGATTTACCGCTGCCGCACCCTGTCGACCCTCAAAGAGGAAACGCCGAGTGGGATAACGATCAGCAAAAATTGATGGTTAATTTAAGGATGGATAGGGAGTTAGATCTTGTTAACTTTTAAATTAATATAATCCTATCTCTAATGAAATAAATATTGTCATTCATTAATATTTTTATTTTATTTTATTTATAAGAAATGCCGTTTTTACAATACTTTGTTAACACAGTTTAACCTATATATTTAGATGTGAGTTCCATTGGACATTTTGCGTACTACTGGTTAGATTCGTTACGTTACGTTAATGAAGCATTGAAAAAACCGGCCATAAGGATTATGTCTGAAATGCCCTGTAGCTCGACGGTAAGACGGTAGAGACATGCAGTTTACCCCATGTTATTTTTTCAAAAAAAACACAGGACTCATCCATCAGATTTGCTCTATCTTACAGATTCTTGGAAACTACCAATTTGAACCACCCTGTACATTTATATTATAATTTAATGTACCTACATGCATAATACTTAGAAATTGTATTGCCTAGGATTGTGTTACAATTGCAAGAATGCAAAAAAATCACAATGCAGTCTTAATCTAGTTTAAACGAAGTGAATTCGCCGCATGATAAATTAATATAAATATAAAAGGCCTTCGTTTAAATAAGCCCGGTTATAATAACTGTCAGTGCCTGGAAATATTGTATTTTCATTCAGTCCGTCGTACTCATATGGTACATAAAATTAGTGGAGTGTGTGGATGTGCAGATTTTAATTAATTTGGTGTTCTGATTAATGTAGGCAAGTTTAATAATCATATTATTTATATTAACAGAAAAGCGACAAGATTAAAATTCTGCTCTATCTACTTAATTAAGTAAAACAATGCTAAAGTTATTATTATTGATTTATCTTTTTCATTGTACTAGCAAGTAAAAAAATGATGAATGAGTATACCTTGTATATTTTGATCTCAAATTTACCGTATAAGTTTAGTGAATATTAATTATACTTTTAGAGGAATCTTATTAAATTTAGAGATAAAAATAATATCTAAATCCTAATAGAAACTGTAATAATGCATTTTCTACTTTTCTCAAGTTTCAAATATTTATATAGGTTCAAGGTTTAAATCCTTGGATTTTATTTTTCAACTGTGGCAAATTTTATATAAAAATAAAGTAACGCTCCATTATTTCTGAAAACTCTAGTAAGAAAGTTACCTATATCCTGACTCATAGTTTTCTTTTAGGATCTGTACTGATCACTATGATATTATTGATTTTTCCACTGGTAACATTCTTCTGGAGTAGATGAAATCACGTTTGATCCATGGATATTGTTTCTGACGAGATACATTAAGTTTAGTAAAAGCGCTTTCTTTTAATTTTCTTTTAACTGACTTTTCTTCCGTATCTCCGTTATCCCATGTTTTACTCATGTAGATCTATGAATTTGATAATCGTTAACTTAATTTTTGTGTTCGCGGACCCTTATTTGTAACGGCCTAGATGTTTCACCAATATAATATTTACCATAAGCACAAGGAATTTGGTAAATACAATTTTTTGAATTTTGTTCATTATTAATTTGTTTTGTTTTTGTAGGTATTGATCTTAAAGTGTTTTTCGTTTTAAGTGTCTTTTTATGTTAGAATGCGATGCATGTGATGGCATTTTGAATTAAAAATGTCAATCTGGCAAAAAATTTATCATTGACGACGAGTTAAAAATCAACTTGAAACATTTCGGAAAAAGCTAGTTAAGTGTTTTATTTCTTTTAAATTTTATAATAATAATCATTTTATTTAGGCGTAATTCAAAATATGATTTTTTTGTATAAAATTAAAAAACCACTGATGAAATTTAGTTAATTTATCAAATATTTATTTTATTGCATATTATACAGTGGACTTTTGGGGCAAACTTTAGAAGTTTGCCTTGATGCCTTGCCTTTTACAGGTGGTGTAATCCCAAGAGAAAACTATGACTCATGAAAACGCACTTCAAATAAGTTACAGACATCACCTATAGTCCAATCAATGAATGCTCAAAAGGGGGGTGTAGAGGAAAATGGAAAGAACACCCATTCCGACAAAGGACCGAAGAGTTAGCTAGTTAAATAAGGCAAAAAACGTGAAGTAAAAATTTGTTTTCCAAAATAAGCGAAATTTGAGTGCGGATATCTCGGAAACTATGCGAGATAGCGAAAAAATGAATAGAATCAATATTGTGGAAAATTTGGTCAGCTTTAATTTTGATTTGATTGATTAGAATGGCCTTATCGCTAGGACGCATAGTTTCCGAGATATAAGGGAAAAATCGAAAAAAGGGACTTTCTACGTGCCCTCCTGTACCCCGCTCACCTCCTAGGAGTGGAGACTTTTAGTATGTTTATCTCCTAACTAGTCTAAACAAAGTCCTAAAGTCAAAAATTGTGTTCCTTCTATTTCCCTCTACAACTTTTCGTTGATTGGACTACTATATCCGGTTTTCTATTGTTCTGTAAGTGTCCTATTAAATCTAAGTATTCATTATATACTACTAAAACATATGTTTAAGCGTAAAAGAGTCTAATGTTTCATATTTACTACTGTCATAATCACTAGCTTGTCTGTCTTCCATCTGGAGTCTGTGAATAATTTAGTTGGTAAAGTGATTTTCCAGACGGTGCGGTACCAATAACTTATCTAATAATTAAGTTATATTCAATTATATATCCATTTATATCCATATGTGTGTACCACAGGGCAATGTACTACAGCAAACCATAATTAAAGTATTTTTTCTATTAGTATCAGTTAAGCAGTATAAACGAATTAATATATTAAAACAATTATGAATTTTTACCTAATTAAAATAATATATCGGTTTATATTTTATAATATATACCGGGTGTAAACTGTAAAACTGAAATGTGATAAGCATCGTATAATATAAAAACAAAAAAATGTAGGTCCATTATCAGTTATACTAAATTAATATACCTATAATTATGACAAAATTATTTTAAAAGCTATCAAATATTTAAATTACACTTAAAAGGCTATTCGTCTTTTGTTTTAGATCATCCTTAAAGAATGACACTTAAACTTTTCATGCCGTTGCTTCTGTTAATAATCATTGACAACAGCACTGAATATGGAAACTGGAATCCCCATAGAAGTAAGTCATATTATACGGAGAAACACACCGTAATGCCCTCTTTGGGTATTGGCTATTAAGGTGGGCACTACGGTGTGTTTCTCATTACTACTAACATTCACAATGCCCATTAGGCAATCATGTCGCAACATCCTTCATCGGTTCCACTACCTATGGCACTCTGACGAGCGCATAATAAGCGCGAAACCGGTCAGTGTCTGGTGGTTGGTCTCGATGAAGGATGCGGCGATTTCCATGGAGATGCCGGAGTAATCCAATGCCAGTAGAGGCACATTGCGCGTGGAGTAGTTGTTTTCGATATCTCCTTCAAATAAATAAATTGTAATTTATATTATAATTTACTAATGGTGCTTTATCTCTATGCAGGACCAAAAATCATGGGGGATATAATACCACTCAAAGACTTGCATCCCTACAGGAAGAGAGTCCAGCACAAAATAGTCCTTTACCACAATGTCTTCAGGTCCAATGTGAAGCCTGCTGCTTCTAATATGCTGAGGATGGTGCGTCCATGAACCAATGTAATATCATTATCTTAAAAACATAAGCCGAAATACTTTGCAGTGCATTTATTTATTTATTTAGTAATCTTTGGAAAATTCTAGCAAATACAACTAGTTGCTTTCATGCATTATCAAAACTATAATTAATCACAACCTAACCATTCTCTTATAGAAGTGGCATAAAGGTGCAGCTCGTGCTGCGCAGAGATGGGCTGGTGAATGTAAACTCTTGGTCCACGACAACATCACAGGCAGGTACATCAACAACTATGGATCATGTGGTCAAAATATTTTCATAGCAACCCACAAAGTTCCTTGGTAAGACACAATATCAGTTCAATTTTTTTTATTGCATAATAATACATATACAGCACCGGCATATGTATCAAATATATGAACATCCAAAAATTATTAGAAATAAGGATATTTAATATTAGGTGCTAGGTGCTATTATTAAATTATCATTTAAATAGATATAGTTAAAGAATCAGGAACGTCTGTATCCGGAAAGTTACACCCCAGAACATCTGCACAGCTCTTGTTTAATATTTTCTCGTGATATTATCACTCACAATTGTTCTGAGCAAGGTGATCTTTTTAGGTTATTTGCCATAAAGACATGGTGGCTTGAAAAAGATGATTTCACCTTTGGGAAACCACGAAATAATTTGACAACAATCGGGCACTATACTCAAATGGTTTGGGCCACTACACATGAAATTGGGTGTGGTATCTCCAAATGTTACTACCACTATACAAGGAATTCGACAGCTAGTAACTTTAGAGTTTTCTACAACTACGTTTGCAATTATTGTCCAGCGTAAGTAAATAGTTGAATCGCTTTGAGAATAAGGTGAACTATGTTCAAATGCGGCTTGTGGTGCATTTTGAAGAAACCTGTTTAATATCCAAATAGCCTTAGTAAGTATTCTACTCTTGAAAAAAGGCTTAATAACCCGAAAATATGTAGAACAGTCTCTTAATAAAATTGAGGCATTAAAAAGCAAAGTGTTTTACAACTAGTATTTGTCTACATTTTCATATCTATTTGAAACATAAGTTTATTTTTTTATTTTATATGCTCTTGGTATTTTATGTAAGTCGTTAATACCCATATTTATTTTCTTTAGTGGAAATCGCCCCGGCAGGATAAACCATCCGTACAAAGTTGGAAAACCATGCGGATTATGTAAAAAGCATTGCAGAGGTAAACTGTGCCTCAATGGATGCTCCTACGCAAATCTATGGTCGAACTGTGACCGACTGTACAAGGCCCATCCTTATTGGCTTTGTCGCACTAGCACTCCTAAGGGAAGAGAAAGATTTTCTTATTGTAAAGCGACTTGCTCTTGTAAACACCAGATACATGACTGAAAGATGTAATTTGTTTTTTTACCACTTATTTTTTAATAAAAATACTTTATATAATTCAATGTTTTATGAAGATCCTTTACAGGAAGAACATTATAAAGGTATACTCCTACATCAATTTGACGGATGAGTTCCTGAAGACAATAACATTAAAAAGAAATGAAAGTCGATACACATTTCGTATATTCACACACATTTCAATAAATATATGAAGAAAGGTGTATCGACTTTGGTTTATTTTTAATTATAAAGGTATAACCATTGCAACTGTGATTTTTTGTAACATGTGAAATATCTCTGAAACTGACGTAGGTGTAGGTTTTAGCAATACCTACCTACTACAATTAATTATTTCATTGGGGGTCATACAAACCTAATAAAATAGATACTGCATATACCCACTTGAAAAAAATAAGTAGGTGTACCTACATGTGTGTTTTTCTGGTTGCAGATATCTAAAATTGATCATATACTACAGACTACAGAGCCATCTACAAGATATTTATTTGAATATATAGGAGATAGGCGTAATGAATATAGTAGCAGTTAACTTTCATTCATTCCAATGAAGGAAAAATCAATATCTGAGTTAAGCTTTGACCGGTAGATGTCGACTAACTACATTAAGGAGATCTCATGAGTGCAGTTTACATTTTGTATTGTACTTCCGAATTTGAATTTATGGTTGAATTGAATTTGTTCAGTTTGCATTCAGAATTGTATGGTAAGTAATTTAACATAAAAAATCAAACAGTAAATACTTTAATTTTGGGCACCAACTTGCTTTACTTGATATTTTTTTACTTATTAATTTTTTATGGCAGATTTCCAAAAGATTTATTTATGTATCATCATAAATAACCACAACAAATATGTTATAAAGGGTATGTGCTTTAACAAACTCCAATTTTATTTGCTTCTGTCAAAATATTACTTATAGATAAACAGTGGCGGCTATTCAGGTGAAGTAGGTGAAGTGCCTCTTCACCAAAAATATTCAATGCTATTTTTTAAACTCAGTATGAATAGTGAAGATATTACCAAAATACATTTTCTTTATTACTAACGTAATGTAATAATAATAATAAGTAAATATATTTAATATTAATATATTTATCATACGCTACACACACGTAAACGTTACAAAATATAAAAAGAATGTACGTAGCCGTTTGTGGTGAAGAGGCGTCGAGTCAAAACCGCTAAACCTGCATCAGTACACTGCGTTGCCATGGGAACGCTTTTACAGCTGACGTTATTATAAGGGACGAGCCAAGACGAGCTCCCACTCCTTACGGTGCAAGTGAAGAGTTCAGCCATTATGTGGGAGTGTGCTTCGCGCACTCCTTTTCCTAACTTGTCTTGTCAGTAATCTGTGACCTGTCGTGAAGTAAATGAAATTTTAATTTCGCAAACGCCGACCAGTCGTTTTTATATATCAGGTTGGACAGAAGAATCGACCTGATATATAAAAACTAGGTGAGTGCTTAAAAATATAAAAATATTAGCTAGCTCTTCACGCATTTTTGAACCCGCGAGCCGCCACTGTAGATAAAGGGTATTGTATACAATATACATAATACAGACAACATCTTATTTCAATAATAGTTTATTTAATGGCCTGTATATGTAACAAATACTTATATTATACATATAAAATATATTCCCTTGAGCATCTTAGAAAAAGTGGTTGTACAAGAAAATTCGAGTTAACACTGTTATAATCGATAGAATTTACGTATTTCATAAAATTTAAGACATTAATTAAATGTAACCATATAGACAGAAATGCATAGTTAAAATGTCGTCGCAACGAATGTCTATTATATATTTCATTTAGTGATATTTCCGTAAAATTTTAGTTTCAAGTCTATAAATGTATCACCCTATATAATAGGCATTCGTCATGGTACACCCTGTACAATATTTATAAAAATACAATCACGTTTAGGCAACAAATACTTAAAAATATATGTAGTATATTTTTACATTTATTTTTACAAAACATTTAGGTACCCTTATATATGGTTGGAATTTTCAAGACAACAATAATAACTATTGTATTGTTTTTATTCTGTACAATTTTCCTCTATAAAAAATAAACCAAATCCAAAATCAGTTATAATTTATTCAAATAGCTCCATTTTGTGGTCTTGAGAATAATGAGTGTAATACCGACTGTAATACTTCAATAGTCTATTTGTCATATTTAATACTTTTTTGTATTTTTATAGCCATTGAATGCGAAACGCATTGACCCTCCGCTTCTTTGCCTTTTGGTCTAAAGTAAAATGCACAGGACAAATAAAGGACATTTCTCCTCCTCGGTTTCCCTTTACGGTTACACAAAGAGGTTTGAAATTATAATACCCACAAGCATTTACATATATCTGAAGCTTTTTAGGGTGATGTACAATACCCTGTATATTTTAATTTTTATTTCAACTCCTATCTCATTAATACATTGTTATAGGGGTCGATTGGTCTATTTCCAATAATAAAGAAGATAAATTCACAGAAATGTTTGGTAATTATAAACAGTATTTGGTTTATTTTACCAAATGTTAAATTTGAATACAGGAAAATAAATATCTCGTTAAATCAGCTGTATGGTTTTACTCACTTTGAGTAAATTCAGTATTATAATACTTTATTTTTTAATTTGGTAACCATGACCAAAAGCAAAATCAGCAAAAAAAGCTTCACATATTGGAACATTTTGATAACTATAAAAATAACAGGGAAAAGGTGGATGAGAAATCGCCGTGGTTCACATAAAACATATGGTGAATGTTACAGACATATATCTGCTCTTTTAACATATTCCTGAATGCGATTTTTTTTTTTAATTGGCTTGCCGAGTTTCGCATAAGTGTACATGCGGAATTCCTTGGCCTGGTTTTTTACCAATTTAGAATACTATTTTAATATTACTTTCACATAAAATTTTATTTCAATCTATAAGTAAACAGTGAAAAGCACAAAAACACGAATAAAAAATGCGCACGAAGTACCAAGACCGTGTCTTGGTACGCACCTGAACTCTACAAAGTCTCGTCATATTGAGCATCGCTGCCGCTTTTTTAAGAAAAGTCGAGCAATAAGGAAATATATAAATAATATTTATATAGTATTGTCGAATTAGATGCAGAATTTGAGAATTAAGTGTGACAGCAATGCAGCGCGATGTTTGTTGATGGTTTCCCAGTAAACGCACTATCAACTGTAAATTTTTAATAGCTAACGATTTAATTTCATTAAAAAAAAATATTATTTTGCTGCATATCTATTGAAAGGATTCACAACAAAATACGGCCAAGAAATTTCGGATCACTAATGCGAATCACCCGGTACATGTTTCAGAGTCCCACAAAATATACAAAATTACCCTAAACACACGTTGACTAGACGACTGAGATGGCAACTTTGTGACTGTTGTGCAGCGCAGGCTGCAGCCTTATGGTGTGCCTCAGGGAGGCTGCCGAACCCGACCTCCTCGAGGACTGCGTGAGCGTGGTGGTGACGGTTCCTGTTCCCTCCCTGGAGCCGAAGATGAAGCAGGAAGAGGACCCGTCGACGGCGGGGAAGCAAACAGACAGACAGCTGGAGATCCAGGTGAATGGTGGGATTTTTCTGCACGGATCGAAGGTTAAATGTTTTAGAAATGAGCAGCATCTATAGAAAAAAGGGTTTCAGGTGATTATAGGGCGATGAAGTGTTACATTTATTGTTGTTAAGTTAGAGGAGAGGATATAGGAACAGTCGGTGAGTTTCCATCAGAAATTGCAACATCCGATAATGGGCCTTTTCCACTAAATTGAATGTTACTATTTTATTAATATCAAGCGTTATACTGGTACATAAGTAAAGGTAGAATCAACCCAATTTATTAAAGAATTGTAATTAAGCGAAGTTATCCAAGTACAAAGTGACCGGTCTTCATGAATCATTTCAAACTGCGCGGTTCGCTGACATCACACTCCAGTAGCCAATAAAATGTAGACAAGTTAAAGAACGGTTCCACCTTGCTACATATAATCTTACTTTTTTCTTGGCAACGATTAAATTTACATTCTAGTAATTTTGAAATTAAAATATTATGTATTTTTAGGTGAAATATTCTCCATAAATTATTATTAAAGCAAATCAACATGATTATTTTACAATTTATCCCTTGAGCAAAATCATTTTTAGGTATTTTTCGCTAAAGGTAACAACACTGCACAATCTATGCTAGAATCAACTATGATGATTTGATAATTTAGGTTATATAAAACCTAACCTTCTTGTCTTAACATTGCGCACTTCAGCACTTAAGAAAGTTCATATTTGCGACGTAGAAAAATCGTTAACCATTTCACTGTCTAGTCTTGGAAGGTTGTCTGATTCAGCCTTAAAATATCCCTCTTCAATTTTATTCATTTTAAATCAAATTAATCAAAACACAAAACGAAAGTTAGATTAAACACACTTCACTTCACAGAACACAAAATGCAGGGCAGCCAACAGACAACAACGAACTGGAGTATGACGTTAATGGCGCGTTATTTGAAATATATGGTAATTTTAACAAGTTTTTCAAAATATATCTGGCGAAGAAAAAAATTTAAAAAAATACTTTTTAGGCATAACTAAGTATATATTTTATAATAAGCCAATAAAGAAAAGATGTGGAAAAGGCCCATTTGTTAATACATATGACGCATAAACGTTTTAAAATTGAAATTCTTCTAAATAAAATATGGAATGCTTTCGTTTTGTGCACGTGTAGTTAACTTGTGTGCATTCGCACACAATTTCTTGCTCTTATATATTTTTTATATGTATATTGATCAATAAAGTAACATTTCTTTTGCTTCTATGTGTTGCAAAATAAAAAATACGAATTAAGTGCTTTAGTGAATCAATCTTATTTTCCCAGTAACTCAATAATCCACGACACGCTGAGATTTATAGTATTAAAAATACTATTACTTATTATAGAAAAAATAGCAGTAAGTACTTATGCATATTCTGGCGCCCAACGTGGGGTTTATCTCGTTATTTGTTAGTTGTTGACGCATGCGCACACTTTTAGATACTTCAAGGTTTCCACTAGCATGAACAACATTAAAAGTCACTATAGCAGTATATACAGAAGCGTTATTAAGCGGCATAACAAAATTTTATAACAAGTATTAGTACTTTATCCATGGTTAAAATTTTTGGAGAAGCTAATCAGTCAATCAATTAGTTTAAATATAACAAGGGTTAAAGTTTCCGCAGTGACAGAAATATTTAAAATCGGCTGTATTAACTTATTTTCGGAAATTGAAATATTTATATTATTCAGGGCTGGTGTGTCAGTGATTATAATCATCTTATTTCGCGATAAAAAATGCATATAAGCCACCATAAGGGTATACATATTATAATATTTCAATGAAGGCAGTAAGTATATTATCAATAAAATTCCTTTGGTATAAAACTTAAATTTAACAGTACCTTATTTCACTGACCAGCGCAAGATGATAAACATAAATCTGAACTTAGCAACTATTTGGTTGGAATTAAACCCATTTACAAATACTAAACCTGAATTTGTAGTTGCATTATTTTCCTTAATCAAACCTGACAAAACGGGAGAGTAATATACTTAGAAACTTTGCTTCTCGTTTTATAGCTATTAACATTCCTTTGTTTAAAATCTAAACTGTGGAACAATCAATTAGTAAATGCTATGTATACACAAGTAGAACTTCGCTCACCTCAGATTTCCACACATGTGGGTAGAAAAAAGGCAGTATATAACAGGATTAGCGGCCGAGTTTAATGGGGCTAAACTCTGAATTAGGGTTGCTATGGCGATGTTCGTCTGAGTTTTTGGAATGTGACCATAGACTTGCATCAAATCGAACACTATGTAAGGACTCCAACAGACTACGAACACTGGAAATTATTAGACAAAGAAATTGGAATTACTGTTGCAATTTTCGTTTTGGTTTTGAACTAAATCTCGCATATACATTTTTAAGAGTTCATTTAAATAACTTTGACCTTGGATGAACATCCAAAGTCAAAGTTATTTCACTTATAACATAACCACTCATGTTTCCTAGCTATAAAGGGGACTTTTTATATGAATATTCTGGAGCGATGGTCTTGCTGAGACTGTGGGTCGTATGTGTCGGCTAAAGGTTGCTAGTTGTTAAATTTATGGTTGTTTAAGTAACCAATGCAATCCGATAAGGTCCTTTTCAGAACCTTGTCACAGTACGGAGGTTTTTCAGTTTTCAGAAATTTTCCTAATGTTTTGAATCTCCGCGCCATGGATCCATTCTATACTTCGTCACAGTGGGATACTTTAAAGTCGCCCATGTTAACTTTACACGTAAAGGAAACTGTATTTAGCACTGCAAACTGGTTTCACTTATAAAACGGGTCCTCCTAGGAATTTAAATCAATGAAACATAATAACTAATTAAAGTATAACCTCACTAATAAATGACAAACGACTTCATAGTTATTTTTGTTTATTTGTATAATTTAAAAATCAGTAGGTAATTACCTAAAAATTCTCCAGGATTTCCATATAAAAAATCCCATCTTCAAATACCCCATAGACAGTGGCGGCTAGTCACAGTGGGCACAAGGGCACGTGCCCTATGCGTAAGCACACAAGACTTGTGTGATATTTTATACACTTTTATAATTATTATAATTTGGTGGATTTTTTTATTAATTTTTCATCATGAATATTGAATCATTTGGTGCTTACATATCCGTCTAGCGTCTAGACCCATAGAAAATTTTAATTTAATTAAATTTTCTATGGTCTAGACCGCTTCATGCCACCGTCTGTGTAATCCTTGTATCCACTGGGCTAGGCACGGCCGCTGTGTGCCTGTTCTTTTTTCTTTTCTATTTGTATGCGCAAGAAAAGGATACACAGCTTCTATTTTTCCAGCGCGTCTTTTCTAATGCGTTCTGTTACGTCATTGAATGGGCGCTGCCCCCTCGACCAGACGGTACAGAGTACTAGATATGGGAATACCCCATCATATTAATGAACGTACGTGAGAGATTTCAATTTACTGATTTTTTAACTATAGCCAATTTGTTTGAAAAGGAGAAATTTAACAACTATAGAATAGTTTTTCTTCTGGAACATATTAAAACAGTGTGTGCCTTATTTCCAATGATCAACATTACAAAATTAAAAAATGAGCTGTATATAATGCATGTATTCTAGAGATGATTTCATACAACATAGTGGTGTGGTTGCTTTATTACAAATGTTAAATAAAAATAATTTACTTACGACGTTTTCGGAATCGGTTGAACTATTAACTATATTGTGCACAATTCCTATGACTACAGTCGAAAGTGAACGATGCTTCTCAACACTTAAGCGAATAAAGACATTTTTAAGAAACACGATGTCACAAGAAAGGTTATGTGCTCTAGCAATGCTTTTCATCGAGATAAATTTAGTAAAGACTATGACTGATTTTAACGAACAAGTTATCCAACTTTTTGCAAATGATAAGTCAAGAAGAATGGAGTTTCATTTTAAAAGTTAAAAGTTTAGTTTTCGATGGAAGAGCGGGTGGTTGCAGATTGGGTTAAGTACTTAAATGGGTTTTATTATTTATTTTTTTTATCTATCTGTGTTTTTTCTGGTCTAGCAGAAAACAGAGGTTTCGTCTGCCATTTTTCTGACATGTATACTTTTTTTGAACCGATTTAAATATTATTTTAAATAATTTTTACATATTTCTGTCAATCGCATCAAAAAAGGGGATATTTGCCTAACGAAACCTATTTCTTCAAGCAAATATTTTTGCTCTACGAATTTCTAATTTTTAATTTTAAGGTGTTTGACCTTGAAAAATGCAAAATTTTCGCCTGCGACGTATTTTTTTTCCCCTGTGCCCCCCACTCCCAAATTTCACCAGCCGCCACTGCCTATAGATACGCTTATGACTAAGAACCAAAGTGATGATCAGCCTTATTCCATAATAAATAATAATTCATATATATATAAATATTATCCTATTAATTTATCTTTTATGGTAAATAAATCAAAAAAACAAATTTTTATGGTAAATACAAAAAACTTATACTTCTTAAAATCAATATAAAGTAGCGCCATTTATAAATGTTCGATACATACTATACACGACTTACCAAATACAATGACAAATGTCATTTTAACAGTCTTTATCTTGGCTCTTGGAATGATTCCCCTTGAGCTAGCACGACGGCAGTCGTGGTCCTCATGGAAATTTCGTGGTGGCCTGTCTCTGTGGTCCTCGCCTAAAACCAAAAAACAAGCCTATTAACAATACACTCTGATCCATATATGGGTATAAAATAAAATATTGTAAGCCAGTTCAATGTTTTAATAAAGTATTCAATTCATTCTGCGTGGGTATTTATTAACTATATTTTCAGAGTATTATCAATCCGTTGTCGACAAATCGTATGAAATATTTTTTGAGATCTGAATTTTTAAACGTTATCTGTTTGTAAAAATTTTAAAAGTCTTGTTTGTAGAGCAATATATTTAATTTGATTCTTCGAGAAAAATAATTAATCCTAGCAGTTATTAAAATAAGTTATTATAAAAACTGGAAAGGCATTGTTTCAACATTTGGTGGGAGTTTTATTGCAACTGAAAAAAAAAATGATTAATTTTAAAATTACCGGAATATCATCAAGTTCACAAACAAATTTTATGAATTCAGTGAAGACTATCTTAAAAACTTGCTAGCTCTCAAATATATTTACTCTCTATTATTAGTATCTGGAGCGATCTTTAACGTAATTGATCCTAGGAAGGCTGTTATTATTACTTTCATCCTCTGCTTTTCCCTGCTTTTATTAAAATTATATCGTCTTGCAAATAAAGCTAGAAGTATCACACAAAGTTCAATGCTTATTTGTAGCTTATTCCCAGACAAAAATAGTCTCGTATGAATCGCTATTTGAAAGATATGTTAAAACGTTTTATTCTTTTATAACGTATGTAGGTCTCTTACTATATCCAGGGAATAAAAGCAGTCAGAAGACAAACATCAAGCAGTCACATGCACATCCATGTTAACCTTTACATTAACACCTGATTTGTATACTTCTCTCTTAGCCTATATGCAGAGTTGGTTAATTTCATCTCTCCATTGGCTAAAAAAATGGTTGAATCTGCATCAAAAGAAGTCATTCGAAGGCGTCCTCCATAATAAACCCTTCAAAAACAAGAACTAAAAAACTTAGAGTTAAGCAAGTTGCACCTACGAACTTTAATTGGCCTATATACTGGTCACTGCCGTTTAAAATATCATCTGTACAAATTCGGCCTAGCAGAAGATGCTGAGTGTCGCTTGTGCTTAAAAGATGATGAAACGGCAGAACACATATTATGCACCTGCCCTGGTGGGGAAAGGATCAGATACTCATTATTTGGCAAAGGGCAAATCTGTCAGAGGATCTGAATAAGTTCTCACCCAATAAGGTGATCAGCTTCATTAAGAGGCTGGACCTGTTGGGTGAAATATAAGTAGGTGTGAGCCAAGAGCCCTAAACAAAGAAGGACTGATCAATTCATTCATAAAAATTTGAAGGTCATTTTCAACAGATTTCTCGTAATACGTCAGTGGATCCCCTATTACCAAATTTGTCTCTAATATGCAATTTCAAAAATTTTCAGTCAAAATATCCAACCCAATATTATTTCAGAGACTGTATTAATGCAATCAAATGTGATTTTAAAGTACTTATATATGTGTTTTACGATATATATCTTACGATTTGAAGTGCGTTGTGCAAAAATCGTTTGTCGATTTGACAACTGTGATAACTTGTGTTTTGTTAATCAGTGCACCGAGTACTATGATATGATACAGAAATACTTTGATATGATGACATGATTGATGACAGTGATGACATTCCAAAGACAATCGAGACATTCTACATGACAATGTGACATATATAGGTTATGTTAAAAGGTTAAAGCTGTCAAATTAAAACCAAGAGGATATTTAAATTTCAATACATATTTTAAATCTCCCGCTAAAGGGAATCTACTGACGTCACATAAGTGATAAACAAATGTGATTGGCTATTACTGATTGATCAGTCCTTCTTTGTTTAGGGTTCTTGGGCGTGAGTCACAATAGACCACATGGTCGCGGTGGAGGGTCTGGTTTTCGGCCCACTCAATTTTGAACCTAACCTTTGACTAAACTCAATGACCTAACATAACCTGCGTCAGAAGGAACCCACTACTTCCGGGTCTAAAAATAAATGTACTTTCCCTTTGAGCTACCAACTCAGTTGGCATAAATTTGTTTTACTTAACATCGCCGTTCTTCGAACAGTTTTTGAAAGTCATTTAAGGTATTAAACAGAACCTTTTAAATGTGTTCATTTTGTTCAATTTGTTCGATGTTGCTTCCGGACGCGCTGTATAGTGGGCAACATTTACATAGGAATTATTTATTAATCAAACAGGCTAAGTTGTGCAAACATTGTCAGTTCTTTTCAGTAAAACAGCGAGCTCCAATTTAGAATGCGAGAACTGTAAAATTCAAATTATCCCAACCCAAGGCTGATATTTACAATGTACAGCGAAGTGTTTTGAAAAGACCAACGAGAGGCGGCAAAAGACCCCCATCTAAATATTGAATTACGGACAGCATGATATGTCGCATTCGTGACTGAAATATGGAAGTAATTTTCATTCTGCCTAGCGGAAGCTTTCCAAAATACTGCTCGTCTTAAAACATAATGGGCGTTTTCTTATAAACACGCTTAGAAGGCGTCTTCCTTCAAGTGCATGTAGAAATAATTATTTTAATGCAGGACACAGGGCATTTCCTACTGAGGCAATGAAAGGTCACATGAATTATATTTAAAAAAGTAACATCTGCAAATGAATTAAAAAATTGTATGCATAAGACCAAAAATAAAAGGTCTCAGTGCGAAGAAATTTAGCTAAGTGGACTAAGGCATAACATCATCCTGGTTCCGCCCTGCTGGCAACACACAGTACTACAGGAGCACAGACAAGCATCTGTTAAAATAGTATCAGGAACGCTGAACATTGATATATCGTAATTAAGTAGGAATCACATAAGACAGTAACGGAACTATTGACTGGACACTGTCTTGAAAAATATATACAGGGTTATTCAGAACTCATCTCTAAAACTTTGAGGATATGTGCATCCTTAAATAAGAAATCGATATCACCAAAAAAATTTTAATAAAAGTATTAGGATTTCCCGTAAACAATGTTTAAAGTTATACATACCATTATAAAGGACTACGTAGCTGGGCAACTGTACTTCAACACATCTGATACTTTTCTACCACATTCCTAAGAATGTGATAAAAAAAGTAAACACGGTTTTATCTGGAACGCCTGGTTAAAACCGACCGAATAATGTTGGAGTGGGGATAATATCTATATTGTCTATGAGTCGTCAGTCTGTGTGTCTCTCTCGCGGGTGTTTTATTTATCTTAGGAGTGTTAAACTGTAAAATTTTCAAAATGGCTCATGTGTACAGTAATGCTGAGTTAATGGACTGTTACCAGTGAATTATCAATTAAAAGTTAGGTTTTGTGAGTGGTTGTTGCAGCAAAATGCTGAAAATCCCCAATTTACTTAATAATTTGCGTTTACAAGATCAGCAACCAGGAGGAACGTTCGGTTTAGCGCGGCAAAATTGGATAGGGCGTGCCCAAAATTGTGTACAAGTCGAGGAATATTATTTCGAAAAGCTTTTGTAACAAGGTATGTGCAAATTTTTTATACCTAAATTTCACGTTTCTAATACCTAGTAATCAAGTAGCGCAATTCTTCAAAATTAGTGTAACAAACTTTTATTCATTTTAAAGACACGTCACTTTGGTCAGATCTATCTATCTTTAAGTTTATTTTAAAGTAAAAACGCTGCAAATCTTTTTTGCGCCGGGTGTCGGTATACTCTCAGATCTTCCGAAGTTTTTTTTGTGCTAGCCAGTTTGCATTGTCAGTCCCAAGGTCACTCCATTACAGTGGACCAGTATCCAGCGGCATGCAATGAAAAATTTTTAAATAGTTTTAAGACCCCGCCAAAAAAATTTTTTTTGCACTACCACATTTGTACATGTATGTTGAACATCCCCAAATTTTATTATGGATCAGTTCTGAATAACCCTGTATAATAATGAAGACCTCATTCCGCAGACTATGTAATGAAGAAGAGGAATCAGCGTTGGAGATGCAACCTTCTCCTTCTGAAAGTTGTAAAGCCTAGGTAGACTTTCACGGCTGAAAACTTGGTCAAAAGGCTATGGAGTCTAACCCAATTACTCCTGCAACAGTACAGCTAGCAACAAAGTAAGCCTATGGGATACAATATTGCTGTTTTCTTAAAGCAAAGCGTAGTTTACAAATCGACTAATAACCTTGAACTATTCCCAATTGACACAGACTACCCAACTGTAACTGACTGCCAGATTTCAGAGAATTGTTTACACAAATTTTCTGTAACTGTAATTCTGGCCATCATTCCGTTACAAAGCACAGTGTTACATACAGTTCCGTTACAAAGTGTTGAATCATTTGAGATATATGGATCAACTTAATGATTCAGTCGCGATAGTGTTTACAATTGCAGCTCAGTCTTCTAATAATAATCTGCAAAGTTTACGCCCGAACTACTTAATTGAACCTACTCACTCTGTCGGATTGGTATGTGTCCCACGGGGATGAGCAGTTTGCTTTTGGACCAGATCGTCCAAACTATCACCGCGTAGCAGGCGCTGATGATGAGGGCGGGAACGACGAAGAGTGCCAGTGCCACCAAAGTCATGTACACCTTCCACTGCCACTGCTTCAGGTCTATCCAGCACTGGGGTATGTCTGGAAAGAATGCATACGTGAGATGTTTTAGAATCAGTTGTTTCAGGTAGGTACCAGATGTAGACACCTAGTTAAAATCTTCTTTGTTTGAATTTAATAAACATTTTGTCAGGCATATCTATCATAATAATATTTTTGTTATTGCATTAAATACAGGATGTGTCTTTAGAATATATCGATCTCCTTTTATGTTTGAGGCAAAATAATGATGGAACAGAATTCATATTTTTGTTTGGTTTAGATTAAGAAAAAACCTGAAACAGGTCAACTAGTGTATAGAAATTGCCATTTTTGCAATATTTCCTATTTTTGTTCACTATAAACCAATAAGAGTCTAATAATATTTCGAAAATTAGTATCATATTGACGAAAAAATCGGCCTCACATTTTATTCTATTATAAATATCTACAAAACCAAGTCTTTGAGCCTATTAGTTGAGTTACATCCCAAATATTCCACGAAACCAACTCACATTCTGTTCAGAAATAGAAGAAGCATCCAATTGTTCAGACTCTTATTTGAATACTAAATCCATTCTGACCCAAACTTGGCATTATGTATTCAAAATCTGCTTATATTAGTCCAGCAGTTAAATACAAAATCGTTTCCAGGATCTCCTAAGACAACGCACTACAAATCGATTCATCGCGATCAGCACTGGAAACTTTATTCATATTAAACAATAAAAATCTGTTAGGCCTTCGGCAGTAAATCAGTGATACATTCTTTTAGAACTTGGGAGCACATAAATATAAAACACACATAAGAAAATAATAGGATCTAAGGGCAAAGTCGTAAATAATAGAGGATGTATTAAAGAAACATGTGAAAAGTTCATAAAACTGCAATAAATAAGACGTCAGCTTTGATTCTGAGAAAGTATTGCTTTTTGCAGTCAGTACTATGTAGTTTGAAGCGGTTTATGATGACTATGCAAAAAGTTCAAGCAGACATATAAATTGTGGTTGTAACTAAAGTTTTATGCTGTTTTACTCAATTTTAAGATTACTGGTATCTACAAATACTCAGACGTGTTTCTCGAGGAAGAGTAATTTATCTTAAATGTGTGTTAAACAGAAAAAAACGTTGACTTAGAGTGTATCTGAATTGAAAACCGATACTGACAGTAAACACAAAAGTCCATCATTTACATATCAGCCTAGAGATTTTATAGAATTCGGTCTAACTTTTTCCTACGTTTCTATCTTCACAATCAAACCAAATTTATTTCCCTAACTGATAAATATCCACTTTCCTTTAAATTGACTCCACAGTTTTACAGTGGGTTTCGTAAATAGTGTACCAGATTAGCGATCCGTATTCCAGTTTAAAACGTACCAGTGCAAAATAAAGAGATTTTAGTGCAGCCACATTGGTAAAGGACCTACCGTTCCTCATACTGAAACCCATCTCTTATTTGCAGACTTCTCCATATTATTTATGCGCTCTAAAAAAGTTAGCTTGCGATCAAAAGTGATTCCCAAATCCTTTGTTGAACACTTTCTTTCCAAACCAATATTATTTAAGCAGTAATAAAACAGAATAGGCTTGTTATTACAAGAAAAACTAAACACATTACACTTGGCAATGTTTAAATTGAGCTTAAATGCCTTACATCAATCCTCAAGTAAAGTTATTTGGAACTGTAATATCATTAATTTGACAATACATTTTCAAATCATCACTAAAGAGAAGCTTGCTTCAATCGATAATCTCTGTAAGATCATCTATGAAGAATAGAAACCAAAGAGGTCCAAGTATCGATCCCTGAGGAACTCTCGATGCAGCCACATACACTTCTGATTTGAATCCATTATAAGGAACATGGTATGATCTATCTTTTAAGTAAGTTCTAAAAAATTGGATTAAGTTATTAGAAAATCCAAATTTTTCCAATTTTGATAGTATTGCACCACATCCACTTGCCCTTGGAATCGATGACTTCATATATGTTTTGTGTAACCAATGCTAAATTAGGAATTGTTGAGCGTTTCATCATGAAACGATGTTGATGATGTTGGCGAGAGCAATTTTTTACGGACTAGTAAGTGCAATTGTATACAGAAATTCGATTCAAGTTGCCACCAAATTGTGACGTAAGTACCTACTTAGTATTTGGCATTGGCAGCACTTACTAATCAATTAATCGAGTGTTTGTTTTTGGTAAATTAAGTGAACTATACTTCATGGTAAACTGATTTCTTGATCAGTAACAATGAAAATCAAGTTACCCATTCTCTAGTTAATGGCTAAAGTGATTAATATAGTCTTGTTTATAATTAAAATTTTCGGTTGAAAGAAAAATCTTGAATGAAAGGAATTAAATTATGTTTGAAATTGGTCATTACCTTATTTCAAATTGCCTCTCTGTCTTACTCCGGGAAGGCTAAGACTTATATAGGTTAAGGAGACGTGGACCTACAACTTATTCTGGACTTCTGATAAGTTAGTAATCGTTATCAAGTTTTTATCAAAAGCGTCATCAAAGTATTGGTTGAAATGGTGACACTGTATCCCAATGGGTGTGCCGGGTTGAAACTGCTCAGCTAGAAACTTTCGGATTTGTATTTATGATAACGCCAAATTTTCATTTTTCAAAAACGAGTAAGTAGACTCTTGAACGCACTGTATAAAATACTGCTTACTGAATATTTAAAATGGCGCCTGATTAGGCGGTTCGATTATTTTTATAAAAAATTCAGCTTTGATTCCATAACTCTACCGTAAAAGTCTCGAGTGGAACTTGAAACGGAGTTTGGTTTGCTAAAAACTTTTTTTACGCCCCCAGATCAAAGCAACCCGAAAGTATGAATCATAAAAAGTTGAAGGACGCAAAAACAAAAAAAATATTTCATTTAAATATAGGTATATCTACTAGCGGTTTAATTATTTTTTTTATTTAGCTAACTAAGACATTAAAATTTAAAACAGATCGCATGGTGCCATAAATATACGTTTATATTATAAGGCAATAATAAGTTTAGAGGTGTATAATAGATACTGTTGACATAAGAGAAATGTTCTAATAGAACATTCTTAAAAGATGAATCAGAAGATGCTGTTTTTATTTAATACCAGAAAGACTGACAAATAAAGTAAGGCCAGTGGAGATTTTCTTATCATCAATAATAGTCGTATGAACTAAGATAAAGAGTTGAAATTAAAAATCAGCTAACCAGATTAATAACTACTTTTTCTAAAAAAAAAATTAATACAAAAACTCATGTAGATGTGGAATGATTGTTGCTCACAAACCATATTGAAAGTTTTAGGTTAAAATACTGGAATACAAGTTATATAGAATACTGAATGATTTGAAGGAGATGCCAAAAACAACGAAAAAAAAATGAACTAATAGTTATTTATGCAACAAGTGCAAAAAGTAAGTGTTTATTGCATGCGACGTGAAATTGTCCAACGAGGGCGTCAGGCCGAGTTGGAAAACACGTCAAGTTCAATAAACACTTTTTTCTACGGGCGTGTGGAAAGTTACAATTTTCTGCACGCATTTGAGTGTAGAAAATTGCACTTTTCCGCACTAATGCGGAAAATAAATACCTATGTATTACTTGCAATGTGATCATAATATTATCTTAATTCCAAAAAATCATGTTGTCACTGTTCAGATTTTGACATAAAGAAAAAGGAATGCTTGACACTTCTAATTATTAGACAGCATTGTGTGCAAATATTTATTTTTCTTATGTCAATTTTCTTCACGCCCGTAGAAAAAACGTTGTTCCTAACACATGTGGAAGGTGTCTTTTCCGCACTCACTGCTTGTCCGAACTCCGCTTCGCGTCGTTCGGACAACTGCAGTCGCTTGCGGAAAAGTATCACCTTCCACACTTGTTAGGAAAATAACTATTTGTACGAGTTGCATACAATATTTTTTCAGCGTTCATTCAAAAACCAAAAATTTTTTTTATTTAGGGGGCACTAAGTGTCACATCGATTTGACGTTTATGTTTGTCATGATCACAAAACGCTATAGTAGAATGACAGATGAGTGCAATAAAATGTTTATTGCACTAGTGCAATAAACATGAATAATGAATAAGTAGGATTGTTCATAGTTTGTTTCTTTTGGGATTACACCACCTGTAAAATAACAAAAAGCAGAAAACTAGAAGTATACAAATTAAATATTCAAAGTGTAGTAACAAGGCAAACTTCTAAAGTTTGCCCCAAAAAACCACTGTATAACGTGTGATAAAATAATATTTGATATATTGACTAAATTTTATCAGTGGTTTTTCAGTTTTATACAAAATTCTATAGAGAAGAGTTGAGGATCAACTCGAAAAGTCTAGAAGAAAGCTAATTAAGTGTTTAATTTCTTTTAATTTTTATTATAACTATTTTATTTGGACATATTTTAGAATATGACATGTAATACTATAGAATTTTGTATAAAACTGAAAAACCACTGATAAAATTTAGTCAATATATCAAATATTATTTTATCACACGTTATACAGTGGTTTTTTGGGGCAAACTTTAGAAGTTTGCCTTGTTACTACACTTTGAATATTTAATTTGTATACTTCTGGTTTTCTGCTTTTTGTTATTTTACAGGTGGTGTAATCCCAAAAGAAACAAACTATGAATCGTCAAAATACACAAATAACAAACCACAAATAAGTTACAGACATTATCAGTAGGATTGTCTTCCTTAAAAACAATAGAGGTCATCTGCTGGCAGCTGCGGAAAGCAGGTCGTTATCTATCTGTCAATAGGCAATAATGTCAGACATATAGTAGCAAAGACCAAAAGAGGGAATTACGGTGTTTCTTACCACCACTACAATACCGAATTATCTATTTATTTTAATGGTTGCCTTACTCTACCTTTCGAATCTATGCAGTCGAATCTATAAATTCCATTTACTTTACAGTTGACAACGTCTTAACAAATCAACAGACCACAAACCTCATCAATTATTGTTTTCAAACATTAACTGGTATTATTATAATCGACGAAAGTGTTTTGTTGATCACATCATACACTCATGACGTAAAGGTGAAGATCCGCTGGTTCTGGCGTAAATTTTTCCTTTAAAGGGCTCTAGCTGCATGTGAAAGCATTTTTTCTTTTGTTCATGCATTTTATACGCTTTTAAACTAGAATTTACACGGCAATTTGCACAATACGTTTACTAAGATCCTAATATTTGACATTAGACATTGGCCTTACCCTCTATAGGTTTCTCTTCAAAGAGGAACATTGTCGGTAGAGCAAAAATCACGCTGAGTACCCACGCCACTACCACCAGTGCTCTGGCCCTTTTCCCTGAAACAAAATATAAAATCATTTATAGGCAGAGTAATAACAATATGATTTAGTTAGAATGGTTTACAGGTGTTCCAATAGTGCGTCAAAGACTAGTATCGGCCCTCTTGCAGCGTTTCAGCAAAAACACTTTTATGGAAGTGATATAGGGTGAAATGGCGCATATTTTAAAAATATTTCCAGGATACAGGGTGGCCCACTACACCGGGCCATCTTCAGGATGATTTAATGAATAGATTTTCGAGGATTACCCTGTATATTTTTAGATTTCTTGAATTCAGCTTATAATGTTTATTAGATGATCCAAGATGTTTAGTTTTCGATGCGGCATTGCCGATTTATTAATAAAATAATATATAAAAATTTTGGTTGAAACCCAGTAGTATATATTAAATTACTGTATATCAACAATAATAACTAAGACAAAGTATTTGGCAGCCATGTAACCAATTGACGTAGTTAAACATCGCTACCATCAAATATCGATTATTTTGTAAAGGGCGTGTTTCACACAAGCTCCAATCTTATAGAACATTTTCAAAATTTTTTCAAATGTAATACCATATATTGTATATTATTTTATATTTGAGTTGATATTGTTACTTCTCTATATTCTTTTAAAATAATGTTCTATACCTAAAATCGATATTTTCCGATATATTTATAATTTTTCGGTAAAAACTGCCAAAAAAACTGCATTTTCAGTTTCATATAGCAGTAAAAATAAACTGATGCAGACACTACTGCAGCAATAACATCTAATTACAATTTTTTTCGCCTTCATAAATTATGGGAGATTAGAACAAAGTTTTACACCGAGAAATAATCGGAAAAATTTCATTTTCCTTTTTTGGGGTCGGCGTAATCGAATTTTTCAGCATGTCGTTGCGCCGGGAAGAGAGGCAGTAAACGTTAAACGTAATAGGGAAAACCGGCGTTTGTAGATACGGAGATGAAGATTGAATGTGCAGTTGACTACTCCACCGATCGAGGTACAGGACTGTACTTAAACTTTTTTTTATTGGACGAAGACATTTGATAAGCACTGACTGTTTTAAAACGTGTATCAATTCATAAACTGTTTGTTTGATATAGGCATGACATTCATTTTGTATGTATTGTTTCAAAATTCAGACAAAAATGCTTAAAATTTCATGAAAAATGAAAATAAAAAATGAGAAATTTTATGAAATGTTTTACTGTTTCATCCAATATTTACCTACTTCAATTACATCATTGTAAATATCTTTTATAAACAATTTTCATTGCTAGTTTTTCTATTTCTATTTTTTACTTTGAGTTGCCCAATCGGGCAATCCAAACCCAGACCCAACCTGGGTAAGCCGGGATACTTTTGATGACAGTATGGTCCCTTTTTCTAAATCAATCATAAAAAACCTAATTTTATATAATTATACAGGGTTTCCGTTTTTCGGGTACAAGCATGAGATCTCGGTTACTATAAGAGATATGAGGTCGGGTAAATTAGGGCAAAGTTGCGCATTTTTATTCTGATACATTATGCGGAAGAGAATTTGATCTATCATTTTTAGTTTTTGAAATATCGAAGAAATCTCTCCTTGAAATATCTCCTTAGCAATTCAATTTATTAGAAAATATTAAATATTTAATAGTGCCTTTGAAATAAATGCCATGTTAATACCAATTCGATCTTTAAATCGCCAAATACAAATAGGTAAATAATTTAATCATTAGTAAGAAATTTTGTTTATCTCAATTGATTCCTTTTCTCAGTGTATTATTAATTTTTCATTGGTCACATCATACTGGAGAAGACTGATATGACGTTTGATAAAAAAAATATCATAAAAATCATTACAAATGATTACCGTTAAGTTTATATTAATTGGTTTTCCATTTTATTTGAATTGGTTTTTCTTCTTTTGATATAATTTTTGCTTACATCCAATCATCTTGGTGACTGTTGTCCCATATATGACTTATTAAGCAATGTCTGTTTATTTCGGCCACCTTGTACTTTACTTGTACAAAAAAATTGTCAGAAACGTCATTTCAATAATGACGTTAGTCTTAACAAACTTTTATTTATTACTTAATGCGAAAATTACGCCCGTTTCTCTTCGGTATTGCGAACAATCAGCCCCAGATTGTATTGGTTAAGTGAGAACGATTAGAGAAGGCACAGCTTAAGCTGAAAGCCAATTTTAACACCCTATTTGGGAAGATATTAATTTCCCAGTATCATTATCAAGCAGTTTGCAAATTATTAACTGGTCGCAACAAATTATGGGGCATGGCTAAACTAAATTATGAGTTTGGTTTTTATTATAAATTTGTGCAATATTACGATTAAGAAATATACAGGGTGTCCCATTTGTGCGTTCTTCTGGCCAAATTGGTAGCTTCATAGCTGAGACCCTGTATAACTTATCCAGTTTCTGTATTGGATAAAGGGATGAAGTCTCGTAATCCTACCAAGCCCAGTCATCACCCAATCCTAATATATTTTTTTTATTAGAAAATAACTCACAAACTGTGTTTTATTAGAAAATAAATAGATGTTGAGGGGTATATTGGAATCAAATTTAATGAGGTATTCAGAAATGTAGTAATATACAGGGGTTATCATCAAAAAACAATATTAAGTTGGAGAGAGCTTCTCCCGAACACCATGTACCGTTGGAAATAATTTTAAGTGGCGTACAATTTTCCTATTTAGTTTTTTTCTCTACTCCAACCATTTAACTGTTATCCAAGAAATACGCACAATTTTATTTTATTTTTCAATTACACTGTCCAACAGGTATAAACCCAACTACAGAACAGGAGGGTAAGAGATAAAGAAATACACATGAATAAATAAAATATGGTAAGTAGCAAAGAAAAAAAAGAAAAAAAAGCCGAGACAAAACTGTAGAATAAAACAAAAGAAAAATGAATCCAAGCAAATATATGTATTATGTGTTTCAGCAAATTGCAGTTAGTACACACTGTATATATAGGAAAATGTTGTAGTGAGAATGTAGTTAGAGGATGCTTAGCTCGCAAGGGCGGCCCAACTCAATCCCGCCGCGGTGCTCTTCACTGAGTGTCGAGTGGTGGTGGGCCGGCACGTTTACTTTGAACAAAGTAGAGTGCTTAAAGGAGGCTAAAACTTCGCCTGAATACTATGTGGATGGAATAATGGAATAATTGGGACACCCTGTATAAAAATTGAGTTTTCCAAAATATAAAAGTATTTTCAAAAGTATTTCCAAAAGTATTTTGTTTTTTGTCGTTCTAAAGTTTCTGTTTATTGGTGATTCCAAAAATTAAGGCCAGGCGCGCATGGACGATTTTACGATCGACCGATTAATCAATCAGGTATTAGACCTGTACTTTATATATGGAGAGCGCACATGAACGATCGCAAAATCGCCCGATTTGAAAATCTGTGTCTGGACACAGATTTCTGACCCGATCGCGATCGCCCGATTGCATTAGCCCAATGTATTTCAATCTGCGCGCGCGAACGCATATGTTTTCAGTCGACCGATTCACGATATACTAGGTGCATGTCTGTTGTTTTTTCAATTGGAATACATTTACGAACTACGTCTTGATATGTTATGATAGGTGAGATAATTATAAGTAGTTTATCAAAACTATCTTTGCTCATTCGCGTATAATTGAAAAATTTTTCAGGATGCAATCTCAAATCTTCATATATTTTATAAAACTGTCCTTTCACTAGACGAGCACTTATGAGAGGAGGTACCCTCCGTGGTTAGTCATTTACATTAAAAAATGGCATTCAAAATAAACCAGCACACCACAAACTGTCGTATTTATGGGTGTCATTCCACAAAATGTGTTAATAGAAGTATTTAACACATAACTACGAATAGTACGAATCTACTTTATATCCACCATCTGTAAATGCCTTATTCAAAAATAAGGACTAAAACAAATTAAGCCAAACAGCTATTCTCCTGGCTACATGCCACGCCGAGCGCTGAATTACAAAGCAAAAATTTGCCGTATTTTGTTTATTTTGATTCTAACTGTGTTAAACTTTATAATCTCTGGGCCTATGTGGACAAAAACTCATTTAGTTTTCATTTACAAAAAAAACATTTTTCCGATAAAATCAACTTATACTTATAACATAACACTTTAAAAATTGATTTTATTTCAATTCAGCTGGTAAGCGACCGAAAATATTAAGACAAAACGCCTTGAAGAGTTTATAGATATATTATACCAAATTGTAACTATATAAAAAACTATAACTGTAACTATAAAAAAATGCATATAAAAGCAAGTCTAAGCAGATCATTGAGAAAAACTTTGAAAAGTATAATTACTCGTACACTCAATTAGGTTTAATATTTAACATTTGCAAAAGCTTCAGTCATTTTTTCTTTTAATTCCCAAGAGTCCCTTTAATTTTTTATTTGGCACAAAATATTCAGAAGGAATGAGCAGCACCTTATAAATTCTTAAAGGGCAAAGGACAAGCACCAGAGTACACGTAAAACACGAGACAGCCTAAATTTGTTTAATTAAGCGTCATACTTTTTACAGTCATCAAAGACGTTTTTTTAGGGATTCTGAAAAGGCAAGAACTTCTATTAATGTAAAAATTATAGGTACAACTACTATCATGTACTATCTACAACCTAAATTTCGTATAGTATACTATTGTCGATGGGGGCAATTCAGCTAAAGTATTTTCAAAATGGTGGTTAAAATATCCCGGTTGTACCGGAAGTAGATGTCAACTTTTGCTTATTTTAAATAGCCATACCCCATATATTATTTATACCCCATATATAAGTATAACCGCTTTTGACATATTTCAAATTTTATGTAAAAAATAACATACGTTTGCAGACCGAATTTTGACTGTACGAGAGCCTTTATTATTTAACTTGGGTGGTTTCTATGTAGAAAGGGACCTACTTTAACACACTTCGTATAATATTTTGATAATTATTAACACAGGGTGCTCAAAAAACAAGAATACAAATGGAATTTAAAAACTGTCAAGAGTCAATTTTTCAAATGGAAACACACTGTTTTTATTATTTTATCTTATTCAGCATTAAAAATAAGGGTAACTTTGTATAAGGTCAGCTGTTCCGAAAATTTTTAATTTTCCAAATATTGGAAATTTAACATATTTCTATTGCAAAAATGTTACGGCTTTTAGTTCAGTTCCTTTTAGTTGGCCATGACGGAGTTAGAAACCAATCAAGTGCTAAATATTTCCTTTCAAGTCCTTCCTGTCAACTGCTAAAAGTGATTAAAGTATCCTTTTTTCCATTAACTTCAAACAAGCCTGAAATTTTACAAAAATTATTTTCCAAAATTTCGATTTTTTCAAATATCTCAAAAACTCATCATGTATCATATCTCAAAAACTCATAGCCTAGATTTTTTTGAGGCATATCATCGGCCTCCAAATTACGCAACTTTGTCCAAATTTAACCTAGTCTCTATCTCTAGCTCTATCTTTAACAGAAACTACTCAAATTGCTATTTGTAAAAGAAGTGTGGAAAAGTGTTTTTTCCATACCAAGCGTGAGAATTTTACCAGCAGGGTATCTGGTTCCGATTGGTGCAACAATCGGACTCATGCCTTAATGCCATTGAAAATTTGTATTAAATCTGGTGAATAAAAACTGATGTACAGCTTTTAAACCTGTTTCTGTTGAACAATCTTCGTAGATATAATTCACTCGGTACTTTTTAGTTAAAACAATTTTACGATTTTATACATAGAATACACTCGCTCTGATATTCTGAACTGGGCTAATAAAATAGTTATTTCTTTTAGCCCTAAACTTTCTCTATATGGTTGATTGTCATTTTATCTGAAATTACTTCTGTTGTTTAGAAGCTCTTAAGGACGAAATGGATCTGATAACATGAAACTAAACCCAATCTTTAGTAGAAGATTAATAAAAGTAAACATTTTATTGACACTTTCAACCAGTCGTAAATATCGTCACAAGTGGTCATAAAACTAAAATAGTAAACAAAAATATTTACATCTTCGAAGTAAATGAATTACAGATCATGTAGTATATCATAAAACTCTATGTAGTGTATCATCTCAGAATATCTTGACGAATATATCAATATAGAGCTTGGTGAGTCTACGTGAGATACAATTAAAAGAATGTACAGAGTGTCTCACATAAAAAAGGATAGCATGGGTAATTTTGTTATAATCAAATATATCGATTTAGTCAAATGTTATGTTAATTTGGAAATACAATACAAAAACACAAAATTCGTTTTTTGTCTCGCAGATAGTTATTGATATTAAATGAAAAAAACAGAAGCGTTTTATTACAGCACTTGTCATGTTCTTCAAGTTGGTGTTCATTCCCAAGGAACCATTTTGAGGTTCACATTTTCGACCACCTTCGACATGGCGGTTTGAATCAACTGTATATAAACTTTGTATTCCGGCTGCTTGGTTTCTCTGGTTAAAAACATTAAACGTAATATTTAAAGCGTCATCTTGACCTAAAAACTCATGAATGTGTAGGCCGCTTGCTGGTCTGTTTCGAAGTTTTGCGGAAAAGTTAAAGAAATATTCTCCAGCCTCGAAAAGTTTTTAGCGGGTAGAGGATTCGCCATACGACTTTCGAACTGAAACTTGTTTCATTATTACAGCTTTTTTAATAAGCTATTTCCTAAATTCTTTATATATTTCCACTTCCTACTTCCTTCTTGAGCCTGAATTCATGATTATTGACCATAGTCAGGGAGTGCAGGTCACCGTTCCGTGTGATCCCTCAAAATAATCGCGATTGCATAGGATATAAGTGCATGTCTTTATATAAAAATAACCAACCTACAGACATCTCAGACGACTTTATTATCATTTATATAAGCTATTTCTTATGGCAATTTCTTTTGGGATACACTACATTTAAAATAATAAAAGGAAACCAGAAGTATTCAACATTCAACATAAAAACGAATTAGTCCGAGTGTTTTTCCAAAAAACACACCGCTGAATTTTAAATGAATTTAGACGTTACTTCTGGGACTCACTGTATAATTTTAATAGTTTTTCTTTCGTCCAGAGATGGCCAACCTGCGGCTCGCGAGCCACATGCGGCTCTTTGAAGGATTATTTGTGGCTCTCGATAAATGTACTGGAATTCCCTTTTCATTTTTGCGCTATGATAAAAAATTATTATCGTTCCGTATGTGTTTCAAAATGTCTTTGAAATTACTGACGACAAATATGAAAGACTAAGTGCAACATTGTACCAAATTTATTTTCCGTAAGAATGATATGACTCATCGAAAACTGCGCGAACAAACATAAACAGTGGCGTAATCGTCCGTAATCGACCGACTTCAAACCGATTTTGAATTTGTAAACTTTCATTGCAACGGCCAGTTGACATTGTACTCTGGAGGAAACAATTTGTATCACTTTTGCTACGGATATAATTTGTAATCTGGAATTTTTGGTAAGTTAACTAAATTTGTTTCATAGTATGGCTCGGCATAGTATAAAAGTAAAAATGGCTCGGACTATCAAGGAGCTTGGCCACCACTGAAGGAACTATGAGTTCACCGGTTTTATGTTAAGAAAATTGAGCGTCAAATACTTTTTCCTTCAGTGTAGGATTGAAGAAAAGCATACATCTCGAAAGGACCAGTTGCGGTAGCCGAATACTTTTCAACTGCAATTTGTCCTGTCGATTTCATACGGCTCCGCTGAGCCTGCACATTTCTCCACTTATTTATCGGTTGAAGAGGGCGCTTTGGCGATAAGCCTGATTAATTGCCTGTTTTTCTGCCTACGTCTTTAAACCGCAGTATATCCAGTTTGTTAATCCTAGATCTAACAGATAGAATCTCTTACTGGCGAGTTCGGTTGGAGTAATTTAAAAAATCCAGCTCACTATTCGTTTTTATGAAAATTCAAACTCTGGCAAGGTAAAGAAAACGCGTAGCCCGAATATTGCATAATCTAGAATCACAGTCACATAAAAATGTATTTTAAACTAAAAGTAAACAGTAGAAAACACAAAAACACGTATAAAAGATGCGCACGAAGTACCAAAACCCTCACACGCACCTCAACTCAATTCAGGTGGCGGATAGTTTTAACCCTACTAGTGAAGGAGAGAAAACAGTGTGCCATAAGCATAATATGTAAGAAAGAGAATATTCATTAGTTGCTATTGAATATTGAACTCGCTCCAACATACTCCACGTTTTTTGTAGTATCTACCGTACTGTTCGAGCTATCCCTTACACCCTATGTACTCTTGAGGAGATGTTCTATACAAATATGTATAAATGAGTATATACACAAGGTATTCATTCCATTTGAAAAATTCAAATCGTTGTATAACTCTTTTTTTCTGGGACACCAAAAAACCTAGAGGTATATCTAAGGTACGTTATTTAAGGTGGGAACTTTTCATTGAGTAACCCTGTATATGAAAATGGTATCCAAATATATCTCACAATCGTTATAAGTACCTTTATTGAACCGCTTTTTCATATTAATAAGTTCCCCGACAACAATTTACATTCGAAACTATATAAGTTTGATTTATTAATATACAGGGTGGCCTAATATTGTGACAAAGTTCCATAACTCCTTTGCCGAAATATACAGGGTTATTCAGAACATACCTCTAAAACATTGAGGATATGTGCATCCTTAAATAAGAAATCGATATCACCAAAAAAATTTATAATAAAAGGTTTTGGATTTCCCGTAAACACAGTTAAAAGTTATATTATTATAAAGGACTACGTAGATGGGCAACTGTACTTCAACGACATCTGATATACCACATTCCTACAAAAAAAAGTAAACAAGTTTTTGTAGCTGGAACGCCTGATCAAGACCGAGCGAATAGAGTTGGAGTGGGGATAATATCTCTATTGTCTATCTGTGTCGCTCTCTCAGTGCCGGTGCCGGTTACATTAGAAACAAGAAGTCAGTACTGCTTTATTTGTCGTAGGAGTGTTAAACTTTAAAATTTTCAAAATGGCTCATGTGTACAGTAATGCTGAGTTAATGGACATGATTCTTATTTATGGTGAATTTGGACAAAATACAGTGGCAGCTTCGCGCTTGTATGCGGATCTATTTCCCAATCGACACACACCAAATTATGCAATTTTTACGGCAGTTTTACAACGTGGCCGTGATACTGGTAATTTACGTGCAATTCATGGACGAGATGGTGGCCTGGGACGACCACAACGTATTTTAGCAGCTGAACAACAAATGTTGAATCTGGTCCGTGAAAATCCGCGAATAAGTACAAGTCAGATCGCTAGGCAGGTGCCTGGGGTATCCCAATCAACGGTGTGCCGCTTACTACACGAAGCTCAGTGTTACCCGTATCATATACAGCGTGTTTAAGCACTGTTACCAGCGGATTATCAATTACGAGTTAGGTTTTGTGAGTGGTTGTTGCAGCAAAAAAATCCTCAATTTACTGCTGATGGACAAAATTTCGATCAGCTATTGTAACAAAGTATGTGCAAATTTTTTATAAATTTCATGTTTCTAATACCTAGTAATCAAGTAGCGCAATTCTTCAAAATTAGTGTAACAAAATTTTATTCATTTTAAAGTCACGTCACTTTGGTCACATCTATCTATCTTTCAGTTTATTTTAAAGTAAAAACGCTGCAAATCTTTTTTGCGCCGGGTGTCGGTATACTCTCAGAACTTCCGAAGTTTTTTTCGTGCTATATGTGACATCGCCAGTTTGCATTGTCAGTCTCAAGGTCACTCCATTACAGTGGACCAGTATACAGCGGCGTGCAATTAAAAATTTTTAAATAGTTTTCAGAACCCGCCAAAAATTTTTTTTTTGCACTAGCACATTTGTACATGTATGTTCAACATCCCCAAATTTTATTATGGATAAGTCTGAATAACCCTGTATACAAAAAAAAATTAGGATCTCATCGAGCTTAAGAATACACACATTTTTAAAATATGTATATTGTATTTATTTACATAAAGGATACTTTAAAAACCGGGGCCATATCAAACTCATGTTTTTTTATTTCATAATAGGAGTTATGAAACTTTGTCACACTATTGGGCCAGCAACGTTTCATTAAATTTTGGTCAAAAAACCAGTTAGTTTACTATTCAAATCCCACTTCTGCCAACCATACTTACAGCTGCCTGAGAAGTTCATCGGATGAGTGATGGCATCGTATCTATCTATGGACAGCGCCACCAATACGTACGTGGACGAGTACGTAACGACGGCCTGCAAGAACCTTATAATCTTGCACAGGACATTTCCGGCGTGCCAGGCCACGGTGATCCTCCAGGCGATGTCGGTGGACACGTTGATTAATCCCACGGCCAGATCTGCAAGGAAACGGACCGAGATTAAATGTCTGAATAGTTTCGAGGATTGTACGGGAGCTGGTAATGTAAGGATTTACTTGGCAAAGGGGTCGTTGCTTTCACTTTGCTGATGGATGTGCTTGGAGCTTCTAGTTTTATAACGCATACTGTCTTAGTAGCTATGGGTGGTTCTTCGGCAAAACCGATTGATACCCTCTTCTCATTAGAGATGGGATATCTCAAAATGGTTTTAACATTTTAGGCATATCTTCGATTGTATAAAAATAAACTTGATTTATGTTTTCGTTTTCTTAACCACAACTTGTTTTATTTAAATGGAACACCCTGTATTTTATTTCTAAAATAGAAAGAGGACTACTAACCTTGTCCAGAGATTTTGCAAGAAATTTAAAAAATTTGAATAGGTACAGGGTGACCCATTCGTCGGGGAGTCCTTTATTTCTCCGCTATTACCAACTTTATAAAAAAATATCTAATACAAAAGTTTTCTGAAATAATAAGGGCTACAATCTAAAATTAGTTAAAGATATACAGGGTGTTCATATCCTTCCAAACCATAAAATTTTTCTTATTTTACATAGAACACCCTGTATATTATTAGCTAATTGGATTCCCCATCGCAAGACTTTCAGTCCATATAACATTTGTTATAGCTAAACTTTATAGTTACCGAGATATTTAATATTTTCTGTAAAAAATGACAAATGCAGACTTTAGTGAAAATAATAGTATCTTCCTTAGTTTTTACATTTCGCTAATGAATATTGGTATTCGTTTAGTATAAGCCATGGCGAATATTTTCCTGTTTATAAATGCTTTATAAATTATACAGGGTGTCAATAATCTCGTATCACTTTTGGAAAACTGTAAGGGCCAATATCTCGTTTATGTTAAATGGAACACCCTGTATATTTTGAATGGATCAGATACAGAACTGAAAGCTCTATCGATCCATATTAGTATGTTATATACCCAAAGGTAATAGTTTTCGAGTTATTTTGAAATTTAAAATATTTTACTCTTTGGTTACGAGTAAACATAAATTATGAGCCTAGATGGCTTGGAAAACAATAAATTTTCTGTCAGTTTGATAATTGTTAAATAACGCGTTACATGATAGTACCTAGGTATCTTTATCATAATAGTTTTCCAAGAGTGCTACGAGATTATTGACACCCTGTATAATTTATAAAGCATTTATAAACAGCAAAATATTCGCCATGGCTTATACTAAACGAATACCAATATTCATTATCGAAATGTAAAAACTAAGGAAGATACTATTATTTTCACTAAAGTCTGCATTTGTCATTTTTTACACAAAATATTAAATATCTCGGTAACTATAAAGTTTAGCTATAACAAATGTTATATGGACTGAAAGCACTTGCAGTGGGGAATAAGCTAATAATATACAGGGTGTTTCATTTAAAATAAGAAAGTTTTTATAGGTTTGCAAGGACGTGGACACCCTGTATATCTGTAACTAATTTTAAATTGTAGACCTTATCATTTCTGAAAACTTTTGTATTAGATATTTTTTTCTAATGTTGGTAATAGTGGAGAAATAAAGGAATCCCAGACGAATGGGTCACCCTGTACATTGCATCTCAAAAACTAAGCAGCATACGAAATAAATTTTCATGGTCTTTTTTCATGAAATCACTTGAAGAAGCGTCTCTTTTAGTATGTCAGATTATAAATCAGTGTTAAGCACCGTTTCGTACTTGAACATTTCTTAAAATTAAAAATCAGTGTTGACCTATTTAGAATTGAGTTATCTGAGCTTAAAATAAATTTATAAAATAGCAATTTAAGGACTTTAGCCAGTGATAACTCAAAAGCAAAGTGCAATTGTCGCAAAACTGTAATACTGCCTAAGCTGATCCTGATAACGATTAAGGCAGTAAATCAACTTTTTATCAGTCGGTTTAAATTCTCCCCAATAAATTCACCCCATGCATTAACCTCTCAGCTAGCGTTACTCGCCCTGTCCTATAAAACAAATTGGTTTAAAATGTTTTATAACCGGTTCGGGCACTGTCGCCAATGCAACCGGAAAAAGCAATCCGGAGACGGAACAAAACAAACGAAATGTAGTGGGTACCCGATCTCGGCAATAACAGCTCGTCGTTTTATCGGCGGGCGAGTTGATAAAGAGCTAAATCAAATAGTGCGGCCGAGACCAGATCTGTGAATCGTGCTTGATTCCATCGACTGCAAAATGTATCATTATTTTTATTACATTGAAATCTGGACAGAGCAAAATCACGTCGTTGGGTTTCTATTACGGGATGTATCGTACTGGGTGGGTGAATTTTATGGTTACTGCGTGCAAAAATGGATGGAAGATGGTCAATCGTTTTCTTTTCTGGGCAGGATGTATCAAATTTTATAGGGTATGAAGCATCGAAAATATCTTACGTTTTAATGTAAAGGATAAATCGAATAAAGATATTATAAGACTTACACATTTATTTAAAATAGCAAAGACATATATTATAGTGAAATTATTTAAATATTTTGATTCAATGAAGTTTAAAGTTTCCTTTGCCTATAAACTAGGTACTCATACGTAACGCTGAAGATGTCTAGACAAGATAGACGAAATGTGAGAAACTTTATATGTTTTATGAATACATTTTTTTATTTATTTATACATTTGTGGCAATCACCTGATCAAACCCTGTACAGTGCAAGAAAATTTTAACTTGAAAGCTTAAAACATAAGTAGCTCAAAAAATAAAGTAGATAGAAAAAATTTTACTACTCCACTGCATTTTACTCTAGTACTTTTCAAAGTTTGCCATCTACACTTTTTCCATATCTCTCAAAATAAAAAAGATACAAGTCTATGTTGAAACAGGCGAAATTTCAAAATTACCCTGTAACTTGAAAATATGCGAAATAGAATTTATCTGATAACACCATCAACTCGGCCTTGAAAACGTAGGTCGAGACTGTGCAATTAATTTGTCCGCAACTTTTACATTTTTTTAGTTGCCCTGGGTTCCCATAAAAAATTAACTATTCTGTACAATATCCACATACACTAACACATATTAAATATTTATGGATCACTAACATAATTTTTGAAATCTAAACAGAAATAATACAAAAAATTGAATAGACAAAGAAAAAATTTGAGAAAATCAACATAATTAGATTGAAAAAAAAAACTCTTCGATTTTCCAATTACACTAGCTTGTATTCTATTCTAATAATATCTGTCGTAATAATAAAGTTTGTTTTAACAGAGAGGAATTTAATAAACTTGTTCTGTTTGCTCTCCAGTCGGTTTTTTTGTACTCGTATATTGTGTATTCCAAATCGAAGATGCTAAATTTAGTTCACTAAATACCCATAAAACATCAGTCTAATGTTATGAAAATTCACGAGTATAACTAACTCCTAACACTATTGAAGAATTTTGAATATCTAAATTAATATTATCAGTGAAAATATATTGATATATGATATATGATATTGGAAAAGTTGTTGGATGTTAAAATAGAATTTATTTCTTCAATAAAAACAACAAAAGAATACTGTTACATTGGACAAACCCAACAATATTTAAACAAACGTATAAATCAACATCAATTAACAATTAGAAATTCCATAGCAATTATTACTGTTCAGAAATCTATTTAACGTCAGACTACTGCGGAACAGTCTGAAAACTATTTCATCTTGGGTTAGCAAATGGGCCGGTTTTAGACAAAAAATTGTAGGGTAGGCCACGATCCGTATGTAATTCGTTTAATGAACAAAAAATTATAAATTAATTTAGAGTTAGCCCTACAAGATCGGTAAGTCAACATCGTGTGGCTCTAATTTTCTCAGAGCGCAGCACCCGTGTAATGTTAAAAAAATGAAGGTTCTCCATATAAAAAGCTGTAGTTCAAGAGGTCAGTGATTAAGATAGGATTAACCGGCTTGAATTTTGCCAGGATTTCATGAACCTTCGTTATCATCATATAAATACAAAAAAGCGTCTGTTTATGATGAAGCACATTTTCACCTTAAGGGCCCATTCTCTGTAGATTTGACAGGCATGAATGCGGGGTCGAATCGAGGGGATGGGTAGCCGATGGGTGAAGACTTACATATTTCCACTATCGAATTATTAAGATTTCGGAGGTGCACGTAAAGCCGATGTAAAAAGGCATATGGAAATAAAGTAAGCCCTCATTGCAAGGGTGCCGGATTTGTCTTATAATTGCAACAAAATTTCTTTTTAGTGTTATAAATTATACAGTCTGTCCATAAAGTAACCCCCCCCCCCTGCTAACTTTTGAACGAATCGAGATAGAGAGTTTTAACAAAATACAGGGTGAATCATGTAAACTGAAGTTCATTCTGACGATAAATTCGATTCTTCAAATTCAAAGATGGCGCCACGGGCGCTGTCAACTTAATTTTTTTAAATGGCAAAGTGTGCCGTGTTGCACCTCATTTAAAAGGTAATTCAATTATCTACATTCTCGTTTTTGAAAAATGACAATCGAGTTATCCGTTCTCTAGTTACAAGTGTTTGTATTACCGATATTTAAAAATTTTGCTTTTATCAAGTCTCCTTGCCTTTGCTTGCCACTGTCACTGACACGCCAATAAGCTTCGAGAAAGTAGTTTAGCGTTCAATTTAAGGTGTTTGAAAGTTTCTCCAGGTTTTTTCTCATTTTTTTAAGTTATTCGATTTGATAGATTTAAGAGAAAATTTAAGAGGAGAGCGGTACTTAAGAATGCTGCGGGTGGAAATTTTTCCAAAGATAGAAAGAATAGCAGGCAATAACATTCAAAGTAGGTATTGTATTTCAACAAGATGGGGCCCCGCCTCATTTCTATGGACCTGTTACCAATTATTTAAATAACCATTTCCCGGACAGATGGATTAGCAGAAGGGTCCGATAGAATGGCCCGCTCGTTCCCCGGACTCCTCTTGATTTTTTCTTATGGGGATATTTGTCCCCAGTCAAAAGTCTACAGAACTCCTCCAGTAAATATCGACGAACTACAGCAACGTCTAACACATATGTGTAGAAATATCCCTGCAGAAATTTTAGGAAATATCAGGCAAGAATTTCAAAGTAGACTTTTTATGTGCCAAGAAGTCAATGGACAACATTTTGAACAACTTTTTAATTCTTTTATTTTTAGTTTTAATAAATATTGGTTCATAATTTGTTGTATTAAAATATTAATTAACATGGTTCAGATTAGAAACAGAAACGCTTGTAACAAGAGAACGGCTAACTCGATTGTCATTTTTCAAAAACGAGAAAGTAGATAATTGAATTATATTTTAAACGAGGTGCAACACGACACACTTTGCCATTTAAAAAAATTTTATTGACAGCGCCCGTGGCGCCATCTTTGAATTTGAAGAATCGAATTTATCGTCAGAATGAACTTCAGTTTACATGATTCACCCTGTATTTTGTTAAAACTCTCTATCTCGATTCGTTCAAAAGTTAGCAGGGGGGGTTACTTTATGGACAGACTGTAGGTATATCACCGGAAAGATCAAAAGGTAAACTAGATCCCTATAGTATCTAATTTTTGTTTAATACATGTATTTTAGAGAAAATAATTTTTGAAAATACGCTATTTTAGTACAAGATTGTTTTTAAAAGAAATTTTAAAAATAAAAAGAAATACCAAAAATTACTACTATAGGGACTTAGATTAAAGTCTTATCTTTCAATACTTTTTTACTAAAAGTCGCTATCTTTTATAGTTTTTTTTGTAATTAGACACGAGACGAACGCCGATTTAGGGCTTATTTCGACCTAGTGAATGCGGACTCTTAATAGTGATGTTAACAAACAAAATTGCCGTTATTGGACTCAGAATATTCCTTATGATTTATCAAAGTAATTTAATCAAATTTGTAATTTGTCAAAGACCTTTCCATAGTTTAAAGGTAACAATTTGGGGTCACCTCGATGTCTAGGATTGTTGGACGCTGGACTTTACTTCTTTAATGAAAACGACCAAAGAGTAACTATTACTGCTGCACACTATGTTGAAATCGTACAGTTTGTTTTTATCGCAAATCTAAGAAGATTTGCAGCAGGAATATTGGTTTCAGCAAGATGGAACATCTAGCTACACTACGGGAATAAGTTTGGAGATTCGTTCCAGAATAAATTGAAAATGGTAACCTTCCTTGGCCTCCACGATTCCCCGATCTTTCTGCTCTATACTCTTATCTATGGGTATTTAAAAAGTCAAGATTATAAAAATATACCTAGAACTATTCCTCCACGACAATCTTCAAGATGTTTTGGAGAATTTCGTCACGCGCCTGGAAGAGTGAATTGCTGAGAATGGCGACCATTTACGGCACTATTTTTATGTCATAAAATGCTCATCCATAATATTCTTAAATATGCATTTGCTAGTTCTGTAGTTTAAGTCAATAAATTTTTATAACATGTTTGAAGTGATCAATATATTTTGCCGGATCCTGTACATTAAACTAGACACAACGAAATTCCTGTGGAAAACAATCGTGTCAACAGAATAGTAAAATGAGGATACCAGTTTTATTTGAAGTTTTTATTCACCTGCAGATTGTAGACCACACACACACTTTTAAGGCTGCCATAAAATCTGCTATCCATTGCAATCCTGACCAGCCATAGTAATATATTTGAAATCCACGAAATAGCCCTGAAAATAGAGGGCCTACCAACAATTGGTTTTACTTTTATGGAACGTCATGAAAAAGTTCCAGAAAACTTTTCAATAAAATTAGACGACTCGGCAAATCCTCTACATATGCCAATATTTGCAGTCTCTGCCTCTTGGGAATTTCATTTGTTTTATAGCGCATTTTATGAACTATTTGCGTACTAAACTTTATAAGCAGTAAAACAAATTGTTCTTATTTTAATATAAAAATGAACAAAGTGAGCAATTGCAATAAAGAATACGTTTACCTTTTAACCTCAATAAATGTATTCCCTTTGAACCCCCGCTCACTACCCCTTTCTGGGCATACAGCATACTACCCAAAATAAGTATCAAAAAGTACAAGGGATATGTTAACAGTGCGTGTAATTCAAGCGATTAATATCTGAGTTTTATGGTATTAAAAATACTGATTATTGTAGATAATAGAACCAGATTTGTAAGAAGATAGATTAAAACAATAAAAGGCTGCTTTATATGACTCAACTATACACATTGAAGTTTCATTCTTTTTACTCCTATACTCTATAGCCTTTATTTATGCTATACTGAAGAGGAACAGAAACTCTGAAACTACGATACTTCATTATGGAAGAGACCTGTTTTAATACAAGAGATCCTTTTGCTGAATGCTCAAGATGGGTCTTATATATGACCTGATGCAGAATACAAGTGCAAAATACAATATAGTAATGTATTTTCCGTGTTTAATTTGGTTTTGTTCCAGATCTGTACGATTCAAGGTTATGAAAACATCATTTTCAGTCATTGCAGGAAGAGGGGGGGGGGTAAGGAATATTGAATGTTGAGTGAAAAATGGATGAAACAAATTTAGATTAATGAATAAAGGCAGACTGAAAAGATTAACGACACTACTGAAAAACTGCTCGGATAACATAGGTAATACATACAATAATTCTGTTAAGTACAAAACAGAACAGTTAAGTCTTTGCACTCTTTGTAGGTACAAACAAATGAAAAATATTGGAAAATACCCCATAATCCCTAACGAGTACAATGAATCTGTAGCCTGGTATTCTATTAATGTTTCAGTTACACCAATTCCACGATTATCGATTTGGTTTTCATGCAAATTATTTGTTACCAAAACCGTTGTCTGAATAACAAACTGAAATCGGAATCATAACAAGAATTTAAGCTGCAAAACGCTGGGCTACAGCGATCTAACTGAAGATAAAATCCGTACTTTATAACTAATTTCCAGTTCGGAGTGCTCTAAGAAACGAAAATTATCGTCTGCAAGCAAGGGATGGCATGACAAAGAATTCAGTAGCGTACAGGACTGAATATAAAGTAACTTTAATGCAGAATTTCCTGTACCAAATGAGTTCCCACGGTAGTTTATATGTTTACAGTGGAGCCCAATGCGCATATTCTCTTCTAAACTCAGTTGCGACATTTAAATAGTACGTAACTAGTTTTTGAAATAAACAATAAACATCTGTAATAACATAATAAATGGTTTTATCAAGAAAAATATAGTTTTTTACGAACCGCAATTTTATTAACTCTCGTACTGAACTTTTAGTCTTCTTAAAAAAGTATTAAAAAATAGATATTATACCTACTACGTAAAGGCAAAGTAGGTACTCCTGTTCAAGTTTATACTTACTTCATTTAGTTATGTATAAGCTTCATTATTTTCGGTGTTCCCCAGGGTACAGTTTTAAGACCATTGTTTTTTAATATATTTATAAACGACATTGCTGACGGTTTAAATATGCATTCCCTTTTATATTGGGACGACTTAAAACTATACTCAACTGTTTATATGTTGCGTGATTGTCACAAGCTTCAATCAGTATTTGACAAAAATACATTCCTGGTGTATTTTTAACAAACTGTCACTTAATATTAACAAGTGTAATATTGTGAGACTTATAAATTTGAAAATATGGAAGTAAATAAGTAAAATAAAGTAAACCCCAAAATAAAGCGCTTACCAGCTATAGCAAGTTGCCTGATAAAGAAGTTCATTCTAGATTTCCGGCTCTTGCTGACTAGTAGGGCCACAAGAACTGCGGAGTTCCCCAGGACAATCATCGTGAAGAGGATCCATAGTACAGTGAATTGTTCGGCCTGAAAAGAAAAAGCAATTTATTTAATTCAATAACCATATAATATATAGGTACAACAAGTTAGTATCTATCTTTATTAAATAAATATTTGGATGAAGCATTTATAAATTCCTCCAAGTTAAATAAAATAGTTGAGTTTGCTTCATATACAGTGAGGTTCAAAACTCTGGAACGCCCCAAATAATTTCCAAAATATTGTTTTTTTGAAAAATCGCTCGGACACGTCGAGTGTTATTTTTAATTACACATGTGTTTCCACAAAAACTTTTTATACAGGGTGTGCCATATAACAGTGGTCAATACTGACTTTCTTGTTTTAAATACAACATCCTGTATATTATTACATTTTTGGATTCTACATAAAATTCTAAACACTTTTTATGTAGGATGTCCTATACTTATCTTAAACTGTTTTGGAAATATTGACAGGTGAATATTGACATTTTTGCAACTTTGACACCCTGTAAAATCTAAACGGTTTGAGATCAAGCAAAACGGCTTGCACGTTCCTATCTTAACTTTTCAGAAGCTATCGTTTGGCACTAATTTCAGAATTATCCGAAAATTTTGAACATTTTTAATTCCTGGATAACTTTGAAATTACCATCAAACGATAGCTTATGAAAAGTTAAGATTAGAAATGTGCAAACCGTTTTGCTTGATCTCAAACCATTTAGATTTTACAGGGTGTTAAAGTTGCAAAATGTCAATATTCACCTGTCAATATTTCCAAAACAGTTTAAGATAAGTATAGGACATCCTACATAAAAAGTGTTTAGAATTTTATGTAGAATCCAAAAATGTAATAATATACAGGATGTTGTATTTAAAATAAGAAAGTTAGTATTGGCCACTGTTACATGACACACCCTGTATAAAAAGTTTTTGTGGAAAAAGATGTGCAATTAAAAATAACAATCGACGGGTCCGAGCGATTTTTCAAAAAAACAATATTTTGGAAGTTATTTGGGGCGTTCCAGAGTTTTGAACCTCACTGTATAGTGTGACCGTTAAGTGACGAAGTAAAAACTTCGTCATTCAACGGTGTGACACAGATTCGTGGTATAGCCATGTTTACCCCTTATTTTTTTAGATGATATTTTCAAATTTAGCATGGTGGAAGTACTTATTAAAGGTCACTTTTTGACGTAAAAATTATCTTTTTTAACTCTCGAGTTTTATATGGAACACCTTTTATATTATTATGTTTTTTCAGTCTGTCATTTTCTGAATCTAACGTTATAAAATATGTGACATTTCAGTTGTCAAATTACTTGTTTTACTCTATTTTACTTTTGAATTTAGAGTGCCTTCTCTCAACTGTAATTGCAGTTCTGTTATTCCCACAGATAAAATAAGCGTATGGGTAGATTGCTTATTAATTGTACTTTCTAATGATAGATTAATACAATTATGGTACCTTAGTACCATTATGGTATTATTTTAAAAAATTAGTTTCAGCTCTAGAACCACTTTCAAGAATTTACGCGGGCTATAAGTAAAGAAATTGAGCCGACTCAATTTTTTTATGGTTGCTATGGTCCATTAGAATTAATCGGGGACGGTTAAGGCACTCTAAATTCAAAAATAAAATAGAGTCCAAAAAGTAATTTGACAGCTGAAATGTCACTTATGTTATATCGTTGGATTCAGAAAATGATGTAGATTCCAGAAATATAATAATATACAGGCTGTTTCCATGTTAAAATCAAGAGTTGGTATCACTTCCGGTAAAACCCGCATTGGAGAAAAGATAATTTTTATGTCATCAAAGAGTAACCTTTCATAAGTACTTCCGTTATGTCAAATTAGAAAATTTAATCTAAAATAAATAAGGGGGAAAGAGGGGTATGCCATTAATTTGTGTCATACTATAAGAAAAGGTTTGATTATATTTAATCTTCGATCACTAATTGACGTTATTAAAAAGAATAAGGCCCGAAATGGAACACTGAGGTACTTCTTGCTTATTATATTCGCAGGTAAAGTAACTTAAAAAATCAATATTAATAATAATTCATTTAAGTATCAACTATCTTCATTCTTATAAACTAATTGTACATATATAGATATGTTGAGAGAGTATATCGAAGTTCAAAAAATCGAAATGCTCAGATTTAGCTGGTTTCACAAGAGATTACTGTGATGTAACATCGACGGAGTTTTTTATTAAACACCTACACATTACACTTTGCTCAACGCGAGTTTTGTCAACATTAAACTAGTGAATACAAAATATTTGTAGACAATTTCATACAATGCTCAAGAGAAATACAAACTCTACATACAACGACTTCATTCCACAATTTTCATTTGAGACTCCTGTAATGTGTTGGTATTTAATTATAAACCAAGAAGGGGTGCAACACCTGGGATTCCCTGTTATAACCCATTATTTCATAATGCGATTCTTGTTTTAATCCGTTTAGAAGGATTCTTTTAGAAGAATTACCCTTGATAGTTATCATTAGATGCGAGGACCTACGGAATTAATTTAAAATGGAAATTAAACCACGCGTCTAAAGCGGTTAAAGACCGTCAAATTAAATGCTGTTTAAAGTTCCCATAAATAATTTAGAATCCTTTTGTACTAAATTGTTTCTCTGTAACAAAAGTTCCTGGATATTTTCATTGGTATGTTGGCTTAAACTCATTACTATACATCGTTGGTCACAGGCTACAAAGTTGAATCACATATTTCACAAATTGTAAAATTTCAGACAATAAAATGAATCTTGAAAGGGGGTATGAAAATGGTGTGAAAATAACACTGATGTAGTTTTCCACATAACACCAAAACACTATATTGTACTCGACGCGCGTTTCGCCAATGAACTTGGCATCATCTCGAGATGATTAAAACTAAACCTATGCTAACACTATGTTCTATTTACACCTAAACTATTGTTATGGTTCAGTAAACCGTTGCCACGGCTCAATAAAACAACGCGACGAATCAGTGAACCGTGATTTACTAACCAGTAAAGCGAGGTATGCGGGATTGACCCTTTATCACTATTCATACTATTTTTACACTTTCCAATCGCAATGGATGCAATCTCCAAACTCTCTAATACATCCAGCTGTCAGGAATTTGCTACATTTCTAATTAGTCTTAAATTGCTACCATCTATATTCTGGTTGTTCTCAAAAGCATGCTGGGTGACACTTCTACCATATTTGAAATGAACTATATGTTCCTTGAATCTAGTTTGAATTGACCTTCTAGTTTGTCCAATATACTTTTGATTACAGTATTTCGTATATCCTCGACTTTTCCTAATTTAATCAACTAAATAGAGGTCTAAATAGAGGTTACATCTGCCACTTATCAACCCCTTGTACTTGTCCAAAGTTTCATGAGAAAACATTTTAGTAGATGCTAGATTGTAGAGTGCTAAAATTTGAATTCTCATGTTTCAGGATTCACCCAGAGCCAGCCCTGTATGTGACTGAAATGAAAATTAGGCGAAGGAATTGGCCAATTTGTCCAGCTAGCCGACGTTCCTTACTTAGCAGGAATATCCGATAATTGCCGCGCTTAGTCGCCTCTGAAATTTCAATTCACTTCCTTTGCTGCGCTTCTACATGGCTGGGGATGCATTCTATGCAGAATTAAAATCTGTACGTGACATGTTTGTAAAAGAGACGTTTAGCACTGCATCTTAATTGCAGCTTCTCCTCTTGAATATTGAATTTGGTGTAGCATCCGAGACACTTCTATATGCACTTTTTTAGGATGTTTTTTAAATGGCAACCTTAGTTGGCTATGGTATCAATAAAAAGCTTATTTTTTTCTGATTTCAAAAATATAATATTTAATAAATCGTATTTTTCTTCGTTTCTGTACATTTCACAATAACTATTTTAAGATGAACGTTTAATTTTGACGTTTATAATGTGACTTTAGTGTGATCTGACATTTATATTTTATTGTTGTTTACTGATCTATGTTTGTTTTTCATAGCTTACTATATTAATAAATTATTTGTTCATTACAGTAAACAAAAGAAAAGAGAAAGGTATATTAAATATTATGTTTTGGAAATCAGAAAAAATAAGCTTTTTATTGATACTATAGCCAACTATGGTTGCCATTTAAAAAAACATAACTTTATTTTTATCTCAAAAACTAAGATGCCCGTGAAATTTTCAATATCACCGCTTAATGCCACTTAAAAAGCACTATCACACAGTATTGTTATTTTATTTGTATCTTTTATAGTTTTCGAGATATTCGAGTTTAAAAATTTTGGCGATTTTCAGTTATTTCAAAATATCTCGAAAAGTTGAAAATTAAAATTAAATTTGAAGGAGGCACTGAATTCCTCTTGTAATTCTGCCCAATTTTGCTAATTTAACCAATTCTCTATCTCCACTATTAACAAAGTTAGCCATGTAAGGAGATAGATAATGGACACCCTGTATATTGGAGGCAATAATTAGAAATATTCTGTCAATTTTATACAATAGATTCTCACCCAAAATAATCAGAGCTCCATTTCTAGAGGGAGCTTGGTAGATACTAACCAACCTAGGTACCACATTTTTGGAGTTCTTTAAAAGAAATGATATAAAAGCTCGAATTAGAATTATTACTCATCCTTTTAAGTTTAAATAAGTACATCTATATAAAAAAGATAAGACAAAATAGATATATGCATTTTGTGCTGTCTTCATTGTTTCTGTCTTCTTTTTGTTTCCTGCAGTGTGATTTTGAACTTTAATCTATGTTACGTTATTATGTAAGCTTGATTTTGCTAGCTTGAAGTGTGGTGGTGTTTAGGCTCTTGTTTCGTCCTCTGCTCTCAAGCTTCACCCCAACAAAATTATTTTGGATATCAATTTTTTTAACAATATTTTTCTGTTAGTTCTTTTATTTACTCTTAACTTGTATTTTTTACGTAGGCATCATAATGTTGAGCTCGGCCGCTCTGCATAGATATTCTTAAGAAGACCTTCATGTATCTGTCTTCGACTGATAAATCACTTATCGCGATTCCACGTTCTTTCAGGTTAACTTATTTTTGTATTGAAAAATCAAAGCCAAGTATGAAGAATCACCGTGTATTTTCTAATCTTCCTGTGGTATATACTTTTATATATAAGACAATCTGAGAGCCGGATGAAACGATATGATATTTCACCCCAAGCTGGGAATAAAACAGCTTCTGAAATGAAACTACGTCCTTTCATCGTCCCTTATGTCGAAGGGACATCCGCAAAATTTGTAGAGGTTGATATAAACCCCAAGACATGAGCTAAGGGAAATAGTTCTATGTAACTAGTTTGGATAATCTGAAAAGCAATTTTTCTCGACGTTATTTCTAGACAGTAACATAGTGAGTTGGTTGACGCTACGTCACTCTACAAATATATGATTAATGTTATGTATTGCCTTGCATACCCAGGATGATAGGTAACGAAAAAATATATAAAACTTTATTAAACCATAATATTTGATAATTTTATTAATAATTTTTCTCTTAGTTAACTTTTTGACCTAATTCCTATATAAAGTAAGATATATGCATATTATCTCATATAATTATCCTATTCAATTATACAAAATGAGTTTGAACATCTTGTTATGAGTATAAAGGAGTACTGAATATTGATTTTGTTGATTTTAGGCAGGTTTATGATAAAATAGAAATGGATACATTTTATGAAGCCTGAGAGAGATGTATTTTATGAAATGGTTAGGCGGGGTAAGTTCAGGGGGAAAGACACAATAATGTGTTAATAATCAAGTGTTTTAAAATGAAACGACATGTCGCAGACGTGTTGCAAACAAATGTCGCATATATGTACGACCGGCCTAATGCAAAGGACAAAGCTGGACAGAGTGCTCTAAATAGGTTGGGAGTGCCACAATAGATCTTCTAGGTCGTGGTGGACCAGGCCAGGGAGCCGACTCCTATATAAATCTAATCTAATCTATATGTGACAGATAGATTTTTAACAGCAGACTATAACTTTTGTATTATATTGACCTGTTTTATTTTGGTTCAGTGGAAATTCGAAATTATTAATAATCAATTGCACACAACAAATGAAGGACGAAGTTGAGGATAAAGAAGTGGCTGAATACAAAAGAGGTTTTATACATTTCTATATCCCCTATTTCCATAATTTAGGAAAATATATTTCTTTACATTCAAATCCTAAATATTAAATTAATATTTACAATAGTGTAACAATTAATTGTATACACAGATGATGTGTTAATGATGATGAAAATAAAATATCTACGGAATAGTGACGATTTTTAAAAGAGAAGTTGGCTAGAGATACCCAAAGATAGAGTAAAAATTATATTAGAGTATACCTAGCCTTGAAACAGTAAAGCATTTTAAGCCTAAGAGTACTGATGATGCGGAGAATGGACTTGGAGATCAAGAAATAGATGCAAGAACTTCACAAGGAAAAAGAAAATATAGAATAATGAAATCCGTAATTCCCATAAAAATGAATCCAAAAATTTTAAACTAAGAATTTAAAAAACAGTGGTTACTCCAACAGTCATTATTGAATTGGTAAGTTGACACTAAGAAAAAAGGATGAAGAAAGATATCCTATAATTTCCTTTAAAAGTATTGTTTTTAAAAAAGGTGCTCTATCTACAGGGTGTCCACCTACTGCGCGTAAGTCCAATATCTGGGTTAATAAAAGAGATAACTTAATTTTTTTTTCTACAGGGTTGTCTAATATCCCGAGCTGCACAAAATGAAAATATATTTACATATTCAGGGTGTTCAGTTTTTCCTGGACAGGTACCAACTTCGTTTTTCTAAATGGAAATATATATTTTTTATTGCTTTTTCGAACTAAACCCTTGATTTTAGTAGGACTTTCATCAGCCTTTCCTATACCTAACTTAAACTGTTTTTGAAATATTGACTGGTGAATATTGACATTTTTGCAACTTTGACACCCTGTAAAATCTAAACGGTTTGAGATCAAGCAAAACGGTTTGCACATTCCTATCTTAACTTTTTATAAGCTATCGTTTGATACTAATTTCAAATTTATCCAAGAATTAAAAATTTTCAAAATTTTAGGAAAATTTTTAATTCCTGGATACATTTGAAATTAGTATCAAACGATAGCTTATAAAAAGTTAAGATAGGAATGTGCAAACCGTTTTGCTTGATCTCAAACCGTTTAGATTTTACAGGGTGTCAAAGTTGCAAAAATGTCAATATTCACCCGTCAATATTTCAAAAACAGTTTAAGTTAGGTATAGGGAAGGCTGATGAAAGTCCTACTAAAATCAAGGGTTTAGTTCGAAAAAGCAATAAAAAATATATATTTCCATTTAGAAAAACGAAGTTGGTACCTGTCCAGGAAAAACTGAACACCCTGAATATGTAAATATATTTTCATTTTGTGCAGCTCGGGATATTAGACAACCCTGTAGAAAAGAAAATTAAGTTATCTCTTTTATTAAGCCAGATATTGGACTTACGCGCACTAGGTGGACACCTTGTATATTTCTAATATGTTAGCTACGTGCATTGAAACATTCTCTATAATAAAATATACAAATTATATTTCATGAGTTCAGTATGCTTCTACATTGATCAATAATAGTTTATTATGTATTTCTACTAGCACGTTCATATTTCATTATCACTAGTTAAATTGAAATAAAATTTTGTGTCTTGCAGTTTAAGATAAGCCTAATACAATTTGATTAACGACCACCGCCCCTCTTTAATTTTCAGTTAAATCCATTATAAATATGCATGGTAAGGCATTTTTAGTATAAAAAAAGGTTTTAATCTCCCCTAGCCAGAGGCTGATGGTGTTGTTATGATTTATTATCAATTACTGCTGGTAATGTCGTATGTGGAAAACTAATTGATATTAAAAAGCTTTTCACATTTATCATATATATATATATTTCTACTTAAAACTTTTTTTAGTGATTTCTACTTATAGAAATTGCATGAAAATTATGCACAATGTCTCCCTGGACACTGCTTAATTTGACTCAGTTCTAGCCCTTCTAGAGTCCCATAGATGAGTCCTGAGATTAATAAACATAAATAAACAAATTGAAATCCATATTCAGCCTTCTTTTCGCCTTCTTTTAACGCTTGGAAGTTGTTAAAAAATCAAATATTTTTTCTATCTACCAAATACAAAAATATGGAGTGAATAACTACTAAGTCCGGGAATCATGTGCCCTGAGTAGACGTAATGAACCCAGAATGACCGCCTTGTGCTTTCATCCGGCTAGAAGATCTGCCGAATTTCGACATGCCGGTATAATCTTCAGTTCTGAAAGCAGTGTATCTGTTGCTCCACTGAGGGCTCCTATTATCAGTACCACAAGCTTCACGGTATGTTCTGGATGGAGTCTGCGGAATTCGAAGAGAAGGTATCGATATTTCGTCAGTTTCTCCTCCTCTTTCAAGGCAATGTTGGTCTCGGCAGGAACGGATTTGACACTTCTCATATTCCCTTCAAAGGACTCGATATCCCCCGGAGTGTATGGCAGCACTGGTATTTCTATTTATTTTTCTATGTAATATTTCTATCCCCTACGAGTGCCGTAAAAAGTAGTAAAGCACTTGTAAAGCCGCATTATGTCTATTGATATAGGTCGAGGCTGCATATGCCGGACAAGCGGAGAGCATAATGGGGTGTTTTCCTATTTTTTTTTACATCGGCAATGGAAAGTAGTTGGAAAAAGAAGAGATACGTATTTCTGGAATTTTAATATTGAGTTCATTTAAGTCCATAAATTATTTTTTTATTGTGCGCGATAGCTATGTGACGTCACTAAGCGAAAATTCAAAATTTGCGCCATTTTTTAGTGATTTCGAGAATATTTTCATGTGTGGTTGGTGTCACTGCGTGACAACTTTACTTTTGTTTATGTTTGAATTGTTTGGTTAGGGTAAACATCATGGTAAACATGAGACATTGTTTTTAGTTTATATTTTTACCTGTGAACAATTCACAGGTAAAAAATAGGTCTCTGCCTGTGACTGATTACAAGTGTATTTATTAGTAATAGAAAAACTTCGTAATTTGTAAAGGTAATTTTTTAATATATTTAATCGACTTTGCAATAATACTGTTAAGTTAAATACTAACCTTACATTTTTCATCCATTTTATTTCTGAAAGGATCTATAGGATCTTTACAAAACCTTGCTCCATGTTTAATAAAAGTTTACTTCACAAGAAAACAACAATACAACACGTCAAATTGTCAAGCCAAACACAAACAGAAAATTTCAAATGTCAATTATCGAAATGTCGACTGTCGTTCATCTCGTTACAAACTGAATCTAGCCACATATTAACAGTGTGGCCTCTTTATAGATACATATTCCCTAGTTTTCGGTTAGTGACGTCACGAATATACAATAAAATTTCAAAATTGAATTAAAAATTTTCTACCGATTCAATCTTAATAATTTTTATCCTAATAAATATAAAAAAAAATATATTTTATAAAAATACAGGTTTCCACTTTCATTTCGATTGAAGGAAAATACCCCATTGTCTCCGGCAGTACTATACAGGGTGTCCACCTAGTGCGCGTAAGTCCAATATCTGGGTTAATAAAAGAGATAACTTAATTTTTTTTTCTACAGGGTTGTCTAATATCCCGAGCTGCACAAAATGAAAATATATTTACATATTCAGGGTGTTCAGTTTTTCCTGGACAGGTACCAACTTCGTTTTTCTAAATGGAAATATATATTTTTTATTGCTTTTTCGAACTAAACCCTTGATTTTAGTAGGACTTTCATCAGCCTTCCCTATACCTAACTTAAACTGTTTTTGAAATATTGACTGGTGAATATTGACTGGTGAATATTGACATTTTTGCAACTTTGACACCCTGTAAAATCTAAACGGTTTGAGATCAAGCAAAACGGTTTGCACATTCCTATCTTAACTTTTTATAAGCTATCGTTTGATACTAATTTCAAATTTATCCAAGAATTAAAAATTTTCAAAATTTTCGGAAAATTTTTAATTCCTGGATACATTTGAAATTAGTATCAAACGATAGCTTATAAAAAGTTAAGATAGGAATGTGCAAACCGTTTTGCTTGATCTCAAACCGTTTAGATTTTATAGGGTGTCAAAGTTGCAAAAATGTCAATATTCACCCGTCAATATTTCAAAAACAGTTTAAGTTAGGTATAGGGAAGGCTGATGAAAGTCCTACTAAAATCAAGGGTTTAGTTCGAAAAAGCAATAAAAAATATATATTTCCATTTAGAAAAACGAAGTTGGTACCTGTCCAGGAAAAACTGAACACCCTGAATATGTTAATATATTTTCATTTTGTGCAGCTCGGGATATTAGACAACCCTGTAGAAAAAAAAATTAAGTTATCTCTTTTATTAACCCAGATATTGGACTTACGCGCACTAGGTGGACACCTTGTATATACATAATAATAATAATAATAATAATAATAATAATAATAATAATAATAATAATAATAATAATAATAATAATCTAATTCTTATTATTATTATTATTATTATTATTATTATTATTATTATTATTATTTTTAATTTCACAGATTACTCTGGGTGTAGCTCATACATCCGGGATATCCAAGGTGGCTACTAATTAGAGAAGACTCTTCGAAATATTGCAGTTGTGGCCAAAATTACAGCATTCTGCATTGGTCCTATTAGCTGTAGGCTCAGTTGCAGTTGTTCCAGATAAGAAGAAAGTTTTCTGTGCACCAAACCATTTGCCGAGATGACTATCGGCATGATGACAATCTTATTCAGTTGCAAAATTTGCTGATTTCTTGAGCTAACTCTTCATATTTGGTTATCTTACCGTTATGTGCTCTTTCAATGTTTTCATTCTAGCGGAACTGTAAAGTCGATGAAAATTGCAATTTGTTTTTCTTTATCGAGCATAACAATATCTGGACGGTTATGCGCGACAGGCCTATCTGTGACAATCTCCATATCCCAGTAAATTTTAACTTTTTGATTTTCAGTCACTGATGTAGGTAAGTATTTATAGTTTTCTTGTTTCACTGTAATGAGTTTTTCTTTCAGGCACAAGGCTTGGTGTACAATCCTACCCATACTGTCATGCCTTGACTGGTAGGCAGTGGATGCCAGTGCGGTGCATCCAGATATTAAATGCTGAATGGATTCCTGGGAGGCTTTGCACAATCTAAAGGTCGTATCATCGATGTGTTGTTTAAGTATATGCTTCCTGTACATTCTTGTGGGTACTACTTGGTCCTGGATTGCACAAAGAGCTCCCTCAGTTTCCGGTAATAGATATCCTTGTTGCAGGTAGGTAAGAGAGTGCTGCTTATTTATATCCTTGTTTTTTAGGTGGTTTGGATATCTGCCATGAATGGATTTTTGACACCAGTCCTGCTCTAGCTTTTCATTGGTATTTATTTGCTGTTCGTTTTGGTCTGCAGCTAAATTCAAGGGAGATAATTTAATATCTACGTGCTCTAATTATTATTATTATTATTATTATTATTATTATTATTATTATTATTATTATTATTATTATTATTATTATTAGTATTATTAGTATTATTAATTATTATTATATTAATAATTTTGTCATTTCACAGTTAATAACTTGTTTGACTAAATAGCATAAAACTTTCTAAAAACTCATTAAACGTTCTTTTTACAGTCATTTGCTCCGGGACAGAAAAAAATGAAACCACGGTACAGTTACCGAATCAAGAATATTTTCGTCGCACCGCTGTTTTTTGAAGTTCATTATTTTCCCCGCAGAAGCCTACCTTAAAACGAATGTAAATACTAATAAATCCCTATTACCTTGAAAGGCGTGGTATTAATATTCCCCAGAAATTATGTGTTCACGCATACCGTCGCAGGCCATTGTATTAAATAATGGAAATTTGTTTGCTTGAATTTCAGCAGTGGATAACAAGAGGATTACATCTAGAGCGTCTAGATTACACAAATTATCTTGAAATTTGGCACGTCTTTCTCAGACTTCAGTGCAAACGAACGCTCGCCGGCGCGTCGACTGATTACTGCTGAAGGCCTTTTACACAATAGTTATAGAAGTTTATAGAGAGGTAAATTATATAAAAAAGATATAATGGGTACATCAGTGTCTCGCACACGTTTTTGTCATTTGGCGCAGCATTAGAATATTAATGATAATAGCTTTCTTTCTTATACTTGCAATTAGAAATAAACGTATAGTTATTATTCCTCCACTTAATTTTGTTGTACGGTATTAACAACGACCTTAATTGGACACTGATTGACCTTACCCTGTGCACAAAATTGTACAGAGCCTTCATAAACGTCTGCGAACGTAGCGAAAGAAATTTATTTTCTTCACCTTGGCGTCAGAATGCTAGTAACTTTTATAGAAACTAAAACAATAAGGCGAAGCTTACATTAAAATGCGATGTTCCGAGTTACAGCACGCGATTGGTGTTATTTGTTATCTTGACATTTGAAGTAGCCAATCAGCGATTGTATTACCTTCAGCGTCGATCAACGGAATGTGGGCATTTACTGTAAACGAACCATTACGATTGATAACAATATTTGACATTTGTGTATTGTTCCATTTGTTTATTTCAGTTCAACACATTATTCCATATTTCATAATAATTTGTTAAATTTGACATTTTTTACTGATGAAGCATGGTTCCACTTATCAGGTTATACAGTGTTATTCAGAACTTATCCATAATAAAATTTGGGGATGTTCAACAGACATGTACACATGTGGTAGTGCAAAAAAAAATTTTTGGCGGGTTCTGAAAACTATTTAAAAATTTTTCATTGCACGCCGCTGGATACTGGTCCACTGTAATGGAGTGACCTTGGGACTGACAATGCAAACTGGCTAGCACGAAAAAACTTGGGACGTTTTGAGAGTATACCGACACCCGGCGCAAAAGAGATTTGGACCGTTTTTACTTTAAAATAAACTGAAAGATAGATAGATGTGACCAAAGTGACGTGTCTTTCAAATTAATAAAATTTTGTTACACTAATTTTGAAGAATTGCGCTACTTGATTTGTACTGTACTTGACTGTACGAAATTTTGTCCCTCGACTTCTACACACTTTTGGGCACGCCTTATCCAATTTTGCCGCACTAAAGCGAATGTTCCTCCTGGTTGCTGATCTTGTAAACGCAAATTATTAAGTAAATTGGGGATTTTCAGCATTTTGCTACAACAACCACTCACAAAACCTAACTCGTAATTGATAACAGTGGTTGAACAAGCTGGATATGATACGGATAAAACTGAGCTTCGTGTAGTAAGCGCCACACCGTTGATTGGGATACCCCAGGCACCTGCCTAGCGATCTGACTTGTACTTATTCGCGTATTTTCGCGGACCAGATTCAACACTTGTTCTTCAGCTGCTAAAATACGTTGTGGTCGTCCCGGGCCACCATCTCATCCACTCTAACTTCACCATAAATAAGAATCATGTCCATTAACTCAGCATTACTTTACACATGAGCCATTTTGAAAATTTTACAGTTTAACACTCCTACGATAAATAAAACACCCGTACTGAGACAGCGACACAGATAGACTGAAAACTGCATAGACAATAGAGATATTATCCCCACTCCAACTTATTCGCTCGGTCTTAACCAGGCGTTCCAGGTACAAAAACTGTTTACTGTTTTTTGAAGGAATGTGATATATCAGATGTCGTTGAAGTACAGTTGCCCATCTACGTAGTCCTTTATAATGGTATAACTTTAAACATTGTTTACGGGAAATCCTAAGACTTTTATTATAAATTTTTTTGGTGATATCGATTTCTTATTTAAGGATGCACATATCCTCAAAGTTTTAGAGATAAGTTCTGAATAACCCTGTATAAATAGGCCAACATCATAGATCTTGGACTGCAGAAGATCCTCACATATTTGTAGAAACTAGCTTACATCTCATAATTGTTGGCGATTGGGTGGCGATGTCTATAGTAGGTCTTATATTTTTCCAGGAGACATTAAACACTGAAAGATCTATAGTTATTTTAGAGCCTCTTTTAGCACAATTACATGATGAAAAGTTGCAAGTTGATTACTTTTTCTGAAAATTTCTAAATAATTTCGGGTTTATTGTTAGTGTAATGATACTGTCAATCCGAGAGTAGAATGTAATAGTTTTTTCAATATTGTTTATTGTTGCTATTAAAAAATAAATGTTACATGTGTTTCCCTTACTCTGAATATTATATTAAAAAAATTTATGATTGTTAAAGCTATTCAGCATATCTTTTTGTTTATTCTTTTTGTCTCTAGATTTTTTCAAGTAAAATTTTTCAACAAAAAAAATATAAATAATTCCACACACCCTGTGAATTTCTTTTGAAAACTTATTCGCCAATCAACGCGTTGCAGGACTGGCAAAAATAATTTCTACGATTTTTATAAAAATTTAAAGAATAACAACACCCTGTATTTAAATGAACCATTTAAAGGCACATGTTTATAAGAATTTATCTTCTTACTTTTGGGCAAGGAATATCCACCTGAATTTTATATATACCCTGTACATCCGCATTACAATTCCGTATTTTCTTCCTCTTCGACAATTTGGTAGATAAAAACTTATGTATTAATTTATTTTAATCACCAACATAAAAGTAAAAAAGTAGGTATTCTAATAAAACCGAAGAGCCCCAGAAATGTATATTACTGTAAAAGATATTTTTGTCCATGCCCTCAATTTAATTTGAAGAGCAATGATTCTGATTTGTATCAGATTTCAAAGAGAGACTTGTGTTTTTTAAGACGTAAATGGGATCACTTAATGGCAAAAGAAACCATCGAGGAACAACGAAAACAGAGAGCGGATAATAAACTTTTAAGCTTTATAAAAGGAAACCTACTCAGAATTATATTTGCTATTTTAATATTTATTGATCCATTTCTTACGTTTCCTCTTATTATTGAGATATATTACAAAGAAAAGGTTATACACAGTGTGTTCTTCAAACGGATTCGTGATTGGCATACGGTAAAATATTTATGGTACACTTCAGTAGATGCGGAATAAAAACAAACCTCTTACAGGATTTAAAATAAAGATCTACAAGTGGTTTATACAGGGTATTAGTTAAACATGCGGCAAAAATTCAAGAGGTTATTCCTTGGACTATTCTAAGGATATTTTATCCTTTGATGATTTTTGAAAAAGCGCTTTGTTGCGAAGATATAGGGCGAAAAAAATTTTCAACAAATAACAATTTATTACTAAAAATTATATGTAACATTTCTGAACCTACAAGAATTGTTCAAAATGGCTACCTCCAGCTCGGATGCAACCATCCAATCTTCACATAAACTCCAAAAACTGAGGTAGCGTTTGTTCCAAAAAGTTGCGGTATATTTCGCCGGTAAGTCTTCCTGGTAGAAATACCGGTCCAATTAGCCAGTCATTCACAATTCCAACCCAAACGTTCAACGAGAACTGATGTTGAAACCGATTTTCACAAATCTCATGTGGATTTTTGTCAGCCCACGCATGGTTATCGTGGAAATTCCTTATTGCATTTCGCGAGAAACTGGCTTCATCGGTAAAAAGAATCAGCGTAAGTAGTTGAGGGATTTCAACCAACGTGTGCAAAAGCCATTGACAAAATTTAAGACGTGGAGCAAAATCCGCAGAAAGAAGTGCCTGAACGCGTTGAATGTGGTATGGGTACAACAAATTATCTCTCAGAATTTTCCAAACAGTCCAATTACTTACATTCAAAGTATTTGCAATTCTTCGCGTAGAAGTACCTGAATCTTCTTTTATCATGTCCAGCACATTCTCTTCTACGTCTACCGTTCTTACAGTCCTTGGCCTTCCTGGTCCTCCACTTCGCTTCAATGTTCCCGTTTCTCAAAGACGTTGATGAATACTTTGAAAGATTTTTCTATGAGGTTAGGAAATCGTTCAATGTACAGTCGTCAAGCATCTAATGCATTGCCATCAACAAGTCCATAAATAAAATGCATGTCAGCCATCTCGGCATTCGTATAGCGAGCCATGATAGAGGACTTCACTAACAACCGTTTACACGTCAACTAGCCGAACGTCAATCAATCTTAACAAATGCGACACATACAAACTACAAAAACACAACATACAAAAACATACAAAATAATCACTCCGAAGTATCACGGGATGTTGGTAAGAAAAAACAACTCCTTTTTCTTACATGTCTTTTACTTGATACGTCCAGTGTAGTACGCCATACTTTTATTTCACCTACATTAATAATGTGAAAAATACCAAAATTGGATTTGTTGAAAATTTTTTTCGCTCTATATCTTCGCAACAAAGCGCTTTTTCAAAAATCATCAAAGGATAAAATATCCTTAGAATAGTCCAAGAAATAACCTTTTGAATTTTTGCCGCATGTTTAACTAATACCTGTATATGCAGAGTATAATTTTTTAAAGAGAAGTGCGCCCTGTATCATTGTTAGAATTGGATTTTTACTATGTATGTATTCTTTAAGACTTTTTTATTTTTTTATGACACTTTATAAACGATCTGAGAATTTATTGTCTATTTCTATTTCATGAAATTGTAGAACTGACACGCCTTAAACTAAATTTACAGTGATGATTGAGATGTTTATCTTAAAACGTTATAAACATTATAGTTTAACTGAATTCAAAATGAGGAATCGATTAAAACAAAGTCCAGGTGCTTATATAATAGTACGGATAATAACCTGTATTTAAACGAAATAAACTGATGATGGCCCCGGATAAGCGAAACGTCAGATTGAAATTTCAATTACACCAGCATAAGCTCAAGAAAATATTGTAAAGAAAGGTGGTTTCAGATATTTACAATTTGCACAAATACTATCAGAAAAAATTAAAACTGAAAGTTGCTTTTGCTTCCATTTTTTCCAATAAATACGACTTACCCTGTACAATCCTAACATATAAGATATATAATAGGTACGTATTTAAGAAGGCTAAGGAAAAACTTCAATATATCAAAAAATATATATCGTAAAACGTTTCCAACGACCGCCGCAAACTCCTGGAGGATGAAATATTGCCAAAACGGCCCACCCCGTATGTCACAGGGTATTCGCAGCGTGCTGCGACGCAGGAAAAATGTAAAGCACTCGCCGCTAGAGCCAATCCGAGTGGGTGGTTCGATATCAGATCTTATCAACTTATTTTACGAGTCGTAAATCGCTTTCAGCGAGGAAACATCGCCTGGGACACTGTTAAATGTCTCGGAAGATGATGGTTCAGGATTTTATTGCAGGAAAGAGCCCGGTAGTCGGAGTTGTACGGATCGTTAAGTGTTCATTTTTTGGTGGAGTTTAATTGCAAATAGACCACTTAAAGGGGGGATTAGCGGTATGGCTACAGAATGTTTCTTGTAAGATTATACTCGTTTTAGTGTGGGGCGAAAAGCTTCAGTTACCAGTATTAGTGAAACTACATGTATTTGTCCTGAAAATGTACATACTGAAGTTTATCTAAGTGATATTTTTATATCTACAAGCTTATCCCTCCACCTTTGTCTATAGTATATCTAAATAAAGACTTGACCTTGCCACTTTAGGCATTAAAATAATAAAAGATTTTGTTATAAATAGCAACTCTTTAAATTGTTTTTGGAATTATTTAAATAATACACAATAGCGTGTTGCATTATATGGTATTTCTCTAACTTTAAAACAGTAAACAAAGGTGTATCTCAGGGTAGAATACTGGAGCCTCTATTGTTTTCTATTTACGCATAAAATTTACCTTTCACCCGAGCTTCTGCAATTCTCACGATACTAAAGAAACTCAAAATCTATTATTTGAAAGTGTTTTGAAATCCAAAATTTCTATATTTGTTCAAAGAAATCCTAAATACTTAGGTTGAGTTAATATTTTATAGTTATTTAATTTTATCAGAACTGAGTTAACTTGTAGGATATCGGTCTATTTTGTTGCAAAAGTGCAGTGACATTGTAACTAATTTCATCTTTACCATTGGATCAAACTTAGTAGTATGAATCTTATTCTGTTGCTGTTACACAAGTTCAACATTATTTTATATTTTTTATCGCCCTGTATAGATTAAATCGTGTAAAATCCTTTTGCAGCTCGGTTGAACTAAAAGCAGTGATGTACGTCCCTTTCCTAGTTCATTAGTTTAGAGATAAACTCTTGGCACGTCGTTCTTACAACCCTTTGCTTTCAACTTTGTGTTGGAGTTGGGATTTATTAGTGAAAGAGACTTACTGTCGAGGCATAGCGGCGTCTTGTATGAGGTGTCTGCGGTAAATTAGTGTATTATTAGCTCGGTGCGTGATTCTATTCATTAAGTGGAATGAATACTTTGAAGATAGTTGTATAACTACTACATATTGTTATATCAGTTATAATAGGTATTTAGGACAGACGCTGAATTAGTCAAAAGACAGACTTACTAAACACATCTTAAGAAAATAATTAACTCAAACAATAATATCAAAGTTAGAAGACAGTCTTGTCTACAAAAGTCTCTGTAAGACATTATAATAGTTCTATAATTTGTTTTGGCTTTTGTTGATAAAAGGAATTACAAATAATTACAATTACAATCGCAACAACACAAGAGCTTTAAACAAATTTCATTCTTCAACTTAAACTGGAAGACATAAAATAAAATTAAATAATATATACATACATACATACATACATACACACATACATACATACATACATACATACATACATACATACATACATACATACATACATACATACATACATACATACATACATATATACATACATACATACATACATACATACATACATACATACATACATACATACATACATACATACACATACATACACATACATATAATAATAATAATAATACATATAGCTATACACACATACATATATATGTAACAAAAAGGTTACCTAACAGTGTTTCTAACATAGTGTACAGTGTTTGATACAAGCCATATTAAAAAGATATCAGGAACTGCACAATAATAATAGCTATATACAAATTCATATGAAGAATGTGCATTATTCAAGGTACATCATTTTCATGCATATACATATATTGCCCATATGTATCATACTCAATACTTATACCATTTATTAAACAAGGTTGCTCATTAGGGCGGTAAATAAAGTTCGATATCGGTCTATTAAGGGTTCTGGAAAAAACTTGAGGAGGGAGATATAATGTTAAAAGGCGCACATTTAATATTTTGGATCATTTCCCATCAATTTCCCATTCCCATATGAATTTATTGTACACCAGTTGTGAATATTGTTTATGTCATCTTGAAGCTAAAGGCAATCACCAATATTGGAGATAGAGAGGTACAACTTAAGGTCATCTGCGTAGAGTAGAGATCTGCAATTCAGGAACGAGATGATGTCATTTATGAAGATTAAAAATAATGACAGTCCAAGGACCGAGCCTTGGGGACTTCTGATATCGCCTTAATATCAATCAACTGGGCACCACGATATCCCACGGTAAGTCTTCTTTGATATAGGTAAGAACTGAGTAAGTCTGTAAAAAAAACAACACCAGAACAAGACAACACCAGGACAAGAACCTAGTTAGGTTGAGTTATGTTATAGTTGTAGTTCATATACTGTATTTATAGATCAGACCTGAACCACGGATACAATTTAGGTAACTAATTAAATAATTACATTCATTACATCCCATAAAGTATTTTTTTAAGGACAAACTTTCGCGAGCACCATATTTTCAAAAGAGTTTTTTGCTCCTCATGTTATATCAATTGTATGATTTATTACCACAGTTCGTTCATTACAATCGAATTCTATATACATTTATGAACGTATAGATAGGAGGGTGGTTAAATTAGAATGTCAGTCATTGACTCATAATTCTAATGGCATGGTTCATTTAAATGGAAATAGTATTAATGGTTGGATAAAGATATAATATTTTCTACCGTTCAATTACCTGTCGAGAAATGATAAATTACAATCTTAAACAATTTCCAAAGTAATAACAGATATTATTTATTCCTGCTGAAAACTATTGAATGAAATAATCGGAAAAAATATCTGATATATGGTTTCCGATTATTTCATGTACCTACCCTTATATTATATGCCTGTTATATCATAAATTTTATAAATGATTTTTTAAAAAAAACTTTTTATTTTTGTTAGAGACTCTTCGAAGAGTCTTATAACTGTTTTATAATATTGAGAGAGTTACAAATGTGAGTTATAAGCGAGTTATTGTATTATGAGCCAGTGACAAGCTTTGTCAGCAGCGACGGTGAAGTCGCATTTTAGGTTCTTGGAATGGTTAAGTAAGATAACTACCAGACATGCATAAAAACAATTTATAGCACGTAGCTATATTAAGTTACTTGGGGAATGGAGAGATAACAATAAGTAAACTATTGGATTTCATTTTAATAATAAGATACAATTTTCGAATCTACTTACATAATACAGTTTGTCATACTGCGATATCCAAATAGAAGTCTAATAATATCCCATAAAACATATAGGTCTGATTCATAAAATGCATGTGCAATCTATACAAATTAGTTTGTTGAAAGCTTCTCTTTCTACTCGATTTATCAATTCACCCACATAGAAACTGTGTCAGTAATAGATGATACTCTTTATAAACCTTGAAGTAATCCCCAGATATATCTAATTATGCGATAATGCCATAAATATGGTTGGTGAACATCCTGCGAAATGGCAGGGTAATTTGAGGAAAACATATCGCGCGGCATATTATATTACTCCAGTTTCCTGAATAGGCGGGTCAGGGATTCCTGATTACATTTCCTGCAGCACTCATGTAAGGTCTTTTCTTATTTATATACGTTTTCTGTTTGTTTACTCAATTGAAAGGTTCCCTGATATGTTACATCGTACAAATACAGTTATTCCGTGATATTTTTGGCATACAGGGCGTAGATACCGGGATATCAAAAATTATCTTGGTCAAGGGTGGTTGTGGAATGTAAAACGTGTGTCTTACTTTAAATTTTTGAATATGTTTTGTTGTGTCAGAATCTGTCAAGTCATTGTGCTGGCATTTTCTAATCCAGTTTTTGAATCATGCCTCCTACCACACAGCACAAAATTTTCATGATTGAAGCCTATTTTCGAACGGGTGCGCTAGTTAATGGAAATTGGCAATACAGTCAACGTTTGTGTTTGGACAATTTTCGAGAGCACTTCCTAAACGTGGCAATATTACCGGACAATTTTTATGCGTGCCTTAAAAATTGTGTTGAAGTGTTTCGCGAAACTGGTTGTGTGACTGGCGTGAAAAAGGTGCTGGTAGAGCAAGAGTTCGTACAGAAGAAGTTGTCAATGACGTTCGTCAACGTATGGAAGAGGAGCCTGCAAAACCTTTGAAACGTGTTTCTCAGGAAATTGGACTTTCTTATGGAACATGTCATAAGATTTTAAAGAAAGACTTGAACATGCATCCATATAAGATGCAAGCACATCAAGCTCTTCTGCCCGCAGACCACCCCAGACGCCTTGCTTACTGCCATTGGTTTGTCAATAATTTAATGAATGACGATCTTCTGGACTTAACTTTTTTTTCTGACGAAGCGTGGTTCCACCTTTCGGGATGCATCAATTCTCAAAATATGCGAATGTGGAGCAATGATAACCCTCATGTTTTTACTGAATTGCCACTACATGCTCAAAAAATTGGTGTTTGGATGGCAGTTTCTCGCAGAAGAATAATTGGGCCAATTTTTTTCGATTTCACCGTCAACGCAGAAAGGTACAGACACAACTTTTTGGCTGAATTTGTGCAACAGTTAAAGGATGATGAACGTCGGTACGGTTATTTCCAGCATAACGGTGCAACAGCACATACTACACGAGAAAATATTGCTTTCCTCCGCGAGTTTTTTGATGACCGGCTGATAAGTTTGCATACAGAAGTTGAGTTTCCTCCGAGATCACCTTGTTTGACAATTATGGACTATTTTATATTTCCTTACTTAAAAAACAAGATTTTCGCAACTCCGGTAAATAATTTGCAAGAACTGCAACAAAGAATTGTTCAGCAATGTGCAACCATAACGCCAGAAATGCTGCAAAACGCTTTTCACTGCATGAGGAGGCGCGTCAACTTGTGCATCGAACAAAACGGGGGACATTTCCAATAATTACTGTAATTTAGTTTTTCTTGTTACTAAAACCGTTATTTCATAATTTGTAGTTCATTATTCTTTTACAACTGAAATAAATAGGTATGAAATTTGTAGGTTATTGATGATGTCAGTGTGACAGTGACATGATTATTTCAAATTTAAAGTAAGACACACGTTTTACATTCCACAACCACCCTTGACCAAGATAATTTTTGATATCCCGGTACATTTAGCATAGTTCAGGAGTAGAAAAAGGTCCACTAGATGAGTATTATATGGCATTTAAAATAATACGAATTGTTTAATGATTAAATAATTAGTATATCATGTTTACCAATATCATGGTTTCCTTTTCCACTGGTCCTTGTCATTCGGAGAAGAACCATACATAAGTCTCTTTGTTAAGACTGCTTAACATAGTCTTAGTCATAAGAAAAAAATGTCACAATATCACTTTCCATGAGCATAACTTGATTTAAATGAAAAGTAATATAAATATACCTACTTATCATACAAGGCTATGATCATAGACAAGGGATTGGAGATGTTACGTTGGTTAGGTATATCCGCTATGACATGATTCTAGAATTTTTCAATCTACAATGCTCCACAATAAGCTCCACAATTGAATTGAAGTAAAGGAAACGACAATCTGCAACAATCCTCTCACAAATAAACTCTCAGCTTGTTAAAATCGAGCTAATAATTCCAGAAACGTTACTTGCTCGCCTGCAACAGCTGGCATGGCCGCCTAGACGTGAAGTTCCCCGTTGAGTTGCCTTAGTGTGTAGCTATAAATTATCGTAGGCGGCATTGTGTCAAGTTTTGATAGGTTGCATTCGGGTGGTTTTGTCGCGATTTAAGACGTTCTAAGTCAACAACCTCTCGAAAGGCCTTAACGACATTTTGGTAAGGCTGAATTGATTCTATTAAGTTTTCAATTAATGCAAGGGGGGAGGGGTGCGTAGACTGCAGGTGGATATACGAGTGAATACTGATTTATGATGATTTCATGTCGTTAGTCAGAGTTTGAAATTACTCTCAATAAATAATAGTTTTATTTGGCTTATTAAAACATTTTTCTCTAGAGATCAACTCAGATTGGTATCTGGATTGCTGTGAAACTCAGAGAACAGAGACGCTTTTTACCAAACACCAAAAGCTCATTCACTAATCTGTTCCTTTTCATTTGGGGGTGAAGTAAAGGTGATGAGTGTCAATTAACCTAATAGATAGGCTTGTTCGAAGAGAGAGTAGAATTGATTCGGGAGCATGGACTTTAATGAAATTAGGTTTTCAACAAACTGGTCCCAATTATTGGTCTTAAATATTGGATGATAAACAATTTTATATAATTATAATATAAATGGTGTCTACTTTTATTTATGTACCAATCCATAAAACCTTTATTTTTCAAGGATCAACTGAACTTTTTTTGTTTCAAAGGGCATTAAAAACTTCTTTTGACCCTACTACCATTATAAGATGAACATGCAGGGCCTGCTGCGATTTTTATACCACTGAAATTCAATATAACCGTTTAGGAATTTTTTTTTTAAATCTGACATGTATACGTATATAATCCATATTGTAATCACAATCAGAAAGTCAGAGGCTTGTGCATGCGAGAGGGCGGCATGTTAATCGGTCTGTAGACCTCATTAGCCATTAGCAGAAGCTACTTATTTGCTAAACTGCAACCACCTTATAGAACAGGAATGATATAAACCTGGAAAATCAGTAGTTAAAGGGGAATTTAAACACCAACGTTAACACCTTGAAGGTATTCTCCCATCTTAGCTTACATGTACAGTTGGTTGCCAATTAATTTCTTCAGAAAACTGAAGATAATCTTGTCTCACTATAGTAATTTCTAATAATTACTTAAATACATTACAAACTCTCGTTGCTCTGTATTCTTTACTTTTCTCCCAGTTCTCATTTCTCTTATTATATGACCAATACTTGAAAATATTGGTGAATTCCTGTGTTGTTCTTCTTACTTAGGATATAATCTAATCATCAGAAAAGCACATAAACTTATTGATAGTACCTAGTGCATAGAACTTAGTTTATCGGGTTGGTGGCTCAGAGGTTAGCTTCTCGATCGCTCAACTCAGACGTGGTGGGTTCAAATTCCCATTTTCCGCTGGAAAATTTTTAATAAAATTGTCTAGTCGTATATTAAGACCTGTACGCAGGGATGGGAAGAACATCAGCTTGGTGTTTAATGTGAGAGATTAACATCAAATAATGTTTGACTATCCCCCTAACTAATAAGGTTTTCTAGGCTTCCCTTATTCCACCACTGAATGCAATAATATGTGCCTTGTGTGGGAGAGGAAGCACATTATTATTTAATAATAATGTGCTCCCTCTCCCACACAAGTCCCAGACTTTCAGATTAATCTTTGTGACTAAATGAGGGGTAGAAATATTATATTATTTATGGGCTCAGTATCCAACACTTTTTTCTATCGTATCTAAAGAATGGCTAAACGAGACATTCTGGGCAAGAATAATTAACGTCTTGTGTCTTGAAATGCAAAAATTGACATGGTTTTTTGTTTTAAATGAAATATTGTCTTATTTATCTAAAAATTTCAAAAAATGGCATCGACATAACAAAAACAAAACCTACTAAACTAAATTTTTAATCCCTATAAATAAAAAAATGTGTTAACAATATAATACTAAATTTCAAAATTACATACAAAATAAAAAGCTGCATGTTCCAAATGTAATATTTAATTCAATAACAAACGATATTAGAATAACCAGCAAAGTGTCAAAATTAAATGATTAAATCAATATACACTATACATTTTTATGTTTTTTATATAACGTACATGTTGACAGATCCTTCGTACTTTATAAATTGAAGACAGTGATATAGAGGACTAATTTTACTGAAAGGATTTCATTCTTTTGAGACTTCCAGCAACTTTGAAAAACATCCCCGTTCGAGCACAAAGGCAATGATTGAATATTACCATTTCACTTCTTTTATGTCAAGCCCAAGCATTGAGGCGAGATAAACTTTAGCAGTCTTTTTGGCAAATTAGCTTGTCTAATCCATTACCTACGTCAGTATATAAAGTGAACAAGGGTGAATAAAACGGAGGACGTACTCGTCAAAATACGGGAAAAATTCTCTAAACATGCATTGATCCTAAAATGGATGTGCAGCCCTTTGCAATTTTTTTAAGGAATTTTTTTTTTAATATTAATCAGGTTAATTAAATGTTGTAGTAAATAAATTTAGACTAGAGTGGGAAAATTCTTAACATTCCACTCCATTTCGTTGAACATAAACAATTTGTACAAAAACTGATTGTTTATTTTCTTTTTTATTGTTAAATTTGTACAAAAACTGATTGTTCCGTATGGAACCAACCGACAATGTGATCCGTTAAGATTCCAGCACAAACATTTAATTTCTGAGGCTTTTGGATGAGTTTCCAGATTGTTATGTGGAATAAATGTGGATTGGTTTCACTCCAACACCTTCAATTGTGTCTGTTTACCTCCCCATTTAAATTAAATATCGATTCATCTGAAAAACACGTATTGTAAAATAGATTGGCACTACAGTTTAATTATTAACTAAAAATCTAATAGAATTGAAACCGACGATCGGGATCATCCTCGTTTAATTGGTGCACCAATTTAAATTTATATATATGAAACAATTCAATGAACACTTCTTTGTGGCACATCGAATGCCTCAACTACTTTCTTCATCGATTGATATGTCCCTCTTGGAAACAAAGTTGACGTGTCTTACTAATTTTTGAGAAAATGTTTACCTACAAAGTTATTTAGGGTGTCACTTTTGGTTGGGACACCCTGTGTAATATTTCCAAGGATACTTTTTGTAGATAGCACAATTCACTTTGATTGATCCGCTTATATTCTTTAAAGGCAGCCTTGTTCAACCGCTATATTCAATCACAGAAGATCATATGTACTTAAAGTAATGAATACAACGTAAACACAATAATCAACTCTTGAAGTATGCACTTCTATTTGCAATCAAAAGTTAAGAACAATTTTTGGCAACCATTATTTGAAAGAAAGTTTTCTATGAGATTAAACATTGAAGTGTGTGACAGTCTGCGGCTTTTAATCTCTTCAGATTCTGAAAGAAAACTCGTAATAAGTAGGCCTCTATGATTAGTAATGGCAATATCAATAACCAACTAATTCGACGTTTACTATATCGCTTAGATGTAAACTGGAGATACAACAAAACGCTCAAACAATATGAACAAAATTCTTCACGAATTCATTTTCTTTACTGTTATTGAGTTTAAATAAGATTAAATAAAATAAAATAAGTAAAATAAAATAAATAAAATAAATAAAATAAATAAAATAAATAAAATAAATAAAATAAATAAAATAAATAAATAAATAAAATAAATAAAATATATAAAATAAATAAAGTGGTTAAAATTTTAGGGAGATAAGTCTAGCCGTATTTTTTTAATGGCGGTGTATGTATGGCGGTGATAATCAGCGGTTTACGAAGGACTGCTTCAATTTGTTTGTTATAAATCAAATTGACAAGGGTCATCAATATCTATTGATAACTCTGTTATTATCATAATAGGAGATTACGTATTATTTTATAAAAATTGACTTCAGTCTGCAGTCTCTTATGATTTGATTTATTTTTATGACAATACGGATGAAATAGATTACTTTTGCACAACTTGCCAGTCATCCTATCGGATCCGAATTAATCTTGTTGTTCTCCTTTTTCTTCCAGTTCGAGTCAGAGAAATAACAATACACGAAGACGGCTTTGCCGCATTGTTAACAAAATGCAATATGGCCAAAACAGGCCAAAATAAATGTGCAGGCCCTTTTATGGCTCGCGCGAGAAGCTATTTCATCACTGGATGCGGCGTCTGGTGTAAATCTTTTATTTGGCAAAATTACTCATGTCTTATGCCGAGGATAAGATGGTGCTCTGAAAGGATTGCATTCTGAGTTCCGGTGGATTTTGCAAGTAAATTCGTGAAGTTTAGTCGTGTTCTGCGGGCTATGCTCAGCTAATTTACTGGCATAATCCCACGGTACACTGAGGGAAAATATTAATAATTAGGTACAATTAAAATCATTTGGCATTTACACAGTTTGCTTAATATAAAAGAGTTCTAATGTCTGCAACTTATTTTTGGATCAGCTGTATGATTCATTATAGTTTATTTTGGGATTACATCATCTGTGAAATAAAAAAAAAGAAAAGGGGAACGAGAAGTATTCAAAATAAATATTGAATGTCATATATACCTGTCCCATTAAGAATGGAAACACTCACGTACAAAATTTGTTTATGGACCGATTTGAACCGGATTTTTTTTTAAAAGATAGATTTCCCAAAGCTCTATGTTGATGCTAAACTTGAAGACGAAATTTTGATTTTCAAGGCCTACTACGAATTTGTTTTAAGTGAAAAATTGCAAAATTTTGTTAGCGATTTTTTTATAAAAAATCTGACTACACCACTGGATTTAGGAGCCCCTCGAATGCATATGTACCTATTTTTAGCTAAAAAAAGTTTGTTCCTAAAAAAAGTTATGACAATATCGGCATCACCAGTGTTTGCCTTTGTCGGTGAGCCTATTCTTTTATAAAATTAGAATAAAACCCAAAGTGAAACAAAATTAAACAACTACACTGGTGTAATTATTAATAAGAACCATAGAAACTAGTATACACAAAATTATTCCAAAACTTATAATATTACCTTCTTAGATAAAAAATAACTACAGTATAATTTTTTATTCAAAAAGTGTGAATCAATTTGACAGACTCCTTTTTCATTTTTAAAAATGTAATTTTCTAATCATTACTTTTTTTTATCAATTATTGTTTATATTAATTAGAGTAATTGTTGATTATTTTCTGTATACTGGTTTTTATGGTTCTTATTAATAATTACACCAGTGTTTACGTTGTTTAATTTTGTTTCTCTTTGGGTTCTATTACATTTTTATAAAGGAATAGATTCACCGACAAAGGCAAACATTGGTGATGACGATATTGTCATAACTTTTTTTCGCAAAAATTGGTACAAATGCATTCGAGGCGCTCCTAAATCCAGGGGGTGTAGTCAGATTTTTTATAAAAAAAAAATCGCTAACAAAATTTTGCTACTTTTCATTTTAAAAAAAATCTTAATATGCCTTGAAAATCAAAATTTCGTCTTCAAATTTGGTATCAACATAGAGATTTTGGGGATCTATCTTTTAAAAAAAACCCAGTTTAAATCGGTCCATAAACAACTTTTGTACGCAAGTATTTCCATTCTTAATGGGTCACCCTGTATATTGTGAATGTCAATATAGTATTAAGGCAAACTTTTGAAGTTTACCTTGATACTACATTTGTTTCCGACGCGCAGTTATCACCATTAACTTTAATAAAAAAAATTAAAAGAAAGTACTTTTATTAAACTTTCTTTTGGATCAAACGTGGCCTACTCTTCTCCAGAAGGATGTTACCAGTGGAAAATTAATAATAACGAAGTGATCAGTGCATGTAATGACTTTTGAATAAAAAATCCCACACCATACAAAACAAAGGATGTAAATTTATTGCTACCAACACTTAAAAAAAAAAAAATTGAGTGTCGAAAAGGGTTTCTTTTCGATACGCAAATGCGTTTCATAATGACTTGTTTATAGACGTAAAAGAGAAAAAACATTATAAAGATTTAACTTTATAACTATACCAACCACAAATTGAGATAAATTTGCACATAAATATAATATAATATAAATATATTACAAATTGCATGCAAATATTTTTTTCGTGTAATAATTAAAAACTATTGAATGGAAACAGTAAATTATATTCCTGCCTATTAAATTATCCTCCAAGGCGAAAATTCCTCTAAATATTTCCGGCCAGACTCACGCAGATGGCTATCTACATATTATCTTTCCAAAAACGCACACAAAGCGCTCGGCGACATATTATCGCCGAGTCCTAATGTTATCATAAATTAACTTTATTGCGCCCTTTCAGAGATAACAGGCAAAATGTCGAGAGCTGTTCATAGAAGTCTCGTCGTCCCAGTAACTCTGAAAGTTTCTTTGCAATTTCGATACTTTTGAAGATTAGGTGAAAATAACATACATCATAACAAAACATAACATGTTTCAAAGCATAACATGAAGCATAAGCAGAACATCTTTGAAATTAAACATATAGTCCTAGAAGAATTGGAGTAACAACTAATATACAGGGTGTCCCAGAGTGAGCGTACAAAAATTTACCAGGGGTGGACCAGACCAAAATAAAAATAAAACTCTTATAGAAAAAATTTCTCTGATGCACGCCTATGATCAGGCAGGGTGTCATTTTGAAAAAAAAAGATCCGTAATAACTCGTAAAAAATCGTTAGGTAATTTTTGGGTGACGTGTACATCTAAACATCTACATGGCGTTTGTTTAACTCTGACACCTGTGGTGGCCTAGACCTACTCTTCCTTATGGCTTCCTTTGCATGTATTTTTCTGCATAAAGGAATGTAGTCGGTACTTTACACTCAATTTACTCGAAAATGGTTGATTTTAGAGCTGTGTAACAAGAGCACCTTTTTGTTCAGAATTGATCCCTGATTAAGGAAAACTTAGTTAATTCACGAAAAAGTAGGATATGTAAGATTATTGGAAGGAGATGCCGAAAACAACTACCCCACGGGCAATATGCCCCGACTGGCGTTGCATTACATCAACATCTCCATGCATGTCGCCACATCCTTCATCAAGACCAAATACCAGACAATGACCGGTTTCGATCTTGTTATGATCTCATCAGATTGCCATAGGTATCGGAATCGATGAATGATCTGGCGACATTGATTGCCTAAGGGGCATATGTGAATGTTTGTCTGGTATTTGGTCTTGATGAAGGAAGGACATCCGTGGAGATGTTGATGTAATGCAACGCCAGTCGGGGCATATTGCCCGTGGAGTAGTTGTTTTCGGCATCTCCTTCCAATAATTAAGTAGGATTGTCTTCCTCAAAGACAATAGAGGTCGCTGTAATGGCATCTGCTTTCTGCAGATTGTTATCTGTCTGTCAATTAGACAATAATTGTCAGACAGGTAGTAGCAAAGACCCAAAGAGGGCACTGCAGTGTATTTCACTGTATCTCGTCACTACAAACATTTAGGATATGTAAGAGTTATGAAGACAAAATCATAAGGAAGAGTAGGCTTAGGCCACCACAGGTGTCAGAGTTAAACAAACACCATGTAGTTTTAATGACCTTTAATAGATGTACATGTCACCCAAAAATTACCTAAATATACGAAACGGTTTTTAAGTTATTGCGGAAAATTGTTTTTTTTTTTTTTCTCCAAAATAACACCCTGAACTCGTTAGAGGTGCATCAGAAAATACTTTTTTATAAGAGTTTTATTCTTATTTTGGTCTACTCTACCCCCTGGTAAATTTTTGTACGCTCACACTGGGACACCCTGTATATTTTTTATATCTTTCTTTATATAGGAATTAAGTCAAAAAGTTAACTAATAGATCAATTATTAATGAAATTATCAAAAATATTATGGTTCAATAAAGTTTTTAATTGTCCCCGTTACCTCCTAGGTAGACAAAGAAATAACCTTATTATTTTTAAGATATTTAAACACCTACTTTGTGTGCAATATGCACCCTCCAACATTAAATTACAACGACAATATTGTAATTGTAATGTTATATTGATAATGTCATATATCCATATATGGTCCATGTTATATTGATAATCTCCTATGTCAAAAAAATGACCCAAATTCAAATATGAAATAACAAACATGTCATTTGATTTAAAAGAACATAAGTTTGATATGGGACCGGTTTATAGAGTACCCCAAATGACTAGACTCTTTAAGACTAATAGACTTTTGTCTATTACACTGCATAGGAGTTATGGAACTTACGCTATTGGGCTATATCACGCTATTGGGCCACCCTGTATATTTTCAATAATGATTAATTTATGCGCTTAAACTACCTATTAAATGTTTCTAATTTAAATTATTTTTTACTCCTTAAACTTCCCACTTCCTTAAAATGTATAGATAGATACATAGATCCGAAATTACCATGAGATTATTTCAGAATGTGCAGAAGGAATTCAATACTGGTCGGGATGTTTGCTTGCAGAGTAATGGTTTCTGACGTGTCCTTATAGTTACTGAGGTCATTTTTGGTGAGATACCAAAAACAATGTAAACATTAACAGCTGCTATTTTCTGTTAAAGCACAGTTACTACCTGAAAGAACTGAAGACAAAAGAAAATCTGACAGCCTTTGCGATTTATTCAGATAGTCTTCAAGCAACTGTTCAGTCATGACGCGCCATCCTCTTGCTTTGAAATAGAATGGCGAACTTTGGCAGCCCTTAAGTGAATTTCCATATTCGTTTCCGTTTGCCTTTTCTCATAGCGGAAGTTCGTAAATTTATCATTTATCTCCAGTGACTATCGCCCAGGCACAATGAAACAAGATTGTTTTTCTTTCGTTTTGTATTAGAAACGGGGGAATTTACTGCGAAGGGTTCAATGAAATATAGTTTTATCTGTTGATTCTATTGGAATTCCGTTAAAATAACATCAGTGGAGATTATTTTGTTAATGCAAAGTAGGTATTTGTTTTTCAATAATATTGTTTGTACTGCATCAACAAATTGTCGCTACGTGATGTTTTAACGAGATGTTGAAACGATTTAGAAATTAAAAAGTAAAATCTGTTTTTTTTTTTATTTTTGACACACTCTAGCTCGACAACGGCTTGCGTAAGACCCCAGGTTTATATAGGTAAGAAAAAACCGTATTTGTGGCCCCAGAATACGCTCCTTGATTTTTGACCCCTATTTAGGAAACACCTTGTACATTGGCTGCTCAGTTTTCATGGTCACTGTCATCGTTAGTTTATTTTAAATTTAATTTTACGGCATTACCAGGAATCCATGAAGGACATAACCTAATACAGTGTTATTCAGAACTTATCCATAATAAAATTTGGGGATGTTCAACATACATGTACAAATGTGGTAGTGTAAAAAAAATTTTTTGGCACGTTTTGCCAAAAGATTTGCAGCGTTTTTACTTTAAAATAAACTTAAAGATAGATAGATGTGACCAAAGTGACGTGTCTTTAAAATGAATAAAATTTTGTTACACTAATTTTGAAGAATTGCGCTACTTGATTACTAGGTATTAGAAACATGAAATTTATAAAAAATTTGCACATATACCTTGTTACAAAAGCTGTTCGAAATAATATTCCTCGACTTGTACACACTTTTGGGCACGCCTTATCCAATTTTGCCGCACTAAACCGAATGTTCCTCCTGGTTGCTGATCTTGTAAATGCGAATTATTAAGTAAATTGGGGATTTTCAGCATTTTGCTGCAACAACCACTCATAAAACCTAACTCGTAATTGATAATCTACTGGTCCACTAACTCAGCATTACTGTACACATGAGCCATTTTGAAAATTTTACAGTTTAACACTACTACGATAAATAAAACACCGGCACACAGAGAGTACACACATAGACTGATGACTGAATAGACAATAGAGATATTATCCCCACCCCAACTCTATTCGCCTAGGCGTTCTAGGTTCAAAGACGTGTTTACTTTTTTTTACCACATTCTTAGGAATGTGGTATATCAGATTGTCGTTGAAGTACAGTTGCCCATCTACGTAGTCTTTTATAATGGTACAACTTTAAACATTGTTTACGGGAAATCCTAAGACTTTTATTATAAATTTTTTTGGTGATATCGATTTCTTATTTAAGGATGCATATATCCTCAAAGTTTTAGAGATAAGTTCTGAATAACACTGTATATAAAAGATGGATTGCAACGACTATCCTAAACTTGGATATTGGGAATTCCAGGGTAGGTCACTTTATGTTGTTATCATATCAACATTATTTGATATAATATGCTGCTTTTGAAGATAACTGGAACCAAAGATAATTCTGCAGCAGAATAAAAATTCAAATTAAATTAATTTTAATAAAATTTATACCCAATTCTAATTATTATCAATGTTTACAATTTTGATTGTATACCACGTTTTTATCTGTATGATTTGTAGTTATTTCCGAAACTCCTGTTCGTAGTATTATTCAGTGTAGAACGTTTAAAGTTTCAAGTCTGCTGTCCAAGTTAAGATAGTTGCAGTTTTGACAAACATGTTAACCTATTTATATCCGGCGCATTCGCCAAAGTTTCGAATGATAGGAAACTCGTTTGAAATGGGTATTAGTTCCACACGATTAACTTTTAAGACTTAACATGTACATAATATCTTACTTGCACTTAGCTCAGAAGAAAGATAATTTTATTGATATTACAATGATGGGTCTTTCGTGCAGTCGGACGATAGTCGATTTTTTTATTTGCATATTTTTAAATGTGCACCATTTCAATCTTTCAATTTTTCCAAATGAATTTTCTCTACGTTATGCGTGTGCCATTTCATTTTCATGGTTTTCTGAATACGCTCGAGTAAAAGCAAACGAGAAAATTCACTGGAATATTGTGAATTCATCGTTTTCACGTAACCCTACCTTCTGACCTCTCGTCTACTCACTCGTTAACTTTATGTCAATTCTGATGACAGAAATGGAATCCATGAACCCCGTTTACTTTAGAAACAAAATCTCAAACCGTCTGCTGGGTTTTCAAAGTTGTGGTCAATTTTTACAATAGGCAAAGATGTGCGAAAATGAGCAAAAATCCGTCGTTTTCAACATTTCGGTGATCTTTAAATATTTCCGAATAGAATTTCTCAGCTCCAAATGTACGATTTTAATTTGCATGGTCATCAGAATACATTGGACTTAAAGCAAACAAGAAAATCAACTCGGAAATTTACGTTTCAATCAGTTTTCAGTAATAATTGTTTTGAAAAAAACATTGATCTCATTTAGATGTTCCAAGAAATATATAGCAAACACTCTTTATACTAGTTTTCCGGCTTATTAGGCCTTTTTCAATAGAGTAAATGTCTATTACTAAATGTTTCCAAACGCGTTTTCGTTATTTATTTGTTTACGAGCACCTCCCCCGATTGATCCTACCATCTGGTAAAGCCCGAGTTTTTAGTACCCTTTCTAAGAAGGGCGAAAGTGTAAAATCTATCTGATCATTCGTAGTACAAGGATTTATAATTAAAGATTTTTTAATTTGTAATTGCTCTAACAGATCTAAGCGCTTTCCTTTCTTTTCAGGATGCAGTACCTTTACATTTTTCTGATCTATAAAATGATTATTTTCTATACAATGCGTCGAAATTCCTAAATTTTTTGCTTTATTAATATGGATTTTTTATGTTCTTTTACTCTAGTTTCAATACTTCTACCGGTTTGACCCACATACACGGCATTACAATCCGCGCAGTTAATTTGGTATAACCCCGATTGTTTTAATTTATTAACCCTTTCTTTGTTGTTTATCAAAATCTTCCCAATAGTACGCTTGTGGACACTAATCGTTTTACAGTTTTCAGTAATATTTAATCCTTCAGCAAATTGTAATCCTCTACATGAGCTGAGATTCTAGGAATAGGATCTTAATAAATCCAATTGCATGCATCTTTGAACTATTTTATAGCGAAAGCATATTTGAGGAAATTAGAAATTAATTTATTGAGTTATACTTTACATTCCTTATTATATTCGAACCATATTCATGTCGCAGGTCGTTGTCACTTTTAATTACACATAATTAGAACAGATATGTACGTACAGAAATGAGCAAGGAGAAATGGACTACAATTTCAATCCCTTTTTTGGAGGAATCATTTATTCCGAGCCTATTATATTCACGATGAAAATCCGGAAAGCTGATTAACTCATTACGAAGCATTAGGAGGGAGCCCGAATTTCCCCGGAATTAAGTACAAGGAGATTTTTCGGATTTTTCAGCCAGCCTTTTACCCTTATTAAATTTTGTATGGTGTACTGCGGTAGGAAGGGCTCACTAGTTGCCGAGGGAGGAAGAGAGAGATCGAAATAATTGTAGATACTTTGGCCTACGGGTAATTCAAAAAGTAAGGATTTTTTAATATGTGGTAGGTAGCTATGTTTTTGTCACATAAAAATTGCTAAGTCAATGAAGTAGGTGATCCTATATATTTTATGTTGAAGTGTTATACCGGAATATCAAAAATTATCTTGGTCAAGGGTGGTTGTGGAATGTAAAACGTGTGTCTTACTTTAAATTTGAAATAATTATGTCACTGTCACACTGACATCATCAATAACCTACAAATTTCATACCTATTTATTTCAGTTGTAAAACAATAATGAACTACAAATTATGAAATAACGGTTTTAGTAACAAGAAAAACTAAATTACAGTAATTGTTGGAAATGTCCCCCGTTTTGTTCGATGCACAAGCTGACGCGCCTCCTCATGCTGTGAAAAGCGTTTTGCAGCATTTCTGGCGTTATGGTTGCACATTGCTAAACAATTCTTTGTTGCAGTTCTTGCAAATTATTTACCGGAGTTGCGAAAATCTTGTTTTTTAAGTAAGGAAATATAAAATAGTCCATAATTGTCAAACAAGGTGATCTCGGAGGAAACTCAACTTCTGTATGCAAACTTATCAGCCGGTCATCAAAAAACTCGCGGAGGAAAGCAAGATTTTCTCGGGTAGTATGTGCTGTTGCACCGTCATGGTGGAAATAACCGTACCGAAGTTCATCATCGTTTAACTGTTGCACAAATTCAGCCAAAAAGTTGTGTCTGTACCTTTCTGCGTTGACGGTGAAATCGAAAAAAATTGGCCCAATTATTCTTCTGCGAGAAACTGCAATCCAAAAACCAATTTTTTGAGCATGTAGTGGCGATTCAGTAAAAACATGAGGGTTATCATTGTTACACATTCGCATATTTTGAGAATTGATGTACCTATCCCGAAAGGTGGAACCACGCTTCGTCAGAAAAAAAAGTTAAGTCCAGAAGATCGTCATTCATTAAATTATTGACAAACCAATGGCAGTAAGCAAGGCGTCTGGGGTGGTCTGCGGGCAGAAGAGCTTGATGTGCTTGCATCTTATATGGATGCATGTTCAAGTCTTTCTTTAAAATCTTATGACATGTTCCATAAGAAAGTCTAATTTCCTGAAAAAGACGTTTCAAAGGTTTTGCAGGCTCCTCTTCCATACGTTGACGAATGTCATTGACAACTTCTTCTGTACGAACTCTTGGTCTACCAGCCCCTTTTTTATGAGTCACACAACCAGTTTCGCGAAACACTTCAACACAATTTGTAAGGCACGCATAAAAATTGTCCGGTAATATTGCCACGTTTGTGAAGTACTCTCGAAAATTGTCCAAACACAAACGTTGACTGTATTGCCAATTTCCATTAACTAGCGCACCCGTTCGAAAATAGGCTTCAATCATGAAAATTTTGTGCTGTGTGGTAAGAGGCATGATTCAAAAACTGGATTAGAAAATTTCAGCACAGTGACTTAACAGATTCTGACCTAACAAAACATATTCAAAAATTTAAAGTAAGACACACGTTTTACATTCCACAACCACCCTTGACCAAGATAATTTTTGATATCCGGGTATCAGGTCTATTATGAGCTACCGTTTTATGGTTCGATGGTATACTAGACACCTGCTAGTAGGTTTCATCCAAATATTTGTTCTATCGTTTCATGAAAGGCATCCTCTGCATCTAGTTCCTTTTATTGTATTATCCTTTATATATAATCTTTTAGTAGCTATAACTTGGTCTTGTATTTCAAGTACATAAATCCCTCTGTCTCTGGGTATAATTAGTCTGTTTGTAACAACTTATATGAAGATTCTTTGTTTATTATTATCAGAATTTGACTTTGTATTAACAATGCAAAATTAGTCAATTATTGTTTTCAATTTATAACGTAAAATTTACAGTTGTCGGTAATTAGTTGAAGGTAATTTATAGTTCCCTTATTATTAGTTTAATTTAAAATTTCTTTGTGAAAATGGGGCCTATATATTATATTATGATAGAGAGTCATATGACACAGGCGGGAAGCCTAACACTAGGATTTTTTTACGGACGGGAAGCAAATAATTTAACCGCATTGTACCGATTTTATTTTCGGGCCACCTTGTCTGCGAAATAAAAAGACTATGAAAGGCAGTGTCAGCGACATTTTAATGCGAAGCAAGCAGAAACTTTATTGTATAGAAACTGGTACCACCGACTTTTAATTGAACGGGATTTAAACAGTTCTGGTTCGTCATTCATATTTACACGCGTATATACTCTTGTTCTTGGTTCATCATCCTCATTATGTGGAATCGTAATGCTCATATGACAGATTCGGGTAGCTCTGCCGTTCAGGAATGTGTTCAGTGAACTCGAAAAATGAAAACAGTTTTAATTACAGTCTGCACATTAACAGGTACGCGATCATTTTGGAATTTTCCTTAAATTTGATGATGTTTCAGATTGAATAAAACACTCTCGACACCCAGGAAAGAGGCGGCTTAAACAAATTCAGTTTAAACGTACTAACGAAAGAGATTTATGATAAGTCATAACCTTATATGCTAGGGTTTTAAATTGTACAGAATTTTTTACGTAACACGTTCGTTTTAAGTGGTATATTTTGTAATACTCTTGATCTTAGACATTTATTTGTACGTGTTAGGTAAGTATAGTAAAATTAATTAAGGAGATATATTAGATATTAGTGAGATTGCATTACTACTAATGCATTACCTACTTAAAGTGTTCTTTAAAATCTTTTTCAACAATTTTATCTAGACAATTTAGACACAGACTAATTTCGGCTGATAAATTAAAATATTTTTAATTTAATTACTTCTGTTTATAGTAGAAGTAATTTGTTTACAAATTAAACAATATTTGCGTAAACACAGCAATTAATTTTACTTAAGTTATTTCCCATTTTAGAATTTTATTACCGCTTTTATATGGGTACAATTAATTTGTTGGTATTTACCGACATTTTTGAACTGCCCAATAAAACTACTTTTGGTTGTAAAAAGTGTAAAACCAAGCAGACGCTGCTATAATTTTATTGCCCACCCATTTCCATACAAACGACCACTTATCGGTGTCCTGCAAATTTTCAGGCACCACTCAAGGGTTCCAAAGTCGTATTTAAAATGACTTAATGAAAAATATAAAGATGTTATCACCTTTTCGGATTGCTCGTTCTGTTTTATGAGTGGGAAGAGTGACGTTAATTCTGGTAACGTTGTCTCATAAAACTTTTATGGTACTCCTGCTTGGAGTTTTACCATTTAAATATCATTAGCACATGTATCTGGACGCCGATGATAAAGAATTAGTATAATTTTATGGCTGACGGCTTCATACCTCAAACGTTCAAAATGTTTCAGTCATGAACAAAAGGTTACCAAAAATTTTTACTTAATATAAGTATTCAAAGTTAGCCCGTTTGAATAAACAGTCTGACACAAATATATGGTATACCCATACAATAGATACATTTTGAAATTTGGCATGGCCGATATTCATAAGAAATGAAAGAAAAGTATCAACAACAAGCAATTGAATTTGAAAGAATATGAAAACAGGAACAAGTGCACATCGTTCCATTCAATATGTCGGTGACGAGATCACTCCATACTCATTCATATCAATCTCACTCAACTTAACCTGGAGGAAAGTATATATACCTACTCACAAAAAGCAGTCGTACTTCATAAGTGCAATATAACAAGATCGTTCCTAAACTAGAAATAATTTATTGATGCTATAAGAAATATAAACCAAGAAAGTATATGACAAGGATGAATAATGCATAAAAACACCATAACATATATTTCACATTATACACAAACACACTATATATTTCTTTTGTACTAAACTAAAAAATCACAACGAGGTTTAATTAATTTACACAAAATCATGAATCATGTTATCGGTCTACTATGTCACAACATATTGGCGATTCAAATAATTATCGATGAGAGCGCTGCAAATTGTAAACAAATATGGAGGAAGACGAGTAAAAATTTTGTAGTTCATATCACATCATCTAGCAATCTAGCATTCAACTGCCATAAATATAGTGACTTTATGTACTAGTTAGGGTGAAATAAAGGATAAAAAGAGTGGCAAAGCAGTCATACGTCCCATAAGTGCTTCATTGCACATTATATGATTTTTTGGGTTGAAACAGGTACCCTAGAATTTGTTTGCTTACATTTTGGGCTAAAATAAATGTGAAAAACAGTATGGTGATACCATATTAGTGCTTGTTTTTTGTTAAATAATGTTTAAATTAAAATATATTCTGTTTTTATAAGACTTATAATAAAAAAGTATAGACAAACTGCAACAAAGTGGTTATGTTGTGTAAATAAACGTGTTCCCTGTTATTAAATTGTTACATGCCTTTTGGAGACATGAGTGAGAAACAGTTTCTTATACTAGGGCCAAACTTCTACCTATCTTCTATCTTAAACACTTCTAACGACACATTTTGTGGAATGACACCCATAAACAAGGCAGTTTGTGCTAATTTCTTTTGAATGCCATTTTAAAATGTAAAAATAAAGATGTACAAATATTAACCACGTCGTTTTTATTTTTGTAATACCAAAAAATCACAAGCACCACTAAATTATTACGTTAAACAAACCCAAATATATGTTATTTATCATTATATCAGCAATTAGCCTCCAAAAATTACCTTTTAAGTAGGTTCAAATATTGTCATGCATTCATTTTTGGAATCCCCAATACAGTCCGTACGATATTTGTTGAGCCAGAATTCTTCGAGAGGAGAAAGTCAGTAAAATACTGTTCCCGGAACACGCTACGTAGAGACACGCTCCGTAAAATCAACTGCAGAGCATAGTATGCAAATGCTAACTGCAAGCTACTACAAGTATCATGACTACAATCAACACCGCGCCCCCAATGTATGTAGTTCAGCGGTCTTCTAGGAATTTTGGATCAACAAACATCGTACGGACTGTATCTGCTACTCTTATTTATTACAAATTATAACTACTTAATACATTAACAGTTGTAGAAACCGTCAACAAGATTTATCGTCATCTCTGTTTGTTTTCAGATTTTTTCTTCGAGCAAGAACTTTCATTAGTTACAAGTTTTGGAATAAAGCTACATTTTATTACCATGTCCTTGTTATCATCACCAAAAGAACGTTGACAATAATCATCCCTTTTGCTGCCCGAAGCACACGAGACAGTAAAAGCTACCCCTATTACATAAAAAACATATAAACCCCAGTAAAACAAACGCGGAGGATACAACTCCAACTTCATAAGCAGGCGAACTTTTCAGAGTTTTAAGTAAGGATCTCGTTATGTTTCTGTTACCTCCGCCTTAGTTACATGAGGGTTTGTTCACATGAAGCCCTGCGAATGCTGCAGTACAGCCTTTTTATCAGTTTGGAATTTCAATTTGTTTACGGGAAGTTAGGGTGCAGTATATTACTTTGTTTATTTTACGACACGAGGGTTGGAAATGTAGTTGATACGAATTCGTTGCTTTTTCGGCAAAGTCGAGTTTGCTGACAAGAATTCTGTTTACGAAACAAACCATTGTGTGAAATAATTTATTTGTGATATTGTTACAATAAAAAATGAGTTCTGTACAGTTGAACAGAGACTGAAATGTGAAGGCTCAAAAATAATTAATAGATATGGTTCTTCTTAGCTGCTCCAAATCTCCAAAACTGCTCATACACATAACAATTTTATTTTTATCTCAGGAACAGTATATTTCAATGAATAATTATAGAGAGAAAAATTAAAACTCCTAAAGTTTTGCATAAAATGTCACAAAAGTTAATTTTATATACAGTGTTATTCAGAACTTATCCATAGAGTAAAATTTGGGGACGTTCAACATACATGTAGAAATGTGGTAGTGCAAAAAAAAATTTTTTTGGCGGCTTCTGAAAACTATTTAAAAATTTTTCATTGCACGCCGCTGGATACTGGTCCACTGTAATGGAGTGACCTTGGGACTGACAATGTAAACTGGCTAGCACGAAAAATACTTCGGAAGATCTGAGAGTATACCGACACCCTGCGCAAAAAAGATTTGCAGCGTTTTTACTTTAAAATAAACTTAAAGTGAAGTGTCTTTAAAATGAATAAAATTTTGTTACACTAATTTTGAAGAATTGCGCTACTTGATTACTAGGTATTAGAAACATGAAATTTATAAAAAATTTGCACGTACCTTGTTACAAAAGCTGTTGGAAATAATATTCCTCGATTTGTACACAATTTTGGGCACGCCTTATCCAATTTTGCCGCACTAAACCGAATGTTCCTCCTGCTTGCTGATCTTGTAAACGCAAATTATTAAGTAAATTGGGGATTTTAGGCATTTTGCTGCAACAACCACTCACAAAACCTAACTTGTAATTGATAATCCACTGGTAACAATCCATTAACTCAGCATTACTGTACACATGAGCCATTTTGAAAATTTTACAGTTTAACACTCCTACGATAAATAAAACACCGGCACACAGAGAGTACACACATAGACTGATGACTGAATAGACAATAGAGATATTATCCCCACTCCAACTCTATTCGCCCAGGCGTTCTAGGTACAAAAACGTGTTTACTTTTTTTTACCACATTCTTAGGAATGTGGTAGGTATATCAGATGTTGAAGTACAGTTGCCCATCTACGTAGTCCTTTATAATGGTATAACTTTAAACATTGTTTACGGGAAATCCTAAGACTTTTATTATAAATTTTTTTGGTGATATCGATTTCTTATTTAAGGAAAAGCTAAGTTCTGAATAACCCTGTATAGATGGAACGTTGGAATTCACACCAGTGGCGTTACGTGGCGGTATGAATAATGAACAGTGTTAAATTGTATTAAACATACTTTACAGAAGAAATTCGCGATTTTTCCACTTCGCGAAAACCATTTCCAAAGTTTTAATTGGATGTTTGGAACATGTCACTTTAAACTGCTCCTGGCTAAATTTATTAAATTCGTTAGTTTGGCTTTGGTTTGGCACTTACCTCAAAGATAGCGTTACATCTGTGTAGCACTGTATACTAAATTTGAAATACAGGTAACTGTTTAGTAAATATATTTGTGTACCTTCACAGTGGCTTCAAAACATAATTCATTATAATTATATACATTATTAGTAGCTATATTATTATATTATTACGGCATTACTATTAATATGCTTCTGGTTATTCTAGTACAGGTATTATAATACAGGTATTATAAAATTTGTGAATCCAATATGGCCCATAATAGATTCTATAGATTCAATATCCTTTAGACACGAAATATTTCCGAATGCACTAAAGTAGTGCAACGCCCTCTATTCGTGTTCTGAACTAATATAACTCGCATGCAAGTCGTCTAATTAGAAAACAATTGCAATAATTACAATTGCTATTGAAATGCACCATCCCAAACAAAGTCAACAATGCTGGAAGTTTCCTTCATTGGCTTCACTAAGCAGCTTAAGGCGCTGGAATATGCGGCCACGTCTGAATTGGGAGGAATGTTCTCCAGAATAGTTTGCTCGCCTTTTTCTGTATTTGTTTTGGTCGAATGGTGCGCAATATGAAACAGCCTCAAGGTGTTTTTCGACCAACAAGGCAGCGTCAACAGCAAAGTGTATCATTTCTAGTGGTGCCGATATATTTCATCAACGTATTTGTATATACAGGGTGTTCCACATAAAAGTTCTCAGCCTCGTATCTCGGCAACGGAACGATATATTTTGATTTTGAAAAAACCAGTTGATAGAGCTCACCTATGGCTCCGTCAGGGAGTTCAACTTGATTTTTTTCAGAACAAATTGAAGATGGCGCTGAAGTCGAAAGAAATTTTTCGTTGGCAAGAACTTTGCAACAAGGTTTATTCGATACTTTGTTCAATTCTAAACAATTTTTGTCAACTGACTATTTTTCAAAAGCTTAATAGTTTCAGAGATATCGGGCTCTTCATTTGGTGAGGCCCAAACTCAAGCAGATTTTAGTCTCGAATTATTACCTTATACAATGAAACAATAATTATCCAACTTCTCCTTTGGTACACTTAATCCCCATCTCACATAGACTTCTCAGTATAAAAATGAATTACTTGAAATGGGTCCCAGGGGGTGAAAAACTAGCACCCAATACATACAATTTCAATTTTCTCGAAAACTATTGAGCGTCCCAACTTCTCCTTTGGTACACGTAATAAGCATCTCATATAGACTACTCAGTATAAAGATCATTGACTTGAAATGGATCCCAGGGAGTGAAAAACAGATAGCAACCAAATTAAACAATCTCAATTTTCTCGAAAAGTATTGAGCGTCCCAAATTCTCTTTTGGTACACGCAATAAGCATCTCCTATAGACTACTCAGTATAAAAATCATTGACTTGAAATGGGTCCTAGGGGCTGAAAATAGTTAGCACCCAAAACAAACAATCTCAATTTTCTCGAAAATTATTGAGCGTCCCCAATTATCCTTTGGTACACATAATAAGCATCTCATATAGACTACTCAGTATAAAAATCATTGACTTGAAATAGGTCCTGGGGGGGTGAAAAACAGATAGCACCCAATATATACAATCTCAATTTTCTCGAAAATTATTGAGCGTCCCAACTTCTCCTTTGATACACGTAATCCCCATATCACATAGACTTATCAGTATAAAAATGGATTACTTGAAATGGGTCCCAGGGGGTGAAAAACAGATAGCATCCAATACATATAATCTCCATTTTCTCGAAAAGTATTGAGCGTCCCAAATTCTCCTTTGGTACACGTAATAAGCATCTCATATAGACTGCTCAGTATAAAAATCATTGACTTGAAATGGGTCCTAGGGGGTGAAAAATAGATAGCAGCCAAAACAAACAATCTCAATTTTCTCGAAAATTATTGAGCGTCCCAACTTAGTACTTAAAATAGTGAAATAATATGTATTTAATTTTGTTTCCTTCTAATCAAAACCTACTGTGATGTAGTTTCGTTATACGTTCAGGATTTATTTTTGGACAAATGTACAAATAATTATGAATGACTTATTATACAAAATTAATTAGATATTTAAAACACTTCTGCCAAATTTTACTGAAATACATATTATTTCACTATTTCTTAAAAAGAGCTATTAAATTGACTTGGATAATTATTGTTTCATTGTATACGGTAATAATTCGAAACTTTAAAATACGCTTGAGTTTGGCCCTTACCAAATGAAGAGCCAGATATCTTTGAAACTATTAAGTTTTTGAAAAATAGTCATTTAACAAAAATTGTTTAGAATTGAACAAAGTATCGGATAAACCTTGTTGCAAAGTTCCTGCCAACGAAAAATTGCTTTCGACTTCAGCGCCATCTTCAATTTACTCTGAAAAAAATCAAGTTGAACTTCGTGACGAACCCATAGAGAGCTTTATCATCTGTTTTTTCAAAGTCAAACTATATCTTTCCGTTGCCGAGATACGAGGCTGAGGACTTTTATGTGGAACATCCGGTATATCCAAAGCGAAGAGTACTGGCTATAGTAGACTTTAAATGTCTCGTATAGCATAAAAAGTTCCAACATTGAGTTGACAATGCTAATTATTTTTACCAAATCATGGTAGAATATGTTAGGTACAGCGTGATAATAAGGTATGAGTGGCTGAAAAAATGCGTTTAAATTGTTGCTATTTGTTTTTAAATGGAGATATACAGAAGCCCAAAATTTTCAATAATATGTATAAGGAGGTAAATAACCATGGAATAAAAATATGTCCTAACAGCTTATAAACCTATGGCAGCAAGTAGGTAGACTATAATTACATTTTTATACTCGAAAAGTTTCGAAGTAATTTTTCAGTTCCTGTGTTTTGAGGGAAATATTTAAAAAAGGTATGAGGATCTTCAACAAAAAAGAATATTATTCTGTTTTGTTACTTGCGAACATTTTTTATATCAAACAGAATCAAACCCCATTCAAAAACCAAACTATATAAGATCCTTCTTGCCTGCATGCTATACAGGCTGTCCTAAATAGCGTGTGTCGTGTCACTATTGCTATCTCCGAAAGTGTAAGAGATACGAAATCGTTTAAATGAGGAAAATGTTTGTTTCTTACTTTATTTATTAAGATATTTACTTATTCATGTATTTATTGCCTGCATATCCTGCTTGTCTTACACCCGCTGAGTTACGCCAGAGATGTGTATTAATCTCTGGTTATGCTAACAGATTTCCTTCGGTTTGTGAACTTTGTTCTGTGGGCAGTGTTGTGCCTCTTTAATTATTCTAAGCGTTAATCAATGACCTGTAAAGTTTCAAATGTGCGGCTTTTAGCTATCAACGGCGGCGTTCATGAATGGGAGGTGTTGCTCATTAAAGCCCCTAGTGGTTAACGTGATAATTTTACATAATTAATACGGATTTACAGTTACCCCGATTGACGAAAAATGAGACGCATTTGTGTACAATGTATGTTGTTATATTATTTATTATGTTGCTATTCAGAAACAGTTAACAAAAGTATATAATAATAATAATATTAATAATAATAATATTAATAATAATAATAATAATAATAATAATAATCATAAGCCAGCTCCAGCACCTGCTTAAGACAATATTTGTCATCGAGTTCTCGGCTCCTGCCGAGACCAACATTGTCTTGAAAGAGGAGGAGAAACGGACGAAATATCGACACCTTCTCTTCGAAATCCGCAGACTCCATCCAGAACATACTGTGAAGCTTGTGGTACTGATAATAGGAGCCCTCGGTGGAGCAAGAGATACCCTGCTTTCGGAACTGAAGATCATACCGGCATGCCGAAATTCGGCAGATCTTCTAGCTGGAAGATTGCAGAAGGCGGTTATTCTGGGCTCAATTTTCCATAATTTACATAGTCAAATGCCCTGCTCAGATCACAAGATATCCCCTATTACTACGAAAACTATATTGATTATTTGTACGAAGTTTATGTTTTGTTAGAAACTTTAACAAGCAATCTAAAAAAGAATATTCAAATATTTTGGAAAATCACAGTTATAGGTTTATAATTTTCCACAAATCGAAAATCTTGCTTCTTGTGAATGGGGACCACTATTCCTATTTTGAATATTTCTGGGAATATTCCCAACAAAAAAAAAGTAAACTAAAAACAATAACTTTTTTCGGCAGGAACATTGGACGTTCGTCCGGTCCTCATGAACGTTTACTTTTCAATTTATTAATTAATAAAATCAGCATATAGATAGGAGGCCTCAGAGTGAAGAAAGTGCTGTAAACACTGATGACACCAAATTTGTGTTTACTTTGTAAACCTCTGTTTTTACAGAGTAATTGGCCATATAAGCAGACGTTTATGCATTACCACCATATTACTGTAAATCACCCCTAACATCAAACGACAAAAGACAGGTGTTTCGACCTCAGCGAAGTGTTAAGCTGTATCAGTCCCGTCCTGGTCTCAGAGTGAAGACAACTCCTTGTGACTTGGAGATGGGGCTTACACTGAAATCCACTCTGTTGAAACCAATTTGATTTAACCGTTAATGTAGTGGAAAAAGTTCGGGGTCCAATATCATTCTGCGAACTTTGTTTAGTAACTCATCTTATCTTCCTCTAGTCTTTAAATTACAGTTAGAGAGTCCCGGGCCAACATCTTCATCATAATTATGTATAATATTGCCCCGAGGAGTCAATTAAGCTGCACATATATTTTTTTAACCTAAAAACCGTCACATTTTCTTTTACAGAAGGAATTTATAGGTTCTACAAAATTATTCTGAATTTGTGTCTCTGGCCTCAGGCTTTTACAAATTTTGTATATTAGATCTACTAAAACTAACAGCTTTCAACGTAAAAAGGGAAACCTGATTTAATTTTGAAAATACTAAAATATTTTATTAACATATGCAATAAAATGTAGCTTTTCTCAGACACGAACTCATACAAAATTTACTTTAGGAGGTATATTGCATACGTTAAAATATTTATAAAGTCATTAATGTGAATAAAATCACCAAATTTATAGTCTTTGTGCACTTCTGATATTTAAAATTTGGGATCTTAAACTGAATATATTATTTCTCTAGCAGAACAACAACCAGGCTTCTTCATGATGCCTTGGTAAGTTATAAGTAAATTAATAAGTTCGTATAGACGGTAAGGAAACAAAGGAATGAACTTCAAAGACTGGCCTGTAGCAATCCCACAACTGTTTTGGAAGTTTTACTAAATCTACAAGAAGATAAGATAAGTAAATAGAGCTTACCGAATTGGGAACAATGTGAGTAGATATTATTTCTACAGGGTTAGTTACCTAAACGCTCTGGGCCATTACTCAGTTGTTAGAACATAAATTTTTTTTCCTTTTAGAGCATTATCTATATATCTATTATGACATACAGAGTGATACGAATGGGGGGGGGGAATGGGGATTCGAACTCACGACCTCTAGGTCGAGCGATCGAGACACTAAACCCTGAGCCACCGGCTCATCGTGTTTAGACCAAAATACGGCCAATCTTGCTTTGTAATTCAGCGCTCGGCGTGGCATATAGCCGGGAGAATAGCTGTTTTGGCTTGATTTGTTTTAGTCCTTATTTAAATAAGGCGTTTGCAGATGGAGGATAGTCTTAATGATATTTTGCTATTCATAGTTATTTGCTATAATATATGAAATGATTGACAAATATAGCTTTCTTACCTGTTCCAATGGTAAATAGTTTACCATAGCATCCGAAGTATAAAACTTTGTAAAACATACCTACACTAATCGACATGCGTTCTTGATAAACAAAAAGACTAACGAATAGATTCCACTGTTCAAAAATCTCTGTCGAACTAACCAGAGATCTTAAAATGTGCCTTGTGATATACATATACTGCTTCTGAATGGGTTTTTACACAGGAGTTGCTACTGAAGTGTGTGATATGAACCTCTTATAAAAACCAATAAATTTCAATAAAAGTACAGTAAGAAATGAACAAATTTGGTTAATTCCCACCTTCTCGCCATTTCATCCTTTTTTAAACAGATATCTACTTCACTTTGTTTGAAGTGCTTCCATTCGTCCTCTTGTTATACTTAGATAACCCTATCGTAAAAGCTTTAACGTTAATTGGGATTCTTTTGTTATTGTGTAATAACAATAGGAACGCTGCAAATGTTAACCTACATTTGATAGTAGCTTCCGAAACTTGATAAATTCGATAGGGGGGAACTGACTGGTTAATGGAAACGTTAGATAGCCATAAACAGCATTAAAAGCTTTTTGCCGGTGGTATTTGTTCATAAAATATTGGAAAAATAGAACCTTTATCTGAGCATAAACATTCACAGTGCCAAATGTTTCAATCAAAATGCGAAAATACGCGTGACGAATCTGAAGTGGCACAGCCAAAGTAAAGTTTATACAATTACACACTTTAGCATCCACAACATGACAAAGATGTAAATTCATATAATTAAAATCTTAAAAAATTGATATAGGCCTTCCACATTATTAGTAATATACAAGGTTATCATAAAGTAAGGGATAAATTTCAGCTTATTAGGTATGTATTTTTAACAAATTAAGTTACTAACAGGATGTGAAAGAAATTCTATTGCTTAAACAATGTGTTGGATTTCTTATGTCCAACAGTGTTAACGCAAATATTCGATATGTCGTCCATTTTTCTGCTATACTTACAATCACTAACTGTTCCTCCAAATTCAACATAGCATTATTCAGCATATCTGGTTGAATTGCAGCAATTTGCTCCCTAAAAGAGTCTTTTAATTCTTGCAGCGTTGTTAGGCGTGTTCTAAACACCAAAATTTTTAAATAACCCCACAGCCAGTAAAGTAATCCGCTGGGTTAAGATCAGGCGATTTGGAGGCCATGAATTTACAAAATGTCCGCTTATAACACGATTTTGAAAAACATCAATTAAAAATTCTTTAACTGAACATTCTCATATAACTTTAATTCTTAAAATTATATAAGACTTTAAAGTATACCACTTACTTTATCATAACACCATATTAATAATATATTACTCATGCAATTGTTTTGCAATTGTAATTTATTTTTTATTAAAATATTCTCACGCCTCAGGAAATATCTTGAAATCGATAAATGGAATTCCTTTTGTACCTATTTCAGATAAATTATAAAAGGTGGCTGATATAGGGACCACAACATCGTTGGACCAATTTATAATATTTTTGTAGTAACTCTATATTCGTATATGTTAGAAAGCCAGAATGAAGGGCTTTGTGAATGGATCAGAAAAGATAAATTCCCAAAAGCCGTGCCCGTGGGAAAAGTAGAGTACGGGTCAATGTTAGTTGATATTAATCAGTTTGCCCTTCCTACAATATCACTTATTTCTTGAGATCCCATAGGCATACAAGATTCAGAGTCCAGGGTAGCAGTGCCAAACCTTGCCCATGTGTACAAAGATTTTACAATATCGAATACCTACATTGAATTGTCTGTAACAGAAAATTGCGCACCATGTATGTTTGTCACCCATTAAAATCGAATAGAATAGAATTGAATAGAATAGAATGTAATAGACCATATCTATCTAATCAACAATTCATGAATTGCAGTAGTTAAAATATACTGCCAACAAAGAACACAAAAATTACGTCGTACTGAAATTATTTATCTTAAATAAGAGACTGTTATTTAAGACTGTACTGAACTTAAGATACTGTTATTTCTAGAAGTTAGTACCTAGTAAATATACAAGGTTTTTTCAAAATTGGGGAATTTATTTTAACAGGGTGTAAAACTCCTAAATATAACCCCTTTTGTCTATATAAAAGTTAAAAAACAACAAGGATAGAACTTGGAAGAACTATAAAACTTTAGAAGATAGCTACAATTCCTGAACTTTGAGAACATTCTGTATAATATTGGAATAGGTATCACCTTAGCAGCAGGTAATCATAGCTTAACTTGAAAAACTTTAATCCATATCTTACCATCTTACAACTGGTTTTATCTGCCCTAAATGTTGGTAATAGATTGACATAACATATGTAACAACATTTAAGACCATACTAGCTACATCATCTCTTCCTACAGATTGGCTGCTTGCATCATCCATTGCCATATTTAAAAGTGGAGATAAGACAGACCCAAAAAACTATAGACAGATTAGTCTAATGTCTATTTGTCTTAAGGTTTTGGAAAGAATTATAGTACATCATATAATGCAATTTTCAATATCTTATAATATCTTACCGTTATCACAGCATGGTTTTATACCAGGTAGATCTACTTCCACAAATCTGTTGGCAAGTTTTAACTATTGGTCTCGTTGTTTAGATCAAGGAGATCCAATTGACGCGATTTACTTGGATTTCTCAAAGGCATTCGATAAGGTGCCCAAACACCGGCTACTTCTAAAGATAGAGCACCTGGGTATCAGAGGTCAGCTAAAGTCATGGATAGACAGTTATCTAACAAATAGGCTTTTTTCAGTTCGTGTTGGAACCGACTACTCTGCTTTCCGAGTGGTGTATTCAGGTGTACCCCAAGGATCAGTTTTGGGTCCTATTCTATTCCTTTTATATACTGCAAATCTCGATCCACTTATTACCTTCCCCACACTTTTTATGCTACCAAATTGTACAGTAACCCGTTAGAACAGCACAATTTGATTCAGAACAATCTTAAAAGATTGAAAATTGGTGTAATACATGGCTGATACCGTTAAATCCTTCAAAATGTACGGTCCTTCATATCGGTAACAATAACCCCTTCCACTCTTATGTGCTCAATGCCATCCATATCAAGTCCGTTAATAAACAGGTCGACTTAGGAGTAACAATAACCTCAAACCTATCCTGGTCTACTCACATTACTAATGTCGCAAAAAAAGCCAACCAGAGGTCCTACTTATTGTTTAAAACCTTTCAAAACAATAACCCTAGATTATTTTCTCTTTTATTCAAAACATATATCCGGCCAATTTTGGAATATGCTAACATAATATGGACACCGCACTTAATAAAAGATATAAAACTCTTGGAAAACGTTCAACGGAAGTCTACTAGGCAAGTCCAGTGTCTGAGGAATCAATCCTATCAAGATCGGCTTCAAGCTCTAAACCTCCCACTTCTATCAGAACGAAGAAATAGAGGTGACATGATTTTCACATATAGGTTGCTACATGATTATTTTAAGCAAGATATCAGAGAGCTATTAGAATTAAACACAGACGACCGACTCCGTGGCCAGTCACTTAAACTCAAGAAAGAAAATTTCAGGACAACGATAAGGCAGAACTTCTATTCCAACTGAATTTTTAACAACTGGAATCGGTTACCTAGTGATGTGGTGACTTCAGTGTGTGTAAACTCGTTCAAAAATAAATATGACTTATTTAAAAATGGTGAAATGCTTTGATGTAAGGACATCTAGTTGGGTATCCTGTATTGTGTCTGCAAATTAACTTCACAGAACATATATTCTTGTTTGTATCTTTTTTAGTTCATTGATAATTATGATATACACTTATATTACTTAAGTTGTAATTTGTACTTTTTATTCAGTTACTTTTACTTATAGTAAATATGTACATATATTGTTACCTATAGGATTAGCTGTACTGTAACAATTTACTGTTGCCATTCTTGTCAATCTATTGGTTATTTTTAGGAGCATAATAGGTCTCGACCTCTGCTCCTCTCTTTAGTTTAATAATAATAATAATAATAATAATACTATTTCCACTCGAGAATTAAAAAGATTACACCTACCTTATAGAAATAGAAGGAGTTGATTTCTCTTGTATGTCCACTGGAGCCATTGGAGTCACTCAGAGTAGACAAATTCCTAGTCTCCAGGGGTGAAAGAAGCACAGGATACACCACAGTCGTCACATCTTGGTAAGAGGAAAAGTCGCTGTAATTGGACCTGACGATGTCTATAAAAGGGGCACTGTGCCGCACGTCGGGGATAGGAGATCCACTCATTGTAAATGGTTAGTTCTTGGACAGTTTTGCACGGCTCATGTCAAAATTTTACAATTTCCAAAGACGTTGCCTAAGTAGGGAACTTCTTATACATCTGGAGTGGCAGAGCAGCTCATTGTGAATGTCTAGTGCTTGTTTATGAACACTGTTGCACTGCACGTGGTACACTTTGGAGAGTTTTCAGAGTTATATGACATGAAGTACATGATAATGTTCATCTTTGTTGATGCGATGGTTCTCTAGAAGTTCCTGTTACCTGCAAGAGTAGAGAAGTATTTCAAAAGTGAATATGATATGAAATTCATCATTAGTTTAGAAAATATCGAGTAATATACAGACATGGTCAGTTACTAAATTATGTAGGTATGTGAATATACAACTTATTGGTCCTTTATTTGGCCTGCAGCAAAAATGTTGATAGTTTTTGTTATTGGTGCCATTTTCTGTATACAAATTTATTATTTATTATTATTATTATTCAGTGGCCCACATATGCGCTTGAGGAACATCTTGTGTTGCTAAGCCCTAACTTAAATTATTTTACCTTTTACTACTGGACTAAAGTAGCACAAGACTGACTGCAGAAGTAGTAAATCAACGTAAAGGCATGTAAATTGACTTGAAATATGTCGTCAATATCAACATCGTCGATATCAACGTTCATTTTAATGATATAACAATATTTTTTACGAATTTAGATACATGTATGTGCATATATCGTGTATAATGTGTTTAAAATCTTCACTGAAAATATCTACAGAATTTTAGCAGAAAATATTGCCAGTAGGTACTTATATAAATTTGTATGCGTATTATCCAAATTCCACTCATGAAAACAGCTATTTTTAGATATATCTCACAGTTCACATTACGAGTAGGTATAAACGTATATCCGTGTATTATTCTGGAGGTATTTTTTATTCTGTTATCGTACATATCCGTCTGACCTTTGACAAGAAATATGTTTTGCCATGTCAGAGGGAGAGTCATGTAACAGAAACATGTAAATAATAATAATTTGGAGTTTGGTAAAGAAATACGATTTACGGAGTTTGGAAAACAAATACGAAGGTTAGTATTGGATATCTGGCTGCATGTATCTAATAATATTTTTATCCAGTTCCTTATTAGTATGAGTGTTGTGAATTCTTTCCTCATCGACTGTAATATGTTTGTCTCTATATTTTTTAGAATCTATTATTATTTCAGTTATTTTAATTACCCCAGTAGTTTCTGTGATTGTGTAATAAAAGATTGAGTCGATTCCTAGAAAAAATAAAATTTTAAATACCAATATAAGACTTAAATTGTTGGACTATTTGGTAGTAGCTCAGCTATTTCCATTTCGCCAACTCAAAAGTACTTCAAGCTACTATGTACTAAGAACCTTTGCTGTAACAAACATTAGAATTGGATGTAAAGCCTCATTTACATTTATCACTTTGGATGTTCATCTTGGAGGAATCATCCAAAGTGATAAGTGTAGATTGCCTTTCATTTGTGTTGCATCCAAAGTGTACATTAAAAATGAACGATGAAACAAATCGAGCCTCTACCTATTTTTGATGAAAGAGATGTGCCCTGAACCGATGATTCATCCAAAGTGAAGGCTCAGTGAAAAATGTAAATACGATGAGTTCATTTTCGCCGCTCGCTGAGTTGTATACAGCCTCGATAACCTCGGGAAAAAATAGTGAGAATGTACTTCTTGGAGTTCTGTACAGCGCGATCAATGTACCAATATTATCTCCAGTCACCAGATATCGTAGCGCCATTTGTAGTTTTATTTTAGAGCTCAAAGCTTCTCGGAACCAAGTATCTTTTTTTTGGATTAACGGAGTAACTTTTTCGAGAAGATATGCGAATTGTTCCTCGTTCATTCTTAAATGATTTCTGTACTCCTCAGGATTTTCTTCTGCTCACTCTCTTAACAGCGTGGACGAAGCTCCTAGATTTTCTCTCCTTGAAACCCACGGTTTCACCCACCAACTTGATATAATAGAGTTCAATTCATGTATCAGCATACTTGAAATTAAGTCAATGCCATCGCGTATAAGACTTATTTTTTCTGGAACGAGACATCCTGCCGTCTGGTACCACAAGTTATTGCACCAAACACGAAATGACGAAAATTTTAGGAACAGTGAATAGTGACAGAGGTGAAACCACATAACTGGATGAAAATATGTAAACAAGGATGATCACTCCGGATGATTTCACTCTGGATGATTCACTTTGGATGTACATCAAAAGTGATACAGTGTAAATCCCGCTTAACGCAGATTGGTTTTGACAGAATTATGCACACATTTATGTAACAAAGTCAAGATCTCCAAAGCATAATTCAAATTCTAGAGAGCAACATGTTTTCTAGATCGGTATAATATTTTTGTTTTCTGTGGAAAACTGGATCGTTTTTCATCAAGTATAGCTCGTGCCAGACACTGCCTATTATGTGACGAATAAATTTTCTACATTCTGTTTATTCACTTTAACGGTTAATGTAATCCATTACCATGCTATGTGGTCTGGAAATAACATTCTTATCTGAATTATGGACTCGGGACGCGGTGGAAAGCAAAATGGATGTTCATCTACATTACAGTGATATGGAAAGCAGTGTCGAAACATCAGTTTTTTTCGTAGAATATATAAAAAGAAATGTATGTTATGTTATGAAATAATTATAAGAGGTAAAATATAATGGAGAAAGGTCATAAGGTTTTACCCTCATGACAATCATAAACGTCGAACTCCAAAATATTAACAATATTATATCAGTATAAGCCGAGTATCATTATATTGATTGTGCAAATATTAAGACATACATGTGACGCATGATACTCGATATGTTTAAAGTTCCCTGACTATTATCATTCGCTTATCGTTCTGACTCGCGTCCATAGCTTTGACAGTGATTAGTTTACGTAGCTTCCGATCTTTGGCTGTCAACGCATGTGGAGACCTTTAAATCTTCAGTGCCTTGTTAGCAAGCCTACCATCAGAACCCATAACTCGTCGTTCGACTTTGACGCGTTATAGTCCATCATATAATGATGCATAGCAGAAAAAAACGACTACTTATGAAACACTTAGCATCGCCACAGGGAGACTCTGTTTCTTCTAAAGTCATGGATGAGTCTTCTTGCGCTGACCCACCTCCTCATGTCTTTTTGTTCTAATTAATGTACATGTTAAGATTAGTTGCTTTTCACCTGGTTAGGACAGATAAGCAGCCCAGTAAGTACCAGTTTGGACTTCACCTGCCATGAGCCGACTGTCTTTTAGCACTCCTTCTCTGTCAGAGTAAACGGTGATTAGCTGACCAGTTATATTTGCCTTTCTAACTCTACCGAACAATATTCAGAGGCCATACCTTCCAACCTGGAAGATTGTAGCTTAATTTCCAAGATTATACGGACCTTCTTTGACACCAAATCATAATTTCTGTCTCCGATTCATAACTTCATCTTGATGGTATAGTAGGTTATATCCACTTACACTGGATATCTCTTCTCCCAGTTATTTCTGGTATAAAATTTGGAGATTACTTTAAATTTGTACTTTGGATCCATCTAGTCCATGGGAATTTCCAATATGATTTACCTCCGACTCCTCATATAGCATTTGGGATACTACCGTGTCTCTGTACTTCGTAGTTTTATTTACCTCTTCCCATCTACAAGTGTGAAACATTAACTTTCTGATGAGGAACGACCTTGTGGGAGGAGCAAACGCCTCGCAGGCTTTCTTAATTGAAAACTTGATGAAAAGATTACAGCTCTGGATACAAATTGTATACCTACTCATCTGGATGAATTAAGGCCGAGACTAAGGCCAATCACCGACTCCAGGAAACAAGTAACCCCCAACCTGGAAGTTTTGCCGAACTTCCACTTTTGTAGCAGCATAGAGATCTTTCACTTGCCTCTTGCCTATCATTTCTTCGTCTTTCTACACAAACCTCGTCTAAGTTTACATGGAGGCACCTGCATGGTCGCCCATCCAAGTCATACCTACGACCTAAATTACTTAGTGTTCATATCAGCAATATGAGCCTTACCCTTAGGCTGCAGCGCTAGGAATCTCTAAGATCTAATCAATGTGCTGCTTTAATAATTCAGTCAGAAATATCTCTGAACTATCAATTAATGTCTTTTCCCAAGTCTTTGACATACAAACCTAGCTTCTCCCTGGACAAAAATGTGTAGTATGTTACAAAGGTGCAAAGTAAAATTTGTTAACAAAACATTCACTTATTAATGTTATAAGTGGTGAGAAATACACAGTAGTGCCCTCTCTTCATCTTTGCTACTATCCGTCTGACAATTATTGTCTAATTGATAAAGACCGAGAGAGGGCACTACTGTGTTTCTCACCACTACTAACATGCCAGATGCCCTTGAGGCAATCATGTCGCACCATCATTCATTGAGTCCACTACCTATAGCACAAGATAAGTGCGAAACCGGCCAGTCTCTGGTGGTTGGTCTCGATGAAGGATGTTGCGACTTCTATGGAGATGTCGGAGTAATACAATATCAGTCAAGGCACATAGCCAGTGGAGTAGTTGCTTACGGCATCTCCTTCAAATCAATTTATGTACTTGTGAATGTTATTTTCTTAGCTATTCTTTAGAAATTACTACATTAATCCACGTACTTGCCAGTTTCCACAAAAATTATTAATAACAGAAAAACTAAAAGAGATAGATATAGGGCATCTTAATATCAATCGATAGAGCATAAAGTTTTACATGAGATACAGTAGAAGTGTACAATGGTTGCGTTTCAAAAAATAAAAGCACCATGTGTGCCAGTATGTAACTTTTTATGTCCACTTTATTGAAATAGCAGATATCAAATGGTGAAGTGTAAAAATTGTTTTTTCCATAAAATCAAAATTTAGGAAATATTACATTCAGGTGTAGGGAAGCCTTATAAACATCCATTAAAACAACGAGTAGAACCCAAACATGTTATAAAAAGTATATTCCATTAAAAACAACCAAGTGGACAGCTACTTCCGGTATGACGGGAAGTGCAATAATCTTGAAATTAATACGGTTAACAAATTTATACGTCATAATCAAGATAGTCAAATTTTCAGAAATAAATACCGCTCCAAACGTCGAACCACTTACGTGGAAGTCCCTGTATATTTGCTCTTAGGTGTGATAGTTGAATTTAGGATGTGTCACACCTATGTCATATAAATTATAGAAACATACGAAAAGAAAGGACTTTATATGATCTTGTTCGTACTTATTTTATATAAATTAATTTTATAAAAATAACGCATATGTTAACGTATTTTTTTTAGGTGTGTCATGACCAACACAATTAAAGTTGGATGTGACGTTAAAAGGTTAAATTTTACTGTAGCTAACCAATCTGCACACATGATTTATATTTAGTCTACTTAATAATATTCACAGAAACACGATAAAAATATATTTAGCTCGTCGATCAATAAAAATAAATGTTAAATAGGTGAAACGGTAATTATAGATAAGCAATTTGGGCTAAAATTATTTACGTGTTTAATGAAATGCTGCCTCTTTGACAGCCAGTTTACTTTTACAGCTCCTTAATCTCCTTCAAATTGAGCTGCTTATTTTTATGGCTTGCGGACACGCTCAGTTGCACCGGTAAATAGACGTCATGAATGTAAGTCGACAGTTGTAAATAAATCAACCAAAATAACATGAATGTTTTATTCAAATCCGGTACCCAACAAAGTTGGAAGATTGTTGTACAGCTCACGATCGATAACGCTCTGTGTTATAGCACAAGTATAAAGATATATACAGTAATTTCACTCGGCAAAATCTCTTTGATATTGGTGTCCTTAAGTTTTGTTTTTTTAACCCCCCAAAAAGACCACTGCGCATACTACCCACGCACAATCATGCGCATTAATGACCGTTTTTGGCAGCTACGCACAGTCCCGGACTATTACTTTTTGGAGTAAAAAAGGTGGCCTATCAGAATTTCGTTTACAAATGAAACAATATTTTGTAGCCATGTTACACACAATACAAAACACTTATCAAAATCACAAACACAAACGCCTAGACACACAAACGTAAGCTGATTACCTGTAAAGCAAAAAGCAAATGTGCGCCCATAAAATAGCATACGCCGGCCCATTCCCCCCCTTCTACATCTCTACCAACGCGCATACTACCCAAGAGCAGACATGTGCATTAAAAACTTTTGTACAAAAAATTTAAAGAGTGAAACTACTATATATATCTTTATACTTGTGGTTATAGTGTATAATATAAGCACAATTGAAACCGTATAAAAACTAAAAGCCGGCAAAAACAGTCGGCATCTCTTTATTGTACATGGGCGGAGGAAGAAATGTTTGCTATTAAGAAAATGTTCGTCTTATGAGAATTGTATTCATTTTTATTATTTTGTGTTTATTAGATACCTATTATTTGTAGCCAATGCAGCCAATAACATATTTTATTATTGTTACGTATTATTTATGTTTATTATTGTTATTTTTATTGTTTATTTAACCAAACTAAACTACGCTTGGTAATTGGTATTTGCTGCACTGCAAAACTATTGATGATATTTCAGCACTCGGCACGGCAAACAAAAAAATGATTTAGAATCCAGCAGACCAGTCTGTTTATTCTCTTTATACCAGCGCGCAGTTGTAGATGGTTCATCGGGCTGATTAGATGTCCAGTGTAGGACTCACATGTACAGTTTTAGTTACTATTCGAATCACGATACCATTGCTAAATACATAGGACGAAATATCAAGATAAGTGCGCACGGTCCTGTGCCTTAACACTGGCCAGTTCCAATTGTCCTTATATACACTCATGATACAATAAACAGATGTATCATGATATACACTATACTAACTATGACTAAACCTGTAATTTACACATACAGGCTGTGCGTATTCACGGTGACCACCCATCAGAATGTTAGAGACTACTTAGATTTAAAGAGTGAAAATTTGGACCCTGGGGTTTTTGAGTATGCTCTTCTCAAATAAAATAATGGCGTTCTCGTGGCACTTCCGGTTATACCGGGGTGCCACAGGGTGTCTCATCTGTATTTCGGAAGTTGCCGTGTTATTTTAAATGAAATACCCTATATATAGCAAGTAACTACGAATAGTAAGGACATCATTAGATCCTTCATCTGCAAAAGCCTTATTTAAATAAGGACTAAAACAAATCAAGCCAAAACAGCTATATGCCACGGCGAGCGCTGAATTACAAAGCAAAATTTGCCGTATTTTGTCTAACACAGTTAGAATTAAAATACAAGGATTCGGATTGCAAATTGCAAAAAACTACGAGGAAATACTAGGACTGTGGTCCTAGTCTAGGACATGATACAACTACATAGATATGCCCATCCGCATAGTGACGTCAGTTACGAGGAAAAAACAATTGATAAACACAAAAATAATTATATCACTGCCCTTAAGAATTTTCGCATCGCATTGCCATTTTTCCCTCACGAATGACGTCATGCGCAAACAAACGAAAGTTATGAGCATATCTGTGTAGTTGTATCATGGTCTAGGACAACACGTCGTAGGTTGTCACTAATGGCAGACCGGTTTCGACCTTTTTATGATCTCATCAGTGCAATAATATAAGTGAGCTGAGCATACCTAAGAATGCAAAGACCTGAGTATTTGACACAATAGGTTAGCCTTGCGTACGCAAGCCCTAATGGCGCCACCTCTTAGTAGTTCTGGCAACACAATCCAAATCAATCGTATGGGGTAATCCCATAGTTTCTACACCCCGTTATTGTATTAGATTACCCCATATATTACTGCATTTTTGGATTCTACGCGATATTTTAGGAAGACTTTCATAAAACTTACGAATTCTCAGCCGTTTTTGAAAAAATCTATTTTTTTTTTTTTTATATTTGTAGGATTCACTGCCTAATTTATTATTTCTCTGAAAAAGTAATATTTAACAAAGATATTCATATGGGAAGTTGTTGAATGTCTAAGCCTTCCAGCTGTACCTTAACAGTTGTTTAACTGTATACAGGGTGCTGCAAATTTAGTATCAAGTTTCATTAATTTCAAGCCAAGAAAAGTAGATTGTTTCAAACAGGACAAATATCAAATGTGATACATCGTCGTATTCAGAAAAATAAACTGGACTCAAATATACAAAAATCCAATAAGGCGTCCATAAGAAAATGAAACGTTGACACGTTGAAACGTTTCTTCGACATCTCGAATGTAGTTGACAATAGAATATCATATCGAATTCCTTGTAAAAAAGTGTCTAAATAATGTTTGGATTAGAACTGCTTCTTCTTCTTCTTCTTTCTCCTGCGGGTTGGTTTTTCTACAGCGAGTCCCAAAGCACTGAGGCCACATCTGGACCTATTGTACATATCTTCTATCCAGAGAGCAACTTTGTGCTTTGCATAAAGTCAAAAAATCTACTCGCTGAAATTTCTCTTAGCTCGCAAGGTTCCAAAAATGGTTTACCCAGGAGCGTTAGCCCCATACGAGCGTAACCTTTACATTCATTTAGAAATGTAAAGCGCAGTCTCGTCTGTATCATCACAGTTAATCTGCTAATCTGAAATTATAGAGATGCTTCCTGAGATGCCAGTGCGCTGCCCAGCACCTCTACGGTTCTTCTCTGCAAACACCTTCGATGAGTGCCTTGATTCTGTCATGGTTTTAAAAACCAGTAATTCCTCTGATCTAGTTCGACCCATTTTCCCAGAGCCTTTCTGGCAGCACTATAAACGACGCCGCAAGCTGACTCTGGCCCCATAAAACCCATCACAGATCCGTTTCTAGTAAGTTCATCTGCCTGTTCATCAGTCTAAACTTAGTTTTCAATTGAAACTATAAAAACATAAGTCCAAACTTTCTGTTTCCGTAGATCCAAACAACTTGAAAATGCTAAACTTTGCCCGAATTTAACCGTCTTCGTATCTCTTTAGATAAGCGCGACACCCATGGTAGGACTCAAAGAATGGACATCCTGTATGACTACGTAAGTGTTGAGCTGTCACGTGGTTAGATTATTAAGCGAACGCATTTTTCGCATCGGGACGAACTTTTCCGCTAGAAACAATGATAAACAGGCTGATATTAATATAAAATCTCGCTGTGCTTTTTCCTTAAGTGATGTAGGAAGACGTCATTCGCTTTTTACAGGGAAGGACATTAAAAAGGACTTCTTGTCTAGACAAAGACTGATAGCGATATTCTAATTTTATTGTTCGTCTGTTTGCATATAGGACAATATCCTAGTTGCCCACTGGTGTGTGAAGAAATACACTGTGCATAATTTTTTAAATAAAACACATTTGTATAAGATATTTATGCTGGCTTTATAGTTTAAGAGATTTATGTTTGTTTTATGGTTTATGCTATTTATGATGTTTTTTGGATTTATATTACAACAGACATGAAATATTTAACGGCAGATTTGATACATTGTAAAAAAATGTGTAACAATTTGAATCTTTTGACTATATTATCGTCTTCTAGTACTTGTTAACTTAATTTAAACAATAGTGAACAACTAGATATAAATAGACAGAATAGAATAGAATATAAAAGACACTTGGGCTAGTCACGTGAATCAATAATTACAGAACTATTAAAATAGATTGATGATACTATGTGTGTACTTAGTTCTTCAAGGTATCATGGACAAAGGTTTCACTTGATGTATTGATAGCAATGGTAACTGATAGAGAAGACAATAGTGGCAGTTCGTATTGTGCTGTTAAATTTTGAACGATGCAGTAATATTTAATAGATATCAAACAGTCCTACTTTTTGACGTCTTATCTAAGTCATGTTACCGTATACTCTTTACATCTTTTCTAGAATTTTATCATAAAAAACTTCTTTAAGAGCTAAAAGAAACTTAGTAAATCTATTTATTAAGCAATATCTATGTATATTTTGTTCAATTTAAATACCCGAAACATCATTAATTCTCAAGCCCATCAGATAGTGTTTATTTAATAATATTTTGAAATATATTCTAATTATGTGTAACAGGATAAATAATAGATGTATGATACATTGTAGTTTCTTTTGGCATTACACCACCTGTAAAATAATAAAGAAACACGAAAGCAGAACTTTCATAATAAAGATTGAAAGGGTAGTATCAAGGCAAACTTTTGAAGTGTGAAAGGACAATACATTTTAATGAAATTTTGTTAATAAATTAAATCATTCATTTGAATCTAATTTTTTCTCATATTAATATTATTATGAACAAACAAGACTATGTTAGAATCTGTGTAAAGTGAGTGGGCTGAAAATCAGACGCTCCACCGTTACCACGGGTCGATTATGACTCCCTCCTAATTAAATTTCACCCAACAGATTGAAATAATGAAGTTTATTACCTTATTAGGTGAGAACTAGTCCAGGTGCCCTAGCAGAAATTGCCCTACGCCAAATATTGAGTATCTGATACTTTCCCTAGGGAGGCAGGTACGTAAAGGCATCAAAACAGATCAAGAGACATCGAGTTTACTACATGCAGACGTATAATTGAAGTGTGTCTAAATATATAGCTCAATCAACTCCCAAAATTCGAACATCAAGGTGCAAGTTGACATAGAAACATTCAAACACTAATCGAGTTGACATAAAGAATACATAAATTGATATAAGTTCGCATATATATAAGTATGACCTATACTCGTATATGAGAACTCGTATATGTATATGAGTCATTATTATATATCATATATATGACATATATATCATATATCTTTACATATATGTCATAATGCCATACTTATGACGTAAGTATGTATGACATGACATAAGTATAGTTGACAGTTGACATGTTGATAGTTGATATGTTGACATAAACATAAAAATAAGTTGATATAAAGAATAAAGCGAGTTGACATAAAAGCATTCAAATATCAAGGTGCGAGCTGTGTATATCATTTGATAGTAGATTTTTCCTTTCTGTAGCTAATACAGATAAGTATTACTACTAAATAGCTCGTTTTAGAAATGTCATCAATTTTTTCGGACGTTATCATAGTGTGAATAAGAATAATATAATAAGTTATGAGAATTCTGGACCAAAATTCCTTGTATTTTATTATAGAGCTTCATATTAGCGTTGAAGGACACACATTTCCTGGATAAATAACAGGGTTGCATACGCATACGTTATATATAGACTTGTAAAATGATAAACCTGTAAAAGGCTTTCTGGTAGGTATATTCTTCGACTTTCGTTTTGATTCTTAAAAAAATTGGTCGTTGCTGAGGTTGAACATAATTTACCCCAAACAGAGGGCTCTATTATATCAAGAAATCAAGTTTGTCGTAGTCTCGGATGGTAATTTTGGATCGTCATCAGTTTCATTCAGAATGCAATACGTTCTCTGAACTTTACAGAACTGCGTGGCTACAGTTATTTAATAAAACAATTCATCCAGCTTTCACTAGAAAATAAAACTGAAGGAGATTTCCAAACGTTCGCTGTACATTTAGAAAATTTGAGGCCAAGCCACAATAATGTGCGTAAATGAATGCTTCGTTTCGCTTCATTTACTTTTAGGGGAAATGGAAAATTATTCCTCCTATAGGGAGACTATGCAGAACTGGTGGAAAACAGTCTAAATTAAATTTTCCGCAAATACCTGCCATAGCCCATGTGGAGGCCCATTTATTAAAATTGTCATTAAATTCCCCACGCAGACATTGTTTGAAAAGTTTTTCATCGCATTATATTAAAATTTCTTAGAATGTAATAAAAGGGGTTTCTTTATTGCATCTGCTTTTGCTAAAACTATAAAAAAGTTCTCCCTCGAAAATAATGATAGAGCATATTTCACTAACCGCAAGTCAGTCATGTGAAACCTCTCATTTTTTTAATTGTGTTGTAGAAGGCATTATTATGATGCATATTAAAACGTCTGCTGGAAATTATACCCAGCTATGGAATATTGTTATAATTTTTTATTTCCTTGACAACTGTGAATAGTGAAGTTTTATATCAAAGTGGAATGATGCAGAACTTTGTTATAGCGAATTATTCGCCTCAAAAACGAGCAGAAATTGTTAAATTGTATTTCCAAAACTTGTCTTCGATAATTTCAACTCAACGCGCTTTTAGGAGAGCGTATCCCGATCAAAGAGCTCCACACGGAGAAACAATTCAACGCTAGCAAACGCATTTCTACAAAATGGCACAGTAAGTAATGTAAAGCATACTGGAAGACCTGGTTCTTCAAACGAAAATATAGAGCTTGTTCCGGCTGATGTTCAGACAGAATCAAAAACTTTCACAAGAAGACGTGCGGGCCCAATTAGGGTTGTCTGATCGGATTTTAATGAGAATTTTACACTTAGACTTGCTTATGTATCCATATAAATTCAAACTGTGTTCAAGCTACGACCAATTGATATTGAAAAACGTTTGCAATACGTACAAATCGTTACAAACTTACTGAACCCAATTTTTGGCAAAATTTGATAATGAGCGACAAAGCTAATTTTTGCCTTTCTGATCGTACAAGCAAAATTATCGTTTTTGGGGAACGGAAAACCATCTTCTTATTGAAGAGAACGTGCAGTTTGATCAAAATGTCGTGGTTTGGTGGGCAATATACTCCGAACGAATCACTGAATCCTTATGCAGTTACTGGTATCGAACGTGAATTTTTGCAACCACAGTTAGAAGAACTTGACATAGAAAATGTCTGGTTCGAGCAAGATGGCGCTACATGCCACACACCGTGTGAAACAGTCGCTCTTCTTAGACATTTTCCCTGCGAGGCTGCTCCCAAGAAATAGAGATATTAAGTGTCCGCCTCATTCCCCCGATTTGACGGCATCAGATTTTTTTCTTGTGGGGATACTTGAAAAGTAAGGTCTATATTAATCGCCCACAGACGTTAGAAGACTTAAAGGTAAATATTCGTGAAGAAATTGCGCAAATTTCAGCTGAAATATCGCGCAAAGCTATGCTACGCGCTCAAAGTAGAGTCGGTCATTGTCTGGCTTGTCGGGGCGGTCATTTACTCGATATTGTTTTTCATAAATAATTTTACATGTTTAATAAATAGTTTTCATAAAAAAAATTTTTTTTTTGAGTTTTTTATTATTTTAAAAAACTTGGCTGGGTATATTTTGGTATGTTTCACTAAAACCAACAATAAATTTCATATCAATGAAAAATTTAATTTGAGAGCAGTCATATGAAAAAATTATCAATATGGCTGCCATAAGGAATATAAAATATACTCTAAGCAATTGAAAAACAAGAGACGATCGGGATTGGGAAAAGCTGAAAACAACTGTTCTTAAAAATGTCCTAAGTATGTACAAATTTAAAAATTCATGTTTCTAAAAAATCTGCATAACAGACTGAATAAACGGCCAAATATTATTGAACTCACCATAAATGTCTCAATTTTTTTCTAATTTAAGTATCCTCCTACTTCTTGATATCGACCAAAATGCGTTAGTGACACTGTATGTAATGAGATGATATAGCCCGTTATTGGGCTCTTTAACTATGTTGAAAATTGTCCTTTATAGTTTTTCAAAATAATAACCACACAATATATTGAGATATAATTTTGCTCTCATACTTTTCATTTTCACATAAAAATATTATTGCACATTTAGTTATTGCAAAGAATAATTTCACGCAACTACTACCACTAGCGTTGATAAATCGAGACTGGTATCAACTACGATACAAATAATTTTATAACGTTTCTTACATGAAAAAAATGTAAATTGAGTGTGCTACATATATCACTGCGAAGTTCATAATACAACTCAATTAATGTATTTTTGTAGTTCAGTTATGATCTGGTAAGATTAGTTCTTACTAAGTGAACACAATATATAATTATAGCAAAATAGAATTGCAAATTATAGTACAAATCTTGATTTAATATACAGTCCGTAAAAAGGATATTATCTTAATAATAATTAATCACATTTGTGCTATTTTATTATCTTATATTATTTATTTATTATTTTTTATTACTTAGTTATATTATTTTGTTTTATATACATATTACAATGTCATATCCTAATTGAGTAGAAATTAACACATTCCAAAATTTTATTTTTAGAATCCAATATTTAGAAATGTCTTCTTTTTTGACCTCGATGGCCACTAACGAAAGTTTTTATAGTATTTACGGATTATAAAGGTGAAATATACATCGTGTATCATTATTGTTTTCGGGCCTATCGTCACTGCCGCCTGTAATACTTTTGTGACTTCTTTGATATCTATTTCTGCTTCCTTAGAGTTATGCTTCTAAAAATCCCTGAAAACTGTTTCTTTCCCATTATCAGACGTTAGTGCTTCAGTCTTTTGCTGAGCAACTTCTCGTATCCGAACTGTTTTTGTCTGTCTGTCTCTTGTTCTTCCAAACATCACCCTCACATATTGTTTTAAGCTTTGATCACATCTCAAAGAGTAGCGGTAAGTTTGAATGCCTGATATCTAACCCCAAGGACGTCACGTATTAACCCACTACGAGGCTTTCTGATCATTTCTGATCAGTCAGTCGATGACATTTCTATGTCCACGAAACGGCTCTAGACCAACAAAAGATATTACTGCTCCTTTCCTAGAAAGACAATCGACATGTTCAATTCCTCATGTAAAACTCACTTCGTTGCCTCTTTCCAGTTTCTTCAGGGGTTCTCAGGGAACCTTAGCTATTTGATTCGAAAGTCAAAGCTTCTAATGCATACTCTTAGGAAATATATATTCCTGCTCTTTTTTCTTTTTGAGTACATTCCGGAAAATGTGTTTCTATGGCTGTATTTTGGCTTAGAAAGTTGTAGGTTCAATAATGTAGGCCAATGAGATCTACATATGGGTCTATAGATACATAATTCCTAATTCTACATAATTCTACACCCAGGACTACACTTATATCCAGGACTTCTCTCCACTTATTATTAGTGTACCAGGTTAAAGATTTTGTTTCCATTTCTGGATCTCCACATGCATAAAGTTCCCAGTTAGTCATGACACCTTCAAATGGTTCTCAAAGGTTAACCTCATAGGCTTCTATTAACTTCCGCTATCTCTTAATTTAGTCACAGATTTGTTTAAATAGTTCATTTAGGGTTTTTACATGGCCCACCAGGTATGATTTATATTATCTTCTACAGGTTGAGTGCGATGAGAGACCAAGAAGAGTAGAAAGCAGTTTCAGTAAAGAGCCTGTTCCAGTTCTCTCTTCTGGTTTTAGCTACCAAACCAAGGATGCCTAGGTTATCATGGGTCTAACGATTGTATAATAAGACCAGCATTATTTCTGAAGTCATTTTTGGTAACCTAAAAGATGAGAATAGAGTTGGTGGCACATATGTACCTGAAAAAGTTACAATTTTCACATATTAATAAGTCTCTGCTAAGTCAATAGGTTGCAAACTTAGATAATACATAAAACACTAAAACACACTGAAAATAACTCGAAAACCTCTGAGCCCAAGTACGTAAAAACTCTTTTAAAAACTAAATATAGCAAACTTAGATAATTTGAAAGATAATGCTACATATACTCTCCAATTTTAACGTGATTTATTTATTAATTATAGAATATTATAAAAGCAAATAATCACAGAACTTTTATTTTTATAGATTATTAAAGAAAAGGGACAAAACTGGCCTTCTTCTTCTTGTCACACCAAATGAATAGTTTTTTTTTCTACAAGAACGATGAACTATTTCAATATTGTATGTCTTATAGTAACGACCATATTGAAAATGCTCTTTCAATCTCAAGCCAACCTCTCCTTCTGCTTAGGGTACATTTTCTCTTGCATTATCTACCAGAAAAAAGTTGAATGTCGTCCAACGCTGAATAATGAAGGCTTTTGTCACTAAACTGGGGCCCTTTCTAGCTTAAACTAATTTAAATTTCATGTTACAGGACATGACGACGTTGCATATTCCACGAAATCTAACAAAATAGCTATTTTCATATTACATTGGATTAAACTTGCATTAGTCAGACATAAAAGGGGCGGTGATGTTATTAAATGGATGTTGTAGTTCCGACAAAATGAGGCAAATTATAAAATACAAGGATGCAGTTTTCTTAACTCTGTGATACTTTTTTAAAGATGACAGATGCTATAGCACCTTTTTAAGCACGCCTCCCGTCTCAGTTGCCTGATAATATAATGGAAAAACAAAAACGGATCTGTGCAGTTCTTTTAAAAGAACACTCATATATTTTTTGTGAGTTCAATTACGGTCGCTTTAAACTTTTCAAAGATATATAATATTTGATATATATTTCTAATAGTACAGGGGTGGCTAACCTGCGGCTCGCGAGCCACATGCGGCATGACGACGTTGCATATTCCACGAAATCTAACAAAATAGCTATTTTCATGTTACATTGGATTAAACTTGCATTAGTCAGACATAAAAGGGGCGGTGATGTTATTAAATGGATGTTATAGTTCCGACAAAATGAGGCAAATTATAAAATACAAGGATGCAGTTTTCTTTACTCTGTGATACTTTTTTTTAAGATGACAGATGCTATAGCACCTTTTTAAGCACGCCTCCCGTCTCAGTTGCCTGATAATATAATGGAAAAACAAAAACGGATCTGTGCAGTTCTTTTAAAAGAACACTCATATATTTTTTGTGAGTTCAATTACGGTCGCTTTAAACTTTTCAAAGATATATAATATTTGATATATATTTCTAATAGTACAGGGGTGGCTAACCTGCGGCTCTTTGAAAGATTATTTGTGACTCTCGATAAATGTACCCGAGTTTCCTTTTCATTTTTGTGCTACTATATTTTAAAAAATTATTATCGTTCCCTATGTGTTTCAAAATGTCTTTGAAATTACTGACGACAAATATGAAAGACTAAGTGCAACGTTGTAACAAATTTCATTTCCGTCCAAGTTAAGAATGATATGACTCATCGAAAACTGCGCGAATGAACATAAACAGTGGCGTAATCGCCAATTATTCACCAAATTTTAAGAATTATCAAGAGAAGTGAAATAAATGTGTTTAATTTTTAATATTTCAATTCAATACACTTATTTTGTACTTTTATTTATATGTTTTCAATAAATATAATTTCTGTAAAAAAAAAATTTTTATTACCTTTTTTGCATACCTTTTAAATAGGTATTTAATTGCGGCTCGCGAAACATTTCAAATTTTGAAAAATGGCTCGGACTATGAAGGAGCTTGGCCACCCCTGTAATAGTACCTCGGAAAATTGAATTCTCGATTGGAATTAAAAACCAAAATAAAAAACTAACCACGAAAAATCGTGAAAATGATGGTATTATTGTTCTGACAAATGCAGAAACAACAGAAAAATTTAAATAACAAATATTGTGACATTTTAACTTCATATTTATATTTATATGGCAATAAACATATTAACTTCATATTTTTATAAAAAATTGAGACAGGAGGAGTGCTTGAAAGTTTTCAATTTCACCCTGTAGCACAGAAGCTAAGAGTGCTCGGAAAATTCTGTTTCTGGAATCTCTTCTCAAAAAAGTATCACAGTTACGCGAACACCGTATCTCTGTACCTTTATTAATAAATGAGAAACTGAACACTCTGTACCGGGTGGCCAAATTTGCTTGCTATTATAGGACAACTCGAGAACTAAGAGAGATACAAAAAAATTAACCCCCTTTCTCGAGCTCTTTTTCTGAGACAAACTTAATGCCGAAATGCAAAATGGCCCATCTTCTTTTGTTTTTGAGATATTAGCGAACATTCGATTTTTCAAATTTTCGATGCCTGCGCATATCTCGGTTATTTTAGATATTAGAAGAAAACAACTTACATGTTCTTCAGACACTTTTTTAAACGGAATGCAGTGGCGTAGGCAATATTTTAATAAATTGATGAAATATCGAGTTATGACATAAACTTGTATTTTTTTAAATGAAAATCGTAGTCGGCTATGATTTAGTTAGAAAGATAATTTTTTTCTCTTTTCAGCGATATATAATATGTGTGGTTAATTTATTCGGCTTAACTATTTTTTAAGGAATCTTAGAATTTTTAAGGTTATTAATAGCTGCCATTTTGTTTTGGCACAGTGGGCGTAACTTCACAGTAATAATTGTTTCTTATATAATATTTCAGCATGTCGAATTTTTCATAATTTTGAAATGCCCATTCTTGAAATTTAAAAGTATTCCAAAATTTCTAGGAAACAACTATTCGCAGATCAATTATTATAAGCGGTATAAATTACAGACACAAAGTGATAAATGCAGTTAAAACTATCAATAACTTAAATTTCAAACAAAAGATATACGTCTACTACGCGAAAACGAAATGGAAGCCATTAATAACCTTAAAAAGTCAAAGATTCTATAAAAAATAGTTAAGTCGAATAAATTAACCTAACATATTATATATCGCTGAAAATAAAAAAAAATTATCTTTCTAACTAAATCATAGCCGACTACGATTTTCATTTAAAAAAATACAACTCGAAATTTCATCAACTTATTAAAATATTGCCTACGCCACTGCATTCCTTTTAAAAAAGTGTCTGAAGAACATGTAAGTTGTTTTTTGCTAATATCTAAAATAACCGAGATATGGGCAGGCATCGAAAATTTGAAAAATCGAATATTCGCTAATATCTCAAAAACAAAAGAAGATGGGCCATTTTGCATTTCGGCATTAAGTTTGTCTCAGAAAAAGAGCTCGAGAAAGGGGGGTTAATTTTTTTGTATCTCTCTTGGTTCTCGAGTTGTCCTATAATAGCAAGCAAATTTGACCACCCGGTACATCGCCTCAGGATAGTTTGGGTAATTGCTGCCAATTTTTTATATTTGACTACTCCCTATAAAATTATTTCCAATATATGTGGGCGCTTGGCCCTTATCATCATCCTATTGAAAAAGTGTTAATGAACTTCGATAATTGTAAAACATAACCAGTGTTTAAAATATCAGATCAAAGTGATTAGAGCACTCGATGTCTGTAATAACAGGTCATAAATCAGAAGCAAATCGTCATTAAGCTTTGATTACAAACAAAGTACAGCAATAATCGCCTTTCTCCAAACAATTTAGTCACAGCCATAGTATTTATGACTATCCATCGGCTGAATATATAATCTTAATGGCAGTCGAGAAAATGAATTACCCGTGGAACTACTATATACAGGGTGGTCCCAGTTACACGACTATTTCTTTCAGTTTTGGGCTTAAAACAAAATTTAAAACTGGTGTGTTGTAATTTCTTACAAATCAGTAGTTACAGTTAGTTACATTACAGGGAATGTTATAGTTTATATATTTTGTTTATTTCAATGTATTTATTTTCGTTTTTGCTGTGTGTGTTTATTTTCGTGACTTTTTTCTGTCTGAAAATATTTATCTAATTAATAATTTTTATTTCCAGTTAGAGAACGTTGCTCATTTGTTTTGATCTTGTTTTCATAAACTGCGACTTTTTCGTTCACGTCACTAACATTATTATTTGCTGTGTTTTATTCTCATAGGGAACTTTTCCACTTTCATTTGTATCAGTTTCATATTCATTCAAATTATTGGTAACTTCTGAACCTTCGTTTTCGACATCATTTGATTTTACTTTTTGATATCGAACTAATAAATCTATTCCATTAAATAACTAACTCCAATTAATTAGACACATTCTAAATAGGGTTTAATTCTGATTAAAACATAGTAACCAAGCTGGCTAGCTATTATTAATCCTTTAAGATGTATTTTTTATAATGCATATGGTTCCATTCTACATAAAAATGCCATGTGCTGAAAATCAACTCAAACCTTACATAACCTCAATTTCTAGTCCTGTTTTTACGCCTTGAAAGTGGCTGCAGATGTCAGCGATTAACTTGTATCACCCTGTATGTGTTTCTCCATAATGTATGTTGAAGCTGACACAGTTAAGGTAGCTAAAAACAATAGATACCGAATATGCACGTTTGCGTTTAACAGTACACAGCTATAATTATTCAAATTACTATGATTACACACAGCATGCCTTAAACAAATTACTTTATGCATGACTTGGTTGTTGCATTCATTTAAAACAGTGATTCTTGCCTTTTTTATTTTTTTTCTGTAGTAAAGCTTTTTTTAATAAAAATTGAACTTATATAATGCGATATTAAGAACTGTAGCAAACTTTTGGAGAAAACGAAATCATTGGCTATACGCGATTCTTGCTAAGCAATACGCTACCTACTGGCGGCACGTATAACTAACGCTTGGGACTTGGTTCAGTTTTGCGTATGTATGTCTATTGTGAATTTTGAAATATCCGTTGTTATATTAGTTAATTGCTTTGATTAAATATGAATCATTATTGTTGTGAGCTTAACAACATTGTTCTTCTTGGACAAAGAAAAACCCCGAGATCAATTTCATACTTTTCCAAAAGCGGGAAAATCTGGAGCTATCGTGGAAACTGTAAGTTGGGCATTAAAGTGTTACAGGAAACAAGTATAGATAAAGAAGCTAAAGAACGCAAAGTAGAGTGTGTGCTCTTTACTTTTCTCTAAGAATGACTATTTCCATAAAGGTATGTATGCCGTATGTCCAATAAAGAATTTTACATATTTTGAGGTTAAGTTTCATTTTCAAATTGAACGCTCGAAAAATATTCAAATCTATTTTAATTTTATATCACTACTTACCCCTTTCAAAATAGTTTTACAAGCTTTTTACCTGGTTTAAAGTTCTCGACAACAAATCTTTGATGAATACAATTTCAAACGTCAGTGTCAGGGACCGTAGGTTAGTCTAGGTTACTGCCGATTTGGCGCTACGATCTTTAAATGAATCGCGTATAGATTATATAATTCTATGGTTTTGAAATTAGTTAGACCTCGATTTAAGTCATTTGATTAGCTAAGGGCGTGGATTCATCTACAACCAGAGGTTAAGAAGCATACAAGATACGCCTTGCAGTGTATGTACTCTCAAAAATGAGCGAAAGTGAACAACTATACACTGAAAAACGTGTTTGATATTTTATATTAAGCTTGCGCCTCTTATTTATTATTTATTTATATTTATACAGTCAACGATAAAAGCCACTGATAAAAACTCGTTCATCATCGCAATTAATAAAAAAAACAAACCCTGCCGCCATGCTTTTCCAACTAGCGCCCTGAATATTGAAGTAAACAGTCTTAATGAAAGGAAATTGGATCTTGCAACACAGAATAAACCGTCAGGGGCGTAACTGGAACGATGAAAATTTATTGTTGCAAATTTCGCGCTGTAAATCTACCCAGCTATGAAAATGGAGTTAATTACGCGTGGCAAATTATATATCTGCGTAGCTGCACTGCTAATATCGAGGCATCGGTCGATTACAAATTTTCCCGACTACATTAGCGGTCTTGCAATTTTTAAGATCCTGATGAGTTATTCTAAGACCTGTAATTTCATTAGTTCCATTCATCGTTTTTAACATTGGAAATGTTTTTGTTCGTATATGTGGGCCAAGTTAGGAGTTTTATAGCTAGATATTTAAAAGAAAGTTTAAGTTGATATCTGTAATAGTTTTCGAATTATCGAATTTCTAAAAAGCGCTCGCGTTTATCAGAATGAAGTATTACGGCGCGTTCAAGCTTATAGCGCGAATACTGGTGTCTACCCCTAGAAAGAAGCAAGTTAGATGGGCGATTTTATTTCACTAATATAGATAGCGCAGCGCTGGACCGGCGAGTAGCATGAAGAGTAGAGTAATAATACCATACTCGCTTAAAGGAGTAGCGTCTCATTTGATAGGACGATCGGCGGGCTTATAATTGTTTCATACATAGTGTTATTATTTCCAATGAGTCCGATGGTTGCAAGGATTGCGAAACCTGTGAATTTTTTATCTTTCTCTTTATTCTGTGCTCTACAAAAAGAAGTTACACACAAAAATGGATATTTTTCTTGTAAATAAGATTTCAGAAGGTACATGATAACTCAGTAGGTTTCAAAACCTTTAAAGAAAGCGTAGACCCATGAATATGTAACTACTGAAAAACTGAATTCTATAACAAAGACAATTTTTCATAAATTTCTTGTCCAGACTCTTAAACATTCCTTTATACAGGGTGATTCATTAATATTGCGAAAAATGCAGGTGGTTTTTTTTATTAATATCGCAAAAACTCTTTTTCCTATATAAATTCCAACATCATCACAAAGAACTTTAGGTTAGTCCCCACAACTTTTACATTTAACTGTATTTTCTTAAAGAAAGTAAAATGGTGGCATTTATAAAATGGACGGATTAAAATAGATAGATGCTCATTTGGTCGATAACGTACTGTAACTAGAATACTTTATAAAATCTCAATAGCATAATCCTGATTAATTTAGCTTTTCCCTGCAAATTAATACCCTTTAATGTTATTTGCAGCAGATGCCTTTTCCTTGAGGCCTGCGAGTCGTATTATAAACTTTTGACAAATGTCGCTCTGTTTTATACTCTCAGTTTATCCCCTCTAGGCCGGACTGCTTGATTTCCCGGGGCCATTTCTTGTCCTTTGCGCGTCACTTTCAGGTAAGAATCTGGTATCTGTTCAAATCCGAGCTCCCCAGGGTGTTCCGCTCTATCGCGGGGTTTCTCCAAGTTAATGTCGGAACTCACTGGAAGATGGGAGAGCTTCCCTGATGGAACAGAGAGATATATAGCACTAGAAACATTTATAGAGTGCGAATATATAGTGAACAATAACACTGGATAAATGCCTTTGGGCTCTGTAAAGAAATCCGTGAACTGGTCACTTTTCTGGTCAAATTCCCCTTTTTGGCACTCAGTTTTTTTACTGACAAGTGTTTAAGCTTGATTATCAACTACTAATTTATAAAAAATCTTGTAGGTATACGTTTACATATTCATATCAAGTGTTCTCTTACAGATACATTAATTTGAAGGCGGCTCTACTACAAGTACAGATACTATATCCAAGTTGACAAGTGGTGTTGTCAAATCTATATTCAATAAAGCTGATGTAGCTTGGCGAAATCTTACAGCGTAATGTGCCCATTTTTAATAACAAAAACTATATTACCAAGATAGTGAAATAAGGAAGCTGTATTAGAAAGCTATTTTTACTTTGTGCTGGGCATTTTCTAACTTCTAATGGTTCTTTAGTGTGAATTCGTAGACATAGTTAAAGATTCCCACCTCACGTACTAGGCTACGAAATCACATCAGTTTACAACAGCCCCTAAATGTAACATATTGACCAATCACGCTCAATATCAAATCGTAATATGTTATATCTAAACGTGTAAAAATATACAGGGTATATCATATAAATAGTCCATGACATCACATGCCACTGAAAATCAAATAATTAGCACTAATCAAACTTCATCTAAACAAATGGGGCGTTGTATATAAATCTGTAAATATATACAGAGCGTTCTATTTAAAAACAGTCGGTGACATCACAGATTTAACAGATGTCGCTGAAAAAATAAGTGAGTCACTCCAAGTTACTAAACTGTGATCTGACCTTTGTCCAAACTCTCTTCACACTGCGTATATGTATTTATTACTATTCCCAGATGCCAATAGTAGGTTCTGAAAATGATCTCTGACTTTCCTGGGGACAGACGGTAATTTAATATTCATCATATCTCGAATATCTATCTGCAATGGTGTAATGAACGTGCACAACTTGCATCTATAATTATAGGTTAGGAACAAGCCTGTACTTTTAATTATAGGTTAGAAACTAAGATTATAACGCCCAGGTTGTGAAATGTTAATTATCGCATAAAATAATACATGATAAATAAGTCAGATATTTGTTTTCATCAATATTTATATCACGGGAGTGGCTTAGATGAAGGTACCATTCGTTCTGGTACAATGGTATGAAGAACAGCCAACTTTACACTTCTTAAATATGGCAAAGAAATTATGAATAGGAATGTCTACACCACACACATATACAGGGTGTCAAGGTGAGTTAATTCACTTTAGATAATAATAATAATAATAATAATAATAATAATAATAATAATAATAATAATAATAATAATAATAATAATAATAATAATAATAATAATACTAATAATAATAAGAGAATAATAATACAAAGAAGAAGAAGAAGGATAATATTAAGGCTTCTTCGAAAGACTGACCTTTGCCTTTTTAAGGTCAGCAGGGTCAGCCTTTTTAAGTCGAAGTCCGAGGGATTCATAATGGCTTGCCAGGATGGTGTATTTTAAACCATCATCTATCGAAGCAGTGTCATGGGTATGGAGGTCCCTGATGTCAACTGCAGGGCCTGCCATAGGGCGCCGAAGACAATTATGCTTGTCTCTCCGCTTGTCCCTCATATGCAGTCTCGGCCTATATCCATAGATATAACGCGGCTTTACGAGTGCTTTACTACTTTCTAGGGCACTCGTACGAGATAGACGAAACACCAGTGCTGCCATACGCTCCGGGATATATTGAGTCCATTATGGGAAATAAGAAGTAACGAATTTATTGTAACTACTCATTTCCCAGTCTTAGGCAGATTGGAGCCAATAAGCCTGAAGTAATCCTCCTCGACCAAGACAATGTTTGTCATCGAGTTCTCGGCTCCTGCCGAGACCAACATTGTCTTAAGAGAAGAAACAGGCGAAATATCGAGATCTTTTCTTCGAACTCCGCAGACTCCATTCGGAACATACTGTGAAGCTTCTGGTACTGATTGTAGGAGCCCTCGGTGGAGCAAGAGATACACTTCTTTCGGAACTGAAGATCGTACCGGCATGCCGAAATTCGACAGATCTTCTAGCCTGAATAATGCAGAAGGCGGTCGTTCTCGGCTCATTACGTCTACTCAGGACACACGATTCCCTGACTCAGTAGTTATTTACCCCACGGACGTAGGGAGTAGCTACTGATAAGCACCAGCGACCCATCCTGAGAATAGGAGTCAGGGAACCGGTCGACTGGAATTAAAAGAAAATAGTGCCATATATATTTCTAACGTGACTTTACTATTTTTGTAGCCTCCGTTGTATGAATTTATCTTAATGGGAATAATAATGTTTCCTTGTGTAGTATACGCTTCATCAAATACATAGAAATATGCACCTGTCCTTCATTGGAACTGCATATCAGCCAGGGACGGTCTTTTTCTCATTAAGGCAATTCTCCTTACCGTTACATGGCTGAGACCTCATTAGATCCATATTGTAGTCATTTTTACGGTTCATAGAGCACAACAATTTTCAGTCGAATCGTAAAAAGTTACTTCTCAAAGGGTTTTCCCGCTAATTGAACAACTGATTTAATAAATACAGTGTGCAGAATGACACTCTCATCATAATTAGGGCCTAATTGACCTGACTGTGATAATTAAGTACAGAATAACCGAGAAAAATTTACAGTTGAATTGTTCTTCAAGTTGTTTGTGCAACTATATATTTGAAAAGAGAAAATCACGACAGTGATTTCTTATTTGTAAAGAACAGAACTTCAAGTAATTGGGAATTATAGTGGGTGTTTTGTATCTGCTGTACGTACCTCCATCGATATTGTTATTTACTTATGTGTAAACATTTGCATCATGAATTTTAAATTGTAAAAATAAAGCCCTTAGACTAAAAGAAGTTGGAGATATGTTATACATTATGCATGACAAACAATGGATTTCAACAGTATGAAAAATGGAACATGTGTATTCTCGGCAAGAAGTTGATTAAACGGCTATCGTTCTATTTTTCATACTGTCAAACGTCAATTCTTGGTTGTCGAAGTCGAAAATGTTGTTTAAATTAGAGAAAACGTACACTTAGGCTGATGGTTTTCCCCCAAAATTATCCGATAGAATTCATAAACGTGCAGCTCAACTTTAACAATGACAATAAAATAATAAATTTCTTGCTCCAAACTCTTCCATAAAGATCCTTATATCTAACACATATCTCGGTTGAGTATTCCAACCAACGCAGTTCCCAAACGACTTGTAAAGCTCAAGAGCCATGCCTTGCATTAAAAGAAGGTTCTCTTATACTTCTATACTATCTTTTTACTTCCCATAAAAAATACAACTTCAGCTAGCAATAATGTTTTCAGGAGGACCCTTTAAGATAAATCACACTTAGTCTCTTCGATACATATTTCAAACTTATGAATTTAAAATTAATTTATTTTACAGCAAATAGCAAACGTCTTAAAACGCATACCATTACCATCAGACACAAACTAACTAACACAGTATGAATCCTTTGCATAGAGCGTAACCCCCCACCCCCCCCCCCCCCCCAAAAAAAATTATATAAAAAACCTACAACGGATACTACAAAAACTGGATCGAATGGCATTCAATTTACCTTCTAACTAACCACTTGAAGGGGGTTGGAACCTTTGGCGTGAAGATAGCACTAACGTAGTTTTCTACGTAACACCAAACCACTACTGCACTCGACGCGCTTCGCCAACCAAGTTGGCATCATTAGCGCTATTAGAATTGGAATTTTCAATAACAAAGTGAATTATGACAAAGATTTCAGTACCCAACAATCACGTTACTTTTAAATTCTAACAGTGCATTCCAAAGTTGCTACCATTTTAATGTGATTTAGCCTACTACGGTATTATTATAAGTGGTGAGAAATACACCGTAGTGCCCTCTTTGGGTCTTTGCTACTATCTGTCTGACAATTATTGTCAAATTGACAGACAGATAACGACCTGCTTTTCCGCAGGTGCCATTACAGCAGTGACCTCTATTGTCTTTAACGAAGACAATCCTACTTATTTATTTGAAGGAGATGCCGAAAACAACTACTCCACGGACAATGTGCCCCGACTGGCATTGCATTACTTCGGCATCTCCATAAGAGTCGCCACATCATTCATCGAGAACTACTAACCAGACACTGACCGGTTTCGCACTTATTATGCGCTCATCAGAGTATACCGAATTTCGTTTAGAACACGTACGTTTTAAATAAAGAATCCTAGAATATCCAATTTTATTTCACATTATTATATTCCATTTTATTCCATAAGTGGTTTTCACACTAGAAAAATAGTAAACAATCATGAAATTTGATATGGCGTTATGCTAATTGCGCCCCCTAATTGTCCGCTGAGGCAGATCAACACGCGCAGAGTCATAAATAAAAATAAGCTGTGTCGGGCTTTAAGCGAGCTGCTCGGCCTTTTTGCTCTCGTTCAAAACAGCTTTTTTGAGCACTGGTTCCGCCGCATTTACATTCAACTGATATTAACTCCCGCAGCTCTCTGCAGCCAAATAAAACGCTGAAAATTCCCGGTTATTGTGTCGCCAGGGTATTTGCCACAAACACAAAAACTATTATATGCACCGGAATCATTTATCATCGGGACATACCGGCTTTGGTCGTCCGAACGTCTGCTTATATCGCCGAGGAATCTTGAAAGATTAATGTTTATAGTAGCTTCTTACTAAATATACAAGATTTACTATGTATGGTAATTAATTACGACATTTAGTAGCGTACTGTTTTATTTATATGGTACTAGAAACTTTTATTCGTTTTTAATTAGCCTTTTATTTACTGCAACCGATATAATACTAGATAGTAAACACTAAATTTATTCAGTCATCTATTCTGGCTATATCTCTATAATGGTTCATCTGTTTCAAAACAGAAATCTTACAGCTTTTATATGGCTTCTGTGTTCCCGAATAGACTTAATACTTATACCGGGTGGAACGGATGGTTAGAAACTGGAGCATTTGGTGTCACTGGAAAAATAAATTTTCGCAACACAACGAATTATAAAAATGAAAATTGCACACCTCAATTTAAAATTTAAAATTTGTCGATTAGAATAAATAAGTTTAAGTGATATAAACGACCTACACAGCATTTTCTTTACATGGTCCTTAAAACGAAAATTCTTGTCAATATCAAGCCCAAATTTTTGCAGAGATTTCAAATGGCAAGGGAACACCATCAATATGTATCAATAAATTTCCTTTAAGCAAGGCCACATTTTTTTTATCCCAAACAGCAGAACTAATGATTTGGACGAGTTCAATTTTAAATTATGTTCTTCAGAATTTTTTTTATAATCTCTAAATCAGCATTAATCTGGTCCATCGCACGATGATGATCCACATGGTTAAAATGATAATATATGTGAGTATCGTCGCCATATGATTCAACACAACAATTTTGTATGGTTGTTAAGATGTCAGCAGTATAGATAGTAAACCAAAGCGGTCTCAATATGGATCCTTGAGGAACACCACATGGTATGTCAACAGAATAAGAATAACAATTATTAAAATATACTTTTTGCGTACGGTCGCTCAAATAATCCATATATATTAAAACGCGTCGATTCTGTCTCGCTCTAAATTCCGTCGCCGAATCTACAAAGTTTAAAAGCTATCTTCTCCGAGGGGGGATCGCCGAGCGATCTCCGCGGGCGACCGGAAGTCGCCCCCGGCCTTTCTCCAATGCGTAGGGGTACTTTCGTCCCGTTTCCTACGCGTTCTCCCAATTTAAATACCTTTTCAAAAAACCTCTGCAAAATTTTCGTCGATCGCCGTTCGGCGAGAAAGATACTGCTAGCACCGGCGTTTGTCCTCGCGCCTAATGGTCCCATCACGCCTGCCGAAATCCCGACTTTTCGCGGGACGCCCTAGACCCTTTTTCTAATTTTACGGCTTCGAGAACTGCTTCACGCGAAAGTTCCGTCCTTTCTCTCATCCTTTGAGATTTTTTTTCGAGACCGTACGTCGACTCCTTCTACGTCTATTTCGTCTTCGAAAATCGCGAGTCGCGTCCGTCTCAACTTCTTTCTCATTTTATCTAACGATGTGAGATTGCACTAACGAGACAAGCACCTCCCACGAAAACTGTCAAATTAATTAAACTTCAGACAGGTTATTTTCCTATGAGAAATATTGCTAACGGAATCGATAGTACTGACTGCCAAACACTTCTGATTACCAAAATACTGAAGCGAAATGCTTTTCCAATTAGAAAATCGGTAAAAATTATTTTTTCAGGTTGACACGTACAGTTTACATACTTAAACGTCTCAAGGTAAACATTTGACAACAGTCGTGGTAGCGCAACGGGAAAGTCGTAGGATTCAAAACTTCATAATGCCGATTTCGTGAGTTCGAGTCACGCTGAAGGCAATATTTTTTTTACTTGTTAATTCCAATTATTTATTAGTATTAGTATTTAGTTATTCTGTGTCATTATCCGTAGCTTTTATTCTTTCTGCACGTAAAGTTTGGAATTAATTCGTTCATTAAGGTAGTATGTTAAATCATTTTAGCTTACAAAAGTAAATATCTACAATATTTTTGGTCCCATTGATAAAATTGATAATAATGTTTACTTAAAAATAAATTCTACTTTCAGTACTTAAAGAATTATGATGTTTTACCATCAAGAATAGAGTGCCCTTACAATTCATCAAAATTTTAAGAAAAATCGCTTAGTATAATTACATCATCATTCCAGATTGTATTTTCTTAAAAATAATATTACTTTAGATGCATTTGTCACCCGAAGGGTGACCCCCAAGCTGCAGGAGGCCTGTACCCCCGGAACGAACGACCCCCCCTGGGAAAGAAAATCGCTGTCGCGATTTTCTACCATTTTTCTAGTTACTAATTAAAGATAATGCTGATGTGTCAAATCCATAATATTCTAATTTCGCACAAAGGAGTGCATGTCAAGTGGTGGTGGAACATGGTGTGAACACGGTGGAACTAGTTACCGGTCTTCCAAGCCAACGAGGCAAACAATTATCTACAGATAATGGTTCAAATCGGCATGCAAGCATAACACAGCCAACTGGACTATGATCTAGCAGAATGTAGTTGTGCCCATAATGCCACTGTTAACGTACATTAGAGCATTGATGTTGAATTTACACCAGTTTACACCACATGTGTGTATACGATGCAGCTGTTGCTATGAATGCGCTAATCGAACCAGCTTGTGGAGGCGCAAGATGTACAGAATCGACGACTCGAACTCAGTCAATAAATAAATTGATATAATTTGACACATAAAAGTGATTGTTAAAATCTAAGTGTAGATCACACACTTTCATTAGAAACTATTACAATGTAATACATAGGATCTAGTGATAGGATAAAAAAAATTAGGAATGAGCTTAAGGTATAAAGTTAATTAGATTTATAACGGTGCCCTTATAAACATGTAATTAGACTATTATATTGGGATATGTGATTATAGTAATATAACCAAGCTATTTATTTTAACTCTGAACAAATAGGTAGATACCCTAGAGATTTTTATATCGATGTGTTGTATCATTCCTTTTAATATTTACTCTGATAACTTCATAAATATACATGAAAATATAGCAACCCTAGTTATGAATATACAAGTACTTGATAAACCCGAAATAAATCAGGTACTGCTAGATTTTTTTCATACACGTGATCATGCATATTTGTATAATTTAATATTAAAAAGAAAAAACAGATCTTGCATCTTATATCGTAGGCGTTTTGAAAATACCAGACACAACTATTTTTGTTACGCACTTTGTACATTTCATAGTCCATTATATTTATAATTTATACAGAGTGTGATACCAAAACCTTTCATTTGACGTATCTAGAAAACTAAATCTTCCAGTTTAGAGATTTCTTATTCTTAATGAATCACCCTGTATATGTGTACCTATTAGTCCACCCTGTATATATGTTAGTCTAAAACCTGTTCATTCTATTACAACGATCAGTACATACCAAACGTTTATTTTACATTCAACATTAGTTCATAAATCACTGTAACATGTACTGGGAAATTTTTTATTCAACGTGCTCGAATTATAAGGGCCCACTACCGTGATACAACCAAGCAATCTCTGTAAGTCAAGGAACCATGTAACCCAAACATAAACATAGACTGCTTATTATAACAACACAGCTAGGTCGTCTCCATGAGCACGTCACCATGTCGAGGTCGCTCGCATTTGCGTATCGCTAAGCGTTAATATTTTAAGAGACAGCTCCCATATACATGCGCCCAGAAGTATTTTCAATACTAAAACCGAATGTCACTAATGTCAACGCATAACACATGAACCCTATCAGCTGTTCCTTTCTAAAAGCGGATGTTACTTACATTTAATGATGTACTTTATCGTTGATAATGTCACGCATAAGTCACGTGGTGAAAAGAACCAACGACTCAATTATTATACAGGGTGTCCCAAGATAATGTGACACATTTTAATGACTTATAACTTCAAGGCAAAATGAGATAAAGACGAGCGGTTTTCACTGGTGCTCTTAATGTTACAAAAAGTTTTCTTTTGTCATTGGAACTAGTTTGTTTTACTTCTACAGGTGCTTGAAAAAAATTGCCACTTTTTAATTCAAGATTGTGATCATTTTTTAAATGGAACACCCTGTAGATTATATTACTATTCGATAGAGACACTTTTCCTATTTTCAAAAATGTATAGTTTGATAGAGTTATACCAGAAAATAAAGGAGTTATTTCAATTTACACAACAGCCTTTTTCAATAGACCATAACTTTTTTGGAAGATCGCATTTTATTTTATTTTTTACATTTAGAATAACGGTATGCATCAACTAAAGCTATTATTAAGAAAAGAACTAATCGAGGAACTAATTTAATACAAATTTATACATTACCTACAGTATACCTAAATTACAAAGTTATTGAAACAAAAACAGCAATTAAGGAGAATTCAGTTTTAATAATACACACATATGTATTGTACATCTTTAATGTTTGAGGTTAAATTGATGAATGTGCTCATTGCTTTCTTCAATACACTTTTGCAATCTAAACTGCAGATTGTTGAAGGCAGGTTGTAACATTTCCGGCGTTATAGTCTGAAAAACATTAGTTATGTTTTAGTTGTTTTATATTTTGTACAACAGGACTTTAACAACGACCTTTGACGTAACCCCATATGAAAAAATCAGGTACCGTTAGTTCGGGAAAATGTGCAGGCCATTCTATTGGTCCGGTTCTACCTATCTATCCTTTGATGCATTCCGTTATTCTGTACTGACAATGTAAGAAGAATAAAATGCGATCTTCCAAAAAAATTATGGTCTATTGAAAAGGCCCCCTGTGTAAATTGAAATAACTCCTTTATTTTTTGGTACAACTCTATCAAACTATACATTTTTGAAAAGAGGAAAAGTGTCTCTATCGAAAGGTAACATAATCTACAGGGTGTTCCATTTAAGAAATGATCACAATTTTTAATTAAAAAGGGGCAATTTTTTTCAAGCACCTGTAGAAGTAAAACAAACCAGTTCCAATGACAAAAGAAAACTTTTTGGAAAATTAAGAACACCAGTGAAAACAGCTCGTCGCTACCTCATTTTGCTTTGAAGTTATAAGCCTTTAAAATGTGTCACATTATCTTGGGACACCCTGTACTAGGGTGTCTCACCAGGAACTGTGACGATCGATATCTGCGAAAATACTAATCCGAAATATTTGAAAATTTGGCAACATGGTAAAGTCGCTAGGACGAACGCAACCCAAATATGTAGAACTCTCCAGCACTTCCGCTTATACCGGAAGTCGACATGCACTTCGGTATTTTAAATGGGACACCCTATATATTATTGCATTTTTGGATTGTAGGGAAAATTTTAGGGTCAGTTTATGTGACATTCCCTATAGCTAGGTATTACGCATTTTGAGATATTGATATTTAAAGAAAATGTTCAAAAATATTGTACCAAGTCCCATAATTCAGCCTAACTCAGTCAAACAGCCATAACTTTTTAAACTCTAATGGAACACACTAGGTATATTGTTCCAGTCTATCTTCTGCACATTGAAATTCTCTTTCAAGCCATATGTTGTGATTATTACTTTTGAAGATATTTGCAAATTTCTACTGGTGGTAGTTTTCATCATATCTAGAAAGTTATCAAATTTGCCATCGACATAAACATTTCAAAAACAATAAAATCGGTTTGGAATGCCTGAAATGCATATTGTTCTTTGATTATGTCTGTATAATTTACACTCGTTATAAATAATTACCATTGTAATTAGGCCGACGCGTCTAAATTAATATTATTTAAATTTATTTATTATTTTTGGAGAATGTGACAAATTTTTAACAAGAACTTGTGATACATTTCCTGCTCGATATCCGCAAAACGGAAGCCATCACCAAATACAGTGAAACAAATTATTGAATACTTTAAAAACTTTGATTCATTCACAAGCATTTGTGAGATTTATACACATATTTTTCCGGTCGCTACAAATCTATACTAATTTTGTAATTTGATTAGTTACAAATTTATTTCAGTTTTATTAGGATAATTTATATTATTTTCTAATATGTTTTAATTTTAATCTTATTATTTTTTATAAATTAGGTAGTCTTGTTTAGTGCTTATTATTTAAAATGTCCTCTGGCAATAATGTTTTTGTTAGCAATTATTAATTTGTTTGTTGGAATAGTTAGCTATAAAAACAAGTTTTATTTAAAATTATCTTAAGGCTTCTAATACACCTAATGGTAGAATAGACTAAAAAACAACACAATAAATTCAGACGGTCTATATATCAATCAGTCTGTATATACGTTTTGTGAAATGGATTGATGCATTGACGGTGTTTACAAGTTATAACTGTCAGTAAAAAATGCAGTTTTATTATTTCCCTTGCAGTGTTTGTTCCATTTATTTCTGCTTCATTTTTCAAGTAAAAGCGTATAAATAGAACCTCGTGGCGTTAAGAATGTGAGAATTTTAAGAAAGATCATAATGTGGTTGAATCAATTACTCATATAAAAATAAATATACATTCAAGCAATTCAGTTTAATATAGGGTCTGGCTAAGGTATTTACAATAAAATAGTAATTTAAGTAATTTAAACTTTAATAATAATATGTAGGTATGCCTAAATTTACCTTCAGAGCGTTGATTTAAAACGCTTATGGAACTTGTCGCCCAAATATGTTTTAAGCTACAATAAAACTAAAAAAATATATATTTTTTTTGACTTGTATCAGACTTTTATCCATTACTAAATTTTCTAATACGTATCTGTCGGATTACAATAAAATTCTCTAGAAAAAACCCAATGTCACATTTTCCGTGCTTGCTCTCAATCTTTAAACTGCAAACATTCAAAATAAATTTAATTGTTTTGAAAATAATTGTTTTGAAAAAAACATTGATCTCATTTAGATGTTCCAAGAAATATATAGAAAACACTCTATATACTAGTATTTCGGCTTGTTAGGCCTTTTTCAATAGAGTAAATGTCTATTACTAAACATTTCCAAACGCGTTTTCGTTATTTATTTGTTTACAAGTCTACCTACCCCCGATTGATCCTACCATCTGCTAAAGCCCGAGTTGTTATTACATTTTCTAAGAAGGGCGAGAGTGTAAAATCTATCTGATCATTAGTAGTACACAGATTTATAAATTTATAATTAAAGATTTTTTAATTTCTAATTGTTCTAACAGATCTAAGCGCTTTCCTTTCTTTTCACGATGCAGTACCTTTACATTTTTCTGATCTATAAAATGATTGTTTTCTATGCAATGCGTGAAAATCCTGAATTTTTTGCGTTATTTAATATGGATTTTTTATGTTCTTTTACTCTAGTTTCAATACTTCTACAGGTTTGACCCACATACACGGCATTACAATCTGCGCAGTTAATTTGGTATACCCCCGATTGTTTTAATTTATTAACCCTTTCTTTGTTGTTTATCAAAATCCTCCCAATAGTACGTTTGTTGACACTAATCGTTTTACACCCGTTTCGTTCTATTCTGCGAGCGTCGTGAGCAAAACAAATTTTATTATATCTCGTTCCCCCCTCATTTTCTATGGTGCAATTTTCAAATTTGGCATGGTGAAAGTACTTATCACAGGTCACTTTTTGACATTAAAATTACCTTTTTTCCGCTTCCGGTTCCACCGAAAGTAACACCAACTCTTGATTTTTATATAGAACACCCTGTATGTTATTATATTTTTGGAATCTACGTTATTTTGTGAATCCAAGGATATAACATAAGTGACATTTCAGCTGTCAATTTACTTTTTGGACAGATAAAATAAGCATATGGGTTGATAACCATTTTGAAGAATTTTAACGCCCTGTAACTAGAAAAATTGGCGTCATTGGCGTCAAAAACATACAATTAGTATTTGACGCCAATTCTATATTTATGACTGCCATAGTCCATTAGAATTAATCAGGGATGGTCCAGGGACACTAAATTCAAAAGTAAAACAGTCCAAAAAATAGTTTGACAGCTGAAATGCCACTATTGTTAAATTCCCGGTATTGACAGATATCTGTCGGCTCTTTGATATTAAAAATTCGTCGCGGATGACCTTCAACGAATCCCTTCTTAATTCCACCGATAGATGGCGGTCATTCATGAAAGTTCGCAGTCTTGCACACTGGTGACGACCTCATGCCTGCGTTTTTGGATAGGGAAGCCGCGCTCAAACGTTTCAAAATGCTCGCCTTACTGACTAGCTCTCTATAATCTGTGCTACTGACACAGACTTTTGCAAACTAGGCAAGTGTCTATACTTGCTATGTATGCTATGTATGTTTACGTTGCTAAAATTAATACCAAACTTCAATGAAACCCGCATCTATCTGTGAGTGATATCAGATACGTAATCAGATGGTATCAGATATGTAAAACGTATTTTCGTAGAGACTACTGTCGTTCATTTCGTTCATTACAAGGAATTTATATAGTTCATTAACATTCAAATGAGGGAGTTCCTAAATATCAATACGTTCACTAATCATAAAAACAATTATCTACAAAAGCAACACAAATAATATAGGAGCAGCTTCGTATCAATAGTTCTGTCAAAAAAAATCACCTTTATCTATTTCATCATTTAGTAAATCTGATTCAAAACGAGCGAGATTGCCCAACTCGGTTTATAACTCCATGAATGGTATTTTTACTCGGAGTTTGTTTAATTTGATACATTTCTGTCAAGCAAAGGGGCATACATTTTTACACAAAGGGTAATTGGCACCACGAGGACTCATTTGAGGGGGCATAAAGTGAATTATTAAAATACGTCTAAAATAATTAATTTTTTGTTTGGAAAATTTATCGTAACGATCTAGTAAGGATCAATGTCTGCTTTGTGTTGTAATTTGTCTCAGAATCAGTTTGTGTCTGGGATTGTTTCCACCCAAATAATCAGATATTCTTCACGTCGCTCGCCGGTCGAACACTGCGCTATCTATATTAGTCAAGTAAAACCGCCGGTGTAACTCGCTTCTTTCTAGGGGTAGATATCTATAGAGGCACCAGTATTCGCGCTATAAGCCTGAGCGCGCCGTAATACTTCACTCTGATAAACGCGAGGGCTTTTTCAAAATTCGATAATTCGAAAACGGTTACAGATATCAACACAAACTTTTTTTAAAAACTATTTCAATATCCAGGCTACATTTCATTCGCTGCATATATATATACAAATTTTGAATATTTCACATAACTAACCGCATATCGAAGTTTGTCATGCATAATTTTAGTTTAAATTTTAGATTTAAGTCATTTTTTGGTAATATACAGGTGTACTACCAAAAAAGGTTGATTCCTGAATGTGAATTAACCGAAATAAATTAATAACTTGGTAGACTCAACAATAATAAAATAAGCGATGATAATAACAAATTAAAATTAGAAGAAAAACGATAAAATTATAATTCAAAAAAAACAAAGGCATTATACTGTACCATTGACTAAAGATTACAATGTATTTGCTCAGTGCAGATATAATTTATAATAATCGACCATGCAGCCAGAATTAAGTGGAAGTTTAAACAACAGGCGACTTAATAATGTTTACGTAAACATTATTAAGTATAAAGTGCCTTCAAATTTGTCGCATACTATCGCCACATATAAATTAGCCTGACTTAATCAATAAATACTTTATATACTTAGTAGGTACCTTTAATAAAATATTAATGCGAGCGCCATCTCGAAAACTTTCAGCGCACATTATCGGATTGTGAGCGCACGGATTGTAAGAAGTTTGAAACTTCTTACAATCCCAAGAAAAGCACCTCTTGAAGAACCATTCTATATGGAAAATACGTAAATCTCACTTAACCTAGGCCTTTTCATAAATAAAACCGAAAAAAGTGTCCGCGTCGCGGAAAAGTATCCACATTCTTTAATTTATTTCTAATAGTTCCAAATTTGGGTAGTGAATGATGATAATAGAGGGAGCCTCCCGAAATCCCTTCATCCCTATATCGCTGGATCCATTTATCTCCAAACCCTAAGGAAGCTCTTACTGGATTGCCGTCATAAGTCTTCATATTTTTTGCACGAGAATAATCTTTTAAGGATTAAGTTGGAAACTGTCTGGCTGTGTCGTTTCTCGTTTGGAGATTCAGTGCCTAGGAAACGTATAATCAATCAATTCTTTATTCAGAGATCAATGGCTTACTGATATTCGGATATTCACCTACAGGAAGTTATTTGCGTCTGAAATAAATGTATTCTTCAATCAGTACAACCGAGAAAATATCGGTTCGGTAGAAAGAATTCAGTTCGTTGAGCGATTGAACAATATCAGAGACTTATACATCTGTATAAGTCTCTGACAATATACATAAAGGATAAAACACTATACAGGGTAAAGTGGATACGCGAAGCGGATGGTTCTTTATGAAACATCGTGAAAATAATTGTTTTGAAAAAAACATTGATCTCATTTAGATGTTCCAAGAAATATATAGAAAACACTCTATATACTAGTATTTCGGCTTATTAGGCCTTTTTCAATAGAGTAAATGTCTACTACTAAATGTTTCCAAGCGTGCTTTCGTTATTTATTTGTTTACGAGCACCTACCCCCGATTGATCCTACCGTCTGGTAAAGCCCGAGTTTTTAGTACCTTTTCTAAGAAGGGCGAAAGTGTAAAATCTATCTGATCATTCGTAGTACAAGGATTTATAATTAAAGATTTTTTAATTTATAATTGCTCTAACAGATCTAAGCGCTTTTCTTTCTTTTCACGATGCAATGCTGTACTGCATCGTGAAAGGAAAGCCCTTCTTAGAAAAGGTACTAAAAACTCGGGCTTTACCAGATGGTACGATCAATCGGGGATAGGTGCTCGTAAACAAATAAATAACGAAAACGCGCTTGGAAACATTTAGTAATAGACATTTACTCTGTTGAAAAAGGCCTATTAAGCCGAAATACTAGTATATAGAGTGTTTTCTATATATTTCTTGGAACATCTAAATGAGATCAATGTTTTTTTCAAAACAATTACTATACAGGGTATTGCAAAAGTATTGAGCAATTAGAAATCATAGCAATTCTTTACCAGATTTTAACCATAATATATGCAGAGATATTAATTTGGTAACAGTTCATTTTAAATGGACAGCATGTATATTTTTACTTATGTGATATATCGTTTTCTCACGTACAAACATAGCTACACATCTCTACTAAAGATACAGCTAACTAATAAGGCTTTCCAGATGTATATCATTCATATATTAGGTGGTGGTTATGGGTTGCGAACTTGAGTCATTCCTTGACCTATTCACTAAAAATAATGTGCAATCCCTTCTCCCACACAAGTCTTAAACGGCCTGGCTAATTCTTTGTATTAGGACACGACATTATTATTATTATATGATACAAAAATATGTAAATATACAGAGTGGTATATTAGAAATAATGAAATCAGCTGTATTACTTTTAAATTTTTCATATTTCAAAACCTCTCAATGTAAATTTTGGTTAAAATTTACAACAATTTTACAAGGAATCATAATCGCATTGTGCACAATATTAATTTGGCTCTGATTATCTTTATTGCAAAAAATATCAACGAATCTATGACATTATTTTCCGCAAATCCTCGGATTGATAGATTTTATTTATTCCGACAGTTGCTAGGTTTACAGAGTGTTTCAATTAAAATAGTTGCATGCATATCTCGGAAACCAGAAGAGATTTTTCAGTTAAATAAAAATATAAAATACTGTTAAGTGCTTAGTAAAAATCCTTATAGAAATATAAAAACATTTTCAACAGCGTATTGGACAACACAAACCTTTTAAATGTGTTATTTTGAGTGAGTCATGTGCAGTTTAAATCTGATAAACATTCACTTTCTTGTCTGTCATATATACTTGTGATTAAAATCTTTACACTCAGTCGCGTAAATCGCCGACCTCTCTTTTGTCGCAATTTTGTTTTTAATGTTTTACAAAAGTTGAAACGGTGATTAATATCTCTTGAATTGTTCCTTAAAGACGTGGGTAAGTTGAGATTTAAGGGATTCGATCAGTAGAGTCAAAACGGGGATTGAATGAATTGTTTCACCCTCTAATTTTAGTAAACAATATTTGTATCAAACGTTCAGAAATTTACGGTTTAATAACACCGTTAAAAAATATGGTGGATATATTTCGATGGTTTAAATGAATTTAGATGGTTTTCGGAGACTCGCGCCCAGCAAAATAATAATATGCCGCTCCCTCTCCCATACAAATTTCCTACTTTCGGGCTCATCATTGGGATGAAAATAAGGGATAGATGTATTATTATTATTATTATTATTGTTATTTATATTATGATCATTACTATTATTATTACTATTATTAATATTATTATCATTGTTATTAGTGTCATGTGTTTTTGCATATCATGCACTCATCAAGATCATCATGCACGAGCTTACTATATTGCAGGTATGAAGTATGGCTGCTTTTTGTGACTGAGTATGTACACCCTTTTTATTTTATCTTGAAGTGTTACATCTGGTCTATTATGGGCTACCATTTGAAGTATGCTTCAAAACATATTTTTATAGTGGTTTGTCGCTATAACTTGGTCTTGTATTCCAAGTATAAATCCCTCTGTTTCTGGCTATAATTTACCTGTTTGTAAAAACTTATATGAAAGTTCTTTGTTTATATGTTCTTGGTTGACACTATAATAATATCTGTCGTGTAATGCCCATACATTTTGTTTTTGTACAAGGGAATTATTTTGTAGGCATTCTGCTTCTTGCGCAGATAGGTTTAAGGGTAATAATAATAAACGACACGCCACTGATCATTTCTGCCCCCCTCCACTTACTCTCGCCGCTTGCAAAAACGGTGAATCACTAATTTAAATTAATCACAATGGCATCGCGAAACACAAAACATACACTTAACATATGTCGGGGACCGCAAGGGTATTTTTCCGTGGACAATCTGATTGTTATGAATCTGCGCATTTTCATGCTTGGAATTTTAATCCTCGATTAACTATAACACGAAAACAACTTAAACAACACAAATACGGGGTGTCCTAATAGTGCCTCAAAGTCCAGTATCGTTCATTTTGCATGGTTTTGGGAAAAAACGGTTTTTAGAAAAGGGGCACATTTTACAAAATATTTTGTAACAAATACCATGTCTGGAATTTGTTACATTTCTAATTAGTCTTAAATTAGAAATGTAACAAATTCGTTACAATCCTAATTTAACACTAATAATTAGAAACGTAACAAATTCCAGACAGCTGTATGCATTTGAGAGTTTGGAAATTGCAAAGTGTAAAAACAGTATGAATTGTGACAGAGGGCCGATCCCGTACAGCCCGCTTTATTGGTTAGTAAATCACGGTTCACAAAACCGTAGCAATAGTTTAGGTAGGAATGTAACAAATTCCAGACAACTGGATGCATTTGACAGTTTGGAAATTGCAAAGTGTAAAAATAATATGAATAGTGACAGGGAGCCACGACGCGACGGTTCACTAAGCCGGTGCAACGGTTCACTGAACCGTAGCAATAGTTTAGGTATAAATAGGACACCGTGTTAGCATAGATTTAGTTTTAATCATCTCCAGATGATGTCAACTTGGTTAGTGGTTGTCTTCGTTTGTAGTTTTAGGAGTTTTGCATTATATATATAATTTTTTTTCCAAATAATAAGTATTTTGTTTTTTGTATTTCTAAAGTTTCTGTTTATACGTTTAACTGTATAATATAGTTTGACTCTACCAAAGTTTTATTAAATAATGTTGTGGAAATTTTTTCTGTGGGTGTAAAAATGTAACGTTTTTAAATGTTTTGAAAACTTTTAATACCTTTGTTTTGTAAAACAATACGTTCAAAGTTTAATTGAATTTAACCTCAAACAACGATATAATGCTTACAAAATTAATTGTGAAGCAAATTTAAATTAGCAAATAAATCCAAAAGCTTTTCATAAGCTTTATAGTAGCAAAATAAAGCCGATTCATCCAAATCTTGATGGTCTTTAGAATATTGTTCACAAACATCGTAAGTATGTTTAGTGATACATTTTTTTATTAAAATATCCTGCAAAATAGAAAATTAGTTTCTAACATGCTGTTTTTGCAATTTGTACAAACTAACTAGAATTAACGAAACTACATAATTACCAAAACTAGATAAAATATTTTATTAAACCCAACGCGAGAGAAACAATCCTCTGCGAACATATTCGTAATCGAGATGCTACATCACTGGTCGTTTCACGATAAAATATCAGGTTAACCGAGCATCGAGATCACGAGAAAGAATTGAGCGCGTAATAAAATGTTGTTGGAAGGCGGCGCGGTTACCCGCAGCACTCAGATCTATCGACCCATGGTGCCTGAAACTAGTCGAGAGCTATTGGAAGAGACCCATGCTATGCGCATAGCCCAACACCCGTTCTAGGGGAAGCTCTTTAATGTCCTGGGGCAGGAGAAATTCTGCACCCAGATGTTTGTATCTCTTGACCATGAGGCAGGCACAACGACAGAAGATGTGAATGGAGTCCTCGTCATCGTGTCCGCAAACCCTGCACCTTCTAGTGCCACTAACTAATAAGAAGATGTTCTTCTGGTTATTTATTTCTTCTTGTGCTATAACACTGGTCTTATAATAGTCTAAACTTACGGTTATGCATAAAAAACACTTGCCTCAATTTGAAGGTCAGGACACTACGCCCTCTCTTAATAAGGAGCGCAACTTTTAGTAGATAAATTAATTTAGGTATTAAGTTTTTAAACTAGTATTTTTTTAGAAATTCACAGTTTTGTTTTTATTTTAAACCAGAGATTGTGTATTTATAATCTTGTTTAAACATTGCTACCCTATTAGTCATACAGGGTTATTCAGAACTTTTCTCTAAAACTTTGAGGATATGTGCATCCTTAAATAAGAAATCGATATCACCAAAAAAATTTATAATAAAAGTCTTTGGATTTCCCGTAAACAATGTTAAAAGTTATACCATTATAAAGGACTACGTAGATGGGCAACTGTACTTCAACGAAATCTGAAATACCACATTCCTACAAAAAAAAGTAAACAAGTTTTTGTACCTGGAACGCCTGGTCAAGACCGAGCGAATAGAGTTGGAGTGGGGATAATATCTCTATTGTCTATTTGTGTCGCTCTCTCAGTGCCGGTGTTTTATTTATCGTAGGAGTGTTAAACTTTAAAATTTTCAAAATGGCTCATGTGTACAGTAATGCTGAGTTAATGGACATGATTCTTATTTATGGTGAAGTTGGACAAAATGCAGTGGCAGCTTCGCGCTTGTATGCGGATCTATTTCCCAATCGACACACGCCAAATTATGCAACTTTTACGGCAGTGGTACAACGTGGCCGTGATACTGGTAATTTACGTACAAATTGTGGACGAGATGGTGGCCCGGGACGACCACAACGTATTTTAGCAGCTGAAGAACAAGTGTTAAATCTGGTCCGTGAAAATCCGCGAATAAGTACAAGTCAGATCGCTAGGCAGGTGCCTGGGGTATCCCAATCAACGGTGTGGCGCTTACCACACGAAGCTCAGTTTTATCCGTATCATATCCAGCGTGTTCAAGCACTATTACCAGCGGATTATCCATTACGAGTTAGGTTTGCAAGTGAGTTAGGTTTTGTGAAGTGTACCGTACCGAAGTGGAAACAGTAGAGAATTTGCGCAAGCGTATCACAGTTGCCGCGAATAATTTGCGTTTACAAGATCAGCAACCAGGAGGAACATTCGCTTTAGTGGAGCAAAATTGAATAAGGCGTGCCCAAAAGTGTGTACAAGTCGAGGTACAAAATTTCGAACAGCTTTTGTCACAAGGTATATGTAAATTTTTTATAAATTTTATGTTTCTAATACCTAGTAATCAAGTAGCGCAATTCGTCAAAATTAGTGTTACAACATTTTATTCATTTTAAAGACACGTCGCTTTGGTCACATCTATCTATCATTTAATTATACTTCATTGGCCACTGTCGAGTTTTTGATATGGAGTCAATAAATGCCGTAAGTGATTTTCTCCCAATACGACGCGTGGACTCTCCGGACTGAAACTGTCGAAATGCGAATCAAGACAATACGACCAGCCAATTAATACTAACAGTTGGAATAAACAAGTCGCCAGAGATTAAAACGAGCGGATCCGTATTACTGACGTCTTCAAATTTGCATATAAATGACCGCGAGCTTCCAGCACGTACCTACCGCCACCTCCGATGGGTATCTGCATATCGGCGTGGTCATTAGAGGCAGTTTCAGGTATCGATGGGCGAGTGCAGCGATATACGAGGTGTCCCAAATATAGTTGGTCTGACCAACTGTAGACAATATAATTTAAGAGGATGAAGACTGTTGATGAATTAGTGAAAATATGGATTAGGCATTATTCACTGATAATAAAGCAGTCAAAGGAACTATTACATTTTTGAAAGCGCAATTTTGAGATTTTTATGTCGTTTTCAATGTTGTCACTGTTATCAGTATTGCAGCGTAAAGGAGCTGTTTGGTTGACTTAATATTAGGTAAGTAAACAGAAGAAGAATTTCCGACTTATTAGCAGACTACCATTAGAAGACTACCATCAGATAATACACAGGGTTTTCAACGAAAGACCCTGTTGATTTATGTTCTTGGGGGGGCATCTTGGCAGTCAATACAACTTGATATGTTCATATCCTAACCCCTACCACAACTTTCAAATGGAACTGCTCTACTTCTAACACATCATTTTAAAGCCCTTTCCATTGCGAATACGCTGGTGAATCGTTTTTGGGAATCGGTTAAGATTTGACATCGCGAATGTCGGTTTGTTAACTTTTCGTTTTTAGCCACTAACTCTATCAAACCTCAACCAATTCCCAAAAACGAAAACACCAGATTATTCGCAATGGAAAGGGCTTTAAAATTAGATACGTGTTAGAAGTAGGGTAGTTCCATTGGTAATTTTAAAGTTTGGGTTCCTAGGGGTTAGGGGAATGAACATATCAAGTTGAATTAACTGTCAAAAATGACCCCCCCCCCCCGAAACAGAAATTGGCAGGTCTCGGCGAATTTTAATTTTTTTTTTTTTTGTTTTATAATTATAGGGGGAGGTCAAGTTTTTATTGAACGACCCTGTACTATAGGCTATATTAGCATGAATGATTGTCTACTAAAATCATGTAGGATGTTATTAAACCAGGTATCAGTAGCATTGTGCATTTACTTACACTTTCTGGAGGTTAACCTTATTATACCAAAGATAAGACCTAATTACTCATATTTCTCATGTCATCAAAATGTATAAAATGCTGTTTGGCCGTAAAATCTACGTCGTAACGATTGTAAGAATACGCTTTCTGTTACCGTACCACTGGACAGAACAAGCTGCATATGACAGCTGTGCTGATATCCGCACAGTGCGCAGTTTCAAACTTATTCAGTTCTCGTCGGTATGGAATAAGCATAATGACAACCCAGAGCAATTTAATTTTATCTAACGTTCAACTGCTTAACTTTCAAAATGGATTATATAAAAACAATGTTTTTTCTGAAAAATCAAAATCATGAACTTATCCGAAATGTTGCCTATAGATATTTGATGCAGTTGGTATTCATCCAATTTCCTTGATTATATCTTATTTCCCGCTATGCTAGACTGTTTATATAGACCAAATAAAATATCAAAGAGAGATGGACAAGGTGCTTAGAACATGGCCCTGATATTCAGAAAAAGGAGGATTCAGGCGCTAAAATATGATGATAGGATGACATTTTCTTTGCCGTTTATCCGTAAAGTCAACACAGGAAGCTGGGGTTTCTTACTAGGTACTTAGTGCTATTTCAGTCGACGATTACTTTGGTTTAATGTTTATCTTTCAAAGTAAACCAACAAGCAACTAACAAAAGCAAGTGGTAGTGTTTACCTATGCCAGATTTTAGTAAAGTTCATTAAATAAGTAATAAAACAAAGGTTTAATTAAAATTTCAAAAAACAAGGATCATAACACTGAAAATATCGTCATTTGCTTCGTTTTCCCTCATTCTGAAAACTGAAAGTATTATTAGAATAAAATTTCAGGGCACATAATTTTTACTAAGTTCACGTATTTATTTCACAGGCTTTTTATTTTAGGTTCAAATATTTATGTTCATATATGAGGACTAAGTTAAGAGTTTCCGTTCAAGGACAAAAGACAGCGGAGTCGCGATCGAGTGACGCAAGACATATAGTGGAGCAGATGAAACCTATACCAGAGAACAGGTATTCCTTACCTGTTCTCTGCCTATACCATCTTGTAGAGCGTGTTTTGGGGAATATGCGGTGTTATTGACAACTTTTTTAGTATGGCAATTTGTTTTAAATGGCCTTAGAGTCTGTTATCTGCACAATTTCAAAACATGTGTTTCTGACATGACTTACCACCCTGAAATTTTAACCACTTATGCACAAAACCAAAACGCTTCGAATGGTTCGATGGCGAAAACTTTTTTTTGGTAGTTAACCTATATATTACCAAAAAAATTACGTAAAATTAAAACTTCTAAAATTATGCGTGACAAATTTGGACATGCGGATTAGCTATGCTAAATAAAGTGGATACTCGAAGCGGATGCTTCTTTATGAAACATCGTGAAAATAATTGTTTTGAAAAAAACATTGATCTCATTTAGATGTTCCAAGAAATATATATAGAAAACTCTCTATATACTAGTATTTCGGATTATTAGGTCTTTTTCAATAGAGTAATAGACATTTATTCTATTGAAAAAGGCCTAATAAGCCGAAATACTAGAATATAGAGTGTTTTCTATATATTTCTTGGACCATCTAAATGATATCAATGTTTTTTCAAAACAATTACTATGTAAAATATTCAAAATTTGTGTATATATATATGTAGCGAATAAAATGTAGCCTAGATATTGAAAAATGTCTTTCGTATGTGGTGTTATAGTTTCAAATGTCTTCAAATTCAGCCCTATGATGATTCAGTCTCATTAGAGGTTAAAATAACATCGATGTTAAACTTTATAGCCAATCACAAATTATTATTTTTCAAAAATATAGCTCCTTATTGGACATGAACTTAACAGCCCTTGTTATACTATACATATAATACGAGATATATTATATTTCTGATTGTAATACCAATGTTTTAATAGTATGGCTGCTGATGATTACTTTTCATTTCTATTGGTCGTTTTTTTTATCTTCTCTGCCTTTCCTAATAAAAATCTATTAGTTTAAAATCTTGATGGATCAAATCTTGATAGATGGAACTTGTTGCACGTTTGATGGCGCACGTTTTAAGGCATTTTAAATGGATTAGTCCCTTAAAAATGTTGTTAGGAACGGATATACTGTGGGTGTTTCATTTGTCAACATTTCAAACTGAGATTATTTCTTTTAGTAAACCTATTCAGGTTTCTCTAAAAAACGGGACACTCACTCTATCGAATAAAAAAAGATACGTACATACTTAAATAGATTGGTTAAAACTTTTAAGTATACGACATCTGCATTTGATAATAAAACTGAATAAAAACTTGCTTTAACTTATAAGTAAATACTGGAAAAATATTTCATTATTTAAGTTAATACTTATCAGCATTTACATTTTCTTTTAAGTAAATACTTATTATTTTAAGTGTGTTGTTCGTTTGTTTGTTTGCACTTTGTTTTACAAGCACGCGAAAACAAGTCATAACACGTTTGGTTTTAAGTACAACGTCGGTTCTAATACGGTCCTAATTCAGTCTACTGTTGAGCAAAGTCAAAAATAATATCATCAAGTGAAGAACTATTGCTTACAGAGGCGGGTTGTCGAGGATTAAGGTTATTCGCCTAGTTATTAAGATTTCAGGTTCTTCTAAATAAATCAAGGACTCCGACGATCGTTCAGTCCAAAGAACAAGCAAGAGAAATTAAAGATGAATTTATGAGACATGCTGAGACAACTATTACTCTGGAGAAACTAAAAAAAAAATGTTGAATAATATGAATGGAGATGTGAATAAAAAACTGACAAAAACGTAACAAGACACCAAAAAATTAAACTGCGTTAGTGGGAAAAAGTATTTTTAGAAATTTTGAATTATGATACAAATCCGGTTTTCGTGAAAAATCAACACTATTTATGAAATCTTCAACAACACCAGTTTGAAATCCAGTATCACTAATATAACACAAAAATACTTCCATCCCTTAGCGACAGCTACTTGTTTCATCTACTTCACAAAAAATAATCTGAAAGGTAGTCCACATTATCAGGTTCGAAATGTAACAAGACTTTCGATTTACTGGGAATTATCAATTTCCTTTCCCTATAGCACTTCATCTTCACGTTACAAATATTTAACAACTCTGTCATGTTTCAAATAACATAAAATAAAGAGAAAACGAATTTCTTATGATCTACGACTACCTTCACTAAAGTTAAGTTTGTACTTATTCGTTTATGCTTCTTCTTTATTTTAATCCAATAAAAACAGGTAAAGGCTGAAAAAATATAAGTAACTACTTTTACTATAAGTCAATACTGAAACTTCTAAGAGTTTGCTTAATGCTGTAAAAAAACTCTTTTATTTTGAGTAATTACTTAACCGTTTATTCAAATAATAGTCAGTAAACACTTGAATATCAGGAAATAAAAGTACTTAAATACTTTTTTTATTCAATAGACTCATAGTATATAATCCATATGACTGATCCTTAAATAATCAGAGTGAATATTACTATTAAAGTAATAACATAAATCATTTATATTTAAGCAAAACACATTATGCGTCGTTAAAATTTGCTCGGCCCCTTACAGCACCACATAAAATCTAATATGATGACGGAAAGCACAGAGCAGCTCATTTCGACGTGAGTCGTAAATTGGAGGCCTCCGAATTACGATCCCAGCACACTGAAACATTTATAGATATAAGGCTAAATTTAGTTTTGCAGCAAGAAAGTAGTTCCTTCGTCTAACTTTGTCCGTTTCTTGTTATTTTTGTGTCCGCTTCATCAAGCCATACTCGCTGGTCATAATCTCATGCAGTTTATTATCAGGAACCTCTCTCAGTAATAACTGAACTCGATACCTGGTACCTATATGAATAAATGTATATTAAAGCCGAATGACTTGTATAAAGTGTTAAAGTGGAAGCTAGACATGAAATAGTATACCTATTATGTTACTAGGAGAAGGCGAACATTATTTGTTGAGCCCAGAAGCTTACACAGTCGAGGCGTTAGCCGAGGCTGTGTAAACTGGGCGAAACACTTAAAGAGCTTTATACTCCAAGTGACATATAAGTGCTATTTTTTTCTTCACAATTAAACTGTAGTTCTTCAGACATTATTTATGTTATAACTAGTAAAACAATAATACATCCTTTTCTATAAAAAAGGCATCATCAAAGCTTATATAATTGTGGATGTAGTATTTCCTCTTCGATATATTTCTGTTCGTAAGTAGAAAAGCAAACGAAAATAAAGGCAGCTTTTGTTAAATGAATGATGCTGCTAGCATTTTCTCAATCGGAAAGGAGGCACTGAATAAAAAAAACGTCTGCAATAGAAAGTTAATTTATCAGCCTGAAGGGGATAGCATCTAACGTTTAAATTGTTGGGATTGATATCATCCACTAATACTTCCCTATCATGAGGTGACAGATTTTAAATATGAACTATAAAGACAACAAGATGAAGGCAATATACAGGGTGCTTCAAATTCGATGCAATACAAGGTGATCTCAGAAACGGTAAGAGATACGAAGTCGGGTAAATGGAGCCAAAGTTGCGTATTCAGGGGGGCAACATAATAGTGAAAAGAGATCAAGGCTAGCTTGATTAGTTTTCGAAATATTTTCAAAAAACCGAAAATTTCGATTTTCGTTTTAATTTTTTTGCGGGCCTATTTGATGAGGTATTCAAAAATAAAGAGCACTTTTCTGTAGCAACTTTTTGCCGTTTATCGAATGGTGTATGCGACTTTTTCGCAAAACTTTTCGTTTCCCGGAAACCAACATTTTTTTTAAATACGGACCTGGAATTTTTTTCAATTTTTTTTAATCATTTTTGTAACTTGATAGAATGCCACCATAAAAGGAACCAGATTTAAACGTTTTGTCTAAGAAAAATTCATCATTAGTATTTTTGTTTCGACTTTTGTTAATTCTAGATATTGAATAATATTTTTGAGGTTTCATTTTTATTTACGATAAATAAACAAAAGCTAATAATAAAACAACGAATTAACAACTATAAACTTTGATGTAATTGAATAAACAATGAATAAAACAACAAAATATGTTAAAATTATAAAAACCCTAAAGCAGATGTTGAAATAATCCTCCGTCAAAATTCATGCAGAGGCGTATTCGTCTTTTTAAGTTTTAGATCTTTCGATTTCCCTTGCAGGTATTGGATTCAGAACACGAATAGTGGCATTTCTCAAATCCTCGATGTTATTATATTGATTCTTATATAAAACATTTGTAGTTTGTCCCCATAAGAAATAATCTAATGGGGATAAATCAGGAGCTCTTGCTGGCCATTCTATAGCACCATGATTTCCAATCCATCTGTTTGGAAATGTTTCATTTAAGTAGTTGCGCACAATTCCTGAATTATGAGGAAATTTAAATAAAATTTAAAAATTGTAGATTGCTGAAAGCCATTTTTAAGTACCGATAGTGCTTGACACAACATTGAAATGTGTTTGTTATAGAACGTTTGCCTAGATAAAACTAAATCTAAGAGGAAACTAAGAGGAAGAGAAAACCACGGGAAATTATTAATGATGGATTTTTCTTAGACAAAACGTTTAAATCTGGTTCCTTTTATGGTGACATTCTATCAAGTTACAAAGATGCTTGCAAAAAATTGAAAAAAAAATTCCAGGTCCGTATTTAAAAAAAAATAAGTTGATGTTGGTTTGCGGGAAATGAAACGTTTTTCGGAAAATTCACTAACTTCATTCGAAAAAGGGCAAAAAGTTGCTATAGAAAAGTGCTCTTTATTTTTGAATACCTCATCAAATAGGCCCGCAAAAAAACAAAAACGAAAATCGAAATTTTCGGTTTTTTCAAAATATTTCGAAAACTAATCAAGTTAGCCTTGATCTCTTTTCACCATTATGTTGCCCCCCTGAATACGCAACTTTGCCTCCATTTAATCGACTTCGTATCTCTTACCGTTTCCGAGATCCCCATGTATTGCATCGAATTTGAAGCACCCTGTATACGTCAAAATTTTGTTAATTATAACACTGTAATACAACAGACAAATAAAGACAGACTAATGAAAAAGCGTTTACCTAAATTTAATTGTAAAAATAAACATAAAAGTTACATAAAAATAACGACGAATTCACCAGCTTTGAAAACGAAAATCGCATTGGCAAACAGTTATTATCATAAAAAGCACGTTTGACAAATGAATTTACCGAGTCTCCTTGTTATTTTGAAAAAATACTGAAAGATAATTTTAAAGTATTACCTACTTCATTACATTGGACTTATTTTTACCTGACTAGCCAGGTATTATCTGATATTCGGTAGCCAGGATATTTGTAAGATTTATTCACTCTTGAGGCCAAATATTTCTTCTTAATAGGTAAATTAATTACGGAGTCCTTAAACTATTTTAATTAAGGTAGCACGAAGAGTATAAGTCACAGTTATTGTATTCCAAGCTGCTATCTTAGTAATTTCGTTTCTGGACGTACCATTTACACAGAAAAATACTTGGAAGCCTCAATTTAATAGAGTTATAGCTTCTAATTGAGTAATTTTCTAAAATATATCTAAATTATATGCTGAGAAAGAGCTTATTGATGTATCATCTAGTTTTTATATCATTCACTTTATTAACAATAAGTACCTCACAAAGGAATATGGTATGCAAAGTAGTTTCTTGCGACATATCTTAAAAAATAGTAAGGTCCTTCCTTTGCATACCTGGGATAATAGGAAACGAAGAAATACAAAATGTTATTAAACCATAATATTTGTTAATTTCATTAAAGATTGATCTCTTAGTTAACTTTTTGAGTTAATTCCTACATAAAGAAAGATGTAAACAGTTAAATAAGCCAATAAATAATATTAAAAATATACTATAAAAAAGCATAAATTATTGGCTACGTCATTCAGTTTTCAGTGTAGCATATGAATAACATGTATAAATTTTATCTAGATATGAACTATAGAAGGCAATAATATGTAGATAAGTGAAAACGATTGGAATCATGTTGGGCTATAAACTTAATTGATAAGTACCAATCTTTTATCTTTCAAGTGTTCGAATAATCTTAAACCTGCCAGACATAACACCCAAAGAGTTACCATTTTCCTTATCTTATTTACCCAATTAGTATGGGACAAGTCCAAGTTATAGCTACAAATAACGATAAAAAGTAAATTTTAAAGGATATAAAGGAAATAGCTCTATGGTATAACCTGCAATCGGAGCCTCAAGCGAACCACCAATATTAACCACCAACTATAATAGAAAACTAATATAAATTATACTAATATATAACCATACAAATAAAACAGTTGCTCGTATAAGAGCAGATGTAACAATTCAAGACAAAATATAAAGGTTCATCTACCTCACCGACGTGGCAAAACTGTCTGACCAAAAGATAACTAAAAAAATATACAGAAAAGCAGAAAAAATATCAACAATTAGCAATAAAATTGAAAGAATATCGAATCAAAAACAAGTTCACATCATTGCATTTCATTATGTCGTGAATCACCTCACTCAACTTGGCCTGAAAGAAAGTGTATCACAAAAAGCAGTCATAATTAATACATGCAATGTAACAAGATCGATCCTAAACCAAAAATAATTTCTTGATGAAGTAGGTATTAACCCATCTACAAGAAATATAAGCCAGCAAATAAGTGAGAAGTTCCTGATGCCAGAAAACAATAACAACAATAGTAACAATAATATATTGTTCTATTACCGTTGAGTGATAATACTATTTATCACTCAACGCTATTACTAGTCAAAAGTTGTATATCGTGATAAGCAATCATATACTAAAAACTTGCACTTACCAGAGATAATGAAAAACCCCTAGACTCCTTTTTATAAACAGCTTCAAGTACAGAGACAATTTAAACAAAATAATATTTCATTGTACTTAAATTTTATTTAGTAATATTCTTCAAAGATTTACTTACATAAAATTAACTTTTAAAAATGACCTTTTCTGCGTAATTATGAAAATTAAGTGACTAACAACACAAAGGTATGTCCTTTTTATGTAAAACGGAAATCTTTCTGGTCAAATTCAATATTCAAAAACATCTAAATTCAACTTTTTACTTCCAAATTATTAGCTTTTGTTAATTAATGATTAAGAGTCCATTCACTAGTCCGAAATAAGCCCAAAATCGGCGTTCGTCTTGTGTCTAATTATAAAAAAACTATAAAAGATAGCGACTTTTAGTAAAAAAGTATTGAAAGATAAGACTTTACTCTAAGTCCCTATAGTAGTAATTTTTTGTAATTCTTTTTATTTTTAAAATTCCAAGACAAACAATCTTGTACTAAAATAGCGTATTTTCAAAAATTATTTTCTCTAAAATACTTCTATTAAACAAAAATTTGCTACTATAGGGATCTAGTTTATTTTTTGATCTTTCCGGTGATATATAATTTATAACATTAAAAAGAAATTGTGTTGCAATTATAAGACAAATCCGGTACCCTTGCAATGAGGGATAACTTTATTTCCATGTGCCTTTTTACTTCGGCTTTACGTGCACCTCCGAAATCTAAATAATTCGGTAGTAGAAATATGTAAGTCTCCGCCGATCGGCTACCCAACCTCCCAACCCGACCCCGAATCCATGTCTGTCGAGTCTACAGTGAATGGACCCTTAATGATGTGAAATTGATTGTAATGCCTACTTTTTGCCTTTGTATTGAGTCCTTAAATCATTCATATTTATTATTACGAATCTGAATGTTTTAAATCCTGCTGCTGTCATACGTTTAGTCCATAACTGCTGAATCAAATGTGCAATAATTTTTTTCTGTCTACACGATTGAAATCTATAGAAAAAGTCCTTCTACTTTTGTATACAAAATTTTTAGTTACGTACATAAAAGTATACATGAAAATTCGTACATATCAAAACAATAGCCACCGTTTCCAACAATAACATAAGAGGTACACCAACAGAGAATATAAATGATGGAAGCAATGGACACTGTCTGCCGGATGTTTAATCAAATATCAAATCAATCAGCTAGAATGACAGGGGGTCAAATAAGATTGATTGCGAAGATGCTACCGGTTTTTCTTGCAATCTTTTGTCTTGAGTTTTGGCAAGAGGATTTGGGCCCATTTCTTGTAACGCACTTTTAGTTTTTTTGGACTGCGTTCAGGACCCAGGGAAATTTGAGGAAAACATCGTACACTAACGTTATCAATATCAGTTACATTAGATTATTCAAGAAGTAATTATGATCTGTATACACTGGGAAACAATATTTGAAAATTACCTAAATTGTTCCTATACATACACTGAGGGAAAAATATCGCTTAAAACTGCTAATATGCCATAATTTTTCGAAATTTATAATTATTTATTTTTGCATATTATATTTATTATAGATAAATAATTATTTTTCAAAATTTCTTTGTAAAGAGAATTTATCAAGATTTGATATAATTATTGTAAAAACTATATAGTTTGTTTCTATCATTTTTAAAATATATATTTTCTAAAGTTAAATATGGGGTAATCATTATACTTTAAAGTCTTATATAATTTTAAGAAATCAAGGTAGTAGCAAAAAGTAAATAGAATCAAGTTGCTTAATAATATTAAATATTTAATATTTCCATTGAAATAAATGCCATGTTAATTAACTATTAGATCTTTAATTCGCCAAATACAGATAAATAATTTATTTGGTGTTAAGAAATTGAATTTATCTCAATTAAATCCTTTTCTCAGTGTATAGACAATCTTAAATTTATTTTCACAATTTACTGATTCAATTAAAATTCAATATCAGTTCTTTACAATTTTGTTTAAATTAAATATTCAATTTTCGTTTGATAATAAAGCTACATCTATATCCAGAGATTTGAAAATTCCGGTAAGACATATCATCATAATCATCACAGGCATTTTTGACATTTCAGAAATAAATCTTTTCTATAATTAAGTAATATTTTCAAATTAAGTTCAGTTTGCTTTATATGTATTAAATTTAATTCCTTTCTTTCATTAAAAAACTTTGTTTCAGATTAAAAAAGTTGTATTTATTTCTGAGGAGTATATCAATGATAAAATAGTATATTATGTATCAAGTTTTATAAATGCCATTAATACGAGTTTTATTAATCACGAGCGAAGCTTAGCGGAGCGAGTGTTTAATAAAATGAGTGAATAAAATGGCGTTATAAAACGAGTTGCATACTATACTTTTTCTACGATAGCAATTTGGTTCATTTTTTCACAATTACTTTCCACAAAATTACTTCTCTTGTCACGCCGCGTCAAATTAGTTTGACAGATTGATTAAAAATGACACAGACAACTATCTTGATTTTTTCAATAATTTCAATCCGTGACTAAAGCGCACGAAGCCACGGCTTGTATGCACGAAGCCACGGCTTGTCAAGGTGTATTTAAAAGATCACTTAGCGTCATGGAAACATATACGAAAAATGGTATTTTAAAGATGGGGAGTAGAAAAAATATAATAATAAATGTATCACAAAAAAGAAAATTGATCCTAAATGTTTGGGAAGCGATGAAGATATTTCTTTACAGTTTTTAATAGGCAGTGAGAATATTTTTTAATGACAATGGATTTTGACTACCTATATTATTTTACGCTAACTACTAAAATTGAAAATGCAACGAACTTTCTAGTTATAATTATTTTACTGCTTAACATAAAGCAATAATTATTATCTGATTTATTCATTCTTCTGGTACATTTCATTGGAACCGTAATTTTTTGGTTCGATATCCTTAGTACCATAACCATGTGGTATATATTGCATTACATACATTACAGACATTACATTAGGTATATTACATTTTCAGCATTACCAAAAATTCACTTTTATAACAATTTATACCTAAAAATATTTGGAAACTTTTGACGTGAATAGAAATTTGATATTTTTACAACTCTGAAAATAAACTGTTAAAACTTATAAAATTTAAAACATTCTAAAACATTTAGGAAAATTTTATTTTTCAAATTAATATTTAAATTATAGAAAAACAAAGACTTTACCATTACTTTACCATTGATCAGAACAATTCATGTTTTGCAGGTACATATATCCTAACACAATTCCTACTAAAATATGGTTTTTCTATCTTCATTCAACAAAAATTACATTTAAATATTTTTAAGTTTCTTAAACGAGTTTGAAGACACACAAACTTATTTTAAATATTAATACTATATACATATTTCCAATTGTATTTCCTGTAAAATGTACTGGATGATATTTTCGCCCTGTATGGTGGTTTTTACGAATGTAAACCACAAGTATTAACTAATAAATAGCAACAATAATGACCCAGTTCCAAAAAATTCAGTCGTGTGTAAAAACAAACAAAAACTTAGGTACTATTATTTTTAGTATAAATACCAAAAACAATTAGGCCTCAAACAAAAAAGTTTTTTAGTTTAGTTAAGTTTACATAATTTAATCATTAAAATTATCATCAGAATTTCATTGTTATTAAAATTACCAATTAAAATACTAAAAATTACCTATTAGCAGAGTTGTGGAAACTAAATACGTAGGTACGCGTTTTTCACTTGTCCCAAAAATCAACCCCGTCTTGCAGAAATATTTCCACATACTTCGAAACTACTGTTCCCGTCAAAAATAATCCTCAAGAGTACGTAACAGCCAACAACCGTAAAATACTGCGTCCGAAATCAGGTCGTCCACGACTTATCTCTTGTTTTCGCAATGCAATCGCGAAGAGACGCGTCAAACACTTCCGTCGTCGTCGCCGTCGCCGTCGATTCCACTGCCGACTGTCGCATGGACTGGCTGATACTGGCGGATCGCGCGCTTGGAGCTTTCAACATTTCTTCGTGATCCGCCCCCAGCGCTGTTTTTGGACCTCGGGAAATGATGCCCTACGCCGCGATAACCTGACAAATATTGCTGTTCTATAAGGATAGCACGCTTAATAGTACATATTTAATTATGTATATACAGAAGTTGCTTTTATTTACAAATTACCGAAATATCAAAAATTATATTTATTTATTTATTTATTTATTTATTTATTTATTTATTTATTTATTTACTTACTTACTTATTTATTTCTCGGAAAAGGAGCTCTACAGACTGTCCAAAATTCGAGTCTCTACATAGGGATCTCAGTTATTATAAAAGATAGGAAAACGCTCAAATGGGGAAAGTTTTAGAGAATTTTATGCTGATTTCAAATCTGCATTGAAAGTTATCGTGAGTCAATTGTTTTTCGAGATATTTGAAAAAAACTAAAAACCGAAGAATTTGTTTTTGGCCAATAACTCGCTAATGGTTAATCTAACACTTCTAAAAATTTTACATTATTAGTACACTTTTTAAAGACGAACATTTTGGCATAAACAAAAATTACAAGGCACTCTTTGTTTTTCTGTTATGAACCACAACTTGGCTATTTCTTATGGTCGGCATATTGGATTATATCATATTGGATTATATCATATATGATATATTATATCATATTTTAAAGCCAAAAATTCTCTTTCCAACGATGTATCATAAGCCTATAAAAGAATTTTTAAAATTTGTGAAATATTGAAAAAATCATTTTTTTACAAGTTTACTTTAGAAGTTGACTGTGCCATGAAATGTAAATATTTCCCGTTCTGTCACAAGTGTCATACAAAATGACTTATGAATTGCATTAAATGAAAATATGGGGCTCACAATTTCTCAAATGAAGAAAAGTTTAATATGCTTACACTTTATTTACAAACTCACAGTATTGCGAAAGTTGCATCTGCTAGATATTTGGAATTGTATCCAGAGGCAGCAACCTTACAAAACATAATTACAGGAGAATTATTACTACTTTATTGAATTATGGTGCATTTGAGAATAAGAGGAACAACTATGAAAAAGATAGCCATGATATTGATATGAATATCTTTAGTCTAATAGTAGTAAGTGTTAAAAACAACCAGAACTAAAAAATGAAGCATCCATAATTAAGCATTATTAGGCAAATGCTCAAAGTGACGTCCATTTGCATTACGACACATTTCACAGTTCTTTAAAATCTTTCTCATAACTCTTCCTAATGTGTTTCCGTTTAACAAGTTAAACGCTTCTCTAATTCTAGCTTCTAATTCATTTTTATTAACGGGTCGTTCAAATTCGTAAATTTCATTTTTAATTTGTCCCCACAAATAAAAATCGAGTGGCGTAAGATCTGGGGATCTTGCCGGCCACATAACTGGTCCATTGTTCGCAATAACATTTTGCCCAAAACAATGGGTTAAATACGTTCTAACTTCTACAGTATTATGTGCCGGACAACCATCCTGCTGAAACCACAATCTTTGAAATTCAGCTGCATTGGGTACAAGCCTTCTAATTGCTGGAATTATTTCTTCTCTTAATAGGTTTAGACATCGTTCCCCATTAAGGTTGTAATCGAAAAGAAACGGACCAACCAAACGATTTCCTAAAATAATTATACATTAACACAATATCATTAATGAAGATAAAAATAGCTAAAAGATCACACCAAACGTTAAACCGAAATCTAGACTGCAATCGTCGCTGTTCCATCACATGGGGATTTTGGATACTCCAATGGTGTCTGTTATGTTTGTTAAATACCCCACAATTAGTAAAACGGGTCTCGTCGGACCATATTACCAAATTAGGGAACTCAAGAACTTCTCTGCATTTTTCTATGTACCACTGGCAAAATTTCAATCTCCTATCATAATCACCTTCGCGAAGACCTGGGACAATAGTAGGCTTGTAAGAATGATATCCATGTTTTTTCAAAATTTGATGAACGGTAGACTTCGGGATGTTACTTTGATGCTGAACAGATCTTACAGATGTTGACGGACTTTCAGTTATTATATTAAGAACGTTTACGTCACGCTCATGGTTATCTTTTTCATAGTGGTTCCTCTTATTCCCAAATGCACCATAATTCAATAAATTGGTAACAATTCTCCTGTAATATGTTTTATGCGGCTGCTGTCTTTCTGGATATAATTCCAAATATCTGGTAGATACAATTTCCGCATTACGGTGAGCTTGTAAATAAAGCGTAAGCATATCAATTTGACAATTGTGAACTCTTTCCATATTTTCACTTTATAAAAACACTGACACGTTAACTCTTTCTAAGCAGTTTTATTTGACACTTTTGACAGAAAACATTTCATGGCACAGCCAACTTCTAAAGTAAACTTGTAAAAAAATGATTAATTTTATGATGAAATTTTAAAAATTCTTTTATAGGCTTATGATACATCGTTGGAAAGAGAATTTTTGGCTTTAAAATATGATATAAAAATCCAATATGGCGACCATAAGATCCCATCTTTTATAAGAACTGAGATCCCTATGTAGAGACTCGAATTTTGGACAGTCTGTATAAAGAAGCTGCTTTTATTTACAAAATACCGAAATATCAAAAATTATATTTATTTATTTTTATATTTTTGATTTATTTGTTTTTTATTTATTTATTTATTTATTTATTTGTTTGTTTGTTTGTTTGTTTGTTTGTTTATTTATTTATTTATTTATTTATTTATTTATTTATTTATTTATTTATTTATTTATTTATTTATTTATTTATTTACTTATTTATTTATCGAAAAAGGAGCTCTAGACTCGTCTATCAGATTTGTTCTATCCATATATGACAGATTCGCAGTAACCCTTGAAAAGCGATCAATTTGAGCCACCCCGTACTTTTAGGTTCCCTTCGGAAATGGTACTTCGATCATATATAGACGGTAGTGCCTGTACAGCTACACGCCATGTGCCTATAAATCTTAACAGGGCCATTAAATATATAATTCAAATTAGTTCCGGATATTCCATCGCATTCAACTATAAACTTCTAAATCGTACAAGGGTAGGTGGCAGGTTGCTAATTTCAAATTTAAATTGCTTCAGTGGATGCTTAGATGCTTAGTAATAGAGGGAAGCTAACTGTATATACAGGGTGGTTTAGTGAGAGAATTTGGGCTCCCTCTACCTCGCTTCATATTTATATTATAATTCATTGCTTTTTTATTATATTTCCAGTTAAAAGTAATTATTATATTTTCGTAAAAGTTTAATAAATGTTACATAATACATTTCATAAATCTCAAGGTCTGTGGGTTTCATTTTTTAACGTGTTTTAAACGTATATGCCCAATGGGTAGATACTTTATAGCAGGCATGAGGTATTGAAAACTTAGGCAACACCTTATTTTTTCTTTAATACATTCCAAATTGAATAATTTTATTAGGAAAATTTGGAATCTTCCCACACCCAATAAAAGATGACTTATTTGACTATCTTAGCATTTAAAATGGTTATTATTTTTATGAGACTATGTAAATTTATGTTTTGTTATTTCAAACCTTCATAAATTATTTTAACCTCTAACCATCTAAAATAACAAATTAAATAGAGAGTATATTCAATTTTTAAACAACTTAACTAATCTTTCAGTCTTGCCAAACGAAAGATATAATATCTTTTATAATCTTTTTTGTTTAAGTCATGCTTACATAACTCGAGTCTGAATCATGCACATGCTACCTGCCGCCGCGTATTTTATATGATTTTTATTATAAACTTATGAGGATGACCCACTAATAAACTTTTGTTTTCCTAGGTAATTCAGACAAATACCTAAATAATGTTTATTTTTTCCTCAGAATAATACGCCAGCAACTTATTTCTGGCGACATTTATCGTTGCCATAAAAACAAAATAAGCATTTTTTAATTACTTGATCATAAATTTTCGAGACAATGTGGTCCTCGTCTCAAAAATTATATAGAAGCTAACTGGCATTTTAAAGAGTTATGTGATTTAAAATGTAAATAATAAATATTTGAAAATTTCTGCCAACCCAAAAATATATCTTTTGTATTTATGTCATTTATTTTATTAAATTTTCTTTTATTCTTACATATTTTTGAGAGTTTGTTATTGATTATTGGTGACATTTGTATGTGTTCTCAAATCTGAATAGTTAACATAAGTAATTTTTACAATTACATTTATTACATTTATATTTACAACACTGATCTCTTTCGGTCACTAAGTCACTTTGCATACGTCAAAAATATCAAACAAGTTTTACCAAATTACTAGAGACTTTATTCCTTTATAATAATCTAAAAGTGCATAATATTGAATCGGTGCGCTTCAAGGTTCACTGTGTGGCCTTATAGTCACATTTTCTAGCACACGTAGATGATTTTTTAGCTACTTGCATGGCTGGCAAATTTGGAAATGTGGTTTTTATAAAACACTACAAAACTAGACAAATTGAAAATTAGTTAATTTATTCTCGATGTTTTGAGTGCAAATAAAATTTTTCAATTCAATCAATGTATTAACGGATTTTTGAATTATAACATAAAGTTTGTTTTTTCAAATGGAATACACTGAAAAAAAAGATTACAGTAAAAACAGGTGGCAATTTGTTTACCCTTCATTTTTACTATAATTTTCTTATCGATTGTAATTTTACAAGTAAACTGTAAAGTTAAATTAATTGTAAAATTATTTTGGAGTGTAATTTTACATTCGTCTAATGTAATATTACAATGTGATTTTACAGATCAAAGGTTTTTGTACATAATAATTTTGTATTTTTACTTTGTTATTTTATAATCACATGTAAAATTACAAAGTAATTAAGCCAGCCCGATTAGCTGATTTAAGTCGATCTTTCTCTATGGATTTGAACACAATAAACTATTTAAAATTACAGGAACGTCTTAAGAGCAACTTTAATACAATTGTTATTCTGAGAAACGATAATGTTATTACTGACTTAGATCAGGTAAGTATCGATGTTCTTATAAAAACGTTCAAAGATGTCCACTCTTTATTCGATTAAGTTAGTTGTAATTATCAAGGACTTAAAACACGCAGCTATACAGAAAGGAAATGTTCTAGGAGCAACCCTGTAACAACTGATTGTTTAAAGCGATTACTGATTATCGTTACATAAGACAGTAAGCCGTGGGAGGCAGTTCGCCGCCTTTCCTGATAAGAATATTTATGTGACTGCTCGTCTATGATGTTTTTTAATTAATTCATTACAACTTCACCACATTGTTTTCAGCCATCAATGTTCTCGGTTTTTTATTAGTAATAATCATAGAAATTACTGTCAATTTGTTTGAACAGAATATGAACATAATGTCTCTTGTGTGATAATGTTTACTAATTTGAAAAGGTACCTACTTCAAGATGCCTAAACTCATTCGTAGCCTAAAATGTTGAGATGGATAAGTCTCCCACATTGAAAATAAGTACTTTCAAAATCCTCTCGCTCAAAGCATCTCCCAAACTCTCAATAGAAAATCCTTAATCCTAAAATAAATATTTATATATGTACCTTGTAATCGACTGGATTTAGGTGTAAAACGAATACTTATACACATCTGAAAAGAATAATAAGTTGCATTGAATGGAAATAAAATATAGGATGTTCCATAAAAAATAAGGGAGATATAGGGATTGAAACATTGGGTGTTTAGTTTTCAACGCCCTGCATAAGCTACAGATCTGCGTATCTCAGATATTCCTTAATTCATTCCTTAGTCACTCCTTACTATTAGCCATATGAAATTTGAGCCTTCTAGATTAATTATCATGTGGCATAGCGTGAGCGAAGAAATAGGATTTTTTAAAAATAATACAAATGTTGAAATAACTCAAAAACATGGAGCTTAATTTGGCTTAATTTCTATACTATAAAGAAATGTAAAAATAATAACATGACAGAATTTCTACAATTAAAAAAAAATCAATACACTTTAAAGGATAATCTAATACAACTGCAAGAACTAACCTCTCGCATCTAAAGTATAATGTCTTTAGAGGTCTTATAGAATAATTTGATGAAAGTTTAAAGATATGCTTTTGTTTTAAAAATTTTCAACTAAAATCTAAAATATATTTAACCTTATGCCCATTTGGACCACCTCTGCTTAGCAAGTTTAAGTATAGTTTGATTTAAGAATTGTGATTATATTTAGGACTTAACGTCAAAGACCTCATAGTCTTATCTGACACTTACATTAAGCTAAACTTAAACTTCCTGAGAAGAGGTGGTTCCAATGGGCGTTAGTACTTATATTGTAAGCTTGCCTTCAAAAATATCACATAAAACTGGATGATACCTCATCTTTTGACCTAGGTTGTATTATTTTTACGATGTGGTCACCGTTTCGCTGAGACATGTGTATCGTCTAAAGTAAAAGAGATAATGTGCTCAATAAAAAAGACAATGTTTGACACTGTCAATCTTACATTCACTCGGAAAAACCTCAAGAGTTCCTTCAAGTAATTTACTACTTCAGATAAAATCGCATATGAACAGGAGGAAAAACAATATTGACAGTATTCACCATAAAACATGTGTAAATGACAAAGAAATACTTAGGTATCTATTGAAATCGATTAACCAACATGATTGACAGTCAAACTTTATAAAATTGTTTGATGGTTCATTCCTGTCATTGTTATATGACGATTTTTAGTGTATTCTTTCAATAACAATTCAAGATGGAAATTATCTTCGCTACGGTTACATTTACATCTTGATCTGCGAAAATCTAGCAATGGCGTTACATCACGCTGGAAAAACAAACCTCGATTTTCATGGACTCAAATAAAAACCATAAAACCATAATCTTTAATGAAAAACTAGGGAATCACAATCATTTCCTTTCGACAAAGGAACTTTATCCCTCAGACATAATTTTTTATGTCTTCTGCCATTTGGAAATAATCCTTGTGGGGATGCGAGTATTGGAAACACTCTAATATTCATGCTGTGAATCAGAAATGAGAAAAATTCCATCGACCCTATCTGTAGATATTTCCTGTTAATAATGAGGCGATTTACTATTTCAAGTTTTTTACTGGGATAATAAATTACAAATATAACAACTCCATCGAATTTGTCTGCAGACTTCGTATTTTAAATGGCAAGGTTTACTCTAAGACTCGGGTTCAACAATGGGTTGCTTATTTCAAATGTAGTTAAATGTAGTCAAATAAACATAAACTATTGCTACAGTAAGACAACCAAAAATAAAGGCAGGAAGCCAATACTGCAGATGCAGAAGTATCCAAAAATGTAAATTAATTAATATCGCCCTGTAACTCGAAAATAAGTAAAGATATCACGATTAAAAGAATTATTTTATGAGCTTCGACGAAAAATCTTTTTCTTCGGACATTAAAGATATTCAAAAAAAAAAGGAAAAAACAACAACTTAGTATAAGAGTAACAGTAAGAACAAAATAACAACGAAACAGTAATGTAAAATTTAATAATATAAAACATAGATAATAATAACTGCACAAAAAACTGGCTAAAACAATAAAGAGAAAGCCAATTTATGTTTGAAAATGTCCACCGTTTGTCTTAATGCACTCAAGTAATCTCTTTTCAAGAGAAAATAAAATTCTGGTTAGTTTGTGGTCCGCCTTGATTTCATTAATCGCGTTAACTAACTTTTAATCTGTTTATACTAACTGTTTCTTACTCTAGATACTTAAACAACACTACTCAAAGTCAAATAACACGGATGGAAATATTAACAATTAGTACTACACATTTGAATTAAATGTCAGACAATTTTTCTTATGGCACACAAAAATTTTTTAATATTTGCTATCTACTAAAAGTTGCATTTAAGAGCAAGCAGTGAAATTTTCAAAACGATTTTGCTCGAAAACTCTGCGTTCTATCAGGATTTGACAAGAGTACCTTTTTTACGTAGAAATCTTCATATTTTCATACTTTCGCCTGAAAAATCATTAAAAATTACGGATAAAAAATTAGAGCCAAATTTACCCTCAACCACTCCATTTATTCACATCCGCGATCCAAATTTTCAAATATTTTCTATTACATATTGTTAGGCATAAAAAGTATAGCATCCTACCAAAATTTAATAATTTTGTATTAAATCGTTTTGAAGTTATTTCTGTTTCCGTTTCCGGAACCACCTCTCCAAGGGGTTGTAGCTACCTTACGATGCACTTTAGAGGAAAGCTGTATAGAAACTTTCAATTAATAAAGTAAATAATCAATAAATAATAAAATCGACAATCAATAATCAATCAAATCAGTCATACTTCAACTTGCTCTACCTGCTCTGAAATTGTGGAAACTCATGTCAGAACACCTTGTACAATTTCTTTTATACGCCAGAAGAGACTGATGCTTACAAAATATCTAGAAGAAGTATTACTGAATTGGAATTAGTATTTTAACAAAGATATACACTGCATTATTCGCTCCACATCCGCGTTCTCCTCTTTTTTCGCTATTTCTAAGACTCGCTGCTAATATTTCATATTTCCAGAGGCAGTAAATTGTTATAAACTGCAAGACGGGGGCAAAACCCCGCAACTAATTCTAGTTTACGTAACAAACGGGCTGTTTTGCTACATGGACACATACAAGCGAAAACAAACGGCTAGAAATAAAAACGAAATCCCCCGTCATACCCAGACGCACTAAAACTGATTTAGTGGCCGCGGGGTACAGGTCGTCGCATTTCGCATTATGCATCCGGACATTTCTGTCGTGTGTCATTTAATTCTTAGTAGGTGTCCCCGAAGGGGGTGGTAATCAGGCTACGTGTCCAGTTTCGATTGTGGGATTGCAGTCGAGAACTGAATTCAATTTACACGGATGAAAGGATTTGTACTGTTGGAACACAGTTGCATAGAGTCTCATGAATTGAGTAGAATTTGCATCGATATCAAAAGAATTGAGAATTTCTCTTTTGAACTTTTGATTCGAAAGTTCGAAAGTAAGTAGATAAGTTGATATGTGTAATTTCCATTGGTACATCTAAAAGAACTGTTTAAAAACAAAATATTTTCTTCACTATAGGAAACAGAAACTATACGCGATTCTTGCTAAGCAATACGCTACCTACTGGCGGCACGCACAACTAACGCATGGGAATTTGGTTCAGCTTTGCGTATGTATGTCTATTGTGAATTTTGAAATATCCGTTGTTATATTAGTTAATTGCTTTGATTAGATATGAATCATTATTGTTGAGAGCGTCATTGTTCCTCTTGGACAAAGAAAAACCCCGAGATCAGTTTCATACTTTTCCAAAAGCGGGAAAATCTGGCGCTATCGTGCAAACTATAAGTTAGGCATTAAAGAGTTACAGGAGACAAATATGGATAAAGAAGCTAAAGAACGCAAAGTAGAGTGTGTGCTCTTTACTTTTCTCTAAGAATGACTATTTCCATAAAGGTATGTATGCCGTATGTCCAATAAAGAATCTGACATATTTTGAAGTTAAGTTTCATTTTCAGATTGAACGCTCTAAAAATATTGAAATATATTTTAATTTTATATCACTACTTACCCCTTTCAAAGTAGTTTAACAAGCTTTTTACCTGGTTCAAAGCTCTCGACAACAAATCCTTGATGAATACAATTTCAACATCAGTGTCAGGGACCGGAGGTTAGCCCCGTTCTGGCGCATCGATATTAAAATGAATCGCGTATACATTAGTAGGGGTGAGAAAAACACTGTAGTGCCCTCTTTGGGTCTGTGCTACTATCTGTCTGACAATTATTGTCAATTTTACAGACAAATAACGACCTGCTTTCCGCAGTTGCCATTACAACAGTGACCTCTATTGTCTTTAAAGAAGACAATCCTACTTATTTATTTGAAGGATATTCCGAAAACAACTACTCCACGGGCAATATGCCCCGACTGGCGTTGCATTACATCGGCATCTCCATAGGAGTCACCACATCGTTCATCGAGACCAAATACCAGACACTGACCGGTTTCGCGCTCATCAGAGTGCCATACGTATGGCATCCTATGGAGATTCCGATGTAATGCAACGCCAGTCGGGGCACATTGCCGTGGAGTAGTAGTTGTTTACGGCATCTCCTTCAAATAAAGAAACTATACATTTTACTGTAAAACTTTTACATTTTATTAAAGAAATGCTAATGACAATTTAATTTATATATAAAAAATCGCATATGCACAGTGCAATTGTCACTTTGACAGCGACAAAAGTTACCTGCAACTTTTACAGTGACAAATACACTAGTGGTTTTTTCACTTATTCATTGTTCATTGTTGACATTTCTGTCAACAAGTTATTGAATTATTAAACACTAACAATGAATCGATTCGGTGATGCTCAAATAAAAATGTGTTTATTTTTAGTGTTTCATAAATAAAGTTTGCATTCATGTTTCTAAATTTCTTATTCATTAAATTGTCCTGCCGAATTACACTCGATGTTTGTATTGATACCGGATAAATTTGTATTGTTTAAATTCTAAACTGTTTCCTTTAGCAATTTGACTCGAAAAACTGTCAACCTAACAACGCTCCACCTTCGGTGTTGCGTTTTTAATAGTTGATCATGATACAAGTTGTATCATGTAGTTGATAGTTTTTCTCGTCTAATTGCTAGGCAACAGTGTCTCATTAAACAATCCAAATTTATCCGGTAAAATAACCTCTTGTGCAATTATAATATTATAAATTATAATATTATAATATATGTTTGTAGTGGCGAGATACAGTGAAATACACTGCAGTGCCCTCTTTGGGTCTTTGCTACTACCTGTCTGACAATTATTGTCTAATTGACAGACAGATAACGATCTGCAGGAAGCAGATGCCATTACAGCGACCTCTATTGTCTTTGAGGAAGACAATCCTACTTAATTATTGGAAGGAGATGCCGATATGCCCCGACTGGCGTTGCATTACATCAACATCCATGGAGATGTTGATGTAATGCAACGCCAGTCGGGGCATATTGCCCGTGGAGTAGTTGTTTTCGGCATCTCCTTCCAATATTATAATATATATTTGCTTTCCTGAAAGCAACTTATTTTAGTAATTCACAAATAATTTTTAAACAACCTCGTCTTCATTGGGTATAATCAGTGCAAACAACAAATTTATTTTAGCTCTTGAAGAAGTTTTTAAAGAAGAAACACGACTTAAATAAAACGACAACCAAACAGGACTGTTTGACATCTGTCAAATTACAGGTCTAAAATAAATGTCAAACAAACGTCCATACACTATTTTCTTTATCACTTATCATTTTTATCAATATATCAAGAGGAACGTTTGGACTATAATACCTTAAAAGACGGGAAAGGCCTCTTTTAATAGTTCAGCCTTATAATAGTCTGACGGATAGTAGCAAAGGCCAAAAGAGGGCACTACTGTGTGTGTCTCACCACAACTAAGTAAGTTTGATATTACGTATCGGAAAACTTAAGCGGTTTTACTTTATATAGTTCTCTCTACATCTTGTATAAGCAAATAGATAATTGTGTGAGATCTACATTTAAAGCGATGAATTTAAATCTTTCCACCGAACTCTCCTATTACCATCAACACTCACATTGTACCCAAACACGTAACGGGCAGAAGTTGTTGAACTTCGACGGCAAACATCTCATCTCGTTTAGATATGGCCTCCGTCGCAATCTTCCTTTCCACTAGACCACATAAAAAGCGTCCCCATCAGTCACTCCCGCATCCTGTCGATTTATAAAAAGCACGGCGGAAAGCCGCCCGTCCCGGACATTTTGTCCTTTGAGGTGTCGACGCTTCCTCGTAATTTAATCTAGTCGGCTGCAAGAGTTCGACAAGGTGTCGTTGAGGGGTTAATTGGTGCGTCTCCCTTGAACAATTTTCCTCTGGCTGCAGGTGGGGGACTGGTTGGAATTCTTTCACGTTTATAGTGCAATATTTAGTTAATACCACGGATATAAAGGCTCACGGTTAACAGTGTTGTGGGAAGACAATTTTTACATTATATCGAAAACAATACAGGGTTATTCAGAACTTATCTCTAAAACTTTGAGGATATGTACATCCTTAAATAAGAAATCGATATCACCAAAAAAATTTATAATAAAAGTCTTAGGATTTCCCGTAAACAATGTTTAAAGTTATACCATTATAAAGGACTACGTAGATGGGCAACTGTACTTCAACAACAATCTGATATACCACATTCCTAAGAATGTGGTAAAAAAAAGTAAACACGTTTTTGTACCTGAACGCCTAGTTAAGACCGAGCGAATAGAGTTGGAGTGGGGATAATATCTCTATTGTCTATTCAGTCATCATTCTAACTGTGTCCTTTCTCAGTGTCGGTGTTTTATTTATCGTAGGAGTGTTAAACTGTAAAATTTTCAAAATGGCTCATGTGTAAAGTATGGCTTAGTTAATGGACTGTTACCAGTGGATTATCAATTACGAGTTAGGTTTTGTGAGTGGTTGTTGCAGCAAAATGCTGAAAATCCCCAATTTACTTAATAATTTGCGTTTACAAGATCAGCAACCAGGAGGAACATTAGGTTTAGTGCGGCAAAATTGGATAAGGCGTGCCCAAAAGTGTGTACAAGTCGAGGAATATTATTTCGAACAGCTTTTGTAACAAGGTATGTGCAAATTTTTTATAAATTTCATGTTTCTAATACCTACTAATCAAGTAGCGCAATTATTCAAAATTAGTGTAACAAAATTTTATTAATTTTAAAGACACGTCACTTTGGTCACATCTATCTATCTTTAGGTTTATTTTAAAGTAAAAACGCTGCAAATCGTTTTTGCGCCGGGTGTCGGTATACTCTCAGAACTTCCGAAGTTTTTTTCGTGCTAGCCAGTTTGCATTGTCAGTCCCAAGGTCACTCCATTACAGTGGACCAGTATCCAGCGGTGTGCAAAGAAAAATTTTTAAATAGTTTTCAGAAGCCACCAAAAAATTTTTTTTGCACTACCACATTTGTACATGTATGTTGAACATCCCCAAATTTTATTATGGATAAGTTCAGAATAACACTGTATATTAGTTTTATAACATCCATTCATAGATTTTAGATTCTGCAACAAATTACAATTTGTTTATACGAAAACATTGAGAAATGATAAATACTGCACTACATAGATAGTGGACTAAACACTAACACTAAAATCAGTTTAGTGTGTTCTTGAAGTACCAGAATAGTCCACATAGCTTGATGAAATAGTGGAAAGTACACTGAAGGTAAAGATGCAGCAAAATTTTTTAGTTTGAAGAGCCTTTAACCAATCGCAATCCATAACCGTGAAATCTGATATCATGAAGAGCGAATCATTTTAGAGCTTTATAGAATTGTTAGTAAAGTGGATACTCGAAGCGGATGGTTCTTTATGAAACATTGTGAAAATAATTATTTTGAAAAAAACATTGATCTCATTTATATGTTGCAAGAAATATATAGAAAACACCCTATATACTAGTATTTCGGCTTATTAGGCCTTTTTCAATAGAGTAAATGTCTATTACTAAATGTTTCCAAGCGCGTTTTCGTTATTTATTTGTTTACGAGCACCTACCCCCGATTGATCCTACCATCTGGTAAAGCCCGAGTTTTAGTACCTTTTCTAAGAAGGGCGAAAGTGTAAAATCTATCTGATCATTCGTAGTACAAGGATTTATAATTAAAGATTTTTTAATTTCTAATTGCTCTAACAGATCTAGGCGCTTTCCTTTCTTTTCACGATGCAGTACCTTTCCATTTTTCTGATCTATAAAATGATTGTTTTCTATACAATGCGTCGAAAATCTTGAATTTTTAGCGCTATTTAATATGGATTTTTTATGTTCTTTTACTCTAGTTTCAATACTTCTACCGGTGTGACCCAGATACACGGCATTACAATCCACGTAGTTAATTTGGTATCCTCCCGATTGTTTTAATTTATTAACCCTTTCTTTGTTGTTTATCAAAATCCTCCCAATAGTACGCTTGTTGACACTAATCGTTTTACACCCGTTTTGTTCTAATCTGCTAGCTATTTTTTCGCTATAACCTGAGACGTGATTAATATAACTATAGGTGGCTTCTTTTTCCCGAATGTTGTAAAACTCCCGACGAATTAACTTCCTCCGTTTGTTTTTTATCATGTTATCTATTAGTTTTTCTTCATATCCGTTGTTTCTTGCAATTTGTTTGATTGTACTTAATTCTTTTTCAAACTCTGCTTTTTCCAGCGGAAACATTAAAAGCCTATGTATCAAACTATGGAAAACCGACTTTTTTATTTGCCAGAACTGCTGCGAACTTGCTGGTATAATTGCGTCGGAAGTTGTTGCTTTTCTATAAACCGAGAATTTTAATTTATTTTCTACCTTTCTTATTGTTATATCCAAATAGTTTAATTGATTGTTTTCTTGCTTTTCCATTGTAAACTGAATATTATCGTTAAGCGAATTTAAAAATTTTAGAAAGCCGCTCAAATTTCTTTCAGTACCAGTCCAAATACAAAAAATGTCATCTACATAGCGAGCCCAAAAGTGAACATGTGATTTTAAATTATTGTGACTATTGAACAGTGTGTTTTCAAAATGATTCATAAAAATTTCCGCTAACAAAGGAGAAATAGGACTACCGCATGGGTAATAAGCCGAAATACTAGTATATAGAATGTTTTCTATATATTTCTAGGAACATTTAAATGAGATCAATGTTTTTCAAAACAATTAGAATTGTTAGTGTTGGCCCATGCAATGTTGTTCGGTATCATTCCTTTAACGGATTCATAATATGTATGTATGTATGTATATCCACTTGTGGCACCCCAGTTAAATTTGTTCATTCTAGTAATGAAGTGTTTGAAAAAATATAAATACTGTGAATCTCTAGAGAATAGATGGAAACATAGGATGTATAAATCGATAAGCCAGGTATTTTACAACATTCGTGTCCCTTGATGCCATATTGGTTTCAACTATGATCTTAAATTGGGATTCTTAAATACACTTAATACAAGTACCTACTTGCTTTGAAGCTTTCTACAAGGCAAAAAGCTTTCGTCGTCCGTAAAGCAACTCCAGTAATCGTCAGAATCATTACAGAAGAATTTAAATCGTTAGCTTTGTGTTAAAAATATCGATTTTTATAGTTGTTCTCGAAACAATGCCTACGCTAACCACTTACGCGAAATGCCATACAGAGAACCAAAGGAATTCTAGAAAACTGCACCTGCCGTTTCTCCGACTGTCAAGGCATTTCTCTTTCAGTGTAAGCGTACACATTTTTTAACTTTGTATGTCATCTAGCAAGCTGTCCGTTTGAATGCGCCGATCCATCACGACCGCGAGCAAATCGAGCCTGGCATAATACATGTTAGATATTAACTCTCGACCTGCCACGGTACAGGGACATTAAGATGTCCTGTTAAGGACGACCTGCGAGGAGAGAAATGCTCGGAATTTAAATGGCTCTTCCTCAACAGGTCCAGTTCGGGGCACACAGGATGTGGCGCTAGCGATTTATGCTTCGTTAATAGCGACATATGTAGTCGTTCGAATGTCTGGGCACCTTCCACATACAGGGTGTACAACCTAAAATTAACTGTGGTTTATAGAAGCGTTTTTTTTCAGTTACAGGTAAAACTATGCCTTTTCTAGACATAATCAATTTCAAAACGGGAATAAATAAGTTCAAAGTGGGAATAATAATTTTAAAACTACAAATAAGTAATTTAAAATTGAAAGCAGTTAATTTTAATCAAAACTAAGATGAATTTATTGTGAAGAACAATCGAATTTGGGATTGGTGGAACAGATAAGCTGTCAAAGTTTGTCAAGCCGACCGTTTTCCATTCGATAATCTTACCATCAAGTCTTAGAACCATTTTAGACAGCTAATTTGTATACTCGGCATAAATTTTTCTAGTTAAGTTGCTATTATAAACGTAATAGTCAGCTGACTAGAAGCCGTTTGAATTAGTTCCAGTTGGGAGAAAACCAGCCTAATAATATCTCTTATGAATTGAGGAAGTCTCTCATGCTAATGTCAGTTTTTTTGGGCATTGAAATGTCTCCTAACTACTGAGATCAGAAGTTGTAATACTGGGCTTCACTTCAATTTTTCATTTTAAAAAGCCAAAGAGCTACTATATATCAGCACACTCAAGTTAAGGACATCTACAATCTTTCTAACTGGACACTATCCTCAGAGATATGTCCTCAAACAAATGAACAATTGAGAAGAACAAATCGATATACCGATTTGTATACCTATGCCGATTTACCAAGAATGAGAGACAGCTGAGCAAGGATTGTATGAGTGTAAAGTAAATAGCTCACCATAAACAACCTCAAGAAAGACCTTCCTTAAACTGTGCGACAATATCAAAGAAAAGGACCCAGAGGAAGTATTAGGCTTGTTGAGAAGCTTAATATTATGTGGGGAATCGAAGACAAAGGAGAAATTAGAGAACCACTTATATATCTCAATGATGAGAGGCTAAAAACGTTCACTACTCATTATATTGGATTCATTTGCTAGATGAGTCTTTTTAATTTAGTTATATCCTTTTAAGGTAAGTGAAAATAATCAATTTTTTGTAATATTTAATTGTATTTTCACGATGGTCTGCCCAAACAAATTCGAAATTGATTTGATGGAGTTTTTTCTGAATCAATCTACTGTTGAATACGAAATGAAAAACCATTCAAACACACACACCTGGTGGAGAAAGTTGTAAACTTACTACAATTTTACGTCAGAAGTCACGTGATCCACTTCTCCAACCCCTATACAGGGTTATTCAGAACTTATCTCTAAAACTTTGAGGATATATGCATCCTTAAATAAGAAATCGATATCACCAAAAAAATGTATAATAAAAGGCTTAGGATTTCCCGTAAACAATGTTTAAAGTTATACCATTATAAAGGACTACGTAGCTGGGCAACTGTACTTCAACACATCTGATACTTTTCTACCACATTCCTAAAGATGTGATAAAAAAAGTAAACACGTTTTTGTGTGGAACCCCTGGTTTAAACCGACCGAATAAAGTTTGAGTGGGGATAATATCTCTATTGTCTATGAGTCGTCAGTCTATGAGTGTCGCTCTCGCAGTGCGGGTGTTTTATTTATCTTAGGAGTGTTAAACTGTAAATTTTTCAAAATGGCTCATGTGTACAGTAATGCTAAGTTAATGGACTGTTACCAGTGGATTATCACTTAAGGGACAAAATTTCGAACAGCTTTTGTAACAAGGTATGTGCAAATTTTTTATAAATTTCATGTTTCTAATACCTAGTAATCAAGTAGCGCAATTCTTCAAAATTAGTGTAACAAAATTTTATTCATTTTAAAGACACGTCACTTTGGTCACATCTATCTATCTTTAAGTTTATTTTAAAGTAAAAACTGTGCAAATCCTTTTTTTTCGTGCTAGCCAGTTTGCTTTGTCAGTCCCAAGGTCACTCCATTACAGTGGATCAGTCTCCAGCGGCGTGCAATGAAAAATTTTTAAATAGTTTTCAGAAGCCGCCCAAAAAAATTTTTTTTGCACTACTACATTTCTACATGTATGTTGAACATCCCCAAATTTTATTATGGATAAGTTCTGAATAACACTGTTTTTGAATTGAATTGTTATTTTATGTAATAGAACTTCTTTCCCTTTTAGAGATACGATTGTATTTGAATCTGTTGGTTATATTATAGTAATTAGATACCACCATCTCTAATAACACCTTTACACCTTCTATAAGTTATAATGCCACCATCGCATGACCATCATAGCATCATAATATATCCCTCTGGATATATTAAAATGCTATGATGGTCATTCGACCATCATGCATCATATGAGATGCTAGACACCTCGACTGGGGGCAGCAAATTAAGATGGATCGGCGGCAGCGGCAACAGGTGGGGGATAAAACAAGAGCAAGCGTCGGTTTATCTCCGAACAAATTAAAACGGAGGTTTTATTTACCTGGAATAGGTACTGTCACACTCAAAAGCAATGCCAGTGACGAGAAGGCTTAAGAAAATCGTATACAAAAGGCGACTTTTATATTCCGTAATCATCAGTTGATGCTGATATAGAATTATCGTGTACAGCAAAGGCAACGGTAAGGCATCCACAGACACGGCAACGCATCCGTAGACACAGCAACGCAGAGGGAAGGTAAACTGAAGGAACTGCAAGGTAGAGAGGTCCCCATCCATCCAATCAGTTAAAACAACAGTTTGTCAAACAGATGTCTTAATTATTTTTGTGTTATTGTTACTTTAGTTTATTATTTTTTTAATCAAAATTCGACATGATAGTACTTTTCCATATAAGGCTTACTGTATGCGTTGGTTTTTAGCTTTTGTGATGTCTAGCTGCTGATAAGGCGAAGAAATGACGAGTAGAAGTTACAGTGCAACTATAAATGATGCTTACAGCCAAATGGTATTATTTAAAAGTGTCTTTAGAGACCTTTTAATCTTATTTATAGAAATTGAAGAACAAAATTTGATGCCTGATTAGTAGGAACCTTCAAAATAAATATTTGAAAATACTTGCTGTACCTGTGTACTTGTTCACTCAAAATAAAAAGCCTACAGTCAGCGATATACCTCTTCCTCTACTTCAACTTATAAAGGGGATTATAGCGGAAGAATAAATATCAAGAAACCAATAAGATTTTTCTCTTGATGCCCTGCCTCCTCTCCTCAATTTTTCCTGCGGAGTTTCGCTCTCATAATTTCTGTCTTCAACTTTTCAGTGACTGCCTTCTTCTATCAAGGCAAAATCCTGGGTGTTCATACGATTTCCTTAGTTACCTTTGTCAACAACCAAATCAGAGGCGTTTTTCCAAATCTTTGTTAATTGGATCTGTTGAACATCGACGGTAAATGACCAAATAAAGAATAATTGCGATTCTAAGTACCTTTGAGTCAGCTTAAGTAGGGTTATGTTATTGGAATGGTCAGGGTCAGCCCAATCAGCTGACTGGAAAAATTGGGTAGAGTTTGAAATACCAGAATAGAAATACTAATACGACATAAATTCTCGTTCAACCTCTTTGAATGTACGACTTCGGTGATCCGACTATTCTCTGAGCTCAGTCTAGGTTATACCATAGATGAAGTTGTTAATAAGTTGAATGGTTATATAATATGGTTTTGACCACAAAGCTTGATGATGCGAATTGGGCTTTTTCTGACAAGCGTTGAACAGCAAATTCCCCTTAAGCTCTGGTGTCAATCCATCTCTCCGCGACCATGACGTCACAAACTAAATGAGCAGTCCATTCTCAGTCTCCCCATGCCTTCTAAGTTTAATAAGTAATAAATATGCGGGACGCAGGCTGCCGATTTCTACGCTAATCAGTCCGTAATCGAGCAATTATCCGCCTTTCGATTGGCCGACAAGTCATTAGATTTTTACGTATTATTTATGGCTGTTTACATGGCCTGCGGATTGGTCCCAGCACCGGTCGTTAATTTCGTATTCATATCGGCGATTACTGTTGACAAAAACTGCCAGCTAGTCCAGTTATTTATGAATGGAATTAATGAGGCCTTAATAGAGTCGGAGCGCTTTCGACTGCTCACTTGACTAACTCTTGTGTTTAGTACATGGTGTTTCTAGTCTACTGACACCATATTGATAGTTTTAAATGGTGAGTCTTCAAAAATGTAGTCAGTGTGACAGATAGTTCATAAGAGTTGAAGAATGGCCCAAATTATTACTTAGTACCTACTTTGTATATAAAAATATTTAGTTATTTTTCTTGAAATGGGCTGGAACCTTTGTTGGGAAGATAACACTGACGTAGTTTTCCAAATAACACCAAATCACCACACTGCACTCGACGAGCGTTTCGCCAATGAAATTGGCATCATCTGGCGATAGTTATTTTTATCAAAATATCCTTCAATTAGGTGGTAGCGGTTAAACAGCGAAACGTTCCATATTGATTAAGATTGGTCGAAGCAGTTCACTGCCGTACCTTGCGTATAGCTCTTCTACAGATCAATCCGTTTGTGATAGAGCTGCAGTTGTGGCAACACTTCGGTTAAAAAGATCTATATGTGGATAGATAGATTTACTTCTAACTGTGGATTGATGCATCTATATACTGATGGATTTTCTTGTAACAAAAATTGGAAAATATGTCCCACATGCTTTAGAACCGATATTCTAAGCATATAGATACCTTCCAACTATAACTAAGACCCTGTATACAGTGTTATTCAGAACTTATCCATAATAAAATTTGGGGATGTTCAACATACATGTAGAAATGTGGCAGTGCAAAAAAAAATTTTTTTGGCGGCTTCTGAAAATTATTTAAAAATTTTTCATTGCACGCCGCTGGATACTGGTCCACTGTAATGGAGTAACCTTGGGACTAACAATGCAAACTGGCTAGCACGAAAAAAACTTCAGGAGTTCTGAGAGTATACCGACACCCGGCGCAAAAAAGATTTGCAGTGTTTTTACTTTAAAATAAACTTAAAGATAGATAGATGTGACCAAAGTGACGTGTCTTTGAAATGAATAAAATTTTGTTACACTAATTTTGAAGAATTGCGCTACTTGATTACTAGGTATTAGAAACATGAAATTTATAAAAAAAATTGCACATACCTTGTTACAAAAGCTGTTCGAAATAATATTCCTCGACTTGTACACACTTTTGGGCACGCCTTATCCAATTTTGCCGCACTAAACCGAATGTTCCTCCTGGTTGCTGGTCTTGTAAACGCACATTATTAAGTAAATTGGGGATTTTCAGCATTTTGCTGCAACAACCACTCACAAAACCTAACTCGTAATTGATAATCCACTGGTAACAGTCCATTAACTCAGCATTACTGTACACATGAGATATTTTGAAAGTTTTACAGTTTAACACTCTTACGATAAATAAAACACCGGCACTGAGAGAAGACACAGACAGACTGATGACTGAGTAGACAATAGAGATATCATCCCCACTCCAACTCTATTCGCTCGGTCATAATCAGTCGTTCGAGGTACAAAAACGTGTTTACTTTTTTTACCACATTCTTAGGAATGTGGTAGGTATATCAGATGTTGAAGTACAATTGCCCATCTACGTAGTGCTTTATAATGGTATAACTTTAAACATTGTTTACGGGAAATCCTAAGACTTCTATTATAAATTTTTTTGGTGATATCGATTTCTTATTTAAGGATGCACATATCCTCAAAGTTTTAGAGATAATTTCTGAATAACCCTGTATTTGTGATAGTGTACACGACGAACTTGAAAATATAAAATAATGAATATATGTATAGAAAATATGAATATATGTAAAAGGCTTTAATGTATTCTAAAACATATTGGTGCTAATTATAAATAATTGGTGCTAAAAACAGGGTACTAATTAAGGTATTGTACTTTATGATAGTCGATAATAATGGATCACAAACGCCCTTAACTGCCATTGTGTACGACGACCATGAGAAGTAATTTCACATGATTTACTTGCTTTAAGTTGATTACTATTCATATGTAACTATTAGTACGAGACATATTATGTAGCTAAGCTTATGCTTAATTGGGATAAGTACACAGTTATTACGGCAAAGATTTCTGAAAATTATATGACAAGTATCCGTTTTTATTAACTGTTTTTGTGTCAGTCTTTATTAATATAAGTGCCTACCCACGTTCTTGCAATTATATCGTGTTTTTTCGATTAGTCTCAGCAGGAACGGCACAATTTTCTTGTAAGTACTGCTTCTATTTTCAAAAATAGAGAAAACAGTCCATAGCCTACTCATTTGCTAATTTGTTTATCGGCTGAAATGCCTGCGGCGTACCGTTTCTAACTGACATGTAATATTTTATGCATGGCAGTTTACAATTTTGTAAATGTGCCTTTCACATTTTATCATTATTGATTTGAGTTTTAGTACATAAAATGTGTTTGTGCAAATGAAAGACTTAATTTTAATTAGTTTTAACATGTTTCCAATGTTTCTTTAATTCGGAAACAGTAAAGCTGAGTTCTCACTATCGGTCAACCAACGATCAGCTCACAGTCAAGTGAAGGTCAAGTCAAAATTGAGATAACACCGTTTAAATGGATTTTTCTTAGGAGCATTCACACTTGCCGATCTCCCAATGATCACGGCACAGTCAATTCAAGAGTCATTCATTGCAAACAATACTCGTATCAGACCGTCTCTTGCCAGCCCGTGAAATGCACAGGACACCTTTTGCTTTCATCTTTAATTAACAAAAGTAGATTTTGATGTTATTCGACAATGCAAAATGCAAAATGCAAATGCGAAATGTTTGGCAAAATGCGTAAAATTTAGATTCGTCATCCAAAAGTTCTTTATGAAAAGTGTAAAATTCGTCCTCATTTTTCCTTTTTGGCATTTCCTTGTGGTCATTTCCTAAATATTTCACTATATGTTGCCAGCCCGTGAAATGCACAGGACGCCTTTTGCTTTCATCTTTAATTAACAAAAGTAGATTTTGATGTTATTCGACAATGCAAAATGCAAAATGCAAATGCGAAATGTTTGGCAAAATGCGTAAAATTTAGATTCGTCATCCAAAAGTTCTTTATGAAAAGTGTAAAATTCGTCCTCATTTTTCCTTTTTGGCATTTCCTTGTGGTCATTTCCTAAATATTTCACTATATGTTGCAAGGTTCAATATTGGTGTATAGGATAGACTTAATAGGTAAAGATACCAAGACAGTGTATAAAGGCAATGGGAAGATATGATCCTACATGCAACACATACCTTTTTTAATCATCTCTTTCTATAGTATGTGTTCCTCTATGATATTGTCTCTCTCCAAGCCCCAGATAATCTTTGCTTGCGCATGTGCATGTGGTTTGGCTGGGGCATAGAGAGAGAGAGAGAGCGTTATTTAAATGTCTATAAGGAAGAAGGAGATAGACGTTCAAAGTATGTCTGTGCTCATGCCAGGCATGTTGCCAACACGTTTAAGCTTTATAGCTGTATCTTTACCTACTATTAAATCTATGGTGTATAGTGTATATAGATTTAAATACAACTTACTATAAAAATTTAATATAAGATTAAATAATTTTAAATTTGTATAACATACCTACCTAGCTAATTAATTGGTATATATTTGTTAGTAATTTATTTAATAATGATTATTATAAAAAACAAAATTGCAAATAAATAAGCAACTGAAACCCTTCACTTTACACCTCTTACAATTTCAGGTCAGACTCGTAATTTATATTATTATAGTAATTAAATATACGTGTACTTACAGATTTTTCTCGGTCCATAGGCGCCTATAAGGGAAGGAAAAACGGTTCAACTGCTCCCACTAAACTCATAGTTATATAGTGGGTCAGTTTTCCTTATTTATTCCTTGCAGTATTTCTTACATATTTCAAAAACTGTTAATAGCTTGTAAATTCATACAAAATCGATATACGAGGGAGGCGCAAAAATTCAAATATAGGATTGAAAACAGCAGTATCATTATTTCTAATTTTGAGCTGTTATTTTTCAATCAGCGTTTATACGAGGATTATGCATCTAAAAAGAGATGGACATCGATGAAGAAGACAAATTCTTACTGCCACATGTTGTCTTGGAAGTTTCAGAGGAAGCAAAGAGTGAACTACTACCACATAGTAATTAACTCTTCACTCTTCTAGTACTACTAGTCAAAAAATTATATGAAAAGATTTATCAGGAGTTCGTCTTATTGTGCAGAAGTAAATGATTAATTTAGCGCTAAATCTATTTTAGACTGAGAAAGAGGTCATTAAAATATACTTTAATGTCAGATCGTGTATAGAAATTATTATTATTAGGTACTGCTAAAATTTTCTTGAGATGCTTTTCTTCTCTGTCGGCAACAGTTTTGTGTTCATTTTCACCCTGTGGATCCCCCCAAATTCATTCGAAGGACGCTCGTGCACACTACATTTCTATAGATAAAATACGAATATTTATAATGAAAAATATGTACACTAAGTAGTAGATATGTAAATTTACAACTGTGTTTTGAAATCGAGGATTTTATCGTATTACCCGTGAGTACTTAAACTTGATGAGAAACGGAGTAATTCGCTGTAATGTGTTCCACATTAAACGTATTATTTTTGCTCATTAAAGTGCAAATTGAACTTTCAGAAGTAATGATATAATTAATTTATGGCACCTCTCGACAATTTTATTAGAGCACATCATTATAAAGTTTATAATAAGCCGACGATAATTACCTGCGGTATACAATTTTATGTTTCCAGCGATTCCATTTTTACTTAAACCTGCTTATGTCTCTGTTAATTATAATAAATGGCAATTCAACAGTAGATTACAATAAGAACTGTGAACAAATTATGAAAACTATCTGCTGATGTTACTCTGAAAAAAAAAGTTTTTCTAAATTTTCAAAATACAGGGTGTCCCTTTGCGTTGTCAAGGTAGCAACTATTTGTTGACAAGCTAAAACAATTTCAAAAAATTTGTGAGAGTTGCAAAAAAAATTTAAATACAGAGTGTCCCAGTGTAAGCGTACAAAAATTTACGAGGGAGAGGATCAGGCCAAAATAAGAATAAAATTTTTATAAAAAAGATTCTCTAATGACGCCTAACGAGTTACAGGGTGCTATTTTGGGAAAAACCCACAATTTTCCGCAATAACTTAAAAACCGTTTCGTAGATTTAGGTAATTTTTGGGTGACGTGTACATCTATTAAAGGTAATTAAAACTACATGGTGTTTGTTTAACTCTGAGACCTGTGGTGGCCTAGGCCTACTCTTCCTTATGATTTTGTCTTCATAACTCTTGCATATCCTACTTTTTCGTCCTTAATCGGCTACGAATTCTGAACAAAAAAGGTGCTCTTGTTACACAGCTCCAAAATCAACTATTTTCGAGTAAATTGAGTGTGAAGTACCGACTACATTCTTTTATGCAGAAAAATACATGAAAAGGAAGTCATAAGGAAGAGTAGGCCTAGGCCACCGCAGGTGTCAGAGTTAAACAAACACCATGTAGTTTTAATGACCTTTTATAGATGTACACCCAAAAATTACCTAAATTTACGAAACTGTTTTTGCAGAAAATTGTTTTTTTTCCAAAATAACACCCTGCAACTCGTTAGTGCATGAGAGAAAATTTTTTTATAAGGATTTTATTCTTAATTTGGTCTGGTCCAACCCCTCGTAAATTTTTGTACGCTCACACTGGGACACCCTGTACAAATATTTTAAACTCTATTTAAAAAAAAATTTAAACTTATTTGTTTATTGTTTAATTATAATCACAATTAAACTCGTTGCTTCTGTAAGGAGCATAATAGGTTAACCCTCTGTAGGTTAACTACGACACTTCATAATACAAGGTAAATATTGGGTCAGAAGTGGAGGAGCCTCAGTACATCGTATTTGTCACGTTTTTGACACACGACGTTTCACCAAAAGTAATTGCTGATTTCACAGAAAAGTTTTTATTTAAAAACATTGGCTTGGAAACATTTATATCCTACATTATTATTATTATTACTATTACTATTATTATTATTATTATGAACATTTCACAGTACTTATAGGGCCTATATATATATACTTATAGTATATACTTATACTTATGTAGGGCCACTAGTAAAATATTAAGTTGGGACTGTTTATTTCCATTTTTTCTCAATTGATGTTTCAGTTTTTGTAATGATTTTCAATTTTCTACACATTAAAGATTATCTAAAAAAACATCATATTGAATTATTTTTCAAGCAAACTGTCTGAAATACTAGTTGCCAAATAAAGCCTCTTTTTCAAAAAAGTGTATGGTTAAATTGTTATCATTGTTAGGTACTATACATTTACTTCGTAGGATGCATAATGGGTGTAATAAATTACATCCTGTCCGATGGAATTTATTGTGCTGTCTATCCGTATTGCAATTATTAATGGAATTACTGTTGAAGTACTTTATTTAAAAAATATCTATCTGACAGCAATTATTACAATCGTGGCACAATCCTGCTTGAAAAGTAGAGACATATGTAGGTAAAATTACAATATGTGAGATGCCAGCGATGATGTATTCTTAATTCAAAGGTAAATAATAATTTCCTCTTTTAACTTGTTACTAACGAGGTCATTTAAAAGTCTCTGACATTTAATTTATACACTGGAAAAAATATTGCACTTTTAATAAAACTGATTAAATCATTTAAACATAGAGTTTCTTAGTTTATATCATTATGCATGACTCAAGTGAAACCAACACAACACAGAATCACGTTTTGACTGGCTGTGTAAAAATAAGCTTTCCAAATGGCCTATGATACGAAATAGACTAAGTGGAAGATTCTGTCTGCTTTGTTAAGTCTAAGTAAAGCCTCCAAACTGCCTAAAATGTAAAATAATTGTAAGGAAACGAGAGCTTTTAATAATGTTTTCTATTTTTTACATCTGTGAAATCATATTGTCTCTCTCAAAAAAAAAATATATATATATACTACTTATGAGTAGGAGCTACCTACTAGGATATACATTTCTTTATTTTTAGAATGACTACCAATAAAATGGCCACTGAAGGACATCTTTAGGTTTTAGTTACTGTATATTTATTAATATCTAAGTATCTAACAAAAGGTAATACTATTTGGTGTATATCCAGTGACCCCTAATTTAATTGGTTTTAACGCTGCATAAATAAATGACTTAATTTGGTCTTCTTGATTCGCACAAAAAAAAAGTGACAGCCAGATATAGAACTCAAGCTATGAAGAACTCATGGTACCTAGATGCAAACCCCTACATCATTATAAATAAATAGAAACCAAGAGTATTTAATCATATGTTTATATACCAGGTATGAAATAAATGAAATGTTTTCTTATATATCCTATACGTATTATAAGAAAACACTTTATTTACTTTTATTAATTTTTCTTGTTTATTTTTTTTTGTTTGGTTTTACAAAGTATGACTTTATCCTGCACACATAACCTGAAAAATTTAAAAAGCGACTAAAAATTATAAAAATATAAATATCTATAAATATATCCGACCAAATATTATATACACAAATCATAGCAACACAGTTTTGTGACCAACAATATTTAAAACAAAAGCTTTTTGTTTACATTAGTGCCCAAGCATTTGTTCCAATCAAAAAATGCCATTTGAATTTACCGCCTAAATTGTTAGGGATTTTGTGACTGTCACCAATGGGCGTGGTTTACACGGGTAAGTAGCCATGAATAAATGTAAAATCGGCGATCGCGAGAGGGATAATCAATGATTTTACAATTGGTTTTTAATAGTAAATATCAAATACTATTATACATACATAGTGTAATAAAGCCACAATAGACCACATGGTCGCAGTGGAGGGTCTGGTTTTCGGCTCACTCACTTTTGAACCTAGTGTAGAAAATATTATACACATACATGTATAAATTGTGGTTCTTGAATATGTAAATCTTAAACTTTGTATTTACTAAAATAAAATATTTTAATTTGTATTTTTAGTTTTATAATTTTTATTTTCGCCCCTTAAAACATAGCCGCCTATGCCGTTGGGCACTGTGACAGGAAATTTCTTTAAATTGAGGTTGTGTTTTTTGTTATCCTTGGAAACGATTATTTTATATACTGACAAATAGGCAATTACTTATCTATACATATTTGATCGGAGATAAATATAAACCAATCACTTGTTCCTTCTTTCTGTACTATAACTACAGGACAAGAGTTATTCCTTATTGGAAATACCACAGAGGACCTCCTCTGTGGAAATACTGTCGCCAGTACAGTATTAACATAGACTATATTAAATACTGCTTTATCTTATCCTGCTCACAAAATTGTAGTTATTGGAATGGACTCAACCGAAGGGCATTGTTTTGAAGTTATACTTTTTTCTAACCCAATTTTCTTCCAAATCCAAGTGAAGTTGTTAGAATCTGGAAAAGAAGAAACGAAATTAAGAATTACCGAATAAAAAGTATACAATGGAAAAGTCTTATACAACACTGACGTAGTTTTCCACATAACACCAAAACGGTATACTGCACTACTCGACGCGCGTTTCGCCAAGTAAGTTGGTATCATCTGGAAATGATTTCAACTAAACCTGTGCTAACACGGTATACGGTAAAACCGTATGGGATTGGCCCTCTGTCACTATTCATACTCAACATGACTTCACCGTGACAGAGGGCCAGTCCTATACAACCCACTTTATTGGTTAGTAAATCACGGTTAACTGGTCCTTCGCGATGGTTTACTGTGCCGTCGATACGGTTCACTGAACCGTATAAATAGTTTAGGAGTAAATTAGACACAGTGTTAGCATATGTTGTTCAGTTTAATCATCTTCAGATGATGCCAACTTCGTTGGCAAAACGCGCATCGAGCTCAGTATAGTGTTTTATGTAGAAAACTGCATCAGTTTATCTACGTCAGAGGTTCACCCCCTTTCAAAAGTCTTATACAAATACTGTGATATTTTGAAGACTGGAAATGAAGGATTCGGTCCACTGCGGATTCTGATTCCGCGCAGTTCACGTTTGATGACGTAAATCGGCATTTTTCTTGGAACTTCGAACGACACACCATGAATTGAGACGCTAAAAATAAAATACATGTAAGATAAGGCCAACAATAAATAAAATCGACGTGTCTGAGCGATTTTAAAAAAATTGGGTATTATCAAAGAACGAATTTATCCTCTACTTTACGAAGGCACTGTATATATCGATACCTACAAGTATACATTACATTGCTTTTTGTAGGTATTTATGAAATCATATAAATAAAAATTAGTAATGATAATTACATTACATTAACTCAACAACTCCATTTTCTGTTTGGTGTATCATGTATTTGATTCTCGGTTATAATTACACAACACCTAGCAACTGTTACATCAGATGGACTTGTAAGCATCAAATATCACATATAAAGTGAATTCAACGTACAAAGTCAGATGCAACATACGATACCTCTGAATAAATTGTAAAATTCGAGGAATTCCATGAAAGTTGCCATAAAATCGGGTAAATCTCGACTTTTCTCACAAACTGCTATTCACGAGCTGAAGAATCGTGATAATATTTCAAAGTTTTCATAGATAGGTAAATCGCTGGAAGAAAAGGCTGATATATCAGACGCTTTATCATCATTCGTTGGGGTTTGGCAAAAACTCTTTTCTGGGATACTTAGAGTCGTTGGCATTTTCTATTCTTCGCCTTGGTGGATGAATAACTAAAGCAAAGTCTACATATATATGCTAAAGTACTACACTATTAGAAATTTAATTTAAATACTTTTTGAATTGGGATGCAGATATTTATTTAGTATACATAAAAAAATCTGTTTCGTACAATGTAATAATGATCGCGTTTTTTGTGAAGACATAAAGTCGGTGTCCCCTCCCTCTAACTTTTGAACCACTGAGTAGATTGTGATGAAATTTGGGATGATAATATATGACTAAATTCTGCATTTTTTGACACATCAATGACAGCTCCGAATGTCAAAGTGACAACTGGGCGCGCAATAGGAATTATTTTTTAAATGGAAATGGGGGTCGAGTGGGGACTCATTTTGAAGCTATTTTTATGCCCAAAACATCCCCCAAATTTGAGAACATTTGGTTCAGTAATTTCCAAATAAAAACCAGTAATATCAATTTATAACATAATCTTTTTACCACTTAATCTTTATAATAGAACTTACCCATGGAACATTTATTTGTCAGGAGTTTCATGGAGGTCATTTTCAACATCTTTTGAAGTAACACGTGTTTTCTAAATTTGTTTCTGCCTCTACGTTTAATTTAAATTATTTCATAATTTTTTAATTTAGGTTATTTTAGGTTAGGGATGGTTTATTGTTATTTGTTTACTTTTAATTTCTGTTTTGCTTTGAATAAGTTACAATAATTTCTAATATATTGCAAAAAAATTATATAACAGAAATCGATATTACTGGCTTTTATTTGGAAATTACTGAACCAAATGTTCTCAAAATTGGGGAATGTTTTGAGCATAAAAATAGCTTCAAAATGAGTTATTACTCGACCCCCATTTCCATTTCAAAAAATGTTCCTATTGCGCGCCCAGCTGTCACTTTTACATTCAGAGCTGTCATTGATGTGTCAAAAAATGCAGAATTTAGTCATATATTATCGTTCCAAATTTCATCACAATCTACCCAGTTGTTCAAAAATTAGAGGGGGGGGGCGGACTTTATGTCCTCATTGTATAATAGAAGGTGTTATCAATCCAAAACCGAAACAAAAAGAACAAATTAAAATTCTGTCATTGATTACTATATACAGGGTGGCCTACCGGCAACGAAATAAATGGGTATTATAAGTATTTGGTTTTTTGTCGTTCTAAATTCGTTCACAACCTTTCATTTCGAACCTTTACCATGGCAACGAAACATATTTCCGGTAATACTCATCCTCCTACAACTTCTCAAAATTACACTGGAAATTTTTCTGTCATTTTAAATGTCACAATATTGACGCGGGAATAACAGCGTAGCTTTCGAATTTAAAGTTATTTGTCGACGCAAAAAGGCATATTTGGTGCACAAAGTATTATGTTAATGTTAATATTTATTTCTTATAAAAATAATTTTGTTGTATTCCAAATTTTATTTAATCTGACTGTACAGTAACAAATTTCAATAGGTAGGTAACTAAATTTAAGTAGTTTTAAAATTATACCAAGAATTACTAGTGATTGAATTATTTCTGGAATTTTTTCCTTAGTCACGAATATTTTTGACAAAATTATCCCTCGTCTGCGACTTGGGATAATTTTCAAAATATTCGTACCCTCAGATAAATTTCCGGAAATAATTCAACCACTAGGGAGATTACAAGTGAAAATTTTTCCATGGGTGTACAAATTTAATGTATTTACAAATATTTTCAAAACTTTGAATAATGCTGTTTTATAAAACAATACTTACAACATAAAGCTTACAAAGTGGTTGTAAGGCATATTTAAATTGTAAAATAAATGCATTTTCATAAGCTTACAGATTTTCATAGCTCACAGATTAGAACAAAACGGTTAGTGTCAACAAGCGTACTATTGGGAGGATTTTGATAAACAACAAAGAAAGGGTTAATAAATTAAAACAATCGGGAGTGTACCAAATTACCTGCGTGGACTGTAATGCCGTGTATGTGGGTCAAACCGGTAGAAGTATTGAAACTAGAGTAAAAGAACATAAAAAATCCATACTAAATAACGGGAAAAATTCAGGATTTTCGACGTATATAGACGTGTATAGAAAACAATCATTTTATAGATCAGAAAAATGTAAAGGTACTGCATCGTGAAAAGAAAGGAAAGCGCTTAGATCTGTTAGAACAATTAGAAATTAAAAAATCTTTAATTATAAATCCTTGTACTACGAATGATCAGATAGATTTTACACTTTCGCCCTTCTTAGAAAAGGTACTAAAAACTCGGGCTTTACCAGATGGTAAGATCAATCGGGGGTAGGTGCTCGTAAACAAATAAATAACGAAAACGCGCTTGGAAACATTTAGTAATAGACATTTACTCTATTGAAAAAGGTCTAATAAGCCGAAATACTAGTATATAGAGTGTTTTCTATATATTTCTTGGAACATCTAAATGAGATCAATGTTTTTTTCAAAACAATTATTACTTATTAGTGTTTTATTAATTAAAAAAACCCTTTTGCATTATCTTTTACTTTTTCTTTAAACAACCATATGAAAACCTCACAGTCAGAATGTAATAACTGATCTTGTACACACGGTTTAATCCTGATTACGCTTTTTAGTTGCTAGAACAGAGGCTTTACAGTTTACAGAGTTCCAATACCAGCGCTAGTTTTCCGCCGCATGCTGGCAGCATTGTTAATTGCTCTGTAACAAGGAAGATCGTCCTGATTAGAATAATTACATTGTAAAAAACGATCTAAAACAAACCGCGTCTCCCAAACTAGGCTATACATCTAGTAACCACTGGAAGCTTGAGAAAAACAAGGCATAACTAATCGCCTACAGTAAATCTCGTACTTGCGGATCTTAGCCACTAATATCTAGAATATAAATTGACAAATTGTGGCGTATTTGTCCGGTACATCGAGCATTTTTCTCAAATAGGAGATGCCTGAATATTTCATGGGAAACGTTTTCAGAACGTCATACCAGTCGCCGTGAGTACAGAAATCTTGCCTGGCATTCTTACAGATAATATACGGTTGATGCAGTGCACAAATGTGGAGTTTGTTGTGTTGAACAAAATGCCATCTCGGTCGTGAGATGAATTTTCCCCTGCATTGCGAATATCAGGACTGGATCAACCACATGGCCACTGGGGCTATGACCCAGATTCATATGGTGCACCTCAAAGAGCATCAGATCCTTCATGAAATTTATAAAATTCCTAAAATGTAGATATTATCAAGTACTTCCATATTATCGGGTTATATGTCGATAGCTTGTAGCACAATAACCAAAGAGTGTCAATTTGACAATGTAAACAGCTTTTTTGTCAAATTGCCAAAATTTGTCAAACACTTCAGATTTTAAACATACTTATTTTTTCAAAACATAACCGTAACACAAGGGCGGATTTACGGGGGGGGTCCCATGAATTCAAATTTTACACTGGCAAAAAGCAAAAACGTAATTAGTTAAAAAAACACAAACGTACTTCACTTAAGGACGCTTCTATTTGCTATTTCAGTTTTTTTCAAAGAAAAACGTACCTACCTATCTAAATGCACAGGTAATTTGATGACATTTTTTAAAAATGTGGTTCGTTGAGAAAAGCTAAATCCGCCCTTGCCGTAAAATGTAAATCCATTAGATACGTCTATGGAAAAACAATAAAATATCCTCGAAAATTCGTCTCCCTTTTAGAACAGAGGTCACGATTCCATCGATAATACAGCAAAAACCAGAATTAAGCAAAGTGGAATGACCTCGCCGATCTGGTAAAATGCGGTGATGCATGGACGTGCGTATTCTGTTTTACCATTGGGCACATTTCAGTTAATATATACTCGTATACTATTCTATAGAATACTTCTAGTATATGCACTTCCACTTTTTTAACTAACACAAATAAGTATAAACACTGACACAAAGAATAAATACACTGATAATTTTGCCACAAATTTTTACCGTTAAGAAACGCGCGCGAAATAACCCAACATCACGCCACTGTTTCCCTACTACCTCGAGCGCAGTCGCTTGTTGGTTCCTGATTCGACCAATCAACGTCGTTGAAGCTCAGAGAAACGAAAGCGTAAATGCAAGAATATGTATGTTAAATAAGGATGAACAGCTTGTCGTCAACTTTACGACTTTCGCAGTTGTCAGATATTCCGAAATTCGTTGATATTATTAGGTAAAACCAGAGACTTATGCATCTACAATGTATAAGTCTCTGGTAAAACACAAATTAAACATTGTGTTTGTTTTAATAACGTATAATAGGGATAAGGGACGTTAAAGATAAGTAAAAAAAATGGGTAAATAAGGTAATTAATACGTTTCCTGTTTTAAATAAGAATGCTTTAGAAATAAATAGATCTACTCTTTTTCCGGTCATTGCACTTTGCTTAATTCTGGCTTTGACTTTAGATATTTATTTATTCTCAATTGTGGTACTTAATACCTCAAGGGTCGTAACCGTTAGGGTGTCACTGGCTGGTTGATATCAGGTTCCGACATTTACCTCTACAGGTAAGTATAACATTTTGCGTCTAAAAGTCACATTGTATCATCAATTAACGTATTACTGTTACCTACGCCACCTTTTTCGTGCCAAACCAACAACACCGGCCGAACACAACTGATTGAAGTGAAACTGGAAATGGTTATGAAATTTACTTCACTTCATTCAGAGAAAGAATGTCACAAGAATATTTATTTTGCTATAATGTCTCATCAAAGACTTATGGGCTACCACAATCCACAATTTTTAGTCTATTTTATTAAATGTGAGATGCCCTTAGAAGCTAGTGGGTTATACCTCACCACAACATTTATATTCATCTGCTGCTTCTTTTCTCGTAGAAAAAGCCTCATATAGAAAAAAGTGTAGTATGTAGCTGCTCAGATAAAACTATAAAATGTATAATTCTAACGGTTCGGAAGAATTTCAATCTGTCGGTACTAAATTGCACCTACAAAGGCATTAAAAAAACAACCGATTTGAAGGCATTGCATCGAACACGCTTTGAGGCCTTTTATCCAGCCTAACGCTGATTTTAAAATTTATTAGAATCACTGATACTGTCACTATCTGCTCTAATAAATCCCATTGTGATTAATGGTAAAGTCTTTCTAGTCCGTTTGGAGTTTATTGCGCATTTTAATGATCAGCAACGATACTTTGTGCAGGAAACATTTTTCAAGCTAATAAAAAGTCGAATGAAAACATGCGCAACGCGCTGCTTACCTTATTCCAAATTCTTTAGATTTTTATCTGTTTGATGTTGCAAATACCAGCTTGGATTAACACATTTTATTGTTTAATACCGCAGCTGTCGACGATTATTTACGATGTCAAAGAAAGCGATGGATATGGAATCTAGTAGGTGATTGTAATGCAGTTTGTTGGGTGTAAATTTAGTAAATAATATAAATAAGTATAAAAAAACATGTTCCATTTGAAGCTTCCAACGACAATGATCTTGATGGCACTATAAAATGTTTAGTATTCTATTGAATGGAAGAGAAAGAGCTCTTTTACATTGCAAAGGGCACCAGCATCCAAGGTCAAGCTATAGGTATTTCCCTTATCGCTCAAGGGTAATAAAATAGCAAGGAGCTACATCCTGTAACTTTTATATTACTTCAGATGAAAATTTCAAATTTGTAGGGTTTGTAATTTGACAACATGACGAATTTTTTTTGATAATTGGCAAGTTACTTTCTGTTTGAGCAGAAGTGATTCTTATTTTGTTTAGTCATCACGTATATTTTAAACAAGTCTCTATTGATCATTGATTGACCTTTTGATCATTGATTTTATAGAAAAACTTTGTTTATGCGGATTTTAGGATTCAGAATATGAAGATTCAGAATATGCTATCAGGAATACAATTGGCAGGCATCTGAAACCAAAAAATTACATGACAAACTTGATTTTTTAATAAAACATACTTACTGTATAAAAAATATAAAACACCACAGAAATGGACAATAGGTATATTTTCATAAATGCGGAAAAACCTTTTTCTTTTGTTAAAATTTTAATAAATTATCTCTAAGCGTTTTCAAGATATTTAATATTTTCCTCCACATTACACTGAGACAGGCCAATTTCAGAATCCCTATTGTCTTAATTTCTGATATCATATTCTGAATCTTCAAAAGATATCGCCTAAACTCCGTATTAAAATCCGTGTAAAATCAAGAATCAATGAGTTAGAGGCTAGTTCAAAAGACTCGTGAGGACCTTTACAACCTGTATTCTTTATTTTATCGGAACCAGCAGATCATTTCACGTAGGCACCTATGACCCCACCTGACCTTCTAACTTTTTCAAAAATAAGTAGGTACTTTTTGTTGCCCGGGGTCGTCGGTCATATTTGTCTCATCGTAGTTAACGATATTCTGTGACGCGATGTTATCAAGAACTTTGTTTAAATGGTGAAAATACTCATTTAGAACCTCTTTGGAGACCGCTGCCCTCTGCTTTTTTATATTTTCAGAAAGTCTTGCAGAGAGAACACTTTTATGCCCCTTCATAAAAGCACGCACCCATTTTGAACCAGGCGTATTGTTTTTAAATCGTTTTTCTACAATGCCCTTCTTGTCCAAAAAACGTTTTACTATCTCCTTAGATCGTAATATGTAAGAGAATATCCCCATTGGGCAGCTACTAATATTCCCTTAACAAGTTCTTTTCAACAGTTTCTGAAAAAACTATCGGTCTCCCATATTTAGAGGAATGTGCGCCCCTATATTTGTCAAATAATGTAGCCAGCAGCTACAGCAGTTGGCTACATTATTTTTCAGCAGACAATCTTAACGATAATTTTCCATCTGCAACATCTTTTAAAGCTTTTACAATTCGTGACTGGTCGTATGGAACATATTTTAGGCGCTTAAATTTTTATTTTGTTTATTGGGCGCCATGGTTTTACATTCAACCTTAAAATATTCACTATTTTCGAATTTCCTTCTTAAATTCAAAGAAAGGTGTCTGAAGTTAAGACCCAAAATACATATTTTTCAACAAAGACGTGATAAACATTACTGATTTTCTATAAACTGCGTTAGATATTTTAATCAGAGTCATCTATCGCATACTACCAAAACTAATGTAACTCGATGGGTTTCTAGCACAGTTTTCTGCATTTCATTTCTTATTTAGCACGTGAAATATTGTTAATACGGCAGCCGAATTATAGATGGCGGTAGTGTTTGCGTCGCCAATATTTTTCAATGGAAGTACAACCTCGTATTTGGTATTTGTAATTTGTAGAGATGAGCTAAGTTGCGAATTTTCGTTAGCAATTGCGTTTGCGAATACGAGCTTTCTTCATTGTGAATATAAACTACGATAGCTATTTCGATCAGAGTCATCTATCGCATACTATCAAAACTAATGTAACTCGATGGGTTCCTAGCACAGTTTTCTGCATCTCATTTCTTATTTGCCATGGGGAATATTGTTCATAGGACCAGTCGAACTATAGATGGCGGTGGTGCTCGTGTGCCTATATTTTTGTGTGGAATTACGACCTCTTATATGGTATTTGTAGAGATGAGCTAAGTCGCGAATTTTCGTTAGCAGTTGCAATTGCGAATGCGAGTTTTCATTCACTCTGAATTAAACTGCGATAGCATTTTTAATCAGAGTCATCTGTCGCATAGTGTCAAAACTAATGTAACTCGATGGCTTTCTAGCACAGTTTTCTGCATATCATTTCTTATTTGCCATGTGGAATATTGTTAATATGAGCAGCCAAACTATAGATGGCAATAATGCTTGGAATGCCTTACAAATTTGGAGCATTTTAAAAGCACTTCCTTCTATTTTCCTCCTGTTTTTATTATAGGTATTATTATTATTATAGGTGGCGTATTCATAAAAAGGACCAGACAACAGAAGGTAAGCAACATTATGGTGGTCTGCATTTCTGGTTGCCTAAGAATGCCGCATGTATAACACGTTTCATAGCCAATAAAAAAAGTAGGTTACAATTAAAAGAATCCTTTTTATTCGGTTTTTGAATATTAAATTTTACAACAGAAATTTGTATTTTCATAAAAGATAAAAATATGAGATAACATACCAACAGTAATGTTAGATGTTAAACTTTTCACATGTCAGCAGGTAATGAAATAAGATGCAAATGAAAATAAAACATTTTCGCCATAACAAAATAATTAATAGAGATGCCTTTACAAACAATAATCTTAATTAACTTAAACTATCACCTAAAAAAATCTTAATAAATAAAAATGAAGTATAAAGGTACCTGAATTGTAAAATACACACAAAAAGAAATAATAAAACCAAAATTTATATTTTTGAAATAGTTAGTCAAAGACCACTTTGGCTTACTCGAAAGAAGTATGAAAATGGGTCCTACGCATCACTTTTTTGCTTTCGCTTGACACTTATGGAATTTTAAAAACTTTTCGAAAGCAAACTTCTTGGAGCAGAGATCACAATAAAACTTTTTACCCCTAGGAGCTACATTATGAACCCTTTGGATGTGTAATCGAATGTTTTTTTTATTTTTATTGCAGACAACACAGAAATTTCGTAAATCAAACAGCGCCATTTTATTGAAATTTTCAAATGGCTCCTGTTTTGAGTTGACTTCTGCGCAGTGGTCTTGTTTTAAGGTTCTTTCAGCTGATATTCCCTTTGAGGAACTAGGTTGAGCTAATGGTTTTGATCGAGTTGAATCTTTAAATCGATCCCTGGATGATTGGTTCAAATCTTCGTTTCTATTGTGGTTTGACTGATTCAAATCTTCGTTTCCACCCCCCCTCATTGACCGGATCAGTTCTTCGCCATCTTTGGTTTTACTCTGAACTGGTTGGTTTGAGTCTATATTTCTATCACTGATTGAATGGTTCAAGTCTTCATTTCTGCCTCTATTTTTTAAAGCCACAGGGTTTACAACTCTTGGCGCAGCTGCAGTATCTTCCTCGGAATCATCGAATAAATGGCTCTTTTTGTTTCTTTTTGGAACATTAGGTATCAATTCACTATCATCCAAAGAGAACTCTACATGATCTAACTCAATATCGGTCTTTTTTAAATTCCTTCTCCGTTTCTGACTTTTACGACATATTTCAGCAGTCTGTTGTGTATCACTAATAACTACAACTGACGGATTATTATCGATGAATTCAATGTCACTGTCATTGTTTGTTGGCGAAGTTATCATTGGTTGCTCTTTTTTGCAGTTGATTTTTGACGGCCCTGGAGCACATGGATCATAATCGTACACTGTGGAGTCACTGTCGGTCAACTTCCTTACTTTCTTGGCAAAAGGGTTTAATACCTTCTTACCACATTTTGAATGATCTGCAAGATAATTTATTTTAAGACTAAAGTTATTTTTTATACAGTTGTTTCAGTTACGATCCTCTGAATGGGTATCTCGGCAACCATAGGAGATAGGAATTTGGTCAAATTGAAGCAAAGCAATATTTTTTAAGAACGAAAAATACAAATGTTTGTTGACTTTGTTGGGAGCAAAAATAAAATTAGTGATGATAAATAGATACAAAAAATTATTTTTAGATCCTCATTCAATAAATGTTTTCCATTAAACGTCATTTTAAACCTACCAAACATGAATAGGTACTGCTTTGTCAACAGTGTAGTACAAAAAAAAAAAATATCATGTTCACTGTTCAGTATTTTATAAGGATGAGAATTTATTTCGAAAAACACTTAAAAATGAAATTGTTGGCAGTTAATTCAAAAACGAAATGTCAATTCTAAAATTAATAATGGCATCAGGAAAAAATATAGTGATGTAATGTCAAATTTTCTGGAAATTTTTCCAAGTTTTATTTTTCCTGAAATTTTACTAAAAAAAATATAATCGACTTTACAAAATTTCTTCTTAAAAAAATCTCTGCAAGCAGCAGTGAACAATTTTTATCTTTCGCCATTTATTTAGGTACCTACATACAAGTTATTTCTTAATGGCGTGCATAAAATAAAATCCAGGGGTGTATTCTATGACAAAATGCAAGTAATTCTGGTAACAATAAAATAAAAAAAATCTCTTCATTTTTTATCTCTACAGAGTCATTCGCATCCTTCACCGTTTAGCAACAAAACTGATTTTCTTAACAAGTGCATTCTTTATATGTATACGTGTTTAATAATAATACCTTATTGGCGATTCAAATTACCGATGAGGTCGCTGCAAATTGTAAACAAATATGGATGAAGACGAGTAAGAATTTTGCGTTTCATATCACATCATCTAGCAATTTAGCATTCAGCTGCCCTAAATATAGTTACTTCACGTGTTAGTTAGGGTGAAATAAAGGATAAAGAGTGGTAAAAGTAGTCAAACGTCCCATAAGTGCTTCATTGCTAATTATATGAATTTTTTGGGTTGAAACAGGTACCCTAGTCTTTGTTTACTTACATTTTGGACTAAAATAAGTGTGATAAATTGTATGGTGATACCATATTAGTGTTTGTTTTTTGTTAAATAGTGTTTAAATTAAAATATATTCTGCTTTTATAAGACTAATGATAGAAAAGTATAGACAAACAGCAACAAACTGGTTATGTTGTGTAAATAAATGTATTCTCTGTTATTAAATTGTTACATGCCTTTTGGAGAAATGAATGAGAAACAGTTTCTTATACTAGAGCCAAACTTCTACCTATCTTCGATCTTAAACACTTCTATTGACACATTTTGTGGAATGACACCTATAAACACGGCAGTTTGTGTTGTGCTGATTTCTTTTGAATGCCATTTTAAAATGTAAAAATAAAGATGTGCAAACACTAACCACGTCGTTTTTAACTTTGTAATACCAAAAAATCACAAGCACCACTAAATTATTACGTTAAACAAACCCAAATATGTGTTATTTATCATTATATCAGCAATCAGCCTCCAAAAATTACCTTTTAAGTAGGTTCAAATATTTTCATGCAGAGGGCGCATTTATTTTTGGAATCACCAATTATGCTATGAATAACGAAATGATGCCAAATTTGTTAAAATTATATCAAGTGATTTAGAAATTAAAACACCATGTCATTAGGAAACACGCTCTATAATTGAGCACCTGAAAATTCAACTCTGCCTTGATTTGATCAGCTCTGTATGGCTTCTGAGATTCTTGATAGAAAATTCAAACTGAAACAGCTTGTATAATTTTTAAATATGGAGGTCAACTATGGCCTAAACTTACCATCTTCTTTACTACAATTCTGCTTGGATGTCAACCATGTTGGTACCTCTGTATTTATTTCCACTATCTCCGGCTGAATAAAAACAAATAAAAATTAAATAATACATATCATGGAAATCAGAAAAATCATATAAATATACAGATCAAAGGAGTGATGTGGTTAAGAAATACTAAAGAAAACTGAGCTATGTTTACTACAATAAGAAAATTTTCATCTACTATAATGTGCAAGAAATTTTCTTAAATAGGTAAAGAGATATGTTAAACAAATCGCTTTTTTAGTAGTAGTTTTCTGGAATTTTAGTAGTAGTTAGTAGTAATTTTTCTGGAAGTCTAACAATTATTACTCTGAGTAATTACTTCCATACAACAGTAAAAAAAGACTTAATGACCTAGTATAAAGAGCCTTAACATTTATATTTAAATTTACTTTAACCCCTATAATTACATAAGTATATCTACTACTCTCAAACTTATTAATAGTTTTATAAAACTATAAGACAGGATGGACCTAGCGCAATTTTTGCATATTATAGAACCTTATTACAAATTTATAGTCATCCAAAATTTTTTCTGTTTCTGCCATTTTCTTTAGCATTTATATATGTGTTTGTAGCAACATGTATCTTCCTTTAATGTTTTAACATTTGTCTAATTGCTATTAACTATATTATTTTGAAATAACAATTGATATAAAAAACCCATATCAAAAAATGAAAAAGCTGCAAAACATTACTAACACTAAATATATGATCTAGAATAGATTGCTGAATATAAGAGAAAATTCTGTCTGATGACTTGCAAACACTTATGAAACTGCCTACCTAGATTCATAAATCTCTATTGTTGTCTCATCTGAGACCCTAAATTTAGGTTCTACCAAACTAAATATTGTAATTTTATGAATCATTAAATACCGATTGTAAGTGTGTGTGGATCATAAAGAGATTGGTGTGGTGTTGAATGATTGTATAAGCACTTACGAGTATTAAGTAATTTGGTTCCGCTCCTTCTTCAACTACTAGATTTTGACCATTTGTTTCCGTTAGAACAGGAGAAAGATTTGGAGTTGGATGATTATTGGGTGCTATAGTCCCACCAGAACTATTGGCAGGAGAATAATTTGGAGTTGAATTATTAATGGGTGGTATATCCCTTCCTGAATTATTATTCTAAACAAAAATATATATTTGTAATTGTTTACTAGATGGCCTCTAAAGCAAGTTTACCTGTGAGTTATTATTTTCTTCCTGGTCTAAACCGCGAATCTGCAGATATTTTGCAGTTTTCAAAAAAGTTGGAAGTACGCTTTTAGGAACACTCACACTTCCCTTGTAAATATACTCAAGTATAAGTAACATTTCATTTTTTGAAATATCGGGGAAAACAATACTAGGATTATGGTCCGATCGAGCCAGAAGGATACTTTCAAAAAGCAAGCTGGATGCCGACAATACTACTTGATGTGCATTTATAAGCTCTCCCTTGCAAACTAATGTTACGTTTACGAAGGCCTCTCTATTAAAAAAGTTGTTTATAGCTTCAGAAAGTTTATGGTGAAAATCTTCAAAAAGAAAAAAGCGTTCGCCTTCTTGTTCCAGGTCCATTATTCTTAATTAAGCAACACATTCGAGATATTAATTATTTTGAGTATTTAATAATTTAAAATTTGTATAAACAAATTTATGAAATTTAAATTTACTCTAACCCTCAATATCACAAAACAAACAAAACAAATTCTGACACTGACAGTGACATTCCAATAGTATGTGTAGTGGTTAGTGGTAGTTCCTAACCGAATAATTCGCGTGGACTAATCGCTTAATGTGAACTGAACGAATTTTTCATTCAGATTCCGCAATAAATACTACTTCTTCCGGGATTCTAAAGATAAGTGAGACTTTTTTATACAACAGTAAAAATCTGTATTTAACACTTCAAACCAGTGATGGGTTTTTAGCCGCTAATTATATATTTAGCCAATGCTAATTATATAACTAGCATTTAGCCGGCTAAAAATATTATAATTAGCCGTTAACAGAATATACATTATTTTTTAATTTTTGACGCATCAAAATAACTTTTTTGCAATTACCAATAAAATATCTATTCATACCTACCTACTAGGTAAGCATAATAGGTATTATTAGATCAAGGATTGTAAACAGTTAACAATCCTTGTTATTAGATCATCATATTATAAGTCATAGATAAGGATAAATTAAATCTAGAGGTAGCGATAATTTTGTTTTATTTTATAATACCGTAATCCTTATCATTTAATTAACTATATCAAAAATAAAAATAATCAAACAAATTAAAAAATAAAACAAACTATATTAAATTAAAAAAATAAATAAAAGTTCCAATATAAATATCTCCCTATGATGCCATTTTTACCACTGGCACTATAATATTTAGCCTGCTAATTTTAAAAGGATTTTTAGCCGATGGATAATTATCGATAATTATCCGGTTAATTATAAACGGATAATTATCCGGCACATCACTGCTTCAAACACAACACAACACTAACCAGTGATGTGCCGGATAATTATCCGTTTATAATTAACCGGATAATTATCGATAATTATCAGTTGGCTAAAAACCCTTTCAAAATTAGCAGGCTAAGTATTATAATGCCAGTGGTGATAATGACCTTATAGGTAGATTATATTGGAACTTATTCTATTTATTTTTTTAAAGTTAATTTAGATTGTTTTATTTTTTATTTTTTAATTTGTTTGATTATTTTTATTTTTGATGTACTTATAATTAATGATGAGGCTTGCGGTATTATAAAATAAATTTATTTTATGAACTAATAACAATAATTGAGTTTGTTTGTTTTGACCAGTATTTGTAATCATTTTCAATATATACAGATTTACAGATAATACTACAACGGTCATATAATAGCGGGTGTAACAGACAATAAGAAGCTAACGGGATAATAATATAATAATATCTCTATCCCTCACTCTCATCTTAGTGATGAGCCCGCGGAAGTCAGAGACTCGTGTGGGAGAGGAAGCGGCATATTATGATTTTGCGGGCCGCGAGTGCGCCCAGGAACGACTTACAATGTTATAATTTTAATTACCATTTAGTACGAGAATAAGGGAAACCTGGAAAACCTTATTAATTAAAGTGTACAGTAGGTTGTTAGCCATTTATACAGTGATATTGCAGTACTAGTTGCATATTAAAAACGCTACCAGCCTTATGCACACAGATTTAATATTGGAGCAATTAGAAAAAGTTGACCACGGTGAGATTCGAACCGTCGTCAACCGCGGAGAATGATTAAAAACCTGACGTCTTTAACCGCTCGGTCACCGTGCTCCTAACCGATAATGTTTTTACCGATAATGTTTTTACCGATAATGTTTTTACCGATAATGCTTTTACCGATAATATTTTTACCGATAATATTTTTACCGATAATGTTTTTACCGATAATGGCAAATGGTCCGGCAAATAAACGAAGTTATTCCTAAAAATTAAGGATCGGTATATCGTAATACTCAGTTGGCTCAGTTAGTTGGTACATCCAGTTGGCCCAAGGGATCTGCTGGCAGTTTATGGCAAAAATCTAGCCATAAATAATCTGCTTATGCCAAAAATCTAGCCGCTAGATGAACGGCATAAGCCGTCTATAACAAACTAATATCAATTTCTTCTGTCCTACATATGTCATAATCTCTGACATATATCTATTATATATTTTACATTTTACATGTATAAAAATTTATTCTAATGGAAGACAATGAGAAAAAGGAATCTGCTGGTCCTCCATCTCCACCACCCTTCCCACGCAGTCGTTCTCAAAACTGGCAAGGCCAAAGTCTTAGATCGAACAGGAATCCCTATAGAAGACTTTCAGAAGAAGCCGATGTCCTCGTACCAAGACCGAGCATACTTTTACCTCAACTTCAAGACAAGGAAAAGAAGTTTTTTGAACTAGTTGCATCAGGTGACGTGGTGACAGCTAAGGATTACCTAGAATCAAACTCAGATATAAACATCAACTGCACAAATTTTCAAGGAGTAACGGCTCTTCTTATTGCCGTACAATCGCATGCTGAACCTATGGTAGAATTTCTTCTCAGCCAACCAGGAATAGACATAGGCGATTGTGTTTTACACGCCGTAAAAGACAATCAGCCAACTATACTCGTACAGCTGCTGGATAAACTAAATGAAACAGCTCCCAGCCTGGAATTCGTGGGAGTGACGCACAGTTCAGACTTTCCGGATTATGTCACCCCTCTTATCCTAGCCGCACAGTGTGGTCATTATGAAATCATAAAAATGCTAATCGAGCGAGGTCACACGATTAGCAAACCCCATCCACCTACCTGTAGATGTTCAGACTGTAGGGTACAGTTGGAGCATGACGATCTACTACACGCAGAAAGCCTCAAATTAAACCTTTACAGAGCCGTGTGCAATCCAGCTTATATTTGTTACTCAACGCACGATCCTATCCTGGCAGTATTTCACCTATCCCAAGAACTGAAAGAGTGTTCGTTTTTTGTACCAGAGTTTAGGTTAGCTTATGCAGAGCTGGCTGATGAAATCAGCAATTTTGCCGTCGACTTAATTGCTTGCTGTAGAAGCACGAACGAAATGGAACTGATCCTGTCTCAAAGTTCTGGTATGAAATCGGCGAATTTGTTCATGTTTCCAAGACTAGTCTTAGCTATGGACACCAAGCAGAAAGCTTTCGTAGCACATCCAAACACTCAACAAATAGTGGAGGCTGCGTGGTGTGGCGATTGGCACGAATACAAAATAAAACCTTTCACTGTAAAGTTGCTCTATCCCATTTTTAGAATATTCCTTCTTCCGATTATAACACTTATGAACCTGGTCACACCAAATCACTCCCTAGTGAAACATTGGAGTGTACCTTTGAACAAAATGATCAGTCACATCGCGGCCTATATTATATTCTTGCTGCTAATATTCTTCGAATCCAATTTAGATAAAACTGGCCAGAAAAGGAAACCACCTAATTCTGGTCTGGAACCTGTTATTATGGTGTTTGTAGCGGGAAATATCTGGAATGTTCTAAGAATGCTTATACTGGAAGGTCCTACCAGATATTTTAAAAAGCTCTGGAACTGGCATGCCGTAATAAATAATTGTTTATTCGTGTTGACGTTCCTCTTTTGGTTGGCCTCTTATTTCGATGCTGTTCACAACGACCAAGTTGATTTGGAAAGGAAATATTGGCACCAGTTAGATCCACTCTTAATTGCTGAAGGTTGTTTTGCCATTGCGACTATAATGGCATTCTTTAGATTAATATTCTTTTGTAGACTAAATTACTACATGGGGCCTTTACAGATATCGTTAGGGAAAATGTGTGCAGATCTAGCCAAATATATAATAGTGTTTGTTATAGTCATACTGTCATTCTCAGTAGGACTATGCAGGTACTACCAACCGTATAACGGAATGATTCAAGTGGACAGCGATATAAAAACTCAACAAGTATCGTCTTTCGTTGACTTTTCCTCCACTTTGAAAACCTTCTTCTGGGCCATCTTTTGTATGGCTCCGTTGGAATCGGCTAACGTTGTTATCGAGAATTTACCAGGGGACACCCCCACTTCTACCATTATAAATACGCACGATTTTACCGAAGCTGTCGGTTACATCGCTTTTGCCCTCTTTGAAGTTCTTATAGTTATTATGATCCTAAATATGCTCATCGCTACGATGTCAGCGACGTTTCAGAGAGTCATAGACAACCTCGACATAGAGTGGACTTTTGGAAAGACTGACTTTTACATCGAGTATATGTTACAGTCCACAACTCCGTCCCCATTGAATCTGATTCCCACTCCAGGAGGGATAAGTAATTTTATGGAGCTTTTGCAGGGACCCAAAATGGCAGGTAATGGTGAAAACAAACAGGCATGTTGCCAAAAAAAGCCTACTACTATTTCTAATAATGCTACAGATAAGAAAATGTTGGAACTGGAATATCCCGCTCTTATGACACTATTGGTGCAAAGGTACTTCAGGGAGAAGGATACAGCGGTGGCTGCTGCCAGTGAGATGGATATTCTCAGGCAAGAAATCCACGAGCTAAAAGTTTTGCTTAATAATATTATTGAAGAAAAGTGATAACCTTAAAACATTTTATTTATTTTTAGAATATTTTATATTTTCGTGTACCAAGTTTTATTAAAATGATTATATATTTATTTTGTACGTCTATTTTCAATTATATTCATTCACTTATTCGTTTATACGTTTATTTACTCCTGCAATCAATCATTAATTCATTTATTTAGTTTCTTAATCGTTTTTACTCGTTCACTCATCAATTATTCATTTATTTCAATAAATTAATTAAGTTTACAAAATATTTAGATAATGGCGTTGACTGTCAACTAGATTTAAAAGCGAATTACTCTTCTGTTCTGTCTTTCCATAAGTCCGCGCAGGCTGAATATTACGATATTACTTATAGATAATAGAGACTTAAAGCAAAGACACAAAAGTATACGTTACGCTTTGACGTAAACGCAAAAATCATGCAACGTTATAGAATTAAAAAACCGTCTTAAAGCATCCTTCAAGACGTAGACGTAAACGTACGTAGAGATATTTTTTCCTGTTACTTGCATCATATTAATTTGTATCAAATTCCATCTTCCTGGATCTTCATAGAGGTTATTGTGACCTACGACTTCTCTCCCAAGATGTAATTGCCCTCTGTAGTAAAACGAATTATTTTTTGCGAATCCATCACAATTACCGTAATACCCAATGTGGAAAGGTAAACAGTAAACACTTAAAATCTATTAAAAATGTTGTAAACTGTAACACCCCGACAAAAATCAAAAAAAGATATATGTTATATGAAAAACTAACCAAAACGCAACAGAAAATCGAAAATTATATTTGACAACACCATTCGTGACTAATCGTATATTTTCGACGTCGACCTCGGCTCAATACGATTGCGTTCACTAGGTACGTACGGGCCCGTAAGTATACGTCATACGTAAACGTAAACGTACACAAAATTACCACTGCGCATGAGTACATGTCAATTCCTGCGTTTACGTATACGTTCATGGCACTGCTTTAAGTCTCTACTTAAAGCAGTGCCTTGAACGTATACGTAAACGCAGAAATTGACATGTACTCATGCGCAGTGGTAATTTTGTGTACGTTTACGTTTAACGTATACTTACGGGCCCGTACGTACCTAGTGAACGCAGTCGTATTGAGCAGAGGTCGACGTCTAAAATATCCGATTAGTCACGAATAGTGTTGTCAAATATAATTTTCGATTTTCTGTTGCGTTTTGGTTAGTTTTTCATACAACACATATCTTTTTTTGATTTTTGTCGGGGTGTTACAATTTACAATATTTTTAATAGATTTTAAGTGTTTACTGTTTACCTTTCCACATTGGGTATTACGGTAATTGTGATGGATTCACAAAAAATAATTCGTTTTACTACAGAGGGCAATTTACATCTTGCGAGAGAAGTCGTAGGTCACAACCTCTATCAAGATCCAGGAAGATGGAATTTGATACAAATTAATATGATGCAGGTAACAGGAAAAAAAATCTCTACGTACGTTTACGTCTACGTCTTGAAGGATGCTTTAAGACGGTTTTTTAATTCTATAACGTTGCATGATTTTTGCGTTTACGTCAAAGCGTAACGTATACTTTTGTGTCTTTGCTTTAAGTCTCTAATTACTGCCATACGTAGACGGATGAGATGAAACAGTGCAACTAGAGAATCTGTTTATAATCTGTGAACTAGAGATGGCAACGGTTAATTGGATAATTGTAAAGTCGATTAATTCGTTTAGATTAATTGATTAACCTTGCGTTTGATTTAATCAACAATAATATTATTATTAATCGATTAATTTATAAATTTATCGGTCGACTGCAAATTGTTATCGTGATATTCGAATATTTCCGTTTTGAGCTCGAGTAAAATATTGGCGTATTAGATTATGCTTGAATTGGAATTCTGTTTATTTCTTATATGAGACATAAACGTGTGAGACATATTTATGTTGTTTGTTTATGTACCGCACCGTACATATATATATATATATATATAGTAAGTAATAGTATAATTTTGGTGTTTATTTTATTCACTGACCGTTGCATTAGTACCTGCTGCTTAACAATAATTACTATTATTTATATTGTCTGATTTTTGTATATCATTGCTTTTAATCAATTGTTGCCTGTTGGTTTCAAGCTGTAAGTAAATGTTTTAGTAACAACAATTGCTTAACTTTTATTACTTGAGTTAAAGAAAACTGACCCCTATGGCATGTGCAATTTCTGCACATTCTCCACTGTAGGTATCTATAGCCTCTACTCGTTAGCGAGTAGATTTTTTTTAACTTTAGTGTATATACTTATGAATAAATCTGTGTGTTTTGTGAGATTGACATAATGGTAAATTGTTGTGCCTATTGTGTCTTTTAGGGTACAAATAGGAGAGAGAAGAAATTAGAGAGACTTTATAATTAAGATTGGGCGCATTCAGGGAAACACAGCACCACAAGTATAAAGATATACTTTATACTTGTGATAGCACTCCAGCGCTTCAACGCTTTACCGCTTTACGTTCGCTGAATCGACATTTTAAACGCAAGCTTAAAGTGACATAATTTTCAGTAATTCATATTTTGTAATTAATATTAATAATAATTAATATTATCCATAGATATTTTGTGCGTAAACCCATGGACGTAAATCTAACCTAAATTAATTATATCGCTTGGTGGAACTATTCGGCGATCCAGCGGGAAAAATATATGCTTTACCGCTTTAATAAAGCGCTGCAGCGCTTTAATACAGCGCTGCACCTATTTGAATAAAGCGCTGAAGCGCTGCGGTTCCCTGAATGCGCCCATTGATAGCAAATTGTCCTCTCGTTTCCCTTGTCTAAGGTTCCTCCATGGCTAATAACTAGACAACCAACAATACACATATAATTTTGAATAGTGTCGCAATGTTACGTAATTTGATTAATATTACAAAATGGTACCATTATAAATGTATCATTTATTTTATTTCGATATAAAATATACTGTTTTTGGGTAAAAGATTATTAATTTTACAATCCTATTCCAACTAATATTATTTTTAACCGATTATCGCATGCATTCAGAGATGTCTACTAAATTGCACCATAGACAAAATAGTCTATGGTAATATTCGCGCCTGTAATTCGCGCCAAATAACGTCGTATAAATACCCGTGTTGCTTTGCCGCGATTTTATAGTTTCCTTGGTTTTAGTTAGTTACACTTGATATATTTATTAATTACAGAACTGGTAAGTTTCATTCATAATTTTCTCTAGAAGACACCAATTTTTATATTTTATTAGATTAGATATGCCTTCCTACGACAAAGAAAATAAGAATGTAACCTCACTCGGTACTAAAACTGAGAAAATGGTTTTGTCTCCCAACAAAGCCAACATCTTGCGCTCACACACAGAGACTCGAGAAAAAGCGAAATCAGTTATTCAAGATGGGGAAAATACGGATTTCGACCCAGAACTGGAGCCTCTCCTTAGGGATAATCCAAGGCGGTTCGTCATATTTCCAATTCAATATCCAGACATTTGGGCGAAATATAAAGAAGCTGAAGCATCCTTTTGGACTACAGAGGAAGTGGATTTATCCGGTGACTTGGACCACTGGCTAAATCTTACTGATAACGAGAGACATTTCATATCACATATACTTGCATTTTTCGCTGCTTCTGATGGAATAGTAAATGAGAATCTTGTTGAACGTTTCAGTCAAGAAGTTCAAGTAACAGAGGCACGTTGCTTCTATGGTTTTCAAATAGCCATTGAAAATATCCATTCGGAAATGTACAGCATGTTGATTGAAACCTATATTTCAGACCCAAAGCAAAAAGAATTCCTCTTCAATGCTATCGAGACTCTGCCTTGTGTTCGCAAGAAGGCCGATTGGGCTCTGAATTGGATTAGCTCCAAAAGCAGCACGTTTGGTGAGCGAATTGTTGCTTTTGCTGCTGTAGAAGGTATATTCTTCTCTGGTAGTTTTGCCTCTATATTTTGGCTAAAGAAACGGGGACTGATGCCTGGCTTAACTTTTTCTAATGAGCTGATTTCAAGAGATGAAGGCTTACATTGCGATTTTGCTTGCCTCCTCTTTTCTCATCTTGTTCAGAAACCATCAAAGGATCGAATTGTCAGTATAATTCGAGATGCTGTAACTATCGAGCAAGAATTTTTATCTGATGCCTTACCTGTCAGCCTCATCGGAATGAACTGTAAGTTAATGTGCCAGTATATTGAATTTGTTGCTGACAGATTACTTACGGAGCTTGGTTGTGAGAAAATATATAACTCCACCAATCCATTTGAGTTTATGACCATTATATCTACTGATGGAAAGACCAACTTCTTTGAGAAGAAGGTTGGAGAGTACCAAAAAGAGGGGGTCACATCGAGTACTGCAGATTATGTATATTCAACGGATGCTGATTTTTAGATCTATTTCATATTTTTGTGAGTTTTAGTGTTTATTCATTTAGTGATATTTTGTATTTTACATGCTTATTTGGAATAATTTTATTTATATTTGTACATTATATTTTTATTAGTACCTAAATATACAATCTGGTCAAGATTGTCCAGGCTTTAGTGCCAGTTTGTCAATTACACGAATGGAAACCTTATTTAACATGTCTCGAGTTGATCCAATATTTTATACGTATACAGATTGAAGTACTGGTACTACAATATACAGAAATAGGATTGTATAATATATTTTGAACAATGTTCATAAGAAACAACCTTGTAAAGAATGTTTTTTTTTTCTTTGAAGTTCACTGTATGAGTGTAGTTTTTTGGTAATAAACTTTTTGTAAAATTCAGCATTAATCTATACCTGTCCCAATTTCAAAATTATTCCTGTGCAAGTATTGCAACTCCTTAATTTATTGAAAAAACCAAACCAATTTAATATTTGGCAATTCTAAAAGAAAATAGAATATAATAATTAGTAACATTATGGTGACAAAAAATAAAAACGATAATTGTTTTTATTGTAATAAATATAATTGTTTTATCTCAATTATTGAGGTAAACAACTGAGGTAGTAACTCTGTGATCTTGGAAATCCCAAAAAGTTAATTTAAAGAGAGTTAAGAGAGAATTTAATATAAAGCAATGTAAATATCACTAACTATTTTAGCGTGAGATCTTATTATTTTTTAACTCATTTACACATCGATTCCTTGAAGGACATTAAGTATTTTACCTACTGGATTAATGATAAACCAGTTGTTCGAGTTTTCTATATTAGTGCGATTTAGCAGGCAATATATACGTACACAATGGAATGATGTGTACACAACGCAAATGTAAATATATGTAAAACAAGTGCAAAATTAAAAGAAAATCAATGTGTGTGAGTGATTTTACAAAAACTTTACAGTTTTTGAAATAATGAATTTATGCGGAACTTTATGAACTCACTGTATAGGAAAAAAAAGAGCATGCTTTTAATATTTCAATAGTCTGTTTTATATAAACAAAATTTCTTCTAATACAACAGTGGCGGCTGGTGATATTTGGATATGGGGGGGGCGCAGAAATAAAAAAATGCGCCGCAGGCGAAAATTTGACATATTTCAAGGTCAAACCCCTTAAAATTAGAAATTTGCAGAAAAATATTTGTTTTCGTTACACAAATATCCTCCTTTTTAATACGATTGACGGAAATCTCGACAAAAATTATTTAAAACAAAATTTAAATACGTAATTAATATTTAGAATAAAAAATTTACATATACGTTACCTTAAAAAAGCTGTAAACTAGAATTCAGGAAGCAGGAACATAACTATTTTTAGTTTTTAGATATCCGTTAATTAAAAACGATATGGCACAATCACAAACTCAAAAGTATTTTAGTTATTCAATTCATAGTTATCAAACGACACATTAAGTTATTAGGAGGTAAACAAACTTCATACACTTACTTTCTAAAATTGAAATCAGCTGTACGGTCTTTCATAGAAATAAATTTTTCCATAACTTTTTCATCGAAATTAGGTATTTATTGGGCAGGCAACACCCAACTCTTTTATTTGTATTTTATCTTCCAGTGGAAGATTTGCAAAATGCGGCCACAAATCTGTGATCCTTTGCTCACTGTGCAGTGGCAGCGTGCAGTGATCCAGTGATGCGGACTGTGGCGTTATGAGTACAATAGCTCAAGCGCTCGAGGCCTTCTTTATAATAGTTTTGTACCACAAAAAAAATGTTTTAACTTTTAAAATTTGCATTTAATTTATAATAATGATAATAATAAGGATTCCTTTGGTATTTTTGAAGGAGGGGCGTGTGGCCATGTGGCCTTAGGGAGAAGCCGTCACTGTAATACAAATACATATTGTAAACATATTTTGAAATGTCATTTTGTAAATACTTTGACACACTAAAACGGTCTTTTCCTGTTTTAAATTAGACGTGTTAAACTGAGCTCAAAAATAAGAGTTCTTAACAATTCCTTTAATATTATTTAATTTGTCATGTTCATAAAACAAATATGGCATTAAAAGTTAAGTTTATTACTTAAAAATAACTATCACAATTTCACAGAATACAAAAATGGTAAAAGGAACTTATTGCACAATAAAACCTAGAAACCAGCTCTTTCTAGTTTGTCCAACTGGTGTGACAATTTCTCTTCCTTTGTCTTCCGAGTCTGACCAAGAGTTTTTGTTTTGATAAAATCATTTACAAACTTATCTACATCGATTTCACCACTCAAAAAGCATTCAGCTATTTTTTCGCTGTCCAAATCAGCTTTTTCAGCTGCTAGCCTTAGTTGCTCCTAAAAAATAATTATATTTTCACCTTTACGTTATCTGATACCACAAAACCACACGGGCATGTTTACAAAGTGTTTATTTATGGAAGTTATTATTTAAAATTTAAAATATACTCTTCTATATTTAAGAATGTGTAAAAATAAAAAATCTTGCACAAGAGAATAATAAATTCTCAGAAATCACTCCATATCCTTCACCTCGATCAGGACAAGGCAATGTCGCAACAAATCAAATTTGATCGGAGCTCTATATACCTACAGATCTTCAAATAAAAATGTGGTCAATTTGGAAACAAGACCGAGTCGATAGTAAGTAAAGTGTGGGTGGGCAACATCACACCATACTTCACTTGGATACGATATAGAGAGCGGTGGTGGGGTGACAGAGTTAGACCGAGCTCTCTGCTTGTTCCCTCATAAATAACGATTTGAGTTATTTTTCGAGTATTATGTTATTTATCTAGCATGTACTAATATATTTTGTTTGTTTCCAAATTAAACATATTTTTATTTCCAGACCTGTATACCTATGTATATATCAATTAATCTTTCAACTGCCAAAATAAGAACAAGTTTATTTATATTCAAAACCATCAAGATATTTACAAAAAAATATTTAAGTTAATAAAATATTTCATATCAACTTGTTTCGGAACAATGAAGGTACCTACATGTAATCTTTCTTACGAAAATTGAAAAGCCAGCCGATTTAGAAGAAATCAAAATTTAATTATATATATTTACCTTGATATTTCTAGGTGAAAATTTATCAGAGTAGTTCTGGTAAATCACATGCAGTCTTTCATTCTCAAAGGCCAGCTTTGTGACATCCTCTATTCTAGAATCAATACCTTTTCGAAGTTCTTCTAATCGATCTTGTTTGGACAGGTTTCCTTCTATATAAAACCCAACACAAAATGATTAACACATTCACTTTCAATTATTAAAATTTTGAACTACTAACCAAAACTATATTTTCTGTGACAGACAGTACAAAAATTATTATTTTCCTTTTAAATAAATACAAATTAAATTACCTGCTAATTCCTCCACTTGCAAAATGAGGTCATCCAATTGTTTATTCTGTTCCCGAATCTGAGACTGGTCATTTACTAATTCATCTTGCATGTCAATATTTTCATTGAGCAGCTGCAACTCCTGCAGCGACAAATTTGCAAGTTCGGAAAATGCCATACTGTGGTGTACGAAACTTGGCTGAGGCATGTGCGGAGGTGGAGAAAAACTTTTAATACTGGAGAAAGATGAATGGAAATTTACTGGACTAGTACTTTTCTCGCTATCTAAAAATGTTTTTCAATTAATAATCTCGAACAATTAACAATAATTTATTACCTAAACTAGAAATATTTGGGGATACTATGTTATTTGTATGATTTGAAACCAAAGGAGGAGGTGTTCGTTGAAATTCCCTTATGATTGCTTGTACAACTCTTCCCAAATCGGAATGAACAGTAAACTAAAAAAAAATTATAAGTTTAGATAAAACAACTTATGCAATATAAATAGTACATTGAGAAGTCCAGGTGCTGATGTTATTTGACCATCACCATTAACCCAATGGTGGACAACTTCAGGAACAATCTTTAATGTTGGTTTTTCTTTAGGGAATTCTTTACTTAGTGTTATCTTTAAGCAAAATTTGTTTCCACCGGAATTAAATGAAATTTCATACTCTTCTCCTTCCGCGATTTCTACAACACTGAAATCAAATATTTGTTTCACACTTCAAGTCGAAACATGTAACAAAATTTTTAACTTACTTATCATTAAATATTTTTAATGTGTTAATTTGATGTTTACGAATGTCAGCTTCAGTTTTAAAGAGTCTGGATAACATTACATACACTTTTTTGTAGATATTAAGTATTTCCAAAGCAAAGCATGAAATACAAAATTATATAATATAACCACAGAGCATTTACTATAACTCGTTTTCTATGAAATAAGAAATAATTCTCCAAATAATGTCCAAATATGGTCCAGTTTAAGAACACTCTTCTACCACAAGTATAAATAAGTATATCTTTATAGGTACTTGTGCTTCAACCAAATTTTTTGTTTGGAGTTTTGGATTAACTTGACAGTAGTTGGTGCCGTTGGCTGATTTTTTATTTGGCTTCAGTCAGGAGCTACAACTTTTATTAGACCCAATGACGAAATAGATTTTAACAATTATTCAGAGATAACATTACATTAGATGTTTTATTATTTCCATTAATAATAACAACGTTACACACAAAAAAAGTGCTTGACAGTACTGATTCATTTGAACCACATTTGAACTAATTAGAGCTTTATCGACTTTTCAGTTTTCACTTCTACAGACATATTTGAACTACTGCAAAAAAATAAAAATAAATAATGATTTGGTGAATGGCGAACACAACCAACAATACAAATTGAGAATGAAAAAATATGGCTTCTACACAAAGGGCGTTTACACAAAAATTATCAAAGTACGTACCTATTTATTATCTATCATTTTATAAATAAATCAACATGTGTTTTTGTAGGCAACATGCGGCAGAAGTACGTAGAAATGTTGCTTGCAATAAAAGCGGACTGTTGTCTCCTTCATCAAGTTCTGTATGTATATAAATTATATTAGCTTTTTGATTAATATAACAAGATTTGTATAATAATCATTATTAAATAAGATGCATCAATATGCATTTTAGAATATGCTATTTATGAAATTAATAATGGCATTTTCATAGGTATTTGGACAATAAATAGTGTTAATACCTTCCACATTTTTAGAGTTGGAATAATGATGTCATAGAACCTCTAGACTTTGAGGAATTTGTAAGTGGGTATCAAAATTTAATAGACCGTGACCCTTTGAGATCCATCTTGGACATTCCTCAAGGGGATGTTGAAGTTGAAATCATTGAAAGACCTATTCGGACTCTACAACCAATCGTACCCGAAGAAAAATTGTATGTTTACTTATCTTATAACGGTTAATGGTTTTTTCAGTAACATTGATTTCACATTCCAGAGAGCTTTTACCACCTCATGTAAGCGCTTGTGTAGAGTGTTACAAGTCACATTGGAAAGTAGTTAAATATAATCACAGATCATTAAGTAGCAGTATTTCAAGCAGAACCAACTTATCCAAAACCTTATTGCCTACTCCAAAACAGGAATTTGAGGTAGATTTTCAAGTAGCACCATCGGAGGCTAGCAGTGAATTAGGTAAAATTCTTCAAACTCTCGTACTCACACAAGTTTGGCGTTGTTATTGATTGAGTGAGTAGAGTGAAGCAGATTATGTTTGATTTAATTCAGTTTAATTTTAGGAATACCGATACCCGTTAATTTTACTACTTTACCCGTTATTTACCTATGACGCGATATTAACCCATAACTCATGAACTGCTCAAGAGTTCAAGCTCAATGCTCATGTTCCCTGCTCCTTCCCCCATTCAGATCATATTTATATTGCTAAACCTGGTAACAACACCGCCAATAAAATCGCAAAAAACAAGTTGTCATATGAGTCACACAGAGGCTGACCGAGTGCAGGTGCTTAGAGGGTTATCAGGTATTTAACGGGTTATCTGGTACTAAAATGGGAACCGGGTAGCAAGTTGTTATCGGGTACCCATCGGTGTCCCTATTTAATTTAAAGTCATATCATTTTCATCAAAGATTTGATAATGATGCCTAACTCAGCCTTTATCTTCACTAAGTTCTACCCTAAGTAACCGTATTTGGTTTTGGTTTGTAGATTTGACTTCACAAAGCAGTAGTCGTCAGAGTGTAGTGTCAATAACCTCGGCATCATCATCATGTGGAGATACGTTGACGCCAAGAAATTCATGGGCATCATTAGACTTAAGGCATTCTGCGGGAGATCCTTTGATTCCAGAAATTTTAGAACATGCTGCTCCAGAGGCCTTGGATCAATTAAATGAAAGCAGGCGGCAAACAGAAAGACAGGATACTCTGTTTGCCCTTACCCCTACTGAATTGCAACATGATATTAACGAACCTGTTGAAAAAAGACTACCAGCCACTGCTCCTTATGAACACTTGGGCCACAGGGTTCTGATTAAATGTCAACAGTTAACGTAAGATTAACCCTATTTTATATTTCTTAAAAGGAAATGTTGGAAATTATTAATCTGCGGGCAAAAGCCCTGATCAGCATGAAATTATCTTAGAAGGCAGCCACTTCATTTGCAAGCTTGACCTTGTTAATTCTGATCAGTATTCCATATGTTCCACGTTTGCACGTTTCGCCAACCAAGGTGGCATCATCTGGAGATGATTAAAAGTTTTAATCATCATCATCTTATATTTATAGAAAAACATATTGCCTAATAATTTGTCAGATTAAAACTTCAATGTACAGATTATTGTGCATAATTCTTAAGTTACACCTTCAATATAAATTCGCCACCTTTTCACCTTGGATTCATAATATTATAAATAAAATGAAAAATATAGTATATAGTATATATTCTATTACATTCCTTATATTATTTTAAATAAATCAACATTTTAGAATGGATATTGAAGTCGAACCTCTATTTGCATCAATGGCACTTTATGATTGCAAAGAACGGAAAAAAGTATCAGAAACGTTTTACTTCGATTTGAATCCTGAGGGGCTGAAAAGAATGCTAGGTGGCCACGTGCTGTATTCCGACACTAGCTCCTTAGCCAGAGGCTGTGTTTTTAATGTATCGCAACCTTCCTCGGACTTATTTGTAGTCGTACGTCTGGAAAAAGTTCTGCAAGGTGACCTCAATGAGTGTGTAGAGCCATATTTGAAGGAAGATAAGGTATGTTTTGAATATTTCTAATTTAACGTTTCTTAATTTTATTTCTAATTTAACAGTACATTTATAAATACTTTTTTAGAATCGTGATAAACTGAAAGCTGTTGCAGTGTCTGTGTGTGAAAGATTGGGAAAATACAGGCAAGCTTTTGCCTGGACAGCAATTAATTTGGTAAACGTTATTAACGGAGGAAATTCTCTAGATAGAGATTCTGATAGGGACTCTATGGGATCTGGCTCCAACACAAATAGTTTAGGTAAGAAATCAAAATAAATTATACCAGATAGCCATTGGAGTTGCCAGTTTCAACTGTTTTCTTTCTTATTTTAATATATATGAGAACCCTCTCATACATATATCTTCAGTTGTTTACCTCTTATCAGACTGTTGTTTCAAATTTTGAAGCGTGATATTGAAGTTTTTTATTCTTCACTAGATCGAAAATCGTGCAGCAGTGGTTTGGAACAGCTGAGAAGACGAGCCACAGACATGGGCTCTCTAACTCGTAGAGGCTCTCTTGAAAGACGCGATAAAAGACGTTCTTGGTCACCTGATCATTTAGCTACAAGTTTAGACTCCTTCAGACCAATCACCCTAACAATGTCTTCATTTTTCAAACAGGAAGGTGAAAAACTAAGAGACGATGATCTATACAAGTGTCTTCAGGAATTAAAGAGGCCTACAATGGTTTTAAAGAAATTAAAATGCATTCCTGCTACCTTTAAATTGGAGATTTCACCTTGTCTGAGTGAGGTGAAGAACTGTTTGACTACTGAATTGGTAAAGCTACACCCATATCCGGACGATAAAGTCAGGCCTTTGAAGGAGCTTTTAGAGTTTCCTGTCAAGGAACTACTCGTGCCGCATTATACTTACAGGAACTTGTTATTTGTTAGTCCTAAGGAGCTGAATTTTTCAAATCGTACTGGATCTGCTCGTAATCTGGCGGTAAAGGTTCAACTAATGGCCGGAGAAGACGAGAAACATGCTCTGTACAATATTTTTGGTAAATCTAGTTGCCCGGAAATGACAAATGAGTCATATTCGGCTGTCACGTATCACTGTAAGAGTCCTGTTTTTTATGACGAAATAAAAATCAAGTTGCCAGCCGCGATGGGTGATAACCATCATTTGTTGTTTACTTTTTACCACATTTCGTGTCAGAGGAAAATCGAACAGAACACAGTTGACACTCCAGTTGGATATACGGTAAGTACTTTTGTAAGCGAAATGGAACAACCTCACTTTGTTTTGTTGAACTCTAATAAGAAATAACATCTTTCAATTTTATTAATAAGAGTATACATTTTTTCAATTTGTTTCTATTTTGCTTAGGATTTTTATATCCTACATTTTTCTTTTAATTTTGCAGTACGTGTGTAATTTTTCTGTTTCCTCAATTTGTTTTATTTTTAAATTCACAGCTTATAAATCTTTTATTCTCATCACACTAGCAGCCAATAGCAGTTTTTTGTTCGGGAGTAAAAATTTCTTTGTTACCTGCCAAATACGGCCAGGGAATATTGTAATAACTTGCTCAATGTAATCGGTAAGTGTAAATTTTACAAGTTATAGTTATATTGATGAACAAACCCTGGTGAAACACGGGTATAACTTTGCAAACATTTCAAAACACATTTTAATATAAATATTTTTCTTGTCTTAAGAAAATAATCGATATTTGAAACTGTGTATTATTTTTTCAGTGGTTGCCCTTGTTGAGAGACGGTCGCCTCGTATCCGGAGAATTCTGTCTCCCGATAATGTTAGAACCCCCACCACTTAATTACAGTTATATACCGCCCGACGTTTGTTTACCGGGCACGAAATGGCTCGACAACCACAAGGGCTTGTTCACTGTAACCTTAGACACGGCATCTTCCGTCCACACTCACGACCCACCGGTAGAAAGGTTCTTTGCCGCTTACGATGTCGTCCATACTGGCATAATTCCTGCCAGACTGGGAGAATTGGGTTCGGAAAATGAACTAAGGTAGACAAGCATTGAAGGAATATTATGTTTCGGTTTTTGATAGTATCGATAAATTGTAAATTTTTTTTAGGGCTGCAATGATGGGATTGTCGGGAGCAAGACCCGAGACAATCGTAAGAAATTTGCCGTTGATTTTCGACTGTATAATCGAACTTTTAGTACAACCGCCTAGACTGTCGGGGCACACTTTGAATGTTGGGCATACGTGCTTTGAGGCACTTTGTTTGTTGTTGGAAAAAATATCGGTAATTTATTTACTATTTGCTATAAAAATATTTATACTTATTTTGCTTAAATAACGCTAACTTACTAAAAAAAACTCCATTTAAGAATCTCCAAGAGCTGTCCACTGATCAACACTCTCGAAACGCTCTACTAGCGACATATGTGCAATATCAGTGCAACATGCCGCACCCCTTGTTCTCCAGCAACCAAAACTCCCCTGATTATGAAAGCACAACTAGCCTAGCACGCAGCAACTCCAACCCTGACCTTGAAGTGGCCCACGTACAATATTCTCGAGGCCTGGATCGTGCAGCGAGTATGAGAGCACCTAACAACGAACTTATCAGTCCCAATAGCTCCACATGCCAAAGAATCGTTCACCAGGAACTGGCGTTGCAATGGGTCGTTTCTAGCGGTAGGTCTAAAGACTTGGCTATGCAGAACGCTTGGTTCCTTTTCGAATTGATCACCAAAAGCATGGTGGAGCATCTGGCGCACACCAGAAGCCTAGACTCGCCTAGAAAATTGAGGTTTTCAGACCAGTTCTTGGACGATATTTCAACGCTGGTTCACACTGTCACAGCGGAGATAATTTCGCATTCTACCGGTGAAACGCGCAAAGCTCATAAACTTAACGCAGCTCTCGCATTCTTTTTCTTCGACTTGTTTTCCATCGCTGATAGGGGTTGGGTACTCCAATTGTTGAGATCTTACAACAAACAGCTGCAGGCAAAAATCGCGTCTATGCAAGACTCTGTTCTCGTAGAGCTGAAGTTGGAATTCGCCAGGATTATCTGCAGTCACGAACACTACGTAGCTTTGAATCTACCATTTGCATCTCCCTTTATGTCAAGCGGGGCCAATGTTTCTCCAAGTCCCAGCGTAACGAGCTCCACAAGTCAGAATTCGTTTTTGTCTGGGCCCCCGGCTAGCCACGAAAGGGCCAGCACATTTGCAGAGCTGTCGGCGGAGTATCGGCAGCACCATTTTCTCACTGGAATGGTCCTCACAGATTTGGCAACGGTACTTCTTGAAATGCAGTAAGTAAAACGTCAAATTTATATATTGTTAAGTTACATGGTCTTCTGGAAATTTATTACTATCATTTATGCAAAATTGTGCCAAAAATAACTTTAGATCAGATAGAATTTTTGGCTATCTTCTTTCGGTTTTTTTTTTACAGTTTATTGAATAAAATGTTCCACAAAGTTCAGATTTTGGGGCACTCTAATATCTTTTATAAATGATACTGATTTAATAGTAGTAGCTTCAAAAGAAAAGCAACCAATTGGTGATTTGGTAACATTTTGTGTTTACTATAGCATTGTTTTTTTTTTATTTTTTATACAAGTGTTGTTTTTAAACTCAATGCAAAAGTTCAGGTTTTTATATTTCTTAAAGTGGATACTCGAAGCGGATGGTTCTTTATGAAACATCGTGAAAATAATTGTTTTGAAAAAAACATTGATCTCATTTAGATGTTCCAAGAAATATATAGAAAACACTCTATATACTAGTATTTCGGCTTGTTAGGCCTTTTTAAATAGAGTAAATGTCTATTACTAAATATTTCCAAGCGCATTTTCGAAATTTATTTGTTTACGAGCCTACCTCCGATTGATTCTACCATCTGGCCATCTGGTGAAGCCCGAGTTTTTAATACCGTTTCTAAGAAGGGTGAGAGTGTAAAGTCTATCTGATCATTGGTAGTACACGGATTTATAATTAAAGATTTTTTAATTTCTAATTGCTCAAACAGATCTAAGCGCTTTCCTTTCTTTTCCCGATGCAGTACCTTTACATTTTTCTGATCTATAAAATGATTGTTTTCTATACAATGCGTCGCTAATCCTTAAATAACGCAAAAAATTCAGGATTAGCGACGCATTGTATAGAAAACAATCATTTTATAGATCAGAAAAATGTAAAGGTACTGCATCGGGAAAAGAAAGGAAAGCGCTTAGATCTGTTTGAGCAATTAGAAATTAAAAAATCTTTAATTATAAATCCGTGTACTACCAATGATCAGATAGACTTTACACTCTCGCCCTTCTTAGAAACGGTATTAAAAACTCGGGCTTCACCAGATGGCCAGATGGTAGAATCAATCGGAGGTAGGCTCGTAAACAAATAAATAACGAAAACGCGCTTGGAAATATTAAGTAATAGACATTTACTCTATTGAAAAAGGCCTAACAAGCCGAAATACTAGTATATAGAGTGTTTTCTATATATTTCTTGGAACATCTAAATGAGATCAATGTTTTTTTCAAAACAATTATTTATATTTCTTATTACCAGAACCTAAATAATCAAAATGTTTCAACATTGTCACAAATTGCTTGTATCAAAGTACTTAAAACTTTTATGGAAGCGTTTAAAAGTAATATTTATACATATTTGGTTGCAGTCAGTCGTCATTACATAGCAAAGCCGTCGATACGGTGAGATTCCTGCTATCTTGGCACGATAGTGACCCACGTTATGTCTCTCCAGAAGCTCGTCAGAGAGTAGCCGCCCTTTACTTACCATTACTGTCTATCGCTATGGACGTTCTGCCGTTCCTACATCACTTTAGCATGGACAAAACCCAATATAACAGTGATGATGCAAGACCAAATAACATTAATCAAACTGTCGCTATGGCTATTGCGGGGAAACTAGCACCTTCAACATGTGACAATTTTCCAAATGTAAGTGGGACGTTTTTTATAAAAGTAGAAGAAACATTGATCGTATATTTCTCTATTTATAGTTGCAGTCTCGCAAACTAGGTATAAGCGCAGATGTGACAAGAAGCATCCTGACTTGCATCTTGTGGGTACTGAAGAACATAGAACGGGAATCCCTCTCCCAGTGGCTAGGAGAATTGACCTCCTCTCGTTTGGCTACTTTGCTCCATCTATTGGACGCTTGTACAAGTTGTTTCGAGTACAAGCCTAGGAGGAGAGCACCACCCCCTTCGGGATATGCTCATGCGCAGGGAACGCAGGACATGAGGTCGAGACTGGAAGACGTCATTCTTGGACAGGGATCGGCTAGGGAGATGATGCAACGAAGAAAAGGTAAGATAAGCCTCTGTTTTTTGGAAATTCCCCCACTCACTTAAAAGATTTTTAATATTAAGCAAATAGAAAAGAAAAGTCAAGGAATTATATAGTTGTCTCATATTTGGTGCTCCCAATTAATAAAATTAATGGTTTTGCCAGTAGAAAGGGTATGTAGATTGTTAAGAATAATAGTTACTTAATTTTCATGTTGATGATATATCAAAATAAGTAAAAATGCTAAAATAAAAAAACATTCCAATTATGTTGGAAAAAACAAATTATGAAACCTGATTGTACCATTTATTGAGATTTAATAAAAAAAAATTTAAATTTTTAAGTATAATCAGAGACGTATTGTATAAGTCTCTGGTATAATAAAATTAAAATTGAAATTGATATTAGCTATTGAAACAGATACCTTGAAACAGTCCGAAAACTTGGGTGAAACTTAGGTTATTTGTCCATGTATCTAGCTGATTTGGTGTAACCGGGCTGGGTGTTGTGTATACAGTGTTATTCAGAACTGATCCATAATAAAATTTGGGGATGTTCAACATACATGTAGAAATGTGGTAGTGCAAAAAAAAAATTTTTTGGCGGCTTCTGAAAACTATTTAAAAATTTTTCATTGCACACCGTTGGATACTGGTCCACTGTAATGGAGTGACCTTGGGACTGACAATGCAAACTACCCTAGCACGAAAAAAACGTCGGAAGTTCTGAGAGTATATTGACACCCGGCGCAGAAAAGATTTGCAGCGTTTTTACTTTAAAATAAACTGAAAGATAGATAAATGTGACCAAAGTGACGTGTCTTTAAAATGAATAAAATTTTGTTACACTAATTTTGAAGAATTGCGCTACTTGATTACTAGGTATTAGAAACATGAAATTTATAAAAAATTTGCACATACCTTGTTACAAAAGCTGTTCGAAATAATATTCCTCGACTTGTACACACTTTTTGGGCACGCCTTATCCAATTTTGCCGCACTAAACCGAATGTTCCTCCTGGTTGCTGATCTTGTAAATGCAAATTATTAAGTAAATTGGGGATTTTCAACATTTTGCTGCAACAACCACTCACAAAACCTAACTCGTAATTGATAATCAACACTACACATGAGCCATTTTGAAAATTTTACAGTTTAACACACCTACGATAAATAAAACACCGGCACTGAGAGAAGACACAGATAGACTGATGACTGAATAGACAATAGAGATATTATCTCCACTCCAACTATATTCGCTATGTCTTAACCATTCGTTCGAGGTACAAAAACGTGTTTACTTTTTTTTTACCACATTCTTAGGAATGTGGTAGGTATATCAGATGTTGAAGTACAGTTGCCCATCTACGTAGTCCTTTATAATGGTATAACTTTAAACATTGTTTACGGGAAATCCTAAGACTTTTATTATAAATTTTTTTGGTGATATCGATTTCTTATTTAAGGATGCACATATCCTCAAAGTTTTAGAGATAAGTTCTGAATAACCCTGTATAATGGGTGCTGGGGATTTGTATTTAAATGAATAACGCTTATAATATCCTCTCACAAATTGAAATGAATCCATTGAAGGTGGTACTCCCCAATCGTCCACTGAAAAAGTCCGCTGGCGCAAAGAACAAATGGTATACAGGCCAGGCTTGGATCAGGTGGATCGTCCAAAGGACGACCTGATAAATGACATTCACTTGGAGGGCCACTTTGCAACAGAGGCATCGTTCATAATATTAGACACGCTAGAACGGTGTGTTGCGACCATTTCTCAATGGGATTCTCAACAGCATTTAGTCGGGTTGGCGCTCACGGTTTTGCTACATGCTCTAGGGAAAAATCAAAGCACTACGGTGTTGCCACATATGTTTGCTTCACAGAGGAGTTTAGTGTTTAAAGTAAGTGAAAATTTAAGAAAATTGGATACAGTTTCCAGCAAATAGTTGCACAATTTATAACAGGTTTTTTTTTTGTGTTTATTATACATAATTTTTAAAGTGGTTGGTAGTAATATAATCTCGCAATAGTTTATCCAATTTGTCATATTTTTTGATCTTTTTGCTAGTCACTGTATTCGATTGTCAAGTTATGTGTGTTTGAAAAATGCTGGAATACTTATAGTGTTATGAAATTTGTTCTTTTCAAGTTTCATAGTGCACTATTCGACGAAGAGAGCTCACACTGCGCCGACTTGTGCCTGCTATTATTAAAGCATTGTGGTTCTCAAATCGCTTCTGTAAGATCACAAGCTGCAGCGTCTTTGTATCTGTTGATGAGGCAAACATTCCAGATCGGTAATGTAAGTATACATAATGTCTTAAAATACATTAATAGTTATATTAAAGTATATTAATACTAGTTTTGGTGTTAGCCGGCAATTATATCATGATTATAATTATTATTTTTGTTCTAATTGTTTTCTACTTTCATTTTACCTGATATTCATCTAATAAGACATTTTAAATATCCTGCAATTTCTTGTTATTAGTTTTTGACATTTAATAAAATTTTAGTTGAACACCATGACAATTGCAATATAATAATTATTGTTTTTTAAAGCATAAGAATCAATCCACTTTGTGTAGAATAAAAATATCTACTTTTTTCTGATTGTCTAAATATCTAGAACTTCGCGAGAGTGAAAATGCAAGTAACGATGTCACTGAGTAGCCTCGTGGGAACTTCCGCCTCGTTTAGCGATGATTCTCTTCGGCGTTCCCTTAAAACCATCCTCGAGTATGGCGAGAGAGACTCTGAACTCCAAGAGACCACATTCCCCGAACAAGTCCGAGACTTGGTATTCAATTTACATATGATACTCTCCGACACTGTGAAAATGAAGGAATTCCAAGAAGATCCAGAAATGCTGCTGGATCTTATGTACCGCATAGCCAAAGGTTACCAGAACTCTCCGGATCTACGACTGACTTGGCTGGCAAACATGGCGCAAAAGCATATGGAGAGGGGCAACCATACCGAAGCCGGTATGTGCTTAGTACATTCGGCAGCGCTGGTTGCCGAGTATTTGGTAATGCTGGAGTCGTTACCTCACTTACCTGCCGGTGCCGCGGCGTTAGAGAGAGTTAGTCCCAATGTTTTGGAAGAGAGTGCCGTTTCCGATGATGTACTCAGTCCCGAAAGGGAGGGTGGGTGTTTGGGTTCGCATTTCACAGAGGCGGGTTTGCTAGGGCTGTTGGAGCATGCAGCCAGTAGTTTCCATGCTGCCGCAATGTATGAGCCGATGAATGATATATACAGGGTGCTCATTCCGATTGCAGAGAATAACAAGGATTTTAAGAAGCTGGCTAATATTCATGGGTAAGTGAACAATGCGATACGCTCCTTACTGTTATTTGTAAATTTAAAAGTTTAAAGTATGGGGTCTGTATGTATTACTTCTGTATCACGGGTTAGGAGAAAAGAAGCTTCCAGGTTCTAATGACACAAATATGTCTTCATGCATAGCGATAAGTTTGGGTATAATAATTCTGTCATTGCATTGGCAAAATCTACATCGTTTTCTAATAACGCTATACATAAAACATTCTAAAAAGATAGCGTTCCTCTTTTTTAATCGTCAGAGTTTGACACGGCTGCATTGTTTGTTATTTGGGGTTAGATAGGTGTAGTTAGGTGTTAAATTTCTTAATAATATCAACCATTTGTTGATAATAAATTTCTTTCTTTTTTTCTTATAAATTTTGGCCCCCAACATTTAATGTCTAACTTGTTTTTTTAATATTAAAACTGACATTTGTTTTTAATAGGAATAACTTTTGTATGTGTGGTTTACAGACCTTCGGGAAACTATTCCGACGGTTTCATTAGTATTATTCATTAGTTCAATGGTACATACCGATATTACTTTCAATTTAATTCACGTATTTAGTCATTTTTTGGTGGTATACTAAAATTTAATTGTGTTGTCCTATTTTTTTTATTTATATATAATTTTTAAATAAATTATACAGTTAACTGTCACATATTTGAACCTCTATGGTGTCTAACGAATGTATTTGTGGCTTATAGCGTGTGAATATTATATAAATAATTATATCATAGACCGGTAGAGGGTTCTCACCATTGTGTCTTAGAAAAGACCAACAAATAAGCTATAATAATAGTGATTTGTATTTATAGTAAACTACATGATGCGTTTACGAGGATTGACCAACTTTCTGGTAAACGAATGTTTGGAACGTACTTCCGTGTGGGTTTTTACGGATCGAAATTTGGTGACCTGGATAGAGAGGAATTCATCTACAAAGAACCTACTCTTACAAAACTACCAGAAATTTTTAGTCGTTTAGAGGTTAGATTATTTCTACTGGCCCATTATAATAAATAGTAATATTTGTACTTTTTTTTTTAGAATTTTTATGCTGAAAGGTTTGGCCCTGAAAATGTTATAATCATAAAGGATTCCAATATCGTCGATTTAAGTTCGTTGGATTCAGATAAAGCCTACATACAAATTACTTATGTGGAACCATATTTTGAACAGTACGAGCTGCGTTATAGGCAAACCCACTTCGACAGAAATTTTAATATAAGTAAGGCGAAGTTAACTGCTGCTTTACGAGCTTCTTTCACTTATCCATTTTTTTTAGAACGATTCGTATACGCAACTCCATTTACGATGACCGGAAAGGCCCATGGTGAATTGCGAGAGCAATATAAACGTAAAACAATTCTAACCACTGCTGTTCACTTCCCGTACGTGAAGACTAGGATCCAAGTGGTGTCTCGATCTCAAATCACCCTCACCCCTATTGAAGTATAGTACTTATACATGGTTTTCATGTTTTCTTCATCATAAATAATTGTTTTGTAGGTTGCTATTGAGGACATACAGAAAAAAACCACCGAGTTGGCGAATGCCACCCAACAAGAACCCCCAGATCCCAAGATTCTGCAAATGGTGCTGCAAGGATGTATCGGTACCACAGTGAATCAAGGACCATTAGAAATGGCTACGACGTTCCTGCCCAGCGATGGCAAAGCCATGACCAAACATCAGAACAAACTCCGGCTGTGTTTCAAAGACTTCTCCAAAAAGTAAGTTCATATATACGTTTTATCGAATTATCAGTCTTAATTTGTATTATCTCGTCTATATTTGATGTACATGCCTTAGTCCATCTAAAATGGTTTGATAGTCCAACAACCAGAAACCGTAGTAAGGTCGGTGCTGCATTTACTTTACTAGATTACACTATGTCGTTTCAATTAATTGCAATAGAGAATATTGTATTAATATTACAATCACATAAAACTTTTTGTGCACGAATTACCAAAACCATGCTACACGCTTGAACTCTACTCAGGTCATTGACAAAACCAGTAAGAGACAGTCAGCATTTTCAGTGAATCAATCGAACAGAGATACGTTCTATCCACATGTAAATTCTATATAGTCATGCCATGCCTATAAATCAACTATTTTGTTCTATAATATTGTAATATTGAATTTTAACAAATATTGTTTTCTTACTATTTATTTACATGCCATTGTTGACTTTAGATTGTAATATTTTTAAATTTATTTTAGATGTCATGATGCACTGAAGAAAAACCGGACTCTAATCGGACCAGACCAAAAAGATTACCAAAGAGAACTTGATCGAAATTATAAACGACTTATCGATAAGTTGCATCCGCTAGTCAATCCTCAATCTATTACTATCATTAATACTAGGTAATTAACTTCGTGGTTATATATCTCACTCGCCACATGTATTTTATTTTTTTTAGCCCTCACAAGCATACAAATTCTCCCTTAAAGTGGTAGAGGTAAAATGTAACGAATATCGTACTAATTTCCCTATAGTATTTATTTCAGTTTTAGAAACTATGTATTCAGTTTTAAGTTAGGCAAAACTATTTATATTTTATATACTATAATATGCTTTTATATTTTTTATTTTTGTATAGGAGATGTATTTAATAAAAATATTATTTATTGCAGTGTCTTTTTATATTATTGAAGGAATTTACCAAAATGAAAAAAATATGGCACATGTCCCAAATATTATATTCATCATCATCCACATCATGAATACGTATTCTAGTATTCATGATGTGGATCTTGGAGTTCCTCAGGGCTCCGTACTCGGTCCTCTGATCTTCCTACTATTTATAAATGACCTTCCTGAGCATATTAGTAATGACTGTACCGTTCTATATGCTGATGATGTGACACTTGCTGCCGCTGCAGACGGACCTGGGGACCTTCAGAATCACTTAAATAAATTGTCAGTTGAATTTTCAAACTGGTGTAATAAAAATGCATTAATATTAAATGCGGAAAAAACCGTATGCATGCAGTTTTCTTCACGGAATGTTTGGGATGCTTTTGACGTCACAGTTGATGGTAGAGTAATTCAATTATCTGAAACTACGAGGTTTTTGGGCACCTTCATTGATTATGGTATGAGCTGGAAAAGCAATATTGAGTTTGTTTGTAAAAAGCTTAACAGTGGTTATTATGCTCTCCTACAATTAAAGTCTATATTTGACAGTAAACAACTTCTTGATATTTATTATTCCCTAATCTATTGTCACTTGTCATATAATGTAATCATATGGGGTAATGCGGGTGGTGTTAGTACCAGTAGAGTTTTCATTTCACAAAAGAGAATCATGCGTCTAATCTTTGATGTACAGCCATTGAATTCTTGTAGACCTTATTTTATAAAATATGATATACTGACATTTCCATGCATCTATATCTATAAATGTGTTTTGCAGATTGCAAAAAATTCCAATAAGTTTGTTAAGAATGACCAAACTCATGGTTATAAGACTAGACACGGTAATCTGTTTAGAATACCCCATCACAAAACATCTTTATATGAGAAAACACCGTCCTACATGGGCATTAAATTTATGAACCATTTGCCAGTAAATATTAGAACTGAACGCAATTTTAACTCGTTCAAATCAAAATTGAGAAGATATTTGACTGAAAATTGCTTTTACAGCATAGCAGATTTTACTCGTTGACACTTGTGTTTTAATATAGTCTTAAGATGTGACCGTGCTTTACTATCGATTTATTTGATGTTCTGTAAATGTTATACGTGTGAAATTAGTATTGACTTGTCCAATTTCATGTATATGTGATCTGTCTGGATAAATAAATTATTATTATTATTATCATCTTTAAAATTGTGAGTGATCATTAAAGCAGTATTAGAATAGTATTGCAGTTAAGTGGATTTCACCTCTCGCTGTGTTTTACATTTCTGAGATAAACGCAACATGAAATTAATATTCTATTTGTAATACAATGAGATCCAGAATGATTGACCGGATTCTGAACGCACCTTGTCCCAATTGCTATCAAAACTGGTTGCCGTTTGCTAAAATTACTTTCTTTCGTATTGTTAATTGTTCGATTTTGTAAATCGATTTGTTGACAATAGAAAACAAAGTAATATTAATAAATGGAAACCAGTTTTGATAGCAATTAGGTCAAGGTGCGCTCAGAATCTGGTAAATCATTCTAGATATCACTGTAGTATCCAAAAAAAAACAATATTCTCATCTTGGCCCATAGATGTTACTTTAAAATAAAGAACTGACAATGATAGATTCAAAGTCAGTCACGGGTTGAAAGTTAAACAGAATGGAGAAGTATTTACATGTAGGTTAACCCTTTTCAAAATACTGACAAACACAAGCCCTTCAATTTAACAAACGGCAGCCCTTCCCATGCGGAGAATTCAAACAAATTTATACAAAAAAAATATATTTTATAAAATCTAAAAGTAGATAAGAAGTTTGTCCCTAATAGTACACATAAATAAGATAATTTTCTTGACTCAGTAACTCATATGGGAGTAATAATCCTGAAACACTTGAACGTAAATCTCCTTTTCGGACTGAGTCATCTCCGCAATGATCGTATCATTCATATCAGTAATAGGGTAGGTGCGGTTACCAACAGTCACTGTAGGGATGTGGTCATCCTCATCTTCATCACTCTCCATCATCTCAATGTCTTCATTTATATTCTTCAAATCATTGATCTCATCTGAACTGGAATCGGATTCGTTGGCCAACCCTTTAACTGCATTCGCAGCACTGTTCTCAGTTGGGCGTTTTTCGTGAGCAAGAAGGACAGACATGATGTCATCATTTTTGGATGCCACACTACCCCCTGAAATAAATATATTAAGTTTACTTTAATCGAAGAATATACATATGAAGCATTACCTGCTGCTTCTGATGCATCTTCAAGTATCCCCTCGTTAGGCTTATTCGTATCCTGTGAATCCATGTTTGATACAACTGTGGACTCTGTCATCCAAATAGGTTGTTCTTTGCGATTAATGATAGCATTACTTTCTTCGCCAATAGTGACATCAACCCTGGCTTCTTCCACAGCGAAACCTGATTTTCTTGTAGCCTCACCAGACCATTCTTGGCCAGATTGAAGTGCACTTAATTTTTTGTCAAGCCCTCTAATAGTACTAATATCTACTGGTTCTGGCTCTAATACTTCAGGAGCTAATTTAATACCTTCTACCTCACGTAGTAAAATATAAAGCGAGTCCAACTGTTCATTGAACTTTGCTAATAATAAACGAGAGTCTTTTTTTGGCAGTGCTGATGAGTCTTCCTCTACAACTTCTCTACAAAATGTACAACGAAATTCACTTGTGGTAAAGTCGAATAACTGATCGGCTTCCAAATCGGTAAAGGTTTTTAAACAATTTGGGCACTTAAAACTAGCCCTACTTGTCGCATCTCGTTCTTCAGTCTCCAAACGTTTTCTCATCAAGTCCAGCTTATATTTAATTACGTTAACAAAAGTTTTATAATTAATAAAGTAATAATTCACTTTCTGTGCCTTACCATCAGATCCAGTCTCCATTCTTAACCGAACTTGTATGAATTTATCATTCTTCAAAGTTGCTATACGTGCCCTCAACATTTTCCTCTCAAATTTCAGTAATTCACATATATCGTCTTCTTTCATACAAGGGTTTCTCACCAACATATCAACTATTAAAGCATCTTCTATAGAATAGAAACCGCGAACCACCAATCTTGCCAATTGTTTCAGACTACTCGGAACCTCAGTCACAAGTTTTTCTTCAGTCATTATTATTATTTTTTGTATATTTTGTATTAAATTAAATATCCCATTTCATCCTCACACAAAATTAAAATATCACACAAATTTTAAAAACTTTTTAGGTTATTTATACAAGTAAGCCAATCAAATATTGGTTGCACTGGTTGCACTATGGTCTATGGTTGCACTGTTGTTGCACAGAATAGATTCATTTAAGTTGTTCTGTATTTAGGTAGTTGTAATCTGTGGATAATCGGTTGGGGGTTGGAAGCATTGCTAATTTAAAGCACATTCGATTTGCAGAATAGAAGAGGGTAAAAAAATTGACCATGCATTTTATAGCCTAGCAACAATCAGTTCGAGCTTACATTTAGCGAAATTGGAATATATCATAAATTACTATTACCCATTATTTTTAAAAATAATACGTGTTAGATAAATGAATGCATAAAACACATTTTTCACATCTGATTAATCCATATTTTCCCCTCTACCCTAACTAAATTTTCATATTGAAGAAAGTGTTCAAACGAAGCCGCATTTTCTGTCGTAGCAAATTCGTAGCAATCTAGCGCAGAGTATAAATTTTTTTTCTTCTGCGCACAGTGTTGCAGCATTTCGCATATTCTTCGTAGTAATCAACGCCATAGTTGTAATTTTTGAAGTTTTATTTGTGTATGAGAGTTAATTCTCAGTTTTTCATAAAATGCTGAAATTATTTGCCTCTAACACAAAGTATTTCACAAAATCCAAATTTACACAGTTATAAAAATTGCTCATATCCTAAATCATCGTGGACAAGTGTTTGAAAATTATATTTCTTCTAAGCAGATGCTTTTATTAAGATTGTGTATTAAAATTAATGATTTACTGGGTGTTTATTTAAGAACTACATTGTAAAAATGAGTACGAACACTGAAGAAGATAAAGATCCTCAAAAAGCAGTTCCTTTGGATCTTGCTCGCAATCCAATTGCCACTATTCGCACTGTAGAAAGCAAGGCCCCGCTGGTGATGACAAGTCAGTCTCTTAGGGGCATGAGAGTTCTAACAACTCAAGGAGTTTCTAGCACGAATCCCACTTCTCTAGCTGGTCAAACAATTATTGCCACAAATTTGGTGCCACAAGCTGTTCTTAAACCAGGTGAGATTAGGCAAAAGTTATTTTACCTTCAGATGCTATTCTCTGTTCTAGCGATTCATTATATGATTATTAAGAAAATTACTTGTTATTCATCAATTATATACAAAAAATAAGTATGGTAAAAAACAATCAATTTCATTGGACTGAATTGAATTTTTTATAATATATATGTACTGGATTTTAAATAATACCTACATTAATGTATGAATGTTGCTATCTAATACATATATAATATATTAATGCAATGAAAATATAGCTATTCTAAAAATAGCATTTCTTGCTCCTTTCTGATTTCTTCCAATTAGAATGTGAGAGCTTATTAATTTCTGAGCAGATTAAATAGATATAAATAATTAACCATTGAAACAAACTTTAGTATTCATATCATTTTCATAGATTCAAACAGAGCTCAAATAGCAAGTATAATAACAAGCAGTACATCCCAACCCCAAGTCAGTGGTAATTTATCCAGACCAGCACAAATAACTCTTTCGACAACTCCATTACTTGCTCAGACCACAGTCGGAACTACATATCATGTGCCAAGAGGGCCTGCTGTTGTAGCGAACTTAGCTGCACCCAGAAGCAATGTTACGACTGTTAGGACACCAATGGTGGTTACTGCACAAGGTGGTCAGGTATGTCATGTTCATTTTTTTTACATTCATTTTGTTAAGTAAGTTACATTGAATATTTGATTATGTATAGAAACCAAAAGTAAGTAAGGTATATCACATTTATTTGAATGTGTAAAAAGTAAAATAACTGCTGGATTTTGCCAGTAACTTACTAAAAATATAGAGTATTATTGCATTTTAAGTTATTATTATTTTTTACACACATTTATGGCAAAATAAAAATAAGTAATTAAACTGAAAACTGTATTCATAGGCAAAAGAAATCGAAAGGTAAGTAGAATTTAAATCGCATGTAGAGCCATTCCACGCAAGTAACTGAACAAATTTTTTTGATTGTAAGTAGGTATTTTGAGTATACGATCATCAATCTAGTACTTTATGAGATGCCACTTAACAGTGGGATCATACCAAGGATTGATAACTGTTTACAGGATTGCTCGATCGCTCAATTTTGTCATCTGCCTTTGTGACGTCAGCGAAGATATATGTAATTGAATTGTCAAAATATACCTATTTTGTGTTTATTATATTTCACATTTGCAAGAGAATTTTCGTATTTGAATGATTATTAATATTATTATTTATTAAAGTTTGTAATAACAGTATAAAGTGTACCTATTTCTACAAGTTCGAGATCTTTGGATCTTTGATGACGTCACAATTATGGATTACATTGTAGTATAGGGATCGAGCAATCCTGTAAACAGTTAACAATCCTTGGGATCATACAGCTCTCAAATAGTTGAATTAAATCAGTTTCTGGATTGATAATTAAATAAAATAATGTTGTCTCATAGGACTGAAAAGTTTTCAGGTTAAATTATCGGTCACTTTAATGTGGAATGAATTTCTAATAAACAGGTAAGCAATAAATGTGCTATTCTCTGGTTTATCAATTTTATAATGGCTATAATTAGTTCTAAACAGATACTAACAGTAACTTATGCCGGTGTTATGTTTTAGAAGCCTTTAGCTAACAAGTCTGGCAGGCTTATTTCCTATTCATCGGTTCCCAGAGTTCCCACAGAGGCTGTCAAATACTACAGATTAGATGAGTTTAAAATGTAAGGACATTTTCTAGAATATAGGTAATAGGAGTGAAATTTAGAAAATGTATATAATATATTAATATTATGTAAGGTGTAAAATATGTACTTCTGAATTCTAATACGTGTATTTTTAAAACATTTAAATAAAAATGCCTTCTTAAGTTTTGAACAGTTTTCAATTTCAAACTAAAGGAAGGTGAAAGATTGATAAGAGTGAGTCTAATATGATATTTCATACCGAGATTTATACTTACAAATAAAATTTTACCCCCTCCTAGTTTCATTAGTCGTCGCATCGAGGAACCTAGTGTTGGTTTCTCAGCTGTGCTCAACGGTTGTCAGTAATCAGTCAGCGAACTTTTTCTATTGGCTACTGACACCAATTATGACAGTTGTTGATTGATTACATACAACTGTTGAATACGGTCATTGTTTTTATATGATTTCATTCGTCTGTACAAATTCAGACAATGAAATTTTAGTATCATTTGGTTATTTTTAGCCAATCAACAAATCTGTTGTAATTTTTAAACCAAGTAGCAAAATTTTCCAATACTGTAATTATCGATATTCAAACTAGTCAATTTATTATCTCTTCCTTATATATAATAATTGTCTGTTTTTTGTTACATATTGTTTGTAACGGTATTACCCTTTGTAACATACTGGTTTTAATTAATTGGAAAATTGGAGGTTATAGCAATATAAAAATGGTAATAAACTATTTGTGGTATATGTTTGGTAAATACAGTCGATTGTTATATTTTTGGTACTAGATCAAAATTTGGCTAGAAATTATCAGACGAATTTGCATACAAGGACCTATAATTGTTTCTTTAATCATTGCCGTTGTCATTGGGGAATACAAATTGCAATTTAAAATGTCACTGTTGCTACCGAAGTTGCTATAAAAGTTAGTTTACCTTGAAACAAACGACTAATTTATGATTAAGTGCTGCCAATGCTAGTAATTGCGTTGAAATATTGAAACAAGGCAATAAAACAGACAATTATTTTTGCGAGCAGCGTGTTTTAACCGATGATGCTGTGTACAGTTCAGAAACTTTAAATGCAAACGCATCACAATTGGGTTGACGGATGGCAGGTCTAAATAAACCTGATTAGGTTTTATTATTCGATATATAAAGTACATGTGTTGAAAATTGTTAGTAATTTTAGACAAATTGTCATTCATGTAAGTTGGACTTGAGTGCCTGTGCATTACCAGATTTTAGAGACATAACCTGTTCAGTTAACCAAATTTGCATATGGTAGCATGCGATTATTGTCTATCACTACCTTAATGGTTTCCTAAGTTGTTCCATCATGTTTGATTATTGAGAACTAGAAATCTGAAATCAAAATGTTAGAAAGTTATAAAAGTCGATTTATCTTGATAAAGTACAATTGACTAAATTAGCTTATGTCCCGTCCGTTGGTAATTGCAATGGAGCATTGAAATGATAAAAATTGCCTCGGGTAGCTCAATTTGCATGAGTTCAGACCTTATACATATATAATTGGTCCCGAGATCAAAAAGGTATCTAATAAAATTAAATATTTTTACAGATCTTAGATAATTCTTTGATATGGTAAGTTTTGTTTGGTAGATAAAATGATTAAAAAAATAATGTAATACACGTTTTACAGTACTAGTGTCAAAATTAGGTAGATACTGAAAAAAAATATTTCTTAAATAAAATTATTAATAAAAAAAGAAAAATACTTATTTTAAAATACCAGCAGTATTTAAAAAAGAGGGTTAAAAAGTGTATATTTCATTTTAAGTTTAGAGAACAACAAAACAAGCTTCTACATAATGATATTTATTATGAGATTGAATTATCGAATTGAAACTATTTCATGATTTGTTAAATAATGAAATAATTCTTCAGCTAATTCGCTGAAATTTTGTGTATTTATTTCAATTTTAAGGCCATTACAGTAGATTTTGAAAGAATCGATGAAAACGTCAGCCATTACTACCAATTTTAGTCCTATATCTCTATGAACGTTACAATATGAGTTCTGTACTAAAGAAATGAATCACATTTCCATTAAAATCACTTATTGTTTTCAGCCCCATGCGTTTGTGCGCCCTCCACGCACCCCAAGTCCCGCTCAGGGAACAGCATGGCTGACTAACTCCTCTAACGGTTCTCAAATCAAAGGTGCTCCCACTGTGCTCAGCTCTCCAGTTAGGGGTGCTACCGTTACCGGAAAGCCTCAGATCATTGGTCGAACTCAGACACCGTCAGTCTCCACGATTCGACCTGGAACCATCTTGCAAAGTGCCATTACTATCGGTCAGTCTGGACAAGTAAGTTATTTTAAGTAGATCGGTGAATCAGGGGGAGTAGCAAGACTTTTTCTATTTTCCTTGCTTTTCAATAGTCCGTTTATACAGGGTAATTCATTACTAATGTGAACAAATTACAGTGACAGTTCCTTATACAAAAATAAGGAAATGAGTTTTCATTTACATGTGTTTGGAAACAATTTGTTTTCGAGATACTGGATGTTGCAATTTTAATATTGGTGGCCAAAAATGAGGTACATCGCCGCTTTTAACTAGGTTTGATATCTGGTATGGTTGAAGCAAGTTAAAATACAACTTTTTGTCTAGATCTTCCCGTATTTTGATTTTTTTTTTTTTACTGATTAAAAAATGTAAAAATTGTTATTTCTAAGTCACTAAAGTTATAAATGTTGTTGAAAATGATTCCTCCAGTTGCAATTGCATGCTTCTATTCTGGGACGCATTGATTGGCGAACCCGAAAAAATTGTCGGGGTGTGTCGAATTGTTTTTAATTCGTTCATGAAAAAAATGTAAATAAGAAAAAGTTAGAGACAAAAGGTTTAATTTGGATACTGTAAACCAAATACAACATACACGAAAAAGCTGTGATATGCCACATTTTTTGTCAAAAATAAATTAAATTCTAATCCGACATTAATAAAACACCAATTTTTACAAAAATTGTGAACGAAGCTTTTCTGAGCACATGTTTATAGGAACAATTGTAATGTATTACCAGTGGAAGTGTAAATTTTCTTGACGTACAACATCTTTTTTAGTAATTGTTTTGAAAAAAACATTGATCTCATTTAGATGTTCCAAGAAATATATAGAAAACACTCTATATACTAGTATTTCGGGTTATTAGGACTTTTTCAATAGAGTAAATGTCTATTACTAAATGTTTCCAAGCGCGTTTTCGTTATTTATTTATTTACAAGCACCTACCCTCGATTGATCCTACCATCTGGTAAAGCCTGAGTTTTTAGTACCTTTTCTAAGAAGGGCGAAAATGTAAAATCTATCTGATCATTCGTAGTACAAGGATTTATAATTAAAGATTTTTTAATTTCCAATTGCTCCAACAGATCTAAGTGCTTTCCTTTCTTTTCACGATGCAGCGCCTTTACATTTTTCTGATCTAAGTAAAAAATGATTGTTTTCTATACAATGCGTCGAAAATCCTGAATTTTTTGCATTATTTAGTATGGATTTTTTATGTTCTTTTACTCTAGTTTCAATACTTCTACCGGTTTGACCTACATACACGGCATTACAATTAAACGGCGTTAAATTAAAACAATCGGGAGTATACCAAATTAACTGCGTGGATTGTAATGCCGTGTAATGTGGGTCAAACAGGTAGAAGTATTGAAACTAGAGTAAAAGAACATAGGAAATCCATACTAAATAATGCAAAAAATTCAGGATTTTCGAGGCATTGCATAGAAAACAATCATTTTATAGATCAGAAAAATGTAAAGGTACTGCATTGTGAAAAGAAAGGAAAGCGCTTAGATCTGTTAGAACAATTAGAAATTAAAAAATCTTTAATTATAAATCCTTGTACTACGAATGATCAGATAGATTTTACATTTTCGCCCTTCTTAGAAAAGGTACTAAAAACTCTTACCAGATGGTAGGATAAATCGAGAGTAGGTGCTCGTAAACAAATAAATAACGAAAACGTGCTAGAAAACATTTAGTAATAGACATTTACTCTATTGAAAAAGGCCTAATAAGCCGAAATACTAGTATATAGAGTGTTTTCTATATATTTCTTCGAACATTTAAATGAGATCAATGTTTTTTTCAAAACAATTATTTTCACGATGTTTCCTAAAGAATCATCCGCTTCGAGTATCCACGTTATCTTTTTTAGATTCATTCTTTTAAACCAGGAGCCACGGGCATACAAGCATTAGGAAATGCTGTGACCATAGCACAAGTTTTGCCGGCACGTACGCAAGCTGTGGTGTACAGCACCAATACCGGTGCTCAGTTTACACCGACTGCTAGGATAACAGTTCCTAGTACTATTCAGAGTCCGAGACCATCTCAAGTGAGGCCTATGGTAAGTAACGGGTGTAAAAAATGGTAAAAAATATATTAAATTTATAAAAAACTGATTTGGCCTTTGTAAAAGATACTTTCTAATCAGGCCATAACTGCTACTTCCTACTTCTACTTCCGGTGTAACTGGAAATGCCACTGTTTTGAAAATACTTTAGCCGAACGGCCCCATTCGACGTTGGTACGGTACCAAATTTTCAAAGTTCTCTTAATTACGATTTTTCCATATCACTCGATAGCATTCCCAGTGGGACACCCTGTAGTATTCGATTGCTGCCTATAAAAACAAAATCTTACCTAGTCTGAGAATTTAGTTGATGATACCATCTCATGTTACTTATATTGTCTTAGGGCCAGGTAACAACAGCTCGTCTGACGGTACCAGTAAATGTCACGCAATCCGGCACCCGCCTCGTGGCTCCTCAGGCCGCGGTCCTTACATCGGGCGCTAGAATATCCACGGTACCCTCGCAGCAACAGCCTACCGTGTTGGGGTCTGCCACTGCCAGGATCGTGACAACTCAGCCGAACGCGACCATTGGAAGGCTGTCGGTGGCGAGCCCAGCCTCAGTTTCAAGCACTAACTTATTGGGGCAGACGAGGATATCGACGTTGAATCTGCATTCCCTGGTGGCTGTAGCGAATACGTCTCGGAATATACAGGCGCAAGGGCCAAAGGTTATTACGCAGCCCGCCCAAGGTAAGCGTTGGTACTTTTAGAATTTTTGGTGTTACTGTCGGTGATTCGTAGCAGTTTGATATCTTGAAACTTCTTTTCAGGCACCATACACTTGACGTTGCCATCGGCCGTTAAAACCACTTCGAGTGTCGTTTCGTCTAGTACTAGAACAAGTAAGCTGATAAAATTATTATTAGTACAATATCATTTATACCATCGATGAATAAAGTATTGATTGAATATTATCGGAAAGGTGATTATAATGGGGTATTTTCCTTCAATCGAAATGAAAGTGAAAACCTGTATTTTTGTAAAATATATATTTTTTTATATTTATTAGGATAAAAATTATTAAGATGAATCGGTAGAAAATTTTTAATTCAATTGTGATATTTTATCCTATATTCTTGACGTCACTAAGCGAAAACTAGGGAATATGTATCTATAAAGTACCACAGGGTTCGCATTTAGGTCCATTATTATTTAATGTATTTATAAATGACATTGGTAAATGTTTTGCCCATAGTAATTTTCTTCTTTTTGCTGACGATCTTAAACTCTACATGAAAGTAACTGATTTAGATGACTGTTTACATCTTCAATCTGACCTCAATAACCTTAGCAATTGGTGTTCTCAAAATGATATGGAACTAAACTTGGCCAAATTTTGATTTCAACTACAAAATTAACAAAGTCATGTTAAACAAACTTTCTTTAGTAAAGGATTTGGGTGTCTTATTTGACTCCAACCTTAGTTTTGTTCCCCATATCAAATCTGCTACTTCTAAAGCCCTCAAAATGCTAGGTTTTATAAAACGTTGTTCTCAAGATTTCTCAAATACTCTATCAATCAAGGTACTGTATTGTTCTTTGGTTAGATCTCATCTGGATTATGCATCCTCTGTTTGGAGTCCACATTATGCTGTACACATCAGAAATATAGAGCAAGTTCAGCACAAATTTCTTCGGTTTTTTCCATTAAAATTCCCATCCAATCTTCCTTATAGTTATGCTGAATTAGTCTCAATTGAATATCACCACACTAGAGGATCGCCGGAAATTTAGAGACTTAAAGATGTTATACAATATTATTCATTGCATTGTTCAATGCCCATATCTTCTTTCCAGAATCAATTTGTTTGCTCCACCTCGAACCACTCGTTCAGCATATTCTTTCTCTGTAACATTGCACAAAACCAACTATGGACTAAACTCCTACCTTTCAAGATCTACAAAACTTGGCAACCAATTTAACAATGAACTTGATTTCTTTGGCTCGTCCAATACATTTTTTAAAAAATTGAAAGCACTGGCTTCCTCAAACTTCACTGTCTAAAGTGAAAAGAGTATGTCTCAAGTTATTTTATGTTTTACTTCCCAAATTGTATTAATACAATTTGGGAATCTGTATGTCTGTGTATGCATATGTGGCAATACATGTGTACATGTGATACATAGTCTATGTATATACAACTGTATGTTAGTTTAATTCCATGTTTTTATCTCTGTGATTATCTTTTTGTAATATATTGTAGGTGTATTGGGCATTTTCCCGTTAATAAATAAATAAATAAATAAAGAGGCCACACTGATAATATGTGGCTAGTCTCACTTTGTAACGACAACAAACGACAGTCGACATTTCGCTAATTGACATTTGAAATTTCCTGTTTGTGTTTGGCTTGACAACTTGACTTGTTGTATTGTTGTTTTCTTGTGAAGTAAAATTTTATTAAACATGGAGCAAGGTTTTGTAGAGGCTAAGTCCGACAATTTATGGGTTATAGATCCTTTTATGATAAAGATCCTATAGATCCTTTCAGAAATAAAAGGTATGAAAAATGTAAGGTTAGTATTTAACTTAACAGTATTACTGCAAAGTCGATTAAATATATTCAAAAATTACCTTTACAAATTACGATGTTTTTCTATTACTAATAAATACACTTATAATCAGTCATAGGCAGAGACAACAATTCACAGGTAAAAATATAAACTAAAAACAATATCTCATGTTTACCATGATGTTTACCCTAACCAAACAATTCAAACATAAACAAAAGTAAAGTTGTCACGCAGTGACACCAACCACACAAATGAAAATATCCTAGAAATCACTAAAAAATGACGCAAATTTTGAATTTTCGTTTAGTGATGTCACGAAGATATTGCGCACAATAAAAAAATAATTTATAGACTTCAGTGAACCCAATATTAAAATTCCAGAAATACGTATCTCTTCTTTTTCCAACTACTTTCCATTGCCGATGTAAAAAAAAAATAGGAAAACACCCCATTTTAAATCTACTTACTGTTACTTTGGTTGATTATTGTGGTTGTGATTGTAGTTAGTGTCCCAGCTGCCATAGTGACCCAGCAGAGGCAGGCGACTGTCGTTCCTCCGCAAACCATATCGATTGCCAAAGTTTTCCCCCAGGCTGAGAGCCAGGGGACTACGGGTGCTTCTGCCAATGTCTATATACATACACCAGTTCAGTCTGTGCCTAGGCGGTCATCACCAAGTAAGTTTGTTTGTTATTTTAAACTACACGAATAACCCAGTCAAACTCTGCAGAAAAACTGAGTTATCCTGCTACGGTTCTGCTGTGACTTATTGTGATTGTTCGACCTGAGGTTGCACTGACTCTGAGCGAATGTCAGTTTATGATGCTCTAGTACGGAGCACCCACAAAACCCAGAACATGCGAGGTGCAAGAATAGACACGGAAAACGCTATAAGCTATAACTTAAGTGTGTTATGTAAATATATTTCAGCGCATTCAAAATTGGAGAATATGTAGGTAAGATAAGATAGAAATCTTGTCCTGTGATTCACCGAAGCATTTTTAGACTGATAAAGAATATTTTTCCTATCTGAATTATTTTTCCTATTGTTACACATCTATATTCGACCATTAAATCATTATCAAATATAAATTTGTAGATAAGTAAGTTGACTGCATTATTTAACTCCTGTGCTATATATTTTTCAAATAGAATCGGGTTATTCTAGTAGCATCATAACTTCTGTAAGTAGATGTTGAATGAATTTTAGGTCTTATTTAAAATTTTATTCAGAAGTTGAAGTTACTCCATGGATCATGAGGAACTTTGAATATAACCTCAATGACAGCTCAGATTAAAAGGTAAATGTGAATATTGGCGCTAACTAAACAAATGTCATACTCCAGTTCGTTGTTGTCTGTTGGCTGCCTTGCATTTTGTGTTCTGTCAAGTGAAGTGTACTTAACCTAACTTTCGTTTTGTGTTTCGATTGATTTGATTTAAAACGAATAAAGTTGAAAAGGGATATCTTAAGGCTGATTCAGCCTTCCTGAAACCTTCCAAGAGTCGACAGTGAAATGGTTAGCGATTTCTATGTCACAAATATGAACTTTCTTAAGTGCTGAAGTGCGCAATGTTAAGACAAGAAGGTTAGGTTTTATAACCTAAGTTATCGAATCATTTTAGTTGATTCTAGCATAGATTGTGCAGTGTTGTCACCTTTAGTGAAAAATACCTAAACATTATTTTGCTCTAAGGATAAATTGTAAAATAATCAGGTTGATGTGCTTTAGTAATAATTTATGGAGAATATTTCACCTAACAATACATATTTTCATTTCAAAATTACCAGTTCACCTAAAAATACATAATATTTTCTATTCAAAATTACCAGAATGTAAATTTAATCGTTCCCAAGAAAAAAGTAAAATTATATGTGGCAACGTGGAGCCGTTCTTTAACTTGTCTACATTTTATTGGCTACTGGAGTGTGATGTGTGACTGCGAACCGCGCAGTTTGAAATCATTCATGAAGACCGGTCACTTTGTACTTGGATAACTTCGCTTAATGACAATTCTTTAATAAATTGGGTTGATTCTACCTTTACTTATGTACCAGTATAACGTTTGATATTAATTAAATAGTAAAATTCAATTTAGTGGAAAAGGCCCATTATATCAGCAACATTTCAATCTAATTATTGGAATACAATATTGAATCGTCCCATTTATCCCATCCCTACTTCCTTTCGAATATATAGTCAACACAACTTTTACTTTATTTAGTTCCTGATAGATATAGTATAAATAATATGGTATAAAATACTTTGAATAATTATAACTTTACATCAAACAAAACCTTAAGCTCAGAAAAGAAATTATTTATTGAAGAAGACTCATAATGGTAAAATATCGCAAAACTCAAATAAAAATACAGTGCAACAAAATAAAACACATAAGCACAAAGTGTAGTAATGTAGTAAAAAAAGAAGATAATATAAGGTAGTAACAAAGGCACTAATAAAATATATATTATGAGTAGGTGCAGCAAATGTTCATCAGTTGTGCTCCGAGTCTGTTTTTTCTACTTTGTAGTTGATAATATACATTTAATTTAAGTAATATCAAGAGACGACATAATCATTTTAAGAGTTTTTTCGTTCATCAGTTCATACATAGGAGATAAAGACGTAAATACACTGGCTTCAGTGTATTTGTTTTGGCCATTTTACCATTTTGCAAATTTATGGTTTAAGTACATTCTATGAATTTTATGTATGGGTGGCTGTGGTGAACAACTGAACGACCAACAAACAGCTTTTGACAGTCCATCAAAGTCATTTGGAAAGCTTCACGTGAGGTGACCCATTTGTGTGTTGAATTCGCAGGTCCCATCGCAACTACTGTGACCCAGACCGGCAGTACACCCACGACTACTACCGTCGCCACTTATTCCCTTGCCAGCGGCGCATATTACTACGACACCACCGCAGGAAATTATTCTGTGAACCGATCCCTTGGCCAGCAGCAGCAGCAGGCTCCTTTTGCCGGCTTGGGCCAGGCCCAGCAACAGAGCAGGCCCGCTGCTAATGCTCAAGTGCACGGTGAGTACAAAAATACCTACCTATAAAAAGAGTCAGGTTATATTAAAAATTTTAAGTTTTAAAAACTTTAGTTCTGAACAATACAGAGTGCGGCATAAGTTCCGCCCCCATTTTGCACGAAAAAGCGAATAATAGAAAAAGCGAATAAAATGTAATTTAATGAGTATGCTACAGAAAATAAGATATTTACAGCTTAGAAATAGTTTATAACAAGTGTTCAAATTGGTGACCATCTTGGTCAACGCATCTGCGGCACTGTGTGAAGACAGTTTGGCACGTACGACGGAACATTTCGTAATGTTCCCTGATGTTGTCAAACTCCTCCTCGATGATTCTTCTCAACTGCTGGACTGTTGTTGCTCGTCTTGCGAACACTCGATCCTTCATCAGGCCCCAGAGAAAAAAGTCGCAGGGTGTTAAATCGCAAGACCTCGCTGGCCATTCAATTTCCCCACGTCTTCCTATCCACTTCGTTCTTCCAGCGTAAATTTAAAACCACCAGCTTGCATTTTCACAATGAATGAACGTACGGACAACAATAATATACCGAACACCTTGCCACATTCGTTTGAGAATGCAAACTAACGAGGCCGAAGTTGTACTGCACCAGATTACGTCGTGCTGTAAGAACCTGATAGTGGGGCGGAACTTATGCCGCACTCTGTACTTACGGAAAATGTGTATTTCTAACTTTTCATCTTTCTTGCTTTGAGGCTGTTGTTGATAATAACGGAATAGTGTTCTCATTACACAAAACATATTTTCATCAAGTTTTCATCATCTAATAATAAAATTTGATTTTCTCAGATTTAAGAAAATGTAAGATTATTTATACTTATCGTCGAAATAACTTGAGAGTCACGTTTAGGACATACAGTTCATGGTATCCCATTTTTGACGTCTTTACAGGGTATCTCAGTTATTACTAGAGATAGAGAGATGCAGTTATCCCGAACCCGCGTCAATTGTTTTAAAAAAATCTGGAAATTCACAGAAAGTTTCGCTACCACTCTTGTTTTAGTGTTATGATAAAGAACTGAGTGTCAGCCATTTCCGAGATATTCTCTTAACTTTTTCAACAAGAAAATTTTATAATTGTTTTGAAAAAAACATTAATCTCATTTAGATGTTCCAAGAAATATATAGAAAACACTTTATATACTAGTATTTCGGCTTGTTAGGCCTTTTTCAATAGAGTAAATGTCTATTACTAAACATTTCCAAGCGCGTTTTCTTTATTTATTTGTTTACAAGTTTACCTACCCCCGATTGATCCTACCATCTGGTAAAGCCCGAGTTTTTATTACATTTTCTAAGAAGGGCGAGAGTGTAAAATCTATCTGATCATTAGTAGTACACGGATTTATAATTAAAGATTTTTTAATTTCTAATTGTTCCAACTGATCTAAGCGCTTTCCTTTTTTTTCACGATGCAGTACCTTTACATTTTTCTGATCTATAAAATGATTGTTTTCTATGCAATGCGTGGAAAATCCTGAATTTTTTGCGTTATTTAATATGGATTTTTTATGTTCTTTTACTCTAGTTTCAATACTTCTACCGGTTTGACCCACATATACGGCATTACAATCCGCGCAGTTAATTTGGTATACCCCCGATTGTTTTAATTTATTAACCCTTTCTTTGTTGTTTGTCAAAATCCTCCCAATAGTACGCTTGTTGACACTAATCGTTTTACACCCGTTTCGTTCTATTCTGCGAGCTATTTTTTCACTATAACCTGGGATGTGATGAATATAACTATAGGTGGCTTCTTTTTCCCGAATATTGTAAAACTCCCGACGAATAAATTTTCTCCTTTTGTTTTTTTAGCATGCTATCTATTAGTTTTTCTTTATATCCGTTGTTTCTTGCAATTTGTTTGATTGTACTTAATTCTTTTTCAAAATCTGCTTTTTCCCTTCGCCCTTCTTAGAAAATCTAATAAAAACTCGGGCTTTACCAGATGGTAAGGATCAATCGAGGGTAGGTAAACTTGTAAACAAATAAATAACGAAAACGCACTTGGAAATGTTTAGTAATAGACATTTACTCTATTGAAAAAGGCCTAACAAGCCGAAATACTAGAGTGTTTTCTATATATTTCTTGGAACATCTGAATGAGATCAATGTTTTTTTCAAAACAATTATTTTCACGATGTTTCATAAAGAACCATCCGCTTCGAGTATCCACTTTAAGAAAATTTTACTTATTATAAAAAATTATTAAGATAATCTGCATAAGTAAATCGAAGAGGTTGTCATATTTTTTAAGGCATCGTGAACCAGCAAATGAGATTCAATCCGGTGATGGTGGTGGAGCCGAGCCGCACCCAGCAATTCGCTCACCATGCGACCGAGGCTGGTCAGGAGCAGCAGCCCCAAGCGCAGCAAAAAGTGACTTCCTCCCCTAGGCCGAGCATTCTGAGAAAGAGGGACCACGAGGGGTCTCCACTCAAGGCTGCCAAGAGTCTCGCACCCGTGTTGAACGCAACGCCAGTCATGCAGACGCAGACGCCTGTGTCTCCACCTTCTAGGCCAGATTCCAATGGACACAGTTCTGGTAAGTAGCCTCGGTGGAAGATAGTTTTAATTTAGCATCTGCAGTTTAATTCAGAAATATTGTAAAAGTTGAGGTATGTACCTAAATAAAGCCGGCGCTATCCGGCAAAAAATTGAAATCCGTCCATCCATTATGAAGTTATAACCGTTTTCTGTGAGTAAGGATAAGTGATAATGAATAAAAAGTAGTCAAATTCAACAGTTTAAAAAAGAAAATAATATTTTAATAGGAATAACTAAAGATTTTATTCAAAATGAGCACCTTGGACCTCCTGAAGAACCTATAAGACATTTCCTAACGCACGTGACATTTCCTAACGCACGTAAAATGTTTGCCAGAGGATAGATGCACACTCGGTGATTCTCTACCACAAATCGAAAAGATTGCCTGGTTGAGTAGTGAAAACCTTATATTTTATGTAATCTCATAGAAAAAATCCAATGGACTTAAATCCAGTGAATGAGCAGGCCACTCGAGAGGTCCTCGGCGTCTAACCGCCTGTTAGGATGAAAGTTATCAAGGAAATTCCTGACTCCCTAAAATACTGTGGTGATGCACCGCCCTGTTGATACGTTATGTTAAGCCCTTGAAACTTATGGGCATTCTTCTGGACTATTTCGGCTATCGCAGGCTGAATATTTACTCTAATTGTCAAGGTATACATGCCCTGTAAAATGTTTTTCAATGAAAAAGAGTCCTACGATATGATCCAGAATAATGTCCATGAGTTTCAAGGACTTAAAATAACGTAACAGGGCGGTGCGCCACCACATTTTAGGGATGTCAGAAATTTCTTTCCTAACAGGCTTATTGGACATTGAAGACCTCTTGAGTTGCCTGCTCATTCACCGGATTTGAGTCCATTGGATTTTTTCTATGGGAATTAAGGTGTTCATTAGCCAACCAGATAATCTTTTGGATTTGCGGTAGAGAATCGCCAACTAGGGTACATTTATCCCCAGGTAAACATTTTACAACGCGCTCCAGGAAATGTCTGATAGGTTCTTCTACTATTAGAATTTCCAAGATGCTCATTTTGAACAATATCTTCAATTATTCCTATTAAAATATTGTTTTCTTTATTAAACTGTTGAATTTCACTGCTTTTTATTCATTTATATCCGTATTCACACAAACGCTTATAACCCAATTAGTTCAAACGTTAGCAGGTGGGCCACTTTATATGCACACTGTATATCTGCACTGTACTGCACTTTACGCGTGCAGAATGCATCTCTAACCTTATATGATTCAATTAGTTCAATTTAATGAATAAAAAATATAGTGTCAGGCAGCCAGATCGGAACACTTATTTTTTTTATATTTAAAGACAAAAATCCTATCTGATAGTTCTTTTTCAAATTTAAAAAATGTAAAGTGCATTTCTAACCATAGCATTTCATATAAGAGATTAAGTTGTGAATCAGTTACAGAAGTGTCATTCGTGGCATTTGTGTCCACATTAACGTAGATTTTTTTATGGTTTTATGGTTGTATGGTTTTAGTTGCTTAACAATGTAGAATTTTATATCAATAGAAATCTAAACCTGTGCTCTGTTTACCTGTATTGGTTCTTCCACTGTGAAAGTACATTTAGTGTAGTGAATTCGTTCCATAAACAATACATAATTTATTGATACCATTTGTGTTTATTATCAATATCAGATATTTTTAAATCTTTATAATTTTAAACAACAGGCAATTTTATGTTAGGCGGCAGTACTACCATATCGGCTACTTCAAGTCCTGGACTGGCCGAGGCCAACGATGACAGCAATCCCCATGTACCCATGAACAACAAAGACGAAGAAGAAGCGAAACCTATCATAGAGATGAGTCCTCGGAAGAAACCGAGAAAACAGCAACTGTAAGTATTGGCTTCACATTCAATCATATTGTTTTTCTTTTTGTAAATTTTCTATAGTAGTAGTTTTTGGTTAAAATATCACATTTTTGTATCACTGTGGTTAATTCTTCATTTACGAGCAGCACCGGCAACGACTTGGACGAGAACAACGACGATATGCAATTCATATCAGAGAGCGGCGTGAAAAAGGAGGATGACTCCGAAGGCAACCACTCCGACGAGCCCAGAGACGGGGCTCCCGAAGCTGGGCAAATCACGACTGTACGTAAGCCCGCGTCTGCTAGCTTGCTGAACAGCTACCGTCACAACTGGAAAGCCAACCACAACCACTACTTGCGACACTCGGACGTTCGGCCCAAAGATGAGCGACGACCAACCATCATGGACCTAGCCAATCAGCACGGGGTGCAGGAGAAGGCGAACGGGTGGAAGATTTTCCACTTGTCCGCACAGATGGAGGATTTGGTATGTTTGGTGTGTGAATGGCTTTGCAGGGTGTTTTGTTTATGATATTTTTACAGGCCGAACAAGAAGAAAGGGTGTATAATCAGTTGACGGAACTGCTAAAGTGCACAGAATCAGAAGAGGGATGTAAGCAATTTGATAAAGAGGTTAATAGCATCAATGAACTAATCAAGGTTAGTGAAATAAATTATCGCTTATATTTTGTTTTTAAGTGGATATGGATTTATCTACACGGACAAAATGTTTAATCAGTTTAAAACTCTTTTTTTCTGGATTTTTTTTAATTTGTGTCTGATTTCAAATAAATGTTAATAAATGTATGACAAAATGATATAAAACTTTATTTGTTTTCTAGGGCAATCTGCAGAGAATCAAAATTATCAACGATGGCATGATAGACGCAAAGGCTCAAGTCATGAAGATGTTTGATCACAAAGTACACGTGATGGACATTATAAACCGATGTGCCAGTAAACGTAATTTTAAGAAACGTGAAAAGTCTTAATCAATTTCTACTGTGTAATATTCTGATAGTTGTAGGTCCCACGTAATTTTTATATATTTGACAATGTATGTTTTTATAGTATTTTGTAAATCCTGTTCACAGAATTTATTTATGAAATATAGTGAATGTAAATCTGAATTATTTACTGAATGACATGTTGAATAGTTAAATACATATTTTCTGAAAACACTGGTTTTTTTTCTTAATAACACTATATAATATAATCCGTTTTGCCTTTGACAGTTAACCTCACAAAAAAACAGCCTCACACATTCAAGTATAGTTTTCTAAGAATGTAATATTAACATACTGCTTTTGGAACAAATTAATATTACCGTAAGCATAGATTTAATATCCTTCGGACAAGATGAGTAACCAAATCACAAATATGGATCAAAGATCTCTAAATATTTTGAAGTCTCTTTTGTTTTTGTTTACGCTGGTTTTACCATAGCACATGTCTAAAATATGCATTTATGTTTTAAGCTCTATGCATCTCTTCAGATACACAAAATGTAAACAGAGACAACCGTTCAATGACTTGACACACCCACTTGAATTCTCGACAAGAACCGAACTATTACGATTGCCGTATCCGTCGTCTACCAGCGCAAATATTTACTCCATTTTATTACGGTTGATTTCTTGGTGGTGAGTCGTATTTTTGTCTAGTGTTTCGTTGTTTCCGAGTGATATTATTTGATAAAATCCTTCTATATTTATTATTTAGTGTTTATAATGACCAACAAGTGTATAGTTTGCAAGAAAAGAGGAAAACTAGGGGATTGTTTATCATTTCATCAGTAAGTAAACAAACTGAAAAGAGAATCTCTATCCCTCATAAACTTTCTCTAAGTATTCCTATCCCATGATTGTGCCACTTTGCTTCAATGCTTTTAAATAGGCTGTTACCCATCTTGTCCGAAGGATATTAAATCTATGACCGTAAGGTACAAAATATTTGTATGCTTTATCTACGATAAATGTAAAATGGGCATATTGAACCAAATAACGATCCTGCCATTCATTTTCCCACTGTTCCCAGTTCTTGATATGAATATCAACTTTGTGTTAATGTGAGATATTAAAATCGGTTGATGTTCCCCTATCTAATGAAGTTTTCCAGGTTTCCTTCACATTCCGGCACTGAATAGCGATTTAGGGCTACCAGCGTAAGTCGTTCCCGAGACCCCCCTCTCTCACACAAGTCTCAGGCTTTCGGGATAATGCTTGTAATTAGAATGAGGGGTAGAGATATTATTATTATCTTTTCCTCGTCGGCATTTGTTAGTATAAATATGTCAAAATTAGCTACTGATAAACGACTATTTTCTCACCACGTTGGAGGTTTTTTATAGGAATCCCCAGATTTCACAGACGCTAAATATTTAAAAAGTGGCCAAAGACGTCATTTAACATAAATGAAAAATAATACATAATAAAAAACACTGGTTAATCGTAGACAAGAGTATGGATTGTAAAAAATATTATGTTGAGCCAATGTTATAGTACATACATTGAATTCACTTGGACTGTCACTTCTGTATTTAATACCATCTAACTATATTTTGTATTGTATTACTAACTTATTATATTGTTGAATTATTTACTTATGTACGACGCTGACGTAACGCCTATGATTGTTGACGCAAGTTACCAGGCTTACTCATATTACTGGATAAAAGAGGAAGAAGAAACCTGCTCTCATGTAAAAAAAATTTGTAGTGTGAAAGCAAAACCTATTTTATACATTCTAATACTTTATGCTAACAAAAACTTTTAGGCGGGGATTCTGTTTCAAAATTCCATATAAAACACGATATATGCTTCTCTTTCTAACTTGATGTTGGTATATTTCTGCATCACAAGCAATATATTGTTTTATATTGAATCGTGAAAAGGTGAATCGTGATCCCTGCCCTGGCTGATGGCTATTAACATTAAACATATAAACATAAGAATTATAGGATAAGAAACATTAAGTTCTTATATCCATTCTAGGTTAGCCCTAATTTTTAATATATAGATCTGCAACCTGCATACATCTGATATACATAATAGATCTTCAATCTGCATGTGACCAGCCACTTGAAGAAAACACCTGTTTCCTGCTTTTCGTGAAATTTGCATAGAACTTTTTGAGTACCTCCAAGTTTCCATATTTCCTCCTGTAAAAATGCTATGTAGGCAAGGAATTTATATTATAAATTCCTTGTATGTAGGTGTAAATTAAAAGTTTCGTTCATTTATAAGAAAACAAACAGTTCTTGAATTGTGGTGAAGCTGCTAATCACTTGCTAATGAAATGCGAACTAAAGTATAATAAAATATTCATTTAGAGGCAAGAGACAATTAAGCTGGTATATATACAATAAAAATCATAAAAAGAGACAAACCATTGACAGACTGATTTAATAAGTTGCACAACTGAGTGCAATCGAGCTTCTTTGATATCTTGTTATATTTTTGAAGAGAAAAGATGATTATTTTAAATTCCTACCTTTGTAGAACTGGCTGGTATTGGTCACGCAATATCTAAAATTATTGTCTCTTTTTGCCCTCTTTCTTTTGGAAGTTACAGATAGAAATAAATACTTCTTTCACTGCCATTTTCGGATAATAATAAGTTTAAAAACATAACCTTTTCATCCATCATGTTTTTTTATAAACTAGAACGCTAGAACTGTAGATAATCACTGAGCAAAAAGTTCGAAACTTGAGGGAGCAAAATCAGTCCAGTCGAATTTAAAAGTGCTCTGCCCGCATGTGGATTCTGCCCAATCAAACATGAAGACAACTGACACTGGGAGCTTGCTAGCCACCCGAACACGCAGAATTACGACAGTTTGCATTTAGTGCGCAGTCAGTCGAATTCCCTATAAGAGTATCAGAGAAATTCAGGTACTTAAAATCTTCGTACCACTCAGTTGGCATCTTATTACATCCTTCAGTCAACCGACCAACTAAAAAAATATATAGCTATACAATTGGAATAGCAAAAAAAAAAAAATAAAAGAAAACAATTAAAATAATGTGGATGTATGTAACTGAAAAATGATTTTTTTAAGAAATGAAACCAATCATTTCTGTTTTCAAATGTTTGTGTTCTATATTATCACTAAAACTTATTAATTAATTTTTTATTTACATAAACATCAGATTACAATTAAGTACACCTTGGTATTTGTGAAAAAATGAAGGTGGGAGTTAGAGATGTAATAATTCACAACAAAATTGAATACCTAATAAATAAGATAAAAGTATGCGCAATAATCTTTTTATACATAATAGTGGAAAAAGTTAACCAATCAAAAACCATAAATTCAGCTAGAAAAATTCTCAATACTTCAAGCCAAGTATACAGTGTGTTCAGGAAATACTGATATGAGCCACAGATTAAAAAGATTGCTTACATAAACAAACATTTTCAAATCGACACAACTATTGAATTTATGTTACTTTATTGAATGCAATGGTACAAAACGGTCAGACCATTCATTCAGCTTTTTTTTATCTAAAACTGTCCATAATGGCGGATAATCTGTACGCCTTATTGAAAAACAATTCTAATTAATTAATTAAATATGTATATTATTTCCGTTGCGTAAAACAAATAAGTCCTCATATCCCAAACATTTCCCTACACTGTATATTTGAAGAGCAGTCTCAATAAACACATATACTCATTTAAACAGTCTGCCCTTGTGTATTAAATCAAATCTCACATTTTTGAGATACAAAAACAATCGACTATATGACAAAAAAAAATAAGTTATCAAATTTAATATGTAACTTACTACATCGTCCTTACATAAACATCTCTTGGATCTCGTGTTGGGATATTCGCAAGTTGCACCATATGTCCTTTTCACCCACATATTGTTCGGTAGATCACTATTTATTAAAAAATAATACATCAGAACATAATATTCACAAATCAGCTGGGACGCACATAGTAATCTTAAAGTCAAATTATGTATAACATAATTATGTACAACTGTCGCCTCATGAAAACCTGCCGCGTCCACCCGATTGCCCTCTACTTCCTGGGCCGTTCCTCCCTTGGTTTCTCTGACCTCCGCCGCGACCCCTCTGGTTCCCTCGGTTTCCCCTCGGACCTCCGCGCTGTCTAGCTTGGCCCCCTCTCCTGTTACCGCCCCGACCTCTGAACTCATTGTTAGACTGCGGACCGTTCCAATTCCCGTCGTTTTGATTTCCGCTGCTCTGATTGAAATTACTACCGGGTGGTGGTCCTCTGAAGTTCTGGTTGAACCCATGGTTATTTCGTCCGCCTCTGAAATTGTTAAAGTTGCCGTTCCGCTGCCAACTCCTATCGTTGGAGCCGTCCTCGTAATATTCCTCCTCGTACTCGTCGTTGTCAAACTGATTATTCCTGAAATCCTCATCGCCGTGGTTGTTAAAGCGAAAATCTTCATCCAAGTGCTTGTTCCGCATGTCGAAGTCCCTGTGGTTCTGGTTACGGAAGTCCATGTCCTTACTATGCACTTTTCTGAAATCCACATCGCCCATACTTCGCATATCGCTGTCTCTGCCAATGTTACTGAATGGCCTCATGTCTTGGTCTTTCGTCCTCATATCGGAATCGAGGTGGCTATTAAGGCCTTGATTGGATGAATTCTGGGGAATGTTAGAGTCTTTACTATCGTCATAATCATCGTTCAAGTAGTCTTCATCGTCTTTTATTGGCATAACATCATGCAATTCTTCGATTTCACCAGAGTCGATGTATTTTTGGAGAGCGTCCGGTCCGTCGGCTATGGCTTGTTCCAGCTTAGATCCAGCTGAAAATTAAAAAACGGTATGATGTAGTATGATGTAGAAAGTTCAAGTTTCAGTTTCATTTAAAGTTAATTTACGCAGCACTGGTTTTTTATTAAAAAAAATCCAGTGATGCGACTAAACATAATGTTTTAATCAAGAAATATTGAAATCCATAATAATTATTGCTTCCTCGTTTTAAAAATGAATTGAATATTGCACTTACGTTCTACTGGAATTAATTTTCCATAAATAATAATAGCATTCGGGGCGATTTTCTGCAACGGAACAACCCCAGGGGTATTTTCGACTATTTGACTGATAACCTCATTGATAGTTCCAGCAGTATCATCTGAAATAAAAGGTGCATTTAACAAAAGATGTTAAAATCTTTTCACTTTATACTGTACCTCCGGTCTCATTCCACTGTGCTTGGAAGTTCCGCGGTATAGGCTTGCTGAAAGGTACTTTCTTGGGTTTCGGCTTCTCCTCATTAACAACACTACCGTCTAAGTCCAAACCAGGAATGGCCAGGTTCTCATCGGTGATTATGGAAGTTATCTCAACCTTATCTTCCGGACCCATACCAGGTATTATCGACGCAGGCTCATCTGAAATACATTTATAACACGATGAAAAATTGTGGCCCTAAAACTGAACTTTGAGGTACACTTACCGCCCATTTCCATATCTTCTAATCCAGCAATACCAGCAGGCAGGGTGTTCAAATTGTATTTGTCTCTCATCTGATCACCTGGTCTGTTTCTCGTCCAGAACTTGCTCGTGTGGTCATTGGATCCCGAGCATAAAATGTGGCCCAGCGGGTGCCAGGCTAGGGTCCACACTATGCTGTCGTGGGCCTGCTCAATAGCTCCAACTTCTTTATCGGCACTATAAAAATGTCAGGAGTTATTTATTAAACGCAACAATAAACGAACATTGAATAAATCTGGAAACGACAGTAAAAAAACGAAATAATTCTTACCCTACATGCCAAAACATGATGGCTCCATCCGATCCTCCACTGCAGAAGAGACCTTCGTGAACCGGATGCCAAGCCACACTCGAAGCCTCTTTTTTGTGCCCCCTGAACGTTTGAACCTCCTGACTGAGATTTCTCAAATCGAACAGTTTCAATAAATGATCCCTGGATGCAGTGATCAACCAGTTGCCGTTTTCGTTCCATTTTAGGTCCATTACGGTGGATTTGTGAGCATGTCTTAAAAAATAAAGAAAAACCATTGACTAAAATGATATTCTGATAAATATCAGTGCATATATGTGTAAATAGAATGGTTATTTTAAATCCGTAAGTAAAAAAATTTATCCTTACAAAGTCGCCAGAGACTGGCCCGTTTTGGGGTCCCATAATTTAATAGGCTGTTGGTTGTCTTTGCTGCCAGAAATAATAAGGCCTTTTTGAGGGTGCCAATGGACGCATTTTACGTCTGCTCCATGTCCTGGTAAAAAAAAAACAAAAAACATAATAGCGCAAGTTCACAACGTTATTGGTATACTTTAATAGGTCAGGTAATTTTATAATATAATTATTGTGCCATTTTTAGTACTGCTTTTTATATTATGACAATTTAGGATGATTGACTAGCGGGTAGAAAATATATTTTGTTCATTGTGGTTTGTGTTTGTACCCTTACCTATAGAGGCTAAATACAAACATATTGCCATCATATTATACGCGGCTAAAGCTCAAAAATTAGTCTGTGACTTTGTGCCAAGTTAATTTAATTGCCCCCATTATGTTGCACCCGTTTTGGCTATAAATGTTGATAGTTGTTATGCTAAATTTTGATACAGTTGATCTTAATTGTTGATCATTTCAAATAGTTGTAACAAAAAACTTGCTTTTTATTTTCCAGTATTTTTATTGTACCATGAAAATTGTTTTGCCAAACTTTGGGATGAGACTAATTTAGATTAAATTTGTGTATCCTTAAATATTTTGAAGTTATTGCCTACAATTGTAACTTCTAACACTTTTGGGCCTGGGAGGCAATTAAATACAGGTAAAAATATTAATTATGGATTAATTGTTCCGTACATTCCATACCGTCACGTATTATTACTTTCGATTGGCTTCCTCTATTAACATAAATAAATTATATGTGAGAAAAATTCATTTTTCTTTAATTATAGCTACTTTCAACTAAATATTAACTTAGGATTTCCTCTATAGGTTTTTTCCGTCTACGATTTAACTGCAGAAATGAAAGTAAATTCAACTTGCACGCTATATCATTTCAAGAAGTTTTATTCAAGATTTACTTCTTTGCTCAACTATCCTCAAAATGTATATAAAAAAATACATACACGGTGTGTTTAAAATTAGACGGATTGGTTTCACATTGGTATCTAGAGACTACGTTAAATTGGGGCAAAGTTAATAATAAGTCTCAAAAAAATCAAGGGTAATATGACTAGTTTTTGAAAAATTTGAAAAAAATTTAAATCTCTGGAAATTTGTCTCGACATTCAGGCTTTTTGAAGGCTATTGAGAAAAAAACACTTTCTCATAGCAACTTTTTATGCTCTATCGAATGGCGTAAACAGTTCTTTTAGCATATGATAAGTCATTGCACTCACAAGGAAATATGATGTAGAGTGACGTAAGAATACAAATGGGGCCGTATTTCATGTTACCCTTGATTTTTTGAGGCATATTATCGGTCACCCAATTAGGCAACTTTGCCCAAGTTTAACATAGTCTGTAGAACTTAACTACTCTACAATAGTAGGTAGCATCATAGATTAGTTGGGAAAAATAATAATATTCTGTTCAAAATTTTTAGTTGAACATATTATGAATCATTGGGATAAAAACGTTCTACTTATATAATAATAAATAATTTCTTTATCCCTCATTCTCAATGTAATGATGCCCAGAAGTCAGAGACTAGTGCCGGATAGGGTATTATTATTTAGAACCTGCAAATCGCCCAGGAACGACTTACGATGTTATAACTTCGCATCATTAACCACTCAACGACAGAGCTCCTACGGAGATTTGATTATATACATTATCCATACCTATACACAATAAGTAAAAATATTTGGTAGTCTATTTTAAAAAATATTAACGACAATATATCTAAAACGTGTCAATTAACAGTAAACTTATGGTGTATTAGTGTCCATGCACTGAATGTGCCTTTATCCTCTTGTTAATATACTGATTTACAAAATTTACTTCAACAATTAAAATGGACATAACAAGGAAAGCATGATAAAGACATACGAGAGTAATTAGGGTAAGTAACACAGTGACCACGATTTTTAGTAAGACGCTAGCCGACTCTTGTCTTACTTTATCACGCTTTTACTTGTTACTCACATGTTGCTCAGTCTAGAATTCCATTTCCTCAACCATTATATCTATAAAATCGGAAGGAAGAGCAGAAGCAAAATTTGCATAATTTACCCTTTCGAAATAGAGTACGTTCAAGTAAATCGATTCACCAAATTGAGCGCAGTTTAGACTTTTTATTTTGGGATGACTTTCAGTTTAAAAATATATATTTCATGCTAAATAAAATGGAAAAGTAGTATTGAAAATAAAGTTTTTTTCAACATTATCGTTATGAAACTTTTAAAATATGTTTAAAAATACCGAAGATTGGTTCACTTTTAGTAAATATTTTTATTTATTTGGGTATTACGGCCCCACTGAAAAATACAAAAAATTTATAATCAACGTCAGCCGACGGATCAGTCAAAGGTTCGTTTTTTGAAAAATATGTTTGCGTAATCAAGAAATCTCACACTAAAAAGCAGATTAGGCAAACATATTTTTCAAAAAAAAAAACAACCTTTGACTGAACCCTCGGCGCAGGGGTTGATTATTAATTTTTTGTATTTTTCAGTGGTGCCATAACCCAAATAAATAAGAATAATTAAACAATGCCAGAAATAAATACGTTCATACATTATTTTAGTTACCTAAAATAGGTTCATAACAAAATATTTTATCATATTTTATATTTTACTATGTATGCATAAGTTTTATTGTTTTAATTCCGTATAATACTAATATTTACTATATATATGAATATGAATTGTACGTCACCCATAGCTTCATAGACATGCATATAAATACATCGAACATAGCGAAAGGATTATGTATTTTAGACCTCGGATTGCAGTTAGGTTAACCAATAAAAAGCTAGTGACCCAACTCTACCCCAAGGTACATTACCGGCCAGTGTCGTATCGTGCCATCCGCAATGTAAGCTTCCCACATAATCGATGTACAGGGTGTACCTTAATGTCATGTCCATACTGTAGGAGACAATTCCTTGTCCAATTTTATGACGAACAGTCCAAATAAACGCGTATCCTAAATTGCCCCGTTTTCAAGGTACAGGGTGTCAAAGTTTTTATAAAAAATCGTTTTTTCTTTATTAATATCTTGAAAACTCTTGGCCGATTTGGATGAACCTTGGTACGTTGGTTTGAAGTAGTAAGGGGCTTATTTTAACGTGAAAATATTAAAGTGGTATCCAGGAAGGTAACCTATTTGAAATTTACGGGAAAAAACATTGAACTGGTTTTTTACAAGTTTTAGATTTTTTTTAGCTAAACAATTTCAAATACCTACAACTTCTTTGTTTCTTGCATTTTTTCGTACCTTGCTTCGTTTTTGAGAAAAAAATAGAAACTATTACAGTGCATGTCTAAATATTTATTATGTTAAACGTAAAAAAACTGGGGTGTCCCCATTTTTATATATTTTATATTTATTATATTTTATATAAAAAACGATTTTTTATAAAATCGTTTATGTTTATTTGGACTCTTAGTCATAAAATTGGACGCATTGGACGAATCATAAAATTTTTCTCATCGTCGCACATTATATTCGGATTTGCTCGTCATATTTTCACAATGCAATCGAAATACGTGTTAGTACGCAACCTTTATCCTCCCTGTTTGTTTTTGGGCTTTGAAGTGAGCAGTTCTGAAGAAAAAATATTTGCAATTGCATTGGTATTTGAAGATGAAGAACAAAAGAAAAGAAAAAACAAATTTGAAAAGGAAACACTATGGAGAATTTCATACTTTATTCAACGATTGTAATTTGCTGTAATACAAACACGTGCACACAAGAATGTAAATACGATTAATCCGAGCCGATTCCTACTGTGACTTGGCGCATATTTACTCGGATCTGCGAATCCGAGAATTTGAAAATCTTGGATGAAATTCCATCCTTACGATGTACATTTATGTGCTTTATCCCTTTTAAAATAACGTAAATAATGATTTCCGTTCGTTTCGTCTGTCCAATGCGAATAAAAGCGCGCTTACCCTAAGGAAAACCCTGTATATCTGGTAACTTTTTGCAGTTATATGCCTCCTGCTACAAAACGGTTAAAAACAAAAATCGGTATATCAGAGAATTCTTCGAAATATATTTTTAGATAAGAACCCGTACCTTACGGCCATACTGTGTAACACAAACTATTTAAATGAGAAACAGCATTTTCATGGTAAAGCAAGATGAAAGAAAAATCTGCCACTGACTTACCTCTAAGTATTCGTTCTTCTTGATAACGGAAAAAGTCCCAAATACGCAGAGTGCCATCATCCGAACAAGTTACGAACTTGGTGTCTGACGGGCTGAAGCTAAACAACACATTCACATCATCTCAAAGCATACAATATGAAGTTCGTTAAAACTCAAAAACTCTAAATAAAAAACTCTCGACCGAAGTTACCCTCAAACATTTGGTTGACATTTATCCGTTTAGTAACATCAACATGACGTTTTTGGTGTAAACTTCGCGGCTAGCACAGACTTAGTTAAAAGGAGCAAGAGGACTTTGGCATCAAGCTTTTTATTTACATTTATAAGTCAAACGAACCACAAAGCCAAATAACTACTATGTTCTTCGGCAATATCATTAGTGCAAAAGATTATTAATTTATTAATTATTTAATACATAACTTCATGATTTGATCAAGGATGAGGTAAAAATAATGTTTAAACAATTTTTTATTAAGTTACATTCTAAAAAATAAATAAAAGGCATCAAGTAGAAACACTTTATTTTATTAATACAATCGTCGATCGAACCATTTCCTCTTCTTGAATTAATGCAGATGAAATAAAACAAGTTTGTTTTTAGCATTTTTTATTTATTTGTAATTCCCGGATGACCGAATGAAAGGTTGAAAATAAAAACGCAGTTCCAAACATCTTTCAAAACCACATCACTAGGGCGTAGTTTAAAAACACATTTGGAAAAGTCTCTGGAATTTATTGAAAAATGAATTTATTAACGTAAAAAAATTACAACACGGTATAATATCACAGCAACTTTAAAGTCTATCACAAAATATTCCCATATCATATTCAGTATTCAAAGAGATTGTCATGTTTATTATTATTTTTTTTTTTTATTTTATTCTAATGACAAAAATTGCACTAATGTAAGGAATGGGAGGGAAGTTTTTATTTAAAACATACTGTATAAATGTATATACAAATCTGAGAAATACGAAGAGAAGTTGTAGATACCTTATGCCACGCAGAGCTTCTTTGTGAGCCTGGAACATCTTTACGTTGTTCATGTTGGACTGCCAGTACTTCACGTATCCCGCATGATCACCGGTGACCATCCAGCTATCGTTGTGGCTCCACACCATCGTTCTCACGGGGCTATCATGTGCCTGGGAACAAATATAAACAGTTACAAGCCGTACTGACCACACATTCCCCTCAAAACTCTAACAATTCCTTCCGTTTCAACTGACCTGTAAAATTGTTTCAAAATTAAACGTCAGCCCATTCCATAAAGTAAATTCTCCTGAGCTAGCTCCCGTTACAAGTCTCCTACCCTCAGGAGTCCAAGCCATGCAGAATATGGGACACCTCATTTTATTTGTGGCTGTTTTCACGAAACGGGTAGTGACACAATTGATGGGATTATCGGGGTAACTGGGAGGGGGCATCATGTCTGGGTAGTACATCGCGTCCGGCTGAAGAGCCCTTCTGTCCCTGTAATCTCGTTGCCATACTCTATTCTGAAAAAAAAAAAAAATTAAAACACATATACAGGGTTATTCAGAACTTATCCATAATAAAATTTGGGGATGTTCAACATACATGTACAAATATGGTAGTGCAAAAAAAAAATTTTTTGGCGGGGTCTTAAAACTATTTCAAAATTTTTCATTGCACGCCGCTGGATACTGGTCCACTGTAATGGAGTTACCTTGGGACTGAAAATGCAAACTGGCTAGCACAAAAAAAGCTTCGGAAGTTTTTTATTCGGTCGGTTTTAACCAGGCGTTCCAGACAAAAACGTGTTTACTTTTTTTATCACATTCTTAGGAATGTGGTAGAAAAGTATCAGATGTGTTGAAGTACAGTTGCCCAGCTACTTAGTCCTTTATAATGGTATAACTTTAAACATTGTTTACGGGAAATCGTAAGCCTTTTATTATAAATTTTTTTGGTGATATCGATTTCTTATTTAAGGATGCACATATAGTCAAAGTTTTAGAGATAAGTTCTGAATAAGGCTGTATAAGTTATATATTGTTTATATAAATATATAAACAATATATTTATGCAAAGGGGAAAGAAACTACATTTTTACAATAAGACAAATAGAATCTACATCGAAAAAAAATATTATACCAACATATTTTATAACATTAGATATATAAAATGCAAGGTAGAAGAAAGCAGAAACAAAAAATAAATATACACACATTTGCACATGTACCTGCATAATAGTGGTTACAAATATAGGAAATATTAGTGATGTAAAATGTTGGGAGAATTCATTTTTGGAAAATTTTCGTCAAGAACGAATGAGAATAAATGAGAACAACCCAAAAATTAAAATCTGTCAAAATAAAATAATTTAAAATTATTATAATCCAGAAAAAGTCTCGTATTTTCTGAAAATGGTTAAATATTCTCCAATGTTCTTCTCCCTATATAATTTTTCAAGTTGAAGGAAACTTGAACAGTACACGAAAAAGTAGTTGAGAAGGGTGTAAAATTTTCTAAAATAACCTTAAGACCTTAGCTATACAAAATCAACTATAAAACTATAATTATTTTTTCTACACTGTGTCTCATCTCCTACACACCCTCGAAATAATCTTATTTATTTTCGAAATCAGTTCATACTTTGGTGAACTTATTGAGAATATTTTTTTAATACTATTTATATACCAATAATATACAGGGTGGCCCATTTGGACTTAGGACACCTCTGTAAAATGGATATTTTAAGTCCGATTTTGATGATTTTTTTTTAGGTTGTTACTCATGGAAAATTGCATTTTGTGGCAAATAGACAATTTCTGTTACACAAATCAAGGCCTACTTTGCAATTTTTTTGGGGGCGAAATTTCGAGAAATCGTATTAGCGATTTTTTTAGACGAAAACTAAGTACGCCACTGTATTCTGCGCCCCCTCAAATAGCTCTGTACCAAATTTCATCGTAAAGTACAGAATATTAATAACAATTCTCACTAAATTAATTTATGCCCCAAAATACGTTGTGAAGATCAAGTAACCCATGAAATAAAGAAATCTGTCTATTTGCCACAAAATGCAATTTTCCATGAGTAACAACCTAAAAAAAAATCATCAAAATCGGACTTAAAATATCCATTTTACAGAGGTGTCCTAAGTCCAAATGGGCCACCCTGTATAGTACATATTTGGTAAAGTTAATAAAATTTAATTAAGTACTCGAAATAAAATTAAAAATTAATATTTTTCCCTTAAAATTTGTATGAGCTAAGTTTGAACATTTCTGAACATTTCTACCGAACCTTTTTTCTTAATGACATTTTTTATAAAACATCCTACCATGGTTTTTAAATTATCAGCTTTTCAACCCATCATCAGTAGGCTGTGATTGATGATGTAATTTCTTTTATTCTGGCAAAAAAATATTTATTTTCATTGACAAAAATTTCAAATTAAATAAAAAGAGATGAGGATAATATGATTCGAGTTCCAGTCCCAGCTGGTCCCGGGACCACTGAAAACGTTCTGGGATTGCAGTTCCTGTAGCAAATATGATTTGCCCACAGCATACAATTTGCAATTGAGGCAATCATGTACTCGAAAGTGATATTGATACTGAGGACGGTCTTGAAAACTAATTGAAGATGATGAACAGGCTTCCTTTGATTTAACCCAATAATGCCAATAATGGAACATTCACACATCGGTAACCCAAAAACTCACCATTAAATGGTAATGGTAACTCACCATTAAAAAACATTGTTCTGCAAAACTATGTTAAAGCAAAACATAGCAAAAACTTAAATCTTATTTTAGATTGCAAAACCAGATTAGCTCGATGCTTAGTTCGATGTTGTAACGATTTGTTTTTCTAAAAGATTGTATTCAGACCATGATTTTTAAGTTTTGGAAGAAATTGTAAAGTGTCTTGAACCTATTAGAGGCATAGTGTTGGCACTATGCAGATATAATCCCAATTTTTACACTCCCGATGCCAGCTTTGAATTTATGTTTAAGGAACTTTCTAAAGAAAAACCTCTTTCAGTAGGAACTTACAAATCGCTTTAAAGCAACATATAAGTGAGCGAAGAACTCTTTCGTTCGATGTGCTCTCTTGCCTCTGCAATCCAGATTGTCGACTCTGATCAGGATGAGAACGACGTTCTGCTGTCTGAACTTAGAAAGAGACGGAATCGAAAAGTACCATTGTCAGAAAAATTAAACTGGGTAATAGAAAACACAATGTCTGTGTCTACAAGTATATCACTGTCATCAGCTACAAAAGCAAATCGATTGACTGAAATAATAATTAGAAGGGAAATGACACTTTTTGAGAGTGGTGGTTGTCGCGGTCAGAATCTCGTTATGTTACGAACATTTGCATGGTTCAAATCTGATAATATTTATTTACCGCGAGGAATTGCTCAAGAAAATTTACTCGAACAATTTCAACTCAATGATCTGGCCACTCGCTGTATGTGTAATTCGTTGGTGCCTCTATACAAAATTGGAACTAATAAAATTGACTGTCTGGATTTCTTATACTCTATGTCTTCACGTTGTCCACCTTGCCACTCGTCATCATTGTTTTATCTTCCGACACCAAAGACTAACTAACCTATTAAAGTTGTCTCCAACATTACACAGAATGGGGTATTATGATTAGAAGATGCAGAATTTGATTGATATGTTCCATGATGCTATTCTGACTATTAAGAAGAATTTCCACTAATTCCATTCTACAATCTTGGAATTTTATTGTAAATGTTGTACTCTATTATATCGGGATATCAAAAATTATCTTGGTCAAGGGTGGTTGTGGAATGTAAAACGTGTCTTATTTTTCAGCACAATGACTTGACAGATTCTGACAGAACAAAACATATTCAAAAATTTAAAGTAAGACACACGTTTTACATTCCACAACCACCCTTGACCAAGATAATTTTTGATATCCCGGTATTGTTTACTGTATGTTTATTGTTTAGATGTTTATGTTCATTTTATTTGTTGTCTATGTATATTTTTGATGACTATCGTATGTTTTTAATGTTTTTGTAATTTTTATGCTACTCCCACCAATATATAAATAAATAAATATGGTGGTGTGTAGAAGAGAGCTTATTTATGATTACATTAAATCAAATACAAAATAAGTAGGTAATAAAAAGTACCTAATCAATATTTCAATAACCATAAATATTTAAATAATTGTACCAAACTAAAAAAAAAACTGAATGTTTAAAAGACGTGAGACACGAACGTATAACAACTAGTCGCTGAAGACTTATGACGCGCTGGTCCTACTAATGATCCGCGTACGTGTATCGGAAGAAATTTCGGAAACAACGTTTGCGAACAGTCTTCATTGCACTGCTAAAGAAATTGGCGCACAATGATTATTTCATGCCCGAATGTTCGCAAATACTCGGGCCACCAAATTATATTTTATTTTAGTAATATGGCCAGAGAATGTTAATTTTGAATCAAACAATATTCCAAAATCTTCGAACAGATATTCAGTGTTTTTGAAAGTTAGGTTGTTTAGCATGGTATTTGTATTTGTAGTTTGTGTATTTGTAGTTAGAGAAAATTAGTACACGATTGAAGCAGATAAAGAAATACTTATCAATGCCAAGATCCATATAGTTCATATTATACAGTAAATTATTTAAATCAGTTCAAAGCGCAAAGACAGTAATATAATGATTGTCATTAATAAATCAGGTAAAGAGTCAGGGACCACAATGACAACCTTGAGGAAGTCCAGATGATACCGAGTATTAATGTAAATAAGAAATAAAGTACAGATGTTCTGGAAAAGAGCATTTAATACCTTAATATGGAGAAAATAAATACAACACTGCTAGTATTTTTGAATATTATTTGTTATATAACAATAATGCTATTGTAGCAAAAGACAAATCGAATGAATGAACCAGGTTATTAGGGTTGAATTTTGTAATGAATTGTTGAATATAGTGCTGATTCAAGAATCTTTAAAGTCAAAATAAGTTGTTAAATAAGTTGTACATGATTATTTTTCTTTCAAATTACCATGCATTTTATGCAAGACGCAGTTATCAAGTGGGCTAATAGTGTCAATGGGTTTAAACATGATCTACCTCTTCTTCTTTATTGCTTCTGATATTAGAGTGAGGTGAACAGAGGCAAATTCCAGTGCTCTGGTCATCTTAATGATCTGATTAGTAGAATTTTGTAACATTAAATCTGCTAAACATAGCATTGTGAAGTCTGTTTCTTCAAAATTAGGACCTACATTAATATGTGTTAATGGTTGAGATACTTGAAATAATACGAAATATTTAATATCTTTATATTCAAGACTGCACAAAACTTGAATTCTGAAATATATACCAGCCGATACATTACATCTGTATGTGTACACATAGGAAAAACACTTTGCTGAAAAATAGAATAAAATCTGACCACTCCTATATAATGGCCTACTGAGGAAATATGTGACTAAATAAATTATTATTTTAAAATTGCGACTTCTTGTTTATACTTTTTAAAGTAGTATGTATATCTATACTTCAGTGGGTCACCCAGTTATAGAGATTAGATGGCTAAATTAGGAACATATACAGGGTTATTCAGAACTTATCTCTAAAACTTTGAGGATATGTGCATCCTTCAATAAGAAATCGATATCACCAAAAAAATTTATAATAAAAGTCTTAGGATTTCCCGTAAACAATGTTTAAAGTTATACCATTATAAAGGACTACATAGATGGGCAACTGTACTTCAACGACATTTGATATACCACATTCCTAAAAATGTGGTAAAAAAAGTAAACACGTTTTTGTACCTGCAACGCCTGGTTCAGACCGAGCGAATAGAGTTGGAGTGGGAATAATATCTCTATCGTCTATTCAGTCATCAATCTATCTGTGTCCTCTCTAAGTGCCGGTGTTTTATTTATGGTAGGAGTGTGAAACTGTAAAATTTTCAAAATGGCTCATGTGTAGTGTTGTAAATCAGGGAACGGTCTCGATTGTGCTTGGAGAACATTCGCGAAGCTTCAAATGAATTTGCGCGCACTTTCCCGGCCGAGCATTTTGGAGCACATATTGAGAACTTTCCCTTGAATATGCTCGAAAATTCTCGGCAAAATGCTCAATATGTGCTCCAAAATGCTCGCCCGGAAAAGTGCGCGCAAATTTACTTGAAACTTCGCGAATGTTCTTCAAGCACAATCGAGACACAGCGTTCAAATTGCCGCTAAGAGGTAAAAGTGGCAATATTGCGACTTGCGACCTATTTCCCGAGAATCACAGGTGGCCGCCGGGCCGCCGCTGCACCATAGAATTTATCCTTTCTGTCATAATAATCTGTAATGTAGAGTAAACAAAGACGACGATCGCCGATATGTTACCGTGAAGGTACTTACTTTGTTTCTCCCGATTACAAACTTTTCCTCTTGTATCGAGCTTTATTTGTATTTACTCTTTTTTATAACCATTTAACATAAAATAGTTTTTTTTAATAATAAAGGTGAAAATATTGAAAAAACTGGTAATCTTCTCGAGAACATTGAGAAGATTGGGAATATTCTTGAGATTATTGAGAAAAATCAGAATATTTATGAGAATATTGAGAATAAAAGAGAAAAATTAGAAACATTGACAAAAAACGTTAAATAGCATAATTTGGCTATGCTGATAATAAATTCTCGGGACTTTCTAGTTTATGCTCGTATTTTCTCGTTTATTCTGGTTTGTGCTCAATTTGCGTTCTGCAAAAATAAATGCTCGAGCATTTTCCATCACTACTCATGTGTACAGTAATGCTGAGTCAATGGACTGTTACCAGTGGATTATCAATTACGAGTTAGGTTTTGTGAGTGGTTGTTGCAGCAAAATGCTGAAAATCCCCAATTTACTAAATTTGCGTTTATAAGATCAGCAACCAGGAGGAACATTCGGTTTAGTGCGGCAAAATTGGATAAGGCGTGCCCAAAAGTGTGTACAAGTCAAGGAATATTATTTCGAACAGCTTTTGTAACAAGGTATGTGCAAAATGTTTATAAATTTCATGTTTCTAATACCTACTCATCAAGTATCGCAATTCTTCAAAGTTAGTGTAACAAAATTTTATTCATTTTAAAGACACGTCACTTTGGTCACATCTATCTTTAAGTTTATTTGAAAGTAAAAACGCAGCAAATCTTTTTGGCGCGGGGTGTCGGTATACTCTTTTTTGCACTACCACATTTGTACATGTATGTTGAACATCCCCAAATTTTATTATGAATAAGTTCTGAATAACACTGTATACTTAAACCCTCACCCAGCTATAAACATCCAATGTTTACAAAAAGGATAATTTTTTACACATATCTTATCAATACACACCAATATCAGGAAAAGCACATGTAAACAATTTGTTCATTATTATCAATGATGTGTATCAACATGGTATCAACCATAAATGGTAGAAACTAAAACCTAATTTACTTTAGCTTTAGGAAATTTTTATGTTTTGCTCATTTTTACCCTATTAAAATAAAGTATTCCTTCACTAAATATTTTGAATGAAAAAGAAAAAAGCATTACCTCTAATTCTTTTATTATGGCAGAATTATAATCTACTGTTTTTCTCATTACAGACTTCCTAAGACGTTTGCCATCGAAATCTTCCAAGGTCATGTTGCCCAATGGTCCAGGCAGAGGTTTGTGCAAGTTCATAAAGGGTCTAAACGGTGGTCTACTAAAACCACCTAGAAAATAAAACAATATATCTCAAGGTTGTGCAAGATATTTTGAATAAAATAAAAAACGTAAACATTCTGACATTAAAGTACCTGGTTGTGGTGGTCCCATAATTGGCGGAGGGCCAGCCAAATTTGGGGGTGGCATGGACAAAATCGGTGGGGGTTGAGCAAAATCCATTGTATACAATTTTGTTGCTTTAATAATAAAAAATGCTTTCAGCCTCGTTCTGAAAGGTTCTTATATAAACAATATAGTTTTACCGCCACATACCTGTACAGAAAAAGACTAAATATAATAGAAAGTACTTAAACGCCAAGACCAAAAAACAACCATGCGACACATTTTTTATTATCCAACTTACTTTTATTCACATTTTAAATAATAGCTTCTTTTCATAATGTCCTCAGACACCAAGCCACTAAAATAATAACAATAAATAAAAATAAAAAATGTATTAAACGAATTAATTAACATCCGCCTTTACAAAATGGTCTTCAATTTCGATACCATAGAAAAATTATTTCAATATCAGATACCAAACACCAAGCACCAAACCAAAATACCATAGAACAGTAACTGACAGAATCACAGACACAGACCACAGAGGTAAGATATGAGAAAAGACAAAAGACACAGAGAGAAGAGAGGCATCGTAAAACGTTAACCAAACAAAAAAATCCGAACCCGAATACCAAGACCAAGATCGAGGAATCCGTACCAAAACCACCAAATGACCAAAACTACAAAATATACCTCTTGCCCGAACCATAGATTAAGCCCGAACGCTACGAACACGAACAAAAAGAAAACTACATGAAAACATAATGAAAACCGTTGTTTGTTACAAACAACGATGAAAACCATGAAGACTATCTCTTTTCTTCTCTCTCGTTGTCTTTGCTCTCTGCTCTCTCACTCATTACCAATTACCACATAAAATTCTTTTTCAACCATCTCTTTGTACAACCATCTGTAATTATAATCTATAATTTTTCTGTTATTCCCACGGATTTCTTATTTAAGAAATCCGTGGTTATTCCCGTTAAGATCATAGTCACAGATTATACGCGTTTCATTTTAAGATCGAAGCGCCAAAATGGCAGTAACCTATACTAACTACGTTCACTGACACTGACGTTTGAAATTTTATTCATCAAAGATTTGTTGTCGAGAACTTTAAACCAGGTAAAAAGCTTGTAAAACTATTTTGAAAGGGGTAAGTAGTGATATAAAATTAAAAAAGATTTCAATATTTGTCGAGCGTTCAATCTGGAAATGAAACTTAACCTCAAAATATGTCAAATTCTTTATTGGGTATACGGCATACATACCTTTATGGAAATAGTCATCCTTCGAGAAAGGTAAAGAGCACACTCTCTACTCTGCGTTCTTTAGCTTCTTTATCTATACTTGTCTCCTGTAACTCTGTAATGCTCAACTTATAGTTTCCGCGATAGCTCCAGATTTTCCCGCTTTTGGAAAAGTATGAAACTGATCTCGGGGTTTTTCTTTGTACAAGAGGAACAATGACGCTCACAACAATAATGATTCATATCTAATCAAAGCAATTAACTAATATAACAACGGATATTTCAAAATTCACAATAGACATACATACGCAAAACTGAACCAATACCACATGCATTAGTTGTGCGTGCCGCCAGTAGGTAGCGTATTGCTTAGCAAGAATCGCGTATAGAGAGCTAATAGCTGCTAATCAATCATTCATAGGTGTAATTAATCTATGATTCATAGTATATAATCTTATAGATAATTAGAGAGTTTTTGAACCCCTTAAATCACGTCATCGTTATTCTGCGCATGCGCCGTGCCAAAAATAGGATCATTTTCGGCACTGTATTTTCAGTATTCATTTTCAGTATTCTGTATTCTGTGGTATATAAGCTTATTTGACGTGACGTACATAATTTTGTGCTTATTGCTTATTTATTTGTTATTGTTATTGGAGTAGAGAAATGTATATTTACATTTACTGACAAATATTTGTTTACGCAGATATAACAGACGAAGAAAAGTTCGAATATTTAATAAGTTAAATAAATATAATGCCTCAAGATTATGACTCAAAAGTGAGTCTTCATTTGGATATTAATCATGGACTTGATAGGTGAGAATACAAATTATAAAAACCATTAATTTATGAGTAAAAACTTCTTTTATATATGTGTAGGTAATTTAATTTTACCATTTTTCAGAGTTACGGAATTGGTTCAAACCCGCTTGATTGAGAGCGGATGGAGGGATCAGGTAAAACTAGCATGTCGTAAGGCTATTTTAGAAAATGGTGACAAACATATTCCAACTGTGGACGAATTAATTGTGCAAATTACACCCAAAGCAAGATCCATGGTTCCTGATGCAGTGAAGCGAGAACTACTTCATGAATTGGAATTAATTTTAATTAATATCGATAAAGCAGGATACAGTAAAAGTTTTTAATGTCCTATTGGGTCAACTTAAATTTGTAGTAAATCATTTATGGTATACTCTCATGTAATAGGTAATATGCATGCCCTTAAGTATTTGTTTATTTCTGGTGTTAAAAGTGATCATCAGCATATTAAGATTTTTATTTAAGAAATTAGTTCTTACACAAAATGCAATTTTGAGATTCTTTACTTAAATTATTTGCAATAAACTATTTTAAAATAAATATATTGTAGTTAATTCACAGTTCATCCTTAATTATTTCACCACAATCACATTTCTGCATCTTGGTTTGCTTAATATGGTCCATATCTTCTAAAATCTTTACAGTACTTGTAATTCTTTTACTAAGCTCTCTAAAAAGGTGTAGATGGTAACAAAATATATTTTTTGGTAGTAAATTCTCGTTGGCAAACTTCTGCCCATTTTTTGCAATTTCCTTGGCAGCATCATCATTGTTTATTGCCCATTGCAATTTATCCACGAGATCAGAGAGATCTTTCTTAACAGGGATATAATGGACGTTTGGAATGAGATCGGTGTAAAAATGTTCAGCATATTTTGAAGAAGGCTTAAAAACTAAAGAGCCTCCCGCCAACAAATATGGCATTCTGTATGGGGCCACAGTACCATCAATAGCCAACTGATACTTGTACTAAAAAAAAAATGTAATCCTATATTTCCTCATGATTCTAGAGATTAAATTAAGTTTTAATAAATTTCTAATTACAGTGACATCACTTATAGTTGTATTAACAAAACAACAAACATCGTAAAATATAAAACTTATTACATATAGATGGTCAAAAACTTCTGAACCTTTTTATCCCAGCTGTATATTCATTCAACTTGACTTTAATACGATAAATTAAATAGCTAATTTGCAGAATATATCTTTTTATGAATATGAATGAATTTATAGTTTTTTAATCTGCTTCTGTATACGAAGTGTGACCATAATCATGTTGATTTTTAATAACATGTTGCCCATTTTTGCCCATAATATTTTTATGTATATGAAAATATAAAAAATTCTTACATCAAAAAATCTGAAAAACGAAACGTAATCACTTTTAGGTCCATAGATATGTTCTTCGTCTCTATAAAAGAAAAAATTTGTTATCGATACATTAAACAAGTCAGGATATTTTCTAGATATCTCTATCAAATCTAAACGATGCCTGTTTGCATCCCTTCCCCTCCAGAATAACTTTGGTATACGACTCTCCCAAGGTCCTTCAACGTTACCCTGAACTGACAATATGTCAAGCATCACCCTGGAAAATAAGATACATATGCTACATTTGATCAGTCACAAAAAAAATTCATACCTGCCCATGTTTTCTAAAGTTGACTCTGTAATGTCGTAAGTGGGCATAACAATATCGTAACTATCTGTGCTCATACACCATGACAAGATGGGGTAGATTTCAGTCAAGGTATTAGTGGACAGCGGCCAATCACCAAGATTAGCGAAAAACTCCAAGTCGGGCATCTTTACTTTTCTAGCTAAAGACAGCAAGATATTGTCCATAAACATGTTAAATCCCACATATTTTCCATAACATTTCCGATAAATCTCGTTATCTTTTATAATGTATTGACACAAACTGACTGAATGTGGCCTATCAAAATTTTTTATCAGCTAAAATTTTACTGATATGTAGTTTTAAGCGGCGGAGCATTTATAATTATTCAATATTTCTTGTGCCAGAAAATCGGTGGGCAAAGAAATACCGAATAAATATATATTTCTTACTTTTACTCTGTATTCCTCCCAGTTTATTTTACCAAAAGCTTTCAACCTTTCGCTGATTCCGCTAGGTACTAAACCACAGTCCCAGGAACTGATTAATTCATCAATATTGGTTGCTGGACACATACAATCATCTGGATAAACTATACTGTTGATTATATATGGAGATGCGGCTACATGCTCATTTTTATACATGATAGAAATCTTCATATAAGCACAAAGTTCATACATTTTATATCTCACGATATAAGAGCCATCTTTTCTATCCAATATTGTTGTCCAAAGTCGACAGGGCTTTTTTATTTTTGTAGCTCCATCGATAACAATTTGGAAAGGCTCTTTTAAAGAACTTCTTATACTGAAATCACCAGGTATATTTAATATATCTTTCGAGGCAAATATATTCAAGATTTACCTAACATTATTTATATTTACTGGTTCTATGAAAAAATATCTTGCAGGCATTATAATTCTATCTGGAGATAAACCAGGGCCCCATACCTTGCTTAACTTTGCACTAACCCCAACTTCAGAAACTGCTTTATTTATTAAAACGTATATAAATAATACATAGATCAGAAAGTAAGACATTTTTTATTTGGGTTTGTTTATATATGGCTTATAAAATTAAGTTAAGAATTATAAAATCCATTAAAATTTGTGTATTATGTAAAAAAAATGTATAGGTATTGCATACTCTTGGTGTTGGTAAATTAATTTTTTTTTTCACTTTCTGCTTTACCAAAAAAAATATATAACTAGAGAATTAACTAATATTCTCATTGGCTTTACTTCTTGCCTTTTGATTCCAATTTTCAATTGATCTTCCTTAATTTAAAATCAAAACAAAACGACAAAACAAATGTCCTTGGACAAAACCATTAATTAAAAAAAAATTCTATGTAATGATTAATGAAATGACAGATGACAGATGAGAAAATATACATTCGATGTAAGATGTAACCAAAAATTACTAGTCTGTAAAATTTTTCTAACAAGTTTGCGAATGAGTTATTCATTGTGAGATTTTTTTTAAATTTTCCGCCTTAGTAATTAAAAAATTTAGAATTCTTATTATAGAATTCGACATACCTACAAACCTTGTATATAGGTAAACAAGGCTACAAATAATAGACATCAAAACAAGTACTAAAATGTTTTTTAGTCCCATCTCCTATCTAGGTATATGAAATTATTAAATAGAATATGATCCAAATCCAAATGTATTGTCAAAATTCCAGGTCTGTACAAAGGTACTATAAATAAATACCTAATCAAAGATAATTATGAAATAAGATCTGGAATTTATCTCACGAAAATTCTAGTAATTGTTTAATGGAATTTCTAGATCTATCTTGAAACTTTACTTCTTCTTCTTCTAAAATTAGATTATTGGTTTGAATAACTTGGTCACTTTTATGATCTCTTTTTAACTTATCAGTTAGCATATAAGTGTGTCTTGGTTCTTGAAAATAGTAAGTGTTTGAATTGAAATTGCCTAATTTTAAGAACCTTTAAATACTCCATTCGACTCAGTTGTCAAATTTTAGTCTGTTTTAATCGCAGCACATGTCATAAAATATATATGTGAGAGGCTGTGTTTTAGTTATATACAATATATTTGGTGCGTTAAGTTTAATTCTGATTTCTTACAATTATTTTGTTTTACTACGCGTGTTGTTAAAAATTACCTCTGCAATATTTTGTTGCTGCAGCAGGACTTTCAGGAGCAAGAAACTAATATTTTTTGTGTCAAATGGGTAAAAAAAAGAAGTCTGGTGGCGACGGCTCTCTAGGCCGTTCACTCATTAAGGATCGTGCTGGAAGCAACAAAGGCAAGAAGATGGTATCAGATAGTACTATGGTAAAGTTTAAATGTACAATGTTTTTACGCGTGATTTTATATTTTTTACATGATTTTTTAGTTGCATACAACTGAAGTACAGGATGGATACGATTGGGGCCGCTTAAATTTGCAATCGGTGACTGAAGAATCGTCGTTTCAAGAATTTCTATCTACTGCAGAATTGGCTGGTACGGAGTTCCAAGCGGAGAAACTAAACATCAAGTTTGTTAACCCAAGATCTAATGTTGGCGTATTGTCTGGTGAAGAAATTTCAAAAGTTATTGATGCACAAGAGAAATACAAGAATGAATTAAAGATTCCTAGGAGGTAAGAGTATTACTAAAAACTAAAATTAATAAGTTTCCGTGCCATTTATTGGTCTATTATTCATTGTAGGCCACCGTGGAATTCTGACACTACTCCCAATGAGTTAGACAGGAATGAAAAATTATATTTTTTGGAATGGAGGCGTTCTTTGGCTCAGTTGCAAGAAGAGGAAGGCATATTATTAACACCTTATGAAAAAAACCTACAGTTCTGGAGGCAACTCTGGCGTGTAGTGGAACGCAGTGATGTAGTGGTGCAGATTGTAGATGCAAGAAATCCTTTACTGTTTCGCTGTGAAGACCTGGAAAAATATGTGAAAGAAGTATCCCAACATAAGACAAATCTAATATTGGTTAATAAAGCAGACTTTTTAAGAAAACGTCAACGAGAATGTTGGGCTAAGTATTTTTCATCTGTAGGGGTTCATGTAGTGTTTTTCTCAGCTTTTTTAGCTACAGAAAATGACACAAGTAAAGAGGACAGTAAAGATAGTGTCGAAGTTGAAGGTGAAGATGTACATGATTGTGAAATAATTAAACCAGAAGGGGATGAGGAAGAACTTAGTAGTGTTAGTGATGGTGAGAACTACGAAGACAAAATAGATGTAGATGTTATGCAAAATACTATCACGAAACTGGAAGCTGCTGTGGAAGAAAATGGAGATTACCTTGGTAAAATTTTAAACCAAATAGGGGATATTATAACGAGGGCGAATTTAAATGATGAAACTTGTTTAGAAAATTCTAGTCGCATATTAACACAAAGTGAATTAATTGAACTGTTTAGAACTATACATAATGGCCCGAAAGTAACAAGAAACTTCACGACTATCGGCCTGGTTGGTTATCCAAATGTTGGCAAAAGTTCAACAATAAACGCCCTGTTGTCCAGCAAGAAAGTCCCTGTATCAGCGACACCTGGCAAGACCAAGCATTTTCAAACTTTCAATTTAGACAGTGATTTGCAGTTGTGTGATTGCCCAGGACTAGTCATGCCTAGTTTTGTTTTTACCAAAGCAGAGATGATTCTTAATGGTATCTTACCGATAGATCAGATGCGCGATCATGTACCTCCTACCAATTTAGTGACTAATTTAATTCCTCGCCACATAATCGAGGATAAGTATGGAATTATGTTACCATCTCCTTTAGAAGGGGAAAACCCTGATCGACCTCCAACTGCTGAAGAATTTCTAAATGCATATGCATGTAAGTTTTCTATATTTTGTTGTTGTAGGTACTTCAACCAAATTATTTTTTTAGATAATAGAGGATTTATGACTGCCAACGGTCAACCTGACTGTTCAAGGGCGGCCAGATATATTTTAAAGGATTACGTGAATGGGAAGCTTCTTTATTGTCATGCGCCTCCTAATATTGACCAAGCCGAGTACTACACTTGGCCTAAACGGCAAAAAGTACATTCCGACAATAGAATTGCTCCTCCTCGAGCGGTTCGTGCAGTAAAGGTAGGCATTTAGTGGAATATACAATAATTTTAACTAACTTGAATATATTTTTAGCCTTATCGAGTGACAACGCAAGACATAGATAAGGCATTCTTTCATTCTGGATCCCATGGTATCCATGCCAAAGGTGTTGCCGGAAAAGTAACGGGAATGGGGAAAGGAGAGGAATCTTCTCAGCCACAGGGGGAGACGGTAAACAAACCGTGGAAGCAGCATAACAAACACAAAAACAAAGGGAAAAAGGAGAAGACGAGGAGAGTGTATTCACACTTGGACCAACATTAATTTGCTCTTGTGCTCGACTTGTGTCAGGGAGTTTTGTTGCTGTGGCCTTGAATTTTTTATTGCCTCTGTAGTCAATTTTAAAAAGAAATTAGTATGGGTAGTATTTTAATAAATGTAGCCGAGTATTGTGTTACATCGTTTATTTACCACCTAAGATGTAGTGGGCACTTTCTTTTGTCAATTGTTTGTTATTTTTAAGTAGTAAACTCCCTGTATATCATTATTATTAACAATTATTTATTTGAAAATACACATTTTGGTTTTTGGGCAACTTGATTCACTGTTGTTGGTGTCTAACAAATGTTTTTCTTAAGTGACTTGTGCAACGCAGAATGTGATCCAATAATGGATAAATTAACTTGTCTGGTTTCATGCATAAGAGAAATATTGTTTTGTATTTGTCCATAATTTTTATTTATTATTCCTATGGTAAACTATATAAAACTAACAGCATTGTATAAATATTTGGTTTAATAATTTGTTTCATGTGAGGTTGTTTGATGGCTGTGATGATTTCTAACAGAAATTAATTTCCGAATAAATCTAATTTTTAGAAGTGTTGACTTCTTTTCACTTTTAAAATTGGTAACACTGGCAACAAAAATTTGTGTCGATGACTCCTGGCAGAATAATATAAAATATGGCCTGTTAACAAACCATATTTGTTGATTGTTGAAATGGTTTCATTGTATAAATATTTTAAACCATTATTGATAGAAATTTTACTGTCATTTTTATAAGATAAAACAAAATAAATTACCAAATAAATAAAACTTTCGTTTTTTATACTTTCCAAGTTAGTCACCCGACATGTTCTTTCTACATATTAAAAAAGTAGGTCACTATTAAGAGAAATTGAAGTGTTTTCTTCAAGAAGGTAGTAGTTAGTTGTTCACTCACAGCTATCACATTTAATTTATATTTTGTTAGCGTACAATTAAACTAGTATTTTTTATTTCATTGTGCTTAAAGCAGAAAAGATTAAACTGAAGAATGTTCCGCAATATAATCTAGATTAAGTCCCATTGATTGTTTGCAAATAATTCAATTCAGCTTACCAAGTGCCATATTGATGTCGAAACTTAATTGTCAATATCAATCATACAGCTTAATATTCTTGTAATATACAATTTTAACCAGTATTATTAAGTAAATTATATTCTTAAATCATTCACTAAACGTGACTTCACATACTTCATTGATATAAATCATAAATTGATATTTTAATTTAGTTATAGAAACGGATTGTGAAAATTAGATTTTTACATGTACGTTTATATTTAAAGTAAATTGAAATTCTTCAGAAAAAATCTTTTGATATTAATCTTTCTATCATTTTCTTAATATTTCAAGTATGGATCTGATGGAATTGTGACTTTAAATTTGAAACAATGACTTTTAAACTTTAAATTTTGATGTTGAAATTGAAATTCCACTTTTCTTTAATTTACAGCAATATTTCAATAATCTGGGAGATGATTATCAGTTCCTTCCTACCATGGAATTTGTTGGTTCCTTCATTATTTGTTTAATAAGTGATAATAATAATATCTATCACTCATTCTCATCCTAATGATGAGCCCGGAAGTCAGACTGTTGTGGGAGAGGAGCGGGCACATTATTATCTTGCCAGCCGTTAGTGCACCCAGGAAGGACTTACGGTGTTATAACTTTAACTGCCATTTACTATGAGAATAAGAGAATCCTAGAAAATCTTATTAATTATAGTGCACAGTAGGTTGTTAGCCATTTATAATATTGCAGTACTAGTTGCATATTAAGAACGCTACCAGTTTTATGCACACAGATTTAATATAGGAGCAATTAGAAAAAGTTGACACCCTTGAGATTAGAATCGTCGTCAACAGTGGAGAATGATTGAAAACTTGAAGTCTTTAACCGCTCGGCTACGGAGCTCCATAATGTGTTGTAAGTTGATGATTTAAGAATACATGCAAGTATATAAAATAGTACGAATTTTGAATACATTTAGGAGGGAAGCGATAATAAAAATGCTAATAATCAATAATTGGGAGTTGATACTTTTTTCATTATATTCATGAAAAGTAGTAATAAAATTCGCCAAATGTGTCTATATATTATTTTACCTACACGTATAAAAATTGATAATTAAAATTATGTTTCCATGTAGTATTATTTTTCCTCTACTTTGACTGCAGCTTATACACTGAAACAGGGATACACTCAATATAGGCAGTAACATGACAAGAGTAGGAACAAATGTGTCTATCTAACATTTCATAGATTTAGTGCTTGCTAGGAATACCAATACCCGTTAATTTTACTACCCGGGTACCCGTTTTCAATACCCGGTACCCATTAATTACCCGCTACCCGTTAATAACCCGGTATACCTACCCGTTACCCGCTATTTATCAATTACTCAATATCAACCCATAGCATTCAAAATAGCAAATATTTTCCAATTCATATCATATTTTATATCGCCAAACCTGCGTCAACGCAAACCCGCAAAAAACAAGTTGTCATATGAATATGAGTGACAAACAGGGCCACCGAGTGCAGGTGCTTAGAGGGTTATCGGGTATTTAACAGATTATCGGGTCCTAAAATGGGAACCGGGTAGCGAGTCGTTATCGGGTACCTGTCGGCAACCCTAGTGCATGCACACTATTTCCTTATTTTAGACGCAACTTATCAACTTTACTTTTTTTGTATCTGTACAAATTTAATTCAGAATGTTCATTATGTTTCATGACCAAATCTCGGATTTATCATTTGTGATTGGTTTTCTACTGATATTAGATAATAATTCTACTAATGTCCTTTTATATAAAATACATTTTATGCTATTAAATTTCAAATATGAAAACTGTGGCTCAACCCCATTATAACTAACGTGATACTGGTCTACTTTCTTAATGTTTCTGTTTAAAATATTTATTTGTACTAGATAACCTGTGCAAGACATTGTATTTCTATTCTAAGGTTCTAAATAAATATTTTACTATATCATAAAATAATTTTATTTCTTGGAAGATCCTCAAATAATATATTACAGGTTTTCAGTGAATGCCTTTTATATTACATAATGTCCTCTCCTAAAATAATATAATTACATTTAAATTTAAATGAATCAGTGCAAAAATCATAATTGTTCATAAACACAATCTTTAAATTAATTAAAAACAATACTATGTAAAATTGATCGTTGACATTTTTCTTCAAAGTTATGTAAAACTTCCTCTATGTCATTGTCCAAATCTTCAGCCTTTGCCATCTGAAAAAAATTAATATTATACATTTTTAAATACTGGAATCATTTGTTTATGTAGTGGTTCTCATACTTTTTTTATTTGCTGGATTAAATCAAAAACTGAAAAGTATTGCTTATAAATACATCTTAATTTCTTAAAAGTATGAAGTTATTTCACCATATTGGTGGAACAAAAATGCTCTGCAAAGTAATATATTATTGTTTTAAAAATCACTGATTAGCAGAAAATTATGCCCAATTACCATTAAACACATATCACTGATTAAAAAGGCTCCAATTACTGCTTCTTCTAAATTATCTTGAATATCGATATTGATTACATGCACTATCGAATTGTCTGTTGGTGTTTTACTCTCCATATACTCTACGACTTGGTCATAAACCCTTTCTTCACACGTTATAAGAATATCAAATTTATCATCACATTCCTGAAATTTTTCTGGATGTGACTTGATTCTTCTATTCCTATCTAAAGTATGTAACAAGCCATTTTGGGTATACCTAAATATTTACATTCAGGAAAAATATAAATAAACATTGCCTATTAAATTAAATTAACTTAAAAAAAATATTTGCTATTAAAAATGTAAATATTTAATTAACAATTAATTTGTAATAGAAATATTAGTTACATTAGTGCATTCCTAAGAAAATTAAACATTTCCAAAATTAGTTCACAATTGCCCTTGTAAAACCTTTGATTGAAAGAGTATACAAAATATGCAGTCTTACAGAAACAGCTTGATCAAAAACAGGCTTGAGATTAGCGGGCACCTTGCTGTACGCAAACAAACCAAATTCAACCAACCAAATCTTAAGGTGCATTTAAATCAGAGCGAACAGAAGCGAACGAACGAATTCGTTTGCTTAAGCTTGCGTAATTTGTATGGAGAACAAAACGGGAGCGAACAAACTCTTCCGTGTTTCTGCTTATATTAGGACGAACAGAGACGAACGAACGAATTCGTTCGCTTGCTTCTGTTCGCTCTAATTTAAATGCACCTTTAGCACCCTTACACTGAAAATGGTTATGCTTAGCAATTATTAGGATTGTGACCATAGTTAACGATAAAGATTATTACTATTCTTATGTAAAAAGGATACAATGATTTATCTTTCTGAAGTAAATCTAGGTAAATTTCTTCATATGAGGTGCCGAAATCATATATATTGGGCTTATCGGCAGCAGAGCCGGGAATTTTTACTTTATCCCCTGTGCCATATGATTTTACATCAAACCCTTTCTTCGATAGGAAAGCATGGGCCTCCATACTCCTATTCATATTACTTGAACATATTACCGCGATACGTAAGTCACTTATAGAGGCCATTTATATTTTTATTAAGCTAATAATAATTGCACAGCAAATTGCTTATATAAAAATATTTTGTTGCTTTTTTGGTTATGTATATAACTTCAATAACCGTACATTTAAATACATTACTTGGTATGTATAATTTAACTCAACAAATATTTAAATTAAAAATTATTGAATAGGAGCAACATTGGAAAAGAATATGATTATAATTTAACTGAAAAACAGCGAGACAGTACAAAATAGCTGACAATACGATGACAGATAGAAATTAGAAATCTTTTTTTTACATAAAATTAAAATTTTGACATTTGCTTTGACTGTGTGCTGCACAGAATATCTATCTCAATCCAACTTTCTTGTATTTGTGCAAATAATGGAGTAGATACCAACATGATAGAACAAAAATATGGAAAATTCAATGACGTGCCCAGAGATATAGATGTGACAGAAATCCGTGGTGCTGGTGATACGATATTTATGAGAGCTCAATAGTAGTGTTTCTTTATACACTCTTTTACAATTTTACTTCAAGAAAAGAAAAACAGACAATGCAGTTTATATGTAACTTGCTTGCAATTTTCTAAGCAGCTGACTTTATATGTAACTTGCTTGCTTTATATGTAATTTATATTACATATAAATTAAATATAATTAAAATTTTGACATTTGCTTTGACTGGTGTGCTGCACAGAATACTATCAGAATTTATATTACATATGAATTACATATAATTACATATATGGTATTTATATATGTACCATATACCATACTTCTTGGTCAATGCGCAAACTCCTTACCGGACCACAGCTTATTTATATACATAGATTAATTTATATAAATAATAATAATAATAATAATAATAATAATAATAATAATAATAATAATAATATCTCTATCCCTCATTCTCATCTTAGTGATGAGCCCGGAAGTCAGAGACTGGTGTGTGAGAGGGAGCGGTATATTATTATTTTGCGGGCCACGAGTGCGCCCAGGAACGACTTACGATGTTATAACTTTAACTACCATTTAGTACGAGAATAAGGGAAACCTGGAAAACCTTATAAATTAAAGAAATACATTAGGATATACATTAAGCATTAAGCTGGATTAAGCTGTGACCGCTGATCGGACCGAGAAACTATGTATATTGTAGTTACAGAAACCATATGAAAGGTAATATTCTTTCTCCATTCTATACGCGATTCATTTTAAGATCGTAGCGCCAAAATGGCAGTAAACTATACTAACCTATGTTCACTATGACACTGACGTTTGAAATTTTATTCATCAAAGATTTGTTGTCGAGAACTTTAAATCAGGTAAAAAGCTTGTAAAACTATTTTGAATGGAGTAAGTAGTGATATAAAATTAAAATATATTTCAATATTTTTCGAGCGTTCAATCTGAAAATGAAACTTAACCTCAAAATATGTCAAATTCTTTATTGGACATACGGCATGCATACCTTTATGAAAATAGTCATTCTTAGAGAAAAGTAAAAGAGCACACAGTCTACTTTGCGTTCTTTACATTCTTTATCCATATTTGTCTCCTGTAACTCTGTAATGCTCAACTTATAGTTTCCGCGATAGCTCCAGATTTTCCCGCTTTTGGAAAAGTATGAAACTAATCTCGGGGTTTTTCTTTGTACAAGAGGAACAATGACGCTCACAACAATAATGATTCATATCTAATCAAAGCAATTAACTAATATAACAACGGATATTTCCAAATTCACAATAGACATGCATACGCAAAACTGAACCAATACCACATGCGTTAGTTGTGCGTGCTGCCAGTAGGTAGCATAGATAAAATATATATATACTGAAAGTAGGTAGCGTATTGCTTAGCAAGAATTGCGTATAGTAATTATTTTTGTGTTTGCGCTGTAGTCTTGTAGTTTGTAGTCACAGAACAGAAACAGAAACACAGATTATAGATAGCAAGTCAGCAAGTCTGTGATAGATAGCCAGATAGCTAATCCAAATTTGTGAGCTGAGCTAAGCTAAATAGCTACGCTACACAGAAATAAGGACGATAGAATGGAAATGGAAATAATTTAGTAATATAATAAAATAAAAAGCAATTATTAAGTAAACGTTTTAATTTGTTTCACAAAAAAACATAAAACAGGTAAAATAACAAAAAGTACATAAAATGTAGGTAGGTATAATTCGAATAATGTTTATTTATTCATTACATTCTAATATCTAACGGGCACAAGACTCAAGACTCAGTTACAGGTTAAGTTTAAAGAATTCATTTAAAGTTGAACAAACAGGATTAAAAGAGGTAAGCCATATGAGTAACTATATAGTCATATGAGGTAAGCTAAGAAACATGAGAATTTCTATACAAAATATGAGAACATGAGACAAGTAGTCAAAACAACCGGTCAAAACCAAAGAAAATATAGGGGTCAAAAGTCAAAACATGAGGGTTGGCTACCCTGTTGCCTGTTGGCAACATAACACAGCACAAAACAGAAAAAGAAGAAATGAGATTTCTGTAGAAAAGGAGGGCAACACAAACTGTCAGTGGCGCCCTCATTCCTGGCACTTTTTGGCGAGCGGCAAATTTAAATATCTCAATTTAGGTACCTTCTCCTATTTATTTAGATATGTAGCAAAAAAATTATGTATCGAGTTTATTATTAATGGAGTATTTAAATATTATGGGTTTTAATGAAAAGTAAAAACTGAAACTTCACAAAATTATAATATTTAAATAATTTTCAAGAATAATATCTCGTTACTTAATTTTTTTGACATATCTAAATAAATATGTATTAAAAATATTAATGAATGACAAAAAATTATTGTACTTACCTACATAATTCTTATCCAAAAATAGTTATACACATATATATGGGTTTTTACATTTTTATACCGTATAGTAATAATCTATAGTAATTAATCAAAGCAAACATTTTTTAAATATTTTTATTAAACAAAGGGATGTAACAAAAAAGTACTATTTATGATATTCTAAATAAATTATATGAATGAATACATTTGTATGTACAAATATTGCTAATGGATGAGCTTGCAACTAACGAACAAAATATATCGATAATGTTTCAAAAATTTATCTCTGGAGAAGGCGATCAGCGAAATGTTCATGGGGAAATTCAGTCTCGACTGCTATCCATTTCATGAGAAGTACGTTAAACTCTGACATACAGTAAGTAGTTGTACATGAAACAAAAATGAGGGTTGGGTTTTCTTTTATAGTAATAGGGTTAATGTTTTCTACAAAACTAAATATAAAAATATTTTCCCTTGGTAGAACAGACAAAAGCAGGTACGGATTTATGTATTTCTATAGTAAATACGTGTATCTAGTATCTAATTATAATTATTTTACTTCGAGAACATACAACCACTTTTATTACGGGTTGGCTTCGGCCAACGGGAATTTCACTTAAAAATCAAGAATTTCAAAAACAGTTTATAGTTACGTTATATGATGTAGGTACTGAAACGATTAGGTACTCACATACCTATTATTTAAGCTATAATCTGGCTTACTACCTACTGACTATAGTAATTTTTTCAAGTATAAATTGGGGTTATGATCTATATTTACAAGAATTGAAGAAAAAGATTACAAAAATATATAAAATAAAAGATATAATACTTACAGTTACTTCAAATTTTGTAATTTTTATTCCAATTTTCTGTCTTTGAAGATATACATCACTCTTAAAAAACATAACTAAAAACTATCACCACCATTTTAAATTTTAACTGCCATCCAGCGTAGAGCGTAGGGGAGGGGTAAGGCAGAGCCGTAGATCGTAACGTAACCGTCCGTAACAGCCCCGACCGGCTCCGGTGCCATACAAATGTGCGAGGTTGCCATTTATAGCGAATATTACATGTTTTCTTGCCTAAAATAGCCAAAAATGGCAACCTGGCATGCCTGGCACAGGTTGCGGACTTCATAATATTAGTTATATCCCCCTGTAACACAGTTTATGTTGCCAACAATACACAATACAATACCATAGTATACTCTGACAATACCAACACAAATAATATAATAAAATAAATGTCAGAAAATTGGCTACTACGGCAGCTACATTTTTATTGTTGATTGCCATTGATTACATTACCTACATATTTTGTTATATTTTATACATAAACTTGGTTTTGTGATGAGTTGAAGTGAATTACAGTAAATTGTGAATATAATTCTTATAGTAGGTACTTCCTAAATTTTCTAACATTAGGGGAAAATTCAATAATTTAACAGATTAGATAAAAATTTGTTGTTTTATACTACCGGTTCCACAACAGTAGAATTATTTAGCAATTTTTTAGATTTAGTATAGTCTGCAGTCATAGTAAATAATCTGTTAATATTTCCTAAAGTTAAAAATATGTCTGTTAATATGTTGGGTTTTGCTTGAGTCAAGAAAAGTCTGAAAAATAAATCTAGTATACTTGGTAGCCATAAAATAGAAAATGCTAGTATACACATATTAAGCTTATCTGTTGCTTTCCCTTTTTGAGACTTAATAGTAGCCTGTGCAACTTTAGCGTATAATATAACAATAACATACAAAACTACGAATATAAAAAAGTAAATCTTTAAAGGTACTTCTTGGATTGAACAGTTTTCTTCGTAGTCTTTGGGATTTCTGGTTCGATGGTTCAAAAAATATATAATTTCCATCATTGTATGTGTGGAATGTGATCTGCTAGCAATGTTATGTTGTGCTTCGTTGACGATATTATAAACATTTTTCAGTATATTATTGATTTCTGTCGAATCTTTTGTAGTGCTGGTGAAATTTGTAGGATTTTGCATTATACTCAAAAGTTCTGGATGTGGTTGGGTTGAATTGTAATTTGGCTTACTTAAATTACTTGAACTTATTATAGGCTTCATTCTTATATTATGACTTAAAATGCTATAGAATACTGTAACAGAAACAATAGGCACTAACCACGTGAAAACAATATAAGCCGTCAGTTTAAATTTCTGGCTCTGCATACTATCTGTCATTACTTTTCCTCGATCATTTGTGGTGCTCGGTAAAGAATGTGTACTTCTCGCTTTAAATAGTTCCCTGATACTTTCCTGCCTTCTTACGGGTTCATGGAATAACGGACCTATTGGAGCAGATTTGTCATCTTTTTCACTATTTGTATCTTCAGAATCCTTACTTGCGCTTGGATCTTCATTTTTTTGTTCGGTCTCACTTTTCTCATCTTTTTTACAGAGTAAAGTGTTGCTGATTAAGGTTATACTGCAATGCATAAAGGAGTATAAGAACAGGGCATTGCTAATAAAAATCTCCATGAAGCATTTGTCTTCAGGTTTTTCATGAGTTTCTAGTTTAATGTCGCGTTTTGTTCTGTTTTTCAGTGATTTGTACTCTTTGTTGTTATAAAATATTGTTCTATTGTGGTAAGATGAGTTTGATAGTTTTTGTTTTATCAAATCCTGTAACAAAAGTTTATAATCAGTTAAGAACTGATCGTTCTTAATTGGTTCGGTAGCACTTTCAACGTTTATTGTGGTTTGTACATCATAACCTGAATATCCGTTTTCGATATGTCCATATCCACTAACTTCATTCTCTTCACTTACATGTTCAGGTTCTTTATCTCCGGTAATGTTTTCATCCTCTAATGGAGTAGGCTCTTCCAAAAGGGCACTATAGATAGTAATATTCTCATTTTTGTATATTTCGGTTGTACTTTCAGTGAAATCACTGTTAAAAAATCCTTCTGTGTTTACAGTTACAATGTCGTCAATATTGTTGGTAAAATTGAGTGATGGTATTCTACCTGTGTGTTGCGACAGAACAACTGCACAATAAACATAAAATATACCCATGAACACTGTTACTAAAGATTCTGACAATGATATTATAGAAAATGTAGCAGCTGAATGTGTCAATAGATACCTTATGAAATAATACGTATATATAATTCCTAATAGTAATAAACTACTGCCAATTACTGCATATGTTTGAAACATTGTAACTTGTTCTTGCCACACTTTAAATTATAATGAACTAGAATTTCTAATTGTTTGTATATTCGTACCCATATGAATAACTCCATAACTGTTTTGTGCATTATGTGGGCACAATTTTGCTGATAGGGTATCTCATATTTTGATTGAAAAATATTCGTATAACTGTAATTTCTTTTATAAGTGCAAAGTTGCTTTTTATTATCTTATAATACATGTTTATATAAGAGTAGGTATTTTTTGTAGTTGATAAAAACATATTCATATGTACAGGATGTCACACCTTGACCCCAGCTGAATGCCTTTAGTTCGATTCTAAGAAAAACAAATCTGGTTTAATAATTTCAACCATTACTTATTTCATTGCATATTTTTGTATCTAGCAAGCATTTTGAACCTTATTTTCTTTTCTTCAAAGCCAGCAAAGATAATGCCTGTAGAATTTTTGAATATTTTTACTAGATAATTTATTTCACTTTTAAGTAATTGATTTAGTGGTTTAATATTATTGTAACATTTTTCACTAAGCAAATAAAGCAGCATCTATATATCAATTGATCTATTCTGTTTATCAATTTTTATAAAATAATGTTTTCTCGTAAAATTTCAGGAAATTTATAGCACATGTGGACTTATAGAAGGCATCCAGATAGAAATTTAACCAACTTTAACATTTTGTTTTTCAGAGATGCCTATAAGAAGACATTCAGATCCTATAAATGTCATGAGAATATGGGATGCGATAAAATGTGCGAATCAATCTCGGCAAGTTACTGATGCTGGGAAAATCTCTAAATATTTGCAGAATGTTGATGATTGTAGCCATGCCCAAGCAGAGCTTTATATTAAGCAGACTCTCAAAGACAAATTGATCACGTATGTATATTTTCTTTTGTGAATATACCTATGCCTATGATGATAAATATGTGTACTCTTTTTATTTTATTATTTTTTATCACAATCTAAATAAGTTGTATGTATAAGGCCGTATTTATTAAATACTTTGCATTTTTTATTAATTAAAATGACTATATTTTCCAGAACAATTCGAAAAAATACTGACTATGCACATCAAAGTTTTAAAATTGTTCAACAGGACTTGGTATGTATAAAAAATATCTGGTACGTAATGACAACTGTATTCATTATTTTTGCAGCCTGAATTGGATGGGAAAGATTGGTATTGCTTCGAATGCCATCTAGCCGGCGATGTAACGGCCTGCGCAAAGTGTTTCCGTGTGTTTCATTCCGACTGCATTACAGGTGCTAAGCGAAAATTTGAAGCACAGAAGAAGACTAATTCCTATCCAAAAAAACCTGTTTCAAAGACAAACGAGGTTAGTGCCACTCCGGCAGTGTCAAAAACCAAAGAGGTTAGTGCCTCCTCAAAAGTTGACAGTCCGAAACCTCCGCCTGCACCAAACGATCAGGTTACCATTATATCCGATGACTCGGATGATGTGATTTTGGATTCTCAACTGGATTCTTTAAATAAAACTTCGTCATCTGTAGATGCAGACTCTGAGGCAGATCTGACAGCCACTTTGACAAAAGAGGATGATGAATCGGAATGGGTGGATAAGGCCAATTTGCCATATGATGAAAGTTTGTGTTCTGTTTGTAATATAAACAGAATCGACTATAACTGTGGTTTGGAGAAATCCGAAATTAATTATATGTTGAGATTTGTTCTGCACAGAATAAGGGCGTGGGTTAGTATAATTATCAGTAATACCACATATTAAACGGTAATGCCATAAGTACTTTCATATTATCGCGTTTTATGCTTATAACTTAGCTTACAGTAATAAAACAAGTTACAGTTATGCAGTTTTAATAATTCGACTGTGAAGCTGGTAGATTATTCTGTCAAATTAACACAAGGTATCATTGATAGGAAGTTTGGGATATATATTCACTTCTATTGCATCTTCAAAATTGTTTATCTCAATGTAGAACAAACTAATACACTTTTCCAGGTAACCAGTTGCATTTAATACAGTTTATTTGCCTATGTTCTATTCTACGCAATAACAGATATTGACAATATAAGCTACCATAAGTACTAATCTTATACTGCTTTCGGCTCGCTTGCAATTTTACATTGCGTGTTCACTACCGAGTGGCATACCTGTTTGATCAACTGTAACAACAGGATGTAGGTGTCCTCTTCTCAGCGTGCACCAAGTACTAAAGAGCGAGCAAGTCAAAAGCGTTAATATTATGCATCACTTGTTATAAACTGTACTTTATTACAACCTACATTATTGTGCATTAATAACCTGCATTATTCTCCATGATGCTTCACTGTTTAAAGTTCTTAAATAATAAATATCGTTAATATTTTCCAATTTCACGATGTGCCCATTTTAGTTGCCCAACACCATAACACATACCATGGCTCAAGAAGACAGGCCAGAGTGGCAGACGGACAGTGAACTAACTTGGAGGGCGAACCAGTTATTCTTCGAACACAGAGACATGTCTGTAATTGAGGTTAATTTGAATACTGAAACCTACAATATGTTTTCAGAGTTTTTAGCAGACGTGTACACCGTACAGCACAACGTCGCCATCTTTCATGGAAGTATGTATGATGTTGTAAATATGTTTAAGAAATAATGCTTTATGTAACTTTAGTTGAGTCACAAGAATATGGTGCGGCAGAGTTGATGGTACGAGATGCTGTTCATGATATATCGGAAATGAAGAATTGTGTTGACTGCTACAGACATAGTAACGAGAAAATAAATAACAGGTGGTTTTGCTTTCCTTGTAGAGTTCCTCATGAATTGGTCTGGGCAAAACAGAAAGGATATCCTTATTGGCCAGCAAAGGTAAGAAGCAATAGGTTGTACACATATTTTTTGTGAATTATTTAGGCCGTTATAGATTTGGTTCTTTTTTAACAGACAAAAATATATACAGGGTGAGGCACAAAAAACGGCTAACGCTGTAGCGTCCTTATTTATTATCCGATTTTAAAAATCAAAAAAGCAAATGAAATCGCCTCAAAAACACTATAATTTGGCATAAAGAATATTTTAAAAAAACTTCAAATTACCATACAACGACAGTCATTTTTTTTTTAAATTACAAGATATATATTTTTTCACCAATATTTGTAGAGATTTTTTTTTCTGAATCCAATGGTATATCACAACGATATATTTGGACGTAAGAAAACATGATAAATTGGAAAAAACTGTCTATACACCATTGATTTTAAGATCGAAGCGCCAAAATGGCAGTAACCTATACTAACCTACGTTCACTGACACTGACGATTGAAATTTTATTCATCAAAGATTTGTTGTCGAGAACTTTAAACCAGGTAAAAAGCTTGTAAAACTATTTTGAAAGGGGTAAGTAGTGATATAAAATTAAAATAGATTTCAATATTTTTCGAGCGTTCAATCTGAAAATGAAACTTAACCTCAAAATATGTCAAATTCTTTATTGGGCATAGAGCATACATACCTTTATGGAAATAGTCACCCTTAGAGAATGGTAAAGAGCACACTCTCTACTCTGCGTTCTTTAGCTTCTTTATCCATACTTGCCTCCTGTAACTGCAATGCTCAACTTATAGTTTCCGCGATAGCTCCAGATTTTCCCGCTTTTGGAAAAGTATGAAACTGATCTCGGGGTTTTTCTTTGTACAAGAGGAACAATGACGCTCACAACAATAATGATTCGTATCTAATCAAAGCAATTAACTAATATAACAACGGATATTTCAAAATTCACAATAGACATACATACGCAAAACTGAACCAATACCCCATGCGTTAGTTGTGCGTGCCGCCAGTAGGTAGCGTATTGCTTAGCAAGAATCGCGTATAAAATTAAAATTGTTAATAATTCAAATTAACATCAAAAGTCATGGGAAACTAAACAATCGACAATCATAAGTCTACAACTGTGGCATGTATCAAATTAATTTCTTATGTTACTTATTAGGTACCTATTTTCATTCTTAAAATTTCTTGAACATCTATTTTTCCCATTTTTTTAGTTTTTTTAAAATATTCTTTATGTCAAATTATAGTGTTTTTGAGGCGATTTCATTTGTTTTTTTGACTTTTAAAATCGGATAATAAATAATGACGCTATAGCGTTAGCCGTTTTTTGTGCGTCACCTTGCAGGTAAATTGCTCATAAAAATCAAGGCAAAATCATCTTGAGGGTTGAAAGGGTTGAGGGCATTCGCGGTGATAACATGACCTTAAAAACCAAAGCCTGTATGTACCTTAAACTATACGACATTTCTGAATATTTTTACACATTTTGTGTGATATTGATAATAGTACATCTCTATCTATCTTTTGTGGTAAACCAAGTATCAAACTTATTAAAAGATATGTTTGTTGTTTATAGGTAATGAAAGAGACTGCCACACATTATGATGTAAGATTTTTTGGAGGGAAATATGAACGGTCATTATTAGTGAAATCCTTTGTGAAACCGATAACAACTTCTAAAGAAAGTTTACAGGTAATATTACAATATAAAATAAAATTTCATATAAACATAAACTGTACTTTTGCCAACTAGTCCAAAAATGTTGTTAAGTAATCTAAAGTTGTTTTTTTTTCATTGTTTGTGTTTAACCCCCGCCAAGCGTTAAGCGAGCTCTCGATTCTTTGCACGTAGTTTATTTGCAAATGATTTATCTTTTATCTGGGTTACTTGAATTCAAATAGCTAACAAACTCAATATAACACTTTACTTTTAGTTATCCTGTGTATAATGAACAGTATTGTCAGTTCCCTTAGAAGTTAACATAGATAAATGAAACCAAATTTGTGAGAAGACAAAGATTGGCTTCTATACTTTTTATTATCTAATAAAATATTACTTTTTTGATAACTCATCCACCTCAGATTAAGGCTTCGGCAGCATTCAACAAAGCGTACGAAGAGCTGAGATTCTATCAGTCACTGTTAAATGACCCCATACAGCTGGAGAAATTGAAAGCGTTATCAAAACCACGACGGAGAACATTATCCAAACAAAGGAGTTCCGTGTTAAATTCGTCCACGCGAAGTAATACTCCATCTGTGGCGGCAAAGAAAAGAGGAAGGCAGAGTACTTCCGTTCCTACAGCAGATAATTCGGTGGAGGAAGAAGATATCGTGGTTAGACCTTCAAGAAAAAGGACCAGCGCTAGAGGTAATGCCATAGGCTAGTTTTTACTTTTTGTTTGTAATTTAACGGAATGCTTTGTTTTAGACGATTCAAAGGAACGGAAGAAACGGTCTGTTGAAGAGGAGCAAAATTCCAGCCAAGCTATCTCCGGAAACGTTATAGACATATCAGATGGGGAGGAAGACGAATGCACAGAATATTCATTCAGGGAGAATAATGCATCTCAGGATTCTTTTAAGTAAGTAGTTTTTGTTTTCAGGTTTCCAAGTATGCTCAAGGAGAAATGTAACATCTGGAAAAAAATTCTAAAGGTGCATTTAAATTAGAGCGAACAGAAGCGAGCGAACGAATTCGTTCGTTCGTCTCTGTTGGCCCTAATATACGAGTATACAGAAACACGGAAGAGCTCGTTCGCTCCCGTTTTGTTCTCCATACAAATTACGCACGCTTAAGCAAACGAATTCGTTCGTTCGCTTCTGTTCGCTCTGATTTAAATGCACCTTAATACAATGATAAATGTATGTAGGGTAGCCATGGCCATTACTCAGTTGCTATAGAATATACATTTTTTTTAATTTTAGGAACTCTGAGCCGTATTTTAAAATTATTTTCAAACATACAAGGTGATCCAGTGGATAGGGGTAAACCAAACTTACTATTGTTTTATAATGGATCACCCTGTATTTGTTCTCTCCATTGAAAAGGACAGATAAATATCTTCAATTTGTTTCCTTTGAATGGCATGTCTAAACTTAACAGTTTTTGAGAAAGTCAAGGGAAAAAGATTCCGCACAGTTACCTATGACTCTGTGACCAATGAAAACACCCAGTGAACCCGGTTTTGGTTTGCAGAAAGGATGCTTACAGCGTGTCCCTACTATAGTTCCTCAATTAAAAAAATATTAGTTTGCTTCACCCCTCTTCACTGGATAATAAAAGGAAAAAATAACTTATGTTCTATAGCAATTGAGTAATGGACCGAGACATGTTAGGTAACACCTCGGCCTGTACATTTACCAAATGATGCAGGTATTTTTTTTTTTTAATGGGCATCGACTACTTGGGTCATTAGCCCTTACGTATTACGTCGGTATAGTGTATAAGACATGATCACACATAATAATAGACATACACACATACAGGGTTATTCAGAACTTATCCATAATAAAATTTGGGATGTTCAACATACATGTACAAATGTGGTAGCGCAAAAAAAAATTTTTTGGCGGGTTCTTAAAACTATTTAAACATTTTTCATTGCATGCCGCTGGATACTGGTTCACTGTAATGGAGTGACCTTGGGACTGAAAATGCAAACAGGCTAGCACAAAAAAACTTCGGACGATCTGAGAGTATACCGACACCCGGCGCAAAAAAAATTTGCAGCGTTTTTACTTTAAAATAAACTTAAAGATAGATAGATCTGACCAAAGTGACGTGTCTTTAAAATGAATAAAATTTTGTTACACTAATTTTGAAGAATTGCGCTACTTGATTACTAGGTATTAGAAACGTGAAATTTAGGTATAAAAAATTTGCACATACCTTGTTACAAAAGCTTTTCGAAATAATATTCCTCGATTTGTGCACAATTTTGGGCACGCCTTATCCAATTTTGCCGCACTAAACCGAATGTTCCTCCTGGTTGTTGATCTTGTAAACGCAAATTATTAAGTAAATTGGGGATTTTCAGCACTTTGCTGCAACAACCACTCACAAAACCTAACTGTCGATGTGTCGGTGTGTCGATTGGGAAATCGTTCCGCATACAACCGCAAAGCTGCCAATGAATTTTGTCCAACTTCACCATAAATAAGAATCATCATAAGAAAGACTGATGACTGCATAGACAACAAGAGATATTATCCCCACCCCAACTGTATTCGCCAGGCGTTCGCCAGGTACAAAAACTGTTGTTTACTGTTTTTTGAAGGAATGTGATATATCAGATGTGTTGATGTACGGTTGCCCAGCTATGTAGTCCTTTATAATGGTATAACTTTAAACATTGTTTACGGGAAATCCTAAGCCTTTTAGTATAAATTTTTTTGGCGATTTCGATTTCTTATTTAAGGATGCATATATCCTCAAAGTTTTAGAGATGAGTTCTGAATAACCCTGTATAAGATGTAAATAAGTATATAAAATTCATAATTTACCCAATAAACCCAAGGCTTTGATAAAATTTAGGACTGCATTTATTTTCTCTGTAGAGTTATCTAGTATTTGAGCAATATCTCCTTCAACACCACACCTTAATCCTCTCTTGAGAATGACCCGCTCCCTTCTTTTAAGGTAGCTAGATGGTTTCCATGGCAATACAGTTTGTTTCATTGGTTTCAACTTGGTATCACTGTTAGCCCAATCTGTCTGCCAAATGTTCAGTACACGTGCTTTTATGAATTTCTTGACATCATTGGGCATTGATATTTCAAAGTCGACAGGTTCCAAAAGATCAGCAGCTCGCCTTGCTTCCATATCAGCAAGTTCGTTTCCTTTAATGCCTATGCGGCTGGGAATCCAAACGAACGTTACTGTTTTATTTGCTTGTAGGTTTTGTAAACCAGAGAGAATCATCTGAACAAGAGGGTCTGCAGAGAACACACGGCGAATACTTAATATGGCGCTAAGTGAGTCGCAGATTATTAAAAATGTCGTAGAGTTTGACGTATGACAAAAGCAGATTGATTGCCAAATAGCGGAAGACTCCAAGAGTGTGCTCTTGCCTTAACAACATTGGCACTTCCCACTCCAACATCTGTCTTAGATCCATCTGTATAAATAATAGTTGCATTTCTACAGGGTGCTTCAAATTCGATGCAATACATGGGGATCTCAGAAACGGTAAGAGATACGAAGTCGGTTAAATTGAGGCAAAGTTGCGTATTCAGGGGGGCAACATAAAGGTGAAAAGAGATCAAGGCTAACTTGATTAGTTTTCGAAATATTTTGAAAAAACCGAAATTTTTGATTTTTGTTTTTGTTTTTTTGCGGGCCTATTTGATGAGGTATTCAAAAATAAAGAGCACTTTTCTATAGCAACTTTTTGCCCTTTATCGAATGGTGTTAGCAAATTTTCCACAAAACGTTTCTATTCCCGGAAACCAACATCAACTTAATTTTTTTAAATACAGACCTGGAATTTTTTTTCAATTTTTTGGAATCATTTTTGTAACTTTATAGAATGCCACCATAAAAGGAACCAAATTTAAACGTTTTGTCTAAGAAAAATCCATCATTAGTATTTTTGTTTCGACTTTTGTTAATTCTAGATATTGAATAATATTTTTGAGGTTACATTTTTATGTACGATAAATAAACAAAAGCTAATAATAAAACAACGAATTAACAACTATAAACTTTGATGTAATTGAATAAACAATGAATAAAACAACAAAATATGTTAAAACTATAAAAACCCTAAAGCAGATGTTGAAATAATCCTCCGTCATTATTCATGCAGAGGCGTATTCGTCTTTTTAAGTTTTGAATAGATCTTTCGATTTCCCTTGCAGGTATTGCATTCAGAACACGAATAGTGGCGTTTCTCAAATCCTCAATGTTATTATATTGATTCTTATATAAAACATTTTTAGTTCGTCCCTATAAGAAATAATCTAATGGGGATAAATCAGGAGCTCTTGCTGGCCATTCTATAGCACCATGATTTCCAATCCATCTCTTTGGAAATGTTTCATTTAAGTAGTTGCGCACAATTCCTGAATTATGAGGAAATTTAAATAAAATTAAAAAATTCTAGATTGCTGAAAGCCATTAAATCGAAATTTTCGGTTTTTTCAAAATATTTTGAAAACTAATCAAGTTAGCCTTGATCTCTTTTCACCATTATGTTGCCCTTCTGAATAGGCAACTTTGCCTCCATTTAACCGACTTCGTATCTCTTACCGTTTCCGAGATCCCCATGTATTGCATCGAATTTGAAGCACCCTGTATATTCTGCTAAAATTCATCTAAACCTAGTTTTATATAGTGCATGTGGTGTATCTTTTTTATTCATTTCCATCAGATCCATTTGGTAAGACGGCCGTCGGATGATCCATGGAGCTACTTCGCACCAGTCCAAGTGTAATAGATCAGGTATTGAAAGCTCAATCTTAGAGAGAGCTTCACTCATGCGTACGCTAGCTGGTCTAGTTATTGTTGGTCGTAAATTGTATGCTGTCATATCAGGGGACGTAAGAAAACTGTTCAAGTGATTACGTTGCGCTTTAATATTAATCATATAGGATAGGAGGATATGATTTCTTCGATACTTTAGGGGTGGTATCCTGGACTCCCAGCATATACTGGTTATTGGGCTTGTACGGAAAGCGCCTGTTGCGTATCTGATTCCTGAATGGTGGATGGGATCCAGTTTTCTGAGGAGTGATTACTTCAGATGAGTATACCATACAGCCATAGATTTTCTCTGATTTTTCTAATTTTATTTTAGGCATGACTTTTCTGTTGCAGTTTTGACGAGACCTATGAACAAGTGACCAGTTCTACTGAAAATTTCAGCAAACAAATATCTCCGAGGCGAGAATCCGGGATGCAGCCCCTGGATCAACCTTATAGTGATTCCGTAGAAAAGGTAACGATGTAAAAGAAACATCCATAACATAAAAATGACTTTTTGTGTGTGACCTTTAAACCATTGTAAAATGTGTTATCTTTTTAGATGAGGCGGAAGTTGGAGTGTTTGCCGAACAAAAAGGAAATTATTAAATGTGCCATGGATTGCATGCAAATGGAAATAGATAAAATAACAAATGATCACAATGATCATTTGAAACGGCTTTTTGAATCTCATAATCAACAGATTTCAGAAACAAAAAAGAAGCAATGGGTAAGAGCAAAATATTCACAAATAATTTTTTAAGGGTTATAAACAAGTAGGATGATTTTTTTATTAGACTATAAGTAGGATCGTAATAAAAAAAATGTTCTTGTCGTGCTTAAAAGAATATCTTCAAACCTTCTCTTCAAACCAATCTTCTACCTATCTTCTATCTTAAACACTTCTATTAATATATTTTGTGGAATGACAACCTTAAACATGGGAGTTTGAGTTGTGCTGGTTTCTTTTGAGTGCAATTTTAAAATGTAAAAATAAAGATTACAAATACTAACCATGTCGTTTTTAACTTTGTAACCAAAGTCAGAAGCACCACTAAATTATTCCGTTAAACAAACCGAAATACGTGTTATTTATCATCAATAAGCCCCTAAAAATTACCTTTAAAATAGGTTATTATTTTTCTACTGAATTTTCATAATAAAATAATAAAGGCCGGGACTTTTTATTTGGTACGTTATAATCGTGGGTTCGTAATAAGCGTGTACATTACGTGTGCGTTTTACTCTACTAACTTATTGCCACTGATAATAAATTTTCTCAATTTTCACTTTATTCTAAAACTGTTAGATTTTTTATATACTTAATTTAATAATAGAAAATACTAAAACGTAGTATAATACTATGTAAATGGTCCAAATCATATTTTTTCACAAATTGTACATTCCTAGTTTATTTTTATGTATTGGCGATTCAAATTACCGATGAGGGCGCTGCAAATTATAAACAAATATGGAAGAATATGATAATAATTGTTTTGAAAAAAACATTGATCTCATTTAGATCTTCCAAGAAATATATAGAAAACACTCTATATACTAGTATTTCGGCTTGTTAGGCCTTTTTCAATAGAGTAAATGTCTATTACTAAACATTTCCAAGTGCGTTTTCGTTATTTATTTGTTTACAAGTCTACCTACCTCCGATTGATCCTACCATCTGTTAAAGCGTTTTTATTACATTTTCTAAGAAGGGCGAGGGTGTAAAATCTATCTGATCATTAGTAGTACACGGATTTATAATTAAAGATTTTTTAATTTCTAATTGTTCTAACAGATCTAAGCGCTTTCCTTTCTTTTCACGATGCAGTACCTTTACATTTTTCTGATCTATAAAATGATTGTTTTCTATGCAATGCGTGGAAAATCCTGAATTTTTTGCGTTATTTAATATGGATTTTTTATGTTTTTTTACTCTAGTTTCAAAAGCGCTTAGATCTGTTAGAACAATTAGAAATTAAAAAATCTTTAATTATAAATCTGTGTACTACTAATGATCAGATAGATTTTACACCATCGCCCTTCTTAGAAAATGTAATAAAAACTCGAGATTTAACAGATGGTAGGATCAATCGGGGGTAGGTAGACTTGTAAACAAATAAATAACGAAAACGCACTTGGAAATGTTTAGTAATAGACATTTACTCTATTGAAAAAGGCCTAACAAGCCGAAATACTAATATAAGTTCATAGAGTGTTTTCTATATATTTCTTGGAACATCTAAATGAGATCAATGTTTTTTTCAAAACAATTATTTTCACGATGCCCTGTAAACAAAAACAGGTGCCCTAGTTTTTGTTTACTGACATTTTGGACTAAAATAAGTGTGATAAACTGTATGGTGATACCATATTAGTACTTGTTTTTTGTTAAATAATGTTTAAATTAAAATATATTCTGCTTTTATAAGACTAATAATAGAAAAGTATAGAGAAACTGCAACAAAGTGGTTATGTTGTGTAAATAAACGTGTTCCCTGTTATTAAATTGTTACATGCCTTTTGGAAAAATGGTTGAGAAACAGTTTCTTATTCTAGAGCCAAACTTTTACCTATCTTCAATCTTAAACACTTCTTGACACATTTTGTGGAATGACACCTATAAACACGGCAGCTTGTGTTGTGCTGATTTCTTTTGAATGCCATTTTAAAATGTAAAAATAAAGATGTACAAATACTAACCACTTCGTTTTTAACTTTGTAATACCAAAAAATCACAAGCACCACTAAATTATTACGTTAAACAAACCCAAATACGTGTTATTGATCATTATATCAGCCAATAAGCCTCTAAAAATTACCTTTTAAGTAGGTTTAAATATTTTCATGCAGAAGGCGCATTCATTTTTGGATCGCCAATTATAATATTTGTGTAATGTTATTTAGTAGGTACATTCATTTATAATTTGGGGATCGCCCATCATGTAATTTTGTAAATTCTACTTTCAGTGTTACAACTGTGAGCAAGACGCGATCTACCACTGCTGTTGGAACACTGCATATTGCTCTCAGACTTGTCAGCAGCAGCACTGGCAGGCCGAACACAAGAAGGTTTGTAGGCGTAAACGTTAATCTTCATTAAGAATTTAATGTAATATATCATGTAATGATTTGAAACATAAATTGTTTTAAAATCTGTTTCCGTCTCTTTATTTGTGCACAAATTGTTATCAGAGCCGGATTATCTCAAACATTCAAGGACAATTGCTGGAAGGAATGTAACAAAAATATGTAGTTTTTATCATCTGACCGAGTTATAATATATTTTTTATATTTGCCAAGTAATGTTTTTGGGAGAGGGGGGGATGAACTGCCAGAATTTTTTATATTAAGTAACAAATAATCCGGCCCTGATGGTTGTGTTTAATTTTAGCATATATAATGTATTGAGTATTGAGTACATTGTGTTTTGATTAGAATGTTATATAGTTGAAATATAGTTTAAATAAATTTCTTTGGGAACAATATATAAATATATATTCTAGTATTTGTGTATTTTTATGTTACATATAACCTGCCTGATCGCAACCATAGACAATGAACTGGTACATGTTTTTGAGAAAAGAAATTTGAAATTAAAATTAAACAGAATGATCACACTGAAAATAGCAGATGTTTGTTTTCTATGCAGTTAGCGGAACCTGCATTCACATTTTTCTTTCATTTAAAACTGAAAAAAAAAACATTCAATACGATCATAACTAGACTGGATTTGGATATATACTATATGGTTGTTTAAATAAACTATTTAATATGAAAAAAATGGTCAAATATTTAAATCGTAACCCTAATATCAGGATAGTGGGCATTATCCTCGAAAACATTCCTCTGAATGGTGTACAGCCGACATATGGGCTTAATTTTTTGCAACCAAGTAATATATGCTGATATTTTCTGTTATTTGTGTCTGAAACATTAATGGACAAATTTTACATTAATAAAATCAAGTATATGAGTTGGATAAAAAGCTGTATTTAATATACAAAGTGAAAAAAGTTATTCATCTTTAACTTCTACAAATTCCACATTTTTAAAAGCATTAGAAATATCATTGTGCTTTTCCAAAAATTGCAGTTCGTCTCTTGTTAACTGTTCGTTTAACTGTCGCAAGGCAGTCAAAATTTCAGCCTGAAAATTGTATAAATTATTAATATTACATAATTTTTTTATTCATATATCTATTTCTAAGTAATTCTATAAGGTATGTTTTATACGGTCAAACTGATCATACCTTTTGTCGATCACGTGCTTCCATACTTAGTTTGTTAAGTTTTAAATCTTGTTCGATAGTTAACAGCCTTTCACGTAGTTGATTAGGTTCCCTTCTTCCGAACAATCTTATAACTTCTGGTGTTTTGAATGCTTGTGATATGGCAGCTTGAGTGGCCTACAAATATAAATATCAAGATATGTGTAGCCGAAATGATGATGGTGTTCTTACAAGTTGTACGGCTCCTAAAGCACTAATGAGAGATATATCTCCGTTAACTAATTTGTTGAGGCTTTTATTTAGTTCTTTTAATTGTTCCATTGTTTCTTCTTTGGTTTCTTCATATTCATCAGGTTCCAGATCATTTCTGCATTTGATCAAAAGATAATTTATTTTTAATTGATTTGATTTTGAGGCTATTTTTGATTATGTTGTAAAAAAATTTTGATTGTACAGTTTCTTCAGAAGTATTTTTTTTCAGGAGAGATTAAAGATTTTTGTCTTTGTTAGAGTATGTCTTTCATCAATAGATTTAGAGATAGAGTAATTTCATTAGCTATTGGCTAGTACCTATGTGATTATTTATAACTAATGAAATCTGTTACAAATATTCCACATCCCAAATTGAAGATCTATGAGACTATAAGTCTTATCCGGTCAATCAGGATTTTTGATTATCATAATTTGAAAATACTCTGGGGTTGTACACTTCCACCCTTTTATAATCCTTAAAAGATCAAATATTATATTTTCCCTATACCATTATATTTATTTATACTTATATAGTTTGTAGTAAGTACATAGTGTATCCAGTAAAAAATTAATATTTTGTTCATTTGTCTATACATTATCTATGATTAAAAAGTTGGTGAATATAGAATATAGGTATTAAACCCTGGCCCTGGTACTTGAAAAAGGATTAGTTTTTCAGTGTATATATATATTTTATCTATGGACTAGTCTGTTATCTATGTAAAAGAACGTCTGTTATGAAATACTTACCTACAATTTTCCAAATCTTGTAACTGTTCAACTAATCTGTCCAATTGGCTTTCCAGGTTTTGCTTAAGCTTTTCAGTTTCTACTTTTCCGTATGACATATTTGCTATTTTGTTATTGATTATTGAAATTTACTGTTATATTACAAGTGCTATATTTCTCACATTCTGCTGAATTTGAGGTTAAACAAACTGTTTATTTTGATTTGACGTTTTGATTCTAACAATAGCACAAAGCTTAATCATAGACATGCGTCAACGTATATAACTGCATACATATAAGAAAAAGATAACTATTAACAGACATGTGTTTTTCTTTGAAAAACTATTTCCAATAGTATCTGATTGGTGACAATTGATAATAGTTTTCTAACATTCCGTTAGGTGTGCTTTTGTCGAAACGTGAAAGCCGCGTGTCATTTTTAATAAAGTTGTAACTTTAATTTGTGTAATTTGAAGTGACATTTTGTTAACATTGGTGAGGAGACTTTATTGAAGTGTTTACCCTTATCTACCATGAGCGAATTAGTGAAAGAAATATAGGAGAACAAGAACCAGATACAAATCATGTTTTTGGGTTAACACTCCGCCATCTTGAAAACACTTAACCTTTGATTAAAAGAGTTCAAACTGTTAGATAAGTGATAGTTTTTAAAAATCCATAAACATCGGTGTTGAAACGAAAACTTATTCGTCAAAGATGCCAAAAAACCGATTAAGTACTTCAGTGAGAGTGTTGTGATTGTGTCAATCTTGAACATATGCAGATACGAAGAGAAGATCCGTGGCGGCTGCTGTAAGGGACCTAGTGCCCGAGGCTGAAATGAGCGGCAATCAGAAGCAGGCGGCCACAGGAGGGCCTCAAACTCAACGATTCTCGAATTCACCGTATCCTTTTTCCACACTGCTAGTTACGCCCATCTGTCACTTAAGAGTAAACGTCAATGGTCATTTAAAATTTTTTGAATTTTTACACTTGTCTGGCAAGATAAATTAACAAGTACTAATGCCTAAATAACCAAACGGGAACGAAAAATGTATAAAAAAAAACATTGCAAATTTTAGTAGAATGTGAACGTTTAGCAGTTCCTTGTTTTGTTGTGTCAAGTGGTGGTTGGTTAACTTTCATTATTCAGTATTCGGTATACATTCACCTGCTTATGCAGTGGTCATTGTCATTACTTAGTCCATATGGTACAGTGAAAACCAATTTGATTTTGATGCGTAAATCCATAATTTTAAATTTTCTTTGATAAAGTACGAAATTGTCTAAGTCGTGTAATTATTATTATTATTATTATTATTATTATTATAACCATCGTTTTCTCAGTGTCGTTATAATAATGAGATATTACATCATATGACCAAATTGGAAATGTACAATAATTGTAAGTGACTTTTATGTTTTATATTGTAGTATTTTATTACATAAGGTATGAAATCGGAAATATGCCACGTTAATTGCCAGTGAATATAAGCTTTCAGGTAAGATTAGGTTGATGTTTTTTTACCATGTTAGTACTGGTACTGGACTGGTCATTTCATTTTATAATGAAGAAAAAAGCAATTTTATAAATAGGTACCAGGAACGATTTGGTAATCGAAAAGGATTTTTCAATTAAAAGTTCATTATTTGTTTGTATTGGTCTGGGCACTAATTTGGCTACAAAAATTAATAAATAAAGCATACAAAACATGTTGCAGAAACTTGGCGAGCTTGCGAAATTTAAAAGTTACTAGTTGATTGGCTAAAAAATGACCACGCATGCGTGAAAATTGCCTGGTGGCCGAATTCAGAACCATCTATACAGTCGATACAATGGCGTTTGTCGCCGAAAATGTATTTTGACTGATAAAAATTAACATTTAGAATTTTAAATTATCTCTTATTAAAAAGGACTTTTCTCCAACGGTTGTGCAAGAACAACAAATAGGTAGTTGTTAAGTGATACGTCACGAGGAAATCGTGACCATGTGATAAGTTGGTGTCTAGTGTAATTATTGTAAAACGCCCTTATCGATTTTTCTTATTAGGTGTAGCGAGACGTGCTCGGCATGTTCTAGCTCTTGTCGAACTATTTCAACATAAGAAAACTCTTTTTTCAAGTCGCCAAATTGTGTTCACTGCGAAATAGCGACACTCAAGGCTTTATTCCGCGGGTGACATTGCAAATTTAATCTGTATTTGACAACGTTGTAGTGCTCGCTAGTGGTTGCAAAAAATCCGTGGTGACTCACGAAATGCTGAGGAGGAACTCTGATCATTCCTTTGCAAATACCACCAAGGTGCAAAATAATTTTATACAACTTTGTTCTATATGGAATCTCACACGATGACTTCATATAACAACTTCTAATCTACGATTTAGAAGGCTAAATTAAATTTTATTTGATGTAATCTCGGCCTCTAATACTTGCCCACCGTATAAATTTTTCGTGAAAATGGTATCCAGATACGTAACCAATGGTCCCGTAAAACAAGAGGGGATCTGCCTACTGCCACCCACTCACTATAGGATGATGCCACCTCAAAGTAAGTTTTCCAAAAAAATCATAATAGCCAGCGCACGTGTGTTTTTCTCCATGCGGCGCGCATAGAAATCAATACCCTACAGCTTGCCTTGGAGCCTTTAAATTCTTGGTTAATCCCCTGCAATATAACCGATTCTGCACGTTGCATTTTGAGGTCGACTTTGTTTGGAAAGACCCCGACCATTTGGTATCATCTCTACCTACGGTCCACCCACCATAAATCATTGTTTATTGTTGGCTGTTCGGGCAGCTTGCTCTGTGTACCTAGGATAAGCTGTTTCCAAGAAATTTTCCAGCCTTGCGTTATAAATATATGGATTATTTCATGAAAACTAAACTCCCAACTTTTACCCAAAACTGAATTAAATATTTTTGTCTGAAGGAAATTACTGAAAACACAGTTTAAAAACTTATACAGATTATAAAAATATGTATATTTGACCTAATCTATTTATAATTTTCAAAAGAATTAAATTTAAAAATGAATTTAAGGATCCTATATATCTATAGGTATCTATATTAATTCAGATCTTCACTATAGCTATACAATATTTATTTATCTGAGGCTGTACTTCATAGGTATACTGGAATTATTGTGGTAGTTGTCAAACATAGCTTTATCAAAATACATATACTGTATGTGTTCCTATGTCAATTTAGAATCCTACATGCAAAAAATAGAATAGAAAACGGAAAGTGACAAGTTATATTTAAAGAAACTTGCAATTTTATCTCCAGTTGTTATCCAATTATATCCAGTCCTGGATAGAAAGCCCAGGGATTGTAAATGAAATGGTAAATGTTGGGGACTCTGTAACCTAAGTAAAGTACCTTTACTTAAAAACCTCTAGCAAAAAGTAATCTAATCTCCACTACTTCAGTTTTTCTTGGAGGTTTTTTTTTACTATAAATTATTTTGTAGATTTAGATGGGTATAATGATTATAAATTTTTAAAATTAATGTTATTGTGAGCTAGCAAATGGGTAGTTTACCACAGAATATTATTTATGTGGTTTTACTTTTTTCTCAATTATATTTATTTATTGTTTATACTAAAGGACGGTACAATTGTCCTTTATTTACCTGCTATTTTTTTACCAATTGTTGGTGCTTACAAAGGTATTATACCTAAAGGTATTTTCATTTATTTAAAATTATTTTCTTGGAATAAGTTTGCAGCAGGTCATGTTTAGCTTGATAGTGATAAACTGATAAAATGACATTCTTGTATAAAATACCTACCTTCAGTACGCTTCAGTCTTCTTTCCTCCAAGAGATAGGTACCTACTTCAACTAAAAAGCATCAGAGCATCTCGATTTTAAATTTTAAGCTTACTGTTCCATTTTGTCATGCCAGTAGGGACTTATTTTGTAGGTATACCACTTTGTTTTTTGATACAGGTAGGTGTCTTGTCACATGCTCTGAAAATCCCTTTTAGCACCTGCTTATGCATGTGACTTGATCGAAAGAATGTGATTGATTATATATCTATCACAGTTTGTTTTTGTTTATATTGTTGAAAGTAATATCAGTGACTGTAATATGTAGTTTCATGAGGTATGTATTGTGGGACACCTGCAAAACCAATTTTCTGATGCAGATTTATATGTACAGTTGTTCAATATCATTGTAAAACTATTTCAATGTCAGCAGTTTTTGCGGGTCTGAGTGTTTGTAATCCGTTTTGAAATGTTCTGCCTTGGTCAAAACATTGTTTTAATTTGATAATAAAATGAAATATACCTACTTCATATTTATTTCAAATTTAAAAAAAAAAAACAGACTACGTGTTAAAAAGAGCAGTATAAAATGTAACTTCATTTAAACAATCCTGATGTTTTTACCTAAATACCTACTCTTAATTAAGTAATTTAAGACAGAACTAATCAAAAGTAGAATTTAATTAATTCAAAATTGCATTCATAACCTACTACTTACTTCTTTATTAATTTTGATTAGGTACCTACCCCATTAAGCAGCTTTTTTATGTCGAGAATCGGACCAAGTGAGAAGTTGCTGACTCGCTGGTCGTTTCTCGGGTTTATACCTGTACTTTATATCAAAATGCATATTTGAATAGCTACTCGGTTGTATGTTTTAGCCCAACTCTACACGAGAAATATTCACCTTCAGAACTCATCAAATACCTACGTAGGGTTACAGAACTGTTTGAATTTAAGGTTGAAGGTTGTCGATGAAATGGAGGATTGGTTCAATAAAATAATGTTTTCAAGTTTTTTAACAAAATTTGGCTTATAGCAAAATATGTTTATGTAAAGATTCAGTGCTATTCTGAAAAAAAAATGCACTTCGCATATCAAATAGTACGAAATGTTTCGACTTAATGAGATGAGTAGGCAAGGCTTGTGATTCTTAAATCGCTTCCTGTTCCAAACAAAAAATAGTAAAAAAAGTCGTTTAATCATTTAATAGGTTAAGTACTAGCTTCCTATAAAAAATACATTGTGTGTTGTAACTATTTTTTCTCTCATATTAAATGTTTGATTTATTTGACATGAAAACTAAAGAATCCGGAATCACATTTTTGTTGCTCTTTACGTATCCACAAATTTTATATTAAATCCTTTTATTATTACTTAAAAAAGAGACTGAGATGAGTTCAAGTTATAGTCCATGTGTTTATTCAAACTTTAAGGACTGTACAGACGACATATGGGCTCGGTGTGATGTGTTTACTTACCTTTACAAGAGTGAAGGTAATGTCTACGCCATCTTTAACATGTTGAGGTACTGAGGTCTTCGTTTGGTTTTTGAGGAAATTGTTTGGCACTCAATGATAGATTTTGCAGAAGAAGCAGGCTCTGAAAAACTACTATTTACTACTCGATTTACTACTACTAATTGCACCGCTGTGTTAAACACATTGCTTGTGTGCCGAGCTTTTCTTATAAAAACTTTAATTTAGATGCTATTTTTATCAATTACCGTTTTTTATTAAATATAGGTGAACTTTGTCCCAGATTTTTAATAAATGAATCTGGGAAACCAGTCGAGCTAAAGGGACAATTAAATGAGGAAATATTTGCTATGTGAACCTTTGTTTCACTTTTTGTTTTCTTTCGGTGTTCCATGTTTGTTTCTTTGTTCACTTTCTTTACGAGACCTTAGCGCAGCTATTTGTATTTTAAAAGACACATGTTTACCTATAGCATACCTAACTAGAAAATGGGATTTTTGTTGAAGCTGGATAAACTGTGAAATAAGTCGTGCACAGTCGTTTTTGTACACATTATTTCGTTTGGGAATTTCCGAGGGCATGCCCGATTAATCCTAGACAGCGCGATATGTAACAACTTTCTCTGAAAATACCTACGTAAATGTGAATTTTACAGCATTCCATTTAGACCTACTTTGGTCACCGGACGGGGCAAGGTAGTGAAATCCATTTATTTAAATATATTCATTTGGTATTAAAACGTCTTTATAGTGCCGACAAATATATACATATTTTTTTAATAAAAGCAAAAACTTCCATATAAAAGTTAATTGCAGCACGTTGAATGAACGGTAGAGGCATGATTTTTAAAAAGGATGAATTTTGGAGTTGAATGAATTCACCAAAAAATGTTTAAATAGGAATGGTATTAATCTTAAAAAGTATTCGTTTAATAGAGCAGAACGAATATCAGCATTCCATTTGTAATTGAGTAACTTGCAGGGGCGTATTCATGTTAATAAGGTGTGGGAAATAAAGCCATACTTCATAATAAAAATGAAGAACATTAAAATTGTATAGTATTTTTGCGACAATAGAACTGTCCAAATGATCGTGGCCGCTGCACCGTAACTATGACCTTGACACTGATCTGTTAAGTTACATAGGTACATATGGTTTTTTTAATATATTAATAAACACCAATACGTAAATATGATTAGTAGATTAGATTAGATTTATATAGGAGTCGGCCCTGGCCTAATCCACCGCGACCTAGAAGATCTATTGTGGCACTCCCAACCTATTTAGAGCACTCGGTCCAGCTTTATCCTTTGCATTAGACTCCACAGCCTTGATAGAGGCTCTTTCATGTAGCTGTTGGTTCTTGGTCTACTTTCCCCAAGCATTTGAAATCTCAGTCTTATCAGGCCCTCGCACTGGCACAGTACATGTACTGAGGTTTCCTCTTCTTGACAGAATCTGCAAGTTGCTTCTTCTGTCAGTCCCACAATATTCATGTGCCTATTTAGCCTACAGTGTCCTGTTAGGAGACCTATTATTATTCTGATGGCCTTTTTATTCTGGTCTAACAAATCTGTGAATTTAGACGTCCGTTCTTTAATGAATAGCTTTGCCTGTCTCAGTTGTGGCAGATTCCTCCACCATTCTCGAGATTTGTTTCTCATCCATTCCTCCTTGGATGTTTTAATGCATGGCTTCTCTATGCCGCAGAAGGGTTCTGGTCCTATGAGGTCTTTTGATGCGCCTTCTCGGGCTAGTGCGTCTGCCTCCTCATTACCTTTGTGCCCCTCGTGCCCAGGTACCCACGCTAGGGTCACCCTATTCTCGCTCCCTAGCTCTTTCAGGGTATTCAGACAGTCCCACACGAGTTTTGACATAACCTGTGAGGACCCTATTACCTGTATCGCCGCTTGACTATCAGAGAAACTGGCAATCGAACGATTATCCGTACCCCGCTAGCGCAGCATTGTTGGCTATTACTTCAGCCTGGAAGACAGTTGCCCATTTGCCTAGACTTATTGAGATTTTGGTTATTGGCCTCCTATAAATCCCGGCTCCAACTCCTTGTTCTGTCTTGGAGCCGTCTGTATACCAGACCATTTGAGCTGTTATTGGGGGACCATTGTTCTAGTCTTCCCTTTCTGGTATTTTGATTACAAAGTTTCTTTGGAAGCTATACTGAGGGACCATTATGTCCATGGGCATTCCTAAAACAAGATCTGCCTTCAATTCTGCGTAAAGCCTCCATCCCGTGGAGGAGGTGAATTTAGGTGTAGTTATTGAAAGGATAAGCTCTAAGATGTAGTCCCAAGACTTCAAAATCTATTGCTGTGGATTGCTCCACAATAAAAATGAATAGCCTTTAAACTTACCGAAGTAGGTATGAGCCAGCCTATAAACTGATGAAATTTTAAAAACTTCTGAGTTAGGTTGGGTTAGGTCAATACTATAGGTAAGTACCTACCTAGGTATAGATCACATTGTGCAGATCACAGAATAAATAGTAATATGAAAGTATTAGAAGTAGAAGTAATATGAAATATGAACTAACTGGAAACCTAGGCCACAACTTTCAAATTGCGGTAAAGTAGAACATTAATAAAAATAGAAAACAACTAGTACCTATCTGAAAGTACCTATTGATAGAAGCCATCCGGATTTTGTTAAAAATATAGCACTAGTTTTCAGTGTTCCATAATCTCTATTTGGATTTTCTATAGGGGCTTAAACCCAAAACCCATTTTTTTTATTATTTTTTTAATTACGCAATTTTTCGTATTGTTTGCTATAATTAAGGAGAATTGTAGAGGTGGGCGGCCTCTCAGAAGGTCTTCTTATTTATACCAACCGGCTAATTTTATTTTCGTGTCGTACACGCCAAACTGACCTTCAACTCGGTAGAGTTCTCGCTAAAAAATGATAAAAAAAATAACCCTGCGATTCGTTTACCTCCATTTTGGTATTGTTTTTATTTTAACACGTCGCCTCTATGCACGTCGCTTGCCTTTTTTTTTTTTTGGGTATAATTTGGTTATGGCCCCAAGTTAACTCCGGTTTGTCATCCTCCTTCCACATTCTCATTCCATTATTATCGACGTTTGCTAAATTAAGAGCCCGGTCTAGTATCTACTAGATAAAAAAACACTGAATTGTATTCCAAATGCGCAAATTCGGCGGCTGGCGGCACGGGGTCAACGCACTTTTACATTTTGCTTAGTATGTACTGGGCGCGCCAAAAACTGCACATTATAATTTTTACATAAAATAATATGTTGGTAGGTATAAGTGTAGATATGGAAACACGAATAGAGATAGGTACCTACAAACTACATTAAAGGGATTGAAGGAATGGCTTATATAATATTGATTTCAATATTCCAACACTTGTTAACTTTTCTCAATCATGTTTTTGTTTATTCTATTATAGTAATGAATGTTTGTATGTACCTAGAATTCAAGGTCAAACATTCCAAGATCAAACTAACTGCTCTAATTGAAGTTCGTTTTATGATTTTATTTCGAAATCCGAGACGTAAACAATTTTCGAAACTCCAAACAGGAAAATAACGGTAATTTGGTAATATATTTGAATATTCCCTATATTAGACCATTATCAATCACGGTACCCTTGAAAATTCAACCAACTCTGAATTGTAGTCGGGCAGATTAAGCTTGGACACAATCTAAATTGAAGAACATAGAATGTGGGATGAACATAGTTGCGAAGTTTCGTTCTTGCAACACAAGTGCATTCGATATTGATAATGAAGTAATTAATATATACCTAGTTCTGAGACTTGTTGCTGATCGTCGTGGACTGGGAAAACCAGTAACCGATAATTTTTTCCCTGATAACACTCCGGGTTCTAATAATTCCGGGAAAAGCCGGGAATGGAAACAAACCATTGTCCTGTCTGCGCGGCGCGGTCGTTAACCGATGTAATGTTTGGAGAAGTTTGCGCTTGAACGTCTTCTGAATACTTTTGTTTAATTGGGTATTTTCGAGGATATTTTGCTACAGTTTAACAGCTTTTCGCCTACCTACTTCAACTTTGTATTTATCTATCACGAGAGCTCGACGTTTGGGTGCGAAGTCAGCGGCGTCGTAATAAATTTTATCTTAAAATAATTTAACTTAAATATATTCAAATAAACTTACCAGTACCTCATTCCGTTGCAAGTGTAAGGTATACTTTAGTATACATTATATTTATTTATTTTATTTCCATCCATATATCTGCATTGCATTATTAAATTGGTTTTTCTAGTGGTATCCTTCAAACGCGTACGTTTGCCAGTGAAAAGTGCCGTATATTTTGAAAAGGAACAATTCACATCTAGAGGTGTAATATCGCCATATTGTAAAAAAATATACAATAACTTAACCTCTTCGAATACGCACTAAAGCATGCACTATCTATTTTATTACAGTTATCCACATTTTTTTTTTATTTGATTTGTTATTTACGCGATGTATTTGACGATACAAAAGACGCCTATGAAGTAATGGCTGGTAAGAGTAAGGTATATATTTCTGTCATATACCTAATCGAAATTATTCTATGTGGACCACATGCCACATTCATCGGAATCTGAACATAAAAATTTGGTCATATAACTCTCGATTTCTTTTACTCATTTGACTTTCAATATGTATTTTACATTGAGATGAATTCCAGTCCAACGAGTCGTCTCACAAGCAGGACATTTTATTACTTCTCCATCACATAGTATATCAGGAAATCGTTTAATTTATTAATTAATTTGATAATGATAGCCGGACGATCAGAACAAGGCGGTAGAAAGAGTGTATGGTAATACCACAGGGTAATACCACAAGTATAAAGATATATACTTTATACTTGTGGTAATACCATATTTATTAATGTGTTTTTTTTTTTTGTTAAATAATAATTGTTGTTTTTATATTAAAATATATTCTGTTTTTATAAGATAATGATAGGAAAGTAACTACAGCAAAGTGGTTACATTGTTTCATGGTTTTTAGGTGAAAATAAGTGAGGAGCTGTCTCATACTAGGGCCAAACTTCTATCAAACATCAACAAGGCAGTTTGTTTTGCGCTCGCTTGTTTTGGATGCCATGTTAAAATAGCTAAGTATGCAAAAATATAGATGTACACATACTAGCCATTTCGTTTTTAACTTTGCAGTACCAAAAAGTCACAAGCATCATTAAATTATTACGTTAAACAAACCCAAATACGTGTAATCGTTGACTGAATAAATTTTCACTCAATGGTGTAATTTATCATATTATATCTGCAATCAGCCTTAACATTTTTTTAATGCAGAGGGCACGTCCAACTAAAGTCACATTTCAGACGCTATAGAGAAAAACATCCTGTATATTTCTTCTTGCAATTTCGTCCATCAACACTTTGGGTGGTCCTGTTAATTCTTCAACTGTTTTGAAATAATTCCATGGCACCCTTGATTCGCCAGGTGCCTTTGAATTCCTTATTTTGCTGAAATTTAACACGGTGTAGAACCGAACACCCTCTATATTTTTTGTTCAAATTTGGTAAATGGGGGTTTTTACGGGTCCTGATTAGCGCCGTTGTATCAGATTTTAAATAAAAAAATCTCTAAATGGTTTTAGTGAAATCGTGAAAAAAATCGTAGCCGTCTCTGGATCTGCATTTTGACAAAAGTAATAACGTTGAAAGGAGCGTTTTTTTGAAGAAAACATTTCGAACAAAAAAAGGATTTTGAAAATATCGATTTATATACACTTAAAAGTAGACACACTGTATATTGATTCAGATTTAAATTTTGTAATATTACCTTTTAGCATTTTTACAGTTTTAAATTTTTAATGTTTATAGAATTCGTGTTCATTTTTACAATATTCAGCTAGGTATCGGGTACAATAATTATGTTATTATCTGAAACGGCTTATTTTTTAATAAAACAAAGTTTACGTTCTCATAGCTTTTTGATAAGTACGTTATAGTTTCTGGGGATAATTAAATTGTTTTCTCTCACGTTCTTCCATTAAAATATTGAAGCATTTTGTCGTATGTTTTACAAATTCAATTACCATTCTTGCAGTGTTTTTTAGTTTGTATGCTAATAAGAGTAATAAGTGAGTGTTTTTTTCCTTCTGGTTTTCGGCGGTCTGATAAATTTCGATCTGAGAATTTTAATTTATGTTGGTGTTGAAATTGTTTAGAAATTCTATAGTGATACCTATCCTATGTCTAACCGAAAAATTCTGAAAATTGTGAAACGATAATCTGTTGTGTAAGGAAGGGTCAAGACCTGAAATTTGCATATTTCTTGTTGCAAATTAGGTCTTCCTCAAGACAATCAAGTAAATGATTTCTCTCCAGGTAAATTATATAGTTATTTCCCTAATATGCAGCTGGTTATTTACTTTTCAAATTTCTTAGGAAATGTTATAATTATCAACATTAAGTTTGTGTTAGGTAAAATTTAACCAGAAACCATAAAACATTTAAGTACCTCTTGTGTATCTCAAGTAGGTAGGTATACACGAAACTTACAATTTTGATGTACCTCAGCATCAAGGATTGTTAACTGTTTACAGGATTGCTCGATCCCTATACTACAATGTAATCCATAATTGTGACGTCATCAAAGATCCAAAGATCTCGAACTTGTAGAAATAGGTACACTTTATACTGTTATTACAAACTTTAATAAATAATAATATTAATAATCATTCAAATACGAAAATTCTTTTGCAAATGTGAAATATAACAAACACAAAATAGGTATATTTCGACAATTCGATTACATAGATCTTCGATGACGTCAGAAAGGCGGATGACAAAATTGAGCGATCGAGCAATCCTGTAAACAGTTAACAATCCTTGCCTCAGCATAGCTTAGACTAGTGTGATTTACTATGATTAAATCATTACAAGGAAACAAATGTTCTAGACTTCTAGACGCGTTAATGTTGTATTATTTTATAACTGATGACGTGCACCGTTTGGATTGTTTGGAATATACATAGAATAAATATAAATCCTATTGTGTAAGGTATAGTATATATAATGTAAACTGAAACTGTAAAACAAATTCCGACAAAAGAAACACCTGCACTTCGATGGCGGCCTCTTTGTTTAGGCACGGGTATCATTTGTCGGAATTTTTTATGCAGTTTCAAATTAGATTATAAAAACTATACACAGAACTGAGGGTCATATAATTTGACATTAATTTATTTGAAAAATAGTTTTGAATGAATACAAGCTAAAAAATAGAGGAAATTTGTAAATGTTTAGATCACTTTGCGTAGCCGTTGAGGAAAATTAGAAAAGACGTTAGAATCGAGATTTTATCATATGAATTTCTTCTAAAATACTACGACAAATCTTTGGTTATACGTAATCATCGTGTTCGAGGAATTCACTTTCGTTTGGGATAAAAATGAACGAGATTCGCCTTTAAAATAATAGTCTATCAAAAAAATCAGATCAGCCTCGTAACTCAGTACCGCTATGTATTCAGTAACAATGAAGAAAATGCATATGCACTGAAGAAAATAAAGTTTCCTTTTTGTGATTTCGACCGATTTCCACAAGTTACTCAATTCTGAAAAGATTTGAGACTTAAACATTATTTTTTTACATATCATATACACCTAGTTCGCATGTACGGACAGAAAAGTCGCAATTGCAAAAAACTAACCGGAAGTTGTATCATTATCGTCGTTATAAAATAGCTTCATTCATATTACGTTGGCTGGCTTAGTTTCTAAAATCCATTAGGCTGGAATGGTATATTCTTTTCATCATGCATCATCCTTATGCATACTGTGCGCTTTTACATAGTTGGAATTTCATGGCATGACGTTTCATAGAACGTTTGCGTGCGGTCACCCGTCCAACTTAACAACCTTAAGAATAATTGCATAACTCGATAACCATCTAACTGTTTTTCTGAAGCGGATGCTTTTCTTTGACGCTCTCAAGGCCGCAAGGACGCATTTTATGTGTAAGTGTGTTTATGTATCCTCATTTCAACATTTTCTATCACGAAACCATCAAAGAACCAGATTTTCATTAGGTAGTTGCTTGCTAATCTTGGTTAATACATTTATGATTATACTGATTTAGATTCGTTGTAAATATATCTCGAGAAGATTGGAAATAAGAAAATACATGATTCAATTGAAGATTTCATAGATGTAGATTGATAAAAAGGAATGACGATGGCAACCTATCATAATAAGGACTTTTAATAATATATAGGTACTTTTTTCTTACGTATATTAATCGATTTAATTAAATAAGTAACATGTAATAAATATACCATTTGTAGAATAATACTCCTATAATCTAATCTAGTTGAGACAACGATATCGAAGACGAATTAGACGTAATGGTGGGGGAAGCATCAACTATTGCACGCCCGATCGCTCCGCCACGGCGTCACTTTATATTCTCTTTTCGTGACCAACTACCATTCACCCAGCTATCCACAGGGTGTCCCAGTTTTAGGATGAAAAAATCAGGAACATATAGAACCGCTAAAAATAATAGAACTTTGCTATATAAACTTATTTCCAAATTTGTACCGTCTCCGAGATACAGGGCGTTAAAGCTGAAAAAAAAAATCGTTTTTTATTCATGGTTTATGGTTTCATAACATATCGATTTACTCCGTAACGCTTGTTTTGTGAAAATGATGTAAGTATACTATTTGTGTAGAGAAATGGGTGGGACATGGAAATATCGTATTATTTTAAACGTTTGTCAGTGCCGTAACATATTTTTTAGAGAAGGGGTCTCAAGAGTGCAGATTGCACGCCACTGGGTATTCCCATGGAGCTAAAATTTTTTGTGGAAGTAAAGATTCATAGGAGCATATACTAAATTAAATGAAAACAATTGGTTTATTACTGTCGGGTCGGAGATATTAATAATAATTTTTTTTTTCTACTTCAACACTGTATCTCGGAAACGGTACAGATTTGGAAATAAGTTTATATAGCAAAGTCCCATTATTTTTAACGGTTTGACAGTTCCCCAATGTTTTCGGCTTGAAACTGGGATACCCTGTATATTCTATATAGGTATACTGGGTGTCCCAGTGTGAGCGTACAAAAATTTACCAGGGGGTAGAGCAGACCAAAATTAGAATAAAACTCTTATAAAAAAAATTCTCTGATGCACGCCTAACGAGTTACAGGGTGTTATTTTGAAAAAAAAAACAATTTTCCGCAATAACTTAAAAACCGTTAGGTAATTTTTGGGTGACGTGTACATCTATTAAAGGTCATTAAAACTACATGGTGTTTGTTTAACTCTGACACCTGTGGTGATTTAAGCCTACTATTCCTTATGATTTTGTCTTCATAACTCTTGCATATCCTACTTTTTCGTGGATTAACTAAGTTTTCCTAAATCGGCTATCAATTATGAACAAAAAATGTGCTCTTGTTACATATAGCTCTAAAATTAACCATTTTCGAGTAAATTGAGTGTAAAGTACCGACTACATTCTTTATGCAGAAAAATACATGCAAAGGAAGTCATAAGGAAGAGTAGGCCTAGGCCACCACAGGTGTCAGAGTTGAACAAACACCATGTAGTTTTAATGACCTTTAATAGATGCCACGTCACCCAAAAATTACCTAACGATTTTTAAGTTATTGCGAAATTTTTTTTCAAAATAAAACCCTGTAACTCGTTAGGCTTGCATTAGAGAATTTTTTTTATAAGAGTTTTATTCTAATTTTGGTCTGGTCCACCCCTAGTAAATTTTTGTACGCTCACACTGGGACACCCTGTATAGTCATTGACATGGATGGGTTTGTTTTTTGTTTACTACTTAGATTCTAAGCATGCATCTCCCATAGGTACCTTGCTAGTAGCACATATATGTGCTAGTAGCCTCATAGCTGATTGTTTTTTGAAAGTCTGGTTCAGGTTGACAGTTGCGTGTGTTAAAAATTAAGTAAAACCGGGTGTTGCTTTTATCTAAAATAAAAATGGATGTATATTCTGGTGTATCTAAGTTACTCTATATTTCAAAAAAAATTGGTATTTCCTAGAATTTTGTGTACATTTTTCTTTCCTACCCAGTGTTGATTTTTTGTGGTTGGTCTTTGTATTCTTGAAAGCCACTAAACTAAGAATATGATTAGTGTCTAGTGTCTATGTACTTCTATGGATGAGTAAAGAATATGATGAACATTTAACGAGGTAGGTATATCCGAATTTATTTTCAGAAGGTTCGTTAAACACAAAGACTCGAATCAAGGCCGCGTGTTGACAGAATTTCGTCATGTCCAGATAAAAATAAACCTTAGGGCGTCTCCTTATCTCAAGTTAATAAGTGTTTTCATTGTTTGAATTCCAGGAATGTGCAAATATGTTTGTATTTTTTTTTAAATTTTCCTATTAGTCTGTTGTTTACATCTATTTCACTTCAACTGATTTTATGTAGACAATTTTACGAATAAAAGCCACGTCATTGGCCAAGGTTGTGTCTTAAAAAAAAATGTATTAGTGTATGATTATATATCGACAATAATGAATGATAATGTGAAACTAATGATAGCGGTAGTTGTTGCCTTGAATGTCAACTTGTTGCTCACCAAATGTTTTCATTGTGATTCTATTTCCGCATAGGTAGTATAGATATTTGTGTGTACATATATAGGGTTGTGTTAATCCTTGTATATTTTTGAGGGGTGTGATTATTGGACACGTTCTCTTCCGTATTTTTTTAAATGAAGAACATATTAACTTCGGTGTTCCGTCTATAACTGGTTTAATTTGAATATACCTATCCTAACCGCGATCGTACTAAATAGAAGAGAGGATTAACAAAAATTCTATTTTCTCGTAGGTTTTAGATAATTTTTCAAGTGATAGGTAACTCGTTTTTCTTTTTTTTTTTAATGGATTGTTGTGGCAGTGTCCTGCATCAAAAATCATTACCGGCGCCTTGCCTTTTCACAGAATATTCACCGATGACGTAAATGGGCCCGCACCGCCTGACGCGAACGATTGCTTTTTGCTCCCGCTTTATTGGTGGGTAACCCGATATTTTTTTCCCATCGCGATTTACCTACGTCACGATTGACGACCGGAAGGGAGCGGTGCCTGGCTGAAGAGCCGCCGCCGAAATGAAGGGGGAGTAAATCGATAGGGTGGCGTCGCGTATGCATGCAAGCCGAAGGCGGGAGGGACCCGCAGAATTGCAGGAGGATGCAACGAAATGTGGGTCACTAAAATATGGGTTGTCGTTCGTACTAGGTATATCGGTTTTGTACTGGAGGTGTTCCACATATTTTGTTGGCGACCAATAAGCGGCTGAATAACGATACCTACGATGTATCTATTGATTAAACCAAATTGATTATAAATTGTTATTTTAAAAACCACTTTATAGCTATTAAAATTATTAAAAACATCACAAGCACATTTAAGAGTCCATTCACTGTAGACTTGACAGACATGAATTCGGGGTCGGGTTGAGAGGTTGGGTAGCCGATGGGTGAAGACTTACATATTTCCGCTACCGAATTATTTAGATTTCGGAGGTGCACGTAAAGCCGAAGTAAAAAGGCACATGGAAATAAAGTTAGCCCTCATTGCAAGGGTACCGGATTTGTCTTATAATTGCAACATAATTTCTTTTTAATGTTGTAAGTTATAAATTATATATCACCGGAAAGATCAAAAGATAAACTAGATCCCTATAGTAGCAAATTTTTGTTTAATAGGTACATGAAATTGAAAATTTAGCATATTGAAAATACGCTATTTTAGTACAAGATTGTTTGCCTGGAATTTTAAAAATAAAAAGAATCACAGAAAATTACTACTATAGAGATTTAGATTAAAGTCTTATCTTTCAATACTTTTTTTCTAAAAGTCGCTATCTTTTATAGTTTTTTTTATAATTAGACACGAGACGAACACCGATTTTGGGTTTATTTCGGACTAGTGAATGAACTCTTAAAAAAAAATTGTTTGTCAGAATAATGGAGGTAAGGTGTAGATAGATACCAATTTTCAAATTTAATTTAGTCAGCCTCTTGGAAACCGTTTCTCGAGCTGTTTACAGTTTACGTTTGAGATAGAATACTAAACCTTGAAATTTTAATACCCACGTCTGCTTAGAACCAAAACAGTTGTTGTGTCTTCTTTTTTTTTTATTATTCATACTTACCTAAATGTGATAAGAAGGCGGGGGCAGGGGGTGAAACGTGATGCGCTTGTTTTGTAGCCGTTAATTTTGTTTTGAGACGACAGTGACATCACAGCGTCGCAAATTTGCTAATGATGTCTCGTCTGTATGTATTCCATATTCCATCACTGTCCAGCGGCGTACCCGCGAACGGTGATGAATATGAAGGGGTATACCCTATATCCTCCCAAGACTTCGTACCTACCTAGTCAGTTAAGTAAATAACATTGCAATAGGGACCTTAATATTTCGTAATAATACGAAATCGGAAGCTCAAATGTACATGTAGGTAACATACACATTTCCCAATAAAAATTAAATTAAAAAAAAATTATTTCAAGCTAGTTAAGAAACCAGACAACATTTACAATTATATCCTAATATAATCATAAATAGTCTCATCCGTTGAACCCAAAATAAATATTTTCCTAAGTAAGTACCTACTTGAATAGGTAATCTTTAATATTTCATTCATAATATAGGTACCTAGGCATACTTACTACCTGAAGAATACAGTGCTTAATATTTTGTATACCTGGTAACCAATATTATTAACAATAGGTTTAATCCCTGGCTAGCCTGTTATAAATTTTCAATTAGTTCCATACTTTTGCCAACAAAAGCCATCAGGATCAATGGCCTAACTGCTTTTTCAGTAAGCTTTATAAAATAAGTGCGCGTGGATAATAAAACGTCATAACCAGTCAGATGCTTACCCTTGTTTGTTTATTAGATATATTAACAGCCTTTTGTTTACGCAGTCAAATTGTTTTTAAAAACATAACGATTAGCTTGTATTGCGAATTTAGTTATTTACTATGACTGTTTGTTAGGCTAGGTTTTTGTTTTTGTTGTAGTAGGTACCAAACAATATCACTTACGATATTTGTAGTTCAATATTCATTTGTCTTTTTCCTTCAATTTTAAAACGATTTACCCGCAAACAAATATACTAAATTAGGTAGAATCGATATAGGTACCTATAAACCTTATTAAATTATGCCGTATTATACTAATACATTTGCTGTCTGCTCTTATCTATTTATAGGGAAATATGAGGCGAAAACTCATAATTTCTCGTGTTCTGTTGAATAAATACACTTTGAGTTTATAATATGTGAACTAGTTGAAGTATGATTGACATCTATGGTGTTCCAGGTAAATTTTCTTAATTTTTATTAATCCATTTATGCAATAAATATATGTACATACATGGTGATTTATAAGAATGATTCGTACCGCCCAGGGTTATTTCTAATGTGAAAATATACAAAAGTTAAGAATATAATATAGGTATTGATTGATGTATGAAAGTATACATGGTATTTATTGAAACATTATACCTACATTGGTTTTTATAAAGAAAAATATGTGTTGAAATATTTATTTGGACATAGAAAATTGCAGCGAAACCTTTGTACACGTCAAGACCTCAGAAGTGAAAATAACCCTAACACATTGATATGTTTTACTGAGTAAATAAATTAATTTGCCATCCTCATCAATAGTGTACACGTGTAGGGTATTTTTAGGTATTATAGTATATGTGACACTATAGTTTTTAGTACAACTTAGGTTCTTATAAATAGTTATACAGAGGTTAAAATGTTTTCGATCATATGAGAATGAATACCAGACGAATTTACAATTTCCCAAGTGTAGCGTGCACCCTTGTGGGGCAGAAACTTGAACTTAAAATTAAATCAGATTGGGTAATTTTGTTGTAACGCAATGATAGTCTATTTCCATCTATACCTACAGTAATTTTATTTAGGAATTGGTCCATTAGTTTAAAAAACGAAAGGAAGTTTTCAGAACTAAAAGAATGTAACAAAAACGCAAATTGCGCTTTTCCAAAATATTTCAATATTATCGAAAGCCCTTTAACCCTGGTCTATATATATATTTCTACCCATCACTTGATTATTTTCCTTAATATGGATATCCAGGTACCAGTCTATATCTCAGGCAAGCAGTAAGTTATATTCCACTTTTATTTTATTTTATTTTGATAATTTTTCATTATTATTCATTATTCAGGTGTAATTGATTAAAATCGGGCACACATTTCCCAAGTTGAAGATATTCTATTATTAGCCTGGATTAACAAACCAACAATGTAGTATTTTATATAATACGTAATTAATAATATAAAAATAATTAATAACAATATACATGATGAATATCAAGTGAAACTAGTACTTATATAAATATTTTGTAATAAAATTAGGAAGTGACTAGCCTTCCGCTTCTGGTAGTACCTTATATTGATCTGGTTTTTCTTACGAATGGCCGCCGAATAACATTTTTAGGTTTATATTTGCAGTAAAAAATATTGAAAGGCTAATTATTATTATTATTATTATTGAAGATTGATGACAGAAACAGAAAGAGCTAGTCGTGTAAACTTTCAAACATTAAAATTGTTTTACTATTAAGAATTATACTCGGAATTATATTATATTTTCACAGAATGAGCATATTCTCATGTAAATAATTTTTTAGACATACATTTATTAAACATACAGTGTGTTCTGAAACTATTCTTTCAAAATTTACTAAATAATGCAAAACCAAAAAAAAAGACTGTTGGGTTGGATAAACGGTTTACTTGTTAATTAAGGGGTGTTGAAGTTAATATTAAAAAAAAATGTAGCTACTAATTTCAGACGCTCTATAGATCTTGTTGTGGAACATACCATTCATAATTACCCCTTCCTACCTGGCCGCAAAGGTTCAAATTTTCCACGCCCCTTTCGAAAACCTTAGGATTTTTGAGTCTGGACTAGCCAGTGTCGAAAGGGCTCTTGCTAGAGCCAGTCGTTCATTGTTGACACGTGCAACTCGCAGTTTTGATGAGATGAATAATTATTCCTTTCAAGGACCTGACGGCTTCCCGGTGTCGACGCCTGCGGGATATGTTCCACAGCCGAACCAGGGGGGCAACCAGGGTCCCGGTTTGAGGGGCATCGCACCCTCCGTACCTCCGAATCAGGCCTCCACCCCGCCGAACGCGGACATCAAGGTCCAGACGCTACCACCACAGCCCTCGATGAGTCATATGGTAAGTGGAAAATGTGCAGATTTAATAATGTGATACCAGTGTAGTTCCACGGCGGTCAATCGATGTGATTTTATTTTTATAGTGGATATCAGCTCTTGCTTTAGAAATAGGCAAAAGGCCGCTGTAGCGAAAGTGGTGCTCAAATACATAACGTGGCAGTGCGCCTTGGCTGCCTGACATATAGCAATAGCAGATAGACCGCTGCCGTCTGGTCGTCCGTATCCACTTGGCGAAGTACGACGGTCCTGATTAGATTAATTACTATAGAACGAGATTATTTTATTAAACACAAACTTTTATTTCTGTCATAATATCTGTGCAGATGGTAAAGTCGAAAGTGGCCCGATTTTTAGTTCATGTAGTATTTGGTTTATTATTCACTTTTCTGATATTTTTAAACATAAAGTATTACCAGAAGTATAGAGATATAATTTACAGTAATTTCAATCGGCAAAATCTCTGATGTTGGTGTCCTCAAGTTTTGTTTTTTTAACCCCCCAAAAAGACCACTGCGCATACTGCCATACACAGTCATGCGCATTAGTGACCGTTTTTGGTAGATACGCACAGGTCTGGATTATTATTTTTTGAAGAGTCAAAAGGGTGGCCTATAACAAAAAGTTATGTTGGCAGCTTATAGAACTGCTTTAAATAAATATAAAGTAAAGTCTTAAAACATTTCTAATAACAACATGGAAGCAGGTTACCTTTCTTCCTCCTTAGGAAATCTGAAGAAACTGAGAAATGGATTTTTCTTAGAATTTTGTTTACAAATGAAACAATATTTTGGAGCCATGTTACCACAATACAAAACACTTATTATAGAATAGCGTAAGCCGGCCTATTCTTCCCCTTCCACATCTCTACCAACGCGCATACTACCCAGGAGCAGACATGCGCATTAAAAACTTTTGTACAAAAAATTTAAAGAGTGAAAGTACTGTATATATCTTTACTTGTGGTAATACTATGTTTTATTTTTGTAATAATATGTGTAGACAGTATTTTGAGCTGAAGCTACCACATTCAGTTGCCTTGTTTACTACACCTAGACGGCAAAGCTGAATTTGAATAAACTTGGCGAACTCTTGGGCTAAATCCAGTTTTCCAGATCAGCTTCGTTATTTTAAACCAATCATCGACTGTAATTTGTTTAAGGTTAAAATAAAGACGAATTGGTTAGTAAAAATTGGGAAAAAGTTGGGCAATTTTAAGTCCAAAAAGAATTCCAAGGGTATATTTCCAAGAACTCTTTCCCTTAAGTAGATACAGGGTGAAGACAAAAAAAGTGCATTTTCTGTGAATGTCTACAGCTCGTTTATTGTAAAAGATACATTCATAAAATTTTCAGGGCAGGGATAGCAGTTAGCAAGGACTTCAAAATTGGTCTGTAAAAAATTTGGGCCCACTATATTTTGCGCTAGCATACTCATCTTTTATTTTTTACTTTAGAATTTTGCCAGTTAAATTAATTATATTATAATTATAACCATTAACGTTGCCACAACTTACAATAAGCATACACATGTTCAAAAAATAAAAACAGACTGCAAGTGGTGGGAAATATTTCCAGGCAATTTCCCTTGGAAATATTTGCCTGGAAAGTTTCCAAGGAAATATTCCCTAGGATTATTCACGGGAAACAATGGGCAACATTCCCAAAATATATTTTGGGAATATTTCCAAAAAAATATCTTGCCTTGAATTTCCCATGTCTATTATTATGTGTATCAAAAGTAATCTATTCCAAATTTTACTTCAAATGCATTCCAGATAGGAATATTGAGATCATTTACTAGTCAAATTAGTTTATTTTGTAAATCAGCATAGGTACATACAGTGAAATAAAAAATTATGGCTTTAGCCACCTTTGAAAAGGGAACAGTAATTGTATTGTTTAGTAGTGTATATACTTAATACTGTATTAAACATACATACCTAATCATGTAATCCTAACAATTTCTTATCAAATTGAGTTTCATATTAATCACGAAGCAGTTATCAGTTTCTCAGCTGCACTGATATGTCCGTAAGTTATATTTTACTGCATTATACTAATTTTCCCATTGGAGGTTTATATCGTTATCGATAAATACGTTTTTAGATAAAAAGATTATCTCATCTACATAGTACCAATACTGTTGTTACTGTGTGGTCTTAAAATATAATGTGAATATAATTATAAATGTCTTTATCATTTTCAGTTTGTTCAGCCACAAGTTCGATCGAGTCAAGGCCCATATTTTCCTAGAACGGCTGGACCATCGAGTCAAGCACATAGAATGCCCAATCACAATAATAGGGTGAGTTGTTTCCTGAAACCTGTTTAGTTGCCTGAAACCTTTTATGTATTTTTTGACCATGGTATGACATGTAGACCATGGTCCATGGTCTACAGGTCATAGTCCTCTCTATTCAAAATCAGATCAGTAGACATTTCAAAGGATATCCATGACCTGGTACATTTTTCAGAAAAAAGTATTTCGCAAAAAAATACCAAAACATTTGATTTTACAATAACGATAAGATGTGTACTGCCATTTATAATTAAATTTATAATAATTAAACTTTCTAGACATACTTTAACAAAATTAAAGCGACCTAAGATCTATCCATTTTAATGAAAATATTTATGATCTGCTAAATATTCCATTCTGTGACGTTTTCGATAGAAATTTATGTTAGTAGACGTGGATGACCACACGCAAAAGCATATGTATATGATAATGATCAAAAAACTGTCTGGAGTATGTTTATAGACTTACTGTTATTTGTAGTTGATGACCGATGATTTTCAGCCACCTCAAGCTATGTACGGAGGGCAGACCCAGTATGTACCTGTTCCAACCATGTACATACCGTCTGCGAATACGGTGCAGTTCTACCAACGGCCAAGCTTCGTTCAGCAGACGATTCCAATGTATGCAGGTCAACACCTTGCGTCATACCAGTATAGTCCAACCCCCACCCAACCCCCTGCACCTGTTTACAGTAAGTAATAAAGTAATATTTAAAATGGTGGTTACTGATGTGTATAATTCTTGTATTGCACGGTTGTGTGTTTCTTAGGAAGTAGAGACTAAAGCTGTGGTTCTACGATTAAACGGTTGGGCCTACTACGATAGGGTACAAAACATAAAAAGTAATAGCTATATGTAGGTGAACTTTCTATGACAGCCCCTGAATGTATAATAGAGGTGTTCTATTTTTATTTACGAAATAGTGGGACAATAGTAAACTTTACCATTAAATTTCCTGCATTGACAGTTTTTTAGATACGTAATATTCTAGTGAACACTGAGTATGGCCTATTTAATTGATTGGTTTTTCCCTAATAGGGTTTTTCTCTAGCAGTTATAAATTTAATAATGGGACACATTGACTATTTCATAAAGGCTACTAAATTTATGATTTTGCAACATAAAAAAATCGTAAATTGCAATCGACCAGTATGGTTTTTGATTAAAATGTTACAATTTGTTTGGCCTATTATATTTTCAGTGCGACATCTATGTTTCGGTTGCCTAAGTTCACATTAAATTCATCTTTTGACTGCTTCATCGATAAGGGATACCAACCGTGTCCTTAAGAATGATTGTTGCACAATATTACTTTCCGATTAAATTTGGATTTTTTTTTTGTAACGATTTTGGCGTAGTCATGTTAGTTATGGTGATAAAACTTTTAGATTTCAGTTTTACCTCTCATATCTGTACCATATATTGCTTTAGCACTGGTTACTGTTTATATACGTAAAATGTGTTTATGTGTACTTTTTCTTTCAGATTTTTACAATCAGCAACTAATGTCCAGAACGGGCCCCCTTCCTCAGACCCAACCCGCCACCCCTAATCCCACACAGGCAGCCATCCCAAACGTACCAATAGTGCCCAACACACCGCAGCACCAACCCTTCCAGAGACAGCCTAAAAGGCGGCCTAATGCGGTGCCCATAATAGATCCTAACACGGGTAAGCAGATTGAAATATTCTGAATTAATATGATGGAAAATGTATTGTTAAATGTATTGTTTGATTCTTGAAAAGTATAATAATAATCCTTACAGCTGAAGTGGCTGAAATGTTATTTAATTAAGTTTTTATTAATAACTAGGTGACCCAACAGACGTTATCTTATCCAAATTTCAATGAATTTGTTTGTGATCGTTTTGTAAATTTATAAAAAGCTATTGGAAATATGTAAATAAAGTAAAAATGATAAAAAAAAACGTATTTCTGAGTCGTCATAGTTTTTACCGATTTTCCAATTTTTCTTTCCCTAAAAACCTTATTCAGACTTAAAAAAAAGTTCTCGTTCTCAAGTGATTCGCTTACCGACGAACAGCATTTAATTTTTATTTATATAGATATAAATGGATAATATATTCTTGAAAGGGGTTGAAAATCCGACCAAATATTATATAGACAAATTATAGCAACACAGTTTTCTTTCCAACAATATTTAAAACAATAGGTTTTTGTTTACATTAGTGCCCAAGCATTTGGTCTAATAAAAAAATGCCATTTCAATGTACCGCCTAAATTATTAGAGATTTTGTGACCGACACCAATGGGCGCGGTCTACACAGATAAAGTAACCATGCATAAGCGTAAAATCGGCGATAGCAATAGGGATCGTCAATGACTTTACAATTTTTTTTTAATAGTAAATATTAAATACTATTATAAATAGTGTAGTAAATATTACACACGTGTGTATAAATTGTTGTTCTTGAATATGTAGATCTTCAACTTTGTATTTACTAAAATAAAATATTCTAATTTGTACTTTTAGTTTTATAATTAATATTTTCACCCGTTAAAACGTAGCCGCCCATGCTCTTGGGCACTGTGACAGGAAATTTCATGAAATTGAGGTTATATCTTTTGTTAATCTTGGAAACGACCATTTTATATACTGACAAATAGGCAATTACTTATCTATACATATTTGATCGGTGAGTTGGAGTCCGCGTTTCACCAACCAAGTTGGCATCATCTGGAATTGATTAAAACTGAGAGGCGAAACGCGCGTTGAGTGCAGTATTATAGTGTTTTGGTGTTATGTGAAAAACTACTTCGGATAATATACAGTGTTATTCAGAACTTATCCATAATAAAATTTGGGTATGTCCAACATACATGTAGAAATGTGGTAGTGCAAAAAAAAAATTTTTTGGCGACTTCTGAAAATTATTTAAAAATTTGGGTTACTAGGTATTAGAAACATGAAATTTATAAAAAATTTGCACATACCTTGTGAAAGCTGTTCGAAATTTTGTCCCTAAAGCTATCCAATTTTGCCGCACTAAAGCGAATGTTCCTTCTGGTTGCTGATCTTGTAAACGCAAATTATTAAGTAAATTGGGGATTTTCAGCATTTTGCTGCAACAACCACTCACAAAACCTAACTCGTAATTGATAATCCACTGGTAACAGTCCATAAACTCAGCATTACTGTACACATGAGCCATTTTGAAAATTTTACAGTTTAACACTCCTAAGATAAATAAAACACCCGCACTGCGAGAGCGACACACATAGACTGACGACTCATAGACAATAGAGATATTATCCCCACTCCAACTTTATTCGGTCGGTTTTAACCAGGCGTTCCGGACAAAAACGTGTTTACTTTTTTTTATCACATTCTTAGGAATGTGGTAGAAAAGTATCAGATGTGTTGAAGTACAGTTGCCCAGCTACGTAGTCCTTTATAATGGTATATAACTTTAAACATTGTTTACGGGAAATCCTAAGCCTTTTATTATAAATTTTTTTGGTGATATCGATTTCTTATTTAAGGATACACATGTCCTCAAAGTTTTAGAGATAAGTTCTGAATAACCCTGTATTATTCAGGGTGTCTAGCGACCTGGAAAACCTGGAAAAATCGGAGAATTTGATTGATCAGAGAATAGTTAGGGAATTTTTCATATTTCTGGATTTTATCTTTTTATGCAGGGTGAGTCACCTATGGCGCCTCGGTCCATTACTCAGTTGCTATAGAATATACATTTTCCTTTTAGGGTATTATTTATACCACTGAGAGCTATCTTTTAAAATTATTTTGGAACATACATGATGCTCCAGTCCAGAGGGGTAAACCAAACTTATATTTTTTAAAATGGAACACCCTGTATTTTTCAGTCGTATTCAATTCGCCTTTCTTTTACCTGCAAAATGATATTTTATCTTTGAAATTCGGATGCAGTGTTGCCAAGTCATCTTAAAAAAACGCATTTGGCAGGCGCACACTAAAAAAATCAGCGAAGAGGAAAATTACTCGAGCTACGCTCTCGTGATGGTGTCGCAACAACTGTCGTTAAATTGCCACGACAGTTAGTACTCGAAAACAAACAAAAAATATCCGGCTAAATTTGAGCTCTTACGGTATTACTTAAGATAAATTTTTGTTTGCACGCTTCTTTGTGATACAATCCAATTAATTACTGGAAAAATAAATATTTGTCTGGACAACCTGGAAAAGTCAGGGAATTTGATATAAGCATTATGCTGGACACCCTTTTATTTTATAAATAATAACTTTTATTAACAATGTGTCTTAATAAAGACATATTTTCGAGATTTTTATTGTAGATATATTCTGCTATGTGTATTTTGTAATTATTTTATTATAAGATCCCAGAAAATAATATATGTCGCTTTTAATTAGTATTGGGAAATCTTAAATCAAAATAAAAATATTTTGGATTGAAACTGCCTTTGTATTATTTATAAAGGGTCATAATATAATATTTGGTCGGATGTCATAATAAATGCACTTAAGCCTAGTACCAACTTATCCTTACAGTGGAATGTTGGAGCAGAATTGGTGCAAGAGTATTGGAGGAAACGCCTCATGCTATTCAACTAACGAATAGTTTGTCAGTACATTCCTCCGACATTTTTTTGTTACATTGTGTGCTATAGTTTCAAATTGCTTTTATGTTTTATTTCTTCGAAATATAATAATAATAAGTCAGTAACAGTGAGTTGTGTGGAGAAGCAGTGGCATATTATTTTTCAGAGCGATTGCACCCAGTAACAACTTAGATGTTACAACTTTAACTACCATTCAGTAACAAAATGAAGGAAACCTAGAAATTTTTATAATTAAAGTGAACAATAGATTGTTGTCAGCATAGAGTGTGGTTGCATAATAAGACTCCACAAATTTTTCCCGTACGATAAGAAATTAAAAAGTTACGGGGGTGCTAGCTTATGCAAAGTTACTCGGTACATGAGCTCGAGGTTACGTCTGTATGGTCTTTATAATCTCATTTGAAACTGCATAAAAAATTCCGACAAACGACAAACGTGTGGAAACAAAGAGGCCGCCGTCAAATTGCGGCTGTTTCTTTTGTCAGAATTTTTTTTACAGTTTCAATTGACCATATATAGACTATACTTCAGTTACAGGACTTTATTTTCAAAAACATGGTATTTATTTTTTTCTTTTGGTACCAAACGATACATTTTGAGTCGCACTAAATAATGATTATGTACAGGATGTCTTTACTACAGCTGGTCGTTATTAAATTGCAGGAGCAGATAAATTAAGCGAGATATACGAACAAAATAGCTCGCATCCCCCCTCGGGGGAGTCTTCGGCTAGACAGACCCCCCAGCCAGCCCCCCACAGTCACAACAAGGAGGTGCAAGCCGCCTTCGCCAAGCAGGTCATGCAGGCTATCAATACAGATAACGATAGTGTCCATATAGACGAGTCTAATCACCAGGAACCTACAGGGGACCACATAGAGCAACCCACGTATCCACCACCCCTACAACAGGCTGTGCAAAGTTCTAACGCTAGACTAGACAATATTGTGCAATCTAGTAATTTAAAGGTAAGTGTTTTTTGGATACACCCCCCATTTTCAGAATGGGGTGTTTTCCTATTTTTTTTTTACATCGGCAATGGAAAGTAGTTGGAAAAAGAAGAGATACATATTTCTGGAATTTTAATATTGGGTTCATTTAAGTCCATCAATTATTTTTTTATTGTGCGCGATATCTATGTGACGTCACTAAGCGAAAATTCAAAATTTGCGCCATTTTTTAGTGAGTTCTAGGATATTTTCATTTGTGTGGTTGGTGTCACTGCGTGACAACTTTACTTTTGTTTATGTTTGAATTGTTTGGTTAGGGTAAACATCATGGTAAACATGAGACATTGTTTTTAGTTTATATTTTTACCTGTGAATTGTTGTCTCTGCCTGTGACTGATTACAAGTGTATTTATTAGTAATAGAAATAATCGTAATTTGTAAAGGTAAATTTTGAATATATTTAATTGACTGCAGTAATATTGTTAAGTTAAATACTAACCTTACATTTTTCATCCCTTTTATTTCTGAAAGGATCTAGAGGATCTTTATCATAAAAGGATCTATAACTGGTAAATTGTCGGACTTAGCCTCTACAAAACCTTGCTCAATGTTTAATAAAAGTTTACTTTACAAGAAAACAACAATACTTACAACATGTCAAGTTGTCAAGCCAAACACAAACAGGAAATTTCAAATGTCAATTATTGAAATGTCGACTGTCATTTGTCGTCGTTACAAACTGAAACTAGCCACATATTATCGGTGTGACCTCTTTATAGATACATATTCCCTAGTTTTCGCTTAGTGACGTCACGAATATAGAATAAAATTTCAAAATTGAATTAAAAATTTTCTACCGATTCAATCTTAATAATTTTTATCCTAATATAAAAAAATATATTTTATAAAAATACAGGTTTCCACTTTCATTTCGATTGAAGGAAAATACCCCATTATAGAAAAAGTTAATGTTCCTTAAAAAAAAGGCTAACCGAAGCTCTATTTTTATGGAAATTCAATTTAAATGGAAATATTCTAATATGATTGCTTTTTTATAGTTTGTTATGCCTATATTATAAGCAAAATGTGTTATATATTAACATATACGTAAGAAAATGTTCTATCTAAATGTGTTCGGATAAAACAGAGTGAATTTAAAAGATATGAGTTTCTTTATTGTCTCTTTATCGTGACATGCCGGTAAACGTAAATAATTTTTATATAAAAATTACTCTCGATATACTAACTTGTCCTACCCAAAAACTTTTTCTGCAAATGTCCAGAAATGTTTAGGAAATTTTTTTATCCAAGTTTCCAAATTAAATGGCCACTGTATAACTGTCTTAAACATTACAAACGATCTCTTGAGCAACGTCACTTTTTTTCAACATCAACTTTATCTTCAGGTGATAGTCAATTTTTTCTTAAGTCTAAACAGTTTATAATAAATACAGAAGTTAATCAATATATTCTTTCACTTTAATTTTTATCCTTGCTCTATACTATAGAGTAGTAATACAGGGTGAGGACGACTTCGCCAGAGGATCTGAATGAGTTCTCTCACCCAATAAGGTGATCAGCTTCATAAAGAGGCTGGACCTGTTGGGTGAAATATAAGTAGGTGTGAGCCACAATAGACCACATGGTCAAGGTGGAGGGTAAGGTTTTCGACTTACTCACTTTAGAACCTAATCTAATACAGGGTGACCATTTTCCATCTCTTAGACGGTTTCAATTTTACAGTTGCTTAGAAAAACTTTTAAAAAATCTTCTAATAACATCGATATACAACAGTATTTGCTGTATATTATTTAAAATTTAAAAAAAGCCATGAGTTTTGGTTGTCATTACTGAATTCTACATAAAAATCGCTATCGGAAGATGAATTTATCCCTTTTCTATCTTTTATGACCTCGAAGATATTAAAAATATATAAGTAGAAAAAAAAAATGTTTTTATACATATTTAAATGTTAATATGACTACTTTTCTCTCATAAATCAATATTATAAATAAGTGGACTCGGTATTCCTGTTTTGTATTTGTAATGACTAGAATATGTTTAATAACAACTCAAGATATGGTAAGAGTTGCAAATGGTACGGTACGGTAAACTTTTTTCTCCTAGCAACAATTTCAAGGTCACCAGATTGGTTTATTAATAATTAAATTCCAAATTCAAAACATTTTTTTTTAACTTATTTTTAAATTGTAATATTCCTCGATATTGAAATGAAATTAGGTTTCAACACTTCCAGTCTCCAACAAAACTAAAAAAAATACCAGTATTGTTATCAGTTATTTATAATTATTGGTAATTTAACTGGTAAAAAAACCTGTTATTTTTTTATATTTTATGCACTTTGTTGCCCAGTTTGCAGTGAGAGGAAAACGCCTTATTTAAATTATGAACTGGATTACTAAAAGAATGCAATAATAGGCGGAGACCGGTATCACAGATGAGAACCAGATATATCACTTTGTAGTTTTTGTACAATGAATGACGTGTATTGAGTATCCATCGGAACTTATGCATATATACAAGGTCAAATGTAAGGTTGGTGAAGGTGTGCAGTGAAATTGCTACTGGAAAATAAAATTCTGAATAAAACTAACAGTTTCAATTAATGTATTGATATGATCCTAAGAAAAGTTGCAAAAAAGATTGTAATATTATGTACATTTATTTTCCTTTAAGATATATTTTTACACATGAATGCAAGAACTTGTTTAATGTATAAAAACAGTTATCTACTAAAAACATCAATTTATACTTCAAAACACTTTAAAAGTTGGATTTCTTTTAATTTGGCTCCTAAATGATCTTAAGCAATGCTGTTTGGAAAGTCCCTTTCTTAAAAAAGTTTATATGAAAATCTCTATTATGACAAGTTTGGATAGTATACAAATCAATATTTGTCTTAAATTTTGTACGATGGGTAAACACGTACATTCATAATTCATGAATAGAAATTTCAACAGGAATTCTGTAGTGCCCAAATAAAATCGACCGATGTGATTAGTTTGAATACCAGCGATAACATCTTATTACTAGCTTTTGAGCTATAAATACATCTGGTGCCTGAATGAATTTACCCCAGAAGCATACATCATATCAAAGTCTAGACTAGAGTCAACTTGAACGTAGTAGAGATTTATAAATTGATTCTTTATCAAAGCAAACTTTACCGTTTCTGAACAATTAACGAACTTAATTTTGCTGCCAAGTTAGAAACATTCAATTAGTCATTTATTAAAAGACTGGCGAAGATGTTGATAATTAAATTGAAATTTGCTCGCAACCAAATAGGAATTGGAAAGTACTAGCCTAGTCAATAGAGCCATATTCTTTTACTTGTATTCTGGTGTATTTATTTTTATCCATTTATTGGATATGTCGAAAATTAGAAGTAACTGCTGAATTTCAATCATAAAATGCCCATAGAAAATTAAGCCCATCACGGTATACTGCGTTCTTTGATTTTATTTTGGTGTACCTGCATAGATATTTTTCCCATTTCAGTTAATAGTGTATACATTAGTCGGTAGATCTTAACCAAATTATTTGTTTATGAGAAATTATGAGGGTATAATTACAACAAAAATAATTGCTGTGGTGTCTGGAAAAGCTGTTTCGTTTGTTGACCTACTTTTTTCATATTTACAAAGCATTCCACTAGGATTTGTTCACTTTTTCAATCTCCGATTTAATTCATTTCATTTTAATCACTACATTTCAAAATTTAGAGCTGCCCAGTGTGATGGTGTGCTTTTTGTTCAGAGTTCCTTCCCATGATCTGTAAAATTTCTCAATAGAAATAATTCAACGTCTATTACATAAAGAGTTTTTTATCTTTACATATCTTTTAGCTAAAAGTAATTATTAAAAGTATGAACTGTAGCTGATTTTAACTCATTTTTGCATATTATATGCTTGAAAATGTAAAGGAAAAGATGCGCTAACCCTGCTTTATATAGGGATAATTTATTGTACATTAAAAAGTTTGTAAATGTTGAATTTATTTTCAGGTACAGGCGAAAGAATTCTTTTTGCCCAACTCTGCCAAAGAGACACCTATAGTGTCGGCGAATTGTGATGCCGTAGAGGTAACGTTACCAAACAAATCCCCAAAGGATAGGGAGAGCCCGGTGAAGGGCCGCAAACAGAGAGAACAGGGCGTCAAGGAGCACAAGGAAGTGGCCAAGGAGCCGCCAACCTTGAGTAAAGACCTGGATAAACAGTCTGTCGTCCCTAAAGAAGTGGAGGCGATGCCGAAGGAAGCAGTTATCTTGAACAGTGCAACGAACATACCACAGATTCCAGTTCTAACAAGGGAGGGCAGCAAAGAGAATGTGATTCCGGAGAAAAAGAGCCAGAAGAAGGAGACTAAAGTGGAACCGAAGGCACCCAGTGTTGAACCGTGCGAGAGCGCTCCCCCTGCGCCTGCACCTGAGCAGCACTCGCCTCAAGCTCAAGACATGTCTAGTGGTGAGTGTATTTATCAATTTATATATATTGTTTTGCTACCATCATTAACTGAGAAGGATGTAATAAAATACGCAACAAAGTGCAACCAATATTTTTGTTCCACTGTATTTTTAACAAAAAGGGTGAACCTTTTCACTTTGCTTCAGTATAGAAGTAGCTAGCAAGCTAGCTAGTAATGCCACATTGCATTCGTAAATTCACAGTATTGTTTGAGAAATTCAGATCACTAAAATATCTCAGTTGCGTGTATTATTAAAATCCTTGAGTCAACTCCACTATTAATTATTTCAAACTGACCAACGTAACGATAGAAAACCTAAGAAAATATTGTGTCTTATGATAAGAATGCAACGACATCATTTCTAGTAATTAATTGCTGCCAAAAATTGGACATGTTATCGCATGGATTTAAAGCCTCTATTCTTTGTAGTTTGCTGCAGGTATTACGGGTTATGTTTCAGCGATAGTTGGGATTATAGATTAAAAAAATTCATAGAGCTTAGCCTATGAATAAGTAATATATAAGTAAAAAAAAATGGTGTTATAAATACACTGCATCAATAAATTAGAGGAATATTGAGAAAAATAGTTGTAAGTTTGTTTATAGTTTTATAAAAGCAATTAAATATAATAGTAGGCTGGTTATTTTATTGTAAGGTTAATGAAATTTGATCAAATCAATCTTGTCACCCCAAAAAATAAAAACATAAAACATGGGAACTAGTTCAGGGAGAAAATCATCTCTTTAAATTCAATAGCCTAATTCGCAGAAAATGAGTCAAATCGATTGTAGGTATGCCAATTATTTGTTATTAGAGTGTTTGGTACTAAAATCTTGAATGCATGAGGGCACCTAAGTGGAGTTTAAGTTGCAAGAGCCGTGACAAGATACAGCATGCGTTATGTTGCAAGACAACTTATGTCAGCCCTTGTTTTTGGTACTATCAGCCTACTAGATTTCATAGCTTTTTTAAACATGTAGGAAATTATACATTTTTTTGTGTCCTCTAATTTATTTGCGCAGTATATATCATCACAAACAAGATAATCAGGTCATTGTATTTCTTATTGACCGCTGAAAGAAGACCCATAAGTTGTAATGAATTTATTTTCTATAGGATTGTTAGTTATTAATAGTATTGTTAAATTTTGTCAAATATTCTATTTATATCAAATGAAGCAATTATTTGAATGTTACTACATTTTATGTACTTAATTCTTGCCATTAGAGAAGTAACTTTAAAAGCAAAATAAAGTTTCCTTACTCAGCCATTTGACATTCTTTAATTTAAATTAAAGAAATAATAATAAAATTAGAGAACTTGTGTAATGTATCCTGGCAAATCCTATTAGAAAATAATCTCAACAGGACATCTTATGTCCTACATTATTATAGAACTGCAGAAAGCATAGATTTTATCTATTTTACGAGGATAAATATGGCCTTATGTTCTGGAAAATTAACAACTATATTTTGGGCGCTTGGCAGGAAACAAGTTTAAACAAACAGTTGTGAGTTGTGATAAATGTTGTACCTAAAATGACTAATATAATGTGGAAGGGTGGCTTACTATTTTGCAAAAATCAATGATCTTTATATTTGAAAGAGTTTGAAGAGTTCCCACTCGGCTGTTTTTTTAATCTCTTAATATTTGGAAAATTACCTTCATTTTGAAATTGTTCCTTTATGGAGTACCCTATCCAGAAAAATAATTTTAGTGTAAGAGTATAATGAACGCTGATTTATTTATTTTAAGAAGCAATATGCCTCAGTTACCGTTAGAGTCTGTTTCTTTTTAAATCCATTAAAGTAAGTGTAGATGAGTGGGGTATATGTATAGACATATTGTGGAAACTTTGTGTCCTCAATATGTTCACTGCTATCAGTTTCGAATATTCATCATAATTCATGTTGTGTAATACAGATAATATTCCATGCAGTACTTATAGAAATTTAATGAAAACTAGGTGCCTGTAGTGGTTTTTACATTTTATCATGTCGGTGCGTTGATAAAGTGATTTCTTTTTAAAATATGTAAATGTAAATATCAGCAAATAATTCACTGTTACAACAGCTAGCAATATCTATTTACATATTTTAAATTCTACCGTTATTGTTCCTACCTCTTTCACTTCTACCTCGGCAACAAAATAAAAGTTTAATTTTTGTAAATTTTTAAGGCTCAATCCGATGTCGAAACTAATTCTCTTACAGCTTATAAAAAAAATTATTGAAATATGTATTACCCTGTGCTTAGTAAAATAGGCAAAAAAGTTACGCTCCTTTTTATGAACACTTGTCAAGTACCTACCAGGAAGAGTACCTATTTCACAGTGAATTTTGTTTAATGGTAAGACTTATTACTAAAAATACTGCTTTCTGCGTAATATTTACCTTATATTATAATACCAAAAAAGAAATGATATCAGTCAAAATAGGTTAAATTCAAATTTGTGAAAGAGGAATCTCCTTGTGGAGTTCGTTCAAAAATAAAAAAAATAGTAATAATAAAAAATTTAATCAATGCCGAAACGAGTTGGCTAAAAATTTTATAAAGGTTATTCTTATGGTACCTAATATTTTTTTTAAATTAGTTGATGTATAATTCCATTATTCAGTATTCAGTAAGAATGTTAAATTTTCCATTTTACGGTGGATGTATTTAGCAGTTTTTTAAATTAAAAAAAATTTTTTAAAGACGGAAACTGGTGCTTACATTTTTTGTTCAAAATCGTATGAGAATAATGCCACCAGAAAGTCGATTCTAGATTTGTGCGAAAATGACGTCAATATGACGTAGTTTGATTATTTCGTCATTTTCGCATACGAATATATTCGCACGACTCAACAATCGTGTCCCACATGGTCAAAACGCATACGAATTATGTAAAGTGCCCTCCAAAATAAAGGCAAAAAGCTGAGTCATTATTTAAGAAGGGTAATTGTGACACACGCGGCTTTGAAACAGAATTTTCTCAATAATATTTTTGCGGAAAATTAAAAGCATTACTTTTTGAGAGACAATTCCATGGGTATATCATTAACACAGGAACAAAGGAAAAACTGGAGTAGTCCCCTAGGCCATGATCGGCTAGATCACGTCGCATGGCCCTTATTTCGAGCAGGCACCAGGCGACGTGATTAAACCGATTATGGGCTGGACAGCAGCCCTCTATCTTGTAATGGCTTGTTTTCTTAGCGCAGACAATTTCCACGGATAGATCGATTTAGCTGTCATTGATACGATACAAAATAGGCGTTCTGTAAGTTAGGAATGTTGAATGTAAAACAGAAACGTAAAATTTTGGTTAAAAACACACATATCTTACACGTCAATCTCTTTTTTTTTGCGTAGACCGTAGAATTTCGCCATATTTCCATGCAATTGTTTTGGTAGGTAGGTATGACTTCATCGACGTTGTGACTAAAGTACATTATTCATCATATATCTGAAATATGTATCCTAGGAACTTATTTATATTTAGAATTTAGAACATTCATGATTTCATGCACTGTCGTAGGAAACAAAAATATACCTAATTGAATTTTATTTTATCCGCTTACACACACGCGCACCTAGATATATTTCATTATTATATAGGTACCTGTAAAAAACTAAAACAAGGACGTCTGGTTGGTTAAAAACTCTTGTGTATTTTAACCACCCAAACAGAAGTCCCCGTTTTTGTTTTTTTATAGTGCTGCAACGCACTAGCGCCTCCTAGACATACCTTCTTTCATTTTTTACATTTCATTCCGTTACAGAATATTTGGCAGAAAAATCACAGAATTAGAAACTCATTCGCGTGAAAATACTGGTAGTGTAGTACCTGTATCTAGCTTTTATAAATCACATATGCCATGCGAAGTATTAATGAAATGAATGATTATCATATGAATGATTAATGACTGAATTAATCATACATATTTTCAACGAAATAGGTGCGTGAAAATTATAAATTATGCTATTCATTTACTTTACTACCTACCTATATAAAGTTTGTCCAACAGTTAAATCTACATACCTATAGGTATTTTAAAATTTGGTTCTAATCTCTTGTTCTTACAAAATTTATTACTTTTGGACCGAAAGTAATAAATTTTGTACTTAAGAACCTTTGGAGAAATAGGAAGGGTAGGTACCCTACCCTAGGTAGGTAGATAATGTACCTATATAGGTATAATACCATAATAGGTACCTATTATAATATAAGTAGGTACCTATAACCTACGTGATTCCCCGGTGGCTCCGTAGCTAGGTATGTACAGACACCATAGGTAGATACAATAAATAGTAGGTATTAGTATTAGTAGTATTCCCGGATCAAATATTATATACCTATATAACATACACACAAACAAGACAGCCATATAAATATCAGCCCACACGTCCCACACTAGATTTTTTATATTTTATAATTTTTATATAGGTACCTAGGTACAATAAAATACCTAATTTATTAGATACGTAATCTAGGCATAATACATTCACTAATACCAAAGAATATAAACTAATTGTCTTTGCTAATACCTACTATAATAAATAACTGAATAATCGGGAAAAAAGTATCCGGATCGCGTATCGGATAGTGAAAAAACAAAAGATCGCCGGTTGATGGACACGTGCTTTACCGATGACACAGTATACATTACTCCCGTCCGATGAGTGGCGTGAACTAAAACAGTTTCGTACCTATATGTTCAAAAATACATCCTCCATTGGCTTATAGATTTTCGTGTCTAGTGAAACGTTTCTTCCTAAAATAATCTTGCTATTGAGAAAACCTTGCATTGTTTTGTGTGGTGGATGAAAATTAGTGATGTTCTTCTAAGGATTTTTTAAATATGGGTAGGAAAAAATGTAAGTTCATGCCCTAAACCTAGATACCTAGTGAATTGATATTTTGCCAGTATACAAAGCCAACTTGACGTGTTTATATTTTTTACAATTTTTTGCGTTGCTAATGTTGGTGTTTGGTATTGATAAGTGTCTGCCACCAGAAATTTAGATAGGTACCTATTTTATTATTTATTATTGCACGCTCATCCTTCTCAAATATAATAAATCAAAAAGGGTAATAAATAAAATACCAAGGCATCTATTATAAGTTCATTGATCAAAAATTCAAATATTTAAATAATAAATTAATATAAATAGGTAGGTATATATAGATAATATGGTGTGCAAGACCTTCTAGATTTTTTCGTTATCGCGTAGGCGTGGCCTAAAAATGAAAGTGTTTCATTGGCCGACAACTTACACACCCCGCCCAATCGTCATAAAAATATCGGACTGTCTGAAAATTTAAAGGTTGTGTCCAATAAAATAAATAAATCCAGTGTCTAAAAGTAGGTATTCTAAATAGGTATTGATTAAAATCTAAGATAATTCAAGGAGACAAAACATCATATTATGCCAATCATCATTAATCGTTTCCCTGTACAACCTAAATTTATTCATTTATTGTGCATTCTCTATCCATTCCATTCTAAAAATGCATTTTCGGCGTTCGTGCTGTGTCGGCGCGGTCGGAGAAAGACGACTGAATCTAAGATGGCAGACAACGTCTTATTAAGCGTCGACCACATGGGTCGAACGCAACGTGGTTAAACTTTCAAGAAAATCTTAATTTTTTTTAAGTAAATTCAATACCTAATACTCAATTTTGCAAAGAAACCTAGTGCCGTGATATTTGTTTAATATAATTTAAGTGTGAAGTGCGTCTTTTAATATCTTAATATTAATTTTTATCTGACCTTGCTACCATACGATATGTATCCAAGTACTCGAATTTCATATTAGCTTTAAATAATTTATTAATAATCGTTTGGTGACATTTTCCACTTTTTGTTGGATAAAAGTGAATAGTGATCTATTGTGATTTCCATAAATACTACTTGCAACGAAAAGGCTGTTCCCATTTAAGGGATTTTCATGTGCACGTCTCCCACACATGTACTCCTTTCCCGCAGTCATATCCAAGAATAGAACGGTGAAATTAAGACAACCATGGATGACGAATGGACACCAGTGAGCAGGGGTAAATTCCAAAATAATAAATAATGATAAAAAAAATTTAAAGGCGCCCACAAAACGCATGCTTTTGAGCTTTATGTAATTCTGCTTTTTTTTTTTTTTTTTTGTAGACGAATCCCATTTAGAAAGTTGTAGATCTAGTTGGCGTGGTCGCGAAATTTCGCAGCTGCTGAGGGCGCTTTTTGATAATATGCCGCGGCCTCTCTACATTCATTTGAATTTAAATACCCAAACCTGCCTCTAACCCACAGACCGGATCCTTTACGGACCATATCTGTAACCGCACATCCACGTTATCACTTTTGGTAGCTTATGCAGATTCAGGCCATATGCCAGATATACTCATATCACACGAAAAAAATATAATTAACTCGTTTTTTACTATTAAAATCCAATTGTATAGGTACCACAGATATGGCCATTTTAAGTGCAAATATACCTACTTGTGTAAAACATCTGGAAGAGTTCAACTCGCTATGTGAATGAACTTTTCAATCTGATGGTACAGAAGTCGATGTCTGCACTTTTTTTTATAAAAAGTAAATAATACTTGAACATAGATCTGTCTATTTATAATTATTTTCTTTTTGAGCCGAAAGTTGTACCTACCTCGACACTGGATATTTTATTCTAGGTATATTACATTTTTTATAGCTACCTAAGTATAGATATATTAATATGATTTATGATCTAATAATCATGTAAATTTAGAAACTGGCTGATAAATGATGAAAATCGAAGTATATAATTAAAACAAATATCTCTTAGATTTTAATCTTGATTATCTTTAGTCGCCATCCGTAGACTGTCATCATCAGATCTTCAATCGGGGGTTAAAAATCAACTGTTTGGAAAAGCTCAGCAGTTATGTAGACGATTTTTAACTAGAAATTCCTTTCTCAATGAAACCGGCATTATCGAAATAGGCATGACAAATAACCATATGTTCGCCGCCGATATACTTGACATACATTTTGCATCGAGTATGACGTTATTGAGAAGGTAAGGTACCCTACCTAATTTCTATACATATGATTCACAATAGTGTCGTAACGACTAACGGGGCCAAACTTTGCAAAAATTGTCACAAGTTTTGTATATCTGTATAGCATTGTTACTAAAGTGTCAGCCAGTAAGTTATAAAGCAACTTTGAATAGAATTCAAAATTACTTGTCGATGTAACTTTAGAAGCTCTTGGGAATAGAAGAATCAAAATTATATTTGCCCGTCCCGTTATGTCATCAAAAACAACCCAGCAAAACAAAAGTAACAATGATTTTATCAATTTAGGTGTAATCAAGGGTACCTATATAATTTAGTTTTTCTCTATCCATTGTCAATTATTGAAAGACTTTTTAAGTACCTACCTATAGTCATGTTTTAAACAAACGATATAAAGTTGCAAAATTTAAAAATACCTACCAAAGTTAGATATTAGGCCCGTTGGAAAAATATGCGTGCAAGAATTGGAAGGTTCCAAAAATCCGCCATCTCATTAGAGTTCCATTATTGCCCCGCCCATCACATCTCTTTCTATTTGTATATAAAAAAAACCCCTACACAAATGAGAGTACGTAATATTATTGGTAGGTATTATTTTTTAATCTACCAGCAATATGCATGATAGAATAAAAGATGTTATCATGAGCAGTATGTATCTTATTTGAACTAGGTATTGAAAGTGAAAGTTACACAATCGAGTTTTATGCTGAGTTTATACCTAGACAACTAAACAATAATAAAATTATACACGAAAACCTTGTCTTATAGGTACCTATGTATTTCCAATATTCACTTTGAGTGGTTCTGCAAATGGATTTTGATTTATTTTGCGAATTTAGGTGTTTACTTACCCTATGGAAGCATGTCATGTTTACAGCGCTGTTTTAAAAAATCACTAAGTATTGCATGTAATTATGCTTCTAAAACTTACCTATTATAACTTTTAAATGCCTACATCCGAACGTACATGGGTCTTTATGAATGACGTAGTCCAAATAAGTTACTGATAGATAAAAATAGATTAAAATTAACATTTGAACGTGAGTCTAAACACTCCGCGAATATTGTATAGGTAGGTATCTACCTAAGTATAGGTATTTTTGTTATCGTTTGGCGTCTAGAAAAACAAAATACCGTCGCTAAGTTTCCACAAAAATATGTTTGTGAAATATACGTACCTACTAGGATGGAACTAATTTGGCGCCAGCTGTTTGTGAAACAGATGCCAAAAATACATTTCAATAATTGGATCGTGGACGTGGGTACTTGATAATTGCTTGATAATGTGATAATGCGTTGTTTTATAGTTTTGTTGTTGGCTTTGCATTTTTTGACGGGCGTCACCATTGTGTTTTTTACATTCAGGGCGTGTCAAGGTGGTGCGTTGTTGTCCTAGGTATACCTACGAGAGAGAAGTTCAATCTGTCTCAAGTCTCAAAAAGGATTGTAAAATAAGTCATCGAAGATCTATTCAGCTAGGTATATTTTTGTATAGGTATTACGTCAAATTCGAGGGTGATTCGATATTAACGTTAAAAAAGATTACTTGATTGGTGTGAAAGATGATGTGTTGAAAATCTACAGGGTAGTCATAGGTTTAGATTAATTTAGTGTACCTATTAAAAAAATGGACAATCTCGTTTTGTTCTGGTTATTCCGACGTTACTTATTCTTATTGCAAGCTGTCTTATAGTTTTAATTAAAATATCCTAGCCAATAATGATGCGAAAACCAGAAATAACGTCACGAATTTAAAACATGTCAATAACGCCCTCTTTTAACAAGTCTGTGATTGGATATTGTACAGTATGTAGCATCCACCCATTCATAGTGCATCTAAATGTCATTGGAGGTAACATCATTCAATTAGATGACGTAGTTTAAATTCATATTATAAAGATGTTTTTAATGAATAAAAGTTCGTCATATATTATTTACTACTATTAGGTAGGTATTAGACTTTCCTACGTAGGATTTGTTTTCAAAATGCTATGCGCCCACCAATAATGTACGGGTGTTATTCTTTGCATACCTACCCTGTATTTTGAAGTAGGGTATCTTAGCAGTGAAAACACATTTTTCATTTTCAGTAACATGAACGTTTTTGTTTTTTTTCTCGATAGGTGGGTATCTACGCCATCGTTCTCGTTTTTATATTTTCAAGTAGGTACCTAGGTAGGTATATTATATGTGGGTATTTCGTGAAATAATAAATTTACTTCGCGTGGAAAAGTGCACTATCACGGTTTGAAGTAAACAACTTGATAAATATCCAGTGATATCTACACATAATGGATATAACAACATTCTTAATTAGTTATTATATGATAATACGATACAATAATTGCCACTTTTAACGAATTAGTTTGTATGTATGGGTAGGTACGATACTAACGTACGTATACCGTCAATTTGGTTTCATATTAGCAAATATACCTATATAATTATGTTTGAATGCTGAGTTGATCCGAATCGGTTTAGTCTGGCGGAATTCTTGTATTACTGCCAACTGTCTCTAATAATACTTTAGTGATCTAATAAAATCGGCGATGCGAAAGGCTTTTCGGCTTTTCCTCGTAGCCATCGGCTAAGGAAACTTATCCCATATTATGTTGTGTAAAATTTCAAAAAAGGGGCATTAAATCCTACCTGTTGACAAACATACAATTATTTTTATTTAGAAATATAAATAATTTCAGATTCGGCAGTTGTTTGTACGAGATAATGACCCTCGTAGATACCTGATTATAAATTAAAATGACCGAATGTGGGCTCCCCGTCTGCGTCTCGGATCGTGAACATACTGTTAAATACCCGTTTTTAACGCTTTCTGTTCAATTAATTTTAACGGCTCAAGTATAAAGCTTTTGCACTTACTAATTTCTTCGTTCAACGTTCAATCAATAATTGACCAATAATGTGATCTTGAATTATTGGTACCAATGTAGTAAGTACAAAAATTGTAATAAATTTCTTCATTACAATAAATTGGCCTAAATTAGAACTAAGAACATACTAAATTTTAGATATTTTTGCCATTCGGTCAGAAACTTGTGTCATAGGTTACTATTTTTCTCCTCAATTTTAACCGTTTCCAAACGTGTTTACGATACCCTCCTATATTTAAATGTTTTTTTATACCTAGTTGCTCGATGTTTTCTATTACATTTAAGTGGTTATAGAATAGGTTCTAATTATGATGAAAAACTTTTATATTTTTGATTTTACGACACACAACCATACACAAATCAATGGGGTTAAAAATTGAGCGTTTCACATTGGTTGAAAAAGAAATAAAGATGGATACTTGCAGCCAGTATATCCATAAAAGTTAAGTCATTTTCAGATGAACGCATCAATTAAAATTATGTGTGTGTCAGTGGCGCACCCAGGGGGACCGGGGGGCCATGGTCCCCTCCAAGATCTTTAAAAACACTGATAAGACTGACTGATCTGAAGCATGGCCCCCTAAATTTTTTTCCTGGGTGCGCCACTGGTGTGTTTCATTTTGTTGTTACTATACACTGTGACACAGATTCATGATATACCCCTCATTCCCCCCATAATTTTTTTTAGATACAATTTTGAAATTTGACATTCTTTTTAACATCAAAATTACCTTTTAGCACACTGAACTGTCCTGACAAAAATTCAATAGTAATTTGTCGTGGTGTCAGGTGTCATGCCATGCCAGGTCGATAGTAAATATATTTATTATTAAAGCTGATAACCTTTGACAATTAGATAAAAAAGTATTGTGTAATTCGTTTTGGAAATATATTAATTTTAACATGAGGCTTTGAACATTCATTTGAAGATTTCAGATTGACAAAACCAGGGAAATTTATAGCTTTTAGCATATTATAATACACTTGTGTGTTAAAATACACAGTTCCAGCTCCTCAAAACTAATTTTCTTAAGTTATGAGGCGTTTAATACTGTAAGATTAAAGGCTGTATTACTTTATCCGTTAATTTTTCAATAATTAAGGGATTATACATACAGCAACAACTTATAATTGATCTATTTTGGTGCTGTATATACTATTGTGTCATCTTTTATAGTTTTTTTTGTCTATTGTAGAGTAGACATATTTAAATAATCAAGGATAGTTTGGGTTCTGATTTCACCAAATTTGATCAGTTACGATTCGTTCCCTGTTGGTGAGCATTCTTGTAGTTACTTCTGTTCATTATAAATGGATCATTTACAGTCACAATTTCACATTGTTTTCTTGGCAATTGGTCATAAATTAAATAAATATTGTAGGTATTTATTTCTAACCGTTTAGTTGTACTAAACGCTTGTCAAATCTGTAATAATGTTTATTCACAACCATATATGTAACAAGGTTTTGAAAATTAGTTGTTATTAAATTTTACTTCTTTCTAAATCTGGAAGTGATCAGTTTCCACCCAAGGGTGGGAAGTAAAACATCTAAAAAATACCATGCTATGCGCTTTGTATTTTGGGTGACATTAATTTTGACAAGTCATCAGTTATACAAAAACCCTTTATATTTGTTTATACAAAATCAATTTACCATGACAATAAGTTCAATTTTAGAATTTTTTTAATTCAATTTATAATTAATTAACTATGTATATATATAAACGCAATTGAATGGAAATCTTTTAGGTAAAAATGTCCTATATAAAGCAAGTAGCGCTCATAATAAAGGTTCCTACTTATAAACAAATTTATATAAATTTAGTTATTAACAGTCAACTGTCAGTTTGACACTAAACAATTTATGCAACCTTTGTTAAATAATAATGTCAGTGCCACGGATTTTCACCGTTTTGCAAATTAAATAAACTGAAGTATGAAAAATATGAATGATATCTTTTTTTTAGAAATGGTTGTGGAGAAAATGGTATTCATACCTCGGCAGAAGGTTTCATTCCTGTCTCGCGCTATATCTAACCTCGGTGCTTCTCACTTTGGTCATCTAAACAGCCTTCGACAGTAATGAAACATTTTCCACCTCAGTATGTACCTTATATATTATAAATGTACAAATACAAATGACCAATTCCCAAGAAAACAGTGAAATAGAGTTCATTACAGCAGTTTTATTTAAATTTATGTGTGTCTGATAAACTTCTTTCCGCTGCAATATCGTGCGTTGTATTAGTTCACACGCCAGTATGGCTGATATGAAAATTACAAGTTTTTTGTGGAAATAATATTCTGTTTTCATTTTTTCTAGCAAAATCAAAACAAAATGCACAGCGTGTTGCCCAGAAACAGGGTCTTCCTCAAAACAACAATCAGAAACCAGCTCAGACCGCAATACCTCAACCCCAGCCTGCGAAGGCCAACAACAAGTCACATAAAAAGAATGAACTCAACATAAAGGGTGCCAACAAGGAAGGCACCGATATGGATGCCTTCAACGATAACACGGGTAATGAAATGGAGGAAGTTAACGCTAATATAAACTCAAATTACAATAATAACGATGTCATCAATGCCAACTCGATATCAAACAGTGCTGCTGCCACCACCAAGGACGTTGCCATAAACAATGAGTCAGATAATAAGAAAATTGATAGCAATGAACCACAGACAATCAAAATAGAACCCGTTAAACCACTCAAGCCTAAAATAGATATTACCGATATTGTTAAAGAGAAACCGAAACCTATGAAACCTTTCGTGCCCGTAGAGGGTTCGGATGAGACGGATAGGGCAGCGATATCTACTGACAAATTGGTGCAAGCGAAGAACGAGGCGAATGCTAAGGTCAGCGAGAATAATGGAAACGAGAAGATGCTTTACAAAGAAGGTAAAATTTTGTTAATTCAAACTTTCATTTATTTACGCATAGTCATTTAAATTAATATAAATTGAACTTGTGTACTGAAGTGTACTTGAACTAGGAATATTTGCAGCAGTTATCAATTGAGTCAGTGTTTTTTGACTTGGTAATTTTGAAGTCAAGAAATATGAAATTTGAAATCATAGCATTTTACTTTTACTTTTATTTTATTTACGAAGATTTGATTTATTTATGGTACAAAAATATTGCAAACTTGAACGTCATTTCAGGTCAGTGGTCCCCATCTAATCCCAATGGAAAGAAGGTGTACCACAGAGAACTTTTGATAGCAATTAGTAAGTTGCCCGCAAGTAGAGCAAAACCGGACAATATTCCAGATTATGTCTTAGCTGACGATAGAGGGGTACGTAGTTTTACTTTATTTGTCATACCTAGTTATTTTATTTCTTTATGTATACCGGGTTTCCCATTTCATTTGACTAATGGTAATTAACATGGGCTATTACATTTCATTGAATTTTATATTTCCAGGGCACACTATGAGAAATATTGCTAACGGAATCGATAGTACTGACTGTCAAACACTTCTGATTACCAAAATACTAAAGCGAAATGCTTTTTTTATTAAAATATCAATAAAAATTCGTTTTAAGTTAATAGATGTAGTTTACATAAGCGTTTTAAGCAAGCAATGTCATCTTATGTTATCTGGTGGAGTAGTTGGTTAAGTGACGAGCTTTCAAACTGAACCGCAGAATTTTGCAGGTTCGAATCCCGCCAGAGACAACTTTTTTTACTTTTTCATTAATTACAAATTATTAGTGTTTACTTATTCGAATAAATATGGTTCATTGTCAGTACCTAGTTATTATTTTTGAAAGTCACAATATTTGCTATTCAAAAAAAAAAAAACAAAAATAAAACATGTTTTAATTGGTTCGCTTCCTTTATCTTTAGCTAAAGCTACTATCTTATAAAATAAGTAATCAACAAGCAACATATTTTTTATTTATTAAAAAATATGTTGGTGTATGTTTATTGTAAAAAATATATTGCTTGTTGATTACTTATTTTATAAGATAGTAGCTTTAGCTAAAGATAAAGGAAACGAACCAATTAAAACATGTTTTATTTTTGTTTTTTGATAAGTAAATATTGTTACTTTCAAAAATAATAACTACGTACTGACAATTAACCATATTCATACAAATAAGGAAACACTAATAATTTGTAATTAATGAAAAAGTAAAATTAAAAAAAGTTGTTTCTGACGGGATTTGAACCTGCAAAATTCTGCGGTTCAATTTGAAAGTCCGCTGCTTAACCAACTAGTCCACCAGATGACATAAAATGCTTATGTAAACTACATCTATTAACTTAAAAGGAATTTTTATTGATATTTTAATTAAAAAAGCATTTCGCTTTAGTATTTTGGTAATCAGAAGTGTTTGACAGTCAATACTATCGATTCCGTTAGCAATATTTCTCATAGTGTGCTCTGGGAATATAAAATTCAATGAAATGCAATAGCCCATGTTAATTGCCATTAGTCAAATGAAATGGGAAACCCGGTATACATATTTGTGACTCGTTTATTATTTTCCTTGTAGCGTCTTAGCGATGGCAGAGCATCCATGGGCGGTAGAACTGATTTCATGAATCCACCATTTGTCAATTATGGAGGCAAGTCTAGTTCTCAAAGAGGGGTGAGTTCTCGTTTATTTTTTTTTATACACTTTCTGAATGCAGCAGTTTCTAATGATGATGAATATTATAAAAGATGAAAGTAGTGAACTGAGCTACTCTGCTGATAAATTTAACCTGATGTAGGCTGCAAAATCAGTTAAAATGTATAAAATGTCACTTAGCAGGTTTTCCAGATAAATCGTGTACTTAGGTCTGATTTTTTGCAGCCACCTCCGAAACGTAACAGCCAGTCGGGTAAATTGGGCGGTAGCGGCCAAAAATCCACCCGACCCACTGTCAAGGTGTCCATTTCCGTCCGGGAGGACGTGAAACTCCACGAGACTGAGAATGCATGGCGTCCGGCTCGTTTGAACAAAGGTGAGATTACCACGGACGATGACAAAAAGACTGAGGACTTGTACAAGAAGGTCAGGGGTGTTCTCAACAAGTTGACCCCTCAGAAGTTCGACACCCTCATTGTGCAGATCAAGAACTTACGCATCGATACCGTTGATAGGCTGCAGGGTGTCATAGACTTAGTTTTTGAGAAGGCTGTGGACGAACCGAACTTCTCCGTCGCGTACGCGCTTATGTGTAAGGAGCTCGCACTCATGCAAGTAAGTTGCCTCTTATTCATTTAATTTTCACTGGAATTTCTAAACTGTACGATTATATTGATGGTTCGTATTAGAAAAATGAACGGAGCTTAATTTTTCTAGTTCTACCATTCGGGTTTGTGGAATGGGGTATTTTCCTTCAATCGAAATGAAAGTGGAAACCTGTATTTTATAAAATATATTTTTTTTATATTTATTAGGATAAAAATTATTAAGATTGAATCGGTAGAAAATTTTTAATTCAATTTTGAAATTTTATTCTATATTCGTGACGTCACTAAGCGAAAACTAGGGAATATGTATCTATAAAGAGGTCACACTGATAATATGTGGCTAGTTTCAGTTTGTAACGACGACAAATGACGGTCGACATTTCGATAATTGACATTTGAAATTTCCTGTTTGTGTTTGGCTTGACAACTTGACGTGTTGTATTGTTGTTTTCTTGTGAAGTAAACTTTTATTAAACATGGAGCAAGGTTTTGTAGAGGTTAAGTCCAACAATTTACCGGTTATAGATCCTTTTACGATAAAGATCCTATAGATCCTTTCAGAAATAAAAGGGATGGAAAATGTAAGGTTAAGTATTTAACTTAACAGTATTACTGCAAAGTCGATTAAATATATTCAAAAATTAGCTTTACAAATTACAATGTTTCAATTAACAGAACTTCTATTATTAATAAATACACTTGTAATCAGTCACAGGCAGAGACAACAATTCACAGGTAAAAATATAAACTAAAAACAATGTCTCATGTTTACCATGATGTTTACCCTAACCAAACAATTCAAACATAAACAAAAGTAGAGTTGTCACACAGTGACACCAACCACACAAATGAAAATATCCTAGAATCACTAAAAAATGGCGTAAATTTTGTATTTTCGCTTAGTGACATCACATAGATATCGCGCACAATAAAAAAATAATTTATGGGCTTAAATGAACCCAATATTAAAATTCCAGAAATACGTATCTCTTCTTTTTCCAACTACTTTCCATTGCCGATGTAAAAAAAAAAAATAGGAAAACAGCCCATTGTGTATTAAATGCCATTAAACCTTCTTTTTAGGTGCCATCGATGAACAGTACAGAGGAGAAACCGGACTTTGTTAATTTCCGGAAAATACTTATCACCAGGTGTCAGGTGGAATTCGAAAAACAATCCGTAGATGAAAGCGTGAGGAATGAAAAAGTTAAGGAGATCGAGGACTGCACCGATCCTGAGAAGAAGAAAGAACTTCAGTTTGATTTGGAAGAGTACGATAGACGTTTGAGGATGAAGTCAGTAGGAAATATTAGATTTATAGGTATGTCTTTTTTTTATGTTTTTATTGTAATTTTGTTTAGCAATTTTATGTGATGCTATATGAAAGTAGTGGACTGATATATCGTTGAGGACACATTAATTAACTGATAATTGGGTGTTTTCTAAAATTTATAATACTTTCTATAGTTGTGGTCAAAATTATAGAGTTACTGATGAGGGATAAATATTTTTTCCCCGAGACAAGGATTGTATAGAAATTTGATGTGCTGCGCGCCATACGTAGTGATCCGCTATTTAAGAATTACCTTGACTTTTACACAGTTCTCAGATTGACAATCAAAACTTCCAGTATAAATAAAAATGCACTCTAGATTTTCATTTTCGGTAATTATTTAATATATTTGCATCGTTTAAAGGTATGATTCCGCTGTCGACGGTAGACCGCAGACGGCCAACGGCATTTGCTGTCGGGCGTCAGTTGCCGTCGTGTAGATTCCGAAGAAGCCGGCAGCAAGTACTGCAGTCACTTTGCGGCATTTTTTACTTGCGGTTTTGTAGATTGTTTGGTAGGTAATCATTTATTAAATGGTAGAATATGGTAGTAATAAGTTCATAATAAATAAAAATAAATATACCTACTTACTGGTTTTATTGCGTTTTTGAGCTCTTTCCAAATATTTTCTTTAATACGTGAATTTTTATAATTAAGATTTTTGCAATCAAATAAACACGGATGTTGAGAGACTAAATTAATAAAATTAACGCTGTCTTCGTCTGTCAACACATCCATAATGACGAACCTCAACGGCACTACTGTGTTTGTGCTCAAGCGCCAAAACACGTCACGACCTGTCGCGCAGCAGTTGCAGTCGTATGTCGGAATTGGTCTCATACAAATTAATGCTGTAAAGTAATGCCGTCTGCCGTCGTCAGCGGAATCATACCTTTAGATGTAGAAAAAATGTATTTCAATCTTAAAAACTCAATGCCACTGTCAAGAAATTTCTGTTCTCTGCTTAATTCTCTCTCTCTTTCTCTCAGTTGGCAGTGACTAATTTCCAGCGAGGATTAGTACAATTTTTGGGGTTTTTGGTAAAATTCTACATTTAAACGAAAAGTTCATGATCTTTGGGAGGGGGAATGTATCCACAAATCGAAAACTCCAGCAGTAAACCCGTCTCTATTATTTGTAGATTAAAAAGAACAGTTGCAATTTATTATTTATTCATCAAAATGTATAGTGCAATAAACTCTGAGAATTTTCATACTGGTGGATACTGCAAAGTTGCTAAAACTCGGTCAGTCAACTGGGTAAAACTGCAGACTCTGCATGTCCAAAAATTGAACCATTGGAAGTGCAGGGAAGCAGTCGATTCCTTGTTTGCTGTTTGACTGACAAGTAATTAAGCAACCAAGCTATCTTTCTAGCCGGGATGACAATAATCAATAATGTAAGTGAATAATATAGTTTTTTTTTTTTTTTAATTTTTGGTAGTAAATAATTAGTTTATGGCAAGTCGTGTCATTTTTAATAGTGTTAAATGCTGGGTAAATAACCAATGAAAATTGTTTTTAATATGTTCTCTAGCAGTAAATAATTACTTATGACAAGTTGTGGATAATTTTTAATAATGACATGTTGGGTTTAATACCGATGAAAATTGTTTTTAATCTGTGATCATTTTTTATTTATATTAAAATAGTACTACATATATCTATTTCATCAACAAGCTTAAAAATATACAAAAAAAATACAAATAAAAATGACGAATATGAAGTACGTAATAGCAAAGTACATTATAAAAATTATTTTTCTGTTGAATGTTCATAAAATGGCCGGGACTTTTTATTTGGTACGTTATAAAACCGTAGGTTCATAATAAACGTGTACGTTATAATAAGTGAGTTTTAATGGACATTAAATAAGTCTACGTGTTATTATTCAATTTGAGTTATAGTAGTAGTGGTGTATGGGGCGGCCAAGACCTGGCAAGTAGGCCACAAGTGGACCCTTTTTGCCGACCCCTGTCGTCCCCTACCTAACTCCGTCACCTCTTCCCTCGTCGAACCTTCCCGATCTTCTAATGTAGGTCAGAATATCGCTCCATTCAAGGGAACTGACCTCTTCCCCTTGCAGCTCCCCGGCCCCCCAGACGTCGTGTCTTAGTCTGCCGAAAGCCACACATTCTGCCAAGAAGTGGGAAGGCGTTTCGTCGCCCTCCCCGCACTTTGGGCAGATAGGGTCTCCCTCAACACCCGTCAATGATAGATGTCTTTTAAGGCGCAGTGACCCGTTAAAACTCCCACCAACTGGTTTAGAGCTTTCCGGCTACGACTTAACAGCCAGACCGTCTTGGTCTTGCTTGGCTCCACTATAATGTTGCGAGCTTGTCTACAACTTCCACTCCTCCAGTTTTTACTTAGTGTTTCATGAGCCCAATCATTAAGAGCCATGTTGACCTGCCTCCATGTAATGCCTAAAATCGGTTCTGGTCCTTGGCTGGGTCCCTGGGATTCCACTATGCCCTGGTACCCATACCAATTTAACCTCTTTTCCGCTGGCCAGCTCCTCCAGGTTACCTCCACACTCTTGGACAAGAGCGGATCTTGTCCTTGAAGATGCTAAAGCCTTTAAGGCCGCCTGACTGTCGGAGCAGAAATAAATATTTTGCTCCGTAAAGTTCCTTACTTCTTCCTTGTTTGCTGCCATTAGGATAGCGAAGACTTCAGCCTGGAAGACTGTGGCATACAATTTGAGTTATAAACATAAGCTCTGTGTGTGTGAAACTCATTTTCACAAAAACAAGTATGTTTTTGTGAAAATTTAATAATTAATCTAAATCTATAACCCAGTAGGTACACTTTTATGAAATATATGAAAACACCCAATTTGTTCTCGTCCCCTTTCAAACAATGTCTGTAGACAGCTGCCATAAAACAATTACATTTTTCAGGCGAACTGTTCAAACAGAACATGTTGACGGTTAATATAATGATGAGATGTTTGGGCAATCTCCTGGACAACAAAGATGAAGAAAGCCTGGAATGCCTTTGCAAGCTTCTGACAACCATCGGAAAGGAGCTCGAAACGAAAGGCAACGTTAACCTCTCTCAAATCTTCAATGCCATGAAGAACATCGTTGACAAGAAAGACGGCAAGGTCAGCAGCAGGATTAGGTTTATGCTGCAGGACGTGATGGACCTCAGGAATTCCAAGTGGGTGCCTCGAAGGCAAGACCTGAATCCCAAAACTATTGAGCAGATTCAGAAGGAGGCGGATAATGAGCAGCTGAATATTCAGCTGATGAATTCCGTTCCGATGACGCCTAGGAAGGATGACAGGATGGGGTCCGGGCCTAATTCTGATAGGAAGGCGAGGGGAGGGCGCAACGTCTCGTCTGATGATGGATGGATCGTCAACACGAATAGGAATCGTGCCGGCCAGTTCACCGTACAGAGTGATAAGCTGAAGAGCAAAGCAGTAAGTAGAGTTTATCTTCAACTTTTTTTTTTAACTAACATGTCCATTATTTTCGGTTGGAACTGTCCAAGGATTCCTTGTTTATTTTGAGTATTTTTCTGATTGTTAAATAATAAAGTTTAAATTTTATTGCAGTGATTTACAGTCAAATTGTTATAAAATTAATGTTAAAATAATGACACACTTTTATGATCCAGAATATGTAGGTGTGATTAAATCCTGGTTGGGGCTTTTGCCTGTAAAGTAATTGTTTCCGACATTTCCTTTTAAGTCATTAAAATAGGCAATGTAGTGAAAAGTTTTGAGTGCCGGTTTATTCAGGTGTAAATTTTATTGATTTATATTAGTCACGTTCGGTTTTGCAAATCTAATATCTGTTATATTTATTTGCTAGAAATTGTATATTATATAAATAAATAAAATATCTTTCTGCATTTTAGAAAATATGTGTGTGAACTATGAATAAATAGTTTGAAAATGCGTTTTCGGCAGATTAAGTGTTCTGCTTAACGTGGCCCAACCTTGAAATTAGGGATGCCGACGGGTACCTGGGTACCCGATAATGACTCGCTACCCGGTTCCCATTTTAGGGCCCGATAACCTGTTAAAAACCCGATAATCCGTTAAATACCCGATAACCCTCTAAGCACCTACCTTCGGTCGCCCTATATGTCGCTCATATTCATATGACAACTTGTTTTTTTTTTTGCGATTTTGCGTTGGCGCAGGTTTGGCGATATAAAATATGATATGAATTGGAAAATATAATGCTATGGGTTGATATCGCGTAATAGATAAATAGCGGGTAACGGGTATACCGGGTTATTAACGGCTAGCTGGTAAATACCGGGTATTGAAAACGGGTACCCGGGTAGTAAAATTAACGGGTATTGGTATCCCTACTTAAAATTGCTCGTTTTTATCTGACAAATTAAAACCGAACGTCACTATTTGTAGTAACGCGTTTTTTGTAATCATTAAGACAATCTTTTTGAACAGGCAATAACAGTACATTATTTTTAGTGTCTTTTATTTCTGTCTCAAATGAAGTATAGAAAATTTATTCCTTTATCTGGTCAAAGTAAAATAGTGTTCGAAAGGTAGTAAATGTTTTTAATTCTTGTCTAATCAGGTAGACAGCATGGAACACAGTTAACAGGATTGTGAAAGCAAGCCTACAATATAGACATCAAAAGTATGTCTATTTTTAATACTTTATTCATTTATTTTCTTTCCATTATAAAGATATGTTATATATTTATTACACTGAGATATCACTATTACGAGTGTCAAAATACATCTTATAAAATGTATTATTTGTTGGTTGCTATCCTATAGGCATTATAAAATTTTAACCAACGTACATGTTTTATGTATACTATATTTGGGATTTGTTGTTACTTCTATGTCATCACTCATTCATTACCAATCAACCAAAATAAGAACCGGCTATTCTGATCACTTAATTATAATTGGTAACTGGATAATAGGTTATTTTTCACTTGCGTAATCCCAACATTAGACACACTCTGTGTAAATGTTAACAAAAGCTAAAATGGTTCCGCCGTTATTAAATACCGGTGAATTTTAGGTTACTAATTTCTAAATCTATTAGACAAACCGGTATATTAGGTTGAAAAAAACATTGATCTCATTTAGATGTTCCAAGAAATATATAGAAAACACTATATACTAGTATTTTGGCTTATTAGGCCTTTTTCAATAGAGTAAATGTCTTATTACTAAATGTTTCCAAGCGCGTTTTCGTTATTTATTTGTTTACGAGCACCTACCCCCGATTGATCCTACCATCTGGTAAAGCTCGAGTTTTTAGTACCTTTTCTAAGAAGGGCGAAAGTGTAAAATCTATCTGATCATCCGTAGTGTAAGGATTTAGAATTAAAAATTTTTTAATTTCCAATTGCTTCAACAGATCTAAGCGCTTTCCTTTCTTTTCACGATGCAGTACCTTTACATTTTTCTGATGTATAGGTACTGCAGGTACTGCACCGTGAAAAGAAAGAAAAGCGCTTAAATCTGTTGGAGCAATTGGAAATTAAAAAATCTTTAATTATAAAGCCTGGTACTACAAGTGGTCAGATAGATTTTACACTTTCGCCCTGTTTAGAAAAGGTACTAAAAACTCGGGCTTTACCAGATGGTAGGATAGACGGGGGTAGGTGCTCGTAAACAAATAAATAACGAAAACGCGCTTGGAAACATTTAGTAATAGACATTTATTTTACTCTATTGAAAAATGCCTAATAAGTCGAAATACTAGTGTATAGAGTGTTTTCTATATATTTCTTGGAACATGTAAATGAGATCAATGTTTTTTTCAAAACAATTATTTTCACGATGTTTCATAAAGAACCATCTGCTTCCGAGTATCCACTTTACGGTATATTAGGGTATAATCGTAATCATTTAATCAAAAACTAATTTATTACACAGGCTAGCTTAATATTACGACATTACCAAAAGACACTAAACTTTTATAAACTTAGACAATTGATTGGAAACATTTATTTTCAGCCAAACTAATAGTTTTTTTAGTAGATTATTAAATTATTCCTTAAACTTTCTTAGAAATTCTTCTAAATTCTGAATAATTGTAATTATACCTATCCATAAAAAGATTAATTTTCGTGTTACTATCAATTTTAAAGGTCCATAATCATATTTTTGTATTCATTTTGTAGAAATTTGCACTAAAACCCATGACTGCATTAACTTGACGCAAATAAAGTTTAGATAAAAGGTGGCATCTGCATTGATGGAGTTTTTTCTTGTTTTTTAGCCTGAAATTGACCAACCTCTGGGCTCTAGTCAATTGTTTGGCAACTGGGGCAAGGGTTCAGTAGGCTCTAACATTAAGTCTCAACCCCCGTCTCTTGGTGCCAACACTGCCAATATGTACGCCCCCTTAGAAAACATTAACCTCGAAGATAAGCGCCCCATAAGTAAGTACAGTAAGTACGCCGGTGTCACAGAATTGCCACCCCGATTCTCGGCCCACAAACGAGAGAGCACAAAAACTCTCTATGTTTCAGGCTCCAGATCGGGTAGCAAGGACCCCTACAATTCCAAGGGTCCTAGCCTGGAGAGGAGTTATGTCAAATACGACGGCAGGGGTTCGAGGTCGGGTTCCCAGCATAGGTCCAACGATAGCTCGGCTTCGTCCTCACAGCGAAGCACTCCCGCACCCGTTATGCTTCCGGCTGCCCCACCCAAGCTCCAACCCGCTCAGCCGGCTCCCGTGCCGCAGTTAACGGAGGAGCAAATGGAGAGGAGGATCAATACTTGCTTGGACGAGTATGTGACGGGCAGCTGTTCCGTTGATGAATATTTCTTAGATATTAGTTCTGTGATCCCTCCTTCATATTTCCCAAGGATGATAGAGGACAGGTAGGTGGCTTTGTTTTTTTTATTCGTTTATGTGGAATGTTGTGCATTTTTTGTTTTTTTTTCTCTTTTCTCTTTCTTTTTTGTTTTTTTTCTCTTTTCTCTTTTTCTTTTTTGTTTTTTTAACGGATTCTTAAATTTCTAAAATTTTACAACACTTTACACACACATAAATACAATCTACGTAATCTATCTTATCAATAGTTATACATTAACCTGCAAAGATGATATTTTGATGAGAAAAATATATTTATTTTAGCTATCTCCGTGTCCTGGAGAAGAGCCAACAAGCCAGGTCGAAAACGGGTAGTCTGTTTGCCCAGTTGGTGAAACGGGGCAAAATACAGTTGGAGGACTATTGCGCGGGTTTGGAAGGCATCCTTGCTCAAGCGGATGACCTTAAGATCGATATACCGAAAATTTGGGATTATTTAGCTGAAATTTTAGGTGAGTACATTGGTAACACTTTTAGATTACAGTGGAGTTTTTAACATTAAATATTTTGCACAACGCAGTCAACTGTTTCGGTTAAAATTTACCGAATCAGTGTTACGCTTGTGCAAGATTAAAATGGGGAGGATTCGCTAACACCATGAGGGCCGTAAACCCGAGGAATGGAGTTTGATAGTAGCCTCCCCACATTGAAATATGTTCTAAATATTATTATAATAAAGTTTTTTATTGTTTGTATGCTCGTCATATGTACTAATAACATCAACTTTGTACCATTTCAGTCGATTTAGTATGTGAGGAGGCTCTGCCGCTGAGCAGATTGCATAAGTCTTTCCAAATTCTTATTAGCCAAGGCCAGGCTGCCAAGTTGCTTGCGCCCCTCTTCAAACTAGTCGTTAGCGAGAAGGGGCCCAATATCCTGCAAAACCTCTGGCAGGTGTCCGGGCTCCAGTTGACAGACTTTATGCCCAGCTCTCAAGTGGACAACTTTGTCAAGGACAATGTAAGTAGGCCCTTTTCTGTTTTTTTTTTCCCCGAAGCATAACTATTTTGTTCTTTTTTTTAGCAATTTGAGTTTTTGGTCGGGGGTGGCGCCCCTGTCGGTCAGAACCAGCTGACCTACGAGCAAATCCAAGGGAAACTATCTGAATTCCTCAAATCCAAGATATCACTGGATGATATCGTGAATTGGGTGACGGTGAGTTGTGGCATATAATTTACGACGAACCACGACTAAACTAAGGAATTTTTCTCTTTCAGGCAAATGTAGGTGAACGGGTACAAGAGAATCAATTTGTCAAGGCGCTGGCAACTGCGATATTTTGGGATTCCATCAATACCAATTTGAAGTTGGTGCCCGAAACGTTATCGGCTCACAATAACCTGCTCATGAAGTATGTCGATAATAATCCGATCTATGAGCTGCAATGTTTATATGCGCTGCAAGCTCTGATCCATAAATTGGAGCACCCGCAAGGTGAGCAGATATTGAAAATTGATATAACAAATAATCAGTCCATTTTCCCCGAAATGGATGACTGTAGCTTTAATGTTTCGATAGATCGTAATATTTATATAAAATGGGGCTTTCCCCTACATTTTAAAAAAAATGTATTCGTATAGATAGAACATCAAAAATATTTGACACATATTTCTCCGTTTGCGAAAGCTGACCCTTTTTTGCTAAGAAATAAAACCCTAAGAATAGCATTATGACATACTTAATCGCTACCAATCGGTAATAAGCACTTTCAACAATTTTTACATTTGTTTATAGACAAATGACAACTACACATAATATAATTACCAAATTACTCAACAGAAATATAAACAGGAAAACACTAATGATGTTAACCAGCAAAAAATATTTAACAAGGTTAACATAAAAATGGAACATTATGCTTTGGTTTTGGGATTGTTTGACAGTGACACACGTCGCAATGTCAATGTTGCCAGATTGTATTTAGGAAGATCGCCTTAAAATTTTAAGCCATAATATGCATAACCGATGAGTATGTCATCAATTAACTTTTCCTTAAATTATGAGAAAAATGTGGATTCGGTTTGAAAAATATTTGGATCCTCCAAAATAAATGCGTTTAAATGAAATTTTTTATAAGTTCTACCCATGTATATTAATTAAAAAACTGTTGATATATTATTAATTAAATGGATATGAGGAATTAGGCTGGTAAAATATTGTTGATGAGAATCCCACTCCTGATATGGAATTATATGTCTGGATAAAATGATTGTTTATCGAACACTAACATTTCCTTAAATTATGAGAAAAATGTGGATTCGGTTCGAAAAATATTTGGAAATTCTCTATCTATATCCATCGAAAGAAGAATATTTTAAATTAAACACGTACTTTCATTTGTTTGAGGTGGAAAGGCCCATTGACAATTAAATAGTACGTATTGTGATTGTGAACCGATATTTACCAAGTTATTAACCACAGTCCCAGCTTCGCGTAGTGATTTAAATTCATTATGTCGACGTTTAGCACTGTGGAAATAAATGCTATATTTACCTATATTCATTGGATAGCTCCGTTCCAATGTTAATATCATTATATAGCTACAAGTATTTGCGGACTTTTTATCCATTTTATTTTTGCTATTATTTCTTGTCACTGATTTTGATCTATTTTATTTTTCTAGGACTTTTACTGTCGATATGTGATAAATTGTACGAGTTGGGAACCTTCTCACAGGAAAGCTTTATCTCTTGGGAGAATAGTACAGACCCTGCCGAACAGGAGGGCAAAGGTTAGTAGATTTTACATGTAACTTTTATTTATTACAAGGGAATAACTTGCTTCTTCCCGCCATTAAAAAGTTTGTCTCGAGTAATAAAGAATATTTTTTTTAACTTTGAATTGTAAGTTTACAATTTGTAATCGTTTAATAATCCAGTGGCTGGCAGCGATTATTTTCAAAATCTTGTTTAATTTAAATAAATGAAAATATATGGACTGAAGACGCTTGTCCGTTGTAAAAGTAAATTTGTAGATGTTTTGGTTGGTACTTCAGCTCATACTTTATGTTCTCTTTAGGTGTGGCTTTAAAACAACTGACTTGCTTCTTTACTCAACTGAAAGAGAACGACGAGGAGGAGTACGGATCTTCGACGTCGGACGAAGCCTAGCAGTTGGCAGCACCGCCAGTGGTGTTGGCGTCTACATAGACATTATAAATTTTCCAGACTATTAAGTGAATTGAAAAGTGATGAACTAAAAAAACTAGTAAAAAATTTATACAATTGTTTATATTATATATATTATACATATTTGATTATATACTATAAAAGCGTTGTGAGAACCAACAAGATAAGAGTACGCGAGTGCCGACATAGACTAAAAGGAACAAGTGCCCTCCGTCGAATTCGGATTGAAGGACTCAAAAAATTATAAAATTTATTTAATTAAGTGATTACTATAAATTATAGACTCTGCAAATGCTCACGAGAATTTAAAAATTAAATAGGCGGGCTCAGCGGGTCGCAGGTCACTTTTATACTTATTATTATTGTCTTTATTTATATATATTATATATTTTATATTATTTAATTACCTTTTTATTGTTTATAGTGACGTCTTTGTTTTAATAAATAAATATGAAGATATCGGGTTGGTCGATGCGTGTCGCTGGGCCCGGGAGGTGAAAAGTGTATTTTAATTAAACACAAAGCAGATTGTGAAACGTTGCGAACGGTCGCCGTGATGTTTTTTTGTTATAAATGAATTTGTTAAAATTATGATTTCTTACTGTTAAGTTATATGTAGGTATAATTGTTCTGTATAATAAATATGCAGCTGCACACTTCAGTTTTAGATTTAATTTTTCGTTGGTTGATTTCGAACAAATCTGAAACTGCTTTGAGCGACTGTTGCTAGTCAGAAATAATTCATATGAAATATTGTATATATTTATTTTTAAACATATACAGTATTTTTCTGACTGATGATTTGTACATAGACTTCCTCCAAAATAAATGCGTTTAAACGAAATTTTTATAAGTTCTACCCGTGTATATTAGTTAAAAAACTGTAGATATATTATTAATTAAATGGATTATTATGGATATGAGGAATTAAGCTGGTAAAATATTGTTGATGAGAATCCCGCTCCTGATATGGAATTATATGTCTGGATAAAATGATTGTTTATCGGATCCAGCAATTTTTATATATGAAAAATCATCAGATGTACAATAAAGGCAGAAAACAGAGCACTTCTTTTATTCATAAAATCATTTAATTCGACTAATAATTTACTTTATGTTAAGTACCTTTAGAGGAGTCACAAAATGAAGTTTTCATTAACAATTGACAAAAAATTAAAACTACTAAAATACAACTGAATAAATGTGACTTTAATAGGGTTGGTTTTTATATTAAGTTGAGTTAAAATGTGCAACTTTATTTCAAATTACATAATTTTCACACTGAATAGGAGAAATATAAACAGTAAATACATTGAAAAGACAAGTGTATAATTAAGAGGAAGGTTTGTAGACCCATCCTACAAAAAGAATTATTCTTCTATCTCCTTTTTTCACTGTTAAAACCATAAGGAAGGGATGATTGGCTAAAAATTGCAATTTCGTCACCTGCTTAATTTTTGTTTCTTCTGGATCTGAAATTAACATATTTAAATACAAATACAACATTTAAGGACGTGGCAATTGGCAAGTTTTGATAAACAGAAAAATAACATGGTGTTCACTGAGGTCACAATAAAGGTTACTGATATAATGGCGCCTGTGGAAACGCTGGTCATTGTCTGTCTGTCAATTTGACAATAATTGTCAGACATAGTAGGAAAGACCCAAAGAGGGCCCTATGGCGGGTTTCTCACCAGTACCGTAAGTAAATTGTTATTTAATTATTTAATCCCTTGCCATGCATTTTTCCTAGGAATCTCCACTAGCCACCGAGATTTTAAAACGTGATTGATTTTTTTAATGTTTTTCTTTTAAAATTAGCTGTAATTAAGTCACTCGCTCCTTCGTCCCTTTAAAAAACTTCCCTCAATGATTAAAATATAATTTAATTGTCTAGTATAATAACTATTATTAAAAGCTTAAAGCTTTCATACCTTCAATGGATCCTTGTGACTCCTCTTCATCCGATACAATTTCAATTTCCTGTGGAGATCCACCTAATGAAGAAGATATTTTAGAGTACATACGTTTAAATAAGCAAGTCTTCCCTGATAACTTAAATTAATTGTGCTCATAAAGTTTGAAAAAATACCAGGATAATCATGTAGAATGAATGAAATTCGGTTGTACCTCAAAAACAACCATTTTATATTCGAGACGTATTAAGCAAAACCACCAGGGACTTAAATCCAACGTAAAAAATACGAAGATAATCATGTTAAATGAATGAAATTCGATTATACTTCAAAAATAAAAACCATTTTATATTTAAGGCATATTATACAAAACTGTTCCAGGAACTTAAATCCACTGGGCAAATAAGCGACTGAAATGTCTTATCAACCCATTAGAAACATATGGCATTTATTTTCAATGAAATCATTGTTAATACTAAAATAATGTGAGTATTCAGAAACACTTCTAATTTGAGAACTGATGCCTGGTTTTAATTTTTGTAAACAAATTTGCCTTATTATGTGAAAGTTTTCCATCTAGTGCCTTGTAAAAGCATCTTTGTTTTCAACAAATTCTGAATTCAAAATTTTTCAAGAAAAAGTAATCAGGTTTACATGATTTAGTCCATACTAATTCCTTCAAGTGATAACTTGATGGAATAAAATATCCATTTACTCCGGAACTGTGTTTTGTGAAAAAAATGTAAATATACCTTTTGTAGAGAAATGAATGGGATAACAAAATTTCATATTATTTTAAACGTTAGTAAGTTGCATAACATATTTTTTAGAAAAGTGGTCCCAAGAGTGCAGATTACACGCTATTGGCTATTCCATCAAGCTGAAATTTTTTGTGGATGTAAAGATTCATAACCTACCAAATCCAATCCAACCATTCATAATCTACCAAATAAAATTTAAAAACAATTGGCTTATTTTATTACTGTTAGAAATATAAATAAAAAATAAGTTTATATAGCAAAGTTCCATTATTTTGATTGGTTCTACATGCTTCCGAATTTTTTCAGAATAAAACTGGGACGTCTTGTATACTCAAATCTGCTTAGACTACACAGAATTGCAAAAATAAGATAATAGTATTTAATATTTCTTTTAATATGGTCTGTTTAGACAGTGTATGATGTAATGCAATGCACTTGGGTGGCAATAAATGAGCCTATAACCCTGCCGCCCTAAAAAGATTAAATAATAGTGAAAATTTATACAAAGGAGGCAGTCAAATAAAATCTGGCACACACACACACACACGGCTAACATCCTAGGAGGATACCTGATTTCACTTACCAATACACTTTTTTATTACACGTTTTCTTATACACATTTTTTTGGGACATCCTGCAAATTTTTTTGAGAGGCCCCTCAATCCTAGATTATCTAAAAAACAAATTAATAATTAGTTTAGCAGTTATGATTCTATGACAACACAATTAAAAACAGACACACCAGCAAACCTTTAACATTTCGTGACAATTTTACGACAGTAAAACTCATTGCCGTTATTATGAACCTTCAATAGAAAACTAATTTTGATAACGTACTTTGTTATTACGTACTTCTGATAAAAAGTACCTACCACTTTTGCCGGGTCCGAAAAGAGCAAATATAAACTACTTATTGCCCATATGTAATTTAAATTTTTTTTACACTAAAACCGTCTATTTACAATAATTTTATTTATGTAATTCTTTATTTAGCTTTTTTGTTTGATTTTTAAGTATGGATCAATACCCTAAGGATCATGGAACCCAAGTTATTATACAGTATATGTATAAAGAAATTATAGAAAAAAGAAAAAATATATATTTGTGTTTGACCCATGACGGTTGGTGACCCATTGGACTTTTTCAGTTTATTTTAGTTTTTTTTTTATTATTAAGAGTATAGGTACCTCATATTCAGAAATTCTAAAATTACTCTTTATTTTCAAATAACATTATTGAGAACGAATCTTTTGCTGGAATTTAGAAATATTTATTGCAATGACTTCTGAATCTGTTATGAAAAAAAGCAAAAGATGAAATGAAAGTTTTCCCTAATAAATACTCGATAACAATAAAATAAGTTTGATTTTCTACCATGTGAGCAATAAAATACTTTCGATGAGTCTACCAACAAAATTTTATTTCAGTTATGTTGGCTATTCAGCGGTAATAATGTGACACAAAATGCAGATTGACTTAATATGACACAATTGCACGCCTTTACACAAGCTTTCCCAATTTGGTTTTCACTTTTTCTTCCTACAAAATTGAAAAACTATCAGGTCTTGACCAAATTATAGTGATATGTGGGTTTATGTCGTTTTTTTCCTGATTTAAACCAAAACTATCCAAAAAATGGTTTCCTTGTAATACATAAATCACACGGTATGGAAACATTATATACCAAAATCTTTCATACATCACAATATCACATCATATTCTTACCTGGCTGAGTACTAGCTGCGCCGGTATCGCAATTCTCATCTGGCTTTACGACAACCAAAGATGTCACCTCCGTAACAAATGAATACTTAAGTGCTAAACTAACGGCTCTTTTGGTCAACTCTTCCTTCTTTTCAACTGCATTCCGTTCTTCTAACAGCTGCTTAACAGTTAGATATGCCCACATTCTTTCTAAAGAAGTTACTGGGTTCTTTATAATCGATCCCAAATATAGAGGACCTCTTGGGCCACAACCATTGATGGTACTAGATAGATTGCAACCTGAATAATAAGATTTGTAATTTAGTGTATTATACTTTTTTCTATGTAATAAATTCAAACAATTTAGTGCATCGTTTATAGAATGTTATCTTAGGATATGCTAGTATAACGCAATGCCGGGAGGGCCTTTAGTCCACAGAGTTGTTGTTTCTGACATTTTCTTTTGAGCACTGAAGTTATATGTTATAAGTAATAAAACAAGGGAAAAGGACTTAATTTTAGATTATAATATTTAAATTATTTGATTAATAATACATCTATTAGTTAAATGTGTAAATAAATAGACAGATTTATAAGTATTTGAATCATTTCAATAATAAGAGGTATTAAAACACAAACTTGAGGTTTTGCAAATTTTTTATAAAAGAATGCAAAGCTTTTACATAAAAAAGACGTACTATGCTAGTCTGTTTTATGAAAAATCAATTGAGGGTTTGGATTCGTGCACTCTTTACAACGTACCTTTACATCGACCAGCAACAACCAACTCGCATCCTCCAAAATAGATTGGAAAGAAAGACCTGGTAACTTCTGTAACATCAGAGTCATATTTAAATTTAATATCTGCCAATAATGGTGAAGAGATTTGTTTGTAGAACGACTGAAGTTGAAGAGAGGCGTCAGATGCTTCGTAAATGTGTCTTGCAAATCCATAATTCTTTAAAGATAATTTTCTCAAAAATGACTTATCTGCTCCATCACCAAACGACAGGCTAAATATTGGTGCTTTATTGTGTTTTAAATTAAGTTGTGTTACCTAGAAAAAATCAAGTTAATCTTGAGACATTTTAAGTCAGTTATTACAGCATTTTTTTAGCATAATATCAAGTTAGTTTATTATGCTTTTATTGTAATACACTTTTTTAAAATTTACAAATAACATTTATTTCTTCAATAAAAAAACAAAAAAAGAGGACTTGCAGCCAGATACATGGACAAATATCCTGCAAATCCTATGTGCAAATATAAATGGAATATCTAGAAAACCAAGTAATACCAACTTTATCAAATAAAATTACATTTTATAAACGATACGTAGACGATTGTCTACTATGCGTTAATAAAAATGAAGTACAGTATATATTATTGAAGTCAGTAAAAACGATTGTTTTTGGAAATAGCTGAAATGCAAAACAAAAAAAACAGTAATTTGTTTTGAAAAAAACATTGATCTCATTTAGATGTTCCAAGAAATATATAGAAAACACTCTATATACTAGCATTTCGGCTTATTAGGCCTTTTTCTATAGAGTAAATGTCTATTACTAAACATTTCCAAGCGCGTTTTCGTTATTTATTTGTTTACGAGCACCTACCTCCGATTGATCCTTACCATCTGGTAAAGCCCGAGGTTTTATTACCTTTTCTAAGAAGGGCGAGAGTGTAAAATCTATCTAATCATTCGTAGTACACGGATTTATAATTAAAGATTTTTTTAATTTCTAATTGCTCTAACAGATCTAAGCGCTTTCTTTTCACGATGCAGTACCTTTACATTTTTCTGATCTATAAAATGATTGTTTTCTATACAATGCGTCGAAAATCCTGAATTTTTTGCATTTATTTAATATGGATTTTTTATGTTCTTTTACTCTAGTTTCGATACTTCTACCGGTTTGACCCACATACACGGAATTACAATCCGCGCAGTTAATTTGGTATACCCCTGATTGTTTTAATTTATTAACCCTTTCTTTGTTGTTTATCAAAATCCTTCCAATAGTACGCTTGTTGACACTAATCGTTGTACACCCGTTTCATTCTATTCTGCGAGCTATTTTTTCGCTATAACCTGGGATGTGATTAATATAACTATAGGTGCCTTCTTTTCCCAAATATTGTAAAACTCCCGATGAATTAATTTCCTCCTTTTTAAGGAAATTAATTTGTATCTGACTGAGTTTTTTTTGTTCTTTATTGAAGAAATAAATTCTATTTTAACAGCCAACAACTCTTCCAATATCATTTATAAATACCGCTGAAGTTTCTTTTCAATATTGGACGCTTTGTGCATTACTATAAAGCCTCCAATATCTTAGTCAAACTTACCATTCGAACGATGTCTGATGGAGAACGGCTACCAACATTGGGAAAACCATCAGTCAAAAATACCATTATCGGTTGGTATTTTGAATTTGAATCAATAATCTTTTCCTGTGCTACTTTTATCATGTACAGAGCTATTTCTAAACCGCCAATTATAAATGTGCTACCACACGCACACAAGTTTTGCACTACAGTTTTTGCTTTGCTTATAGTTAGATCATCTGCAAAAGTTGGACTAGGCAAAGAAAATTCCTAAAACATTAGATACAAGTTTTAAAAAATATTGCTAGGTGATCAATATAACTTCAGGAGGATTTGAAGGAAAAAATAAAACGTGAGATTTGATTGGTTTATAGAAACTATGATTATGATTAAAATGTCTTGGGTATCTTAAGTGACAAGTAAATGGTAAATGAAATGATTTATTTTAAAAACACTCACACTAAGTACTCCAAACGGTTCCATAAAATTACTTATATCATTACAAGTTATCCTTTTTGATTCCAAAGAGTTAATATCCCAAACAACAACGTCCTCGTCAAATTCTATAATACTCATTAAGTCGCCTTTTCTTATATCACTTAAAATGCTCATCATAGCATCTTTTAGTTGGTTCATTTTCCTTCCATGCATACTACCACTGGTATCTAACACAAATATCACGTGTTTTGGTAATGGATCTAAATCATTTGGAGCAAAAAAATGCACAAAATATCCATCTTGGAGTAAAATCTAAAAAAAATTATTTTCATCGACTATTACCGATGAGTTAAAAATGTTCAGCGCACCTCTCCGTCCTTTGGATCTCTTTTAACATCATACTGTACAACAAACTGACCAGAAAAACCATTTAACATAGGCATTCCCAAGTAGCAGCTAATTTGTCTCTGCTTTTCAGCATCAACGGTAAATTTAACCACAGAACTATTTGCGTTTATCATTTTAATATCAGACGATGGCACTAGATATTTTTGAGTTTTTTGGTCGATCATCTCCTTCCCAGATCGCAATGGAGGTGTTTTTACAAACTTAAGAGGTCTACTTTCATTGACTTTAACCTTAAAAATTAAAATGTAGAACTTGGTTTACAAACAAATATAAATAATTACCTCTACGTTTATGTAATCAACAACCTGACCTGGAGAGATATTTAAAATCAGTTCGTACTGATCATGGACACGTCGTAACATTTCTTCATATGTTAGCGAGAAATGGGCCACAGATTGTGGTTCTAAATTTACAGATACGTTAAACCGAGTTGAATCCCGTGTGTCTGCCTCCACAATTCCCGCACTTTTACCTGCAGTTAAGGCCTAAAAGTCAATATTTAATGTTAATACTAAAAATAATACATACAAACATAGCACAAACCTCTTCATAAATGGCTTTTGCTTCTGCTTTTTCTTTTATGTAAGATTTATACGCTTTGCCACCTATTTCCATAACAAATTCCGTAATGAAGGCTGCCTCTGGTAATACCACAGCAAAAGTAGCTTCCTGAGGGGACTTGTTATTATTTTGTACTTTACATGTTATTAAAGTTTTGGAAAAACGGTTGGATATGACTGTATTTACATTCATTTCAGACATTTTAAGTCCATTAGGGGAAGGGATCTAAAAAGACAGAGATTATAATTCTCCGTTGTGATCATAGAATTTACTACAAAGTAAAATTAAAATTAAATAATTAAATTGGTAATGCCGATCTACTTTCTTTACCCGAGAAAATGAATTAATTCAAAAGTTTTTCATTGATGTTTTCTAAAGAACAAATAAACATCACATTAGAAAATATGACACAAATATGAAAAATTAATTTTTTTATCAAACTATATTTTTACAGATTTGTAAAAATTGTTCTTTACAAATAAATACAGGTTAATAGGGTCTATCTCTAACAGTAAGAGAGATATTCCCAAAATAATATACAAGTGTGGCAAAAAAAGTATGTCGTAGCTGTGTGGTGCACGGGTAACAAACTTTTTTTCAAATATATTATCCTTAAGAAGTGATACACACTTTTAGGAATGTCTCTCTTTAACAGACAAATTGAGTAATTATATATCAAAATATTTATAAGAGATTGTTTTATTCATGTCTAGCAAAATATGCTGTTCTATTATTTGAAAAAGATATGATCATTTCAGTCACATGTTCTTAAGGAGATATTCAATTGTTTTATGGAAAAACAATATCATCTGAAAGTATGAACTTTTGTGTTTTGCAACGTATTTTTTGTTTGGTTCATTCAGTTTACTGATTTTTGAAGACTTTCATTAAATGGATATAAAATTGTCTACCGATTTGATTATGTGTAATATTTTCGTTCTTACCTCTTCATCAAGTTTAGCCGACGTTAACGTTGCAGCAAGCCCTAAAAACAAATAATACCCCATCAATTTTCGATGCAACTACCTACAGTTTTAAAAACCAAAACAGAAATGTGAGACAAAATAACCGTAAAATTTTCACACAAGGTATCTTTCCTACTGCCCCAGTTAATATTAAAAATTCTGACGAGTCTAACATCGCACTCACCACTCGCTGCCTTTGCTCCTTGTTCATCAACAGTAATAAATTCCTTTTGGTCCATTTGAGCATAGTTCAAAAGTTCACCACCTTCCAGGATCCCAAACAGATTCATATCCTCAAATTCTTCTTTCAGCTCTAACTGAAGTAACAAAAAGTTTTGTAACAAGAAATAATACTTTGCCAGACATTTATTGACAAATATTTGCATACATTTGGTTCTGTAATCTCGATAGAGGATATGGAACCAAAAAAACACACTTTATAGTTTCAAGATTGAAGTAAATTGCAATAAAACAGCAGTAAAAATCTTTAGTTTTTCTACCTCATTGTTTTTAATTTTAAACTGAAGGATTTACACGTTCCACAAAAAATAAATCATTTGAAAACCTTGAACTTATAATAACTATCAGAATTATTGTATTTTAAAATGCTTACATCAGATAAAATACTTTTGGAATTCAAAAGCTGTTCTATTTGAAACTTCGGTAGCACCACCTCAACCTCTGCCTTATTAGTGTCCGTCTCAACTTCTTCCAAACACCACCATACCCTATTTAAAAGGTCTCGTGTGTCACATGCTTTTCCAGGCAAAACAATAACTAAACTAAAATCATCCTCACTAAAAGGTAATTCTATAATTTCAACATTATAATTTTCTTCAACCTTATAATAAAATTCCCCCGATACTTTCATCATTTGAGTTTGAACGCTATCACTGTCATTTAAATAAAACTTCATCGGATTAGCTTCTAAAGTAAAGGGTTTATTCCATTTTCCTTTAAAATGTACGGTGTTTAACATAGCTAACTGTGTCCTATCTGTTAAACTACTAAAGGATATAAAATCTCTGATGATACCTTTTGTCTTGTTGGAAACGAAGGAATCGCCAATTTTAGCAGATATTTCTTTTTTGCTAAAATCAACATTATCTATTTCATAATGAAAATGATTTATAAGAGTCTTAAAGTCATGTTGTAATGCTCTATCATCCTTTACAAATAATTTATTTGTTACTAGTAAAATGTCGTTATTAAATGTCCGAAAAAATGATATGAAGTCTTCGTAACATTTAATGTACACATCATTATTGTGCAAATATAATAACGATTTAAAATTGCTTCTGCTATGATAAGTAGGATCTTGGGATAATACTGAAAGAAGTGTATGCACAGTAAGCGGTGTAAACACTGCATTATTTTCCGTTCCTCCTCTCAAGCTATTGAGTATGTTTCCACTGAGTGAAATATTCACTCTAAGAATACCCGAAGAATGCGCTTCCTCTTCCTCTTCCGCCATTACTCTCCAAAACCTAAACAGAAATTCGATTTCTGATTATTTGATGGATCTACGAAGCATTTAGCAAAACATTTCTTCACAAATCTTCACAAATTTCTTTACGAAGTTGAAGTTTTGGTTTGTTTTGAAACAATTTTCAGAGCTACCACTTCTTTGTAAAAGAAGGCTTATATTGTCTGAGATTGTCTAACAAAATTAAGTTAAAAAAGTGAACTGCATCAGTTTAAATCACAGAATAAGTTTACTAAATCTAGCAGTTTCAGTTACGAATCAGTTTCAGGTAATCTGGCGAATGACTGAACTAACTGAAATGAGGACCTAACAAGTAAATTTGTTATTCTAAATCTGAGAAGTCAAAGATTTATTCAAAGATAATAATTATGATTTAATCTAGAATTACAGATAATAAATTTTGGCTACTAATTTGGGTTGAAAAAAAATTTCTTGTAATTAAAATTATTAAATAATTAAATTGCCTACCTTTATAAATAAGTAATAATATACCTAAACAATGCGTGTTTTAAGTATAACTGCTTCACACAAAATATTACTGATACATTGCTGGCACATTCATTTATAAAACTGTTCAAAAATTTATACTTGGAAATGATTGTGTTTGTTTGGGTAATTTTATTTAAACATATGTTGTTTTTTGATTATTTTCACATAAATGGTAACCAGATATTTTCCCATCAGCCAGAAAAGAAAATTATAGCTTTACAGTTTAATACCTGACAAGATCTTTGGCTGCACTTAAACAAGTTCCTAAATAGAACAGATACCTAGTGATAACAAACTGATAATGATAATATTACTGATATAAATAAGGCAATAGGTATCCAATCAAAGAAACTTCCAACATTTATGATAATTGTTTTGAAAAAAACCATCCGCTTTACGAGTATCCACTTTATTCCAACATTTATATTTAGTAGTTATAATTTATATGCAAAAGTAAGAGTTTATAAATAGTATTATGCATCACCACTGCATAGCAATAGGTGCACCATGAAGTTATGCTTAAAATTAGAACAGTAATTTTATTTGGTTAAGTGCATGCTGTGAATTTCAAAAAAATATATATTTTTTACCAGAGGTGGAACTAGAAAGCAGTAAACTTTCTAGTTCCACCTACATTATCTAGCAACAATAAATATTAATATGGCACTAGATATCCAATCAAAGCAACTTCCAACATTTATATTTACTTATTAGATTTAGATTAGATATTAGATTTACTAAACTTTTAGTAGTTATAATTTATATAGGTACATATATATAAAATTAACAGTTTATAAATAATATCATGCATCACCACAGCATAGCAATAGGTGCACCAAGAAGATATGCTTAAAATTAGAACAGTAATTTTATTTGGTTAAGTGCATACTACTGTGAATTTGAAAAAAAAAATATATATACCAGAGGTGGAACTAGAAAGCAGTAAACTTTTCATATAGGAATTCTATGAAAAAAATCTATTCCACTATGGAAGACTGAATGAATGAAAAAGGTATTAATACTTTTGGTTCTTAATTAGATATTTATTTATATTAAAAAAAAGTCTATTTACAAAATATGTTTAATTAAACCTAATTAAATGTTTCTGGGAATTTTTTATTCGAAAATATTTACGATCTTTATTTATTCAACTCATTTCTGATGAATTGGCAACAATCCAGGAGAAAATGTGATAGTGACGAGGAGTAACACATAGCAGACATTTATTTTGCAAATATATAACAGAGAACAGTTGAATAACTTATTATACGTACCTTTCTCGATGGAATAGTGTAACTTCTCTCTCTTTACACTATTCCAGGAGTAAACTTTTTACTGATAATATTAATATGAGTAATGACTTTTAAAAGTAGTTCAAATATTTATATTTTATAGAAATTATATGGAACTTTGTTGACTTTTATTTGCATGCACTTCTGTAGTTTTACCAATTTATATATGGTCAATCCGCCCATCCCAGTTTATTAACACTCATATTTTGTAGTGAAACAACAGTGTCAATTTGTTAGGTCAGATATTTTAGATGGATACCTGTAAAAGAAAAACAATAAGTGAAAATTCAACAATATAGGTTGCTTACAGTTTGAAATTTTCAGGTTATGTTAGCATTTACTGAACTCTAATAAACAAGAGTGACTATTTTAAACCCTGTGCCAAGAATTGATTTGGGTTCCACAGAGTGAAATTAAGTAATGCCAATTATGTCAATAAATTGAATATAGGTATAGGAATAAGTTGGTATATTTCTATACCATAAGATGTAGAATTAAATTCTCTACAACTTTCATAAGCCTTTCCCTATACCTTAAGTTCGTAGTTTTTTGTATAATCTCATTTTGATGATTTGGTATTGGACTATTATACACAAAATATCATTTATTTTATTCGCAGAATCTAATGAGCATACAAAATTGAAGACTCTGTGTAAACAAAAATATTTATAATTTGTAGATGTAGATCTTGTTAAATCTGGCAACAATGTAAATAGAAAAATCCATATACCCCTCTTTTTTGCCTAAATATTGGACTTCTTGTGCATTAGTAGGACACTCTGTATATAAGACTCAATAGTATTTATTATCATTTATAAACACAGCTATAACAATTAACTTTTTGCGAATACAGGTTCTAATAAACCAATATTACAATGAAAATCATGTTCGGTGCAGCAGAATAAAAATGTTTGGCTCCGATGTAGTTTCAAATTTTGTGTTTCCTTGGCAACTACATAGCTGAAATAAATATTTAGTTTTATTTTTACCGCACAATTTACCATGTGACCTGATAAAGTAACAAGTGGGGTCTTTAGCCTCTCCATGTTATTACGCTGACTGCCTACTTTATTTCTTGAGAGAATAAAGAAACAGTTTAATATTTATAAAAAAAAATATAGATATTCATCAGTAGCATACAAGAAAACACTTTGGGAATGGTTTAGAAGCTTATATTTATCCTTAATTCAATATAATTCTTGTATGTACCAAGCGACATAGAAAAATAGTAAATATAAAATTTTATAAACATAGAAAATACAAAGTGTATATAATAAATCGTCATAGGTATTATACAATACATAATACGCTGAACATAAGCACATCCTTATAGAAGGAGGTATAAAAATTACAGTAATTCATGGAAGTACTTGCTTTACTATAGAATGCAACCTTCTGATAGAAGTTCGGTGAAATACATTTTAAAACATCTTCATAATATAATAATATTAACACCGTAGCTATGTTACCTCTTTAGGGTCTGTAAACTCGACCTTGAAAAAGTATTAGAGTGGTGTTATCTATCTCCAACTGTAGCAAAACCAGGAAGGGACGATCAGCTATAAATTCTTCTGTGTGTTTCTCTGCAGACTCATCTGAAACATAAGGTGAATTTTAGCTTATTGGTGCTTTATTTGGTTCTTTGCAATATATACCTACATTTCTTTAGTAAATTCACAGTTTTGGACCGATTTTAGACTGTTACTAGAAGCTTTTACTACAAACAATGGCCAGAAAATTAAATAGACAATGTGATGCTAAGGAACTTTCCCAATGAGCTGACGATTGTGTAACCGCTCCGATTCTTTTGACCACTTATTGAACACAGGGTTATTAATAATAATAATTAACTGATTTTACTCACCTTCAAGTTTGTCACTAACCACAGGAGTTTCCTGTTTAGAAGGAGAATTAAAACCACCTCCAGCTGAAAAAGTCATTGAACAAATAAAACAAATACATATTTAACTTATATTACAAAATTAAATTAAATTTTGAATGTTATACCAACTGCAATAATTCTCATAGGTATAAAAACATTGTGTAAATAGTATTAATGTACAAAATATCAATAACTGAATTAAAAATATGGAGGTAGGTAGACCAATTTCACTTTACCGTATTCAAGAAAATTTTACCGTGTTCAAGAAAAATAATTTTAAAATTTAATTGAGGCAAAGTTTCTGGCACAAATTTAACAAATTCTCAAATCAATGAAAAATAAAAATATATTCAAATTATCTCGTCAACGTGGTTTCCAAATTTTTTATGTGGTAGTTTTTAGATCATAATTCCCTTATCATGATTTAGTTAATGTCAATCACCATCTTTGGCAATTTTTTAAAATAGACCAATCCTGATTTTGCAATCATGATCCTAAGTATTGGTTAAAAGAAGTAAATTATATTATCTCTAATATCTAATTCAGATTGAAGAATATGCTAAAGTTTCAGACAAATAGGAAGCTTCTCTTTTCAGAAAATTTTCAAAATGGAAATATTTCATGAAGAAATAAATAATCAACGCCATATGTATGCTAGCAATGCCATGTTTTCACTATAAAGTGTGGTTGAGTTTTAATTATACAGGCAGTATCTTCTAAAATATTAAAGATACAACAAAAATTAAATAGGAGACATCAAAAGAAACCTGATCTATAAAACTGCGCATATATTTTTTCTCCAAAGCTTATTATTATCCGGAAAAATATCTAACTAAGTTTTTTTAAATATCTAACAATAAATATTTTTTTGCATCTGTATAAACATTTTCTTTCAAACTGTGTTTTATTTTATTACGTTATTTTGGTTCCCCATTTCTGACTAATAATTCTAAATAATCCGGGCCTGGCGAGGCAGCCATATTACAACACTTAGCCATGCCCAGTGAAGGATGCTTGCTCTCCCTACTATACTACCTCAACTTATAAATGTAAAAAATCCAAGCAATAGTTATTACTTTTATAATCTACAACAAGCTTGTGATTTGTTATTAAATTAACATATTAATCAGTTCTGATTTGTAGCAGTAAACTAATTTTACTAACATTTAAATGGTTTACGAGATGCTCCTGTTGTTCTAAAACCACCTCCAAATAAAGCCGGGCGGTTGGTCGTAATGCCACCTGCTGTAAATAAGACATAATTATAAAAACGTGAAAGTAACATAACTTAGAGATACATATTTTTGTTGGACCCTCAGTTTCTGCTAACTTCAAATGAAGACTGATAGTAGCAAGGTCAATTGTTTAGGCAAGTTCACATGTCAAAACAGTAATGCTATTATCTTGGTTCGTTTTGAAGCTATAACCCGGTTTTTAATTTTATAACGTTTCTCGATATCAGTTATTTTAGATGTAGAAACATTTATAAAATTTTCAATTTTTTGCAATAAATTCCAACTTTTTTCTTTTATTTACTTGTTGTGGAGTTATAAATAATTCATTGTGAACAAGTTCTTCGTGTCTGATATTGTGACGAAAGTCCTTTCAAGACCCTCTAGAGAATTGCTACGAAGCATCGCGAATGATGCCCAGTATGAATGACGAAGGTCTTCCCAGCCGCCAATCGACGTTTCTGGTGTGTTCGAGATGCAACCGTACCTTTCTTCAACAGGTGTGAGTTACCGAGGAGAATATATAAATACACACACACGGGACCTTTCGAGCAGTTAGTTGTATTTTCCGTCCATCAACGTGATTTTAAAACAGTTAAAGAAATGCTTGTGAATATAAATAACTGTAATAAATATTTGTAGTGTGAAAACTGTAAATCGATTGACTCTTGTCATACTTAGTGTTTAATAAACAGTGACTGTAAAACAGTTGCGATTTTATTATTTATTTGCATTTAAAGAATCCGTTTTAAAACTAAGAATGTAACAGTATTCATAAGTTCAGGTAGATATTCAAATAATGAATAGGTAAATAAGTGAATGTTTATTATTTCATGGCCATTATCTAACAAAATAAAATTGAATTCATGTCATTCTTTTAAACAAGTAGTGGAGGTCTTTTAAATCAATTTCGACCGAAAGTAGGTAGGTACCTAGAAAGAGCATTAAATCAATGTTCGAAGACAACTGAACTTCCAGTTCACGAATCATGAGTTGGTATGTAAACTTGGACATAACCACTGGACTGACTGGACCAAAAAATTATGAAAGACTTTTTTTCTGTATCTTTTCAAATATTCGAGATATAACTTCTAAAAAGGACAAAAATTTGTACGTTAGTGAATAACTTGAAAACGAGTCACTACGTAATAGATTTCTGTTTTGGTAATTAAATTTGTTTACACACACTGACACAAGAACTGTAAGTTTTTTCTTAAAATTAACAGGAACCGTGCTTTTTTATTAGAATATATTAATAATTTGTAGGCTTGGCTGTAAACTGATTTCACTAACCTCCAAATTGGTTACTAGCAGCAGTTGTTTCTACATTTGTTGTGGGAAGACTAAAACCGCTTCCAAACGAAAACTGCTGTTCTGCCGCGATGTTGCTTGCTGCAAATAAGACACAATGTATAGATCTGAACGCACTAAAAGTGTAAAAAGTATCAATTAATATTGATATTAGTAATATCAATTAATATTAACGAACTCCACTCTCCACTCTGTACACGTACTTTGTTGTTAGAATATTAATAATTTGTAGGTCTGGTCTTAAACTGATTTTACTAACCTCCAAATGGGTTACTAGCAGCAGTTGTTTCTGTATTTGTGGGAAGACCAAAACCCCTTCCAAACGAAAACTGATCTGCCGCAATGTTGCTGGCTGCAAATAAGACGCAGTGTGTAAATTTGAATGCAATAAAAGTGTAAAAAGTAATAATTAATATTGATATTACTAACGAACTCCACTCTCCACACACGTTCCTTGTTGCTAGAATATTAATAATTTGTAGGCCTGGTCATAAACTGATTTTACTAACCTCCAAATAGATTACTAGCAGCAGTTGTTTCTGCATTTGTGGGAAGACTAGCACTTCCAAACGAAAACTGCTGTTGTGCCGCGATGTTGCTGGCTGCAAATAAGGCGCAATGTATATATCTGAACGCACTAAAAGTGTAAAAAGTAATAATTAATATTGATATTACTAACGAACTCCACTCTCCACACACGTTCTTTGTTGCTAGAATATTAATAATTTGTAGACCTGGTCATAAACTGATTTTACTAACCTCCAAATAGATTACTAGCAGCAGTTGTTTCTGTATTTGTGGGAAGACCAAAAGCCCTTCCAAACGAAAACTGCTGTTGTGCCGCGATGTTGCTGGCTGCAAATAAGATGTAGTGTGTAAATTTGAATGCAATAAAAGTGGAAAAAGTAATAATTGATATTGATATTTACTAACCTCCAAATGAGTTACTAGCAGGAGTTGTTTCTGCATTTGTGGAAAGGCTAGTGCTTCCAAACGAAAACTGCTGTTGTGCCTTGATGTTGCTGGCTGCAAATAATACACAGTGTGTAGATTTGACCGATTAAAAAGTGGAAAAAGTAATAATTCATAATGATATTACTAACGAACTGAAGGAACGCCAACGCCAATAGTTGCAGACAGACCTGGATATCTGCAACTATTGGAATTGGTGTTCCTTCAGTTGCTAATGGATTAAAAGCACAGTAATTTCATTTTATAAACATTGCACAAATCACAGGTTTTTAATTTAATAAATTGTTTAATAAAATGTTCATTAGTATTCAGTAACTTATTACGATTACTTCAAAATTTGGTGCATTTCAGCCATATTGTTGACATTGTATATTGTTAAATATAAGTTGTATATATTATTATTGTTAGAGGTCAAAGATATCCCAATCATATGTTTTCTAGTTTTGCTATTCACAACAATTGCAATGTTTATACTCCTGTCATAATAACAATAAATAGTTTAGGAGGGCTGATACTGCCGGTCACGTAGTAAAGACGAGATAGAGTTCGACTTCCGTCCCGAGCACTTGTAAAATTATCTCTTAATGTACGTTATATATTTTTTTTAATAAAACTGTGAATTTTGAAAAGAGGTTTTAACATTATGTAATAATGAAATAAGAAAATTTTACTTACGCTGCGAGTATCCCAACTGTGCTAGATCTGTCAAAATAAATAAAGTTTATCTGATTATTTAAACATGTTTAAATAGTGATTTTACTAACCTTCAAATGTGTTACTAGCAGAAGTTGTTCCCGCATTTGTCGGGAGACCAAAACTGCTTCCAAACGAACACGGCTGTTGTCCTGTGGTCTTCCTGGCTGCAAATAAGACAGTATATAAATTTGAACACATGAAAAGTGGAAAAAAGAGTAACATTGTAAAAAATATAACATTGAAGATATTTATTTGTTATATAGTTATTAAAATACTGGTAATTGATATTAATATTACTAACCAACTAAAGGAACGCCAACCCAATAATAGCTGTAGACAGACCTGGATGTCTGCAAATATTGGTGTTGGTGTTCCTTCAGTTCTTAATAGATTAAAAGCACTTCCAACTGGAAATTGAGCTGTAAAAGCATCAAAGGAAGTATAATTTTACACTTGCCCTGAGTATATCTAAAATTAGTTGAAGGAGCTGAAATAGAGAACAATAACTATGATTTTTTGATTTATATATTTTAGAATGACGAAACCACACGAATTCGGGAAACACCCCATAAATAAACAAAATAGTATAATTTTATATTATATAAACAAAATTATCTCAATTTTTGTCTGGTAATTGGTAATTGTCTGATATTGTAAATATATGCAGTACGGACCCCCAAAATCTCTAAAAGATGTTGCGGTTGCTGAAACATCTCATGTTGGGTTTAACTTAGTTTCGGAATAATTAGAAATACTCCTTTTTTACAAAAAAATGTATTATGATTGATTGATATTATTACTTCAAAATTTGGCTCATTTCAGTCATATTGTTGAGATTTCATACCTACATACAAATTAGTATTGTCTGTAAATGATTAAAGTGTAATAATAAAATAAGAACATTTCACTTACATCGCGATTGGCTCACCAACTTTGCTATATCTGTCAAAATAAATAAAATTTATCTGATTATTTAAACATGTTTTTTGAATTTTAATTCTATACTTTATTTAATTCAAGGTTTTCTATATCATTCTAATGCATTTGCAGAACATATTGAAAATATTATAGATTATAGTGTTGATTCAAGAACAGATTTATCTCCTACACTGTTTTTTTCGGTACACAAACTTTTGATTCAATGTAAAAGCAATATTAATAATTCAAAAGTCTAAACCTGGAGTTAGATGTTTTGAATATTTAAATTTCCCTAAAATATAATTTTAATATATAAACAAGAGCGAGATGTGAGATGTGTGACGATAAAATATGAACTTTGGATAATTAATTTTGTATATTTATCCACTGGTATGACATTTTGTCAGTAATATTCTCAGTAATTGTTTAAAATTTTTGTGTACGTAAAAACGCAGTGGTTTCTTAAATCAAGCAGTTATTTTATCGATTTTCTGTGATTACAGCATGTTTACCATGTGTTAACTTTTTATCAACAACAGTGGCGGCTATTCAGGTGAAGTAGGTGAAGTGCCTCTTCACCAAAAATATTCAATGCTATTTTTTAAACTCAGTATGAATAGCGAAGATATTACCAAAACACATTTTCTTTATTACTAACGTAATGTAATAATAATAATAAGTAAGTAGGTATATTTAATATTAATATATTTATCATACGCTACACACACGTAAACGTTACAAAATATAAAAAGAAGGTACGTAGCCGTTTGTGGTGAAGAGGCGTCGAGTCAAAACCGCTAAACCTGCATCAGTACACTGCGTTGCCATGGGAACGCTTTTACAGTTGACGTCATTATAAGAGACGAGCCAAGACGAACTCCCACTCCTTACGGTGCAAGTAAAGAGTTCGGCTATCACGTGGGAGTGTGCTTCGCGTCATCTTTTCCTAACTTGTCTTGTCAGTAATCTGTGACCTGTCGTGAAGTAGATGCAATGAATTTTCTTTGCATTACTGCATTGTGCATGTTAAAGATCGTACATTTTTATTATTGTATTAGTTTACGTATTGGTTTTCGTAGTATAAATGGTTATGTGCCAGTGACAAAAATATAAAAATATTAACTAGCTCTTCACGCATTTTTGAACCCGTGAGCCGCCACTGATCAACAATAGAATAATTCGTATTTTTCATGAGAAATCAGCAATTTGGCTTTATAATAAATGGACTAGATATTGATTAATGATACAGAAATATATATAATGTTTATAATCGTAAGCCTGCTGTAAATTCCAGAAGTATTCTGTTTATCAGTTATTTTACATAATCTCATGCTGTGTAAAGTTGTGAAATATCTTCAATATATTCATTTTTTGTTAAAAATAAGCACATCCTTCAAAACATGTAATCAAATATTTTAATATTTTATTGAGAAATAACCATCCAATGCATTAAAATATAGAAAACCCTATATTTTACATGCTTAAAAACAAACACTTACGTTCTGCTTTGGCAAATCCTTGTAGAGCTGTTAAAATATAGAATATGATTATATTAACTTTTGCACATACGTTAAGGTTATAATAATTATGAAATTATGATTTAACTTACTTTGAGGACCGAAACTGGCTACATCGGCTGAAACTAAATATTATTTTTTATTATCAATGAAAATGGAATAAAGTATAACTTCACTTACGTCGAGAGCTTCCAAAACTTAAGTCCCCTGAAATGGAAAAGAACAGTAGCTGTATTGTTTGAATTTATTCCTAGAAAACTAATATACCGGCTGTCCAAATACAAAGTAGAGATGAGAGATACTTTGCTACCAGTTACTTACCAGCTACAGTTACCAGAGTTTAATTTTAATGTATCAAAAATTGAATTTTACCGGTAGCTATATAGGGTGTTACGATGTTCACGCATATGGACAGTAGTACAGTAACACACACTTAGAAGTAAGCAATAAGTTTATTTACCATTTTGCGCTTAGACAATCTATTTTCAAGATATTGAGGTTTAAACAATTTGAAAATGGTAAATTTAACGAATTTTTATTAAACAAATCTAGTAAACAAATATCCAGAAACAAAAGAAAACACGGACCATTTTGAAGTTGTTCAAAAAGGTCGCCATCTGCTGCTAAACATGCTTATGCACGTCCTACGTAAAACATAATTAACAAAAACAAACTACTACGAGTGTAGTAAGGATATCCTCATATCCTCCACCTGTAAGCACGCCTTATAAAATAAGGACTGAACCAAATTAGGCCAAACCAGCTATTCTCCTGGCTAATGCCACGCCGAGCGCTGAATTACAAAGCAAAATTTGGTGTATTTTGTCTAACAATGTTAGAATTCAAAATACAATGTTTTGGATTGCAACGAAAACTACGAGGAAATACTCTGGACCTCACATCGTAGGATGTCACCAATTGCAGACCAGTTTCGACCTTTTTATGGTCTCATCAGTGCAATATAAGTGAGCATACCCACGAATGCAAAGACCTGAGTATTTGGCACAATTGGTAAGCCTTGCGTACCCAAGTCTCAATGGCGCCACCTCTTGGTAGTTCTCACAACACAATCCAAACCCAACGGGGAATCTAACAACAGGGTGTAGAAAGAGTTCTACAGCTTAACAGATGGAGGTGTTTACAGATGGAGGATATGGGGGTATCCTTCCTACACTCGTAGTAGTTTGTTTTTCTTAATTACATTAACCATCTGTTAAGCTGTAGAACTCTTTTTCTACACCCCGTTGCTACGTAAAACATATTGGAAACTGGCCTAATTATTCTTTGGCAACAATTATAATTTAATAATGGGACACATTGACTGTTTCATATAACGCTACAAAATTTGTGACATGCAACATAAAAATCCCTAAATTGCAGTCGAGCAGTACGATTTTGTTACAATTTGTTTGGCCGATTGTATTTTCAGTGCGACATCTTTGTTTGGGTTACGTAAGTTCACACTGAATACATTTTATTCATCTTTTGATTGCTTCATCGGCAAAGGAGGTGCAACTGTGCTCTTAAAGTAATTTTACTATAGGTCATTCACGTTAAGTTTAAAGTGATGTCATTTTCAGTAATTAATTGTTGTCAATATTCGATAAACAAATGACCAATAAATTAGCATAGCATTTGGCATTGACAAAGAGTTTTATATTTGGCAACCCTTCTCTGCGTTGTCAAGTTGTTATTTATTTATATTGCCTATCTATTGTTTGCTGGTTTTTTGGTGTTTGGTTCTGCTTAAATTTTGCTCATGTATTTCAATTTACGTTTTCTAGTTATTCACTTTATTTACACTAAAAACAGTTCTTCTCAGAACTAAAACCGTAGTGATTCTGTAAACTTTTTCAAACTCCTGCCCGGAAAAAAGTTATACTTTAAACTTAACGTGAATGACCTTTAACACTGATTATTTCCCAAAAATTAAGACTTATTTGAAAAAAGTTTACCTTTACGTTCATTTGGGTATACTTAACATGTATAACTATCCAGGCGGCATTAAAAAAAAATATTTTTTTTGTATTTATATAATACATTGAAAGGGTGGATATCTATAAAAGTTAATTTGCAACTTACTTTGTTTCCTAGGCGTACTACAGTCGATTTTCTCTAAAACTGAAAATAAATGTTTTAAGGCGATTTATATACAGGCTTTTTTAAATATATGTATCAATAAGTAGCCATGACATGTTCTATGTAGTTACAATATGACAAGGTAAGTCATCTTACTAATGTATGAAAATACACCTTTAAGACACCGAAAGTGGTTTGCAAAACAAATTGTCAATCTGCTACAAAATATGAACGCATACATCGGTTTAAATAAAATCTGGTTGGGGACACTTTTTCATATAACTAATTTCAATTATCAACATCTAAAAGGGTTCACAATAAGCCCAAATGTAGCCGCAGTGCTTTGGGACTCGCTATAGATGAACCGACCCGCAGGAGAAAGAAGCAGAAGAAGAAAGGAGTCAATACCAATTTTGGACAACTTTTAGATATAAATCTGTATCTGCAAACCAAATACTGTGTTTTTCAATACATGGTAAAAGGGCTCCAAGAAGCTTTTCAGAAGCAAGAAGAGATGGCTTTTTATCTCCAAGAAATTAGTTACCTGCTGGTATACAGGGTTTTTCACGTAACCCGTTCATTAGAATATTTCAGAGACTACTACGATATAGATTTTGAAGCTTGGGCCACTGGGGTCTTTCAGTATTCTCGTTTCAAAAAAAGTCATGACGTCACTGCAGCACTTCCGGTTGTACCGGAAGTTAGTAGTAACTTCGTTATTTTAAATGGAAAGGTATAGATTTTGTTGCATTTTTGAAATCTACGGAATTTTTTAGGATGTTTTTGTTAATATATCCCTATACCAAAAATGAACAGTTCTGGAAATATTTCGATTTTTAAAAAAAAATTGACAATACTAAGCCTATATTGTGAGTGTAATATCTAAACTCAAATTCAGAATTAAGCAAAGTGGAATGACCTCGCCGATCTGGTAAAATGCGGTGAAGCATGGGCGTACGTATTCTGTTTTACCATTGGGCACATTTCAGTTAATATATACTCGTATACTATTCTATAGAATACTTCTAGTATATGCATTTCCACTTTTTTAACTAACATAAATAAGTATAAACACTGACACAAAGAATAAATACACTGATAATTTTACCACAAATTTTTACCGTTAAGAAACGCGCGCGAAATAACCCAATATCACGCCACTGCTTCCCCAGAACTCGAGCGCAGTCGCTTCATGATTCCCATTGGTTCCTCATTCGACCAATCAACGTCGTTGAAGCTCAGAAAAAAAGAAAGTGAAAATGCAAGAATATGTATGTTAAATAAGGATGAACAGCTTGTCGTCAATTTTACGGCGTTCACTGTTGCCAAATACTCGGAAATTCCTTGATATTATCAACGAACATAAACAAAGTCTTTGTTTATGTTCGGTGATATTATTAAGTAAAAGACAAATTAAACATTGTGTTTGCTCTAATAAAGTACAATAGGGATAAGGGACGTTAAAGACAAGTAAAAAAATGGGTAAATAAGGTAATTAATACGTTTCCTGTTTTAAATAAGAATACTTTAGAAATAAATGTGACAACACAGATCTACTCTTTTTCCGGTCATTGCACTTTGCTTAATTCTCAATCGCAGTATAGAACTTCTAAAAAACTATAACTTTCAAAATTTAAGCAGTAGTAGAGCAGGCAAAGGGCTTTCCAAGAATGTACTGCTTCTGTCGATAGTCCATACAGGATGTTCAAAACTCAACGGCCAATGTTAAAAATTTCAAACACAAAAAAGTTGTTTTTTTCAAATAAAACACCCTGTGTTTTATCTCATCAGTAGATGCAGAATTAAATTCTACATTGATTGGTATACGCATTCCCTATACCTATCTCCAACAGTTTTTGAGTTATATGCAATTATTTATGTGAAAGAAACTTTAGCATCGATAATATGTATCTCTAAATTTTAAAGAAGGCTGGGATACCAAAAAATTGAACTGTGTTTGTCAAAAGTTTGATATTACTTTTAGTTGTTGAAGTTTGGTGACAGTTACAATGCAGAACGAATTATTAAATAATAATTATACTAACGTTGATATTTTAAATTTATTTTACATTCATGGGGAATGTAATAAAATAGTTGAAAGAACTTGTCGTCTTTTTAATGAAAGATACCCAAATTTAACGAGAATGAATAAAACGAAATTCAGAAAAATTGAAGCGCAATTTCTGCAGTTTGTTATTGTCGTCAAGAAGACATATCCGAAACCTATAACTGAAGATGAAGACAACGAAGTAAATGTATTAGGTTATTTTCACGCTAATGGTGAGAGTTCTATTCCTGCAGCCTCAAGAGATTTGGGGATATCTGCTACATCAGTACATAGAATACTAGACAAGCATAAATTTCATCCATATTCATACATCACATTACAAGCGTTTCAAGAAGGGGATGACGTCAGAAGACTTAATTTTTGTGAGTTTATGCTCGTAAAAATTCAAGAGGATCCTAATTTTTTGTCAAAAATTATATGGACAGATGAATCAAAATTTACCAGGGAGGGAATTGTGAACAGAAGAAATTTACATTTTTGGGCTCAAGGTAATCCGCACCTTGTCAGAAATCATCACTACCAAAACAAATTTGGATTTAATGTATTTGCAATGATTATGGATAATCAAGTTAGGTTTGAAATTTATGAAGAAAACACAGGGTGTTCCATTTGAAAAAAACAACTTTTTTGTGTTTGAAGTTTTTAACATTGGCCCTTGAGTTTAGAACATCCCGTATGGACTATCGACAGAAGCAGTACATTCTTGGAAAGCCCTTTGCCTGCTCTACTACTGCTTAAATTTTGAAAGTTATAGTTTTTCAGAAGTTCTAGATATTACACTCACAATATAGGCTTAGTATCGTCAATTTTTTTTAAAAATCGAAATATCTCCAGAACTGTTTATTTTTGGTATAGGGATATATTAACAAAAACATCCTAAAAAATTCCGTAGATTTCAAAAATACAACAAAATCTATACCTTTCCATTTAAAATAACGAAGTTACTTCTAACTTCCGGTACAACCGGAAGTGCTGCAGTGACGTCATAACTGTTTTTGAAACGAGAATACTCAAAAACCCCAGTGCCCCAATTTCAAAATCTATAACGTAGTGGTCTCTGAAATATTCTAATGAACGGGTTACGTGAAAAACCCTGTATATGGTGTAAAAATACACCTACAAATATTTTAGATAGGTATAGGGTGTATTTGGAAAAAATAGAATTCTTTAATTATTATTAGTATTAAAGCATTAGGTCACTATATGTACTTACCAGCATTTTCAGCGAAAATACCACACGTAGTAGTTTCTGTATTCGGTCTTACGACAATTAAAGATGTTACGTCTGTTACAAATGAATATTTGAGTGCTAGATTTACTGCTTTTCTGGTTAAAACCGCTGGATCCTTCGCAGAATCCCTTTCGTCCAACAACTGCCTCACCGTAAGGTATGCCCATAATCTCTCCAAGGAAGTAACAGGTCTTTCTGCGGACGAAGTTACTGTTATGGGGCCGTGTGGCCCACAACAGCCAATATAAGTTGGAAATATCGATTCTAAAATAGATGATAAAAGTAATTCACAATTTGTTTTACATAATTGGCTTGACACAATGATTGAAATTTACCTTCACATCGTCCAGCAACGACTAATTCCGATCCTCTAAAGTAAAGGGGAAAGTGCATTCTTGTAACTTCTTCCACTTTGGCATCATACTTAAAGTTAATGTCGTGCAGAAGGGGAGAAGAAATTTGTTTGTAAAACTCCTGCAGCTGTAGCGAGGCATCAGCAGCTTCATAAATATGCCTTGAAAAACCGAAATTTTTGTGAGATAACTTCCTGAGGAAACTCTTGTCGGCCGAATCTCCAAAAGATAAAGAAAATATAGGCACATTATCTTCCATGTTCAGGCAGGTTATCTACAAAAATTTACATTTAAGTAATGAAAGTAAACAAACTCTTAAAAAAACAAATGCGTCTTACCAGATAAACAATTTGACTCTTTATATTAATGCCAACATTTGGTTCACCATCAGTTAGAAACACTATAATAGGCTGAAGTTTTTCTTCCTTGTTTTCATTAAGCTCTTGTCCTGTCTTAACCAGATGTAACGCTGTTTCCAAGCCTCCAATCATGAAGGTCTGCCCACAAGCTGCGATGTCTTGAATAACATCTTTGGCTTTCTTTATTATACTGTCACTGACACGTTGTGGATCTGCCAGTATATGTTTCTAAAAGTAAATAGTAAATATGTAGATCAATATTTCAAAACATTACTGCCATAAAATAGCTAATTACATAACTAGAGACGAAAAAGTATTGCTGTAGGATAGCGAAATGAGTTGAAACTACATACTGTAGGATAGCGAAATGAGTTGAAACTACAAGATTAGGCAAGTAGTTGCAAGTTCCCGAATCCTATGATACACTCTGCTGACGTGTATACAATATTTTACTGAGTCAGTAAATAAATTCTTATGAATAAGTTCATCATTATTTATCAAAAAAAAATTATCACCTTGTACAATATTACAAATAAAATAGGTCGTCATGCACGATTGTTATTTTCTTCATTTTTTTGTCTCTACACGTTTTTTGCCTACGGTTTTGTATTCCAAACCGATTAGTGATAAAATTGATTTATTTGACCAAGTACAATTTTACGATACTTAAAAATATCTTAGGAAGGCCATGCAAAACAAAAATAATAAGAAGCCGTCGTCTTATTTAATTACACTTATCTTATTTTGTTACCTACCTCAAACGGTTTAGAAATTAAAAACTGTTTTTTTTTTTTAATTTTTGACACCCTGAAACTCGACAATGGCAACTGTACACCAGGTTTATATAACAAAAAAACCTTATTTTTGGCCACAGAATACGCCAATGGATCTTTTATTTCTATTTAGGGAAAACCCTGTACATCAGAGTAAAGTCACAGTATAATGTTTAGCATTATACTGTGATAAAGTGATGAAATCCAATATAGCGCTCAAAAAAAACAATAAAGTTGCCTTGATTTTTTCAATATGACTACAAACGAAGGAGTTATAACTGGTTTTTAGCAATAACAATTCTAAATTTACACATACAGTACGCATTACATTCTATACTACTTTTCCATTTAAGCTTTCTTGTATCTCTGATAGTCTGACATATTCCTATAAGTGGTAATAAAGTGTTATTTAGCCTGTATAAAATGGAAACTATGTACAAATTATTACATACACATTAGACATTACACATACTGGGATATCAAAAATTATCTTGGTCAAGGGTGGTTGTGGAATGTAAAACGTATGTCTTACTTTAAATTTTTGAATATGTTTTGTTGTGTCAGAATCTGTCAAGTATGAAATTTGTAGGTTATTGATGATGTCAGTGTGACAGTGACATAATTATTTCAAATTTAAAGTAAGACACACGTTTTACATTCCACAACCACCCTTGATTTCCAACAATTACTGTAATTTAGTTTTTCTTGTTACTAAAACCGTTATTTCATAATTTGTAGTTCATTATTGTTTTACAACTGAAATAAATAGGTATGAAATTTGTAGGTTATTGATGATGTCAGTGTGACAGTGGGTACATCTAAGGTTACCAAGCTACCGCGAGCGCATGCACGCGCTTTGCTGCTCAGGAACATTAGACGGTTTCGCTCAAATAAAGCAGCTTTTTCGAGCAGCGAGCGTAAAAGTAATTTGCTTTGTTGCTTGAGCTCGAAGAAATATTCAATTTGCGCATGAGCGGCAATGGCGATTTGCTACATTTTACATTTGGATATGATGATATAACATTTTAGAAATGTTTCTGGAATAGAATACTACGTAGGTAAGTATGTCAGAGTTTTATTACAATAATGAATACTGCCTACTTAATAGTTACTGCCTAAGTAGGCAGTATATAAGTAACTATACAAGTGTATAGCTACTCATATACTGCCTACTTGTATAGCTATAGGGTAGGTATAACTATATTCACCTTCATAGTCCTCGTCGACATTCGAAAATTTTCGCAGAATTCTTCATCTGAATACTTTGTGATAGTTTCTTCAAAAAAATTGTTTACAAAAGCGTTTTGGCCTAATTTCATCTTGGCCGATTTAATTATATCAATTTGATGGTCCGTATTTTCTTCATTTATTTTCATTAATGTTAATCCTGCACTCGACATTATATTTATATCCATAATTTTGTATTTGCAATAGCGTTGTGATAAATCAAAATCAGATAAATAGAGGCAGAGATAGAGGTTATGGTTTTTCCAAAATTTAAGCGTACCGGCGAAATCAAATCAAGGCGTCTAACGTACCACGTGCGCTCTAAGAAAGCGCTGCAAGCTAAGCGCTGGAAAAGCTTGGTAACCTTAGACATAACCAGTGACATAATTATTTCAAATTTAAAGTAAGACACACGTTTTATATTCCACAACCACCCTTGACCAAGATAATTTTTGATATCCCGGTATTACATTATTACCATACACATTACACATATTACATTATTACATACACATTAGACATTACACAGTATTACATACACAATACACATTACATTCTATACTACTTTCCCATTTAAGCTTTGTTCAGCATGTATAAAATGGAAAATAGAGCACTCACCTGCAGATAAGCAAAAGGATTTTTAAAATCCTTTATACTGCTGACAGAAAGTCCAGTGATTTTTTTCAAGTTAATATCCCAAACAATGACGTCGCTATTAAATTCAATAATGCTCAGCATGTCCTCTTCTCTTAAATCGCTCAAAATGTTTGTCATGGCATCTTTCAGTTGGTCTAGTTTTCTGCCCGCCATGCTGCCGCTGGTATCCAAAACAAAAATCATATGCTTAGCCAAAGGATCTAAATCGTTTGGGGCGAAAAAGTGTACGAAGTAACCATCCTGAAGCAATACCTAAAAAGATCTTTTTAAGTTCTGCATTCCGTATGGTCATGGAGAGTGCCACACTTTCCTCTCGCTACAGTTCGTCCCTAAAGACCCCCCCCCCTCCTTAACTTTTGAACGGGTCGAGATATTGACCTCCAACCAAACATACGATGAATGGTATAAAAATACTATTTTCTACCCGCAAACGGAATTTTGTCAACTGATTGTTGGTACCAGAGGCACTGTCGGCACATTTAAATAGCATAGTAGGCTGTGTCACACACCGTTCAAGAGCTGTTTCAATTCTCCTCAAACCAGTTCCTAAGAAATTTAAATCGAGTCATCCGTTTTTGACTTCCAAGCGTTTTTGTGTCTCATTCGGCGAGTGAAAAGACCATCGGTTACTCTAAATATTTAAATGTTTTAACCGAAGCATGTCAATGTAATGTATCTAAGAGGTTTACATTCTCCAAAAAAAAAATATTTGGCAATTAATTTCTAGCAGCAAAAACACGTCCTTCAATAGTTCATATTTTAAATCGAAAATCACAAAAAATAAATAAATAAATACAATAATCAATAATTGCTAATAAATAAACGATAGAACGATAACTGAGCAAATGATAATAAACGATAAATAACTACAATAAATTTTAATGATAATGCAAACCTCAGATTACATTACATTATTCGGTTAAAACATTTAAATACTTAAGAGTGAACGATGGTCTTTTCACTCGCCAAATGAAAGACAGGAACGCTTGTTACTCGAAAACAGATGTGTTAATTTTAATTTTTCAACAACTCGTGTGAAGAGAATTCAAAAGTTACGGACTGTATTTTCCAAGATATATAGGTATCCATGGGCGGACAAATTAAGTTGAAAATTTTAAATGAAAATTCCAAATGATTTATTACAATACAGAGTGTTAATGTTTTATTTTTCGTTTGAACCTTTACCGTTACTAGTGAGTATATGTGTATGTCAGTAGTCAGTAAAACTTTGTTCAAGTATCTTGGAAAAAGCAGAAAATAGGGCAGCGCGCCATTCTCCATGACCCCTACTATTTCAATATTACTTCTCCATTTATAGGGTCTCTTTCCACATCATATTGCACAACGAACTGTCCCGATAAGCCTTCAGTCGTCTTCTCTCCTAAACAGTTTGCCATACTCTTCTGTCTTGTAGAGTTAGGATGGAATTTAACAGAAGCGGTTCTTGAATTTAGCATTTTAATATCAGACTGAGGGTCGAGATATTTGTCATATTGTGTTGTTCTTATATCGTTGCCTGATCTCAAAGGTGGTGTTTTTACAAATTTCAGTGGTCGGCTTTCATTGATACGAACCTGAAAATTAAATTGTAACTTATATGCCTATAAACTAAGTATTTTACAGTAAACTATGTAAATGAATAGACTGGAATAACCTAATTTATTTCAAGGTTAGTTACCTCAATGTTCAAATCATTGACAATTTGACCTGGACAAATATTTAACACTAATTCATAACGATCGTGGACCCTCTGAAGCATTTCTTCGTAAGTTAAAGAAAACACTGCTACTGAATCGGATTCTAGATTTATTGAGACTGTAAATTCTGTGGAATTTCTAGTACTTGCTTCTACAAGACCAGCACTTTGACCATGAAAAATTGCCTGAAAGAAAATAAATATATGATCACACAAAAATTTATCAAAAGCTTTAATAATATTGTTCGGTATCTAGAAAATATTTTAATATAAGATTTTTTATAGTAGTGTTACACCAACCACTTGCTTGTCGGTGATTATATCATACATCGGCAACAGAATGCTATTGAACCACTTTTTTCGTCGATATTATATTTCAAACATCCACAACACGCATACGTCAATAAGCAGACATTCAACTATGAAAGTCAAATATAGAATGTCAGTCAATAACCGGCTATTGACCTTCTGAAGACTAACTGTAAATACCAGTGTATATACAACCATAGAAAAAAATCTATGCACAAGCTCTACCAAACCATAATCGGCTAAATCACGTCACCTACCTACCTACCTACCTACCTCGAGTCTGTCGATTCGACCCAATTTCAGTACAAGGGTCTACAATTCATTTTGTGGTTGCCACGGAGATTCGCTTGCTATAGCCACTACATTGTGCCCCTAAGAATTACAAATAATAAATTAAAGCGTCTATAAGTCATCTGTCAAAAGTTGACAGTGGCAACTAACGTAAAGATAACCCTACATGCTGTTCATACCGGTAATAGCAGAGAAGCAGTGAAATAGAGTGATGCAACAGACTAGTATAAGGAGCAAGGACTAGGCGACATGATCTAGATGATTATAACCAAACACAAGCTGTCTCATGAAAGACAAATGGAAGTACCGGGATATCAAAAATTATCTTGGTCAAGGGTGGTTGTGGAATGTAAAACGTGTGTCTTACTTTAAATTTGAAATAATTATGTCACTGTCACACTGACATCATCAATAACCTACAAATTTCAACCTATTTATTTCAGTTGTAAAACAATAATGAACTACAAATTATGAAATAACGGTTTTAGTAACAAGAAAAACTAAATTACAGTAATTGTTGGAAATGTCCCCCGTTTTGTTCGATGCACAAGCTGACGCGCCTCCTTATACTGTGAAAAGCGTTTTGCAGCATTTCTGGCGTTATGGTTGCACATTGCTGAACAATTCTTTGTTGCAGTTCATGCAAATTATTTACCGGAGTTGCGAAAATCTTGTTTTTTAAGTAAGGAAATATAAAATAGTCCAAAATTGTCAAACAAGGTGATCTCGGAGGAAACTCAACTTCTGTATGCAAACTTATCAGCCGGTCATCAAAAAACTCGCGGAGGAAAGCAATATTTTCTCATGTAGTATGTGCTGTTGCACCGTCATGCTGGAAATAACCGTACCGAAGTTCATCATCGTTTAACTGTTGCACAAATTCAGCCAAAAAGTTGTGTCTGTACCTTTCTGCTTTGACGGTGAAATCGAAAAAAATTGGCCCAATTATTCTTCTGCGAGAAACTGCCATCCAAACACCAATTTTTTGAGCATGTAGTGGCGATTCAGTAAAAACATGAGGGTTATCATTGCTCCACATTCGCATATTTTGAGAATTGATGTATCCCGAAAGGTGGAACCACGCTTCGTCAGAAAAAAAAGTTAAGTCCAGAAGATCGTCATTCATTAAATTATTGACAAACCAATGGCAGTAAGCAAGGCGTCTGGGGTGGTCTGCGGGCAGAAGAGCTTGATGTGCTCGCGTCTTATATGGATGCATGTTCAAGTCCTTTAAAATCTTATGACATGTTCCATAAGAAAGTCCAATTTCCTGAGAAAGACGTTTCAAAGGTTTTGCAGGCTCCTCTTCCATACGTTGAGGAACGTCATTGACAACTTCTTCTGTACGAACTCTTGGTCTACCAGCACCTTCTTTATGAGTCACACAACCAGTTTTGCGAAACACTTCAACACAATTTGTAAGGCACACATAAAAATTGTCCGGTAATATTGCCACGTTTGGGAAGTGCTCTCGAAAATTGTCCAAACACAAACGTTGACTGTATTGCCAATTTCCATTAACTAGCGCACCCGTTCGAAAATAGGCTTCAATCATGAAAATTTTGTGCTGTGTGGTAAGAGGCATGATTCAAAAACTGGATTAGAAAATTTCAGCACAATGACTTGACAGATTCTGACACAACAAAACATATTCAAAAATTTAAAGTAAGACACACGTTTTACATTCCACAACCACCCTTGACCAAGATAATTTTTGATATCCCGGTATAAGCAATCAATTCAATATGAATAACTTTTAAAAATATAAAAAGATGATATTAAGTACAATTTAAGATTTATTTCCATACAGAAAGTGTATGGAAACAATTTTAAATTACAGCGGAATTAATAATCTCTTTCAATATCTCTCTACAATAATGAGAAGAGGCTTTGTAATAGTACAGCTTTTTAAATTTTGATTGTAAATTTTTAATGTGGCAAAATCACAAAAATAAAAAACTATCCCTACCTTACTAAAAATGTTTCTGGCATCTTGTTTCTCTTGTATAAAAGATTTGTAAGATTTGCCATCAATTTCCATTACAAATTCCGTAATAAAAGCTGTTTCGGTTAAAACAACTTTAAAATCGGCATTACGTGCTACTGTGTTGCCATTTTTCACTCTCCACACCACGTTCGTTTTAGCAAAACGGTTTGAAATTTCAGAAACTATTTTTGATTCATAGACTTCTATTCCATGGTTAGGCACTACCTAAAAATTATGAAAAATAATATTTAATTTTACAAAGTAGGTAATTAATTAAAAAAGAATTACCTTTTGACTGGGTGTTTTGGTTAAAGTTGATATGGTACCTGAAAATAATAGCTGTAAATGTATCATACAGGATCGTTAGTTCTTAATTCTAAAACTCATTTGGAAAGAAGGCTGAACCATCGAAGTCTATTATTAATCGTCAAAATTCATTTATTAAAAATATTGCTGAATTTGAACACTGTTAAATTTATGAGGCAGACTGGACTTTGAAAATGATCAAACCATTTTTTGTAAGAGAAACCTAATCATTATTGTTTGTATTTATAACTAGGAAAGCATAGTTTCGATTGTATTTATTTAGTAAAATGCAATTATTTTATAAAGTCTCATTAATCGAAACAAAAAATACAATTGAATACAATTTACAGAATAATGCGGACTGAGGTTTTGCTAGATCAGGTATGAGATTTTGATACTACATAACCTGTGACAGTCATTTTGTATTTATCAATGTGCTGGCAGGTTCTGATTAGCTATTTGGATATTATAAGTAATTTTCTAGGCTGTAGTAGGTATTGTCGCAATTTTGTACGAAAAATGTACAAATTTTTAGCTAATTTTAGTTCTTATGTTCTGCAGGAAAGTTTCACCTGCTCCAACCAGGCATAACTGACTTAAAAACAGTGTCAAGACAAATTAAATGAAGAGATTGAAAAGAAAATTTTGAAGTTATATATTTATTATTTACAACTTACTTACCTGTGGCAGCTTCTGCTCCTGCTTCATTAACATTTAAAAATACTTTTTGGTGCATTTCACTGAAATTGAGCTCTTCATCTTCGATCATTCCAATCAAATTTGCAGTGAATATATCTTGTTTTATCTAAAATAAAATAACGTATTTGAATTGAATAAGTAGTCAGTTTTTGTTGGTGAATTAAAAGAAATAAAAACGTGGATAGAATTCATTGAGGAATAAAATAGTGTGCTACGCAGCACCTGTATATGGATTTTAATAAACCAGAAGTATTCTAATTTACATAACTCAGTTGTAGATATTATCAAAAGCCATACTTCTTCAAAGGCTACAACTATTTAAAAAATTGATAATGGAATATCTAGTTATTCGAAAAACAATCTTTAGATTGTGGTCAACGTGATATTAGTACATATTCCTAATTACTTAATTACTTGTCTTACCTGCTTTAGATAATTTGTCACTTCCAAAGCTCCATTTATTTTAAATTTTGGAAGGGATACATCTACTTCACTTTTAATCATGTCCACTGTAAGTTGTGTCATATCGCGAAAACCAAGTGTCTTTTCCAATACAGAAATATTTGTTCCTTTTTTGGGCAAAATAACTACAAGGCTTACATTGTTACCAGCAAATGGTAACTTTAAAACTTGAGCATCATGTGTATTGTTCTTATAATAAAATTCACTTTTCCTCCTCATCATCTGAACCTCGATTGTATTCTGCTCATTCAAGTAAAATTTGGCAGGCACAGTCTCTTCAGGAGAAAATGGGTCAGCCCAACTACTTTTCAAGTGCATAGCATTTAAAAGGGCTAAATTTATGTCACCTTTTAGGTCACTAAAATGTGTAATTTTCTGGTTTGTTTTATCGCTTATCCATGCATTTATTGGTTCCGAAGGATCTCCACTAGCAATTTCTCGTTTACTGAAATCTAAGAAGTTTATTTCAGTAGCAAAATTATGCCTGAGGCGATCTTTGAAGATATCCTGCACTTTGCAATATGGCTTCACATAGGAAATATTACCAAACAGAAGGTCGTTAACAGAACTAAAAGCACCAAAAATATTTTTATAGTATGCAGCTGCTCTGTTAATGTCACTAATAAATAATGTGGAAGTGTAAAAAGGCATAGTGTGAAACCAATAAGGGTCTTGAGATATAAGCAAAAGAAATGAATAAATACTGCTGGGTGAAAATATATCATTTTCATTTGGTATCCCTAGTTTTTGGTGAAGGTATTTTGTAAATTCGTTTATTCCTTTTACAAGTAAATTAAGATCTGTTTCAGCCATATCTGCTAGCGTTTATCATACAGGAACTAGGTAATTCTTCGTTCCACTTATTTCACACCTGAAACAAAAATAGATAAAATAAAGATCGATTATAGTTGGTCATGACTAATGTGTGATATCATAAACGACAAAGTACATGATTATAATAACATCCGCCATTAGAAAGGAACATATGATAAGGTTCATGTGTTTATTGATATAAGGTTCACTGACATTAAGTTTTTAATATTATTTCTAATAATTATGCATGACCGCATATGTGAAAAGATCCAATGGCCTAACCATTAGGCCATTAATGGTTAGGATATAAATGGCCATGGATATAAACATTTGATTAACAGAAAACTAGTGAGATTGCTCAAATATACTAAAAGTTCAAGATGCAAGAATATACAAGGTATTTCATGAAAACTCAAGTTAGTTCTATACAATTTCAAATGTAATTTTTTATTTTTCTTACTGATCACTGACACTACCGTATACAGCAATTATTATAATTCTACAAGTTAGTAATAACGTAAATATATCAGATACTAAATAAAAATTTTAAGTTTCATATAGTTATACATTCCTTTTAAAGTATGGAGCCAAGTGAGTAAAATGTAGTAAACGCTTATACTAGGACATTCATTGGTAAATACTGAGGTGAATACTCGAGGTTGAGTGAATAAAATATTAAGTAAATACTTTATATCGAGCGTTTACTTCACCTTGTAGTAATTACTTTGCATATGTAGTAAGGCCTTAGTTTTTCCAAGTATTTTCTTAGAATTGAGTGAATAATTCTAAGTTAATACTTTCTATTGCCAGTAAACACTCATTCATTTTTAAGGTAGGTGAACAATGTACTTATGGTTGATAAATGGCAGCTTTCACGCATTCATGTGAGGGTAAAAATTATCGAGAAAGGAGCGTTACCCCTAGTCATTCGAAATCCGGGCTTTCAGAGAGGAGGAGCAGAAGACTTTGGGATTCATTGCACTGCTTTGTTTCTTTTTCCACATCAATTTCCTTACAGAATGGGACAGTTATGTTTCCTTTCAAGATTGCATCTAACTGGGAGAGTCCATTTCTGATCCCTACAGGAGATGCATCTGATGACTTGTCCACGATATGGCTTACTCCACCTGAAACGCCTCCGGGAACTTCTGAGGAATTTTCTCAGAAGTCCCCGGAGGCGTTTCAGCTGAAGTAAGCCATATCGTCAGCCATATAAGAATTTATCTTCCAAATTTAAGATTTCTAATAATTCGTTTTCCCAGTTTACCGTAGTTTGTTATCCATTGCATATGTATCCGTTTTCTTCTTAATATTCGTCTTCATGTTATTAAGAAGTTTTTTAAGTTGACCTATGGTGACTATTTTGCCAAAGCCTTTGCTGTAGGTACTCTTCTTTCATTTCACTCCAGGGTTTTTCTTTCGATGCTACCATATTCGACAACATACATAGGCTTATTTAATACTACTCGATGGTTTTTTATTAAATTTACAAATGATTTTACTGTGCTTTTTACAAGTTTGATTATAACATTTACTACTTTCTTCTTCGCTAATAGACATGTTTGCGCGACTGAGAAATATGTTAAATAAAGTGAGCGAGAATAACTTCTTTTTATAGTAGGGCCAAATAGCGTTTTGTGCCGTTTTTACAATTTTGCTAGACCGTGGCATAACTTGAACAGGACAGTAGAGCAAATAATTAATTATTTCGCTTATAAGTAAATACATTTTCCAGTAAATACTATCTAGTAAAAGTAAAGGGTTATTCTCTCAAAATTAAGTATTTGCTTCTACTTGTGAGACAAGTCGTAGATCTACTATAACTTTACTAAATAGTAAACTCTAGTATTTACTACTTTTATTCACTTGGCTCATTGTTATACCTTACAAAGGATACTTATAAAATAAACAAAAAAATATATAACCACAAAAAACTAATTAAAATAAAAAATAAAACCAGAACCAAAGTAAAAACGTTGTTTGTATAATAATAAATTTGTGGTTGGTTTGTGTATTTGTGTATATAAAATATTCTTATACAAACAACCACAAAACAGAAACAAACAACGGTAAAGAAACCGAAAAATCATGATATACGCAAAAAACCGTCCAAAGATGGCGCTACGATAATTCACATATTTTGGCGGGAGCTAGTTCAATATTTCTGAATTCTAGCCAAAGGTTTATCGTCTTTAATGCTTTAATGTTATTTTTGATAAAAAATCGTGTTAGAATTTCGGAATTTGTGATACCTACTCTAAAAAATCATAAAAACTTACTTTGTTTCATGATACAACTACACGTTGTTGTCATGACTTTGTTTAACCCACGGACCATGGAAGCTATTTTTGTGTCCGTTTACTTCAAGAAAAGAAAAACAGACAATGCAATTTATATATAACTTACTAACATATTGCAGTTTATATGTAAGTGGTTTGCAATTTATATGTAAGTAGCTGACTTTATATGTAACTAGCTTACTTTTATATGTAACTTATACAGGGTGGTCACTTTCAAGGTGTACACCATACCATACGCACAGATTAAATAGGCATCTTGGAGAGGGTAAAATATACGGAGTGGCTCAACTTAGAAAAAAGTTATGCATTTTTATGCTGCTTAATTCAGTAAAAAGAAATCCAGGATATTTTGCGTAGTTTCTGAATTGTCGCTGTAAGACTGAAAACTTGGACTTTCTTTTTCCTTTTATAACTTTTTTATTTTTCAAGGATAAATTATATGAAACCTTGCACTCTTACATTTTTCAACATAAACTTTCCAAGTGACACAAGTTTTCTGCGCCAACTAGATGCCCAATATTCCATAATCAACTTTTGATTTTCTTATGTCCGCCATATTGAATTTACTACCATTGAAAAGCGCGAAAAATTGCGTCCTCAACCATGTGTAACACGTAGGCAACCGATGGATAGATAGGTAATTCGTGCATATTATATACGAAGTCTTTTAAATTAGCACTTTAAAAATTGCCTTGATAAGTAGGTAGCTAGGTACCACACCTGGATTTTTTTTGTTTTGGTTACTTATTTCCATTATTAGGTGGGATATTCTCAAACATCTTTAATTTTTGATGAATCGTATACAATGAAATTGAGCGCAGGCCAGAGAATTTTGACTTATTATCCGACTGACAAATTGGAAATACAGATTATAATAAAATTAAATAAATACAATAAATATATATTATAAAGTTAATAAATTGAAATGGCGGTTATTATATTTACCATTTCTATTCCTACCAATATGTATTCAACACAAAGTATTCAAACTGGATTCGTGGTACGTACCCTCTGTGGATTGTGGAAAACATTTATGATTGTTCTTATGAAATTAACTTTGATATTAGTGTTTATACCAGGGCTGTGGTTAAATCACAAAACAATAATACACTTGAAAAAATTTAATAAAGTAGGTATTTTTTTTTATTTGTAATTTAAAACACTTAACACATCCTATCTAAGCGTAGTAATTTCATTCTTAGTAAAAAATTCCTATATCACAAAAATAAAAAATATGTATACACACATAGACATCACAGTCAGTATCACCAGTTTTTAAGTGCAGGGTCAAGGTTGCAGAAGTTAAGTCCAAATTACCATCGTTACTTAAATTTTCGTTAAACCTGATGTAATACTCTATATGTTATTGAAAATCTAGTAGATATACTTACATGCATAACTCTTTCACAAGTAACAGTAACTTTATATAGACAAAGATTTCCTCTTCACTGCTTTGCCACACAAATCTATATATCATATACCTACTTACAATTAGTATCATTTTCTTCCTGGATTTATGTATGCTCCTTAAATTCAAAGTATACTTACCAACAAAGGATTCTCTGAAACTGTTAAGTGGTGAAAGATAGGTATCTACTCATACCAAACTAAAAAGTTATTTAATATTTCATGAAAAACATTCAAAACCAAAAATGTTAACCTCCTACAAACCTACTGGAGTTTACTTCGACACATATTTTCCTGTTCGTAGAAATTATGACAGGTAATAGGACCTATGAACAGGAGTCTAGCATAGTTATCAAATATAAATAATGTGAAAATTTTTTGACGCAACAACAATCCAATTAGATTTCGTCTATTTGTAATCACGTGTACAAAAGCAACCAATAATAGTCACATTACACTGATAACAGCCCATGGGTAGTTATCACTTATGTCATCATACGTTAACAGCGAACAAAATTTTTTTGACACTTCTATAATTGTAACAATTTAAAATGTCTATCACTTTCGTCACGATTTTGTGAACAAATTAGTGCTTCAATCGACAAAATTATAGAAGAAAATACACCAAAAAATACTGTTGACAGTAAAAAGTGTACTTGGAAAATATTTATGAACATTTGCAGCACGCGGAAATATACATTAGATGGAAATCATACAGTTGAAGGACTGGCGTTGATACTTAAGGATTGGGCAGCTAATATGAGAAAAAGGGATGGTACCGAGTTTAAGGAGGCTACAGTTGAAACTATGTGGAATGTAACAAGTAAATTATTACAAGAATAAATTGTATTTTTAATAAATAATTTTGAATGACATTTTCATAAAAATTGCAAAAAAATTTCTCACCGAATACCCCTCGAACATTGATAAATAACTCAAAATTTTCTAACAACTTGGGCCATTATAGGTGATAATGGTACTACACTAACTTTTCTTTATAGCCTAAGGAGAATTGTATTTTCATAACTCGAGGAACTAGTGCAGGTATGCAGGTATAGTTTAAATTAAACAATTAATAATACCACTTTCAAATCAAGTGAATTTTCAGTAATTTTTCACAGGTTAATTTTAATTTAGAGGGGCATATTCAAAATAAAAAACAGCATATAAAGCAAAAATATTATTTTTCATATACATATTTACATATATTATAATACCTGATGTATTAGAAGGTCTAGACAATAGTGAATAAATATACCTACTTTAAAGCAGCTTAGTGTTAATACAAAACTTTCAGTTGGACTCCAGATAGAGATTTATACATAGATAGGTATTTAATAATAATTTCACTGTGTTAATCAGTATTGTGGGTTAGAGATGCGTCCTCCAAACAAGACATTTGTAGCACTTTGTTGACTGGATTGGAGAATTATAAAAAATGGATGATCAGCAGTGAACCTCTCAGGAGGTGCCGGCATGGACATTAACATGATTTGTAATCCTAAAAATAAAGTTTATATCTCTGACAAATATTATCGATATAAGCACACTTAACATATCGCTAATATTAATATAAAACAAAATAGATCAATGCATTTATAAAATAGAGGTTTATCCTCTACACTACCTTTACACTTATATGTTGATATACAATTGAGTTTTTAAATGGGTATTTCTTCTATAACTCCGTTTGCTTTTTTTTGAACAGCCCTGTCTTTATGCCTGAACAAACAGTAATTATAGAAAAAATAGATAGTAAAAACTCTGTATATCACCAATTTGTACCACAATGTTGTTATTATTTATTATTTATTACAAGTTATTATTTAACTGAAATTTACTTACTTCTATTACTCTATACCATATACAGGGTAAAAATTTCTACCTATAATTTCCACCACCACTATTTTTACTATTGGTTTTTATGATGGGAAATGACTATTATTAAAAGAGGTTATAACAATTAGCTAACAGCAATGTAAAAATGTAACCATAAAAGCTCAAATTTCTGTAATACAGTATATTTTAAGGCTACAAAAATATATAATTGACTTTTCAAGTTTACAGGAAATCTTGTATTGTGAACACGGTTAATAATTTAATCTGTAAACTATAAGAACCAAATAAGTAAAGAGTAATAAAAATGACTTAAAGGAACCGTATTTTATTTATCACTGAAACTATAGCTATCTCCGTAGCCTACTATTCAAATTATTAATCATTATCATTATTAAGTTAATAATAAGTCACTTATGAAGTGAAAAATTGTTGTATTACTTTATATTACACTGCATAACTAAAAAAAAGGTAGATATTGGAACATTTTTAAACTAGATACTTTCTCTGTTCAAGACTGGTTTTGTATTTAGAATACAATATGTGTATACATACTTCCGAGTGGTGGCTTATAAAAATTATTAAATAATTGAAAATATATGTAATATGTAAATATCCATCAATGTTTTTTTGTTCAACATTATTTAAAAGAAGAATAAATATAACTTAATTTTATTTTTTCCATATTACAAGTCGGTATAGGTACAGTAATTTTATAGACATACACAAATAATCTTTAATCATTATTTCTTCTTAAATAATTCTTTATTATGTATATAGGGAACGAAACTTTTCCGTCAAACAGAATACTGGTTCCTATTTCAGTGGTGTAACGAATAAAAAACTTGAATGGATGGTCAGCATAAAAAATATCAGGTGGCGGACCAAACGAAATACAGTCGAGTTGTACAGTTACATCTAAAATGAAATTAACTTTACTGAAGGTTTGGAAAAAGCAATAAAGACACAAAAAAGCTACCAGATAAATTTAAAAGATGGTGTATTACTTTGAAATGAATTCAAAATAGGAAGACGTAAGACAATTAAGTAAAAGAGGAAATAGATTAAGTGGTACTACTTGCGAAAGTGTTCAGGTATAATTAAATGTAACTAAAATGAATATATATAAGATTTACATAGGTATACTTGAACTGTTCTACTACGCCCACAAGTTGCGTAAATAGTTGCATCAGTTTATGATCTTATTTCAGGATTGTTATTTGTTTCTAATTTAACTAAAATAATACGAGAATAACGTAATTTTCAGTAGCGTTTTAATAAGTTCTTCCAGGTTCGTATAATTATATGTGACATAATGTTGTCGTGATTCGATAGTCTGACATATTCTATGAACAAATAAATATAGCTTAATGGCAATACTTCAGTTGTATATTTTATACCATTCTAAAATAATGAGTTTATTATAATTCGACATGGGCTTAATTCAACGTTAGCTATCTGATGGGTTGAACCATTTTCCCAATGAAAAGTGGATTTATTATCCTATTTCTCCTCCTTTGTTTTCCAGGCATTTGCGAAACCAACAGAATAAACGGATGGTCAACCTGAAAATGTTCTGGTGGTCCTCTAATCCTTGCTGTTCTCATTCTGATGTGTACACCTGATTGAAAATAAAATTCATAAAGAATTTTTTATACGTTTATAATCGCCCAATGACATGCTGTTAAAAGAAGCAACCCAATTTTCCTTCGTAATCAATATCATCAAAATACTGAATAATAGGCAGGGCAAGCACCTACATTTACAATTGACAGTCATCAAAAAGGATCTGAAGATTTGCTAATATTTTAATTACAACATAAATAACAATAAGTAAGGTTAAATGACTATTTTTACTTATTCGTATTTTATAAATGTCTATATATAGACATGACCTGAGTAATATTTTTATAGGATTTTTATTTTACTCCAATCCCACCAAATCTAATTAACAGCGTGTAAGTAGGAGGTTTTTATTTATCTTTGAAGTAATTGCAACTATTGCAATAGCGACAAGTTGTTTAATCTGTCTGCTCGTTACATATTTTTGTATTCCATTTTCTTCCAATTTATTATATCCAAATCCATAAACTTTTTAATATAATTTTAATTATTAAAATGGTTGAAATGACTTCATATACCTACAATATAATTGATTGTTGATTGTGAATCGAGTCGACTGAAACACGACTGTTTTACGTGCCAGCGTACTTACAAAAATATCACAACAAATTGAATTCAAATGAATTCAACTTCACAAAATAATACTTTCAACTGTCCTTAGTTCCGAACTTATTAGCTCTATACCCTAAGTAGTATAGGTTACACTATACACTATATATATAGATATAGCGCAGTTTTAACCATATGCTGAATATATTCCTACGTTGTTTGTTTCAGGTAATCTGAAAACGCTACATGTTGTGATCGAAAAGTAACTGCGTAGTCTAACGTAGGCTGACAGGTGTCCCAAAGTTTAAATGGGCATTTATCTAGTCTAGAGCTAGAATCATATTACGGGTACACACAAATTACTATCTTTACAGGCGGTAGTGGATTTTAAATATTATTGGGAAGTACTTGTAGATATTATGCATGAATATATTTTATCACAAATAAATTTTCCAGTTGCAATATAACATCTATGCCACAGATAGGTTAACACTTGTTTCTAACCTATTAGTATTCTTCAAATATAAATGTTAGTTTTGAATAAGGAGTGAAAAGAAAACACATTTTTTAAACAATTGCTTAATTAATGTTAATGAATAAAATAGTAATATCGGCATGCAATATAAAGGAGCGTATATACTACTTATACTGTGGAAGTATATAATGTATAAATTACGTATTAGAGTTATTTGGTTATGACTGAAATGCTCCTACCTGTGTTATAGAGGATTAGAAATTCTTCCACTGAACAGTACACTGTCTATACTTTGATTACTAGATGCTACAAGAGCTACAACAAACGGATGATCCGCAACAAATTCTTCAGGAAATGATAAACATCTCATCTCAATTTGAATACCTGATAAAGACAATATTTGTTTAATAACTATTTTAGTATTTGTAGATTGCATTCCAGAAAACTTATCATAATAATAATTATTGTAGTATTTGTACCATTTACCATTAGTTTAGGAAACAAGCAGTAAAATGTCAAAGAAAGAAATATTGTTATTACCTATATTAGTTAAACTTAGTTCTGTTCAGTTTAAGATGAAGATGAATCATGTTTACACAAACGGCCCTTAAAGAAATCTAAAGTAGGCTGTGGGATTAAACATTTTTGTTTGACAAAAGGTCCAGTCAGTCTTCAAATGGTATGTGAATATGTCTTCAATTATTATTGATGATAAAGTAATAGTATAAAAAGAGTAATACAGCATCTTACTATAAAAAATATAATATAATATTATAATCACTATAATAATAATAATAATAATAATAGTCATATGAAGTTATCAATCACAAAATAATTTTCAATGTGTATACAGTACTGAAACTTGTCTATATCTACAGTGTGTTTCTATGGGTATCTTGCTTATTATTATTATTATTAGAGATAGAGATAGAAATTTTTCTGAAATACTATCATCCTATAGTATTATTGTTTTTCAATCAAATTATGGCATATGGCTCATTGTCGTATTCAAAAAAGAAGTGTCTATTGGATAGGAAAAGATCCAATATGATGTCTATAAGAAAAAAATAAAATTGATGATGGTATTAAAAAACTGAAACGTCTTATTGAAATAATAATGGGGGCATCAAAAGCAAAATTAAAAATTGCTGAAACAATGTGCAAACGAAATGCGGAAATTTTAAGAAATAACAGAGTTATAAGAAGAAAACCAAATTAAAAAAAAAAATGTTTTTTGCCGAATCTCACAAATGAATGCAGATAAGAATGTTTTCTCAGCGGCATCTTTTTCAGCATAAAATTCCGCAATTTTGCCGAATTTAAACCCACCCACTATCTCTAATAATAAGCAAGATCCCCATAGAAACACTCGAATATGAAACACACTGTACAGATTGAAAATTAATCTACCAAATTTTGTAGAACCTCAATATTACTAAGTACATTGCCATATAAAACTCTTCTTAGATTTATTAACCTCAGTTACATATATTATATACATATATGGACATTTTAGTTGCCAACACCACCTATTGACAAGTAACTGAAGTTAACCGCCACCTACCAACCAGTAGCTGAAATAAAATTCTAGTTGCCCAATATAAACCCTTCAATACTTTTTTAAGTGTTATATCTTTCCTTTCAGAATTGACTACTATAATATTATCCACTGTCGAAGGATTTCTGAAATGCAATCTAATGAAAATAGTTTAATACCATTGGTGGCGGATCATTAATTCTTAGAAACAAAGCAAAATGCATAATGCTAACGCTAGTAACTACTCGACACAGCTGTACTGTTTCAATAGGGTGTATTGAGATTAGATGTTTATAAGTCACCAAGCAACTTAATGTATTCATGCATTAATGACTAAATCCACATGCAATGATGCAAATTTAAAAAATTTTATAAGAATTTAGTAGAGATGAGAATTACTAACCACCTTTAAACATATCTTTAGTCATTGTTGTACTTTATGCACTTTAATTCCAATTATTTTGGTTCAATTATTAGTCATTATACGATACTAGACCGACAAACTTGCTATAAACTAAGAAAAGTCGGCTAAATAGAAAGTCTTGCTGAATATGACAGATATTTTAATAATTGGAATTTCATTGTAACCAGATCTGTAACTTTAAATTGTTGATTTGTTGCCTTAATAACATATTATGAATCTCCTTGCATATTTTTACTAATGACAATTTTATGAATTAACTGCACTTTGCGAAGATATATCTTTGAATTATCACATTCAGTTAAGCCTGGCCCCAGGGTTTAACTTGAATTTAGATGTCCAAAAAGATTACTTTATTTCATGAAATAGATTGAGAATAGCTTGTTCCTGCTGAAAAATACATACCTTTAATATTACTTTTGTAGTGGATTTTTTTTGCGACAGATATTTGCCAGACTTTAAGAATAATTTAGGCACGATTATTTTGATATTCATGTATTTCTGATATTAAAACAAAAATATACTAAAATAGTTACATTAAAAATTAGTACAAAAATACTGAGTGAAGAATAAATAAATAGCATAACTGCTTTAACAGTCTACACTTGTTATATAGGAACTATACATATTTTAAAATACTTCAACAGAAACTGCCACTTTCATTGGACAAAAAAAATAGTGAATATTTTCTGTAAGGCAGAACATTGTACTACATACTGTTTAGTGTTTTAATAATTAAAATTCGCTTAAAATTATTGTAACCTCACAATATACATCAATAAACAAATAAAACTGCACAAAAATAAGTTGACGATCCATTCATACCCTATTGTCAACAGTTAGGCAGAGGTTAAAGGTTTGGTGACAGTTTGTTAATGTATAAACACCTCCATATTGTGCACATTTAAATAATTATACAATTATTTATTGCTATTACAGAAAAATAATTTCAATATATATTCAGAAATGAAATAATTAAATCACGTTTTTTACAGTTCGCCCAGCCAAGGAAGGGCTGATAAAGGGATGTAAACAAAAAATGTATGAGAGTATTGAACCAAACCCATCTCGGTATCCGAAAAGTAAATGTAAAATATATTATTTATACTTAAAACTATTTCATTAATCCGGCTTTAGAACCATGTTCTCTAATGAAATTATTGGTATGTTTGGGACATTTTTTAAATGAAATAGTTATAGAGCCATTTTATATATAAAAATTCTAAAGCGAGGTGACATTTTTTGTGCTTTTCCACTTATTTCATCCCATACAATCCTTGCCTGGGCGAATAATACTTATATGAATCAACTTTACCAATGACAATAGAGAAGAATTGTAGCTACATTTTAGGCACGTACACATATTAGCACATGTTTATTTACCCTAATGTATTAAAATTTCGGATGAGACACACGTCCACTAAATAGCACGTGAATGAGTGGACCTTGTCGTTGAACCAGGTAGATAGCAAACGGATGGTCGACTATAACTTCTTCCACAGGTAAAGGCAGAAAAGCTGCTCTCAGACCCATTATCATGCCTGGTTTAAATTTGATACAATTATAATTTCATATAGTGTTGCAATACATCGTCACATATTTGAAATGTCCCAGCCAAATTAATAAATATAATACTAAGTATGTATTTCTTAACGTATTAACTAAATAATATAGTAAGGACAGTGTTTCAAAAACTATGCTAGAAATTTTAGAATTTTGTTCTAAGCATAGCGCGTAGCAAATATTTTGATAGTACATGTACAGTATTTACGTCATTTATTTCTGCGTCCCGTTTAATTCTAAATAAAAACAGTTAACAATGAGGAATATAGACAGTTTTACAATTTCTTTTGAGATTATTAAGAGACAGTTCCGAGCTCTTGCATTAGACTATTTATGAAATATTTAAACAGTAAGTACTTGATCTTATGAATCAAATTTCACAACTAAATAGCAGGCAACCACATTGTGGATCTAGGTAATTATGGCTTTATTGGCTGGGCATTTCTAAATTGGTGGCTAATTATAGAAATATGTATGCCTTAAGTAACAAATATCAAATGCAGTATTGATACTGCAATAATAAGAAATTTATCTATTTATCATTTATAATCTATGTGGTTATACAAGGTGAATTACTGATTTATACATATATTTTAAGCAGGGGCAGGATTAATAAAATAAATGGGTGGAAAATAAGTTAAGTTAAGTACTTGCAAAGAGTGTAGTATTTGTGAAGACTTCAATAGTACACTTAAATGGTAAGCATCTCAAACAGCACAAACAAGCCTTACAGTCAGTGGCAACCAACGTAAGTCAATTTCTAATTTAAGTATAATTTGTTTTATTTATATCCATATCCAAATAAATCCATAATTAAAATATATTTATAAGTCAAACATCCACCCTGTACAAATTAATGATGACATTTTGCTATTAGCGGATAAGAAAGCCTGTTAACTCGATACAATTTTAAACATCACATACACTATACATTTTACACAAAAAACATATTAGCCAAATAAGCGTGATGCCAAATTTTTCCGAGAAAAGATTTTAAATAAACTTAAACAGTGATTTGTTCTTATATTCTACTAAATACTTTTTTCAAAGTTAAGATAATTATATAATAATTATATAATACATAATTTAAAAAATTCAAGTGAAAAATATTTCGATAATTTTATAATTTTTTTCTTATTACTTACATGATAAAATTTTTCAAATTTGACATCAGCTTAATCTTCACCTGCATTTATTAGAACGCTTACAAATTACTGACATTAGATAACAGCAAAATTAAATTATATATATTTATTTTAACGATTAATTAACGAATCAATTGGTCAATTGTGCCAGGCCTCTACAGGGTGTCCCGAAATTAGGCTGCAATATTTTACCAGTGTGTTTTATGGTTAAAAAGGGAATTTTTTCTTCATGAAGTTTAGACATGGGTCGAAAAATGGACTAAGGGGATTAATTTCTTTCGAAAAATGCTTCGTAAGGGGCTACAACCCCTTAAAAAGGGCATCGTAGTGCCTATGAGATTTATCAAATTTGGTATCCTGCCTGAGGGCGGCCAAATTACCAATACCAAATTAAAATCTTTAAATTTGTATCACATACGTTCCAACCGGGGAGGGGGGGGGGGGAAGAGTGGGGTAAATAAGACCACAACTTTTTTGTGCTTTCGCTTTTTTAACTTTTGATTAGGAAATATGAAATTTCAATATTTTTTACTAGAAAAAAGTACATTTGGTTCGACACACTACAGTAACACTATCGATGGGATGCATCTTTTCTCGATAACACGAGATGTATGTAGCTTTTTTAATATGTACTTAACTTTTCCCTGGTTTTGTCATTAAAATATGAAATTTTCGGGTTTTTTCCAACATCGACAAAATGCTGGTTTTTTTTTTAATAAAATTGATTTTAAAATATTAAGGAAGCATTTCGCGATCCATATTTATATGAAGAAAAAGTCCCCTTTCTAACCATAGAATACACTGGTAAAATATTGCACACTAATTTCGCAACACCCTGTATAGTTATAGAATTTATTAGATCTGTTATTTTTAAGATATTAATTATAATCACAATACTATTTATTTATTCGAAAATATATAGATATATATATAATCATTCTATATATTTTGGACAAAGAAAATGACTGGAAAAAATACCACTTTTGTACGGTTCTTTGCTGATAGCATCAACTGCTAGGTCCATATATTTGACCGAAATGTAGCACTTATGGTGTAAACTTCTCTAATACTTTAGGATTTTACGTCCCAGCTGTACTTAATTTTTTATGATTGCTATATATTGTATATATAGGTATAAGAGTAAAAAAACTAATTGAAGAAAATAAAAGTATTGGATTATTAATTATTATTATTATTATTTAAGTTTGCCTTGGTACTGAGTACACTCTGAATCCTTATTCTGAATACTTCAGGTTTCCCGCTTTTTATTATTTTACAGGTTGTGTAATTCCAAAAGCAGTTATGATGAATTGGAATGTGATATTTTATGGAAAACTACATTTTATTTTATTTTCAGTTTATAGATATCTTCAATGGGATTCAATACAAAATACAATTTTTATCTATATAAAAAATAAATATTTTCATAATAAATAAATATACCTATACAATAATAAATGCTTATAAATACAAGAGATTAAAAAAAGACTATTCGAGTACAGGAATATCATACTAAATCAATATTGATTTGAGGCTATATTTTCATCAGTTTCTAAAGATATTTTAAGTAATTTTGTAGTACAGTTTATTGAGGTTAGTTTATGCCTTCACCTTCTAAATATATATAAATGTATATAATTTGTGTAACTGACAGTCTTACACTTTTTCCCCAATTATTGAATACCCTTATAGTTCATCATGCTCAATATTTTGCGCAACTGCAGGTTCAGTTATTTTTCCATGAAATAGTATATTGCATTCTCCGCCTAAACTGTCATCCTCCTCAATGTTTTCCTTTTTTATTAAAATTATAACGAATGGTTTATTGGCGATAAACTCTTCTGGAAAACTCGCACTTTTTCTTACTCTCACACTCAACCCTAAGAAAAATGTCATTTTTCAGTTTACTACACCAACTATTAATAATAATAGATAAGTAAAGGAACTGCTTTAATGTGTGTATAATTTAATGCCAGCTTTTATGTAGTACCTACTCCACTCCTCCTCTGTGTGATTAGTGATCAAATCAATATTGATTTGGGACTGTTTTCATCAGCTTCTAAAGATATTTTAAGTAATTTCGTGATACATTTTGTATATATTTATATATGTGGTTTATGTAACTGAACTGAAGTGTAACACTTTTTCCCCAATTATTGAAGACTTATAGCTAATTCATCATGCTCAATATTTTGCGCAACTGGAGGTTCAGCTATTTTTCTATGAAATAGTATATTGCATTCTCCGCCTAAACAGTCATCCTCCATATTTTTCTTTGTAATTAAAATTATAATGAATGGTTTATTGGCGATAAACTCTTCTGAAAAACTCACACATTGTCTTCTCACATTCATCTCTAAGAAAAATGTGCGTTTCAGTTTGCCACACAAACTACACTTAATAATGATAAATAAGTAAAGTAACTGCTTTAATGTGTATAATTTAATGCCAGCTTTTATGTAGTACCTACTCCTCTGTGTGATTAGTGATCAAATCAATATCGATTTGGGACTGTTTTCATCAGTTTCTAAAGATATTTTAAGTAATTTCGCGATACATTTTGTATATATTTATATATATGGTTTATGTAACTGAACTGAAGTCTAACACTTTTTCCCCAATTATTGAAGACTCTTATAATTCATCATGCTCAATATTTTGCGCAACTGGAGGTTCAATTATTTTTCCATGAAATAGTATATTGCATTCTCCGCCTAAACAGTCATCCTCCATATTTTTCTTTGTTATTAAAATTATAATGAATGGTTTATTGACGATAAACTCTTCTGGAAAACTCATACATTTACTTCCTCTCACATTCATCTCTAAGAAAAATGTGGGTTTCAGTTTGCTACACAAACTACACTTAATAATGATAAATAAGTAAAGTAACTGCTTTAATGTGTATAATTTAATGCCAGCTTTTATGTAGTACCTACTCCTCCTCTATGTGATTAGTGATCAAATCAATATCGATTTGGAACTGTTTTCATAAGCTTCTAAAGATATTTTAAGTAATTTCGCAATACATTTTGTATATATTTATATATATGGTTTATGTAACTGAACTGAAGTCTAACACTTTTTCCCCAATTATTGAAGACTCTTATAATTCATCATGCTCAATATTTTGCGCAACTGGAGGTTCAGTTATTTTTCCATGGAATAGTATATTGCATTCTCCACCTAAACAGTCATCCTCCATATTTTTCTTGTATAATTTAATGCCAGCTTTTATGTAGTACCTACTCCTCCTCTGTGTGATTAGTGATCAAATCAATATTGATTTGGGACTGTTTTCATCAGCTTCTAAAGTTATTTTAAGTAATTTCACGATACATTTTGTATATATTTATATATATGGTTTATGTAACTGGACTGAAGTGTAACACTTTTTCCCCAATTATTGACGACTCTTATAATTCATCATGCTCAATATTTTGCGCAACTGGAGGTTCAGTTATTTTTCCATGAAATAGTATATTGCATTCTCCGCCTAAACAGTCATCCTCCATATTTTTCTTTGTTATTAAAATTATAACGAATGGTTTATGGCGATAAACTCTTCTGAAAAACTCACACATTGTCTTCTCACATTCATCTCTAAGAAAAATGTGCGTTTCAGTTTACTACACAAACTTCTACTAATGATAAATAAGTAAAGTAACTGCTTTAATGTGTGTATAATTTAATGCCAGCTTTTATGTAGTACCTACTCCTCCTCTGTGTGATTAGTGATCAAATCAATATTGATTTGGGACTGTTTTCATCAGCTTCTAAAGATATTTTAAGCAATTTCGCGATACATTTTGTATATATTTATATATATGGTTTTTGTAACTGAATTAAGTCGAACACTTTTTCCCCAATTATTGAAGACTCTTATAATTCATCATGCTCAATATTTTGCGCAACTGGAGGTTTAGTTATTTTTCCATGAAATAGTATATTGCATTCTCCGCCTAAACATATTTTCTCCTCCTTATCCTCGTCATCCTCCATATTTTTCTGTGTTATTAAAATTATAACGAATGGTTTATTGGCGATAAACTCTTTTGGAGTACTCGCACATATTCTCACATACATCACTAAGAAAAATGTGCGTTTCAGTTTACTACACAAACTACATTTAATAATAATAAACAAGTAACTGCTTTAATGTATGTATAATTTAATGCCAGTTTTTATGTACTACCTACTCCTCCTGGGTGTGATCACATTTTTAAATACTTTTAGCATTTGCTCTCATAAATACTAGAATGCTTTGCGTGACAAGCAATGTCCTGATATGCAAATAAATTATTAATCATTGCTAAAAAAATTATTAAAATGTTTACAAAATAAAATATATAAATAAATAAATAAAAAGTAATAAACCTTTCAAGAGACTGTCAACAACAAAAGAACTTTATCAGTAGACAATATTTAGCACTAGTGGTAGCACTACTAGTAATAGTAGCACCGTACAGCGCAACTCTACCATTGGACAGCAGTGCTGCCCCTGATGGTTCTCATGCTATTCTTCACTGCGGAATTTTTGGCTAGTTAACCGTTGTCAGAACGAAATAAATATAATGGCACCACAGGTAGCATAGCCTCTTTGCAAATTCAAGCAACAACCTGTCTCAACGAACTTGTCGTAAAGTAGTGTATCCTCTTCGGGTTTCTCATAGTTTGCGATTCTGCCACTGGATGGAGACACTTGTCCAGTCACCGACAGGTGGTTGGTTGAAATCCCTAAGAGTTTACACTGGCTGCGGTATCGTTATGCTTATTCCCTACTGAGCATGATGAATACCATAATCGGCACTGCTTTCCAATAGTAGATTGTAAAGTACTGGTACAGTACAGTATTCTCATAGATGGCAGTAAGGTTCACCAAAGAGCGCGGTCAGACGTATTATTTGTCCGGTAAGATGGAGGATTTTGACTACTACTCTTTCTAATAAAATTTAGTAAAAGTTACCTTCGGTGACTGACACACATAAGTGTGCAACTGAATTGTTTACTTTTACGTTTAATTCATTTTTGTACTTCTTGTAACATCAAATTTGATTCAATCACAATAATATTTCTGCGACGTTTACACAATAACAAATGCTATATCTGTTGGAATATTATTTTTACAACAGTCAATTTTAATTAAATACGTGACATACGTCAAGTGAAATGTCAATTAATGTATAACTGTAAAGGTAAAGGTATAAGTGACGCGGAAAATTAACCGAAAAACTTTTTCGGAATCATTAGCACTAAGAAAGAAATTTGATCGGTTGGGTTAAGTATACCTTAAAATAACAGATTTTATGAATTTCGATATTTGCATCTCAAAATTGAAACACAAGAATGCCTTTGGCCTTTGCATTTTTATTATTACATAAATATTTATATTACCAAATCTATTAATTATAATTAGTATTATTTGAAAAGTGTAACTATTTTTATAGTTATAAACAAAATACTTCAAACATTTAGTTAGTAGGTATCAGACTTTCCTAGATTAAAATAATTGTAGATAAAAAGTGATCCAACATCTATTTTTAAATTTTAAATAAGATCAGTTACATAAATATTTACATGATTCATATGGCAAATTACATGCCTCACAAAACATGTTCCACTTGCTTTCATCATTATGCATGATATGAATATTTGCTTCAAATATAAAGGTTTATTTTTAAGATCAGAATTTGATAAAACTCCTCTAGTTTAAATTGAATAACCTATGAACATATTAAAAATATCAATTTGCCGATATTCTATATGATAAATATGGTGTAGGTATATATATTTTTAGTTAGATTAATTAACAAAGAATAATACTGAATTTATTACCAATAATAAAGTATTTTATTTCGAAAAAGATGTTAAATCTTTGCTAACCAACTAAGTAAAACAAGCTAAACATAAAATTTGTGTTTAATAAATTTTGTGTATTACACTTATTTTTGTAAAAATTATATGTATAACAATAGGGTATTCTAATTGCACACAAAAAATATTTTATATTGGAGATTCAAGTGCTACACAATAAAGTATGCAGCTAGTCGATACATTACTGTCAATTATTGAGCGTAATCAGTTGCAGTCGGCAGTTTCCACCCTCAAATTAAATAAACACTTTCATACTAAGGCTTAGGGTAGGTACCTACATTATAGTTCTGGTTTGTTTAGCGGTGGTTTGTTAATATTATCAATGTTAACTGGTGAGCAGGCATAGTCGACATGCATTTGATAAGTTAGATTAACTACTGCTTGTCTGCAAATCACTGAACCCAACAAAAACTGCTAACTATTAGCACTGCTAGAAGTCTAAGTGTGTTTACTCAATGGTTGACAGTGTCGATACTGACTCGAAACGGCCATTGGAGATGATATGATCCATCACCGACTAATATTAAAAAATACTTCGACATGCATATGCCACTTTAATTTGTAGAGCAGACAGAGAAAATCCAAGTTGTTATTCTCGACTTTTTAAATAAGTATGTTTGTTCCTCTTACTTCAAAGAAATCCTTATCTTACTTTTATAACCTCAACAATTTTAACACCACATAAGTGACAACAAAACATAACAATTTACTTACTGTGACATCATATGTTTGTCATGTGCATTTCAAGCAATAGTTATAAAAAAATGCAAGAAAATAAAGAAAGCCCACAAAGCAAAAGCAAACACAAATAGTGAATATATAAAATTGAAATTACTCACCAGTAGCTGCCGCTGCTTCAGCACCCTCTTCGTTCACCTCAATAAATGCCTTCTGGATAACTTTGCTAACATACAATGGTTGTGTAGTTTCTATAATCCCTGAGAGTTCTGCACTGCGACTAAACATTACACCCAGACCAAGCTACAACAAATTCCAACTAATTGTTATTTCATGTTTAAAATAAGTTAATTCTTGCTATTATTGATTAGTTAAATAGATGCAGCTTTATCAGAATAACACTGACAAGCAGCCTCAAACTGTATCACATTCCTCAACTTAAAATAAAAATTCTAAAGCATAAATAATGAAGCTACTTCCATATTTAGAGTAAAAATGCAAATATAAAGCCAACTAGGGTACTCACTTGTGTTAATGAATCTTTTAGATCGATGGTTTGTTCGATTTTGAACTTCGGAAGAGCTACTTCAACCTCTGGCTTAAACATATTCTCTGTAATCTTTGTGAGATCAGTTCCAGCGAGTTTTTGTTCCAACTCAGCAATGCCATCTCGCTTATTTGGCAGGACAATAATCAAACTAATGTCCTTATTAGTATAAGGCAATTCTAAAACTTGTGCACCTAAATTCTCGTCATTCTTATAATAAAACTTCTTTTTTATATGCATCATTTGCACATCCACCGTATCATTGTCATTTAAATAAAACTTTTCGATTCTGGTGTGCTGCACATCAAAAGGTTCCGCCCACTTGCCTTTAAAGTAAATAGCATTGACGAGAATTAAAGCAGTGTCATCAGTTATATCGTCTGCATTAATAAGATCTCTAATTTTGTTATTGGTTTTTTTCTCCACCCAAGAGTTAATAGATGCAGCAGATGCTGCCGCTTGTCTGAAATTTAACAGTTCTACGTCAGACGAAAATTGTTGTACTGCAACAGTTTTAAAGGCTTCCTGCAGCTTATATGTTTCTTGTAAAAATATTTTGTTAGCGATAAGGAGAGTTACATCCTTTACAGAATTCAGCCGTGTCATAACATCTTTGTACCCAGTCGCAGCCACTCTAACGTCGGCTACATTTAATGTTTTTGCAAAAGCTTCTTGGGTTTTACCTCTTGCACCCTGGTATGCCAAAGATAGGATTGCATGGATACTTATTGGAGAGAAAAAAACATTACCTGGTTTCTTTGCTAAAGCAGTGTACAGGTTTTTCGTAAATTCACCATTTCCTTGAAGCACTACTCTTAATTCCTTCTGTTCCTCAGCCATAATTAAGTTTGACGAAATTATAACGGCCACCAGCAAAATTGTAACTGTAACTGAAAAAGGAAAAATCATTTTTCTTAATTTATCTGAACTTGAAAACTTATGCGTTGTTTTTTCGCGTAAGAATGTAATGTTCTTCGAATGTGACAATTGAAATTGAATAAATAACAATAGATCGCAGTCGCAATGACCAGCAAATTACCCTAATTTAGTTAATAAGCTTTAATACCTATGTAATGTAATAAGTAAATCATGTAAATGGTTACTACTAGCACAAGTATAAAGATATGTACCAAGTAAAGTTCCGGCCGGGAAGTTTGACCCACACCACTTGGACTTCTCACTGAATAAGAGCCGCATAGAAACTACAAAAACATGATCTCCCTGCCAAGTATTTTTAATTTTAATCAATATTCCCACAAAACAGAAACAATATTCCAAATACAACCTTGAGAAAGCTCTGCGAAATTGTTTACTGCCACGAAAATCCAGGAATGGAGAATGGCGCCGCTTATTAATTTTTTTATCAGTTGAGTGCTGCTGTGTGATATATCACCATTTATGGCATTTATCTATCATGCCATTTATCTGTCTCTGTTGTTGTTTCTGGTCTCTGTCCCCTTACTCCTTACCCCGTTGTCATTATATGAATCATGGATAAGATTAAAACATATTTTACATTTTACCTATGACAACCAAACCCCCTATATATTTTGCATATGACTTATCTATGCATATGACCAAAACTGTGATGATGATAAATATAATATGGTCACAGAGGACTCTGTGATATGTGATATGGTGATGATTGATGATGACAATGATGTTGATATGATGACTGATGACTCATCTCATCAATCGTCATCATTAATTGTTAGTGTTTCACCAACCAAACACTAATCGTTAGTGTTTCACCAACCAAACACTAATCGTTAGTGTTTCACCAACCAAACACCAAAGCGTAAAAATAGGAATATTTCTCACATCATTATCATCACCATCACATCGCCTTTTCGAAACGTTGAAGAGGGGCTGGAGCTGGTGGGTAGGCCCCAATAAAGCAGGAGTTCCAGAAAACGTTTAAAACGATTAAGTTAATTATAAGATTTTGAAATTTTTTGTGCCGAATTATGATGATTGAAACAACTTCGAATAATGCAAATAATGAAATAATTGCATTCTTTTCACTTGTTGCTGCGCCATCTGTGGTTGTAAGGACAAATTATTTATTTTTGCCAAATCGAAAACAGAGAAAACTGTAGTAAACGAGTCGATGCTGCCGGGAAAGATTGGGCGCATTCAGGAAACCGCAGCGCTTAAGCGCTTTAATCAAATAGCTGCAGCGCTGTCATAGAAAAAGGAGCGCTGTATTAAAGCGCTGGATCGCTGAATAGTTCCATCAAGCGATAAAATTAATTTAGGTTAGGTTTACGTCTATGGGTTTACGCACAAAATATCTATGGATAATATTAATTATTATTAATATTAATTACAAAATATGAATTACTGAAAATTATGTCACTTTAAGCTTGCGTTTAAAATGTCGATTCAGCGAACGTGAAACGCTGGAGCTGGAGTGCTATGTTTTCCTTTTCCCTGAATGCGCCCATTATAAAGCCACCTGCACAAATAGGGCCAGCGCTGCCAATAGGTGTTTAGTGCAAAAGTTAGCAAAATGTTGGTTTTTTCAGTTTGGTAGTACCTACCTACTATTTGTTCTCTTTATCACAGATTATAGATTATTAAAGAGATCTCTTTATAAAGAAAAAGAATAAAAAAACACCAATGTTTTCGCTAAAATAAATCTAGTTTGTATCAAATGCCTATTTATTATAAAGAATTTAGAAAGAGCGTGCGAATTTGCCAATTTTTATAGTATTTTATCAAACTTTAGAGGAAAAGTTTCATATACTATTCGTATTCATATCATACTTCTTACCAAGTCTGAGTATAACTAAAATTAATATTGCAAATAGGGGTAGGTACATGGTAGGTATAGATCAAGGATTGTTAACTGTTTACAGGATTGCTCGATCCCTATACTACAATGTAATCCATAATTGTGACGTCGTCAAAGATCCAAACATCTCGAACTTGTAGAAATAGGTACACTTTATACTGTTATTACAAACTTTAATAAATAATAATATTAATAATCATTCAAATACGAAAATTCTTTTGAAAATGTGAAATATAACAAACACAAAATAGGTATATTTCGACAATTCGATTACATAGATCTTCGATGACGTCAGAAAGGCGGATGACAAAATTGAGCGATCGAGCAATCCTGTAAACAGTTAACAATCCTTGGTATAGATAGGTATATCGATAAAAATAAGTCACTTACATGTCATTTTCTATATAATTTAACATCACCTATAGTGGAACACGTACAACAGTTACACATACAAATATGCGAAGTTCAAAGAGTTGTAACAAATCTAACAAATGAAAATTCTTATCTCTTTGGGTCAAGTCATATAAATTGAAGTTCATCGGTTATAAACATTATCGATTTCATAGTGTTTAGTAAAATATGTTATTCATTCAAGTCCAGATTCTGACTAATATTTTACAAAGAACTATACGCAGTTATTTAGCAGTTAATTTTTATTGACGTATATCAACAATATTCATGGGCGTCGGAAATCGGGGGGTCCATGACTTTCGAGTCGAATACGAAGTAGGTAGGAACGCCACATAATTTAAAAAGTAGCCTAAATTAATATTTACAAATAAAATCTATTATAATTTTTTAGTCATCTTTATACAAAACAAAATATCCAAGGAATTTATATACAATTCCTTGAAAATATCGAGTCCCAGTCGCTTTTTTTTAACAACAGTTGCCACCACCAATAAAAAAGATGCCAGATCAGTTCCTTGTGTGGTTTGAATGAGACCATACTACTTGTATCAATAATTGACCATTTCCTTTCTGCCCCTCCGAAGGGATGACCAATAGTATACCTACTCATATGTCCTATGTGTGTAAGTCCTACCAAATGATACGTTGTCCACCTGATACGTTGTGCAAATTCCATAGACCTATTCTATTAGGTCTATGGCAAATTATAAAAAAAATATTTCGTTCCCCCTAGAGATTTTGGAAGCGTCGCCCTTGACAATATCATGTTTTTAAAATGCAATAAATAAAATGTCACGCTTTTACTTGTTATCTATCTATTTCTCAACCGAATACAGTGTGTCCAAGATAAGGATAAGAAGTATGATAGGGATCTTGGAGACTATAATATTATAAGGGATACAAATTCGGTTAAATGGGAAAACAGTTGCGCAATTTTAGGACCAAGAAGAATCCAAAGTTACATTTCTAATAATTTCTTCCTTTAAGAAGGTAGGTAGATAAAAAGTAAAAACAAAAAAAATGCATTTGCTCTTTTGTTGTAATATATTCTTCAAATTATCAAGTCAGCAGGGACTTCAAAATTGGTCTCTTAATAAATTTCGGTCTACTAGATTTTGCGCTAGTATACTCAACTTTTGTTTTTCTTATGGGTGCCATATGGATTTTCGCATTTTTGAAAACTCCGTAAAAAATTATTTTCAACCATGTATAATATGCATATGTTCAAAACCAAAGACCAATAAGTTGGCCTGCTAGGTCACCGGATCTCACTCCACTGGACTTTTTTTGTGTCGGGTTATTTAAAAAACAAAGTGTGTGCCAGAGATCGTATGAATATTATATTATAGTTGTCATAATTTTATAGTTGTATTATAGTTGTCTATTGATTCAATAGATTATTATGAACATTTAATAGTATTGAATGTTCATAATAACGCACGGGGCTTTTTATTTGGTCCTTACATTATAACCCTGGGTTGGTAATAAGCGTGTACGTTATGAGTTTTATCAGTATTCTTTTTATAGTCACTGGTTTTATACTTTGATACCTAGAATTGGCATTTACTGCCATTAAAATGGAATAGGCCACGGCGTACCTTCTCCAGATTGTTTAATTTATTTTACAGACCATATATTTTCAAAAAATAAGCAGTAACAATATCTAAAATATTTATGGTAGACCACACTGTATAATTGTGATTAAAAAATTTGCGCGTAGCCACTATATGCAATTAATAATATACTTACATCTAGTTCTAATCCAATTTTACAATCTCAATTAGTCTTAATTAGTAATCATTTCAATTATTAATACATTAACTGCATAGGAAGAATAACAATTCTTAGCATATTTTATTACTTTATTACTCATACTTGTATGACCTTATACTTATATTGTCTTATATAAATGAATTAACTAATAAAGATGGTAATTTTCGGTATTAAAATGATGAGTCTGGACTACCGGATACATTTAGGTGTCGCAAAATAAAAATTAAAACATAAAAAATATGCTTTCATCTTTTTAAAGAATGTAAGTAGCTATCCTAAAATATTTTTGATTTATTAAACATATATCTTACGATAGCAAGTATATTAACCATTATATTACCCATTAAGTCCAGTTTAAGATGAACTGTATGCGGACATCTCGGAAACCATTAGAGATACAGAGTCGGTTAAATAGTTGGTTGGTTGGAAAAAGTTGGGCAATTTTAAACCCAAGAAGAATCCATGGTTATAACGTAATTCCAAGAATTCCAACCTTTATGTAGATACAGGGTAAAAATAAAAAAACGAGCATATACAGTCTACAAAGACTTCAAAATTGGTCTCTACAAAAAATTTAGGCATACCTACTAGATTTTGCGCTAGCATACTCAACTTTTGTTTTTTTTACGAGCGCCGTATTGGATTTTGACATTATTTTTTTAAATTCCGTAAAAAGTGATTTTCAACATTATTATACAGGGTGCTTCAAATTCGATGCAATACATGGGTATCTCGGAAACGGTAAGAGAAACGAAGTCGGTTAAATGGAGGCAAAGTTGCGTATTCAGGGGGGCAACATAATGGTGAAAAGAGATCAAGGCTAACTTGATTAGTTTTCAAAATATTTTGAAAAAACCGAAAATTTAGATTTTCGTTTTTGTTTTTTTGCGGGCCTATTTGATGAGGTATTCAAAAATAAAGAGCACTTTTCTATAGCAACTTTTTGCCCTTTTTCGAATAGTGTTAGTGAATTTTCCGAAAAACGTTTCGTTTCCCGGAAACCAACATCAACTTAATTTTTTTAAATACGGACCTGGAATTTTTTTCAATTTTTTGGAAGCATTTTTGTAACTTGATAGAATGCCACCATAAAAGAAACCAGATTTAAACGTTTTGTCTAAGAAAAATCCATCATTAATAATTTCCCGTGGTTCTCTTAGATTTAGTTTTATCTAGGCAAACGTTTCTATGACAAACACATTTCAATGTTGTGTCAAGCACTATCGGTACATAAAAATGGCTTTCAGTAATCTAGAATTTTTTAATTTTATTGAAATTTCCTCATAATTCAGGAATTGTGCGCAACTACTTAAATGAAACATTTCCAGATAGATTGGAAATCATGGTGCTATAGAATGACCAGTAAGAGCTCCTGATTTATCCCCATTAGATTATTTCTTATGGGGACGAACTAAAAATTTTTTATATAAGAATCAATATAATAACATTGAGGATTTGAGAAATGCCACTATTCGTGTTCTGAATACAATACCTGCGAGGGAATACGCCTCTGCATGAATAATGACGGAGGAATATTTCAACATCTGCTTTAGGGTTTTTATAGTTTTAACATATTTTGTAGTTTTATTCATTGTTTATTCAATTACATCAGTTTATAGTTGTTAATTCGTTGTTTTATTATTAGCTTTTGTTTATTTATCGTAAATAAAAATGAAACCTCAAAAATATTATTTAATATCTAGAATTAACAAAAGTCGAAACAAAAATACTAATGATGGATTTTTCTTAGACAAAACGTTTAAATTTGGTTCCTTTTATGGTGGCATTCTATCAAGTTACAAAAATGATTCCAAAAAATTGAAAAAAAATTCCAGGTCCGTATTTAAAAAAATTAAGTTGACGTTGGTTTCCAGGAAACGAAACGTTTTGCGGAAAATTGGCTAACACCATTCGATAAAGGGCAAAAAGTTGCTATAGAAAAGTGCTCTTTATTTTTGAATACCTCATCAAATAGGCCCCCAAAAAAACAAAAACGAAAATCGAAATTTTCGGTTTTATCAAAATATTTCGAAAACTAATCAAGTTAGCCTTGATCTCTTTTCACCATTATGTTGCCCCCCTGAATACGCAACTTTGCCTCCATTTAACCGACTTCGTATCTCTTACCGTTTCTGAGATCCCTATGTATTGCATCGAATTTGAAGCACCCTGTATATAATATGCGTATGTTCAAAACCTGCAAAAGATGGCCTGCTAGGTCACCGTACTTCACTCCACTAGACTTTTTTGAGTGAGGTTATCTAAAAAACAGAATGTATGCAAATTCGTATGAAACTGCAAAGAAATTACGTAGAGCAGTTAAAGACGCAATAATTGGAATCAATAATATAATGGACCAAAAGCCTTGTGTGGGAGAGGGGGCGACATATTATTATCTCGCGCACAGTTTAGTTCTGGAATGAGGGAAACCTGGAAAACCTCATTAGTTAGAGGGGCAGTCAAACATCAAAATATATAAAAAATATATACCAATAGTAGCCGCTGAAGAAATGTCGCTGAAGTTGTTGCGTGAAGTGTCCAAATACAATTATAATTTGTAATTATATTATTAGTATGATCAAAGCGTCAAGTCTAAACACATAATGCACGGATAAATAAATGTCTACTCTTTTAAATTTATAATTAGTTTAAATTCCACCTACGCTTACATCACTCTTCTGTGCTTAGACACGGTTTTGTATAAAATTATCCGTCTTGTGAGTAAAGTGCTGCGGTGCATCAAGTGACCACTGGAAAGATGTGGTGGTATTTCGCGGTATTCTTTTATTTATCTGGTTGTCTCGCGGATTATTCTTCTAATTATTTTTGTGCAGATATGAATCCTCAACATACCACGATTATTCCACAGGTAGTAATATTTAATTAGATCAAAATTAGACAGAAATTTGTCTGATTATCTTATTCGTATTAACTTTTATTGTCTAATCTGATGTTATCCTGTAAAATATTTCAATGAAGCGTTCTACGGACAACTTGAGAATAAGTGAAATATTCAGAATGTTTCGAAATTAGTGTGCAATATTTTATCAGTCTGTTCTATGGTTAAAAGGAGGACTTTTTAGTACGTTTTTACGTAAAAAAGTGACAAATTTTTTTGACAAAACCAGGGAAAAGTTACACACAAAAAAAAGTAACTAAATTTCGTGTTACAGCATGAAAATAATTAAAGCCAGTACCAGAACCAAGTAGGTATACCTTTTGTTAGTACAAAATATTGAAATTTCATATTTCCTAATCAAAAGTTGAAAAAGATAAAGCACAAAAAAGTTGGGGTAATATTTACCCCACTCCCCCCGTTTGGAACGTATACAGGGTGTCCACCTAGTGCGCGTAAGTCCAATATCTGGGTTAATAAAAGAGATAACTTAATTTTTTTTTCTACAGGGTTGTCTAATATCCCGAGCTGCACAAAATGAAAATATATTTACATATTCAGGGTGTTCAGTTTTTCCTGGACAGGTACCAACTTCGTTTTTCTAAATGGAAATATATATTTTTTATTGCTTTTTCGAACTAAACCCTTGATTTTAGTAGGACTTTCATCAGCCTTCCCTATACCTAACTTAAACTGTTTTTGAAATATTGACGGGTGAACGGGTGAATATTGACATTTTTGCAACTTTGACACCCTGTAAAATCTAAACGGTTTGAGATCAAGCAAAACGGTTTGCACATTCCTATCTTAACTTTTTATAAGCTATCGTTTGGTACTAATTTCAAATTTATATAGGAATAAAAAATTTTCTAAATTTTCAGAAAATTTTAAATTTTTGGATAATTCTGAAATTAGTACCAAACGATAGCTTATGAAAAGTGAAGATAGGAATGTGCAAACCGTTTTGCTTGATCTCAAACCGTTTAGATTTTACAGGGTGTCAAAGTTGCAAAAATGTCAATATTCACCCGTCAATATTTCAAAAACAGTTTAAGTTAGGTATAGGGAAGGCTGATGAAAGTCCTACTAAAATCAAGGGTTTAGTTCGAAAAAGCAATAAAAAATATATATTTCCATTTAGAAAAACGAAGTTGGTACCTGTCCAGGAAAAACTGAACACCCTGAATATGTAAATATATTTTCATTTTGTGCAGCTCGGGATATTAGACAACCCTGTAGAAAAAAAAATTAAGTTATCTCTTTTATTAACCCAGATATTGGACTTACGCGCACTAGGTGGACACCCTGTATATGATACAAATTTTGAAATTTTGTTTACAGCAGCGGATTCAGCATATAAGACTTAGGCAGGTACCAAATTTGATAAATTTATCTTAAGGGTCCATTCACTCTAAACTTGACAGACATGAATTCGGGGTCGGGTTGAGAGGTTGGGTAACCGATGGGTGAAGATTTACATATTTCCACTACCGAATTATAGATTTCGGAGGTGCACGTAAAGCCGGAGTAAAAAGGCACATGGAAATAAAGTTAGCCCTCATTGCAAGGGTACCGGATTTGTCTAATAATTGCAACAACATTTCTTTTTAGTGTTATAAATTATATATCACCGGAAAGATCAAAAGATAAACTAGATCCCTATAGTAGCAAATTTTTGTTTATTATATGTATTTTAGAGAAAATAATTTTTGAAAATACGCTATTTTAGTACAAGATTGTTTGCCTGGAATTTTAAAAATAAAAAGAATTACAAAAAATTACTACTATAGGGATTTAGATTAAAGTCTTATCTTTCAATACTTTTTTACTAAAAGTCGCTATCTTTTATAGTTTTTTTATAATTAGACACGAGACGAACGTTGATTTTGGGCTTATTTCGGACTAGTGAATGGACTCTTAAATGGTTTCGGAGTTATTTAGAAAAAAATGGCACTAGGAATGCGTTTTTAGAGCTATGTTTATATGAAGAAAAAGCCCTCTTTTTAACCAAAGAACACACTCGAAAATATTGCACATTAATTTCGGGACACACTGTATAGGTAGTCCTAGTTTCTTACAAATAAGAAACTGGCTGTTCTTCAAAAATTGAAAAATATTACCTATTTAATCTACATATATTAGGTTCAATGTTTTCCATGTAATCTTGGTTGCTTAAGTTGCTGGTATAATATTGCTCGAATTTGTCTCTAAAACTTCCCGCTTCATTTGACGCATGTTGATCTTTCTATTGCGTATAGTGTGGACCAAATGGGACCCATTTTAGTGTGGACCAAATGGGAAGGAAAGTCTCAATAAACATGAATTCGTAACTGAACACTTTAGTTTGCAACACAACGGGATACAGATAAAGACATTTTTTGCAATATCTTATTTTGAAATAAAGAATATTATATTTTCTTGACTCTTGTTCTAGTTGATGGGGATGTGGTATGGTATAGAAAAAATAGACCATCAAGATGAAAGACATTACGTCAGGATAGTGCCGTCCTGTCCTATTGTCCATATATCTGAAGATCATTCTGTTACAACAATGAATCCTTTGTACAGAAACACTCAGTACTACGGATACGGTGGTAATTATATTTCGTAAATTACAAAATCGCACAAACGCGCCATTTTTTTCCGCACTATCTCTCTAAGGACCATTGCTTCCTATAATTTCTCAAAAACAGTTGCAAGCAGGTATGGGGAATGCTTCATAGAATAAAAAGAGTCGTGAGAGACCTGAATGAAAATGATATAAAATATAGGGTGTTTATCATTTATAAAAACTGAGAAAACTGCGGTTGCGAGTTTTGATTCGGCCTGTATACAAGTAAAGCTATTTTGAAGAAAATTCTATATAAAGTAAAACTAGACCATATAGCAGAGTTAATGGACCTAAAAATTATCTACTATTTATTGTCTTAAAAAAAAATACAGCAAGGGTGCTTAATTTATCGCAATTAAGATTCAAAAACTTTCATATCTTTTGAACCACTCTGTATAATACTAGTAAACCCTATATTGGCGAATTCGGAAAAATGATCCGAATTCAAAATGAAATAAAAAATATATCTTAATTCTATTTAAAAATACCATAAGTTTGATATGGCCCCGGTTTATAGAGCACCCTATATGACTATACATATTTTTAAAATGTGTCTCCTCTTAGGCTCAATGAGATCCTAAAATATTTTTTTTTTGATTATTACGGCGTAGGAATTATGGAACTTTGACACATTATTTGACCACCCTGTATACTAGTAATGATCGGTCCTGTTATCCAGTAATACGTGCATGTACAGGGTGGGCAAATAAGAGAGAACGCCGGCTGTATCTCAGAAACCGCTTATCGGAGAATTTCCGGAAAAAAATTTTAATAGTAAATATGGCCAAGAGACGTCGCTGGAAATTATTTTTAAGTTCCTGAAATGACCGCTAGGGGACATAACGTCCATGGCCAACTAGAAAAATGAACTTTTCTCGAAAATTTGCCTTATAAAGTAGTACCGGAAATAAGTAAATATTAATCTAGAGCAAATTTGAAACTTTTTTGTGCAACTAATTTTTTTCTATCTTTTAAAATAAAGTGGTGGGGGAGCGCCAAACTTTCTTTCCTTTAAACGTTAATAACTCGGCTCAGGATAAACCGATTCTAACAAACTTAGTCTCATTAGAAAGAGCTTTTTTTATGCATATTTATACTCATGAAAGCTGGTTTTGTTACGTTTATTGTAGCCGCTAGAGGGCGCTGTCTGCCAACATAACAAATATGGCGGATTTTCTAGAAAATTTCAAATAGTAAGGTATCTTTATTGTCACATATTGAAATAAAGGACAACAATCCCTAAAATTCAGTAAAAACCGCAGCTTTCTATCTCATTCCTAGCGGAAGATATTACCAAAGAATTGCAACTGGGTATTTGTGATGTCGCCCTGTAGCCTTTGTGATGCACCTTAGCATTCAAAATCGACTCGTGATAGCCTATTATTAATAAAATATAAGAAAAAAAAAAACTGTTGCGGAACTAAAAAGTCGTTAGTGATTGTAATTTTATCAAAAAATATGATATGAGATAAAAGTTAAAGTTTAAAAGTATAAAAGAATTTAAACAAATTAAACTGATGCGGCAAATGCTGACTTTGTAAATGTATTCTTTATGAAATAATGTGGTGGTCCTGAAAACGACTGATTTATTTGGAGACGTGATGTTCAAGGCCCTCTCAAATGTTCAAAATATCGCCCATCGTTTTCAATACACAGTTCCAACCGTTCTTGGGTAGATGAAACTGCAGTTTCCACTTCTGGCACGGGAATACACCTTAATCACTTCCCTTGTGGCGGCAAGCCTAATTGCGTAAATTAGTTTTTTTAATCGCCCCCATAAATAAAAGTCCATACAGGTCAAATCGGGGATCTCTAGAATAGATAGATGTATTCAATTTCATTTTCAACTTGTTTAATATAATACCTAGCCGGGTTTCGTCTACCCAAGAACAGTTGTAACTGTGTATTCAAAACGATGGGCGACATTTTGAACATTTGAGAGGCCATTGAGCATCACGTCCCCAAATAAATCAGTCGTTTTCAGAACCACCACATTATTTCATAAAGAATTCATTTACAAAGTCAGCTTTTGCCGCATCAGTTTAAATTTGTCTCAAATTTTTATAATTTTTACTTTTATCTCTTATTATATTTTTTGAAAAAATTACAAGCACAAACAACTTTTAAGTTCCGCAACAGTTTTTTTTCTTATATTTTATTAATAATAGGCTATCACGAGTCGATTTTAAATGCTAAGGTGAAAGGCTACATCACAAATCTCCAGTTGCAATTCTTTGTAATATCCGGAAAGAGATAGAAAGCTGCGGTTTTCACTGAATTTTAGGGATTATTATCCTTTATTTAAATATGTGACAATATATATATCGTGCCATTTAAAATTTTCTAGAAAATCCGCTATATTTGTTATGTTAGCAGACAGCGCCCTCTAGCAGCTATAATAAAAGTAACAAAACCAGCTTTCATGACTCTAAATATGCATAAAAAAGCCCTTTCTAATGAGACTGAGTTTGTTGGATTCAGTTTATCCTGAGCCGAGTTATTAACGTTTAAAGGAAAGAAAGTTTGGCGCCCCCCACCACTTTATTTTAAAAGATAGAGAAAAATGAGTTGCACGAAAAAGTTTCAAATTTCCTCTAGATTAATATTTACTTATTTCCGGTACTAGTTTATTAGGGAAATTGTCGAGAAAAGTTCATTTTTCTGGTTGGCCATAGATGTTATGCCCCCTAGCGGTCATTTCAGGAACTTAAAAATAATTTCCAGCGACGTCTCTTGCCCATATTTACTATTGAAATTTTTTTCCGGAAATTCTCCGATAAGCGGTTTCCGAGATACAGCCGGCGTTCTCTCTTATTTGCCCACCCTGTATTACAGTATATTTAAAAAAAAAACAAAAATATTACAGGTCAGGGATATCCCACTGGGGCGCCCTATTATGGCAAAACCCAAGAGCAGATTAACCAGGAGCAGCGACAACGAGCCGAATACGACCGGAGGACCACCTACAGGGATCATCCTGCCAGGAGGATTCATCCAGACTACTTGAATCAGAACTCAGAAGAGCACTACCTCAGAATGTACTGGGATGAGAATGGTGAGAATACAGAGTACCATTTGAGGTACAATGCCAGTCAGAAGGGGTTCTGGATCAGTTCGGGCCCGGAAAATGGTGAGTAGTCAAGGTCCATCGCAAGTCAGAGGTTTATCAATTTATAAATAAATAAATTAATAAAAAACAGCAGAAGATCGTAGATCAGGTACCTAACTTGATCCCGTAGTACGTTTAGTAGACGCCAGTCACCGTAGACACAAAAATCGCGTTAGGTCGCAAAAAATTTAATTCGTCAGGCTCCATTTCTTGAAAAATCCCATTCTCCTTAATTTTTTGTTATTTCCTGATAACAAGGGAACTATTGGCCCTACAGTGTTCCACTTATGCTTAAATTAAAGCTAAATAACTGCTCTACAATTTCATTTTCCATGATTTTCCATTTCGGCTGAGTATTCGGCTGATATTCGGCTTGGAAGACAGCTAAAACAACAATTTTGAACTTTTTGGGAAAAATGGCCAATTTTTTAAGTGCTGTATCTCAGGACCTGTTAGACCTATGGAGCTGCGGTTGCACTCAAGTTATAATAAATTTTGTCTACTTTAAAATTGTACAGGGTGACTTTTTCCGTAGGATGCACCATTTAGAAGTTATAAGTCAAAAACTGAAAAAAGTCCGAAAAAAGAAAGGTTTTTCGAGCACCATGCAGTTAGCACAGGTCTTTAGAAGCTGCAAACTTGGTTTTACACTATTAGTACCTATCCTAACAACATTCCAAAAAATCAGAACTCTGCAATTTTTTGCGACCTACGATGTCTTAAATGACTGACCTATGGAAACTTCATGACTTTGTATGATATATACCTACCACCTTTAACGGAGCGTAATAAGCTTTAACATAACGTAGCACCCCTCATAATTCAAGGGAGGTACGGATTTTCCTAGACTATGGATCGGAAATAAAGATCCTGTAAAGTGGCCACCAACGTCTCCTGATATTACAGAACGAGATTATTTCTTATGGGGTGTCATAAAATAGAAGATATGGTTAAGCAGAGAGACCTTGAGCACTATTAAATAACATTTGATAGGATTGTAACATCAGGGAACCCTGGTGGCCACCTTCCAGGACCTTTAGTATTCTTCATAAGTATTTTTCAAAAGCCTAAGTAATGCTTTTTCTCAATGTATTAACTCTCGTTAGGCAGAGGGACGTTAAGCGCTCTATTAATAATAGTAACAAATAACAAATAAGGGGGCATTTTTGACATATTTTTATTATTATTTACTTAAATTAAATTTTGTTGTATTTAAAATGCATTTTTAATTGAGTATAAAAATGTAGCATGAAAATGATTGTTTTTTGATAATTTTTTGGACTTTTTTGGGCAATACGACATATTGAACGAAAGAACTTCCAGGGCCGTATTTAAAACATTGGAATAAATGATGACCCTGGAGGGACAAAATGTTTTATAAAAAATATAATTATACCATTCGATAGAGCACAAAAAGTTGCTGTGAAGTAGTGTTGTTCTTTTTTTCAATATCTACTCAAATAAACTTGGAATAAAATAAAAACGAATTTCCAAAATTAAATTTTTTTTCAAATATTTCATAAACTATTCAAGTTAGCTTTGATATTTTCAGCTATTATGTTTGACTTCGTATCTCTTACCATTTCCGAGATCCTCATGCACAGACCCGAATTTGAATCAGCGGGTATAATAAAAATCGCAAGTTGAAAACAACCACATGTGCATGATTGTACCACAACTGGAATTTCCTATTTTGGATTGTTGATTAGTTACTATCACGTATTGCTTGTAGATATTCTTTGACATCACGAAATTACCAGCCAAAAATAAAATTTTAATGTCCCCTCAAAGATGAGAGCGTAGCAGATAAAAAAATTGTGCGCATTGAATTCGACATACCCACTTATCGCAATATTTGTGAGTCACCCAATTTGAATGTAAACTAGGTCTCCTGGGTGATACCTAATTATGTTAATTCGTATGTTACAGTTCACATTTATAAGGTTTAACAGCCAACTGACCTTAACCAGAAAATTAACAAGTTGAAAACCAGAAGATATATTTATACTGCATCGTTTATCAAATTGTTAAAATTAAATTCCCCACCTAAATGTCCAAGCTAATTTACTTGTTTTAACGTTTCACTGATTACAGGAGAGAAGAATAAATAAATAATTACAGGGGTCTGTAATTGTTTCCCTGGTTACCTTGGAAACGAGGTAAACAGGGTACCTAATGGAACAAACAAAAGTTTTCGCGGGTAGCGTGATCTAGCAAATAATGGTATAAGTAGGTATCCAAACAAAAACAACATTTCTGAAAAAAGTTACTGAAGAATCTGAATTATTAAGAGTCTCATCATTAAGGTTTTGAAAATTACCATTAACTTTCAAATGAATATGCGTAAAATGATTTCAAATTTCAAAAATTGTAAAACCAAATTGTTCAAAATGATAAAATTTGGATCTGCTATAGATCTCATGACCTTGAACCATTATTTCTATTATTTATTACTTCGCCGCGAAATTCTACCCTGTATCTGTCACACCCTCTTTTCTGTTCTTTTTCAGGGGCCACTCTAAAAAGTCAGTTCAGCCACTTTGCTGGTACCATTCAGGTCCTCAAGGCTGTAGGAAACCACATGGTTCTAACAGTCTGCCATCAGCTGCCAGAACGGCAACTATACTCCATCCTTTTGTCAAGAGGGACAACATTGAGCCCCATGGAAATTCACAGTGTACACAGGATGCTCAATAGAAAAGGTCTGAATACCAACGCGGTTAAAAAGTTGTGCAACACTGGTAGTAGATTAGCTATGAGTAATTGTTTGGGTCTGCTCTTAATCATGTTCTTTATCTATAGAATATTTAAGTAGGATTTGACTGACATTGATTAATTGAATCTAGAAATAGATATTACAATAGCGAATGCAATTTTTAGTTTAAATATTAATGAATGTTGAATTGTTTCTGGGACTGTATGGTGAATAATGCAAACATGGTTTCATTCCCATTTTCGAATAGGTATCCAAGAAATAGTTAATACAAGAAAAACAACCATATACCATAAAAATAAGTTATTAAACAATATGTAAGTTATCATATGCCGAAATAATAGTGTAGGATAATAGTATTTAGCTCAGTAAAGAATAAATAAATCAAAAAAACCATTGGTTTTATAGTTAAGATTGACAACTAGACTTATAAAATGCCTATGTCGCGCCATCTGTTAGCGGGAAGCTTTTTTTAATATGACGCTATGTCTTGGCTTCCAAATCGAACATGAACATGCTTTGTATATATCGCCATCAGTCTAGAATTGTATGAAGTCAATGATTAAAATGACGCACAAAATTTGTATTATGCATTATTATTAAAATTTGAGTAAAAAATTAAGGATAATTAACACATAATTATCACTTCCTATTTAACACTCAGACATAAAATCTATTTAGGAATACCTAGTTAGGGCACATGGTTTGTTTATATTTGTATATCAATTTTTTATGGGAAACTCTTCCTAGCTTGTGTAGGTTTTGATTTTTTTTTGTATTTTAAAGATATTTCTAATATCAGCTTCAAAACAATATTTGGTTTCAAGCTAGAAAATATTATAATGGGTTTGCATTTCTACCTCAGAAATATCTGTATTTTAATACTGTACGGGTTGTTTTATGTAACGGAGGATAATGTCATCCTACATATTGGAGGAAGTAGAATTAAATACCTACATAATAGTTACTAATATAACCTTTATAAGTAATCCAATGCATTGCACATTTATAATCAATATACACGTATTCTGCATTTTTTGCTATTATACGTTATACCTAGGTATTTGTTATTGTTTCCTTAAAAAAAATTTAAATATAAAATCAGGTTAATTATTACTATATACAGAGCATTTCAATGAAAACGAGCCACCCTGCGAATAACTCCGTTACTGTTTTGTTTCTCAAGAAATCCCGAGACAGGTCGATTTTTGCTTGTAGGGGGGCATATTTTGCTACCAAATTTGACGTGGCAACAAACCCCCCTTCCCCCGTCAGCACAAATGTCAAAATTTTAAATAAGGAATAGGAGTCAATTGACTCCTCATATGAAACCTCTTTCAATTCTCTTTTCAACCATATAAATATGTTTACATAATATATAAATCAACCTGTATATTATGTTGTTTATGATTTAAAAAACTAAAATATTGCCATAGGCAATACCAAAATGTGTACTATTAATCTCTGGTAATAACATCAACAGTGTAAAGTTAGTAAATATCATTTAAGTTTTCAGAAACTGAATTATTTTATTACCAAGTAGGCAACTATATAATTATATGTATATTTTTTTATAATCGTAGGTAGACATAATTCAACTAACTCCATATAGTACAACCGTTATCGCTGATTAATTTTATTTTGAACGTTATTTATGATCTGATCTGTAATTTATTTGTTGTTACACATGAAATATTTATAATAAAGTTTTTACGGCTGAAGTCCAAATAGCGTTTTATTTTGTAATTTTGCATACGACCAAATAACAATTAACCTCATTAATGTGATGAGACAGAGCCACCTACGGCTGCGTTGAATACATTAATTTATTACCTACTTCATTTAAACAAGCTTTAATAATGTCGTGACTTCCTGTTTCAGTATTTCAACGACCGTTTTGGCTAAATTGGAGTCCGAATGATTATCTCTGAGACTCTCTCTATTTACAGAGGGGCCTATGCCAGAGATATACTCCATATCTCTGGCCTATGCCTACACCATGATTAAATACTGAAAAACAGTCACTATTATCATAGACTAAAACGTTTCAAAGAAATGGTGAGAACGTGGCCTTACACTGACGTTCTTCATCGTGCAGTTTGACACGAATCATTAAAATCAACAGTATTACCTGATGATTATAAACTTTTAATTTCATTATTGGTACTTATCCAGCAAGCTTACAAACAGTTTAAGATTAACTGTATAGGCAAATATTAGAGATACAGAGTTGGGGAAGACTTGAGCAAGGTTGCAAGAGCAAGGAGCAAGATTTGGAGGATGCCTTCAAGAATTCCTTCTCTTATGTAGGTACAGGGAAAACAAAAAAAATGGGCCGTTACTGGAAGCTTCCATGGCTCGTCTATTGTAAAAGATATATTCATAAAATATTCAGGGACAGAGATAGCATGCAGTTAGCAAGGACTTGGTCTCCTAGGGTGTGCCTAAAAAAATTTAGGCACACTAGATTTTGCGCCAGCATACTCAACATTTGTTTTTCTTATGGGTCAAAGCTCCGTAAAAGGCCTGCTTTTCACGGACTGAAAATATGCAATATGTTCGGAGTCATTCCAATTACTGCGTCTTTAACTACTCGACGTAATTCCTCTCCAGTTTCATACGATCTTGCATACACTGTGTTTTTAGATAACACTACACAAAAAAGTATAGTGGAATGAGGTCTGGTGACCTAGGAGGCCATCTTATTGGTCCTCGGATTTGACCGTATGCATATTATACATGGTTGAAAAGCAAATATTTTACGGACTTTTAAAAAATGTGAAAATCCAATATGGTGCCCATAAGAAAAGCTAAAGTTGAGCAAACTAGCACAAAATCTAGTAGACCTACATTTGTTGATTCCTACTATCTGCTATCCCTGTCCTGAAAATTTGATGAACGTAACTTTTACAATAAACGAGCTATGGACGTTTCCAGCAAATGCTCATTTTTTATTTTCACCCTGTATTTACTTAAGGGATGGAATTCTTGGAAATATAAGCTGGCATTCTTCTTAGATTTAAAATTGTCCAACTTTTTCCCAATTTAACCAACTCTGTACCGTCGTGGTTTCCGAGATGCCTTTACAGTTCATCTTAAAGGCAGTGGAGGCAGTGCATACCTACTCTTACGGTACAATCTATAGACGTATACACGTTTACCGTACATAGAGGCACTAATAGGTTCCTGTATGATACCGTATTATAGCTAAAGTATAGTCAAAGGCTAAAGCCATCAACAGAAACTATACCGAAATGTATAAAGATATACAGGACGTTCCATTGAACACAACAAATAAATTAGTAACCATTTGCTACATCCTATTTCATTTTCGCATATTTATTGCGATGTTTTATCGTAAGACTAACATTCTTAAAATGTTTACTATTTGATTTCCTATTATCATTGCAAGTGGGACTTGTCTTCTTACAATGTTTTATCAGTTCTAAGATAAGAAGCCAAATGTTAATCTGACGTTTTGAAGTTCGATGATTTACTGATTCAATTTCTATAGAAAAAACATTAGTCATCGGAAACTTACATTACATGCAAAATGGATTACCTAAGCTTCTTGTCAGTAAAGCGATATCATGCATGTTTAATTATAAATTATTATTATTTAAGTGGATAAAAAGGAATACATATGTTAAGTGGCCAGCATATTTCTACTTAACATTCTTACTACAACGGAATGCTTTTAAGTGTTTGTAAAAAGAGACACCTAATTTTAAACAATCAATAAGAATATACAAGGTCTTTTCATGGACCTTAACAGTGCACCACTGCAAAATTTTTGTCTGAACTAATGAAGATAGGATTTTACTAGATTTATAATAATTGTTACTAATTCAAATTGAGTGCCCAACATATATTTGTAACAAATATCTGCCAAAAAAAAAAAAAAGATATAACCGTCAAAGTTAGCAATGAACTGGATGTTGACAATATTGTTCTCTTAATTATAAACGCCATCTGTTATTAATTCACCAGTATTAACGTCGGTGGAATGGAATAAACTATACTCTATATAAAAGGTTATAGGTATTATAAAATGCGATAACTAAAGCTACTCTCAGACAAGCAAAATTAATTAGACTTTATGCAAAATAAACCCAAAATAAAACTGTTTTGTCGGCGTACCATAAAATCATAAAGTTAAATATATACTCACATTTGATATTACTACAGGTGTACAGATGGAGAAACCAACTGAAAGGAAACTTTTTTATAATATTACATTGGAGATACATATTTACCTGATATCGTTGACAGATATAGTACCTAATCAGCTTATCACATTGTGTAAGGATAATCTCAAAGCCGGTACCGGCTTATTTATAAGTGAATAAAAAAACAATGTGATAAACAGTCTCTGTAAAAGCATTTATATTCCTATAAGGTGCCTATCTATGTCAAAAACAAATAAAATAACATAACAAAAATGAAACTTAATAGCTTATTGTGCTTTTTAGTTCCTCTTATCAAAGTGTTGTTTCCATCAGTTAATTATTTATTTTGCTTATTTATTGTTCGTTGTTATTATTAGTAGGAATTTTTGTAAAAGATAGGACATTATTTGCGTCTAGTTATTGTTCTTAAGTCTGAGCATCCAAGTTCACGGCACAGAATATACAGGGTGTTAGTTAAAAATGTGGCAAAAATTCAAGAGGTTATTCCTTGGACTATTCTAAGGATATTTTATCCTTTGATGATTTTTGAAAAAGCGCTTTGTTACGAAGATATAGGGCGAAGAAAATTTTCAACAAATAACAATTTATTACTAAAAATTACATGTAACATTTCTGAACCTACAAGAATGGTTCAAAATGGCTACCTCCAGCTCGGATGCAACCATCCAATCTTCTCCTCATAGACTCCCGAACTCTTTCAAAAACACCAGGGTCCTTTCTTATTGAGTTACACCCAACCATTATCCGATCTCTTAAATCGTCCACATCTTCCACTGGCCTAGTATAAACTAATGACTTTAGATGGCCCCATAGGAAATAATCCAGGGAATTTAAGTCCGGAAGATCGAGCAGGCCATACGTGAGCCCACCTTGCCCAATCCAGCGATCTCCGTATGTTGCTGTGAAAAACTCTCGAGCAACTACACTAAAATGAGGTGGTGCACCATCATGCACAAACCACATTGCCTGTGTTGTAGCCAATGGCACATCCTCCAAAAACTGAGGTAGCGTTTATTCCAAAAAGTTGTGGTATACTTCGCCGGTAAGTCTTCCTGGTAGAAATACCGGTTCAATTAGCCAGTCACCCACAATTCCAACCCACACGTTCAACGAGAACTGATGTTGAAACCGATCTTCACAAATCTCATGTAAATTTTTTTCGTCCAGTGTAGTACATCAGTATAGTACGTCCAGTGTAGTACGTCCAGTCCAGTGTAGTACGTAGATTTTCGTCCAGTGTAGTACGCCATACTTTTGTTTCACCTACATTAATAATGTGAAAAATACCAAAATTGGATTTGTTGAAAATTTTTTTCGCCCTATATCTTCGCAACAAAGGCTTTTTAAAAAAACATCAAAGGATAAAATATCCTTAGAATAGTCCAAGGAATAACCTCTTGAATTTTTGCCTCATGTTTAACTAACACCCTGTATACTATCCTGAAGATTATCCACATCGATTACTTTTTTTCCAATGGTTTTTAGGTCACAACTTAATTCAACCTTACTTCGGGAGAATATAGTATTGTTTTCTAACGAGGGATGTTTCACGCGGGATGGTTATTTTAATGGTAGAAACAGCCACATTTGGCATGATAAAAATCCTCACGCAGTGGTCTCAAAAGACACCAACAATAATTTTCTGTTAACATGTGGGCTGGTATTGTTGGAGCGAATCTGATAGATCACTTGCTGCCTGTTCGTTTGAACGCAGACATTTTTCTCCATTTTCTGCAAAATATTTTGTCTCTATTATTAGAAAATGTCCTTTTAACATGTGGTTTATATGGTATGTACAAATAACATGTGTTTTGAACATGACGGCGCACCTCTACATTTCGGTTTGAACGTACGCCAGTATCTGGATCAACAATTTCTCCGCCGATGGATTGAAAGAGGAGGTCCTGTGGCTTGGCCCTCGTGTTCTCCCGATATCAACCCCCTGGATATTTTCTTTTGGGGTCATTCGTCTACGAAACGCCTATTCGTAATGAGGAAGATCTCTTAGCAAGAATAATGACCAGTTGTAATGTAGAAAAGTATAGATAAACAGCAACAAAGTGATTTAATTATAAATAAACGTATTTGGTGTTATTAGATTGTTACATGCTTTTTAAGTGAAAATGAGTGAGGAACTGTTTCTCATACTAGTAAATGGGGAGTTAGTGACAGATTTTTAGTTGTGATTTTAGTCAGTATGCCTTTCAGACGCTATTATATTGCGTATATTCTCATGACGAAAATGAATGAACCAAAGAGTCATCCTGGGTCATATAAAAAAAAAAGTTTTCATTTGTAAGTATGCCCTTGGGCACACGCAAACGGTATGTCATCTTGTTTTTCAGCAGTTTTATAACAAAAAGTTATATACTTATCATTGGCAAGCATGTTCGGAAAAGCGAAAAATTCTTTATTCAAATACCAGTTGACGTGATCATAACAGCCCTTTGGACCCACCCTAATGGTATTATGCCGGTGGTATTCCGAGGAATTTCTTGTGTTGAATTTCATTTTAAAATACATGATGGTCTGACTAAAATAATAGTGAAACGCATAATTTGCGAACAAAAAATGAAAAATTGACATCCATAAACACAACAGGTCGTGTTGTGTTGGTTTGTTTTGAATGTCGTTTTAAGATATGTGTACAAATACTAGTCACTTTGTTTTCAACTTTGCAATATCGAAAGTCACAAGCACCATTAAATTATTACGTCAAATAAACGTTTTATTTATCAATTCAGCAGCAATCAGCCTCTAAAAACTATTTTTTAAATAGGTTCAAATATTTTTATGCAAAGGGCGCATTCATTTTTGGAATCGCCAATCAAGTTAAACCAAAATATCTAAAAATATTACGGGTGACCTATTTAAAAAAATCAACTTGATTGTGTCCTGCTGTAGTGGGCCACCCTGTATGTTGCAAAATATTTTTAAAATGTAGGTACGCTTTTTCACGCTGCATCAGTTTCATAAAAGCGTTTTTGTCCAAATCATGCAATAGGGCTGATATTAATTGGATTTTGACGCACTATTGAGCCACCCTGTACATTTAGCGTTTGATTTTCGCTTCACGCGCAGGCCCGTTGATCGCGCGCCCAGCCGAAAGCGGCCGCTGAGTTCGACGTTGGCGTCGAGACGCCGTCTGGACACTCTTCGGGCGTCGTATTTTTAGCGCAGGCGAGCTACAATGCCGTGAATTCTCGGCTAGGCACTATGGCGCGGTAACAGTGCCTGTGCTGGGTTATCCAACATATCACCATCGAAGCATGGCAGAAATCCGGTACTTTTTCGAAAAAAACACTCACCCTACGCGACGTTACCGTGCCTCGGTGTCCCTTCCTTTCTAAAAATAAGTGATTATTATTAGTCTGCCAGTGTAGTGGCTATTTGGACCGATTAGTTTTTTTTTGGTAAGTTTATATCTAGGTATAGCGTACTAGTGTCACAGATGTGGGTTGTTTGGTGGAATGTATTTTGAGTGTACTGCATTTGCTTTTTAGGTTAGATCGACTTGCACTTCCGTGAGTGGTATATGTGCCTGTTCGAATCAGAGCGTACAGGGGGATAAAAATACCTCAAACTTCATTTGTGTGCAAAACAACTTGATGAATTGTATCTAGCAATGAAAAAATTAAAGGAAATTTATTGTAGCATCAAACGCGATTTTCTTGAAGTGATTGACATTAGCACGTTTATAATAACATCACTGACACTTGACGTTGACGTCATATATGCTGTCTTCTGTATCTTGTTTTTTATTTATAGTAAAATCAAAGATAGTTCTGCACCAAGGACATTTATGTCTTTGTTCTGCACGGAGGTACTAACTGTTGTAATAATTCATATCGCATCAAATAACTGTCTGCGATGAGTCAGAAGTTAGTTTCCTTACCTAACTGATATTTTCTGTCTTCCTCTTTTTAAAAATTCAAAAACTGTACGATTTCATTATTTAATAGGTACTACAGTTTGCAAATATATTCCCTAGTTTAGAAATCAAAATAATATACGACGGACATCATTGCAGGTTTAGCTAGATGTTGATTGTCTACGGCATAAGTAAATATTTTCGGCATGGTGCAAATTTATGGCACCATTTTGGGTTTGGTTTTCGAAAAATAAACGCCATCTATTAATTCTCGAGGTGCTTATTATTTTTGAGAAATTATTATTATTTTGAGAAAATCTAGGTGGTTCACCCTGTATAAAGACTGTGTTGGCGTCATCTATATATTCCTCCTTTTACTGGAAAGTTTCACACTTGCAAAAATATAAAAAATAAACCTCTATGTCAAAAAGATCAGTGTGAGGAGTTAGTTTTTTGAAAGAAACTCCTTAAGACTGAAAAAAAGCAGGCATAAATTCTTATTTTTAAACAAAATACACATACATATAACTTTTTCGTGGATATACACAATAGGAAAAGCTGTCAAAATAAACCACCAAAGTTATTTACCATTTTACCAAATTTTTTGAAAAACGACCATGTTGTTGAAGTCAAGTATTTCCCTTTTCAAATTTTTTCGTGGTTTCTGTTTTTTATATACATTTTTTATTGGTTTCAATAAAATTTTTTTGTAACGTTGTTTTCCTCAAAGCTAATAAAGACTCTTACGGAATTATATGAAGTTTTAAATCCTTCACCTAGCTCTATTTTTCTTTGAACGAATCAATTCTATATAAAATTTTGATTTCTAACATAAAAAGCACGCATTATTAAATTACAATAAAATTTTCAAGCTATTTTAAAAATATCTTCAAGATTAAATGCGATTTTTTTTATTAAAAAGAAAAATACAAACTAATAAAAAGAAAAAAGTTTTTTGTCTGTTAACGTATAACATAAATTACCTACTACTCTTCCCATTAACATCCGAACCACCAACCGTTTCAACCATTTATTGGTACACACACATACACACACATACACAACAATACATTTTCAAAATAACTTTTTTCTCTACCATGATTTCGGTTGTCATAGTCATAACTACAAAATCTATAATGTAATTTACCTAAGAACTCCAAGAATAATATGGAAACAAAGATAACAGAATATAGATTTCGAAATATTATTTATACACGAGGAAAAGACGAGGACAAGCAACATAAGTTTGAACGAGCGTTATGATTCCAAACACTAAATTTGCATAATAATTTTGCAAAGTTTACATTTTCCAAAACTGTGAATTATTTTCCAAAATAATTCGTGTGTATCCTGTTGGATAAATAAAGTTTTATAAACATTATAAAGTCTTTTGTATATGTATTAATTTTATTTTTTCTAAATTAGATCGAAATTGGCTCAAACTGAATCTAAAATGGCCCTTGTAATGCTCCCTAGCGACCTACCATGGTGGGACAACGTAAAGCGTCATTTTAAAAAAATAGCAAACACAAAAAATACCCTAGAACTGATAGAAGGGATGCAGAAAATATACGAAATGTGCAAGTATATATTTTCTTCTAAACACTATAGTATGGATTGTCAGTAACCGTCTTATTTTTACAGCGTCAGTCTAGATCCAGAAGAAGAAGTGGTAGATCCACAGCAGTTTGTAGGTCTTTTAAATTTCTTGGACAATGACCTGACTAGTGAGGAAAGGGGTATATTTCTGAATAAAACGTTGCCTAATATGGTGAATAGGGCGCTTAGGATCAAAGAACTCAGGCCCAAAAGGGGTTTACACTTTAGCTTGCAACAGCAACGTGAGTATATATCACATGATATAGTTATATAATTTGAGAGTATTTCGATTATGACGACCCTGCGAATGATCGAAAAGAGCTATAATATTTACGTTTTTACCACCTATAATATCCGTTTTTAGATCTACATACGTTTTATATCAAGTTAATACTAAACATGTGTATTCAAGTTTAATAGTGTTGCATCCACAATCTTCGGATAGAAAGACGGGGTTGATTGAAACAAGAAGTTGGAAATACGCGCGTCGCGATTGCTTGAAAAAATCTGTTGTATCTTAGAAAAAATATCGTACCTTGTCTTGCACTCATATTACTTATTATTTTAAAACAAAGAAAAAACAAGTTGCTACCGCAACTGGTTACTGAATGTTTTACAAAACACGTTCATTGAAATGCGGTCGTTTTTTTTACTTCTGGATGGTGAAAGTAGGATTTTACTTTAAATATACAAAATATTGCTTTAGCCTGCAAAACGTTTGTGAGCATTCCAGGATACTATATGATATTTCTTATAGAATTTCATTTATTTGATTCCGGACTAATTACATTTTAAATTGAAAACAAATTATCAAATAGAGAACTAGAGAGAAAATTGAGAACTACAAAAACTTACAACCCTAAAAGCACAATAGAATCTAAGATAAATTATAGAATGTGGATATCATAGAAGAATAAGGAGCACATCCATAATATGTAAATGCATGGAATTCCAGACTTGGACCGAAAATTTAATATCCATATTCTATAATATACTTTAGATCCTCTTCTTCAAATGTAAGAATATTTTATGCTACAAGACACATTATTATTTAATATACAAGCTTATTCGGGTCACATTTATTAAGAAAATAGATATAACTAATTCCTGCTTCTTTTGAGAGTTATTTTAAGTTATTATTCTACAGTATCACATGTGGTTTGTATTGGCCCACTGGGATAACCTTGGCGAATTCCATATTTAAATCCTTGGGATTATTATGTAAAATCTAATACTTCAAGTCTAAAATTACCCAACAGATATGACAAATTTTACCACTGGTTGCACTGCAGAGAATTTTATTCGAGCTTATTTTTGTTACTGATAATAATTATATCATTTGTAGGTAATATAAGTATATTATTTATGAAAGTGATTTCCATGTTGGACAATTGTAAAAGGTCCTTTGAGTGCAAGGCAACGAAATCGATTTTTGATACACGGTATCTTTAAAGAGAAAACAGAAAAAAATCTTGTTGTTTCTGTCTTACATGGAAGGATCTGTAAATGTAAAGTGATTACGGGGAAAATTAGATGACTAAAATATATTTTACTCACGTATCAGTCAATCTTGAAACGACAGTTGAACACGCAGCGGCAAAGTTTTTGAAATATCTCGCAGCGTCACTGATACTATTACCAAAGTCTACATATTAGAATATATATCTAGACTTTGCTATTACAATTATTACATTAAACTTATATTGATAATATATACGTACCTATATTAGTATATCCAGAAGTAATCACAGAAATCGAAATGCCTTTGTTGTTCTGCACCCATTTCAAATAAAATAGACATTTTAGCAATCATATTACAAATAAAGTGTAAAACGAAATATTATTTCTGTTGTAGCTGATTGTACAGAGTTAGAATACTCATTTGTATCGTCCTTATTGGCGAACGCCTTTTTCTCTACATTTCCAAAAAGAACTGATAAGACTCACCCCACCCTACAGAATTTTAATTTTGCCAATTTTTTCAAAAGCCTGAACACCAATGTACAGAAATCCAAACTGAAGAGTTTTCTTTACTACTTTGAATGGCTGGAGAATAATGAAAATTCTAATGGAAAAATGAAAATTTTTCGCCAGGTGAGTTTTTGTGTTTTTTGAATCACTCACGACAAAGACATTAAACAACGTCTGAATCAATTAAGTGACATCGAGTTAACAATAATTTAGATACACAATACGCAGATCGTCCTATCAAATGAAACGCTACTCCGCATTAAGCGAGTACGGTATTATAACTGAACACTCCCCCCCACTACTCTTCAAGCCGCTCGCCGGTCCAGCGCTGCGCTATATATATTAGTGAGTAAAATCGCCGATCTAACTCGCTTCTTTCTAGGGGTAGACATCTATAGAGGCACCAGTATTCGCGCTATAAGTCTGAGCGCGCCGTAATACTTCACTCTGATAAACGCTAGCGCTTTTTAAAAATTCGAAAACGATCTCAGATATTAGCCCTTCATAGATAGGTATTTACTTACAACAGGGCTGGAATATGTTTTTTATTAAATTTTCCATAATAATGCATTTCTGTAAAGTAGGTTACATATCATTTGGTCGCATTTTACATAATTCACCCACGCCTTTTAACAAACACAACCCTAAAATGGAAAGAGGGTGACATTAGATACATACAGAATATGTAGGTTCACCCACATCTTGTTATTCCCTTTTTTATGCATGTGTAACTTTTACGAAAGTAAACAGAATAAGGGGGTAGTTTTCCATCTGACAATCGCGTAGGAGTTTCATTCATTTCCATTTCATTATGAAGAGACGAAATTACCTAATATAGGATGTAATTAGACTCGGCTTACTTGGGCTTGGGATTACCTAACCTTTCAGACTTGCAATGTGTTTATTTTAGTAAATTCTTCCTTATAATTACGGGAACGTAACTAAGTATTATATAAAACCGATATCGGGTATTTTTATTTTTGTATTCTCGTAATTATTTCATATCAGTTGTCGAATTCTGATTATATGATAATAATTAAGATAAAAATTCTAACTATGAATAATTAGCCTGGATTAATAGGTATAATAGTGTTTGTTAATAAAGAAATAATGTAAACACAATTCTAAAAAATTTTTAAACAAATCAGTGACATTTGATAGAATTTTAATTCGAATTCGACAAGAATTGATATTTATTCAAAATTAAAACCACATTATGCAGAAAAAAAAGCAACTTGTTTTATTTATAACATAAAGTCGTACAATAATATCCAACACAGTATAGAAAAAAATGTAAAATAAACTTATTTGAGAATTATTTTAAATGGTCTGCAAAAATCTGAAGGAACAACCGGACGAATGATCAAATTGGCACATTTTGGGAAGCACAAGTGCCTACCTAAGTCAATAGATAATATATTTAAAGAACCCTAAGTTTTTTGTTTTTTGATTATTATTGTACCTGCGGAAATAATACAGGTTAGAGAACCTCAGCACACAAAATTTGATATGCGGATCTTGTATTTCAAGAAAGAGACTTCAGTTTTTGGAAACCCTTGCATTTGTCACACTAGGGTGACCTGTTTAAAGTATATCACCCTCAATAATTAGGAGAAGGATTATATTTTATCTGCGCCTCCAAAGTTAAAAAATAAAGTCTCATTTCTTGAATGACCAATTTCAATGTGGAAAATGGTGCCTACATTATACTATCCAATCTTTTAGATCCGAAATGTAGATAAAATATGGTAAAACAAACACGTCTCAAGTCAAGTTTTGTTTTTCTTTGAAAGTAACGACCTCATAAAAATGTTCAGTACATTAAGATTTAAATATATATATACATATATTTCAATGGTTTAGATCAGATGTCAATGACTTTGGTACTAAAAATGTCGAACCTATTGAACATTTTTGAATTATCGTGTTGCCTCAACATTTTTATTTTCAAATTTGAACAATTTTGTTTTAGTGCACCTACAAAAATATACGTACTACCTACTTGTTTCCTGTTTTGAATATTTTAGGTGATGACTAGCAAAGAATGGCTGACGATTGAAGACTGGTTAGAATGTAATTTACCCTTATGTCCTTTAAAAATTAAGCACGATGGAAAATTGGAAAGATGCGATGAGGAATGTCTTCAAATATGTTTTTCAAGTGCCAAAATCGGTGGGAAAGTTTTGACAAGTGGTTATACTCAGGTAACCATAAGATACAATATTCCTACCTCATATAACATTATACTAATCCTAAGTTCCGCGGTACCGATGGAAAATATTTATGACTCTTTTAGTATCTTGATTGAAATTTGATTTTCTGTTTAGGTTTGTTAATTTTCCGGAAAAATATAATTGGGAAAATTTTCTGCTAAATTATCACAAATTTTCCTGATCGTTTATTTCCTTTGTTAATCTTAAATCATTTATCAGCTTTCTAACCATCCTGGTGGCCCTGTTTTACGAGTGTTCAGTTGAGGCCACAAAAATGTTACTCTGTTTTACCGTTGAGTGACAATGGATTTTGTTACTCAACGGTTTTACATAAACTGATTTTTTTTTGTTTTAGTTTTAAGGTATTGACTATGTCCAATACAAAAATAACAATAACAAAAATAAAATGACGAGAATTTAATAAAAGGGCGCAAAATTTAAGAGAATTTTATATCCTGGAAAAATATCACTGGAAAAATATTATAGAAATAATTTTCTATGGAAAATTTACCAACTACATCCCTAGGTTTGTTTATTGTCTCACAGGCAATGAAGAATGAATGAAACAATGAAGAATGAATTCTTCTTTCATTGAAGATTGAAAACTATTTTGTTGCAGAAACTGTACATTAACTACCTCTATTCAAATAATAAAAAATATTTACACATAGGATGCTCTAGTTGTATCTTATACCTAGTTTATTAAATTGCTTATATGAATTTGAAATATTTCCATTTTCTGACATTTATTCTGTAAATGTTGTTCTAGGAATGCATAAGTTTAGTAACATCTCCAGAGTTACTAACTATACTGCTAAATGTAGAGGCCTTAGAAGATAACGAAGTCCTTACGGTTGAAAAAGTGAGGCACATTTCAAGAATTTCTGATCCGAAACTTCGAGCTAATTTGGAAAAACTTGAAACTCCCAGAGAGGTAAATAAGCAACAGACTTACACGACCCTGTCTTTCTCGATATGTTCAATGTAGTCAATAATAGGCTCGTTTAGCATTTTAAATTTCACATTTTGAAATTATATAATAAAGATAATACTCAGCAGTGATTGTAAAAGTTGATAAAGATAATACTCCGCTCAGCAGTTAGGTGGCAGAGTACAGCGATATAAAACAATGTTTCTGACACACTAGATTTTGGAGTTGGATATTTTGTTATTATTGTCGATCTGAAATGTTAGATACTGTATAGTTGAAATATGAAAATATTGAAAACACACATAAAAAGATAACTAAAATGCGTTAAATCAGCTCATTGTGTATTTGGTTTAATTTTCAACATTTTTATTTGAATTTAGTTGATGATTATACTAAAGGAAATGAAAAAATACCTTTTTTTAGATGACGGTCTGTTGTATAGATGCGGATGACTATACAAAATTGCCAATTGGTCAATACGAGGAGGATAACATTTTAAGGGAATTGAATAAATGCCTTCTAGGTTTCCAACAGAAACAATCGAAAAACAACGAAAATCAGGGCCAGCCAGTTACGGCTACCTATAACCATAGGAGACGGTTGTCTCCCATTGGCGAATCAATAGGTAGGTGCCATTCATCCTGTGAGTGAATACATATACAGTCTGTCCGTAAAGTAACCCCCCCCCTGTTAACTTTTGAACGAATCGAGTTAGAGAGTTTTAACAAAATACAGGGTGAATTACGTAAAATGAAGTTGATTTTGACGATAAATTCAATTCTTCAAATTCAAAGATGGCGCCACGGGCGCTGTCAACTCAATTTTTTTAAATGGCAAAGTGTGCCATGTTACACCTCATTTAAAAGGTAATTCAATTCTCTACATTCTCGTTTTTGAAAAATGACAATCGAGTGCGTTTTCTAGTTACAAGCTTTTGTATTAACGATATTTAAAAATTTTGCTATTATCAAGTCTCCTTGCCTTGCTTGCCACTGTCACTGAAACGTCAATAAGGTTCGAGAAAGTAGTTTAGCGTTTAATTTAAGAGTGTTTGAAAGTGTCTTCAGGTTTTTTTCTTAATTTTTTAAGTTATTCGAATTGATAGATTAAGAGAAAATTTAAGAGGAGAGCGGTACTTAAGAATCATGCGGGTGGAAATTTTTCCAAAGATAGAAAGAATAGCAGACAATAACATTCAAAGTATTGTATTTCAACAAGATGGGGGGGGGGGGGCACCTCATTTCTATGGACTTGTTACCGATTTTTTAAATAACCATTTCCCAGGCAGATGGATTAGCAGAAAGGGCCCGATAGAATGGTCGGCTCGTTTTCCGGACTTAACTCCTCTTGATTTTTTCTTATGGAGATATTTGAGGTGAAAAGTCTACAGAACTCCTTCAGTAAATATCGACGAACTACAGCAACGTCTAACACATATGTGTAGAAATATCCCTGCAGAAATTTTAGGAAATATCAGGCCAGAATTTCAAAGTAGACTTTTTATGTGCCAAGAAGTCATTGGACAACATTTTGAATAACTTATTTAATTCTTTTATTTTTTGTTTTAATAAATATTTGTTCAACATTTGTTGTATTAAAATATTAATTAACATTTTATTCATGGATCAGATTAAAACAGAAACGCTTGTAACTAGAGAACGGTTAACTCGATTGTCATTTTTCAAAAACGAGAAAGTAGAGAATTGAATTATCTTTTAAATGAGGTGCAACACGGCACACTTTGTCATTTAAAAAAATTGAGTTGACAGCGCCCGTGGCGCCATCTTTGAATTTGAAGAATTGAATTTATCGTCAGAATCAACTTCATTTTACGTGATTCACCCTGTATTTTATTAGAACTCTGTAACTCGATTCGTTCAAAAGTTAGCAGGGGGGTTACTTTATGGACAGACTGTATATATTTGACTACCAATTCTTGTCTTACTTTTAGGGTCTAGTCAATCCGACCCCCCTTCCGCCATTCCCATAATAACCCAGCAGTCTTGCAGTACCAACCAAAGCGGCTCAGCTTCACCAATAAGCGACAATAATAACACTTCCACCAACAGACTCCGAGTGAAACTGGAAAGGGAAAGAAATCTCAAAAAACGGGGTCAAGTTAACAACGAAGCCCTGGTACACAACAGAAGAGGAAGGTTCATAGTCTTGGGTTCTTCCGGTGAATGCTTGCCCGTTTCTAGGAAGCCCTTAGAAGAAGAGATGAGCAGCGAATATTCTAGTTGCGAGTCTTCCGAAGGTGAGTTCCTCAGTGCCAAAACCAGTGTAGAAGACAGTGAAGACGAGAATTTCCACAAGAGGTACAGCATAGATTTAGAAACTCCGGAAAGGAGACACACATTTGCTCAAAGGCTGAAGGATGCTCTGAAAAGAGAGTTATCGTCAGAGAGCCCGATGTCTTCCAGCGAAGAAAGTTACGCTGTTGGTATCTCTGTCACTGGATCTGGGATTCATGATCCAGATATAAGGTAGGCAACAATCCAGTTATCTAACTGGAAATATGTATTTACTTTTTCTATTGGGACTTGACTTACCTTGACTTTGACTTAGTCGAACGTTATTGAGTCACTAGAAATATTCTCGCTGGATTTACTTGTAAGAGACACATTTGCACCATATATTGTACCAAGTATTGTTTTATTACCTCAAGTTATCTAGCTTTTTATAGTGGTTTAAATCACTTGTTTTACAGGAAAATTATCACTTATAATTGCACAAGAGGTTTGTATTTTACCGGATAAATTTGGATTGTTTAATGAGAAACTGTTGCCAAGCAATTAGACGAGAAAAACTGTCAACTATTAAAAACGCGACACCGAAGATGGAGTGTTTTTAGGTCGACAGTTTTTCGAGTCAAATTGCTAACAGTTTAGAATTTAAACAATCCAAATTTATCCGGTATCAATACAAACATCGAGTGTAATTCGGCAGGACAATTTAATGAATAAGAAATTTAGAAACATATAAATGCAAACTTTATTTGAAACACTAAAAATAAACACAGTTTTATTGGAGCATCACCGAATCGATTCATTGTTAGTGTTTAATAATTGAATAATTTGTTGACAGAAATGTCAAATTATTTATTTTGGCAACGGACACCGCGATATTTGATTAAAAAATGAATAAGTGAAAAAGCACTAGTGCATTTGTCACTGTAAAAGTTGCAGGAAACTTTTGTCGCTGTCAAAGTGACAATTGCACTGTGGCATATGCGATTTTTATATATAAATTAAATTGTCAATACAAAAATAGTAAACTGCAACAAAATACATTTTCTTTAAAAACTTTTTGAGGAAATACTTTTTGGTTTTGGTTAAAAACCAGTTTTCTTGAAGGGGGTTGGAACCTTTGGTGTGAAGATAACGCTGACCTAGTTATCCACATACCATCAACACTATACATACTGCACTCGACGCGCGATTAAAACTCGGTGTTAATCATCTCCAGATGATGCAAACTTCGTTGGTGAAATGCGCATCGAGTGCAGTATAGTGTTTTGGTGTTATGTCAAAAACTACATCAGTATTAAAATCCAGTGTAACAGTTCTGGTTAAAATTCTCTGTAGGGTGAGAAGAGGTGGTTCCACTGGATTCGCTTTAAAGGAAGACTCATTGGACGAAGATTTCTTGGAACATTCTTTAAACAAAGAAAGACAATGGATCGACAAGTTTAAAAGCAAACAGTCTGCTTTAAGTAGGAAAGAGTCTAACAAATCTTCAGAATACAGTTTCAGCACTGAATACAGGTAAGGATAAAAATACAGGATACTGTGAAGCAGGAGTGTATCACGGTGAAGTTGGAAATTACAAAACAAGCGAGTGCCAAAGCATTCTGGTCATAACTAGGTCTATTGTACATCCTACTGATTCCCTATTCAATGAGGATCCTTGTTCTTTACATGAAGTACACATTCACGCAGGATGTTCAGTGTAGTCTCGTCTACACCATATATGCCGTATGCCAGATCTGTAACGCGGCATATTGAGCTTTCTACTCATATTACGATTAGTATTATTTTAACAGATAGGTATCTACTTGTAAGGGCCTATCATCATGGCACACTACTCAGTATACTGATGAGAAAATTGCAATATAGCTTTACTACTAGCTACCACTATTTATTTCTTTTTGATTAGCGCAGATGTTCATTTCTTGTAATGTGCAATTTCAGTTCCGAATTGGAAGAAGTATACGAGCAGTTCTCCCGTTGGTTGGAGAATCCCATTTTGGAAACGGAAAAGGGTACCAAGAGAGAATTAGACACGAGAGAAATGGCTGTGGTTCGATTTGCAGGTACTAGAAAACATCGTACAGTTTATATACATGTTGTTCTCATTAATGCTAACTAGAAAAGATGTGTATTAACATATTAACAGCAGGACTAAAATTTGGTACTTCATCCTAGACTGTGTTTATATACAACCACATGTCTAATTGTATAAGACCAGAGACGTATAGAATCTACAGTATAAGTCTCTGATAAGACATATCTTAATTTTTTTGAAATAGTCATAATTTGTTTGTTATTTGAGTCATGGAAGGTTACATATTTTCTGTTTCACTGTTTCACATGTCTGCATTGAATATTATGGTTTTTTATACCTCCGAAGTATAAAAACCATATTTATTCAAAATTCAACATCATGGCTGGAAATATAGGCATTTGATTTTCTTGCAAAAAGCTAAGTAGGTATGTTTTGAAAAAGAAACAATGTAATGTGTAAGGGCAAAAATAAAAATATATTGATGGACTTCTGTGCTTTAAATAATAAAAATAAAAGTTCATTGAGAAAGGAAAATATTATGGAGATGTGTACATACAGTGTACACATCCCCATGTACACTGTACAGTGAAGATGTACACTGTACACCTTCAGTGGAACACATTGTAAATTCAATTTTATACACATAAATACACTTACATTTTTGTTGAAATTTCAGGATCCATTTTGAAGCGCACATTAAGTGAATCCTTTGCTGGTGTACAAGTTCCTATGACTGAAAGTTGTGATTCTGGCACCATAAACACTGAAGAATTCAGGACAAAGAAAAACAAACTAGTTCTGAATGCCAAATCCTTAAGTTTAGAGCTAGCACGACAGAAACACCGTCTAGCAGCCCAGCTGGTAAGTTTTAGCAGTTTTAGAAATTAGATTTTTAAATTAGACACCAGATTTGTTAACAAAGTAATTTTGCAAAGAGAATTTGTCAGGCTGGGATTAATTTTGGGATATAGGTGGTGTAGCAATAACTACAAATTCTTAATATATATACTAACAAAATTAGTAGGAATCTGGAAAATAAAAGGAATTAATTCTGTGGGTTGTCTAAACAATCGTGTCGGGGTGGGAATTGGAGTATAATTTGAAGGTTAAAAATAATTTTTGAAATAGTCTTAACTGATGGCAGGACACGGTTTGTTTTGTACTACAGCTGATTAAAAGCTACAATGCTTTATAACGGATGAACAATTCTAAAGGCGTTTTTTAATCAACTTACAACAGCTTAAAATTTTAGATGTTAGCTATTTTAAGCTATTCGATTGGGAATTGTTACATTCTGTTGTTAGATGATTTAAGCAAAAAAAACTTAAAACAGCTAACACTGTTCTGTAGAATGGTAAGGTGTTATGGTAAGTATTCCTATCTTTCTCTATAACCTAAAATTTATAATAAATGCTAAAGAAATAACTGTTAACGAGAGTCAGGATATAATCAATCACTTAAATACAGGTAGGTTAGATAACAAGAACAGTTTTTATTAACTTGTGCATTTTGCACATACATATAATTAATTTTTCAGTGTGAAAATAGAAGTATGTGGACAAAATCAAAAAAACATAACCTCAATCACTTTTTATTGGGATTACAGCTAACATCAAATAACATCCTTACCACTACTAACATAACATGATAAAATTTTAAGCTGTTGTATGCTGATTAAAAAACGCCTCTCTATACAATTATCAAGCTGATCACACACACACTGGGCATTGTTTCGGCAAGGAAATTTAAAGATAGTTCTCGTATTTATATAGCCGTTAACAAACCGAATTAATTCCTTCTAGAAGCATAATTTTCTTAGGTAAAATGGCATTCTGAAATACAGTGTTGTTAACAGAGTGACGAGCGAGTTGATCCCGATTTAGTAAAGGAAAGCGTTTCTCCCTCATTAACAAACGATGTGATTAGTGACGCTTTATATCAAAATAGTCTAACAAAAAAGCGTAGAGCTTGGTTCTTATCTTGCGTTAACGAAGCCATTATCCAAACTTTGGAAGATATTTCTGTAAATGTCAGTTTGCCTCAAAGCGAGCAGGTAAATAGTCATAACCAAAGCGATAACAATAAATGTAACTGCTAAGGTGTGTTTTTGATTTTCGTAAATAACTTTTCACTACCATGTGCACAAATGTATTAATAATAAATACTAACTTTGTTTGTGAAGAGTGGACAATAATCCGTTTTACCTTATTGATATTTATCCTTACACCTTAACAAACCAGTTATTGGGACTACATATAGGGTCATTCACAGACCAACCTGTGGGGTCATTCATGGTAACCGCCTGTTAGACATATCTCCCAAACTAATAGGGGCATAAATTTGAAACTTATAACCTTAAAATCACTTGATTTTATATTTATGGGGTGGCATAAAAACAATAGTTTATGTTAGTTCCGTACTGTATATTAGAAATATACTTAATTAAATACATTTGTGAAAGTAGTCAAATTTTTAAAATGCCTTGGAAAGAAACGATTTTTATAGGCACTTTGTGAAAAATTATGTTGTAAAAATTATACCTGAACTTTTTTTATTTGAAAATCTGCAAATTATTTTTTTTGCTATTTCAAAAGTATGTAACACATGTACCGACAATTGATACTTTTTACTTGCACATTGCATAACTAATAAAATTGTTAGAAATAATTTTAAAAAATAAATTTTCTTAGGTTACAAACTGTAAAAATATTTATAAATCATTAAGGAACATACTAAATTAAAAGAGAATTAACTAGTGTCAATCAAAAAATATAATTGTTATAATATTCCTTTCAGTTATCTCAAATATCTACCCAGAAGTCAAAAAATGGCCTTAAACCTGTATCGACTGGTAACTGGGGCTGCGGTTCCTCCAGAAAAGGCGATGTGCAACTCAAAGTGATAATACAGTGGCTCGCATCTAGTGTGGCAGGAGTCCCGTCCCTAATTTATTACACTTATGGCCACCAGCAACTAGCAAAATTGGACACGGTGTGCCGAATACTCGTCGATAGGAAATGGGCCGTCAAAGACTTAGCCGAGGCGACTCTGCGGTATTGCAGTCATGTGCTACAAGGAAGGGAGCTTAGTGGAACACTGTTTGAGGAACTTATAGGTGTTGAGCGGACGGTATAGTTGTTTTCTTTTTTGATATTTGTTCGGAATTCAAATTTCTAGTCATTTATGGATACTGAGTGGTCGATAACGAATTGAAAAGGGATTAAGTAAAAAGTAATGAGGGCACAATTAAATTATTTATTTTAAGATTGTATTCTTTATAAGCTGTAATGTTTTAAAATTTGAAAAATGTATAATCAGAAAGTCTTTTCCTCTTATTTTGCTCAAAACTGCACTAACATTTACTTAGCATTTCTGAAAAATTATTATTTTTCGGTTGAGTGTATTGAATTCTGCTTTCAAATATCATTACTTTTGAAGGTAAAAGATGTAAGCAGAAAATATCGCTTAATTTTACATTGTGCAATGTAATATACACTGTTCAATTTTTAGTCTATTGAACGAATCTATTTGAGTTGCATGAACATTTCTTTCATTGGATGGAATACAATAGGCCATGTTCCAAATTTAATTGCATTCAATGTGAAACTCAATACCATCTATTTATTTTCAGAATCACAAATACAAAGCCTTTGAGTTTACTATAATTTTGTTAATCGAAAAGATATAAAAAATTAAACTACGGTTAGTTTTTCATGAAAAATTCAATTTTGAATAAAAAAATTTATTTAAGCCATAGGCAACTACTATTCTAATAATTAAAAAATAGGTTTTTGCTTTTGTATTGTAACATTTGAAGACATATTCAAAAACTGTCAAACTGTCAATAATATGCCACCACCTGATCACATGCCTTTGAGTTTTCTTGTGATTGGAATGAGTAGATATATTCAGCTATATTAATAAATTCACTAGTAGCATATTTAAAGCTATGCAAATACATATTTTTTTGTATTAGTGTCTACAAAGTTTTTATTTTTATAGTTGAATTTGAAAATTTAAGTTTTTTGTTAATAATTTTCAGGCCGTACACCTATTTCTGTTTGACAGTTTCTGTCTTTGACAGTTTAAAACTGTTTTTATACCTTTTTGAAATACATACCAAAATTATTTATATAACACACAATAGGGCGGTATATAAACAATAATTATACTTATACCGTGGTCCGATAAATCTTGAAAATTATTGAAATTGCTAATAAGGATTTGTGATTTTTTTAAATGTTTGATATTCAGACAACTTTAGATTATAATTTTAATCTTTAGTAACTTGTTTGAAACATACCATTGTAAACCACATTTTTTGGTTTCAGTCCTACCATTGTATTATATGGCATGCATTGCACAATGTAAGGTAGCTCAATGTGGATGATAAAATGTGCCATAACTAAATTTAAGTAGATTATTACGAGATCCATATGTCAAATTTCAATATTTTCATACTGCTAATATGATACAAGGACTTGTGAAAATAATTTATAGTTGAAAAGAGTCATCTTGTAGTGCCTAAAGCTAATATCAAACACAGTTTGCACAAACATATGGGATTTGTACAGTCTTCCTATTATACAAACAATTTTATATAATATTTTATAATGCAATTCGTTGTACAAAAAGACATCTACAATGGAGGATTGTTTATTATTATCACAAATTTTAATAAATATATGAACAGTAACTTAGTAACTTAAAAGAATATACCTCTCATTCTCCTTCCCAGTCCCTGCCTATCATATAGGATGTTGAATTTATTTACAAACTGGTTCAAGTCATTACACCCCTTGGTGAGGGTCCCAAGGTAAGTCATTAGACCTACATCATTGCATTGCTACAAATTTAAATTTATGTTTAATATTCACAACACTAATAATTTAAAATAACACTTACATTATAAAAATCTTGCCTGAAGCGTGACCCATCAATAACAGGTAATCTGTGGCACAAAGAATATGCTTCCCTGAGGATTTCATGGTTCCTTGGTAACTGGCCATTTTGCACTGCTTTCATATATTCTAAAACCAGTCGTACTCTGGAGTGTAACATCTTTATAGCGCTGTGTTGAGCCGTTAGATGTTCTGCCACTAAAGAACTTTCTCCAGAATCCGCAGAGGACATTCTGGCAACATGATCAACTCCAATACGTTCGGCTTCTTCAGTAGCTAATGTGTAAGTTAGAGGAACAAACAGCATTGTGGCTTCACCACTTACTAAATCTATTACAGACTCGTACAAAGTAACTGGTAAATGCTAAAAGAATTTTAGGATTAGTAGCGCACATTACTTTATCTACTCCATATAGCCTACCTCTATGTTTTTATCATAAGGATTTAATTTTAACAAAATCGGAGATTCATTGATTTCACAAATCTGTTTATGAACTTTTATATCCGTGCTGCTAGGAGCATCTCCAGTGGTGTACCAACCTATGAAATCCATATCACTAAATACTTGTTTAACTGAAATTATTAAAAAATCAGATTATGAGGGACAAGACACTTCACTATATATACATACACTGTTCTTCTTTCATGTTATAATAATCTCTGTCAATTACTATATCACCACCAATAACAGTAAACACTAATTCAAAGGAATTCATGATCTCGATGTTTCTTCCTTTCTGTTTACCAATTAGTGCACCAATCACTAAAACCTTCATATTAGAATGATGATGTAATGGTAATGGATCTAATTGAAGTTCTGATGCAGTTTAGGTATAGCTTAGGCACAATGTGAAAACTAAAAATGAAGACTGAAACGCTAAATTATTATTCAGGAAACTTGTTAATTAACATAGGTAGCTAAGTATTTAATTAAATTACTTCTTTATTCATGAATAAACATAATTTGTCCTCACCTAAAATCAATTACAATGTAAATATATTTCTGAAAAGAAATATCCACAGAGTGGTGGTTTAATATTTTTTAAACAGGCCGATGGCCTTTGCAAAGATATAATTGAAGCGGGAGTCTCGATGAGCATGAAATTATAATACTAAGGTTCATCTTGAGCCTCACTTGGATCAATTAAATAATTGCCTACGAGAAACCTAAAGTACACCAGATCCACTAACATGTCGAGTTTGTTATTTACCTTGTTGAACGGATCCTTCCTGTGCCCTTTCTCTAGTCCAGTGTTCAGAAACATTCATTATGACAAGGGGGTGCAGAGAACAAGTGATGGAGCCTACGGCTCCAGATGCCATAACATTTTTACCAGGGTCTGTTGTGATGTCCATGGATTTAGAAGTTTCTGCAACAGGAACACTCTCTACTTCCATTGCTATAGCCATTGTCGCTTTCTCTCTGTGAGCGTTCATTCTAATTATAAAATCTCTATCTCTGGCTTCCAAAGAACGAAAAAATTGCTTACAAGCTTCTGAAAAAACCCACTTACGTTGTACAAAATACAAATCATACAAATCACAGAATATTTACAAATCTTGACATATGACATATAGAAGTTTAGGTTAGGTTAGTTACCACACCCAGTATTGCCACTCTTCGCAACAAAATTTCTCACTAGGGGCGCGTTCAGATCAAACGCCGGGCAAGTAAAAAACGTCCGGTAAAAGGTAACTTGGTTGTTGCGTCCGACGTTAAATGATTCTGAACGTGTGGTTGTGATTTGGGAAATCTAAAACAACATAACCTATAATTATGCATAACAATAACAATAACAAAATAAACTGAATATGGCTGTCTCATCTGTCTCATCAGAGTCTGATCCGAGAATAGCAACCAGAGAGAAGCGACAATAACTGTCGGCACCTTTGAAGTCTGGGGGCAAAATTTTGTGACCTTGAGTTTAACATAATGACGGATGACCGGTCTAATACACTGAGAGAAATATTAATGAGGCCTAATAAATGCTATACACTGATAAAAAAAATATGATTATACTGAAATGTAATAAAACCTATATTATAAATATTTTGCCTCATTTATCACGCAAAAAAAGTTATAATGATATATTGCTTTTCATAACAGGAGTTAATGTAAAAACTTCTAATTATTAGAATAAAAGAAATGCATTTTGCCAGTTTTTTAGATAACAAATAAAACACATTTATATATAATATATATCATAGTATATATTTTTAAAAATTCACATGTTACCTACCTCCACAACATGACATTACATTAATAAAAGAAACATACATCTATAGTACCTGTTGGATTGTACCTATATAATACACCAAGTATCTGTTTTGTGTAGTTGTCTAAGTCTGTGTTCAGTGGTTTACTGTTCTGTTAGTAGTTATGTTCCTAAGCTATGTTCAGTAGTAGTGTAGTTACTGTGCACTGTACTTGTTGCTGTACTTATTTAAGTTAATTAAAAGACAACAAAATAAACAGAGTAATTATTTATTAAGCTTCGGTTCACCTCATAACAGGTTATGGGCCCAGTCCCAGAGTGAAAGTTAAAGAACATATAAATAATTAAAAATCTGTAAAAGAAAAAGTGTCTTTGTGTCTTGGCGGCAAGAAGCAACGAAAAAGGCAGTGAGTCAAAGATGGCGGAAGGTACTGGACATATGCTTGGCTTTGAAAAATTAAAAGGTCGTGTAAACTATGTCAACTGGAAATTTCAAATGCAGAATTATTTGAGGCATGAAAATCTATGGTGCAGCATAGAAGGTTACAGTACGAGTGATACTACAGAAACTGCAGTGCGATTACGTCGCGATGAAAAAGCACTTTGTAAAATTAATTTAATGGTTGACAAATGTGCATTTCCCTATGTTATGCCAGCCACTACTGCAAAAGAGGCTTGGTGTGCTCTTGAAAAAGCATACGAAGACAAAGGGTTGAATAGAAGACTAAGATTGCTTCGTAGTTTATGTTCTGTAAAGCTTTCGAACTTCAAAAAAATGGAGGATTACATTAATGAAATAATGTACCTGGCTCAACAATTAGCGAGTATTGAAAAACCTGTCGAGGACGAGTTCATTGGGGCCATAATGCTGCAAGGACTACCCGAAGAATATGAGCCTATGGTCATGGCTATGGAGAATTCTGGTGCGGATATCACTAGCGATTTTGTGAAAACCAAATTACTTCAAGATAATAAGTGGAGTATGTCTTCAGCTGAGTCAAGAGATAAAAACAATTCTGCTCTATTGTCCAAACAATATAAGAAGAAGTGGAAAAAACCATGGTGCTGGACCTGTAAGCAAAATGGACATTTTAAAAATAATTGCCCAAATAAAGATACTGCAGCTGATCCGAAATCTGATAAGAAAAGAGAGGATGGGAAAAATAAAGTATTGCTTACATCATATGCAGCCAGTGTAAACTCTGACAAATGGTATATCGACAGTGGTGCAAATCGTCATATGACAGGACAAGAACATTTGATTACAAATATAAATAATAATAGTGCAGGCGCACAGGTTACCGTTGCAAATAACGAAACACTTTATAGTACTGGAAGTGGTGACATCCCTATCAAACTAAGATGCAGTGATATCAACAAAATATCTGATGTTTTGGTTGTACCAAATTTATCAGCGAATCTATTATCTGTTGGTGTTCTTACAAGAAATAGAAACTATACAGTAGTTTTTGATGCTGAAAAAGCAAGGGTTTATGAAAAAGCTAAAGTTGAGGGAGAGATAGTTGCAACTGGTTCCTACTGTGATGGTGTTTATTGCCTGGATGTGCAAGATCATGCATATTTAAGTTCATACAAATCATATACGAATACTCAAGAACTGTGGCATAGGAGGCTAGGCCACCTAAATCGTATAAGCATGAAGCTATTAAAAGATGGTATGACCACAGGAATAGATTATTCAGATGATGTTTTTAACCCATGCACAGCGTGCATTGAAGGTAAACAAACAAGATCACCATTTGTTTCAAACAATAATAAAAAGCTTAGTAAAAATAAACTTGACTTGTTACATACAGACTTGTGTGGTCCTATGCAAGTTGATTCTTGGAGTGGTGCTAAATACATGCTTACCATAATTGACGACCATACTCGAAAGGTATTTGTTTATTTTTTAACACATAAAAGTCAAGTAAAAGAAAAATTTGAAGAATTTAAAGTCATGGTAGAAAATGAATGCGATAAAAAGATTAAAGTAGTTCGATCCGATAATGGAAAAGAATACTGTAATCTGGCTTTTGAAAATTACCTAAAGAACAATGGTATCAAACATCAGCTGACTGTACCATACTCTTCACAACAAAATGGAGTTGCGGAAAGAATGCACAGAACAATCATGGACAAAGTGAGATCTATGATAACTTGTTCTAAATCTGATCCAAAAATGTGGGCAGAAGCTGCCAATACTGCAGTGTATTTGATCAATCGCAGTCCTGCAAAGAAAATCAAGGACAAAACACCAGAGGAAATGTGGACTGGTCAGAAGATAGATTTACAACATCTACGAGTTTTTGGATGTGTAGCTTATGTTCGTGTTCCTCATCAAAAATACGGGTGTGAAGATATCCACATCCACAGATTTCGGTAGGACTATAATCGATAAAGTCGTGGTCACAAGATAAATTCTTGAAATAACAAAAATATCACTCAACTATCAACTGTTTAGTTTCAGGGTGGTTATAAATCATAAAATTAAGTAACTGGTTAGTATCACATCACTTATTAGGTACCAGGTGGTAAGATGGGGATGAATTGAAAAAAGAGGTTAAAATTGCATAAAAAAATAATAGCAAGTCCAAATGAAGATGTAGAGTTTTTATTCCACCCCAGATCGATAGAGAATCAAAAAATACATTGGCCAGTACCATTGGCTTTATTTGTCAGGCCGTCCAAGGGGATGAAAAGGGGTTCAAATTGAATAAAAAAATAATAGCAAGTCCAAATGAAGATGTAGAGTTTTTATTCCACCACAGATCGATAGAGAATTAAAAAATACATAGGCCAGTACCATTGGCTTTATTTGTCAGGCCGTCCAAGGGGATGAAAAGGGGTTCAAATTGAATAAAAAAATAATAGCAAGTCCAAATGAAGATGTAGAGTTTTTATTTCGCCACAGATCGATACAGAATAAAAAAATACATTGGCCAGTACCATTGCCTTTATTTGTCAGGCCGTCCAAGGGGATGAAAAGGGGTTCAAATTGAATAAAAAAATAATAGCAAGTCCAAATGAAGATGTAGAGTTTTTATTTCGCCACAGATCGATAGAGAATCAAAAAATACATTGGCCAGTACCATTGCCTTTATTTGTCAGGCCGTCCAAGGGGATGAAAAGGGGTTCAAATAAAATAAAAAAATTATAGCAAGTCCAAATGAAGCTGTAGAGTTTTTATTTCGCCACAGATCGATAGAGAATTAAAAAATACATTGGCCAGTACCATTGGCTTTATTTGTCAGGCCGTCCAAGGGGATGAAAAGGGGTTCAAATTGAATAAAAAAATAATAGCAAGTCCAAATGAAGATGTAGAGTTTTTATTCCACCACAGATCGATAGAGAATTAAAAAATACATAGGCCAGTACCATTGGCTTTATTTGTCAGGCCGTCCAAGGGGATGAAAAGGGGTTCAAATTGAATAAAAAAATAATAGCAAGTCCAAATGAAGATGTAGAGTTTTTATTTCGCCACAGATCGATAGAGAATAAAAAAATACATTGGCCAGTACCATTGCCTTTATTTGTCAGGCCGTCCAAGGGGATGAAAAGGGGTTCAAATTAAATAAAAAAATTATAGCAAGTCCAAATGAAGCTGTAGAGTTTTTATTTCGCCACAGATCGATAGAGAATTAAAAAATACATTGGGCAGTACCATTGGCTTTATTTGTCAGGCCGTCCAAGGGGATGAAAAGGGGTTCAAATTGAATAAAAAAATAATAGCAAGTCCAAATGAAGATGTAGAGTTTTTATTCCACCACAGATCGATAGAGAATTAAAAAATACATTGGCCAGTACCATTGGCTTTATTTGTCAGGCCGTCCAAGGGGATGAAAAGGGGTTCAAATTGAATAAAAAAATAATAGCAAGTCCAAATGAAGATGTAGAGTTTTTATTCCACCACAGATCGATAGAGAATTAAAAAATACATAGGCCAGTACCATTGGCTTTATTTGTCAGGCCGTCCAAGGGGATGAAAAGGGGTTCAAATTGAATAAAAAAATAATAGCAAGTCCAAATGAAGATGTAGAGTTTTTATTTCGCCACAGATCAATAGAGAATCAAAAAATACATTGGCCAGTACCATTGCCTTTATTTGTCAGGCCGTCCAAGGGGATGAAAAGGGGTTCAAATTAAATAAAAAAATTATAGCAAGTCCAAATGAAGCTGTAGAGTTTTTATTTCGCCACAGATCGATAGAGAATTAAAAAATACATTGGGCAGAACCATTGGCTTTATTTGTCAGGCCGTCCAAGGGGATGAAAAGGGGTTCCAATTTAATAAAAAAATAATAGCAAGTCCAAATTAAGCTGTAGAGTTTTTATTTCACCACAGATCGATAGAGAATTAAAAAATACATAGGCCAGTACCATTGGCTTTATTTGTCAGGCCGTCCAAGGGAATGAAAAGGGGTTCAAATTGAATAAAAAAATAATAGCAAGTCCAAATGAAGATGTAGAGTTTTCATTTCGCCACAGATCGATAGAGAATCAAAAAATTCATTGGCCAGTACGATTGGCTTTATTTGTCAGGCCGTCCAAGGGGATGAAAAGGGGTTCCAATTTAATAAAAAAATAATAGCAAGTCCAAATGAAGCTGTAGCGTTTTTATTTCACCACAGATCGATAGAGAAATAAAAAATACATTGGGCAGTACCATTGGCTTTATTTGTCAGGCCGTCCAAGGGGATGAAAAGGGGTTCCAATTTAATAAAAAAATAATAGCAAGTCCAAATTAAGCTGTAGAGTTTTTATTTCACCACAGATCGATAGAGAATTAAAAAATACATAGGCCAGTACCATTGGCTTTATTTGTCAGGCCGTCCAAGGGGATGAAAAGGGGTTCAAATTGAATAAAAAAATAATAGCAAGTCCAAATGAAGCTGTAGAGTTTTTATTTCGCCACAGATCGATTGAAAATTAAAAAATACATTGGGCAGTACCATTGGCTTTATTTGTCAGGCCGTCCAAGGGGATGAAAAGGGGTTCCAATTTAATAAAAAAATTATAGCAAGTCCAAATGAAGATGTAGAGTTTTTATTCCACCACAGATCGATAGAGAATTAAAAAATACATAGGCCAGTACCATTGGCTTTATTTGTCAGGCCGTCCAAGGGGATGAAAAGGGGTTCAAATTGAATAAAAAAATAATAGCAAGTCCAAATGAAGATGTAGAGTTTTTATTTCGCCACAGATCGATAGAGAATCAAAAAATACATTGGCCAGTACCATTGCCTTTATTTGTCAGGCCGTCCAAGGGGATGAAAAGAGATTCAAATTAAATAAAAAAATTATAGCAAGTCCAAATGAAGCTGTAGAGTTTTTATTTCGCCACAGATCGATAGAGAATTAAAAAATACATTGGGCAGTACCATTGGCTTTATTTGTCAGGCCGTCCAAGGGGATGAAAAGGGGTTCAAATTGAATAAAAAAATAATATCAAGTCCAAATGAAGATGTAGAGTTTTTATTTCGCCACAGATCGATAGAGAATCAAAAAATACATTGGCCAGTACCATTGCCTTTATTTGTCAGGCCGTCCAAGGGGATGAAAAGGGGTTCAAATTAAATAAAAAAATTATAGCAAGTCCAAATGAAGCTGTAGAGTTTTTATTTCGCCACAGATCGATAGAGAATTAAAAAATACATTGGCCAGTACCATTGGCTTTATATGTCAGGCCGTCCAAGGGGATGAAAAGGGGTTCAAATTGAATAAAAAAATAATAGCAAGTCCAAATGAAGATGTAGAGTTTTTATTTCGCCACAGATCGATAGAGAATCAAAAAATACATTGGCCAGTACCATTGCCTTTATTTGTCAGGCCGTCCAAGGGGATGAAAAGGGATTCAAATTAAATAAAAAAATTATAGCAAGTCCAAATGAAGATGTAGAGTTTTTATTTCGCCACAGATCGATAGAGAATCAAAAAATACATTGGCCAGTACCATTGCCTTTATTTGTCAGGCCGTCCAAGGGGATGAAAAGGGATTCAAATTAAATAAAAAAATTATAGCAAGTCCAAATGAAGCTGTAGAGTTTTTATTTCGCCACAGATCGATAGAGAATTAAAAAATACATTGGGCAGTACCATTGGCTTTATTTGTCAGGCCGTCCAAGGGGATGAAAAGGGGTTCAAATTGAATAAAAAAATAATAGCAAGTCCAAATGAAGATGTAGAGTTTTTATTTCGCCACAGATCGATAGAGAATCAAAAAATACATTGGCCAGTACCATTGCCTTTATTTGTCAGGCCGTCCAAGGGGATGAAAAGGGATTCAAATTAAATAAAAAAATTATAGCAAGTCCAAATGAAGATGTAGAGTTTTTATTTCGCCACAGATCGATAGAGAATCAAAAAATACATTGGCCAGTACCATTGCCTTTATTTGTCAGGCCGTCCAAGGGGATGAAAAGGGATTCAAATTAAATAAAAAAATTATAGCAAGTCCAAATGAAGCTGTAGAGTTTTTATTTCGCCACAGATCGATAGAGAATTAAAAAATACATTGGGCAGTACCATTGGCTTTATTTGTCAGGCCGTCCAAGGGGATGAAAAGGGGTTCAAATTGAATAAAAAAATAATAGCAAGTCCAAATGAAGATGTAGAGTTTTTATTCCACCACAGATCGATAGAGAATTGAAAAATACATTGGGCAGTACCATTGGCTTTATTTGTCAGGCCGTCCAAGGGGATGAAAAGGGGTTCAAATTGAATAAAAAAATAATAGCAAGTCCAAATGAAGATGTAGAGTTTTTATTCCACCACAGATCGATAGAGAATTAAAAAATACATTGGCCAGTACCATTGGCTTTATTTGTCAGGCCGTCCAAGGGGATGAAAAGGGGTTCAAATTGAATAAAAAAATAATAGCAAGTCCAAATGAAGATGTAGAGTTTTTATTTCGCCACAGATCGATAGAGAATAAAAAAATACATTGGCCAGTACCATTGCCTTTATTTGTCAGGCCGTCCAAGGGGATGAAAAGGGGTTCAAATTAAATAAAAAAATTATAGCAAGTCCAAATGAAGCTGTAGAGTTTTTATTTCGCCACAGATCGATAGAGAATAAAAAAATACATAGGCCAGTACCATTGGCTTTATTTGTCAGGCCGTCCAAGGGGATGAAAAGGGGTTCAAATTGAATAAAAAAATAATAGCAAGTCCAAATGAAGATGTAGAGTTTTTATTCCACCACAGATCGATAGAGAATTAAAAAATACATTGGCCAGTACCATTGGATTTATTTGTCAGGCCGTCCAAGGGGATGAAAAGGGGTTCAAATTAAATAAAAAAATTATAGCAAGTCCAAATGAAGCTGTAGAGTTTTTATTCCACCACAGATCGATAGAGAATTAAAAAATACATAGGCCAGTACCATTGGCTTTATTTGTCAGGCCGTCCAAGGGGATGAAAAGGGGTTCAAATTGAATAAAAAAATAATAGCAAGTCCAAATGAAGATGTAGAGTTTTTATTTCGCCACAGATCGATAGAGAATAAAAAAATACATTGGCCAGTACCATTGCCTTTATTTGTCAGGCCGTCCAAGGGGATGAAAAGGGGTTCAAATTAAATAAAAAAATTATAGCAAGTCCAAATGAAGATGTAGAGTTTTTATTTCGCCACAGATCGATAGAGAATAAAAAAATACATAGGCCAGTACCATTGGCTTTATTTGTCAGGCCGTCCAAGGGGATGAAAAGGGGTTCAAATTGAATAAAAAAATAATAGCAAGTCCAAATGAAGATGTAGAGTTTTTATTTCGCCACAGATCGATAGAGAATCAAAAAATTCATTGGCCAGTACGATTGGCTTTTTTTGTCAGGCCGTCCAAGGGGATGAAAAGGGGTTCCAATTTAATAAAAAAATAATAGCAAGTCCAAATGAAGCTGTAGAGTTTTTATTTCACCACAGATCGATAGAGAAATAAAAAATACATTGGGCAGTACCATTGGCTTTATTTGTCAGGCCGTCCAAGGGGATGAAAAGGGGTTCCAATTTAATAAAAAAAATAATAGCAAGTCCAAATGAAGCTGTAGAGTTTTTATTTCGCCACAGATCGATTGAAAATTAAAAAATACATTGGGCAGTACCATTGGCTTTATTTGTCAGGCCGTCCAAGGGGATGAAAAGGGGTTCCAATTTAATAAAAAAATTATAGCAAGTCCAAATGAAGCTGTAGAGTTTTTATTTCGCCACAGATCGATAGAGAATTAAAAAATACATTGGGCAGTACCATTGGCTTTATTTGTCAGGCCGTCCAAGGGGATGAAAAGGGGTTCAAATTGAATAAAAAAATAATAGCAAGTCCAAATGAAGATGTAGAGTTTTTATTCCACCACAGATCGATAGAGAATTAAAAAATACATTGGGCAGTACCATTGGCTTTATTTGTCAGGCCGTCCAAGGGGATGAAAAGGGGTTCCAATTTAATAAAAAAATTATAGCAAGTCCAAATGAAGATGTAGAGTTTTTATTTCGCCACAGATCGATAGAGAATCAAAAAATACATTGGCCAGTACCATTGCCTTTATTTGTCAGGCCGTCCAAGGGGATGAAAAGGGATTCAAATTAAATAAAAAAATTATAGCAAGTCCAAATGAAGCTGTAGAGTTTTTATTTTCGCCACAGATCGATAGAGAATTAAAAAATACATTGGGCAGTACCATTGGCTTTATTTGTCAGGCCGTCCAAGGGGATGAAAAGGGGTTCAAATTGAATAAAAAAATAATAGCAAGTCCAAATGAAGATGTAGAGTTTTTATTCCACCACAGATCGATAGAGAATTAAAAAATACATTGGGCAGTACCATTGGCTTTATTTGTCAGGCCGTCCAAGGGGATGAAAAGGGGTTCCAATTTAATAAAAAAATTATAGCAAGTCCAAATGAAGCTGTAGAGTTTTTATTTCGCCACAGATCGATAGAGAATTAAAAAATACATTGGGCAGTACCATTGGCTTTATTTGTCAGGCCGTCCAAGGGGATGAAAAGGGGTTCAAATTGAATAAAAAAATAATATCAAGTCCAAATGAAGATGTAGAGTTTTTATTTCGCCACAGATCGATAGAGAATCAAAAAATACATTGGCCAGTACCATTGGCTTTATTTGTCAGGCCGTCCAAGGGGATGAAAAGGGGTTCAAATTGAATAAAAAAATAATAGCAAGTCCAAATGAAGATGTAGAGTTTTTATTCCACCACAGATCGATAGAGAATTAAAAAATACATTGGCCAGTACCATTGGATTTATTTGTCAGGCCGTCCAAGGGGATGAAAAGGGGTTCAAATTAAATAAAAAAATTATAGCAAGTCCAAATGAAGCTGTAGAGTTTTTATTCCACCACAGATCGATAGAGAATTAAAAAATACATAGGCCAGTACCATTGGCTTTATTTGTCAGGCCGTCCAAGGGGATGAAAAGGGGTTCAAATTGAATAAAAAAATAATAGCAAGTTCAAATGAAGATGTAGAGTTTTTATTTCGCCACAGATCGATAGAGAATCAAAAAATACATTGGCCAGTACCATTGCCTTTATTTGTCAGGCCGTCCAAGGGGATGAAAAGGGGTTCAAATTAAATAAAAAAATTATAGCAAGTCCAAATGAAGCTGTAGAGTTTTTATTTCGCCACAGATCGATAGAGAATTAAAAAATACATTGGGCAGTACCATTGGCTTTATTTGTCAGGCCGTCCAAGGGGATGAAAAGGGGTTCCAATTTAATAAAAAAAATAATAGCAAGTCCAAATGAAGCTGTAGAGTTTTTATTTCGCCACAGATCGATAGAGAATTAAAAAATACATTGGCCAGTACCATTGGCTTTATTTGTCAGGCCGTCCAAGGGGATGAAAAGGGGTTCAAATTGAATAAAAATATAATAGCAAGTCCAAATGAAGATGTAGAGTTTTTGTTCCACCACAGATCGATAGAGAATTAAAATATACATAGACCAGTACCATTGGATTTATTTGTCAGGCCGTCTATGGGGGTGAAATGGGGTTAAAACTGTTTAAAAAAATACTAGGCAGTCCAAATTATTTGTCAGACCAATACGATATAAGGTAAAAATAGTATAGAAGCGGGAAGCTTGTTTCCAATTAAAGCCGCTTTCATGTCGCTAATAATTGAACATGTGGAAAAAGGCGGATTTCTGAGTTACAAAAGAGTAATTATTATTTAGGACACAAGATGCAGAGAACATAGTCCACATTTATTATTTTCTATTATAAAACAGGTTGGATGAAATTTTCTCTTGCACATAGAACAGGCCTCTGATTTGTCCCCGTCTGTATAACCGCATATAGGACATAGGTTTGTCATATCATCAGACGCTTTGATGAGCAGCAATTTAATTTGTGCTCTGTAACCTGTAATATCGATAGAATCGAGCAGAGATTTCTCTTTGACGATCTGAGATACAAAATAGATAATATAAACGCCACAGTTGTATGTATCCATTTGTTGTATATGATCCACAAACTGTAGAGTCCAGGAGTCTATTGGTAGCCTTGTTCTTTTGTAGTTATTGTACGAATTAATCAATTTTTTAAATGTATTTAAATATAAACCACTAGTTTTTTTAGACCGACTGCCATTGGGGTCTATATATATAAATGACTGTTGGCCAAGGTCTGCGATAATAACACACCAGTGATTTCTGTTAATATGTACAGGTATGACTAAAATATTGTTTGTATCATAAAGTTCGAAATCAAGGTAAAATTCTTTTTCCAAATTGTCGATCAAATTGAATATAGCGTAAGTCTTTTCAACGGTAATCAATCTATAATTTTTGTTCAAAATTACATGTAAACTGCAGTTGATTACGAAATCGGTCAGCCATTGCGTCCCTGAAAGACTGTCAAAATCATTAATTTTTAGTTCTGGGCATAATGCCAGTTTTTTGTATGTACATACTAGGTAGTTGTTATAACTCACGCATTTTTGATAATAATTTTCGTGATATACCAATCCATTCGGCAATATGGTAAAGTTTTCATTTAGACAAGTGGTTCTTATCGACTGCATCTTTAATACGTCTGTGCTGTGATTAGATGCACCAACGTTTTTCATATTATTCTTTGTTTTTAATGCACAGTAACGTTCAGTGTTTAGTCTTTTTAATGTGCGTTTCAAATGTGTTCCTTTGAAATTACTAGATTTTTGTGGCAGTCTTTTAGCCCACTGTTCTTGTGCGGTTAAATCCAAAATTGTTGGACTGATTCGGTCCTCGCATTCTCTGGGCACAATAATGCGCGTACAGTTACTTTTTGGTATATCTAGAGTAATTTCTTTGTGAATGGATAATACGTGTTTTCTAATTTCACGTATGACTCTACTACATTTTTGATTACGTTGTCCGCTTAAAATAATGTTTTTAACTATGGAAAACCAATTTTCCACATCTGCGTTGCTCATTCTCTTTCCACTTTCCGATAATAACAGCCCGCTCCACATGGGTAGGTATGGAAAATATTTTTTTAGTGCAACATTGAAAAACTCCAAATTATAGTATGGGTTGGTAATATCCGAAAATTCATTTTTAACATTCAACTCCACGGATGTGTATATTTGATAGAAATGTTTATAAAAGGGACTGCTTTTATAAATGATATCCTCCTCACAATCAGACGGCAAATTATCGGCATTGTTACTGTCAGCTTCTAATATATCGGATATGCTTCTGGATATTGATAAAGAAATTAGGCTTTTCATAGATGATTTGACTTTAATGGTATCGAATTCTGAAATTAGTACCACTGTTAAATGTTCGAACCATGTACTCATAACCTGAAAATCACTAATTGTAAAAGCGGCCGCCAATACTTCTTTGAAAAATTTTTGTACGGATCTATCAGTGAAGTATTTTTTTATATCGTTTGCAATAATTTTAAAGAAGTGACTACAACAGATGTGGAGTTTTATTATGCCTTTTAATGAATTTCGGTCACCGTTCACTATAAAGTTGTACGTTAATTTTAAATATGTTTTTAATTCTATATTGTTCCAAAATAATAATATCGCGTTAATTATCGCGAAGCTGAAATCAGATACGACTTCAGAGAAAACGGGCCATCTTTTTTTCTTGCTTACCACGAAATATTTAAATTTAGCAAGCCATAAGCCAATGGATGTCACATCATGACTTGAATTCACCATCTCTAATATAGGGCAGATCCTTCGATTTTCTGCACCTTTTGTAACGACTGCGTAGTAGTATATTTTCTTTCCGCATGTTGGTGGTTTGCGAATAATACTACCAGTCGCATCTATGTGGACGGTGTCATTTGAGCATTTCAGTAGTATTTCCAACTGCTGCTCACTGTAAACATATATATGTAAGGGTTGGCCAACAACTTGCATGTATGACCAATTATCTCGTTGCATTAGAATCAGATCTATTAAATCGTCCTTATCCCGATCGTGTATCGCAAACTTTTCGGATCGAAGTTTTCGCATAACAGCTTCAGATTTAATTTGCTGCAGATTTCCCGCCTTTATGAGCTTACTAGATGCCCTTTCAATTGAAGCTTGTCTTAGCTTCAATGGCTTCATATATTTTGAAGTTTTTCCAATTAATTTTCTCTCGACACCCTTTAATTGTCTTGTCAATTTTCCTAAATGATTATAATCGATGGAAGAACTAAGAACAATTACGTTGTGTGAACCTCTATCAGATATTTTATTAATTGATAAAATAAATACTTTGCAGGGATGAGCACAATAGGCGTAAATTTTTATGCTATCCTTACTAGGAATATATCGATAATTTTTAAAATTTATTACGCATACATTATTGATGGTTTTCATTTTTTCCTTTATTAGCAAAGTCCACATTCCTGTTATTAACCGGTTGTTATGATCAATAATAGTGAGAAGTTCTTTATGTGTAAGTTCGAATGTTCCTTCCACATATTTGCAACATCGATAGGCTGGTCTTTCCCATTTAGTCACTTTCAAATTTTTTGAATTTAATGGCACAATTACATTTACATTTTTAGTAACAGTTCGTTCCAAATTCATTATAACGTCAGGAAACGAATCAAAATCAGTGGAAACCGCATCTGTACTTTTTGTATTGCCTGATGATTCATTTATAACTACCTCGCAATCATTTATAAATGTTGAATTAAAATTCGGAGCAAAACTATTACTTTTTTTAATTCTCAATTCTTCCGGAATTAAATAATTCGATATTATATTTATTTTGTTTGAGACTTCCGATACTAGCTCTGAGGTATTGGGACTAGCTACTTTATCGCTTTCGTGTTGATCGTGTTCTGTCTTATCAGAATCGGATATCTGAACATGTTTTTGTTGTATAATTTTCATACACAATCGTTGACACTGCATCTGGATCCTGAAACGATTCTGATAGTTATTTTTCATTTTTAGTACTTTACATAAATCCGATAATATTGAGGATTTAAGGGAGGCTGACACACGTTTTATTGTAACTTGGTTTAAGTTACTATCACGAATAAAATCTTGAATGGTGTTTTTATACGTTTCTACTTTGCCAGTATTTTCCATTTCATAAGTCGGTTTACTCGTATGTTTAAAAACAAATTTATCTTTGTTCCTTTTTATTGCCATTAAAATATTATAACATTTGTTATACTCGGTTGATTGAAATACATATTCACATGCCGCAATTACGATATCACTAGACGGAGTCAACTTGGGAATGTCTTCAAAATATATTTTTCCCCTAAGGTATTTTCTCAAATTCTCTATATCGATATTTGAACGTCTCCCCATAATTACCGGAGTGGAGGATAGACGTGTCCTCAGGTAACTTTTTTTGGGATACTAAAAGTACAAACTAAAGATCTTATTTCAATATATAATAATGTAAAAATAAAACACACTCTTCTAAAAAAACGAACTCAAATAATAACTACAAAGTAAAGATCTTCTTGGTAAACAAAATAAATAACACTCTACTAAAAAAAAGGATCTCAAATAATAACTCTTTTTCTATTTAAATACAATATAAAATATTTATACTGCAACACCAGATATAAAATAATATCGCAAAATATAAAATGAAATAAACAAATCAGGATGTAGGTACACCTATGAATTCAGCAGTATTAAGTAGCACAAATCTACTGAGCACCTAACTTAACAAGAAATTCAGAGGTGGCTGCTAGAGTATACACATACGCACGAGAGTCCCGCTTATAGGTTCCTATCGCTGAGCTGAATAATTGTGGTATAATTTTCAAGTGTGCGCTGCTTTATATGTTCAGTAGATTCGTGTGGATTAAATCGAAGTATCGCTTGAGATTTATGTTTGAACATTTTCTAGTTTGCTTTAATATACTACTGCTTGAATGCTGGAAAAATATATTTTGAAGACATTCCCAAGTTGACTCCGTCTAGTGATATCGTAATTGCGGCATGTGAATATGTATTTCAATCAACCGAGTATAACAAATGTTATAATATTTTAATGGCAATAAAAAGGAACAAAGATAAATTTGTTTTTAAACATACGAGTAAACCGACTTATGAAATGGAAAATACTGGCAAAGTAGAAACGTATAAAAACACCATTCAAGATTTTATTCGTGATAGTAACTTAAACCAAGTTACAATAAAACGTGTGTCAGCCTCCCTTAAATCCTCAATATTATCGGATTTATGTAAAGTACTAAAAATGAAAAATAACTATCAGAATCGTTTCAGGATCCAGATGCAGTGTCAACGATTGTGTATGAAAATTATACAACAAAAACATGTTCAGATATCCGATTCTGATAAGACAGAACACGATCAACACGAAAGCGATAAAGTAGCTAGTCCCAATACCTCAGAGCTAGTATCGGAAGTCTCAAACAAAATAAATATAATATCGAATTATTTAATTCCGGAAGAATTGAGAATTAAAAAAAGTAATAGTTTTGCTCCGAATTTTAATTCAACATTTATAAATGATTGCGAGGTAGTTATAAATGAATCATCAGGCAATACAAAAAGTACAGATGCGGTTTCCACTGATTTTGATTCGTTTCCTGACGTTATAATGAATTTGGAACGAACTGTTACTAAAAATGTAAATGTAATTGTGCCATTAAATTCAAAAAATTTGAAAGTGACTAAATGGGAAAGACCAGCCTATCGATGTTGCAAATATGTGGAAGGAACATTCGAACTTACACATAAAGAACTTCTCACTATTATTGATCATAACAACCGGTTAATAACAGGAATGTGGACTTTGCTAATAAAGGAAAAAATGAAAACCATCAATAATGTATGCGTAATAAATTTTAAAAATTATCGATATATTCCTAGTAAGGATAGCATAAAAATTTACGCCTATTGTGCTCATCCCTGCAAAGTATTTATTTTATCAATTAATAAAATATCTGATAGAGGTTCACACAACGTAATTGTTCTTAGTTCTTCCATCGATTATAATCATTTAGGAAAATTGACAAGACAATTAAAGGGTGTCGAGAGAAAATTAATTGGAAAAACTTCAAAATATATGAAGCCATTGAAGCTAAGACAAGCTTCAATTGAAAGGGCATCTAGTAAGCTCATAAAGGCGGGAAATCTGCAGCAAATTAAATCTGAAGCTGTTATGCGAAAACTTCGATCCGAAAAGTTTGCGATACACGATCGGGATAAGGACGATTTAATAGATCTGATTCTAATGCAACGAGATAATTGGTCATACATGCAAGTTGTTGGCCAACCCTTACATATATATGTTTACAGTGAGCAGCAGTTGGAAATACTACTGAAATGCTCAAATGACACCGTCCACATAGATGCGACTGGTAGTATTATTCGCAAACCACCAACATGCGGAAAGAAAATATACTACTACGCAGTCGTTACAAAAGGTGCAGAAAATCGAAGGATCTGCCCTATATTAGAGATGGTGAATTCAAGTCATGATGTGACATCCATTGGCTTATGGCTTGCTAAATTTAAATATTTCGTGGTAAGCAAGAAAAAAAGATGGCCCGTTTTCTCTGAAGTCGTATCTGATTTCAGCTTCGCGATAATTAACGCGATATTATTATTTTGGAACAATATAGAATTAAAAACATATTTAAAATTAACGTACAACTTTATAGTGAACGGTGACCGAAATTCATTAAAAGGCATAATAAAACTCCACATCTGTTGTAGTCACTTCTTTAAAATTATTGCAAACGATATAAAAAAATACTTCACTGATAGATCCGTACAAAAATTTTTCAAAGAAGTATTGGCGGCCGCTTTTACAATTAGTGATTTTCAGGTTATGAGTACATGGTTCGAACATTTAACAGTGGTACTAATTTCAGAATTCGATACCATTAAAGTCAAATCATCTATGAAAAGCCTAATTTCTTTATCAATATCCAGAAGCATATCCGATATATTAGAAGCTGACAGTAACAATGCCGATAATTTGCCGTCTGATTGTGAGGAGGATATCATTTATAAAAGCAGTCCCTTTTATAAACATTTCTATCAAATATACACATCCGTGGAGTTGAATGTTAAAAATGAATTTTCGGATATTACCAACCCATACTATAATTTGGAGTTTTTCAATGTTGCACTAAAAAAATATTTTCCATACCTACCCATGTGGAGCGGGCTGTTATTATCGGAAAGTGGAAAGAGAATGAGCAACGCAGATGTGGAAAATTGGTTTTCCATAGTTAAAAACATTATTTTAAGCGGACAACGTAATCAAAAATGTAGTAGAGTCATACGTGAAATTAGAAAACACGTATTATCCATTCACAAAGAAATTACTCTAGATATACCAAAAAGTAACTGTACGCGCATTATTGTGCCCAGAGAATGCGAGGACCGAATCAGTCCAACAATTTTGGATTTAACCGCACAAGAACAGTGGGCTAAAAGACTGCCACAAAAATCTAGTAATTTCAAAGGAACACATTTGAAACGCACATTAAAAAGACTAAACACTGAACGTTACTGTGCATTAAAAACAAAGAATAATATGAAAAACGTTGGTGCATCTAATCACAGCACAGACGTATTAAAGATGCAGTCGATAAGAACCACTTGTCTAAATGAAAACTTTACCATATTGCCGAATGGATTGGTATATCACGAAAATTATTATCAAAAATGCGTGAGTTATAACAACTACCTAGTATGTACATACAAAAAACTGGCATTATGCCCAGAACTAAAAATTAATGATTTTGACAGTCTTTCAGGGACGCAATGGCTGACCGATTTCGTAATCAACTGCAGTTTACATGTAATTTTGAACAAAAATTATAGATTGATTACCGTTGAAAAGACTTACGCTATATTCAATTTGATCGACAATTTGGAAAAAGAATTTTACCTTGATTTCGAACTTTATGATACAAACAATATTTTAGTCATACCTGTACATATTAACAGAAATCACTGGTGTGTTATTATCGCAGACCTTGGCCAACAGTCATTTATATATATAGACCCCAATGGCAGTCGGTCTAAAAAAACTAGTGGTTTATATTTAAATACATTTAAAAAATTGATTAATTCGTACAATAACTACAAAAGAACAAGGCTACCAATAGACTCCTGGACTCTACAGTTTGTGGATCATATACAACAAATGGATACATACAACTGTGGCGTTTATATTATCTATTTTGTATCTCAGATCGTCAAAGAGAAATCTCTGCTCGATTCTATCGATATTACAGGTTACAGAGCACAAATTAAATTGCTGCTCATCAAAGCGTCTGATGATATGACAAACCTATGTCCTATATGCGGTTATACAGACGGGGACAAATCAGAGGCCTGTTCTATGTGCAAGAGAAAATTTCATCCAACCTGTTTTATAATAGAAAATAATAAATGTGGACTATGTTCTCTGCATCTTGTGTCCTAAATAATAATTACTCTTTTGTAACTCAGAAATCCGCCTTTTTCCACATGTTCAATTATTAGCGACATGAAAGCGGCTTTAATTGGAAACAAGCTTCCCGCTTCTATACTATTTTTACCTTATATCGTATTGGTCTGACAAATAATTTGGACTGCCTAGTATTTTTTTAAACAGTTTTAACCCCATTTCACCCCCATAGACGGCCTGACAAATAAATCCAATGGTACTGGTCTATGTATATTTTAATTCTCTATCGATCTGTGGTGGAACAAAAACTCTACATCTTCATTTGGACTTGCTATTATATTTTTATTCAATTTGAACCCCTTTTCATCCCCTTGGACGGCCTGACAAATAAAGCCAATGGTACTGGCCAATGTATTTTTTAATTCTCTATCGATCTGTGGCGAAATAAAAACTCTACAGCTTCATTTGGACTTGCTATAATGTTTTTATTTAATTTCAACCCCTTTTCATCCCCTTGGACGGCCTGACAAATAAAGGCAATGGTACTGGCCAATGTATTTTTTGATTCTCTATCGATCTGTGGCGAAATAAAAACTCTACATCTTCATTTGGACTTGATATTATTTTTTTATTCAATTTGAACCCCTTTTCATCCCCTTGGACGGCCTGACAAATAAAGCCAATGGTACTGCCCAATGTATTTTTTAATTCTCTATCGATCTGTGGCGAAATAAAAACTCTACAGCTTCATTTGGACTTGCTATAATGTTTTTATTCAATTTGAACCCCTTTTCATCCCCTTGGACGGCCTGACAAATAAAGCCAATGGTACTGGCCAATGTATTTTTTGATTCTCTATCGATCTGTGGCGAAATAAAAACTCTACATCTTCATTTGGACTTGATATTATTTTTTTATTCAATTTGAACCCCTTTTCATCCCCTTGGACGGCCTGACAAATAAAGCCAATGGTACTGCCCAATGTATTTTTTAATTCTCTATCGATCTGTGGCGAAATAAAAACTCTACAGCTTCATTTGGACTTGCTATAATTTTTTTATTAAATTGGAACCCCTTTTCATCCCCTTGGACGGCCTGACAAATAAAGCCAATGGTACTGCCCAATGTATTTTTTAATTCTCTATCGATCTATGGTGGAATAAAAACTCTACATCTTCATTTGGACTTGCTATTATTTTTTTATTCAATTTGAACCCCTTTTCATCCCCTTGGACGGCCTGACAAATAAAGCCAATGGTACTGGCCAATGTATTTTTTAATTCTCTATCGATCTGTGGCGAAATAAAAACTCTACAGCTTCATTTGGACTTGCTATAATTTTTTTATTTTATTTGAACCCCTTTTCATCCCCTTGGACGGCCTGACAAATAAAGGCAATGGTACTGGCCAATGTATTTTTTGATTCTCTATCGATCTGTGGCGAAATAAAAACTCTACATCTTCATTTGGACTTGCTATTATTTTTTTATTCAATTTGAACCCCTTTTCATCCCCTTGGACGGCCTGACAAATAAAGCCAATGGTACTGGCCAATGTATTTTTTAATTCTCTATCGATCTGTGGTGGAATAAAAACTCTACATCTTCATTTGGACTTGCTATTATTTTTTTATTCAATTTGAACCCCTTTTCATCCCCTTGGACGGCCTGACAAATAAAGCCAATGGTACTGCCCAATGTATTTTTTAATTCTCTATAGATCTGTGGCTAAATAAAAACTCTACAGCTTCATTTGGACTTGCTATAATTTTTTTATTAAATTGGAACCCCTTTTCATCCCCTTGGACGGCCTGACAAATAAAGCCAATGGTACTGCCCAATGTATTTTTTAATTCTCTATCGATCTATGGTGGAATAAAAACTCTACATCTTCATTTGGACTTGCTATTATTTTTTTATTCAATTTGAACCCCTTTTCATCCCCTTGGACGGCCTGACAAATAAAGCCAATGGTACTGGCCAATGTATTTTTTAATTCTCTATCGATCTGTGGCGAAATAAAAACTCTACAGCTTCATTTGGACTTGCTATAATTTTTTTATTTTATTTGAACCCCTTTTCATCCCCTTGGACGGCCTGACAAATAAAGGCAATGGTACTGGCCAATGTATTTTTTGATTCTCTATCGATCTGTGGCGAAATAAAAACTCTACATCTTCATTTGGACTTGCTATTATTTTTTTATTCAATTTGAACCCCTTTTCATCCCCTTGGACGGCCTGACAAATAAAGCCAATGGTACTGGCCAATGTATTTTTTAATTCTCTATCGATCTGTGGCGAAATAAAAACTCTACATCTTCATTTGGACTTGCTATTATTTTTTTATTCAATTTGAACCCCTTTTCATCCCCTTGGACGGCCTGACAAATAAAGCCAATGGTACTGGCCAATGTATTTTTTAATTCTCTATCGATCTGTGGTGGAATAAAAACTCTACATCTTCATTTGGACTTGCTATTATTTTTTTATTCAATTTGAACCCCTTTTCATCCCCTTGGACGGCCTGACAAATAAAGCCAATGGTACTGCCCAATGTATTTTTCAATTCTCTATCGATCTGTGGTGGAATAAAAACTCTACATCTTCATTTGGACTTGCTATTATTTTTTTATTCAATTTGAACCCCTTTTCATCCCCTTGGACGGCCTGACAAATAAAGCCAATGGTACTGCCCAATGTATTTTTTAATTCTCTATCGATCTGTGGCGAAATAAAAACTCTACAGCTTCATTTGGACTTGCTATAATTTTTTTATTTAATTTGAATCCCTTTTCATCCCCTTGGACGGCCTGACAAATAAAGGCAATGGTACTGGCCAATGTATTTTTTGATTCTCTATCGATCTGTGGCGAAATAAAAACTCTACATCTTCATTTGGACTTGCTATAATTTTTTTATTTAATTTGAATCCCTTTTCATCCCCTTGGACGGCCTGACAAATAAAGGCAATGGTACTGGCCAATGTATTTTTTGATTCTCTATCGATCTGTGGCGAAATAAAAACTCTACATCTTCATTTGGACTTGCTATAATTTTTTTATTTAATTTGAACCCCTTTTCATCCCCTTGGACGGCCTGACAAATAAAGGCAATGGTACTGGCCAATGTATTTTTTGATTCTCTATTGATCTGTGGCGAAATAAAAACTCTACATCTTCATTTGGACTTGCTATTATTTTTTTATTCAATTTGAACCCCTTTTCATCCCCTTGGACGGCCTGACAAATAAAGCCAATGGTACTGGCCTATGTATTTTTTAATTCTCTATCGATCTGTGGTGGAATAAAAACTCTACATCTTCATTTGGACTTGCTATTATTTTTTTATTCAATTTGAACCCCTTTTCATCCCCTTGGACGGCCTGACAAATAAAGCCAATGGTACTGGCCAATGTATTTTTTAATTCTCTATCGATCTGTGGTGGAATAAAAACTCTACATCTTCATTTGGACTTGCTATTATTTTTTTATTCAATTTGAACCCCTTTTCATCCCCTTGGACGGCCTGACAAATAAAGCCAATGGTACTGCCCAATGTATTTTTTAATTCTCTATCGATCTGTGGCGAAATAAAAACTCTACAGCTTCATTTGGACTTGCTATAATTTTTTTATTTAATTTGAACCCCTTTTCATCCCCTTGGACGGCCTGACAAATAAAGGCAATGGTACTGGCCAATGTATTTTTTTATTCTCTATCGATCTGTGGCGAAATAAAAACTCTACATCTTCATTTGGACTTGCTATTATTTTTTTATTCAATTTGAACCCCTTTTCATCCCCTTGGACGGCCTGACAAATAAAGCCAATGGTACTGGCCTATGTATTTTTTAATTCTCTATCGATCTGTGGGGGAATAAAAACTCTACATCTTCATTTGGACTTGCTATTATTTTTTTATTCAATTTGAACCCCTTTTCATCCCCTTGGACGGCCTGACAAATAAAGCCAATGGTACTGGCCAATGTATTTTTTAATTCTCTATCGATCTGTGGCGAAATAAAAACTCTACAGCTTCATTTGGACTTGCTATAATTTTTTTATTTTATTTGAACCCCTTTTCATCCCCTTGGACGGCCTGACAAATAAAGGCAATGGTACTGGCCAATGTATTTTTTGATTCTCTATCGATCTGTGGCGAAATAAAAACTCTACATCTTCATTTGGACTTGCTATTATTTTTTTATTCAATTTGAACCCCTTTTCATCCCCTTGGACGGCCTGACAAATAAAGGCAATGGTACTGGCCAATGTATTTTTTTATTCTCTATCGATCTGTGGCGAAATAAAAACTCTACATCTTCATTTGGACTTGCTATTATTTTTTTATTCAATTTGAACCCCTTTTCATCCCCTTGGACGGCCTGACAAATAAAGCCAATGGTACTGGCCTATGTATTTTTTAATTCTCTATCGATCTGTGGTGGAATAAAAACTCTACATCTTCATTTGGACTTGCTATTATTTTTTTATTCAATTTGAACCCCTTTTCATCCCCTTGGACGGCCTGACAAATAAAGCCAATGGTACTGGCCAATGTATTTTTTGATTCTCTATCGATCTGGGGTGGAATAAAAACTCTACATCTTCATTTGGACTTGCTATTATTTTTTTATGCAATTTTAACCTCTTTTTTCAATTCATCCCCATCTTACCACCTGGTACCTAATAAGTGATGTGATACTAACCAGTTACTTAATTTTATGATTTATAACCACCCTGAAACTAAACAGTTGATAGTTGAGTGATATTTTTGTTATTTCAAGAATTTATCTTGTGACCACGACTTTATCGATTATAGTCCTACCGAAATCTGTGGATGTGGATATCTTCACACCCGTATCAAAAATTAAGAAAATTAGATTCTAGAAGTCAAAGACTTATTTTTGTGGGGTATAGTGAACAGAGCAAAGGATATAGACTATTTGATCCAGAGACACGAGAAATTCACATTGCAAGAGACGTAGTTTTTCTCGAAAATGAAGTGCATGACCCGAACCATAATGAAACTGACAAATCATCATCCCAACTCATCGAATCAATGGAGGACAAAATAGCGCGTGATCAACCAGAGGTAGAAGAAATTCTGGATGAAACTCAACACCCAGATGAAGATAACGCTGCTAATGTAAGTGATCTCCGAAGTCCGGATCGCAGTTTAAATGATGACAACATCAGTGACCCTGACTTTGAATTATCCGATGTGAGCTCAGATGTGACTAGTGAAGTGGAATCAAATGTGCAATTAGTGAATGACGGTGAGTCAATTTCCCAAACTACTTCAGATGAATTAAGGTATCCATCTAGAAATAGAATTGCAAAGCAATATCCCGATCATGTTTTATATCAGGCTGTAATTGACTTGGAGGAACCCGAAACCATTGCACAGGCTTTGAATAGTGATAGGTCTAGGGAATGGCAGGGAGCTATTGAGTCAGAATTAAAATCTATGCATGATAATAATGTGTGGGAATTAGTTGATAGACCTGATGATAGACATATTGTTAAAAATAAATGGGTTTTTAAAATAAAGAGGGATGCAACAGGAAAAATAATTAGATATAAAGCACGTTTAGTGGCGAAGGGTTTCACCCAGCAATATGGTATAGATTACACTGAAACTTTTTCTCCTGTAGTGCATTATAATTCTATTAGAATGTTGTTTGCTTTAGCAGTAGAATTAAATTTAGAAATAGATCATCTTGATGTTGAAACCGCGTTTCTACATGGTGAATTAGATGAGATTATTTATATGTCTCAGCCAGAAGGTTGTGTTATTAAAGAAAAAGAAAACAAAGTTTGTTTGTTAAAACGTGCTATCTATGGCCTTAAACAGTCATCTCGTTTATGGTTTAAAGTAGCTCAAAAAGTTCTAACTAATTTAGGTTTTCAAGAATCGCAGCAGGAACCTTGTGTTTATTTTAAAATTTCAAATAATGTAACTATAATAATAGCTTTGTATGTTGATGATTTTTTCGTATTCTATGATAAAAATAATTGTAAAGAGATCAAACTTCTAAAAGCTGAGTTAAAGAAACATTTTAAAATGAAAGACTTAGGACCTGCTACTCAATTATTAGGTCTAAAAATCGATAGAGATAGAACAAGAAATACTTTAAAAATTAGTCAAGAACGTTATATTTTAAAAGTGCTTGAAAAATTTGGAATGTGTGATGCAAAAGTTGTCAGTAGTCCAATGGACCCAAATATTAAATTGTTAAAAAGTAATGAAAAATCTGATGTACCATATCAACAGCTGATAGGTTCTTTAATGTATCTCTCTGTAAGTTCGAGACCAGATATTGCATTTGTGGTGTCATATTTGAGCCAATTCAATAATTGTTATACCAGTGAGCACTGGCAAGCGGCAAAAAGAGTTTTGAGATACCTAAAGGGCACTAAAAGTTGTGGATTAGTTTATAGTAAAAGCGATGGTAGAATAACTGGATTCGTAGATTCTGACTGGGCAAATGACCCAAATGATAGAAAATCATTTACTGGTTTTGTATTCAAATTTGCGAATGCAGCAATTTCTTGGGAATGTCGCAAGCAAAAAACTGTAGCTCTCAGTTCGACTGAAGCTGAATATATGTCATTAAGCGAAGCTGGAAAAGAGGCTGTATTTCTTAAATCATTCTTATGTGAACTTTTCAAAAATGCAGTTTTTGATAAAATCAAATTCAATGAACCTATACAATTGTATAATGATAATCAGAGTTCCCATAAAATTGCTTCTAATCCTACTTTGCATAAACGTACAAAACATATAGATGTGCGTTACCACTATATACGAGAACTTGTCGATCAAAATAAAATTAATCTATTGTATCTTTCAACTGACAAGATGTTAGCAGATATATGTACTAAGGCATTGTACGGCCCTAAACATAATTTTTGTAGTAAAGAAATGGGTGTGCAGTAATTGATACATATATATATATATATATATATATATAATGTGAATATTTTTTTTTTTTGAAATATGTAACACTTGGTATATTAAGGGAGAGTGTTGGATTGTACCTATATAATACACCAAGTATCTGTTTTGTGTAGTTGTCTAAGTCTGTGTTCAGTGGTTTACTGTTCTGTTAGTAGTTATGTTCCTAAGCTATGTTCAGTAGTAGTGTAGTTACTGTGCACTGTACTTGTTGCTGTACTTATTTAAGTTAATTAAAAGACAACAAAATAAACAGAGTAATTATTTATTAAGCTTCGGTTCACCTCATAACAGTACCTACCTAATATATAAAATACACGAATTATTACGGAGGTAATTTATATATGTGATAAAATTTTTAATTTTCTAACGTTATTTTTATCTTTTTGTTGTATTTTGAAGTCCCTATTCGAATACTTAATTGTATAAAAAATTTTCAGCCTTATAAATAATTTAAGAACATAATCTTTGGGAAATTGAAGACATGGATGATTAAAATATTGTTTGTCCATTAAACTTAATAGTTTGTGCGAAATACCCTGCCCAGTACAAATTTGATCAAAATTAGAATTAAATATTTTTTCTAATTCATATATATATTTAATAAAATGTTCTGGAGGAGATTGCAGTCCACCATATGTATGACTGCTGCTATCAAAAGCTTTATAATGTATTAATAAAAAATTTATATCTAGTTCCTGAAACTCTCGGCCGTAATTTTTACATGTCTCACAGTTCTTGTGGTTCTCTAAAGCCCTCTTTAAAATATATCCACAAACAAACCTGACAAACAAAACGAATCGGCGAATGCGAATAACAGCTCGAAAAATCAAATCGGCCGTCGGACTAAATTAATTTATTTAGGCCGGCGGCAAACACGTTGCAGAAATGACAGTTGGCCGGCTTACCCCCCACTCCATTGTTTTTGGGCGGGATCGACTTTGTCGCTTCTCTCTGGTTGCTATTCTCGGGTCTGATGTTGTCTCAGAAAACAGTAATGCCCGTATTCATAGTCGACCCTTGAGGGTGAGTGTGAGTCTGAGGGCTGCTTGAGGTTACTCAGGCGTTTCATAAACCCCACTCAATGAGTGAACGGTGATAAAAGTCGCCCTCAACTCAAGGGAGCTTGAGACCACCCTTAAGTGCGTGTTTACTGTTTATAGCACAGAATATGTTTATAGGTTATGTTCTTATCTATGGTTCCATTCTTATATGTTTTTCTTTTCTATCGAGTTTATTTTGAGAACTTGTATTTTGTATTACGGTGTTTAATAAACATTTTAAATATGGAAGAGTTTGACGATCTTTTTGAAAGTGACAATGAGGAATTAGAGGTTATTCGCTTGCCTAAAAAATATCCTATAAGAGACGCACAAAATCCTATGGAGATATTTGAGGAACATGAATTTCAAAGGCGATATAGATTTCAAAAAAATTGTGTTCGTGATACTTTGCTACCTTTAATTCAACACCGTCTTTTAAAAGATACTAACCGAGGTTTGCCAGTACCACCAGTTCTGCAGCTCTTAATTGCACTGCGATTTTATGGTAGCAACAGTTTTCAGGTAGGTACTCATACTAACATATTTAGAAAATATAAAGCTACTTTAAATGACTGTCCTAGTTAATTCATGGGGATATTCGTGGCTTCAGCCAATCCACTGTATGTAGGATTATCAAGAATGTTTCTGTGTGTCTAGCAGAACATTTAAATGAATATATTCATTTTCCACAACATGAAAATGGCATTGCGGAAAATACAGCTGCTTTTTATAGAATTGCAAACTTTCCGAGGGTGTCTGGTTGTATCGATTGTACTCATATTAAAATAACAAATCCTGGAGGAGACAATGGAGAAGTGTTTCGGAATAGGAAGGGTTGGTTTTCATTAAATGTTCAGGTACAATACAACATTTTCTGGTAAAGCATATTGATTTTAATGTAAATTTATTTGTAGGCTATATGTAGTCCTCGTTTAGAAATATTGGATATCGTCATAAGGCATCCTGGATCAACACACGACAGTGTAATTTTCAATCGCAGTGCCGTCCGTGCTCGATTTGAACTGCATCAAATTCCAGGACTTCTGCTAGGTGACAATGGCTATGCCTGCCAGAGTTATTTGTTAACACCACTTCTAAACCCATTAACAAGACCTGAAAGAAGATATAACAGTGCCCACATTCGAACAAGAAATGCTGTAGAAAGAATGTTTGGTATTTGGAAAAGGAGATTCTCTTGTTTAAAAAATGGTTTACGTACTAAAATGGAAACTTCTGTTCCAATTATTTGTGCCACAGCAGTTTTATATAATATTGGTGTGTCACAACATCAGAATCAAATTTTAGACGATGAAGATAATGATAATGAAGAAATTCCTCAGATAAACAATCACGAGGTTGGTGAAGGAATAGCTTTCCGCAGAGGATTTATTAATACATATTTTGATTAGATATGTTTATGACAAAGCATATAATAATTAAACTAATGTTTAAATGTTATAATTACGGTGGTTTTAAAATATGTACCTATATAATCAAGTGCATGTGTATATTTAAAATTTTGCTTACCTGTTATAAGAATAATTCTCATTTTATATTGCTTTTTATAAATAAAGTTGTAATAGAAGTAAAAAAAGAGTTTTTGTTACTTTTGATAAATAAAAAATATACATACTGATTTTTATAATTTATTATACCATTAATAAGGATCTACTGAACTATCATTGTGAACCATTAACAGACTACACTAACATGTAAACTTTTATAAAATAATAATAATAATAATAATATATTTATTTTCCAATAGGTCAATACAATTGAATAGGAATGGTCAAATATACAGATACACATACATACAACTACTAGACTAGTTATTGTGTCCTTAAACTAATTATCAAAATATTCATTTAGAGTATAAAAACATTTATCAGTTAGATACTTTTTCAGTCTCCTTTTAAAACTATAGATAGAGGAACACATTTTAATTTCATTAGGTAACCTATTGAACATTCTTAAGTCTAAACAGTTGGGTGTATTAAAAGATATCTTACATCGGCCGAAGGGTACATTAAATTGACTAGTTTGCCGAGTATTAATCGAATGTATTTGATATCTGTAGTCGAACTTACTTTTATTAATAAAAACGTACAAACACATTTCATATAAAAACAAGAAACAGAGAAGGCAACGTTAAAATATTATAACAACTGAATATATGTCTACAAGATTCTCAAACTGACACTCCTAACATACACCTAATCAGTCTTTTTTGTGCAATAAAGACACCGTTGGAATGGCAAGAAGCACCCCAAAACAAATATTTATAATAGGTCCTTTGGATTAAAATTATCAAAATCTATATTTTCTACATCCAGGTCTTCCCCCATTTCTTGTAGTTGCTGCCTAACTTTCAGAATGGCCAACAATTGTTCAATTTTCGCTGTTTTCATGCGAACATTATGCAGCTCCCTTTGTTGCATTATGCTTTCTTTTATTTTTTTACTGCGAAGAGAATGTTCATCTAGCCCATCCTGAAGTTCATTAGTTAATTTTCTTTTTTTTGAGAGAGGAGTAACAGGTATTACATTTTTATCTGGAACATCGACAGGATTTGTATCCGAGACACCGGCTGTATCCTCCGTGATGTCTGTAGTAATACCTAAAAAAATTTCACATGTTACGCTATGTAGGTAGCTACTATCTAAATTTTGTATTTATTTCAGATTTCTCAAATTTGTATTATATTATCAAGATAACTACTCTTGTAACTTACCTTTCATTTTATATCCTGCAGTGCTGTCCCAAGGGCAAGGCACCTCTACATCTAAGTTTGGAGCTGCGGCATCTACAAAATCCATGACAGGATCATCTAGTACTTTTACCGGGGGTCCACCACCTGTCATAAGGTACTCCTGTCTGATAGTAGTATTCAATTTTCTTTTTCTATAAAAACGTTTTAATTTTTATATGTACATAATCACACAATCTCAACTAGATTAATAAATGTTACCTACCTTTGTTTTATATTTTCCCAGCATTTTTTTAATTGTTTTGTGGATCGATTAGACAATCCTTGGCTATTAAAAAGCGTCCTAATTCTTTCCCATGCATCGGTTTTTAATTTGATTGTAGTGCCATCAGTTCGTTTATTCTCGATAATATCTTTTTCGTCACTTACTAACTGCACTAAAAACAATCTTTCTCTTTCACTAAATATTACTTTCTCCATGTTCAATTGGCAAATACAAATATTAACTATTAACTATCTATAATCTGTGACAAATATCTACTGCGAGCTGCGAACATGCTGCGAACACCTGTGAATAAATCATAAATCCCCTCGCGCCAAGAAATTCGCGCGGTCAGTAGTTAACCAATAGCATCCCAGGGCATATAAATATTGCCAACCCAAAAGCATTTAAAACATCGCATCACAGCAACTCATCTAAGGGACCTCCGAGTGTTGTTTATGAAACACGTATGAGGGTGAGTGCTGAGGGATCCTTACCCAAGTAACCCTTGGCCCTTACCTTGAGTGTGTGACTATGAATACGGGCATAAATCCCTATATATTTGTTGCTGTGAATCTTTTAACTGTTTTGTGATGTGAACTGTCCAAAAAATAAATATTTAAATAAGAACTAGAAAAAAGAAGCCGACGACAAATTTTTAACCCATTTTAGTACTTTGTGTGAACTGAAAAATGTAAAATGAATAATGCAGGGATTATTGTTTATTATAAAAATGTAATGGTTATGGATAATGCAAGGGATTTGGATGATGAAGAAGAGTTTGAAAGTGATGATAAGCTGGAGCATTTATAAGTTATAATGAATTCCATTTTCATCAAGAATGAGACTATTGTCCTCATTCACCACAAGATTGTGTGAGTGGGCAGTTATTGAGTCCATACTTAATTTACCTATTTTCTACTTTTCGAGGCTCCTTATTCACAAATCATAAATAAATGAAAATTTCACAATCCACGTCATAAGCATTTACTTTTAAACATCAACAGTATTAATACGCATGCGCGACAACTTTTATCGAAGTATTATCTTGGGTAAAAAGTTGTATACCCGGCGTCTTTATCCCAATAAATCTGAACGCTGAGTTGTTTTTTACCCCAACGAATCTGAACGGGTTTCAAAGTGCCCGGTAACGCCCGGCATTTGATCTGAACGCGACCTAGGAAATAATAAAAATTACCTTATTTCTTGCTTATTTCCCACGAAAATTTTTAAAAATTCCATCAATATTTCCCACAATATTTTGCAGCTGAAAATTCATTATGTTAGGGATAACGGTGAACCAAAATATAGGTATGCGTTTTCAGTTTTCGATCAAATATTCCTAATTATTCCTAAAGATAAACAGAATATAGGAATTAAGGATAAGTAAGAAAATATTAAGCTATAATAATTGAATTGATATTCCCTATTGTTCCATTTTATCAATAAAATAAAGGCAAAAATTATGGATAGACTGTTTTCCCCCGAAAACACCTATTTTTCGATATTCTTCCCCATATATATAATACTACTATATCGCGGGTAGAGGCCCAAAAATTCCGAAAACAACACGACGCCGACGTATAATCTCTATCCTTATCGAGAGTACCTTAGTCAAATATGCGCATGCGCACGAATTTCGCGACATCCAATAAGCATGCAGCATAAATACTGCATCTCTGTCTACCGACTTCTTTTAAAAAAAGTTGAAACTTGGGAAGTCTGTCAGCCTATAAACAGTGTGTCAGCTTCTGTAACCATGGAGATTGCGCATGCGCAAATGGAACAAAGGGTCTCTGGAACAGTATAGCACTATATCTTTTGTCCTTTAATGTTTTCGGAGAAACCGCTTATGGGCTAACATAGGAATTACGCGATATAGTAGTATTATATATTATATGTTCTTCCCTTTATAAATTTTACAGCCCAAAAATTCCCACAAAAGGGAAATTTCATTGGAATTGGCATCAGTGACCACACCAACGTTGCCAAGCGTATCGTGATTCGTTTTTGCCGCCAGTATTCATTTTTTTAAGGTTATGTTAATGTTATGATTGGGCGCATTCAGGGAAATATAGCACTCCAGCGCTTCAGCGCTTTACCGTTTCACGTTCGCTGAATCGACATTTTAAACGCAAGCTTAAATTGACATATTTTTCAGTAATTCATATTTTGTAATTAATATTAATAATAATTAATATTATCCATATATATTTTGTGCGTAAACCCATAGACGTAAACCTAACCCAAATTAATTTTATCGCTTGATGGAACTATTCAGCGATCCAGCGGGAAAAATACATGCTTTACCGCTTTAATAAAGCGCTGCAGCGCTTTAATACAGCGCTGCAGCTATTTGAATAAAGCGCTGCGGTTCCCTGAATGCGCCCATAGTGTTGATTCTGTTCTGTGGTGTTGATTCTAGTGTTGGACTGTGTTGGTTTGTTTAAATTTAAATTACAAAATGCCGTATGTGTGAAAAAGTGTTTAGTGTACAATGTTCTCATAACAGACATGTAAGAGAAGTGCATAAAAAATATAGTGAACCTCCTCATGAGGGAAAAGGGAAAACTTTTAATAGTCTTTGCCTTATTGAACAAGATTGATAAAGCAGTTTCCATCTACAATCACCATTGAGAGTACTCATGGCCTAAATGGGTAAATGGCTAAATGGTAAACATTCTGTACAACTATTTATAGCATACCTAAATCTATAACCATATTTTCAGATATATTTGGTGGCCAACGTAAATTTTCACAAAGGTAAGTATATGCATGTTAATACCATATTATATACTCATTTTATTATCAATAGTACCTCCAAAGTTAATTTAAACAATAATGCTTGTATTACTATAAGAGAAATAGTAGAAGAAAATTGATATCTATATTTTAATGATATGTTTACCTTGATTCCCATGCATCTGTAGGTAACGGTTAAAACCAAATATTTCAGAAACACAGGTTTTTCTGATTGAAAAAAATATAAGTTTCTGTTCCTGCCTCATGTATAGTATTAAATTTAAAAAGGAAAGTAGTATTCTTATATTACACAGCTCTATTTTTATTTTTTTTAGTATGTCAAATAAAATGTTATAGCAGAGGCCTTGATCAGCGATTACTGATTTATAGTACAGTACACTACAAACTCAGCATTTGTAAAACTCAGTTCAAAATTTTAAATTTCCTGGGAAATACAAACGTGCTACACTTGGCAACGTTGATATAGACTGGGTGATGTATCCTCTCGTGTCTATATATTAGCGACATTCCAAAAATATGAGTATATAATAAGTATAACGACCTCTGTTTTATATTTCATCTTGTATAAGAAAGGAGCAAGTCAGAATTGTTCCTATATAAGAATTATATAAATTTAAAAAATAAGTACTGTAAATTAAATTTAGTCATTACGCTGATTGGTATAAGATATTTACTTATTCAATATTAACCCATGTTCAAAAATCCAAAAATAAAATACCTAGTTCAACGTATATACATATTGCATATGCATTATGCTATGCACAGGTACATATATAGGCTATATATGTACCTGTGTCTTCTGGCTATAAAGTTAAAAATCCTTACTGGCTGGCTATCATCATAAACCTAATCTAATATACATTTTGTTTTGTGGTCATAATCTGCTAGATCTCCTAATACAAAAGTCACCCAGCTTGTATATGTAGAAATAGCAGTAATACTTAATATTCTCAAAGTTATAATGACGCGCTTAGCCTGTTCTTCAATATTATCCTTGTTCAATGGCGGTTTATGGTGTTCCAGTCCCAGTCTGTATTTTATTTTACTTTTAGCCGTTTTATTTTTTTGCTGGGTCGCTTATTAACGACTCGCACGAATATGCTGGCTGCTGGCACATAGCACTGTGGTGCCGTGAGCAAACGACTCGCAACCGCAACGAAAGAGCTCATCGTTCATTCCGCGGTACATGGTACAAACACTTGATTTCTTTTTACTTTGACTCAGCTTAGCTCAGCTCACTACATAATACACATGCAATGTGTGATCATGATATATTATTGTATCATGATGTGTGATGAATGCACGGATTTCTTAAAATAAACTGGATCGCTGATTCCTAACTATCATTTTGTCAGTTGTAAGGTGGTCGCCACACTGTGCTAACATTCCATTGGCTAGTTTTCAGCTAATGATGTTGAGGTATTTACAGAGGGAAATTTTGAAAATAGTTTGGTGAGATTTGGTGAGATATGACTAACTAAATATTACTTATATGGATGGATATGGGTATAAAATATGTACACTGTTGTAATAAAAATACTTTAGCAGCGGGTCTAAAAAGTTAACTTAATATAGGGTTATATCAAAGATTAAATTGTATTATTTGTGCATTAGATATGACGAGTAATTGACAGGACTGGACTCAAGAGTTATATTTGTGCAGCAAAGGTACACATAATTTTTTTCTATTTATAGTGCATTTCAAATAATTGGAATCATCTCTTTTTAATTTGACTTGAAATGATTTTCGACAAAGTCGAAATTTATGTGCTTGTAAAGACACTCCCTACATGTACAAATCTTCCAATGGTACGTCTGGTAGGTACCAATGTATATTAAATTCATTGACGACACTCTTTATTTCTCCTGTTACAACTTCATTTTTTAAATAAATTTTACATTAGCCGGAATTATAACTGGTTCATAATAGTTACTTGTCTAAACATAATTTAGTAACTAACCCAAAAAACTTTAAAGTAACATGGTTTGTCAACCAAGTATTTGAACCTTGTCTGATTGCAGTATAAAAATTAGTTAGGATCAGTTTTGTATATTGTTTTGAGGAATTCTAATATCGATACCTTCTTGCCAAAATATCGTAAGTCACTCACTAAATTTTACCTTAGGCTACTTACGACAATTCTGCCACTCTGCCTATTATAGTTCTGTTACTTACGATAAAATGTATGCAGTTATTTAACCATGAAACATTTAAATACGCTTACATATTTATGGATCTATCTACCTCTGCCAAGATGTGTATTTGCATATTATACTTACGATAGATCCATAGTCATTTTCATGGAAAATGTCACTTACGATAGTTTGGCAAAAAGGTATCGATATAAGGTAGGTATTTATCGAAGAATTAGACATATGTTTGTAGTTATTTTAATTGTGGCAGGAGCTGCATATATAAAAAGCCACGATGAAAGTAGCTGCACGTCTTATCAGTAAAAACGGCACTAAAAAAATATTTTTTAACTGAATGACATCATACAATTAGTAATGTCAAGTAGTTATTAGTCAAATTTATACTTTACACTGTTAAGATATATTAAATATTGTGAATGAATTGGGATAGGTTAATCAGTTATTTTGTTATAAAATTACATGAAGTTTATAATACACAATATGGTAATAACTGCTTTTCTAGAAGATAACATTAACAACTTCAAAACTCAAAATCATTATGATTATATGGTAGGAATTTAATAAAAACACATTTAAAATATAATTTATACACACAATCACATTATAATAGGAGTTTTATCCACACTTATAAAGCATATAAAGTAACCTATTATCCACTACTGAAATAATAAAAAAATATAAACTTAAATCAACCAAATTTAATTTACTTATTAAAATTAACATTTATATTAATAGACATTTTGTTCTTCGCTTTTTCATATTTCACTTCGTTTCCGTTAATAGGAAGTTTGTAGTTGCTTCTTGCAACAAATTTTGGATGTCTCCTTCTCCTGAGGAATGACTTGAACGAGAAGAACCTTGGATTTTCCTTGCAATACCAAGTTTGTTAGATACGGAGTCTTCAATATAGCTCTCTGCCACAGCAGGGCTCTTCCACCCACCATGCCGCTTGATGGGTGTAAAGTCGGCACCTTTATTTCCCAATAAAGTTATTGAAGTGCACCCTCATATAGTGGCCAATATAAGCTTCCGCGTTTGCCAAGTTCAGAAACGATACAACTTTTGCCAATGTGTTGATTCCAACAGGCTGAGAAGTACATTTTTGATTCTTATAATGTAAAAAGAATCTGTTTTGTGATAAGTTCTTTGGTCTTAGGGAAATACATTTTCTACACATCTCTACGTCGTTGATAGAAAATCCTTCATTTATAATTTTAAACTTTCGTGAAATGCCGGTCTTGGTATCTAGTATCGAAACAACTAGATACGCGCCAGTGTCCTATACATTAGTGATTTTCAAATTCGTCAATTCGTAGCATCGACAAGCACCAGAGACTCCTATTACTAGCGCAACCTAAAATGATTCAAAGTATTATTAATACATATTGTCTAAAAAGTTAAGAGTTATTACCTTAATCATAAAATATTCTTTATCACAAGATTTATTCAAAAATTCTTCAATTTGCACTCTTTCCAAAAGTGCAGCCTTTTTCACCTTGGTATCTTTTCGATTGACTCTTCAGATAACAGATATCTACGTTTTTAGACTTTTATCGCAACCTTCAACATTGAATACTTCGACCAAATGGATGAAATGATGAAATTGCATGTTTTTTCTTCAGATTAAGAAATAAATAACTTGCACCTTGCACACAGAACTTCATTTATAAACCACAAAACAAAAAGAAAATATAAAAGCGGTGATGGTAACTCAACAGTGTTACCATCATTTAGTTCATAAAATACCTAGAAGTTAGCACAGTATGGCGGCCGCCTATCAGTTGTTATTTTTAGCTACCCCCACCAGTATGTATTAGCGATCCAGTTTATTTTAAGAAATCCGTGGATGAATGCTATACAGCTACATTACCAGATGATGAATGAGTTACAGTGACAGTGCTATGATCACGTTGTTCAAATGAACGACTCATTTGAATGAGCTGTGTTTCGGTTTCTTGTACAAACAAACGCCGAAAATGAATGAGCGTTCTAGGATCCAGCTCTATTTCATTTCTCTGTGAGTTGTCATCTTCATCTATTCAAATTCAGTGATTATCCGTTAGTTTCAATAATCTATGGTTTAAATCTCTGTGGTTTAAATCCTTATATATATTCTTTGGTTTAAATTATTAAGTTTGATTTTTTATTCACATTTCAATTTTGTAATTTGTTAGTTGCTGTTACTTATTAAGTTTTAATTTAAATAACATATTTTTGTAGGTACGCAGTATTAGTGCGTACAATTGTCATAGCTCTTGTTTACATTTTATTCAGTACATAAAAATATATTACATGGTACAACACAAAATTTGAAAAATATTAGTCTAAATATAACATAAGTCACAGAATTGCCTTTAATTTCACAATTGAGGCATTACATTAGTATACAGATAAAGTATAAGCAGCCTTTTGTACAAAACTACTTGACAACTCATGTAAGTATAACAATTTAAATACCTAGTTCGTAAATCTTTTATTAGATTATTGTGTCCATAAACTATATAATTAAAATATAAATTACTTTATGTTCCATCTTCGGAATCATCGAAATTAAAATCTTCAAAGTCATTCAAATCATTATCCATTTTAAGAGCATTTAATTTGTGCATTAGTTCATCCTTGTCATATTCTTCTGCCTTTGCACCATCATTTGATTTTTTATTTACATACCTGATGAAAGTTCTTCTCTTTCTTTCAGGTAGAGATTGTAATAAAGATTTAATTTCGTTATCCAATTTTAACTGAAAAATGAACCACAAAAATATAAAGATCTACAGTACATACTTAATATCAATGCAGTAGGCCAATACCTGTTCTTTTTCACTTGATTCGGGTTCCGTAACTTCTTTACTTTGACATTTAGTACACACCCCTAATGTTTTACCACAGTCTGCACATATCACATGATAAGCTTGCTTAACACTCTTTTGACCACATTTTACGCAAGTCTTAGGTTGAGTCAATGGTTTGTATTTCTTGTACTTAATTTTCCATTCAATAATTTCTTTACACCGAACGCATACACCACTTACTTGGATATTGTTTATTAATTTTGTACGATGGCTAGTATCGTGAAGATTGTTTCTGAATGCAGTTTTATTTTTGTGTTTTTGAGGTCGAGTACGTGACGCATTGCCTTTCTCCGAACTCATGGCTCTTTTCTCCTGGAAAAGACAGTAGTATAAAAATTAAGATATTAATTAAATAATAATTACATGTTTGTAGGTGTCAAAAATTTATTTTTAAGTAACATTTTTTTTTTCTAATTCACATCTTTTAGAATTGAGTCACGTTTAATTTTTAATAGCTGTAATTCAATTTCTTTATTATGTGCAAACTCTTTTTGTAGTATAGTGTCTAACTCCTTATATTTTATAGCAACTAAGCTTAACTGATCACTACTTCCTGTCACAAAAGTCTCCAAAGTGTTATCGTTCGCCATGTGCCCTATTGTATTAAAGACAGTCATGTACTCGTTAAGCTCTTTATTCAATTCATCCGCAAGTGTTCTGTATTGTGGTAGTTCATCCCAAATTTCCGATAAAGGCCCTACATTTAACGCTATCTCTGTAATTTCGATTTGTTTTGTGAGGCAGTCACGGTATTCACGGCACACAACTATAACAAATTCCTTAAGCCTGTCCATGAGTAAAATAATAGCACTGTCACCTTCTTCACAGGCTTTTATTAGTCCATCTTCTACGTTAATGTTAGTTCTTTCTTTGGTTGTAAGTGCTGCACAACATATATGAGAGCCTAATAGTATTTTGGATCCTTTTGAAATAAAAGACCTGGGGTGGTGAGCTGTTACATTAATATTAATTTTTCTTCGAAGGCAGGTGCTCAAATTTCTAAACAATCCGTAGTTTGGGAATCTCAACATCTCATTTAAGAAAATTTTGGTTCTTCAGTTTCCCTGAAATATTTTTCTAGTTCGTTTTAAGCTTGCATAGTTTTGTTGTTTTTGACATCTTGTTAAATATTGACAAATGATTTATACTTTACAAAAATTTGAAGGAATAATCTTGTCTATGATTAATTAACTTACTACATAATTCCTATCAACTAGAACAATTTTATTTTTATTCTTATATGTAATAAATAATAAATAAAATTTGCTAGCGAGCCTTTTTGTCGTTTATATTCGAGCTTTTAATTAACACTACTGCTCATTGTTAGTATGTGGACCGTGCAGCAAATAATTATAGTTATATACGAAATGTTAGCCTATCTAGGTATGTAAATTAAAACTTTGAAATCTTGTTAAAAAAACCCTCAAAGTTGTGCACAATCGCGTTCCGATTTTGAATTTCCCGCATTTAATGATGTGATAATTAGACGTACGTTTGTTGCCTTTCTTTTTTCCAATCATTGAAGACAAAATCTAGTCGTTTGTAGACGTTCGTGTATAATCAATTAGTACATGTTCCTAAGTTGTGTTTTTGACTGATAAGATATGCTAAACTAACCTCCAAATATAATTCAAACAGTTTTTGGGACATGAGCAAAATTTGTAGTAGATTCTGACAATTCAATCACAAAATGAGTAACTTTGGCAAGTTCGGAAAATTTTACAGACGACTATTATGTAGGCATCCAGTCCTGATTCAGTCTGTTCAAACTGGCATTTTAATGGGTACAGGAGATGTGATTGCGCAAAAGATCATTGAAAAAAATTGTAAATTAGACTACATGAGGACCGCACAGTTTTTCACTTTGGGCACGTTTTTAGTGGTAAGTGTTTAATTTTACTTACTTGTTATAATACTGGATTATATTCAATATATTTAACTTCAGGGACCAGCACTGACAATGTGGTATAAATTTCTGTCGAAACACGTCGGTAATTGCGGTAAATCGGCAGCTTTCAAAAAGATGGCACTGGATCAGTTGCTCTTCGCGCCAAGTTTCTTGGCGATATTTATAATAGCGCTCAACACGATGAAAGGAATGGAGTTCGAGTGCATCAAGAAGGAATTGAGCTGTAAATACACGGATATTCTTTTGGCTAATTATAAGTTGTGGCCGGCCGTACAATTAATTAACTTTTACCTCACGCCTTTGGCCTATCAGGTTCTCGTTGTTCAAACTGTAGCGATATTTTGGAATGCTTATTTGTCGTGGAAGACGCAACAGGAAATTAAAGACGATTAACTTTTTTGTCTTAAGTGATGGTAAGTAATGCCAGGCAGTATTAAAATTGTAGGTAATCATTTTTTTATGGATACCTCAACTGTTGGTAACACCTGTACAGTTTAATTTTGCTAATAAAAGTATGTTATTAAATTTTACAGAACTGAAATTTGTTTCTGAATTTTGTTTTTCTAATAAATACTACTTAAAAACGTAAGTAATCTTGAATTCCAGAAATTTTTCCAGATATTTTGCGTTTACGTATGTGTTTTAACATAATAATAACTTTATTGTATGTAGGTATATAGGTACCTATACCTATATAGGTATCTATAGTTTTTTGATCTTGTCAGTTCCGAGCGATGATCGTATAAATAAATACGTTTAAGTTTCCATTTGTAGGGCCATGCTTTTATTAAAAGTTTAGAAATTAGATATGGCATTACCTACATACTGAAGTTGTGCATTTATACAGGGTGATTCAGTCATTAGTGCATTAATTTTAAGAGAAGATAGGGAAAAATGAGTATAATCAGAATACACAATTTTAATAATGTTTAGAGGGACATTTACGTTGAAAAAATATTTTCAAATCATTATTTAAGCCCCTTGTTTAGACTGTCACTGACCGTTGACAGCCTCGATTCATACACAGCTCAGCAAACTCGGTAGAAGGCCTAGAATGCAACGTTGCCAAATTTAAATATTTTCTCAGAACATCGCTAGTAAAATTATAATTAAAATTTTTCTGTATCAGGTGTCTTAATAAGTACAAACGATTGTATTGACTAATTTAGAAAGAATCTTTTATGTTTTCTCTTGCTCAATTCAGCCAATAACAATTTAAAATGTGACAATATGTAATAAATGCTGAATATTAATAAGATAAAACAATTCTATTAACTTAAAGTAACACGGTTCATCCAAAACAATTTTCTTTGAAAGTTAAACCGGCGAGTAGCGTGTATTTGACTGCAAAAACATTAGCTCTGTTTAACATAGTTTAAAAAATATAATTTAATATGAAGTTATGAAATGTATGAAACTCCAATGTATGAAAGAATAAACCATTTACATTTTGTTACGGAAATAGATCAGTTAAAAAAACTAACACTCAATTGGTAAATTATTAAAAGTTGCTGAAAAGTTTTTCTTATTTAACTGCTTACTATAGATACTTAATTTTGTAATATTAAATATCTACTAGACATAATTCAAGTAAGGTTCTTGCCTAAATAGGGCCTTCTATAAATAGCTATGTTCGAGAAAATTACTTAAATTGACTGTAGAACTGTGAGGGTGGTTTGCTGTAAGTTTCACAGCCACTAAGCCACTGGTACTGATGATATGTACTGCCATTTTTCCCTCACGAATGACGTCATGCGCAAACAAACGAAAGTTATGAGCATATCTGTTTAGTTGTATCATGATATGCAAGAACCCTAAACGAAGAAGGACTGATCAATCAGTAACAGCCAATCACATTTGTTTATCACTTATGTGACGTCAGTGGATTCCCTTTAGCGGGAGATTTGAAATTTAAATATCCTCTTTGTTTTAATTTGACAGCTTTAACCTTTTAACATAACCTATATATGTCACATTGTCATATAGAATGTCTCGGTCGTCTTTGGAATGTCATCACTGTCGTCAGTCATGTCATCATATCAAAGTATTTCTGTATCATATCATAGTAATCTGTGCACTGATTAACAAAACACAAGTTATCACAGTTGTCAAATCGACAAACGATTTTTGCACAACGCACTTCAAATCGTAAGATATATATCGTAACACATATAAGTACTTTAAAATCACATTTGATTGCATTAATACAGTCTCTGAAATAATATTGGGTTGGATATTTTGACTGAAAATTTTTTAAATTGCATATTAGAGGCAAATTTGGCAATAGGGGATCCACTGACGTTTTACGAGAAATCTGTTGAAAATGACCTTCAAATTTTTATGAATGAATTGATCATGATCAGTCCTTCTTTGTTTAGGGTTCTTGCATGATATGTACCATTTTCGTAGTTTTCATATTATATGGAATCCGCAGATATCCATGACGATCCACTAATTTTAACATTTTTAACTAGTAATCCATGTTAAATATATGAAAACATGTCAGATTCAACAGCCCCATATGGCTGCTGTTGTGTAAAGATTGAATTTAGAATTTATTATTGATATACAATTGAGTTTTACCTTTTTTCTTGTGATGATTTGTGCAAGCAATACCAGTCGAAATGAAGTTCACATTTCCATTATTTCTTGTTTTGCATTTTAAGGATACTTTATAACCTAAATCGTCAAAGTAGGGATTATTTATACGACAGTGGCTGTCCTGAGCAAGGACAGGTTTATTTTAGTTAAATATTAATTTGGTATTAGATTTTATGCAGTAAGCAGGAATCTGTTATTATTATTATTTATTTGTTTATTTATTTCTTTTATGAATTTACAAACTCAAATACTTATATCCATTTTTTGTAATAAACTGTAATGTAAATTTGTTAGCAGTTGTAGAAAAATAAAGCATTATGAGTCAACTAGAGCATGTATTATATAATTTATTTATTATATTATAATTGACATCTCTTGAAAATAGTAATAAAATTCTTGTTCCTTGTAGGTACAAACTAATTCCATGTATCAGCATAAAAAAACTCAAAATATAATTTCAATAAATTTGTAACTATTTGGTAAATATATTATTTTTTGTATAGTCGGCCATAGAACAAGTTACCATATGTGTATTTTACCTATTTAATAACTTATTATCATTAATTAAATATAAGTTCACGAGAAGATACTCTTTTTTAGTTCTTTTTTATTCACTTTACCCATCGCATTCTTGGGTATATCATCTACAATCTTGAGTGTAGATGGTAAGGTATATTTCGGTATTTTATCACTCGCCCACTCTCTCAACTTGTCCAAAGTCAGATGTGCCCCACTTCTGATTACCACTACGGCCGCGATGGTTTCCCCCCATACCTGGTCACTAATTCCTAGTACGGCACATTCCTTGATATCTGGATGAGCTAAGAGTGCAGTCTCGATCTGTAAGGCACTGATTTTGTACCCCCCCGATTTTATAATATCCACGCTGGTTCTTCCTAAGATCCGGAATTTATTGGTTTTCCTGCAGTACTCGCACATGTCCCCCGTTTTGAACCAGCCATCTTCAGTGAATTCTTTCTTGGTAGCCTCGGGGTTGTTGAAGTACTCTTTGAAGATGCCCTCTCCTTTGACAAGCAGTTCCCCTTGAATATCTTCAGCGACGCCCTTATCGCTAAGGGTAACTGTGCCATTTTCGTTCTTGCATTCCAGTAGGGTGGTGTCATTATTTTCCGACAGTCTAATAGAGATTCCAGGCAAAGGTATGCCTACGTAGCCTGGTGCCCTGTCCGAATCGTACTCATTTGATAGTGCCATGCCGATTTCTGTCATTCCATACCTTTCCAGGAGTTTGTGCCCTGATATGTTCAACCATTTTTCGTATAGAGGCACAGGAAGAGGTGCTGAACCACTTACCATAAGCCTCACCTTGTTTTTAAGGTGATTTTTTATATCGTCTTTTTGGTTTTTGAAATTATTTTCGTAGTATTCTATGAGCTTAGAATAGATGGTGGGTACCGCCATGAACACAGTGACGTTCTCGTTGTTTAAAGTTTTGTTTGTACCGAGAAGATGAGACCATACTTCTTCTGCAGAAAATTTTGGGACCATTACGGTTTTAGCACCCACGTTTAAAGGACAAAATAAGGCGTTTACAGTACCATGAACGTGATGTAGGGGTAAAGTGTGCAATATAATATCGTTGGGTGACCATTTCCATGCTTGCAGGAGTGTTGTGGTTTGCACCAGAAGGTTTCTGTGAGATAATACCACACCTGCCAAGAAAATAGTAGGGTTAAAAACGTTCGGTATTGTTTTTTGAACAATATCGGAACTGCTCATCTTTACAAACCGAAAATGCATAAAGCAAAATAATTGTTTTTGTGACAAACAAGCGTATTATCGTCTAAAAACCAATTAGTCAGGGATCATTGAATCTTAGCAATAGAAGTTTTGACCTTGGTTTTGACTTTTACTAAATTTTCAGTTTGATTTACTAGGATAAAGTTTGTCTTCAAATATTACGATCTGGCTCAAATAAGGTGTTAGATTATAGATTCCGTAAATGGGTATCCAACTATGTTTGGTTCAAAGGCAATTACCTTAGGTAAATTAAACGTTGACGCTAGAGCTCATTGGAACATGATAAGATTGAAAACTAAAACTCACCATTTCTTATAGAACAAGATGTACTTACTAAGGTATTTCAAATTAGATGCCGAAATTTTTGAAAAACCAGCTACTTTTGTAAATAAATATCGAAAACCTTTTCTTGTAGTAAGAGAATTTTTACCTTTTGGATTGCCGGTGGTGCCGCTGGTGTACAAAATCAAAGCGTTGCTGTTTTCGTAAAATCTTGAAGGCAATTTAGTACAGAGGCTTTCTGGGTCTATACTTTTTCTTTCTACAGTTTTTTTTTGTAACCCTTTGTCGATGATGTACAGATTGGTATTTGTTGTTTCAGCTATTTTCTTCATTATTTCTTGGTGCTGTGGAGCAGTGACTAGTAGCTTAGAACTGGTGTCTTGTGCGTAATATTGTAGAATTTTTACAGGATGTAGTGGACTTAGGGGAACAGCTAAAAGAAAAATTAGAGGAAACAAAATGTTACCAAGTTAATATTTCTCAATTGATATTCTTCTAATCCTATTACATATTGGCTTATCAGATATATTATATTAGCGTATTCATAAGAGAACACTCTAACCAGATATGTAGAATTATACAGGGCGATGCCCGATTCCGTTTCTGTTTGTTGTACTATAATCGGCCAGATCACATCGCCGCCGCTCATAAGAGCAGCAGTGATCTAGCTGATTATGCCTATACAATTAATATCAGTCAGCCAACATATCTTTTATCACTTCAGGTATCATTTACCACTATTAGGAATATACGAATAAACAACCTGTATATCTGTGTAGATTCAGGCAACAAAGGTTTACCGCGGCAATAAACATAGAAAACAACAAATATTTACCTATCTGGCCCGACATCCATATGGCCCACAAGGTAATGACGTAATTGACGTCATTAGAGCACAAAAATAAAACCCTTTCATCTGTTTTTCCATTTAGCTTGCTCGAAATGACATCCGACAGCTCTGTGGCGCTCGCAAAGATGTTTCCGTAAGTGTAGCTGCCCACGCTGTCATACAATGCCGTTTTGTCTGTAAATTTCGCGGCGTTTGCAAAAAGGGGTAGATTACTAGTGCTTCTGCGGATCGTCTCTTGCCGGCAACACGATAAAATTCTTTTCAGCAAATATCTCTGCTTTGAAAGCAACATTTTTCGTACGCTTTAGTTGTTTACATGTGCTGTTGCTAACTACGAATTATCATAGAATAGGAAATCAAGTAGGCACTCAAATTTATCTAGAAGCAAATATATAATTCCATGTTCATTCTACTCTTATCGTAATCAGAAATATTTTAATTATTTATCAGATAGTGTTGCAGGTAGTTATGCATTAGAAAGATAATTTTTACTATTAGGTAGCTTTACATGTAGCAGCTCTAGAAAAAACAACAAATTTAAATCTGTGAACCTTTTGTATCCCAATTCATAGAGTCATGGCCGCCGTGTCAAAATGAAACCCATTTGCTTAATCATAAAACACATACCTACAGTGCTTTCGAAAAGTAACGAATAAATTCATTATTTTAGAAATTGAGAAGTTTTCGAAAAAATCCTCTGACACGTCGATTTTGTTTTTAAAAAAGGCACTTTTTGAAATACGATCCATATTTGTGACGTCGTCGTTGTTCGATATATGACGTCATCGACAATTTTTTTAAATAGCAACCCCCAATTTTGACCACCCCATTTGAAAGAGCGTATCATTCTACGTACGCATCATGAAAATTATGGTGTTACATAACAAAAATTTTAAGAAAATAATGTTTGAAGATTTTAAAATTTAATTTTCACAATACTGACAATGATAATGATTATGTAAAAAATAGACTAAATTAAATGTTGCACCGTTGGCTGCCTGACAGTAGCCAAGACGATTAATAAATTCTTTTTGGACATTATTTATAACTTCAGGAGGTATACGATGTATCTCGTGATGAATTCTTGCTTTTAAATCTTGCTTTTTAAGTATCCCCACAAGAAATAATCTAGGGGTGTCAAATCAGGCGATCTGGCTGGCCACTCAATCGGCCCCCTTCTCCCTATCCAACGATTCGGGAACAGCTCATCTAAATAAACACGGACAGGTGCTGCATAATGGGGAGGTGCACCATCTTGTTGAAAGAACATGTCATTTCTTAGAAGATCACGTCCCTCTATATCTGGATATACAGTTATTAGCGCAGGAATGAGGTCGTCTCGAAGAAAATCCAAATATCTTGCACTAGTTAGGTTGACGTCAAAGAAATAGGGACCCAGAATTCTTCCGTCGACTATGCCGCACCACACATTTACTTTCTGGGGACTTTGAGGGTGATAATCCATCATCCTTCGGGGATTCTCGGTAGCCCAATAACAGCAGTTTTGCCTATTGACATGGCCGTTCAAAACAAACGTAGCCTCGTCAGAAAAAATTACGTTTTTTACGAAATTATTATCATTATTGGATAGCTCTTGCATTTGCTCGCAGAATTGATTTCGCCGATCAAAGTCGTCTTCAGATAGCTCATGAACAAGGCATACCTTATAAGGATGATACTTTGCTTTTTTCATAATTTTGTGAACTGTGGACGCTGCCATATTGAAATCAGAGGTTAAGTGTTGAGTGATGATTTTCTTGTATTGAGCAATCCAAACCACGTGTCCAAATCAATATGGCGTGGAGGGCAAACATTCATTTGACGTTTGAGTCATAGAATAGACAAGTCTATGGTTTGAGTTATATTATATAACTTTGTGGGTACTTGGTTAAAAGTTTGTTTTTAACTAATATTAATAAATAAAATAGTAATAAATTAGTAATATATATTTAATAGTAATAAAATGCCTACTGGAAACCCTCTGGTTTCTTAAAATATCGAAGGTGTTAGGTCATTCTTTTTAATTGCAGCTAAGTATCCATGTTTGCCGCCGTTTTCTCGATAAATCATTTAAAATCGGAAAATAGTTAGAACTCACTACGTCGGGTATACAACAAAACTTAACTTGGTCTCGATTTTTACGACATCCACAAACCACAACAACTATGCACGTTACCGGCATTAATAAATATTATCGTCGCGACACAATTCTAATAAAAGACGAGTTAACACTGTTCAACACTTCCTTACATAAAATACATGAAAAATTCCTTACAAAAAACTCGTATTAAACACTTTTAACTGAAAGCTGCTGGGCTGATTTCAATGTATTCTCAATGTAAACATAACTTGCTTGCCCTCAGCGCCATATTGCTTAAAAATTTGACAGGTCGTTGGATTGCCTAATTGCCAACAAAACATTAACCTCATCATCTATTGATTTTGACGGTCGACCAGATTTAGGAAGATCACGAACATGTCCAAAGTTACGGTATTTAGACTCAATATTGCTTACCATGCTTTGGCTAAAGGGATGTCGATCAGGATGAGTTTCATTGAACAATTCAACTAGGTACTTGTCTTTGGGTGCGCATCCTGTCTCCAAATCCGATCATGCAAAGAATTTCAATTCGTTCTCGTTCAGTTAATTTAACCATTTTTTTTATAAAATGACAAAGTTATTACTCAATAAACACTTCAAACGCAGTGCTTTTGCCAAACAAATGATAAGAACTAAAGAAATAACTCAAAAAACAGAAAAAACTATTTAATAAAGTAGGTACGATTTCAAGTTTTTATCTGACAGCAATAAAAAACATTCTCGGTCGCTAAGGCTACTGTCAGGCAACCATGATTTTTCATGATGCGTATGTAAAATGATACCGTTGACTGATTCAATCAACGATGATACGCTCTTTCAAATGGCGTGGTCAAAATTGGGGGTTGCTATTTAAAAAAATTGTCGATGACGTCATATCTCGAACAACGATGACGTCACAAATATGGGTCGTATGTCAAAAAGTGCCTTTTTTAAAAACAAAATCGACGTGTCAGAGGATTTTTTCGAAAACTTCTCAATTTCTAAAATAATTAATTTATTCGTTACTTTTCGAAAGCACTTTATAATCCCTACTGTTAGTAAGAGAATATACCTTGTGCTAAGAAATCTTAAAGAAAAAACTGATACTGATAGGGAAAATCTCTCACGACCCCCAGGAAAATATGGGAAAACCTCATTAATTAGAAGAATGATGTATTGCATTCTCAGAATTTTTATATACCTTAATTTCCGACACTCACTAAGTATCTAATGCTCTATAATCTTTTAAAGTATCTACCTGGTATACTTAGTAAGTATAATATGTAGGTTGGGTTCTAAAAAAAATTAGATAACAATAATGCAGTATATATTTTATTTGTAATTACATTTATTTTGTACATCATATCATACACGGTACAACCAAACATAGCTATGGATCGACTTATTTTAACATATTATAAAATATTCTAACTAGCTTAAACAAAATACACTTTTCTCCTATACCTATTAACAAATTAAATACCTATAGAGCTAAGTAATGAGTCGTTGTATGTCCACAGTACGTATACCTCATCCCCTTTGTTGAATATTACCCTAACAAACATCACATTGTCATTTGTGGACAAATAGTTTTGCACGTCTCAATAGACTGAGTGAGAGAAAACATGCGTCCAGTTATTTAATAAAAAATGCATAGCTAACCGTTTTTTATACCTTTTAATGCATAATGATATAGCTAAAAACATAGTTCTTAATTTGCTCAATTTCAACACCCTGTATCTCTGAAATAAAACGTATCACACGATCATAGAATATAATCGTGAACTCACTCTTCAGAAAAGAAAGTACAAAATAAGGATCAGAAAAGTAGTATTTACAAACACGTTTGAATTCTATATAATATTAATAGATCCATTATATTCAATAGCATATATTTAGAAAAATATTAAACAGAATGTAAGGAAAAGGTTACCAGGTTTACCCAAAAGTAGCTACGTTCATGGCTGCAAAGAGCTTTGGACAAAACCGTTCCCCGTTCCTCTTTTATTTTATCACTTTCGAAAAAATAAATAAAATAATAAAAACTTGTCGTAAACCAGACGTAATCTAAAGTGAGTCGCGCTTTTCTAGACACTCCACTGTAAATACCCACCCCGCGCGACTAACAGCTGAGCCCAGTCGCAGACTGCGACACGCGACTACGAGTCGCAGTCGCGTGTCGCAGCCGCCAGACCTTTACGGCCAGACCTTTACGAAAACGTTTCTTATAGTGTGCGGTGCTTCCAAGTCTATTTATTATATTTATTTACGAATAAAGTACTTATTAAAATAGCCATTTTATGAGAATGAATTATTTTAGAGGATTAAAAGATAACTAAGTTAGCAGTTTTCTTCCACTCAGTCTTTGGACAGGTGCAATAGCAGTAGACTTAGGTACAACAAGCCTTTGTTGAATACAGAATAGGCCGATTGTATGCAGATAATTATATTTAATGGTATAACTTAACTGAACGGTCTACTTGATTTTTTAGTCTTGGCTATCTAGTTTTTTTTATAGATGCTAACAGCAGATCTTCTCAGGGACATTAATGGATATCACATTATACGTAGTACGTAATTTTTATTTTAAGCATAATTTAAAACTGAATAACTTACAATATATAAGTAGATTATTGATTAGTATTAGTATACATTTTACGAAAATTATATTGCTTTTTCGGATAAAGTGAATTATTTTAATGCCCCTGATTTTTAATGAAATGAAAGTTGTATTTCACATCAGATCGAGGAGTAGTAAATATGGAGGGTTGGTTGCTCCTGGAATTTGAAATCTGTATTTTAATTTTCACTTACTAGATCGAGGTTAATGACATACGGAATGATAAAACTGCCGGAGGACGTTATTCGGGCGAATAGATTTTTCTCTGCAAATTGACTTTCCAAAATCAAATAGAAAAACCTGTAATTAATTTTACTAACAAATTTTGTAAAAATACAATTCAGTTAATTTCCAGTTATGATCTATCGTTTCATTTTCACGTTCTGCAAAGGTAAGAAAATAAAGAAATGATAATGTTATTTATTCGCCATTTTGTAACACTTACCGTTTTATTGTTAATAGTAAAAAGTAAGGGAAAATTCTGGTTAAAGCTAGTGATGACAGAGCAGTACTAGAAATGTTCATTTGGTTTTTCCGTAGTTTTGTCGACTTAATAATGGAATATGTGTTTTGAAAATGATATAAATATAGTGTTTCCTGAATATATGCTCTAAAATTGGGAGATTATATAGAGCATTGAGACGTCCTTGAATTTTTTTAAGAACAAAGGTTAGCTCCAAAACTTTTATCTTGTTATATTTAGTGGGATATATGTATTTTTAAAATTTTTTCAAGTAAAAGAGTGATTTCAAAATGGGTCTGTTTTTGAGTATTTCATGATATTTTCACAATAAAGGATATATTTTTATTAGATCCGCCCAATTTGACTTATAGACTTCTTTGGGCTACGCCACTGACTTTTTTGAAGTAATAATAACTTTCATGTGATTTGATTGACAAGAAGAGTGTCTTTATGGAGTTTCAACACTTTCAACATAATATTAGGTACGAAATATACACGATGTCTCACAAATCTTTACAGAGATATGAATAAATAACTGGAACTCAAAAAATCTTATTCAGTCTATTCAGAAAAATCAGGAGCGGAACGCAAAAGCTTGCATGTGGATAAACGTACAAACCCAAACCCGTTTTTAAGTCAAACCAGAAGTAGAATTTACAGTCAAACCATAAGTAGAATTTACAGTTTATGCAATAAAAGTAAAAATTCAACTTATCCCAACTTTATTCCCAATAATACAGATCGATCGATAAGGATCGATCTACAGTAGGTACATTCCATAAAATAGATACGAAATGATCAACTTAACAGATGATCCAAAACAACGAGGTCTTAAAAGCTGACATTTTATATTTCAAAGATATACCTACACAGGAAATGTGTTGCAGAAAAGACAGTTAGAGGATACATTCTGTCATGAGACCTTTTTCGTGAAATGTCCCTTTTGCTTTAGTACATTTATTTAGGAAACACCCTGATCATTTTTCACGAAAATCTACAACTTGTGCAGCGTAACTCTTAACAATAATGGAATATTCCTTTAATAAATACTGCATGGGAGTGACTGTAGCTAGTAAGCAAAGCAACCCTTCAATTCCACACTCCTTCGATCTGTACATCTGGTGCCCAGCTCAAGAAAACCAGTACGGATTTTCCTGCAATTCGTACTGTTCTTCCCGCTATTCCCCTTACCCACATTACATATTGCTGTCATACAGCTCACCCGCCCGTTGGAAGTACGCCCTCTTGCCCAGGTTCATCAGCATCTGCCGGTTCCTGTTGGCCCCCTCCTTGGCCTTCTTCCTGGCGATCTCCAGCAGCAACCGATTGCGCAGCACATCCAGGGAGTTGACGATGGATAGGGATCCACCGGCCTCTCTCAGACGGCCTGCTCTCTTAGTCCTGGAGTCGAGGCTCAGATCGTTCTGGAATTAAAGGAATTGGTCAGTTTACCAAGTTACGACAGTCAGGGCTCCAGTGCGGCGTAACCAAATCTAAGCCATGGGGGAAGGAGTATGGTGAAAATGGTGGCCATAAGTGGTGTTGTGGGTAGGAGCAATGGGTTGAATAAAAACAGAAAACGTTGCAAAAAAATAACTTTGATTTTAATTTTTTATGTTGTTTTTTTTGTATTTTGTTTGTTTATTTTCTTCAACATTAAAAAAATTATATCAAATTATACAAATCTATCATTTCGTATTCATTTTCTTATTCAAACTATCTGAAATACGCAGGTTATCAAACAGAATGTAAAAAAATAGTTTACCGGACTTCGAGGGGTGATACCACAGACTAGAACAAGCAGATAACCCACTCAATGTTGTTCTCTATGTCAACAGTTTCTTAAGTATATTCCTATATCTTTCGGAATTATATTGTGGTTTTATAAGGCATGGCATTGTGTATTTTTCTACTACGGATATAAAATAAAAACACTCAAAAAGATCAGTTTAGAAACAATACCTTTCTGTAGATCTTCTATCTGTATAAAGCACAAATAATTTTACATCATATTTTGGCATATCATTATCTTAAAATAAATTTATTGTGAAGATTATTTGGTGTTTTATAAAAGTTATGGATGAATATTTTATGGCAGTGAAGGTTTTACTAGTTCTCTGATATTCAATAGTAATATTGTGAAAATACACCATTTTTTTATGTGTATAGAGTAACAATATATTATTAAGGTTGACTTAGCTACTTATATCAAAATAATACTTATAAGAAAATTCATATGCAGGATACAGTGAAATGAGGTTTCTAAATATAAGATAATTCTTCTCGATAACTTTTCTTCTTAGTTTAAATATTACGAACTACTGCCTTTTCGGCAGTCACTTTTTGACATAAAAATTTCTTTTTGTCACTTCTGGTTTTGTCGGAAGTAATGCCAACTCTCGATTTATATGAAACACTCTATATTATTATATTTTTGGAATCTACGTCATTTTATAACGTAGATTCGTGAATAACCGACACAGTGCCCGAATGCGGCGTTGCCAAATCTACTTTTTCCCAATCCTATGGAAATTGTGCACAATCTGGCAACACCCCCTCTAAGGGTGTCTGGGACAACCCCCAAGGGCTAAGTCTCAACCCTCTAGGCCTTCAAATAAGGATGATAGGCCCTTTTGCCCACATTTCCTGGATGTCACCAGCAATACTTATCGAATATCCCTCGTATAACTTGGCTGTTGATTATTTATTGTATTGCCCTGGCATGTGGACTATTCGTGAGTATTCGATGGAAATTTCTATGAGGATCTAGGAGCCTGGTACACCTAAATAAAAGCCGCGGCGTGCCGGCGAGAAAGTTAGTCTTAATCAGGCAGCGATCAAGAGCAAATAAACAATACCTAAGTGAAATAACTGTGATTTTCGAAGTGTTTTCAGTGTGTAATTATTTATATATTGTACAAGAAGTGTTGTATTGTGTCTGAAGTGTTAAATACGGATTTCTTATTGTTGTTAAAAGTCTCACTTGTCTTTAGAACCCCGAAGGAGTAATAATATACAGAGTGTTCCATATAAAAATCGAAAGTGGGTGTTTCAGGTGAAACGAGAAGTGGCAAAAGCGTAATTTTTGTGTCAAAAACTGACCTTTAATAAGTACCTCTGCTATGTTAAATTTTAAAATTGTATCTAAAAAAATAAGGGGGGTATACCATGATCTATGTCACACTGTATAGACGAAACGTGTAATACAATTAATATAATGTTCGTGCAATAATATCAGTTTAATTTGTTTTAATGAAAACGGGGGAGTTAAAGATAATTGTATCAAATAATACCGCAAAGCTCTCCATCTAGTCCATCCTTAGCCTGCTATAATTTTATAAGTACCTCTTGGAGCTGAACGGTGTGGTTTTAAGTAATTTGATGCCGTTCCACAAATTCCGAGTTATCATCTATAATAGCTCTATTCTGTTGCTATAAATAGGTGTATTACAAATTGGACTTTGTATTTGTGTAGTTACCTGTGCTACATTCGGCCCTATGATGTATCATTTGATGTTAAAATAACATCGATGTTAAACTTTATAGCCAATCAGAAATTATTATTTTCCAAAAACCTGCTTCTGACTGGATGTGAACTTAACAACCCTTGTTATAAAATAACATACGGGATACATCACAGGCCTGATTATATTGGAGCTAGAGATGAAAGATGGAGCTCGTCTTGCGGGTGCTTAGTGTCGCGTCGCTGTCGCTCGTTATTGCATAATGAGAATACCAGCGTTACGACACTGCATCGCTGCGTCGCGGAGGTGAATGTAGCGTCAGTGAGAATTGACCTTTATGCTGCGATGAATCTCTCTACTTTTGTTTGTAGTATTGGTTCTCGTATTACTCTTGTCGTGAAGAATGTGAATATCATTTTCGGGAAAATGAAAGCAAGTTGTTATTATATATTTATATTTATTCACACGCAAGAGTTAACCACTCTTGCGTGTGCATAGTGTCGCGTCGCTGTCGCTCGTGGTCGCATAATGAGAATATCTGCCAGCGTTACGACAGTGCATCGCTGCGTCGCGGAACTTAATGTAGCGTCAGTGAGAATTGACCTTTATGCTGCGATGAATCTCTCTGCTTTTGTTTGTAGTATTGGTTCTAGTATTACTCTTTTCATGAAGAATGTGAATATCATTTTCGGGAAAATGAAAGCACGTTGTTATTATATTTATTCACACGCAAGAGTTAACCACTTTTGCGCGTGCATAGTGTCGCGTCGCTGTCGCTGTCGCTCGTTGTCGCATAATGAGAATACCTACCAGCGTTACGACACTGCATCGCTGCGTGGCGGAGCTGAATAGCGTCCGTGCGAATTGACCTTTATGCTGCGATGAACCTCTCTGTTTTCGTTTGTAGTATTGGTTCTCGTATTACTCTTTTCGTGAAGAATGTGAATATCATTTTCGGGAAAATGAAAGCACGTTGTTATTATATTTATTCACACGCAAGAGTTAACCACTTTTGCGCGTGCATAGTGTCGCGTCGCTGTCGCTCGTTGTCGCATAATGAGAATACCTACCAGCGTTACGACACTGCATCGCTGCGTCGCGGAGCTGAATGTAGCGTCAGTGAGAATTGATCTTTATGCTGCGATGAATCTCTCTGCTTTTGTTTGTAGTATTGGTTCTAGTATTACTCTTTTCATGAAGAATGTGAATATCATTTTCGGGAAAATGAAAGCACGTTGTTAGTATATTTATTCACTCACAAGAGTTAACCACTTTTGCGCGTGCATAGTGTCGCGTCGCTGTCGCTGTCGCTCGTTGTCGCATAATGAGAATACCTGCCAGCGTTACGACACTGCATCGCTGCATCGCGAAGCTGAATGTAGCATAAGTGAGAATTAAGCTTTATGCTGCGATGAATCGCAGCTTAATCATTTTCGGGAAAATGAAACCACATTGTTATTATATATTTATATTTATTTTACATAGCAACGAACATTAAACTACATACAAATGAAACAATGTACAAAATCCTACATTCAAAAATACAATAATAAAAAACAATTAGGCTCTTAGAATAAATAACTAAATTAGGTACAAAAGTGAATACTGAAATACATACTGTTTACGAAAACGAAAATGCTGCTCAATAAATAAATGACTAGATTCAATGGAATGTGTGAATTCGTCTAGATAGAACATGTATTTTAGAATTATCACTATATGTTCGGTAAACTTACAAACATATTAATTTTTTTAATGCTGGTTTAACTAATCAGATCTATTTGAGTTAAGGAGGCAACATCGTCATACTCATAGGACAATGGGCTGGAGAACATGAGTTTGGCGACGTTGGCTGTGGACAAATTGGCCATAGAATTTATTGAGTGTCGATTAAGTTTTCTAGAAATCTTCTGTTTGCTGCCATCCTCTGCCGCAGTATTTCTTTGTTATATACGTTACTCAAACTTTGGATAGGAGCTTGGATGGAGATGCTATGCCCATTCAGGTCATAGTTGTACCTCTTGTTTCTGATTTTCTTGTGTTTTGTTATCTGGAAAGAGAAACGAATATTAATAAAAGTTCTTTGAAGGGTTCAAACTTTGTTATTATTACGAGTGAGGAGGATACAGCGGATTACAAGCAGAGGGAAGTTTTAAAGTTTAAGTTGGTGGATTATTTCGCAAGTTTAAAAAGAGTTTTTAATTTAACGCTAATTGTGTATAGATGGCGGGATGAGAAACTTTAAAATTATGAGGTATCGATGTTTAAACTTGTGGAAGAAGTTCTAGTATACATTTGAAAATGCTATAGAATGCATTTTCAGATATAAAAAGGTCTAAATAGTCAAATACCGGATGAAGGGTTATATTTGGCCATCTCTTTCTCAAGAAATACAAAAAATTCTTAACATAATAGACCAATATATGTATTATTACAGATTATGAATGAGAATATTTTTCTGATTACACATATATACAGTGTGTCTACTTAAGTTATCTGAGAGGTAAGACATCTTTTTATGTCTTTTTTAAGTCTTATGGAAAAAAGTTACTCTTTAAATTGCTCTACTTTCAAAAATAATAATAATATTAAACTATTTAAATTAACAATAACAAAAAAGGTTTCCCTATGCCCACTTAAGTAGACACACTGTATGTATAATTTAAGGTTTTATTTTTAATAGTTTCTAATACAGAGGGGTGAAGACTATGGACAAGCTTCTAGTGCAGAAAGTACATGAAATATAAGTTAAAAAGTTCGAATAAATACGGGGTGTCCCATCGAAAAGTATCACATTTCGCCGCCTTATATCTCGAAAACTAAAAGAGATATCGGGATGCGGTTTGGACAGAACGACTTAAGATTTTTGTTAGTTTTTTTTTGACACTTGCCAAATCTCCAAATATATTGGTAAATTTTGAATACGCTCCTCTTTGGAGTAAAATTACTTTCTTATATTAAGTGGAACACCCTGTATATGTTGCCATAATCAGAAAGCGCCTAATCACTTTACTTTTGAAAAATGTATACATTGTTTACATTATCTTGAGAATTGGAGCCACAAAATTCAGTTTCTTACTTGAACAGTTTGTGAAGCTGGTCTTCGTTTTCACAGTAGCCATGAAAAACAAAGTACAATAATAAACTGTAAGTATAGATATAAAAATGTTCACATTAGAAGGTGTTCACATGCACACTTTTGATCATTTAATACTAAGGATGCACAAATGTATATTGAAGTAAATGGTGGGCAGTTAAAACAAATTGTTTTCTAACTTATTCAAGTAGTTTTTATTTATACGGTTATTTTGATTATTTTATCTGTTATTTTTATTACTGTCATTGCGCTTTGTTGTTACTGTTAACAAAACTCGTTCCTACCGATTATTAAAGAATTATTCTTTTCTCCCTATCTTTTTTCATTTAAAAGGCAAATGCAGTCAAGTTCCACATCAAGTTTGATCAGAGATTTTAAAATGATAAAATATATAGGGTATTTTATTTAAAATAAGTGTACAAAAACTTAAAAATAACTTTACAAAGAAGGGGGTATTTTTTTTTCATTCGTACTTAATAACCCAAATAAGAGTACTTCTAATAAATTTAATTTTGTGGCTCCAATTCTCAAGATAATGTAAACAATGCATACCTTTTTGAAAAGTAGAGTGATTAGGCTTTCTGACTATGGCAAAATACACAGGGTGTTCCATTTAATATAAGCAAGTAATTTTACTCCAAAGAGGAGCGTATTCCATAAACAATGTACTAATATATTTGGAAATTTGGCAACAGTGCCAAAAAAAAAACTTTTAAAAATCCTGAGTCGTTCTGTCCAAACCGCATCCCGATATCTCTTTTAGTTTTCGAGATATAAGGCGACGAAATGTGATACTTTTCGATGGGACACCCTGTATTGTGTCTAAAATGTTTCATTGGCAAGATATAAGTGTGAGTTTTAGGTCACTCAAACACCTTAAGATTTTTATCTATGTTTAGTTACAATTAGTTCTAGTATATTTATTCATAAGAGGAATATATTGGAAATTAAGAAAATATAGAGACTAATAAAAAAGTCTATGAATAAAAAGGAGACTTTGCCTACTTTTGGAATTAAATTAGGAATACAAAATTAGGAAGAAATAGATAATGACTGTTTATTCTTTACTTTAATATATACCTAATGCTGATAGGTTATATTTTTGAGGATACTGTATATTTATGCATTTTAATAAAAACTTCACTGGACTTGACTAAGGAATTGTTTAAGTTTGAGACGAGTTTTTAAGGAACTTGTTGATTCCAATGAGCCTTTTGAAATGCCGTAGATAATGAAGAAGGAACATTCCTCCAGTCGCACCTCCCAATGATATTACTATAGTTGGCGATTTGCGCATCATTGAATACTGTTATTTTTGTAGGTATATTAAATACGATATTGAACTATCAATTACATTTGATTGACGCTAACCAGTCTAAGAATTATCGCCAGGACTCGAAGGAAACAAGTTTAAAAAATGAAAAGAATTTGTAAACGTAACCGTTTGTGAGAAAATACTGCTTGCCGGTGGTCATAATTACTGCAATTAAACAAAGGAAGGCGAACACGTGCCTGCAATATTAAGCGTAGACACTTTAAGCTGCCATCTATTTTTACTGGTGTAGATCTTACAACGAAAAAAATTTCCTCTAGCGTTGCCGTTAGCGCTTTTTTCCGTTACTTCTACATGTAAAAAAAAAAAATACAGTCAGATGCGTAGGAGGTCTTCTCATAAGACTAATAATGTTTCATCTCTTAGTCTTGTCGCTATAATTAAATGACAATCGATTTTAGAAGCAATAGGTACACAAAAAAGGACTTAGGACGGACTTAGAACACATTTTTATACGACTATATGCAACAAATAGAGCCAAGAAAGGACAAAGATATACCGATTGAGGTGTCAAAGGAACTTTGATGTCCCTTCTGACACCAAATGACAGACAACTGTTTCTACCTGCAGAATCTCAATGACATATATAGATCTAGGTGTAAACTCACCCTTAAAAGAAGAGAAGACGTTCACTAAACATTATTTCGTCTCGTAGTAGAAAGATATACCCAAATTTTGGTTAAAATGAACTATACTTCTATACATTTGGCGATATTGTGCAAATAGTTTAAAGTAGGTGATAAATAAATTTAATCAGGTGCTCGGTTCTAATCAATATTATAAGTAAATACGTTTTTAAATAATATATCTATTAAGAGTGCTAAGTGCAACAAACTGCATACGTACATGTGTAGTGTTTTACGTTTATCATACAGTTTCACTTAATTTACCAACAGATTGAAGTATTTTGACAATGACGTGATATGATGACTAGGCATTATTTTTATATTCCAAATAAAACTTGAAAGTTGCTATTCTATGTTTAATATTCTTAAGTAAAACTGTACTAATACCTAATATTAGTGTACTGTGACTTTGTGTACAATCTACATGCCAGATACATGCTGCGACCAATTCTACAATCTACGTTTTAATACAATTTTGCAATACTTACACGAATTTTCTTTCTTTCGAATTTTTATTCTCCGTTGCACAGTAAACTAATATTTACTGAAAAACGCACTCACCACACGCACTGATATCAAAATTTCAATATACAGTGTGTTTTAGAGGTATGTAACAAATTCTGAAAAGCATAATAAGGTACCTGTATCTATAGTTCCTAATAAGGCATGGGTGGTTTTTTTATGGAATGCGTAAATGCCACAGAAAAAAATTCCAATAATTTTATAGATATAGCACGTATTCGCTAACATAATTTTAATTTGAATATGGGCCGCTAGATGGCGCTATCATTAAGTATAGTTTTTTTTATAGTTTTACGTAAAAAACCTTATTTTTAAAAAGACATCCGAACATCCATATGAGTTTGTTTTATTAAGATTACGTTAATTACCTTAAATTACCTTAGAAATTTTTCAAAAACATGCCTCTGTCATCTGAGAAACTAAGCTTGTTACGAAATACGTGTATATGACCTTTTTTCATGAAATCATTTCAGCAAGGATCTCCTTCAGTATTCCAGATTACTTATAAAACACCGTGTATATACATCTAACCTTTAATCTAGCCTAGTATGGAGTTTTAACTTTCCTTGCATTATTCCTCCGTTGCATTTCTAGAACTAGCCAGTTCTAGAAATGCAACGGAATAACTTCATTATTTAAAAAAATACGTCGTATAAAAAGGGGCTCACACTGTATGTATTTACATGAAACTTAATTTTAAAACGCAACCATTGTTTGCAAGGATTTATTTGCCCATTTTTTATTTTTTTTTTCAGAAGTGGGATAAAATTGCAAAAAAATAGTAAATAACGGCTCGTAGTAATAATATTAAATAAATAGTTACACAGGGCTACCCACACATGCAAAGGTACTTTCAACCCACCACGAGTCACGACCAATACTCCACAGGCAACACATATTATTCTCGATGGATAAATATTTGCCGATGATACACTTCGGTAACGATTCAATAAAATAGCAATCGCGTTAATACACCATACGTCGCTACGTGACCCATCACCGCTATCAAAGCTATACGGGCTCTCTGATGTACCCCATTTCCACGGTTATTGCTAGTTTTATTTGTTTCGCCCTTATGTACGCAAATTGGGAGATCAGCTTTGTTTTAGTGCGTCGTACGTCCCAAAATTGGCAAATGAAATACGCATCTTTAGGAAAACATTCTAGTTGAACGAATTCTGTTAGATTTGGTACGTGTTAGGTGATGAATTCTGTTAGATTTTGTACGTGTTAGGTGATGGCAAGTAGAGGCAGGGCCGGCTTTATCTGTAGAGGGTCGAGGATGACAAATAATTGAGCTTCACGTTGTCGATCTGTCAATAGCTTTACGAGAGTCGTATGTTAAGGAAAATTTACGTTTATAGACGTACTAAGTAATTCCCCTGGAACAAAAACTTGACGAAACCGTTGAGGGACAAAAATATTTGATCACTCAAACGACCAAACGGTATTCAGACTAAAATTGAAGCGATACTCTATAAATATGGCGTTAAAAATCTGTAAATTTTAAACAAAGGCAAGGATAAAAACCAAAACGTATAATCTTAACAGTATCAGTGATATCAAATTCTTACGGTAACCAATGATTTAAATAAAACAATTTAGAATTTTGTTTGTAATAAAATAAACACTCCCGTAAGCAAACAGGTATAATTTTAGTGTCATACCCTTATTTGCTTAATCATTGCCGTACTTAACTTGGTAACATTGCTAACTAATAAAAATATTAATAATATGACTATTTCGAAGATTATTATTATTAATTTTTTTTCGAAAGCCAACTGGCCCGACATATATTACAGAAATTGGTGTAAGATCCCACTGATGGTAACTTCGAAAAGGATTAATGAAATTATCTATCAAATTAAATTCACCTGAACTATAACTTTACGTTAGAGAGCATTAAACGCGATGCCACTTGATCTGCTGTCTTTATCTTTACTAGTTTGAAGTCAGCGGGGAGGGGGAGGGAATATTTAGTATACGTTCCGTTAATAGACAAAAGTCACCTAGTTCGGTTACTGAAAATTGTATAGCTATCTCTTTTTGGTTGCTCCCGTTTCTTTTTATTAACGGAACGGCAAAAACATAAAAAGTAAAAAGTACCTGTCAAGACCAGATATGGATTATGGATTTCTGATTCATAACCTCAATCAACATCACAATCATAATCATTCCTACATAAAACAAAACATTCCTACTTAAACACTTATCACTTAAACTTAAATTTATTTTGTTTGCAAAATGGATAATGCACAGGCAATGTTTTTCTTCAATGAGGTCCTTGATACAGACACATCAAGTAGTGATGATGAAATTGATATTAATATTCGCGGTCCCATGGGTAAGTAAACTTACTTTAAAATAATTTAATTTTACATTAGTCTCCAGTTTCTAGACCAAGAATACGCAACTATATTGAGGAAGTAGTAGATCGTTATAGGGATGAAGAATTTAGAGAGAATTTTAGAATGAACAGGATAACTTTCAATCATATACTATTAATGATTGAAAATGACATATCGACAAATATTGTTGACAAAGGCAGGCATACAATTAGTGGTAAAGCACAACTGCTATTGGCATTGTGGTATTTTGGCACCCCAGATTCGTTTAGGTAAATGCTTGTTTATTTGGAAATGGACGGTGGGTTTAGGTACATTATTTTAATTTTAGGTCTATATGCAGCCGTTTCAATCTAGGTAGAGCTACAGCTTTAAGAACGGTGAGACGAGTTGCTAATGCTCTATTAGCGTTAAGCAGAAATATAATCACTTGGCCTGTGGGTGAATATGTAAATGAAGTTAAAAATGGGTTTGCTGAAATGGGTTTTCCTAATACTATAGGATGCATTGATGGAATGCATGTTCCAATTCCAACACCTAAGCTTCATGGTCTATCGTATATAAACCGCAAAAATTTCCCTAGCATAATTTTACAGGTATGAATTCTATAAAATACAATACAAAATAAAATAAATCATCTGTAGTACCATTGAAATTTATTTTGTAGGGTGTGTGTGATCATACATTGAAGTTTACGCATTGTTATGCTGGCGAAGTCGGTTCAAACCATGATGCTACAGTTCTAAGGCGAAGTGAAATATGGACATATATTAATGAAATTAATGAAGAAAAGTTTCCCGGTAATACCCATTTAATTGGGGATAAAGCTTATCCTTGTCTCCGTAGATTGATACCTCCCTACAGAGACAATGGGCATCTAACACCTGCGCAAAGAAATTTTAATTTTTTATTATCATCTACGAGAAGTACTATAGAAAGAGCATTTAACCTTCTGCAGAAAAGATTTAGGTGTTTAAAGGACTTACTAGATGTCCATAATATGGAATGGGCTGCAAAATATATTGTAGCATGTTGTGTATTACATAATATTTGTATTATGCAAAACGACATTATTGAAATAGAATTTGCACCACATGAAGATGAAGACTATGCTATTGAAATAAGGGAAGTGAACAGAGAACAACACCGAATAGGTGCATTAAATAGAGATGAAATATGTCGTCAACTTAATTAGTAGATATTATTTTTTTAAGTATAAAAATAAAAGCCAATACATTTTTATTTTATTTTAATGGTTTGAGTTAGCACAGTTAAATATATTGTTACTATAGTGAAAGTAATACTTTACAATATTATTTCTCGAAATTTTCTTTAAACCATTCAAACATTTGTTTTTTTTGGGCCATTCTCTCTTCGTGTCTTTTCTCTCTTCTCATTTCAATTTCATTTATTGACATCATTTTACTTTTACTTCTTTGCTTTTCTCCTGGTGAAAAACCTTTTTTTGGAGTTTCAATAATACAATCGGTATCATCTGCTTTATCACCATCTTCTTGTTTTCTTTTAAATGTACCACTGCTAGAAGCAGTTGCAACTGCTTCAAAATGAGGATCCTTATAATAAATATCATGCAAGTGATCAAAAAACTTCCAGTTGGTTCTACAATTTCCAGATTTGTTTTTTTCAAGACGAATTTTATCATATGTTTTTTTTAGATTTCGCCATTTTTCGTCGCATTTCACACTACTTCTATTTACTCCATATTTTGCTAGGTCTGAACTAATTACTTCCCACACTTTTTTTTTGTTATACATTGGAGAATTTAATTTACTTTTATGCTCTTTATAAGATGTAATGAGTAATTTGATCATATCATCTGTCCAGGTAAATGTGTCGGACGCATTAGAGTTTGAAACGTCTATTAAGGAACAAGACGAAGTTGACGGTCCTGGCATTTGGGCATCTACATGCTTCTTCACTTCCAGTAATTTGTCACTGCAATCTATACGATATATATTTTTATTATCATAATTCACAGACACATTTTCACATGCTCGAAAACAATGATGTGTAGCTAGTGTTTCTTCCGATATTATTGTACTCAAAGTACCTAGTTCTTCATGGCAATGGCCACAAGAAAACACTGTTTGGTCCTAAAAAAATATTTATTAACTAATATGTTAATTGAATAAAGCTTACAATTACCTCCTCAGTGTTGAACACTTCCATGCTTGATAACTTTGAGCAACATACACATAAAACAATTAACATACACACAAAGGTTACAAATAGCACCAACTCCCCATATACTTCTATCAGCGTCCATATAATCCATCAAAAAATATATATCCATAGAGGAATATAAAAATCCTATTTTTTTTAATTATGTGTGTCTGTCTATAAATAATCCTGTCAAATAAATTTTCGACATATCTGACACCTCCCACCACCTAAACTACCAAACTTACCACACAGAATCATTGGTTGTTTTGGTGGCACGAAATTTACCAATTTTTCAGAAACCGTATTCCGTAAATGTACAATTTTTCAGGAATTTGTTATTTACGGAACGCAAAATCGGTAACCGAAGTAACCTAGATGATATACGGAACGTATTCTTACATCTGCATTATAATAAGACGTTCATTTCTTATAGAAATATTCACCACATTACAGGAAATGCATTAATAATATAAAATTGCTTATGGAGAAAAACCTTCAGAACTAAACAAAACCAAATACTTAAAATGTTGAGAGAACAACCATCAGCAAGTTAAAATATTAAAGATATGAATAATATCAGTAAAAGTTATACACAGATAAATAAGTTACTCGCAGTCAATGTAGTATTACACAATCTTGATTTAAGAAATGATATCAAGGTCAATATCACATATACATATAAATTGAATTAATGTTGTTAGACGAGACTTGAATTTGTGACGTAAGTAGATTACTGTTATATGAACAGGTATGAAGGCGATGTCTATGTTTACTTTCAACTTTGGAAATTAAAAAACCACCCTGTTTCCATTAGAAAAAAAATTGGACTAGTTTTGCCGAAATCAGAAGTTATGAAATGATTAAGTCATTTTGTAACTGCCGTGTTCTTGGAGATAGCAATTGACGAGTTTGACGAGTTAACTTCAGACTCGCTGTTCAAAGCAGTCTATTTTTGATGGGAATCCAGGGTGCCTCAGAAAGTGTAAAAGTTATGGACCAATTAATTGCACAGTCTCGACCTACTTTTCAAGGCCAGGTTGATACCTATCAGATCAATTCTATTGTCACATGTTTTCGGATTACAGGGTGATTTGTTGAAAACATTGTCTAGTTCAACAAGGCCCTGTTTCTTTCTTATTTTAAGAGATATAGAAAAAGTGTAAATGAGAAATTTTTAAAAGTACGAAGGTGGAATGCAGTGCAGTAGTAAATTTTTTCTGTCTACCTTTGTTTTTGGGCTATGGAATAAAATTATCTTTTTTTAAATGAGACACCCTGTATATCTTTCCTGATTTAACAGTAGATTTTCTTCCTGATTATAAATATACGTATGGATAGGTATATTTAAATAGTTTGCTGTTTAATATAATATTTCTTGCGTTAAATTAACAATATGAAACCTTTTGTTCATTTCTTGGAAACATATTTTTTACCACTTATTGCTACAAGACATTTTCAACAGTTCCTGAAAAACCAGATTTGATGCATAAAAAAATAAATAATATTAAATAAAATACTTAAAAAAACAACAATAAATGTTCAAATTGACTCCTATTTTGCTGTTTATTAAAAAAATATAAATACAAATTAAGGATATATTAAGAAATAAACAAATATTTTTTATATTGTTATATAAAGTGGAAAATATTAGACTAAAGTCATTAATATTTAAATATACCCATACTATATTGTTATATTCAGGAAGAAAAGCTATACTTTTAAATAAAGAAAGATATACAGGGTGTCCCATTTAATAAATTAATTTTATTCTATAGCCCAAAAACCAAAGTTTGCCTACTCCACTTTTTCTATATCTCTCAAAATAAGAAATATAGAGGGCCTTGTTGAAACAGGCAAAATTTCCAAATCACCCTGTAGTTAGAAAACACGTGACAGTAGAATTGATCTAATTACACCATCTACCTGGCCTTGAAAATATGGCCGTATGTCGAGACTGTACAATCAGTTTGTCTCCAACTTTTCCACTTTTTGAGTTATTTTGGATTCCCATACAAAATGGACTGCTGTGTAGATATATTTAGTTATTAATTTATTCTGTCCTTCGTCATTTTCTACAAGATCATTAAAGAAACTACAAACCCTGTTATCAGTATCAAAGTATACATATATTCTAATATACACTTCGCATCAAAATTAACGCACCACTTAGAAAAACCGAAAAAGTCAAACTGAATTTCCTGGCGCACCGTCAACCCGATTTCGATGATTTTTTTTTTTTAATTGTAGCCTACTTCTTCGGCAAGGGCACTATGGTAGTATCTCTTATTCAAATTTCAGTTTTGAACATATACAGGGTGTTACAATGAAGTAAAGTTTTTTTCATGAACTTTGCAACACCCTGTGGAATGCTGTGATTAAAACGGTCAGTGTGCACTGATGTTAGACTATAGCCCCATTTTTTTCGAAACTTTTCGTTCTTTTTTGAACCCGTTATCTCTATTATTAAAGGAGATACACAACTAAAATAAAAATGCAGTATTGTAGTTATTTAATAACAAGAACAAAAAATCAACAAAACGGACGAAGAAAATAAATACCGTATATTTCCACCTCTACTTCTAATATCGGCTATCTACTACTCATACTTGAAATCAGATGCGTAATCTGGTCTTGGTCAATATTGTTCCATGTTTCTCTCAGAATGTTTTCAACGTCGTCAAGCGAGGCGGCGAGCGACTGATAATTTCTAAGTTGCCGACCAAAACTGTCCCACAAATGCTCTATAGGGTTGAGATCTGGACTACGCGGAGGCCAGTCCAGCGTTTCAATCCTCCAACACCTCCTGTAGATATTCCTGAACTATACAAGCAACATGCAGCCTTGCATTGTCATTCATTATTAAGAAATTATTGCCAATATTTGGGACAACCTGGTCGGATAAAATTTCTTCAATATATATATCGTGCACTGGTCAAGGAACCTCCACGTAAAGTAACTAGCTCTATACGAGCTTTCTTGAATATTCCGCCCCAAACCATTACAGAACCTCCATTAAATAACACCCTCTACCGAATATTTCATTGAGAGTAACGCTCATTTAGCCGTCGGACCACAAAACTTGGACTCATCAGTGAACAAGACGCGCTCCCAGTCCTCAAAATTCCAATTCACATGCTCTCTAGCGAATTGTAATCGCACTCAACGATGGTTTACGTTTAACTTCGGTCCTGTGGCTGGAATTCTAGAACTTAAATTCTGTTCTCTCTGCGAGACGTCTTCTTACGGTGGATACACTTGTATGGACATTATGAGTAGAACTAAGTTGTACTTGCAGACTACTACTACTACTCATTTTAGTTGTGTATCTCCTTTAATAATAGAGATAACGGGTTCAAAAAAGAACGAAAAGGTTCGAAACAAATGGGGCTACAGTCTAACATCAGTACACACCGACAGTTTTAATCACAGCATTCCACAGGGTGTTGCAAAGTTCAAAGCATGAAAAAAAACTTTACTTCATTGTAACACCCTGTGTATATTCAAAACTGAAATTGGAATAAGAGATACTACCATAGAGCCCTTGCCGAAGGAGTAGGCTTCAATTAAAAAAAAAATCATCGAAATCGGGTTGACGGTGCGCCAGGAAATTCAGTTTGACTTTTTCGGTTTTTCTAAGTGGTGCGTTAATTTTGATGCGAAGTGTATATGTAGACTTTGTCAGTATCTACCGAGAAATTATAGATTTTTCGTACGAGAAACGTGGGTGGCATTTCTCCTGTAAAAATTGGCTCGACGAGACGAGGAGAGTGCTATTTTTGGAAACGAAATAATTCCTTCAAACAAAACTTTTTAATTTTTCCCACTTAGTCTACCGAATTAAAATTATTAAAATTCCTATGCCAAACCCACATCTAAACTCGCAGTGAGTGGGAAATATATGCCCCGTAACAATTAAAATAATTCCCTTATAGAGGCGCACTCTAGAGCACGTGTATGTAAATGTTTTCAGTCCAATTTGCGAATCTTTGTTCAAATATTTCTGCTGCGAATAGCTTGCGTAATATCACCATTTGCTTGGTTGTCGTAATTAACAAAAAGAAAAAGTCCATCACCGGCCAACAAAAAAGGACCATTTAAGGATACCACCCTCATTTAAAGACGTGTAATTTAGAAAAAAGCCATGTCTGACGCTTATTCCTTTTTCTATCCTCCATATCGTTTAGCGGACAGCAGTGTCTATTTTTCTTTCCTTTTGTGTGTAGTTTGTGTAAGTAGACAGTTTTACTTGTAATTTGTACTAAGGTAGGGTATTAATATGATAACGTCATCAATTTGCCGATGAGACGGCCTGGAGGAATTAGATAAAGGGAAATATACTTTCCGTTCCATTTGCTGGCCATTTTATAGATAGATATCTGTATTTGGTTGGAATAGCTCCATTTATTTTCAGTTTTTGTTAGAAATAATTCTAAATGAAGGCAATAAAATCATAACTGATCCGCTGTCTGGTGACAGCGGACATTTTAAATGCTTTACGTGGTTATGTGAAATTGAGTAAATAATAGATAATATTGTTTTATTCACCGACAATAATATCCAATTTTAATATGTATACAGAGTGGGTGAAAGAGATAAAAGAACGGTTACGTTGGGGCAACGTTGCGTAATTTTGTGACAAATAATATGCCATCAAGAAATCCAGAATGTCTACATTTATTTTTGAATTATTAAAAAAAAACTTTTAAACGTATAGTTGGTTATTAACTATCGGGTATGTAATGACAACCAGCCTCTATGAAACCGGGCCTAAAAGTAAGTGTAGTAAGTAGGTACCATATACCGGGTGTTCCACATAAAAATCCTCAACCTCGTATCTCGCCAACGGAAAGATATATTTTGATTTTGAAAAAAAGCAGATGATAGAGCTCATCTATGGCTTCGTCACGGAGTTCAACTTGATTTTTTTCAGAGTAAATGATGGAGGAGATGGCGCTGAAGTCGAAAGAAATTTTTCGTTGGCAGGAACTTTGCAACAAGGTTTATTCGATACTTTGTTCAATTCTAAACAATTTTTGTTAAATGACTATTTTTCAAAAACTTAATAGTTTCAGAGATATCGGGCTCTTCATTTGGTGAGGCCCAAACTCAAGCGTATTTTATAGTTTCGAATTATTACCGTATACAATGAAACAATAATTATCCAAGTCAATTTAATATCTCTCTTTAAGAAATAGTGAAATAATATGTATTTCTGTAAGATATGGCAAAAGTTTTTTAAATACCTAATTCATTTTGTATAATAAGTAATTCATAATTATTTGTGTTTGTCCTAAAATAAATCTTGAATGTATAACCAAACTTCATCACAGTAGGTTTGATTAGAAGGAAACAAAATTAAATACATATTATTTCACTATTTTAAGTACTAAGTTGGGACGCTCAATAATTTTCGACAAAATTGAGATTGTTTGTTTTGGCTGCTATCTAATTTTCACCCCCTAGGACCCATTTCAAGTCAATGATTTTTATAGTGAGTAGTCTATATGAGATGCTTATACGTGTACCAAATGAGAATTTGGGACCCTCAATACTTTTCGAGAAAATTGAGATCGTTTGTTTTGTGTGCTTCCTGTTTTTCACCCCCTGGGACCCATTTCATTTTTATACTGAGTAGTCTGTATTAGCTGTGTATTACGTGTACCAAAGGAGAAGTTGGGACGCTCAATAGTTTTCGAGAAAATTGAAATTGTATGTATTGGGTGTTAGTTTTTCACCCCCTGGGACCCATTTCAAGTAATTCATTTTTATACTGAGAAGTCTATGTGAGATGGGGATTACGGGTACCAAACGAGAAGTTGGATAATTATTGTTTCATTGCATAATTCGAGACTCTAAAATTATGTTTGAGTTTGGGCCTCACCAAATGAAGAGCCCGATATCTCTGAAACTATTAACTTTTTGAAAAATAGTTATTTAACAATAATTGTTTAGAATTGAACAAAATATCAGATAAACCTTGTTGCAATGTTCCTTCCAACGAAAAATTTCTTTCGACCTCAGCGCCATCTCCAATTTGCTCTGAAAAAAATCAAGTTGAACTCCGTGAAGAAGCCATATATGAGCTCTATCAACTGTTTTTTTTTAAATCAAAATATATATTTCTATATTTGAGATTGAGATTTAGGCCTATACTGCGATTGAGAATTAAGCAAAGTGCAATGACCGGAAAAAGAGTAGATCTGTGTTGTCACATTTATTTCTAAAGTATTCTTATTTAAAACAGGAAACGTATTAATTACCTTATTTATCCATTTTTTTTACTTGTCTTTAACGTCCCTTATCCCTATTGTACTTTATTAGAGCAAACATAATGTTTAATTTGTCTTTTACTTAATAAATCACCGAACATAAACAAAGACTTTGTTTATGTTCGTTGATAATATCAAGGAATTTCCAAGTATTTGGCAACTGCGAACGCCGTAAAGTTGACGACAAGCTGTTCATCCTTATTTAACATACATATTCTTGCATTTTCCCTTTCTTTTTTTCTGAGCTTCAACGACGTTGATTGGTCGAATCAGGAACCAACAAGCGACTGCGCTCGACTACTGGGGAAGCAGTGGCGTGATATTGGGTTATTTCGCGCGCGTTTCTTAACGGTAAAAATTTGTGGTAAAATTATCAGTGTATTTATCCTTTGTGTCAGTGTTTATACTTATTTGTGTTAGTTAAAAAAGTGGAAATGCATATACTAGAAGTATTCTATAGAATAGTATACGAGTATATATTAACTGAAATGTGCCCAATGGTAAAACAGAATACGCACGCCCATGCTTCACCGCATTTTACCAGATCGGCGACCTCATTCCACTTTGCTTAATTCTGAATCTGACTATAGGCATTGGTGCTGTTTCTATGACAGGTCTATAAATTAAAGAGGAAGTCCTCTTCATGCTTTTCCCTTCTACAGCTCATATAAGCTTAATCTAGTGTATTGTCGATTGGTTAGTGTCTTACCTGGTTATCGATATCGTTGGACTCCATCTCGGTGAGGACGTAGAACCGTGGATCGGTGACGCCGCTCCACTCGTTGCTCGGCCGGTACTTGGCCGCCAGCTTGGGTAGCAGGTAGCTGATGGTCTCTTGGTCGGGCGCCACGTTCACGGGTTCCAGCTGCCTTCCGAAGTAGTTCGTGCCTTCCTCGCCTCGGACCACGGCGAGTGCCGCTGCGCATACTAGGTAGACGGGCACGCGCATGATATGATGGGCCTGAAACAATTAAGAAGTCATTAGCCCAATATGACAGGTCCCATAACTAATGAGGTTTTCCAGGTTTCCCTCATTCCAGCACTGAATGGTGGTTAGGGCCTACCAGCGTAAGTCGTTCCTGAGACGCAAATGCGGCCCGCGAAATGATAATATGTCGCCCCTCTCCCGCACAAGTCTCAGACTTTCGGGCTAATCCTTGTGATTAGAATGAGGGGGTAGAGATATTATTATTATTATTATTATTATTATTATTATTATTATTATTATTATTATTATATCTTTCATTGTAGCCTGTTACTAGTTAAATACATTCCGACACCATTTATGTGGCACATGATCAATATGAGGCTCAATATAGTGCCGTGAGGTGTACCTACTATGTAAATACTATAGGATGTATACAATTGGAATATGATTATTCGCAGAGTAATTTTCTATTATTTGCAAAACAATGGTAATAATATGTCTACTGTGTAAACTTACGATCGTCTCATTTCTTGCAAGAGAAAAAGAAAAGGCGTCTGTCAGTCAAAAGTACAACATATTTTGAAAAGGAACGTTCCACTTCCAGTCTATTGACATATTTAACATTTTATGCAGGTGTGAATACCAGTTGTTCTATTGATCCAGCATTATTTTTTGGTGACCTTTTACTTGCGAGTAAATATGGCATATTTGCTTTATAAATCGTTACAGTGCGCGCTAAAACATGCTGTTTATTGTTTTTCCTATCTGTATTTTAGTCTACAATTACCACAATTTAAATTATCCACAAAATAAAAATTTTCATTTGGTAGCAATGCATTTTTCTATTTTAAAATCGCACCCAACACTAAGTAATAAATTACAAGTTTTTAATACGACTTATACCGCTTATAATGCACTTATTAATAAAACAAGAAAACGTGCGGATACACCAATTCACCATCCCCGAGATTTGTATCAACTAGTTCGATGTACTGGAAACAAACACCCGTTTAAAGTTTTGGAAATGAACAAAACAAAATTTTTTGACTTGGCAAGATTTCCAAAAAATGAACTTCAAATTCCAGTTACAATTTTCGGAAAAAAGAAAACCTCGAAGAAAACTGAAATGGTGTACATTTCAATTCTTTTAAACAATGAGATAAGTACATTTTTAATTAGGTAGTTCAAAACGAGGAAGTCTTTTTTTCCCAAAATATTAGAAACATTGAAACATGATATTTAAATATAAAAAGACGGATATATCTTTTCTTCCTATTCGGAAAATTGTAAATACGTACGCCCTACTTAGTATTCATATGTCGAACTCTAATTTAAGTTGATTCATTCTATAAAATGCCGGATGCGCCAGTGTTTCCTGACTGTAACTATAAATCCCAGAACATATATTATTTCTTTTTAATTTTCAGCGAACTTGTTTATAAAAGATCTTAACCTGTTGACAGACAGATCTGAACAGATTTTAATATTGCCTCAGATATGTCTTATTCACTATATATAGGTAAAAAATAAAAGTAAACATATTTTAACATTTAACAAAAAGTATTGATTGTACGCTGATGGGTAGATTTGAATGACTTTGATGTAGTCGATATTCTAAAATGCGGGAGCAACACCGAAAGGCTTCAAATATGCAGATATGGCTTTGTAGTTTAATTAAACTTGCTTGATTATCAGCGGACAGCGGCCGTGATTTCTCATTATTTTGTGCGATTTATAGCTTCTATGATAGTGCCCGTAAACCCGGGCCTTACGCACGTGAAGGTGGGCTTTTAATGACAATTTTGGAATAATGGCGTCGTTTATATTAAATATATACTGAGAGAAGGTGTTATGCTTAGATGTAATACATAGATACTCAAACATACAGTACAATTGTGACAAAATGCTCTTTATTTTTGCTCCTTTAATACGTTATAATCATAATTTATGTGTTTTGTTTTTGTTCTTTATATTAGCTTAAATATGCATATTCATATGCATATTCATTCTCAGAATAAAAAAATATCGTCCGCATCTACGAGTGGAGATCTCCAAAGAGATTTAGAACCAAAACAAGTGATACAAATAGCCACATCCTAACCTTTTTTGATGCAATGATGAAAATATTGACAGACTCAAGGAAAACTTTGGAAATATGGAAGAAATATATACCTAAAAATGAAATGTTATAGGTACGCCATACATGAGTAAAAAAAATGTTAATTAAATACGGTTAAACTCGGTTGTAAGTATACTTCTAAGCTTAAGTGCCAGCCAAACATAGTTGAAGAAGAAAAGAAAATATACAGCCAACTTTGGACCAATCAAAAATCAGTAGAACAGAAGAGATAATTTCAAGTTCCTATTTATGTTAGTATACGAGTAATATACAGTGTGGTGATAAAGTAACGCTCAAAATTTATAACTTTCATACAGAGTGATTTTTCAAAAAACACCGTGACAGGATGATTTAGTTTTTTAAAAAGACAATGCTGACATGAAAAATTTTGTTTTATCTGCTTTTGCTTTAGAGTTGTGACGTCATCATACATTTTTTTAAATTGCAACGCCCTGTATTTTAAACAGAAATGGAATCCCCACTTTTTGCCCAGTTACTTACCGTTTGCAAGATACAGGGTGTTTTTCGAGAAGAATACACGTTAAACATACACATTTGGTTTTTATTTAAAATAATTTCAAAATTAAAAAATTAAACAAATTTGAATATTGAAATTTACGCGCCATTTCTTATAAAACAAATTAGTCAGTACTATAATGTTGTAAAATCTAGACACTTCTACAGACACATTAAAGAATTAATTTTATTTCTTTCTATTCTAGCACAAAAACATTTTTTTATCAGCAAATAAAATACATTTTTTGTACAACTGTCACAAAAAGTGACATTTTCAGTCATAGCTAACTGCTACAAATTGAATTTATATGAAATTATAGACCATTACACAGAACATATAACATAACAATTTATCTTTGGTCAATGTACAGTTGAATTTTTAAATTTGTGAACAAGCGTACCTCTGTAGAAGATTTGTGTTACAATTGGACACCTAAATTGTTGAAATTGGCCAATAAATATTCTTATATGCATGTATCTATGTTGTCTACGGTACTCAGATCTAAAAGCAATATGTTTTCCACTGTTTGGAACCGCTACACTGTCGATATTGGATATACACTGAGAGAATGTTTACCTCAAACTAAGAAACAATGTTCTTAAGGTGATTTGTACTAGAAACCTATTCTTTACGATGTTAATATTGTAATATTAAATATCTGAGGAAGAAATTGCCACAGAAAATAATGCAGTGATGATATTATGATCACTGTATTAAATAATATATAATTTTAACGAAATATAATATATACTTAGTTATTTTCAAAAAGAGGGCATAATAATATGGGGAAATTGAGCACGTGAAGAAAGTTGATCGAGTGACATCTAAGTTTGGGATTTTTAAAAAAGAATTTGGAAAAATCGACTTGTTTTTATTATTTTCGTATTTAGAGAAGTTGTTTAGGACCACATTTTACGTACGTGGGAAAATTTTCAGTTTGAAAGTAAACAAATCTTTTTAATGTCAACAAAGAATAAATTTCTTTGTAAATGTCAAGAGAAAATCAACTTCTTTTTCGCCCCAGGACATGCAAAACTTGTATAATTAAACACCATCTAACCATTATCAATTTGATTTGATATCGATTTCAAAAACCGTAAACATATGCATTCAATTTGTATAAAATATATTAAATTTATACAATACTGACTTCGATATCTTATACAATGCAGAAGGATTGAGATGATCCATGTTTCAGTCAGAAATCCGAACACGATTATTTTATAATCTATCCATATCGAGATAAAACATTTATGGTAATTTTTTCAAATATAAATTTCGATTAAAACTCTTCTAAATACACTTTTATTTACCTAATAAAAAATTGATTTGTATAAAGAATAAATATTCCGTTTCGTACAGTTAATAACTACATAAAAGTTTTATTTCTTTTCATTGAAAAGTTCGATTGAGTTAAAATTGGGTATTAAAGAATTCTTGAATATTAAATAGTCAAGGAGGTTGCCCCATTTTGATTTTATAATAAAGATTTCTACATCTACTTGTTTTATCATTGATTCGCTTAAACAAATATTCGTCCTCTGCGTTTGTTATTAATGGAAACTTATTCGAAATAATGCTGTTGCAATATTGCGATTATAGGGTCAACGTAAAAAATAAAAATCCGATCAGCGTGGTCAGTGGCCAGAGGAAATGTACAGGACGAGAGTATTTTGATAATATGCAGCAGATCTGGTTTTACTCATTAACCGACATTACGCTCGGTTTTGCCAATACAAATTGCTTTTTGAATGATTTGCATTTGATTTCCGCATTTATTTGAAGATTTTGTACCTGTTAACACAAGATGGAGCAACCTAAAGTCGTTCCTGAACACTAATGCAGCCTACAATATAGTAATACGCCGCCACCCTCACACAGAAAAGTCGTAGACTTTATGCTGTTCCTTGGTATTAAAATGACGCGTAAATATATTGTTATTATTAGTCTTAGACTAATAAGTTGCGTCAATAATCATAGGCGTTACATCTGTGGTGTATATCAGTAAATGATATAACTGATGATGATGATAACGATAAGATGATGGAGAAAACAGTCGTTTATACTAGCGAAAAACAACATTATTTTTTATATTCACGTTTCCTATAGCATATGCAACCTAGGTTACAATTGTTATGAATTATTTAGGGCTGATTGTCCGAAATCCCTTATTTGTCACTCTACGGCGTACCTTGCAGGGCTTGTGTTTTCGCCGCTATCGACAGGCATGGAATGTTGCGAATTGCCAGCCTTAAAGTAAAGACCAGAATTAAACAAAGTGGAATGACCTCGCCGATCTGGTAAAATGCGGTGATGCATGGGCGTGCGTATTCTGTTTTACCATTGAGCACAATTCAGTTAATATATACTCGTATACTATTCTATAGAATACTTCTAGTATATGCACTTCTTTAACTAACACAAATAAGTATAAACACCGACCCAAAGAATAAATACACTGATAATTTTATCACAAATTTTTACCGTTATGAAACGCGCGCGAAATAACGCAACATCACGCCACTGTTTCCCTACTACCTTGAGCGCAGTCGCTTGTTGGTTCCTGATTCGACCAATCAACGTCGTTGAAGCTCAGAGAAAAGAAAGCGTAAATGCAAGAATATGTATGTTAAATAAGGATGAACAGCTTGTCGTCAACTTTACGACTTTCGCAGTTGCCACATATTCGGAAATTCCTTGATATTATTAAGTAAAAGACAAATTAAACATTGTGTTTGTTTTAATAAAGCACAATAGGGATAAGGGACGTTAAAGACAAGTAAAAAAATGGGTAAATAAGGTAATTAATACGTTTCCTGTTTTAAATAAGAATACTTTAGAAATAAATGTCGCAACACAGATCTACTCTTTTTCCGGTCATTTCACTTTGCTTAATTCTGGTCTTTACTTTAATTGTGACATAGTATTATTCTAAACCCCGTAGAATAGGACGTGATTCCAGAGATGGATTTTGTGTAAGTAGTATACTATACAGGGTGTCTCACGACAAACTAGGGCGATTGATATCTAGAAAAGTAGCTGTTGGAAAATTTTGACAATTTGGTAGTATACTTATGTCGATGGGGGTAATTCGGCAAAAATATTTTCAAAATGGTACCGGAACTAGATGTCAACTCGCTTATTTTAAGTCACCCTATATATTAGCCCTATTCCTGCAGGAATCACAGACTAGTCAGATCCAATCAAATCATTCCAAATAAGTCAGCAAATTGCTTTCAACCAATCACAATCCTGCTGACTAGTTGGTGATTGCTGCAGGAACAGGCCTATTATTTCATTTCTGGATTCTACGTAAAATTCTAAAGATATTCCGCATATATAATATCCTATACCTAAGTCTAATGAGAGGAAAAACAATGGAAACATCTGAAAAAAGGTTCTTAAATGAGATTGAGTAAGGTCCATTTTAAGCCAAATTTGTATATTTTTCCAAATTTGAAAACTGAAGTAGTGACGTCATTGAATTTTTTTTCCAGAAACATACCTATATTTTTGAATATTTAAAAAGAGATAATTTTCCTGAACAAATTTTCCTAAAGAAAACAAGCTTCTTCTTCCGTTAAAAAATTATAAGGTTACTATATATGTACAAACCTGCAAGGCCACAAAATCTGTAACAAACTTAGGCGATAAATTGAAATAAATATTTTTGAATCCAGCAAATACCACCACCCACAATGGCACCAACGTTCGAGCAAATGCCACCAACAACAACGGCACAACTCAAACAAAAAGCTATTGTTTTGAATAATATGAAGAAACAAAATTTATTGCTACAATTTGTCTACATCATATTTGGTCGGAGAGACACATCGAATGATTCAAAGACCAGAGAGTGTCGGTTTTAATAATTCTAGTACCAACACTTTAGTCAATTAATAGTATGTATAAACGCACTAAATATATCTACCCACTCTCTATCATTACAATTTCGAAATCCTCTATTTTGTACACATAAACAGTAATAGGTATCTAAACTATATCTGGGTACAACTGAAGCTATACAAACAATGGTCGTTAGATATTAGAAAATAGTATGAATGGATAACCACTTTGTATAATGGAGAATATCCATTATCTGAAAGCAACTTTGATAAAAGTATGATATAGATTGCCCGCCGTGGCATTTTGATGTATGGTAATTATTTGATTGCCTATATAAACATAGAATACTGATAATATATTTTTTCTATTTTAGGTAATGCGGTTTATTAGTTAATATGACCATAATAACTATAGATATAAACCATGATACTGTTTTAAATAGTTTCAGTATCATTCAATCATTGGCGGCTCGTCAGGGGAGGCAGAGGAGGCAGTGCCTCCCCTGTAAAAATTATAAGAATTCCAATTTTTAAATACATAATATTTACTAACAACTAATAAATATATTAATAATATCCACTAATATAATAAATAATAATGTAAAATGTAAATGCTTTGTGTTCCCGTACTATTATTTGAAATTATTTCCAATCACAAACGACCCAACGCCATCTATGGTCATTCTTGGGCGCCTCAGTAAAAATTACCACGGTCTGCTAACTATTTGGTTTGTATCGCGGGTACAGGCCGCAGCCGTCTTTCGTCTTTAAGACGGCTGCGGCCGAGTGTGGCCGACCGGAGGCATAAGTATGACATGCCTCCTTTGAACCGATGTTTTCGGATAAATGAATTATTTGCGCATGCGTGTGAGATCTGGACACGTGCTTTTTGAATAAAGCTAGAGGCAAGTGGAGGCAAGACCGCCCACTATCCCATCCTTTCCATCTTACAAATTTGCGGGAAAATAAGAATAAGCATGTAGGGATGAAGATTGAAGATGTTTGCATAATGTTGTTAATGTTTCGTCGTTTCGTCTAAATACCGGCAGACCGGCACATAGACACTTTTTAGTAATACTTAATACTGAATAGTGAGAAGTGTGAAATAGAACAGAAGCAGAAATACAGGTAATATTTGTAAAATTATACGAGTATACCTAGTTCAAATTGTAACATATCTTTTTGACTAAGTAGAGATCCTTCTCTCCTTATTCCTATAAAAATGTAGGTAAATCCAAACTGTTAGAAAACTTATTTGGTAGACTTCTCATTAAGTTAGACTCGTTATTGTCTATGGTTATTTTCTTATTGTTTCTTTGCTTCGCTGTAGGTGTTAAGTGTCATATTTTTTAACAATAAAATACTTATTTAATTTTTGTGAAAAGACATACCTATCTTCTACTTATCTTATATAGGTATTATTATAATACTTAACATAATTACTGTTAGTAGGTATAATGTATACCTATGTATAATCTTTTGATAATCAAATAGGTATTAAATATTACTTATTATTTACAATTACCTATTTTAATATTATTTAAATAATTTTTGTCGAGATTTCTGGCAAACGCATCAAAAAAGGGATGTTTGTCTAATGAAACCTATTTCTTTAAGCAAATATTTTTCCTCTGGGAATTTCTAATTTCTAATTTTAGGGCGTTTGCCCTTGAAAAATGAAAAATTTTTGCCTGCGGCGCTTTTATTTTTTCGTGCGCCCCATCGTACCCACCCGAATCTCACCAGCCACCACTGATTTATCTATGCCTCCGCTAAAGAAAAATTCACGAGCCGCCACTGCATTAAATGATACCTATAATGTGTAGGCTTTAGGAATTATATCTATAAATTAAAGATATCTTCATCATTTAGGTGTAGGAATCGGAATAAGAGAGGAAATTTATTATTAATACATATGAGAAGGAAATAATTTTGAAGTGCTGAAAATGTGTCGCGATTATATTCTTCTGTTTGTTGAATATTTTGAGTATTTTTGAAATTATTAAAAATATAATACAATAAATCCCTAGTAGTGGTGAGAAACATACCGTAGTGCCCTCTTTGGGTCTTTGCTACTATCCGACTAAATATTGTCAAATTGACAGGCAGATAGCGACCTGCTTTTTCATTTGAAGGAGATGCATTGCATACTCCGGCATCTCCATGGAAGTCGCCATTTCCTTCAAATAAAAATGTAGGATTGTCTTCCTCAAAGACAATAAAGGCCACTGCTGTAATGCCACCTGCGAAAAAGCAGGTCTCTATCTGTCTGTCAATTTGACAATAATTGTCAGACGGATAGTAGCAAAGACCCAAAGAGGGCCCTACGGTGTGTTTCTCACCACTACTGTCTATCACTATCACTACAATCATGTCACAACATCATTCATAACGAGCGCATAATAAGCGTGAAAGTGGTCGATGTCTGGTGGTTGATGTCGATGAAGGGTGTGGCGATTTCCACGCCTGTCGGGACACATTGTCCGTAGAGTAGTTGTTTCCGGCATCTCCTTCAAATAAAGACAATAAATTCCTGCTCCAAAAGACTTAATCAGCTGAGGTTGGTTTTTGAAGTTGGTTTAACTTGACTAAATATAAAATTCTGATCTGTATCAATATTAATGTACTAAAAATTGCGAAAAATTGTAATTGCGTTGTATATGTTTTAGGATAATTAATTTTATAATTCTTGAAGTGCTTAATAAAATATTTATTTGCAACAGGTATAGTCTGTCATAATCGCTAATGCAAAGGAAATTACATTTTGCCGGAGTTTGTTCTAAAATTTCGTAATCAGCTGGGTATTATCAAAAACTCCAGCGTCTAGAAGCGATTCCCGTGAGAAAAATGTAACTACAAGACTTAAAGAAGATCGCAATTAGTGAGCAATACACCTTAAAATAGGGCAGAACGTTCTTTAGTAAATAATTAAACCAATTAGATGTTCAGGTGCAGAAATGAGTTTTGAAAGGGTGCAATTAGACGACGAAAAGATTATTTCATAGAAAGTTCTGAAAGGTTGTGTTTCGCTATGATGAAACGCTCAGATAAGTATCTACGAATAAGGGACAAGGAGAAATGGTAGTGTCCAAAATAATTCTTTTCATCTACATTACTTTAGCAAAATATTAAAGAAAAAAAATTTAAAATATCCCAAACTCACGGAATGAATATTTTCATTATTAAAAACAAATTTATTTCTCTGCATTTTTGTCATGACAGATCCCAAGTTTCTGAAGTTTTGTATAATTATTTTAAATATTTTTGGTGATGGTTTAATCTAATCTTACCAGATATAAACAAAATCACACAATTTAAGATTAGAGTAGGAAATTAATTCGTCGGAAGTTTTACAATATTCGGGAAAAAGAAGCCACCTATAGTTATATTAATCACGTCCCAGGTTATAGTGAAAAAATAGCTCGCAGAATAGAACGAAACGGGTGTAAAACGATTAGTGTCAACAAGCGTACTATTGGGAGGATTTTGATAAACAACAAAGAAAGGGTTAATAAATTAAAACAATCGGGGGTATACCAAATTTACTGCGCCAAATTGTAATGCCGTGTATGTGGGTCAAACCGGTAGAAGTATTGAAACTAGAGTAAAAGAACATAAAAAATCCATATTAAATAACGCAAAAAATTCAGGATTTTCGACGCATTGTATAGAAAACAATCATTTTATAGGTCAGAAAAATGTAAAGGTACTGGCATCGTGAAAAGAAAAGAAAGCGCTGCTAGAGCAATTAGAAATTAAAAAATCTTTAATTATAAATCCTTGTACTGCGAATGATCAGATAGATTTTACACTTTCGCCCTTCTTAGAAAAGGTACTAAAAACTCGGGCTTTACCAGATGGTAGGATCAATCGGGGGTAGGTGCTCGTAAACAAATAAATAACGAAAGCGCGCTTGGAAACGTTAAGTAATAGACATTTACTCTATTGAAAAAGGCCTAATAAGCCGAAATACTAGTAGATAGAGTGTTTTCTATATATTTCTTGGAACATCTAAATGAGATCAATGTTTTTTTTCAAAAGAATTAAGTATTTTCAAAACAAAAAAAAATACAAAACAAACCATTAATTTAAGATTATACACTGCATCTTAAAACTGAAACAGTTAAGACCTTTCTACTTAATACTATCAGTCAGATAACCACAGCCTGCAGAATATTTCCGTTAAACTTTGAAGTATTAAAAGCAATCGCAAATTTAAATTGATTACTCCTTAAAATATTTCATTTCTAGTCTAGCAGACACACCTTACAAGAAATATTAAAACACCTATGATTCCTTTCTAATCTATTTGAGAAGATGCCATCTGTAAAGTGGAAATAAATAACTCCAAACAAATTATAAAGGAATCATAAAGCTCTGTCTCAAATAACTTATATTGATGTATCCCTTAGAATATCTCGATACTTTCAGCAGCAGTCAGTCATAATGTATTTGTTTTGCCGTTCAAGTAATATTTCCTTCTGGGATATCAAGAAAATCTCATATCTATCTGGAAACCTTCGGAAGTTTCGACTCTCAAGGCCCCCTCTGACGTATTCTAACGACCCTGCCACAATTAGTACCTCAATCTGGGACCGGGAAAAACTTCAAATGATTCAATCCCTTGAAGAGATATCCACGTCACGACTAACTTTTTACCGGCACCTATCAACCAAGGTATGGGTTATCAGGGAGATTTACGAGACGCGTTTAGCCGTGGGAGTTAGACAAGATAGGGAGTCTGTGGTTTTAGTATAATTTTATTTCATTTCGTTTTGGTATAACCGTTTATCATGGTTGCGTGGATGTAGTTTTACATGTTTGGGATGAGAGGGGATTTTTTTAAAAGGATGTTATCGAAGAGAAGATCTTCTAAGATTTCATATAAAAAGCTGTTTGATAATGCATAAATCGGGCTTTTAGGCCCTTTTGCTTGTTTATTCTCATCCCCTATCTGCCGCATTGAAGGCACGTAAAGGATTCGAAATGCCCGCGCTATCCCTAAATATTAACTACACGCGTAATAGTGAGTTGTGAGAAACATAGTAGTTACCTAATTTTCTCAGATAACAAATCTGAAATTATTATGATAGAGTTTTATCCCCATATGCATTTTATCTACGATATTTAATAAATAGAATGATATCCCGTCCTTGAGACAGAGGATATTAAAGTCGTAATTACAAATTTGTTGATCTATCTATATAGATTGCAAATATCTATATATTTTTTGCAAATTTGTATATAATGTTCTAATACTAAATACAACGAGAGAATGGACTTGCGCTCGCACTAAAATTCGTCTGTTTCGGTTAGATCTCCGCCTATTCAACCCTTGCCTCATCGTAATTGGCTCAGCAGTTGACCAGGGCTGGCGCCTTATCTTGACCTGGATAATTGTCTTATTTTAGGAATATTGAGAGGTTATATTACATGACGCTGATAAATTTATTTCACCTAATGAACCTACTACACCGAACAAGCGCCTACACCTAGATTTTATATACGGTTATTTTTGTAACGGTCCTGTGTAGCTCGCTATACACTCCTCCCACTCTAATCTCTAATGCGCAAACCAAGTCCTTTCTCTCGTTGGATTTAGTTTTTTTGATATGGGGCTTGACTTCTGTCTCTATTAACACGACCACATCGTCCTGGTAGAGGGTTTGACTTTCAGTCCAGTCACTTTTGAGCATAATCTAACTGCTATCAGCAGAAGAGATATGTCCAAAATAGTAGTCAAAAGTGTCATAAACATAATGTGTTATAGACTAGGAACCTTCTCCTTCTCTTTATTTACATTTCTCTTTATTTTGTACATTGTAATGCCATTATTACGTTTAGAAAAAGGTTTGGTAATTCAATCAAATCACCTGATTTGATGTTTGATATCAGTTACACTACCATAAGCAAACCGTGTAAAACAAATGGTTTTAATTATAATTAGGTACCAATCTTTTTTCTCAGTGTAGTAAACTAGTTAGCTGTTTCATTCTGTATAGCAAATGCCAAATAATATTCAAACTTATTTCATCTTATCCTTTTGCTTACTTCACCAGAACAACATAATTCTAATTCTTTTGTTTAAAATTCTTTAACGTGTTAGAGTTTATTATAGGGTCAAATTCTTTTATACGTACATATTTTATTTAAATTTTATATTTAAAAAGATAAAGATTGAATCACATAACGTGTTTTGGAAAAAACCCGGATTTTTTTGTCTAAAGAACAAGTCAGATATTGCCAAATTTTAATTAAATATCTTCAATATGTTAGACAAATTAATGTTAGAGCTTATCTTACAGTTTATTAATGTAGCGTAAAAAATAATTTGATAAATTGCGTAGTAATTTAAAAAATTTCCCATACTCTGCATGGTGAAAATAAACAATATCACCTTTTATATCTTCTGGTCTATGTATGGTTGGAGATCTTGTGTTAATCTGCTCGAAATAAACTACAACAATTTTTAGGCAATACAAAATACACAAGAGAAACTAAGAAAATGTCTCGGGAATTTACGAAAAGACTGCAAACAAAACTATGTTGGACAAACTAGAAGGTCAATTCAAACTAGATTCAAAGAGCATATGGCTCATCTCAAATATGGTAGAATAGATAAGTCTATAAGTGTCGCCCAACATGCGTTTGAGAACAACGAGGTATATAGTAGCAATTTAAGACTAATTAGGAATGTAACAAATTCCAGACAGCTGGATGCATTTGAGAGTTTGAAAATTGCAAAGTGTGAAAATATTATGAATGGTGACAGACGGCTAATCCTATACAGCCCGCTTTATTGATTAGTAAATTACGGTTCACTGATCCATCGCAACGGTTCACTGAACCGTAACAATAGTTTAGGTGTGAATAGAACATTGTGTTAGCATAGGTTTAGTTTTAATTAGCTCCAGATGATGCCAACTTGGTTGGCGAAAGGCGCGTCGAGTGCAGTGTAGTGTTTTGGTGTTATGTGAAAAACTACGTCAGTGTTGGATATACCTGTTTTATTATTATTTTTAAATTCAATTTGTTTTAAAAAATTAAGAATTTGCCCAAAAAAATAAATAATTAGGAATAATACTGCTGATTTTAATTTAGGATTATAAATTCTTGGAACGCCTACATTTAAAAATATCCGATCTTATTCTATTTATGTCACGGAAAATCTAGCAATAGCTTCTTATCTTAATTAGTTACAAATAATATTTTTATTAACGGAGATTCAACTCAGTTCGTAGAAGTAAAATCACTGTATTCATGCATGTTGCTTTATGTACGGTATTATTTATTGAATAGTAAAACACAGTTTTACTTTTAAGAGTCCATTCACTAGGTCGAAATAAGCCCTAAATCGGCGTTCGTCTCGTGTCTAATTATAAAAAAACTATAAAAGATAGCGACTTTTAGTAAAAAAGTATTGAAAGATAAGACTTTAATCTAAGTCGCTATAATAGTAATTTTTGGTATTTCTTTTTATTTTTAAAATTCCAGGCAAACAATCTTGTACTAAAATAGCGTATTTTCAAAAATTATTTTCTCTAAAATACATGTATTAAACAAAAATTTGCTACTATAGGGATCTAGTTTATCTTTTGATCTTTCCGGTGATATATAATTTATAACACTAAAAAGAAATTTTGTTGCAATTATAAGACAAATCCGGTACCCTTGCAATGAGGGCTAACTTTATTTCCATGTGCCTTTTTACATTGGCTTTACGTGCACCTCCGAAATCTTAATAATTCGATAGTGGAAATATGTAAGTCTTCACCCATCGGCTACCCATCCTCTCAGTCCGACCCCGCATTCATGCCTGTCAAATCTACAGAGAATGGACCCTTAAGTAAAACAACCGTTGTTTAATTACCTTGTACATTACTCTAAAAAAATAAATGAAACTCTCAAGCTACATAATACATAAAATAAAATAAAAATAAAAATTACTGAACTAAATAAAAAATGAAAAAGTAGGAGTTATGATTGTAGTTACACAAGAATATTTGTTTGAAATATATCGTTATCTCAATATTGTTTTATAAGGGACTTCCTTTGAAGTCGATGGTAAACGAAAGAAATAGAAAGTGGCCAATCAAGATGACAAGCTATGCATGTAAAGCATTCGGAAGAAGACGTTTTTCTGATATAACATACATAGAGTCTTCAATGAAATAAAAAATATTTCTTGTACTCAAAATAGGATTTCAATTATTATAAAAATTAATGGGGCAAATGTTGTAGCTTGTTACAACGGAAATAATAACCTTGAAGGGCCAAATCATAAACGAAACAAGATTAATCGCCTCTAATCCCACAGAATGGGCCTTTTGAAAGACGCTTTTAACTTTTTCACTCACCGAATTCCCAAGTGTAGGGATTTAGTCAAAAGTTTGTTTTGGCAGCAATTTGAAAGTTTCACTTCAATTTCATTACTTCCCTCGACTTAGTTCAAAGAAGCCGTTTACATACCTACAAACCGAGTTCGAAAAATATGGACGGAAGGCAATTTATTTGTACGGGGCGATAAAAAAAAGTGGGGAAACTTACGCAGGAGATTCAAGATTGGCATTGACAAAATTACAGCACATACATTATTATGATATGATTATTAATAATAATATAATCAATAGTAAAATAAGTAACAAAATAGACAATATATACTTATAAAACAAACATAAAGCACATATTAAAATGCTAAATACAATATAGTCGTACGAGCTCTGAAAAATAATAATTAGAATAACAACAATAATACATACGTATAACACAGAAATACTACAAACTAGAAAGATCTTAATCGAGTAATGGTGTGTATATCTGCGTGAAAAATATCTATTAGATTAACGTTATTACGATTTACAAACATTTGAAAGAAGGAAGACTGGATCAACATACCTGCGAACGAACATACATTCATCGCGAACATGGAACATGAACATCTCAATGAAAGATCCTAACACTTGTGCACTCTAAACAGTTGTAAATAATGTTATAAAGAAAAATTATATATTTATTGCGTTGCCTACCGAGGAGGCTATCGACTTGAAAGTTTGCAAAAAATTTCATAAGGAAAATCTTTACAGAGATAATTGCCAAAATGTTTGAAATACATTTTTTCAAAAAACCACTCTGAATGTTTTCCAAAGAGTTTATATGATTGGCATATTGCGCCCCAAACAACTGATAATATTTTCATGTCTTCGCATGAAGACATGACTTATAAGCTGCCCTCTGGAAGCTGCCCCATAACATAGCTTACCCTGTATATTACATTTGTGTTAAACTAAAAATAACTGATAAAATTTAGTTTATCTTGTTAAACAATTGCATAAATTATGTTTTGGCGAAAACTTTTGAAGTTTTTTTGAATAGTCCTCTCTACTTTATATTTTACAGGTACCTAGTAGGATTCTCATAAAGTTATTGAAGTTAATAATTTACTGATTGTTTCTTTCTCGGTACATGTATAATAATTGTAGTGAAGAAACATCTCAAATACATGATGAAATGTTTATCACAAACTTTTTAGTCTCGTCAACAAAATATCTCTATAGATGGAGCGTCAGGAAATGTAACAATAAGAAACAAGTTTGCGACATACAAAACAATTGGCAAATTTATAGCGTTTTGTTTATAACTTGAAACATATGTTATATTTTTAATAATTTATGACTTGGTATACCTATATCTATTAATTTTCTAAAATATTTGCTGAAAATAGGCATTCTTTTATTGTTATCTACTTTTTGAAAAACTTTTCTACAATTTCAGGTCGTACATTGTACACCTTTCCCGTTTTACATAAAAATAAATACTACTAAAGTAATCGTCTTTAAATACTTACGTCCTTCCCCAATTTCCCCTATGGGCACGATCTCAACCTCACTCTCCACCTTCAGCAACAGAAGAAGAAGATCATATCATCTCTAAATTTGAACTGAGGTACTTTGCTGCTTCCACAATTATTATAAAAGTCCGTCACATGATAAGCAAACAACCGAACCGAATATGTTCTATAATATGTATATACATATATCCATTAATTATAACACTTAGCACCAGCGTACTCATCAAATAAATAGTGGCAAATAGTAAGTAATCCGCCAGAGTTTATGTTAATGCAAATCATGTCCTTTCTTCGCTAGCTAGTCACGGTATCGTATCTTGGTATTCACTGCATAGACATTCAATTCATTGTATTTACACGAGTCAAAACAATTTAGGGTACCAGCATGATTTTTTATGTAATTTGTATCTTAATCTCGATTCTTGTGAAATAAATATACACTCAGTTCCAAAAAAAGTGGCGCACCCGATTTTTTGGTGAACTTCAAGGTCCTGTAACTTTTATACTGGTGAACCGATTAGAAACATTTTTGTGTGTGTGTGTAGCTTAACTCATTGCTAATGGATTAACTAGTTAATTAATTAGTTAACTAATTAACTCATTCAAAATAATGGAGAAATTCAGCGACATGTTTTTTATAATTTTTTTGAAACACCCTGTGCATTACACTAGTACTTGAATAAAAAATCTATACGATCCTGTTGAAATTGCTGTCCTTAATGAACATTTTGTTTTTTTGTTCATTGTTTTATCTTAAAAATTGACGAAATTAGAGAATATTTACTGGAACCGTATTTATAGCAAAAAAATCACCTTTACATTACGACTGCAGCATTGATTGAAGCATTGAGTAGGCTTTGAAAAAAAAACAGTAACATTTCCAAGCAACCATATTTTAACAACATTTTGTTGACATTGTGATTGTCATCAAAACATACCGTATGTGTTTGAAATCAAAATGCCTATTACACCCGAACAGAATGCAAGATTGGTTGCTTTAGTGAGTGATGGTCGTAGTACACGATACGCTGCTCGTGCAGTAAGAATTCCGGAAACAACAGCTCGTAGAGCCATTCGAAAGTACGAAGAAACTGGAAGCACAGCTCGAAAAGTGGGTTCTGGTCGTCCCCGAAAGACGTCCTGTAGAGATGATCGTTTTCTGAGGTTGCAGATTTTACGACCAATGCAGTATGTTCGACCTTTTGCTGAGTTAGCTGGTCAACATTTTGTACTAATGCATGATAATGCCCGACCCCATGTAGCACAAATAGTGCGAGATTTTTTAGATACTGCTGGTATCACCACATTACAGTGGCCTGCTCAAAGCCCAGATATGAATTCCATCGAGCATCTATGGGACGAATTAGGACGCAGAGTACGTTCTCGCGATAGGCCTCCAGTGACTCTACAAGAAATGGCTTATGCATTATCGGAAGAATGGGATAACATACCACAGCAGAGGATAACCAATTTAATTTCCAGTATGCCACGCAGATTAGAAGCTCTTAGAGTTGCTAGAGGTGGCAACACTAGATACTAAAATTATTAATGTAATGTAAAGGTGATTTTTTTGCTATAAATACGGTTCCAGTAAATATTCTCTAATTTCGTCAATTTTTAAGATAAAACAATGAACAAAAAAACAAAATGTTCATTAAGGACAGCAATTTCAACAGGATCGTATAGATTTTTTATTCAAGTACTAGTGTAATGCACAGGGTGATTCAAAAAAATTATAAAAAACATGTCGCTGAATTTCTCCATTATTTTGAATGAGTTAATGGTTAACTAATTAATTAACTAGTTAATCCATTAGCAATGAGTTAAGCTACACACACACACAAAAATGTTTCTAATCGGTTTACCAGTATAAAAGTTACAGGACCTTGAAGTTAACCAAAAAATCGGGTGCGCCACTTTTTTTGGAACTGAGTGTATTTTTAATTTTTTGGAAGCTTTCTGAAACACATAAATATACAGTGCGTCCGAAATTCTAGTCTCAATATAGATTTTTCAGTGGTATATTATTTTTTCCTCACTATAAGGTATCGGGTTTATTATAAAAGTTACGGTTTATACGAAAATTGTGAGAAAATCGAAGGCCTTTTCGATGTTTCCTTGAAATTTTTTGACTTACTATACAGATAGGTTAAAACGTTTTCCATTATATTAGAATGAATACCAGACCAATTTACAATGTCCCAAATGTAGCACGCGCCCTCGTGCGATAGAAATTCGAACAAAACTGCTTTTCGCATTATCAGTTTGTAATATTATCCGACCAAAGACAAATTATAGCAACACAGTTTTGTGACCAACAATATTTAAAACAAAAGCTTTCTGTTTACATTAGTGCCCAAGCATTTGGTCCAATCAAAAAATGCCTTTTGAATTTACCGCCTAAATTGTTAGGGATCTTGTGACTGTCACCAATGGGCGTAGTTTACACAGGTAAGTAGCCATGCATAAACGTAGAATCGGCGATCGCGAGAGGGATCGTCAATGATTTTACAATTGTTTTTTAATAGTAAATATTAAATACTATTATAAATAGTGTAGTAAATATTATACATATATGTATATAAATTGTTAGTTGTTCTTGAATATGTAAATCTTACACTTTGTATTTACCTACTAAAATAAAATATTTGTATTTTTTGTAATTTGTACTTTTAGTTTTATAATTATTATTTTCACCCCTTAAAACATAGCCGCCCATGCCGTTGGGCACTGTGACAGAAAATTTCTTTAAATTGAGGTTGTGTTTTTTGTTATTCTTGGAAACGATTATTTTATATACTGACAAATAGGCAATTACTTATCTATACATATTTGATCGGAGGTAATATTCAATGTTTGTATTTCACTAATTTGTCATATCATGTCAAAATCTATTTCAGTAAAAGTAAATAAAACCTTTTGTATAATCAGCAGAAAGTCATGGAGCAAACTGTTTGAACGGCCGTTGTTGCACCTTGCAACTAATGAAATTGAATTTTTTGGCGATTTTTGAAGTGTCCATTACTCGTGAAATATTACCAGAATTTTATTTTAGCTAATTTTTAATGTAGCGACGCTGCTACGCCACTGAGGTTTTCTACTGGATCATCGCAATAACAAGGATAATAAAGTGTGGTATCCTCTTTTTATCCTTTTTACCAGAAAAAGTGTCAAACTTTAAGAGTTATTAAGTTAATTATTAAATACAAATTAGTGTTTCAATACCTATTCTTTGAGTGATTGCTTGTTAGTATATTTAGAGGTAAATGCACAAATTACGATCTTACGAAAAGTTCTCTATGATTGAAAAGCTTTCATCAGTGCGTAACCAAACAAACTATATTAAACAAATATAATTGTAATTTATAATTATATTATATTAATTTTATATAAATACAAAAAATGAATTGTTTTACAATATCTCAGTAATATTTTGTCTTGGCTTTGATTGAACATTGAAAAAAAATCGTTCTAGATATAAAAAATATTTGCACCCTAGATTATGTCGCGGAGTGTGTATATATTTAACGATTTTAATTAATAAATTCATAATATAATAGTTGTTGATAAGCAGGGCCGATTATTTGTAGCCTTCACATTGTGCCAGATTTTATCGCATACTGGAGAATCTAAACCTTGATCAGTTATTTGTTCGTTGTATTTTCTAGGGCTGCAGAGTTGCAGTGAGACCTTACTCTAATATACATATAACACAGTTTAATAAATGGAATAATAAGAGAAAATGACTGAAGCAAAAACATATTTAATTAATATGTTTACCCACAAACTGTTCTACTAAAGAAATAATTGGAAAAGCATATAGGAAAAAGTGCAAAAAATCTTATACAAAAATCCGGTGAACACCCAACTCATCAATTTTCACAATTCAAATGAGAATTAAACGAGATGTATATATAACTAATAGTTATGCCTACAAACAGTCAAGAATAAAACTTAATAAAGCTCAGCAGCGCCCCCAGAAAAAATCTTGGGGGCCAATGCTTCAAATAATTGGGGATTCATATGTTTTGCTAGGTACATTCGTAACTAAAAATGTTTTACTAGGTACATTTTTTTTTCATTATTAGTCATTATTTATTTGTCTTCAGCTATAATTTCCCAAGTTTATGGGTAGGTATAAGTTAAGAATCACCCTGTATAATGTTTATTGTTGTAGACATTTCAAAGTCGTCTTGGCAATCAATCTTTTGATATAAATAAAACAAGGCGCGGTTGCAAGGTTTTTTAGTATCTTGAGGGGGCATGATCTTTTGCCCCCCCCCCGGTGCGCCACTGATTCAGCTAATTTACTATAATAGGTAAAAATACAATGGATTTGAATGATTTGCAGTGTTGTCGACAGGATATGGATTGCTAATATGCATTTTTACTGTTTGCATCATTTTTCTATATTATTAAAATAACATACAAAGAAACTGATGGATTATCGGATTGTGATAAGAAATATGTCTTTAAAAATACTTTAGTTTTGCTAATTATAGAACATATATACATTCTCAGACTAATTAATGTTGATTGCTTCTACCGTATCGCACGTCTTTATAAAAATTACTACATGGAGAGATATCCCTAAATAAATAAATATAAATACATTTGTAAAGGATGATTAAGCAACACATACAACTTGCAAGTTTTTAGTTGTGTTTTCATTTGCATGATTTTCTAATTGGTAGATATAAACCTAATATCATGGGAAGAAGGAATTTTAATCATTTTAGTTATGAAATCAGTCAACAACATTATTTAAATAGACATTTTACACCGAAAGAATTACAATATATTTTATAAAAATAATAGGTACGTTAAAGATGTAACCAATCTTTATTAGTTACTTAAATATTATTTAAAATAAGTACTTGTCACTCTATATATACAATCAAATAAATGTTACAATTGATAACTGCAAAAATGCAAGGCGACATTATCAGATTTATTTTTTAGATATAAATTTTGGTGAGTGTATCAATGCCAGTTAAGGCTTCTATTTTTAAGTATGGGGGAGAAGGGGGAGGCCGTAATCTATTCATAACAAGAAGAAATTCAAATTAAAACTATATAGATAACCAATAAAGTTATTTCTATATCACTATGAAATTTTACACGTTTATTATAACATAATTCAGGCGCATTTGTTGTACATTTACAACGTCACCTCCTAGATGGACTTAAACGTTAAATGTTATACAAAATTACAAAACAATGTGCAATTATAATAACGAAATGTTATGCAATACTATTACTAAATAAGAACACCATGTTAGATAATAAACCAATCATTGTGTTATCACTTTTATAAAATAAATAAAAATTAAAAACTATTTTTGTTATTAGTAAATAAACAAAAATGTTTACCTTCACTATATTCACTGTAAATCAGGCAATCTGTAGATAAATGTCCTAAACAATCGAACACTTTAACTTTTGGTTGCTAGGCTTCAGTTTTCATCAGACTTTGTTGTCTGTTAATTATACAACACTGAATGAGACTGAAGTATAATATATATGTAGTCTTTTTAAATATATATGCTTGTGCTTTATGACACAATAAAATAATGACAATTGTTATATTTTGGGAGTGATATGTATCTGCATATCTACCTCCTTGTGTACACTTTATAATAAATAAATATACTTTTATCTAAATGGTAACATATGTGACTAACCAGTTTTATGGCACATTTTTTATGATATATTTCCAATCATTGTTGAGACACATCGATAGTGTCTTTCATTTAACAACAATGGAGAAGTAGTTTATTTATTTTTACATGCATTTTAAAGGACGTTTATCACAGCTGAAACATATGCCGAAATTTAGGTCCCTTACTGAACCGTGTCCTTACTGAAATAGTCCTTTTCAGATGGTATATTAAAAAATGTCTCTAACTCGAACACATTGAGAACTCTTCTGTCCACATTGCATATTTTCAGATTGTGGAAAGACTTTCAATGTTGCAAATCACTGTACATTTGCAGTAATTGAGATTTAGATATTTTACAAATATCTCGGCAGTCTCGGATGTGTTTGATATTCCATAAATGTTGTTATGTGTTCAAATATGAAAACGTTCGCAACACAAACTGTAAATAAAACTGACGTTTCCTCATGCATCTTTCAGTAGGCTGTTAAAACTTAGTGACTTAAAAACTTATTACTATGCTGAAGGACTCGTATAGGTATTGATTATGCTTCAGATCAAAGTCGAAAGTAAAATAACGATCTGTGAAAGTTTGTGTGAAAATGCCAGATGCCAGACTGATTTAGGATATTTCCAAATCAAAAAAGAATTCACGGACGAAGTCTTGGTTATCGGTTTGAAATATAGAAATTATAAAAAATATGGAATGCTTTTATGAAGATTGAAAATAGGCATCCTCTGGAGAATACGCAACTCTAGTAACTTTGGTTTTCTGTATTGGTAGGTATGATCGCACTAGCATATGTTGAAATTTCGGCATTACACAATCAAATCTTTCTGCCGGGCGAAAGGGGATATCGCATTTGAAGTAAAAAATGTTACTAAACTTAGGTTCATTTCGAGCCTATATAGTCCCTAAAAAATGTTCCTGTAGAGATAACTCACCTTATCCTTTCGTATAAAAATAAAAATTTTCTGTGATTGTCAAAAAAAGATAACATATCTCAAATCGTCCACAAAATTGTTCGGATATTAACGTAGTATTACATATTACATATACATATACAACGTTTGTATGACGTTTAACTAGGTTCTAAAGCAACACTAGCAGCTAAACTAGCACTAGCAGGTAGCTTCAAGTGATTTTACACGTGACCTGGATAATTGTCAACCACTTTAAATTTTTGTCATAATATTCACCGATTCGCATTTTTCAGCTAGCAACATGCTAAATAAATACTACATGGCAAGTTATATTACATATTATTAATAAATAGAATGCTCCTTATCGAAATTTTGGATAAACTGAACTTTTAAAGCCGAAATTTGCACAAACTCGTTTTATTTGCCAAAGGCCATTTGTCTCACTATTAAATAAAACAATACAGTTGTTCGGGAAATACAATAAAACATAAATTAAGGCAATACTTATCAAACAAAAAAAAAAAAAAAACGGTGAGAACAACAATTAAAAGTCCCGTATTGGACACCATCTAGCATGACAATTGTCACGATAGCATTGACGTACCTGAGGCTAAATGAATTTACATGCCATAATTTATTGTCATGACAGTACTCGGCAACAGTAAAACTACTGGCTCGTGAATACTCTGCAAAATGTGCTGTGTTTTGTTAATTCATATTCGGCTGCAACTCAATCTGAGAAGAAATATACGGATCCCCAAATAAAATATGTTCAGTTTGGAGACAAGGACGGATCGATAGTAACTGAGTGGAATGAATTTTATTTTTGAGTAAAAAAGCTTTAATTTTTTTAACACATTCGAGGTTATCAATTTCTATGGGTGGGGGATGTGACACGGTTGACAGAGGTTAGAGGTGTGGCCACAGAGGTCGTCTGTAGGTGTCGCTCTCAGCTGAGTTTCTCTACTAAATTTTTCTCGTATCATGTTATTTATCTTTATGTAACTATTCTAAACTGAACATATTTTGGGACCTGTATATCATGGTGAAAGAACGCTTACCCACACATTTTTAAAAGTAATAAATCGTTTAGTTAATATTTAACATCAAATATTTAGTAGTTCTCGAATATATTTTAAATTCAATTATATTGACAAACTACTCAGACTTGGAATATTTCCACATTCATTTACATACAGAATTAATAAAAAAAATTCCTGGTCAAATTATAATAACAGACATGTGAATGTGCCACTGGGTGTTTAAATAAAAAATATCCATCTTATTAGCAAGTGAAAAGTACAGCATATTTTATCATTTGTAATGTAATCTTTTACATAAAAAGGCTAATAATGAAGAAAACACAGATTTGTCGTTACTTAAAGTTTCATTTGACCCTATTCTAGTAATCTCAAATTTCCGGACATTTTCTGGAAAGTTTCCCGGAAATTTATAGACCATAGACTAACTGCGTAAACTTTATAAATATTTTTTGATTTTTTGTCAAAATGTTTTATAGATGGATTACCTACTTTTTGTGTTTATCTATTTGTTTTCAAATAAATACTTAAATATACATTCTTAAATGTTTATATTTTACAGAAATATACCAATGAAAATATATTTTTTAAAGAACAAATAAAAAATAATATGTTTAATAACTACTAACATTCACAATGTAATCATTAGGCAATCGCGTCGCAACATCGTTTATCGAGTCCACTACCTATGGCACACTGATGAGCGCATAACAAGCGCGAAACCGGTCAATGTCTGTGGTCGGTCTCGATGAAATATGTGGCGACTCCTAAGGAGATGCCAAAGTAATGCAATGCCAGTCGGGGCACATTGGCCGTGGAGTAGGTGTTTTCGGCATTTCAATCTCCTTATTTGTTTGTTTTCGGTTGTAATGGCATTATTTAATAGCATATTTGAGCGTACGCTTAACACATCACCAGATATTATAAACATAATTAATACTCTTTATCTCTTATGTGAGGCCTATTAAATTCGTCATTATGTTCTCAGGTATCAGAATCATTCTCAAAGGTATTAGTCATCCAGGATTAAAATTAGACATATTAAATTTTGACGGAGATCAAATTTTGATACCGCATCTTTGCGTGATGAAACTATAATCTTATTCTCTCTGCAGACATCGGGAAGTCAATTTAAGTGATGTGGTGTAGGGATAAATCTCGCTGGGTTTATGTAGCGCGTTTCAAGTCGACATCATATATGCAGATTACTTTTCAGTATTTATGTATACTTAGAAGACATGAAGGTGGTTCTTATAATACTGTAGAACTTTCATGAAAAGTAGATTTCAACACCAGCATAGAATAGCATAGTCCATACAGTCATAAATGTCATTATTATGGCCATAACCAAAATAAAGATGTTACATTTCAATATTTAGGATCTGCTTTAGCAGAATTCGTATAATATTTTGATAATTGTTAACACAGGGTGCTCAAAAAAGAAGAATAAAAATGAAAATAAAAAAACTGTACATTTTTTCAAATGGAAACTCCCTGTTTTTATAATTTTATCTTATTCAGCATTAAAAATAGGACTAACTTTGCATAAGGTTGTTTATTCCGAAAATTTGTAGTTTTCGAAATATTGGCAATTTAACATTTTTGTGTTGCAAAAGTGCTAGGGCTCATAAGTTCAGTTACCTACTTTTAGTTGGACATTTCCTAATTATCTATAGTTTTTCTATAATCGATCGATATAGTTCCCGGTGGGATGCCCTGTATAAGTAATAATAGAAATTCTATAAAAAATACATATTTATAAAAGATATTAATAGTATTTTGTCTGGGTTCATGATTTGTTTTTAAATCTGATGTCAAAAATTGCGACCGTATATATTAAGACCCTTCGTGACTACAAAAAAACAAGGAATTTCATTATTTATTGTTATATTTTACTGCAAATATCGACATCAAACATCTAATTAGTGAGATCACAAATCATACGGTTGATGACATACGAGCTAGTGGTTTTTATTACCTACTATTAATTCAGATAATCATATAAAAAAATAGAATCAGGGATACCTAGAAGCAGTTTTGCGTCATTGTGAAAATGTCAATTCAAATAAAAATATACATATATGCTCAGATTGTTTCATTTTCAACAGGAAAATATGGGGTCGCTAGGATTTTTTAGAAAGTGAAACATTTTAATTGGTATACATCTTTCTTTATACAGGGTGTTAGTTAAACATGCGGCAAAAATTCAAGAGGTTATTCCTTGGACTATTCTAAGGATATTTCATCCTTTGATGATTTTTGAAAAAGCGCTTTGTTGTGAAGATATAGGGCGAAACAAATTTTCAACAAATCCAATTTTGGTATTTTTCACATTATTAATGTAGGTGAAATAAAAGTATGGCGTACTACACTGGACGTATCAAGTAAAAGACATGTAAGAAAAAGGAGTTGTTTTGTATGTTGTGTTTTTGTAGTTTGTATGTGTCGCATTTGTTAAGATTGATTGACGTTTGGCTAGTTGACGTGTAAACGGTTGTTAGTGAAGTCCTCACGAATTACATATCATGGCTCGCTATACGAATGCCGAGACATGCATTTTATTTATGGACTTGCAGATGGCAATGCATTAGAAGCTAGGCGACTGTACACTGAACGATTTCCTAACCACATTGCTCCCGATAGAAAAACCTTTCAAAGTATTCATCCACGTCTTCGAGAAACGGGAACATTGAAGCGAAGTGGAGGACCAGGAACGCCAAGGACTGTAAGAACGGTAGACGTAGAAGAGAACGTGTTGGACATGATAGAAGAAGATCAAGGTACTTCTACGCGAAGAATTGCAAATACTTTGAATGTAAGTAATTGGACTGTTTGGAAAATTCTGAGAGATAATTTGTTGTAATAGGAGTTAAGGCAAAAAGTTAACTAAAAGATAAATTATTAATGAAATCATCAAATATTATGGTTCCATAAAGTTTTATATTTCCTCGTTACCTATTATCCTAGGTATGCAAAGGAATAACCTTATTATTTTTAAGATATGTCGCAAACAGCTACTTTGCGTGCAACATGCACCGACCAACAATGAATTACAACGGCATATCTTCATATAACCTCAACTTATTTTGACTTTAATGCATTTTTCTTTTTAATAGTGTTATCTACATTTTTTAATTAGTGAAATAATTACTTTTGGTTACGTACCTTTTGTACGTAACCAAATAATAATTTTTTTTATCTCTTAGTTAACATTTTGGCTTAATTACAGCTTGGCTTTGGATTAGGCTTAGTTAACAAAAAAATGCATTCTATCAATAGATCTATACATGATCAAAACACATCACACGAAAATATTTTTAACAAAAAGGTTTTTCTCAAAATAAAGTAACAGAATCGGTAATATAAAGTATATTAAATAAATATATTATAACAGCTAATAAGTATATAATTTGTAAAACAAAATAAATAGAACAAAAGTTGCAAAAATATTCCTAAACAGTACCTACAGTTATGTGTGGTAAAACCTTCGGTAAAAAAAAAGAGAATGGGACTCGATATTTTGTTTTGTTTTACATAGATGACTAGAAAATTACAATAAATATTATTTGTGAATAGTACTTTAGCTATTTTTTAAATTATGTGACGTTGTACTTAGTATTTGATTCGAAAGCCGGGGAGGGGGAGGGGGGCTATTGCCCCCTTGGCGATGCGCCCATATGTACACCTAACTCTTGTAAGCGATAACAGATATCGTATTCGTTTAAAGGAATATCTTCAATTATAACAATTTTGAAGTATTTACTGTCATATTCAAATCATAGGCTATTAAGTTATACTAAAACATATTTCGATATGACGCAATTCGTTATATAATAATAAGAGGATCTTTTTGCAAAAAAATACCTACGTGTACAAGTTTGAGAACATCTCGCTTTACTCTGTAACTTAATTTTCTCAAGGAGGTAAAGGCATTCAAGTATCTTTCCAATTTCGTGCAACTTCAGCGCTACTAAAACAAAACCCAGGTGCACTTAAGACTTATATTGACCTAATTTGAAGTGCTGGATTTGTAAAAAAAAACCGGTTAATGCACAGGAAATTAAATCTTCGGTAAAAATAAGAACTAGGTACGAGAAAGTGGAGGAACAACTACTGGAATGCAATTCCACTCTGTTTTCGAGATTAGTTTAATTTATTTTATACCGGTGAAGTACAAAACCACTCGGAAGTTATTCGTAAAAGTTGGTTACGTAGTTATTATAGTAAGAGATGTAGATAACACCGTTAAAAAGAAATATGTATTAAAGACAATAAGTTGAGTTTATAGACTTCATTCACGTTAAGTTTAAAGAGACGTCATTTTCAGTAATTAATTGTTTTCAATATTCGATAAACAAATGACCAATAAATTAGCATAGCATTTGCCATTTATAAAGAGTTTTATATTTGGCAACCCTTCTCTGCGTTGCCAAGTTTTTGTTTATTTATATAAACTCAACTTAAAACTTAAAACATAAAAACGTCACTTTAAACTTGAATGAACCTTAGCAAGATATTCCGTTGTAATTCAATGTTGGGGCGTGCATATTGCACGCAAAGTAGTTGTATTCGACATATCTTAAAAATAATGTTATTACTTTGCGAGGTTATTCCTTAACGAGGAAAATTAAAACTTTATTAAACCACAATATTTGATAATTTCATTAATCATTTATCTCTTAGTTAATTGTTTGGATTAGCTCCTAATTAAAAAAGATATGTGTAGGTATTTTTATGATATTTATACATATTTAATATTATTACCTTAATATGCTATGAATAACGAGTTGAGGAGTGGGTAGATTGAAGCTTCAAAGAATATCCATACATAAGAAACATTAATAATCTCCAACGGGATTCAATCCGGGAATTTTTTCAAATATATTATATTTATATAACACTGACGTAGTTTTCCACATACCTATTATAGGTAATCATATAGTTTGTTTTATAAGAAAAAATCTCAAAAAATCGCATGAGAAGTGTTAATTCTTATTAAAGAATTTATTTATTAAAGTGGATACTCGAAGCGGATGGTTTTTTATGAAACATCGTGAAAATAATTGTTTTGAAAAAAACATTGATCTCATTTAGATGTTCCAAGAAATATATAGAAAACACTCTATACACTAGTATTTCGTAGTAATACTAGTATTACTAGTATAAATAGATTGTTATATCCAAATTATTTGGATATAACATTAAGAAAGGTAGAAAATAAATTAAAATTCTCGGTTTATAGAAAACCAACAACTTTCGACGCAATTATACCAGCAAGTTCGCAGCAGTCCTGGCAAATAAAAAAGTCGGTTTTTCATAGTTTAATAGATAGGCTTTTAATGTTTCCGCTGGAAAAAGCAGATTTTGAAAAAGAATTAAGTACAATCAAACAAATTGCAAGAAACAACGGATATAAAGAAAAACTAATAGATATCATGCTAAGAAAAAGGAGGAAATTAATTCGTCGGGAGTTTTACAATATTCGGGAAAAAGAAAATCACGTCCCAGGTTATAGCGAAAAAATAGCTCGCAGAATAGAACGAAACGGGTGTAAAACGATTAGTGTCAACAAGCGTGCTATTGGGAGGATTTTGATAAACACAATCGAGGGTATATCAAATTAACTGCGCGGATTGTAATGCCGTGTCTGTGGGTCAAACCGGTAGAAGTATTGAAACTAGAGTAAAAGAACATAAAAAATCCATATTAAATAACGCAAAAAATTCAGGATTTTCAATCATTTTATAGATCAGAAAAATGTAAAGGTACTGCATCGTGAAAAGAAAGGAAAGCGCGATCTGTTAGAACAATTAGAAATTAAAAAATCTTTAATTATAAATCCGTGTACTACTAATGATCAAATAGATTTTACAACCTCGCCCTTCTTAGAAAATGTAATAAAAACTCGAGCTTTAACAGATGGTAGGATCAATCGGGGGTAGGTAGACTTGTAAACAAATAAATAACGAAAACGCGCTTGGAAATGTTTAGTAATAGACATTTACTCTATTGAAAAAGGCCTAACAAGCCGAAATACTAGTATATAGAGTGTTTTCTATATATTTTTTGGAACATCTAAGAGATCAATGTTTTTTTCAAAACAATTTATTTATGTTTAATGGGTGTAAAAACGTCATTATTCCTGTATCAGACATTCCCTAAGTAAATATTTTTGCCTGCAGCATCTGTTCAAAGGGCGAGTTGGCCACTGAGAGAATAGTTGGGGTGCCCGAGATGCCTCGCCAACCACACAGAGTAAACTTTTCATTACGATAAGAACGCAATGACGTTTACCTGCAGGTGACACATATTTTTAGACAGGGGCGGACTGGCAGGAGACAATGAGTGGACAGTGATTAGAATTTTTCCTACATTTACACATTCTGTAAAGTAAGCAAACTTAATGCGAATAGAGATACTGTTCTATTTATTAATGGTAGGTAATCTATGTATATCTAACATTTAGGATATGTCTTTACAACGGGTATAAAAAACAAGTTTATATGAAACGTTTAATATAAATTATTCTTAAAAAATAAATGATGGAATTGGAAAATAATCGGAGATTTCCCAGAGGAAAGTGTTGCGCTTAAACTTGCGGTGGTCTTGATTTTAGGAAAATATATATTAAGCAAACCTGTGTATGCAAAAAATTTTACACTTTGAGGATGCCTTCTACACTGTAGAGCGTAAATTCAAGCCACTTAATAAAATTTCACTTACTTTAATTTGTAAATACTTATGTATGGATGTAAAAAATTGTTTCCGAATATAAAATTAAAAAGTTGGAATAATATTCCTAGACAAAGACACCAAAATGGATGACCAACTTTACTGTCACAAAATTTATTATTTTGGTTTAGATACCTACACAGTAACAAGGATCAAATCTCGAGATTCCAATATAATTATCAACTCGAATCGCGTCATATACTCGTAATTTTCGCAGTCCCTCTCTGATCAAAGCATTGTTAAATGTGTTAATTTTATAATTAAACATATCAAGAATTTGTATTCGCAGTGATCATTAATATATAATTGTGTGAGGTAAGTAAGCTAATATAGTTCATAAATCTTTTTAATGTTCTGTTCTAAAATATTAGCACACCACCAGTTTGTTGTGCAAACGTCCATCTGGTTTCAACAGGAACTCGATTTAGAAGTAAAATGTTTATACATACTTGACATATATAGAAAGAATTATATCTCAGGAACAGATTTATATAGAATGTTGATGTATCTATTTCTAATCCAGAAGTAATGTGTTGATTTGATTTTTTTATTGTCAATAGTTATTCATTTGAGGTATTATCTAGATATTCGTCCTGTTTTGGGTATTTTGTGTTGCTTAATCAGAAATAAAATGTTATATCTAGTATTTCTCCATTGACAGTATTTAGGACGGTAGTATATGCAGCACATGTGAACATTAAATGTATGGGGGGATTCTAGGCGACAAGGTGATTGGACCATATTTTTTGCAGCGACTGTCAATGAAGAAATGTATTTGCATTTTTTGGAAAATCATCTTTTAAATTATCTTGAAGATATTCTTCTGAACATTTTAGCAGGGATGCTGTTGCAGCATAACGGTTGCCCTACACATTACAGCGGTTCAGTAAGGAGATATTTAAATAGGGAGTACCTACACTAATAGGTGGATAGGAAGGGTGGACCTATCTCATGGTCTCCTCGGTACCCGGACCCTACAAAATTAGATTTTTTTTATGGGGGATACACAAAAGATTTAGTTTACCGCACACCATCAACCATATGAGAAAACATAATGAACAGAATTCGTGGTGCTTTTGAGATCATTTTGGAATAATGCATCTTGCATATAAAATGTATAGATTACACAAAATCGAATATTTATTTGACAGTTAAATAATTCCCACAAGAAAATAAATTATGTCATAACTTACTTGACTATAATTTGTAATTATCAGTTATGGAAGGTAAATTTTCAAAAAATCGTGAATATCTCGAAACCGGTCAACTTTTCGTATAGGACATCCTAATACCATTTGAAAGGTTATTAAATTCTATATCTAATGTCATAAAAAAATTCAAGCTGTTGCATAAATCATGATAAGATCACCCTGTATAAAATGGCCAAATTTCAAGTGCAATATTTAAGGTATCTCTTGTGCTAACTGAAACCAGATTTTTTTTTCCTTAGCACATTGTGTCATAGAGGAAATTTTATTTATTTTCCAATGCAGTGTTACGAGGTTTTTTCCCTTAACTGTTAAATATTTCGAAAACGAAAAGAGAGCTATAGGGAACCTTAATACAAATATGTTCTTGGTGATCCCTGGATTTCGAAAATATAATAATATATAGGGTGTCGCATTTGAAATAACCAACTTGCACCTTGTTCCGACTTTTTGGAACACCTTGTGTAATTGAAAATAATTTTACAATATGCACTTTTAGTGCCAAAAAACTTTCATATAAAAAGTTTTTTGATATAATGCACCGTTTGTGAGTAATCGAACAATTACCCAGTAATGACACACCCTGTATATAATTTATCTTGAATTGTTACAGAAATGGGTCATTTAACGTGTGTGTGGGTATAATTTTCTATATAAAAATTATATAAAACCAGAGACGTATAGAATTATAAGTCTCTGATAAAACCATTAATATGAGGATTGAGACGAGTGTAGAGCGTAGGTTGTAAATATTTAGGAATCCCATATTTTAGTGTTGACCGTAAAAGCAAGAGTTTACGTGTAAAACTGGAAGATTCACAGATAACGGGTTTTCTTTAAGATAGAAATATCGGGTCGTGGTTTGTGTCGCGACCTTTATCAAAAATCGGATTTAGACAAGGACGACAGGGCGACTAATGTGAATGTGAAACGATGTTTGGATTCCCTAATCCCGTGAATGATGGACGTCATTTGAAAACGTAGTTCTCTCTCAAATCCTTTCTATTGATGGCACAGAACCGAAGTATCTACTCGTATAAATAGTGTTACAATTCGTTGATAGCGGGACAATAAATTGTCAAACAATATTAAAATATTGATTTATTTGGAGATGCCGAAAACAACTACTCCACGGACAATATTATCCGTCTGTCAATTAGACAAGAATTGTCAGGCAGGTAGTAGCAAAGACCGAAAGAGGGCACTACGGTGTAGTTTACTGTATCTCGCCACTACAAACATTCAATATTAAAATATATTTAGTACCTATTCCTTTTGCAAGAATATGGTTATGCCTCATGATACAATTATCATGGTTATGCCTGTAGTCTCACTATGTTTCCCAGTAATCTGTATCTCCTCACAAAGTTTATATTCTCGAAAGGGGTTGGAACCTTTGGTGTGAATATAACACTGACGTATAGTAGTTTTCCACAACACCAAAACTGCTTATATTTATAAGCTTTTTATACTTCTCCAAAAAAAATATGTAACACTGGCACAATTATACGCAAAAGTGCTATATTGTGTAAGTACTTTATTTGTAACCTAACACAAAGGAAATCAAATAGTATCTACATTTATAATTAAATGGGGGATGGGTTAAAATCCAAAACCCCTTAGCCACGCCGCTGACAAGTGTAATATAAAATATTTTAGTTATTTATGGAGTTTTATACATGTTAACATTTATTTCCACGATGGCTTAGGGGGTGGAGCGTGTTGTGGCAGCATTTCTCGGTCACACCGTATATAATGGCTTGGGTTCGATCCCCAGCTTCGGCACTGGTAATGTCGGTGTGTATGGGGTGATTTTGTGCGTTCATTCGATCTTTAGATAACCCCCTTCTGGATAGCCTCTGACTTTGCATTAGGATTTGGAGTTTAATTTATGTATTGTTTTAATTTAATTAAGACGTAATTCCATATAAATAAACCCTCTTTGTATATCTTACAGTTTCCGAGATCCCCGTGCATGGCAGTTATCAAACGTGACTCATCCTGTACATATATTCCATGGCGATATGTCACTTTGAATGTCAATTAAATTTTGCCTGTATAATTTCGCAATTTGTGTTCCTTCCTTCTGCCTCCTCCATTGCGGAGGAAGTTCTACAACCCTCTAATTGCATTATTAACGGCCACGATGCTGCTAATCACACGTCAACTTTGAAATACTAAATAGTCTTAATTTTAAATCATAATCATCATAAGGTAACCCCTCACAGTCAAGAGGAGTTTAAATTGACAAACTTTTGTTGTTGCCTCGAAGCGCTCAAACCAATGGGGTATTATAATTCCTTTGGCGTGGCGCGAGATACGAAGGCTGTTAAGAACATCGTTGTGAGAAGTTTTAAGCGTATAAAATTATAAAGTAGCTACCTGTTGAGAAGTGTACCTATAATAAATTATGTATAAGGTATCAATCATCGCATTGTGTACCGAATCGGTTATTAATCAATCAATGTTTCGGCAATTCTGACGTCATTCTTTAGATTTTTCATCCGATTTTCTCTCTCTGCATGTTTCGGGTCTTGAGGCATGTTTACCTACAGCTGATTATTTTTTAATGTGTTGAGTTATGATGGGGAACATTTCTTTCACAATAATTTTTCGCCTGAAAGGATAACGTGGAAAATCTTACCGTTGGACGTGGACGTAGACGTGTAACGTGGACGTTGGTTAATATATTGGCTTTCATGTGTGATGTTGGTATGCCCGATTATACGGGGTGCCCATTATCTATCTCCTTACATGGCTAACTTGGTTAATAGTGGAGATAGAGAATTGGTTAAATTAGCAAAATTGGGCAGAATTACAAGAGGAATTCAGTGCCTCCTTCAAATTTAATTTAAATTTTCAACTTTTCGAAATATTTTGAAAAATCTATAAATCGCCAACATTTTTAAACGAAAACTATAAAAGATACAAATAAGATAAAAATACTGTGTGATAGTGTTTTTTACGTGGCATTAAGCGGTGATATTGAAAATTTCACGGTCATCTTAGTTTTTCAGAAAAAAAAATAAAGTTATGTTTTTTTAAATGGCAACCATAGTTGGGTATGGTATCAATAAAAAGCTTATTTTTTTCTGATTTCAAAAATATAAAATTTAATAAATCGTATTTTTCTTCGTTTGTGTACATTTCACAATAACTATTTTAAGATGAACGATTAATTCGTTTATGACGTTTATAATGTGACTTTAGTGTAATCTGACATTTATATTTTATTGTTCTTTACTGATCTACGTTTGTTTTTCATAGCTTACTATATGTTAATAAATTATTTGTTCATTACAGTAAACAAAAGAAAAGAGAAAGGTATATTAAATATTATATTTTTGAAATAAGAAAAAATAAGCCTTTTATTGATACCATAGCCAACTATGGTTGCCATTTAAAAAAACATAACTTTATTATTTTCTCAAAAACTAAAATGCCCGTGAAATTTTCAATATCACCGCTGAATTCCACGTAAAAAACACTTTCACACAGTATTTTTATATTATTTGTATCTTTTATAGTTTTCGAGATATTCGAGTTTAAAAATTTTAGCGATTTTCAGTTTTTCCAAAATATCTTGAAAAGTTGAAAATTAAAATTAAATCTGAAAGAGGCACTGAATTCCTCTTGTAATTCTGCACAATTTTGCTAATTTAAACAATTCTCTATCTCCACTATCAACAAAGTTAGCCATGTAAAAGGAGATGGATAATGGGCACCTTGTATATCAGGTGAAACAGAAAGGTGGATAACCTCCCAAACCTTTTAACATCCAAAATAAATAAAATTTTGAACCTTTCGAAATCCTCATTCTAAGAATGTATGGAAGATTCATTCGAAAATTCGTCTGGGATTGCTACCTATAAAATATCTACTAAAAGGATATAACCATATGATTTTATTCCTGAAGAAATGAGTTTTAATAAATATGATTGCTTGCTTCTTGCATTGCTTGCTCTGTTGTGCCTTTGTAAAAAAAATTATAATAATACCTTGTCCAAAATTAGCCAATAAGGTATTTTTTACATTACCTATCCGTATATTCAAAGGCAACAAACTTATAGTCGAATCTAAACATTTTCGCGTGATCACCCTGTACATAATTGCACCAAAATAATCCCCAACGTGTGTTATCATGTTTAACGAGCTTTAATAAACACCAAACTGAAATTCCCTCTGAACCCTGCTTACCATACTAACATAGAGCTTGCGACCATGATAACGGCCTTTTGCTCAAACCAGTGGAATTCAGCACGACAAAAGGTGGATTAGTCGGGACACTAATTTGTTTTGTTACCGAATTGAACATTCTAATTATGTTCTGCCCCTTGATGTACAAAAGTAAGCGATATTAGCACCTGGTCGATTCAATTTCGCATATTAAGTATCTGGTATAAATTAAGAACGCACAGTATTTTCAAAGTAAATAAGACATAATAGGTACCATTTCCAAAAGGAAAAAACTAGTAGATACAGCTAGCCACTCTGTGATTAGTAGAATATATATTAAAGAGATTAGAGAATATAGATATACAGGGTGAGTCAGTTTTTTGTAGACAAACTTTAAGGGAAGATAGAACACATGTTTTTTAAAAGAAAAGTTCCTATAAACATATGCTCTAGAAGGCTTCGTTTCCGAGCTACAGGGTGTTGAATATATTTTTTTTCTCGAATTTTCATTATAACTTATAAACGAATGCTTAGATTTTTTTCATGTTTGGGGGATATTGCCTACTAATTAAGGGGCATAAAACAAGCTATAAGAATGTTCAAAAACTTGCACAGTGACGGAGTAAGAGGGGGTGCTTAACCCCTTAATTAAACAGAACTTCTACGCCAATGACTATTTTTTAAAAAAACTGTTATTTTCATTATTTGCATACAGTTTATCAAAAATAATATCTCTTCTTCTGTTTCGAAATTCCTGTGCGTTTCCGAGTTATTTTGATTTTTAATGTTTGATGTGGTTCTAAATTATTAATTAAGTAAGTAATTTATTTATTATCATTTATCGGCTAAATATTTAATTCTTTCAACGAAACCTACCTAAATATTGTTTATTAAGGATTTTAAAAAGCCGAAATATCTTATTCTTTATCTCATTCCAATGTAGTCAAAATAAATTATTTGTTATCACAACACCCTGTTGTAGGTATATTCAACACCCTGTATCTCGGAAACGAAGCCTTCTAGAGCATATGTTTATAGGAACTTTTCTTTTTAAAAACATGTGTTCTATCTTCCCTTAAAGTTTGTCTACAAAAAACTGACTCACCCTGTATATTTGGTCTTGATCGGAGGAATGGACCAATAACAGGCTACATCCGATATAAATTCAAGAATTTAGCGAGAAAATCAAACTGAGTAGGTAGTACTACAGTAGCGAGGTATCTACTATAGGTAGGTAGGTACTACTTAGGTATATAAAAATTAATAGATAAAACGAAATGCATTAATACCTATGGAAGTACTTTTATGTTCTGGCAAATAAACAATTAGGTACTTTTGAATATTTAAAAGAAGTATAAAACGCATGGGAATCTTAGAGAAAGTACCTAGGTACCTAGGTACCAATAGAAAATAGAAGCGGTTGATATGATATAACGCGCTTTCGTAAATTCAACATTAAGATGTGATGGATCATGTAGGACCAATCAAAAAACAGAATTTTTCAAATCAACTAATCAGAACTCGTTTTTTTGATCCATCACATCTTAATGTTGAATTTACGAAAGCGCGTATAGGTAACTAATGCTTGGCATTTTACAGTTTTGTTTCAATTAACAGTTTCAGCTAGGAAGAAAACTTGATAAAACAGAAAAAATATTTACGGCTGTTTATCAAATCGATGCTATTTTAGGTTTACCCATATGAGTAAACTTATTTAGTTAGTCATATGGGTATACCTAAGTTTAAATAATTTTATTATAACCAAAAGTTTTAATATTACCTAGGTACCTACAATACCTACTTTTAAAAAATAGGTAAATTAGATATCTATTTACCTAACCAAAACAAATAAGTCCTATTTAAAATTTAGAGCAAGGTTTTGGTTTTAAATAAGTAGGTACTTAGATATCTATAAATATTTATTTAGGTAGATACATACATATATAACAAAGAAAATAAATGGTCCCTTAGGATATTTTATAAATTTTAAATTATAGCGATTGCGCCCAGACTCGATCGATAAGACACAAACCTACACTTCGTAATGTGACGTCACGAAGCTCCACAGACGGCTGTCAAGTGTCTGGATGGATAACCTCAACTCTTCCAACTCCAACAAGATTTTTCATATTTCAAGTTTGAAATTAATTAATATGAATGCAAAACTAGCCACTTGTTTGATTTGTTTGAAAAACAACTATAACGAGAAAACTTTGATGTTGTACGATTTGTCCACACAAGAATGGGAGAATGTGACCTATTTAAATAAGCTACAGAATGTATTGAATGCAGAAATAGTAAGTAATTAAACGTATAGATGCTGTAGTCAGTGTTATATTTACTTAAGTATTTGTAGGTAGTCTATGAAGAAACTTTAATCTGCAGTGGCTGTTTGGATGATTTAAATAAGGCTTATGACTTTAAAGAAAGAGTTATAAGAGCTTTGGAATACTGGAGCACAAAAATTGAGGATAATATTAAGATTACTGAACAGGACGTTAGCGATATCAATGACAATAATGACATTAGTGAACCGAGTACTTATAATGAGGATATTGTTAATGTAGAACTAACTGATGTAGAAAACAAAAATGAATCAACAGGAAGCGATGTTGTAGAAAATAACAAAGAATTAGACCCTGAATGTTCTGAATTTCCTTGCAATAAATGTAAATCAGTATTTCTGACAGCATCAGAGTTAATCCATCACAGTTGTGTGGATGAAACAACAACAGCACCAGAGAAAGGTCCTAAAAAACGTAAAAAACCAAAATCGGAACACTCTAAATGTGATATCTGCGATTTAAGTTTTTCAAAAGTTTGGAAATTAAATAAACATTTAAAAAAGCATACAGTGGACAAGAAATTTGTATGTACGTTTTGTAACCAGGCTTTTAAACAGTCATACCACTTGCGAGAGCATATAACAAGTCATACCGGTGAACGTAATTTTAGTTGCGGGGTGTGTGGCAAAAAATTTCAGAGAATGTCATCTCAAAAAAGACATATGCATACCCATGCTGCTTCCCCTGGAGAGAAATCAAAAAAGACTCCCTTTCTGTGTACCATATGTGGTAAAAGTTTTCCCTACAATAACGGTGCACAAAGACATATGAGAATTCATACGGGTGATAAACGATACGGATGTGATGTGTGCGGTAAAAAATTCAACCAGTCGACACATTTGAAAGTTCACTTGAGAACACATACAGGAGAAAGGCCATACATGTGTAATATATGTGGTGATGCATTTTCCTTAAAAGCATCCTTATATAAACATATGAACGGACACAGTGATGCAAAGAATGATATAAAGATCTTCCAGAATCTAGAGCCAAATCTTAGCCAAACTCAGTGTGCAAATGGTAACAGTGAAAAGACAAATTTTGATATCGATGATATGCCTCTCTATGACCATCAAGGATATCTGATTTCCTGCGGTCAATAGATGGTTGTATTAAATTGGTTAGTATTTACTATGTGTACCTATTTTTTTTTTTTTTTTAATAAAGTGGTTGTGATCTATGCAATTTATTACTACTACCTTCTTATTCTACCTATTCTTATATATCTCATTATATAGATTTCAAAACAGATTGCAAAGTACCTGCAGGTCTAGTAATTTAGTAATTTAATTCTTGTTTTGGGTAGGATGTAATACTAAATTTTATTTGTAACTCTATTAGAGGATGGAAAATTGATCTATCGGATGACTAAAATATTTTTTGTCAAGTTTTAATTATTAATATTAATATTTTATTTCTTCTAAATTATTTTCTTTATGATGCAGCTAATTAGAAAATATTTAAAATTAGGAATCTAAGGTAAGTTGCAAGTGAGGTTGCACGAAACAATATTTTCAATTTGTTAATAAAATATAGCAGTAATTCCTAACATATTAATAACATAAGTTATGACAGAATGTCATTATAATCGAAACTTTTGTACTATATATACCAAAGAATGTGAGCTACGATGAATGGTAGCAACATTAGTCTTGGTTCTTAGTGGTCTTAGACAATACTGTAGTGAGCAAAGAAATGCAAAATGTATTTAGAAGAAAATAAAAAATGCCACCTATAAAAATCTGTTGTAACTCTTTATGTGTAGTCAGATTTAAATAATTATTGAACTGTTTGGTTTGTTTTTAAAAGCTTTGCAGTGGAGTATTTGATATATTTTTATTTTGATGTTTCTGAGGAAGGAAATATGTAATATTTCTTCTTGAATTTTATCATTTGGAAACCATGTAAACTTGTTTATTCATTTGAAGGCTGTTATACCTCAAAAATACAAAACATACTTAGTAGTACAAAAGATAGAATTAGGTATAGCATCCAGTAAATATTCTAGCGGTATGCACAGAAGGAAAATAGCTATCAAACAAATAAAGTACTTATTCGAGTGGTAACAAATAATACTTGACCACAAGTATTTTAACTTTGTGTTTACTAATGAAAAAAATCTTTTACCGACTTGATCTAAATAAGGTTTTGGTATAAAGTACTGTATAATTTTACTCTCGGTCAAGAACCATTACAAGTAACTAATTATAGCTATAGGTAACTAGTTGGTGAATTTATGTGGAAAAGGGTGATTATAAAAAATATTTAAAAGTCTCATCTGTAATCTCTCTAAATTCTCTTTTAAATTATTCCAAGCAATCGTATGGTCTATAGAGGATTTAATTAGAAGAAAAATTAACTGTTGATACTATTAAGTACTTTTTGATTCTAAAAAAGGTGAGGAAAATCTAACCTTTTTAAAAAATAATTATCAAAGACTCCTGTGGAATGGAGGTACGAGTTCCACCAATTAAGATATACAATTTCAAATTGTAGTAGGAAGATGAATTTATTGAAAAATGAGTAAGACGTGAATGTATAACAGTATCGTCGACATTTCGAAATAATTATCGTTTTTGATCATTACTATTTGAAATATTGCACTTGACTTAAACATCGAAAAAGGTGAGTAAACATATAAAAATAATACCTTCCAAAAGTTGTGATGCTTTTCACCATCAAAAATTAAAAATGAAATTTACTTACCTACCGAATTTAGAAAACAAATTACAATAATTCTAATGCCAAGGAGTTTTTGTTTAAAAGTCGTTTTAGCAAAGCATTCCTCCAGTGAAAAGCTTACCTTCCTATTCCAAATCTGTTTTCCTTGAGCTAGAACGGTGTTTGTATCTGAATAGTAACATTCAGTTATAATAAGGAATTAAATATAATATAAAAAATAGCCTATAATACCTTCTATACCTTTCAAAATGTTTTTTGCTAAGAAATAAGTCGAGTGACTATGGGTGGTAATTTTATGACATATTTCTTCAGAGCAAAACAATTTGTCTAGAAATTTTTAAAATTTTATCAGCAATTTTTATACATTTTTTTATGGGAAATAATCATGCGCAATAGTGTATTATATTACCTAATACTCCGTATTCGATGATTATTTTCAGAATTGATTAGTTTTTTGATAGGTAGTATAAATTATTCATTTGTAAGCAGTGGCGGCTGGTGAAGTTTGGGAATGGGGGGGGGGGGGGGGGGGGCACAGGGGAAAAAAATGCGCCGCAGGCGAAAATTTAGCATTTTTCAAGATCAAACACCTTCAAATTAAAAATTAGAAATTCGTAGAGCAAAAATATTTGCTTGAAGAAATAGGTTTCGTTCGGCAAATATCCCCTTTTTTGATGCGATTGACAGAAATATGGAAAAATTATTTTCCATATTTCGCTTCACACGTTCACTTTCGAGTGTAGTCATAGGAATTGTGGACAATATAGTTAATAGTTCAACCGATTCCGAAAACGTCGTAAGTAAATTATTTTTATTTAACATTTGTAATAAAGCAACCGCACCACTATGTTGTATGAAATCATCTCTAGAATACATTATATACAGCTCATTTTTTAATTTTGTAATGTTGATCTTTGGAAATAAGGCACACACTGTTTTAATATGTTCCAGAGGAAAAACTATTCTATAGTTGTTAAATGTCTCCTTTTCAAACAAATTGGCTATAGTTAAAAAATCAGTAAATTGAAATCTCTCACGTACGTTCATTAATATGATGTCACATATTTCTTTGCACTGCATTACCTTTGAGTCTCCTACAGTAACTTTTCTCTTTTTTCTTATATTATCCACAGAATGTTCCTCGGAATGTTCTGTTAAAATGTCAGCATTATTTATTAATTGTTCTGTATTATTTCTTAGAGATTGTGTAGCAGCTGTAAACGAGTCTAAATTATTTCTAACAGTATTATCATCTAGATAATACTGTTAGAGCGTTGAGTGACGAAGTTTTTAAAAACTTCGTCACTCAACGGTTAGAGTCTAACTCCCTCCCCTGTAACTGATTGAAAAGTATCTGTACTCTGTCTGTACTTCTATACCGTCTGGTCGACGGGGCAGCGCCCATTCAATGACGTAACAGAACGCATTAGAAAAGCCGCGCTGGAAAAATAGAAGCTGTGTATCCTTTTTTTGGGCATGCAAATAAAAAAGAAAAAAGAACAGGCACACAGCGGCCGTGCCCAGCCCAGTGGACACACGGTGAAACGTAAAGCGGTCTAGACGCTATAGCGTCTAGACCGCTACATACATATCCGTCTATAGACGGATATGTATGCACCAAATGATTCAATATTCATGATGAAAAATTAATAAAAAAATCCACCAAATTATAATAATTATAAAAGTTTATAAAATATCACAACATTCACAAGTCTTATGTTCTTACGCATAGGGCACGTGCCCTTGTGCCCATTATGACTAGCCGCCACTGTTTGTAAGTATTCGCATTTATATTAGAGCAATCTATGAAGAAATTGCAATTCTAAAATACGTTAAATTTATTGTTATAAAACTGATTGTAATTATGGAAATAACATCGTACTTTGTAGATGAGAGACATCATATTTACAGTGTCATGAAAACTGCAGACAAAGATATATATTTCGATGCATATTTTCAGATGTAATGTAAGTAAAATGACTTCGCTGAAAATCGTCTTTATATTAAATAATTTCGCATCCTTTTGAAGTCTATCTCTATTTTATTCTAGTTCATCTTTCCAGGCTCTACCTATATCTATTTACAAATTTATTTTCATAGTTATCATCTCTTTATTGTTCTCCCTTTGATCTAAATATTATCGTCTTCATAAAGTCGGCTGAATTTTGTGAAATAATGCAGTTGAATGTCATTCGGAAAAGTAATAATGTAATTCTATACTTACTGGGATTTTCTGTTTCCTGTTGTTTTTATATACGTAAAGTTTCATACATACATAGGTACATACATACATACATACATATATACAAAAGTATCTGATGAATATTCTTGAAATAGAGAGATCTCGTTTTTTTTTTTAAATTGACTTGATTTTCCAAAACGCACCTAATAATTGATAGTCTACAGATGAATCTATGGATGGATTTTTTTAAATGGTCTACTATGTGTATCTCTACCTGTTTGGATAGTTTTGTTCCCTCAAATTATAGGTACCTACCTATACCTACCTAAAGGTTTGTTTCAAGTTTCAACACTACTTTTGGGACAAAGTATAAATGTATAACACTTGTCCTTCATCAGACAATAATTTTAATTTCATAATTTCATTTAACTTGCTCAGATTCAGATACATATTTCACCGTGGGACACCCTGTATTGAGGAAAAAGTAAAAATATTGGGAATAATCTCAATACATTGAAGTTCCTAAAAATAAAAGGTATGTTTGACACCAGGGTACTTTCGTAAATATTTAATATGCCATGTAGCGTTTTATTTATTTTGTAAGAGTGGCTAAAAGTCACAAATGTATCAACATTTTGTTATTCACTAGCGGTCATAAGAACACACGATAATGGATACGAAAAATATGGCTGATTTGGAACGTAGCGTTCGAATCCCACTGGATTTGCCGGCGAGTTATTCACATCTGTGCCTGACCTGCTAATACATTCGTTGCCACTGTGGAATTGCGTTTTCATCTCAAAGCTGTTAACAACTTTTGTTACTTAATTACGTTTTTTGTAAACTCTATAAAATATTTACGTATGATAATCAAATATAAGCGCTGAAATATGGAAGGAACGTTAATTTTCGAGTAGTGAATATGACTATTACATCGATAAAAGAATCCCTTCATATTAACTTAATACCGAATAATGTTTCCTATGCCCAACAAAAGTTTCTAAATTGTAAGGGCTCTATTTCAAGGTAAAAAAAGTCATTCAAAAGTATTTCTCAATGGAAAATAAAAAATAGTCTATAAGAAATATAAATCTTCCAAGCTGCCTCAGGACTTTGATAACTTTCAAACACTTAGGTCTTCTCTTAAGTATCAAATAAAGGAAGCATACAAAAAATTTGTGTCTGACGCAGAAAAATCCGTTAGAACTAATCCTAATACTTTTTGGTCATTTATAAACTCTAAAAAAAGCACGACATCTATTCCATCTTCCATGATGTATAACACCCAAGAGATAGATGATCCTCAAACAATAGTGAATACATTTGCCAGCCACTTCTCCGAGGCATATTTAACTCCCGCTAGTACTGATATTGACGTTAATGAGTTTAATGTGAATTATACAACTGTCTTGCATTTGATGACGGTTTCTGATAGGGATGTCTTACCTGCACTTAAAAGGTGTAAAAATAATATGTGTATGGGTCCGGATGGTATACCTGCTTTTTTGTTAAGGGATTGCTCTATTGTTTTCGTAAAACCACTAGTTATCTTGTTTAATTTAATACTATCTACACAAAATTTTCCTAATATCTGGAAAATATCTAGAATTACACCTATTCACAAAAAAGATGCAAAAAATAACTTTGCTAATTATCGCCCGATTGCTATTTTAAATAACTTTAGTAAAGTGTTCGAATCTGTTATGCATAATATTATATCAAATCATGTATCTGATATTATTGTACCACAACAACATGGATTCATTCAGGGTAGATCCACAGTATCGAATCTCGTGTGTAAGACTGAATTTATTTCAAAGGTCGTAGATGAGGGAGGTCAGGTAGATGTTATCTACACTGACTTCTCCAAGGCCTTTGATAGACTTGATCATTCACTTCTAGTCAGCAAACTTAATGATGTTGGACTATGTCCTGCCTTACTTAAGATGTTCAAATCATATCTTACTGATCGTTCACAATTTGTACAGTATCGCGGTTTCAAGTCTGGCACTTTTCATCAATCTTCAGGTGTTCCGCAGGGTTCGATACTGGGACCTCTTCTATTTATAATATTTATTAATGATATCGCCACTGCTCTCGATGTTCAATATTTGCTATACGCAGATGATCTCAAGTTGTACTGTGAAATTTCCTCGAAGTCTGATTGTGACAATCTTCAAAGCAACCTCGTGCTACTTAATAACTGGTGTTGTAATAATAAATTGCCACTCAATGCTAAGAAATGTAAGGTCATGTCATTTCATCGTAAAAAAATACCAATAATTTCTGATTATACAATTGATGGTGATTTGCTAGAAAGACCGGGGATTATGAAAGATCTAGGTATTATTTTTGACCCAGAGCTCAGCTTCACAAACCATATTCAAGCCTGCGTGACTGATGCATATAAAAGTCTTGGGTTCATTTTGCGTAACTCGAAAGATTTTAAAAATATTTCCACACTACGTTTATTGTTTACAACGTTTGTTAGATCGAGGCTGGAGTACGGGTCGATTATATGGAGTCCTATATATAACACGCATATTGTTTTGCTAGAACGTGTTCAGAGAAGATTCTTTAAGACGGCACTGTTCTTGTTGGATGGGGTCTACCCTGTCAGAGGGACACCACAAGAGTTGTTTTATGAAATATTCTCATTACATAGTCTTTTGTGTAGACGTAAAATGTTATCGGTTGTTTTTCTTTTTAAACTTGTTCACTATATTGCAAGGTGTGAGTCACTTACGGCAAATATTACATATCGGGTACCTAGAATGAATAGCCGACATAGCAACTTATTTGTCTTGCCATTTGCGCGCACTAATTTACTGATAAAGTCGCCATTATATCAAATGTTAAACAACTACGCTGAAATTGAAGGTTCTTTAGACATCTTATGTTGCAATCTGCAGAATTTAAAAAAAGTGTTTTTAGTGGACTGAGGCATGTTAGGCTCTTTTTGTAATGTTCATATTTTAGGTATTTGTTTTAAATAATTTATCGAATTTTGTACAGGATCAATTTTACTGTTCATTTTATTGTTCATTTTATGCTTGTATGTGATATTTAATTGTTTTTTAATAAGTATTTTTGTTTTTCTTTATACATGTAAATTCTAAATTATGCTCTGCTACTTATCCTGTAATTGGGCTTCAGCTCGTTGGATATTTTATGTAATAAATAAATAAATAAATAAATAAATAAATATATGAAGCCTTTTTCCGTTCCAGATTTTACCTCAGATTTTACAGTAACCGCCGGGTATATTTCAGGACTTTCATGAGCTGTATCTGAGCACCATATGATCTTGAAGTGTTAAAAGAAGCATATTAAATCATATGTAGGTATCAGATAATTTTTTTTTTAGATGATGCGGGGTAATTATTGCGAATATATAGGGTGATCCAGGTTTAATCTTGATAACTTCAGGAATCGATATAACAGGTTAAAGTAATGTTCATTCATGATATAAATTTATTTCCTAAATCGCATCGTTTCGGAGATAGAGGGCGTTGAAGTAGGAATTTTTTATCGCTTTTTCTTCATAACTTTTGAACCACTCATCCGATTAAAGTGAAATTCAGAAGACAAACACTACTTATGATCTTAAATATGTTTCTAAAGTTTGAACCACGCACTCCCCTTAGAAGTGTATTTTGTGTACTACCCCCCCTCTAACTTTATATCAAAACTTCAACAAATCAAATTAATTTAAATAAAACAGCCGCACACCGTTTTTGCCTTATTAATTTTGAAACTTTTCATCTCTTTCGACATTTTTTGGCTTTGTTTCTAAGATATTTAATGAAATTCGTGACAGTGTAGCGCCCTAGTAAATTTCAGTTAACGTTATAGCAAGCCATGAAAAACAAAACTCACAGTGATTTGTGTAAACTGACGTTTGTGAAAACTATTGTCAAAAGTACTATTTCAAGAATATTTTTAGTGCTAAGAAAAAATGCCAATGCCATCCTACTTCAACGCTTATATCATGATTGAACATTACTTTAACCCGTTCTATCGATTCCTCAAGTCATCAAGATTGAAGCCTCAATCACCCTGTATAAGTGGTAAGAGGAACTTGATAATGCAAGTTGCCCTGCCCTCAAACGTTGGTTTCTGGCTTAATCTGCCATAGGCATTTAATAAAGCCGTCCGCAGGAATTATCCTGCATTTATTAACACGGCGATGTTTAAATACCCATCTATTTCTAAACTGAAATGAAGTGATCTGTAAAGGCGGGTTCTCATTAGTCAACTTCATTGATCAATATCGTTGAATCTAAGCGATTGAACAATGGAATAGAATGAAATTTGGTTCACATATTTCAAGGATATTGAATAGTTAGTCTAGAAAGTGTCAGTTTAAAAAATGGCTGCAAAGAAGAAAATTGTGCGGGCTGGCGTCCGTATTATATGTGAATATTTAAGAAACGTAATTAGAAACAGGAAAAAAGAAAACCTCGTCGTTGGTGGGTCAAACCATGGATCATAAAACGAAAAGATGAAGGTGCTTCAGTAAAGCTGTTAGTGGAACTGGCAACAGATGACTTAGATGCCTATAAAAATCATTTAAGAATGATCTCTAAGTGATCTTTAAAAATCAGAATTTAAGTACATACCTACGAATCAAAATACACAACTTAACCTCAAATATACGGACGTTGGCGCGGCGTTTCAAGGCGTCTGAACTTGAACGCATGTTCCCACTATCAAGCACTGTTCAATCATGATACAATAAAGAATTCAATCTAATTGAATCAGTCCATTGATTCAACCAAAAGTAGAAACGCCTTTCAGTTATATTGAAATGCAAAATTATTGATCAATATCATTGAACGGATATTCACATTAATCTATTTTATTTCAATCGCATAGATTCAACGATATTGATCAATGAAGTTGACTAATGAGAACCCGCCTTTAAACTAGTGAGCCAAGGCTGCCTTAATAACAAGCAGTGGCGTAGATTGGGAGGGGACCGCGTCCGGACGGCCTGGCACCTTCCCCGAAATGTATTCGAAAATTTTGATTATATGTAAGTGCCCTTCCAGGTCTGACGGTTTCTTATTACTTCCAAGGAATAATTTTTTCATTTTGCTATAGTTATTTAATGTTTTACGCATGCCAGTAATGATTAAATATCAATATCTGAATTTTCTCCATTTGTTTTGGGACAAGAAAAAGAAAAAAAACATATTTTACATAGATGAAAGTATTTTAGTATAGGAATGAGGAAAACCTGGAAAACCTCATTAGGAGGAGGGAGATAGTCTAACATCCATCCATGTTAACTTATCACATTAACACTTGGTAGATATTCTTCCCATTTTGGCTTATATTCAGTCGACTGCCAGCCCATGTTGTTGTTGTTGTTGTTCATAGGCGCGCGGTCACCTGCAGCACTCAGGTCTTTGGACCCATTGTGCCTGCCGCTAGTTGGGAGCTATTGGAAGAGACCCGTGCTATGCGCATAAGCCAACACCCGTTGTAGGGGAAGCTCCCTAATGTCCTGAGGACTGCCAGCCCATCTCTTTTAACCTACGGGTCACAATTTAATTGAAAATTGTTAGATGCCCGTGGAAACAAATCCGAAACCTCGCGGTCTAAAGTGTATGTGCTTTAGCCCTGAGTCATCTATTCCATAAGAAGACATTTATTCTGGAGCCAGCAGCAGAGTGTTGTCTATTTTTGTCTTTATCCCCAGAGTTGTACAATGCTTGTAAATATTACATTTCAAGTTATCGTATATCGTTATTTGTATTGAATATCAACCAATCAGCGCAAGATTTACTGGATCAGTGTTTTCTAGGTGATTTTAGTTCAGTTCCATCAACCAGATGTAGAGATTTAATCTCTGACAAGCACAATTTTTACCATTGCTCCGTAGATCAGCTGCTTCATATAATAGAGGGTATTAATAGACTGTTAATGATCACACATACTGGTCAATTATATACAGGGTGTCCCAGTTTTATGCTGAAAAAATTCGGGAACATGTGGAACCAGTAAAAATAATTGGACTTTGCTATATAAAGTTATTTCCAAATATGTACCGTTTCTGAGATACAGGGTATTTAAATTAAAAAAAACTTCTTTTATTTATATCCCTTACAGTAATAAATGAATTGTTTTCAAATTTTATTTGGTAGATGGGACTATCAATCTTTACTTCCACAAAAAATTTCAACTCAATGGGAATAGCCAGTGGCATGCAACCTGCACTTTTCAGACCCATTTTCTAAAATTTATATGTTAACACCCTCTATATCTCAGAAACGGTACATATTTGGAAATAAGTTTATATAGCGTTCCACTATTTTTACATGTTCCCGAATATTTTTATTATAAAACTGGGATACCCCGTGTTAACTGTTAAGATTTAACTATAATTTGTAGACCAGTGACAGTGACACCAATATTTGGACCGATGTTTTAATTTAATTTATCAAATATTTATTTAAATTTTCTAAATTATGGAAAGTTTAGGAGCTTTTAATGAAAGAACTAAAAATAAAAAGCAATGTGCCATCAAAAGAACATCTTAATTTTTAATTTCCAAAAGTAATATCCTCTAAGTACATAAATTATTCAGTACGGAGTTTTAATTATAAAAATTTACGGGTGTCGTTAAAATTCTGACGGTAGCGTTAAAACGATCATAACCAGAAAACATCTCATTTCTCCTCAGAGACACCTTTGCAGCTTCATTATTTTCTTCGATGTAGGTACCCCCACAGGAAATTGAATTGGCAGCCGGTTTCTGTCACAAAAGATCTACAATTAGTCCAGCATCCAGAGCCGTAGTATCTTAAAATTTTGAGGTCGATATTTTTATCTAGAGGGCTTTGTTGAGCACAGTTTCTGAACTCGAATTCAAACCAGAGGATAATTTGTTGTTTATCACTCATGGTGTATTTAAAAAACTATCAAGAGTATGTTATCATTCACTTTTTTCTAAATGAGGGACCTCGTAGGTTTATTTTTTAGATTTAGATTTGATAAGTAGCTTTAATAATAGTGAGATTGATTGAACCACATCGTTTATAGTAGAACCAATCTTCTCCAGAATCTCTATATCTACATTAATTGACATTTTAAACCCGTAATTTCGTTCGTCGTTTTGCCTTTGGGAAATTTAAAAGCACGCAGGTACGAAATAGAATGTCAGAGGGAAAATTAGATACCTTAAAGAAAATAGCACAATGGAAGGAATCAGGTGAGTCCAGAATTGCAAAATGAATTGGATTGTAAACTTTATTGAACTTATATTCTACTCGTGTGTTATTTTTATTTATTTTTAGGGATATTGCTCTCTCGCTTTCCTGCCCACCTTTCATACAGTGGGCAGTTAAAATATGCCAACAGCTTCTATAATAAACAAATAAGTCTATACGTCTATACTAAGTCGAGATGTATATATTAGCATAATATGTATGGGTAACAATCACCAAGACGATTGGACACAAGAAAAACCTACAAAAAGTTGCTTTTATTAAACCATTATCAGCTAATTCACGCTTATCTACCCTCGAAAATTCTTGTCTGTTCCATTGCCCTATTTCAGTGCTTCACCGCAGTAGCAGCATCATCTGGATATCTATCCAGATGATGCCAACATGGTTGGTGAAACGCACGTCGAGTGCAGTATAATGTTTTGGTGTTATGTGGAAAACTGCGTCAGTTCAAGGTCATTTCTATCATCATTAGCGCCATCTATGAACGATTTTTTTGCGTATACGATAAAAAGTAGAGGTTAAGAAAACCTAAGGAAAAATTTTGTTTTGTTACATCACCTTACATTTTTTATTTATAAAATCTACCTATTTAATTAGTTAGTGCGCATACAGTAGTAGGCAAGTTAATTAAGTATTCTATTTCCATTATAATATTATAAGTATTAAGTAAAACTCTCAACACACTTCTAATATTTAATTTCATGATAAAATAATTATATTTTCTAATCTTTAGTTTCCAGAAAACCACCATTTAGTTTCAATCATCTTCGTATTTTCTGTTTGCATCCTTTTGTCGATCAGTTTTTTCAGTACGTTTTCTTTAACATCTATTTTACTATTTAGTCCTTCCTTTGCTACTTTTTTATTTTTTTGAGCTGTGTTTTTTTAGTACTTTTGATACATAGGGTAGTAACATCCAGGTATTTTGGTATATATATTCCCAATTACGGGGTGGTTACGGTTAGAATAAATAGGTGCCTAATATAACTTATATAACCGTTTTTGAAAATATATTTACATATTTTAAATTCTTATGCAAGCAGTTCACGGTAACAATTATGTACTTAATTGGAAAATCAGGACTTAAATATGTTTCTGGATCTGAAATTGTATAGAACTCAAATGGAAACATGATTTCAACATGTGTTCAATAATTGACTTTGTTACGAGTTTGAAAATACGGTGCAGAGATAATAAATCTAATTTAACTTTCATTTTATGAGAGATAAAATAGAGGAGATTTAAACCCCAAACTTATTGAGTAAAATGTAGGTTGTAATTTACACAATTTTATGGAATACAAATTCGTTTTATAACAAGCTCTTCAATACTCTACTTAAACGTAAACGTTTTATGATTCTTGTGTGAAGAGGATTAATTGTTGGCATTTGCAAATTGTTGTATAAATTAAAATCATATCTATGGTTTTTGTGAATTGAGGATGATATATGTATATTGCAAAGATTTTCAATTTTCCTTTTCGATTTAACGTGGCGCAAATTTAATAATTTGCAAGCCAAATGCAATTTACATTAAATTGTCATGTTAATACTATGTCTGAAATTTATTGCACAGATTTTATAATTTACGATATATGTATTGTAGAAATTCTGCATTATTCTCCAAATCAACGTGCAATTATTTCTAAGATTGTTACATGTACAGAACCAGGCAAGTTTGATTTGGAATTGTACAGGGAGTCAACCATAGAGTAAAGTTCATTATCTCATTTGTTTCGAGAATTACGAAAAAACGTTAAATACAAAAGTTTTATAGAATATTAAGGTGCACAGTTTAAAATTATTTTTGAGTATACAGGGTGATTCAAAAAAGTGTGGCGAATATAACATAAGTTTTTTTAAATGGAACACCCTATTTTTTAATTTATTTTTAGATTTTACATGAAATTCTATAACTTGTTTGTTAATAATGTCATATACCTAAACCCAGTAGTTTTTCTAATATTTTAATTTTTTTAGAAAAATATTAGTTTTTACTCTTATAAGAAACTGACAGTACCGCCATTGTTTCTAAAGGTGGAATACTCAAATTTGGTACAAACGTTCTATAAGGATGACAAAAAAGGTATATGTAAATAAATTTGAGTTAAATGCTACAGGGCCTTCAAAATAAATTTACACATTTCGACTATTTTAACTTCAAAAATTTCAATTTTTTTAAATGGCACACCCTGTATATTATTATTTTTTCTGGTAGATTTTACAAAAGCCTTCAACTTTTATTGACTATGTCATATACCTAGTTTTCATAATTTGCGAGTTATTTTGATTTTATTCTTTTTTACACTTACCTACGCTATTGTGGAAACATAAACTAATATAAATAATAATAATTTCCCTACTAACTACCTTATTTTTAATTATTATGGAGTAATCAATGATCAAAAATATGCCCGTCTACTTAGATACACATGTTTAGTCTTGTTACTATATTTTCTTGCATGTTCCATAGCATAAAGGATGTTTATTGTCCTCCAGGTACCTCGTATCCTATTTTCGATATCTTCTGGTGTTGTAGGGGAATTCACATAAACACGATAAAGTGGTCTAACAAAAAGAAATCTGAAGGTGTTAAGTCACATGATCGAGGAGGCCACCCAATGAATCCGTTAGTGTAATAAAAACAAGTGTAAAAATGAATAAAATCAAAATAACTCGCAAATTATGAAAACTAGGTATATGACATAGTCAATAAAAGTTGAAGGCTTTTGTAAAATCTATCAGAAAAAATAATAATATACAGGGTGTGCCATTTAAAAAAATTGAAATTTTTGAAGTTAAAATAGTCGAAATGTATAAATTCATTTTGAAGGCCCTGTAGCATTTAACTCAAATTTATTTACATATACCTTTTTTGTCATCCTTATAGAACGTTTGTACCAAATTTGAGTATTGGCGGTACTGTCAGTTTCTTATAAGAGTAAAAACTAATATTTTTCTAAAAAAATTAAAATATTAGAAAAACTATTGGGTTTAGGTATATGACATTATTAACAAAAAAGTTATAGAATTTCATGTAAAATCTAAAAATAAATTAAAAAATAGGGTGTTCCATTTAAAAAAACTTATGTTATATTCGCCACGCTTTTTTGAACCACCCTGTATACTCAAAAATAATTTTAAACTGTGCACCTTAATATTCTATAAAACTTTTGTATTTAACGTTTTTTCGTAATTCTCGAAACAAATGAGATAATGAACTTTACTCTATGGTTGACTCACCCTGTATAGGTAATTCAAATAATTTATTAGGAATTTTAGTTACCTGTGCAGTTGATTTAGTCTTATTAAAACTTGTACATTTTCTAAATTATAGTTAGTGCACTTTTCAATAATTAATAGTCTTTTGTCTAAATTTATCGGGTATACAATCCTGTACAAAGTGACAAACATAACATAAATACAATGTATCTTATGGCAGCAACTCAGTAACTTATTGTGTAATAAGCTTTGACAAAATAATAGTGACATATTTTAAAATTCATTGCATAATATAGAGATAAGTTCTCGGGTGCTTGGCTGAAATTTTCTCTTACAAACGCTCTTTTCACTAACGGCATTGTCTCGTCGACTATTTACTTCTTGTCTACATGCAGAGGCGTAGAAAATTTGGGGCTACCAAAAATGTGGATATAATTCGCTCTTTATTAATATGCACATATCGAGATATCAATAATTATTTTGGTCAATGGTGTTCATGGATTTTATGTCAAAAATTTTATGATTGCCACAATTTGTCGAGAAGTGCCAGTAAAGTATTCTTGCTATAAAGTATTTTTAAGCATTTTTTAGGTTATACTTTTTACCACAGTGCACAAAATTGAAACTTATTTTCGAATTATCGTTCTAGGGGAATAAAGTAGGCATTTATATTTGGGCAATTGTCAAGAGCACATAGAAGCAGTACTAAAGGATGTCTACGCGTGCTTTACTAACTCTTTTAGTTAATGATATTCATCAACGTATGGAATGGAACAAAAACCTACCAAATCTTTGAGAATCGTCGGCAATTATATCGACAAATGTCCATTTCAAAACCACCTACCACCTTTGATTAAAATAATTTTTAATATCTCGGTATGATTTCGTAACAGAGAAACTAAAATTACAAACATAACTCTGCATTTTACGTAATATTGGTTCAGTATTACCAATCTGTGATTCATGGCTACTATGATAGCCCGCCGTATTTACATGCGTAAGTATGAAATACGTAGGCAGAGAAAAACGTCGCGATATTAAATACACATTTGTCGAGTGTAACTGATAGCTGTAATTTCAAAGAGGCCGCACATGTTGTTTCACTGAAAAATGAGTTTTTATTCCGGCTTAGTGTCTATCGGTGTTTCGTGAATGGCCTCCAGAGAACCGATTGCGGAATTTGCATTTTGAGCCGATGTTTGCAAATGTTTCTATTTGTACAGGTAAATCGTGGGCATGTGTGGTTCACATGTGTTTTCTATCTGTGCCTGTTAGTCAAATGTATGGATATTTTTTATAGATTCAAGGAGAGTTTCATAAATCAAGCAAAACACCCCAGGGCGTTTCGAACTGGGTTGTTATAATATTACTTATACATTTGTCATTATAAAACTTGAAATAAAAGTTTCTTAAGTTTCATCTTTTATAATATGATATGAAAAAATATAGGAATATTGTTCAGTGCCTAATACTCAGTAAATGTCGGTTTAATATCTTCATACGCGAAAATATACAGTGAGGACATAACGTCCATCCCCCTCTAATTTTTGAACCACTGGGTATATTGTGATAAAATTTGGAACGATAATATATGACTAAATTCTGCATTTTCTGACACATCAATGACAGCTCTGAATGTCAAAGTGACAGCTGGGCGCGCAATAGAAATTTTTTTAAATAACTCATTTTGAGGCTATTTTTATGCTCAAAACATCCCCCAATTTTTACCACATAATATTTATAATAGAACTTACCCATGGAACATTTATTTGTCAGGAGGTTCATGGTGGTCATTTTCAATATCTTTTGAAGTAACAGGTGTTTTCTAGGTTTGTTTCTGCCTCTACGTTTAATTTAAGTAAATTATTTCATAATTTTTTAATTTGGGTTATTTTAGGTTAGGGTTGGTTGATTATTATTTGTTTACTTTTAAATTCTGTTTTGCTTTAAACTATTTACAATAATTTGTAATATCTATGTAAAAAATGATATTAACGTAGAAGTCGATATTAGTGGTTTTTATTTGGAAATTACTGAACCGAATGTTCACAAAATTGGGGGATGTTTTGATACCTTCAAAATGAGTTATTACTCGACCTCCATTTCTATTTAAAAAAATTTTCTTATTACACGCTCAGCTGTCACTTTGACATTCAGAGCTGTCATTGATGTGTCAAAAAATGCAGGATTTAGTCATATATTATCGTTCCAAATTTCATCACAATATACCCAGTGGTTCAAAAATTAGAGGGGGGGGACTTTATGTCCTCATTGTATGTATCTAATGTTGTTTCCTAGCAAGACTTTACCGGACTGTTATTAAGAGTAATTTTTTTAATTTAAATCAAGTCTTGAGATTTATCCATCAGGCAAATATAAATAATGCTTTTCTACACATTTCAGTAAGGCTACGATGTAAGGGAATTTATTGAAAATTTCCTCTGAACACTGCATTATTATACAACCAAAGATTATGATACTTCAAAAGAAGTTTAACGTCATGTTAATGTCACCTGGCATGTTAAGGCTGTTAAGATAGTGATGCAATTTGAATATTGTGAGATTTTATTGGTTTAAAATTTACAATAATTCATTTTTATTTTCTCTATTTCTTTATTTTATTTATTTTCTCGGAAAAGATTAACAAATAAGCCGATTTCAAGTAGAAGAACTAAATTCCCTCGGTTGAATTAATTCGGTAAATAGTTTCCAACCTGTATATTTGGCTTTATAGTAAGTATAGTAAACACCAGAATTAAGCAAAGTGGAGTGACCTGAAAACGAGTAGCTCTGTGTTGTCACATTTATTTCTAAAGTATTCTTATTTAAAACAGGAATCGTATTAATTACCTTATTTACCCATTTTTTTACTTGTCTTTAACGTCCGTTATCCCTATAGTACTTTATTAAAGCAAACACAATGTTTAATTTGTCTTTTACTTAATAATATCACAAGTATAAAGATATAATATATCTTTATACTTGTGATAATATCAAGGAATTTCCGAATATGTGGCAACTACGAAAGTCGTAAAGTTGACGACAAGCTGTTCATCCTTATTTAACATACATATTCTTGCATTTACGCTTTCTTCTTTCTGAGCTTCAACGACGTTGATTGGTCGAATCAGGAACCAACAAGCGACTGCACTCGAGGTAGTAGGGAAACAGTGGCGTGATGTTGGGTTACTTCTCGCGCGTTTCTTAACGGTAAAAATTGTATATAAATTGATAATAGGTACCTATATTACATTTTTACATGTATACATTAGTTTTTTACAGTTTTCCACTGAAATTTTTCGGCAATTATTTACTTTAGCGTAAAACTATCAAAATTTTCTGAAATTTTGTCTACCACCATTTTCGTAAATGCTGCTCTATTTTTCCTCAAAAACTACATTCGTCCACAAAAAATAACTGTAGATTTGTATTCAGCATACCCGAAAATAGGGGGATAAGCAAAATTTCAGGACAATTTGAGAGTTTTACGCTAAAGCAAATAATTTTTGACCTCATGACAAATCTAAAAATATATTAACTAGACATTTTTAGATTTGTATTTTTTTACCACTGGGCATATATCAGTTAATATCTACCAGAAGTATTCTATAGAATAGTATACGAGTATATATTAACTGAAATGTGCCCAATGGTAAAACAGAATACGCACGCCCATGCATCACCGCATTTTACCAGATCGGCGAGATCATTCCACTGTGCTTAATTCTGGTCTTGACTTTACTTACATTTCGTTTCCTTTCTTTATAAAAACTCATCATAAAAATTATTTGCAAGAATGGATTTGCACACTACTCCGTAACTAATGTAACCACCTGTAGGTCCACATCCGGTGCAATATGCCTAGAAGCAGCAGAATCAACCAGTGAAACGCAAACATTTAGTTTCACAAGTACGTGCATTTTAAATATTATCTCAAGCCTTCTTTAAAGCTCGTTTGCTTTAACCAGCCGAGAGTACGCTGAAAATTCACGTTGTATTTTTACATCGAACAGGATGGTATTTCTACTGTTTGCCACCGGGATTGTCCGGTTAAGGCGTTGATTTTTTCAGTAGTGGGCCACTTCAGACCACGCGTAGGAAACGAAAACAGATTGTATAAACACAGGCGTGCCCTGGAGGATTTGGTTTGATTCGCAAAGGAAATGCGGGGACTTGCCACGATGGAGGCAAGGAAAAATAAAAATTTGCTTTTACCTGCCAAAGTGACCGACTAATTTGATAAAAATTGATGAATTAAACGAAATATTTTCATGAACATGTCGCTTTTTGTAAATTCAAGAGGACTAACCAGGTCGTTTCTAAGATTAAGATTTAATTTAATAGGCAGAGCAAAAAGGTTAAATAGCATTTATTAGCGCTTGTTAAGATAGATAAGAGGAGGGTAAAAGCCTATTAAGGTTTTAGTCAAACATTACCCAAAATCCTTTTATTGTTAAAGAATTTTTTTCAGAATATCATCAAAAAGGATCTTTCTAGGAGGATCCTTTTCATCTTCGTTTTGGAATAGCAAACATTCCCAAATTCTCGTTTCAGTGGACTTTCAGATTGTACAAATTTAGTACAGGCATACGCTTAAATATGCATAAAAATTATTAGGTATACTTCAAGGCCTTCCTATAATCATCACTACGTATACCATCCTTGAGGTAGTAATCAGATATTGACCGTAGTGTGAGATAATTGAGCCAGAAGCAACGCTCTCCTCATTACCGTTCCCATCCGTACTCCTCTAATGAGGTGTAATAGTTGGTATAAAATCAATTAAAACAATTAAACAAATCTCTGAAACTGAAACATGCATCGCACGTGTTTCATCGCACGCGGCTGCCTCAGGAAGCGCCACAAAATCGTTTTTCTTTTGTATTTTCGCTGCATTGTTAGCGAAACGTCAACGCTACTTCACGGAGTTGCATGATAACTTCATTTCTAATAACAATCTGCACACCTTGAGGACGGCAGGGTGGATCGGAAGCTTTCGGAAGGGAAAAACGACATGTGTTCCGGCTCGTAGCTGTCATGGTCTGCCATATTCCTCTCAGCAACGTGCCGATTATGATATTTTTAAGGATAACTGGGGTCGCGCTATACACAGATCGATAGAGTTTATTGTTTTCTCTAGCCCTTCAATATTTACAGAAATGTCAATATTAAAGACCAATTAAGATGAATGTGTATAAAAGTGTCAAACGTTTCTAAAATGAAATCGCGGACAGCAGTTCCGACTTCGCACAGATCGAATAAGTTCCTCATGTAATCAGTGCATTATTCGTATGGTTTGTCGGTATCATAGCGAGATTAAAATAAAGAGAGTGATTAATTGTTTGGTAAACAATTAGAAACTATGACGTCACAGCTACTCTAGCGCCACTATTGGCTTCGGAGAGAACTAAGCATTGCAGCGGGTTATTTAAATTTTATATTATATTTGTATTTACTTAAAAGAGAAGTTCACCCGATAACTATTTGCTTCTTACTGTGCACGTTCCCTAATTATTATTGCTTTAATGGTTATTGCATGGATATGTAAATTATAACGTGTTTTTTAATAATCCGACAGTTAGCTGCAGTATTCTTATGAAACTTACCTTTAAATTTGACGTAGAACCAAAAATGAAATAAAAAATATTTCATTTCATTTGAAAGAAGCTAATTGATGTCTACTTCCATTAGAACCGGAAGTGTGACGTCATCGGTAATATTTTTAATCGATAGAAAATTGTGAGAAACCCCCGTATAAAAATTTTTAGAATTCCACTACGCGTAGTATTCTAGAAACGTCTAATGGAAGGTCTACAACACCCTGTATATGTGAGAGGTGTATTATGTTTATTCCAAATAATAGTAAATTTGTATTGAACAAAAATATTGAAAGGAAAGATACTCGACATAAAAATTATTTCCGGGCACCGTTTGCTGAAATTGAAATTCACACAATGAAAACTTGGTTAAAAATAAACAATTTTTAATAGTTTTTCCACTAAATAATATCACTTTTTAAAAAATACGTCCACACTTGAAATAGTTGAAATGGTAGTCAAATTGAACCACGTAAATCATAATAACTGCACAAAAGCAGACAAAATACCCCAAAAGAAATGTACACAAACCAAAAGGGAGCTTGAGTTCTGTCAGTTCTGTCGTCTGGATTGGTCTGGATGACGTATTGGTCATGGGTGTCATGGATAACTTAAATAAATAAGTAAGTCAACGGACTAAGTCGTCGCATCACCAAAAATGCATGAATCTTTTTTATTTAACTTCTAGTTTCCAAATCAGGGTGTGTTTTTTTTATCTAGGTCGCAGTATTTGAGTGTTATAAAGCACTGTGTCCTGTGGTTTGTTTAATTAAACTTAAAATAAGCGTTTTATACAAGGCAACAAACACGCAAAATATTGAAATAAAAGATAAATAAAGTGTATCAAAGTAGACTAATGAAATACTGATTAAAGTACGTGGAAACTTTTATTTTTTATTTCTCGTTTACATTCTCTGTTTAAACGTAATACAGATTAAAGTACATTTATAGAAATAAAGTAGGAACCAGATTCTGTTGGTGTACAATACATTCACTTTAAAGTTCTCGTAAAAGCAATTTTAATTAATTTCCAACTAGCCACAAAGTACATCGTCGTTTTGAGGTTGCTCCAGTAAATAGATCTCGTCCTAGATGGGAATCCGATCTACTGTAAGTTTTCTGGGCTCTTTGGGAAGCCTTCGTTCGTTCGTTCTGCCTTAGGTAAATTGCATTACACAGTACGATCGGAAAAGTAAAAAACAGGGAACAGAGCTGAGATACTGGTATAGGTTTGGAGCCAGACCTGCGTAAATAAAGTACTTGAAGTATTAAGTACCAAGTACCAAAGGCTATACATAAATCAAAAGTATTTGTAAGTATTTGTCGACAAATAATTGATGAAGTGTCAATTACTTGTCCAAAGTACTTGAAAATACTAATATTTAATAAATTTTCAAGTACTCACAAAACATTTTCAAGTACTCACAAAACATTTTCAAGAACTCAAAAAACATTTCAAGTTCTCAATAAATATTTCAAATATTCAAGTAGTATTTCAAGTATGTATTTCAAAATATTTACAATATTCGAACAGCTTCAAATAGTTCACGATCAATAAGTTTAAAGTACAAGTTTACTGTACAAGAAGCTGAGTTCTTGCTACAGAATCTGTTCTCATAATTTCCTCCTTAAAACCCGAGTTTTCAGCACAGACATCAGGAGTGGGATGAAAGTGTTACCCCAAAACATTCACCGTTGTATAAAATATGTGCCTGGATATATCAGCTTTAAGAGACATTTTATTTAATTATATCACCCAGTTAACGCATTCAATTTATTTATTTTGTTATATTGACGTACAGTTCAATTCACTGAATTCAATTTAGTCAGTCCCTATACTTTCAATTATATTACGATTTAGCTGCCGATATAAAATGTATTTATTATTAAGTAATAAGTGTAGTTTGTTTAACCCTATAAACAACATAAACTTATTAGACAAAATATGTGAACATTGTTGTCTCTTTCAGTCAATTATTCTAATTATATTTACGAGTGTAAAATTACAATTACATATTTTCAAATTAAAGGTTAAACTTTTACTGGAAATTTGAACAAATTTTGTATGTAGGTAATACATTAGCAATACAATAATTCTGAAGATCTCTTCAGAAACTTTAACTTTACTAAAATACATTCGTACAATTTTATCAACTTGGTAGCACGTATCCCCTACCCAAGAACCTTAAAGATACTGTTTAAGGTTCTCGTCCTCTACCATAATTTGTAGTTGAATACGCTCCGGTATATGGCACTATTATTAAACGCTACCAGATGAACAAATTTTTTTAACGGGAAACGCTAGATATATATTTTGCAGAAACCTAAATCTCCTATTGTTTTCTAATCCAACGATGTATAACTCTTTGGAGATATCTTCAATGGTCCAGCTGTATATTTCAATAAATCTATCCATTTACGACAAGACCCTGCGGAAAAACCCATTTGATTAATCAGCTGTACAAGCTGCGACCCACCATTTATTTTCATTAAGTAATTTGGCCTTAATCCGTTTTCACTCACATTAAATATCATTAAAAACTTTCAACCGTGACCACGTCTATCACGAAAAAATTCCTAAGTGATTTGGTAATTTATCCCCTATCAAAGAGCAGATGCAATCAACGGAGGGGTGTTATAAATTAACACATTTTACGAATGCCTCTCGATAACGGAATCAGCCATTAATTTTTTTAAAGTGGTAGGTACGTGTTCATCCTCCTAGCTTGAGGGCCAGAATTCGTTTAATTGGAATATTTGCTTTGGTTTGCGAGAACTGTCATCCATTTCAGTGTGAATAGGAAGAAACACGTAAAATTCTAAATAAAATAAAGGCTGGACTCCTTCACATCAACAAAACCAATCCCGTTTTTACAAATAACATCAGACACGAATTCCTATTTCCTTTTAAGTGAATATAATCTTTACATATTTTTTTTATATACATATATTCATCAGTAAGATTGGTATATGGCTTCAATGTCACCTCCAGTGCCTTTTTAACAACTTAATGTCGGATCCGATATATATGTAGGTATAATTGCTATAATTTGGGAGTTAATAAATAATACTTAGTAAATAATTTGCTACATATATTCCTATAGAAGTGTCATATTCAAATAATTTTATTGATGAGCAGCACAAATAATCTATAAATGTAACAGAGAAATATATTTTTAAATCATCCGCATAGTTAAAGTGATGGCAATCCAGCAAAGCGGTTTTGTCATTAATAAAAATTGAAAATAATAGAGGACCCAGATTAAAACGGTGAGGTACTCCAGATGTAATAAGGTACCGACTAGAATTAAATCTACAGTCTGTCCATAAAGTAACCCCCCCCTGCTAACTTTTGAACGAATCGAGTTAGACAGTTATAACAAAATACAGGGTGATTCACGTAAAATGAAGTTGATTTTGACGATAAATTCAATTCTTCAAATTCAAAGATGGCGCCACGGGCGCTGTCAACTCAATTTTTTTAAATGGCAAAGTGTGCCGTGTTACACCTCATAAAAGGTAATTCAATTATCTACATTTTCGTTTTTGAAAAATGACAATCAAGTTATCCGTTCTCTAGTTACAAGCGTTTCTGTTTCTAATCTGATCCATGAATAAAATGTTAATTAATATTTTAATACAACAAATTTTGAACAAATATTTATTAAAACAAAAAATAAAAGAATTAAATAAGTTATTCAAAATGTTGTCCAATGACTTCTTGGCACATAAAAAGTCTACTTTGAAATTCTGGCCTGATATTTCCTAAAATTTCTGCAGGGATATTTCTACACATATGGGTTAGACGTTGCTGTAGTTCGTCGATATTTACTGGAGGAGTTCTGTAGACTTTTGACTTCAAATATCCCCATAAGAAAAAATCAAGAGGAGTTAAGTCAGGAGAACGAGCCGACCATTCTATCGGGCCCTTTCTGCTAATCCATCTGCCTGGGAAATGGTTATTTAAAAAATCGGTAACAGGTCCATAGAAATGAGGTGCCCCCCCCCATCTTGTTGAAATACAATACTTTGAATGTTATTGTCTGCTATTCTTTCTAACTTTGGAAAAATTTCCACCCGCATGATTCTTAAGTACCGCTCTCCTCTTAAATTTTCTCTTAAATCTATCAAATCTATCAAATCGAATAACTTAAAAAATTAAGAAAAAACCTGTACACACTTTCAAACACTCTTAAATTAAACGCTAAACTACTTTCTCGAACCTTATTGACGTTTCAGTGACAGTGGCAAACAAGGCAAGGAGACTTGATAAAAGCAAAATTTTTAAATATCGTTAATACAAACGCTTGTAACTAGAGAACGGATAACTCGATAGTCATTTTTCAAAAACGAAAATGTAGACAATTGAATTATCTTTTAAATGAGGTGTAACACGGTACACTTTGCCATTTAAAAAAATTGAGTTGACAGCGCCCGTGGCGCCATCTTTGAATTTGAAGAATCGAATTTATCGTCAGAATCAACTTCATTTTACGTGATTCACCCTGTATTTTGTTAAAACTATCTAACTCGATTCGTTCAAAAGTTAGCAGGGGAGGGGGTTACTTTATGGACAGGCTGTATTATAAGTGACGTACGTGAAATGACGTGACAAGTAGGAGCAGAAGAGCTTTAGTAAGTTATCGTAAAATCCGTATTTATGAAGTTTATGTCAAAATATGGTATGATTTGATATTTAATAAATAGTTCATCAACTTTGTGGTCTGGGCATTACTATTTCACCAAACAATACTTTTTCACAAAATAATTGTTATTTTTCTTTGCATTCCTCATACTCCAATTTAATAAAAGCAACACCTAAGCATCGAAAATTCACAGAATTCGTTAAACACATCCATCATCCTCGCAGGAAACAAAGTCCCAACTTCTACGGTTTCTACAAATGAACATCTACAGCAGCAAAAACATTTTGTTCGGCAAATATTCTAGACACTTAACAAAAGTTTCGATAAACTCAACACCAGACCGGTGGAGCATTGTAAAAACATTATACGCTCAGTGGAACATTATAGGACCTTAAATTTGATGTTCGCACCACATCAGATAAATATGATATGTTTATCTGCTCAATGTTACCGTTTTATGCTTTGTCTCGCTTGCTAATATTCGTCGGTACGCTATATTTTGGCAGACCATTTCATTATTCAATATAAGGGCCTTTATTTTATTTATGTAACTATAGTTACATTTATCTTGGTACTTTTGACCTGCTTGGTCAATAGATTCGATCATACTTAGTATACTGGGTGTCCCACTGAAGCAGCATTGGCGATTTTGTTAAATTTTACTTCTGCAGTGTCACAAAAATAATGTGCTAATGTGCAAAAACAATGCTTAGTTTTACCATTAAATATATCATGTGGCATATTAATTTAGTGATAAAAAATAGGTTTGTCTAAACATCCAAAATGGTCGCTGTAAGAACCTGGAAGTATTGTTTTTTTGGAAACCAAACGTTTTATGCAAAATTTGACGATACCAGCTTGAAGAGTATGTACATTAATCGGGGATGGTCAAGGCACTCTAAATTCAAAAGTAAAATAGAGTCCAATTAAGGGTAGCCATAGCAATAGGGTATACTATCAATCTGTGTCACACTGTATAGGAATTGGTTGACTAATACTACACATGTAGTAATATTGAAGATAAAACATATATGATATGGTTTCCAACATTTTTATGTAGCTAGATTGGTAGCTGAAACTGAACTGTTCAAAACTGACGTAGCGTTTGTTCCAAAAAGTTGCGGTTTACTTCGCCGGTAAGTCTTCCTGGCAGAAATACCGGTCCAATTAGCCAGTCACCCACAATTCCAACCTAAACGTTCAACGAGAACTGATGTTGAAACCCATCTTCATAAATCTCATGTGAATTTTCGTCAGCCCACACATGGTTATTGTGGAAATTCCTTATTGCATTTCGCGGGAAACTGGCTTCATCGGTAATGAGAATCAGCGTAAGTACTTGAGGGATTTCAACCAATGTGTGCAAAAGCCATTGACAAAATGCAATACGTGGAGCAAAATCCGCAAGAAGAAGTGCCTGAACGCGTTGAATGTGGTATGGGTTCAACAAATTATCTCTCGGAATTTTCCAAACAGTCCAATTACTTACATTCAAAGTATTTGCAATTTTTCGCGTAGAAGTACCTGGATCTTCTTCTATCATGTCCAGCACATTCTTTTCTACGTCTACCATTCTTACAGTCCTTGGCCTTCTTGGTCCTCCACTTCGCTTCAATGTTCCCGTTTCTCGAAGACATTGATGAATACTTTGAAAGATTTTTCTATCGGGAGCAATGTGATTAGGAAATCGTTCAAAGTACAGCTTCTAATGCATTGCCATCAGCCAGTCCATAAATAAAATGCATGTCAGTCATCTCGGCACTCGTATAGGTAGCCATGATAGAGGACTTCACTAACAACCGTTTACACGTCAACTAGCCAAACGTCAATCAATCTTAACAAATGCGACACATACAAACTACAAAAACACAACGTACAAAAACATACAAAATAGTCACTCCGAAGTATCACGGGATGTTGGTAAGAAAAAACAACTCATTTTTCTTACATGTCTTTTACTTGATACGTCCAGTGTAGTACGCCATACTTTTATTTCACCTACATTAATAATGTGAAAAATACCAAAATTGGATTTGTTGAAAATTTTTTTCGCCCTATATCTTCGCAACAAAGCGCTTTTTCAAAAATCATTAAAGGATAAAATATCCTTGGAATAGTCCAAGGAATAACCTCTTGAATTTTTGCCGCTTGTTTAACTAACACCCTGTATAATTGTCCATTACCTTCACATATTCCAAAAACACCCTATATCGTCAACTTTTTGTCTCTGAACTGCTATTTCTATTAATTTATTCAACCATATCTAAATAGGACAAACACAACCAACATTTACGTCTCCGCAAGAGATGCAAAGCTTCTAGAGCAAGTTATAATACGTTTATATTGCCCAACTTTCAACTCAAAATGAGCTCAAGATCTGAAGCGAAAAGAGCAAACTCCAAAGTAGCAATAGGTACAAAGAACGTCTTCCGAAAGATATAAATACATTTAATTTCTTTACCTTGCTGCAAACATTTCTGGAGCTTTTATGAAAATTCCCCGGGCGGGTACAATGGAGGAAAATTGCAGGAAAATCCTTATATGCACGTCGGAGTTAATCGCACCGTAAAAATAATACACCCGAGAATGCACGGTGAATACATAAAGGATTTTTGTATGACATGGAACGAACAACTTTCCTGAATAATTGAGACAGGATGTTAGACAAAGAATTTTAATTTAGTACCTAACAAATAAATATTGAGAAATATATAATATATTATAATAAATAAATTTACTAGGCTGCTTACTATACTAGGTGATACTAGGAAGTTGGTACACTATGTAACTATTTCAAACACTGACGTAGTTTTCCACATAACACCAAAACACTATACTGGCAGCCAGGGGCGGATGGGGTAGGGTAAACCGGCCCGGGAAAATCAGTACCGACTTGGCCCCGTTTTGCTATAATAGCAAAAAAGTTTTTTGTTTCAATATACATACTTTGAATCTAATAGAAGATTTTTTTATCCGATAAAAATAAATGTCCAATTATTTTTTAAAACTTTAATAGCGCAAATAAAAAAAGATACTGAAAATACAACCTCAAATAGTTACAAATACAGTGTGGCCCATTAAGAACCAGGACACCAATCTAAAAATGTTTTGGTAAGTGCGATTCCAATGAATTTTTTTATATATATTAGCCTCCTAGATGTACTGGTTGAACCTATTACGATATGGTCCAGCTGCTAATCCTCACCCTACTACGATTTTTTTTCGATCAATTTTTTCGAAAATTACTTTAGGGGTTTTTTTATAAAAAAATTGGCATCGTGGCATTTTTCAGCATCACCTAAAACCCCTGTGGCCTAAATTTCTTCAATTTGTATCGAAGAATAATTTTTTTATAGAGCCTTAAATGTTTCAAGTTTATTGAATTTAGGTTTCGTTTAAAAGATATTGCAGGCATTGGAAACTCTAATAATTATTGTTAATCTAGAATATTGTTCCTTTACTTACTTCACAAATTAATAATAACATTAAAACAACACTTTACAGTAGTCCTCTATCCTTAAATGCCTAAAGTAATTTAAAACATTTGTATGAAAAAAAATCGTAGTAGGCTGAGGATTAGCAGCTGGACCATCGTAATAGGTACAACAAATTCATTGGAATCGCACTTACCAAAAAATTTTTAGAAGGGTGTCCTGGTTCTTAATGGACCACACTCTATAAAACACAAAAACAAATATAAAAAGTCAACATATAAAACAAAATTATATTTTTTCAAATATAAAAAATATGTTATTACATGAACTAGATATTGCAACAAAAAAACTTTCTTAAAAAACTACAAACTCAAAAATGTAAGATCAAAACATGATTAAAATATCACAAACAAAATAATCCACAGCTAATTCTTTGGTAAAACATTTGTAAAAAAATAAAAAATCTGAAACTAACTTTAGTTCAGATCACAAACATAAGAGAAACCACCCTATTTCACTAAAAAAGTAACCAAAATCCAAAATATAGGTAATATAACCAAAAATATGTACCCAAATAGAATAAAAGTAAATTACAAATAAGAATTTAATATAAAAAGAATTTACTTCTAAAAAAAGTCATATGTAAAATAATTCCAGAAAAGCATAGTTAAGCAAGTAAAAGATACAGTGTGTACTATTTAAAAATCAAAAGCTGGAGTCACTTCCGGTCACATCGGAAGTAACTTGAAATTAAAAATTATTAAAAAAAAACGATTGTAATGTTATCTAGTACAAGCCCTTCAAATTTCCATCAACAAAATTTTTACCCGAAGTAATAAAAAAATTAGAATGTGTTCCAGCTTTCCGTGGTCACCGTGTAAACTACAAGAGTTTGCAGAAACGGAATGTGCAAAATTAAGTCTTTCAAAATAGTTTTTTTTTATAAATCTGTCAAAACATGAAATAGTCAAGTCACTGTACCAACTTTAGATCTAACTTTATTAGTTACTGGCAAAGAATATACGTAGACTAATAGTCTTTGTTACTGGTGAGTGGCTATTATAATTTAAATAGATTTTCAAATACCTCTTCACACTTTATGTGTTACGTTATAATGTTATTTATCACCATATAAAAATGATTTCAACATCAATAATCGATCAAAATATAAATAACACTAAAAGCAGTATTATATAATCATAAAACAATATGGCTACGTAGAATTTGCATTTACTGACCTAAAGATAGCAAACAGTAAATTTTGTTGTAGCCTCAAATAAATATAAAAAGCTGCGGTAAACCCAAAATAGCAGTGGCGATCTTTTAGAAGTGGTTAATTTATTTTTTATTATTATATACGGACTTTGACGACGGTATAAAATGAAAGATAATCTTTTTATATTTTCACTTGTTCACTTGTTTTTTACAACTTTTTGTGATATTATTCAAAGGCATGAAGTAATACGTTAAAAGATTAACATTCTTTTAAATTATTCACGCCTGACATTCCCACACTCGCCTGGTAAAAATGATATATGAATCACTTGCAATGTGAAAGAGATACACAAGACCCACAGATTCCTGTTTGAAACATGAGGGTAACTTTAATTTACATACTAAATAGATAACTGAAGTTAGTTAAATTACCCTAAATGATAAGCTTATTTTAGTGGTATATTTTTTAGTATTATTTATTCATTAGCAAAAAAATTAACTGAGGTATATTATTAATTTAAATATGATTCAATGAAATTTGAATTTTCTTTGTTACTTTTAACCTACGTAGTCTATATTGCATGAGGAAAAACACCCTGACCACTGAATTACTCAGACATAGGTATCCTGGGACCAACGCTAGTATCTAGGACAACTAGCAGCCACATTACAAACGGTACCACCGAATGGAGATTTTGTCCACAGGGTACTGTTTCGGACAATTTCATTTTCGTCGATTGGGAGTCACTGCTCTAATAGTACATGTTCGCAATCCTTCCATGTCTCGGGGTGAGACTGGCTGGAGTAGTTCAATACAGGTCGGGGCTTTAGCTCGCAGTGTAGTTGTTTCCGTCATTTTTTAAATCGAATTTTTAAAAACCGCTCGCGTTTATCAGAGAGAAGTATTATGGGCGCGCTCAGGCTTATAGCGCGAATACTAGTGACTCTATAGATGTGCACAGACTTGCAACACATTGGTCGATATTATTGTAATGATTGAGTCTATTTCCTATAAGAATGCATTAGCTAGGAACACATCTAACCGTACGCGACGTGACACTACGTAGCCCGACTTAGCTACGTAAGCTACTTAGCTAACTACATAGCTTAGTAGCTACATAACTACGTAGCTACTCAGCTACATAAGCGCTCATCGGTGCGCTTATGTTTCAAATATGGTGTTATAATTTCCAATGTCCCCGATGGTTGCAAGAATTGTGAAATCTGATTTTTTTCTTTAAAAAGATGTTACAAGTAAAAAAGTAATATACGCGATTATTGCTAAGCAATACGCTACCTACTGGCGGCACGCACAACTAACGCATGGGGTATTGGTTCAGTTTTGTGTATGTAAGTATGTCTATTGTGAATTTTGAAATATCCGTTGTTATATTAGTTAATTGCTTTGATTAGATATGAATCATTATTGTTGTGAGCGTCATTGTTCCTCTTGGACAAAGAAAAACCCCGAGATCAGTTTCATACTTTTCCAAAAGCGGGAAAATCTGGAGCTATCGCGGAAACTATAAGTTGAGCATTACAGAGTTACAGGAGACAAGTATGGATAAAGAAGCTAAAGAACGCAGAGTAGAGAGAGTGCTCTTTACCTTTCTCTAAGGATGACTATTTCCATAAAGGTATGTATGCCGTATGCCCAATAAAGAATTTGACATATTTTGAGGTTAAGTTTCATTTTCAGATTGAACGCTCGAAAAATATTGAAATCTATTTTAATTTTATATTACTCCTTACCTCTTTCAAAATAGTTTTACAAGCTTTTTACCTGGTTTAAAGTTCTCGACAACAAATCTTTGATGAATAAAATTTCAAACGTCAGTGTCAGTGAACGTAGGTTAGTATAGGTTACTGCCATTTTGGCGCTTCGATCTTAAAATGAATCGCGTATAGTGGTTGGTTATCTTGAAGTTTTAGGAGTAATATTTATGGTCGATATTCCGGTGCCCTGTTAAATAAATTAACCTTTTAAGGTAGCTAACCAATGATGTCTTCTTTGTAGCTATCCCTATTTATCCCTAAATTAATGTCCAACCCTCATTGAATATTTCCACGTGTTTTCGCTCTTCGTTCAGCTTTTCACCTCGTTGACCGCTAGAAGTGTCAGAAATTAGTTTTTAATACAATTCAATGGAATTACGAGTTAGAATCTGGAGCACTTCATTCAGGGCCTGTCAGTTTCCAACACATTGGCTCCATACCTGCATTGCTGAGAGTCTGTTGACATACTCTTGGAGAGGTGGCCACGTACGTCATAAACGAGGAGTTGTAAACTTCCAACTTCCATGAACGGACTATCAATAGATGCGATTATATGTTGAGGGACTTGACCGGACGGGAGTAGGTACAGTTTGCTAATATGTTATCTAAAATGTTGCTCTGTTCCAGTTTCCAATACTTACAAAATGTATTGTTCTTAATCCACCGAGCCACCGAGCAGGTGGCTCAGGGCTTAGCGTCTCGATCGCTCAACCCAGAGGTCGTGGGTTCTAATCCCCATTCCGCCAAACAATTTTTCATTAAATTGTTTGCTCGTAGATCAAGGTTTATTCGCAGGGATGGCTTGGCAACCATCCTGACGATGGCCTAGGATAGGAAGAATATCAACTTGGTGTTAATGTGAGAGATTAAAATCAGTTGATGTTTGACTTGTCCCCCTAACTAATGAGGTTTTCCAGGTTTCCCTCATTCCAGCACTGAATGGTGGTTAGGGCCTACCAACGTAAGTCGTTCCTGAGGCGCAAATGCGGCCCGCGAAATAATAATATGCCGCCCCCTCTCCCACACAAGTCTCAGACTTTCGGGCTAATCCTTGTGATTAGAATGAGGGGTAGAGATATTATTATTATTATTATTATTATTATTATTAATAATAAAAGATAGTTAAATATTTATTTCAATATTTAAATGCTTAGTGTTGCTGTGCAGGGTAGGGTTCAAATATTTTAAATACTTACAGTATTGAATATTATAATAACAGTAAATTGAATAATGTATTGCATATACTGTTTGATGTAAAGCCACTAAATTTAACCTTGAAATATTTTTTAAATTTGCAGAAAATCAATTGATTCTGAAAAACATTTAAATTGTTAAATTATACCAAAAATACTAACAACATAGATTTTAACGTAGTTTTTATGATACATGATGAGATTTTTATAATTATATGTTATTTAAATGGAATGTAAATGGAATTTTCATAATTAAATTGTTAGTATACAATAATAAACTCGCTTCTACAAGGTGCGAAAAAAATATACGTAATTAATGTTTTAAATACACCAATTACATTCAACCTCGTATAGAGTCCATGAAATTATAGTCAAGATCACTGTCCCTAGGGAACAGCACATTAAATTTCTATAACGCAATAATTTTATCGGATAAAGATTATTTTATGTGGTAAATAGTAGGTACAGAGTTTCAGAATGATTATCCGGTACGGGAACGCAGCCTATCCTGAATATAATCAAAATTTATTTCCATTTGCTAAAATTACTTTCTTTTTAACTGTCAATTTGAGAATTTTCATATTTGACAGCATTTGACGCTTGACTCAGTGGCATTTAGCATTTTTCCTGTTTAAATTGTTTTACTGAAGTATCATTTGCGTTTAAAAGAGTATTTTTCAATACTATACAGTTTCAGAGAGTCCTAAATCAGGTTGGTAATTTTGTATTTCATAATATTGAAACGTTGAAATTAATATAAGAACCATAAATTAATGCTCCACAATGTTTTTAACGCTCCACAATTCACAGTTTGAATAGGTTATACTGGTGATACATAGGAATAGAATAATACAAAATAATAACTATATTATTTTTAATAAATTGTCTTTATTTTATTTTTAACATAACCTATATTTACTGACGTACCATGGCATGGAACAAATCAAATCAAACCAGTAAATTCCCTTGCAGCGCTCATGATTCTAGTGCAGATACTAAAAATAGAAAGGCGGCACATAAAAAATCATTATGAAACGGCACGGACAATCTTTCTGGAACTCTCTGTATAAGCGCTAAACGCTCTGATATATTTGAATCGCCCTTTTTAATTTTGACATTATAACTCTCATTATCTCTCTCTCATATAGCTCTCATATACTCGTCATTTAAAAAGAAATAAAGCGATAAGCCAATTTTTTATTGGGATACATTTTTCCTGACTCTGGGCAGGTATATTCTCATTCTGTAGAACATTATCTAACATAAGTTTGATATATTTTACATATTATAGTGTTTGAAAATCTGAATGAACAGGCATGAAGATACCGATAAAAAAATTATAGCTCCCCTGCACCTTTCTGCAGTACTGTATTCCGAACAAATGATTTCTCCCGGGTTAACAAAACTGAAATTTTAATTTTCCGGCCAATTTACTTACACAAAGCATCAATACATGAAAAGGGCGATCCCCGTTTTTGCTCACACAAAAATAGAATACGATTTCACGAAAATAAGCTTCGTTTATCATGAATTAAAAAATGCTTGGTTATGAGGAAAAAACACAAAAGAACTTTTATTCCTTGGAGAATGTATTATTTTCTCTATGAGTCCAATTAAGTGTAACCCTTTACGTTTTTGAAATAAAAGCATACGAACGTGGTTTTAATTGCTATTGTATGGACTATGGTATATAAACAAATACTCGTAAGCAGTTTGCACCAATATGTAACTACAAACAACATTCGAACATGGGCGTCGCCTCCAAAATCTCTAGGGGGCGGCGGAATAAATATTTTTTAGAATTTGCCTTCGAACAACAAAGTATAGGAAATTTTTCTCTTCACTTTCCAGTGAATAGTAAAAAAATCTTTAGTTTAGTTGAAAAGACAAAAATTATCTGAAAATATTATATAATGTCCAGCAAAATAAGAAATAGCACATCAAAAATTAAAAAAAAATGTATTCTATCAGAAGATCTACATGATCAAAACACATAAAAAATATTTAAAAAAAAGGCATTTTTCTAACTATATTATAACAGCTAATAAGTATATAATTTGTAAAAGAAATAAACAAAACGAAAGTTGAAAAAACATACTAAACAGTATGTGTGGAAATATAGGTATATTTAGTCCTGTATTCGAATTAAAAACCAGTGAGTTTTCCACTGTACACCAAAATACTCCACTCAGCTTTAATCACCTTGAGATGGTGCTAAAATTGTTAGCGAAACGCTCGTCGCATAGTGTTTTGGTGTAGTGGAGTGGAAAACGAGTTAAATATCGGGGGGTCAAGTTTTTGTTGAAAGACCCTGTATATTAATTTCATAACAGTAGCACAACAGCAAATTGGTTTTTACCAAGGAAAAATTTTACTTTTCCATTTTTATCAGTACCTCTATGAAACATCCAAATATACCCACCCTGTACACTACTTTCTGTTACAATTACTATTAAACTTAAAATATAGAATGGGGCATATAACATTAACCTTTAATAAACAAAATTTATCGATTTTACAGAGGAATTTTGTTAAGATGCAAATACATCTTTTCCAGTAAAAATTAAAAACTTAAAAATAAACTAAATTGGAAACTATAAATAAAAAAAAATAGTGTTATTAATTAGCATCGTGTTATTTGATGAAAGAGGAAATTTGCAAGATGCAATAAATTAGCTCGGCTGCAATAAACTGCTATTTATTAAAAGTGTAATACCATACTGCATTTAGACAAGAACGTATTATATTTTCGAGCCCCATCTATACCTTGTTCCCGAGCTGAATTAAATTAATCGTGCCATTAATTAAGGTGGGAGCTGGCAAATTAGTCAGGTAATTACACAGTTAAAACGGTTAAGAGTCATAAAATGTTTCCACAGTTAAAAGGATGTAACCAGGGAGGATCGTCGTCGACGAGAATACTGCTGAAATGTGCCAAGATGTTGCGGCAGAGGCGACATTATAGGATTATTCGCGCTAGTAAAACTACAAACCCCACTTGCAGAATACAGCGGCGTATCCACGGCGGATGTTTATAACAGATCTAACAGGCTTATGCCAGGCTTTTCAGCCTGGTCGAGTGATCAATCATTGTTATTTAACACTAACAAGACTAACTCTGTCTCATTTCACACTCGTCAAGATAGGACTGTACCTTGTTTTGACATATCTGTTAACAACTCAAGTATTTTGAATGTTGGTCATGTAAAATTCCTTGGTGTGACTTTTGATTCTGATTTGTCTTTCGCAAGTCACTGTTTTAATTTATGCAAACTATTGAATTCCAAATGTCATCAGGTTAGAAATTTAAAAAGAACCCTTAGACTGCATCATCTTAGATTGTATTATTTTAGTGAAATACAGTCTAGAATTAGCTACGCAATAACTATCTGGGGTGGTTCTCCCCAGGTAAAGAATGTGTTTTTGTCGCAGAAAAGGATCATAAGGTGTATTATGAATGCTCCTTATGGTTACTCCTGTCGTAATCTGTTTATTGATTTGAGACTGTTGACGGTTTTTGGTGTTTATATTATGAATCTGCTTGTCTTAATCTTTAAAAATAAGAATAAATATATGTGTCATAGTGACGTTCACTCGTATGACACGAGACATAATTCAAATTTTTATATGCCTTATCGACGTTTGGGTGTGTGTATGATGTCTCCTAGCATAATTGGTATAAAACTTTTTAATAGACTTCCACATAATCTTAAAGGTATTAGAAAATTGCATCAATTTAAAGTAAAAGTTAAGCATTTTCTTATTGATATGTGTCCTTATTCAATCCAAGATTTCTATGAGAATACTTAAAAATATTTTTATATTGTCCATATTGCAGCACTGAACCTCTATCAAATAATTGTAATTTTTGAATATTTGTGGCTGTGTATAACTTGTTTTATTTACTTATTTGTGTGTGTATACTTTGTAACATTTCTATTGTTTGTAGTTGTATATTTTGACGTTTCCTATATAATTGTAAATTATCCTTGGAATAAAAGTATTTACTTACTTACTTACTTACTTACTTATGAAAATGTTAGTGAGTGAAAAACATAACACCACCATGCTTCAATAAAAAGTTTTGAAATAGAGTTTTTCAGTCATCACTGACTTAGTTTCCCACATAACACCAAAACACCATACTGCACTCGACGCGCATTTCGCCAACCGAATTGGCATCATCTGGAGATGATTAAAACTACCTTCACACCTAAGGTTCCAACCCCCTTCGAGTTTTTAAGTCGTTTTTTATTCTTTAACAATGTCGTATGACCCAACCACTGACTATAAAATATTATAATTAATTAATAAGTTATCAAAATATTAGAATTAACTATACCAAGTTGTTTATTTTGATCCAGAGATTCCAAATTTAACACCTCCTACGCCAGGTATTGCTTGTTTTCACTATATTATATTCAATGCCCCTAGAAGTTGGGTTCGGATACGCCACTGGTAGGATAGAAAACTCTTGCTTCTTTTTTGAAGGCAGGAAACTAGTTTGAAATTACTTTATACACCATTTTTAGCAATTTAGATTATCTTTTTATGATCTTACAGCTCAAGTAAGGCAGATTTCGAGTGACTTATTAGTGCCGTTTCACATGGGACCGATGATCGGCGCTGACGATCGGGAGGGTCCATTGTTTCAAACGTAGTTATCACATGAGTGCGTATCATCGGTCGACCGATTAAAAACGCTCGAGCCATCGGTTAGCCCGTGGCTTGTCCGATCGTCGGTTTGTGATCAGGGCTATTCAACAAAGGGCTGTTCACATGCAGGCAGATCATCGGTTACGTTTGAAATAACTATGTTGTCAAATTTGCGATTTTGCAAGCATATTAATGATATAAAATGGCAATGAGCAAGGAAAGTTATCGTTTTGATACTGAAATGCTAATAAGTGTAGTCGAACAAAAACCAGAAATCTGAGATACATCATCGGAAAATTACAAAAATCGTGATTTGAAACTTAAAGTTTGGGAAGTTGAGACGCTCAATAATTTTCGAGAAAATTGAGATTGCGTGGAAAATTGATTTTACATGTTTTGGGTGCTATCTGTTTTTCACCCTCTGGGACCCATTTCAAGTTAATGATTTTTATACTGAGTAGTCTATACCAGATGGGTATTATATGTACCAAAAGGGAAGTTGGGACGCTCAATAATTTTCAAGAAAATTGAGATTGCATGGAAAATTGAGATTGCATGTTTTGGGTGCTATCTGTTTTTCACCCCCTAGGATCCATTTCAAGGGGGTCCCAGGTGGGGTGGTATTACATGTACAAAAGGGGGAGTTGTCCTCCTCCAGTTTGTGATGTAGCTCATCAAATGAAGTAATCGACATTAGAAAATACATGCGGGGATGTTCGCAAATTCGAATAGAGGGTGGCAAAAGCACCTTTTATTGGCCTTTCAAGGCATAGGGGATGCATCCAAACTCTTCCAAGATTTCAATTTTTTTTTCGCCTCTCTATCAACCTTTTTACGCACAAAACGACAAAAATGCGAAACCACTTATATGTATAGAACTGCTGATCAGTTGCGACCGATTGTCAGCACCGATCATCGGTCCCATGTGAAACGGCACTTAATCTTGTTATCAATGTGAGCACGCTGTTACTTAACTGCAGTAAAATGAACTGGTCAACTAAACATACAAATAAATTTACTCTAGCTGCTACTTTTTAATGTGTGAATTATGAAAATTGATGAAACTAAAATAGATGCTTTTGCTAAAATAATAGTTAATTGAACACATCATATCAGATCACGTCTTCAAATTCCAATAAATTAAATTTGGTTCCTACCAAACTAGAATTATTATTTAGGGGAAAATGACATATCTGCGATTGTTTTATTCAAATACACGTTGAGATGCCGCAGAATATTCTTCTATAAACAACTTTGAAATACACATGTTCCAATAAGTACATGGAAAGTGGAAGCTGTGCCAAGAAATGACATTGAATTAATTATTTTGTGTATGTACGTTTGGGGTGTGGGTATTAAAGTTGCCTAAGGTTATAGTAAAAGGGAAAGTTAAAGACGCTTTGTGCGCGTTGGTATCTAATTATCTAGCGTATTACCTACGTTGTTGTTTTAATGACGATAACAACAGTGTCAGTAAATGGGACGTATACATTATACATAGGTAATAAAAGACCAGAGTTAAGTCTCTAAACCAGACTAGACTAGAATAGACAGACAAAGACTAGACTATACGCGATTCTTGCTAAGCAATACGCTACCTACTGGCAGCACGCACAACTAACGTCTGGATTTTTGTAGTTTTGGGTATGTTTTGCGTTTTGATGTCTATTGTGAAGTTTGAAATATCCGTTGTTATATTAGTTAATTGTTTTGATTAGATATGAATAATTATTGTTGTAAGCGTCATTGCTCCTCTTGGACAAAGAAAAACCCCGAGATCAGTTTCATACTTTCCCAAAAGCGAGAAAATCTGGAGCTATCGTGGAAACTATAAGTTGGGCATTAAAGAGTTATAGGAGACAAGTATGGATAAAGAAGCTAAAGAACGCAAAGTAGAGTGTGTACTCTTTTACGTTTCTCTAAGAATGACTATTTCCATAAAGGTATGTATGCCATATGTCCAATAAAGAATTTGACATATTTTGAGGTTAAGTTTCATTTTCAGATTGAACGCTCTAAAAATATTAAAATATATTTTAATTTTATATCACTACTTACCCCTTTCAAAATAGTTTTACAAGCTTTTTTCCTGGTTTAATGTTCTCGACAACAAATCTTTGATGAATAAAATTTCAAACGTCAGTGTCAGTGGCCCAAGGTTAGTAGGTTAGTACTATGGGTTAGTACATGATACAACTGGTTAGTATAGGTTACTACCGTTTTGGCGCTACAATCTTAAAATGAATCGCGTATAGTTTAGAAATGGGGAAAAAGTTATTTTAGTTGTTTTTACTATCTTCTAGTCACTAGATGATAATGAAAACAAGTAAAAACTAAGTAACAGTCGTGACTTCTTATGGTAATGAGTAGAGTTCGACATCTAGGGGCGTAGAGGTAGGGAGCTCGTGCCGTGGTTCGTCGAACCAAATACGCGTCGTAACTATAGAAATAATAAAAAATTAGAATGCCAAAAGTCATTTTAGATACATCTAAGAATAGTTACTTTAGGGAATATTTGTACACCTTTAGTTAGAACCAAACATATGTTGGTAGTATTGAAAAATCTACGCGAAACGACGTCAACTTCAAGCCGACTGTGGATTTAAAATTAACAGATAGATCTTGTGGCATGTATCAGCGTGTGAATTGTTTGTATATTTGGTGTTCGTACTGTTTTTTGTTATTTTACCGTTTGCTATGAGAAAAATTCAAACTCGCTGGAAATAATCAGGTGAATGTGTAAAATGACCTAATTTTCGAATTTCCCGCCTGGCAGTTAAAAAGCTATAAAAGCTGCTAGCTGCTACACCATAGCGACCAATACAGAAAACCAAAGTTATAAGAGTTACGTGTCCTCTATCGGATGACCACATGTTTATATGTTTATGTGTAACTGGCTGTTACACATAAACATATAAAAATGTCTCGTCCTTCGAGGTATAACTATAAAATTAATATATGGGGTCATCATAAAGTAAGGGGTATACTTTAGTCATATACAGTAAATACCAGAATTAAGGAAAATGGAATGACGTGGTAAAATGCGGTGATGCATGGGCGTGCGTATTCTGTTTTACCATTGGGCACATTTCAGTTAATATATACTCGTATACTATTCTATAGAATATTTCTAGTATATGCACTTCCACTTTTTTAACTAACACAAATAAGTATAAACACTGAGACAAAGAATAAATACACTGATAATTTGACCACAAATTTTTACCGTTAAGAAACACGCGCGAAATAACCCAACATCACGCCACTGTTTCCCTACTATCTCGAGAGCAGTCGCTTGTTGGTTCCTGATTAGACCAATCAACGTCGTTGAAGCTCGGAGAAAAGAAAGCGTAAATGCAAGAATATGTATGTTAAATAAGGATGAACAGCTTGTCGTCAACTTTACGACTTTCGCAGTTGCCACATATTCGGAAATACCTTGATATTATTAAGTAAAAGACAAAATAAACATTGTGTTTGCTTTAATAAAGTACAATAGGGATAAGGGACGTTAAAGACAAGTAAAAAAATGGGTAAATAAGGTAATTAATACGTTTCCTGTTTTAAATAAGAATACTTTAGAAATAAATGTCGCAACACAGATCTACTCTTTTTCCGGTCATTCCACTTTGCTTAATTCTGGTCTTGACTTTAATTTTAAACAAGCTAGTATTAAAAAGTAATGGAATCTGGTTTGGTATAGAACGATACTAATACAAGCGCAAGGATAATCTCAGACACAAAAGGGTCTAAATTAATTCAACAAGGATGTTATAAACACGTATAACTTGTATTTTATTTATTTTAATTCGTCAGATTTACAGAGAACAATGCTGAAGGAAATTTATGTACCTACAGGTAAAGAAGGCAATTTAATTCCAATTAATTCCGTCAAATTGGCTATTTATCAAGTCGTAGAGTACTCTGAATTTATGAAAAGACGGTTTAATACCACGAAAAGGTCTTGATTTGCTTTTGTTGAAATTGTCTTTATACAGGGTTATTGAGAATTTATCTCTAAAACTTTGAGGATATGTGCATCCTTCAATAAGAAATCGATATCACCAAAAAAATTTATAATAAAAGTCTTAGGATTTCCCGTAAACAATGTTTAAAGTTACACCATTATAAAGGACTACGTAGATGGGCAACTGTACTTCAACGACAATCTGATATACCACATTCCTAAGAATGTGGTAAAAAAAAGTAAACACGTTTTTGTACCTGCAACGCCTGGTTAAGACCGAGCGAATATCTTTATTGTCTATGCAGTCATCAGTCTATCTATGTCGCTGTCGCCGTGCGGGTGTTTTATTTATTGTATGAGTGTTAAACTGTAAAATTTTCAAAATGGCTCATGTGTACAGTAATGCTGAGTTAATGGACTGTTACCAGTGGATTATCAATTACGAGTTAGGTTTTGTGAGTGGTTGTTGCAGCAAAATGCTGAAAATCCCCAATTTACTTAATAATTTGCGTTTACAAGATCAGCAACCAGGAGGAACATTCGGTTTAGTGCGGCAAAATTGGATAAGTTGTGCCCAAAAGTTGTACAAGTAGAGGAATATTATTTCGAACAGCTTTTGTAACCTTGTTACAAAAGCTGTGCAAATTTTTTATGAATTTCATGTTTCTAATACCTACTAATCAAGTAGCGCAATTCTTCAAAATTAGTGTAACAAAATTTTATTCATTTTAAAGACACGTCACTTTGGTCACATCTATCTATCTATCTTTAAGTTTATTTTAAAGTAAAAACGCTGCAAATCTTTTTTGCGCCGGGTGTTGGTATACTCTCAGAACTTTCGAAGTTTTTTTCGTGCTAGCCAGTTTGCATTGTCAGTCCCAAGGTCACTCCATTACAGTGGACCAGTATCCAGCGGCGTGCGATGAAAAATTTTTAAATAGTTTTCAGAAGCCGCCAAAAATTTTTTTTGCACTACCACATTTCTACATGTATGTTGAACATCCCCAAATTTTATTATGGATAAGTTCTGAATAACACTGTATATAAATCTGTACAGAGCGTACAAAAATAGTGTGCCAGACTTCGAGGTGTGCTACATCTAAAAATGAAAATAAAAGTCCCTAAGAACATATTATGCCCACCTGATTTGACACCTATTTAAAGACATATTTTAGTTATTTTTAATATACTTTAAAATTCGACCCCCCCCCCTACCAGACACGCCTATGGACATCCTGCACACATCCATAATATGATAATGTTCCATATGTTGATAATGAATCTCTATAATTTTGACAGTAAGTATTGTATAGTTTAGTATTTAACAAAATTATACAAAAAGAATCTAAGTCCTAAAAATAGATATAATACTACTGTTCGTTGTAACTTTCAAAACTCACAAACGCAAGAAATCTATGTATCTGTGATAAAGGCGCACCACTCATTCCGCCTTGCAAAAATAAAGTAAAACCGACGGTATCTGAAATAGAAACCCTCTGCTATGATTCCGAATACTGGAATTAGGTTAGAACTATTTTCACCAGCAGACGTATCTCGAGGCGCTCCATCTTGGAGCGAATCATATCTTTAACGCTAACAGGATCGTTAAAGCGCGCTTGTTAAATTTTTGTTTATCCTTTTCGGATAGACAAAAGGAAGGGGTGGTAGGTGATGATACTCTATCTTTGATGTTACCCCAGCCACTAATTGAAACGAGATACACAATGTGCTATAATCCGATGTAGATTTTCCACTGAGAGGCGAATAGGGGTAATTATCATTTAAATAGCAATACGCCGCGTGAATAATTGGATACACCAATTCTGTGGCGACGGAAATGATACACAGGTGGTAAAGGGAGTAAGCCAATGCTGTACCCAAGAAGCGGATTAGGGAATTCAGCCTCTTCTTCTTCTATGACATTTCTAAAGTGGAGCATCCAAAACAAATTAATGTAATATTTCTATAATCGCTGGGTAATCTGTCGTAATGACGTATGAAAAACGTATTCAGATAGTTTTAAAATTATATTGAAAAAAAAAACACTCAGAATGGAGTGGTAACAATGAAGCTGATATATCTTTGAACCAGGCTGTCTAAGTACATTACTATTCGCCGTACTCGTACAGATTACATTACATATCGCTTTTTATACAAGCATAAATGACTGAAAAAATATAGTTTTAATTTTGACGCATGAAGAAAAAATAGTATGTAATTCGGGGTATAGAGGCCTTTCTGTGTTTTGTCCAGTTTACGCAGCCTCGGCTGTGTCAGCTTCTGGGTTCAACAAATAATGTTGGCCTTCTACTCATAGTGACATAATATACTATTTCCTGTAGTAATATCTATGGCGTTGTTTCTTTCGAGTAAAATAAACTTCCTGCTCGAGTAAGAGACATTTTTACAACTAAAGTAAAACTTCAAATGCGTAGGTGTAAAAGCAAAATGCTACGCTTTCTTCTTGATTCTTGTCGCTACGCTGAACGCGGCGCTACTACCTTCAGAGTGTTTAAAAACAAATCTATCGTTTTGTTTCTAAAACGAACAACTTTCTGATCACGAAAATACAAACATTTTCAATGAAAATGGATTTTCATTTTTTGTCTTTTTTTGTCAAATTTTTTTTTCAGGAACAAACAGAAGACCAATCAAAAAAATAATTCAATTTCAAAAGACGTAAGGAGACGAATTAGTACGGATAATGGGCCTTTTCCACTAAATTGAATTTTGCTATTTTATTAATAGCAAACGTTATACTGGTACATAAGTAAAGGTAGAATCAACCCAATTTATTAAAGAATTGTAATTAAGCGAAGTTATCCAAGTACAAATGAACGGTCTTCATTAATCATTTCAAACTGCGCGGTTCGCTGACATCACACTCCAGTAGCCAATAAAATGTAGACAAGTTAAAGAACGGCTCCACGTTGCCACATATAATTTTACTTTTTTCTTGGCAAAGATTAAATTTACATTTTGGTAATTTTGAAATGAAAATATTATGTATTTTTAGGTGAAATGGTAATTTCTAAATGAAAATATGTATTTTTATATAAAAATATTCTCCATAAATGATTACTAAACCAAATCAACATGATTATTTTACAATTTATCCCTTGAGCAAAATAATTTTTAGGTATTTTTCGCTAAAGGTGACAACACTACACAATCTATGCTAGAATCAATTAAATGATGATTTGATAATTTAGGTTATAAAAATTAACCTTCTTATCTTAACATTGCGCACTTCAGCACTTAGAAAGTTCATATTTGTGACGTAGAAATCGTTAACCATTTCGCTGTCAACTCTTGGAAGGTTGTCTGAATCAGCCTTAAGATATCCCTCTTCAATTTTATTAATTTTAAATCAAATTAATGAAAACACAAAACGAAAGTTAGATTAAGCACACTTCACTTGACAGAACACAAAATGCAGGGCAGCCAACAGACCACAACGAACTGGAGTATGACGTCAATGGCGCGTTATTTGAAATATATTGTAGGTAATTTTAACAATTTTTTGGGCATAACTAAGTATATATTTTATAATAAGCGAATAAAAAAAAGATGTGGAAAAGACCCATTGTGATGGCAATTGTTCTTTTCTTGAAATAATGATTCACTTTTGGTTTACTGGCATTCAGATTTTCAGCACAAACTTTAGCCTTTGTTGTAAAATAGCACATTATACAAGAGTATAATGTAACATATTCGTATTTAAGCGCGTACCTGTACGTTAATGTGAACGTAATGAATGGGCTCCATTCCTCCACCTCAAAGATAAATCGAGCACGAAAAGCAACAGCTTGTTTGATGGTTAAACACCGCTCTAGTAAGTTATGTGGAGCAAATTAAACTTAAGATAATGTTATATTACAATGTAGAACTAGGATATTCACGGAGTTGAAAATATTCCACTATGGTAAAATACATCCTTCTGAAGCCGAATAAAATCAATATTGCATTATGTTTCTAATTTAAGGGTATTTTTGGATAAACATATTACGAGCACATCCTGGTCCAATTCATATTGCATACGATGCAGTACAAATATTTAACAGCTGCTGTACTGGTGATTGGAAATAAGACTTGAGAAATGGGTTTTAGAATAAGCTGTTACTGGATTTTACATGTTTTCTTATTTTTCCATATTTTATAACTCCTATGTTTTGTGAACATTTGGTATTTAAAGGAATATTGAAGGGGGTTGGAACCTTTGGTGTGAAGATATCATTGACGTAGTCTTCCACATAACACCAAAATACTATACTGCACTCGACGCGCGTTTCGCCAAACAAGTTGGCATCATCTGGAGATGATTAAAACTGAAAACGGTTAAAGGAATGTATACAAATTTAGTCAACAGGTAAATATACAAGGTGTGAGTACTTTAACTGTGTCTCCTAATGAAGAAAACTTCATATAATAATGGTATGCCCTAGTGCCACTTTTCTGAAATTTTTTAATGTAGAAAATTTTATAGTTTTCTGTTTTCTTTTTAATATCTAAAGCTGGGTTGATTTATTTCTATCTCAATAAAGGGCATGTTTTTGCCGGAACTGGAATGCAGACGAGAACTACATACGTGTCGAATAAAAAATGAATAAAATATAATTATTATAGATTGCCACCAAAACGACAATTGCATCATGCGAATGGCTGCCACATTATTATGACATCACTCTACTGCTTTACTGTCTGTTCTGCCATTGCGCTGTGACTTAGTTTTCGAATAAAATACTTTTATAGTCGACTGTCATCATAATGCTGTCATTATGAAAGTCAAAATCGTTAATAATCTGACACTTTCTAGCACCCGTGCTGTAATGTGAAAGAATCGTGCCATAAAATCCACTTTATGGCACAATGCTATAGTAACCATATGCGAACATTCTACGATTGCACAAATTTAAGTTTTTAAAACTTAAATTGTCTGTTAAAACCACAGTTCGACTATAAAATAGCGTATGAAATTCGTTTATAATGCTCGATTATGGCATTCGTGAAGTGTTAGCGCATTCGCTTCGCTCATGCGCCAAAATTCACTCATGCCATAATCTGCTGCATTATAAACTAATTTCATAATATACTATTATAGTCGACTGTCATCATAATGCTGTCATTATGAAAGTCAAAATCGTTAATAATCTGACACTTTCTAGCACCCGTGCTGTAATGTGAAAGAATCGTGCCATAAAATCCACTTTATGGCACAATGCTATAGTAACCATATGCGAACATTCTACGATTGCACAAATTTAAGTTTTTAAAACTTAAATTGCCTGTTAAAACCACAGTTCGACTATAAAATAGCGTATGAAATTCGTTTATAATGCTCGATTATGGCATTCGTGAAGTGTTAGCGCATTCGCTTCGCTCATGCGCCAAAATTCACTCATGCCATAATCTGCTGCATTATAAACTAATTTCATAATATACTATTGAAATTGTGTAAAACGTGTTAACATAAATCCAGCGTTTAATAATGAACAAAGGACAATGTGCCCCGACTGGGATTGCATTACATCGGCATCTCCATATAAGTTTTACGCTCATCAGAGTGCCATAGGTAGTGCACTCGATCATGATACAACTACACTCGATGAACGATGCTGCGACGTGATTGCCTAATGGGCATCCTCAATATTAGTAGTGGTGAGAAACACACCGTAGTGCCCTCTTTGGGTCTTTGTCATAGATCTCACTGTTGTAATGGCACCTGTGGAAAAGCAGGTCGTTATCTGTCTGCTAATTTGACAATAATTGTCAGACAGATAGTAGCAAAGACCCAAAGAGGGCACTACGGTGTGTTCGCCACAACTAACATTCCAGAGAACCCTAGTGAAAATCGAACTCAAACAAAATGAAAAAGAAAATTCAAATTTCGCTTATTCCATCAAAACCATTAATTAATGTCTCCAACAAGTAATTTACAAATATTTGATTCTTATTAAATTCATATTTCTACTATTACTATTACTGATATTATTGATTTAAGCAAGCATTAGTTTATAATTCAAATCTGGTATATTTTTCTTTATTTTTCTCACATTTAGTAAACCAGTGGTTCCAGGTAAGACTTTTCACCGCCTCACGCCGCCCATGACTATTTTAATGGTTTATTTACTACACATTATTTGCTATCAATATCGAAAACACCATTTTCATGCCAAAACTGACTATTAAATTTAATTATACACGTTTAATGGTAAGTATGTAATTGGAAAACTCAATTGCATTAAAATTCATTTAATCCAATTTCTGTGGCATTTATAAAATAACAAAAACGTGCTTAAATCTATCAATTATGATTAAATGTTATTGTTCCGTGTATACAAATTATTTAATGGCTAAAAAAATATTATTTTGTAAAAGCCAGCTGTGGAATGAGTGAAAATATAAATACATTATATCAGAATAAAGATAATTACAAGGTTCTAGTATTAATCTAATGGTAATAATTCATGTTTTCACCCATTCATGATTTATATACATGATACACATGATTTTTTCTTCAACCGAGCGCAAAGTTTCTTTGCCGCTCGCCGAGCGACAATAGTAAACCAAAGACTTGCTCCTCTGAAAAATGCTACTTTGTGATTTCTTTTGCATGCGTAAGTCTGTATTTTGGGCTCAGTTGTAGGAAAAAATATTTAATTTCTGAAAGTTTTGAGTAAAAATTTTGTATTTTGTAGTAATTACCTTCTAATTCTACATTTATATTAGTTCTCTCGTCAACGAGGATATGAATTTCCTGCTGCTGTACTCGAGATCATATATATTTTTTAGCATATATTTTCAATTAAAACCATACCTGTGTAAATCATCGTAATTCGTAGTATGTCGGACAATTAATTTACCTGAAAGAAAAGAAAAAACAATTAGAATAAAATCTTTCAAATTACTGTGCCTACTTAGTTTTTAAATTAAAGAAGTGCCTTTCAAAATCCTTCTTTAATAAACTAAGGCAAATTAAAGTGAATAAAAAAACTACGCAAGATATAAATATGGGGAATCTTTTTGTCGTTCTACTTTTGGAGAAACCTGAAAGTAAAATAAAACCTATTTTAAAGTCTTCATCGGATTTTTTTGTGACCGTCAAAAGTTTAATTTATTTTCTATTGTTGCCATGTGATATTTTTACCACTTTACAATCAACGTTTACAATTATTATTATAACAGATTTTGTTTTAAATCTATTTGTTCTAAATCGCATGATTTATCATTTGTGTTCTATTTTCGCTGTTTATTTGATACCTCCTCCTTTTTTAAAATAATTTTATACAATTTTTTTACAACCAACGTTGGAATAGTATTGGAAACCTGATAATACAGGGTGTCCTAGTTTTATGCTGAAAAAATTCAGGAACATGTAGAACCAGTAAAAATAATGGGATTTTGCTATATAACTTATTTCCAAATCTGTACCGTTTCTGAGATACAGGACGCTGAAATTGAAAAAAATAATTTTTATCTGTATTTCTGACTAGTAGTAATAAACTAATTTTTTTTCAAATTTTATTGAATCTGTACTTCTGCAAAAGTTTCAGCTCAATGGGAAAAGCCAGCGCCGTGCAACATGCGCTTTTGGTACCCTTTTCTAAAGAATATACAGGGTGCTTCACATTCGATGCAATACATGAGGATCTCGGAAACCGTAAGAGATGCGAAGACGGTTAAATGGAGGCAAAGTTGCGTATTCAGAGGGCAACATAATGATGAAAAGAAATCAAGGCTAACTTGATTAGTTTTCGAAATATTTTGAAAAAACCGAGAATTTCGATTTTTGTTTTTATTTTTTTGCGGGTCTATTTGATGAGGTATTCAAAAATAAAGAGCACTTTTCCATAGGAACTTTTTGCTCTTTATCGAATGGTGTTAGCGAATTTTCCGCAAAACGTTTCGTGTCCCAGAAACCCACATCAACTTAATTTTTTTAAATATGGACCTGGATTTTTTTTTCAATTTTTTGGAAGCATTTTTGTAACTAGATAGAATGCGACCATAAAAAGAACCAGATTTAAACGTTTTGATTTAGATTTTTTTTAACATCTAGAATTAACAAAAGTCGAACCAAAAATACTAATGATGGACTTTTCTTAGACAAAACGTTGAAATCTGGTTTTTTTATGGTGGCATTCTATCAAGTTACAAAAATTCTTTCAAAAAATTGAAAAAAAATTCCAGGTCCGTATTTAAAAAAATTAAGTTGATGTGGGTTTCCGGGAAACGAAACGTTTTGCGGAAAATTCGCTAACACCATTCGATAAAGAGCAAAAAGTTCCTATGGAAAAGTGCTCTTTATTTTTGAATACCTCATCAAATAGGTCCGCAAAAAAATAAAAACAAAAATCGAAATTCTCGGTTTTTTCAAAATATTTCGAAAACTAATTAAGTTAGCCTTGATTTCTTTTCACCATTATGTTGCCCCCCTAAATACGCAACTTTGCCTCCATTTAACCGACTTCGCATCTCTTACCGTTTCCGAGATCCTCATGTATTGCATCGAATTTGAAGCACCCTGTATGTTCTTTACAAAAAAGTATACTTACATTTTTGTTCAAAAAATACACCGTTACGGAGTTAGTCGATTGTATATGAATCGACTAACTCCGTTCTATTCTGTGTTCTTTCCTAACAAAATAATATCTTAAAATTAAATTATATCTTATAAGTATAATCTTATTTTAAAGAGCACTTTGAGAATTTTGTAAAGTTTGACTGCCTAAATTATGAGGTTTTCAAGGTTTCGGAATACAAAATGCCTTCCTCTATCCTAGTTAAATCAGAAACTTTCAGTTATTCCTTGGGATTAGTTGTGACTTATTTTTCCTTCTCTTGAGTATTTCATTTTATATGTTCTTTTTAAGATATACTGTACTATATACCTTATGTTTTCCGTTCTGTTCCTTGTATTTGTATTTCTGTATTATATGTTTTGCAATTGGGTGATTTACTGTAGAACATTTTGGGATAAATAAATGATTAATTATTATAATTATATTGCTTACTATTACCATTAAAAATTATTGAGACTATTGTTATTCCATAGAAGTATTTGCAGCTTCTAATTACGTTGTAAATTTTAATGTTTAACAGTTAAAAATTCATTGTATCGTACAATGAGGAACTGTGTGTCCCTGAGGCTTTTCACAAAAGGAAACGCAGCATCAGGGGATTCCTTTTGTGTACTGTGAAATTCATTATTTCTGTTGGCAATGTGATTTCCATCATTTCATGAGTATTATTAGTTAGTAAATAATTGTTAGTACATAATATAAAAATGCCTACGACGCCCAGTGGGTAAAAATAGGCATTTTCCGGAAAAAATCCTGTAAGTATCTGAAAGATGCTTCATTGTTTTAGTTTTGTTTGTTTCATAATTGTAATAGAAGTAATAAGTTATTTTAGCACAGGGGCGTAGATACGGGTCTTACCTGGGGGGGCCTATGGCTAGAAACGAAAACTAGGCGGTAATAAGTCACTTTAAAAATCGTTAATTTTTACAATTTCAGTTGGGTTACAATAGGTTTGTTCCTACACAGCGCCGCACGCAATTATCAGCAAACTGTCAGGAGTCTGCGCAGATCATATTTACCCGTTCCAACACAATCATTCTCAAACTAGTCGTAATATTTTACCGTTCCAAAAAAGTGACTAGATTTCAAACAGTTTGGTGACTGTCAAATCGATATGAAGATTATTTAGAAACTACTAGTCAGATTACGCATGCGTAGTGAATATTGGATATAATCGTAGAAAATGAAACTGGCAAATCTTAACGAAACTAACCTAAATTTTTAGAGAAAGTCGATTTAAATATTGTTAGAAGTGCTATAATTTTATTTTTAATATGAGTGATATTATAAGCGAAAGCGAAAGTAATCTCAATTATATTCCGAAATTAATTGTTACATTTTTTCAGATTTGGAATTTGCAGAAAAGTGTCACAGTTATTCTGTGTCGTCGCACCAGCGCGCGGTTACCCGACCTCCGACTTGCGGCATTTGCTGTAGTTCCAACACTGCTGGTACGGAGTGTGGAACTGAGAATTAAACATTCTTGTAAATCCATGAAATCCAAAGAAAACATTAGAGTAAATGTTCAAACTTATTTCTTTTTATTATCTATTACCTGGCATTTTTTAAGGTTAATTCGTGGAAAATCGAAATCCACAGAATAAAACAACGCTTCTAGCGTTTCTACCGGATATTATGTGAACTAAAGATTGTGTTCCAACAAGAATAATTCAAATTAGTTTCCAACTGCTGCATGAATCGCATTGCGCATTAAACCAGTGCTGCAAACTATCAGAAATTGTTGAGTAGGAACAAACCTAATATATTATCTAACAAAAAAATACACTAATTATAATTATAAATAACATATGAGAATAATTATTATAAAAGTTCAAACTGACCACTTCCAAAAAATAAGCGATTTAGAGACAAATCTCCGATTTTTCGTAAAAATTACAAATTTAAACTATATTTTCACATAGAAGGCCATACAAAACACAAGAATTCTCTAATGACAACCAACCAACGAGTCTTATGGCAATATATTTTAAACATATTATTAATATTTTTAGTCATTATTAAGTTTAAATCATTATTTATTAATTATTTAGTCACATCGAAAGGATCACCGCCAACTAAGTTTTATCCGCAGATGATTTTTGCTTTATTACTTTGGCCAAAGTAGACTAAAAAAATAAACTGATAAGGAGATGTGGGTACATGTGGCTAGTAGTTAAATTACTGAAAGTTTATGAAAACTTAATAAAATTATTTCATGTTAGATTTAAGGTTTAAAAGTGTGACATAAAATTTAAAGAAATTAATGTTTATAAGAATTACGCCTGCTTGTTTAGTAAAAGAGTTGAAACAAAGCAAGTTATTTGTTATAACAAAAACTGATAGGTTGAATTTGTTCCTATTTTCGATGATTTTTTTTTAAGTTCGATATTATTTGATTTAAAAATATATTTCTATGTTATCTGGCATTAAATTCGGACATAGGAGCTGAAACTAATTAAAATAGTTATCTAAGAAGAGAAAAAGAAAAAGAATTAGCTTATATAATAAAAAAGAAAAATGCACATTTTTTCCTCGTATAACCCACCGTGCGACGTAAATCTGGATATTGTGGTATAAGATTTTTCATTTATTTTACCATATACCTAATAGAAAATCTGGGATGTCAAGGATGGTTGCTTCTAAAGGGCAGTGGTTTTAGAATCACTTTTAGTTACACAATTTTACTAGGAAATGTATACTGTCTACCTTAAAGCAAGTGTAAAATTGAATGGAACCGGTGCCCTGTCAGTTCCCGGTGATTGATAGTTTTGCCTACCATTAAGATATTTCGTAATCATGATATTATTTCCGTTCGTCAAACACTGGTATCGATTCATATCCAATAAAATGTGTATCCTGTAGCTATTATGTCAGTGTCGTACAACACATATATTACCTAGATATTTAATAATATCTGCCATATGTCTTTAATAATAAATAAATTTTATGAAGGGGTAAATGTTGGTATTACAATTGTAACCAGGTCGCTCCTGAGTGTTATGATATACTTAATAATGAATACATTAGTTCATTGTAGTCTTTTTTTGGGATTACACCACCTGTAAAATAACAAAAAGACCAGAAGAATTAAAATTAAATATTCAAAGTGTAGTACCAAGGCAAACTTCAAAAGTTTGCTCCAAGAAACCACTATATATTATGCTATAAAATAAAAATTTGATAAATCAACTAAATTTCATCAGTGGTTTTTCAGTTTTATACAAAATTTTGTAATATTACAAATGATATTTTGAATTATGTCTAAATAAAATAATTATTATAATAAAATTTAAAAGGAACACTTAACTAGCTTTTTTCTCAACGCTTCAAGTAATCCTCGACTCGTCATCATTAGAGAGTTTGTATGATAACATTTTTTTTCATACAATCTTTCTACTACTAAACTAAACTAAAACCATAACTTAGTTAATTTATTAAATACCTATCTAGTTATTTTATTGCATATTAGTGTTTTTTTGACGCAAACTTTACTAGTTTGCCTTGACACCACATTTTGATTATTTAATTTGAATACTTCTGATTTCCTGTTTTTTATTATTATAAAGGTGGTGTAATCTCAAAAAAGACTACAATGAATCATGAACAAATCATGATAAGTTACAGACATTATCTACAAGAAATGCATACATACATTACTTAACAAAAGTTTGCATTACAGTGTTAATAATAGTAGGTAAAGGGAGGTTAGATGGACCAGGAGGATAGACGGACAATCGGTAATATTTTGCAATTTAAGGCACCACCGCAACATTTGACAGGCGTATCTTTTGCGTTTCGATCAGTTCACCTTGATACAGTCGCGATCACGTGGTTTCCAGTATTTATGTGGAAGTTTTTTAAGAAAAATAGATTTTGCCTTAGTGAAAATTGTATTTAAAGATATACATTTCTATTTTTAACAAACTTAGGTAAGTATAATATTTTTTTTTTGTTAATGAAACTGTAAGTATATGCATTAATGTCTTATAGAACCTAAAATATTAAAACTTTTTTTTAACCGTTTAGTTGTTACCGAGTGGTCCGTCTACCCTCCCATTTGAGGATAGATGAACCAATATGGGGGAGGAGAGATCCGTGGTCCATCTCTCCTACCTACTATGGTCCGTCTCACCTCCATAGGGTAGGATAGATGGACCGTTGACAAGTCTGAGAATTATTCATTTTTTAGTTTTAATGATAAATATTTCTTTCTTTCTAAGTGTTCCAAAAAGAGTACCAAAGCTTAGTTACTTTATGTACCAATTTACAGATTTTTACTTTGATTAATGAAGACATTATCTTAATTTTTATAAATGGTGGTCCATCTCTCCTCTCTTTACCCTATATTATGTATCAAGTTTTATAAATGCCATCTTAGTAACGATTTTTATTAATCACGAGCGAAGCGTAGCGGAGCGAGTGTTTAATAAAATGAGTGAATAAAATGGCGTTATAAAACGAGTTGCATACTATACTTTTTCTACGATAGCAAATGGTTAATTTTTCCACAATTACTTTCCACAAAATTACTTCTCTTGTCACGCCGCGTCAAATTAGTTTGACAGATTGATTAAAAATGACACAGACAACTATCTTGATATTTTCAATAATTTCAATCCGTGACTAAAGCGCACGAAGCCACGGCTTGTCAAGGTGTATTTAAAACATCACTTAGCGTCATGGAAACATATACGAAAAATGGCATTTTAAAGATGGGGAGTAGAAAAACATCATTAAACTATCACTATCATTAGGACAGTAGCCAATTGGTCTAAAATTTTCAGTTTTTCGGTTTCAGTCAGTAGCGGAATCTAATGTCGGCAAACATCAAGAAACATCGAGTTGCATTATTTCTCAAATTTCTAATATATTACTAATATATCATCATATATTATATTGTGTCGCGTAGGCTGGGTTATTTCCCGTTTTTCCGTCAAATGCGAAAACGTTTTCTTTACTAACAAAATTTTATATGTATTTCCTAATTTCTCGAACTGAACGAATTTTCTTAAAAAAGTGGCAACGCCGCCCAACATGCCGGGAATAGATAGAACGTTTTCTGCACAACTTATGGAAAATGCTGCCTGTCTTTGACAGGTTTCATTTGGCAACTGAGTAGAGTTCAGGTGCGTACCACAGTTTTGGTACTTCATCAGCATTTTTATTCGTGTTTTTGTGCTTTCTACTGTTTACTTATAGCTTGAAATAAAGTTTTATGCCATTGTAATATTAATATAATATTCTACATTAGTTCAGTGCAATTAATTAAAAGTGTAGTATACCTAGTGTAATTTTTAGTAGTGTAAATGCGCGCACCCATGGCCGGCACCGACTTTGCTACGGTTTCCTGTTGTACTATCAAAACATTTTAGATCAACTGTACGAAATACCTTGTAAGTGCCACAAGAATTGTTTCCTAGTCTATGCTATCACTATATAGGCTGTACGTCCCCGTCCGCTTAACGGACATATGTTTTTACTTATAAAGCGATAATAATAAAGAATATCGGAAAAATATCTTTTTCTCTAGGTAGGTACTTATGAATTTGTTTGTGAAAATCATTCTCCTATTTCACCAAAGATATTAAATGGAAAGTAAACATATTTCCTTTAGTAGAACTGAAAGTCGACGGTAGTTGAAATTCCTAGGTTTACTGTAGTGATGCGGTACACTCGATAGGCTTCATATATTGCTGTGTTCCCAAGGGTGGGATATTAAGTACCCCTGACAGAGTTAATTCATACAATTATAGGTGAAGCGATGTTGTGGGAACTAAACTGATTATCATTGCTGTTGCGGAAATCCCCAAATGAGCAGAAATCTGAATGGACATACATAAATCTAATAAATAATAATAATAATAATAATAATAATGTTTATTAGAACAACAACAATAAGAGATTTTTTTTTTTTTTTTGTTACAATACAGTTACTTATACGATACATTAAATAAACATTAGGGCTAACCATAGAAACCACAAGGGTTGTGCATGGCGTTTGCTCCTGAATATATTACTAAGTAGTGTAGCGTTTCTAAAAATCCTATATACATATGTATGTACCTAATATCTCCTAATTACTAACAAAGCAGTGTATTAATAAATGGATGAAACTATTATGTTTCTAATTTCTTCCCTTTTACAGTTTAATATAAAAGACTTTAAGATTCGCTTTATTAGTGCTTTACTGTTTATTGTTATGATATACGTTTTATACATTTCGGGAAGGAAATTAAAAATCTTACCAGCTAAATAAGTATAACATTTTTGTCCAATAACTTTTCTCGTAGAAACAGTCATTACAAAGTTTCTTTCTCTAATTCTTGTATTATAATGATGATTAATAGTTTCTAGTATAGATTTGTTTCTGTATATATATAAACTTATGCTATAAAAATAAAGTTGTCTTATATCTAAAAATCTTGTTTCACTAAAAAGTAGATCAGATGAGTACAAAACAGGTTTCCTATACATTATTTTCAAAATTTTTTTTTGGAGGACATCTAGTTTTCTTAGGTATGTATAAGAACACCCACCCCAACTTAATATGGAATATTGCAATCGTGATTCTACCAGTGCATAATATACACTCTTTAATTGTGAAGTGTTTAAAATATTTCTTAAGTATTTGAATTTATAAAGTAGGTACCTCAATGTTTTTGTAATGTGATCTATGTGGCAGTCCCATCTTAAATGAGAATCAATAATTACTCCCAAGTACCTAGTTGATGTTGCACTTTTTATTTGATACTCCCTATCCGTATTCGTCACAGCTAACCTACTATAGTTTGGCAATTTATTTTGGTAACTTGTAAATGGAACAAAAAAAGTTTTGTCATAATTTATGGTAAGTAATTTATATTGCAACAAATTAAAAATATTCTTAAGGTCTTTTTCGGTTTTCTCTTTCAGATCAGTCCAAGTATGAGATGAATAGAGTATAGCTGTATCATCCGCAAAACTAAAAATCTTTCCAGTTGTTTTATGAGTAAGTAAACTATTAATATACAGCGAAAATAAAAGTGGTCCCAGTACCGTGCCTTGAGGTACACCGCATTTTATTATTGCCTCGGTGCTCACACATTCTCCAATTTTAACAACTTGTAAACGGTCTTTTAAATAACTTTTAAATAGATTTAAGGTAGTCCCTCTCAATCCAGCGTCTTCCAAGACCTCTAACATTTGTTCATGCGAAACAGTGTCAAAGGCTTTAGCTAAGTCCAAGAATACACAAAGAGTTGGCTTACTTTGATCAACCAGTTTATATATATCGCCCATTAGCGAAGCGACTGCATCGTCTGTTGATATACCTTCTTGAAAACCAAATTGCTGATTACTAATAAGATTGTATTTTTTAATGTAGCTGTCTAAGCGTGTCTTTAGTAATTTTTCAAATATTTTGTCAAACGTATTTAGTAAAGATATTGGCCTATAGTGAATATGAAATGAACCATTGACTTCGCGGTTGAAGTAAACTAAAACTTCTGTAATAATTCAGTTAATTTAATAACTTCATTACACGCTTTTGACATATACAGTGAAGACGTATATCAGTCAAAGGTATTATTTCCATCCTGGCTTGTCTGCAGAGTTGGTTGCTTACTTATCTCTTTATGGAAGCCGCCAAATACGCCAAGCTGTTTAAATACGCGCCAAAATTGAATTTAAAATGGTCAAATCCACGTAGAACCGAATCCGTTGGATTCAAAGATCAATATTCTGAGCCGTGACTCGATAATCCAATATAGAAGTATTTGAGTGTTTTGTCATCCAAGATCTATGAGAATGCTAAGTTTCAGTTCAACAGCTCTACGGAAAGTGGGTGAAACTAGTTCTACAAATTTTGCACCACGTCATCTGCATCATTAATCGATTGTCATTGCGAATTATTACAGTTTATTAGATTTTCAATAAATGTGAGTCAAGATTTAATGATATTTTGAGCGCTGGGAAATTTAACTGCTTATCTAATTTCAATTCGATGATCACTGACCCCCTATCGACTTCTAAAAGAAACGTGCCTAACACAAATAACATATTAATAAAGTGGATACTCGAAGCGGATGGTTCTTTATGAAACATCGTGAAAATAATTGTTTTGAAAAAAACATTGATCTCATTTAGATGTTCCAAGAAATATATAGAAATAGTTAGTCATATGGAAAACACTCCGTAACTCTGGCTTTACCAGATGGTGGGATCAAACAAATAAATAACGAAAACGCGCTAGGAAACATTTAGTAATAGACATTACTCTATTGAAAAAGGCTTAATAAGCCGAAATACTAGTATATAGAGTGTTTTCTATATATTTCTTGGAACATCTAAATGAGATCAATGTTTTTTTCAAAACAATTAACATATTAATACCATATTCGACTACCCCGAATAATTAATGGAGTAATTAATTACTGTTTCACTTCACTGATCCATTCTTCGGATACATCAATTATTGTCATGGTATAATATATCGTATCGGCCTATTATACAATTGCTTGCTCTAACTGATTAATGTTTGCTAAGGGACTTTGAAAGAGATTGAACATACTGTAAGTAAAACATGTTCTGCTCTTTACTATACCTACTAGCGTAACATATCTCCCTGAATAACTCAAGTAAAACCGTTGTTAGAAAAACGAATTTAAAACTTCGAGACGAAAAAAAAACACGGGTTTGAAAAGGATCTGTCTACTTCTGCGAAATATAGTTAATTATTTTATTAAAATCAACTAAGATATTTCGGAGATTCAGTCTTTTAAAGATGAGTTTATTAATGAGTAGTTTATTAATGTCTACGTAATAGGGCGCGAAATACTTTTATTTGTAAAATTGTTAAAATAAAATTGCCTATTAAAATCAATAGATATATTCGGAGTTGAATCGTTAGACCAATTGCGTTAGTTTAAATAGTTAAATCGGCTGTAAAGTTTATCCTCGATTAATGTGTTTATAAATTCTAGGAGTCTCAGTGGGAATCTACACATACAGGCTCAAATTTATGTATGTACGACGTACGTGTTGCTTATACCGTGAAATGCCCAAGGCGAGGAGCTTCAGAACTTATTTTATAATGAGATTGCGTGATGCTAAATTATATTATCCAAATCCAGGCCGGCGGCAATTTATTAGTTTTAGATAAGTTCCACAGTTTGGTAATAAGTTCAAAAGTCCAAAAGAGATCACACTAGAGAGGCTGCCTAGATTTGCCATCAACTTATACTTGGTGGATGACTGTTAAATAATTCTGTCACGTAGGTATTAATAGCCAGGTAGAATTACTTTCAAAATTCATTATAATATTATAATTCTCCATACGAAATTGTAAAGGTTCTGTTGTTGGTAAAATAAATCGTCTTGGAGAGAAAAAATGGTAAGTAAAAATAATAGTAAAAAGTAAAAGTAAGCCTTTAAAGAACGCGGAATGCAACGAGTTTATGGGCACGACGTGAAGCGAAATGCCCATAACTTTGCAAATGCTTTAAAGGCACTTATCTTATAAACGTGTAACATACGCTATTTTTTATTATACCTTCATAAGGTTTTCAGCTAAATAAAGCTACAAATTAAAATAAAATCAATACAATTTTCGCCAAATTTAATACATTTATACAAAGTAGGCTACCTGATGTTTTCAAAGAAGTATTGTCAATGTTTGTTTGACTGTTCACTGAATTTAATTATCAGAATAATTGTACATTTAATATTTCTTGAAATAATTTTGTTTCCAATAGTTGATAATTTATGTTTATGTAACTTAACAAATAAATATTTCACGTAATTGCAAATAAAATTTAGTTAATTGCAGTTGTATAACATGACGTGTATCGATTGGATTCTTGTTTTGACCATATGTCAAGTTGAAATAATTCACACTATACATGAAGGATCCGCATTGAATATACATGTTTTCTGGACCCGCCTTTATTTTTGCTCGATATGCTACCTGTATCTTTTAAAAGAACTGTGCTATTGATATCTGCTGTAAAAAGTCTCTTATAAACCTCGTATTGATTGACCTTATATAGAAATATATACGTATGCTAAAATATAACAACGAAACGAATAAAAAATTAACAGATTTCGCAATCATTGCAACCATCGGAGACATTAGAAATGATAACACCGTATATGAAACATCATTATAAGCGCGCCGATCGTCCTATCAAATGAGACGGTACTCCATTAAGCGAGTACGGTATTATAACTGCACACTCCCCACTACTCTTCACACCGCTCGCTGCGCTGCAATATCTATATTAGTGGTGTAAAACTCGCTTCTTTCTAGCGGTAGACATCTTCTACAGGGTGTGCCAGTTTTATTCTGAAAAAATTTGAAAGCATGTAGAATCAGTCAAAATAATGGGACTTTGCTATTAATAGTATTTTCCAAATCTTAACCGTTTCTGAGATACCGGGCGTTGAAGTTGAAAAAAAAATTATTTTTTTGTTTATATCTCTGACAGTAATAAACCAATTGTTTTAAAATTTGATTTAGTAAATGCTACTATAAATATTTACTTCCACAAAAAAATAAGATCGATGAGAACAGCCAGTGGCGTGCAACTTGCACTTTTGGGACCCATTTGCTAAAAAATATATATTACGCATCTGACTAATGTTTAAATATTATGATATTTCGATGTCCCATCCATTTCTCTACAAAAAAGTATATACATAAATTTTTTTCACAAAACACACCGTTACTGAGTAAATCGATATTTTATGAAGTCATGTCATGTCCTTTTCTAACAAAATAATACCTTAAAATAAAATTTTACCTATAATTTAATTTTAAAGTATGCTCTACAAGATGATATACGATTACTTATTTGTCTGTGGTAGGGTAGGTATAGATATATTTTATCTGCTCCACTATATGTATTGCGTCACACATATATGAATATAACCATTTCCAATTTTACAAACTGACCCCGATGAAATATCGCTAACCAACTGAAAATTCATGTGTAATTCATCGTACCCCAACCAGAAACGAAGAGTGCTCCTGTATGTATGCATATTTCGCGATATTTCCTAACCACTGTAAAATAAATATAGTTAGATCTATCTGGTCGATTGTCGAACTTGCATTACGAAACCATCCCCCGAGGCCTGCCTCTAGGGCCACGCTTGTGCTCTCTCACGTTTGTGTTGGAAATTACTCGTGCCCTGCCGTGTCATATCTAAATCAGCGGCTGCTCTATTTCGCGAGAAGAATGGAGCGCTTGCTGGGAATGCTCGGTTCCGTGCACCGCTGCAATTGGGATGCGGATGCGACTCGCCTCTGGATGTACTAGTGATTGCGAAGGAGAGATTGGAGGAGTCAGGAGGTTTAATTTAGGAGCGTAGCTGCAAAAGGCAAGGTTCGGTTGTTGCTCTGAGACGGGAATGGGGAATTTTGAATTTTTATTCGGTTTGCGGCTGTTGCAAGGATCCGGGAGACGCAAGTGATGGAGTGGAGTGGGCAATATGCAATAAAGTGCACCAACTCTATGATATATGGAATATTTTTTTTACTACTAACATGAGAAAACATTATTTACCTCATTTATATAATGAGAAGTAGTTCATTATTGACCTAGGTAAATAATAATTCATTATTCACCTAGGTTAATAATAATAGTATATTACATACTGAGGCGGAAAATGTTTCATTACTGTCGAGCGCTGTTTAGATAACCGAGGTAAGCTATAGCGCGATACAGGAATGAAACCTTCCGCCGAGGTATGGATACGATTTTATTCACAACCATCTCTAAAAAAAAAACGAGAAAACGGGAATATCTCCATTTATTCATTCATATTTTTTCATACTACTTTTCAATTTAGAAGACAGTGAAAAATCCGTTTCTATGACGCTGACATTATCCATCCATATATATTAAAACGCGTCGATTCTGTATCGCTCTAAATTCCGTCGCCGAATTCACAAAGTTTCAAAGCTATCTTCTCCGTGGGGCGATCTCGGGACGATCTCCGCGGATCACCGGAGGACGCCCCCGGCCTTTCTTCAATGCGTAGGGGTATTTTCGTCCCGTTTCCTACGCGTTCTCCCAATTTAAACGCCTTTTCAAAAAACCTCTACAAAATTTTCGTCGATCGCCACCGGCGCTTGTTATTTAATAAAGGGGGAATAAATTGTTGACTGTCACACTGACAGCAGTTATTATTTTTTTAGTATTTGCTAAAAAACTAAAATCCAAAATTATTGTTATTGTAAACTGATTCTGTATAAATAAATAATATAAAATATAAGGGTTTTTCTGATGACTGATGCCTTGTCAAAATTAACGTCACTCAAAATACAAACATCACGTATCTTTCAGATGTTTTACTTTCCACCCTTGGGTGGAAAGTGATCACTTCCCGACCTGGACAGTAGCAACAGTTAATAATGACTAATTTTCAAACTTCTAAAAAAGTCAGTAATAACCTTATTACATATATGGTTGTGAATAAATTGTATTGAAACCCATCAGTTTGACATTTCACCTACTTGATATTTCGATATGTTTGAGTAATAGGGGAAATCTCTGATTTTAAAATAAAAATAAGATCTTCTGGTGTTAATTTGGCTATTAGTAGTAAAAAAATACTATATATACTTCGTTTAAGAAGGCCATTATTTACCTCGATTTATATCCTTCGGCGCTATGCGCTTCAGGATATAAAATTTCTCGGTCAATAATGGCTCACATCTCAACCTAGGTATATAATATACTATTTGGTGGTAGAAAGTTGGAAAATAATAAACAATAGGAAAACAGAAATATTCAAAATAAAGGTTGCAAGTGTTGTAGTACAAAGGCAATTTTTTTGAGGTTGCCCCGAAAAAGACTACATACAGTGAGGACATAAAGTCCGCCCCCCCTCCCTCTAATTTTTGAACCGCTGGGTATATTGTGATGAAATTTGGAACGATAATATATGACTAAATTCTGCATTTTTTGACACATCAACGACAGCTCTAAATGTCAAAGTGACAACTGGGCGAGCAATAGAAATATTTTTTAAATGGAAATGGGGGTCGAGTAATAACTCATTATGAAGCTATTTTTATGCTCAAAACATTCCCCAATTTTGAGAACATTTGGTTCAGTAATTTCAAAATAAAAACCAGTAATATCGATTTCTACGTGGTCATTTTTAAATTTTGAAATTAACTTTCGTAAATATTTTCTGCGTATTTGGCGTTCCGGATAGCGTTCATTGAACATACGAACAGCGGCATATTAATTTCGGTTAGCTTCGCCAAAAATAATAACCGCTTCAAATTTATTTTGTAAGGAGCGAGCCATTCTAGACAATTTCGAGCAAAAATTTACTGTCAAACATGACAGCAACAATCAACAATGACACCTAATAGGTAAAAAGATTAAGTTACAAACTGATATTACTGGTTTTTATTTGGAAATTACTGAATCGAATGTTCTCAAAATTGGGAAATGTTTTGAGCATAAAAATAACTTCAAAATGAGTTATTACTCCACCCCCATTTCCATTTAAAAAAATATTCGTATTGCGCGCCCAGCTGTCATTTTGACATTCAGAGCTGTCATTGATGTGTCAAAAAATGCAGAATTTAGTCATATACTATCGTTCCAAATTTCATCACAATATACCCAGCGGTTCAAAAATTAGAGAGGGGGGGGACGGACTTTATGTCCTCACCGTATAAAAGAAAGGAGTTAATTAATAAATTAATTAAAATTCATCGGTTGATTTTTGCTTAATTGTATTGTAATGTAATAATACATATAAATTATATTTAGAAATTCCTACCAAACAAACAAACGACTTACGTTCGTAAGTCCTAACCACCATTCAGCGCTGGAATGAGGAAGACCTAGAAAATTTCATTAGATATTGCGATTTTAAAGAACAACCGATGCTAATTTCTCACAACACCAAGCTGACATTATTCCCATGTTCCCCAAATGGTTCCCAACGCATCTCTGCGAACAGGTTTCAATACACGAGTGGACAATTTAATTAAAATTGTCCGGAGGAATAAGGATTCGAACCCACGATCACAATCTGGGTTGTGATCGAGATACTAATAAACCCTGAGCCATCGACTAGAGTTTAGACTGCTGTTTTACACCAGGTATTTAGATATTCTTCCTGTACAATATCACGCTTTAAAAATAGCCATATTTAAAATGCAGGATATCAATTAAACCAGGATATTTTTGAAAATATATTTCAGCTCCTAGCTTGAATAAAGAAAACGGGTGAAAATACAATTTCCTAAATTTCACCGGATTGGCTGCTTTTCGCAAAGTTGAATAGACTTTGTATTTTTAAAATATTCTTACCATCGTAGTGACACACCCTGTGTGGTTTATATAATAAGCATGAATTTTTAATCCTCACATGTGAAAGAATTAAACTTGAGTTTTAGTTTAAATGTTTAGTTAGTTGAGTTTAAATCTTAGTTGATCGCAAAAATATTTTCTGTCTTTTACGAAAAAAAAAAAATGAATTAATTGTACTTTAGAAGCGTTCCTTTACTTTCAATAAATTATTTTCTCCCTTTGTCTAGATATTTATAACTCTTATTTTATCGATTTACTCCGGCACCACTTCTTTCTGTGTTCAGCATACGCCATATACATAAAAAATCATCGACTGTAAGCTTCTTGCTTTTAAATTCTGCAAGCTTTCCTTCGAGCCAATCACATATGTATTTATATATCGTCCCTGCTTCATCAGATATTTCATACAATGGTCCATTTTAAAGGAGGGAATCGGAACACGTGCCGAGGATATGTGAAACCTTGCCCTCTCCGAACGTGTGACCTTAGAGAAACCCCCGAATCAGCTGATAAGGGTGAGGAATTCCACTCACACCTCGATAATTAGTTACCCCAGCATTTTAAGTCGATTTGTAATGCGATACGTCGTTTGGGGGAGTAAACAGTGGCTTTTCAACCCTTCCAATTTGCCACAAGTAATTGTTTATGTAAAGCAAGTAAACATTGCTTGAAAATACAAAATTTATTTAGTACGATAAGATGAGAGAACATGAGAAATATGAGAAGGATTGTTACTATTAGTTTAGCAGTGGTGGTGTTTGTTATTTTTGTAGGTTGTTTTTCATATAAGAAAAAGGTATAGTAAACATTTTCGTAATAATAATCCCGGGAAGGTGAAAATACAAAACCTGCTTTCTAAACTGTAATAGAGTAAACTAAGATAAGAACCCTCCACTTTGAATACCCCGAAACAGCCTTGACCAACAACCAACTACGGGTACTCTGCAGAGGGACACTGTTGACTGCAGACGACCTTCCGTAAGAAGGACCTCATGTGAGATTCAAGAGCTGCAGTCATCATTATAGATGGTTTTTCATTATCTGTGCAGATTAGGCGAGTACCACGTGGTTGGAAATAGCTATGAAGCACCCCCAACCCCGGGAAGAACCTCATCTAAAATTCGTGCTCTTGTATCCTACTGTTATGTTTCTACAATTGAACACGTAGGATTGTTTAAACTCTTTATTGCTAACATTTACTATAATGATTATAAGTCACAATGTATGGCCAGTATAACTTCAGATTGGTCCGCAGTCGGCACGTCCAACCTCGACCATCGACTTCCCAAGAGAGGGCTTCCGTTTCACAAGTCCCCTCGTGGTCAGGTGCGCAAGGCTCCTGCGCCTGCGCCTGCTCTAGGCTACGCCACGACACTTCCCTCCTTGGCTGTGATCTCCCCCCGTCATTTCTGTAATGATTTTGCTGCCTAAAGGGGTGAAACAATATTAAGTTACAAAGCACACTCACATTTTGCAGTTTCTACCATTTTACATTTTATGCCTAATTTATTAGTTTCCGACTTTGACAACAGAAAGTGTTTTCTCGTATTGGTGCATTCACATTACACTTATTACAGTTGTTTAACATCATAGATAATTACAACGAGATTTACAATGACATATCCTTATGTGGTAAAATACATGTAGGAATGTAGCACAAAATGACTTTGACATTTTAACCATTTAAAGTTTGTACTCTAAATAAATTTGATTCAAAACTCTATCCTCAATCTATTTCGATTAAGTAATCTCTCAACCGTGCTGGGGGTTTCCTAGCTCTCTTAGACTTAGTGACACCTGGTGCTACGGTCTCCGTCTGCCTCTCCTGGTTTGCCTTGGTCGAGCCGTCAACCTGTTCATTTACTTCAGGCTGAGTTTCACTTCGACCTCTAGGCAACAAAGAGTTGGAATTAAAGTTTTTCCTATTTGTAACATTTCTACAATCGTCACTTACAATAAGATTATCGTTATTTACAACATTTCTAAAATCGTCATTACTTATACTAACAGTCGGATTTAAAAATGCTGTGAAACTGCCAAAAGGTACTTGCCTGGTTGGGAATCAAAAACGATTTCTTGATCTAGGCTGAGGAAAAACACTCTAGCACTGGCCAGAACTAGCAAGGTTAGTTAATTCGAAAGCGTTTATAACAAAATCCATCGGAAGCAGGAACTAAAAACTTTTAGGATTAAACATGTTAAGATTGAACTTTCATAACAAACAAGAGTACGTTTTTTACGTAGAAAACTCTGAAATTTCATATTTTATTGGCAAAACAAGGAAAATTCACATACAAAAAAGTTTTACTACATCTCGTGTTATCGCATGTAAATAATTGAAGTGATTTTGCTCAAAAACGATACGTCCTATCGATACGAACTAAGTTTACCTTAGTAGTAAAAAATTTTGAAATTTAAAATTTCCTAATCAAAAGTTGAAAAAGCCAAAGCATAAAAAAGTTGGGGTAATATTTACCCCACTTCCCCCCGTCTGGAACATATGTGATACAAATTTTGAAATGGTATTTACAGCAGCGGTTTCAGCATATAAGACTTAGGCAGGATACCAAATTTGATAAATTTATCTCAACTGGTTTCGGATTTAGAAAAAATTCGGCACTAGGATGCTCCCTTCAAGGGGATGTAGAGGGATACCTTGTATTGCTGTTCAACCTTCACACCTAATATTTGGTAAAAGATAGCTTTCGCCGGAGAATCTGCAAGTTCGGACCGAGAACCGCTGGACGTGTTAGGAGAAATAAATTAGGTTTGAAGCACATGGTCATGTGAACTATCAACCATATGGTCATGGTAGAGCGTCTAATTTTTCGGTATCTCTTTTCACCTTAACCTAATTCCGACATTTGCAATAAGTATACGTGAATGTGTGATTATGTGTGAAAAATGGAGTTTTTTGTTTTCTGTCCTTGTTATTTGGTAAAGAAGAATAACAAAAAAACATCGATTTGAACCATTTAATTAACCAATTTAGGAAATAATCATTATTTCTATGCTTAAACATTTTATGCAGTCTCAAAAGAAGAAAATAGTTTATGTATCTAAACATTTACTTCTTTCATAAATTACGCCTTGACTAACCTCATCAAATTGAACCTTGGATTTCATATAAGAAAAGGGTATGTCATTCCGTGACTTCTACTTATACAGAAATTCGTACCGACGCTGCCAACCCAAAGAATTAACATACCAAAGATGGGGCAAGTCTTATTTCATAGCATTGTCAAAAGGTTGAAGTACCCATTAAATCTTCGTACGCCCCTAGTACCATGTATACCTGTGCAATGTCAGCAATCCTTTTCGATAATAATTTTCACAAAGTATACACTGTTTGGGCATTTTTACTTAACAAATTCAAAAAGAAAGATGTTAAAAATGATTTCCATATTAAGCAAGTAATGAATATGTAAGTTGTATAATTATATAAAAAATAGGACGCATAATTCTAACCGTAAATCTGCACGCACCGAAACACTATAATTATTGTTTATGAACGTTTTACAGATTGAACAATTTACATAATATAAGAATTACTATCAAATAACAACAAACAATTTTAAGAAAAAATTCACAGATTTGGCAATTCTTGCAACCATCGGAGTGCATTGAAAATGAATTAAGAAAATTTGGAACTATAGAAAGTTTGCAAAAGTTACCTTCTAATTGGAGAACTTACCATTTGCGACTTACAGACTTTGCCACCTTGTATAGCACATTCACATGAGAGCTCAGATTCTCAGACTTGCAATTTGCAATATACGAATACGAATGCCAAACCACAGCTTAATATTAAGCTGTGGCCAAACTATGCGCCCACGCCGCCCGCTCTACTCGGTTGCCCACTACCTAACCATGTCGGTGTGACATGCTCATCGCGTTACACTTTTCATTGAAACATACCCATATACCTACAAGAACCTTCGCGATCCTATAAGCATTTTCAATGCTAAAAAACCTAATATAAACAAACGAATTGCAACTTCAAACAATCAGCTACGATGCCCCTTCTTCCATCTCCTTATTCTTTGTGCCAACCGTTCGTTACAGACCAGCAGGTACGCAAACCGACATTGTAAGATCTTAAACTTTGAACTAAACTCACAGATATCTGGGGCAGAATACCTGGGAGCAGAAACAAGGGTCTCGAGACGTTGGATTGTGGTGGGCCAACTCCGCGCTGCGAGTAAGTTTTGATGGAAAGCGTTTGATGTGTGTGCTATTGTGGTTTGTATTTCCCTTGCGAACATAACGGGTTTTCCTGGTGCAGATGAAGATAGAAATTACCAAAATATTATAGTGATAATAATAAATTATTTTCATTAATCAACAATTAATTATAGTTTGGGTGCTTCAGAATCACCTTTAAATTTGAAACTTCTTAATGAGTTAATAATATTACTAGAAATAGGAGAAAATCGCTCATATCTAGCTCTACAGGGGGTCCAGGCCTGGATGACCTGGGTGTCAAAAGCAGCTAGAATAATATTATTTTAAAGAAAATACATATTAAAGAACATGTTAAATGACATTTAATGAATTGTGAACTCCTATTTTACCATATTGGGATATTGCCTACTTGTTTAAATCAGATTTTGTTCTGAATGTGATGGTACTAGTTTGCAAGGGTTAAATCTCCCAGAAACAATGATAAACAATGATTTTTTTATATCTTTTCACATTGAAATCATAACTTAATCCCATCATTCAATAACTCACACTATATTTAGGATTTCCATATTATTATAATCTATTTTGAACCAATTCTATACTATGCAAGTCACATTTGGGTTGATACAAAGTATGTATCTACTTCGGGACAGCGAATAATCATATTGAAACACGCAGATATCCCCGTAGTCATTCGAGCGCATCATCCACGTTTGTGACAGATAATAAAAACAAGAAAAACCTTCGATACGTAACCCATTTCCACGCGAGCTTTTGTCGGTGTCCTGATAAAATCAGAAGGGCGTACATGGACGTTACTGTATTCGGTTGTTCTTCTGTAAAACGAAAACTGACTGGAAAGCGAGAATCCTATTAGAGAAACAGGCGTGTCCAATCATACGAGGGAAAAATAGTTAATATATTGTGCAGTTTATGAACTGATCAAGTCGATGATGTGTTTTGTGAATACGATCGACTGTAATCGATGGATATACTATAGAAATACGCATACAGTTTACTTCGTTTTGATTGGTTACTTTGGTTTGATAAAATTCAAACTAGCCTTGTAGGGCGGTGTAGGGCTCTTTAATGCAGTGTAGTTAAAGTGAAGGGTATATATCCCCATAATTAATGAGGTTTACCCTCATTTCTATACTAAATGGTGCTAAAGTTTACCGACACAATTCATAGAATAATAATATGTCCCCCTTCCTTCCACACAAGTCAATGACTTTCTAGGTAATTGTGATTAGACTGCTTAGATTAGATTACTGTTATTATTATGTTGCTATTAATATGGAATAGGAGAACAGAAGAACAGAAGAAGTCAACGATGTGTGTAAAGAGTATTTTAGTACAGCTTATTGTCTGATTCCTTAATATAATTCATTTAAAGAATTAATTCATTTATTCGTGGCTGCCTTATACGGCCGGGTTATTCAGAACTTATCTCTAAAACTTTGAGGATATGTGCATCCTTAAATAAGAAATCGATATCACCAAAAAAAATTATAATAAAAGTCTTAGGATTTCCCGTAAACAATGTTTAAAGTTATACCATTATAAAGGATTACGTAGATGGGCAACTGTACTTCAACGACATCGGATATACCACATTCCGACAAAAAACAGTAAACCAGTTTTTTGTACCTGAAACGCCTGGTTAAGACGGAGCGAATAGAGTTGGAGTGGGGGTAATATCTCTATTGTCTATCAGTCATCAATCTATGTGTGTCGCTCTCGCAGTGCGGGTGTTTTATTTATCGTAGGAGTGTTAAACTGTAAAATTTTCAAAATGGCTCATGTGTACAGTAATGCTGAGTTAATGGACATGATTCTTATTTATGGTGAAGTTGAACAAAATTCATTGGCTTCGCGCTTGTATGCGGAACAATTTCCCAATCGACATACGCCAAATTATGCAACTTTTACGGCAGCGGTACAACGTGGCCGTGATACTGGTAATTTACGTGCAAATCCTGGACGAGATGATGGCCCGGGACGACCACAACGTATTTTAGCAGCTGAAGAACAAGTGTTGAATCTGGTCCGTGAAAATCCGCGAATAAGTACAAGTGAGATCGCTAGGAAACTACCTGGGGCACTGTTACCAGCGGATTATCAATTACGAGTTAGGTTTTGTGAGTGGTTGTTGCAGCAAAATGCTGAAAATCCCCAATTTACTGCTGATGGACAAAATTTCGAACAGCTTTTGTAACAAGGTATGTGCAAATTTTTTATAAATTTCATGTTTCTAATACCTAGTAATCAAGTAGCGCAATTCTCAAAATTAGTGTAACAAAATTTTATTCATTTTAAAGACACGTCACTTTGGTCACATCTATCTATCTTTAAGTTTATTTTAAAGTAAAAATGCTGCAAATCTTTTTTGCGCCGGGTGTCGGTATAGTCTCAGAACTTCCGAAGTTTTTTTCGTGCTAGCCAGTTTTCATTGTCAGTCCCAAGGTCACTCCATTACAGTGGACCAGTATCCAGCGGCGTGCAATGAAAAATTTTTAAATAGTTTTCAGAACCCGCCAAAATTTTTTTTTTGCACTACCACATTTCTACATGTATGTTGAACATCCCCAAATTTTAATATGGATAAGTTCTGAATAACACTGTATGATATAAAAAATGTTATAATATAAGTAAAAAATGTGATATTGATTCTAAGTATTCCATTCTTCTCATTACCCAATCATCATCTGGCTTTTCTTCATCTGGGTTGAAGATTTATCAGAAAACTTCTCATCAACCAAGTTTCATATCACGCAAATCTTTGAGTAACTCGTTTATTTATTTGCCTTGATTGCTTGTGAAAAAATCCAATTTACAAGATGGTAGGTTTACCCAATTTAGTGGTAAGCTAGATAAAACCAAAATTTACAGAATAAATATATTCTGTAAACTTTGGTAAAACGTGTACTGATATTTCCATACATGTTTGTGGTTCCTTGCTTGAACCACTTCTGATTTAATTGGTGATTAAGCAAACACTCTATTTACGAGGTTAGTTTAGGTTATTTTAACGCCTTCTTTCACTTTATAAATGTGTAATTCAGAAGGAGAGGGATAAACCACTAAACCAGGTTACTTTGGGTTAAGCTGAATTAGCTTAGTTTGGTATATCCCCAATTTTTGGTAAATTTGATCCTACCCTGTGGAAATATTTTGAGTTGTCTATTGCTTATTGTAAATGGGATATGTAGTCATCCATTTTCTTACCTTGACCGTATGTGATGGTGATGTGATAAACAAGGATATCCCCACCAAAATGAAATAAATGTACTCGTATAGAGTGGATTAGGTTTGTCAAATTTAAGTTGGGTAAGGTTCAGTTGTTCCTTGAAACATTCGCCTCTTTGCGAATCTTGACTTATCGTATTTTCTATACATCTTGTACCTTTGAAGTATCAAGTCGAGGATGCCTATCGTCATTAAAACGCGGCGTACCCATCAAAAGGCTGTTTTTAGGTCGAAAACAGCAATCACGTCTTCGTAAGTGCCCGCTTCCAGTTATTGGCGCTGTTTCCTGTGTCTGGCAGGACTTCCGCAATTCATACTCCGTTGATCCCATGTAAATAGGCCATCGGCCAGGCAAATTACTCGCTTGACGCATTTGATTGAGCTTTTTTGCCCTCATAGGGTGAAAACGTTCCCATAATTGACATATTTGTAATATTTAATAGTTTGTCGGTTACAGATTTTAAATGTACCTAAAAAGGTTTTATTATACAGGGTGTTTACGCTTCGAGGAGTAGAGGTGGGAATAATTAATTAACCTATTATACATCTAAATACTTACATTAAATATAATAACATAAGACTTCTTAGGTACATAAGTGTTTTTTCTATTTTAACTCTATAAACAAGTCATTATGAAATGCAATTGCGTATTGAAAAGAAACCCTTTTCGACACATAACTTTTTGTTTTTATATGGTGGTAACAACAAATTTACATCCTTCGTTTTGCATAGTGCGCTATAGTTGCTATAGTAACGGGAAATTACTATATGTATTTACATTCTTTCGTTGAATACTGCGATAGAAATAATATAAAACAATTTTAAATTGTATGCTGAATATGAGAACAACGCAACCTATGAATAGAGAGAATTTTTAATTTAAATACAATACGTATTTATTGAAATTATGTAATTCAAAAAGTATCCACTGAATACTTGGGGGATTGTATTTCACCATTCATGTGGTAATTTCTTTCACTACCGACAAATTGTCTATTAATGGCAGCAATAATGTAGTTAACAGAACTTCACTAGCAATTTTTCACCGATCTATTATTCAATTCCCTATTCACAAGTTCGCAACGCCACATTGCATTTTATCCATGCACGGATTGCATTGGCTTCGTAACCTATTAACTGAGTGATTCTGCATACAAAAATCCGGAAGGAAATTGCAACAAAACGTAAGTAATTAACATTAAAAGTTAGTATTAAATTTTTCACTACTTTTTCTAATACTTATTTAAGCATTTTTGTAGCTCTAACAATTTCCGAGATTTCTGTAGTGGTAATCAAATTAGGTTCAGCCTGTATAAGTACAGAGCATTAGAATTGGTAACGATAACTAAAAGGTTTGATTTTCTCATTTTGATACACCGTGAAAGTGTGAAAGTAAAAAATAATAATTTCGTTCCTGAGCTTCTAGTGCGGCCTACATAACAATAATATTCCGCCCCTCTCCCACACAACTCTGTGACATTTGGGCTAATACTTGTATTTAGGATAAAGATTAGTAATATTACCTATTATATTATTATAAAAGTCACGTATAAAATTGTTACGTAGCAGGTAACTGGTATCTCGTGACTCATTTACGTGTGTTATTATTTATGTCATCACATTCGTTACATATGTGTGAGCTTTGGCCACGTGTAAATTAGGCATCTTAACAACTACTACTGTCGTTTTTCACCCAATGCAATTTAGGACTTAATTTATTATAATATACAATGAAAAGTTCCCGCGATGTAGTTGATAAGTTTTTAATATATTTATCCCGTACCAAATTTGCTGATGCTGGATTAACTATAAACTTTTCTGGCCTTAAAACGATCTTAACCATCTGAAAATTTGTGTGTGCTGTGCATTATAACCTGGTTCAAAACTTTCAGGAGCTTTCGGTAATTAAACTTAATTAATAAACGGATAAGAAGTGCTCTTCTGCGATTAAGGGATGTTTCAGTGTTTCTTTACTAGCTAAAATAAGGAAATCATATAAAAATGAAAAGCCGTGTCCATGTTCATTACCTACTTTTAATTATTTTGTGTCATAAAAAATTCAGAGTGCATTTTTATAGTTTACTCAAAACTTCAGGGTGCATGGTGAGGAAACAGACATTATATTTTATATGTATTATTATATTGGTTTTCTAAGAAACTGCAAAGGATGCTAAAGTTATAGTAATAAAATAAAGTATAATAAAGCTAAAATACGAAATGATATTATCCTTTCATTTTAAAGACAAATTATACACAATAACACAGTGTATAATATTATAGACCGTGTACACGGAGTGTTGGGCGTAACCGAAGTAATGTGGTTTTTATTTTGTATCTATTGTTTTCAATGGGCCTTGAGTACTTAACACTGACTTAGTTTTCCACAGGACATCAAAACACCACACCGCACTCGACGCGCGTTTCGCTAACCAAGTTGACATAATCTGGAAATGATTAAAACTCAGTTTTAATGTGAGGTGAGGTGAGGTAAAGAAGAGGTGTGCCGGATCAATTCAAACTTCCAAAAAGTTGTATGCCATTTGCACAAAAAAACATTTTATGAAATGCAGTGAATGGAATTGTTTAACAAATTAACTAAATATATATTACAGTGGTCGAGTTTATAGTTGAATTTTTATGTATCGTAAACTAAATATTTAAACTATAATTTAAAAAACAATTCAATTAGCATTAGCACATCATTAGTGGAATATTTGATTCATAAAATAATTTTTTTAGAATGGGGTAAAATTTACCCTATCCTCAATCTGGACCGACAAAACTGGGACGTTTTTGTGTACATCTGCGTATACCAATAAGCAAGCTATCTCAATCGGAGTTAATTAAAAAAAATAAATAAACAAGTATCATCTTGTTTTTAGTCATAGAACGCACTGATAAAATATTATCTCATAATTTCGACAGACCCTGTTGCACGTTTGCATTCTCGCGAAACTCCTGCTGCAAATTGGGTCGCCGCCGCAGCGGCAACTGTCGTGCCGGCGGCCTGGGATTCCCGTCATTATGTCATTGTCATAAGACTTTAAGCTGGATCTCTTGCCATTATTCGGACAGGTCCGCGTTTCCAGACAGTCATTTGCATGTTCAGGATTACGTCGACAATGCTTTGGTATTGTTATGGAATATGAATATGTAGGAAATATTTGATGTAATTCCAAAGTGGACAAGGATTTGAAGATTACTGAGATTAAGTTGGTATTTCTTGGTTAAACGCTATTCTAGGACTTCTTAAAAGAATTGTTTGCATTTTTCACCAAAAAATATAGTTTTTAATTGTCAGAAGATACATCAAATTGTGTGAGTTTTAAGATTTCAATCTGGAAGTTCGGATAGTATAGAGAGTTATTGGACGCCACATAAGGTTAAGTAGTGTTTGGGTTTCTCTTATTTTGACATGTAAGCATCAGCATGTAAGTATGTTTTTTACTAAGGTTAGTGCTTGACCTTAATTGGCGATTCAAATTACCGATGAGGACGCTACAAATTGTAAGTAAACAAATATGGAGGAAGACGAGTAAAAATTTTGCATTTCATATCACATCATCTAGCAATTTACCATTCAGCTGCCATAAATATAGTGACGTCATGTGCTAGTTAGGGTGAAATAAAGGATAAAAAGAATGGTAAAAGTAGCCAAACATCCCATAAGTGCTTCATTGCTAATTATATGAATTTTTTGGGTTGAAACAGGTAGGTAACCTAGTTTTTGTTTACTTACTTTTTGGACTAAAATAAGTATGATAAACTGTTTGGTGATCCCATATTAGTGCTTGTTTTTTATTAAATAATGTTTAAATTAAAGTATATTCTGCTTTTATAAGAGTAATAATATAAAAATATAGACAAACTGCAACAAAGTAGTTATGTTGTGCAAATAAACGTGTTCTCTGTTATTAAATTGTTAAATGCCTTTTGGAGAAATGAATGAGAAACAGTTTCGTATATTAGGGCCAAACACTTCTACCAATCTTCAATCTTAAACACTTCTATTGACACATTTTGTGGAATGACACCTATCAATACGACAGTTTGTGTTGTGCTGCTTTCTTTTGATCATCATTATATCAGCAATAAGCCTCCAAAAATTACCTTTTAAGTAGGTTCAAATATTTTCATGCAGAGGGCGCATTCATTTTTGGAATCGCCAATTGTGCAGGTTTAAGAGATACGGTCTTGTCTCTCTTAACTGGATGTGTGGGCGTATGGGCGATTTGATTGGTGGGCGTAACCGACCGATTAATAACAGTGTTTAGTACATGGATTATATGAATAACCTGAGTATGTCATTGCAAATGCTTTTTCCTTAAATGTTAAGACAATCTTCATTCGGTTTGTGAATTGTTCCAACGAACTTTTCTTAAACGGCCCCATCTTTCTTTCTTAAGAAAATCCTGTTCAATTGGTTTTTGGATTATTTAGAAAAGGGAATATATTTCCTCGGCTTCATTTCAGAGAAAGTTAAGTGTAAGGAAACTTAAAATTTGTCTGTTCACTAGACAATGTTTTTTCCATTGTTTCATACCATCCCTTTTGACGTGGAATTTTAGTTATTTAAAATATTTGTCAATCATTTACCATTGCATCTAGCTTATTCATCTTCTATATCGATTTAACGTAAACAAATAGACAATTTCCCTCCATCTAATCCACCTCTTGCCCGGGAAATTTCCTTGCTCCATAAAAAAGATACTTCATCTCTTAAGCTATTGACGTCTGCCAAGAAGGGTAATGGGAGTTAAACACCTTTAGGAACGCTGTAAAACAACTTATTAATATTTTAAACGTAATTACTGGAACAACCCATTTACTTAATTAAAAAGAGCTATTTATACCCCAAGAAGATTTATTATAAAATGTATTTGGTTTACAAAAACTGATACATTTTTCAAATTAGCGTTTAGTAGAAACGGGGATAATTGAAGGTCTGATTCCAACATACTATACAAATGACAGGGAAAACAGAAAATGTCCTACAAGAAACCAGCCCTCGACCACCAGCTCAAGACAATGTTTGTCATCGAGTTCTAGGCTCCTGCCGAGACCAACATTGGCTTGAAAGAGGGTGAGGAACGGTCGAAATGTCGAAATATTCTCTTCGAACTCCGCAGACTCCATCCAGAATATACTGTGAAGCTTGTGGTACCGATTATAGGAGCCCTCGATGGAGTAAGAGATACACTGCTTTCGGAAGATTATATCGGCATGCCGCAATTCGGCAGATCTTCTAGCCGGAAGAATGCAGAAGGCGGTCATTCTGGGTTTATTACGTCTACTCAGGGCACACGATTCCCGAACTCAGTAGTTATACACCCCGCGGACGTGGAGAATAGCTACAGATAACCACCAGCGGCCGGCGGAGCATCGAAGCCAGGGAACCGGTCGACTGGATTTAAAACAAAATAATATCGTTTATTTCACTTAAATCTGTCTAGCAAACGTTATACATTTTTAACATTTAACAAAGACAACAAAATTACTGTGTCATCAACAAAAGACAATATATTTCCATATATTTTGAAATAAAGTAGTTCATTGATATAAATCATAAAAAATACTGGATCCAAGACCGATCCCTGAGGTATACCGAATACTATTTTTTTGAACTTCATTAATTTTCTTATCAATTTTTACCTATTGCTGTCCGTTTTCAATGTAATATATAAATAATCTGAAAACTGTTCGCTCATATCCAAGATCTTGCACTTGTCTTCATCTAATCTTTAATACGTAGACAATTGCGTCTTATGGCTTATATTGATTGATGATGTACTGATAATACATTATTTTTGTAGGCATTATTCGTCTTTTAATAACTTCTATTATTTTACAAAGTGTACATATTCAAGATTTTGGTCTATAATTAATGAAATGTACTAAAGGTTTTTTAAATAAATTCATTAATTACTTTTATATTTTCAGATTTGATTCGGTCTATGCCTGGATTTATCATTTCTGCTTCTTCTGCAGTATCTGTGGATTTAAAAAATGTAAACTGTAAAACTATCATTCTTTGGTTATTAAGCTACAAGTTATCAACATCTAACTCGATAATACTGATGTACTTGTAGCAGTATTATTAGTAATGATTCACTTTAGTTCATTTATGATAGCATTCCATTCTATATTTCGTAATTGGTATTTTGGTAAAAATTCGAATAATCACTTTCAGCTTAGAGACTAAATATTTCTATGATTTATATTTTACGGGTTTGTTATTTGAAGAGGATTATGTCTGTATCTATTTCCAACGAAACTGAGGTAAAGACCTACGTTTTATGGATGAAAAAACATGGCGAAATCGAGCATCATGCCAAATAGTTCAGCCCAAGCTGGAACGCTATTGTTTGTCTTAAAATCCATAGATAAATAAATTTATCCAGAAGTACCAAAATTATGATTGATGAGGTATTAGTGCTCGTAATATAATATTCCATTGGTGAAATATTTATATATGAAGATTCGATTGCCTGCCATTGAACGGGGATGAACTAAGATTAGAATTACCACTTCTATTTATATCACAGAATAAAAAAACATATAAATGGTGTTTCTGCTAGCAAACGACATCCAATTTTATTAAACGAGCCTGTTGAATTTATATCCTAAATTCCGTTTATACGAAATATTTGACCCATTCGTTAACATCGCTCAGTCATCGCTCAGTCATCCCTAATTAATATTTTCTGAAGAAATCATCAAAATACGTCGATTAGTAATATGAGGAAGAGGATTTTGCAATCATCCAGACAACTTTTGCTATTCCCCTCTCCTCCCTCCTCACGCCTACTATGCAAAATATTTTAATTTGCAACTATGGTCATGCAACAAATGATCATCATCTGTCATTTCATTGATTTGAAAGAAAAAGATAAATGATATTAGATAATAAAGTAAACAAGAATGAATTATGTGGAGCTCTTCTTCTAAATACTTTAAATTCGTACACACATGGAAACATTTTCCTCAAAATTATTTAATAAAACTATTTGAATTTAGTGTAGAGTAAAATTATATTATACACTTAAATAACGTGTAAACAGAAAGAAACATTAGAACGACAAAAAACAAAATACTGATAATTTGGAAAAATCAATAAATGTTATTTTTTATTTAATGAATAGTATTTAAATATTTCTATCTACAGTGAGGACATAAAGTCCGCCCCCCCCCCTCTTTTTGAACCACTGGGTAGATTGTGATGAAATTTGGAACGATAATATATGACTAAATTTTGCATTTTTTGACACATCAATGACAGCTCTGAATGTCAAAGTGACAGCTGGGTGCGCAATAGAAACATTTTTTTAAATGGAAATGGGGGTCGAGTAATAACTCATTTTGAAGCTATTTTTATGCTCAAAACATCTCTCAGTTTTGAAAACGTTTGGTTCAGTAATTTCCAAATAAAAACCAGTGATACCGATTTCTGTTATATTTTTTTACATACATATTACAAATTATTGTAAATTATTCAAAGCAAAACAAAAATTAAAAGTAAACAAATAACAATAAACCATCCCTAACCTAAAATAACCTAAATAAAAAAATTATGAAATAATTTAAATTAAACGTAGAGGCAGAAACAAATTTAGAAAACACGTGTTACTTCAAAAGATGTTGAAAATGACCAACTTGGACCTCCTGACAAATAAATGTTCCATGGGTAAGTTCTATTATAAAGATTATATGATAAAAAGATTATGTTCCAAACTGATATTACTGGTTTTTATTTGGAAATTACTGGACCAAATGTTCTCAAAATTGGGGAATGTTTTGAGCATAAAAATATCTTCAAAATGAGTTATTACTCGACCCCCATTTCCATTTAAAAAAATATTCCTTTTGCGCTCCCAGCTGTCACTTTGACATTCAGAGCTGTCATTGATGTGTCAAAAAATGCAGAATTCAGTCATATATTATCGTTCCAAATTTCATCACAATATACCCAGCGGTTCAAAAATTAGAGGGGGGTTGACGGACTTTATGTCCTTACTGTATAGTTTCCTTCGTATTTTTTTACATTAGGTATATGGGCTAATAATTTATAATTCGATACAACGTTTGTATAAAATAGAATAAATTATATTAATTAGAACACACTGTGTACAAACCCGATAATCAGAGTTATTTAATTACAACAGCAAAAACAGTGTCGGCTAATGCTAAACAATCAAAAGAATGGCACGGAGGCTTAACTACTCGCATACCGTCGACCCAGCTCGTAAAACATTGTTTGTTGTATTAATTTAATCAAAAGCACTGAAAATAGTAGAATGTTTGGTGAAGGCTTCGATTCCGGTACGTCACACTCCTCACATGAACCAACAAATAAATGTTGATCAAGTGTCTACAAAAGCGACGAATTATCACATTTATCAAAATAGTATATTGTGTTATTAGGATAAAAAAAAAATTATATTTTTTCTGACCAGCAGTTGTTTGTGTTTGCGAAGTACAGCGTCAGCGTATAGCCGAGCAAATACAAATCTTCAAGTTGAAAACATCACTTTTTAACCGAATAATACATACTATTTTTTCTTCAATCATCTAAAATGAACACATTTATTATCCAACATTTTGTATATTTTAATAGTTCGTTCCCTTTGGTGAAGCAGACAACTTTGAACAATTTTTGTAAACATATCAGGACCGTAATGAAACAATAATTATTATACAGGTATACTTTTATATAAAACATTTTGGCTCGATTCGGCAAATGAGTTCTACATCCTATTAAAATAAGTGCCTCAACTTTGAGAACATCCTATAGTAACTCAATATACAGGTCCTCAAATAAAAATATTTTCAATTTAGAAACAAAGACACAAGATATTAGTACATGATAGTTAAATAAAGATAATTCTTATCTCTTATTACATTACCTGGCTGCACAATAGGCTACCTGAAGTTTTTAAAAGTTTACCGATATCGTATTTCAAATCTAAATTAAAAAGACAAATAATGGAAGGAATAATTATATTTAATAGTAGCAGATAATACACATAATTATTGTGATTGGTGTGTAATTAATGTTATTTAATTTTATAGTATTATAGTATTTCATAATATTTTTTATAGTATTTAAAAAAGTATATGGTTGAGTGGAAGAGCAATGTTCTGTCTTTGACAGAATAATCGAACTCTGCCTTTTGTCATCTTGTCATATTACACTTATCTTTGTTTTTTTTTTTTATTTTATTGTTAGCAGTATATGTATATTTATATTATGTGTAAACTTATATGTATTGTATGTGACTTAAGTTGGCAATAAAAACATTTATTATTATTATTATTATTATTATTATTATTATTATTATTATAAATAACATAATACCTACTGGAAAAATACTTCCACTAATACTAATTTGTTATTCAGTGGGGGGTGCAGCTGGGAGCGTCACCCACAGACTACCTCTGACCTCTGTCACCATGTCACCATGTCTGACGTCATATTGATACCTTGGCCCACCCATGCACCGTTTTTTTTTGTTTAATACACACTTTACTTACTATCGACCCGGTCTTGTCTCCAAATTTAATCCATTTTTATTTAGGGATTCGTATATTAAGCATTCATCAGTTTATTTTTGTCTGTGTCTCTTTTTCTATTTTGTAAAGGGGACGAGCAAAGGCCCCTGCCTGCCCACTCTTGGAAACGTCAATGCTGTGTACTCTATAACTGCTCCAGTACCATGATAGTTACTGAAACAAACAGCTATTAATTTGTAGTTATTCCAAAAGATTTACGACCCCGATACCGCAGGTTCGATTTCTTCATTGACAGAAAAACAAACGAACACTCCTGGGAGTGTCAGGGATGTGTGACAGACAAGATGCCATGTAATTCTTCGTGATCGATCTGCAAGTAGTCAATTAGCAGCATCGCGGGCGTTCAACGTCACACCTTCACCACTTTCAAGTTCATGGGTGTTCATCCGAGCATCCACGTTTAATTATCCTGGAAAGTGTGCCTGAAACCGTCCCGAGAACTAATTTTGCTCTAATTATTAGGGGAATATCGGCCTCTAGAGCACGCATCAATAATTAAGGCGAATGGGGAAAAGTTTATAGTTAAACTTATACATGTATGTCCATTGGTCATGTAATAGATTCTCTAATCGTTCGCTATGTCGGAAAATTAATTTAAATTGTTTCTCGATTTCTGACAGAGTTTGGTATTCTATGATATGAAGCATATTTGTTGTGTTTTATAAAAGAGATAATGTCTTTTAAGGGTAAAGATACTAGGGACGTGGCCATGGTGTAAATAAATAAAACAGTTGTTCTGGAATTTTTAGTTTTCCTCACAGATTTTGATTTTGTAAAATGGTTGAAGAGGAATATACTTCTTGCTCCCAACATAGCTGAGGCAGTAAACGCTGTTGTGCAAGATTTATCAGTTATAAAATTCCAGGAAAGGTATGAGAAGGTTTATGAAGTTTTCAGTCATAGCTGCAAAGTAAAGAATAGACAGCAACAGACTAACAAAATATGTATTTTCGGCTTATTTTGGGAAGCAAGCTCAAGCTTACAAACCATCAAGTCTGTGGAGTGCCTTTTGGATGCTCAAATCAATCATAATGATAAAGAATACAGTGAACGTTGGTGGATTCTGCAAGTTGATTGTCTTCCAGAGACCAAGAGATTAAAATTAATCGAAATTTTTTTATTTCTGGCTAAATCTGAAATTAGTGTCAAACGATAGCTCCTGTTAAAAGTTAAGATAGGAATGTGCAAACCGTTTTGCTTGATCTCAAACCGTTTAGATTTTACAGGGTCTCAAAGTTGCAAAATGTCAATATTCACCTGTCAATATTTCACCTGTCAAAAGTTGAAGATAGGTATATGACATCCTACATGAAATGTGTTTAGAATTTTACGTAAAATCCAGAAATAATATAATATATAGGGTGTTCCTTTTAAAATCAGGAAGTCTACATCAACTTCCGATTATACCGGAAATGCCAGAAACGTCAAAATATTTTAAAAAGGTAGGCCCCACTGACCTTTGTAAATAACCAAATTTTCAAAATCACCCTGTCCGTACTTTTCCATATATCCATCGCGGTCCTTCCCGGTGCATGGGACACCACGTATAAAATGGAAAATTAGGAGTTATAATTCCTATCCACAGAAAGTTAAGGCGCTATCTAGGATTAACGCCACTTATGAGGATAAGGATTTATTGCATTTAAGAAATCACTAATTTCTATTCTCTATTCTTCAGCACTATACACATGTTTCTAATCTAAATTCCGATTTAGTCGAATTCTAGAAATATTTACTTTATTTTGTTTCTGGCTAGGCATCTACGCCTTTACATCACCTTATTTTGTTAGGTTCAATATAAAAGAGGTATCCTTTCTAACCTCAAAAGAGAGTCAGTGCTGCTTGTCAAGTGCAATGATGTTCAGTTTAAGACAAGAATATAAAGAAATTAGTCGAATAACTCAAGATTACGTCGAATAAGAGAGATGTCACGAGGTGGAATCAGTCGATTATTAATTGGCAGTTTACAATTTTGAATCTATGATCTTGTTCTCTTCGGAATGTTATAAATGTCTTCTTTATGCCCAGAAATTATATCATTTAGGTAATTTAGCCCACTCTCTTATTTTGTATTCTTAAATTTACAGCATTTTCGGAAACACCGAACATTTTAGAATAACTTTTCATATCTAGAGTTCTCATGCACTGTCTTATCAATATCTGCTGAACTTGATAATGCGTTTCCTGTTTTTCTATTGAACTACTGTTACTAAGCGTTTCTATCTTTGGAATATCTAATTTAGCGATTGTATTGTTTCTCTGTATTGTATTTATGACCAATTGTAGGTGTTATGAGTAATCTGATGATGTTGAGAAACTGCAAGCCATCTCCGGCAGTGCTGCCATCTACTTTTAATTCAATTTGTTGTCAAATTACGAGGAGTACATTACAACGCGTCATTATTAATGGCTGTGCCGGCGTATCCTTATACTTCCACCATTAGATATCACTCAGCAGAATTATTCTCGCCAACCGCCTCCCACCCGCCCCTGGGGCTGTTTATTATGACGAATTTATTAAATACCTCGAAAGGCTTGCGTTGCCGCGAGGGTTAATTTATCATTCCTTAATATAGATGTTAATGTAAATAGGAGACGCCATTGTTAGAACGTAGTAAAGGATTTCCTGTACGATGCAGTGATTTTGTACACTTGGAGTGGAATCCGATTCTCTTTAATACACCCACACCCAACAGACAGACCAACTTAATCTTTATCCCGTGCTTTATCAGGTACCATTTAATAAAAACTGGTAGCTCCTGATTCTTGTTCTCTTCCGAATATTTGGTTTTACTTTGTTTCAAAACTACAAGATTATTAGTAGGTACGGGGCGTGGGTAAATAGAATTACAAGTAACGAAAATATAGATTCTAAACTGGACTCTAGTAATATAGTTGGGCATATTTGCCCAACCCTATATAACGAAAGCGTAGAAAGGACATCGTGTGAAATAATTTTATAATTGCCAGTTTGAACTGTCAATTATAGATAATTGCCAGTTTAAACTGTCAATTATATATAATTATCTGTTTAAACTGGCAATTATAGATAATTGTCAGTTTAAACTGGCAATTATACATAATTGCCAGATCAAACTGACAATTATAAACTGTCAATTATACATAATTGGCAGTTAAAACTGTCAATTATACATAATTACCAGATCAAATGGACAATTATCTATAATTGACAGTTTTAACTGGTAATTATAAAATTATTTCACACGATGTCCTTTTATAATTGCAGTTTAATCTGTCAATTATAGATAATTGTCAATTTAAACTGGCAATTATGTATACTTGACAGTTTAAAATGGCAATTATGTATAATTGACAGTTTAAACTAGCAATTATGTATAATTACCAGCTTAAACTGCGAATTATACATAATTGCCCGTTTAAACTGACAATTATCTATAATTGACAGATTAAACTGGCAATTATAAAAGGACATCGTGTGAAATAATTTTATAATTGCCAGTTTAAACTGGCAATTATCTATAATTGACAGTTTAAACTGCCAATTATAAAATTATTTCAGACGATGTCCATTCTACGCTTTCGTACTATATACTTCTAAGGTTTCTCAAAATTTGCAAAAAACATAAATTAACAAGGATTTAACTGCGAGTCAGTATTGTGGTGTATCAATTAGAAAAATCTAAGCCAACCGCCACAACTCCATTTGTTTTGGGGCAGATTACAGTTGACACAACAGGATTACCTTTTGATGAAATTAAATGAAGTCAAGAAAATAAATTATTAATTAAGTAAACTCCGATTTTTTACTCGCCCACAGCCTTGGGCTATTAGGGTGAGAATTTGTACCCTAGTGAACTGTTTTAATGCTTGACAAAGTTCAGAACGACGTGTTTTTAATTTAATTAGCAAACTCAATTTATACGGTGCTTTGACGCCTAGCAGATTTATAGTCCTTGCGAGCATTTACGGATCAGTTATCAAAGCAACGACAAATGATGTATTTACTAGATTAGGGTGATCCTCGATCATCAGATATTAAATAGGCAGCTATAGATTTATTTCTATGGAATGTCGAACATTTTTGTTAAACAGAATTACACTTGAGATAAGTTCTCCAATCAGCTAAAGGGATAGGAATACTCCGGTTCATTTAACGATTACATTAAATAAATCAACAGAGAATATAAGTTAGTTTTGAAAAAAAATTCCGTTCTTTGTGTCTATAAAATTAAGGAAATCACTTGAGGAATATTTCACGTAATTCAAATCTTATTCCGTCTTTGTGTTTTATAATATTTTCAAAATCTTTGAATTGTCATGCTCTGTGTGTTAATTATGTTACAAAATCGCCGGCACAGTGCCCGAGTGCAGCGTTGCCAAATCTACTTCCCCCCAGCCCTAGGTAAATTCTACACAATCTGACAATCCCGCCAATGGGGTACCAGGGCCAAGTCTCAACCCTCTAGACCTTCAAATAAGGGAGATAGGCCATTTTATCCACATTTCCTGGATGTCACCACCGGGACTTATCGAATACTCCTCGTATAACTTGACTGTCGATAATTTATGGAACTGCGCTGGTATGTCGATTATTCGTGAGTACTCGATGGAAATTTCTACAAGGATCTAGTAGCCTAGTTCGCCTATATAAAGGCCACGGCATGAAGGCAAGGGAAGTCAGTCTTAATCAGATAGCGATGGAGAGCGAAGAAGCTTAAGTGAAATTACTGCAATTTTCCAAGTGTTTTCGTTGTGTATTTGATTAAATATTGTACAAGAAGTGTTGTACTGTGTTTGGAGAGTTAAATAAAGATTTTATTATTGTTGTTAAAAGTCTCGCTTATCTTTAGAATCTCGGAAGGAGTAGGTAACAATAATTAACATTTTCTGTCCTATAGTTTGCCTGGTTTACGTCATTCAGCAATTATTATACAGCAAAAATTATTGAAAGATTCAAGCTGAACTCCCTTAGAGTAATTAATAATAAATCAAGACAAAATAGCCCGTAGTACTAACCAAAATTAATAGCAATCGTTTACTTCCAAACATAAATATTTACAATGCAAGGACATTAATGGATCCAGTAAACGTCTCGAGGTCTCCTGGGCCTTACCGTTTGCTTTACTTCAAGGTTTTGTCGAGTTGATTGAAAGTCGATTGATTGGATATCAACTAGTCCGCCATCACGTTATTCCGTGAACATTTCAGAAACAAAAAGCTGCCACTGAAGTATATTTAACGTGGCTCCAAGAGTTAGTTGTTGGTTAAGGCATTTCTTCCAGTCGGTGATTATTATGTACGGTAAAAAAAAGAAGGGAACTTGTTTACAGAACTTGGATTAATTCGTCCTTCTGCGTAATCTCTGATGTCAATATTAGCTTCGCTTTTTATTTTAAATTTAGTGGGATGTCGTCAGAATAAGGGGACCCACAATTAATTTTTACTAAAATAAAACATTATATCCATACGATATACAGCATGTTTTACTTTTATTCTATATCTATATCCTTTTAATATTGTTTCATTATATCTAAAATTACATAGTTATATCTTGAAAAATTACAAAATCAACCTACAAGTACGAAAGTGTTAAGATGTTTTGTTTATGGATGTTTTATAGATGAATGAAGGTAATAATTTTAATTTTGGGCAGAATTTATGGTCAGAGTATTACTTTAATCGTAAATTTTCAACTGCAACTTATGAAATCTTCCCAGTGTTCGTTGGGAACAAAAAATTGTATTAATAAATCAAAAATATTTATATTTTTTCTGCTATTCTATAAAAAATATGAAGAAAGACACAGTTTCCCGAGTTGTTTCAACATTAGATTTAAAAAATACAAGAAACGTGGTCAAAATTAGATTACATAATATACAGTATCATGTTAAAATTTAAGAATTGAATGCATATTTACTGAAATCACTAATATGCATTAGTTTTTTGCAATTTTCTATATGTATCTCGTTCAAGAAAAACTTATTAAAGGAGAATATAGGAATATTGACAGCGTCTAAATCTTATGCAGTAAAATTCTAATTGCCCAGGAACGATTCAGGTTGGTAAACCCTAACCAACATTTAGGACCGGAATGTGAGACACCTACAAAGCCCTATTAGTCTGAGGAAAAATCATACACATACCTACGTACGTAAACCTTTCACGTTTACAACTGATAGGTCTTATGTGTATTATGAGTTACAATTTAATTCAAAATTGTTAGATTATCATGAGGATTATTTCAGTTTTTGAAGTAGCAATTAAAAATATAGTCATCCTGCATATATTTTGAATCATGTTATAATCAAGTTTAGTTTAGAAGTTAATTTGTTTTTTTAATATTTCGATATAATCTTTTGCGTATTTAGTTTCATGTCTTTTAAGTCAACGTGTCTTTAATTTAATTTAATTAGATAAAATAATGGAATGATATCCTTATCTCGCTTTTTATGGCACGACCATAGCCAGTGCCTATAGAAGCTTTCCTTTTATTCAATTTCAATTCGACAAACATTTAGGTACGCATTAAGTTATATTTTTTTAATTATTCTGACACTGTTACCTAAATTTAATTAAGGCTTTTAGTTAAGTCACACCGAGTAAATAGCTTTCTTTTAATTAATTATTCAATAAATTCACAGCTTGTGATGAAGGGACCAAAGTTAGAAAAAAAAATCAGAAGAATTTTCAGCAGCAGATAAATAAAGGGAAGCATCCGCTTGGCCTATTACTGATAATTAGTCATAAAAGTTCCGTACAGATAAGGCTTCCTTAGATCCTGGCAGCAGTGTACGAAACACAAAGTAGTGTCATGTCCTGAAATTGATCTTGCTTGGAATAGCTTAACCTAAAAAGAAAATTTGAAATGGCTGGAAGACATAACGCGCTTCGCTGTTTTTTTTAGTTCATCTATATCTAATATAGAAGACGTGCATTAAAAGACTTTCCTTTTTTATTATTTCTCTTATTTTTTCTCTTCTTTGTACAGAAATACCTTATATACCAAGTATACACAAATATCTTTATTAAAAAAAAAATCATAATAATAAAAAGTAACAATTATTATAGAATGTTCCAGAAAAAACTGGAACATTCTTTTTGAAAATTCTAACACGACATACATATTCGAAATCGACCACTTTCAACACCTATATCTCCCACACTACCATGGTTACCGATATGCAACCACCATAGTGCACGCTGCGAGACTTGGCGCTGCTACCACACACAAACACTTGTAGTCTGTGCTGGGTAGTTTTGGCTGCAAAGTGAAATATACGGACACCCACGTCTATTTTTAATAGATAGATATAGGACAGGAGAATATTAGTTCTACTTGCACTGTAGTAAAAAGTCAAAACGGTAATGTCCAAAATTGATCCTAGTATATACATAGAATTTTATTTGCGACCATAAATCTGGTACCTACATCGATAAAATTGTGTATCAATTTATATAAACACAAAGGAGGCATAAAAATTGATTATTCAATTAGAAGTAATATTGAATCGCAATAGTAAGCTATCATGATCGATTCCTCTTATTGGATAGCTAGCTATACACCATCAATTTTAAAAAGCTCCTCTGAATGTTCTCTAAAGCGTTTTTTTCTTTACAATAATGTGAATATCATATCAAATTACTACATTCAAGCTCTGAGTGGTAACAGTGGTAACTACTGCACTAGAGCGAATAAAAATTTTTACTGCATCGCGGTTGGAAACAGTTTATAAAACATGGTTAAAATAGATGAAGTAACTTTCTTTGCATGCTCCTCGAAAGATAGTTTATCATCAAATATAGCGATCAATTTTATCAAAGGCCTTTTCAAATTATGTGTATATAACATATATTAGGCCTTGTTCATCCATATAGTTTGAGATGAATTGCTTTTTCAATATCCCCCGTGTTTTCTTTAATTATGTAGTGTGAAAGTGAAAACATGACTAGTCCAAGTGTGTAGGTCATGTTCAATCAAACACCATTGTGTAAAATAACTTTTAAATTGTGAAAAGCACTTTTGTCTTTAGTTTCAAATAGATTATCAGTAACGAGAACTAAGAAGACAATAATATATTCCACCAATAGCAGGGACGTTACGGCAGACACTTTGTCATGAATAATTAATGTACGTAATGATAATTCTTAAACAACAGCCTGTCTTTACTGTGAACGTTAAACTAGAAGGCGACGTTATAAGATCTTAAAACAATTTGTGCTGTTGAAACTAAATACGTGACTCCCAGAAAGTTATTTCTGCTATTCAGTCACCCTCGAAAACTTGGTAACATGAAAAGCAGTTGTCGCAAGATATATGCCGTAATCACGTACGGATTACTTACATCTCTCACTCCCCTCTACTCTTTCGGAGTAGTAAAAAATGGACGCAAGACGAGCTGCGACGACCCGACATAGGAACACACAAAATGATGCATCTCAATGGGATTTTGCATCCTAGGTAGTCCGTTCCACGGTTGTACTTCCCAAGACATCGGGGAGGCCGTGGACTCTTGAGTTTGGAGTGTCTGCACAGCAGAATGGTATTGGGTGGAGCCTGCAAGGTAATCGGGAGTTCGGATATTCTCCTTTGTATTTTCCATGAAAAGGCAGGAATCTGAGCATTTCTATTTAAGGCAGCATCAAGAGCAGCTGATGAAGTCGGTCTCATTTTCGACGTTGAACGGAGAAACCCAGACTCTGTTCTAGTTGGGACCCGTTCAGTTGAAAACCCAAGTTAAAGCTGTAGAAGGCTGTAATCTTTTGCAGCTGCATAAGGATAAGCCATTGCACGGTGTCTTCTATAAGAGCCTTGAAGACCATGGCTTATCCGAAAGGCTGGCCTTTGCTTTTTTAAGGTCAGCGGGGCTTAAGTCGAAGACTGAGGGATTCATAATGGCTTGCCAGAATGGTGTATTTTACACCCTCGTCTATCGAAGTCGTGCCATGGGTATGGAGGTCCCTGATGTCAACTGCAGGGCCTGCCATAGGTCCTCGGAGACAATTATGCATCTGCTCTCCGCTTTCCGGCATATGCAGCCGCGGCCTATATTCAGAGACATAATGCGGCTTACGAGTGTTTTACTACTTTCTACGGCACTCGTACGAGATAGACGAAACACCAGTGCTACCATACACTCCGGGGGATATTGGGTCCGTTGTGAGGAATGAGAGGTGCCGAATTTATGAAACTACTAATTTCCCACGGTCAAGCAGATTCAAGCCAATAAGCCTGATGTAGTCCTCCTCGACCACCACCTCAAGACAATGTTTCTCATCGAGTTCTCGGTTTCTGCCGAGACCAACATTGTCTTGAAAGAGGAGGAGAAACGGACGAAATATCGAGACCTTCTCTTCCAACTCCGCAGACTCTATCCAGAACATACTGTAAAGCTTGTGCTACTGATAAAAGGAGCACTCGGTGGAGCAAGAGATACACTGCTTTGGGAACTGAAGATCATACCGGCATGCCGAAATTCGGCAGTTTTCTAACCGGAAGAATGCAGAAGGCGGTCATTCTGGGTTCATTACGTCTACTCAGGGCAGACGATTCCCGGACTCAGTAGTTACTCACCCCACGGACGTGGGGAATAGCTACTGATGACCACTAGCGGCCGACGCTGAGAATCGAAGCCAGGGAACCGGTCAACTGGATTTTAACAAAAAATATATAAATAATAATAATAATAATACAATATAATATCTCAACCTCTCATTCTAATCACAAAGATTGATTGATCTCATACCCTACACATGTCTGAGACTTATGTGGAAGAGGGCGACATATTATTATTCTGTAGGTTACATTTGCGCCTTAGGAACAACTTCCGTTGGAAAACCCTAACTACCATTCGGAGCTGGTATGAGGAAATCCTGGAAAACCTCATTAGTTAGGGGGATAATCAAATATCAACCATCAACCAATATTAATCTCTCACGTTAACACCAAGCTGACGTTCTCATCGTAGGCACGCGCGCCAGGATGGTGGTCAACCTATCCCTGAGAAGGACAATTTAATTAAAAATAGTCCGGCTGTAACGGTAGCACGATTTCGTTGTGCTTGGACAGCAAACGTATGAAAAACGTTAAGTTCTGCAACCCCTATAGTTGATGTGAGTACCGTATTATCTATCTATTTTGGAAGTGCTTCTTGAACACCTTGCGTATACCGTGCCTTATTCTACTAACTTACCTATGCCTAGGCCGTGTGTGCGAAAGAATTTAAGGGCCCTTACCGTTACCTCGCGGACTGAACATATCTAAAACTTACCTTTTTATGTCGAGTCTAGTATAGCCTAATTATCTCTCCTGTATCTAAATTTGAGAGTACTTGTTAAAATATGTACTTTATATGTTTCTATATGTGTTCAATGTTCGTAAATGTATAATTGAATATCATTACATTAAACTTAACTTTGTTCTTGTTAAGTGTTTTTTGCAATTGTCTTCACTTAAATAGGAACTATACCTTTACCAATACCACTAAAAAAGATCAATTGATGGCGCCCAAGTTTGGCAGATAATAAAATAACCCTACCGTACTTCACTCTGCTCACCCCTGAAAGATAATTTCATCGCTATAGTAAGTATATTTTGTACTTTTATCTAAAAATAAAAAAAAACTAACGAAGTTATCGTTATACGGCCCATTGGGGATCGAACCCACGTCCTCTGGAATTAACGACAGACAACTCTGAGCCACATATAGTGTCTCAGATCTCAGATAGTACAGAGTAATATATTTAATGTTTTTTGGAGTATTTGAAGATAATACATACAGTTTGTGGAAAACTACGTTGTGCCAAAGTAGTTTAGTGGTAATTTAAGGACCCTATCTACTCACAGTTACGAGCCCTAACAACTAAATGTTGGGACAAGGTATTATTTTGGATATAATACAATGGCTCATCAAAACTACTGAATTATTTTGTTTATTTTTTTAAATACAAACATAACAATATATCGTAGACTATTTGAACACATTTTTGTGCCATGGTGAAGCAATCGGTAGTAATCATAGCGTATTTAGTCATTGGAAGACCAAATTGGCTGACAACTAAATGTTGGGACAAACACAAATCTCACATTTAAAATGTTTAAAAAAACGCTATATAAACATCAAAAAAACGTTTTATTTATTCATTGACAGTTTGTAAGTGACGTAAATAGTTATAAGTAGTAGTATTTATTGAAATATTTAAATTTTGTTAATTTAAATTGGAATAATGGGTCGTGGAAAAGCTACCGAACAGAAATTACGTGAAATTATCATTCACCAATACAGTGCGGGCAAGACAATGCGTAAAATTTCTAGTAATTTACCTATTCCAAAGACCACAGTCTATAATATAGTGAAAAAATATGGTGAGTCTGCCAATGTGGATGTTCGAGGTAAAAGTTCGGGGAGACCAGAAGTTGTTTCAAAAAGAGATTTACGAAATTTAGTTAAATTATGCAAATCAACGAGAAGAAGTACTGTTCGAGACATAACTGCTCAATGGAACAGGGCAAGTGGATTAAATATATCTAGAGAATGTTGCCGAAAATACATTCATAAATGCGGTTTGGGATTTTACAAGGTAAGTTCAGTTTTGTATGGTTCATCCATTAGCAAAAAATTGATCCAAATTCATATTTACCCCGAAGAAAAACCGCTATTGAAAGAGATTCAAAATAAGAACCGTTACAATTGGGTAAAATCTAAACTTCTGTGGACAGAAAATGACTGGAATAAAATAATATTTAGTGATGAAGCGAAATTTGATGTTTGCGTTGGAGATCACCATAAAAGGATAATACGAAATAAAGCAGAAGCTTTTCATAAAGACTGCTTAAAAAGGGTTGTGAAGTTTCCAAAAGGAATTATGGTTTGGGGCTGCATGTCGGCAAGGGGCTTATGCATTTTAAAATTTATAGGTGGTACTGTAAATGCTTAAAAATAACAAGAGATACTTCAGACCTCACTTTTACCTAGCGCGCAAAATTGTTTCCTAATGAGGATTTCATCTTCCAGCAAGATGGAGCAACATGTCATTCGGCAAAATCTACCAAAAAATGGTTTGGTGATAATAATATAAAGGTTTTATCTTATCCAGCCAGCACTCCAGATCTAAATGTGATAGAAACTGTGTGGCTTAAAATGAAGCAGTATTTAAGAAACCATCCTCAACGCACTATTTCTGATTTGCGGACAAAACTACAAGAGATTTGTGATAATTTTTCTCCTCAAACGTGTCAGTCCTTGGTTAATACAATCCCTGCAAGAGTTCAAGCAGTCGTTAAAGCTAAGGGCGATGTGACCCCGTATTAAATTAAAGTTGCTTCTTGTTTGTCCCAACATTTAGTTGTCAGCAAATTTGAGCTTCCAATGACAAAGTACGCTATGCCTATTCCTTTACCATGGCACGAAAATGTTTTCAAATAGTCTAGAATATATTGTTATGTCTGTATTTAAAAAAAATAAACAAAATAATTCAGTCGTTTTGATAAGCCATTGTATTATTTACAAAATATTATCTTGTCCCAACATTTAGTTGTTAGGGCTCGTATTGTGTAACTTAGGTATATTATTAATGAAAAAGGCTACACTTCACAAACATGGTCGATAAACGCACAGTGTCAGTACGATATTTGAGTTGGAAAATGTCGAATGGAAAAATCGAGTTTCAATCAACGGGTAGCCCGTATAGTCGTAAACAGTAATTTAAATTTGCAAAACTTCATTATGCTCGACTAAGTACCCCTGTTCTGATCATAATTAAGAGGGTTAAATGTTCCCTTTCTCAAATATTGATCGTTGAAATGTTACATTATGCCAAACGACAATTTAGGATGAGTATATTTGGAGAACTCGGCACGAACTGATTTAACATTAGTTTGTAAGACTACATGATGAGTCAGGAAAATGACATCCTTAGATATAATTAGTTTTCCTTATGATACACTCTGTTCGGCATGTATCCTTTATTATTAGAAGCAGGGCCTTAATGGTTATTCATGTAATAAGGATCATAAAGACAATCATTATGGTACTAGCCGTGAATATTACAGGGCGTACAGGGCGTGTACCGCAATGAGTGTTTTCTGATCCAAATTACATATAAAATTTTATCTGGTGGCATCAATATTACTATATTTTTAAAATTTAAAATCTTGTATTTTTGAAACTACAGGTGCATTAAATTATTATTTAAAAAAATAGTAAGTGACCTGTGCTTTATCATTTCCTGGACAACGCATCAACAAATTATTCATTAACTACCGAACACTGGTATAAGTTACAAATTGAATTTGTATTATACGTATTTCAAACTTTAGATAATGGGTGATTCTGATGAAAGTTTACCTTCTGATTTGGAAGAAATTGCAAGAAATGTCGTGAACCAGCTGGTATATACCAGCTGGTATATGAAACTGTGTTTGCCCGTTATGAGGAATGGTGTACCAGTAAGAACACAAAGAATATAACCCACGAAAACATCTTGTTAGCACACTTCGAAAGCTTATCTAAAGAAAAAAAGCCATCTTCGTTCTAGTCTTATTTATTAATCAGAAAAAAACGTTGGTATTAGTAATTAATAGGGAGATTTTGAACCCCTTCATTTTTAGCAAAATTGTTCTAAACATGTAGAACGTAGACTGTATTTTCTATTTACTAGCATGCCGGTTCCAAAATAGACTTCAAATCATGGAAATTGGTGATCTGTGGTGAAAACCATAATACAAAAATATTCAGCATTACAATAGCAATAAAACTTCTCCAGAACTGCGTTCCAAATTTTGACAATCTACAAATTATTGCCATAAAAGCAAGATACCATCTTCCACAATTATATATTATTATAAAATCCATGACCGCCTACACCAAGATAACTATTCATATCAATATTTCTTACTTCTAAAAGTTACTCTCGCAGAATACCGTGCAAGGCTCAAGAGAAAAAGGGTCCCCCAAACCAACGCGGATAATCGCAGCACCTGCGGAAGTTCGCACCGCTTGCGATTCGCATCATATTGTTTCCATTGCGTTAAATATGCAAGTTCAGACCAACACGATTTTTTTCGTTTAGACTGCGAATTGTCTGCGTTTATTTCGTACGGAGTTGTTGTTCGCAATTGGCTGCGTTTTTTTTCGGATTCGTAGTAGTTTCGCAGTGTTTTAACTAAGAAAGTAATTAATAAAATGGAGAAAATCATTGAATTAGTGCGAAAGTATCCTATATTACACGACCTTTCTCATGACGATTACAAAAATATTCGAAAAAAGTAACAAAAATATATAACATAGATTCTCGTCTTTTCGTAATTGCGGCATTAATGTATGAAATTCCCTATATTGTCGTCTTTTTTTATTAATATCGTGAACCCATTTTCTTTTCTTCCTAAGGTTAGATACATAATATGATCAACACATTTATTTTTAAATAATAATAATAATTTTACCTTAAATTGTCTTCTTCCAATGCAAGCAACACAAATGCTTCTTCATCTGATGATGTATACATTTTTTGTATGTTAGGTAAGTATGTAAGTACAAGTACAAATTGTTTATTTTTCGTTTTCAGCAATAGCAATCAACCTTTTTGATACTGAAAATATGACGCATATGATGCGATTACATTCGCTTTGGTGTGAGGTTCTCTGCGAATTCCGCCACGAATTTCGCTGCGAACTTTCCGTCACGAATCCGTTGCGAATAATTCGCGTTGGTTTGGGGGAGCCTTCAGTAGGTATCATGTTCCCGGGACAATTTTACTCTTTTTGTCACAGCTTCCGTTAAGTTTCTCACTATACGTATTTTTATTTCTTTAACGACTGCTCTTTTAAAACACCCTTGACGGCAAATACGCAAGCCATAAAACTAAAATAACTATATTAGTAGCCCACGATCCTTGCCCTTACTTAGGGGTAAATTGCCAGGCATAAAAAAGACTTTAAGTGGCAAATTAATACATGTGGTTGGTTCATTGGCGCGCAATAGAAATTTTAGACGGCCAAATAATATACTAACATGTCACATGACTAAAAAAGTAATATATCGCGGATATTTGCGATTCAAATTATCGATGCAAATTGTAAACAAATATGGAGGAAGACGAGTAAAAATTTTGCATTTCATATCACATCATCTAGCAATTTAGCGATTTTAGCATTCATCTGCCATAAATATAGTGACTTCATGTGCTAGTTAGGGTGAAATAAAGGATAAAAAGAGTGGTAAAAGCAATCAACGTCTCATAAGTGCTTCATTGCTAATTATATGAATTTTTTGGGTTGAAACAGGTAGGTACCCTAGTTTTTGTTTACTTACATTTTGGACTAAAATAAGTGTGATAAACTGTATGGTGATACCATATTAGTGCTTGTTTTTTGTTAAATAATGTTTAAATTAAAATATATTCTGCTTTTATAAGACTAATAATAGAAAATTATAGACAAACTGCAACAAAGTGGTTATGTTGTGTAAATAAACGTGTTCCCTGTTATTAAATTGTTACATATGCCTTTTGGAGAAATGAATAAGAAACAGTTTCGTATTCTAGGGCTAAATTTCTACCTTTCTTCAATCTTAAATACTTCTATTGGCACATTTTGTGGAATGACACCTATAAACACGGCAGTTTGTGTTGTGCTGATTTCTTTTGAATGTCATTTTAAAATGTAAAAATAAAGATGTACAAACACTAACCACGTCGTTTTTAACTTTGTAATACCAAAAAATCACAAGCACTACTAAATTATTACGTTAAACAAACCGAAATACGTGTTATTTATCATTATATCAGCAATAAGCCTCCAAAAGTTACCTTTAAAAAGGTTCAAATATTTTCATGCAGAGGGCACATTCATTTTTGGAATCGCCAATAGCATTTGATTAATCAATCAAAATAGATTCATCAAGCAAAATGTACATTAAGTGGCATAGAGTTTAATATTTTCTGACGTAAAATTGGAGTGTTAAACTACAACGATGCTATATTAACTCGAGAAATTGAAATACCAAAATGGGTTTCATAACGTGGCTAGCTATCATTTGAAGAAAGTTGTTTAAATTTTTGTATCAGACTGTGATCCAATTTATAAATGCCATCATTCGATCCAGAATTACCATCTTTTTAATTTAGTTGCCATATTGAATAAATTTTTCACCGTGGAGGAATTTAACTTAATTGTGAAACAAAAACTTTAATACACTTTCAAGTGGTTGATAAGAATAATTTATAAAGTGAAGTAATGAATAATATAATATATTAAGAAAAGTATATAGACTATAGTATATAAATATATAGTATATAGTATATAGTATATAGTATTCTACGTAGGGAGATAGATACAATATCTGTTTAATTTCTAAAGTTTAAGATCCTTCGTAAAAATCCTTAATATATTTATCCTTATACTGGTAAGATTAACTATACTCTTGATGTTAAAATGTTTTATACATATATTCAAGGTTTGCAAAGGCCCGTATTATTTTAGGAGGGGCCAACTGTTGTCCTTGCCAACACAGTCGCTACGCCCCTGAGCATATTTAAACGGCGATTAAAGGAGACCATGTACGAGTGCGCTTCATTGATCGCGGCATGTGTAGAGAAGTTTATGCTAAAATAGAAAATTGCCAGGGGCGACAATAAACTTTTATGAGTATTTCGGTGAACGAAATTGAAATAAGGAACAGTATGTATATAAGTTTATGACGGTGTTAAAAAAACTAGGGGATTATGCCTGGGAACATAAACTTGTAGTGCTGGTGAAGGAATTAAAATGGATGATTAAGGCGTATTAGAGGGAATTCTAAATAAGTACGTTTGATTTATTTCTTGGTTTAAATGTAATTTCGATTTCAGTTGGTTATTTTACTAAAAATAATTTACATTTGCCAAATTGGTATCAGAATATAGACACAGATCAAGCTAGAAGAATACTTTATCATGAAACAGGCATATCATAAAATATTTATTTAATTACCACTGCAAAATATATATAATTGCCAGTTAAAATTGTCAATGAGCTATAAACAATTGTCGGATTAAAATGCCGTATATTGACGTTTTATACAGACAAATATGTAGATATAATTTCCAATTTGTACTGGTAATCAAATTATATAAAATTGCCGCTTGGCCACTAAGTGGCCAATTAAGTATAATTGATCAGGTAAATCTTATAATTGTGTAAACGTGCCAAGTAATTATTAAGGGGCGTACAGATATTATGCAATATAACACTGTAACGTAACACCGCTGCGCAGCATAGTATATTGTTACGCGATGGTCATAGCGTATCATATGTTTTGAAGTGCAATAGAACATCGCCGCATATCATCAGCGCGCAATATTATACCGTCCCATTCCATCCCAAGATGGACATTGCGGCTGTATCCTATATAATTATTAGCGTTGTCATAAAGAACCGCCATTTAATGACGTGTGAAGTGAGTTAACACGGACATGCGCTATCCGCGGCTTCAAAATGCTTTTCACGTTAGCATACTGTTGCCTATGTTGTAGTGCGGATGAGTTTTGAATTAATTGTTATAAATTGTAGTAGTTTATTGCTTCTGTTTCTACGTAATTTATTATTAAATAGAACAATCCATATTATCCTACCGAATCGATAATAATTAAAGGAGACTTGACTTAAGCACTAGGCGTAGCGTTGTTCGCACGCCGGTCCAAGTATACAAGCATTTAGTTCAACGTGACGAGTTCTATTCCTTGATGTGACAACAAAAAAGGAACAACTGATGGGGCGTTGTGATGTTGCGTAGTGTGTATAGGCTTGACTTGATACGACGGTGTTGCAATAATATGTTCTGTTGCATATCTGTATGCACCATTACAGTGGCAATTGCATATACATGTAAGTTTAAACTTATAATTTCAAATAATTTATAGTGTTAAGAGGCAATTATTAATGGGCCTTTTCCACTAAATTGAATTTTACTATTTTATTAATATCAAACGTTATACTGGTATATAAGTAAAGCTAGAATCAACCCAATTTATTAAAGAATTGTAATTAAGCAAAGTTATCCAAGTACAAAGTGACCGGTCCCCATGAATCATTTCAAACTGGGCAGTTCGCTGACATCACACTCCAGTAGCCAATAATATGTAGACAAGTTAAAGAACGGCTCTACGTTGTCACATATAATTTTACTTTTTTCTTGGCAACGATTAAATTTACATTCTGGTAATTTTGAAATGAAAATATTATGTATTTTTAGGTGAAATGGTAATTTTGAAATGAAAATATGTATTTTTAGGTGAAATATTCTCCATAAATTATTAGTAAAGCAAATCAACATGACTATTTTACAATTTATCCCTTGAGCAAAATAATTTTTAGCTATTTTTCGCTAAAGGTGACAACACTGCCCAATCTATGCTAGAATCAACTAAATGATGATTTGATAACTTTTGGGTTATAAAAACTAACCTACTTGTCTTAACATTGCACACTTCAGCACTTAGAAAGTTCATATTTGTGACGTAGAAATCGTTAACCATTTCACTGTCAACTCTTGGAAGGTTGTCTGAATCAGCCTTAAGATATCCCTCTTCAATTTTATTAATTTTAAATCAAATTAATCAAAACACAAAACGAAAGTTAGGTTAAGCACACTTCACTTGACAGAACACAAAATGCAGGGCAGCCAACAGACAAAAACGAACTGGAGTATGACGTCATTGGCGCGTTATTTGAAATATATGGTAATTTTAACAATTTTTTCAAAAACATTGGTCAAGAAAAAAATTTTAAAAAATACTTTTTAGGCATAACTATGTATATATTTTATAATAAGAGAATAAAAAAAAATATGTGGAAAAGGCCCATTAAATACGTTAATTTATTATCTTACATATTGAGCAGATTACAAATTGTAATGGTTAATATCAGGTTCTGTAACGTACCGTGTAACGTAATTTCGGGAGTTCCGCAAGGTTCACATCTAAGACCGTTATTGTGTATGATTTATTTACAAAATATTCGTATAACGATAAATCATTGCAACTGTCTACTTTTTGCTGATGATACCAGTACCTTTTTTTGGCGAGAGCACCAATCATCAGTTGACGTGAAGTATGAAACTCAAGCGAATAATAAAAAATAAGACGATGGTATGGGAATAATATGACGACATATTAATCATAATGACAATTGTGAAGGTATCTATAAATGATATACAGGCTGTCTCAATAGTGTGTGAGTTTTGGGGAAAACCGGTTTTATGAAAGTGCATGATGTATCCTGAAAGTTCCTAATCTAATAACAATTCCTATTTAAAATGAAATATCCAAAAATATACAAGGTGATCAATTTCAAAAATGTATCTTGAAGGTGTCCTGTTATAGTGGGCCACTCTGTATATTTCAAAATATTTTTAAAATGTGGACTTTTTCACGCTATATCACTTTCATAAAAGCGTTGTTTGCTAAAATCCTGCAATAGAGCGGATATTGGACTCTGACGCGCTATTAGCACACCCTATATAAATTAGATTTATAATTTATGGCTTTAACCAATCTTTTTGAGGCTTAAACTTCTTCATCTTCATATTCATATTTCATATTAAAATAATAAAAAATAGTTCAGTTTATAGCAAAATCTGAAAACAGTTTGGGCTTCTTTTTTATTTAAGTGAATGAAAAATGATTATCTAACAAAGTCTTATATATAGAATATGAGGAAATTGCCTTTATATTTCCTGAATAGAGGCAAATATTTGAGCGTATCCTCGAATAGAGTACATTCATGTAAAAATAAAATATTTCGCAGCTTTAAAATCGATGGGTCTTGAAGTTTATATCGCGTTCAACATAGTTGTTCTTCGCTTAAGAAGCTATTTGCACAGAATGGGTTATTAAAGTTTTGTATAAAATTGCACATATTTTCTCTGAAGTTGAAAATTACCAATTTATCTAGCAGAAGCAGTAAAATTGATAATATGTCTTGCATAATAATGAATTTTAATAATAAAGGAGTGTATATCGCACAACATTCTGTTCCATTTGAAAAACTGCTGTCCTTAAAAAGGTTCTTTATTCATTCATAATGTTTGGCAAACTTTAGAAGTTTGCTACAAACTGTACACAAAAAATGGGTAATGGGGTAATTAAGAACTAAATTTCATGAGTGGTTTCATTTCCCAAATAATAGGTTAAGAAGATGCAAAAACAAATCTGGACTTGCAATATAATCATAGCAAAAAATAAACGCAATTATGAAGTCACTGTGGTTTGCATCTGTGGAAAATATATTTTTCTAATTTTGACATTTAAAGTGACACTTTTTAAAACCCTTTGACGTTAGGAAACGTCTACTTTTCATATCTAGTTCATGATACAACTACACTGATATGCCTATGCGCATGGGGGCGTGGTCTATCGATGAGCGTGACGTCAGTTTTGATACAAAATTAAATAAAATACTTGTAAACAAAGATAACAATATAAAAGAAACGTCGATTATGGAATTATAATACACGATTCATACAGGGAAACTAAAATAATAGTTGATTAATATCAATCTTTCTTATTTTAATTCAAACCGCATTCTGTGTACCGATTCACCTACCGAATATAATTCTAACCTAAATTTTATAATTTGAAGAGATAATAAGAAGCACTACTGTAAATAAACACCACCCTATAATATAAAAATGACAACTTGATAACCCTCGGACCTCACAATTATAATAATACGGGAATACAATTGACAAACAGACAAACACGAAAATAATTATATCACTGACAGTCACGTTGACAGTAACGCATTTGAATTTTCGCCATTTTAGCATCAAGAATGACGTCGTGCGCAGAACAAACGAAATTTGGTCAAGTTATGAGCATATCAGAGTAGTTGTATCATGGATACAACTATACCAGTCGGCTAAAATAATAGGCAGTGACTCATGGTCTAATTCGATACAGAATAGGGACGAAGTGTAAATACTTAATACATAGCGGCACAAACGTTTGCATATAGAAAAGTGATGCCGCTTACGCATTACTATTGAACAGAACTATAAATTGTCTGTTCCATGGTGGTTCCATGCTTCTCTATTCGATGCCACCACAATTATTTACGTCGGATATAGTTCCGTCCTTGTTTAACGGGTTAAAAAACGAAGAGCGAGATATGCAACCTTTGCAACAAAAGTCAAGAGTGTCTAGAAGATCGGACATGCGCATTTCACACACATCCAAGTAGTTCATCGCAGCCTGACATAAGCGTAGCACGCCGGAAATGCTGTAATTTGTGTCTGGACTGCATATATTAATAATTGGTGAACTTGGTGATGTGTTACTTAGTTTATTTGGTGTTCGAAGAAAAGGATTTTATTATGGAAGCGATCGCGGGGAGCAGTGGATTAGAAACGCCTAAAAGATCTCATCTGACAAGCGAGGAAATTCGTATGATAAAAAATTTCTATGAGCGATTAAAAGCGCGTGATAAAAATTTAAGTGTTGTGGATGCGGCGGAACTGTGTAGTGAATTAACAAAAGTCTCCGTTCGTAGTGTATTTCGTGCAATAAAATATGGAGACACAGACTCCATTGCTCTGGCAGAAGACAGCGATTTGCCCAAACTCTCGTATAAATTGCTTATAATGGACAATGCATGAAATGAATTTCAAATATTGCAAACGGAATCTCGGAAGAGTATGTATGCTTATAGAGAAAAATGAGATTGTGACATGGAGACGAGAATATTTGGAGAAAATAAGAGAATTTCGCGCTTTAAATAGAAAAATATATTATATGGATGAGACATGGTTAAATGAAGGATGTGTAGACATGTGTTGTGTTGTGTAGTGTAGTGTAGTGAAATGAAGTGAAGTGAAGTGAAGTGAAGTGAAGTGAAGTGAAGTGAAGTCAAGTGAAGTGAAGTGTTAAATAGTAAATTTGCTCCGGAATGTGATTAATCGCGTTTTCGGTGGCGGCTGTGGGTTGATGGTGGGCCATCAACACTTAAAAGCGTTCTTTTAATATCTGTGGCAATATTCATCAATTTCGTTCGATGTACAACTAATCTGTAAGGTGAATTTGAAAAACAATTCACAATTTCTATAACACCGTTCATGTTTTGATATTTTTTATATTTATTTGATATTATTAGCACTTTTCCAACAATTTTTGCGTACGCCTATGGAATTACAGTCCCCACCACAATTTATTACGTCACGCGGTAGTACGTCACTGCCTATTATTTTATCCTACGGGTGTACACTGTATAATGATCTAGTTATGAAAAGTAAAATATTTCACAACTGGAGTTGATACGTTTGTTTCACCATCAGTTATGAAATATATACTATAAAAAATTAACAACTTCGACTTTGTGGGAATAACAGTAGATAAAGCGCATTGGGCCGCTTCTTCTATGTCACTAGGAATATGGCTTTTGGTATCTGACATGATGGTAACTGGTATAATATTTACTGATTCTACTGATTTAATTCTACGAAAAGTTATTCTCAAGAAATGTCAAACCTGACAGTAAATAATAAGTTTAAGTATCTTAGGTAACAGAACACAAATATGAACATATGTGATTTATAAATTAAAAAAAATAATTCTGTTCTTAAGTTAGAATTGGTTAAAAGTACATATCGTGGTCAAAATTTTAAAAAATCTTGCATGAAACACGTTGGGAAACACTATTTTGTATAACTCGCATTCTCCTGCGGAACTCGCTACCGCTCGTTCTGCAGAAGTCTGGTCGTTACACAAAATATTACTTTTCCCAACTGGTAACATAAATAGCTACTGCAAAATATACAAATGAAACATATTATTTCATTGAAGGTTTGGGCTTTATTTAAAAAGTTAATAATTATTAAAATTCTCGTATATAGAATCTATTACAATGCAATTGGTAGCGCAAGGAAAATAAATTTTCTAAATACATCAGCTGTAGGATTTGTTAATATTAATAGTAAAATATGTCGCTTAACTTGTGCCAGACAATATACAGGGTGGTTTAAATTGGCATGATTTCGAGGCTTAACGAGAATCTGTAATAGATAGGAGCAAAGTCCTGGAAAGTCCTGGGCCCTTTTTTGAAAAAATACCGTTTTCGTCTCTTCCATTTTCAAGGTATAAGGCGTTTTCCGAATTTGGCAAATTTTCCATTTCTCAATAGAAAGAGGACTAAAACTGCATTCAAAATATATATTAGTAATAGTGAAAAATAATGTGGCAACATCCTTCATCGATTTCACCTATGGCACTCTGATGAGCACAGAATAAGTACGAAACCGGTCAGTGTCTGTGGTTGGTTTCGATGAAAGATGTGGCGACTCCTATGGAGATGCCGGAGTAATGCAATCCTAGTCAGAACACATTGCTCCTGCAATAGTTGTTTTCGGCATCTGCTTCAAATAAATATATAGTCTACGAGTATACGGGTGTTCCACATAAAAGTCCTCAGCACCGTATCTCGGCATCGGAAAGATATATTTTGATTTTGAAAAAAACTGATGATAGAGGTCATCTATAGGTTCGTCACGGAGTTCAACTTGATTTTTTTTCAGAGCAAATTGAAGATGGCGCTGAAGTCGAAAGAAATTTTTCGTTGGCAGGAACTTTGTAACAAGGTTTATCCGATTCTTTATTCAATTCTAAACAATTTTTGTCAAACGACTATTTTTCAAAAACTAAATAGTTTCAGAGATATCGGACTCTTCATTTGGTAATGCCCAAACTCTAGCGTATTTTAGAGTCTCGAATTTATTACCTTATAAGGTAATAGGCCGAGATAGGAGGCTAAGGACTTTTATGTGGAACACCCGGTATATTATTTTTTGAACAATTTCTGAAAAATATGATTGTGTCTTCTCTTGATACTTTAAAACCCAAGAAGTTTGGATAAAATATTATTATGTTAATTTTACTAACCCTCGAAAACATACCAATTTGAACCATCCTGCACACGCCCCACCACGAACTCTTTCCCCTTTTTATCTACAGATATGGGGGACATACAAACGGAAGGGTCAAAATCTGAAGAGACCAAGGAATTTATATAGGACGAAACCCATTTTTAGGGATGCTTTACATACATAATACCACCTACTCATTTATTTAATTTTATAGCCTCGCTAATAGCGAACCACAGACCGGTGATCTTTTCCAATTGTGAACGCTTGGCTTACTTGATTCTTTGCTTTCCAGTAGGTACCTACCGGTTTATTTGAGTTTCTAGCATGAAAAAACCCGCTGAAAAATTGCTCGAATCAAACGAAGAAATTCAAGTATAATTTCACCGGCCGCTTTGGAAAATAAAGCGTATGTTGCTCTTAGTTTACTCATCAAAGGCATTGTTAACGAAGCGTGCATAATGTCGGAAAGGCATGTGATATATTAAAAGAATTTGAGTGTGTCAACGATGGCATTATTATTTTTTTTTGTGTATTTTCAAAGAATAGAGGTACGCTGGAAATAGACACGAAATGGATAAAAGTTGCATCAAATAATAGCAGTGCAACGGAGTTTGAAGAAATTAATGTTCCATTTTATAGCGTTAACTATTGATATCTGCGATATTGGTCAAATAAAATAAAAGTTGGGCAAGTAGGTACTACATTTAGGGCACCTTACTTTCTAATTTTAGTGAAACTACATGCATGCTTTACGTAGATATTCATCATTAATATAAACATACAATGTAAATATACAATGTGTGCAGAGATGCTTTCAACAAATAATAATAATAATAATAATAATAATAATAATAATAATAATAATAATAATAATAATAATAATAATAATATCTTTACCCCTCATTCTAATCACAAGGATTAGCCCGAAAGTTTGACACTTGTGAGGGAGAGGGGGCGGCATATTATTATTTCGCGGGTCGCATTTGCGTCTCAGAAACGACTTACGTTGGTAGGCCCTAACCACCATTCAATGCTGAAATGAGGGAAACCTGGAAAACCTCATTAGTTAGGGGGACAGTCAAACATCAACTGATTTTAATCTCTCACATTAACACCAAGTTGACATTCTTCCCATCCTAGGCCATCGCCAGGATAGTTGCCAAGCCATCCCTGCGAATAAGCCTTGATCTACGAGTATACAATTTAATTAAAAATTGTTTGGTGGAATGGGAATTAGAACCCACGGCCTCTGAGTTGAGCCATCGAGACGCTAAGCCCTGAGCCACCGGCCCGATTCAAGAATAACATGATTAGTTTTTGAATAGGTATTTGAAAAAAATCGCAATTTTGGGAATTCGCTTTTGTAAAATATCAAGTGTTGTTAAAGAGCTATTGTATCATCCATATCCTAGTTTCTTTATTATTCAATTAACTGTTCATTATTATTTTTTAATTTATTGTTGTTTTGTTAATTGTTCTTTATTTTTGTTAATTAATTGTTATTTATTGTAAATGATTTGTTACTTTTTCATTATTCTTTTGTTAATATATACAGACAGACGCAGATGAGTTTGATGACGGTGTTCCTGATGGTGTTCCAGGTTCAAAATGTGATCAAACTTTAGCATGTGATACATCATTGAACTCAGAAGGAAAAATGATGTCGAGTGACGTAAAAATATTATAAATAAGCGACGAATTCATTTCGTCGAGTGACGAAACGAAACGATCATGTACGGCCTTGATTTTTTTTTGAGGCAAATTATTGGTCACCAAATTACGCAACTTTGCCCCAATTTACACAGTTGGGTTTTTGTTTTTGGTTGGTTTGGTACATTGATTAAAATTTTAAAATCGGACTTACATTTTACAGGAAAAATCACTCGAGTCACGTTTTTGAAACAAAAAGTATGTTGGGAATTAAGGCAATAAGGGGAGGGGGATAAGTTGGACCACAGTATATAACGAGATGATTTGCAAAATATGAATTTAGCGTGTAATCGTAAATCTAAAAAATGTCACAAAAAATCTTTTATGAACATATTGAACAAACAAGTGGTTCCTAATAGATTGCCTGGAAAATTTTGCTGTTAATCTCTTTTATTGCCAAATAAACCTACAGAAAAATGGCGATTACACTTGTTGATATAAATACTATGATTTTTCCCCAAATTTAACGCAGTTCAAAGAGCAACAAGCACAGGTCGCTGGGTTTAGCCCTCAACATCAAAGAAGTTGCGTCACAAACAGATCTTGAGTGTCTATTCGTATCTTATGACTATGAGTTTATATTTAGTATGAGATATATATAAAAACAAAATAATAATTTTAAATTATTAAGTTACTCTGTGAAATTAAAACTGCCAAATTAGGTCAACAAAAAAAATGTATTACAGTATACTCTTATTAGATAGATAATAATAATATCTCTAATAATATATCTACCCCTCATTCTAATCACAAGGATTAGCCCGAAAGTCTGAGACTTGTGTGGGAGAGGGGGTGGCATATTATTATTTCGCGGGCCGCATTTGCGTGTCAGGAACGACTTACGTTGGTAGCCCCTAACCACCATTCAGTGTTGTAATGAGGGAAACCTGGAAAACCTCATTAGTTAGGGGGGACAGTCAAACATCTGATTTTAATCTCTCACTTTAACATCAAGTTGACATTTTTCCCATCCTAACATTCTTCCCATCCCAAAGATGGGAGATGGGAATATATATCTAAAGAATTAACAAATATAAATATAAGAAAATAATGGTTGACCCAGTAAGGCCAAAAAACACGTGAATTCTAGATATAGGTTTTGGTAAATCACTTGTGGTTTCCAGGAACCGCCATGTAGAGAAATACTATATTTTATTTCAGCCGCAACGGCCCGTGAAACTGAAACTTTCGAATGACTATCGACCATTTTGTAACAAGTTTGCGAATATCAACCAGTTCAGTTTCAATATTTAAGTGAAGCTGAAACTGATAGGTGTTTATAAGATAGATAAAAAGGTCATATATCTGTTACAGCAGGCGTATACTGAATAAAAACAGATAAATCTAACATAATTTATGATTCCAGATTTACTTATATGTAATAATACACTATCACTTGACATTTGTTTTCATTGAACCACATTGTTCTAATTTAAGAATTGCAGCTTTTGTTATCTATGTATTTATCGAATGATGAAATCGAACATTTTCTTGTTATTTTATGTGAATGTTGAAATAATATTTTCTACAGAACTGTCAACCATCAGTTCTAAACATCCTGTGTCGTGTAAAGTCACAAAATTAGGTACTGATAAAGTAAATAATAGAAGATAAATACAAAATGTATAAGTACCTACAACTATAGATAATAATTTTTTTTTAATAGTGTTTTGAAAAGTTGTACATTTAGTAACTAATTTGAGTTGCGGAAAGTTCGATTCTTCCTAACTAGTGCAGGAAAAATGTTCTCTCACGTAAAAAATACATCCTAATTCTTGAACCAATTATTCATTTATTATCAATTTAAATCATTTCTTTACATTATTAAATATTTTAACTATAACTTTTTTACAATTGCTTATAGATATGGTAATGGTACTGCGCATGTATTTGATGAAGTAGAGGCCGAGTTTGTATTTATATTGATCTCTCTTTGACCCAATATTTTTGAGGGTACTTCAAGTTTTGTTGAACGGAATCCTCTAATATATCCTTTTACCACGTTCGTTGCTTTCCATCTACCATCCTTTTAAAAGTGGTGATGTCTGCTCTTGTATCAGCCAGTATCGTAGCAGACGTTCTCCGGAAACAGTGTTGGTGTACCTAATTCCCAGCATTCGGCAATTCTAAAAATTCGGCAATTTTTTTAGGGAAACCCTATAGAATTTATACTAAGGCATTGTCTTGTACATTTTCCATTTATATACCCTAGGAAGAATCTTGAACGCTCCTCAATTGGTGGCGGACGAAGAGAGGAATACTTTGAAACATTTCGACAAGATTGACCCCTTCGATGTTCCCACTAGAAACATCATAATTCTCATCTTTGTGTTGGGACTCTCTATCAATATATATTTTTGTACATATTTTATATGTTCAAGCTGAAGAACTGTTAGTTCTTCTCGACGGCATATTCCGCCGATACCAACAATCAATAAAATACGAAACAATTTCAATATTTGGGGAGAAATGTGAAAATTACACTTTACTTCATCATCCAGTAGGTTTTATCATCTGCTGAAATCAATCCTTTGATAGATAATCGAGAATGAAACTTTTCATTGACTCACTCTGTATAACGTATAGTGTATTCATTAAAAAATTACTGAACAATTAAAAAAATTGTGATCATAGTAAGTATCTATCTCATTTTGAATTAATATGGTAATTTACATGCAATGCTTTACTGTCTATTTTTGTTGATTATTAATGTAATTGAGTGATTCATATTTTAACTATACTTGACGCCAGAATTAATCAAAGTGCAATGACCGAAAAAAGAGTAGATCGGTGTTTCCACATTTATTTCTAAAGTATTCTTATTTAAAAGAGGAAACGTATTAATTACCTTATTTACCCATTTTTTTACTTGTCTTTAAAGTCCCTTATCCCTATTGTACATTATCATAGAAAATATAGTACTACTATATTTTCTATGGTACTTTATTAAAGCAAACACTCTGTTTAATTTGTTTTCTACTTAATAATATCAAGGAATTTTGCAATATGTGACAACTGCGAAAGTCGTAAAGTTGACGACCAGCTGTTCATCCTTATTTAACATACGTATTCTTGCATTTACGCTTTCTTTTTCTGAGCCTCAACGACGTTCATTGGTCGAATCTGGTCGAATCAGGAACCAACAAGCAACTGCGCTCGAGATAGTAAGGGAACAGTGGCGTGATGTTGGATTATTTCGCGCGCGTTTTTTAACGGTAAAAATTTGTGGTAAAATTATCAGTGTACTTATTCTTTGTGTCAGTGTTTATACTTATTTGTGTTAGATAAAAAAGTGGAAGTGCATATACTATAAGTATTCTATAGAATAGTTTAAGAGTATATACACTGAACTCCATTTGAAGTGGACCAACGAAATTTAGGGTCAAATTTAAGCTTCAGTAAATTTCGAACCCAGTGGCGTAGAACTATGATTTTTTTTTTATTGTACAGGTCTATCATTCTAGCAAAATCATATATGTTGTGTACGTCTCCAGCTTGTTTATTTTAAGAGATACAGCGGATTTAGTGGAACTATGTTTTTTCCGTAAATTTCAAATGCATACACAACCTGTACTAGTAGAACGAGAATGATGGGAGTTCTTTCTTTTTGTAGCCTAATTCATGGGCTTCATTTCCGTTTTTGATTTGTTTTTTTAAACCCAGTATTTTAAGAGATATGAAGGTTTTCGTAAACCACTGTTTTTGAAGTAAAAAATCTCTTAAAATTTTGTTGAAAAAATATATGAAATTTATTAAATTTTTAATAACTGCATGTGCCATATTAGCTTATACATTTTTAAGGATGTGGAACACCTAGTAACTTAAATTAATTCTATAGAAATAAAAAACATAAACCAAAACAGATAAACAGGAAAAGAGAATGAAATAACAACATTAACAACTACTATTTATTAATATCTTGTTGCACCTCCTCTTGCAGTTATTACAGCCTGGCAACGCCTCGTCATGCTATTTATGCAATTGTCTATAACATCTTGACTCACCAGGGGTCACTCTTCCATAACGGTGTTAGCCAATTCGTTAAGATTGACGGGCTGTCTACAACGATTGCTTAAACGTCTTCCAAGAACATCCCACACATGTTCAATTGGATTGAGGTCCGGTGATCGGGAAGGCCATATTAATCTATGAATTCCATTTTCTTCAAAAAAATTATTTATAATTCTAGCTCGATGATTATCAGGTCTTGCGTTATCATCTACTTAACTAAAGTTAGGTCTTCTCTGAATTGCAAAGGGTAACACAATAGGTCGTAAAACCTAATTTAGATACCTTTCTGCATTCATAGTTTGGTTAATTAAGACGACTAGCTCGGTCCTTCCACCTGTGAATATACCAGCCCATACTGTAACTGACCCCCCTCCATAGGGATCCACTGTGATCATACAGTTTTCTTGGTAACGTTCACCTTTTTCTCGCCATATCCTAGTACGGCCATCAGCTCCTTTTAATTTGAACCTCGATTCATCCGTAAGTAGACAGTTGCTCCACTGATTTAAATTCCAGTTCAAATGTTCTCTACAAAAATATAGACGATTCCTCTTGTGTTCAATTAATAATGTGGGATGTCTAGCTGGTCGTCTTGCCCTCAAATTTACTTCATGTAATCGCCTCCGAACTGTATTTTGGGATATGTTTACATTATTCACTTCTCGAACATGTTCTACTAATTCTGCGGCCACAACAGTTCTCCTTCTTCTGGTAATGAAACGTATTAATCTATCAGTTCTAGCAGTAGTTTTTCGAACACGACCTCCACCATGGCGAAAATGAACGGAATTTAATTGATGTCTTGCCCGACTTATGCACGACTTATAACACTATGACTGACACCAAAAAATGCTGCCACATTTCTTTGAGTGCTTCCACTAAGTAACATACCAACTGCCTGATTTAATTGATCTATTGATAAACGTGCCATTATTTCGCTATTTAGTGTGACAATTAGAAAACAAGTCTATTTGGTTAAATTTGACAGTTTCCAATAAAGCAATTTTTCCAAAGCCACCCTACATTTTTTCAACAAAATTTTAAGAGATTTTTTTACTTCAAAAACAGTGGTTTACGAAAACCTTCATATCTCTTAAAATACTGGGTTTAAAAAAACAAATCAAAAACGGAAATGAAGCCCATGCATTAGGCTACAAAAAGAAAGAACTCCCATCATTCTCGTTCTACTAGTAAAGGTTGTGTATGCATTTGAAATTTACGGAAAAAACATAGTTCCACTAAATCCGCTGTATCTCTTAAAATAAACAAGCTGGAGACGTACACAACATATATGATTTTGCTAGAATGATAGACCTGTACAATAAAAAAAAAATCATAGTTCTACGCCACTGGGTTCGAAATTTACCGAAGCTTAAATTTGACCCTAAATTTCGTTGGTCCACTTCAAATGGAGTTCAGTGTATTAACTGAAATGTGCCCAATGGTAAAACAGAATACGCACGCCCATGCATCACCGCATTTTACCAGATCGGCGAGGTCATTCCACTTTGATTAATTCTGGCATAGACTTTAACTATAATATTTCAGTAAAAGCTTCTATAGGCTAGGGGGCTAATTGAATTTGGTAACATCCTCGAACATTTATTTGTAGATAAATGAGCAAGAAGTGAATAAAAAATTGTACAATTCGGAACGGAAAGACTGAAGATGCATTTTTTGGTTCGAAACGACCGATTATGATTTATTTTGGGATAGCATATTGTTAGGGGTAAAGGAGACTTGCAAATTATGGTTTCAAAATTCTTGAAAGTTGATTCGGGAAAGTGTTTTTCATTTTTCAATACCCGCTCAGATAAGAATTGTAAAAATATAAAAACAAATTTCTAAATTTTCGGTATTTTCTCAAATATTTCAAAACCTAATTAAGTTAGCCTATATTTTTTAGGGCGTTATGTTGTTCCCCTGATTATGCAACTTTGCTTCCATTTAAGCTTCCTCGTAGCTCTTACAATTTCCGAGATCTCAATAGTTAGAAGCGAATTTGTAGCAGACTGTACATCTTTTTGCTTTTGCATTGATGATGCCATACGTTTCATGATGGTGGAAAATCTAGCAGGGGTTAGATTCTTCAAGTAAAGATTAAGTTCTGATATCTCATTGTATCAAACGTACTCTATATTGAAAATATATCTCCTTGAGGAGTCTGTTTGCACGCTCTTGTCGGTAAAGCTATCAAAATATGAACTAAAAGTATTCAGGGTAAACTTAGGCAACGGAAACATAGATGTTGCTTAGAAAATATAATCAACAAAAAAAAACTTACTCGACGATTTAAGGACTTTATGTTGTACGTCGATCTTAAGTGACAAAATAAAAATGCAGAGATGGCTGTGATAATGTGGCCCTAAGTGCAGGTTATAAAACACTGCATACCATGTCACCCCTATACATTCATTATGTCGGGAATAAAGGTGTTCTAATAACGCAGAGCCGCAATCAACGTGCAGAAATTTATATCCTGAAATTTATTTTAATAAAGCCCCATGGGTCTGAAAAGTAATTAAGAGGTAATTAATATAAAAAGGGGCAATTAAGCACTCTCAGAAAAAGCGCAAATTTTAATTCCCCGAAAGTAAATGGTTTATCAGAAACAAATTGTAACAGTTTAAAAAAAAATCAAAGGTAAATAGAATTTTTTTTAACTCCTATACTACATCATACAATGTGGATCTATATAATATGTAGTCCGGTAATCAAATTGGCAGCTCAAGATGTAGACTACTATGGTTTTTAAAACTAAAGATAAGCGGATTTTCTTGCACGTGGATCCAAGAATTTCTACTGCGACTCGTATGTGGTTTACATGGGCGGTTAGATAGGTAACTAACTTTACACATAAGCCAGGATGGGAGAAATAGCTACTAGGAGTTCATGTGAAAAATTAACATGGGTTGGTGTTTGACTGTCCTTCTCACAAATGAGTTTTTACGGGTTTCCGTCATTCCTGTACTGAATAGTGTGTACGTTTACCCAAACTAAGACGCTTCATGGCTCTAATTCAACCTATACTTGCAGAATAATAATACGCCGCCCTGTCTCCTTTACAAACATCTGGCTGTCGCGTTAATATTAGTGATTAGAATGAGTGATAGAGATTGTTGTTATAGTAAAAAATTATATCGGAATATTCAAATATTTGAATTCCTGCCATGACTAAATTTTTGTATGATTATTATACGGTGAGGACATAAAGTCCGTCGCCCCCTCTCTAATTTTTGAACCGCTGGGTATATTGTGATGAAATTTGGAACGATAATATATGAATAAATTTTGTATTTTTAAATGGAAATGGGGGTCGAGTAATAACTCATTTTGAAGCTATTTTTATGCTTAAAACATTCCCCAATTTTGCGAAAATTTGGTTCAGTAATTTCCAAATAAAAACCAGTAATATCAGTTTGTAATATAATCTTGTTACCTATTAGATGTCATTGTTGATTGTTGCTGTCATGTTTGACAGTAAATTTTTGCTCAAAATTGTCTAGAATGGCTCGCTCCTTAAATTTGAAGCGGTTATTATTTTTGGCGAAACTAACCGAAATTACTACCATGCTGCTGTTCGTATGATCAATGAACGCTATCCGGAAAGCCAAATATGCAGAAAATATTTACGAAAGTTAATTTCAAAATTTAAAAATGATATATCCCCCAAATTTGAGAACATTTGGTTCAGTAGTTTTTAAATAAAAACCAGTAATATCAGTTTATAACATAATCTTTTTACCACACAATCTTTATAATAGAACTTACCCATGGAAAATTTATTTGTCAGGAGGTTCATGGAGGTCATTTTCAACATCTTTTGAAGTAACACGTGTTTTCTAAATTTGTTTCTGCCTCTACGTTTAATTTAAATTATTTCATAATTTTTTAATTTTGCTTATTTTAGGTTAGGGATGGTTTATTGTTATTTGTTTACTTTTAATTTTTGTTTTGCTTTGAATAATTTACAATAATTTGTAATATTTATGCAAAAAAATGATATAACAGAAATCGATATTACTGGAAATTCCTGAACCAAATGTTCTCAAAATTGGGGAATGTTTTGAGCATAAAAATAGCTTCAAAATGAGTTATTACTCGACCCCCATTTCCATTTAAATAAATATTCCTATTGCGCGCCTAGCTGTCCTTTGATATTCAGAGCTGTCATAGATGTGTCAAAAAATGCAGAATTTAGTCATATATTATCGTTCCAAATTTCATCACAATATACCCAACGGTTCAAAAATTAGAGGGGGGGGGGGCGGACTTTACGTTCTCACTGTAGAATATCTATAAACAGTCCCCCTTAAGATTGATCTTTATTTTTATCTGTTTTAATCAAATGCACTGTTAAATCATGCAATTTCTTCAAATTCAGAGCCGTCTACCGCATTTACGAATATAAAAGAAATTATAAAACCTTGTAATAAGGTCTGTTTTTAAATTTTATTAACAAATCGGTTCTGTATTATCTCTCGACTACAAAACTCAGCTCGATTTAAGAAAATTTGCATACTTGTGCGTTTTACTTTACTAACCAAATCAACTGGAAGAAACTCAACGTCATGGCCTTAGTTTTAGTCATTTCCAGCATTTTAACGTGTTATAGACAAGTTAATACAATTATTATTATTTATATACTATTTCACACTTCTTTCAGCATACCTACCTCTATTTCAGAAATTTACCGCACGTAGCACAATGGGCTAGTGCCTGTTCTGCCAGCATGTCTCGGTCCCACCCCTATAATGGTCTGGGTTCGACTCCCAGCTCCGGTACTGGTAATGTCGGTGGGTGTGAGGAGTTTGTCTGAGTTTTTTCAATGTGTAACCCCTGATTTTGGCTTTGATTTGGGAGTTGCCTAATTTATGTGGCTTTTTATTAAAAAAATTAAATTTAATTTATAAATGAGTATTTTTAAAATCTAGTCAAACTTGCTTTTACTAAATTCAGATAAAAAGACAAATTGTATCTGATCATATTTTCCGAGATTTCCTCTAACTATATTTCCCAGCCACATCAGGAAGCCCGTTATGGTAATGATGTTAAATTAGACAGAAAATTAATTGAGCGATGCACATGGAAAGAAGATTTTAAAATCATTACCTACTCAATTTTTCTCTGAAACGTTATTACTGATTATAAGTACTTTAAATACTTCTTTAATAATTGAACATAATTTTCTTGGCCCAATTGTTCAGTTTAAAACATTAATTTAATTATATGGATTGCGGATATTTCCACTTTGATTTGAAATCATTATACAGGATGTTTTATTTGAAGGAAATGCCGAAAACAACTACTCACTCTACGGGCAATGTGCCCGTGGACTAGTATCGCATTACTCCGACATCTCCATAGGAGTCGCCACATCCTTCATCGAGACCAACCACCAGATACTGACCGGTTTCGCACTTATTCTATGCTCATCAGAGTGTCATAGCTAGCATGTGTGTGACGTATATGATTTTATGTATTAAATGTTACTGATTATTATTACTATTATTATTACTATTAAATAAGTAGAATTGTCTTCCTCAAAGATAATAGAGGCCACTGCTGTAATGACACCTGCGGAAAAGCAGATCGCTATCTGTCTGTCAATTTGACAATAATTGTCAGACGGATAGTAGCACAGAACCAAAGAGGGCACTACGGTGTGTTTCTCACCACAAGTAACACGATGTTTTAATTTCGATTCTCGAGTAAAGGTGAAATGTTTTAGGCCTTTTGCAGATCCATGGTGATACGAATCAGCTTTTCCTTTATTATTTTCACGAGGGACTCATTCTAACTGACTGTACAAAAGTGTTACAATTTTCTATTCAGCGTTGCACTTATTATATTCAATCAATATATAACCTCAGCATAATCAACTTTGAATGTGACAATATGTCATAGCCTCTCATGATAAATTATTCGGTACTACAATGGTCCACTTCTAAGAACAGCTGGTCTTTTCCTTGGATCCTTTTATGTGGTTGCGAAAAATAAAAATCGTTTCACACAATGAATTTTTTCCAAGCATTTCATAGTAATATATGATCCCTCTATGGGTTCGACTGACATACAAACAAGGAGTTTTTCTTCACTTTTAAGTGCTAGTAATTTGAGCAGCAAATATATGTGGGTGTCCAAATCAATTTTTATTGTATTCATATTATATTCTAATCAGACATCGATTCATTATTAATAATTAAAGTAAAGCAAAATAGAGTGTTAAAAAATACAAATGCCCTACAATGGTTCCTAATGGAGTTACAGCCCTTTAAACGGTGGATACAAACAATTATTTTTATTTATTGTAGAAAATTTTTATCGTCGAAAACAACTACTTTGCGTGCAATATGTACCCATATTTGCATATTGCACGTAAAGTAGTTTACTTAACCGATAGTTACCTAACTGTAAGTTTAAAATGTGCGTAATGTACGAATTGTAGATAAAATGTTAAAGAAATTCACAATATAAATTTATAGTCAGTAAACTGACTTTTGTAGCTACGAGAACAACCAAATTTACAAACTGGCTTATTTTTCGCTTTGTGATTTTAATAATACTTATGCTAGTAGGTATAAATGACAATCATTAAATTTCTAATCTTGTAAATATCTACAATACCTATCTAGTTTGGTTTAGAAATTAATGTGGCTCAAATATTTCTAATATTTTTTTTCTATATTAGTAGTCATTATTCATGATTATAGATGGTCATTATTCTAAGACAATATAGAGGACTAGAAAAGGGGAAAATTACTTATATCATCCCAGTTTAGATGGTCATCTGGGTTATCTCAAATTTCATAGGAGATTGCAAAATGTATATATCTTCCTGTTTTAATGGCGGAGATAATGAAGGGTTTTTGAAAATGCATCAATTTTGATAATCTTATATAATAAGTCCTTATGTAATTTTTTACAAATAATCCAATCCAATGGTTCATTTATCATTTCTGCTGGTAATCAATTTCCAGATACGAGACCAATTTTTTAATAGAACACCCTGTGTTTTTGCACAAAATTTGCATTACAGTGACATATTTTATTTCAGATCAACCGACTCGCTTGCCTGATCTGGTTCGCTTGGACCAAGATTCAAAATTATATTTTAATTTATCAAAGCAGTTTGACATATTTTATTTAAATCCAAAGAGACATAATTCAGTATAGGTATACATATGTAATATGTAAGTGAGCTGATTGACATGATATAAACTGTGATATATCGCTGGAACGATAATTTTGCACAGTTTTAGAAATTTGAAAAATAACAGGATGTTCCTTAAAAAAAACAAATTCGCTAACTCGTCTCTGACTCGTTTTGAAATATAAAGACTACACAAAAATCGTAACACCCTATATATTGTCTGTAATTATTTGTTTGTCGTACTATTCAAATTTTTTCTGGACTTTTAGTGTACCTACTTACTTAACAACACTTAGAAAAATTTATAAAAAATGTTTTATTTATAGTACTTAGGTACTCTTTATAATTTTATGTTATTATAGTTAATATTTAGACACTATATTCGAAACGGTGAAATATATCTACTGCATATCGGTTTATATCATTAAAATGACAAAAAAATTATTATATACAGGGTGACCCATTAAGAATGGAAACACTCGCGTACAAAAGTTGTTTATGGACCGATTTAAACCGGATTTTTTTTTAAAGATAGATCTCCAAAAGCTCTATGTTGATGCAAAATTTGAAGACGAAATTTTCATTTTCCAGGCCTACTACGAATTTTTTTTTAAGTGAAAAATAGCAAAATTTTGTTAGCGATTTTTTTTATAAAAAATCTGACTACACCACTGGATTTAGGAGCCCCCCGAATACATTTGTACATTTGTGTAATTATTAATGAAAACCATAAAAACCAGTATATACAAAATAACCAACAATTACTCTGATGTAAACAACAATAATTGATACAAAAAAGTAATGATTAGAAAATTACATTTTTAAAAATGAAAAAGGAGTCTGTCAAATTGATTCACACTTTTTGAATAAAAAATTATAATGTCATTATTTTTTATCTAAGAAGGTAATATTATAAGTTTTGGCATAATAACCACAAAATAATAATAATTTAACGAACTTACCTATTAGAGTAATTGTTGGTTATTTTGTGTATACTGGTTTTTATTAATAATTACACTAGTGTTTAAGTTGTTTAATTTTGTTTCTCTTTGGGTTCTATTCTATTTTTATAAAAGGTTCATATATAGGTAAAGGTAAATAGTTTCACCGACAAAGTCAAACACTGGTGAGGCCGATATTATCATAACTTTTTTAGGAACAAACTTTTTTTCGCAAAAATTGGTACAAATGTAGTCGAGGGGCTCCTAAATCCAGTGGTGTAGTCAGATTTTTTATAAATAAATCGCTAACCAAATTTTGCTATTTTTCACTTAAAAAAAATTCGTAGTAGGCCTTGAAAACCAAAATTTCGTCTTCAAATTTTGCATCAACATAGAGCTTTTGGAGATCTATATTTTAAAAGAAATCCGGTTTAAATCGGTCCATAAACAACTTTTGTACGCGAGTGTCTCCAATCGTAATGGGTCACCCTGTATGTAACCTTCTATTTGCTAAGTTTTGTAAATTTTGAAATACTCTGGATTTACATCGAAAAGAGTCTGTATTTTGTTATATTAAAAACCTACACTTTTGAACCCAAGGTTGCTTAAAATTAGATAAAATCTGTACCAGTATCAATGTTAATATTTTTTCAATATCCGGAAAAAGGTTTTTCGGTTCTAAAAATTAACATCAAAGAGTCACAACACAACCCTGACAATTTAACAGACTTCACAGATTCAATAATAAATTTTCATTCTTACTGTAAGATTTGTATTTTATTTATAATTATATTTTATAATTTAAAATTGATATTTTATCAATTCTTCATCAAAGAGGCTTAGCAAATTAACGACATTCTGCCGTTCTCAAGCCCACTATAATCTCGTCGAAAGTTCTTACCTTTACTCTCCGGGCGGGAATGGAAGCTGCGAAGATCAACAGGTTGCCTTCTACCCCTGCTGGTGCGGACCCTCGGTGGAAGCTCCGCAAGTGTCGCACAAGAGTCCCTAGAAATACGCTAACTATCCCGTGAAGAACCGGATGCCCTGCTGAGGCGCTGGTAGAGGGAGCGCGGCTTGTGAGCGTTGCGACGCCGACGGAGCGTCTTTATAACGGCGTGACATGCGCGCCTCCTCGACGCTCACGGGCTTTGACTCTGGCACGAAGAACGACCACTTGTTAGGACACCGGATTGGGGCGGACCGACGTTTTTCAAGGAGGATTGATGTCTTTAGTTGCAGGGGAGCTTGGAGGATATTTGGCAGGCAAGAACGCAAATTTTACGTTTTTGCTATAATTATACCTGAAAAAGGAAGAACTTCTAAGCTTGAAGCATTTGCTGATCGAAAGAAAAATCAGTGAGGTAGGCAGGAGAGGCCCTTGAAACAATTTTATTTTAAAGGAGAAAAAACCTGTATAATTGTCTATAAAAGATCTCTAAGTACCACATTTTCTCCGACTCCACGTCTGCTGAAGTTAGTCCTGTTGACAAAAGATGCGCCATAGATACCCGCTCCCTATCGTCCAATGATAACGCGTTCATTACCAAATGGGCGTGGCTTCACACCTACATGCCTAAACGTGACGTCATTCTCAAGTTTAAGTTGTTTTCAAACAGTACATTTCTGTTTAAAAGTCAAATAGAATAACTTTTGTGTGTTACAGATTTGGAAAAAAATATATATACCTATATTTCATATTTATTTATAAAAAAATAGTAAGTACATTATAAAAATCATAACTCATGAAAAATAATGACACAGTGATATAGGAGATTGATGATCTTAATAGCTGACACATTAAATAATGCAACCACTTGAAAAATACGGAGGGACGAAAACATGTAGCAAATATAAATAAATATAAGCAAATATGGAACAATTATAAATAATATTAGGGAAGAGGGGTTACGTTCAAAAGTGAGTGAGCCGAAAAGTGAGTAATGATAGAAAATAATCTATAAAACTGCACATACACTTCGCATCAAAATTAACGCACCACTTAGAAAAACCGAAAAAGTCAAACTGAATTTCCTGGCGCACCGACAACCAGATTTCGATGAATTTTTTTTTAATTGTAGCCTACTTCTTCAGCAAGGGCACTATGGTAGTATCTCTTATTCGAATTTCAGTTTTGAGCTCACACAGGGCTTTACAATGAAGTAAAATTTTTTTTCATGAACTTTGCAACACCCTGTGGAATGCTGTGATTAAAACGGTCGGTGTGTACTGATGTTAGACTATAGCTCCATTTATTTCGAACCATTTCGTTCTTTTTTGAATCCGTTATCTCTGTTATTAAAGGAGATACACAACTAAAATGAAAATGCAGTATTGTAGTAATTTAATAACAAGAACAAAAATCAACAAAACGGACGAAGAAAATCAATACCGTGTATTTCCACCTCTACTTCTAATAACTGCTTGGCATCTATTACTCATACTTGAAATCAGATGCGTAATCTGGTCTTGGTCAATATTGTTCCATGTTTCTCTCAGAGTGTTTTCAACATCGTCAAGCGAGGCGGCGAGCGGCTGATGATTTCTAAGTTGCCGACCGAAAGTGTCCCACAAATGCTCTATAGGATTGAGATCTGGACTACGCGGAGGCCAGTCCAGCGTTTCAATGCCCACCTCCTGTAGATATTCCTGAACTATACGAGCAACATGCGGCCTTGCATTGTCATGCATTAATAAGAAATTATTGCCAATATTTGGGACAAAAGGGACAACATGGTCGGATAAAATTTCCTCCATATATCATGCACTGGTCAATTAACCTCCACGTAAAGGGACCAGCTCTGTACGAGCTGTCTTGGATATTCCTCCCCAAACCATTACAGAACCTCCATTAAACGACACTCTCTCCCGATTATTGCATTGAGAGTAACGCTCATTTGGCCGTCGGACCACTCTTACGCGTCGATTGGAGCTGTATAAACAAAACCTGGACTCATCAGTGAATAAGACGCGCTTCCAGTCCTCAAGATTCCAATTCACATGCGAATTCGCTACGCTACGAGGCTACGATGGTTTACGTTTAACTTCGGTCCTGTGGCTGGAATTCTAAAACTTAAATTCTGTTCCGCAAGACGTCTTCTTACAGTGGATACACTTGTATGGACATTATGAGTGGAACTAAGCTGTACTTGCAGACGACTACTACTACTCATTTTAGTTGTGTATCTCCTTTAATAATAGAGATAACGGGTTCAAAAAATAACGAAAAGGTTCGAAAAAAATGGGGCTACAGTCAAACATCAGTACACACCGACCGTTTTAATCACAGCATTCCACAGGGTGTTGCAAAGTTCATTAAAAAAACTGTACTTCATTGTAACACCCTGTGTATGCTCAAAACTGAAATTCGAATAAGAGATACTACCATAATAGTGCTCTTGCTGAAGAAGTAGGCTACAATTAAAAAAAAAAATCATCGAAATCTATAAGAAATAGAAGCAAACTACTACTTAGGCAGTGTTTTCTGAAAGACGGAAAAATAAAACTATATGCAAGTGAATACTGGATCTTCCAGAAGCAATTGATAGAAAGAATAATAGCTTCTGAAATAAAATACCTTATAAAAATAACCGGCAAAACAACATGGATACGGAAAATAATGAAAACATGTTAAGAATTATGAAATAAGAGTAAATAATAAAAATAAGACCAAAAAAACCCGGTTAGATGGTGTAGGCACAATATTTGATTAAAAAGAAGCAACTAAATAGTACTAAGGCACGCTAAGGAAGATGATAATGCCAAGAAGGACCAACAAAAGATGAAGTGAAAACCAAAAACAAAATGGTGATAAAGGATGGAAGACCTGGGAATTAAAAACTCTAGAAAGGATTTATTTAATTAATGAAAATAATTAAGTCTTGATAAAACGTACACATACAACACGTTAAAGGTTCAACGATTATGAAGAAATGAAGCGAAAGATTGTGTGCAAGAACCAAATTGGTTTCAAATTTATTTAGGCTGAATCGTTTTCACATTCGCTCTGTATAAATAAAATTGTCAAATGATTGCTAATAGTCCTTATCTTATTTCAGAAGATATCTGGGTTGAAGAAGAAGAAGGAGATTTATTTTATTGACAAAGTTATTTTAATTATTATATTATAGTAGCAAGCCACAAAGGAAAAAAAACAAAGAAAATATTTGTATATATTTGTAATAACAGGGACGAAGTATCCTGAATAGCTCGTTGTTGGATTTTTAAATAGACGCCTCTAGAGAGAGGATTCTCAACGAACTTGTAAGGGGGTTTTCCTTACACAGGAACTTTGGAATTATAATACTTAAACTGAAAATAAATGTGAATTGAACGTAAAACCAAAGTCTACATTAGAATATATGTAGACTTTGGTAAAAGCTTCTTTATTTTCCAGAAATTCAGTGGCAACCGCATCAACGAGACTAAACTTATAAGAGAATTCACTTAATATAATTTCCTATCTTAATGTTTTTTTCAGTAATACAGACAAAGATAGAAATTTAGTCGACGGCAAAAATTAATGTGAAAATTCTTATTAGTTATCTAATATTCTCTTTAACCGTATTTTGATATTATTAAAATCGTTCTCGAATGGGTCTACCCTTTAATGACGGATAACAAAAAGTTACTTTCAAACATAAAAATAAAAAACGTATTACTTTGATTAAAAAAGGTTACGGTTTTTCCTTTTCCCTTCTGAACGCCCATGCCTCTAATTTAGGATCCAGGTTAGCGGTGTATCAGAACGAATTAGGTGGCATTGAAATTAACTTTAATTTTGGAAAATTTAACGTCGAGTTAGATCAATCAGTTCATTTCTGTTATCGAGAGGAAAAAATAATTATATTCTCGGGAATCGATCAAAGAAAAATTAGGTTATAAAAATGAAACGTCGCAGCGCGTTAAATTTATAGAAAGAGTTGTTTTAGTTGATGCGCAATTTCATAATTTCATGATCCATTAGCTCGCATTACTGTAGGAACTTTTATGGTAACTGCCTGCGTATGTGTGTCCGGTCAGTTGATTTTGATTTTAGTAAGTTAAACACATATTATGATTCTATAAAATTCCAAGTCCGCGGATTGCGTCATAAATGTTCTGCATATCTAATGCTAATGTAAAATAATTCATACGACCAGTGACTATATAGTCACTGATACGACCTATAGTTCAAACGGTAAGACAACAGTGGCAATAAACAAACAAACTACATGACCAGCACATAGTCATAGTAGGTATCTTAACTGGCTATAATTTTGGTTTAGTACTATTTTGTCGTAATTTTTATTGTCTATTGAAAAATTTTATTCAGGTGTTCATTACCTATTATCTGCGTAGAATTTTTTTTAGTAGCCAGTCAGAGATTGAAAAGCGGGGACTCTTTATTTTCAATTTTAAAGATTTGGTTTTAAAATCAGCCCCCCTCAATTAAATATCATATATCCGTCACGTAAAAATACTTACAGGAATTTAGGACAGCTATTCTTTCGACTACACCATTTAATTCTTTCTTCCGACATCAGAGTTCATGGATTCACATATCCTATAAGAACTACAGGTGTTCACTTAATGTTTGATCTAATATTTGGTCATTTGGAAATATATACTCAATGTACCTAATTATAAAAATTATCCATAGAACACGTCACAGCTGAGGCGTTTCTATTTTTCACTAAAATTTTTTTATTGAAAAATGATTCTTTATATAAAAGCTTGTTTAAAAAAATGTTTTCATATACAGAGACACAAGATATTAGTACATATAGTTAAATAAAGATCACTAACATAATACAGGAAAAATACTTCTAATTCGTTATTTAGTAGGAGAACTCAGTTGAGAGTCACACCCACAGACCTCTGTAGCCACACCTCTGACCTCTGTCACCCGCGTCAGGTCACCCACCCATAGATATTGCTGCTCTTCACACATGGCCGTCCTTTTTCTCTGTTAATATACACTCTACTTACGGCTCTATTATTGGGGACCTGTCCTTGTCTTCAATTTGAACATATTTTTATTTTTTTTGTTTTTTTTTTCAGGATAATTTCGAGTTTGAACTTTAAATTTCGAGTTCACACTCGAAATTCCAACTTTTAACCCGAAATTTTCAGTTTAAATTCGAAATTTCAAGTTTAAACTCGAAATTTCGACTTCAAAGTCGAAATTTTGAGTTCAAACTTGAAATTTCGAGTTTGCTATCGAAATTTCGAGTTTAAAGTCGAAATTTCAACATTAAATGTAGTTTTACGTGTAGGTTCCTCGAACTTCATTCATGTATTCTATTACGGTAGGATTTTTGCTTGGCTTTTGGCACAAGGAATTTTTACTTTAAAGTCAAAATTTTAAGTTTAAACTCGAAATTTCGACTTGTAACACAAAATTTAGAGTTTCAACTTGACATTTCAAGTTTAAAGTCGAAATTTCGAGTTTAAAGTGAAAAATTTCAAATTTGACTCGAAATTTCGAGATTAAAGTCGAAATTTCAAGTTTGAATTCGAAATTTGGGTGCAAACTCGAAATTATCCTGAAAAAAAAATCATTAAAAAGGGTGGCCTCTCTACGCTTTCGTAGGTATCCATATATTTTAATTCAAACACTTTTGGACACTACCTATCTATTTTTCCTATTTTCGCAAGAAAATATTAAGAATTGAGAGTTGATTATTCTGAAGAAAAAATGTATAACACAATCCTCAATAGGAAAGAACAATGTAGCCAAAGATATCGATCTTTCGAAGTTTTTGTTCCTCATTGGTATCTATAGTACAGCAAAAGAAACATCTAAGGTGTTATAGATCCGGAACAAATGAAAGTGCGAAGTGTACAGTAGGTACTACAACACCCCATTTTACATATTTATACACCACTGGACCATATATGGGGCCTCTTGTATACTGCTCGAGAAGCTCTTGTATACTGCTATTTTTTTATTTTCTTTGAAACTATGCAAAATGATAACTAATTTTGTTGGCAAAGCGGAGTTTTGGTCTTCTTCAGTCGTAGGTAAAAGAAAAGAGATGAATATCTGATACAGAACTGGATGAACAACCGATAGAATCCTACTATAGTACCTACTATGTTGCATTCAGTAACTAAGTAGTGCACTGCTCTACTGTAGACGTGCATTCCAGTTCTTTTTTCAACATCACATCCCAAATATTCCATACATGTATTTATTAATAAGCTGCTAAATAGTAAATATACTTTCAAGTGACAGGAATATGCCAGAGGTGTAGATAAATAAAACAAATGCTTTCATCATTTCGGCCATTTTTAAAAAATCAATATGAATCACGTCCCATTTCGCTAATCAAACACAAAACCAATTATTAATTTTCATCTGTAAATATTTATAGCCGAGAAGGTTCGATAGGATTATTTGGATGAACCATATTTAGTAGTTTATGACTACAGCCATATTTTAATTTCACAATATGGAGTGCGAGAGTTATTTAATATTTTCTGGTGTATATGCATGGGTAATTTTACATAAACATCCAAATACTTTTACATTTAACGGCAGACGGGTTGATTGGAAATTTAATTGAAATAGCTTGTCTATCAGCAGAGTCGAATTAAAGTGCTAACAATGCTTGAATTCTGCTAAATTGCTACAACATTTGATAAAGGATACTATGGAAAAACATAGATAGGTTCACTGTTCGTAGTCTTTCTGACTGACTTGGTCTTCCTAATTCAACCAAAGAAAAATCGCAGTTTTTCATAAGAAATTTTTTTGACTCAGAAAACTATAGAAAAATACAGCCTTAATAAGCTGGCAGTGAATTGGAACAGATAAGAAATATTGGCTTTTTTCCCTCTATATGCTGCCTATGAATATTTTTCAATCTTTTATTCACTCATCTTCGTGTATACACGTTAAAGATGATTACCACTCTTACACAGCTCTGGAGTGGTCAAGTACTCTCACTGGAACAGCTTCATAGATGAAAAAATATTACAGAGTTAACTAGATCTACATTTTTGTACCAAATGAATTTGTAAGCAATGTTTCAGAAAAGTCTTGGAGATTCTCCTTATTCCCATTATTCAGTGTGTCCCAAATTGGTGGTGAATGTATTGAGATCTCGGAAACTATAAGAGATAGAAAAATAGTTAAAAGGGAAAAGTTTTAGGGGAATTCTGTTGGTAAGTTAATGGAGTGGCTGGCAATACACATTTAGCAATTATAAGGTCCTGTAGCGGTAAAAAGAGGTGCAACTGCAGATACTCCTCATAACTAATATAAAAATTAAAATATTTTCGTACCAACAATACCGCACGAAAGATTCAATCTAAAACGCAATTACTGCAACTTTCGTTGAGTTTGCAATTCTGGAATTTCTGTGGGCCAAATGTGGTAATGATGATACTCCACAATTACTAAATGGTGTCACATCTGTTTATACAAGATAATTTTGAAAATTTGGATCTACGTTGCATTGATTTATGTACCAGTTTCAAAATACGACTATCCTGCTAGAATAATCACCTTATTGAAGACCCTGAACAATAATTGGTTTATGGGGATGCTATTTGCGTCCTTTTAAAATCTTATGGATAGTTGACTTCGGTCGGTTTCTTATCAGCTACTTGGTTGAAGTGGATGGATTTTCAATGAAATGTTACTCAATATTAGCATCTCGCTGTTCTCTTAATTGAGTAATTTTTGGGTCCTGGTTTTCCAAAATTCTCATTCTCCACCAATTTGGTACACACTGTATATTTGAAATTTTTGTATTATATAAGTTTTCAATAACCATTGCCATTTTAAGTTTCGTACCAATCTGATTTTTCGCTACCTACTCAGTTTTGTAATTTCTTTTCCGCATTGAACGCTTTCAAATTACTTAAAGAGCGGTATATTTTGTAAATAAAGTCAAAATTGATGTGTATATATACCTCGTGTTATCCGTACTTAACCAATTTTGTTAAGAGTCTGGCAAATAAAAAGGCAGACTGACATATCCACATCACCGTAGCTTTCTCAGTCGTTCAAGTTATATTATAGATCACATTTTGAGGAAGGATGTACGTGAGGTCGTATATAATTTGTCTCTCGATATTTGAAAATGTATTACACAATATTTACCTTAGTAATCCATTTTATATTATCTAATTTGGGACAACACGCCTTATACTCGTAAAATAACAATATTACTGTCTCATTATCCTCTTGTTAGTAATATATATTATAGTGAGGCATCCACTATAGAATAGCTTTAATTAAATTCGATGAATTGGTGCTCGAATTGAGTGGAATGTATGACTGTATGGGCGGACCTAATGGCATTCCTTCTCTGTATATCCAGATATTGCTTTCTCACCTCAATCAAAGATACAATATATTTATATAGCCGATTACTTGCTAAATTGGGTCTTTTTATGAATTTCGGTTGTATAGATATATTTTGCATTTTGGAACTACCTTCTTTCGTAGCCCTTGTGGTGAAGGGTCTTGTATATCGCTTATCCATTAATAATCCTAATGTAGGTATTGAATTAAAAAGCTCATTAACGTATAAGTACTTAAATGAAGTCCCTAATAGTATTTGCTAATAACTTTTAATAAACTCAAAAATTAAAAAAAATGTTCAAGTTATTGGTTTATTAGATGCTTAAAATATTTTACATCAGAATTAGTAAATTATGATGTCTGGTAAATGGCGGCCATTTTCATTGATACACATTTGTGCCCTTTTTATAGCATTTTGCATAACATTTTTCAATATGTCGGGCTTGATATTGGCGATTTCTTGGCGGATATTTTCCTGCAGCCGCTCAAGAATTTGAGGATTATTGACGTACCTACATCTTGCTCTTTAAAAAACCCTAAAAAAAGAAGTAAGAAGCCGTCAAGTCTGGCAATCTCGCAGGCCACAACATATTGCCTGAACATGAGAAGAGACGACCTGGAAACATTCGCCTCAAAATCTGGATTGTTTCTCTGGCTGTATGTGCTGTAGCCCCACCTTGTTGGAAACATATGTTCTGCAGGTCTTGGTCTTCCATTTGCACCTCTAAGAAGTCTTCCAACATTTCCCTATAGCGCTCGCCATTGATGTTGATGGTGTTGTCTGCGGCCTCCTCAAAGAAGTATAGCACAATCACTCGTTTTGCGCTAATTTCGCACCAAACCGTCACTCTTTGGGCATGTAAAGCCCTCTTTATATATCAATTGAAAGGAAAGAAATGTTTAGAATTTATTTTCACCTATGACGTAATCACTCATTAATAAGGATTTCTTTTGAAAGTTTAAGCGTCTATATAAATAAATAAGAAGAACAGAAAATGTATATTTTCTAAAATTCGAAAGCCATAAATACGAATTATAAAATACACAGTGTCTAAAAAGACACAGGATATTCTACACTTGTGCAAATTGGTAGAATTCATTTATGACCAATTAGGAAAGCTTCTTTAACAATGGAATTAAGGTTATAGAGAACTTTTTTAGAATTGGATTGTTTGAATAGTTTGGAAGAATAAGATTTTATGTCAACATCCACAATTGATTCAAGGACGCACCTTTTTGTAGGTACCCGTTCACAAAGAGGTGCAATATTTTTATTGATAGCTTTGCCAACTTTCTGATTGGTTCCTGATTTGGGCGGCCATTAAGAGGCTAAAATTTTATCAGTGTTTTTGGCAATTAAAAAGGTTTTAAGATAATATATAGGTATACACTTATACGTACATACCTTGGCGATTTATTTATTTTTATTAAATTTAAGATTCTGTTATCTGTAATAAATTTAAATTACCTTGTCAATACCATGAAGTAAAAAAAGAAGGAGCCCGAACTACGTATATTTAAAATGGTTTAAATCTTGTTTAAATAAGAGGACAAAAGAATAAATGAATTTAGATCAAATTTAACCCAACTGGTCGCGCTGTTTACTTTAGGTTCACTATCACAAATATAAATCTCATTGTCACACAACGACAATGATATTTAACGTAAAATTAAGAGTTTTTGGGTTTTAATTTGTCACAAAATAAATATAAAATATTATGATTAGCACAAAATACTATGACGGTTGAATTCGTACACGTACAGATTGCAATATGGTAAATGGCAGGTGTCAAATGCATAGAAAGGCAAACGCCAATTATTGTTAAACAGAAATAGTGAACAATATAAAAGAGATTGACGAATGAACCTGCCGATAGTAACGGCACCGAAACAATGAATAATTGAATACCATGTTCTTTTTCAGTACGTATCAGGGACTTCTATTAAGCTCGGACTCCTCTTTATACTTCATGGTCATTACATGGTCATTACTGTGGAATACTGTCATAATACTGTCGAATGTCATTTACTGTCACTTAATTGATAATGCCCAAGGATTGTTAACTGTTTACAGGATTGCTCGATCGCTCAATTTTGTCATCCGCCTTTGTGACGTCATCAAAGATCCATGTAATCGAATTGTGAAAATATACCTATTTTCTGTTTGTTATATTTCACATTTGCAAGAGAATTTTCGTATTTGAATGATTATTAACATTATTATTTATTAAAGTTTGTAATAACAGTATCAAGTGTAGCTATTTCTACAAGTTCGAGATCTTTGGATCTTTGATGACGTCACAATTATGGATTACATTGTAGTATAGGGATCGAGCAATCCTGTAAACAGTTAACAATCCTTGGATAATGCCGTCTTATTTTGCATAGTAATGGAAATAATAAGTTTGTACCAACCTACCCCTGTGTTTAACCAGCCCCAATCACCCCTAATCTGCTGTTACAACAACAAAAAGAACTTGAATGATCTTTCAATCGTTATTCAAAACCTTCCCCGCAGCAATGTGTGCTTTAGCTTTTAATATGTGAGTGGCTACACAAGTAGTAACAACGAAACAAGTATTAAATAGTGACAATAATGCGATTTGTAGTTGACAAAATCCTAGGTTTTTAGTTAGATGTGCGTCATGACATGATACAACGTTTCTACGTACAGTGGCGTAACAGGGACTTTTGAGCATTCTCTATGGGATGTGGTTAATCTTTTGAGACAAATTTAGTTGTCATGATACAAGCCTGGTTGTCTGATTTTGAGTTGATACAAAATGACACTGGTGTTTAGTTTAATTTTCGAGTTAAAGGATACTGTCATTGACACTGTTCTCAAACTAATATATGATTAGGTATTCAGGCTCCTCCATACTTGCATTAAATAGTGGATAATGGTTACCTACTTAAGTCGTCTTGATACTTGTTACAGAATATTAATATGCCGCCCTCTATTGCCGATATATTATTATTATTTTTGTTATTCCAAATTTCCCTTTCAGAAAATTGCATATGTAAAATATGTTTTACACACGCAAATTTTATTTGCGTGTGTAATAATAAATGGTAATACAATATGATATAACTTAAGTATTCAAAATAAATTCAACAAGCGATGGAATACAACATACACCTGTGCACAACAAATAAATTAAAGAAATATAGCTTATTATACCAGAAAATGTACCATAAAAGCTCATGCCAAAGAAAAAACAAATACATTATTTTAAACATACTATAAAAGGAAACGGATATACTTAAAATGTATAGGTTACAGATATCTACGATATGTTTACATGTTTGCGCACGGCACTGCAATCTCAATAGTTATGCCACTGCCTACATGCAAAATATTGCAAATAGAGAATTTACACGTTCTCTCGGCCCGTTGCCCCCATGGCACAGATTCTGGCTCTTAACGTCTATTCGCATCGTGAACAATCTGCATGACGCAAATGAATCCGAATAGCCAATATCAATTTTCACATACAACTCAATTTAGGGGTAATTTCTGCATATACGGCATACATAATAATATGTATTGTACAGCGCTGAAACGGAAAAAACACCCATTTTAGTCTTCGCGCCGTTAAACTGTGCAACAGATAGCTGTTGATTTGAGTTTATGTGAGTTTACTTTGAACCAATGCCCTATTTAGTGCACATCAAGGGTTCTAAATGCCTGGGGGGGGCGAAAGAATCTACACTTCTCGACACTGAAATTGCTGCTGATAGCGCTATCTTGGAAGCCTGACTCTTATATAAGCGGACAAAAGAATAATGTCGTACCTTTAGGAATTGTTTGGAGTAATTCAAATTGACAAAGATGATAACAAGGTTAGGCGTGATCATTTAAAAGATATTTTGATACATTTTAGAAAGGCTGAAAAGCACAAGACAAACGCTGCATTAAAGGCTTTTAGCACAAGAAGAAATGTAACCGCAATAAACAAAATTATTTGTTAATTTTAAGTAAAATCATATTTCAAATAGGTACCTCAACAATAAATAGCACAAAATCAAGCTACATTGGCTGTATACCAAAGACGGTGTCGACAATATACGTGCTTCTTTTTGATTGGTCGGCTAGTTCGACCACTAATGGCGGTGAAACTAATCAACGTATCGCAATTGGTTTTGAAGATAATCATATTTAACATGGCTAACTTCCAATCAATCGTAGCAATCTAACTTTTATCACCCTCTAGGTTACAGCGTTTCGGGTTGATTCCATGGTTATTAGAGAAATGTTTATTTATTATTATTAAAAATGTAAAACATTTGACACAACTGCCACTACACAAGGTAAACGCCTTACATATAAGTTTGTATTATCACCTTAAACAGACTCAAGTTGCCTGTATAACTTTTATCTGAAAATTGTTTTTAACTGAAAAAAATTAAGAAGGGAAATCTTTATTGGGTTTCATTTTTTTTAGACTAATTAGTTTTTCAATAGAAAATGTATTTAAAAAATGGCTACCGAGATCATCTTCGCGATACAATGAGGAATAAAAATATTATTACAAATTATGTTAATATTATTATAAATGTATGTATACGGACTGATATGGTAGGTACCTATTTTAGATCTTTTGCGAATAACAACCCACCCGTTGCGGATACAATATCGAAAAAGAGATTATAACTTTCTCATATAATACTCTCACTTCTTGCTTATCTATTCGTTTATCGTATCAAAGTTATATCCCCAGTATCAAAGGATTTTCTGGAATGCTGGTCACGATTTCTGGAAACTATACAGCACCTATAAGAAAAATCTACTTGATAAACTTAATGCCATAGGAACTTGCAGCTTTGTGTATGGTAAAGATACTTTGAAATTGCAAGCAGCCTCAAATAGGACATTATTGCCTTATCCGTTTTGTATAAAAGTTCAGTATTATTACAAAGTAAATAGTATTACTTCTACCGCTGTCACTTTCATGGATAGAAAATATAAGCACTCCAAGTGTAACATTTAGTACTTATCAAAAGTGAATAAACTTCCGGTGTCAGTGTCTTCATCAATTATAACCAATGCCAATATCCATTGACCGTGGTCATGACCTGGGATGGTTTAGGGCCGAGTGGGATTATCGCTCTTTACCTTCCCCATCGGCGTAGGCCTGGATTGCCTCGTAGAGGTGGACCCCATTCTTCACCAAACCCGATCACAAAAAGTGATAGATGTGGGCGATTCGTGGGGTCTTCTCCTGGGCTGGCTCTACCCTTCAGGCTGGGTAGGATTTCTGGCGCTCTTCTGTCTTGTCTTCTTTCTTCGCCTGCATGTCTAACCCACCGGGGGTAGTCTTTCTTGGGCGATGGCGGAGAGTGCCGCTCTCGTCCTGGGTGGTATTTATAACTAAAATTGAGCCGAAATTGTCATAGCCATAGATAGATTATTATTACAGCAAGAGAGCCATCATTATTGTTCATATAAAATTATATATTTTATAGTTACCTATTGATGAAACATTGATCGAAGAAATATATTTCTTATATTCATGGAGGGTCCCTATAAAATAAATTTCGATTTGTCCACCCTGTACAATAGCGAAATCACATGGCCCAGTAATCCAAAACCTACAAATCTGATTCGCTGTGCTTTTTTTATTAAAGAAATATATGTGTTAAAGTTAAAAAAAAATCCTGAAAGATATTTCCACGTTTCAGGTCATGTTTGTTCGATGTAAGTACAAGGCGTAAACATTAAGCCCAATACATCCGATGTTGTCTCGAACCTCGACACGAAATTCCCCAGGCAGACCTTCCCCGGTGGATTTAGCGAAAGCATGTGACTGACTAAACCTGTGGCATCCCATTAAGCTGTTGGGATTGTAGACCAAATTGTGATAGCTGTATTTGGATAGCTATTCAGTAAATTGACAATTTTAACATTGAAATCATTTTAATTGTTATATATTTCTATATGGGTACATATTGCTACTTTGCGTGCAATATGTATCCATATTTCCATATTGCACGTAAAGTAGTTGTTTTCGACATATCTTAAAAATAATAGAGTTATTCCTTTGGGTACCTATATAGGTTTTATAGGTAACGAGGAAAATTAAAAACTTTATTGAACCATTGTATTTGATAATTTCATTAATAATTTATCTTTTAGTTAACTTTTTGGCTTAATTCCCATATAAAGAAAGATATAAATTGTATTGTTTCTTTTATATTTAAGTTGGATTCGTATAAAATAAATTTGCTACGTTTTTTGAACAAGCACAGATATCCACCCACTTTAACACAGATATACATACATGATTTTCTCTTTCGTTTATTTGTATAAAGCCCCAATTATCTAAACCATTGGCCCCCCCCCAAGATTTTTTATTCTGGGTTCTGTGTGTAATTTTAATTTATTTGCCGCATTTTGTATGTATGCATTCTTTAATTTTGCAAGGAGTAGACACATGCAATGATGAAGAAAGAATTTATTCCAGCGACCCCGTATACAAACCTTGTAATTTAGTTTTCATGTTGGTCTCGACACAGACATTTAACTGTTACGATGAAGTAAGCACTAAGTACATAGTGCCGTTGAGACAGTTTAATAGTGTGCATAAAAAGTAATCTTGCAGATCCTAAAATGTACAGTAGTGCAATTAGTCGAGCGAGATTCAGCTGACATTTTATAAAAAACTTGTAATTTGTTCTAAATGAGCCTCATTATATTACATCCGACGAAAATTAAATTATATAATACCGTCTGAAATTTGTCTCCTTTGTAGGCAATTACGTCGACAATAATTAAATTATTGGTATTATTATAGCAAATTGTCTAAATAAATATTATGTTCTCTTTGATACCGTATAAGTATTACTTATGTAAAAAATTACTAATTATACTAATAATAAACACAAATTAAGGAATTCACCTGATTCATTTTTTTTAAACACTGAGAAAACAGTTGCCGAATGAAAATTTTATAAAAAGATTATTACTAGCAAAAACTGAGTGTGTAGGAAAATCGTAGATCCGTTTTGGTCCTGTATGCTGTTGCCAACGCTGGTAAATGTGATAAAACATATGATTGTATCATGGGTGAAACAGGTGATTAAATCATTGGATCAGACAAGAATTTTCCCGGGTAGCATAATTTAGCCAATGGCCAGAGCTACGAATCGACTGCAATATAGGAGAAGCCGGCTAAAATTTTTACTGATTTGCTAGTTTTAAATTTCTCTTCTTTTCATTAGCTCTGTAGGTGTATATTGAACAATAATTTTAAAATCTGGCAACAAAAGGAAACACATCTAAGGCAAAATCATAACAGACAAAGTATAAGATAAGAAGGTAGGTACACACTTAAATTATCAAAAACACGTATATAAAATAATATGTTTCATATTATTCCTGCTAGGACTTTCTATATCTACGGATAAGGTCGGGTCGCACCTAAGTCACACAGGACACTTTGCTAATCCCCCTAAAATTTGTAGTTTCATCTATCCTTCTAGAGCATTTAATAATTTCCACAAACTTCATTAAGAGGATTAAAAGTTTCAAGTTTGCGTCATAGACGCATCTTTGTCGGTTCGTAACTCTTCGAATGATAATGTCCACGGCTACAATAGGTCACAGTGGGGTGATTTATGCATATATATAATACTACTATATCGCGTATTTCCTATGTTAGCCCATAAGCGGTGTCTCCGAAAACATTAAAGGACAAAGGATATAGTGCTATACTGTTCCAGAGACCCTTTGTTCGATTTGCGCATGCGCAATCTCCATGGTTACGGAAGCTGACACACTGTTTATAGGCTGACAGACTTCCCAACTTTCAACTTTTTTTAAAAGAAGTCGGTAGACAGAGATGCAGTATTTATGCTGCATGCTTATTGGATGTCGCGAAATTCGTGCGCATGCGCATATTTGACTAAGGTACTCTCGATAAGGATAGAGATTGTATGTCGGCGCCGTGTTGTTTTCGGAATTTTTGGGCCTCTACCCGCGATATAGTAGTATTATATATATGGATTTATGCGAGGACATTTGATCCCTGATTTTCTTGATTAAGTGAAATACTTAATACTATTAGGCTATTTAGGTACTTCATTTTGGTTATTATTATTGTTATTATGGTTTTTGTTGTCATAGTGATCGACTTGAGACTTCATGGCCAACACCAATATTGTTCAGTTTAGCAATTGATAACGTCTCAGGTGATAATGGAAACTACTTTTACTAGATAAATTAGTTACCTACTGATGAAAATAAACTCATTAAACTAAAAACATTTTTATGCCTATATAACAAAAAATTCATATGTATATTTTTCTGTTTATCTATCAACGGAATATAAATCATGCGTGTTCCTTTATTAATATTTTCCATTCCTATTTTTATTACACGATTTATGTGACTATTGACTAACCGCACAAAATTTGCATGATCGAATTGACTAGCTTTTGTGATTGATGTGAACGTAATGTTGACATGCAATTTGCGGCAAATAATTAGATTACTGAATTGTAGTTGCGTCCATGTTACACCAATTAAAATTGGGAATTATATATACTCCCGAAGTGTGTAAGTAATGCGTGACGTAGTTTACACCATAAAATAGGTTTACACATTGGAAATGAGGAGCCACCAGCGTCCGGGTAGATAACTCGCGGATAGTCATGAGGCTGAGACTCTTTTTCTGTTTTGTGGCTGAGACTGACTCTGTTCTGTGACTAATGAGGTTGTGCAGGGTGCAGATTTTCTTGCACTAAATGCTGATTAGGTTATACCCATGATACAAGCAACTACAGTGATATGCCAATGCGCATGGGGGGCGTGGTCTATCGATGAGCGTGACGTCAGTTATGATACAAAATTAAATAAAATACTTGTAAACAAAGATAACAAAATAAAATAAACGTAGATTATGGAATTATAATACACGATTCATACAGGAAAACTAAAATAATAGTTGATCAATATCATTCAAACCGCATTCTGTGTATCGACCTACCTACCCTATATAATTCTAACCTAAATTTTACAATTTGAAGAGATAATAAGAAGCACTACTGTAAATAAATACCACCCTATAATATAAAAATGACAACTTGGCAACCCTCGGGCCTCGCAATTATAATAATACGGGAATACAATTGACAAACGGGAAAATAATTATATCACTGCCTTTAAGGTATTTGAATTTTCGCCATTTTTGCATCAAGAATGACGTCGTGCGCAGAACAAACGAAATTTGGTCAAGTTATGAGCATATCAGTGTAGTTGTACCAAGTTGTACCCTTGTTATACTTAAATTGGAAGGGGCGATATGTTTTAAAAAATAACAATATGCCGCCTCTTCTTCTACAATAAATTATTATAATTCACAAAGCATACCTATTAAAAAACTACGCAAAAATATGCAAGATCCGGCGGGGGAATATTTGAGGGTGCTTTATATTAGTAGCCGAACAAAAAACTTTGGCTGGCTACAAACTTATTCAAACCGAGGCGTTCTTCAACCATACGTTTTGAAGGGAAAGACTTTCTAATAAGGAATGTTGGTGGGATAGAATGAATTATTTCAATTACTCAAAATGTAATTTTATTAAAACATCTCCAGCGATTGCCCAAACTGAAATTTTACCCTTGAAACAAATCTCCAAGTGTGTTTTTCAATTAGTCAAAGTGATGCGATATTTCAAAATTATAATCATCTTGAGATGAACGCTTTGCCTTGACAGGGTACAAAGGGAATACCGCATCAGAAGATAAGCAGTTTTAATAAAGGTTTTAATTAATTTCATAATTTATCTAAGTGCAGTAAAACGTCTGTATGTATAAAGACAAAAAGTTGAGGAAACATTTTTCCTGAACGTCATCGTTCTAGCTATATATCTTAATTTTAACGGTAATTTAATTATTATCAATATACTTACTACATATACCTACCGGTAGGTAAAGTACTAAAGTAATTATTTTCAGTTACTTATAGGAAAAAGTTTTCAATACCTTTTTACATTATATTATATTTTAAAAGCATTTTCTTTCCAGTAATTAGAAAAAATCCATTTATCATAATTACTTTTTAGCAATAAATGTATAGACGCCCATATCATTGTCTGACTCGATTCTCTTATAATATGAATGTTGTGAATATTGTGATGGTTCAATACGAATTTTAAAATTTCCCCGCTTTTTCACTTCCGAGTACAAGATCACTGCCACCATACGGGTGTCTGTCAAATCACGAGAGAACTAAGCGGAAGTTCCCTCTTTCTCTCTCACATTGCGCCGTTTGTCTTTGCTGAGGTAAGTTATGTTTTGTGCTTTGTAAATTTTTGAATATCTTTATAATCTAAAAACTTTTTTAATTTACAATTTCAGTAAAATTATAACCATCTTTTAAGCTGTTTACGCATTTAAATATTTTCTGTTTTTCTTGGTTTTAAAAATGTATAATTTGGAGGTTATGCTACGTGCTTTAATATGCTTTTTTCAATTACAGTTCTTAAATTCGAAAATACGAGTCCCTAGCCACAGCAAAGATGGGTAGGGAGGACAAGGCGTCTTGGAAGTCGAATTACTTCACCAAACTTATCGTAAGTAACTACATAATGCTGTTTAAAGATTTTGTGTGCTTATAAACTATTTGCAATGATGATTATTTTTTGTCTAAATGGCTTCCGTCTCATGTTAGAGCTAGAAATAGCAGAACCCACTAGCATGTGGGAGACGAATGTGGATAATATAGTATATCTGATGTTTACATTTATATTTAAATTAATTGTTAAATATTCTCGCATTGAATTTAACCATATGCATTTATTTTTAGCAATTATTGGAAGATTATCCAAAGTGTTTCATTGTTGGCGCTGACAATGTCGGCTCAAAGCAAATGCAACAGATTCGTATCTCGCTCCGTGGCAATGCAGTGGTACTCATGGGTAAAAACACCATGATGCGGAAAGCCATCAAGGGCCACATCGAACGTAACCCTTCTTTGGAAAGAGTCCTTCCCCATATCAAGGGAAACGTTGGCTTCGTATTCACCCGTGGAGACCTTGTAGAGATCCGTGATAAGCTCCTTGAAAATAAAGTACGAGCTCCTGCCCGTCCTGGAGCTATTGCCCCTCTGCCTGTTGTTATTCCTGCACAAAATACTGGGTTGGGTCCTGAAAAGACATCTTTCTTCCAGGCTTTAAGTATTCCAACCAAGATTTCAAAGGGTAAGTTAACAATTTTATATTTATATATAACTAACAACTTTTGCAAACATCACTATATTATATTGATGTTTCCCTGACACATGATGATTATTTTTCGTCTCTTAATGGCTCCCGTCTCATGCTAGAGCTAGAAATAGCAGAACCCACTAGCATGTGGGTGACATTTGTGGATAACTTTATCTGACGTCAGGTTAAAAAATAGATAGGTAGTAATCGGATAATCATATTTGAAATTTATGACCAGTTAGAACAATAAACATAAATTTTATTTGGTTAGTTAACTTGCTGCGATAAGACGTTAATAAATCAACTATTAATTAATTTAAATTCCTTCCTAGAAATAGCTTGTTTTGTTGTCAGTAATACAAAATGTTACGTAAAAATTATGAGCATTAAACAATTATTTATATTATTTTACAGCAAAAAAATTAAAAGTACCTACTGTTTAAGTAAAAGAATATTTGCTTTTCTGTTTGAATAAGATTGTGGCACTTTAAAATTCTTTGTTTTTCTAGGTACCATTGAAATTATCAACGATGTCCACATCCTTAAACCTGGAGACAAAGTGGGAGCCTCAGAAGCCACCCTTCTGAACATGTTAAACATCTCTCCTTTCTCGTATGGTTTACAGGTAGAGCAGGTATACGATTCCGGTACCATCTTTGCTCCTGCCATCCTGGACATCAAACCTGAGGATCTTAGGGAGAAATTCTTGGCTGGAGTCGCCAATTTGGCGTCCGTTTGTTTGACTATTGGATACCCAACTGTTGCTTCTGCACCACACAGCATCGCCAATGGATTCAGGAATCTCTTGGCCATTGCGGCTGTTACTGAGGTTGATTTTAAAGAAGCAGCGACCATCAAGGAGTTCATCAAAGTAAGTTTTGTATTCACATAAAATCATTTTTCTTGTTTGTAGGTATGATAAACTTAAGGAAAAGTTTAGTTTAACCACCTTTTTTATGAAGTAAAAAGAAGCATTGGTTTTATTTATTATAAAGTAGATTTAACATTTTAATTTGTTATCAGTAACTATTAAGTTTGTTGCCCAAAAATAATAGTCACAAAAAATTGTATTTATATTTGTTGTTATTTCAGGATCCCAGTAAATTTGCAGCTGTAGCGGCTCCGGTTGCTTCTGCTGCACCGGCTGCTGCCGCAGCTCCAGAACCGGCCAAGAAAGAAGAGAAGGAAGAGTCAGAGAGTGACGATGATATGGGTCTTGGTCTGTTCGACTAGACTTCAAATTTGATGGTTTTATGATTTGTTGCTTTGCCGAGTCAGACTGTCTAATAAATGATGGAACAGAACTGCAGTTTTTTTTAATAAAAATCATACACCTATATATTAACTTTTACAAGTATTTTGGAAGTAGTATGTAATCAAACTACTAATATGCAGTAAACTCATCTCTATTCAGTGTTTATACCTAAATAATATAGAATAGTCTGATGTGAATGTAGAATATTTTTGGTAAATCAAGGTTAGCTTAAAAAAGTGTTTGGGTACTTTTAAAAGTATATACAAGGACAAGGAGTGGTAGACAAACTAAAAATAAATAAGTTAATAAAGTTCTTGGTCACCAAGGATTTTTAACTTAAAAATCCTTGCCATAGTTGGCTGTAATACATAGACTTATGGATATTTTGTGAGGTATATTTATATTACGGATTACTTAAATTTTAAGAAATCGCGATTTATATTTATGTCTGTTCATAGAAATAAGTTCTCATTTTAACCAATATTTGGTTTAATGGTACCTATGGTAGGTAGGTGGTTCACATCTCGCCAAAGAGTAAAATTATCTACTCTGATTTAACCCCAGCGTACAGAACGGCCTTATTTCTGCAGAAATCACAAACTAATCGGTTTCAATGAAATCCCAAACCAGTCAGCAAATTGTTTTCAACCAATCACTATCGGCTAGTTGGCAAGAAATTTATATAAATTCCTTGATCCATAAGCTAAAACAGGAGAGGTTCTATTCCACCTCTCTTGCTAAAATAGTAAAAAAATAAAAAAGCGTCAGATATGTTTTTTGTCTGTAGTTTTATTTATATTATAATATGGATTATAATCACGACCTATTCCATAACAGACTACTTTTAATTTAAACACGGTCTTCAATAGCAGAAAGCTTATTTTACTCATTTTTACTCCACGTCACATTGTTATCTATGGTCACATACCTATATAAATCGGATGCGGAAATCGAATACAGCTGCTCGTTTTTACGGAACGCGACTCCCACGAAAGAAAACAGTAAAATTAAAATCGAAAGTTTGAGGTTAGATTACGACGATTACGATTTACAAAACTATTTTAGGTCATGTTTTTAAAATAACTAAATAGTTTGTATTTTTATATACAAGAAATGAATTTGTGGAGATTAAGAAAATAACTATTCATGACAACAAACATTGAGAATGTAGAATATCAAATATGAATGAAAATACATAAGACATGTTTGGTGACAGTGACAGCTGATTTATCAAATAAAATTAAAATAAACAAGATAAAATATATGATATTGTTATTATACAAAAGCGTCCTGATAATTGTGTTTACACTGTTAGTTGAAGAGAGGTAAAAATTTCCACCTTAGTTATACGGAATTCAGTTAGAAAATGACTGCTAACGAAAAGAAAAACATATGTCCGTTGTTGAAACATCCAGAGTTGTACAATCCAGATACAATAGACTTGCTTAACAATGTAAAAGAGAGAAATTACTGGTTACCGTGCTTGGAGCAAATGGTTAAAAAATTTGTAAATAAAGCGGGATATTTAAATCCGCATGACCCTTATGCTAAAGCAAAGGCTGAAACTTGTTTTCAGAAATTCCATGGTCTTGTGGAACAGCTGACTGTAGATCCTAGGTAAGTAAATTATTCCAGCAAAAATATTGAAAATATGTGGTCAAATATCTAAATTATATTTCATATTTATAACATAAAAGTTTAAGGAGATCGTAAAATCATAGTAAGATGATATGTTTGTATGAAAATTTTAAATAGGAAGTACAAATGTTAACTTTATTGTTGCTTCTTAAAGTACTCTTAATTAAGTAATTTTAACACAATATTGATAAAACAAAGTTAATCTGATTTTATCTAGGTAGGTATTGCATTTATTCTGATTTATTATATTAATTTTGGTTTGTTCCACTTTATCCACATTTAATATCCAAACATCGGACATTAAACTCTTGTCTTATGAAATGGGTTTTTCATTATAGTTTGTTTTTAGTATCTTAAAACCGTTAAGTGTGCGAACGCTGCTTGAATTCTACGAGGACAATCTGCGTGCCAATAATTTCAAAGATCCATGGTCATCCCAAAAAGAAAGAGAGAGTAACCAGGCTCTGAACGAATTTGAGGACAGAATTCTCTACATAGATTCCATTACCAGCATGGAGGAAAAGTGGTTGGAACTGACAAAGGGTGTTCTCGCGGGAAACGTTTTTGATTGGGGCGCTAAAGCCGTTTCTGAAATACTGGAACAGTCCCAGAATTTCGGATTGAGGGAGGCCATGAATACTATTCAGAAGAGGCCATGGTTTATTGATAATTTGGATGTTTGGATTAAAAGGTTGAAGGTAATGTTTTGAAATTTGCATATTTATTAATCAAGAAATTTGGTTTGAAATACATTTTGCATGAAATTCAATTTATTAATCATGAAAAATAGTATCAACTACCTGTACCTACTTATAGCAAAAAATTTACAAATCATATTGTGATAAATAAGATCTTTTGATCCTGATAAGTATTTTATATCATTTGTCTCAGATTTTATATTTATTTAATTTATTTTAATTTATAACATTTGTCTGAGTACCTACATCTCATATATCCCAATGATAAAATTTGTCTTTCGATGTTTCATGCAAAGTACATTCTACACTGATGGGATTTTTCATGAAATATTTTTGTTTTTTCCATTGATCTAATATCTGATATAAGGAATCACGTTTGTACTTTAGTCTCTAATTTCATTATCTGTCGATAATTTCCTGTTTAAACAGGAAATATATTGACCTTCATAGTATAAATATACTGACCTCATAACTATAGAACTGTACTTGAGATTTTGTCTATTATTATAAATTATCTATAGCAGTAATTAGTAGAATTATTAATAGGAGATCATTAAATAAATAAATAAAAAATATATCAGAAATTGAGCACTTGAATAGGAACAGATTTTTAATAACATTAGAAATAATAAATGGAATTTTATCAATTTAATTTCATTTCTTGTTTTACTAAAACAGAAGGTTTTTTGTTTTAACAAATTTTTCCCTTTTTAGGAGTGAAGTAAATCATATAAATAATGTATCTTTTTCTGCTTTTATAGCAGTTTTTTGTGTTAAACAAAACATGTTTATAACGTGTTTCTAGGTATACACGAAATAAGAATCCAAGCGGTGCCCATCATAAAGGATCCACAGTGTTATTTGTCAGAAATATAAAAAATATATACAATTTTAATGTACCTCAACATAGCTTAGACTAGTGTGTTTTACTATGGTTACATAATTACAAGGAAACAAATGTTTTAGGTGCGTTAACGTCATATTACTAATTTTATAACCGATGACTTGCACCGTTTGGATTCTTGTTTCGATTATAGTGATAAATTATTAACATCCAAATTTCTTGAAAATTTACGATGAAACATTAATTGGCACGTACTTTGTGGACACAAAAATTGTTACCGAAATTGTTTACAAGTAACTCTATTATAAATGCTATCTTTTACATTTGTTAGTTTCAATATTACTTTCAGAAACACCCATACAACACATGTGTGATCTTCGTGGATAACTCGGGTGTAGATTTTATATTGGGCATACTACCAATGGTTAGAGAATTGTTATCACAAGGAACGAAGGTTATAATCACAGCCAATAGTGCACCGTCTTTGAACGATATTACGTACCATGAATTGAACTTATACTGTTGTAAAGCAGCTCAGTTGTGCCCAATTCTAAAGGAATCTATAGCCAATGGTCAATTGGTTACGGTGGGAAACGGCCAAAAGGGACCTTGTTTGGATCTTACAAGTCTTTCTTCAGGTAATAAATAGGACTAATCTCTTACTAATATCTGTTTTCTTTTAACTAACTATTCTATTTCTTTGTCTTTCAGAATTGTGCGAAATGATGAAGACAGCAGATCTTATCATCTTGGAAGGTATGGGTAGGGCTGTTCACACGAACTTGTATGCTAAATTTGTGGTGGATTGTGTAAAATTGGCGGTTTTAAAAAACGAATGGCTGGCACAAAGTTTAGGCACGCACCAATTTGCCGTGATTTGTGATTTCGAACCAGCCGATTAAAATACTTAGTGTACCTGATACAATCAATAATGTAGCTTTAATTTATTTATACTGTGTCATACAGTTATGATCTTTTTTCAAACATGACTGATAGAGGGTCGATGCTCCTTGAGTTTATAAAGTGATTATTAAAAAGAAACATAGTTGGCTTTATCTGTTATCAGTTATTGATATCCACATTTAGGTTGTTAGCATATGTTAAAAATAAATTATTTTTGAAATACATGGAAAAAAATATTTTGATGTAACTGCTATTCACAATTATTTTGATTGAATATTTGGAAAAATTGAGGTTATGATGCAGTAGTTTATTTCACTACTTGATACATTTGGATCAAAAACTACTTATATTCAGAATAAGATTAAAGCTGGGTTCATTCAATACTCAGACTGCACAGGCGGCAAGTAGTCGGCACCAAAATAACCAATATCATAGAGAAATGTACTTAAAATTGAACCTTAAAATATGTTCAAAAATAAACAAAACAGTGTATTCAGGTGAACTTAAAATAATAACGATCCTTAAAGCATTACAAAAATAATTCATAATGCTCATTATTATATTACAAGTTATATTATAACCATATAACCAAACCGTAGACATGGTCTGCCTTTTAAATTGAATTTAGTTTAAATCTCGATTTAAACATTGTCAATTTTGGCACCTGAAGTTAAACCCTATTAAATTCATTTTGATAAACAGAATTTCAGATATTTATTTGCCTCAATTTTTTTTTCTCAGTTCAGGAAAGTATTAGGTACGAAAGCGTAGAAAGGACATTGTGGGAAATAATATTATAATTGTCAGTTTAAACTGTCAATTATAGATAATTGTCAGTTTAAACTGGCAATCATGTATAATTAACTGGCAATTATACATAATTGCCAGTTTAAACTGTCCATTATTCATAATTGCCAGATCAAACTGACAATTATCTATAATTGACAGTTTAAACTGGCAATTATAGATAATTGTCCGTTTGATCTGGCAATTATGAATAATGGACAGTTTAAACTGGCAATTATGTATAATTGACAGTTTAAACTGGCAATTATAAATTTATTTCACACGTTGTCCTTTCTACGCTTTCGTAATTAGGTCCAATTATTATATTAAAAAAACTATTAAGCTATGCCGATTTATTAATTGCAAAAAGTAATCACCAATTGCCACAGTGGCACCACAGGTCCCGATCACAGAACATCCATGGTTCAGCAAAATTTCTGGTTCTGCTGGATTTGAACCGAGAGCATCTAAGTACCATACCTAACCTAACCGCTAGCAAATTAAACAATTAAACAGGCTTTTTGCCATATTCCTTAGTTGATTTTGTCGACCATCAAAATATCTGCTGAAAGGCTGACTGTTACACACAGTGTAAAATACTTTTATGTAGTGCTTAAAGTTTAAAAGTGATTATAACCAATTATGACCAATTCCTTAACCTTACTTTTTCTACATTCGTGCATTCATAAATAGAAAATTTGATTAAAATGTTTATATCCCTCAAAAGTTGCTTATAAACTCTAGAAACACCGTCCCATGCAGTCATTACCTATTTATATGTTAATATTGATTAGTTTTAGTATTATTGTAGTTATTTTATCGAAAACCACTAGAATCTGCGGAGCTGTATCACATTTTAATCTATTAAAATAGTAAATCGTCTCGAAGCAAAATAAATCCAAAAATGTTTAACATTACTAAACCCTTTAAGTGCTGGAAATGTGTATGAAGTGTATATATCTAAAGGGCTTAATAGTGGGTTTCTCGCGGGAATTGACTGTAGCCATTACATCACAAGCAACCCACAATTTAAACATTTTATTTTGTTCTGGCAAAAAATCTGCTCCTGATCAATTATTGGATACGTAGTGCATTCCAGTGCAAAATGACTATTTTTTTTTTAATTCAAAAGCGCAAAGTGCTGGATGACATATTATTAAATATTAAGGTTTTATTTCGAGGCTAATTGCGGGAAGCAGGTTTGGTGCAAGCCGGCAGCCGTTCTGACAGATAACAGAGCTAGAACCAGTGGCACAGTTAAAGGGTTAACTGCCCTAGAACGGGAATAATTCAGTATGGAATAAACTTTTCTGGTCTCCAATTATTGTATTGTGAGATATTGAAAAATTGGAACAGTAGTAATATTTTTACAGTATTTTAGTTTTTTTTCTTATATGTAGACTGAGTGCATAACAACTCGTTTATTGATAGTCTATTAATGTGATATTCGTTAGTTTAATAGAAGTTTACAGTTCTTATCAATTTACTTTAGTAACTAAAGTCTTACAGTCAGTTCTGGTGTCTGAAATTGCCTAGAAGTAAATTTTACAAGAAATTTATTTTAATTGTTACTCGATTTTTATATTACTTTTAAAAGACTTGCTCTAAATTTTAAGTTTTATTATAGACTGTCAAATTAATGTAAGAAATAAATAAAGTAATATATTTTACACACACTGTATTTTTATTTAATAACTATGTTAAATCAAGTCTATTTTTTGGTGATTTTGTTGAAATAGCTGGTTATTGGACCAATTAAAATATGAATGAATATTTTCCATTAAACTTTCGGTACTTCAACTTAAACGGTACTTTCACATTGGGTTAACGTACTAATCGCGAGTTAAAATTAACCAGTGTTTAGAATGAGTTCATCATTTACTTAGGACTAAAAGACTAACGTACGGATTCATCAACGAAGCCTAATGTTAGTCTAACTAACGAAGGTTACGCAAAAAATTTGCGCTATTGTTGCGCGGGTTAAAATAAAAGGTGTAGTCAGCGGTGCAAAGTTGGTTAGTCCTACTAACGCCTTACGCCCCTTTCATGAATCCGGGTGTAAAAGTCTAAATATGGATTACATTTGACAGCCTATTAACACTAATTGGGAGTGAAAGTACCGGCCTGCAATGTTAATAACAAAACCAACAAAAGATGACTTTTTCCCTCAAAAGTTAGTAAATTGGACATTGCTCGACTGAGTAGTCGGCCGCAAAGTTTCATTTTTCTCTGCTGGAGGTTTACTTTTCACTTTCCCACCGAGCGATGGAGGGAAAAGTGTTATCATAGAAACATACAAACACATAAACATCAACAAATTGCGGGCGGCGTGCACTACATTTCTAAAAATCACTAATTTATTAGGACCAAAGTTTTCATTATTTCATTGAAATTATTAATCAATAATTGCTTACCAATATCTCTATACGACCTATTTCAACGTAATCTTAAAAAATTCCGATGTTGACAGCGTTGTTCACTTGACAGCTTTATGCTGCATTACTATAGAAACAACCCATACCTATCCACCTGTTCAAACCTTCTTGCAAACCCACTTATTTTCAATTGAAAATAGATAAATCTTGTATAAATTCTTGAATAAATTTGCCGACATTTGAAGAAAAACAGCATATTTTATTTGGAGGAAAAATTACTTTTCATGACTTGCTCTCAATGAACAGCACTTTGTTCGGCTTCTAAACATGAGCGTGCCATAAAAAGTATCACTTTTCCTCGATATAAAATAATATACCATTTTTCTTCAAGCATATAATAATATTTCCATAATATTCTGCAAGACATCTTAGAGAAAAGGCCTATTGTTTTACTAGTAAAGAAATATTCTCATTTTATTAGATACTAGTAGTACAAAAAAGTAAAAGTGTAACTTGTTATCCGTCCTTCATGGACATAGCTGGGGCATTTGATAATACCTCTTACAATTCCATACTAACAGCGGCTGAGGAGCACGGGTTCCCACCTACTATAGCTAGGTGGATTTACTCCATGCTTTCAAACCATTCAATTTCTACCTCCCTCAATGAAGTCACAGTTAGAGCGACTGTGGGCCGAGGGTGCCCGCAGGGGGGAGTGTCTTCCCCCTTGCTATGGAGCCTTGTGCTCGACAGTCTACTTCGTAGGCTTAAGCATATGCAGATGACCTTACGGTCTTAATAGCAGGTAAGTCTGCAAGCACAGTTAGTGAGCTCACTCAAAGGGCCCTAAAGAGCATAGAAGAATGGTGTATAGGACAGGGGCTGAGAGTTAATTTCTCTAAGGTCGACCTAGTCCTCTTCACTAAGAAAAGGAAGTTGGATGGTCTTAAAGCATCAACCATTTTCAATAAGGCCATCCAGTGTACAAAGATGGTCAAATTTTTGGGAGTTATCCTAGACGAAAAGTTGTCATGGGTACCCCACATAGAGAGACAAATTCAGAGAGTCACCGCGTCCTTCTTGACATGTAAGAGGCTCTTTGGAAAAATGTGGCTTAATTCCAGACCCACCTTATGGCTACGGTTGTTAGACCCTTTTTTCTATATGCGTCGATTGTATAGTGGCCAGCAGTCGGGCGGGCTACCATCAAGCTAGGGTTAAATCAACAACGCCTAACGTGTGTAAGCACGACAGAAGCGATATGCATGGCTCCCACAGAGGTTCTGAAGGCTCTCCTGTCTCTCCCTAAACTGCATATAGTGGTCGAGAGGGAAATAAGGAGGGCCTCTTATAGGGTCAAGCACTGAGAGCGGTGGTTAGGTAAAAGGACGATGGTGGACACACAAGTATTTTTAAGGAACTTGTGGGAGGAGACAGTTTGCTGGACGCACCCAGCTACAGGATATCTCCCAATCATGTGTTTCTTAAACCTTTCACAGTAGTGATACCGGACAGGGACGCCTGGCTCGAAAATCCTGATGCTCGCAGGTCTCGAATGGGCTCGTCTGGTTTACGGATGAGTCCAAGACAGACCAGGGCTCAGGGGCGGAAGTCCGAGGTGTGCGCTCAAGGGCGAGACTATCTTTCTCCTTGGGAAAGTATACCACGGTCTTTTAGGCGGATGTGTTTGCTATCTGGATATGTGTTCAGGAAAATCTCAAAAGGAGATATTCGTCTAATCAGCATATACAGATATGCACCGATAGCAGGCGGCGTTACCTGCCTTGATCTCCTATCATCTCCAGGGCGGTCCTAGAGTGTATTAATGGTCTGGCCCAATTGGAGCAGAACAACCAAGTAAAATTGACCTGGGTACCGGGTCATCGCACAACATAACAGGGAATGAGGAGGCCCATACACTGGCTAAAAGAGGCTCAAGTATACGGTTTACAGGGCCCGAACCAGTACTCGGGTTTCCGCCTAGTTATGTAACAAAGTCTATTGAAAACTGGATCAAGAAAAGATCAGAGGAAGAATGGTCGAACGGGACTCGGCTGCGACAAGCCAGGCTCTTGATTGAAGGGCCTTGGTCGAACGCAACTCGATTAATACTTGCGCTAAGTCGTAACAGCATAAGGATTGTCACAGGACTGTTGACAGGTCACGGACATCTCAACTAGCACCTTAACACTATCGGCCTTAATTACACTAGAAGGTGCAGGTTTTGTGGACACGATGACGAGGACTCCATTCACACCCTTTGTCGCTGTGCCTGCCTCATGGTCAAGAGACACAAATATCTGGGTTGCAGCATTTCTCCTGCTCTAGGACATTAGAGAGCTTCCACTAGAACGGATGTTCGCTTCGGGTCTGTTCCAATAGCTCTCGACTATCGGCAGGCACAATGGGCCGAAAGGCCTGATTGCTGCGGGTAACCGCGCCTTCCAACAACAACAGCAACAACAACAACAACAACATATTCTGGATGAAGTCCGCGAAGATCGAAGAGAAGGTCTCGATCGAAGTCTCGATGTTTCGTCCGTTTCTCCTCGTTCAATATTATTATTATTATTATTATTCTTTTTATTATTATTATTATTATATATGTACTATAACCACGTAAATTATTTGTTATTTTTAATTACTAAATATTAATAAAACCCTGATACTCATCTGCAAAAATGGATTCCATGTTTCCCCGTCGACGCTGATGTTCCATGACGTCTGGTAAACAACTTTAATCCATTGTATAAATGAATATGAAATTACCCTCAAACGGTGGCAACCCACATTTTATTGCTTGTAAGGAAGAGGGTGCGACACATATTTCTGAGGCAAATTGGTTCCTGGATGTTAAACGGAGCAGACAGGGTCCTTATTCGGGACATCACAGTGTGCCAGATGAGCGCATCTCACATTTACATTTTCTTCTATTATCCTGTTACTGTGTCTTATTGCATCATCGTCACCTTTATATCAAGTTTTTCACGTACCTATATATATTTTACTTTCACGGAATTTTCATCGCTCTGGAGAGAGAAACCTGCTTTCAGTTTTTAAATTTTTATTTTACATTAAATATAGCAATATTTGACGACGGGACTATACAAGATCTTATGTTATAATCGGCAAATTTTAATTATGCCATACAGACATCATCAATAAGATAAAATAATAATGAACTACAAGCATAAAAATTAAAATGAAATATATAGGTACTATTAACGATTTTATTAACAAAAAAAACCACATTTATATTTCTGTTGGGAACGTGCTTGGTTTTAATGAATGGATGCACATTTTCATGCTAATCAAAAGGGTTTTCTATATAAGTAGTATTTCTAAGTGGTATGCTCTCACATTCTTATGAAATAAAATAGTCTACGATGGTCAAACAATGACCATGAACGATCAATGTCTGTGTATGTGCTGGTGCACTGGTTCTATTGAATAGCCATGTTGAAGTTTTCATTATCGTAAATTCAGTCAAAATATTGTTTATGTACCTCTCTTCATTGATGGTGAAATTTGACAAAACTGACTCAGTTACTCTTCTGCGAAGAAACTGCCATACAAACACCAATTTTCCGAGCATGCAAAGGAGATCCAACAAATGTAGCCCGAAAGATCACATCCCATGCTTCGCCATCGATAAATCAATGGCCATAGTCAATGGCAGCACAGGAATAAAAAAGTAACCAGAACTATATCTCCCCATTAAGCGCTCTATTTCTTTCCATAACCTCGGTCTATGCTGTAACGGCCAGTGGTGTAGCGTCTCAAGTGTTAGTATCTTCGCAGCGAATTGGCGATTCAAATTACCGATGAGGGCGCTGCAAATTGTAAACAATTATGGATGAAGACGAGTAAAAATTTTGCATTTCATATCACATCATCTAGCAATTTAGCATTCAGCTGCCGTAAATATAGTTACTTCATGTGTTAGTTAGGGTGAAATAAAGGATAAAGAGTGATAAAAGTAGTCATACGTCCCATAAGTGCTTCATTGCTAATTATAGAATTTTTTGGGTTAAAACAGGTAGGTACAGGTACAGGTAGTTTTTGTTTACTTACATTTTGAACTAAAATAAGTGTGTTAAACTGTATGGTGATACCATATTAGTGCTTATTATTTGTTAAATAATGTTTAAATTAAAATATATTCTGCTTTTATAAGATTAATGATAGAAAAGTATAGACAAAACAGCAACAAAGTGGTTATGTTGTGTAAATAAACGTATTCTTTGTTATTAAATTGTTACATGCCTTTTGGAGAAATGAATGAGAAACAGTTTCTTATACTAGGGCCAAACTTCTACCTTTCTTCAATCTTAAACACTTCTATTGACACACTTTGTGGAATAACACTTATAAACACGGCAGTTTGCGTTGTGCTGATTTTTTTTGAATGCCATTTTAAAATGTAAAAATAAAGATGTAAATACTAACCACGTCGTTTTTAACTTTGTAATACCAAAAAATCACAAGCACCACTAAATTATTACGTTAAACAAACCCAAATACGTGTTATTTATCATTATATCAGCAATAATAAGCCTCCAAAAATTACCTTTTAAGTAGGTTCAAATATTTTTATGCAGAGGGCGCATTCATTTTTGGAATCACCAATTGTTTCTTACGCGTTGGCTTAATAAAACATTTTATTTAGTTTTGTTAATTGTAGTGTTTCAAGTTTCGTTAATTTTAGTTACTCAGTTGGTTTGTAGTTAAAACCGAATTGCAGAAGCAGCATGTTAGAAATGAATTTTGTAAGGTATTTTGCAGGGTATTTGAGGAGGTTACAATACTGTATATTATTTAAATCAATATCAATTATCTCTACTCTTTGCCAATATCATTGGATCAAACGTGGCTTCCACTTCTTAAAAGACAAATAAATAGAGCAGAACCTAAAATAAAATAAAGCTCTGTGAAAGTGACTTTTAAAAGAAATTATTATTTAGAAGTAAAAAAGAATTCACCGACAATAATTATTTTTCTTTTTTTGTACTGCAGAAGTCATGATATTTTTTCTAGTGTACCTATATATGCACCCACTAAATTGACCAGATCTCTCTTATTATTAGACACCATTTCCTATATTATTTATTATATAGGTACGTGAAAGAACGCCTTATTCAATGAATATGAATATGATTTGATTAAAATATACAGGGTATTCAGTTAACAAATATCAACAGATGATGCTGCTGTTGCAGATGGTAGGAAAGAACGCAAAAAATTGATTTATAGAATTTTTCGAAACCTTCGTATTGATGAAATAAATGAGCGATAGAGCAAATAACGTGAAACGATTATATAATAACATGTTTCTGCTGGTAAGGTACACGGATGAATATTGGCTGGTGTCCACTGATAATGATAACGTATATACATTTTATTAACGTGGATACTCGAAGCGGATGGTTCTTTACGAAACATCGTGAAAATAATTGTTTTGAAAAAACCTTGATCTCATTTAGATGTTCCAAGAAATATATAGAAAACACTCTATATACTAGTATTTCGGCTTACCTATTAGACCTTTTTCAATAGAGTAAATGTCTATTACTAAACATTTCCAAGCGCGTTTTCGTTATTTATTTGTTTACGAGCACCTACCCCCGATTGATCCTACCATCTGGTAAAGCCCAAGTTTTTATTACCTTTTCTAAGAAGGGCGAGAGTGTAAAGTCTATCTGATCATTCGTAGTACAAGGATTTATAATTAAAGATTTTTTAATTTCTAATTGCTCTTACAGATCTAAGCGCTACACGATGCAGTACCTTTACATTTTTCTGATCTATAAAATGATTGTTTTCTATACTTACAATGCGTCGAAAATCCTGAATCTTTTGCGTTATTTAATATGGATTTTTTATGTTCTTTTACTCTAGTTTCAAACCTTCTACCGGTTTGACCCACATACACGGCATTACAATCCGCGCAGTTTATTTGGTATACCCCCGATTGTTTCAATTTACTAACCCTTTCTTTGTTGTTTATCAAAATCCTCCCAATAGTACGCTTGTTGACACTAATCGTTTTACACCAGTTTCGTTCTATTCTGCGAGCTATTTTTTCGCTATAACCTGGGACGTGATTAATATAACTATAGGTGCCTTCTTTTTCCCGAATATTGTAAAACTCCCGAAGAATTAATTTCTTCCTTTTGTTTTTTAGCATGCTATCTATTAGTTTTTCTTTATCTCCGTTGTTTGTTGCAATTTGTTTGATTGTACTTAATTCTTTCTCAAAATCTGCTATTTCCAGCGGAAACATTAAAAGCCTATGTATTAAACTATGGAAAATCGACTTTTTTATTTGCCAGGACTGCTGCGAACTTGCTGGTATAATTGCGTCGGAAGTTGTTGGTTTTCTATTACCCGAGAATTTTAATTTATTTTCTACCTTTCTTATTGTTATATACAAATAGTTTAATTGATTGTTTTCCTCCTTCTCCGTTGTAAACTGAATATTATCGTTAAGCGAATTTAAAAAATTGAGAAAGCCGCTCAAGTTTCTTTCAGTACCAGTCCAAATACAAAAAAATGTCAATTATGTAAATGTAAATGTAAACAAAAACAAAAACAATTATAACGTACATTTTATTATAACAGATTTGATTTACTATGTTTCATCATAATCCCAATGTACTATCTATAATCTGTGAATGCCCCTATATTATTTTGCTGTGATGAGAGATACTAGGACGTTTATAGATATTTACCCCTCATCTGTTGTGGGTCGATTTAACTTAAATTTAACGGCCTCCCGAGATTGTCCAATAAAACAAAGTCGGCAAACAATAAATCCCCATCCACACAATCAAGAACAAATTGCGGCTTATCGATTGGCTAAGAATCGCTTATTTTAGCGTCGTTATGGCAACCCTCTTATAGATAAAACGGGCATCTTCGGCGGATTCCCAACAAACAACCACCTGTTTTCCTAGCCAAAGGTAAGAGTATTTTTTTCTGTAGATTGATTAAGAGGTCTATATAGTTAGAATGTGCGTTTCCTGATTGGAAGAGATTTATATATTAATAGGAAGAAATAGTATAATAAAAGTTCATGGAGTTATGTAATTTTCATTACATAATATTGCGAAAATGTAGTAATATACAGTATGTTCCAGACATCAATCCTCAGTAGAATATCTCTGTTATTTTTGAAAATAATTATAAATAATCTCATATTTTCTTTTCCTGGAAAAATCCTTTTTCGGATCATGAAAAACCGATTAGAATTTGTTTCATGTTGTTGTGGGAACGATATTCAACTTTTTTTTCTTCAAATTACATTGGTATAATAATATATTGATTTTTCATTATTTCAGTAGACAATTTTTTTTTGTTGTGTTATCAGCAATAAAATATAACATCATAGTTAAATTTTCTGTAGAAATAATGAAAAATCAACATACTGTGTCATTTGAAGAAATCGCTCAAAATAAATATGTAAGTAACTATATGTAATTATTTTTCTTGAGCATTACTATTAGATATTATTGATAGAATAAATTTTTCTTGTATATTACCTATTTAAAAAAATGCTCGCGATGTATTTGTTAAATAAATATTTTAAATATTTCTATAACGTATCAGTGGAATAGAATAGTTTCATTTAATTTTTTTTAGAAATATTTCATCTGTACTCTTATAAAATGGAAACAACAGAACAAAGCATTGAAACATCCACAAATATTACTCTATGGAAAGTAATTGTAGCCAATTATTTAATTTTAACTGAACATTAACAGTAATCATACAGAATTATGTAAACTAATCAAAGTTCGTTTTTTCTATGATTTTTAAAAGTGATACCTACTCGGTTCTTCGAGTTTTCCTTTTCTAATTCAATTTTCCTCTGTTTGCTTCACTTTGAATAAGAGGAAACGCATCTATTATCTCCGATCACGTAATGTAGTGCCAGTTGTATATACAGAACCTTTTTTTAAGAGCCACATTCAAGTTCAAAACTACTTATTTCGTTTATTAGATATGTATTATCTACAGGGTGTCCACCTAGTGCGCGTAAGTCCAATATCTGGGTTAATAAAAGAGATAACTTAATTTTTTTTTCTACAGGGTTGTCTAATATCCCGAGCTGCACAAAATGAAAATATATTTACATATTCAGGGTGTTCAGTTTTTCCTGGACAGGTACCAACTTCATTTTTTTAAATGCAAACCTATATTTTTTATGGCATTATCGAATTCTACGTAAAAAATTAGTGGGACTTTGTGCATAACACTGCTATTGAAATATTGATAGTTTTCGAGATATTTGACTTTTAATTTTTTTTTCTTATGTTTCGTCACTTCTAATAGTTGACATAATTATGGTTGTATGACAGCTAGAAATTATTTTTTTTCAGAAACTGTAGAGTGAAGATGGCTCTTTCGAAAAACGTATCAAAAGCTGACCTGCGATATACAGGGGGCAACAGAAATCGTGCCAAACCTGATGGTTTAAAATTTAAAAAATCTCGACTTTTTCAAATGGAACACCCTGTGTTTTATGATTTCATTAGATGCCTTTCTGTAGACTCTACAATTTTATAATAGCTTTCCCTATACCTAAGTTGCGTAGTTTTTGCAAAAAACCCACTTTTATGAAAAATACCCGATTTGCGCACTCCTTTGACGGAAAAAATATTGTAAGGCTATTTATTTTTATAAAATGTATTAGTTTACACTTCTTAAAATAAAAATAACTGAAAAATTTAGATAATTTCAGTTTAATAAACAAGTCTTTATGGAAAGTTACCATTTATTTGTAAATAAAAGTAAAAAATCATAAAAGCTCTACATGTAATTAAGAATTAGCAAAACTGGCGTATGCTTTAGAAGAAGTTCATGGGAATTATTTGCTAGCAGCACGTATTTATAGAGATTCCCACGTGCTAACTGTTTTGAAAATGTGAAAGAAAGATTTGAAAGAACAGCAAATGGGAATTATGAGAAAACTACCAGGAGACATGGGAGTAACCACGATAATATTTAGTTTAATGTTGTGGTTTCTGCTGTTGATAATTCCCATGAACTTCTTCTAAAGCATACGCCAGTTTTGCTAATTCTTAATTACATGTAGAGCTTTTATGATTTTTTACTTTTATTTACAAATAAATGGTAACTTTCCATAAAGACTTGTTTATTAAACTGAAATTATCTAAATTTTTCAGTTATTTTTATTTTAAGAAGTGTAAACTAATACATTTTATAAAAATAAATAGCCTTACAATATTTTTTCCGTCAAAGGAGTGCGCAAATCGGGTTTTTTTCATAAAAGTGGGTTTTTTGCAAAAACTACGCAACTTAGGTACCTATAGGGAAAGCTATTATAAAATTGTAGAGTCTACAGAAAGGCATCTAATGAAATCATAAAACACAGGGTGTTCCATTTGAAAAAGTCGAGATTTTTTAAATTTTAAACCATCAGGTTTGGCACGATTTCTGTTGCCCCCTGTATATCGCAGGTCAACTTTTGATACGTTTTTCGAAAGAGCCATCTTCACTCTACAGTTTCTGAAAAAAAAAAAATTCTAGCTGTCATACAACCATAATTATGTCAACTATTAGAAGTGACGAAACATAAGAAAAAAAAATTAAAAGTCAAATATCTCGAAAACTATCAATATTTCAATAGCAGTGTTATGCACAAAGTCCCACTAATTTTTTACATAGAATTCGATAATGCCATAAAAAATATAGGTTTCCATTTAAAAAAATGAAGTTGGTACCTGTCCAGGAAAAACTGAACACCCTGAATATGTAAATATATTTTCATTTTGTGCAGCTCGGGATATTAGACAACCCTGTAGAAAAAAAAATTAAGTTATCTCTTTTATTAACCCAGATATTGGACTTACGCGCACTAGGTGGACACCCTGTATAATGAATAACTAACATATCATATTGCTAGTTATCTCATGTGGCAAACAAAAAAATATACAAAAAACTTACAATTCCAAGAAAATCAATAAAATGTTATTTCTACAACTTTTTATAAACATCTTTGTCTTTAGGTAGGTAAAGAAGAATTTTAAACAATAGAATAAAACAGTGTGCAGTTTATCGTGTTCTCGAAAAACGTACCTACATATTATTATTTAAAGATGACTATTAAAAGTACCCCTCTGCTTAAGCAGTGAAAATAATTAATAATATAATATAATAATAAAGGTACGTAAAAAGCACAAAATTATAAACCTTTTTCCTGTAATAAAATAATATTTTTGGGCATTTTACCTGTTCACAATATTTAAATTGAACATTATTTAGTATATTAATTTACGATATTTCTACGCTGAAAAGTGGTAGTAGGTAACCTACATTCCATAATGCTTCGATTTTTTCTATTTATTTCTTTGTTTTAATCGACTTGTTTTTAATATTTAACTTTTTATAAATGCTTTTTTTACAAAATAGTTTTACCTATTGTTTGTTTTCCAACTTAAATTAGTTTTATCTTTATTAACATCATCTAATATTGATGCTCTGCCTTACCTATAGCAAGTCCATCAAATTTATTGCTTTATTGTTATTAAACATTTTCTTTGTTGACTAAAATTCAACATTTGTAGTTTATTAATAATTACTATATAAATATTTTCATATTCCTTAGAACTACTTATCCTTGTTTTTGTTTATGAAAAACACGAATTCAGCCCAGATAAATAACTATAAAGGAAAACATATGCTGTTTCCAGCAGCATATAAATTTTCCTTCCACTTTCCACTGCTTGCTTTCCTACTGTCATGATAAATGGAGCAACATGACATCACAAACAAGTATGGCCCATATAAACTCGGTTTAATACTATTAACTAACTAGACCGAAGTCAGAGTTCAAATCCATCGCTCTGAACGATAAATCCAAAGTAAACTGTAGCACTTTGACACCGGTAATCTCCGATTCCGAGTGCTGTAAAAAGTGGATGTGGATATAAAAGTGATGTTCGCTGTCACGATGGTTTGTTTGCAGAAAAATGGAAAGTGACAAGAAAATTAAGCAGTACAATATGTTTAGGGGGTTCAAGTTCAAAGAGACGTGGGAGAAAATACGGCAGGTCAAATACGACGATGCTGTCCGATATCTGTATTACCCTACGGACCCTTCGAGCTTGGGTGTAGTCAGATGTTTGTTTGGTAAGTGAAATTAATAACTATTTTATTTCAAATGTTCCACTGCCACTGTGAATCTTTTCATTCGAAATAAAAATTGTACCGTTAGTAAACTACACTAAAAGAACTGTTTATATATCTGTTTTCTGTTTATATCTGTGTAGCCAATAAATCGTTACATTATTTTTCTAGATTTTAAACATTTGTTAAGCTCCGTTTGTACAAGACAATATTTGCTACATAATATTGACTTTTAGTAATACCTACCAGAAGAAAAACAAATGTTTAAATTATGTGCATTACTTTTACTAATAGCTAGGTATAATATTGCAGTAACTTCATGGGGAGTAAAATGTGCCCGGACGACTAAGTATTAAATTTAAAAAATCTTGAATTTAATAGAGATCAATTAATTTCACAATCAAATCTAACAAGAGAAAGGAATGGATGGACGAAAACACTGGATGAAATTTACATAAAGTTTCCTGTGCAAAAATGCTTTCAATTTAGTCAATCGATGGCTGGCTTTCGGTGCGCAATTTTTTAATCAATGTGAATTAAAAACAGATTATAGTATTAGATGATTTTATTTGAATGAAAGACCCGGTTGCAGCCATTTTGCATCCTAACTGCTTGGTATATTCAGTTTATATTTTTCTTTTACTGTCGGACTTTTTGAGTGTTTTAAAATAAATTTGTAAGATCACAAAATTGATTATTTAAACGGTAAGATTTATTTAGATGGTAGAAAACCAAGTACAAAGAACTAGGTTGCACACATAGAGAAAATAAAATAATGTGACAAGTCTCAGAGGATTATTTGTCGATTTATCCAGCAGCATACTTTTATTTTATTTGAACGTAACTGAATTACCTCTAATGTGGTTTCCGAGATAATCTTTAAAATTAAATTGCATCTAATCCACCGCGTAAGACCTGATTGATTGATTAATGGACGGACGGGGATTTTCCAGAAAGTTTCCAGTATGGTGTTTCAATGAGATTCCAATATAGGGTTTCAATGGAAAGAAACACAATCTAAGTATATAGAACTTCATTTTTTCTTACGGTTGAGGTTATAGTCTCATACACACAACCTTTATTAATAAATGTTCATGAAACAAATGTGTTTCTAATGACAATTCGGGATAAGTACAATTCCATAAAAGTATAATTTTATATAGTATCATAAACAACCAAAGGAAAGGATTGTGCCACAATTCCCTAATGCCTAATGGAAACAACGACACGGCTACTGACATCCACGTTTCGGAGTTTTTGCTCCTGTTCAGTGCACCGTAGTTAAAGGGAAGGCTGGATAGTACTTTGTATATTCTCAAGATGACTTGGACCACATACAGTCAGCACAAGATGATCTCATACACCGCTCTTTTCCGCATGGCAAGAAATAATTAAAAAAACTGGATAAGACCTTTGAGGCAAACACCAAACACCGATGTCTGTAGTCGCGTCTTTTTTCCATCCTGCATTATATTATCGTCTTAAAGGGATATATTATTATCTTGTTTTATACCTTTTTTTTATAGTAATAAAATCGGATCCTCAGTGGGATGCAGAATATCTACTAGCTTTCTTTTGATTTATTTAAATACAATTTGTATCTAATAATTCTAGTGAGTTGTTCATTTTTTGTAGGTACATTTTTCTTTAATAACCTTAAATTTCAGTTAATGTACTACTGTACCTACTCAGCCACTCATTCCCACAAGGTCTCATATATTTTCTTGATAAAGGGGAGCTTCATCCTATTCTTGGCATGATCAGGGAATTAATAATTACCCATTTAGGTAAAACCCGGATTCGTCCACAATCTTAATTGGTACTTTTGAAGATTTTTGGATTAATTCATTATACAGGTACTCTCTTAAATTAACAATACTCTTTTTCCTTCTAAAAACTTCCAGATTCTTGAAAATTACTGATCAAATTTTCACCAACTTAAAAAATCTCAAAGATAGATAATATATTGGAGGAATCAAATAGTTACATCTTCTGTTAATTTGAAAACTATTCTGAAGGTAAAATTTAATAATGAATGTTCTTAAAAATGTTTTAACATCAAATTAGCAACTCCCACATTTATAAAAAAATTATAATTAGTTATTCAGACCTATGATGTATCTCGTTTGTTATTTTATAACAAGGGCTGTTAAGTTCATATCCAAGTTTAACATCGATGTTATTTTAACATCAAATGATACATCATAAGGCCGATTATCTGTGTTATAATGTGACATGATGTTTGAATCTAATAATGACGTGTCTTTTCATTCCACACCATGCTGAGAATCTAATTTTCCTTATACAGGGTGTTAGAAATTTTCAACAAATAACAATTTATTACTAAAAATTACATGTAACATTTCTGAACCTACAAGAATTGTTCATAATGGCTACCTCCAGCTCCGATGCAACCATCAAATCTTCTCCTCATAGACTTCCGAACTCTTTCAAAAACACCAGGGTCGTTTCTTATTGAGTTACACCCAGCAATTATCCGATCTCTTAAATCGTCCACATCTCCCACTAGCCTAGTATAAACTAATGACTTTAGATGGCCCCATAGGAAATAATCCAGGAGGTTTAAGTCCGGGGATCGAGCAGGCCATACGTGAGGTCCACCTCGACCAATCCAGCGATCTCCGTATGTTGCTGTTAAAAACTCTCGAGCAACTGCACTAAACATTCCCTCCACTTCGCTTCAATGTTCCCGTTTCTCGAAGACGTTGATGAATACTTTGAAAGATTTTTTTATCGGGAGCAAAGTCGTTAGGAAATCGTTCAATGTACAGTCGCCTAGCTTCTAATGCATTTAGCATCAGCAAGTCCATAAATAAAATGCATGTCAGCCATCTCGGCATTCGTATAGCGAGCCATGATAGAGGATTTCACTAACAACCGTTTACACGTCAACTAGCCAAACGTCAATCAATCTTAACAAATGCGACACATACAAACTACAAAAACACAACATACAAAAACGTACAAAATAATCACTCCGAAGTATCACGGGATGTTGGTAAGAAAAAACAACTCCTTTTTCTTACATGTCTTTTACTTGTTACGTCCAGTGTAGTACGCCATACTTTTATTTCACCTACATTAATAATGTGAAAAATACCAAAATTGGATTTTTATTCGCCCTATATCCTCGCAACAAAGCGATTTTTCAAAAATCATCAAAGGATAAAATATCCTTAGAATAGTCCAAGGAATAACCTTTTGAATTTTTGCCACATGTTTAACTAACACCCCGTATAATGAGAATATTTCTTAATATAATATATGATCTTGATAGGAAGTAGATTTAGCCTCCTTGGGCTCACCAAGTTTGCATTTGCAATTTCAAAATGTTTGCAGGTTTACTTATGCTGGTTGACTTGCCGGAGGAACGAGGCGGTTCAGATATAGACCTCAGATGGGGCAACCCCAGAGACTGCCACTTCCCCTTGTTCCCCATATTATCGAACCCTGGTTTCCCATGCATGTGTTTGTTGTACTGTATGATGTGGTTCGGTAAGTAAACAGGAATAGTTTAAGCAAGATCTGTAAACAATTTTTACGTTTTAGGTGCTTGTGGAATCATGTTAGGGTACAAGTTTAGGTGGAGCGTCCTCCTGTTTGGTGTACCATATTGGTACATTCTGATGCTGGACAAATCGTACTGGAATAACCATAGTTACCTCTTCGGAATCGTCACTATTTTACTGTTAGGATCGTGTGCCAATCATTTCTTGTAAGTTCATAGTGCCTATAATAGAAAAGTACCTGTATAAGTACATAATATATTTTTGGCTGCAAGTATATCTTAGGGCCTGTTTCATAATCAAATTTAAAGGACAATTAGCTAAAGTTTTAGATAGAAAATGTCATTTTAAAGTTGGCCGCATAAGGCACGATTACAAATCATGTGGAATTAGCTTTGTTTTATCAAAATTACTTCTGTTACGCTTTGCCATCAAAATTAGTTGTCAAATTGGGATTTTAAAAAATAAATAAAGCTTTAGTGTCCTGTATCTCGGATACTAAAGCCACTTACTAAATAACTTTCCTATATGACCCTTTCTTCATGAAATCACTTGCAGAACTTGCGTTATTCTAGGTTACTTAGACTAACTTATTTCCACAGTTTTCATTTGTTTAAAATTACTCCTCATTTGGTACGATAATGCAATCAGTGGTCAAAACAATAACTAATATCTCAGTCTATTGTAATGACTGATTTTTTTAAATTATGATCCTGTTTTTGCATTTTCTGATTGTGAATGAACTGATTTTGCAGATCTTTGGATGGGTACCTTGACAAGTCCAAAAGAAACAAAGACGTTCCATATTGGAACTACTTTATACTAAAATACCAGTTCTTTATGTTATACTTCTTGGCAGGACTGAAGAAATCTGACATGGAATGGTTAGAGGGATATTCCATGAAGAACTTGGGTGGACATTGGGTTTTCATGCCTTTTCAGTAAGTATAGATACAATTAAAAACAATAATGCATTAAAACCAAACTCTCAAGTGGCATTTTTAATTTTTAAACTAAATTTAAACCATTACCAAATAATAAAAAAAAAATATTTTGAAAATAACGTCTCTGGAATGTTTTCTGTTTGTAATACACTAATCCATCGCCTACGACTATATTTGTAAATAATATTTATAATAATTCTACCCCTCCTTCTAATTACTATGATTAGAACGGAAATAAGAATCTTGTGTGGGTGAAAGGGCGGGTGGGTGGGTGTATACACTCTAGTTAATTTTCGGGCACATTATGATTGTACAAATTTTCCAGCCACGGTCTCAAGGCCCTGTTTGTTTTTGAAAGCCCATTTTCTTAGATGTCAACAACTACCTATTTGTTGTGAAGAAAGAAATGTGTTGTCAACATATTTACACTTTATAAATACTGTCTCGGTTTTTGCCATTATTCCTTTGGATGGCACTTTCTTTCCACAATTTAAAACGTGTGGTGTCATTATTGTCATATAAACGCGCGTCGAGTGGATTATAGTGTTTTGGTGTTATGTGGAAAACTACGTCAGTGTTAATAAATTAGTTATACAACAATAAGTAAAAATAATAAAGATTTTAGTAAGGATATGTCATACGCAAAATAAAATTTTAGATAACCAACTTAAAAAATATGGATGTAGATTCTGTATTCAAATTTTATATAAAAAATTGTATTTCGCCGTTCTATTTACTTTCTTTAATTATATAGTTTTTCTCTAAGTAATTTTTTTAGAAGTAAATAAGGCCTCTTTATCCTTACCTTTTATTTCTAAGATCAAGATCTCAAACATTACAGTTTTATGTGCCAAGTACTTGGCTCTTCGCATCTTTAGGTATGATCACTTATATTGCACTGATGAGATCATAAAAATATCGAAACCGGTCTGCAATTAGTGACATCCTACGTTGCGACAAGGATTGCCTTACAATCCGAATCCTTGTATTTTGATTTTTATACCAAATACAGCAAGTTTTTGCTTTGTAATTCAGCGCTCGGCGTGGCATATAGCCAGGAGAATAGCTGTTTTGGTTTAATTTGTTTTAGTACTTATTTAAATAAGGCGTTTTCATAAGGAGGATATAAAGTATCCTGATTGTTCGTAGTTATTTGTTGTTATTACAGTCTTAATTCAGACTTAATATCTATACTTGTCGTAGATATACTTGTAGTATGTTGTATTGTGGCTTATAATATTCGTAAGGATCTTATAAAATGATGTTAATCATGTCGTTCCCTAAACATTAAAAAATGAAATATTTTTTGAGAGACTTGTTTAATTTAACAAGTTGTCCATTATTATTTCGGATATCTTGGGTTGTCTTTGCCACTGGCTATCACCATCACCATCACCGCACATCAATCACAGGCATGTTTTTTGCAGATTAATATTGTCATCGGACAAAATCGATTACCTCGTCGTCCACTGGTTCGGATTCCTCTTGGATCTGACGATAGGATTCTGGATGCTGGTGGAATTTACACGGCCTGTGGCCATGCTGTTCTGCGCCTGCTTTCATTTGATGAATTCCCGACTTTTCAGCATCGGTAAGCAACACACCAAACGTGTACCGCTACTGTTGTAGCGTCATGTTGTTTTTCCAGATTATCATATACCTACCTACCACTTACATATAACTCATAAAATTAGATTTGTATACCTACACGATGTGTTTAGGTGAAACTAGTTCATAGTTAATTATAAAGGTACGTGTCCATTTGAGAGTTTTACTAACGCGAGAACCTCTCGAGAGTAGTTCTCGTAACGCGTCTGCGATAACTATCAGAGAGTATTCATTTTACTATCAAATAGCTTACTCGCAGCATCTTGCTCTCAAGTGTATACATATTATTTTTACTAGCGGAGAGTTACTTCTGAAATACGAACACGTTTCGTATTGTGATAGTTCTCGCCATAATTATTTGAAATGGCAGCTATTCGCAAAGAATGGTCAAAAGACGAGACTTGTAATTTGATGAGTATGTACGAGGAAAATACAGTTTTATGGAATACCAAGGCTACTGAGTATAGAAATAGGGATGCAAAAAATAAAATATTACTGGAGATTGCAGCGAAGTGCGAGTTCAGGTTCTCCCTTCTGTAGTGAGGTTCTCTCTCAAGCATTCGTAAAAGGCACGTCAATCCTGCCAATTTTGCATTTAGGAATACGAAAAAGATACTGCAGGCTGGAATACGAATCACCTGCAAATTTGTTTATTTCCATTTTCACATTCCATTAATAACTCTATACAAACATGATGCCAGAAAACGCAATATACCCATAACGCGTTCATAAACAGAAATAGCTCTCCTTAATTTTGTTTCAATTTTGACAATTACTGGTCCAACTAAGTCTATTATAAATTGCACTTGCACTGCACTCATGCGTACAAAGTTTCGAAATTGTTGGGAATCTTCAATTTCAAGTTCTCTTATTAGTGTAGAACATGCTCCAAATTCACACCTTCTCTGAATCCATGGCTTGATCCAACATTTTTTCTTTCTTTGTTGCTTTCTCTTTAACAGTGTATATGCAACAACAATTGCTCGAAGTTTTTGTACATTCATGATTGATGATCTATCTGCACCTCACTAATTTTTCTTTCACACTACACACAAAGAAAGGAAACTGATGAAACAGAAATCTCAAATGGATACTCTCCTGACAGTTCGTTATCTAGCTGACAGTAAAAATTCCTCAAATTGCTCTCAAATGGACACTTACCTTAAAGGTAGTTAGTCCAAAACTTAAATTCAGCTGTTTTACCTTCAGCAATTTACTTTTATGGTTTATATAGGTACGTATAAATGACTTCAATTGATTTTATCAATATCATGCTTGTTTGTCATGCCGCCGTTTTATGTAAAAAAAGATTTGATGAAAAAGTTTCACTTGAATTGTAAGTTTTTTCTATACAGGGTGTTTTCTAAATAGAGATAAAGATCTAGGGGCGTGTTCTATGGCCAAAAATAAAGTTTTGTGTTATATAACCTGGGTCTTAGAGTAGAGCGGTTATCGAGCTACAGAGTGTCAAAAAATAAAAAAAAACAGTTTTTAATTTTTAATTTCTAAACCGTTTGAGGTAATAAAAATAAGATACAAGATAACGGCTTCTTGTTATTTTTGTTTCATATGGCATCTCAAAGATATTTTTAAGTATCGAAAAAATGCACTTGGTCAAATAAATACATTTTGTCGCTAATTGGTCTGGAATACAAAAAAGTGTAAAGAGACAAAAAATGAAGATAATATGAATCATGTAGCCATGATTTTCAGACCTGACAGTTTGAAATTAAACGTAACGTCAGATCGCTTTTTATACAAGCATACATCTCTGAAGAAATACAGTTTTAATTCTGATCTTTGAAGGAAAAATACAGAGAGTTCCAGAATGATTGTCCGGTACGGGAACGCAGCCTATCCTGAATATGTATAATCAAAATTGATTTCCATTTGTTAAAATTACTTTCTTTTTAACTGTCAATTTGAAAATTTTCATATTTGACAGCATTTGACGTTTGACTCAGTGGCGTTTAGCATTTTTCGTGTTTAAATTGTTTTACTGAAGTATCATTTGCGTTTAAAATAGTATTTTTTAATACTATACAGTTTCAGAGAGTCCTAAATCAGGCTGGTAATTTTGTATTTCTTAATATTGAAATTAATGTTTAAATGAATATAAGAATCATAAATTAATGTTTTTTAACGCTCCACCATTCACAGTTTGAATAGATTATACTGGTAATACATAGGAATAGAATAATACAAAATAATAACTATATTATTTTTAATAAATCGTCTTTATTTTATTTTTAACATAACCTATATTTACTGACGTACCATGGCATGGAACAAATCAAATCAAACCAGTAAATTCCCTTGCCTGCGCTCATGATTCTAGTGCAGATACTAAAAATAGAAAGGCGGCACATAAAAAATTATTATGAAGCGGCACGGACAATCATTCTGGAACTCTCTGTAGTATATGTCACTGGGAGTATAAAGCTCCTTATGTGTTTCGCCCAGTGTACACAGCCTCGGCTGTGTAAGCTTCTGGGCTCAACAAATAATCCTTCTACTCCTAGTAAAACATAATGTACTATTATTATACCGTATCCATATACTGGCTTAATTATACCACTATAAACATGAAAAATTTTTATAGGCGCCCCACTGTCTAAATCCAACCCTGCTCTCGCGTAACGGAGCACCAAAAATCCAGTCTCTAATTATGAGAGAACTACCGTACCCAAATCAATTCTGTTGCGTACTTAAGGATCCTTTATATTTTTGTGCGGCGGTAAAATCTTCATGCGATTGCGGTGTTTCATTTTGATAAAAGAGATTTAGCCCTTCGCAATAAGTTCGCTGGTTAACGAAATGCATAAACAGAATGGGAGAGCAATTTAATACGGGGGAACCAGCGCTAATTTATTTAGGATTAACTTATAAATAATAAAAGCTGATGATCTCGGGGGTTTCGAGATTTTCGAAGGCTACCGAGTTCAAGTAACTAGTAAACTTTTAATAAAGGGCTTTGTGATCCAGCAGCTGTTCAAGGAAGACAATGTGGTCTTACGATAATATTGCCGTTTTTGTTTCCTTTGAATTTTGTTTTCTAAAATGAAGCAGAAATAAGTTTTTGTTTATACCTTGAAGGAAAATTTATAAAAAAATCATTGAACAATGTGAATTCACAGAGCTTAATATTGATTAGATTATACTGGGTGTAATAAGCTTAGTTTACCAACTATATTGTTTTTTTTGTCAAGGACCTGGAAATATTTTTGGGTTAGTTTTTGGGAAAAAACTATATTTGAAGGTATAACAAACAACATACTTTGAATTACTTGGGCTTTGAATAGATGAGTTTTCCAGTTTCGATAGGTATATGTGATATTTAATCTAAAAATATTGATAGGATGATGATAAAGTACCCTCAAATATCTAAAGGTGTGAATTTTCACAATGATTTTATGAAGAAAACTGCTTATAAATATGTAGGTACTACAAAGCTCTTATTGACTGAAACGAGGCATGGGCACAAGAATAAATTTATTCTTGTGGCATGGGCATGATAAATTAAAATGATTTTCGGTTTGTTTAAAACATCTGAAAACGGATTGTTTTATTTTCCTTAAAATTTAAAACATCATTTACCCCTCTACGTTGAAAAAGCAATTTCAAAAATAATCTTTTCTTCTTGAAAAATGTATGTCATTGTGCAATTCTTATTATTAGGTTTTCTCATGTGCCAATATTAATAAAATAGGGTGCTGATTTAATGGGAGACATTTCTCATGTCAAACAATTGGAGATTTTTTTAAACCCATTTTATGATTACCTTATCATTATCGTAACCGTAATCGTTATTCTGAGCAGGCGTATGCCAAAAAGAATATCCTTTTTGGAACTGCGCATGCCGTTGAGTGACGAAGTTAAAAACTTCGTCACTCAACGGCATGCTCAGTATAACGATTACAATAACTAAGCTAAAAAGATTAAGGAGTTCAAAATCTCCTTATTATAGATAACCCACAATAAAGCCTACAAATATATCAAATAAATGTCCCCAAGTGAAGGAAACAAATACTTACCTCATAATAAGGGCCGTTAGGCAAAAAATTGTTTATGAAAATTTAGTTATGTCGGCTTTTGTAGAGATTTAACTCCAATTCAGAAGTCTAATATGTTTCTTTTTAATGACACTGTTTAGTTATAAATAGTTAATAATTAGTTTAATTGGCAGGTTAACATTCTAAATTATCATTTTTAGATCACTTTCATTTCCAATTTCCGTGTCTTTTGCCACGATTAGGTAATATTTTATTCTTTAGTATTGGCAATGGAAGACTGTCAGTTGGGTAAACTTATTAAATAGTAAAGTGGATACTCGAAGCGGATGGTTCTTTATGAAACATCGTGAAAATAATTGTTTTGAAAAAAACATTGATCTCATCTAGATGTTCCAAGACACATTCCAAATTTCGAAAACACACTCTTCAATAGTGACAATAATTTAAAATCACATGTTCACTTTTGGGCTCGCTATGTAGATGACATTTTTTGTATTTGGACTGGTACTGAAAGAAATTTGAGTGGCTTTCTCAATTTTTTAAATTCGCTTAACGATAATATTCAGTTTACAATGGAAAAGGAGGAAAACAATCAATTAAACTATTTGGATATAACAATAAGAAAGGTAGAAAATATAGATTATAGAAAACCAACAACTTCCAACGCAATTATACCAGCAACTTCGCAGGAGTCCTGGCAAATAAAAAGTCGGTTTTCCATAGTTTAATACATAGGCTTTTAATGTTTCCGCTGGAAAAAGCAGATTTTGAAAAAGAATTAAGTACAATCAAACAAATTGCAAGGAAAAACGGATATAAAGAAAAACTAATAGATAACATGCTAAAAAACAAAAGGAGGAAATTAATTCGTCGGGAGTTTTACAATATTCGAGAAAAAGAAGCCACCTATAGTTATATTAATCACGTCCCAGGTTATAGTGATAAAAATAGCTCGCAAAATAGAACGAAACGGGTGCAAAATGATTAGTGTCAGCAAGCGTACTATTGGGAGGATTTCGATAAACAACAAAGAAAGGGTTAATAAATTAAAACAATCGGGGATATACCAAATTAACTCCGCGGATTGTAATGCCGTGTATGTGGGTCAAACCGGTAGAAGTATTGAAACTAGAGTAAAAGAACATAAAAAATCCATATTAAATAACACAAAAAATTCAGGATTTTCGACACCTTGTATAGAAAACAATCATTTTATAGATCAGAAAAATGTAAAGATACTGCATCGTGAAAAGAAAGGAAAGCGCTTAGATCTGTTAGAGCAATTAGAAATTAAAAAATTTTTAATTATAAATCCTTGTACTACGAATGATTTTACACTCTCGCCCTTCTTAGAAAAGGTACTAAAAACTCGGGCTTTAATCGGGGGTAGGTGCTCATAAACAAATAAATAACGAAAACGCGCTTGGAAACATTTATAGTAATAGACATTTACTTTATTGAAAAAGGCCTAATAAGCCGATATACTAGGATATAGAGTGTTTTCTATATATTTCTTGGAACAGCTAAATGAGATCAATGTTTTTTTCAAAACAATTATTATTAAATAGTTACTTTATTACTAATTAAACAGACAGTGGTTGATAAATAACTATTTGATTTATTACAAACCATATAAAACCCCCTTTTTAATTTTTCAACTCACGCTTCTGGCGGTGCTAATGTCTCCGCTTTTCTGGCGACCGAGCCGATTCCAGTTCTAGAATTTAAAATTCATTCTCAACTTGGAGGGTTCTGTATCGGGGAAATGTTCTATATAAACTTTGTAATCAAGCAAAAGAAAAGTTTATAATTGGGATTTAATTTTCATTTTTGTTTGGATTCGTATTTCACAGGGTAGCCGAAGGGAAAGTAACAACAGCTCTTGCCGCTTTATTTGTTTTTCGAGCAAACTCAGCTGTGTTTTGGGAATTAAAATATTTTCTTAAATGTTAGTCACAGTTCGGTAGCCTTTAATAAGAGACACATTGTAAGAGACATTGTAGCCTGTAATAAGAGAGACATTCGACTGATGTCGAAAAAGTAACTAAATTATTTTGGGATATTTTGTGTTCAGTGGGTTACTGTAGAGCACTGACAATTTGTTGGTCGATTTTATTTTTAGTGCGCCATCTACGTTTCGATTGCCTAAGTTCACGCTGAATACACACGCATGTTTAATTCATCTCTTGACTGCTTGATAGACATGGGAGTGTAAACGCGCCCTTAAGTTAATAATTCCTGCCCTGAAGCTCCCATTTGTCATTCCAGGTATGTTTCCCTACGTCTGTCTGGCCACAATGCCCCTATTCTGCTCCGAGACCTGGCCCAGGAGGATACAGAGTTTTTTCACGAAAACTAATCTGGAGCCCTTGCCGTCTCCGGACTGTATTTACCCTGAAACCAAAACAAAAGAGTACAAAGATCATCCTTTGGAAAAGAACGTGAAATGGAAGCACCGGTTCGTCGTAGCTCTGTTAATCTGCCACTGCGGGCTGCAGATGTTTCTGCCTTACTCGCACTTTATCACGAAGGTTAGTAGTGATTAGGGTATACAGGGCGATTCAAGTACTTCATACATGTGGGATGAACTGGGGAAAAGTCCTTTCTAACTATACATGCAATATAAAATACTTACCCTAAATCAACTTTTCTTTTATATAAGTTAAAAGAGAGAAAAACCTATTTATACCTACCTATTTTAAAAAAATTTTTTGTACTGCCAAATCTTTATTCGTCTTATTCATTATCGCCGAACAGACTGTAACCGGAAACTGTCAGTGGCGGCTCGTGGGTCAGTAAATAGGTGACGCGGACTGCGGACTGAGGTGCGGGCCGCCAGTCCGGATATGAAAACAGCGCTGCAGGCGAAAATGTCCAGCAAATTCAATGTCATTGTAGTTGCCTGTTGCTTGTGAACTTTATGATAGTTGAAGCAGACAAATACTAAGCCGCGAATTCGCCATCCAAAAGTTCTTTAAAATTGCCACGATTTTCCGACAATGCGATTCAATGTGACCTCGAAATGCGAACTCTTGTCTGCCTAAATAAATCGCTGCGCGAATAGGTATAATTGCATAAACCGTCTATTTAAAAGGACGTCATCGTTAAATTGTTTAATATATAGTCTGGAATTTTCCCTCAAAGCGTATTCAATTGTATTGAGTTTTTTTCTAAATTCTGCGAACATTAATGCACACCTTATATGTTCTAAAGAAGCATCGTGCTTACGACAGCTCGCGTAACATTTCCAAACTTGTTAAATCCCTCCGTATTCCACACGCCTAATTTTTTTACTCCCACAATTATTTATTATTATAAGAATTGTTTTTTAACCGGCGCGGCGTCACGTATTGAGGCAAACTGGGGACGGTAGGAGTGATGTGATTGATGTGATGCGCTATCGAAATCCGCGGCACTCATTCGCCTTACAGGGCAGTTTAGACACGTATCCCCATCATTGTTGCCATGGCAACCGCCGTTCCGACTGTCGCAGAAATACCACCTGATAGAGATCTGCGCCACTTGCTTATTATAGGAAGGGAATGGTACGGTGTCTAATGTTCGCTCTCAACGAAGGCGATGTTTTTTTAGAAGGCGCTCAGCGTGCAACGTTTTATAATAATTATTCTGTTTATTAACTATATAAATATATCTATTATCTATATAAATGTAAATATATCTAAATTACAAAATTTATATGAAATTAAAAATAATTTTAAATGATACAACCAAACACGGAAATTTTAGGTGAAGCGGCGCGTCACTTGTGTCACCTGGCGAGCCGCCCCTGCAAACTGTAAAACATTTTATTTATCTCAACAGCAAAGGCAGTGAATTTAATACTGTTTGGCTTCTGTGGATCACAGGATAATACATGCTAAGGATACTATGCTTTTTAATTAATATGTTACCGAGAAATTCAGCTTTTATGTGCCTCACTGATGAAGTGATACTGCAGCGTTGGAAACTTACTTTGTACTGTTCTCTCTCGTTACGTGTGAAAGAATTTACTACGTATCCGGTCTGTAATTATTTTATCAACGTCTAGACACATATCTAGAGACTTATTACTTTAGCTATTATCATAGAACAATCTATTATTTATAGCCGGTTCATTGCTTCTAAAAGAAATTGAGTGTGCCTATAGTTTCATTCTCCATGCATTTTGATCCGTAATGTAATATACTTGCATTTGAATAAAAAACTCAATTTTACTTACTCTCGAATTTTGTTGTTTCTTAAATTACTGTCCATTATCAACTTTCACATATTTGGGAACCCTTAAAAATTGCATGTTAACTAAACTATCTTTATCACCATTCTGTAGATGTTAGAATCATTAAATTAATCAGTACCAGAGACTTATACATGTAGATTCTATACGTCTCTGTCAGTACAATAATTACACGCCACAGCTTATGTAATGAATAAGCTGTGGTTATAGGCTTATAATCTTGAAACCTGAAATGTGCCGTAAGTTCTTGCCGCCTATACTTCCCTTTATTTGTGCAGAGTCTTTATAATTTCCGTTAGCGTACATCGTGTAATTCTTCCTTGATTTAGGGATATAACAACTGGACCAAGGGTTTGTACGGCTACTCCTGGGACATGATGGTTCACTCCTGGGACACCATCTTGGTAGTGGTCAAAGTGGTGGACAACAATTCGGGCAGAGAGTATTTCGTGGATTCCGGAGCTTGGACACAGAACGACCGTTGGAACAAGCACGCCGACATGTGTGTCCAATATGCACAATGTCTGAAGAGAAATTTGTTAGAGGATGTTAGACGTAAGTTAAACTACCTTGGAAGCGTTTGACTTCAGATGATCAGCGACGACAAATAAGTAATTTTATTAGATTAAACTGGTTTCAAATGTCAATTTTGCGACACAGTAAAACTATGTTGAGCCTTAAGTGCCTACAAATTTTCGAAATTTTATTTTTGCAGAAGAATCACAATCCTCACTTACACCTAGAGGTGTATCTAACTACGTTACATCAGAAAATATTTCCGTATACGTCGACGTGTGGTGTTCACTCAACAAGCGATTCCAGCAGCGGATGTACGACCCCAACTATGATTTGCTGAAGGCCAATTGGTCGCCTTTCAAATCTGTGGAGTGGTTGATGCCTGTCCTGACGGAGTACAGTCATTTTCGGGCAACGATGAACGCAATCAGTCAAGAGGTATATTCGTGGTCAAACAACAGTGACGTCTTGTTTATAGCAGACTTTCCAGGTGAGAAAATAACCGTAAATGATGCCTCAAAAAGTCAATTTCCTTCTCTTTGCATATTTTTCAGCTTAAATTACGATACTTTTACATTTTCTCTTGTAGGCATGTACTTAGAAAACTTTATAAATGAGGACCTTCAAAACGTAACACTAACGGTGCTAGAAGGAGAGGTAGTATTCGAAATGGAAGATCAAGAAACTCTCCAATCTGTAGGGGTCACATTAGGGAAAGGAAGCCACGTTCCAGTCGAGGTCGGAATTTTTCATAAAGTCCACACGGTCAGCAAAGTGCCATCGTGCTACATGTATACGTTTATCAAACAAAATGTGTTGGAAGAAGAGGAATCTGTGGAGGACAAATATACGATGTATTCGCCGTTTCCACTTATTGAAGATGTCCAGAACAGAGTGGAATCCTTCTTGAGGATGTGGAAGCATATTAGAAATTCCTTTCTGTTTCTCCTGTCTGGCACCCCGTACCATATAAGAAGCAAGAAGTGAAGCAAAAAACGACACAAGATTTTCATCGCTCAAGATTCACATGAGAAATATTGGAATAAAAAATAAAGATCAATACCTTTACTGGAAAGATTGAAGAGACATTCAATTTTTTTCCGTTTTTAGCCTTTTATCTGTGTTAAATATCCTATGTTTATGTATATCCATACTATTACATATGAATATCAGAATTTTATAATTTATTGTATATTTTAGGAACACATTTTAACATGGAAACGTGTTTAATATACATATTTTAAAGAAATATATTTATGAATAATGATTTGTAGTTTTTTTTGGGCAAGAAAACATTCACTTTAATTTAATTAATTTCATTAACTAAAAATTAGAAAACCTAGTACATTTTTGCACCAATAGATGACATTGAAATATCTTACCTTTAAATGGTGATTATAAATTTATATGAAGATTGGGATTCATATAAGGAAGTCACTACTATCATAACCAGCCACTTTCATAAAACTTATTTTAAGAAGTTAATATTTTATCAGAAGAAGTTCTATTGCTAGAGAACATGTTCTGAATTCATTAATTTTACTAGTAGTGTTGCTTTGGTTTCACCATTTCTTTTTGCTAAAAAGGTTTACAGACCAGGATTTCATTTTAAGTGATGATAAAAGTTATTATTCTTTGAGACCAATAGATGGGGCTAAAATATCTTACCTACAAAAAGTGAACGTAAGTATTTAAGAGAAAGGTACCCATAAGGGTGGGTTCGAGGTTGGGGTCACACGCGAGAGCAATGCCAAACTCTACTACAAAATTAAGGAGAATTTTAAAAGAAGTTGATAAATATGTGAAGAGTATTATTTTTCTATATTAATCTTGTTGAATGACTGACATGAAAAAAAATAAAAAAATGAAATCTACCCCTCCTTTTTCAAAAAGTTACTAAAATTCCTGTTGATTTTTTGAAGCTTGTATAGCTTTGGTTTGAATTTTATCAGCGACATGTAATAGCGCCACCTATCGAACAGAATAGAAACATGTATTTTTAACATCATGGTTAACTCCTTCAGGATGAAAAAGTTTTTAGCATTACCATAATTCCAATAACTTTATAAAGAATTTGGTAGCATCATAAAAATTTTAAAGATTGTATGTTCTGTTTATAATATACAAAATACCAGCTAGTAATTTTTTATGCAGATATTTTAAAAAATAAGTAATTGAAATCATGAAAAAAGGTGTTACTGGATTTTCCCACTATATGGATTCTCTTGTACAAAAAATGTCAAAGTTTCTGGATTCTATTTTCCTTATTTATAATTTCATGAATATTGTGTATCAGTGATATATAACAGCACCATCTGTTGGTTGATAAAACACTTAAATGCTGTTCTTTAGTTCTATGAATTCTTATTCTGAGTGACACTAAAGACGTTAAAGAAGGGGTTAAAATAATACAAAACTGATTAAGCGTTTCCTTTTTTATTAAAAAATAATATATACATAAAAATAAATTTGAAAATAACAGTATTTACAAGAGCATTTCAAGCAAAGAAAACTTTCTGCATAGAATTCAGACGCTTCCATTCTCTCTTTTGCATCATTTAAAATTATTGTCAATTCATACAAGACATAAAATTAAATTCTATGCAAAAAGTTGCCTATACCTACACAACAAAGTAAAAAATAAATACTTAAGTTAATTCTTTTCGGAAATAGTTCCTAACACAGTTGTCATAGGTTTTTCAAATTGAGACATTTTACTATCAGAGTTAATATTAACATTAGCTAAGGGATTCATAGTAATATTAGGTCCTTGAGGAGTTTTAGCAGGCCCCTCCAGAAAAAAGGTCTCCATGGAGCCCTTGCCTTTCACTTCAATTGATCCCCTGCACGTCGTGGGATAACCTTTGGGTTGGAGAATTTGGTTAACTTCTTTCGTTATCTGAAAAGAGAATGACGTTTAAAATAGAAAGGGAGATTTAGGTGGTTATTTATATTTCTTATTTTTGTGATGCTAATACATAATAAAGGCCAAGTTTATAGCTTGATCCTTTCCAAAGATTTAAATAAACTTAATTGTTCACTACAGTTTCCAAATTACTATAACTGCATTAGTTCAGTAAAAGCTTTATTGCCGTTGAATTAAATACCCACACAGCACACTCTCTCCTTAGGATATCCTAATCAAGTCCTGATATCCCTGCCTGGGATTATTATCCTGAGGATGTTTTCAGGACAAATTTATAAGCCAACTTCATCCTCAAAATGTCCCAGTAGAGGATATCCTAGGCAAGTCCTGAATGAATATCCTGTAAATATCTCTTGAGGCTATTATGATCCCGGTAACATCCGCAATGGAAAGTCCTATATTCATCAAGTCTGGATATCCCATAAATATTTGGTGAGGCCATTTTTGGGCATATTTTGAAAAATAGTTATAATTTATTGGGAGATAAATCTAAACAAATTAAACAAATGCTAAAATAAGGTACCTATACCCAAGGATTGACCTATACCTACCTACATCAGTAGGAAATTAAGGTGGCATGTAACTAAAACAAATTATTATATTTCTCTCATAATAGCTAAGTGCTACGTTACGAAAAGGGTAATAAAAATAATTATGCCATAGCTTTTTTGAAATTAATATTGAAATAAACAATGCCTAGGTAATAAAATAATATCAATGAGCACAAATTAATTACTGAAACAAGTTAGTAATCAATAAGCTTAGTTTATGTTATAATATGATGATAAAGTCGAGGGAGCTTTTCCACCATGATGTGGAAAGGAACAGCTTCTTCCTGTTTTGATTGGTTAAAGAGGCACGTAATTTCTTTTCATCCAATCATACCGTGAGGAAGCTGTTCATCCGTCTCGGTTTAATTCTGTTCACGTGATCGCGTCTTAACGGAACACGGACACGGAAGTCACGGAACGAAAGTGAAAGTAGTAGTAAAGTAGCTATCTTGCGGCGCAGCGTCATGTTGATGGGATACGTGTGCAGTGTGCACAAATTCTTTGCAAATTACTGAGTTTCAGTAATTTGTGTATGTGTGATATGATGATTGTGATGGATGTGATAGTCATAGATAAAATATAATAGTCTCTGTTATATTCATTACTATGATTAATTTAATTAATTTATCTACGAATTGATTACTGATTTATGGTCTTGTGTGGATATCTGTGGCACTGGTATGTATATGGTTCTTGTGGGATTGATGTTATTATTTATTATTTTGTTAATAAAAATAAAATATGTTTTTAGGATAGCAATCATGGCCTTTGTAATTGTAGAGTGGCCAAGTGGTGGCGTATCTATAGTACACGAAAAGTGGCTAACCCCTATGAAAAAGAAAGTATTTTGGCCACCTTTTAAAGATCAGAATAGATTTGATAGAGCACTTAAAAAGGGTGAATCCTTTGAAGAAACATGGAATCTTCATAATGTCACAAGATGCATGGATGCAACAGGTGGGTGTAACCTTTTTATCTAATATGTTCAAACTTGTGTGCTGTATTTGGAAATTTATCTTGACAGTTTAGTTTTAAAATTGACTTCCGTAAAATTTTGCAGAAATGTAGGTTATTAATTACTTTCTTAAATTATGTACCTTTTTACCTATTACAGATAATTTTGAAAAAGCACGGACAAAATGGAAAGAAGCAGAAAATACTTCTAACTTAGATACGGACTCTGAAAATTTTGATAATAATAATAGGATAAGAAAAGGGTTAGACCTTTGAAATTGTGGACGTCCCACTAAATAATAAAATACTCTGTAGACCACCACAACCGAGAGCAAAGCTGCCTTTTGGAGAGGATTACACAGGAATAAATGAATTACCCGCAATATTTTAGAATATATTATTTTCACTAATAAATTGTTTTATTTTCCAGTTCCTTCTTGCAAAAACTGAATGCATAGATAGAAGTGCATTTTCAAAGTGATTCTATTTAAAAAATTGTCTAATATTTATACATATGTATAAATCAGAAAATAAATGATTTAGATTCTCAGGGCACGACAAGTTCAAAAATAATCAAGCTAAAAGGTGCATTAAAATCCCAATAGACAGCCTGAAGAGTGACACGTCAACGTGTCCTTATAGAACAGATAGGCGTGAGTTCCTGTGGATTGGTATATTTAGCAGCATACCTGGCGTGTGATGCGTCACTCCACATGCCGTCTATTTGGACTTTTAGATTGAATAACCTAACAAAGGCAGTAACCATTCCTCCTCAGGACATCTCCACATTTGTCCTTATCCAATACTCCAGATGTCCTGAGGATATTAATTAGGATGTCATTAGGACATTATCAGTAAGATCTGGGCTGTCCCATTTGGGTGTCCTAAGGATATCCTGGAGTTTTTGGAGGACTTCCTTAGGATATCCCATATGTCCAAAGAATGTGTACTAAGTACATCCTGAGGATGAACCTGTGCTGACTGGGTAAAGGCAAATTTTGTCGCCAGAGAGGGATATAAAAAGGAGATACCTAAATGCTTTGCACCACCCTGGAAAAAAACATTTTTTCTTAAATCTAAATATAAATAAATGTGAACTGCTTATTCCTCTGAATAATAAACAACGTCTTCAAAGGAAAGCAAAGATTGAAAGGAGGTAAAATAAAATGTGAGATATGAAGCTTTGTGCTTTGACTGACAATCCATGCTCTTACAAATAATTACCTTTGACAAAGAATAAGGCCAACGATAGCGGGAGAGTAAAACGGCCATTATTACATCTTGATACTATCTTTGCGAGTATTATATTTCAAGAAAGAAAAATAAGAAAAGCAAAATATCACAACCTTTTCATCTCGCTTTACTTTTTCATTGGTATTCAAGATTAATTTACTTTTTAAAATGACGCGTAATAAAGTGTAATTCTTATTAATGTTCAGTAAATATTAGGATGCAGCAAAGCATGCCTAGTCATGCATGGAAAGGCTTTATGACTAGTCATAAAGCCAAAATAACAATGTTTGGTTTGCTTTCATGAAGCTTTCGTTTATATAGGAGCAAATAAAACTGACGTGAATCCAGTGGAAAATCCAATTATTGGACTTTAAACTTTGAGAGGTCAATAGGATCGCTGATACGCTGATTAAAGGTTCATTAAACCCGTTAGACAATAGGAAGCCAATTGGCCATCCATTAGACCTATAACATTCAAAGACCTTTATTTTTTTTTAGATTTTCCTAAAATGTTCCTATGCCCCTGATAGTCAAAGTTAGTTGGCCTGTGACACTTATTGAATCACAATTAGACTCTTATTGGAGCCTGGAAAGTTTCATTGAACTTTGAGAGTTCAATGAATTTGATGATCAAAGCTTATTGTTCTTTTGACATTTATTGTCATTGATATATTGATCAAATCCCATGACAATCTAATTGAAGTTGCATTGAAATCTATTACTGAATCAGGTGGTCGATTTTAACACTGATTGGTATCTAATTGCATCTATCTGTTCTAAGGACTTTGACTTTCTGTAACTTATTGGAAGTCATTAACAATCCAATTGAACTTTCAGTTGGTAGACTTTGACACTGATTGGTATTTAATTGGAAATTATATTTTGACTTTTCAGAGGTCAAGGAAATCGATCGATGACCTCCTAAAGTCGTATTCGAAGAGGTCGTATTGAATCGATGGTCAAAGTTCAGTGTCTGTTAGACATTTATTCAAATTTACATGAAAATTCAACTAGACTTAACATTTTCTTAGACATTTATTTATTGAATTCAACAGATCTTTCAGAGGACAATGACCTGAAAGTTTATAGTTCAAGACACTTACTGGAATACACTCAGGAAGATAAGAAATCGATGGTCAAAGTTCAGTGTCTGTTGGACATTTATTCAAACTTAAATGAAAATCCAACTAGACTTAGCATTTTCACAGGTGAATGAACTTGCTGGCAAAAATTTGTTGCCCTTAAGCATTTATTTATTCAATTCAATAGAACTTTCACAGGACAATGACCTCAAAGGTTATAGTTCAAGATACTAATTAGGATCCACTCAGGAAGATAATATAGAAATACTTTTTTTATTTATTTTGAATGTACCTTTTAATTTTCGTCTTTTATATGTCAAAATATGTTATTTTTTACTTCTTTGTTGAAAGAAAAATATCATTTAATACATAATATGTCGAATAAATTGTAACAAAGCCTGGAAGACGAGATACCAATGCTACGAGATGCTATTGGGCCGTTTAGTCATGGAAAATGTATACACTGGATGCACCATGTAGATATCTTTCCCTTCTGTGATTATACAAAGATGATAGTAAAATAGAATTTAGCAAAACACCTCATAGGGTGGAAATAGCGGTATAAAACGAAGTTTAATGGTATAGCGGCAGCAACAACTGCCGGATGAGTTAGTGAATAATGAAATTAGTGCATCAAAGCTATCCTCTATTGTTGTGTTGTATTATGGAAAACCATCCAGTTTAGCGCTTAGGTCATATACTTTAGCCCCCAGCTGTAATTAAGCATGCCTTCTCCTCTGTATAGTTATAATTAATGCATTATTAGTTTATTACAAGGATAAAGGTATTATACATAAGATACACATTACTATGTTGTATATGCTCTTCACATACAGTATCACCAAAAATTTAGGAACATCGAAGAGGATAATTTCTTGATTTACGGACATACTCATAAAACCTATATTAAAAAATATATATAATAGAGAAAAAAATACAAAAAATTAAAAAAAAAATTTTTTTCTCTATTATATTTTTTTTGCCAGAGGGAATATTTTATGCAAATCTAGAAATAAAAAAGTACAAGCATTTCATTTAAAAACAAGATTTAATGTTAGTAGCGGGGTATGTTAATAAAGTTCTTAATATAATAATAGGTCTTGATTTCTGTGTTGTTAGAAAATAATTTTTATATGATCCTGAAATTTTGTAACAACTGAAATTATATGAAATTTCAAAAAGTTATAAATTTAACAGTTATAGAGGGTGCTCTCAAAGTTGAGACATTTATTTTAACAGGATGTACTACTTGTAAATATATATAAGTCAGTCTGACAGAAATGTCCTATATAATAGTTGGAAAATTACAAAAATACTAATAAAAAAAAATGTAAGTGCGGTCCTGGCTTTTTTTAGCTTTGAATGATACAGCCTGGCGACCGGTTCCTCATCAGCGACGAACGGGGGAAAATCTACAAAAAATTGCATGGATGTTCCACCAAATCTAACGATCAGTGGCGTACGGATATCGTATATGGTGAAACTTTAACCAAAAATATAATTTTTTAACTTTTTCGGTATTTTGTCTTAAACTTTCTTTGCAAAAATTAGATAGATCATTGACTACCCATGTTTCGTCCTAGTAAATAACAAAATATTAAGCCCTCTCATTAAAATCGATTTCGCTCATTTTAGCATTTCCACCAATAAAAAGCATTTGCCTTAAGTAGATTCATCAGGAAATATTTTTCGTAAGGAAATTCCTTGACCTCTTTAAATTTTTGGAGCAACTCCCTTGTTGTAGTCACAACCCTTAAATTCTAAATAGAATTTTTTAATATTCCTCCTAATTATTCCAAAATCAGAATCATTAATTTTATGTTGAAATATTATATTCACATAATATTTCAACTTAAAATGTCTTCAATGTAATATTGAGTATGTAGTTTCTATTTGTCTTATTTTCGTCAAATTGCTAATTTTCCAAAAAATTTGGTCAGTATAATACAATCAAATAATATAATATAATATAATATAATATAATATAATATAATATAATATAATATAATATAATATAATATAATATAATATAATATAAATATAATATACGCCAAAGCTCCGCCTCCCCGACAAGAGGTGTTGATTCTGCAATTGGTTGGAAGTTAGATATGCTTAATAAGTTTCACCGCCATTACTGGTCGAACTATCCCACCAATCAAAAAAAGGCAATTGTATTGTCGCCACTCTCTTTAATATATAGCCACTGTAGTTCGATCTAAAATAATTCTGTGTGTGTTCTGTAATCAGAGAAGTACACGAAATAGTGCTACCAACCTGTATCTTATCACAAACTCCCGTGCTGTCCATCCGGCTGGCGACATTCACAGCATTTCCCCAGATGTCGTACTGCGGCTTCCTAGCGCCGATCACCCCCGCCACCACAGGGCCCACGTTGATGCCAATCCTGATCCGAAAATGATTGAACGAGTGTTCGTTAACCTCCTCGAGCAGCTCCTTCAGCCTGAGGGCGTAGTCCGCCATCGCGGTCACGTGTTTGTATCCCTGCATGTCGCACGTGCTCTGAGTTAATCCTGAAAGCAAAGGTACTTTGATTAAGAAAGTGATGTGAAGTTGTGTTTGAATCAATAAACTTAGTCTCGTCAATTGTTGACAGAAATTAAGAAAAACAAGTATAAACCTTACTCAAGTTCATCTTTTACTGATATTTCAGTTCAATCAAATATTACAGTATATGGTTTACTTATAGACAAGAAAAATCATTGACCATGTTGGTTAATTATGTGTGGTATAATGTATCTATGGAACTAAGTGTAATAACATTTTTTTATCAAAAGAAATAACTTATGTTGATATATGATTTGTAATATTATGGACTTTTGTATAAAACTAAAAAACCTCTTATGAAATTTAGTTAATTTATCAAATATTTATTTTGTTGCATATTATACAGTGGTTTTTTGGGGCAAACTTTAGAAGTTTGCAGTAGATATTAACAGAAATGGATTTGACCTTCACACAGAGCTTGGCGGTTAAGAAAACCGCCAATTTTCTAACTGATATAAGTACATTACATCCACAAAAAACGTCTAAGTACACTGGTCCATAGGACTGCCGTTTCCATGGATCGTAACTAAATAATTCGCAATAGAGCGATTGCCTATCACATGGCATTGCCGAGCCACATAGAGCGATTGCCCATTTCCGAGCCACAGTTATATCCGACGCACCAAGTGACGTGTGCAGTGTAGGTACGTCTTATGGTGCTCCAACCCTAAGTGCCGTTTCACATGGGACCGATGATCGGCGCTGACGATCGGGAGGGTTCATTGTTTCAAACGTAGCTATCACATGAGTGCGTATCATCGGTCGACCGATTGAAAACGCTCGAGCCATCGGTTAGCCCGTGGCTTGTCCGATCGTCGGTTTGTGATCAGGGCTATTCAACAAAGGGAGCTGTTCACATGCAGGCAGATCATCGGTTACGTTTGAAATAATAACTGTGTTGTCAAATTTGCGATTTTGCAAGCACATTAATGATATAAAATGGTAATGAGCAAGGAAAATTATCGTTTTGATACTGAAATGCTAATAAGTGTAGTCGAACAAAAACCAGAAATCTGGGATACATCGTCGGAAAATTACAAAAATCCTGATTTGAAACTTAAAACTTGGGAAGTTGGGACGCTCAATAATTTTCGAGAAAATTGAGATTGCAGGGAAAATTGAGATTGCATGTTTTGGGCCCTTTCTGTTTTTCACCTCCTGGGTCCCATTTCAAGTTAATGATTTTTATACCGAGTATACTATATGAGATGGGTATTACGTGTACCAAAGGAGAAGTTGGGACTCTCAATAATTTTCGAGAAAACTGAGATTGCATGGAAAATTGAGATTGCATGTTTTGGGTACTATCTGTTTTTCAGCCCCTGGGACCCATTTCAAGGGGTCCCAGGTGGGGTGGTATTACATGTACCAAAGGGGAAGTTGTCCTCCTCCAGTTTGTGATGTAGCTCATCGAATGAAGTAATCGACATTCGAAAATACATAAAGACTTTGCGGGGATGTTCTCGCAAATCCGAATAGAGGGTGACAAAAGCACCTTTTATTGTTCTTTCAAGGCATAGGGGATGCATCCAAACTCTTCCAACATTTCTATTTTTTTTTCGCCTCTCTATCAACATTTTTACGCACAAAACGACAACAATGCGATGCTCTACACTTTCCAGATACATGTTGATGACTGACCAAACGACCCCATGTAAAACCACTTGTATAGAACTGATGATCAGCTGCGACCGATTGTCAGCACCGATAATCGGTCCCATGTGAAACGGCACTAAGGTGTTCCCACGATTATATTAGAAGCTTGGAGGTCAGAGACGATTCAATTTGAAAAAAAATAACGTTCAGTTGACAGGCAAGTAATTAACTACACAAGAATGTGGATGGTGTCAATGGAGTTTCTGTCCAGCAGTACATGGGTTACCAACTAAACCATCATACAAGCAAGTTTAAGATGTAAAACTCAGCAATCTGTCTGTAACCGGCGAGTAATAGAATCGAGCGAAATGTTCAGACGCGGCTTATGAATCGCGATCCCTACACACTTCATCCATCGAACGGCTATGATTCTGACCACAGACTATAGTTAAATTTTTAAAAGCTATATATAAATTGAACAAAAGAAGCCAGTAAATCATAAGATACGCGGTTCTTGCTAAGCAATACGCTACCTACTGGAGGCACGCACAACTAACGCATGGGTTTTTGGTTCAGTTTTGCGTATGTATGTCTATTGTGAATTTTGAAATATCCGTTGTTATATTAATTGCTTAATTGCTTTGATTAGATATGAATCATTATTGTTGTGAGCGTCATTGTTTTTCTTGGACAAGGAAAAACCCCGAGATGAGTTTCATACTTTTCCAAAAGCGGGAAAATCTGGAGCTATCGTGGAAACTATAAGTTGAGCAGTAAAGAGTTACAGGAGATAAGTATGGATAAAGAAGCTAAAGAACGCAAAGTAGAGTGTGTGCTCTTTTACTTTTCTCTAAGAAAGGTATGTATGCCGTATGTCCAATAAAGAATTTGACATATTTTGAGGTTAAGTTTCATTTTCAGATTGAACGCTCGAAAAATATTGAAATCTATTTTAATTTTTTATCGCTACTTACCTCTTTCAAAATAGTTTTACAAGCTTATTTTTACCCGGTTTAAAGTTTTCGAAAACAAATCTTTGATGAATACAATTTCAAACGTCAGTGTCAGTGACAGTAGGTAAGTACAGGTTACTGCCGTTTTGGCGGCTTCGATCTTAAAATGAATCGCGTATAAAGAAATATATTTGTAAATACTCTTGCAAATATACACTTCTTGCACTTCTCTAGCTTATATCTGTTTCTTCCTTAATTAGGATAAATGAAGACAAATATTTAATTTAAAAAATGTCTATAAATCTCATTTGTAACGCAAATATTTTCTGGTAATTTGCACAGCGACAATTAAATTTTCAGTAAGCGATAATGCGAATGGCCGCTTATTGGAGCGCAAAATAATTATTGATGCTTAAATATGAATCGTGGGCGGCGCGACGTTCCAATTAGCATTCATGATTTATTTAGGTCGACTGACTGCTTTCTGGATTAGCAATACAATCGTGATAATTAGTAGGGGACGAGGGGAATGTGATAATACTAATTACTTCAAAGCTGTACAAAGAGATCAATTATGAACGACATGTTTCCGAATCCAAATTGGTATTGACGCCATCTTGAAATAACCTCTAAAGTCAACGCTCAAGTAGTTATAGTACGCTAGTGACGTAATATAGAGGCAAGGGGTCGTTTCATTAAACTTAAAAAACTTAGAAGCTTTATTGCATAGAAGGCAATATTTTAAAACTTCTGTATGCAATTTTCTTATGTCAAAAAATCCGCAACTAAAAATACTAATCGACGTGTCCGAGCGTTTTTCTACAAAATAATTACCTAAATTTTAAACGAATTTGTTACTTTCATCATGGACGCACTGTATAAAGAGTAGAGAGATAGTTTGGTAGTCCCTTTCTTAATTCTTCTAAATCTTAATAACCTCGTAAAAATCTATCTACATATTTTTCAATTTTTATTTTCGATGTTAAAGTAGGTACGTAATTAAAAAAAGTCTCAATAATCATCCATATATATTAAAACGCGTCGATTCTGTCTCCCTCTAAATTCTGTCGCCGAATACACAAAGTTTCAAAACTATCTCCTCCGAGCGGGGATCGCGGAGCGATCCCCGCGGGCGACCGGATGTCACATTCCGGCCCCAATGCGTAGGGGTATTTTCGTCCTGTTTCCTATGCGTTTTCCCAATTTAAATGCCTTTTCCAAAAACCTCTGCAAAATTTTCGTCAATCGCCGTTCGGCGAGAGAGATGCGGCTAGCACTGGCGTTTGTCCTCGCGCTTAATGGTCCCGTCACGCCTGCCTAAATCCCGACTTTTCGCGAGACCCCTCGCCCCTCTTCTAATTTTTACTGCTTCGAGAAAGTTCAGTCCCTTCTCTAATCCTTTGAGATTTTTTTTCGAGACCGTACGTCGACTCCATCTACGTCTATTTCGTCTTCGAAAATCTCGAGTCGCGTCCGTATCAACTTCTTTCTCATTTTATATGCCGATGTGAGATTGCACTAACGAGACAAGCACCTCCCACGAAAACTGTCAAATTAATTAAACTTCAAATAGGTTATTTTCATTATTTTCCTATGAAAAATATTGCTAACGGAATCGATAGTACTGACTGCCAAACACTTCTGATTACCAAAATACTGAAGCGAAATGCTTTTCTAACTAGAAAATCGGTAAAAATTATTTTTTTAGGATAACACATACAGTTAAACATCTCAAGTTAAATTTCTGACAACAGGCTCGGTAGCGAAATGGGATAGTTGTAGGATTCCAAAAATCGTAATGCTGATTTCGCGAGTTCGAGTCACGCTGGAGGCTAGCTTTTTTTCACTTTTTTCACAATTATTTATTAGTATTAGTTTGGAATGAATTCCTTCATTTTGGCAGTCTGTAAAATTCATCATTTTAGCTTACAAAAATAAATATCTACAATATTAATTTGCTGCTACAATTCTGACAGCAATATATTTTTGGTTCTAGGTATTGATAAAATTGATAAAAAATGTTTAGTGAAAAATAAATTCTATTTTCAGCACTTAAAAAATTATGATGTTTTAACATCAGCACCCTTACAATTCATCAAAATATTGAGAAAAGTTTAGTATAATTATTACATCATCATTCCGCAGATACAAAATTTCTTAATATGTATTTTCTTAAAAATAATATTATTTTAGATGCTTTTGTCAACCAAAGGGTGACCCCAGGTCGCAGGCCTGTACCCCAGGTAGGACTAGAAATGGGAACGAAAATTGCGACAACGATTTTCTTCCATTTCTAGTTGACATATTTAATTTGTATAATTTCTATAAACTATTTCTTTTAAACGCAATCTCTTACCTGAGGCGGCCATGTACGTGGCCCCAGTGGACTTGATTTTCTCGATGTACCGGAACTGCTCCTCGCTGAGCAGCTCGTCGAAGTCAGCGATGATCTCGTTGAGCAGCCGCAGGCACTCCACGCCTTCGTTGTTGGCCTCCAGCTCCACGTAGAACTCCGAGAAGTTTGGAATCGAGGCGAACATGATGCACACGAAGTCGCACTGCTCGTGGTACAGTTCCTGCAAGGAAGAATAACTCTTTATAATACTGGGGGTTTATAAACTGTCAACATATCTGTTGTTGCGGAGAACAAAGCGTAAGTGTCTTATTAGATACTCAACAGATAACAATTAATTTTTAAATATTTTTGGCGAAAAAAGGAAAGTTGGAGTGGCAATATTCGACGCAAGCCTATGTGCAATTATAAAATTAATACAATGTCACAAAACGTTTACATTTACCATTACTCAACGCAGGGAATAATGTGGCTGGCGCCTGAGAATTACTTATGCTCAAAATACATTAGCATTCAGTTGTGCCGTTTGACGCCTTCATAATATAAGGCTTTCCCATTAATTCAGGTTTAGTGAGGAATATTAAAAGTCGATTAGTATGTCTAAATTTTAAAACAAAATTATAATAAAACATGAAGCTAAGTGTTTTAATGTCTGATTGGTGACAGCGCGTGTCTCCCAATTTGGAATGTTTATGTGAGTGTTTTAAATGTGCTTTCCTTCTTCATTTTACAGTTAGTAAATTTTGTTCAGCTTTTCTTTTGGTTCAAGATCAACCAATTCTTTCTGAGTTTTGAAGTTACTGGATATCTTTAATTTTGGATAGTTCTATAAGGGACTAAAATAGAAGACATTATGAAAACAAATTAATGCTATCAGAAAAGCATCGCATCCTTCTAGTTTCTGAAATATTCAGAAAAATCTGGAAATAAGAGTTTATATAATACTCACCGTCGCAATTTATTGTTATGTTGGTTGAAATTTGAGTCAGAGCTTGAGTTCAGTGTTACAGACTAGTCAAATTCAACATTTGTATAGGTAATTATTGCGTTTATATTTTGTTTTCATTTAGATTTTTCATTGCTACTAATAATTTTATGAGGTGCTCAATGATGTGCATGTATTTTTTACCAATTTGAATTTTCTTAGATACTTAATTAAAAATCATTATATATTGAATAGTTTAAAGTAGATATTTGAAGCGGATGGTTCTTTATGAAACATCGTGAAAATAATTGTTTTGAAAAAACATTGATCTCATTTAGATGTTCCAGAAATATATAGAAAACACTCTATATACTAGTATTTCGGCTTGTTAGGCCTTTTTCAATAGAATAAATGTCTATTACTAAACATTTTGAAGCGCGTTTTCGTTATTTATTTATTTGTTTACGAGCACCTACCTCCGATTGATCCTACCTACCATCTGGTAAAGCCCAAGTTTTTATTACCTTTTCTAAGAAGGGCGAGAGTGTAAAATCTATCTGATCATTCATAGTACACGGATTTATAATTAAAGATTTTTTAATTTCTAATTGCTCTAACAGATCTAAGCACTTTCCTTTCTTTTCACGATGCAGTACCTTTACATTTTTCTGATCTATAAAATGATTGTTTTCTATACAATGCGTCGAAAATACTGAATTTTTTGCGTTATTTAATATGGATTTTTTATGTTCTTTTACTCTAGTTTCGATACTTCTACCGGTTTGACCCACATACACGGCATTACAATCCACGCAGTTAATTTGGTATACCCCCGATTGTTTTAATTTATTAACCCTTTCTTTGTTGTTTATCAAAATCCTCCCAATAGTACGCTTGTTGACACTAATCGTTTTACACCCGTTTCGTTCTATTCTGCGAGCTATTTTTTCGTTATAACGTGGGACGTGATTAATATAACTATAGGTGCCTCCTTTTTCCCGAATATTGTAAAACTCCCGACGAATTAATTTCCTCCTTTTGTTTTTTAGCATGCTATCTATTAGTTTTTCTTTATATCCGGTGTTTCTTGGAATTTGTTTGATTGTACTTAATTCTTTTTCAAAATCTGCTTTTTCCAGCGGTAACAATAAAAGTCTGTAAAAGTATGTTTTAAACTATGAAAAACCGACTTTTTTATTTGCCAGGACTGCTGCCAGAACTTGCTGGTATGATTGCGTCGGAAGTTGTTAGTTTTCTATAAACCGAGAATTTTAATTTATTTTCTACCTTTCTTATTGTTATGTCCAAATAGTTTAATTGATTGTTTTCCTACTTTTCCATTGTAAACTGAATATTATCGTTAAGCGAATTTAAAAAATTGAGAAAGGCGTGTACTACGAATGATCAGATAGATTTTACACTCTCGCCCTTCTTAAAAAAGGTAATAAAAACTCGGGCTTTCCAGATGGTAGGATCAATCGGAGGTAGGTCCTCGTAAACAAATAAATAACGAAAACGCGCTTGAAAATGTTTAGTAATAGACATTTATTCTATTGAAAAAGGCCTAACAAGCCGAAATACTAGTATATAGAGTGTTTTCTATATATTTCTTGGAACATCTAAATGAGATCAATGTTTTTTTCAAAACAATTATTAAATAGTTTGTTTCATATTTATTTACATAAAAACGTAGTAAAAGAAATGTTCCTGTGTCAATGAGAGCCCCCGGGTAGATCATGTTAACACAAAATCAATAAAAAGTGGAACCTTGTGAATCAGTAAAAGCCTTTTATCTGATTTACTAATTTTATCAATACATTTGAGCTCTGCTAGACAAGATAGATTTTTACAATGTTAACACATAAATACACAACACTTTACACTCATAGTATATGTATAAAAAGCTTGACCTTGTTTGTCAATCTACTTTTTTCCAACCAATTTGTTGGAAATGATATACGATGTAACTGCGAGTGATTTTATAGAGAATAATTACAATAATTTTTAGTTGCGTGAGTAAATATAATATAGTTTTATGTATGGAAGACAACAATTATTGTCATGGGACATTACAAGAAGGTTACATACCTAACTGAAATTAGACTAACTATTGTTGTCAATGTTGATTTATACTGATTGTCTGAACGATTACGCTGAGTTATTCCCACTATGATTGTACACACCACATAATTACTATGCCAAATCCTGTTATGAATTCAGAGAGACCAGGATTAATTCAGATATATCGAATGCAAGCTATGTCGATGCATTTCAATAGGGAACTTTCCAATAACGCGGCCTTATTTCAAATTAGGTTGGAGTTCTCCCTAATATAGGTTCTCCGTAAATTGAAAGTTTCTGTTCAGGTTTCCATGCAGATTTCTAAACGCTTATTGGAGAAAAATGTAAGGCTATTTTTATAGACGTTGTATTCTCTAATATAAAATCTAGTATACCGAGTCTTTATATTCTCAATTGAAACTGCATAAAAAATTCCGACAAACGACACAAGTGCGTAAACAAAGAGGCCGCCGTCGAGGTGCAGGTGTTTCTTTTGTTGGAATTTTTTTTACAGTTTCAATTGACATTATATAGACTATACCAGTAGATGCATTTCCTTTTCTATCTTATTTTGTAGATAAATAGACCAGTCGCAAATAGTAATTATCTTCACACAACCAGTTCACCTTGATTTCAATGTGAAAATGGAGCTAAACCTATGTTTCCAAAGTTGCAAATAACTACACAGAAAAAGGAATAAAGATTCGTCTATATGTGTCCTCTCAACGGTTTACAGATTTTATTAAAGAAGACAACATTACTTAAAAAAGATACAATTATATACACGATACTGAACAAGGACACACAATAATTTGAAATGTTTTAGAATCTTTAAACTCGCCTCTAAAGGAAAATAACAAATATTGAGAAAACAATACAATATTTAATAGAGTTAGGATTGCTATAAGAATGTTTTAGGATCTTTAAATTCGACTCTAAAGGAAAAGAAAGATTCAGAAAATAATATAATATTTAATAGAGCAAGGATTGCTTTCAATTGTTAATGGAACTGGCAAATACAGTGACAGTGAGACTATGTTGGGTGCCAGGACATAAAGACATTGAATGAAATGAACATGCAGATGAATTTGGTAGAAAGACATCTGAAATGGCTTTCTAGGGCTAGAGTCAGCTTGAGGAGTCGCTTATAACGCTGCCAGAAAAGATATGGGAAAATGAGTGAAACTAGAACACATGAAAAGGCCTTGCAAAGGCACTGATGAAAGGTCCTTGACAGAAAAGACCTGTGGAGATGCTGGGCATGAGTAAACTTTTACTCAGAAGTATTCCAGTGCTCATAGCAGGGGACTGCCATATCAAGAAACATATTTATAATTTAATATTCGCAAAAAGCCCACTATACCTGGTCTATGATGATGTAGACAACACTGTGTTGCACATTCTGAGTAAATGCGAGGGCTACACTCGTACGTGGCTGGCACTCCTGGGTAAACCATTCTTGGAACCTTGTGAGGTGAGGGAAATTTTAGTAGACTTTTGGACTTTATGTAAACAAAGATACTCGTTGAATAGGAAATCAGTAGGTTGCACAATGGACCTAGCTGTGACCGCAGAGTCACCACCCCACAAGAAGAAGAAGAATAGAGTAAAATACACCTTCAAATGAACTAATCTTGATAGTTCTTATTAGTGTTGCAGTATTTTCCTCTAAGTCCAAGTGAAGGGAACTACTTAAATAGTTCTTGAGGATCCTCTCTAGCTAAAGAGACGCCTATATGCTCCCCTCAAGGTCAGAAAAGGCCCGTATTCCTATCAAAATCATCATGTTTTCGCTGTCCCAACTGCAAAATTTCATATCGTTTTTTAGATACAGCGGTAGAAGCCAACGGCTTTGAGAACGGCAAACAGTAGACACAACTGAAATATTGACAATGTTTGGTACACGAGTAGCATTAATATTGCAGTTTTAAGTTAAAAATTCTCTATTTCAATTACATCCCACTTTTCTTCGTGCAATAATGAAATGCGAATGCTTTTAACTATATTTAAATCAAAGTGCATTTATAGGAATACCGGTTAAGCTGGTTTCTGTATAGTTTTGAGAAAATTAAAATATTTTTGTATACTCAAACCTATAAACCTTCCTATTTCTTGCCTAATTCCGAACCTGGATTCTTGTTTAACAGAACTGAACACATAATAAAGTGAAACAAGCAATAATCGATAATATACTTACATCGTTATTTTTGGGGCTGATCAGAAAATGCTCCGCAACGTGAACGGGGAGTATATTGGCCAGCAATTTTCTATTGTAGGCTTCGAGGTGCTCCATGTCTTCCTTTTCCTCTGAAAACAACCGCATAAAATCAAATGACACGTGTCAAAATAGAATAATGTTTGCTTAGGCCGATATATTTTATCCAAAGACATCAGTTTAGGGACCATTGTTTGGTAACATAATATGTTCAATAATCCTGCTATTTCAGGTTGTTTTTGTGTGATGATTAGAGTTACCTATATATTGTAATGTTCCTGATTTGTCTACAGTGGCCTAACTAAGGAGGTTTTGGAGTTTGATCTCCAAACTTGCTTATTTAACTTTTTACATATTTATTTACAGATATTTGTCCAAAAACTTAAACCAAGTACGTCACCTATTATCCAGATAATCCAATGAAGTTTTATTTATTTTTTTTGTTGATCACATTAACCATATGGAATAACCACATTATTTAAAGTATGTCGTAAACAATATAGAGTATGTTGTGTCTTATGTGTGTGGTATATGCACAGCCACTATTAAATACAACGGCATATAACCTTAAATTATGGACTAATAGTGTTGTAAATAACAGTAACATCGGTAATTACCGGGAAGGTAATACTCAATTTTTCTGACAATTTTTGAATTTCATATAGTACTGATATTAGACTAGGAAAGAGAAGGGGACTCTTCATCACTATCAAGAGAGTGAAGCAAATTGCCACCTAATTTCTTGTCGCTCCTATTTCTACAGTAACAGGCACACCAGTTTACAATTACTCCAATCTCACAAAAACACATAGCTTTATTCCTATACACACTAAAATCCAAAAGAATCAACGATGTAAAGTCCAATTTTTACCATCAATTCTAATAGGAAATTGGACCAAATGCGACACAAGGAACTATAAGAGGCAAGTCGTCAATTACAAGTTCCTCTCTTTCCTGGTCTAAGGTACTGATTTCATACATATCCTTACAAATTGTTCGTCATTTCATCACAAGACTTGACTGTGAGTATTTTTAAACTTTTATGGTGTTCTTTCAGTATTAATACATGGAACAGAATTTATTTCTTCTTTTCTTCAAATAGGTACTTCCATTAACGTACACGTCTCTGAAAGGTGGTCAAGTAAAGTTGAAGATATTGATATTTTCCTTAAAACATCAAATATACAGTGAGTCTCAAAAGTAACGCATAAATTCATTGTTTGATAAATACTTTATTTTTAAAAAAACAACTATTCCATTTTCCTTAATTTTTGCTCGTATTTTCCATTTAATTTTTTATAGGGCAGCTCAATAAAACTGAGCGAATGCAAACTTAATTTTTTTAAATAACACCCTATATGTTTTGACATATTTAGATGGAACGATTTTTACGAACACAGTGATATATTATTTGATACATTTATCGCTAATAATGTACTAATTATTTACAAATTCTTCGAATAACCAATTACCACAGTAATGGAACATAAAAAGTAGACGTGGTATACTTAATCACATCCATTACTATCAAAGGTACATTTATTATGTATTTGTGGAACAACGTTATACTTATACATTTCAAGGCAAAAACATAGAGGCTTCCTTTTTAATTTTCAAATTCACTATCGGTACCATCGCTCACTGTCATCGTACAGTCTTCAAAAACAGATTTTGACTTTAGGTGCGTCCCAAATTTGTTGACACAAGATATTAGAAAATAAGAAGATAATGGGAAAGGTGCCACCTTTCCCTTCTAGCTGATAGAAACAATAAAGAATCAGGCTAGTCTTACCTGTTGCTTGCAGCTTCCACACAAAGTCCAGCCGGTACGTCGCTTCAGTTTGTTGGCCATGGACAATGAGAGCGATGACGAACCCCGCCAGAATGATGATGTTCGCATATTGCTGAGTCAACGTGACATCGCTGGAACTAATCAAAACTACTTTAGGTACATTGTCGAGCTCAGGCACACACGGCGCATCTTTTGACAATACTATTCGTGTTCAGGGTGGGTAAATTTTGATGTTTTATAGGCTATCTTGTTAACTATAAGAGATAGAAGAAAATGAACTCCTAATATGTCCACATCTTGGCTGTTTGTGGAGATAGAAAAGAATAATGGGCCTTTTCCACATCTTTTTTTTATTTGCTTATTATAAAATATATACTTAGTTATGCCTAAAAAGTATTTTTTTTAAATTTTTTCTTCGCCAGACATATTTTGAAAAAATTGTTAAAATTACCATATATTTCAAATAACGCGCCATTGGGCGCATTCAGGGAAAGATAGCACTCCAGCGCTTCAGGGCTTTACCGCTTCATTTTTAGTAATTCATATTTTGTAATTAATATTAATAATAATTAATATTAGCCATAGATATTTTGTACGTAAACCCATAGACGTAAACCTAAACTATATTAATTTTATCGCTTGATGGAACTATTCAGCGATCCAGCGGGAAAAATATATGCTTTATCGCTTTAATACAGCGCTGCAGCTATTTGAATAAAGCGCTGAAGCGCTGAAGCGCTACGGTTCCCTGAATGCGCCCATTGACGTCATACTCCAGTTCGTTGTTGTCTGTTGGCTGCCCTGCATTTTGTGTTCTGTCAAGTGAAGTGTGCTTAACCTAACTTTTGTTTTGTGTTTCGACTAATTTGATTTAAAATGAATAAAATTCAAGAGGCTGATTCAGACAACCTTCCAAGAGTTGACAGTGAAATGGTTAACGATTTCTACGTCACAAATATGAACTTTCTAAGTGCTGATGTGCGCAATGTTAAGACAAGAAGGTTAATTTTTTATAACCTAAGTTATCAAATCATCATTTAGTTGATTCTAGCATAGATTGTGCAGTGTTGTCACCTTTACCGAAAAATACCTAAAAATTATTTTGCTCAAGTGATAAATTGTAAAATAATCATGTTGATTTGCTTTAATAATAATTTATGGTGAATATTTCACCTAAAAATACATATTTTCATTTCGCAATTACCATTTCACCTAAAAATACATAATATTTTCATTACAAAATTACCAGAATGTAAATTTAATCGCTGCCAAGAAAAAAGTAAAATTTTATGTGGCAACGTGGAGCCGTTCTTTAACTTGTCTACATTTTGTCTACATTTTATTGGCTACTGGAGTGTGATGTCAGCGAACCGCGCAGTTTAAAATGATTCATGAAGATCGGTCACTTTGTACTTGGATAACTTCCCTTAATTACAGTTCTTTAATAAATTAGGTTGATTCTACCTTTACTTATGTACCAGTATAACGTTTGATATTATTATTAATAAAATAGTAAAATTCAATTTAGTGGAAAAGGCCCATTGGCATGTTATTCAGAGACTTTTAGAGTAGAATCCAGTGACATGCTCAATTTTTTTGCTGCATCAATTAAATTTTGAGTTAAATTTCGCCGTGAAATCGACATGAAATAACGGCGGGAGTTACTCTACCTACTAGCTGAATTTCTGTGTACAAAAGAAATTAAATACAAAACGATCAGCCATCTGTATGCACTTGTTGGAGTAGCTACTCAGGTCTATTAGTTCGAACTACCATATACTAACTAGTATCTCAATGAAATGGGGATTCCTGACTTACTTGTTTCTGAACAAGCAGGGAATGGTGTGCATCTCCTTGGAGTGGGTGACGTAGACGGCGAGGAAGCCGGCCAAACCTCCCAGCAGGATGATAGTTTTCAGCAGGGAGATGAGGATCTGATAAACGGCACACGCTATCATGGAGACCAGCACGAGCAGCAGGAGGTACTGTGAGGAGTTGGGAGGTTAGAGAAGAAATATACAGTCGCGGAAAATTCAGAAACACCAAGTTTCTCAGTAATTACTACTCGATTACGTTGTTTTTTAAATATCTCAAGGCTTGTGCTTTCTTTGCAACAAGTAGTGGAATATGTTCTATAGCGCAGGATTTTTCAAGTTTATTTTATTTAAATATGTTCAAAATCTGGTTTTAAATATATGTCGCTAAAAAGAAAATTACCAGGAAACTCGGCCTTAAATAATTTTTCGCAACAGTATATTGGATACAACTAAAACCCATCATAGGTTGTACATGTTTTATGGTATTGTAGTATTATCATTTTATTCCTACATCATATATTCTTATCTCACTAGTACAGGGACTATACAGTGAATAATATACTTGTATTTCATATTCATTCATATATTTCTATTATGATCATTTATTTATTTGGAGATGCCGAAAACAATTACTCCAAGGGTAATATGCCCCGACTGGCGTTGCATTACATCAACATCCCCTTGGATGTCGCCACATCCTTCATCAAGACCACATACCAGACAATGACCGGTTTCGATCTTGTTATGATCTCGTCAGATTGCCATAGGTATCGGAATCGATGAATGATCTGGCGACGTCAATTAGACAATAATTGTGAGACAGATAGTAGCAAAGACCCAAAGAGGGTACTACGGTGTATTTCACTGTATGTCGACACTACAAACATTCACTATGCCCCTTAGGCAATCACGTCGCCAGATTATTCATCGATTCCGATACCTATGGCAATCTGACGAGATCATAACAAGATCGAAACCGGTCATAACTTTCGTTTGTTTGCGCATGACGTCATTCGTGAGGGAAAAATGGTAATGCGATGCGAAAATTCTTAAGGGCAGTGATATAATTATTTTCGTGTTTATCAATTGTTTTTCCTTGTAACTGACGTCACTATGCGCATTGGCATATCTGTGTAGTTGTATCATGGTATTTGGTCTTGATGAAGGATGGTGGCGACATCCAAGGGGATGTTGATGTAATGCAACGCCAGTCGGGGCATATTTGCCGTGGAGTAGTTATTTTCGGCATCTCCAAATAAATAAATGAGTAGGATTGTCTTTCTCAAAGACAATAGAAGTTGCTGTAATGGCATCTGCACAAAAGGAGATCGTTATCTGTCTGTCAATTAGACAATAATTGTCAGACAGGTAGTAGCAAAGACCCAAAGAGGGCACTACGGTGTATTTCACTGTATCTCGCCACTACAAATATTATGATCATGATTTGAATTTATTTGAACAACTTTAGTAGATCAACTGAATTGTCATAAAACATGCACAACATCTGTATACATTTTTCACCATACTTACATCTACTAAATAATAAGGTTTACAGTCTTTGTTATCGTTGCTTAACGATATATTGAAGTAACTACTACAGTTGTGGCCATCGATAAATGTTGAATTTAAGCATTGGATCTCATACGGAAGAGACAACTGAAAATTAAAAAATCTACTTAGCGTTTATTACTTTATTTGTTTAATATTTCAAAGTAAATATTAAAAATAAAGTAACGAGAATCGGCATTAAGCCGGCCAAGACGCCTTCACTTAAAATCTTGCTGAATGAAACATACCTTTAAAAGATGGAAACGTTCGAAATACAGATAATTAAAGTAAAAATTGAAATGATTGAAAATGAAACTGATTTGAACGAATAAACGCATAGTACAGGTGTGTTAAAGACTCGGTAGGTTAGCGTTAGATTTGATAGTCTATAAATAAGTAATTTCTGATAAATAAATTTGTTATTTAGACAATATTTCTAATTAGATACAGACAAATATGTTAAAGTGGAGTTATGAAATAGATGAGTGCAAAAAAAGTCACAGAACCGTTTCAACGATTGGATGGATATCTTTGAATCACTAGAAAACTCTATGAAGTTGACGTTTGCGTACAAAACCAATGCACACAATTCTTGGGAACATTTCTAGCCGATACAAAAATTCTCTGGTGCGCCAGTAAAAATAAATTGTCTATTCAAATAAAAAGTGAGTTAATAAATTAAATTAGTGTAGTTAATTCGTTAATAATAGCTTTGTTCCAACACAGAAGTGAATTATTTCACGTCTCGTTCAGTATATGCGCAATTTATCCCTCTAAATTCGTTTTGCGCATGCCCTAGAGGATGCGTGAACTAGTTTGCTACTGTGTTGTAACAAAACTTATGTCAAATACATTTTTTGCAATATTGACATTGGAAATGTTTATATTCGTATATTAACATTGGAAATATTTATGTTGGTATATGGAGTTAGGAGTTTTCTTTCAAGGTTAAAATTCCGCGAAAAAAATTCCGACAAACAACACACGTGCGTAAACAAAGAGACCGCCGGCGAAGTGCAGGTGTTTCTCTTGTCGGAATTTTTTTACAGTTTCAATTTACATTATAAAGACTATACCAAAAAATGACGTAAAGTTAAAAGTTAAAACCTTCTAAAATTATGCACGACAATGTGAAATATTCAAAATTTGTATATATGCAGCGAATGAAATGTAGCCTAAGTATTGAAAACAATTTTAAAGAAAGTTTGGGTTGATATTTTTAACCGCTTTCGAATTATTTAATTTTTAAAAAGCGCTCGCTTTTATCAGAGTGAAGTATTACGACCCGCTCAGGCTTATAGCGCGAATACTGGTGCCGCTATAGTTGCCTACCCTTAAAAATAGGCGAGTTAGACCATCAATAGTAACGTACAGTGACAACATTTAGTTGCACAAAATAAATAAGTGTCATATTAAGGGAAGATACCTATTATTAAAAAAAATAATAATAACTTACCGCCTGGAGCATAACTAAAACGTATATACAGACTCCCATGACGAAAGAGAAAATTTGAGCAACGCTTCGATTCTTATGGATTAATCTTGAAAGAGCAAACAGCTTAAATTGTGAATTCTGAAAACACAACATACTAAAAACACCCTCGTTATATTTAAAAGCGAAACATTTACCTGCTTGTTCATACTTTCCATATAAACTAAAACGGGGATGAAAATCATTAACGAAACGATAGGAACTGAGCACAGTATAGCGGTGTCATTACTAAAAAAACAAAAAATAAAATTAATATAATTTATCTATTTTAATGTATTTTATTTCTTACCGTCTAAATATGGCTATTTGTACGAGAAAAATAGTGACGAAACAAAACGTCGAACAAAAAAAGTATAACGTAAGCATCCGATCCTTTTCCAGGACATACTGAAACAAAAAATATTAGAATTCAAAGTTGCATGCTAGTATTGAAAGTAACGTTGAATATAAGAACAAATTTATTATAAATCCCCCCTTTATCGGTCACGAAATCTAATATCGAGATCACTAAATCCAATATCTCCCCTAATATAAAAAAAACCTATACCTTAGCCTCTTTGAGTGGGTCCCGAAAGTTAAGCAGCAGTGTCCTGCAATGCTCTGATCTCAGCCTGTCGATGCTGCGAGCATCGATGGCCTTCATCAGGTACTCGTTCACCTCGTCTTCGGGGTTTTTTTCTCTCTCCGTTGGCTCGCTGAAGCCCAATCTGAAATATATATGTTCTTACAGAAAATGCAATTTATGGAGAGGTCACATGACACACATGTAGGCCTCGATTAATGCCATTGGTGAAACAAATAGTAATGATTACAGTGGCGGGTAGGACACGTTCGCAGAGGATGTCTAATATAATAAACAAAACAAGTGTTTCATCTATTATGTTAGTAGTGGTGACAAACACATAGTAGTGGCTCTTTTGATCTTTGCTGCTATCCGTCTAACAATTATTATTAAGTATTTAATTAACAGACAAATAACGATCTGCTTTTCATCAAGTGCCATTATAGCAGTGACCTCTTTTGTCTTTGAGGAAGACAATCCTACTTATTTATTTTAAAGAGGTGCTGAAAACAACTTTGGCATTATCGCTTATTACAATGGAATTAACAGGTAGATTGGAATTTTGAATTTCTCGAGTAGCCATTTACTATAATTTTCTGAATTCATGTCTGAATGATAATCCCCAGAGTTTGTGCTTCACTGAAATATTAGATCGCAGGGTTGATTTCCTTTTTTTTTATAAGAACTTTTCTGTTATTTTGTGTTCTCAACCTGGAGCCCATTTCTTGATAATCTTGGCATCTTTTTTGATTTTTTGTTGCAGTTTGTTTACTATAACACGACAACCTTCACGTTAATGAAAATCGTAAATGATTTGTCGAATGTCTCGAGATAGATATTCCACTGTATCCGTAACTGTTGATCGTCACTTGTCGATTCTTTCTAGGACTGGAAAATTTGACTTCACCGCTGCTCTAATGAAATTTGGTTTTCTTTCACCACTCTGCCAATGGTACTCGCAGAAGTTTGCTGTACTAAGGCGAAAATATTTCTTAACAATAACAAACTGTCTACTGTTCACAATCGAAAAACTTGTAGTTAGGTACGTAGGTACACCTCGTAGTTGCGACTGGCTGGTTGAAGGAATCCTCCTTCAATTTCAATATTAGCTCAGGTAAGAGGGTATAGCGAAAGTTGGTTATTCGCACCCTCATCATAATTTGCGTTAGCTGTGTTTAATGTAAGCGATCTAACAATTAAATTGCTAAAATAGGACTTACATTAAAGGTAGACTTTCGTAACAAGCGACAGCGACAGGAGACCGAGACAGGCGACAGAGACAGACGACAGCGACACTACCGATACAATGGAATTCAATGCGATTCCGTTCGAAGCATGCGATAGCGACAAGCAGCTCCGTGGTTGTCGCGCCTTCTCTCTTGCAGCCTGTCTCACGTCTGCTTCTAGAGCAGTAGTGTCGCTGTCGCTACGCTACAAGTGTATTTTGGCTCTGCAAACAATAGCTTCTACATCGAAAAAAGCTAAAATTATTTTATCACAGTCTGAGTCAATTGCTTTTCGCCTGAGGAAGATGAAATTCTATTAGACCTAGTTGTCTATTAGACTAGTTGAGTAATAAATAGTTTTTCCTCAGTTGAAATCATTGCTTCAGTTCTTTTTGGTTCCATTTCCTTTTCAGTTAAACGTAAAACAAAATAAAATTGTTGTTTATTTAACCTACAATATTTTCTAAACATATCTTCATCAGACATTAAATGTTGCGATATTAATAGGTTAAAAGATCCCTCATCTTTTCGTTTTGTAAATAAAGTATTTATTGGCGCTCTTTCACATTTTTTATAAAAGTAATATAAAATCAGATCTTCATCTTTTTCTTCCTCTAATAGTATTTGTTTTAAAATAATTTCCTTATTTGCGGACATCATAATCTAAACACGCGTTAGTTTCCAGCAAAAGGTGTTAATGCATTGGCCTGTGGTACGTTGCGAACGAGCTCTTTCGTCTCTTGTCTCGGTCGCTGTCGTCTGTCTCTGTCGCCTGTCTCGGTCTACCTTTAAGGTAGACTTTCGTAACAAGCGACAGCGACAGGAGACCGAGACAGGCGACAGAGACAGACGACAGCGACACTATCGATACAATGGAATTCAATGTGATTCCGTTCGAAGCATGCGATAGAGACATGCATCCTCTTGCAGCCTGTCTCACGTCTGCTTCTAGAGCAGTAGTGTCGCTGTCGCTACGCGGATAACAGTGTATTTTGGCTCTGCAAACAATAGCTTCTACATCGAAAAAATGTGGTGGTGGTTTTTAAAATGAAGTACCTATCTATTGCATATTATCTTATTTTTTTTTAACATCACTATATTATAACATTATAATTTAGTTAACTGAGTAATAAATAGTTTTTCCTCAGTTGAAATCATTGCTCCAGTTATTTTTGGTTCCATTTCCTTGTTAATTAAACTTAAAAAAAAATAAAATTGTTGTTTATTTAACCTACAATATTTTCTAAACATATCTTCATCAGACATTAAATGTTGCGATATTAATAGGCTAAAAGATCCCTCATCTTTACGTTTTGTAAATAAAGTGTTTATTGTCGCTCTTTCACATTTTTTATAAAAATAATATAAAATCAGATCTTCATCTTCTTCTTCCTCTAATAGTATTTGTTTTAAAATAACTTTCTTATTTGCGGACATTATAATCTAAACACTGCACACGCGTAGTTTCCAGCAAAAGGTGTTAATGCACTGGCCTGTCGTACGTTGCGAACGAGCTCTTTGGTCTCTTGTCTCGGTCGCTGTCGTCTGTCTCGGTCTCCTGTCGCTGTCGCTTGTTACGAAAGTCTACCTTAGCTAAGAGGTGTACTTTCAAAATATGAATTTAAAAGGATATGCTGAATGAGCCCATTATTATAATAACAGACAGGACGGTAATTATCGATACATTTCTTTATCGCATACTTACTTGGAGGAATGTCCGTGCTGCGATCCGTGGCCCATTATCCTCATTTCTTTCGCCACGTTTCCGTTCATGGGGTGGTTCTGATAGGGCACGGAGGTGTCCTGAAACAAAACTCTCTTTCAGGAGGTTTCCCTCGGGCGGAAGTTGGGGAGTTTTTAATTGCTCAGCGTACACAACTCCAACTCAGTTCTCGAGATGAAAAAATAAGTCTTAGGGTGGAATTAGTTACTGGAATTGGTTTGGGTCCTTTCCTTTATTCAACAAGTAGGAAAACTTAAATTGGAATTGATGATTCCTGAGTGAAAGTCGATTATCTCGGAGCAATGAAAGAATAAAAAACGTAAAACATGGTATAACCGGAAATGACAGCCAGAAATGAACCGGAAGTCAAACATATTTTTGCAAAAAGTCAAGGCCATCACCTTTGCAAATTTAAAAAACTCTAACTCTACTAGTTATACATATACAGATCGATTTAAAAGATATAAATAACACCATTAAAAATAAAAATATATTAAAGACAATAAGTTGAGGTTAAGTGAAGATATTATGCCGTTGTAATTCAATGTTGGGGGGTGCACATTGCATGCAAAGTAGTTGTTTTCGACATATCTTAAAAATAATGTTATTCCTTTGCGTACCTAGGATTATAGGTAACGAGGGAAATTAAAAATTATATTGAATCATAATATTTGATAATTTCATTAAGAGTCCATTCACTACGTCGAAATAAGCCCTAAATCGGCGTTCGTCTCGTGTCTAATTATAAAAAACTATAAAAGATAGCGACTTTTAGTAAAAAAGTATTGAAAGATAAGACTTTAATCTGAGTCCCTATAGTAGTAATTTTTGGTATTTCTTTTTATTTTTAAAATTCCAGGCAAGCAATCTTGTACTAAAATAGCGTATTTTCAAAAATTATTTTCTCTAAAATACATGTATTAAACAAAAATTTGCTACTATAGAGATCTAGTTTATCTTTTGATCTTTCCGGTGATATACAGTGTGTCCAAGATAAAGATTGGATAGCATTGGGATCTTGGAAACGGTAAGAGATACAAAGTTGGTTAAATTATGAAAAAGTTGAGCAGTTTGAATACCTTTTACATGGACTTTGCAAAAATAAGTTATCTTTTTTTTTGGTTTCGAAATATTTGGAAAAACATTTTTTTTACGATATTTGTTTATATTTATTTCTGGCGTTATTTTAACAGCTATCAAAAAATAAAAAATACTTTTCCATTGTCACTTTTTGAGCTTAACAAGATGGCATTCATCAAGTTTTTGTCCGACGTTTCGTTTCCGAGAAACCATCATCAACTTCTTTTTTTTAAATACGGGCCTGTATTTTTAAATAGAAATTTTGATACCATTTTTTATTCTCAATTCAATGATGCATCACAAGTAATGGTTTAATTACGTTTTTAGCTTGTTTTTGCCACCATTAAAAATTAACGAATAAAAGCCTCCCGAGTTTATAACACATAAACAATTAAAATAATTTATTTATTTTAATTATTTACTAGCATGTTAATTACAAAAGATGTTTAACTGTAGCTTCCAAAGAATTGTTAAAGTCCATCTGGCGTAATAGTTTGAAATGCTTCTAGTACCAATTCGCGTAATTCTTCCTCTGTTTGAAAATTACGTTGGTACACATAGTTTTTATGTAGCCCCAAAGATAAAAGAATGCGGCTCTGAATGCTTGAAGATAATTTTTTTAGATAAGTTTAGATGCAGGAATATACATGTACAGTAAAAACAGTACGATTTTTCTATGCACCTACCACAACAACAGTAGTAAGCTTTGAAAACAAAACATCCTTGAAAATGTCATTGTTGACATTTTCAAGGATGTTGGATGTTGGAAAAGTATTTTTTATTTTTTCATAGCTGTTAAAATAACGCCAGAAATAAATATAAACAAATATCGCAAAAAAAATGTTTTTCCAAATATTTCGAAATCAAAAAATGATAACTTATTTTTGCAAAGTCCACGTAAAAGGTATTCATACTGCTCAACTTTTTCATAATTTAACCAACTTTGTATCTCTTACTGTTTCCAAGATTCCAATGCTATCCCATCTTTATCTTGGACACAGTGTATAATTTATAACATTAAAAAGAAATTTTGTTGCAATTATAAGACAAATCTGGTACCCTTGCAATAAGGGCTAACTTTATTTCCATGTGCCTTTTTACTTGGGCTTTACGTGCACCTCCGAAATCTTAATAAATCGATAGTTGGAATATATACGTCTCCACCCATCGGCCACCCATCCTCTCAATCCGACCCAACATTCATGCCTGTCAAATCTACAGAGAATGGACCCTTAACAATTTATCTCTTAGTTAACTTTTTGGCTTAATTCCTATATAATGAAAGTTAGAAGCAATATAAAGAAAGTATAAACAGTTAAATAAGCCAATAAATAATATTAAAAATATAGAAAACATAAAAAAAACTACTTGAATATTAATTCATTTTCAAAATGAGCCATCGAAGATACAACTCAGGCTACACTATAGTTGATTTGAATAATGCAAATCCATAATTATGTCTTCATCAACTTATGCTATGGTATGAGAGATTTTACAAAAGTATTCACAAAAAACTATCATGAAAGGATATTATTAATGTTAAACTTATAGTATATTAACTTAAAACACTAACAGTACCTATTACAAATTAAAAAAAAAATACAGTGTTGTTGAACACGAAGCACGTGCTATAGTTACTTATATTCAAATTTTCAACGATAAATTGAAGATGAAGTAAAAAATAATATTTATTATATTATATTATATCCTCAACATAAGACATCAATTTTCGAGAGGTATTTTCGGTATTCTATTTTAAAAAATTATAATGATCTTGCAAATGATTTGAAAGGCTTATAAATAAATTTTAAAAGTAAGTTATTTGATGTATTATTTGAGGAGCAGGCACTGAAATAGTTTCATGTTGATTGTTTTCTAATAGGTTCACTACATCACTACACTAAGTATGTACCTTATTTGTTTGTTGTCCGTGATAGGGTTATACTGAATGAATTATGTACTTGTTTCTATATTATATTAGGGGGAAGGGTGGTTTGACAAATAATGAATTTCAGATTAAGTTTGGGCTCCTGAGGTAGAACAGCTATGCTGATCAGACGCCTTTTAACCGACAAATTATATTTTGAAGTTGGAAAATTGTATGAGTACTTCTATTTATGTTATTCCATTGTTGGTTAATAAAGACATATTATTATTATTATTATTATTATTATTATTTTTTTTTTTTTGTGGTAGAAACTGGTCAGGGCTTGCAACGAGCCCCGACTCATCGCTGCAGCCGTGCCAGAAGTCCAGGTCGTGACTGCAACTACTCCTCCCCACCGGTCGGTAAGTAGTTGCAGGTTCCCAAATCGTGTGCCCTCAGTAGACGTAGTGACCCCAGGATGACTGATTTTTGCATCCGACTTACTAGGATCTCGGCAGAGTTCCTGCAAGCCGGAATGGTCTTCAGTTCAGATAGCAGCGTTGTGCGAACTCCTCCTAAAACACCGATAATGAGGACTACCAGCATGACTTTGTGGCCAGGGTATAGCGTGCGAAGCTCGAACAGGAGATCTTGGTATTTGGTCCGCTTTTCCTCCTCCTTCAGGACATCAGAGTAATAAATAAAGGGGAGACCGCATTCCCTATTTCAAAGCATAATGTAAACATGTAATCTCAACCTACTGGATGTTGATAAACAAACAATACATAATGAACACACGATGGTCCCTGATCGTATCAGCGTAGTGGCGTATCAAGCTATATCACGGAAATGCTTACAATATACATAATTATATACAAAAGTTAAGTTCAAAAACACAGTTTAAGAACACATAAAACACTCGGCTTCACCAATTTTAGATTTCAAAATAATGGCGTTACTTGCTATATTAGGTTAATATCAGCAATGTTGCCACTTCCGGCGCTTAATATCGCTAGAAATTTCAATAATGTATTGATGGATATGGAGAGCCTATAATTATAACACAAGTCACAAAAAAATAGTGGGTAGCCTTAAACATATTACAATGTAACTAATTTGTAAATTGATTGAGGTCAAGAATGTGGTAGATCTTTACATGTTAATCAATGAAAATGATGACGGCTGTACCTAGCTATAAAAATAAAAAAGTAACTTCGGCATCAATGTCAAGGACGTTGCAGGGACCGATGTTTGTAAATACATTTACCTCAAGGCTTCACTTTAGAATGTAAATAACGGTCTCCCCTTTATTTATTACTCTGATTTCAGGACTATGTTTGGTTCCGCCGGAGCGGAAAACTCGATGACGTACATAGTCCTGGTTTGTTTTTTTATTATTATTATTATTATTATTATTATTACTATTATTATTATTATTATTATTATTATTATTATTATTATTATTATTATTATTATTTACCAAAATGTAGAACGCTATAAAAAGTATATTCATCTAAAAAAATTTAAACATTTCCTTATTATATACCTCCTAATTACCTGCAAAATGTGTAAATTACATCGCTATATACTAATTTTATGAAAAAATTGCCCCCGCGGCTAAAAGGGACATTTCGCACCTCCGTTACATTAGGTTAAATTAACCTAATTCTAGGCTAATCCTGACAGATGACGACGGTGCGACAGACCATTTTCAAGCGCTAAAGACGAAAAATTAACAAAAACAAAAATATTACTGTTTATAACATCAGAGCAGAAACTTCCTTGTGATAATAAGTCCGCCAAAGTACTTGAATCATTAAAGTGCCTTTTATACTTTGCCATCAACATACCTAGCCACCATGAAAAATAAAATTAAAAGCCATTTAGACCAAAAGAACGGAAGAACAAGAATTGTTGCCGCTTTCAACTAAATTAATTCTTAAGAAGTATCTCTAAGCCGAGTACACTTTGAAAAAACGAAAGAGTCTCCAGATATAATGAAAGCACATCCCATCTCAAATCTTATTTATATAGAAAATCCACGTGAAAAAAGAACAAATAAAAAATCCATTCAGATAAGGACCCCGGTCCTCGTGAAGCTTTACTTAGAGCTTAGCCGTGTATAAAGCTGTCGTTACCCCCTTTTACGTTACGTATTTCTAGTTTAACGAGTTACAGTAAAATAATGTTTGAGAAACCCTGAAGATAAAATGCGATACGAGAAAGATAGGGGGTATACTAAATTTGTACAAGATTGTAATTAGATGTTGGACAAACATGCTGATCAATATTAGTCAGAGTAAACAAGCACATGGTTCATGGTATCGATGCTTTAGAGAAAGTTGTATAGTTATATTGAAAAAAAATTGGGAAAAATAGCTTCTGCTACAGCCAAAGTTCAACCATGTTTCAGTCTCATAAGCTATATTAAATATTTGTACGGATTTATAAGGAGCTTTGCCTCTATAAGTTCCAGTAATTAATTTGGTTGGAAACGAAATTAAATTCAGACGTGGTGATATATTATTTAAATTAAAATCCTAAAGTACACTCAGTAATACGGATTACTCCATAGCAGGTGTTTGTAACAAAGCAGACAAATTAAATAAAAGATAATACGAGTAATATTAATTTCAATTTGTAGTCAAGTACAGACGAATCATGTTTCAGGCGCCCGGGAATAATGAGATTGAAAAAATATCTTGGTTTGAAGAAAAATACAAATCAGGCACGTGAGGTCGCGAAATTATCATCACAAGGTGGTGGAAGTATTCAACTCACAAGATACAACGTTAAAACATAATATATAGTTTTTTATAGTATTTTTAATATTATTTATTGGCTTATTTAACTGTTTACATCTTTCTTTATATAGGAAATAAGCCAAAAAGTTAACCAAGAGATAAATTGTTAATTAAATTATCAAATATTATGGTTCAATAAAGTTTTATGTTTCCTCGTTACCTATAATCGTAGGTATGCAAAGGAATAATCTTATTATTTTTAAGATATGTCGAGAACAACTACTTTGCGTGCCATATGCACCGACTGAAACAACGGCATATCTTGATATAACCTCAACTTATTGTCTTTAATACATTTTTCTTTACCTACTAGAAAGTCCAATAGTTCCTGTCCTTGCAAAAACAACCATTAAAGCAATATCGCTGATGCTATTTATGAGTCACTCTTTATAATGTTGGCCAAACACTATAATACATAAAACTGGTATTTTTATTAAATAATTCATGAAAATTATTCGCATCTAAATAATATATACATAGGTACAAATAAATATTTAAGAAAATATATAGAGTGAGGTTAAAACTCTGGAACGCCCCAAATAACTTTCAAAATATTGTTTTTTTGCAAAAACGCTCAGACACGTCAATTTTTGATTCTACTTTTCTGTATTTTTGAGGTATTGATTTATTTGTACAGTGACGTATCACTGAGGTGCAAAAAAAAATTTTTTAAATGGCAACCCCAATTTTTTATTCGGAATTCATGAAAGACACTTTTTTTTACGTATCTTTGACTAAAACTTTACAGAAAAAAAAACCTTTATAGGGTTACAGAAGAAATTTTTCGATTTAAATGCAATTTACAGTTAAAAAACCTACAAATGTTCTCTAAATTTAAACCGAGTAGGTTTAATCTGCATGATTTCACAAAATTGTACTCTACGATCAAAATCGTCTTCTCAAAGCTCATGAACCAGTGTTACCTTGTACGGATGATATTTATGTTTAAGTAAAATCCTGCGAACAGAACTTTTACTTATGTCCATGGTTGCGGCAACTTGGCGGGTACAAACATGGGGATTTTCTTGAACTAATAATAAAACGTCAAGTTGAGTATTTTCACCAATCTTGGTACGACCTGTTCTTGGTAAATCACGAGCGTGACCATATTCTCTGTATTTACTAATAATTTTACTCACTGTTGAACGCACAATTGGTGAGTCGAGAAAAAATTTTTCGATATAAATGCAATTTACAGTTAAAAAACCTACAAATGTTCTCTAAATTTAAACCGAGTAGGTTCTGAAATTTATTGAAACCAAACAATATCATTGCTTCATCTAATGTCAAAATTTTAATTTGTTTAACGCCTAGCAAAATTTAAATCCATAATTTTGGTATTTCATTGTTATTATTTTATTGTTTATCTCGTATTATTCATCTAATAATGTCTGTTTCGGAGAAAGAACGGATTGAGATACCTACTTATGATGGTTGGTTACGGGGATAGAAGGAGAACTGCAACAGAAGTGTGTGAGCTGTTTAATAATACTCATCAAGATCGACCACCAATTGTGTGTTCAACAGTGAGTAAAATTATTAGTAAATACAGAGAATATGGTCACGCTCGTGATTTACCAAGAACAGGTCGTACCAAGATTGGTGAAAATACTCAACTTGACGTTTTATTATTAGTTCAAGAAAATCCCCATGTTTGTACCCGCCAAGTTGCCGCAACCATGGACATAAGTAAAAGTTCTGTTCGCAGGATTTTACTTAAACATAAATATCATCCGTACAAGGTAACACTGGTTCATGAGCTTTGAGAAGACGATTTTGATCGTAGAGTACAATTTTGTGAAATCATGCAGATTAAACCTACTCGGTTTAAATTTAGAGAACATTTGTAGGTTTTTTAACTGTAAATTGCATTTATATCGAAAAATTTCTTCTGTAACCCTATAAAGGTTTTTTTTTCTGTAAAGTGTTAGTCAAAGATACGTAAAAAAATGTGTTTTTCATGAATTTCGAATAAAAAATTGGGGTTGCCATTTAAAAAAAATTTTTTTTTGCACCTCAGTGATACGTCACTGCACAAATAAATCAATACCTCAAAAATACAGAAAAGTAGAATCAAAAATTGACGTGTCTGAGCGTTTTTGCAAAAAAACAATATTTTGAAAGTTATTTGGGGCGTTCCAGAGTTTTGAACCTCACTGTATATGTAGGTACTGAATTTACTGGGAAAACCATTATGCCTCTAAACGAATATTTTCGATTTACGAAATATCAGTAAATTTTTACTAGGTAGGTATGTAGTATTTTTTACGTAGGCGTTAAAAATGTTTATGCAGGTGCGTCACAACGAGCTAAATCGATTTGTATATGGATAACCAGCATACAAGCTGATCACCTATCGTCGAACCTCTCTAAAAATTGTGGCATACATGAAATGCCTCATCTCTACGCTCGACAAATATACTATAGAAGTATAAACGACATGAACATTAGGTACTTACCCCTCTGTAAGACGGTGCCACAATCAAGTAGGTGTCGATGTTGTGATCCTTAAGGTAAGTGTTACGCTCTCCTCCATTCCCTGGCTCCACCACGTAATCGTTTCCAAGAAATTTTAGGGTCTCCTTGGTAATGTGTACTCTTCTGTAATAATAGCATAAAACACTTAAATGGTGTGACATATACTATTATTATCATTATTTATTATGTAAGTAAAACCAACTTGCTCGGTGATCTCGACACACATAGAGGAGTGACGATAATACAAGCAATTACTCCCGAAAGGGTTACTGTTACTGAGCTCCAGATTCATATGTCTTGAGAACAACGAATCGAGGATAATGATTTCTACATTGTGCTAAATTTTAGCAGACAGGCATGAGCTTAGTTTTAGTAGTAGTTTTAATCCACCAAGGATGCTATTATCTTTTATACCAGCTTATTATCTTTTATTATTAGGCACTACTATTACTATATTATTGCTAAATATAGATATTATTATTATTATATTACACTGTCGCATTGGATTTAGATTTTTATACGATAAATAGCGCACTAGGGATTACTGTTGAGAGATAAGCGGATTGAAAATTTAAATTGCCTACATTTTATGGCTGCCATGTTTAATTTTCATCCACAACGACACAAATAAAATGGTACCTATTTAAAAGATGTAATCAAACATTAAATTAGACAACCCCTAAATCCAAAACTAAAGGCTGTCCTGAAGGGGTTAAAATATATATCTTCTATATTTACTCAATGTGAATAATATATGTGAAAGAATTTCCTGAAAATGGAATAATTTTATTTAATAACATTTTTGAATATCCTACTCCTTAAGATATAATAATACAGAAAGAGACAGAGAGAGAGAGAGAGAGAGAGAGAGAGAGATATCTTCGAATTAAGTGACCACACTGTAAATTCTTTACGAAATGTGTATTTCGAGTTTAAGAGGAAATTTGCGACAACTGAAAATTATGCGGGTAACCCAGGCAGCAGTGTTTTGTACATAAACGAGAGGGATAATACAAATGAGATTTTACCCTTGTGTTTATTAGGTATGTGTCCATTAAGGGTCTCCTTTATATGGCAGACATTGTTTAAAAGGGTTAAGCTGGTCAGTTGTTGCTTAAATGAAAACGATACACTTCGTTGGTGCTTTTATTAAATCACTCAATACGTAAAACAAGTCATTCGAATGTTTCCATGCAAAGTGTTCACATATTTTAGTACAATCTGTGTCCACTAAAAGGTGGCAAATATATCTAGGATTTAAGAAACAATTATTTAAATGAAAATTATTTTTATTATTCTGTAAACTTTGATAACAGCAAAGTTTACAGAATTAGCTTGACACTAAAACATTGGGAAATCTTTAAAAAATAATTTCGCAAGTGTAATTTTTGGTCATCCTTGTAAAAACCTTTTTTTTTTGGATTATCTTACTAATTTTTATATCCTTATTTATTTTACATTAAAGTTTGCTAATCAAAATATAAAAACTGGGAGAGCATCCAGTAAAGTTTCAAACATTCCCATTCGTGATTTTTGTGTAGATTATGAATCATATTTTTTCTTATTTTAGATTAAAAAAATTTATCTTTTTGCGTTTTTTTTGAAATATTTAAATAAATGTTAAATTGAAATGTTTAAATTAGCAAAATTGGGCAGAATTACAAAAGGAATTCAGTGCCTCCTTCAGATTTAATTTTAATTTTCAACTTTTCGAGACATTTTGGAAAAACTGAAAATCGCCAAAATTTTTAAACTCGAATATCTCGAAAACTATAAAAGATACAAATAATATAAAAATACTGTGTGATAGTGTTCTTTATATGAAATTCAGCGGTGATATTGAAAATTTCACGGGCATCTTAGTTTTTGAGAAAAAAAATAAAGTTATGTTTTTTTAAATGGCAACCATAGTTGGCTATGGTATCAATAACAAGCTTATTTTTTTCTGATTTCAAAAATATAATATTTAATATACCTTTCTCTTTTCTTTTGTTTACTGTAATGAAAAAATAATTTATTAACATAGTAAGCTATGAAAAACAAACGTAGATCAGTAAACAACAATAAAATATAAATGTCAGATCATACTAAAGTCACATTATAAACGTTAAAATTAAACGTTCATCTTAAAATAGTTATTGTGAAATGTACACAAACGAAGAAAAATACGATTTATTAAATATTATGTTTTTGAAATAAGAAAAAAATAAGTTTTTTATTGATACCATAGACAACTATGGTTGCCATTTAAAAAAACAACTTTATTTTTTTTCTGAAAAACTAAGATGCCCGTGAAATTTTCAATATCACCGCTTAATGCCACGTAAAAAACGCTATCACACAGTATTTTTATTTTATTTGTATCTTTTATAGTTTTCGAGATATTCAAGTTTAAAAATTTTGGCGATTTTCAGTTTTTTCAAAATATCTCGAAAAGTTGAAAATTAAAATTAAATTTGAAGGAGTCACTGAATTCCTCTTGTAATTCTGCCCAATTTTGCTAATTTAACCAATTCTCTATCTCCACTATCAACAAAGTTAGCCATGTAAGGAGATAGATAATGGGCACCCTGTATAGATAACAGTTTCCAAAAGTGTTTGATCTTTTACGTAGGCTCCAATTTAAATATAAGTAAATAGTATGATGTATTTTTGACATGGTCAACTACCTACCCATTGAATAATTTCAATTTATATAAATTAATGCTGCACTTTTGGAAAACCCCAGGTAATCAAATATTCTCGGCGCGAAACTACTTTGTAACGTCCCTCGTAACGAGGAAGTTTTGCTATCGAACGTAGATAGTGGCGGCACGCTTGTGATCTCGAAAGATAAAAGTTCCGACGGAGAGTGTAGTAACTTATACCAGTTATATTCTGTAAACTTTGATATAGCGAAGGTTGTGATATTGTTCTGGTGTGATAAAGTTCTTGAAATCAATCTTAGGAGTTCCACAACAAAGCGTAAAGTATTAGAAGACTGTACTCACCCGGGGATGCCGCCGCTTTCCATGTAGTTGGCCAGGGTGACGTCGTTCGACCACACGTCGAACTGCCACTTCCTCAGCCCCAGCACGCCGCAGTGAACGCGGCCGGTGTGGATGCCCACCCGCATGTTGACGTTCACGTTCATCACTCCTCGCACCAGGCTGGAAACAGAGAAAGGACAGTCAACAGACGTATGCGAAAACAAGAACTTCAAACAGTTTATATATTTATTTAGGTGTTTTGCAAAAAATGGTACAAATACATATTATTGGTTCATCTTAAGAAGGTATTAGAATAACAGACTAAGATATACAGTGCTTTCGAAAAGTAACGAATAAATTCATTATTTTAGAAATTGAGAAGTTTTCGAAAAAATCCCCTGACACGTCGATTTTGTTTTTAAAAAAGTCACTTTTTGACATACGACCCATATTTGTGACGTCATCGACAATTTTTTTAAAAAGCAACCCCCAATTTTGGACATGATACAACTACCTGTGTAGTTGTATCATGTGTCAGATAAAAACTTGAAATCGTACTTTATTAAATAGTTCTTTCTGTTTTTTTCTGTTTCTGAGTAGTAACTTTGTCATTTGGTTAAATGACAAAGTTACTACTTTGTCATTTAACATGGTTAAATGACAAAAAAAAATGGTTAAATTAACTGAACGAGAACGAATTGAAATTCTTTGCATGATCGGATTTGGAGACAGGATGCGCACCCAAAGAGAAGTAGTTGAATTGTTCAATGAAACTCATCCTGATCGATATCCCATTAGCCAAAGCATGGTAAGCAATATTGAGTCTAAATACCGTAACTTTGGACATGTTCGTGATCTTCTTAAATCTGGTCGGCCGTCAAAATCAATAGATGATGAGATTAATGTTTTGTTGGCAATACAAGAAAATCATCACTCAACACTTAATCAATTGGCTTCTGATTTCAATATGGCAGCGTCCACAGTTCCCAAAATTATGAAAAATGCAAAGTATCATCCTTATAAGGTATGCTTTGTTCATGAGCTATCTGAAGACGACTTTGATCGGCGAAATCAATTCTGCGAGCAAATGCAAGAGCTATGCAATAATGATAATAATTTCGTAAAAAACGTAATTTTTTCTTATGAGGCTACGTTTGCTTTGAACGGCCATGTCAATAGGCAAAACTGCCGTTATTGGGCTTGAGTATCACACTCAAAGTCCCCAGAAAGTAAATGTGTGGTGCGGCATAGTCGACGGAAGAATTCTGGGTCCCTATTTCTTTGACGTCAACCTAACTGGTGCAAGATATTTGGATTTTCTTTGAGACGACCTCATTCCTGCACTAATAACTTTCTATCCAGATATAGAGGGATGTGATCTTCCAAGAAATGGAAGATGGCGCATGACAGTTTTCGATGACAGTTTTCGAAATATTTAATATTTAATGTTTACAATAAATCATAAAAAAATATTAAAAAATGAAAATATTAGAAAATGTTTAAATAACTAAGGAGGCTACATCGAAAATCGTTAAATATTTTTTATTACTGTTGCTTTCTGGTGTTAAATATTTTTAGTTCTTTGTATTTTTTGTATTTTTTTATTGTACTCGCTGTCGAATATTTCGAAAACTGTCAATGCAAATGTCAACAAAATATATATTTTTGAAATCAGGAAAAAAATGTTTACAATATTATGATCAATTGGTTTTCCCAAGTTTACGACATGCAATTTTTCTTTCGACCTAGTTAAAAGATAATACGTGAAAAACCACACAATTTTTGTATTTAAACTTCTTTTCTAACTGTTTTAATAAAATATTCGGGAATACCCTGTACATAGTTAAACTTATTTCAGTTTAGATAATTAGGATTTAAATAAAAAACAACAGGAAATTCATTTTTTGTATTGTAATACGATTTAAAAAGATAATAATAACTTAATAAATAATTTACAACAATGTTCGAATTGTTCACCATCTACTTCTAGATAGAATTCTACTCGTTTGCTGAAATTATGTGATGAAATGATGAGGTGATGTTAATGATTTCCGGAAAAATGTCTGCATTGCAGAATTTCAGAAAGACAGACTAATTAAATTTCTCTTGAGGCCATTTTTTAGTGTCTAAATCATTATCAACAAAAAGTTTGTCAAAGAACAATGAACACAACAAATTTCGAATGTGAATAAGATTTTATTCACATGGGACAACTCTAAGTTGTAAGGCTTCAATAACGTACAAATTTATTGAAAATCGACTGCGCTAAAAGAAAATTGACTATTTCCTATCACCTCACCTTGCGGTTGAAAGATTTAATAAGAAAGCTAGAACAGATTAACTGCCTAACGATTTTCTGCACTCTAGAGGCTTCCGATTAATATTTTATGCCCTATAAGTTTACCATGACCATTTCATCTCCATTTTAAAGGCTTTCGTTATCTCATGGGACGGCAGCTAACTGATCACCTTTGGGAAACAAAACAATATCGAGAGCCGGGGGGAATAACAGTTATTCTCATGAAAAAATTTACGTTGTGAACGGTAGGGAGTACGAGGGACACAAGAAATATAATATGTGTTTCAGACAGAAGATGAAAGAGGTGTGTTTGGCAACATTGGGCAAAAGAATCTAGTACAACGCTCTCCCTTTGATAAGAAAATTTTGATCCACGCTATTCCCTCTTTTTCTTATCTTAACAATCACTTCCGACGCCATGTTGTTATTTTAATACATTACTTAGTGCAAACATACTTATCAGATTCCTGATCTTCAGATTATTACTTCCATGTTAAGCTATATGTCTTATCTCTTTTGATTAGTGCCTTTCCAAAAGGTTTCCAGACTTGTTTCCCTTTTATTGATATATCGATGTTGACTGATATCTCATATAGAGACTGAAACTTATGTACTGTACTGTACGTAATATGTCGTGTATATGTTACTGTACAATTTCTCTAATGTATGTCTAACCATTATCGATTAGTTCACACCATTTTTTCATTGTAACTTTTCTGGACCAATAGATATTGCATACTGTAGTTAGAGGCAACTTGTCATATAATTGGGAGAGGGAATAAGTGGTGCTTCAAAAAAGGGCGATGCTTGACCACCTTCTGGTAGTTTGTAGGTACGTCGGTAAATTCACAGAAGCTATACAAACTATGGACGTGGTTTGTGTAGAAGACGTAATGTGCCTCAAGCAAGGTGTAAAACCGGAGATCCCTTCGATAATGATAGGCAAGATGAAGATGATAGATATAAAGAAGATGCTTACCCTAAGACAAAGAGGTGGATCAAAATTTTCGTGTTGCTCGTTTTTTTTAGTATAGCGTCGGTGCAAGTTGCACTTGCGTAATAACATCGAACAAGTGCAAATTCCACTGATCGTAGTGACATTGAAGAACCTAATACAAAAACTCATCACTTTTACAGGTCATATTTCGGAAAAGTATGTTTGTTACTCTATATTTCCATAATTAAAACACTTATTCAGTTTTTGTTTGACTGCTTCTATAGAGATGTAATGTGGAAGTGCTGGAGAAAATGTATCGCACTGAAAGTTGAATTGAACCAAATTGAATGGACTTTATTCGTATAACGTGAATTGCAACAGCAGCTTGAAAAATATGGTTATCGCCGTCTTGAGGGTGAAAATAGAATGAGAAAATATATAGTTTAGACAATGTTATTTATATCAACACAGCATAGATTACCATAATGGTTTGAAATATTTTTAAACTCATTCCAAGGTATGAAGTGTTTCCCTAAGTGTGACCCTAAGAGAATAGTGTGACCCTAGCTTGGGTACCAGGGCACGAGGGGCACAAGGGTAATGAGGAGGCAGATGCACTAGCCCGAGAAGAGGACCAGAACTCTTCTGCTGCATAGCGAAGTCATGCATTCAAACATCGATGGAGGAATGCATGGGAAGCAAATCTCGAAAATGGTGGAGGAATCTGCCACAACTGAGACAGGCAAAGCTATTCATTAAAGAACGGACGCCTAAATTCACAGCAGGTTTGTTAGACCAGAATAAAAAGCCCATCAGACTAATAGTAACTCTCCTAACAGGACACTGTAGGCTAAATAGGCACATGAATCTTATGGGAGTGTCAGAAGAAGCAACTTGAAGATTCTATCAAGAAAAAGAGGAATCCTCAGTACATGTACTGTGCCAAAGCGAGGACCTGACAAAGCTGAGATTTCAAATACTTGGGGAAGGTAGACCAAGAGCCAACAGCTACATAGAAGAGCCTCCATCAAGGCTGTGGAGTCTAATGCAAAGGACAAAGCTGGACAGAGTGCTTGAAATAGGTTGGGAGTGTCACAATAGATCTTCTAAGTCGCGGTGTATTAGGCCAGGTAGCCGACTCCTATACATATAAATGTAATCTAATCTAATAAAGTGTTAGAGGGGCAGGGCACATATTATTTCTGAGGCGTAAGTAGAAAATGAGGCATATAGGTTTTTCGTCTGGGTGAAAAATCACACTTCTCTTGTTCCTAGGCAACGTTTCTAATTGCCCTCGTACACCTACCACTTCAAATGGCCCCCTAACGTTCCAAGATAAAAAATTAATTAATGGGAGCGGCGTTTCAAGTCGCAGAATTGTTCGGAGACCAAGCGGATCCATTAAGGTTAATAATTAATTTTTCAGAGTGGATTTTTGAACGAATTAACGATGTGGCGGCCCGCTTGCTGAAGAAGAAAGCGTGTTTGCGGAACGGTATTTTTAAAATTACACGTTTTCAACGAGGTCGACCGAAACGCGAGGTGATTTCGGGAGAAAATTAAACTTGCTACTACTAGAAGGTTCAAAACTTGCGAACTGCTTATTTCTTAGTCTTATTTTATTGTATGTGTTAGCATACTTGTAAAACAATTAATAAAATCGCACTATTGCAATTACAATAGCCTCACCAGTAGGTTTACGTTTCTCAAATTCCAATTCTCTTAGTAAAAAACTATAATATAAAAACTGTGCGGCGAATGCGATGTTGCCGAATGAATTTTTTAAACCCTAATTAATAGTATTAATAATAATAATAATAATAATACGACTTTATTCGGAGTTTGATACTTATAACAGTATATAACAATAATAAATACAACAATATAACAACAACTTTAGCAAAGCTTTAGCCAAAAACAAAAAAATTTCGATTAAATTTAATCTCTTGGTTAAATCTGAAATTAGTGTCAAACGATAGCTTACGAAAAGTTAAGATAGAAATGTGAAAACCGTTTCGCGTGATCTCAAACCGTTTAGATTATACAGGGTGTCAAAGTTGCAAAATGTCAATATTCACCTGTCAATATTTCAAAAACAGTTGAAGATAGTTAGGTATAGGATAGGACATGGAATATGAAACAGACATAGAATTCCATGCAGAATTCAAAAATGAAATAAAAAATAGGTATTTTTATTTGAAAAAATAAAGTTGTCGGTTGTAACTTATTTTTGGGCTACCCTATATAGGTACATGAATTTAGCATAAAAAAACCGCACCGCTGAAATTTAAATGAACATCACTTCTGGCACTCACTGTATATAGATGTGCCGTGTTTGAGAATTGCTAACAACAATCTGTTTCTTGTGTAAATTTTAGTTAATTTGGAAATAATCAACCATAGGGAAATTTAGCACAATCGGCAACATCGCTTCCTGTTGTCCTGGGACAACCCCCCCGTAGGTGATGTCTCAACTATCTAGGGCTTCAAATTATGAATATGCACGTCATATCTCCCAGGCTTCACCATCGGAGATGGTCAAATCTTAAAAGCTCAAAGCTAGTTATGGCAGCTATGAATAATTTTTTTTTGAATAATAATAATAATAATAATAATAATAATAATATCTCTACCCCTCATTCTAATCACAAGGATTAGCCCGAAAGTCTAAGACTTGTGTGGGAGAGGGGGCGGCATATTATTATTTCGCGGGCCGCATTTGCGCCTCAGGAACGACTTACGTTGGTAGGCCCTAACCACCATTCAATGCTGGAATGAGGGAAACCTGGAAAACCTCATTAGTTAGGGGGACAAGTCAAACATCAACTGATTTTAATCTGTCACATTAACACCAAGTTGACATTCTTCTCATCCTAGGCCATCGCCAGAATAGTTGCCAAGCCATCCCTGCGAATAAGCCTTGATCTACGAGCAAACAATTTAATGAAAAATTGTTGGCGGAATGGGAATTAGAACCCACGACCTCTGGGTTGAGCGATCGAGACGCTAAGCCCTGAGCCACCAGCCCGAATGACTAGACATATAGAGAGAAGTGTATATACACTATACTGTGCTTTCAGCCAAATTCTTTAGTTTCAGAAACAGAAAAAACATTTTTTTAATTATCAACTTGAGCACCCCACAACTTGAAACGAAACAGCATTTGGACCAAGGTATGTTTGACTCAATAGTTGTGTCTTAGCCTCAAGAATCATTTTGTGCACCTTGGTTCAAGTATACCCTGTATACCGGGTGTTCCACATAAAAGTCCTCAGCCTCGTCTCTCGACAATGGAAAGACATATTTTGATTTTGAAAAAACAGAGGATAGAGCTCATCTATGGCTTAGTCACGGAGTTGAACTTGATTTTTTTCAGAGCAAATTGGAGATGGCGCTAAAGTTGAAAGAAATTTTTCGTTGGCAGAAACTTTGTAACAAGATTTATCTGATATTTTATTCAATTCTAAACAATTTTTATCTAATGACTATTTTTCAAAAACTTAATAATTTCAGAGATATCTGGCTCTTCATTTGGTGAGGCCCCAACTAAAGCGTATTTTAGAGTTTCGAATTATTACCTTATACAATTAAACAATAATTATCTAAGTCAATTTAATAGCTTTTTTTAAGGAATAGTGAAATAATATGTATTTCTGTAAAATATGGCAAGAGTTTTTTAAATACCTAATTAATTTTGTATAATAATTCATAATTATTTGTACGCTTGTCCTAAAATAAATCCTGAATGTATGTATGTAAACTTGTTTAAAATTGAACAAAGTATCAGATAAACCTTGTTACAAAGTTCCTACCAACGAAAAATTTCTCTCGACTTCAGCGCCGTCTCCAATTTGCTCTGATAAAAATTAAGTTGAACTCCGTGACGAAGCCATAGATGGGTCTGTTTTTTTTTCAAAATCAAAATATATCTTTCCGGTGCCGAAATACGAAGGTAAGGACTTTTATGTGGAACACCCGGTATTTAAAAGATACTGCAGATTCTGAAAGTCCACTTCATTGGCAGTAGGTATAGTAGGAGGAGAACTAATACTAATTAATCGGTTTAATTCCCTTCTGGCTGATAAATGCTACTACCTAAAATCTAATCCCTAAACTACAACCAAACTTACGCTATGGCGTCGATCATATCCAGCCCCATCTCCACGGTACAGTGAGCGTGGTCAGGCCTGGCTTCAGGCAACCCGGAGACGCAGTAGTAGCAGTCCCCCAGGAGCTTGATTCGGAGGCAGTGGTGCTCAGCGGCCAATCGATCAAACCTGCAAGAGGATTAAATTATGAATAATTCTGACTGATTTAAACAAAATCAGGATTGTCTTCGTTTCATTTTTTAAACAGCTGAATTGAAACTCGGCAAAAGGTATAATTAGTACAAAAATAGTATTGGTGCAAAATTGATTTTCGGAAAATTCAAGATGGCAACCAGGCTTTATTTTGAATTATTTTTGCGATTTGGAAGGTATTATTGAGACTTTACTGCTGAAATATCGCACTTGGAACAAATATGCAGGGGTGGCCAACCTGCGGCTCGCGAGCCACATGCGGCTCTTTGAAGGATTATTTGTGGCTCTCGATAAATATACCCGAGTTCCCTTTTAATTTTTTTTGTGCCATTATATTTTAAAAAATTATTATCGTTCCGTATTTTACTGACGACAAATATGAAAGACTAAGTGCAACGTTGTAACAAATTTCATTTCCGTCCAAGTTAAGAATGATATGACTCATCGAAAACTGTGCGAACGAACATAAACAGTGGCGTAATCGTCCGTAATCGACCGACTCCAAACCGATTTTGAATTTGTAAACTTTCAATTGCAACGGACAGTTGACATTGTACTCTGGAGGATACAATTTGTATCACTTTTGCTACGGATATAATTTGTAATCTGGAATTTTTGTCTCTGTGGAACTTTGAAGTTAACTAAATTTGTTTCATAGTATGGCTCGGCATAGTATAAATATTAGTAAAAATGGCTCGGACTATCAAGGAGCTTTCCACCCCTGAAATATGATAAGAACAAAGTTTTAAATGAAATAAAATTATATAAATATTATTTAATTGAAGGTTATAATAAGACAACAAATAACCAAGTTGTTGCAAAAAATTTGCCAAATTTTAATCATCCGCTTTGCTTCTTCCATTTTTGTTATACACATCTTCCCTGTCTGGTTTGCATTAGGTACACAAAGTGAAACAGTTGTTTCATAAATAGTTGCATAAGTTACCCACGTCCCACGTCCTTGTTCCGAATTTGGGTGTGATTAATAATTTGCCGCCTCCTGTCATAAACGGGTACCAGACATTTAGGTTAGAATAACGGATAGAGACGTCATTATGTTTATTATAAATAATACTGAAAGTTCCAGAATGATTGTCCGTGCCGCTTCATAATGATTTTTTATGTGCCGCCTTTCTACTTTTAGTATCTGCACTAGAATCATGAGCGCAGGCAAGGGAATTTACTGGCTTCATTTGTTCCATGCCATGGTACGTTAGTAAATATAGGTTATGTTAAAAATAAAATAAAGACAATTTATTAAAAATAATATAGCTATTATTTTGTATTATTCTATTCCTATGTATCACAAGTATAACCTATTCAAACTGTGAATTGTGGAGCGTTAAAAAACCTTTCAAACCGTTTCAACATTAATTTCAATATTAAGAGTCCATTCACTAGTCCGAAATAAGCCCAAAATCGGCGTTCGTCTCGTGTCTAATTATAAAAAAACTATAAAAAATAGCGACTTTTAGTAAAAAAGTATTGAAAGCTAAGACTTTAATTTAAATCCCTATAGTAGTAATTTTTTGTAATTCTTTTTATTTTTAAAATTCCAGGCAAACAGTCTTGTACTAAAATAGCGTATTTTCAAAAATTATTTTCTCTAAAATACATGGATTAAACAAAAATTTGCTACTATAGGGATCTAGTTTACCTTTTGATCTTTCCGGTGATATATACTTTATTAAAAAGAAATTTTGTTGCAATTATAAGACAAATTCGGTACCCTTGCAATGAGGGCTAACTTTATTTCCATGTGTCTTTTTACTTCGGCATTATGTTCACCTCCGACATATAAATAATTCGGTAGTGGAAATGTGTAGTCTTCACCCATCGGCTACCCAACCTCTCAACCCGACCCCGAATTCATGTCTGTCACGTCTACAGTGAATGAACCCTTAAGAAATACAAAATTAGCAACCTGATTTAGGACTCTCTGAACTGTATAGTATTGAAAAATACTATTTTAAACGCAAATGATACTTCAGTAAAACAATTTAAACACGGAAAATGCTAAACGCCACTGAGTCAAACGTCAAATGCTGTCAAATATGAAAATTCTCAAATTAACAGTTAAAAAGAAAGTAATTTTAGCGAATGCAAATAAATTTTGATTATATTCAGGATAGGCTGCGTTCCCGTACCGGACAATCATTCTGGAACTCTCTGTATACTAAAATTTAATATCAAAACCTTTCGACTCTGGCACACCCCTGTTTGGAGTCCTTCGGATTAATATACCTCTGGTATATCACTAATATACTTCTGGAATGAATCCCGTCTTTCGTCGAATTAAGAAAGCCGGGGTATAATCCTATTCAATATTTGTACAAGGCGAGGATTTTCAGTTTTTAGGTAAGTTAATAATTCAAGTTCCTCCATCCGATGCTTAATAAACATTTAAATTAGGAGGATAAATTCTGGCGTTTGTTAGAGGAACTTTTTATATAAAAATACACCAAAGGGCGAAAATGAAAAAATACAGGATGACACCACAACGGGATAAAATCGAGCGGTTTGCGATTGTTACTATGACAACCTGAAATATCAAAGAAACCCGTGACCATGAAGTATAATATAAAGAAAGAGTCTGAAATCCATATATTGAACATGGTCACAAATAACGGACAGAACGAACAAATCAGCACCTCCTAGATTGACTTTGTTTTGAGATTATCTAGGCAGCGCTGGAACAAATGAAATTAGTATAAATTTAGTCCAACCGGTCGCGCTCTTTTTTGTGTTCCAGTTAAGCAATTGTTACATAAAAAATAAAAAAATTACTATGATGTCTAAGTATAATTTCCATAGATCTAAATTCTTCAAATACACTTCAATACAGATCTGTCTAGATTCCCTGCTTGTTTTATGACCTGGTAGCAATTTGAGGCAGGTAAAATTCTCTTCAATCATCATCAATATTGCGAAAATAAAGCTGAACCACTCAATTATAAGTTCTATAGCAAGAGTTTATTTTAGCAAGTTAAGATATACAATTCAGTTTGTATAACCTGCAAGCGCATCTGGACCTGCCCCTAATTGAAAACATGTTTTATACTATTTTTTATTAAAAGTTGTCCTTTTTTCATTTAATATATTTTTATAACTCCACTACCTATCAAATTAAGTTTATATCGTCCTAGGTACCTACTGTAGTAAAAAGTCGTAACTTAGAGTTGTTTATAAAAGTTCTGTCAGTCAGTTTGAAGTTTATTCCAGGTTTAAGCCACCAATTTCAGTAGCATTTCAATAGAAAAATGCTCGGACTAGTCGATTATGTAAAGAGGGACATATTTTTATATTATTGACATTCATACAGGGTGTCCCAAAAAGGAGGGGTACAAAAAACTTTTATTTTTAAAAGTGATAAAATAAACATACACAGGATGAGACATCCTGTGTATGTTTACACATATGTGTATGTTTACACATCCTGTGTATGTATACAGGATCTGTAAACATACACAGGATGAGACATCCTGTGTATGTTTACAGATTTGGATAAAACGTCCTCTCACGGATAAATTTATATAGGGTTCGATGGATATACTCGTAGCTCTAATAGTGAGGATAGGAGTCGCCAAATCTTTCATCGAGACCATCCTCCAGATACTGACCGGTTTCACTCTTATTATGTGCTCGTTAGAGTGCCATAGGTAGTGGAGTCAATGAACGACGTTGCGATATTATTGCCTAATGGGCATCGTGAATGTTAGTAGTGGTAAGAAAAACATCGTCGAGGACATCGTAGTGCCCTCTTTGGGCCTTTACTACTATCTGTCTGACATTTATTGTCAAATTGACAGACAGATAACGACCTGCTTTTCCTATGGAGATGCCGAAGTAATGCAATGTCCGTCGGGGTACATTGCCTGTGGAGTAGTTGCTTTCGGCATCTCCTTCAAACAAATAAGTAGGATTGTCTTCCTCAAAGGTGATAAACAACACGCGCAATTTTACTAATGAAATTTGTCTTAAAACACTGGATATTTCTCTAGTTCGATCTAAAGCTGAATATGCCTCAATTAGGTATATGGTCTCCTAATTATTCCAGTTATATTGACAGCCTTGAGAGAGTACAGCGTAGTTTTCTTAAACTTGCTGGCCCGTCATTCAGATGGAGTACATCCACCTATTGGTTTTCCTCATTCCCAACTTCCTGACAGATTTTCACTTACTCCGTTAATAGAAAGACGTAACATTGCCTGCCTAATTTTTCTTTTTAAATAACTTCATAATCACATTAACTGCGCTCAAATTCTAAGCATGCTTATCTTACATGTTCCCATAACGGCCTCACGTCATACAAATTTATTTTATTTGACAACTCCACGGATAAATATTATGAAACTTTCTTCTTTCAGCAATATTTGTTATATTTATAATATTTATAATAATTCGTCCTTCGATATTTTTTCTTGTTCACTTTTCTTTTATAAAAAGATTAAATTTGTAACATTTTCTTTTATTTTAATGTTGGCCTTCTTTTCTTTTTCTTAGTTTTTCTTAATCATTATTTGCTATACTTGTATAATATCGTAATTTTATTCTATATTATTAATCTTTTGTTTTATATTCCTTTGTGTTTTGTGTTTATTTTGTTTTTTTGTTAATTGTTGTTGTTGATTTGTTAATTTTTATTTTCATTGTTTTGTTAGTATTCATTGATATTATATTATTTTAAATTTGATTTTGTTTTTTGTTCCCATTCTAGTACTGGGCCGTTAGACCTGTTCAATGGTATACTTCCATAAATAAATAAATAAAACAAAACAGGATAACAATAAAAGCTGCGGACTAATTACGATTTATATAACACTTGAGGCAATTTTATAAGTTTACTTACCTCGCGAAGAGTTCATTTAAAATACGGACCAGTTCCTCCGCAGTGCATTGATCTGAGAGAGTAGTGAACCCGCATATATCAGCGAACAGGATGCTGGAAAAAATAAGGAATACAGATTTATTTCCAGGCAGGGAACTCGCATTTGTCAGCCCTTTTCGAGGGCAGGGGTTTCTACATATCTAATTGCGATGTGTGACGCTTCGACGGCGATGAAAAGAGAAGACAAATTAATATTTCGGGGTAAGGATCGGCGTTGCTGCGTTAAGGGTAGGGGTTGCTCCGATTAATTACCCGCGATTTGGTTGGGAATATGCTGGGGCTCTATGCCAGAAGAGGACATTGAAGTTACTTATAGACACAACGCGTCAAAACACAACGGAGATGTCATATAGAGAAATATAAAAATAAAGAGTGTTTGATTCTCCTGAACAATTTGACACAGAGTTTATGAGGATCTCTTGGAAGCTTGGAAGCGCTAGCGTCACATGACATGAGGTAGAAAAACGAAGGACGAAGAGTTTGACCCATGACATTACGGCACCTCACACGGCCAATCTCTCAACTATAATTACGGCGAATGTACCGGGTTTTCCAACGAAATGACTCACCCCCTATATCTTTTTTATTTGTGGTGCTAATAAAAAAAGTTTTATACAAAAGTTTTATAGTTTTTTACGAGCTTTTCAGATATGTAGTTGAACAGCCAAAATGAGTGCAGCTTAAAGAAATATGAACCTAGGTTCAATTTTTTTAAATGGAATACCCTGTATATTTTTTGATTATTGCATTCTACGGGTTTTTCTGATTTCAAAAATATATATATGTGCTATAATCGCTGCAACCGTTGTCATTTTCAGGAGCTTTTTTATAACACGTTTTGGAAGCAATTACTTGTTTCTATCCAAGGCTAATTTGATAAATGAACAATGTCTAAGGCAGATGCAGCTTCTGTGTTATAAAAAAAGGTCCATAAAATGACAACTGTTCCATCGATTATAGCACATGATGATTTTTGAAATCAAAAAAAACCCGTAGAATTCAATAATCAAAAAATATACAGGGTATTCCATTTAAAAAAATTGAACCTAGGTTCATATTTCTTTAAGCTGCACTCATTTTGGCTGTTCAACTACATATCTGGAAAGCTCGTAAAAAATTATAAAACTTTTGTATAAAACTTTTTTTATTAGCACCACAAATAAAAAAGATATAGGGGGCGAGTCATTTCGTTGGAAAACCCGGTACATAAATGAACGAAAACTTGTAGGATAGTTTTCGTATAAATTTGCGTCAAGTTTCTACATAACAAAGGTACGCCTAATGTGAACTAACATAAACATTGTTAAGTAAATGAATTTGAAATTCTTTAATTTAGTTGTAATTTTGAAATTTGTTTGTTTAAATTCTTTACCTATAGAGGATGGATGAGCTATTTTTTTTTTAAATTAATTTTTTCTTAAAGAAAAATTCCTAGAGTTATATATTTTTTCGTTATTGTATTTAAAAATTTAACTGTGATTTAAAAATACGCTGTAATGTTGCAATAAAACAAAAAACAAAAAACCCCATTACTGACAAGAGCTTGTTGATTAATTTTTTCATAAAAACAAAAAAATCTTAATTTCATTAATGCTATTTTTAGGGGAAGATTTTAAACTGTTATAAGTTATCATTGACGTAGTTTTCCACATAACACCAAATTTAGCTAGGTGATACCTATGGTATGATACCATTTGGAACCATTAATATAGCAACTATAGCAGCCTATAAAACAAAGGATGTAAATTTGTTGCTACCAACATTTAAAAACAAAAAGTTGAGTGTTGAAAAAGGTGTATTTTCGATTCGCAATTACCTACGTTTCATAATGACTTGTTTATATAGGCGGAAAATAGAAAAAATAATGTTATGATATAAACTTTGACCATCATTATCGTGACACTCCGTAAGAAAAAACTATATAACAATTTTAGAACATAATGATGACAAATGTTACACAACGGCATCCGAAAGGAGAATTCTCATTATATAATTATTTACTTCCTATGCACCTGGCACCTTCGCCATAAAATTAAATGATGTCAGTACGGTTCCTATGTAGAATTAGAACGTATTTTAATAATTCTGAACTAATTATGATTATGTTTGACACCAAAAAGTACTTTTAAAATATGTGATAAAATATAGAAACTGCAAAATATTGTCTCGAGTAGTTACTCTTAGTCACAATTTCGAAACACATTTTCTGTTTTAAGAATAATTTCGTTTGTTTTTGTCTGCTTTTAATCTTTCCATACACCTTCAATTTTTTTCTGAAACAGTAACCGACTTGTTTTGTTTACTCTATAGCTTAACAATAAAAAAGAGACATAAATATACAACAGAATAGACAACCTACCTTCTGAAAGAACCTTATGAGAGAATTAATGTAGAAGGAGGATATACACGTATATGAAAAAAAAAACGCAGACACACAACCAATCCCTAGGAGATGTGCCATTTCTCCCCTGGCGAGATTCGATTTCGGTTCGCAATATACCATTCTATTAGTCACAAGCACCTAACAGACTGAGCTAATGCCGCGGCTAAACAATGTCTCACTCAATAAATTCGAAGAAATCACGTCCATAAACACTTTTCTTTGCAAACAGTGCATTTCAAATATGTTTTCGAAACAAATAGCAGCGATTGATACTTGTCACTGACGTAGTTTTCCACATCCACACTAAAACACTATACTGCACTCGACGAGCGTTTCGCCAAGTTGGCATCATCTGGAGATGATTAAAACTAAACGTATGCTAACATTGTGTCTTATTTATACCTAAACTATTTTTACGGTTCAGTGACCGCTCAGTGAACTATCGCGACTGATCAGTGAACCGCCGCGAGTGTTTCCACATCCACACCAAAACACTATACTGCACTCGACGAGCGTTTCGCCAAGTTGGCATCATCTGGAGATGATTAAAACTAAACGTATGCTAACATTGTGTCTTATTTATACCTAAACTATTTTTACGGTTCAGTGACCGCTCAGTGAACTATCGCGACTGATCAGTGAACCGCCGCGACGGATCAGAGAACCGTGACTTACTAACCAATAAAGCGGGCTATATGGAATTGGCCCTCTGTCGCCATTCATACTATTGTTATATTTCCAAACTCTCAAAAGCATCCAGCTGTCTGCAATTTGTCACATTCCTAAGTAATTTCAAATTGCACTCTATTTTATGGTTGTTCTCAAATGCATGTTGGGCACACTAGCCTTATCTGTTCTATCATCTTTGAGAAGAGCCATATGTTCCTTGAATCTAGTTTGAATTGACCTTCTAGTTTGCCCAACATACTTTTGATTACAGTCTGTACACCTAATTTCGTAAATCCCCGACTTTTCCTTAGTTTCTATATTACGGAGATTTACTTAAAGAAACTACTTTAAGACTCAACATTGCGCTCGTGACTGTTGAGGGTCAACCTGCAATGGGAACTTTGCTTTACATGGTAGAAATGGCGCCAGAGTCCAAAATAATAAATAATTTGCAAAAGGATGTACTTTTTGGAAGAACTGCCTTATAAAATATACCAGGTTTGGTGTATCATAAACTGATACAACTGGTAACAGTAACTGATCGTAATCTCATCTATAGTGTTGTCCAAGATTTTCCCAGCACTTTCAATAATCATTAAATCAGACAGGGAGGGCGACTGCACTCTTTTACAGATAATTATTCCTGATAGCTGAGTTTTTTAAATCTGCAGCTCAGTAGGACTTAGTTTGATGAAACTTATGTCAGTAAAACCCATCAATTCAATAGAAGGAATAAGGAAGTTGATATCTCATAAGTATAATCCAAGGACTACATTTTCGAATCACAGGAATTTTAGATGTTTAAGAACGAAAAGTGTTATGTACAAGGAAATACATAATATTTACAAAAAATGTGGTTACAGTACAAAATATGTTTATTCCCAAACTATTCAGTGAGTTATGGAATATTGATGGATTTATTTACTCCAATAGTTCTGCTACTATCTTCTACACACCTACGATTTTGTAGTTTTCCCTTCATCTCAACTGGGAGTCACAAGCGGTTCTCGGGATATCTGAGGTGCATCGGGAGCAACACAATATTCCAGCTCTACGAATATTAATCACAAGCAGAAGTGTAATTTATTTCTATTATCGAAATATCTGACATTAAAATATATCACCTTTTGTTTGGAAATCCATAAATGGAATTAAACAGAGTTTGAATTATATTCTAATTTAATTTACAACCCGCAACCTTATAACCAATCTAAACTGCTAATTAATCACGGCGTCTGTACAATATACGCGAGAATTTAGAAACCGCTGCCCCAAATCCAATAAATTCTTCACTTGGAGCGGAATGAGATTATCAAGATTAGAGCTGCTAACAAATTTATTGCTTATGGGAAAAGCGATGTAGATAATTCCATTATATTCCCTTTAATCGTTGGTACCGATACATACACATCAATGAAATGTAATTCAGCAGCGCAGTCTTGGAATTTATACATTGTTTCAACAATTAATTTTACTGCTAAAAGCTGGAATGCTCCTATTTTGTTTTAGAGTCTATTTACTAGTCCGAAATAAGCCCAAAATCGGCTTTCGTCTCGTGTCTAATTATAAAAAAAACTATAAAAGATAGCGACTTTTAGCAAAAAAGTATTGGAAGATAAGACTTTAATCTAAATCCCTATAGTAGTATTTTTTTTGTAATTGTTTTTATTTTTAAAATTCCAGGCAAACAATCTTGTTCTAAAATAGCGTATTTTCAAAAATTATTTTCTCTAAAATACATGTATTAAACAAAAATTTGCTACTATAGGGATCTAGTTTATCTTTTGATCTTTCCGATATTATAATTTATAACATTAAAAAGAAATGTTGCCGTTGCAATAAGGGCTAACTTTATTTTCATAATATGCCTTTTTACTTCGGCTTTACGTGCACCTCCGAAATCTAAATAATTCGGTAGTAGGAATATGTAAGTCTTTACCCGTCGGCTACCCAACCTTTCAACCCGACCCCGAATTCATGTCTGTCAAGTCTACAGGAATGGACCTTTAAGTGGAAATTCAATAGTAGACATTTTTAAGCTTCAATTTTATTCCAGGTCAAATGTCTTTTTTAAATACAAGTTTCTCCTGATGCATGATGGTATCATAAATTCTACTCCCGACTGCTTGAAGCCTAACATGAAACATTTACATTGCCCCTTTCAACTGTTGGGATCGCCACAAACTTTTTGCGACGTTTACATTTCGCTTTTGCCAGTGTTGAGGATGATTAATAACCACAGGAAAAATCACAAGCAGAACATCAAGTACCTTGGAATACAGCTGTTGTGATCCTTTCTGTGTTTTTTGGTGTACGCTAACTTTAGATAAAGATGACTTCCTTTTGGCATACCCATATCAGCTGAAGCATCAATTCGAAACTTTTTGTATCCATTTCCCAATTGTTTTTCGAGTAGAATCTGAATCTTGTTCGTTTAAATTCACACGACGACGAAACAGCAAAAGGGGAGCGAATATTTGATCAACGAAATTGATATTCCAACTTTGTCTCTACAGCGTTACACAGATTCAAGGTACCCCTATTTCTTCTCTTATTTTTTTAAATACAATTTCCAAATTTGGCATGGCGGAAGTCACTTTTTAACATAAAAATTACCTTTTTGCCATTTTCGGTTTTACTGGAAATAACACCAACTCTCGTTTTTCATATGGAACACCCTAGTATGGCGCCAGTTGAGCCTGGAAACTTTTACCCCCTCCACTCCCACTTCAACCAATCAGCTTTCAGATTCCGCTCCACAGCCAATCAGCCTTCAGACTCCGCCTCCAGCTTTTAACGTCGCATAAACGTCACGTCGTTGAACACCACGTCGTGACTTTAAAAGCTGGGGGCGAGGTCTGAAGGGTGATTGGCTGTGGGGCGGAGTCTAAAAGCTGATTGGTTGAAGTGGGAGTGGAAGGGGTAAAAAGTTCCCAGGCTCAACTGGCGCCATGCCTACTCACCATGTATATTATTATATTTCCTGAATACAGCGATATAACATAAGGGATATTTGCGCTGTCAAATTATTTTCTGTACTCTATTTTACTATTGAATTTAGAGGGCCTTGACATCCGCGATTAATTCTAATTGACCGTAGCAACCATAAAAAAATAGAATAGGCGTCAAAAACATTCAATTTCTCTCCTTACAGGGCGTTAAACTTCTTGAAAGTGATTATAAAGCTGTAACTAGTTTTTTTTAAGTATTACCATAATGGTACCAAGGTACTATTAGAAAGTACAATTAACAAACAATCTACCCACATGCTTATTTTATCGCTCTTATAGAGAACTATTAGGTAGAAAGTGGAAAAAATGTAATTTTTATGTCAAAAAGTGACTTTTAATTTAATAAGTACTTCAGCCATGCCACATTTGAAAATTGTATCAAAAAAGAAAGGGTTCAATCTTCTTCTTCATTTCAATATAATATGCTTCAAAGTAAACAATATAGTTTCAAAATGGATACTTCATCTATCTCCTCTTATAGTTATTATACGTATGAGGCATGTATTATGTTGTCACAAAGGTTTACATTGTTTGAAGGATCTCTATAAAAATTGGGCCCCTACGGAAACTAAATTACCCGGAAACGATGAGCAAACCGACTCATCCAGGCGAATAAAAAGAAATATAAAGGCCTTTCATGTGCCCGGGTTCCCATCATTTACACGGTCGCTCTCTATCCTCCCAGATCCCTTCCCGGGTATCTTTACTCTTTTATCTAATTGTGGCCCTTACCTCACGTTTTCGTGTTTTTGTATGTAAATTTTGTGGAACTGCTCCTGCTTGGGCTGTCCGGCGATGTCAGCCTTCATCTCCATCGCCACATGTCGAGGTAGAACAGACAGCAGCAGACGTTCCTGAAAAAAAAGGAGGATCAAATATTAACCACATCGATCTAGCAAGTCCTGAGAAGTTATAGTTACACGAAATGATGAATGGCAGTGCTTAGGAACGTGCAAATTCGGAAAAATGATTCGGAACCGAATTCCGTTTCTGAATTCTAATATGAAATGAAAAATACGTTATTTCATTTAAAAAAACATAAGTTTGATGTGGCCCCAGTTTATAGAGCACTCTTTATGACCATACATATTTTTAAGGGTTGAGTCAAACCTCATTTTAAAGCTTAAAAAAACCCTTTACAATGCTCATACTTTTTTTAATTTGAGTCAGTAGTTCTTGAGAAATTTAATTTTTAATTTTTTTTTCATTTTTGCAAAATAATTGGAAACATTTCGAATTTCTTTTTCTTTAGATTGTAATATTGTTTACTAAGTATTCCTTTTAAAACATAAATGTAGTAAATAATATTGATAGAAATCCTATATATAAATTTCCGTATTTTCAGTGCCTAAAACAATTTTAATTTTGGTCGTTTATTTTGCTTCTCTTTTAAAATGGTTTACCAGTGACTATAGTCTATAGTCACTGAGTTTACTCCATCGCGGAAAGGGTAGAATTGTCGAAATTTTTTTACGAAAATAATAGGTGCGCGAATCCAACTCGCGCACCCATCAATCAATTATAAAATTGTCAATTGTATAATTGACGTGTCCAAGCGATTTGCAAGAAAAAGATGGTAAGTATACGAAAATTGGCTTGTTTCGTTATTCGTGGGCCACCCTGTATATATATTAGGATTTCATAGAGCCTAAGAGGATGCACACTTTAAAAATATGTATGGTCATAAAGAGACCACGAGTTTGTACTTTGTACACTTGTACACTTTGTAAACTTTGTAGCTATTATTCAACTTAATCCATTATTTTAACTTGGTACTTCAATATTTATAATTATTCCCATCTCCAAAAACATAATTAATACTAAACCAACTTTAATTATCTCATACAACGGCTTCTTTGATTACCCACCCTACAGCATAACTCCAAACGGAAATTTCGAACAATAACAAAAACGGTCTAGACTAAGATCCCATATAATCCCCAAGATAACAGTTACCTAACCAATTATCAAATGGTCTCAGGCTCAGATATCCTCAAGGGTAGACCCGGAATCCGTTATTAGTTCACCAGTTTAAATTGGGTGTCCGATTCACCTGTTGATGCAAATAACTCATTATAATTAAGGCAGAACAGGATGCGCATCTTATATAGCCTATTATTTACGTTTGAGCTAGTTTGAGAATTATTAGAATAGGCCTATGGAGATCTGACCGCCCTTTGAGAATGGGTTTGTAAGGGTGAGTGAATGCTGAAGAGGATTAATGTTTGGAAACAGTAGCCTACAGATTCTACTTGTAGTTTGCAGTAACAATTTTGTGTTCTCACCAAAACTGACTGTTCACCTAGAGGAATATTTTTTAGATGTTAAAAAATATTTTAATGTAACATTTTTTATTGGCGATTCCAAAAATGAATGCGCCCTCTGCATGAAAATATTTGAACCTACCTAAAATGTCATTTTTGGAGGGTTATTGCTGATATAATGACAAATAACACATATTTGGGTTTATTTAACGTAATAATTTAGTGGTGATAGTGATTTTTTGGTATTATAAAGTTAAAAACGACGTTTGTACATCTTTATTTTTACATTTTAAAATGGCATTCAAAAGAAATCAGCACAACACAAACTGCCGTGTTTATAGGTGTAATTCCACAAAATGTGTCAATAGAAGTGTTTAAGATAGAAGACAGGTAACCCTAGTATAAGAAACTGTTTCTCATTCATTTCTCCAAAAGGCATGTAACAATTTAATAACAGGGAATACATTTATTTACACAACATAACCACTTTGTTGTAGTTTGTCTATACTTTTCTATTATTAGTCTTGTAAAAACAGAATATATTTTAATTTAAACATTATTTATCAAAAAACAAGCACTAATATGATATCACCATACAGTTTATCACATTTATTTTAGCCCAAAATGTAAGTAAACAAAAACTAGGGTACCTGTTTCAACCCAAAAAATTCATATAATCAGCAATGAAGCACTTATGGGACGTATGACTGCTTTTACCACTCTTTTTATCTTTTATTTCACCCGAACTAGCCCATGAACTCACTATATTTATAGCAGGTGAATGCTAAATCGCTAGATGATGTGATATGAAATGCAAAATTTTCACTCGTCTTCCTCCATATTTGTTTACAATTTGCAGCACCCTCATCGGTAATTGGAATCGCCAATATTATTTAGAGAAAATTCATGTGATATGTAACAATATTTTAATGCGAGTCATCTACATATTATTGTTTACTGCACATGTCATCTATATATTTTAATTATAATTAATAATACCAATTTTTATTATAAGGTGATATCGAGAATGAATGTCTGTGCAGGTTTATATTGATTTCCTGTGTTTCGCTGATCTGGTTTTAACATCTATTAGAATCATGAGCATAGGCTAGGGAATTTTGAGTATTTATTGCCTGATTGAAAAGTTGGAAATAACCTTGTCACTCAACGACGTTATGCAAAAATAAATAAATGTAGGATTTATTGAAATTGTTGGTAATTATATGTAAATATATTCCAGCAACAATTAGTACCCAGACAGGAGAAATACCTTCATAAATATTGCCCCTGAATGTTCCACTTCAGCCAAAACCAATTTATACAGTGAGGACATAAAGTCCGTCCCCCCCCTCTAATTTTTGAACCACTAGGTATATTGTGATGAAATTTGGAACGGTAATATGTGACTAAATTATGCATTTTTTGACACATATATGACAGCTCTGAATGTCAAAGTGACAGCTGGGCGCGCAATAGGAATATTTTTTAAATGGAAATAGGGGTCAAGTAATAACTCATTTTGAAGTTATTTTTATGCTCAAAACATCCCCCAACTTTGAGAACATTTGGTTCAGTAATTTCCATATAAAAACCAGTAATATCGATTTCTACGTTAGGTATATCATTTTTTTACATACATATTCAAACCAAAACAAAATTTAAAAGTAAACAAATACCAATAAACCAACCTTAACCTAAAATAACCTAAATTAAAAAATTATTAAATAATTGAAATTAAACGTAGAGGCAGAAACCAATTTAGAAAACACGTGTTACTTCAAAAGATGTTGAAAATGACCACCGTGAACTTCCTGACAAATAAATGTTCTATAAGGGTAAGTTCTATTATAAAGATTATGTGGTAAAAACATTATGTTATAAATTGATATTACTGGTGTTTATTTGGAAATTACTGAACCAAATGTTCTCAAAATTGGGGGATGTTTTGTGCATAAAAATAGCTTCAAAATGAGTTATTACTCGACCCCCATTTCCATTTAAAAAAATATTCCTATTGCGCGCCCAGCTGTCACTTGAACATTCAGAGCTGTCATTGTATCTCAAAAACTAAAAGAGATATCGGGATGCGGGTTGGACAGAACGACTTTTGTAAGTTTTTTTGGCACTGTTGCCAAATTTCCTAATATATTAGTAAATTTTTTATGGAATTCGCTCCTCTTTGGAGTAAAATTACTTGCTTATATTAAATGGAACACCCTGTGTATTTTGCCATAATCAGAAAGCCTAATCACTCTACTTTTCAAAAAGGTATGTATTGTTTACATTATTTTGAGAATTGGAGCCACAAAATTAAATTTGTTAGAAGTACTCTTATTTGGGTTATTACGAATGAAAAAAATACCTCCGTCTTTGTAAAGTTATTTTTAAGTTTTTGTACACTTATTTTAAATAAAATACCCTATATATTTTATCATTTTAAAATCTTTGATCAAACTTGATGTGGAACTTGACTGCATTTGCTTTTTAAATGAAAACAGATAGGGAGAAAAGATCTAAGTTGTATTATTAATAAGGCTGTAATTCTTTAATCTCGGTAGGAACGAGTTGTTAACAATAACAACAAAGCACAATGATAGTAATAAAAATAACAGATGAAATAAGCAAAATAACTGTATAAATAAAAAGTACTTGAATAAGTTAGAAAACAATTTGTTTTAACTGCCCACCATTTACTTCAATATACATTTGTGCATCCTTAGTAGTAAATGATCAAAAGTGTGTGATCCTTCTAATGTGAACATTTTTATATCTATATTTCAAATATTTGACACAACTAACAATACAGTTTATTATTGTACTTTTGTTTTTCATGGCTACTGTGAAAACGAAGACTAGCTTCACCAACTGTTCAAGTAAGAGGTGCTCCCATTCAACTGAATTTTGTGGCTCCAATTCTCAAGATAATGTAAACAATGCATACCTTTTTGAAAAGTAAAGTGATTAGGCGTCCTGATTATGGCAAAATATACAGGGTGTTCCACTTAATATAAGCAAGTAATTTTACTCCAAAGAGGAGCGTATTCAATAAAAAATTTACCAATATATTTGGAGATTTGGCAACAGTGCCAAAAAAACTTACAAAAATTTTAAGTCGTTCTGTCCAAACCGCAAATATCCAAATACCTCTTTTAGTTTTCGAGCTATAAAGCGGCAAAATGTGATACTTTTCGATATGACACCCTGTACTACAAAAAATAAGCGTATTTCATTTTGTTGTTACCAAGAAGTGCTAGACTCAATGTGATATAATACAAATAATTAGACATTGTTTATATTTTAAAAAAAATTGGTGCAGTTGTCAGGATTTATAACTTATGTAGACCTGTTCTTGCATTGCAACTTAAATGCACTTCAAATGATGATAAAACGATGCCGCTGCTATATTTTAACAGTACTAAATCATTCCACATTAATCAAATATGTCTTTGGAACATGTGTTGTTAATTTGCGGATATGAAAATTGAATTAAGCCCATTCAATAAGGGACCCCCAATTTTGACGTTGTTGCAAACGATCTATATGGCTTAGAACCGATTTACAAGCTCTCAATTCCCTTGTATGTGTAGGGGATCCAAGGTCCATCAGGAGTCAATCAGTCAGCGAGGGGATTAATGGGGGATAAGGGGAGAAGTCTGAAAATGGATTAATACCCATCTGGTCATTTTGCTTGCCAGACCATCAGGGGCGCCAAGGAATAATTATAATGATAAATTCTAAAATATCTAAAATATTCAAAATTCGCAAAATGTATTCCGATTTTTTAGATTTTATTAAAATAATCCCTAACGACTGGCAAGCAAAGTTCCTGGGTAGCCTACTTATTTATTATCCCTTTTCCGCCCCCCTGACGGCTTGACGGGCAATGTGACAGGGTAGGTTGACCTCACCTAGTTACAACCCTTCTATACCTATTTGCTTGCGGACAAATTAAATGATGAAAGTTTACCAGTTTTCTAAAAACATTACTTTTGACTTCCTTCGCTCACTTCAGACGGTCTGACACTGAGACTGGTTAATAAAATTACTTCGATTAATTTTTTTGTGACAAGTACCGGACAAGAAAAAATTACCAGACATCTAGTATTACAGGTCATATTTAGTGACTACTCCTTTAGTCCTACGTAGCTATATAAAGGTGTATTGTTTTTAAACGTTTGTGATTTGCGAGAATTTAGATTACATGTATATGGTGGAAAATCTGTTTAGAGCCGTATGTTTTTAAATCGACTTAATTCAGTTATTACCGCATTCCCGAGTTTTTCATTCTGTAGTCTGACATTTAAGTTTAAATTTGATATATGTGAGCCACTTTAATATCAAATGAAGTAAAAACTGAATATTTTTAATTAAATATCTGCCTGAATCGTTTCCATCTTTTCTAAAGAACACGAGAGGCTTTGAAGTAGGTAAATTATGCAATTTTCTATTAAATCAATTTCACCTCAAAGATGCAAAAGAGCCATGAAGGGAAAGCGGTGGAAATGGGTCTGTAGGATACATCTTGTAAGCATAAAGGCGAGACACTTGAGCTGGGATATTTAAAAACTTGAAAGGGCTGTATAAATAGACTGGAAGTGGTATACGTGAGAACAATGTGATATAAGTTGCATTTCTTACTGTACAAAAGATACCCGTAGCTCCCTTTATCGTTCTAGAAGCAATTTGTATGGAATAGCATGTCTTACGTCTATTTCCTTTGAGGGATAATTCAATGAAAAATAAAACATATATTCTATATAGAAAAATTGTTAGTGTGAATAATGTGTCCTATAACAACTGAAAAATGCTACTAGAAAGTCTACAGAAGACGTGTGAAAATGCTCTAAATTTTCGGTAAAACTTGGGGACTAGAGCCAAAAATAATTTGTTGCATAAAGAAAATACAGTATACAATGGAAGCCCTGATTGATTTGCCACCTTTATATGTGTATAAAACGGAGAAGTCGCTTCCTTTTCGAAAAAATTTTAACATAGGAAATGTTTATGCTGGTATATGGGGGGGGATCAAGTTATGAGTTTTCGTTCAAGTTTCAAGGTCAAAAGATCGAGCGACGCAATACATACATACAGTGTTATTCAGAATATCCATAATAAAATTTGGGGATGTTCAACATACATGTAGAAATGTGGTAGTGCAAAAAAAAACTTTTTGGCGGCTTCTGAAAACTATTTAAAAATTTTTCATTGAACGCCGCTGGATACTGGTCCACTGTAATGGAGTGACCTTGGGACTGACAATGCAAACTGGCTAGCACGAAAAAAACTTCGGAAGTTCTGAGAGTATATCGACACCCGGCGCAATAAAGATTTGCAGCGTTTTTACTTTAAAATAAACTTAAAGATAGATAGATGTGACCAAAGTGGCGTGTCTTTAAAATGAATAAAATTTTGTTACACTAATTTTGAAGAATTGCGCTACTTGATTACTAGGTATTAGAAACATGAGACTTGTACACATTTTGGGCACGCCTTATCCAATTTTGCCGCACTAAACCGAATGATCCTCCTGGTTGCTGATTTTGTAAACGCAAATTGTTAAGTAAATTAAGGATTTTCAGCATTTTGCTGCAACAACCACTCACAAAACCTAACTCGTAGTTGATAATCCACTGGTAACAGTCCATTAACTCAGCATTACTGTACACATGAGCCATTTTGAAAATTTTACAGTTTAACACTCCTACGATAAATAAAACACCGGCACACAGAGAGTACACACATAGACTGATGACTGAATAGACAATAGAGATATTATCCCCACTCCAAGTCCATTCGCCCAGGCGTTCTAGGTACAAAAAACGTGTTTACTTTTTTTTACCACATTCTTAGGAATGTGGTAGGTATTTCAGATGTTGAACTACAGTTGCCCATCTGCGTAGTCCTTTATAATGGTATAACTTTAATTAATTAACGTTGTTTACGGGAAATCCTAAGACTTTTATTATAAATTTTTTTGGTGATATCGATTTCTTATTTAAGGATGCACATATCCTCAAAGTCTTAGAGATAAGTTCTGAATAACCCTGTATAGTGGAGCAGATGATCTATGCCTATATAATATTGTAGAGCATATTTTGTAGAGCATCTACAATTTTTTTTAGTAGGGTAACTGAATAGAACCTCTAGAATTTATAGAAGCTGAAACATTCAATGACAATGATGGTCTTAATGTTCCTCAATTTCTAATAATAATTAATAATACCCAGACGCATTTGGATTCTGAGACAGGCAGACTAATTTGGACAGACATATAGAAACCCTAGTCAAACGAAATTTCATTAAACGGCCCTATCCTACCCTTTCTAATACATCGAAGCTAAAAATATCAAATGTGGATGAATGGAGGCTGCGAGCAATAGCCCGTCCTCAAGGTAATAAGGGAGAACAATCCAGCCCTTTCTGATTCTATATTGACATTTAAACTTAATGAGAAAGAATTAGGCCCTAAAACGGGATTGTTTGCTTAAATAAAGACAGATATGTTTTCGGTAAGTTTTCTTATTAGATTTTTATTTTTAGCAGTTGACTGAGCCGACATTTTCTTCTTTCTACATAAAAACAACACGTGTTTTAATAGAGTTAATCCGCTTAGACTTCCAATAGGCCCTTATTAAATGAATAAGGGATATATATATAAGCTCTACTAATAAATTTCCACAATATCTACTTATAAAAAATTTACTTTGCTTTCTGGAAGCTTAATACGTAGCTCTAAGTTATCAGACTGAATACTGAAATAAATATAAGGTATATTTGCTCTTCATAAATAATATTCGAGTTGCATGTACCAAGATAAACCCAATCTGCTTATTTTTTACGAAAAATAATTGAAATATGAATTATTCTATGGCCGATAAAAGGTTAACATACGCGGTAAACATACTTTCTACAAAAAAACTTGTACCTACAGTAGCAAAAATCGATAAAATAACTGTTTTTAAAGCTGCGTACACATCTGAGCACGAATGCGAATGAGGCAGGCCGACGCCGCAGGAGGCAGCCAATGTAGACGTCGATCTGAGGCGCGGCAAACAAGTCGAGGCAACTTCAGCTGTTCGCCGCACAGCCTCAGAGCGATCCATCCACTGTCGGTCCATCTAAAGATTTGTGCTCAGTCTGGACATGTTTTTAAGATGTTCACTGTTTGCAACTTATTAATGAATATAGATATAGGGTGCTGTGGAAATCTGGTGATTCCAAATACTCTAGTAAATAAAAAAAAATATTCTTTTTTCGCAGAAATAGCTTGTTTTGTAACACTAAATAAGTATTGTAAACTGGTAATTAAACCACAAGTTGCGAGGAAGCGCAAAGTTATAGCTAGTCTTTCCACTGGTGGAATTGCTTTTCTGAAACTTGTATCTGATTTCGTTATCTTGTTTCTAATACCATTTAAAATAAAATTAAAATCTTCTTTTGATATTCTGGTAAAAATTTTAAATTTGTCATTCCTTCATCAGCCAAGAGGTTTAACAAAAACATAGGTACTATTAATATTCATAGTGCGTCTTCTTCTTAAGGGAAGACCATCTGCGTCTAGGTTTGTGTTTTTTATTTCTTAGTAAATAATAATAAAACTGACACAACCCACAGATAATAATTTTTCGTCCATTTTGTCTCAGCGAAAAACACTGGATCACTGCAGCGACAAGCTAGTGCACATCCTTGTGCGGAAGAATTTTTTAGCAACACGAGGCATACTCAAATGTGTACGCGGCTTAAGAACCACTGTATGTTTAGGTAAACAAATATTTTAAATAAAAGAATATTTCATAACTAATTTTCTATAACTGTTCGCTCGGAAAATTTATTTGTTTCAAACTGACTATTAAAAATGTCATATTAGTTGATAAAAATATAAAATTAATTATTTAAAGTTCAAATTTTATTGTGAAAATATTAACACTCTTGTTTATAAATTAAAATTACATTTTACGGTATTTTAGATATTCACAACATCTCCATCTCCAACTTTAGACTTTTCAATTATCAGTATTTCTTTTACGTTAAATCAAAATTTTACGATATTTGTATGCCGACAAAATATTCATATGGCAGATGTATACTAGTCCTTCTCCACCATATATATAGCATGTACCACCAGCTGTATATTATGGACAGAGGTAAGAAATTTTCTCTTAAGGCCGATGTTATTCTATACGGAATATAATACCTATATCAGCCAGTCACTATAAAAAAAATCGCTATGGATTGTCGAATTTCCATGAATCCCCATATAATAACTGTAATTCCACTGTTAGTGTACAGGGTGTCTCTTAGCTCCGCTTCCGAGATATAGGGTGTTTCCCGATTTTTGGCAATACCCCCTGATGCCCTTATCTCCTCGTTTCAAGATACCTCAAAATGGTTTGAAAATTTTACAGGAACTTTTTATACAGTGTTTTCGAAAAGTAACGAATAAATTCATTATTTTAGAAATTGAGAAGTTTTCGAAAAAATTCCCTGACACGTCGATTTTGTTTTTAAAAAAGGCACTTTTTGACATACGAACCATATTTGTGACGTCATCGTCGTTCGAGATATGACGTCATCGTTGTTCGAGATATGACGTCATCGACAATTTTTTAAATAGCAACCCCTCATTTTGACCATGCGATTTGAAAGAGCGTATCATTCTACATACGCATCATGAAAAATCATGGTTGCCTGACAGTAGCCTTAGCGACCGACAATGTTTTTTATTGCTTTCAGATAAAAACTTGAAATCGTACTTTATTAAATAGTTTTTTCTGTTTTTTGAGTTATTTCTTTAGTTCTTATCTTTTGTTTGGCAAAAGCACTGCGTTTGAAGTGTTTATTGAGTAGTAACTTTGTCATTTTATAAAAAAAAATGGTTAAATTAACTGAATGAGAACGAATTGAAATTCTTTGCATGATCGGATTTGGAGACAGGATGCGCACCCAAAGAGAAGTAGTTGAATTGTTCAATGAAACTCATCCTGATCGACATCCCATTAGCCAAAGCATGGTAAGCAATATTGAGTATAAATACCGTAACATTGGACATGTTCGTGATCTTCCTAAATCTGGTCGACCGTCAAAATCAATAGATGATGAGGTTAATGTTTTGTTGGCAATACAAGAAAATCATCACTCAACACCTAACCAATTGGCTTCTGATTTCAATAGGGCAGCGTCCACAGTTCACAAAATTATGAAAAAAGCAAAGTATCATCCTTATAAGGTATCCCTTGTTCATGAGCTATCTGAAGACGACTTTGATCGGCGAAATCAATTCTGCGAGCAAATGCAAGAGCTATGCAATAATGATAATAATTTCGTAAAAAACGTAATTTTTTCTGACGAGGCTACGTTTGTTTTGAACGGTCATGTCAATAGGCAAAACTGCCGTTATTGGGCTACCGAGAATCCCCGATGGATGATGGAGTATCACACTCAAAGTCCCCAGAAAGTAAATGTGTGGTGCGGCATAGTCGACGGAAGAATTCTGGGTCCCTATTTCTTTGACGTCAACCCAACTGGTGCAAGATATTTGGATTTTCTTCGAGACGACCTCATTCCTGCACTAATAACTTTATATCCAGATATAGAGGGACGTAATTTTCAACATGTCAACGGGACATTTCCAAGAAATGACATGTTCTTTCAACAAGATGGTGCACCTCCCCATTATGCAGCACCTGTCCGTGTTTATTTAGATGAACTGTTCCCGAATCGTTGGATAGGGAGAAGGGGGCCTATTGAGTGGCCAGCCAGATCGCCTGATTTGACACCCCTAGATTATTTCTTGTGGGGATACTGAAAAAGCAAAGTATACGTTACTAGACCGGTTAATTTAGAAGATTTAAAAGCAAGAATTCGAAGCATTTGAACATTTAATTTAGTCGATTTTTTACAGAATCATTATCATTGTCAGTATTGTGAAAATTAAATTTTAAGATCTTCAAACATTATTTTCTTGAAATTTTTGTTATGTAACACCATAATTTTTCATGATGCGTATGTAGAATGATACGCTCTTTCAAATGGCGTGGTCAAAATTAGGGGTTGCTATTTAAAAAAATTGTCGATGACGTCATATCTCGAACAACGATGACGTCACAAGTATGGGTCGTATGTCAAAAAGTGCCTTTTTTAAAAACAAAATCGACGTGTTAGGGGATTTTTTCGAAAACTTCTCAATTTCTAATATAATGAATTTATTCGTTACTTTTTGAAAGCACTATTTAAATAAATAAATAAACGGTGCGGTTTGCACCATTCTTATTTTTTCGAAAAAAGAGTGCAGGATTCGTGCATCAAATTTGCTCCATCTATTACAGATTCTCGGTAATCTTCGCAAACATACCAATTTTAACAACCCTGTAACCACCTTTACCGATAAAGTAATTCATAAGTCTATTATAACAACAGTTTAGCAATTTTAACATAGTCGCCGGATAAATCTGTACTGCGTGTCCGAATAACAATTACATCAAACACAAGCAGGAGTCTTACCTGTTGTTGGTTTTCTCTCTGTATTTTGAGGCGCGCCTCGATGCACTGCCGCGTCTCCAAGAACGCTTTCCTCTGGGCCACTTCCCTGGGATAATGGGTGCACACTCCGGCTATATTCCCACAGAGTAGGATAACGAAGCAGCTGCCAACCTGGAAGACCAGATATTCAGATTGAGAGGGAAATTATACAACAATGATGGAATAAAAATAGAATCCAATTAGTTTATAAAACTGGTGTATTCTGATGTGATTTTTAGAGCGGATTAAATATTTATCAGTATGTACCAATCGTATCCTGACTACGGTTGTTTTCTTGGATGATTTGTAGGAAAGTATAATACGCTTATTACCTAAATCATATACAATCATTTGAAACCAAGAAGAAAATTTTGAAACCGATGAAAACTGATAAATATTTATCATACCAAACAAATCCAAGATTAATCGTGACAGTTGAGGTTTAAAGAAAGTTTGCAAACTCCAGTGACAGAAATCAATAAGATTTTGCGATTCGATTGGGTTCTGAAATAGCAATACTTATTGGAAGGAGATGCCGAAAACAACTACTCCACGGACAATATACCCCGACTGGCGTTGCATTACATCAACATATCCATGGATGTCGCCACATCTTTCATCAAGACCAAATACCAGACAATGACCGGTTTCGATCTTGTTATGATCTCATCAGATTGCCATAGGTATCGGAATCGATGAATGATCTGGCGACATTGATTGCCTAAGGGGCATATGTGAATGTTTGTTTTCGTTTTTGATAACGATCTGCAGAAAAGTAGACATAACAGACAGTAGACAGTAGAATAATTGTAAGACAGATAGTAGCAAAGACCCAAAGAGGGCACTACAGTGTATTTCACTGTATCTCGCCACTACAAAAATAGCAATACTTTATATAGAATACTCTACATATATTTAGAATTATACCTAACAGACCCAGTGGTCTTAATTTCTGTAAAAAATTATTGAACTGCTAGTTTTGACCTCTATTTATCATCCTCCATCAACTCGGAAGACTTATTAAGAAAACATCAATGCTTAATATCTGACGCTGAGCTGAAGGTTCAGCGCATTGGATTTATAAATTAAATGTATAAAACAAAAGACAATGACAAAAGACGAACAAATAGTCTGCTGCCTAATGTTCGTTATTTGTCATTGTGTTTAATCTTTTACAATTTAAATTTTTAAAGCTGATACCTCGAATGATCCCCTGTAATCTACGTGATGTTTCTAGTCTAGTCTTTTCTTAGGTCTCTTTAAAATGAATAAGTCTCTCTCCGAGAATGGCGAGCACTGAGAATTAGTTGGATGTCAATAAATACAACAAATAAATAAAAAAAGTTTTTTAAAGCTATTTTGTTAATAGAAAAATAGCTAGAGAACAGCATAGGTTATCTAGTAAGGTTCAAAATTAACCGACATTTTTTTACTACTCATTATATCTAGGTTATCAATGAATTATCTACACAAAATGTAAAATCTGTGCATCTGAGCCGTTTTCTATTACCCGTTATTTCGGGATGACGATTACAAAATCTGCAATGCTTTTCGTGCATTTACAAAATAAAGAAGTGTGATTGGCTCATATCAAATCATGATCCCGAAATCACAGGCAATAGAAAACGGCTTAGGTCACGTAGTTTCACAGCTCATGATCAATTATTTCCTTATTTTCTAATTAATTTGAAAGCTTCAGATCAGAAACCTTATATCTCGACAGCTTTTATCACATGTTTCATTAGAAGACATGCAATATATCCTCCAACTCCAAAAAAATCGAGCCTCTCTCGCGGGACAAGAAACTCTGGGTCAACTTTCGATAAAGAACATCGTTAATCACGGGATTAACTGCACACGATACTGTATATGACAAATGTAAGGACGCAGCAGCACGAAGTCCCTTTTTTGCGCACGAGAAGCGGGGAAATTCATTTTATTGTCCGTCCGTGTGCAGAATCTCGACGCTCCTAGCTGTAATTCGCGGATTTCATGTGTTAGTTTATTTGTCTCCCACATTCTCCACATATTCTACGTACTGGTGTAACATATTTTACACAGATGTCCTTTAAAGTAATTTGTAAGGGGTTCTGGAACTGCTTTTCACTCTTACCCTGTATTTGAAACAGGAGCATGAGTTAAAATAAAGCAAAATGTAATTATATGATTTCGTATCATGTATACAGGCATTTAATACTGAAAAATAGATGAAAGATCTGTTCTTTCATATGATCTCTACGTTGTAGCTTTCTTGGATAGTCTTGAACATGATTACTATGGCAAATTCTAGTAGGCCAATAGGTAGCACTACTGCGTCTCTCACCGATACTGTCATACCTATGTATTTATATTGGTTCTCTTTAAAGGGCTTTTGAAACATATTTAATAAAAGATGTGAGAATGTAATTTATTAGAATAATTGTTACTGCATTAGAAGAATAATTGTTCCTTTAATGACTCTTTATAATAAACAACGCGACTTGCATCACATCATCATCAAAAACCATAATACATGAAGGCTGATTTCATTATATCAGTACCAATAATATAGGATGGTATTAAGTTCGTTTTACTGAGATTGATGTCCTTTCCTGCAGAGGTCCTTAGACTGGTTTTCCATGAAACATTTTAGCATTCATCGCAGTCAGAATCTTCAGTGGTGACTCTGCTGCTGCTTAGTAGAAGTTAAGGAGAAGTTACGACTAAGTTACAATAAAGTCACCACTGAAGATGCCGACAGTAATGATTGGCGAAACGTTTGATAGATAATCAATCAAAACTCTGTAAGAATTACGATGCATTTGGTTGTACCCCATTCCTATTCAATCAATGTCGAATGGGTCAAGATTTAAAGATTCAGGGTCCAATTCAGCAGAATTTGCAGACATTACACTTTCGTAATTCTTATATAGCTGTATCACTTCAAAAAATCGTCAGTAAAACAGAGCCTAATGACCCCCATGGATCATCGGATTTGAATTCGTTGAACTGCTGGGACAAGATTTACTTCTAACCTCTTGTGAATAAATAAAATAGTCTTATCACTAAATGTATAATGTGATCAATTTTTCCAGAAATTGTGACCAGACCAGAAATCCAGAAATAATGTGACCGGAAATTGAATATTTCTTCGAACGAAAGGATTAAAGTGTGAAATTAAATAGTCACCCACACTTTTTTACTTCTGTGGCAACTTCTACTCCTCAGAACCTCAATTTTTAACCTAACCGCAGCCTTGCACTTTCTAAATTAGGTGCCCGCCTGAAGTGTTTCTGCTACTGCATAAATTCAACTTTCATATAATCAATAATAACTCTTTAGTACTTGTTTACTTACATGCCCGTCTATAATTACATAGAATAGAAATTTCTTAAAGTAATATCTATTTTTAGTCCACCTGTGTCACCCTAACTCAATTCTACACATCCAAGGAGCTCACTCACCTCTGAAAATCTGCTCAGCCGGCCGACGTATACCAGCAGGATGATTTCCGTGACGGCCAGGATGGTTCCAGACAGCAGGGCGTCTTTCAGCCTGTTCGGCATTAGGGCGTATGTAAGATAAGTGGAGGCTAGGGCGAATGTCGCTCCGATCAATGGCCGATCGTCCTCGAAAATGAACGACATGCATATCTGGAAAAATATCAGTTATAGTTATAGGACGAAATTGAGTGAAGATGAGTTTAGTTTGGAAATATAGAATAATAAATTTTGTGTCAGGGTTTAAAGTATTGGTCTTTGATTCTAGTGATGATAGGCGATTCTTTTCCACGTGGAATCAACTTGTTTCTTTGGAATAGATTAATTATTTTACCTCTGACATCGTAAGTAGTCCTAATAATTTATATAGATAAAGAAATGTTCATAACTTCTCGTTTAAAATCTATCTATTAGCCTGCTGGCTGTTAGGTAAAAGTTAAAATAACCTTAATTAAATGGTTCCATTTTTAATATAGCCATGTCAACCATATATTGATTGTAAAATTGTACCATATCTCTAAGCTGACATACAAATCGTTGAAGATATAAAAAATGAGATGGGTATACAAAGCAGCTCAATAACAAATCTGAGATTGATTGGCATGTCAATGTTACTCAACAATAATCTTTCACTGTAGACAATACCGCTTGTTTATGAAAATTAATTCTTTAGAAGGCAAATTACCCAAATCTTCCTATCGAACATCAGACTAATAAATTTTCCTTAACTGAAAAGAAAATCGAGAGGCAGAGAAAACAAGCTGTCGTAGATTATTTTAAAACTTTTAATTAGAATTAGTGTCAAAATACTGTACAATACTCGGCAGAACTTCCAAGAAGGAATTGAACATGGGGTTCAAGGACTTACATACATTTCTTAAGATTATGAGCAGGATTAAAATTTTAATTTGATTAAATACTACATTTACAAGATGGTACTACTTTCAAGAGATCTACACCGCAAGTATAAGGCTATAAAACTAATTACAATTCCAAAAAGTATTCCACAATCACATTTAGTTCTTATTTGCTATACAGGGTGAATCAACGAAAAGCTTCATCCTCGATTATCTGTCAAACGATTGGTTGCCATGGAAAATGCCCGGAGAGGTCGATTTTTATTTGAAGCCATATTTTTATAATTTAGACATTTATACAGGGTGCTTTCAAAAAGAAAGATTTAACACAACTTGTATTTTTTAAATGGAACACCCTATGTATTTTTATAGATTTGGATATAACGTCTCCTTACGAATGCTTTGATATATGATTTGATGGATATAGCTCTAATAGTGAGGGAGACACGACCATAAACGGTTACCATTGTAGCTTAGTTTAGAGCCAATATTATCTTTATAAATTATTATGTTTATGGAACACTCTTTTACGTATATCTTGTAACGAGCTGAATTTATAAATAAAATATATTATTTCTTAATGTAAGCTTCAATTTTTATTACCTATATTTATATTATATACTTGTTTCTATATTGTATTAATGCAGTGATTGCAGTGTGTGGTTATGTCATTGTTTACATACTATTCGTAATCCTGGTTGCCTAAATTATGTGTGTTTGTCCGGTTAAAACGTGACGGAAAAAACCAGTTAGTGCTACGTGCGCAACAATCGAGGAGAGAGATTATGAGATGGCAGCCATCACGTCAGGATTTCGACATGGTGAAAATAGTTCAATTATAGTGTTTGATAGACTCACCTTATCGTTCAAAAAAATATATTTGACAGCGCTTGTGGCGCCATCTCTAATTTTAAGAAAAATTTTACGTGGTCCACCCTGTATTTTGTCCGTAGTCCGTAACCCATTTAGTTCAAAAGTTAGCAGGGGGGGGGGGCGGACTTGAGACGCGTACTGTATATATTCTCTAGTTGCATCAAATTTTAATTAAAATTAACAAGAACATGTTTAACTTACCTCTAAAGTTAAAAAAGTAACTAGTATGAAGTACGAAATGATGATTAAGTAAACTTCGTTCATCGTTGGCTTGGAAACTACGGTGAGTAATACTGGAAAACAAAGAAAAGTGTTAGTTAACCCTGTTAAGCAAAACAAATACTTGAACTAGCAAGTTACATTATAGCTACGGGCGATATTTCACCTACAAAACAAAACTGAAAACTCCTTATGTCAGCTTAACAACTACTTGTAAAGGATAGTTTTATAATATTTACCTACATCTGAGGGAAACAGCAGTAAGTAGTTGGTGTTTTAGATAAGGATCACTGAGAGTGAATTTAATTATGTATACAATGTGCAACAAAGAACTAAATGCATGTCTTAAACAATTTTGTTACTCATTTGTAAACGTCAATTTATCAAAACACCGCATTAATTAAGAAAGTTTATTTTTACAAGCTACTAACTTGTAAATACACACCCCACAAAAATTATCGCAACACTAAAAATTTGCTATTATTTTGATATTCGTTTTCTCTGGAACTAATTGTCCGATTTAATTGATTTTTTTTTTGTATTGTAGGTTGATTCGTTAGCAATGTGACTGGTTTAGTTACATTCTCGAAAAAAATAATTTTGAATACATACAGGGTGAAACAAGTGTAACATGATTTGTCACAGAAGTTTAGAACACCCTGTGGAGTTAATCAGTTACGGCAACATAGTAAAACTTAATAGGAGTTAAAGCGACTTCTTTTCTTAACATAATCGTCTTGGTTTCACATTGATATCTCAATAATTAAAGGAGATATTTCAAAATAAAGGGTTCAGTGTCATTTCAGTAAAAAAATCAAATAAACCTTAACAAACATTTACAGATTTTACGAAAACTTAGCAGGCTCTGAAAACAAAATTTGAAATGTCATTCCTACAATCATTATTTCTACAGAAATACGATTGTTAGAGTTATGTTAAAACTCTTTTAATTTGCGTGCTAAATTTAAAAAAAATGAATGCTGAACTTCGTTTAAACAGACATTTGTCAAATGAAGAGTCAGTAAGAGCAATTGCACTCGTTGAAGACGGACGAAGTCAAAGATATGTGGCAAATGTAATAGGTGCTCAACCAAGTACCATTTCCAGATTAATCAGGCGTTATAGAGAAACAGGACAACATTCCAGAAGGCAAGGACAAGGGCGTAAAAAGGTAACTACAGCTGCAGATGATAGATTTCTAAGACTTTCGACATTAAGAACTCGACATTGTACTGCTCGTATGCTTCAACGAGAAATTTTGGGAGCCAGACATGCAAACATTTCTTCATACAAACCGTCTTAGAGAAGTTAATTTACGTCCTATGGTTCCAGCCAAGGGACCACGTCTGACCAGGGAACATCGAGTTGCCCGTCTCCAATTTGCTAGGGAACACAGTAACTGGGGTCTAGAAGAATGGTCTAGTATACTGTTTACTGACGAATCAAGATTTTGTTTATATTCGTCAGATAGACGTATGCCAGTATACAGAAGGCCAGGTGAACGGCATATGCAGTGCAATTTTCGACAGATCGAAAATTTTGGAGGTGGATCGGTAATGGTGTGGGGAGGAATTTCTGTTAATGGGCGTACGGCACTGGTGCCTGTCAACAATGGCAGCATGACTGCCCAACGTTACATAACGGATATTTTAGTTCCTCATGTGATTCCATATGGACGCTTGTTGGGTAATAATTTTACCTTAATGCAAGATAACGCACGTCCTCACGTTGCACGTATAGTAAGAGAATATCTTGAAAACAGTCATGTTGCTACAATGGACTGGCCTGCTCGCAGTCCAGACCTAAATCCAATTGAGCATGTATGGAACTACATGTCATGGAAAATCAAGGAGGGTCAAATCCCCTGCCGAACATTAAATGAGCTCCAGAACAAGCTTCAAGAGATTTGGAATGATATAGGGGAAGATTACATACACAGTCTGTTTGAAAGTCTACCACAGCGTATTCAAGCGGTAATTGAGGCTAGGGGAGGAAATACCCGATACTGAAAATTGTTATTTTAATTTTATGACGTGTTTTATTGCTGTAAGGGTATACTGTTTTATTAAATTTGTTTAGTGATGCACTTGTAATCGATTTTTTTTACTAAAATGACACTGAACCCTTTATTTTGAAATATCTCCTTTAATTATTGAGATATCGATGTGAAACCAAGACGATTATGTTAAGAAAAGAAGTCGCTTTAACCCCTATTAAGTTTTACTATGTTGCCATAACTGATTAACTCCACAGGGTGTTCTAAACTTCTGTGACAAATCATGTTACACTTGTTTCACCCTGTATGTATTCAAAATTATTTTTTTCGAGAATGTAACTAAACCAGTCACATTGCTAACGAATCAACCTACAATACAAAAAAAAATCAATTAAATCGGACAATTAGTTCCAGAGAAAACGAATATCAAAATAATAGCAAATTCTTAGTGTTGCGATAATTTTTGTGGGGTGTGTATTTTACAAGTTAACTGTCAGTTTTACAAGTTAGTAGCAATAAATGTAAAAAATCATGGTATAACTGTTATTTCCGGTAATACAAAATTTGGACAATGAAATAGTTGAAATGGAACCATCTACTGAACTTGAATAGATTCCAATATACAAAAATAAAATCAAGCCTGCTATCTAGTCCCGAACATAGAGAAATATAAAAATAAATAAATTATTTATACATATAGTTTAAAATCAATTTCATACAGAAAAATCGATTGCAAATTGATTTACTTGTTTTGCAAACATTTGTATTCAGGTCAAAATTTCCTTCCAAAAATCAAGCTATAAAAAGAAAAATGAAAACGTTAAGTTTAAATAGCCCGCCTCTCCTCTGTGTCGGTAAAACAGGAATATGTTCTATCGACATAAAACATTAGTTCAGAAAGCCCCCATAGGTCAATTACTGTCAATTGTCATTTCACGTAGCGTCAATTTTTAACACGGAAAGGAACATTCTCTTTATTTTTATATTTCTCCCGAAACGTAAAATGTCAAATGTCGATTAATTTTAATAATTTTAATTCAGTGCCAAGACAACCACCCAATAATGTTCTGCCATACTGAAAACCATCAATTTCCTAGTTTGATGAAAACTAACGAATGAATAATATGATTATTTCCAAGTTATGACAAACGGTTATTATAAATGCTATGTTTCAGTTTGAGAAAAATAGAAGAAGATAAAGGTACCTATCTAAAAATGACGTCACATAAGGAGTCTGACTTCCAATAAATACAATTTAACATTTTTTTTTGAGGCTTAATACTGAGAAAAATACCCCACGATAATTTTCTCAGAGAGCAACCTTATGACATACATTACAGAAATTGGCAGAAAAGCCCATTAGGCCATCCGATGGTTTTCCCATAACCTACCTCCATAAATGGCTATACAACAGCCAGTCGTACACATAAGCACGAGCAATTTGTCCAACCGATCCGACCCTGTATGGATTTTGCCCGTTTCTTCGGCTTCGGCTTGTCGCGGTAGCACAAAGTCGACCGCCGCCACCATCAAGAAACCGATACAGAGCAGCAGCAGCAGGGAGATCAGGTTTGTCATATTGCTTTGGTTCATCTTCAGAAAATATCGCTGGTACAACATCTCCACCTGAAACAATAAAAACATTTTGGTAGAGTATCAGCAGAAATGGAACCATAACCAATTAAATCAAATTAAACTAATACACCGCATAAATCTGACAACCCCACATCCAAATGCTGCCCAAAGAGGGTTACACATTGAAATAGCAAAGCAGTAGGTAAGACCAAATCTCTTGCATTGGTAGCCCATCGTCAACTGGCCACAGAGAAACTGGGTGGACTATTATTATTATTTATTAGTATTAGTATTAGTATTATTACTGTTGTTATTATTATTTATTGTCTTCGAGATAATTTTATGTTCATCAAAAAATTGCTTTTGGATTAGGCAAGATCTGGTTATTTTTCATCTCTAACGTATATGACTGCTTTTTGTGCTTGGGTACATATTTTTTCTTCAAGGTTAAGCTGAGTGAGGTCCTCCATAAATGGATGTGAACTGATATCTGTTCCTGATATAATCAACTAAATTACGTGAACTCGTTTCTATGTCAGTATACTTTCAATTTCAGTTGCTGTCTACTGAAATTTACCTTTATTATTAGATATTATTATTATTATTATTATTGTTATTATTATTATTTTCATAAATAGTAATTACCTAGTTCATTAAGAAATCATGTTTTTCACCACGTCATGTGCTATATCACAATCTGTTCTGTACGTATGTTTTATTTCGCGCAGGACAGTTTAAAAAAAGGACAAAGGAAACATGTCAGAGGGAAATTTATAGGACCTGTAGCTCGCGAAAAGGGCTTCCGGCTCTAATTTTAAGCGGAATCTTTCTATTAAAAAGCGCAAATCAGGCCTGTCGTTCGAGATTGGCGTACCCATTCGGTCCTAAGCAAATACCAATTTGGGACTTTAGCCCATGTGGCGTTTACATATCAGATAGAATATTGATTTAAAGCTACAGGGTGGCCAAACGCGGTATGTTTGGCCACAAAAGAGTCAAAAGCTAGATACAGCAAGGTATGTAGCAGATATTTTTGCAACAGAAATAAAAATATTTTCAACTAAAGTGATATGTTTATTAATACTATGATTGAATTTTTATTACTTATTAAGTTATAAATTTAATCTTCTATTAATCAAAAGCGAGTTTCTTTCAAAGAAGAAGGCCTAGCAAAACGGCTACTATTACTTCTAAATGCGAACAATCTGGAATAGTCCTGAAAGATAAGGAAAGGGAAACATAATCAAAAAAATCATTTTACGCTCTATCAAATCTCGCTCTCTATTGAATGTTAGTATGTGAATATTATAGCCAATGACTTTTTTATATACAGGGTGTGAAAAATAGTGTAGGGCCGGACTTCGAGGGGGGTGATACTACATTTAGAAATGAAAATAAAAGTTCCTATTAAGATATGTCCTAAAAGGATTCTGAAGGGACTTTCATCTCTTTAGGTAGATAAAAAGGAAAGTTTTTATTTACTTTTGGAAACAGTCGCAGATTAATGTTGATTTGGATTGAGATTTGGACTTCTGGCATACATTTTTATGCCAAAGGGAATGGTGATAGGAAAAAGAAACGTGACAGTTCCTAAAGGGAAGTTTTCATAAGGGTAGAGGGTTGTTTTTCACAAAATTTTATGAATACAGTAATTTTAACATTTAGACGTGAAAAATTATCACTTATTACGTAAAAAAGGTACATTTCATTAAAGTTTACAATGCACTTACGTTGTGTATCTAGGTTTGACAGGTTCAGTGAATGGTTTTTTATGCGAATTCAACATAAGAAATTCAACATAACAGTTTTATACACATTAGATACTTTTAGCGCTGAAAAAAATTCTAAAATAAATAAAAACCATTCTTTTTATCCACCGTTTAAAGGGATGTAACTCCCTTAGGAAATATTTTAGGGCATATGTTCATAGGAACTTTTCATTTTTTATATTTTATAAAAGCAATTTAAACAGTTTCAACGGCCTAAATAGATGCGACTTCATTTTTAAAGGTACGATAATATTTTTTGTTGATGCTAGCTGAAGGTTAACTTGAATATTAAAGAAACTATTGCAGGACAGATTTTCAAATAATTAGAACGATGCATCCACCCCTGAAAGTTACTCATGCGTGCCCAATTATTGAAATTGCAGAAACTCGTTCAGATCCGCGTTTTCGACGGTTCGTCGACTTCATGAAGCGATACAGCAGCTGCGGCGAACGTGTTTTTGTCCACAAATCCCTGGGGATATGCGAACGAATATTACTATTCGGCGGGACAGATTCGATGAGTCAGTCCATAGAATAGACTGTGTTTTAGCAATGTGGTTCATAATTAATAAGCTATATTATATATGAGTCACCTATATGCAAAACTCGGTATTTGCTAGTGACACAATTTTTCAGAAAGCAGAAAAAACTGTCAGTAAATAAAATACGTATGGATTTGTTTAAAATTTTGTTTTTAGTTAGCTCTAGCAATTTTGTTTTGGAATAACTATGATATTTAATTCGAAATCCTACCAAAAACTAAAAAAGATACTTTTAAAATTAAAATACCAAGTTTTGCACTTATGTTTTAAAAGTACCTACCCAGTTTTACAACTCAAAACTGCAAATACCCAATTCTTTATAGTTACAAAATATAGTTATTATTGAAATTATTTAAATTAAAAAACTGGCAATAACGAGGGATGTAAATTAATACGGCCTCCACCAAATTCAGACAACCAAAAATAAATATTAATCTGATCCTGATCTGTCTACGTGCATTTTCACGTGACTATAAGGCGCAACGCCATTGGCCGGCTACGCAGTTACGTAGTTTTGCATCTGACAAGTGAAGGTAAAGACAGAGTTTTGCATCTAACTCCGTTTTCAAATGCGATTTTAATGTATAATTAGGCAGTTTTGCATCTTATTTACTAGAAAATAAAGTACAGTTTATAATAAGCAATTGAATGGCGTGAAAACATCACTTTTCAAAATTTCGTCAAATACCGAGTTTTGCATTTAGGTGACTCATATTAAGAATCGAGAAATAATTTCTCCATAACAATACATAAACAATCTGTCCCAAAATGATGGAACAAAATTCATATTTTTATTCCAATTGAGATTTAAAAAAAAAATGCGGAACATGTCGATTAGTATTGGTGATTCAAATTACCGATGAGGGCGCTGCAAATTGTAAACAAATATGGAGGAAGAGGAGTAAAAATTTTGCATTTCATATCACATCATCCAGCAATTTAGCATTCAGCTGCCATAAATATAGTGACTTCATGTGCTAGTTAGGGTGAAATAAAGGATAAAAAGGGTGGTTAACGCAGTCATACGTCCCATATGTGCTTCATTTCTAATTATATGATTTTTTTTGTTGAAACAGGTACCCTAGTTTTTGTTTGCTTACATTTTGGGCTAAAATAAGTGTGATAAACTGTATGGTGATACAATATATTAGTGCTTGTTATTTGTTAAATAATGTTTAAATTAAAATATATTCTGTTTTTATAACACTGATAATAGAAAAGTATAGGCAAACTCCAACAAAGTGGTTATGTTGTGTAAATAAACGTGTTCCCTATTAAATTGTTACATGCCTTTTGGAGAAATGAATGAGAAACAATTACTAGGGCCAAACTTCTACCTTATCTTCAATCTTAAACACTTCTATTGACACATTTTATGAAATGACACCTATAAACACGGCCATTGAATGCCATTTTAAAATGTAAAAATAAAGATATACAAGGTGGCCCGTTTAACATGGGCCTATACCTTATATCAGAAACTACAAGTCCCATCGAAAAAAAAATATATGAAATTGTTTTTTTCAAAGTTATTTTCAATTTTTTAATATTTTCAAATTTATAACCTGTTTATATACAGGGCGATGAACTAAAGTTCCTGTTTTTTTAATAGCACACCCTATATATTATTACATTTTCAGAAAGCCCTTCTAAAGACAAGTTCAATGATATATGACATGATGGGTCTGACGCCCACCGTTTCGGAGTTATTGAGAATTATCTTCAGGAAATAGCCCATATTAAACTCGTGCTAGAAAAGTTAATAATTAAGTTTTTGAGCATTAACTTGCGCCAAAAGATTTCAAATTTTATTGACTTTATTATGTAATTACTCAATATTCAGTTTAAAAAAAAAATTTACCGTGTTGCCACATTTCGAAAACCATAAATTCTCACGATTTTTTCAAATGGAACACCTTGTATATTGTTACATTTCTAGAAAGCCCTTCTATCGACAAATTCAGAGATATATGATATGATGGGTTTGTATCCCATCGTTTCTGAATGATTATCCTCAGAATATGGGATTTTAATACTGGCTATTTCCCGAAGATAATACTTTTTTTTAAGTAGCGCACCCTATATATTATTATATTTTCAGAAAACCCTTCAATTATGAAGTTCAATGATATATATGATAGGTCTGATGCTCACCGTTTCGGAGTTATTGAGTATTATCTTTTTATTTTAAACAAACCCAAATCCGTGTTATTTATCATTATATCAGCAAAAAGCCTCCAAAAATTACCTTTTAAGTAGGTTCAAATATTTTCAAGCAGAGGGCGCATTCATTTTTGGAATCCCCAATACACAAATTTCCACTTTTCTGCAATATTCATAGAGGTAGAACGCGCAATCAAATCGTGTTCCAAGCTCCTGAAAGATATTATAGAGATAGAACTATTGAGTGATAGCACAAGGCAGTTACGCATATCAGGCGCAAAATATACCAACTTCTACAAATGCTATTTTTTATAAGCATGACCATTCATGCTGCACTGATGAAACCAAACAAGATCGAAACCCGTCTGCAATCAGAATCTTGGTACTAGTATTTTAAGGTTAAATGTTAAACCCAAGACCCGGATATTTGTGGTAATACGTTAAATTAGTGTAGTTAAGAGTATTTTGAAAACTGAAACCAACAAGGGAATTGCCGTTATATCCCACTTTTTATTAGCCATAGTTTGTATAAATAGGCTTAGTATATGTTCCTGTTCTCTAAGTTTGCATAATTTTTGTTCCTAAAACTTAATTTTAAGTTTAACTTTTACGAGCAACCCGAAAACTAAGCATTATCAATAGCTCTATGGTTTTGGTATTTACTATTATTTTAGTCTATTACTGCTACAAAAAGAATCCACAGTAATCTCATTGTTTAGACAAAACATATTTAGTCAATCACTGGTTTCTAAATTGTCAATATCAGTAAAAATTATATAGCCCACTAATAAAATAAAGACGCCCTATAATGCTCTCGTAAAAAATTTACCGTCTATTGGGAAAATATGAATAGAGAAAGCAAATTCCAGGCAGCCTAAAAAATTGGTTAAAATGTAGCAAAAACCTAAATGCCTAAATTGGCAATACGTCTTTCCTTTCATAATTTCTAATTACATTTACACGATCATTAATAATAAAAAACAACCCGCGGAAAGCACACTCAAGTAGAGCCTGTCAGTAGAAATAATTGGATCTCGACAAAGAGAATAAAAACAAAAGAGTTTATGTGTAGGAATATTGTAAAACATGTTTCTATTGTTAGAGATTCATTGAGTTCTTGGAAAATTATTACTCTGTACGCAAAAAAACCGTTCGTAACGTCGTTCAACATTTTCTTCCACCTCGAAATACAATGAAATTTTATATTGTTAGGGTTTGGGGTTAAGAAAAATGTATGTGAATATATTTCCTATTTACTTTGTTTGCAGGCTATTTGCTGAACAAATACCTCCATGTTTATGGGGGAAAAAGGCGGAGGAGAATATTTTAGAGGATCTAAAAAATTCCCTGCGAAACTGTGGAACAGAATAATAATTTTACTGAATTGATATACCTTTAAGTGAGCACTTTTCCGAGTGCTAACTCTTCGAAAGTTGATTTCTAGAGAATATTTGACACTAATCTGAAATTAGTGTCAAACGCTAGCTTATGAAAAGTCAAGATCGGAATGTGCAAACCGTTTTGCTTGATCTCAAACCGTTCAGATTTTACAGGGTGTCAAAGTTACAAAATGCCAATATTCACCTGTCAATATTTCAAAAACAATTGAAGGTAGGTATAGGACATCCTACAAAAGCGTAGAAAGGAAAGCGTAGCGTGTAATTGACAGTTCAAACTGTCAATTATAGATAATTGCCAGTTTAAACTGACAATTATCTATAATTGACCGTTGAAACTGGCAATTATAAAAGGACATCGTGTGAAATAATTTTGTAATTCCCAGTTTAAACTATCAATTATAGATAATCGTCAGTTTGATCTGGCGGCATTTATGTATAATTTACAGTTTATAATTGTCAGTTTGATCTGGCAATTATGTATAATTGACAGTTTAAACAGTCAATTGTAGATTATTGTCAGATTAAACTGGCAATTATAAACTGTAAATTACACATAATTGCCGCCAGATCAAACTGACAATTATCTATAATTGACAGTTTAAACTATAAAATTATTTCACACGATGTCCTTTTATAATTGCCAGTTTAAAGGTCAATTATAGCTAATTGTCAGTTTAAACTGGCAATTATCTATAATTGACAGTTTGAACTGTCAATTATACATAATTGTCTGATCAAACCGTCAATTATACATAATTGCCGTTTAAATTGACAATTATCTATAATTGACAGTTTAAACTGGTAATTATAAAATTATTTCACCATAGATATAATATACCTATAGGGTTTGTTGGTAGTGGTGAGAAACATACCGTAGTGCCTTCTTTGGGTCTGTGCTACTATCTGCCTGACAATTATTGTCAAATTGACAGACAAATAACGACCTGCTTTTCCGCAGGTGCCGTTACAACAGTGACCTCTATTGTCTTTAAGGAAGACAATCCTACTTATTTATTTTAAGGAGATGCCGAAAACAACTACTCCACGGGCAATATGCCCCGACTGGCGTTACATTACATCGGCATCTCCATAGTAGTCGCCACATCGAGTCCACTACCTATGGCACTCTGATGAGCGCAAAATAAGCGCGAAACCTGTCAGTGTCTGGTATTTGGTCTCGATGAACGATGTGGCGACTCCTGTGGAGATGCCGATGTAATGCAATGCCAGTCGGGGCATATTGCCCGTGAAGTAGTTGTTTTCAGCATCTCCTTCAAATACTTATAGGGTGTTCTATATAAAATAACTAAGTTGGTACCGATTATACCGGAAGTGCCAGAAACGTGAAAATATTTTGGAAAGGTAGGCCCCACTGATCTTTGTAAATAACCAAATTTCAAAATCACCCTGTACGTACTTTTCCATATATCGATTGCGGCCCTTCCCGGTGGGGCACACTGTATAATATATAAATGTTCAAACAATAACAGTAAAACAAGAAACCTATTATTTCTAAATAGTAATAGCAAAAAAAAGTAATATCATTTTTAAAAACGGTAATATCTGGGATTAATAATATAATCGGTCAAAATTCCTATCACTTATGGTCATGTTACGATTTTAAAATGTAAGTCACAAGATCCTTATCTGAGTTTAATTTGCATTCCTTAGGCGAATACATTTTCTCAAATATTAAGTGAATGCAGCAGCACAGCCTCAGTAACTGAAAAGACCGGCGTTTTATTATCAATTAACCGGCTTTTAGTAGCATGAAAATGGTGCTTAATGAAGGAAATACATTTCCTCTCTTCTGCTCTTGACACGCACCATCTTCCTGGGTAATTTTGAGGGTGATAGATGTAAATTAAGTAGGGGATATTTATTAGGGAATTAATACACTACGTTTTCAGCTGTGCAGAAATAAAGTGTCGAGATATATAGCTTACAAAAAGTTGTTTCCGCCATAAAAAATTACTATTATTTTAGCCATAGATATAACTTGAAATATGACCTGAAATATAACCTGAAATACTTCAGAGCAGTGGAACAAGTAGAACTATATTAATTCTTCTGCTTTCAGAAAGTGTAGCTTCCAGTATTTTTAGATTAGTTAGTAAACACTCTGTATTTACCATCATTTTCTTTATCATAAGTGATAAAATTTACAGTCAATTAAGAACCACTATATCTAAAAGAGGAAATATCTGATTGGACATGAATTTTAATAAAAAATAGATTGAATAAAAGTTCCTTTAAATAGGCTGATCTCGGAAATGATAAGAGATACGAAGTCGGCTAAACGAGGGCAAAGTTGCGCAATCAGGGGACGAACATAATGGCTGAAAAATATCAAGGCTAACTTGATTAGATTTTAAAATATTTGAAAAAAAATTAAATTTTGTAAATTTGTTTTATTTTATTGCAACATTATTTTAGTAGTATCGAAAAAAGAACTAAAAAAATAATTAACAAATGTATCGAACAAGGAGGCATCAGTTTGAACATCTATTATAAGTTCTTTGTTATGTTTTTATTGTTATCTGCTTAAATTAAATTTTGTCGAATTTAAAATACATTTTTAATTGACTATAAAAATGTAGCATGAAAATGAGTGGTTTTTGATAACCTTTTGGACTTTTTTGGGCAATACGACACATTGAACCAAAGAAAACCCCGAAAACCGAGAGACTGAATAAAAAAATGTATCGATATAGGTGATACATACAAATATTGAAGGTGAATTCATCGGGATAAAACGTCTGAATTTGGGCGATGGCGGCATAGTGCCTGGAGACACAGAGATTTAAAAAAAATGTAATAAAACTTCCAGGGCCGTATTTAAAAAATTTGAATTGATGATGACCCTGGAAAGACTTTGATATTTTTCAGCCATCATGGTGGTCCAATGATTGCTCAACTTTGCGCCCATTTAACCGAGTTCGTATCTCTTCCCATTTCCATGCATAGACCCGAATTTGAAGTCTGTATTTATATTTCTAAAATACATATTTATAATAATTGCTAAGCAGTATTTCCTCTTCTAACATTTTAAAACCCATTTTCTGTTTTGAAACAATACCTACTTTAAAAATAATATTACTTGTATTTGCCTGAGCTCCCTCTTGTGGACTAAAAATACCCTACCCTACCTGTTCATTCCTAAACTGATGAGTACTACACAGTTTCTTGATGAGTCTTCTGAGTTTGGTGAAGACGCCGTTCGTCTGTTTAGGCCCGCTCGACGAGACGAGCAGCTCGGCCTCGACCTCGAGGCCTTCGATGTCAGGGCTAGAGTTGGCGGACCCGTTCTCGCGGACAGGCGGTGACCGCGGCATGCTGCCGACCTGAAACCAACAAAATAAACCTAAAGTAAAAATAAATCATAATGATTGTTTCTTATAAAAAAATTCTTATTAAGTATAATAAAATTGGCCCTGATTACCGACAGCAAAATTATTGGTTTCCAATAATAAAGAAAAATTAACAGAACGTTTCTTTAACGACAAGTAGAGTGATTCAATAAGAACTTATTGCCCTAATAACTACACGGAATAAAATGTCAGTAGTATTTGTAGCAAAAATTCATTAGTTGATTAAAATTTGATACTACAGCTAATATGAATTGGTATGGTTATCAATATTCGATGTTCACAGCTATATGGTGTTGGTACCTACAACTGTATTAATTTGTTACCAAAATGTTTGTCTCTCCAACTAATTCCTTCACCACGGGTACAGATTTTACTCATTTGCAAAGTTAAATTTGCTGCCAGTACTCAACATTTATCTTAAAACCTTAGTGTCGGTATCACGTGAGGCGCTAATAGCCAATCCCCTTAAGTTGTTCTACGCCTAAACGCAACAAGGGCAAGAAGAACGAAAGGCAAAACAGAAAGAGAAGGAGAACTGACAGACGTAAAAGTTAAAGATTAAGATTATCGCCATTTTCTTCATCCGTTTGTAGTACTCTGACTTCACCAATTTCAGGAAGTCTAGAGTACTAGACTAATTACGCGGGTAGTTTAGTGTCAATTTATTTAAAAACAGATGAATTATAATATATACAACAGTCATAAATAACATTCATATCGTATTATGATATGATAAGTGTAGCTATATGATCTGTGGTACTCTGGATTGGAAAATCAAAAAGATATTTTCAGCCTTCTCAATCAATGGGGTTTGGGGGAATTGGATCAACTGTGTAATGGTAAGTTTTGTTAAAAATTAGTATAATAATCCCAATAGGACCTAGTTATAAAATAAAGAACAATAATTGCCTACATGCTATATGCTACCAACAGACACACCTATTTGCTGCCAATATCAAAGCTACTTGTTGCCTATACTAAACCTACTGGCTGCCAACACCAAACCTATTTGCTGATAGTACCAAACTTATTTGCTGGCAGTACCAAACATACTTGCTGCTGTTCCTAGTTCTGTCTGCTCTATTAAGACGCGTTGTAGATACGCCAAATTAAATATTGTTAAGGTTGCTGAATTCTTAGTACTCACAGCTAATTTATGCAAACTAAATTATTTAGTTACAACCACTAAAAATATTCCTGTCTGTATAGCAACAAAGAATATTTGCTGTAACTATTTTTTTTGTTTCTGCAGCAAATTATTTTTTTCCGTGTACGCAGTCTACTTGGAGCCTTTTTAAGCAGATATTTTGTTTATATTTACAGTTAATACAAATTTCTTTTAGTGTGTTTTATTGATAGTAAACCGGACAAAGTTACGTTGTAAATTTTCCATATTTGTCATTGAATCATTTGGACGCTTGCGAAGTTTCCAAACTATTCCTGAAAAATTCGGCTGTCCTCCCATTCCATCTGGTACTTCATAAAGGACATGTTCTGGATAACTAAACCGCGTCATTAAATCCACAAGTGCGGCGTTACCCAGAAGCGAACCGCAGAGAACCGCACGTTTAATTGTTAATTAATAAGCTTTGCAATACAATAAATGTTTTTGAAATGTGGGTTCGGATTCGATACTAGCTTTCAATAACGATTTCATAATTATTATTGCTTGTCTTGCAGTGGGCAGTGTTTTATCTCTATTATTTACCTCATTGAGAATGGCCCGAGCTTCAGTAATTAAAGGAGTTTTCCAACAGGTGTCAAATTTAATAATAAACTAGAATCCTACAACTATCCCATTGAGCATTTCTTGTTGTCAGAAAATTAACTTGAGATGTTTAAGTATGTAAACTGTACGTGTTATCCTAAAAAAATTATTTTTACCGATTTTCTAATTGGAAAAGCATTTCGTTTAAGTATTTTGGTAATCAGAAGTGTTTGGCAGTCAGTACTATCGATTGCCTTAGCAATATTTCCCATAGGAAAATAATGAAAATAACCTTTCTGAAGTTTAATTAATTTGACAGTTTTTGTGGGAAGTGCTTGTCTCGTTAGTGCAATCTCACATCGGCATATAAAATGAGAAAGAAGTTGAGACGGATGCGACTCGAGATTTTCGAAGACGAAATGGACGTAGATGGAGTCGACGTACGGTCTCGAAAAAAAATCTCAAAGGATTAGAGAAAGGACTGAACTTTCGCGTGAAGCCCTTCTCGAAGCCGTCGATTATAATTAGAAGAGGGGCGAGGGGGTCCCGCGAAAAGTCGGGATTTCGGCGGGCGTGACGGAACCATTAGGCGCGAGGATAAATGCCGGTGCTAGCCACATCTCTCTCTCGCCGAACGGCGATCGACGAAAATTTTGCAGAGGTTTTTTGAAAAGGCGTTTAAATTGGGAAAATACGTAGGAAACGGGACGAAAATAGCCCTACGCATAGGAGAAAGGCCGGGGCGACCTCTGGTCGCCCGCGGGGACAGCTTTGAAACTTTGTGGATTCGGCGACGGAATTTAGAGGGAGACAGAATCGACGCGTTTTAATATATATGGATTTGTCGTGGATTTTGCCATATTTTCCTACTTTTCTTCAACGTCACGCGTTTTTAACCTGAATAATTTTAATTATTCTCGATTTTTCATGCACTACCAGGTTGCTTCCTTAACTAAGTAATATTTTATTTTATTTCTTTATTTGGCTTACTTCGGCGTATTTTCGCGACTAAGAGCGATCACCGACGCTGAAAACGAGCAAATAAATTTTGCGGAACTGCTACTTTTTGTAGCAGGATACCTTTTACTTGCATATAATTTCATAAACAAGGGATCTCCGGCTTTACATTCTATCCAAGAGATGATATGTTCTCTTTCTACACAAACCTCGCCTAAGTTTGCAGAGCTTCTGTAAATTCTCCGACGTACAGGCCATTAGAAGATGCAGGCAAGCACCGCAGGACTTTCCTGCATGGTCGCCCATCGAAGTACTAACCGCGGACCAGGTTGCTTGACGTTCATATCGCTAATATTAACGATACTACGGCTTGCCCTAGCTCTATTGTATCCATCAAATATTTTATCCAAAAGTACTTTTGTCACCGAATTAATATCTACTTAAAATATACTACAAAAATATGTATCATCTTTTACAATTTTCAATAAAAATTTAACATTTATAAAAAAACGGGTCTGTAGTTATTTTTGGCAGACCTAAAATTTGTTTTCTGCATAGTTCTTAATATTAGAGAAGAAACAATTGCGGTTTTTAATTTTAATAAAGCTATAGGGGATATCGCGGAGGAAACATCCGCAAAAAAGTCCATAAAATTATAGAATTCTCTTTCAGAACCATTTACCATTTTGTCAAAAACTGCCTTATTCGAAGTTGGGCTCTAAAAAGTCATTTAAAACATCGTAGGTCGCAAAAAATTGCACAGTCCTGATTTTTTGGAATAGGTAGATACCAATAGTGTAAAACCAAGTTTGCAGCTTCTAAAGACATGTGCTAACTGCGTGGTACTCGAAAAACCTTTTTTTCTGACTTTTTTCAGTTTTTGGCTTATAACTTCTAAATGGTGCATCCTACGGAAAAAGTCATCCTGAACAATTTTAAATTGAACAAAATTTACTATAATTTGAGGTTAACTGCAGCTCCATAGGTCTAATAGGTACCGAGATATAGCACTTCAAAAATTGGCCATTTTCCCAAAAAGTTCGAAATTGTTGTTTTAGCCATAATCCGAGTGGAATATCGGCTAAAATACTCAGCCTACGAGGAATGTCATGGGAAATGAAGTTGTAGAGCAGTTATTTAGTTTTAATTTAAGCATAAGCGGAACACTGTAGGGCCAATAGTTGAGGGACCTTGGACGTAAAATGTTGAACGTGAAGTGATGGCGAGGCCTCAGGTGACTCCTGCGACAGAAATACAGAATACAATGTAAATTAGTATTTATTGCGTAATCAATTTTATAATAAATTACAACGAAGGATATGTAATATTAAGCTTACCTTTACGCACTTAGCGAGACAGTCGTTTTCTTTTGGAACGACCAGGTTCGTCAGACAGCTCCTCTTAGGGCTCCGGAGACTCCTCTGTTGTCTGATTAGATCTACTAGTGGTAAAGGATCGTCGACGTCATCTTCTTCATCCGACTCGGCCATGGCTAAGGGAGGAATATTCAGGCAGGTTTTCCCCTGACAAATTTTGCAAAGAGAAGAAGACTCTCTCCACTCCCTGCGTTATGGAATATTTGTCCGATCTGCTGCCAACGCTAAAGTCCACCTCGCTCGTCTGCCCCCTACCGAAGAGGCTGCTGCCCAACATTCCTACAGAACCTACCACCAAGTGCAGACGTGGTTGGGATTAAAGAAAGTGCCCACCAACTGGGGGTGAACAAAAAGCCAGCAAGGATTGACGATTGGATTGACACCGGTGACCTCAACCAAGGAACTAGCGCCGCTAACCCTGCTGAAATTCCTGTCCTGCAGATGCCAGAAAGGGTGCGGAAGAGGGAAGAGGGTACTTTAAAATTGTACAGGGCGACTTTTTCCGTAGGTTGCACGATTTAGAAGTTATACGCCAAAAACTGAAAAAAGTCAGAAAAAAAAGGTTTTTCGAGCACCACGCAGTTAGCACAGGTCTTTCGAAGCAGCAAACTTGGTTTTACACTATTGGTACCTATCCTAACATTCCAAAAAATCAGAACTCTGCAATTTTTTGCGACCTGACGCGATTTTTGTGTCTCTGGCCTATAATAGTATACCTAGTAATAAGCCTATAGTAACATGCCAATAGGGATACAAATTCGTTTGGAAAAGCTCATAATAAATACACTACACGAAACTTATATTGATAAGCTTATAAATAACAAAAATCCTGTTTTTCTAAAAGAATTTATGACGAACAAAAATACTTAAACGTACAATAACCTCATTTTACGGCTATCATTAAGAATAACACAGCCCGAGCAATAAAACGAAAGGAAGTATCTTAGAGATAGCCACGAACGTGAAAATCTACTCGGTTTACTCACGCCATGTTGCGAATGAGAATTAATTTGCCACCGTTTCCAACATCTACACGGAAACTTCTTTTATCATTAAGGTTGAACTGTTCACTGACCCCTCCAAGTTGATAATCAAGCTCCTTTGGTCGCTTCCACGGGGTTGCTGTGAAGTAAACCGTAAGTTTATATACGCGTAGTTAAGGCTCTGTACAGACGAATGCAACACTGAGGGAAAAATCTTGCTTAAAACATTAATAAGCTCCTAGATTTTGAAATTATTAATTACTTGTTTTTGCATCTTATATTTATTATAGATTAATAATTGTTTTTCAACATTTCTTTATAAAAACACTATACAAGAATATATTTAAGAATTATATTTATTTCCCACAATCAATTATTTAATTGAAACCGCGCTTGCGAGTACAAGGTCTTTCCCAACTTCTCAGACAATGGCCATTGTAGCAGTTATTGGCACAGCCATTTTTGTATCGCGTTGTGTTTGTCTTACGGTGACCATCCATTAGAATGTCTATAATAGTGGACATTGGGGACTTGGATAAGACAGGCACTTGCAGTCGGAAGCGTCAATTTCAGGGTGATCGGTAAGTATACGATCTGCGTTACCGACGAGCATTCAATTTATCGGTCTCTTATTCTACATGTCTATAAATTGCAAATACAGAAACCTGTAGAAGAAGCTGTACTGATAAAAAAGATGTACTGATCTGTAAAAAATGTAATTTACAAACCTGTAGAATAACAAATTTCTAACCACTTTTACAACAAATCGTTTGTTGTAAAATTTTTGAACAACTGGGTAGATTGTGATGAAATTTAGAACGATAATATATGACTAAATTCTACATTTTTTGACACATCCATGACAGCTCTGAATGTCAAAGTGACAGCTGGGCGCGCAATGGGAACATTTTTTTAAATGGAAATGGGGGTCGAGTAATAACTCATTTTGAAGCTATTTTATGCTCAAAACATCCACCAATTTTGAGAATATTTGGTTCAGTAATTTCCAAATGAAAACTAGAAATATCGATTTATGTTATATCATTTTTTTACATACATATTACAAATTATTGTAAATTATTCAAAGCAAAATAAAAATTAAAAGTAAACAAATAACAATAAACCATCCCTAACCTAAAGTAACCTAAATTAAAAAATTATGACATAATTTAAATTAAACGTAGAGGCAGAAACAAATTTAGAAAACACCTGTTACTTCAAAAGATGTTGAAAATGACCACCATGAATCTCCTGACAAATAAATGTTCCATGGGTAAGTTCTAATATAGAGATTATGTGGTAAAAAGATTATGTTATAAACTGATATTACTGGTGGTTATTTGGAAATTACTGAACCAAATGTTCTCAAAATTGGGGGATGTTTTGAGCATAAAAATAGCTTCAAAACGAGTTATTAGGTATTCGACCCCCATTTCCATTTAAAAAAATGTTCCTATTGCGCGCCCAGCTGTCACTTTGACATTCAGAGCGGTCATTGATGTGTCAAAAATGCAGAATTCAGTCATATATTATCGTTCTAAATTTCATCACAATCTACCCAGTGGTTCAAAAATTAGTGGGGGAGAGGTGGGGGACGGACTTTATGTCCTCACTGTATATAAATTATACCTGTATTCTTAATGCCGACTCAATTTTGATTATCTGATAGTGATTAAAACGGCAGAGGTTATTATTCACGCAGGGTTCATATTTATCGGAAATTCGATCCGACTGCGTCCCAGCGGGAAAATTATTTTTAGCAACAGAAGTCGCCGGTGAATGAGCTCGCCTCCCAGACATTTCAGGAGGGTAATATGCTCTGCGCCCAGCCAATGCTGTAAATTTTCAGTAAGCTGTAAGAAGCTCCCCAAGTCGGGCAGCTTTTTGTAGGAGTTAGTCGCAACAGCTATGCGGCTAATACGGCATTTTCGATTATAAAACATGTTGTAATGGATAGCTATACTGGGTTTTTCATACTAGTTGAGATATAGGGAATTACACGATAAAAAATGGTCACACAAGCCAGGATAACGACACATTGTGGCGATGAATCCTACAATTATTTGTAGGATATGTACAAATAATTGTAGGTATAAAGTATAGTTATACCTAGAAGTAATTTAAGACATATTTTTGTAAGCGTTCTCAATAAATTGCTTTTATTCCGAATTTTCAAACGATATTGTCGTCGCATAGATATAGATATAGATAGATATATATTTATTGACCCTTTGATCATATTAACACGCTATTTGACAAGTCACAGTTTAGTTACAAAAAAAAACAATCAAGTATATAGAAAACACAATAAGGCTAATACAGCAAAAGGCTATCATGTGTACAATCAAAAAACCTCGCAATCAAAGACCCTAAAGCCTGTCATTTACACATTACACATTAAACATTAAATTTACACATTAAAAACGAGTGTTCAGGAAATCTGATATGTTATATATACATTCTCCCACAAGAAGATTTTTTAATTTCCTCTTAAATACATATTGTCTTACGAGTAACTAGTATTTTTTCCTTTGTAGTGGCACTGCGAGTTACTTTGTTAATTCTATAAATGAAAATGTAGTGTTTGGTAGACGAAAATGTGTCAACAATTAAATTTCGCGAAATATCTGTTTATAAAATTTATTGTATAGTCAAACCAGAAAAAAGAAAACAAAATATAAAATAAAAAGGACACCAACGAGGTAAATCAATAGAAATACTTCTAGAATCTTATACAGTTGATCTAAATAATTTTTCTGTTAAATGCTTTCTTCACTTTTGTTTTCTTCACAGACTCAATTTATATTGCCTCATTTCTCGAACGACTTTTCTTAAAAAAGTGGCAGCGCTGTCCAAGATGACGGAAGTGGATAGAACGTGTCTCCGTCCGACTCATTGAAAATGCTGCCCGTTTCTTACTGGTCTCATCCACTATATGAGTAGAGTTCAGGTGAGTAGCATGGTTTGGGTACTTCGTGCGCATTTTTATCCGTGTTTTTGTGCTTTCTATTGTTTACTTAAAGTTTGAAATAAAGTTTTACGGTTTCCAGTCGTTTCACTATTAAAGAATTATATATCGACAGTAGTTAGTGAATTTATAATGTAAACTTTAATTGTAAACGTAGTTTTACGAATATGTAGATTCAAATTTCGAAATGGTCATAATATTATAGATTATTTCTTAAAGATAGCTTGAAATTTTCATGTCTAGAATAATTTTTTACTTTCGATTTTCAATACATTTTGTAATTAAAATAAATTAAACTTTTCGTTCATTTAAATTTTTTTTTCAATCTAGCCAGTATTAGATTATATATAATAGGTCTATTAGATTAAACAAATAGCATTTAGTTACATAATATCGTTAGTGACCGATACACTTTTTATTCCACAGCAGTGTAGTAGGTGCCAAATGCGTATCAGTTTCTAATGGTAGCTTTCTATTTTCTTTTTCTATATTTATGTTATTGGATTCAATTTCTATAAATAAGTCCAAGTATCTATCACTGTCATTTTCTTCGAGAACAAATTTGGAATGCACTGCTTGCAAAGAAAAGTGTTTATGGAAGAGATTTCTTCAATTTATTGAGACATTGTTTAGCCGCGGCGAAAGTTCAGTCTGTTAGATGCTAGTTGGTAGCTTGTGATTAACAGAATAGTATATTGCGGCTCGAAATCGAATCTCGCCAGGATAGAAATGGCACCTCTCCCAGGGATTGGTTGTATCTGCGTTTTTTTTCATGTACGTGTCCTTCTACATAAGCCCGAGACTTTCACAAGGTAGGTTGTCTATTTCTGTAGTATGTTTTATGCTTTTTTTATTGTTAAGCTACACAGTAAACAAAACAAGTCGGTTACTGTTTCAGAAAACATTTGAAGGTTAATGGAAAGATTAAGAGGCAGACAAAAAAACCGAAATTATTTTCGAAACTCAGAAGATTTGTTTCGAAATTGTGTCTAACAATGGCTACTCGAGACAATATCTTGCAGTTTTTATATTTTATCACATATTTTAAAAGTACTTTGTGGTGTAAAAATAACCATAATTATTTCAGAATTATTAAAATGTATTTTAACTCTACATAGGTAGCGTAAGGACACCAGTCAATTTTATGGCGAAGGTGCCAGGTGCATAGGAAGTACCTACATAATATTATGTTTAATGAGAATTCTCCTTTCGGACGCTGTTGTGTAACATTTCTCATCATTATGTTCTAAAATTGTTATATAGTTTTTTTCTTATAGGGAGTGTCACGATAATGATGGTCAAGGTTTATAACATAACTAGAGGGTAAATGCCTACATTATTTTTTCCATTTTGCGTCTGTAAACAAGTCCTTATGAAACGCAATTGCGTATCGAAAAGAAACCTTTTTCGATACTCAATTTTTTGTTTTTAAATGTTGATAGCAACAAATTTACATCTTTTGTTTTATATGATATGCTGTAGTTGCTATATTAATGGTTACAAATGGTATATAAATCATAACCTAAGTACATATTCATGCAAAGAAAAGTTAATAGTCAATGACACAAACTGTCCCAGAATATGTATAAAAATCCCTATACGGGAATTCAATTTTCTGCTGATTTTTCCTTGCCTTCATATGTGTAAAATGAAAATGTGTAAAATAGAAAAAATAGTATAAACAACGCGTTTCTTAAGGCGTTTATCGCACTTGTCCTTTAGAAAACTCCCGCTTTGCGGTTTGTTTTCTAAACTTGGACGCGTGCGATAAACGTATATACGCCTTATGATACTCCTTGTTTAATATACTTTAATATACAACATTTATATTTATTTTAAGTTTTATTAATGGAAAAATTTTCATTTTAGATTGCTGTGCATTTTAAAATAATTATCTGTAATTACCTAAATACCTATGTATATATTTTTATGCGAGTATCTCAGACTGTAAAATCCTGAAGAAATACTGCTGCAGGTACGATATTTTTGTACAAAGAGAATCCAGTTGAACCCTCAAGCCAACCAAAAAATAATGTTTAATTTACTGAATTGAACGCGTGACTTCCCTCCTCTTCGTTACAAAATCAAATTAGAAACACTCAATGTAATGAATGTTTGTTGGTGGATGCCGCTATATACGATATAATTTTGTAGAGTTCAACTCCGTAAAAGGAAATAATTGTTAGTTTACAAATTGTAATCATTATTACAGATTTGCACCTACTAGATATTATACACTACTGAAATTATAGAATTTAGATATAAAGATGAACACATAATATAACAGATTTAATGCATAAAATTTCTTATAAATAAAATATATACAGGGCGTTCTCAAAGTTATATGCATTTATTTTAACAGATTGTATAATTTGTAGATATAAGCAAATCTGTTTATATAAAAGTTGTAAAATAGCAAAGATAGAACATGTACCGATATAATTGTTCCATTGCGGTCCTGGTATGTTTACAAAAATGGTCTAAAGCTGTCACTACTTGTTTGATGCGTGCATAATCTTGTCTTTCTGTCATGTAGTAGTAGTAGTAGCAGTGGGGCGGCTAAGACTTGGCAAGTAGGCCGCAAGCGGGCCCTTTTTGCCTACCCCTGTCGTTCCTACCTAGCTTCATCACCTCTTCCCTCATCGAACCTACCCGACCTTCTAATGTAGGTCAGAATGTCGGTCCATTCAAGGGAACTAACCTCTTCCCCTTGCAACTCCCCGGCCCCCCAGACGTCGTGTCTCAGTCTGCCGAAAGCCGCGCACTCTGCCAAGAAGTGGGAAGGCGTTTCATCGCTCTCCCCACACTTTAGGCAGATAGGGTCTCCCTCAACACCCATCAATGATAGGATGTCTTCTAAGCCTGCAATGACCCGTTAAAACTCTCACCAACTGGTTTAGAGCCTTCCGGCTACGACTTAACAGCCAGGCCGTCTTGGTCTTGCTTGGCTCCACTATAAAGTTGCGAGCCTGTCTACAGCTCCCACTCCTTCTCCACTGTTTACTCAGTGTCTCATGAGCCCAATCGTTAAGAGCTATGTTGACCTGCCTCCGTGTAATGCCTAAAATCGGTTCTGGTCCCTGGCCGGGTCCCTGAGATCCGAGTCGAGCCAGTTCATCGGCCCTTTCGTTCCCCGAGATTCCACTATGACCTGGTACCCATACCAATTTGACCTCTTTTCCTCTGGCCAGCTCCTCCAGGGTATCTCCGCACTCTTGGACAAGGGCGGATCTTGTCCTTGGAGATGCTAAAGCCTTTAAGGCTGCCTGACTGTCGGAGCAGAAGTAAATATTTTGCTCCGGACAGTTCCTTACTTCCTCCTTGTTTGCTGCCATTAAGATAGCAAAGACTTCAGCCTGGAAGACTGTGGCATACGAACCCAGTGCGAATCTTTGTTGCACGCCCCTGTCCTCCACATAAATTCCTGCCCCCCAGAACCTGTCCGCCACACGAGAACCATCTGTGTAGCAGACCAGAGAATCAGGGGGGAATTTAAACTGATCCTGCTTCCATTCCTCCCTCTCTGGAAATATGACGGCATATTTCCTCTTTAATCTGAGACGGTCTTTTGCCTCAGTTACTCTGATGGCAGATATGGGTATTTCCCTCTCCGCCATCTGTGCAACTGCCGCGTGACCGGTATTTCTTCCTCCCGCCTGCCAGCTTTCTGAGGCCCGCATTCTTAAGTAGGCCGCCATTGCCTCCCTCATTATCCATGTGGATAGGCTTGGCAGCCCTAGCAGGACTTCCAGGGCAGCTGTAGGTGTCGTCCTCATAGCACCTGTAATTCCTATGCAGGCAAGTCTTTGGACCTTTGTCAGTTTCTTGGACACCGTTACCCGGCCGACGCTTGGCCACCAGAGCAGGGCACCATATTGGATCCTCGGTCTAATTACCGTAGCGTATAGCCAGTATAGCATCCTAGGACTGAGACCCCAATTCCTGCCTACTGTTCGCCTTAGTTGCCAGAAGGTGGCCGTTGACTTTTGAATAATTTTGTCAACATGTGGTTCTGTCATGTAAATGAGGCTCCGTCGTAACTAAAATAAATTTTGTGCAAAGTCACTGATAAAATTCTACTCTTGTGGGCTGATCTAGAGGTTGTAAAGCTTATCATTTTTGATAATATCATGGATAAAATTGTTCATGTCGTATCGTTTTGGTATGGACCTATAGTGTTCGTTATTGGATAGTTTTCGATTGTTTCTAAAATGTCTTCCTTAATGTCTGCTATTTCTGGAAGTACAGGCATTCCTGCATGCCCTTCTCCTTGCGTTATTATTAGATACACTGTACACAAATCTTTTAAATTAAATTAGCAAATAGTCGATGTATCGGAAATTTTTTTAAAAGAAATCATTTCCGCATATAAGGAAGATGCTGCACCTGTATTATCTCGGTACTCGTACACGATCCATTGTCCATTGTGGTACCATTTTGGTACCATTGTCGTCGCATGGCAATCCCCATCATTAGAATAGAAAGTAGAAGCTATCAAGAGTTTATAGAAGTTTAGGTACCTTGATACTACAATTTGAATATTTAATTTGAACACTTCATAAGTATTTGCTGTTTTTTATTATTTTACAGGTATTAAATATTACAATGAATCATGAAAATGCATCACAAATAAGTTACAGACATTTTAGAAGCTATAATTCAAAACAAACAAAAGCTAGGACCGAACTTAAATTGGTATCAGTATTTCAATTATTTTGCAACTATTATATATGACAATTTTGGCCACCTCTGATCATTTTGAGTATAACACTTTATTTTCATATTTTCTCCAATGTGGTATAACTATTACGTATGTAGGTACAGATAAACGATTCCTATATTTATCCATTTTTCTCACAAAAACGAGTTTCTGGGTCAACAAGGCAGCATAAAAATTAGTTATTGAGTTCCAAGCAGACATGGTTTTCTTTTGTTATCTCCTGGCGGGCGACACACTGGCTCCTTCAGGAAAAGCTTGGCCCGGAACAGACTCTAAAAACATTCAAGGTCGATACGAGTGGGAAACCAAGTCGGTGTTACAGGGACGATATAAATTCAAATTGATCTAGTACCAGACGCATTGCTGTATTTTATAACTTAAATTGGGTGGCAAGAATTGAAGGTGTACGTGCAGATTTATTTTATAATATATCTCATACAATAGTTTTCATCTAGAGAGCGCTATAAACAATGAACAAAATTTTGAACATAATACATAAACATAATATCAAAAAATATTTTTTCTTATGTTATTTAACGTCTAATTAATTTTCTAATTCAAAAGCTGATGCTATTCATACCACATCAGTGATTAGAAAGATGTTGTCAGCAAGTTTAGGCGACCAACATAATGTAATAATAATATTACCCTGAAAGTCTGAGCCTTGTGAGGGAGAGGAGGCGGTATATTATTATAACGTTGTAACAAAATGTGTTGTATTAAAATTATTTTAGTAGCCCACTTATGTGATCCACCCTGAATTGTGCATGGCTTTAACACAGCAGGGTGTTAATGCGGATTTAACAACCGATTACGGTTTTTGTTTGGACTCGGACTCGGACACGACGTATAGTGATCGATCACCGGCGCGCTTGGAAACTGTTACCCGTTAAATTTGGCGGATTTTATAATTATTCCGGTGCCGAGGATTCCATGTCCGGTTGGAATAATTAATTCCGATCTATCAGTTTGGTATGGTATCGATGATCGAATGATATATGACTTTTTTGAACACATACACTGACACGGGAGTGGTACTTACATCGATACATCACTTATTTTATGAATTAATTTTGTGGAATAATGATTTGATGATTATAAGGGAGGAAAGTTTAGAAATGATCCAATAAACTATACAGTGTGGGTGAGTTTGCATTACACACTCAGTAACTTCGTAAATTTCAAGATATTAAAATTTTTCAAAAAGTTCTTCTAAGTGATTTTTGTGCCCTTTTCAACCCTTTGATTAAAAACGCTATCATTAAAAAAACAAAAGAGCAGCGACATGTACAGTGATTTTTTAAAATAATTTGATTTCCTATCAAATTCTGAATATGACACCGTTTTTATTTTTTCTTAAAAGTGACAATATGCAAGTTAGGACCAATACAAGAAATTATCAGTACTAGCGAAGTTTACAGCATATTTATTCTGTAAACTTTGGTACTAGGCCATGGATTGTACAATTGAAACAAAATATTTATTGAAATAAATGAAAATAATATCATTAACAAAGTTATGGGTGCATCTGCATAACTTTTGTCTTCATAAGCATGCTTTGTTTTCAATAATTGTGCAATCCATGGCCTAGTACCAATAATTTCTTGTATTGTTCCTAACTTACATTATTATTACTAGAAATAAGAAATAATATTTTCAAAGGAAAAAATAAAAACGGTGTCATACTCAGAATTTTATAGGATTTCAAATTATGAAATAAAATACAGGGTGATCCATTTAAAAAAATCACTGTACAAGTCGCTGCTCTTTGGTTTTTTTAATGAGAGCGTTTTTAATCGGAAGGTTGAAAAGAGTACCAAAAATCACTTAGAAGTACTTTTTGAAAAATTTTAATATCTTGACATTTATGAAGTTACTGAGTGTGTAATGCAAACTCACCCACACTGTATAAGTAATTTATACGTACTTCTCCAATTTTATTTAAAACGGTATTAAATGCACAAATTAAAAATCATTTATAGAATTATGGATCATTGTATCATTTAGGAGTGTAGAATTGGATGAAATACTAGTTGTGCTATAACATCACTGAAAGTAGATGGCGATATTCTCAAGGCTTTGTTAGAAGTAACTAGGTAAGTATAATATTATGGGTTTTTTTTGAAGGGGGTTGGAGCCTTTGGTGTGAAGATAACACTGATAAAACTCATCAGTTTTAATTACCTCCAGATGATGTCAACTTGGTGATGATGATGATGATGATGTTTTGGTGTTACGTGAAAAACTGCGTCAGTGTTATTATGTTTTTCCCAATTTTCTTTAGTCGGCATTTTAATTAGAATACTATATTTTTTAAGAAAACGACGGTTGGCAAATATTCTTTTTCAGGTCTTTTAAACATTTTAAGGAGTACCTCAAGGAATCATTTTGAGTCCCTTGTTTTTACACTGTATTCCTCTGGCTTCAATAACAATTTATATTAGTGTAGTATTCATTTTTATGCTGATGATTATACATTTACTTTTCATTTGTAAAAGAAATGCCACAAAATTTGCGAAAGTAAATTAGAAAGAAATAAAGTTGTCGAAATACTTTTCGACAGAAAATCTACTTTTTGTTCCACTTCTGGTTTTACCGGAAGTAATAGCAACTTTCGGAAACGAAACGTCGGACAAAAACTTGATGAATGCCATCTTGTTAAGCTCAAAAAGTGACAATGGAAAAGTATTTTTTATTTTTTGATAGCTGTTAAATAACGCCAGAAATAAATAAAAACAAATATCGCAAAAAAAATGTTTTTCCAAATATTTCGAAATAAAAAAAGATAACTTATTTTTGCAAAGTCCATGTAAAAGGTATTCAAACTGCTCAACTTTTTCATAATTTAACCAACTTTGTATCTCTTACCGTTTCCAAGATCCCAATGCTCTGCCATCTTTATTTTGGACACACTGTATAAGTAGAGAAATTGAATGTTTTTGACGCCCACTCTATTTTTATATGGTTGCTATGGTCCATTAGTATTAATCGGGGATGGTCAAGGCACTCTAAATTCAAAAGTAAAATAGAGTCCAAAAAGTAATTTGACAGCTGAAATGTCACTTATGTTATATCGCTGGATTCAGAAAATGACAGATTCCAAAAATATAATAATTTACAGGGTGTTACATATACAATTCGAAAGTTAGTATTACTTCCAGTAAAACCAGAAGTGGCAAAAAGGTAAATTTTATGTCAAAAAGTATTAATAAGGACCTTTAATAAGTACTTCCGCTATGCGAAAATCGAAAATTGTATCTAAAAAAAAATAAGAAGGAAGAGAGGGATATACCATGACTCTGTGTCACACTGTATATGAAGGCTACCTTTTGCATTACGCTAAGGTGTTTATAAACAACCTGTTTTTACATTATTATTAAGTAACACTTACGGCGATAAGACTAGACGACAAGCTGCCCTTGTCCTTGGAGCTGAAGTGCTCGATGACCTGCCAGTTGCTCTTCCGGGCTGTGGTCTCGCCAGTGCCACCACCCCCCGTGCCACCACCCCCCGTGCCGCTAGTTGGTAGAGGACTGGTGTTGGCCGTCGACGACGGCGTCGACAGGGAGGTACTGGTGCCTGTCGTCTCGCTCAGCGGCTCCGTGCCGTGCTTGGGGTGCTGCTTCAGGCTGGTCCATCGCCGCACGCCGCCCCGGCGCAGCGTCCCCGAGTCCTGGAAATAAAAATGACCTGTAGATCTACGTTGGAGTTGAAAATAAGTAATTGGTGGCAAAATAAGCAAAGCAAAATCCAGTTATCGCCGAGTATACAGGCTGTTTCCTAAAGACTATACTGTACTGTAGATTATATGTATACAGGGTATTTTCTAAATAGAGGTAAAAAATCCAGGGGTGTATTTTGTGGTGTGGGAAAAAATTAGCAGCTTTGCAAACTTATCGGTGGCGGAGGTATGGCATCGATCATATTTATCAAACAAATATATGTATATGATCCTGTACAATAGTACAAAGAAAATAGATCATCATATGCACTATTGTACTATCTTAATATTTTGTTTCTTTACACTTTTTTTTATTCTAAACCGATTAGCGACAAAACTGATTTATTGCATGACCAAGTGCATTTTTATCATACTTATAATATAATATCTTAGGGAGGCCATACAAAACAAAAATAATAAGAAACCGTCATCTTATTTTAATTACTTATCTTATTTTTATTATCTCAAACAGCTTATAAATTAAAAATTAAAAACTGATTTTTTTTAGTTTTGACATCCTGCAGTTCAGCAGCGGCTGCCGTCAGTCCCCAGGCTACAGCGTTATTCAGAACTTATCTCTAAAACTTTGAGGATATGTGCATCCTTAAATAAGAAATTGATATCACCAAAAAAATTTATAATAAAAGTCTTTGGATTTCCCGTAAACAATGTTAAAAGTTATACCATTATAAAGGACTACGTAGATGGTCAACTGTACTTCAACGATATCTGATATATCACATTCCTACAAAAAAAGTAAACAAGTTTTTGTACCTGGAACGCCTGGTCAAGACCGAGCGAATAGAGTTGGAGTGGGGATAATATCTCTATTGTCTATCTGTGTCGCTCTCTCAGTGCCCGTGTTTTATTTATCGTATAGGAGTGTTAAACTTTAAAATTTTCTAAATGGCTAAAGTACAAGTCAGATCGCTAGGCAGGTGCCTGGGGTATTCCAATCAACGGTGTGGCGCTTACTACACGAAGCTCAGTTTTGTCCGTATCATATCCAGCGTGTTCAAGCACTGTTACCAGCGGATTATCAATTACGATTTAGGTTTTGTGAGTGGTTGTTGCAGCAAAATGCTGAAAATCCCCTATTTACTGCTGATGTACTAGTTACAGATGAAGCTTTGTTTACTCGAAATGGAATACAGAACATTCACAATACACACGTTTGGGCACTGGAAAATCCGCACGCAATTCAACGAAATCACTTCCAACACCGTTTTTCGAACAGCTTTTGTAACAAGGTGTGTGCAAATTTTTTATAAATTTCATGTTTCTAATACCTAGTAATCAAGTAGCGCAATTCTTTGAAGTTAATGTAACAAAATTTAAATTTGATTCATTTTAAAGACACGTCACTTTGGTCACATCTATCTATCTTTCAGTTTATTTTAAAGCAAAAACGCTGCAAATCTTTTTTACGCCGGGTGTCGGTATACTCTCAGAACTTCCGAGGTTTTTTCGTGCTATATGTGACATCGCCAGTTTGCATTGTCAGTCCCAAGGTCATTCCATTACAGTGGACCAGTATCCAGCGGCGTGCAATTAAACATTTTTAAATAGTTTTCAGAACGCGCCAAAAAAATTTGTTTTTGCACTACCACATTTGTACATATATGTTGAACATCCCCAAATTTTATTATGGATAAGTTCTGAATAACCCTGTACAACAGAAAAAAAAATTACCTCTATTTAGAAAATACCCTGTATAATTTACAGTACAGTTACCTATATTAATGAACAGATACCAACAGGAGTTAATTATCATGGGATTGTCACAGGACATGGCCACAGGAGGTAAATAACGACTCGATCACAAATAGATGTTTCGAAATATTCGTTCTTCTTCAGTGTATTATGTTATAATATTAATATCAGTATATTTTGAAGTCTGTTCTAGTTTATTTTTGGGGAGAAGTGTTTGTCGAAAATCATCATAATCCTCTTTATAATGCCGGCATAGAAATAATTTAACACCAAAGGGAACAAGTCTTAGTTTTATCAACATTAATTTCATTCAACGCATTGTTTCCAGGCCGGATCATCCTTTCAACCTGCCCGCATGGGGTATGAGGATCTTGCAATGAGCGTAGGTACCAGGTAAATTAACGTGTCGGGAATTACTTAAAACTGGGAAGGGTCGGAAAGTTGTGGTCTGCCAGATGGGATTGAAATTTAGAGTGTAGGCGAAGAACACTGCGGTCTTTCTAAATTTTATTTTGTACTTGTTTATGTTATAGTAAAATTATTATTAAAAAGATAATTGTATTGAAAATTTCACACCGCCATATTTTAACCAATCAGAGGCTTGTTTTTGTTCAGTTACCATGCCAACCCAAAAAATTTCCGGAAATTTTTAACGTTGTGTCAAATTAATAAGTGGAAATTTTTCTATCATTTAAAATGTCAAAATAAAGAAGCGGCCGTTGAATCAATACATTTCCTATGCTCGAATTTAAGTAATATTCTCAAAACTAAATTATGTTCCATCAATATTAGTAGATCAAAGAAAAATATGTTTTTAAGTTATTTATAAAAAGTTCATGTAACTAAACTTGGAAAATGGTATGTTATTTCACTAAGAGATTTCGCATTTTATTAAACATATAAATTTTGAAGTAGATACTTCAGAATAATTATCAAAAATAAATGATGTTCCACCAATATTAGTAGATCAAAGTTAATAAGAAACAAAAATATAATATGTTTTTAAGTTATTTGTAAAATATGTATGTAACTAATGTTAGAAAATGACATTTTATTTCACTAAGAAAATTCACATTTTATTAAGCATAAATATATGCAATGTTCGAAGTACTTCAGAACAATTATCAGAAATAAATGATGTTTCCTTTCCTAAGCGGAACATTTTCAAAAACACAATCTAATAAATCAGCAAATTGCACAAACACAATGACACGATGACAACTGATGGAACTTGACCAAGGTACCGTACTTGACAGTCGTAAAAAATGTTTATTATTGCTCATGGCTCACTATGAGGAATTAATATTTGTCATTCGTAATTAAAATGTTCAATTTTGGCATAATATTTATAAAGTAATGGTGTGAAATTTTCTTACCGAATATCCCACGTGCTTAAATTAAAAACCGGAAATTTTTCCTCTTTCATGAATATTTTAAGCAAATTTTCAAAAAATTCATGACCTCGAAAAAATTTCCGGAAATAATTTAAGCATATTATAAGTGATAATTTAATTTATATTATAAAAAATCGCATATGGCACAGTGCAATTGTCACTTTGACAGTGACAAAAGTTACCTGCAACTTTTACAGTGATAAATTAACTCCTATATAAAATAGTCTATTTGGCAGTGACATTTTTGTCACTTTGACAGCGATAAAAAAGGTGCATCGTTTTTTATCACCGATAAAAATGCCTGTTCCTCAAAAGCAGAGTACATCTAGTAGTCGCACGTCACTTTAAAATCTGTCCTGTCAGCTATAATTTTTAAGTATTGTGGAAAGTGGAAACTATACTGTACAATATGAGTCGTTTTGGGAAAATTTCGACTAAACAAATTACAGAAAACATAGAAAAATCAATTCCGCAATCCACAAAAAACACGAAATCGTTTTGTCGTTAATTTATCTTGCCAAAAAACACTCGAGCTTTATTTTTATGGATAAATTTCTTTTTAACTCAAAATTTTTCCATTCAGTAATTTTGCTCGAAAAACTGACATTTGACAAAATCACTCGACCTCCGGTCTCGCGATTTTTTCATGTCAGTTTTTCTCATAAAATAACTGATTGGCAAAATTATTTCGTTACAAAGAGAAATTTATCCGATAAAAAAAAACCTCTTGTGGTTTTACTGTTGACAAATGCACTAGTGGTTTTTTCACTCATTCATTTTTTAATCAATTATCACGGTGTCCGCTGCCAAAATAAATAGTTTGACATTTCTGTCAACAAGTTATTGAATTATTAAACACTAACAATGAATTGATTCGGTGATGCTCAAATAAAAATATGTTTATTTTTAGTGTTTCATAAATAAAGTTTGCATTCATATGTTTCTAAATTTCTTATTCATTAAATTGTCCTGCCGAATTACACTCGATGTTTGTATTGATACCGGATAAATTTGTGTTGTTTAAATTCTAAACTGTTTCCTTTAGCAATTTGACTCGAAAAACTGTCAACCTAAAAACGCTCCACCTTCGTTGTCGCGTTTTTAATAGTTGACAGTTTTTCTCGTCTAATTGCTAGGCAACAGTTTCTCATTAAACAATCCAAATTTATCCGGTAAAATACAAACCTCTTGTGCAATTATAAGTGATAATTGTATTATTAGAAAGATAATTTCGTGCATGTTTTGTCTAGATTGGACAATTGACAATTTGTTTTATGATTTTTTTATATATAAAAAAGTACTCATATAAAAAATGTCAATTGTTTAAGGTGTTAATAATTATATTTTTCGTTTTTATTTTCATTATGTAATTATAATAAATACATTTTTCACTTTAATTATTATTATTATTATTATTATTACTACTTGACAGATGGGATGTAGATAACACACAACTACGAAGCGACTTTATATCCACCATCTATAAACGCCTTATTTAAGAAAGGACTAAAACAAATTAAGCCAAAACAGCTAATCTCCTGGCTATATGCCTCGCCGGGCGCTGAATTATAAAGCAAAAATTTGCGGTGTTCTGTCTAACACAGTTAGAATCAAAATACAGGAATTCAGATTTCAGAATTCAGGAAGCACTGTATATTACTAGTTCAAATTTTATTCACCATAACCGAACAAATATAATGTTATGCAACCATATTATAATGCTGAATATCTTCCAGTAAAAAATAAATACGTGAATTGATTATTGAGAGTTTGAGTGTTATACCATTTTTAAGACCTTTCACTTTATCTTGTTTAAATCAGCAACGGTGGAAATATTTCAGGAGATATGACAGCTTCCTCCATAAAATGGATGACTTCGTATACCTGACATCGTTTTAGACGGCTTCTTTTAAAAATACACCCTATTCCAGTCACAAAAATGGCTGCGTTCTGTCGAAGCCGTGACGTTATAACAGCCAATAACGTCCTGAAAACGAGACAAAGCGAACCGCGTTTTCAGTTTCTTACTAAATTGGGAAGTATGCCTTTGAGCGGCTTCTTCTGCGGCGCGTCTGATAAAGGAGACTGAGTGACAAGTGGCACATCATCATTATCTGCTTTTATAGAGGTGGCGGAATCCGAAAAATGCAGCACTCCACGCGAAGAAAATGCCTTCTCAGTTGACTGTCTCAATAGTGGCGTAATTTTATATGTGCTCCGTGTACAGCAGCGTAGATTTGTGATACTCTAGCTTTTTGTGAGTGGGTATATACGATTTCGTCCAGGATAACTTGAGTGTGATGATTTATGAATGTGTAATATGGTACTCTTCACCAATTTGATGAATACATTAATGTGTACTTGTTTTCTTCATATTATTTCGATATTCTTTTCAATATTATTATTTTATTATTATTATAATATTTTATATTATTATTATTAATATTATTATAGATATTTTAATATTATTATTATTAATATTAAACAGTAACTTTAATACGCTAATAAAACACATTTAACTTCAACTTATTACGTTATTTGACAGCTGTAACAAGATATTTCATTCATTCATTCAAGAAATGTCATACCAACACATTTCATAATAGATCATTCAGCTTTAAATCTGTATCAGAACTTGAAGTTTTAAACAAATTTAATTGCATAAAAAGTAAAGCCTTAAAACTATGTATGCCATTTTTACTGCCATTTATAACTCATATAATGAATTTTTATTAAATTCCGTGTTCCCAGAACAGTGAAAGAAAGCTAATGTTTTAGCACGTCCCAAATAAATCCGCCAGCAGAAGTTTCTGATCTTAGGCCTATTAGTATTTTGCCATGTCTATCGAAAATTCTTGAGAAGATCATGGAGACACGCAGCTTCGTGAATACCTTAATATCCATAAAATTTTACCTGCAACTCAGTCGGGTTTTCGACCCGGTTATAGTTGCAACACTGCACTGCTAAATATACCTGATGACATTATAAAATCAACTGATCAAGGCAAACTTACAGCTCTAATTCTTTTAGATTTCTCAAAAGCATTTGACACCTTGAATCACTCTGTACTTATCTCCATTCTAGAATACATTGGGTTAAATGAAGATGCAGTAGTTTTAATAAAAAAATTTCTAAGTGACAGGTCGCAAGCTGTTGTTGTTGGAACGGAAATTTCACATTACAGAACTATAAACAGGGGTGTAGCACAGGGCAGTATTTTGGGGCCTCTTTTGTTTACTCTGTATACCTTTAAACTCTCAAAATCTCTCCACTATTGCTCATCACATGCTTATGCTGATGATCTCCAAATTTATAGACATTTTCAGCCAGATGAAGTAGGTGATGCATGCACGCATATAACCGCAGACCTTGCTAATAACCTGTGCAACACAGCATGGATTATTATTAAATCCTCGAAAGACAGATGATATTGTTTTTAGGGAAAAAAGCAAATACCATCGGCAGAGCAAACTGTAAAAATAACATTAAGGAATAACTTATTAAATTTTAATGAAAAGGTAAAAAATCTTGGTAAAAATTACTTGTGATCAATCCCTAAGATTTAAAAATCACATTGCAAAATTAATATCTTCTGCATACTTCAAATTGAGGCTATTATATCCACATAGACCATAGTGTGGAACAAAAACATCAAAGCGATGTTATGTGAATCAAATGTATTGTCAGGATTTAATTACTGTGATTCTCTATATGGGCCTTGTATAGATAATGCAGATATCAAAAGAATTTAAAAAGTTGAAAATAGTTGTTTACGTTTCATTTTTGGTATTAGGAAGTATGAGATAATATCATATAAACTTACTGAATTAGGATGGTTGAACATGGCAAATAGGCGTAAACTGCATGCAGCTTGTCTATACCATAAAATTATTAAAAGTGAAGCACCCAATTATCTGTATAATAAAATTTCATTTAGGACTGACGTTCAGAACATAAATATTAGATACAAAGGTACAATAACACCGCCTATGCATAACACGGAATTTTTTAAACGTTTTTTTACTTACCAAATTTCAAATATTTACAATAATATACCAATTTCAATAAAGCAAACAAATTTACTAAATTTAAAATAGCATATGCAGAGCAGCTAATGAACGAACAATCTTTGTAGACAAAAAAAATAAAAACTAATAACAATACAATGACACACTTTAAGACATGGTTATTTATGTGTGTATATATTGTTTATATTATATTATATTAATTCTTTTTATATTTGCCTATATATTTTTTCTTTTTTTTTTCCTACATTATTGATGTACCTAGGGTTAAGTGGAAGAGCAGAAACTTTAAATAGTTATCTGAACTTCGCCCTATTTCTTTTCTATTTTTAAAATATTGTAAGCAATCTAACCTAAACTCAATAAAGACTATTATTATTATATTATTATTATTATTATATATTTTTGTTTATATTTATTTATAAATATAAACAAAATATATATAAAATAACACTCTCTATATAGTTTCTTGTTATAGGATTTCATGGGTCTAGCTATAATAATAAGGGAGTTATTACAAAACAGTGTACCTAGTGTAGGGTGTTGGAAAGAGAACATAAATTGGTTGCTAGTCTCTAGGAGTTACAAAGTCTTCTATCCAACACACTTCGCTTATGGCATACTCTTTTAGTCATAATTCCTTTTGAGATAAGGCCATCAAATCCTATATCAGTGTATGGGGTGTTGTATTTATAAAAATATAACAGTAGCCTGTAACTTTTTTTGCCCCACCCGGTATATTAGTGAATTAGGTCAAAACTTGCGCAAGAAAAAAGAAAATCGACGTGTCCGAGCGATTTTATTAAAAACATTAAAAACGCAGTTATGAATTTTGTTCTGAACTTTATCATCACACGATATATGCCAACGGTTAAGTGTTCTACTAATATTCAGTGATTTAATCCTGTCAACTTAATCGTTGCAATTCTGTAATGACTTGTAAGTAAACATACAGTTCGAACATGTACAGTTAAAAATCTTCTAAACCAGCAGTTATTAGTGACAACCAAAATTACCCTTAATGAAGCCGAACTAATTATGCAGTTATCACATTGTCTAGGGTTATACATGATTATAGAGCGTAATTTGCAACTGATTGAAGCTTACAATGCGATGTGCAATCTGCTACAATACAGCTTGCTGAGATATGTGTGGAGTCCCCAGGGAATAAATACTGAAATACGTGTTGAATTATATGGTCATATTGCTCATGGAGGTAGCGTTGATTTGAAAACATCAATAGATCAATATGTGTATAAAGAAATATGTCACCATCCATTATATTGTTACTCCTTCGGGGGTTCTAAAGATAAGTGAGACTTTTAACAACAGAAAAAATCTTTATTCAACGCTTCAAACACAATACAACACTTTTTGTACAAAATCTAATTAAATATACGCTGAAAACACTGAGAAAATAGCACTTAGTTCACTTAAGTATTGCTTCTTCTCTTGATCGCTGTCTGATTAAGACTGACTTTCTCGCCAGCACACCGCTGCCTTCATATCGGTAAACTAGGCTTCTAGATCCTCGTAGAAATTTCCATCGAATACTCACGAATAATCCGCATACCAGGGCAGTTCAATAACTAATCGACAGCCAAGTTATACAAGGGATATTCGATAAGTACCGCTGGTGACATCCAGGAAATGTGGACAAAAGGGCTTATCTATATGGTACAGATGTCACAAATTGAGATAAACTAAATTTTGGTTCTTATGACAGTGTCAATATAAATAACTTCAAAACCAAATTCAATGATTCAATATTTTTAATAATAGAGTGGTTTTATTGTTCACTTTCAGTTATTGTGATGAATTTTCAATAAACTTCCTCAGATATACCTCGCATTTTACTTCCTGATGAAAAGATAGAAGAAGATATTCACACAGAGTAGAAGATAGCATCGTTTCTTATTACCCAATAGTCCATTATTAATTTTACACATACTCAGTCACATGCACAACACTTAAAATGAAATACTATTGGAATTTTAAATGAATATCTTACTTATTTTGTTATAAATTCATCTCTAATAAGAAGTCACCTAACTCTTTCAGCCTTGAAGATAATTCGAAAAAATATCGCTTTCTTCTATTTCCACCAGGTATATTCCATATACTTATAAGAACTGTTATTCCTATTAACTTCCTGAGTAAATTTTTCGTTAAACTGTGGCGCAACACGAGGGGGCCCTAAATTCAACGTAAATCTTCATGAAAAGATGAAATGATTGAAAACGTGCGTAAAACCTTGTTATGTCAGGAGTGATTGAATTCCGATAAAATACAGGGGTGGAGCCTGTTGGCTGGCTCTGTGCAACAGCCACTTTAAAGCAGGAGATTTATAGGGCTGGGGGACAATTTTGTAAAAGGAAAAACGTTCTGTAACCGTTAACAACGAGATCAATCATTTCGGAAAGGGTTCATCAATCAACACTGTTTATCATATCTTCAACGGGATTAATACCAGCTGCGTGGTTCCCAAATACAAGTTCTAATAAACTATTAGTAAATTTATTAAATGTTATGGCCAGAAAATGCTTTGGATTAGAATAAATACCAACACAAGAGAGGTTTCATGCCTGAAATGAGTACCCATATGTTTCGTTATCTCTGTTTTAAGTACATATTAATGTTGGGCCAAAAAGACTAAGTCACATTTTGAGGATAAGTCTCTTAAAACTAGATACATCTGCAGAAACATCAACCAAAGTTATTGGAATTCAAGAAAGTCATATGGGGAAAGCAATATTTAGTAAAATTTCTTTACCTTAGTAAGTTGTAAAGAGATGCCAATAAATATACACAAAAGATTTGTCAAATTATCTCTTTAGTGCAATAATAAGTCCTCTGTTTTTTGCCAACTTTTTGATCTATAGGAAAACATTGATAAAAATAAAGGTTCCAATGAAATCACTACAGCTGGTTTTATAAGTTCATTTCAAGTCTTCAAAAGAAACTGGAAAGGAAATATTCAAAAGGAGTATTCTATTCTAATACATGTCAAATCAGATATTTCTTAATTGCTTGTGATTGTATGTTGCAATATGCATGGAAACAATTTGGAAACCATTGAGATAAATTCTTCACAATCAGGGCATAGTGTCTTACAACCAGACTGTTATATGCAGAAATAAAGTTTATTTAGCTAGGAACAAGGAAAATTTTACAATAAGAATTTTAAAATGTTTACAATAATTTTTTCAAGAAATTATAAAGTAGGTTGGGTTAGATTCAAAAGTGAGTGGGCCAAAGACCAGACCCTCCACCGCGACCATGTGGTCTATTGCGGCTCACACCTACTTATATTTAATGAAGCTGATGACCTTATTGGGTGAAAACTTATTCAGATCCTCTGGCAGAAGTTGTCCTTTGCCAAATAATGAGTATCTGATCCTTTCCCCAGCGGTGCAGGTGCACAATATGTGTTCTGCTGTTTCATCATCCTCTAAGCACAGGCGGCACTCAGCACCTTCTGCTAGGCCGAATTGGTACAGATGATATTTTAAACGGCAGTGACCAGTATATAACCCAATCAATGTTCGTAGGTGCAATCTGCTTAACTCTAGAAGTTTTTTAGTCTTTAGTTGGTCGTTGTAGACATGACATCTGAAATCATCTCCCGGGAGGATGTCATCCAGCAGCCTATTGTGCTCCATAATGTCAGACTGCGGCATGTTAATAGCTGCTTGCTTTAATCTGTATGTTGCTCATCTGGCCTCTCCCTCCAAATATATCTAAAGAGGAGGTAATTGTAAAGTAAGTGGTACATTGTATTTGTAGTGAAGGAATTTGACTAGATTTGATATTAGGAATCTAATATGCTACTATTTCTTAATTTTATAAAACCTCAATAGTACTTTTTTGTAGTAAATTGACTATAAATTTGTTTTTATAAAGCGAAAAGGTATTTAAAACGTATTTAATTTTAGACAGTGGCATAAGTAACACATTTTTTAAATGGTATCGATCATAAGTCATTGCATAATGGGGGTCAAATTCTATATGACAATAGAGATCTTTTACATAATACGTAGAATTTTAAAGCAATGGTTTATTGATTTTCGAGACATGACTAAAAATTGTTTCAGTTGGAAAATCTTGTAGCTCGAACAGTTGGTTTTCCGAAACAAATTTATGTAGCAAAATTTTCCTTTGATTTTACTTGCTTCATGATGTCAAGTTCCTGATATTTTCCTGAAGTGTTTATGCAAGTTCCTAATGACTCGTTTAGTTTATAAAGCAAAGGCAGCAGAGCTTTACATGTGACGTAATTGCGTTTACATCTTGCCTTTGTCTCAGCCTGCGGTAGTTCTGTGGAGTTACTATGCAATTACACATCAAGGGCCGTCTATCGAAAAATATCGAGGTTAAACTTGCGCTTTAACTGCCTGAGAATGGTGCAATATCTCTTGGAAAGCGTCAGGCTCGGTTGCAACGGACGTAATTGTGTTATCCACTTCAGGAATCTAGCTAGAAACTTACAGCGAAACTGACGGTGGCTTGCCTTCGACGTATTGCACTTTATACTAAGTGTTTTAATGCAACGTGCGACGATAATATATCATAATATTTTATACTTATATCTATAATATCTCTATTTGTCATTCTCGTCTTAATGATGAGCCCTAAACTCAGAGACTTTTATGGGAGAGGGAGCGGCATATTATTATTTTGCGGACCGCGAGTGCGCCCAGGAACGACTTACGATGTTATAACTTTAACTACCATTTAGTACGAGAATAAGGGAAACCTGGAAAGCCTTATTAATTAAAGTGTACAGTAGGTTGTTAGCCATTTATACAGTGACATTGCAGTACTAGTTGCATTTAAGAACTCTACCAGCTTTATGCACACAGATTTAATATTGGAACAATTAGAAAATTATCACCACTACTAACATTCACGATGCCCATTAGGCAATCCTGTTGCAACATCGTTCATCGATTCCACTATCTATGGCACTCTAACGAGCGCATAATAAGCGCGAAGTCGATCAGTGTCTAGTGGTTAGTCTCGATGAAGAATGTGGCGACTTCCATGGAGATGCCGAAGTAATGCATGCCAGTTGGGCACATTGCTCGTGGAGTAGTTGTTTTCGGCATCTCCTTCAAACACAAAATCCATATTTATTTTATAATTATGTAGATAGAATTAGCTATATTTTGTACGTGTATAGAACATCTACTCAATTTTGCCACCGATTTACAAGTTTATTAGGTATTTAAATTAAATTCAAGTCATGCTAGCTAATTCCTCTGCTAAGACTCTAGAAGTACAAAATCTAATAAGTGGTATATGGTTAACCGTGGTTTAATCCACACCAAAGGAACCTCGACTTCATAATATTCTATTCCAACAAAGCTTTATCTCATTTTGTACTTCCCCAAAGTTTCATCTACTTATATTTACTCTTGGTATAGCATAAAACTATTATATGTGGCTTTTGTGATACTTATTAGTTTGTTAAGTACACCAAGTATCAGAGAATTATTTGCCTTATTTATTGTTTAGAAATTTGGAGATGTATAGCAGAGATTTGAGTAAAAAAGTTAGGGACCTTATAAAGTTGGTAGATAAATTCATATTCTAAAATGCTTATTCAGGACTTAAATATGTCCCTGTCTTTTAATATTATATCTACGTATTGCTGGAAAGTAGGTAGTATTTTTCTGGGAAAAGAAGTTCAGAACGAACTATAATTGGGACCTGAAAGTCTGCGAGTCCAAAAAAATAACTGAATGAACAGGGTGGGTGGGCCTAATTGGTATGTTATCGAAGGTTACCGATGATCTGTATCTAATAGATAGAGCAAATCTGATGGACGAGTTCTTTGCTATTTTTTTGAAAAAATAACAATGGCACCAATAGCATCTTTCTAATAAAGTGGATACTCGAAGCGGATGGTTCTTTATGAAACATCGTGAAAATAATTATTGTTTTGAAAAAAAAACATTGATCTCATTTAGATGTTCCAAGAAATATATAGAAAACACTGTATATACTGTATATATGTATTTCGGCTTGTTAGGCCTTTTTAAATAGAGTAAATGTCTGTTACTAAATGTTTGCGCGTTTTCGTTATTTATTTGTTTACGAGCACCTACCCCCGATTGATCCTACCATCTGGTAAAGCCCGAGTTTTTAGTACCTTTTCTAACAAGGGCGAAAGTGTAAAATCTATCTGATCATTCGTAGTACAAGAATTTATAATTAAAGATTTTTTAATTTCCAATTGCTCCAACAGATCTAAGCGCTTTCCTTTCTTTTCACGATGTAGTACCTTTACATTTTTCTCATCTATGAAATGACTGTTTTCTATACAATGCGTCGAAAATCCTGAATTTTTGTGTTATTTAGTATGGATTTTTTATGTTCTTTTACTCTAGTTTCAATGCTTCTACCGGTTTGACCCACATTACACGGCATTACAATCCACGCAGTTAATTTGGTATACTCCCGATTGTTTTAATTTATAACCCTTTCTTTGCTGTTTATCAAAATCCCCCCTATAGTACGCTTCTTGACACTAACCGTTTTACACCCGTTTCGTTCTAATCTGCGAACTATTTTTTCACTATAACCTGGCACGTGATTAATATAGCTATACGTGCCTTCTTTTTCCCGAATATTGTAAAACTTCCGACGGATTAATTTCCTCCTTTTGTTTTTTATCATGTTATCTATTAGTTTTTCTTTATATCCGTTGTTTCTTACAATTTGTCTCTCATCTTTCTATCTTACTGTTTTCGAGCTGTGAATGACCCTGTATATAAACACACGTAATAAGCAAAATAGAAAAATAACCACGTAACGTGACTATTACTATTCTCACTAGTTACGACTTGAGCCTGCGTCATCTGATCTCTACTTATTATTTTTCACCCCACCGTTACAATTTTTTTGTATATCGTAAATGACAACCGTTATAGTAATAATAAAAGGAAACTGACCAAATGGAATTTTCGCGAAGGCGCCAGGCAACCATTATAAAACGCGAACAAAGGCAAAAAACAGAACTCTTGAGATAACAAAGCTTATAAGGCTTACACGAATAACTTCAACTGACTTCGTGTCCATGCATACAGAAGTTCATTGGAGAGATTCCAGGGATTCTTAAGTGAAATGTTTTGTTTGCGATGAGATACCTTGCAAGCCAGTCTACGACCACTGGGGCATGTTTCGGATAAGAAGATAATAAGAAAGTACTTAACACAACATTAACTTTCATTTACATGCTTTTACCTGCTTAATGGTGGTTTTCTGAAATTCTCATTTCTTAAACGATATGGAAAACGTCAAAAGCAGTAAGAGAAATCAATGAATCACTTTGCAGCATTTCTTAGCTGCTCTTTTAGTATCTACTGACAAAGAGTCTAGCCAACAATTCCAACAACAGTTGTAAAAGTATCATTTATTTACAGTTTGTAATACAATATTGTAAATTGTAAATTAGACGTTATTTGTCGAGTCGTTCACTCAGGGTTTGGATTATTAGTCCAGTGGTAATCCAGAGGCAGTGGGTTCGTTCCCACGTAGAATCGACAATTAAATTTTTGACTCATATAAAGTTTATAATGAAAGATGGGTTGGCAACCAACTTTACATATCAGCTAGGATGGAAGAATATTTTTGTAGATACCTAATTTAATTCTGCTGGGTAAGAGTGATTTTTCAAAAACTCTTGATAATCCAGATAACATTATATGAGGATCATAAAGTTTATGCAGAACCTAGATAGAATAAAAAACCCATATAGATACATACAGGATGCTTCAAATTCGATGCAATACATGGGGATCTCGGAAACTGTAAGAGATGCGAAGTCGGTTAAATAGAGGCAAAGTTGCGTATTCAGGGGGGCAACATAATGGTCAAAAGAAATCAAGGCTAATTTGATTAGTTTTCGAAATATTTTGAAAAAACCGAAAATTTCGATTTTCGTTTTTATTTTTTTGCGGGCCTATTCGATGAGGTATTCAAAAATAAAGAGCACTTTTCTATAGCAACTTTTTGCCCTTTATCGAATGGTGTTAGTGAATTTTCCGCAAAACGTTTCGTTTCCCGGAAACCAACATCAACTTAATTTTTTTAAATACTGACCTGGAATTTTTTTTCAATTTTTTGGAAGCATTTTTGTAACTTGATAGAATGCAACCATAAAAGGAACCAGATTTAAACGTTGTGATTTAGATTTTTTCAATATCTAGAATTAACAAAAGTCGAAACAAAAATACTAATGATGGATTTTTCTTAGACAAAACGTTTAAATCTGGTTACATTACACTATCAGGTATTGAACATTATAATACCTGATAGTGTAATGTTGTAACAATCCGGTAAAGTGTTGCTAGGCAACACTACCGGATTATTACTAGGAGCTATGTTTTTCAATTTAAATCAATTCTTGACATTTGTCCACTTTAATTTGGTAAAGCTAAATGTCAGGCAAATATAAATAATGTTTTTCTACCCATTTCAGTCCAACTATGATGTTAGGGAATTTATTTAAAACTTCCTCTGAGCGCTTCTTTATTATACAAACAAATAAAATTATGATACATTAAAAGAAGGTTAAGTCACCTTGCATGTCAATGCTGATAAGATAGTGATGCAATTTGAATATTGTGAGATTTTATTTCAATGATTGGTTTGAAAGTTACAATAATTCCTTTTTATTTTAAAACGACGACGGTATGAAATAAAATATCATACGATACAACATGTAAATTAGGTGTTTACAATACTCGTTTACACTTTCCATAAAACAACTCGTGCTGACCTCACCTACTGGATCTGTAACGTAAAATACTATTTTATTGTTGTTCTATCCTTTTGTTTTCAAATAGCTCCAGGAAATACTGTTACTCCGGCAAAGTAAAAACGAGCCCTGTGATATTGACATCACTTCCAGTTGATAAAACCCATTTCCCAGCGTTTAAATTAAAATTTTAAATCACCGTCCAGAGCAGCCCAGCAGCCATCCAACTTGTCCAGAATGTATTTATCAGCCACTCAAAGGCACGTCGTCATCTGGCACGGACACACATTTTGCTCAAATTAGACTTTCCGAAGATTGTCAGGCAACTTCCAGGGACCGCAGAACGTGACTCGATCTTTACGACGAAGGACCATAGTCACAGGTTATACATAATAAATTCTGCCAGACACGTCTTCGTATATCCTACATAGGACCCTAATTATTAATGTAGTAACTCGGTATTCCCATTAGATCTACCAACTTGAGGGTATTTCTTAACATAGGTCCACAGTGACAAAAGGAAATAGTAATAATGGTTGATATATTAGATAGTATACAGTATTTTATACGGTACTTTGATATTCTTCAGATTATGACACTTATATTACAAATGTATATTATAAATTTCAGTATTACGAGAGACAAATACATCTTGTATATGTCTCTAGTATTATCTATGTAAACGTCTAATTTGATTTCCCCCAAAACTATGAACCCTGTGTGAAAGTTTATTGTGTATATTTATACATTTCCATATGACTATCTTTAGTAGGTAGGTACCATTAATTCTCTTCGTGCACAGCAATAATAAAATTCAGATTAGTAGTTCCATTTTAGTATACGACGTTATCGTTACGCCGCCAAACTTTTGGCAATAAAACTTACAAATGGCAGCTATTAGTTGTATTCTTTTTTTATTTTAATAGGCTGAAATACGAGCGCGGCGGCAGACAGGAGAAATATATAAAATATTGAAAATACTACAGAGAAATAAAAAATATATAAATTGTAATACTCGTACATTGTTTATTTCCGGGGTGTGTTTTGTGTTTATAGTTGTAACCTGTACAACCTGTCCTTCTAGACATTCGTTCCTGAAGTTATTTCAGCTTACTATGTATTTTTAACAAATTAAGTTAATAACAGGATGTGAAAGAAATTCGATTGCTTAAACAATGGGATTTCTTATGTCCAACAGTGATTAACGCAAATGTTCGATATGTCCATTTTGCTGCTATACAATCGCTAACCGTTCCTCCAAATTGTACACAGCATGCTTCGGCATTTCTGGTTGAATTGCAGCAATTTGCTTCCTAAGGGCCGGTTCTACAATCCCGGTATAAAGTGTGGAATAGTAATTCTCGGTATATCTTATCCCTCGAATTATTCGGAGTATAAAAATGCGGGCGTTCTACATCACTTGTACAACGGCGGCATAACTATACGGAGTATAAACGTCGAAAAAGTAGGTAGTAGACCCAACGCACAGATTTAGTCCAAAAGTAACTGAGAATGCAAAGGCGGGAATCAGTCTGTTTTAACCTTCGATCATATAATATAACCTATCACAAGTTGTAATTTACTTACATACTAGTAGCATTTTTTACATTTTTACTTTAATTAGTTTCAAAATAGGAGAGAAAAAAGATGAATGTTCTGGTGTGGTGATGAACGTATACCCAAAGAGAAAATAGGAAACTTGCGTTTCCACACGCCATACGTTCTTTCTACACAATTTTACGAATATGCGGTTCATTGAAAATAACTTCTGCTACTAAAATATTTGTATTGCCATACTCGCTATCTCCTAATACACTACAAGTGTCAAATTCATTACTTTGTAATCTGCCCTTGATTCGACTGCATTAACAATTGTCTGGTTACCTATGTGCTGATCCAGGCCACCGTGCAACTATGTTATTCGAAGATATGCATCACAAATACTTTGTACATTCCAGGAGAAATAATCTTTACGGTTTCGGTACATCACATCACTGGAATCAACCTGGTGACTGAATGCGAATTGTTTCAGGTAGTTTTATAAGTTCACGTAATGCCGCTATTGCCTCAGTTACGCCTGTTAAATACCAAGAACAAATATACGAGTAGGTTATGTTTCTGAAAGGGACAGAGCTACGAGATAACCAATAGAAAGCAAGAATAACTATATTCGGAGTATATCTGGCCGAGTTCAGAGGTATAAGCTATTCCATAGTTTATCCCCAGAATAAAGTTATACGGCGATTGTAGAACGCTCCTTTCAACGATATTCTAAGTATAACTTTATTCGTGGTATATACCTGCTTTGTAGAACCGGCCCTAATAGAGCCTTTTAATTCTTACAGCGTTGTTGGTCGTGTTCTAAACACCTAATTTTTTCCTAAACCAATTCTTGTTTGTAGATCCATGTTATTCAAGTTTAAATCGTTTCAATTTAGGTTTACATGAGTTTTATTTTGAGAACAATTCTCTAAATCGCAATGATTACGTTTTACACTTGTATCAGCAGTTGACACGACAACACTTTTGTTTTCCATAGATACAGTGAAATCCAATTATTGAAGCAACTATATGCCATTTACTTTTCGCTACTAGCTTGATTTCTTAAAATTATATAAGACTTTAAAGTATAACCCTTACTTTATGATGACCCTATATATACAATGTATACGTATACATTATACTTGATTTTACAACTTTTTAAAAATTATACTTTGTTTTCAATATCAGAAAACGTAATTTTATCCATATTGAAAATATCTAAGGTATTTAACCAATACTGTGTTGCTCTTTTATATATAAAATGTAGGATGTCAACCTCTATTTCCGACTTTCTTCATTTTTTTTGTTTGTACAGATTTACAATAATAATACTCGCATGTAGCCGTAACGAGCATTTCCTGTATTTCTCGAATATCATATTCAAAATTATCTGATTCGAGATTAGGTATATGATACACTTTATTGAAAAAAGTTGAGTTTAATGAAACACCCTGTATTTTTCGGTATAAGGCATTGTCCGAGTCATTCTCTCACGAATATGTTAATATAGTAAAGGGTTTGATGACAATGATGATGATGATGATAGTTTGGATTTCTAAGTAATAATATGATAGTTTTAAAGTCAGTTTGTTCAGTATCATGGATTATGGTCTGCCACATTCGAACCTCAGTCAGGGATTCCCCAAGGATCCGTTCTCGGCCCTCTATATTTTATTTGTTTGTAAATGATACAACGTGGACCTCTCGTCCACGATGAAAATTTACTATACTGTGAAATCTATTTCTCGCTGCAGAATCCAATCAGTTTGAACCAAATTGGAAATTGGTGTTTGTAAAACAAATTGCCTTTGAACATTAACCGTGTAATTTTCGATTGTAAAGTTCTATTGTCATAAGAAAAAACAAAATCATCTCACATAAGCTTTTATATCGAGATTAACTACATGTTTAATTAACTATACTGCTACTGTATAAGCAGGTTACTTTAACCCAAAATTGTATTTCACTTCAATTTACTATAATGCTCATGAGTTCGCTTATATAGGCCTTTAGTGTGTTCAAATACTTTAAAATTTCAGACACTATGCAAGTTCAAACAAACCTTGATACCAATACCTGGACTTGGCCATTAAACACGGCAGACACTCTAATGCTTCTGAGTGCTTCGGCGCGAATGTGACAAGAAGTGATTGTGAATAATTCCGTGTCACACAGACATTTTACTTCTCAGGTATTTGAGCTAAACTCTGGGAAGTCGGAATCGGTTTCCAGCTTCTCTCGTTAAATTTAATTTGTATTTGAAAAGCAAGGGAACTGGCTCGAGATTATATTAAGGCCCGTTAACAATAACACTTCGCCGAAGTTGAGAACGGCGTTTGCAGTGATGCATTATGTGATAGGAACAAACTGGGACGACTAGAGTGTCGCAAACAATGTACCTACTTATTTTTATTTTATTTTACTTATTCATTGATTTCCAACAGGTTCACAGGAAACAGTGCATTCTATTTATATAGCAAATAACTGCGGATAGTAAGGACGTCATTAAGATCATACTCCATCTGCAAACGCCTTATATTAAAAATAAGGACTAAAACAAATCAAGCCAAAACAGCTATTCTCCTGGCTATATGCCGCGCCGAGCGCTGAATTACAAAGCAAGATTTGCCGTAATTTGGTCTAAGCACAGTTAGAATCAAAAATACAAGGATTCGGATTGCAACAAAAACTACGAGGAAATACTGAGACCACACATCGTATGATGCCACTAATTGCAGATCGGTTTCGATCTTTTTATGATCTCATCAGTGCAATATAAGTGAGCATACCTACGAATGCGAAGACCTGAGTATTTGGCAGAATAGGTACAATAGGTATTTGGCACAATTGCAGATGGAGGATGATCTTAATGACGTCCTTACTATTCGTAGTTATTTGCTATATGCATGCCATTTGACAAGTAGTAAGTACGAGTAGAACTAATTTCTACAACCTGTTATTGTATTGGATTTACCCCATCCCTTACGATTGATTTGGATTGTGTTGCGAAAACTACCCAGAGGTGGCGCCATTAGGACTTGCGTACGCAAGACTTACCTATTTTGCCAAATACTCAGGTCTTCGCATTCGTAGGTATGCTCACTTATATTGCACTGATTAGATCATAAAAAGGTCGAAACCGATCTGCAATTAGTGGCATCCTACGATGTGTGGTCTGAGTATTTCCCATATGAGTAACTTAGTTAATCATATGGTATTTCCTCGTAGTTTTCGTGCAATCCGAATCCTTGTATTTTTTATTCTAACTGTGTTTAGACCAAAATACGGCAAATCTTGCTTTGTAATTCAGCGCTCGGCGCGGCATATAGCCAGGAGAATAGCTGTTTTGGCTTGATTTGTTGTAGTCCTTATTTTTAATATAAGACGTTTGCAGATGGAGGATGATCTTAATGACGTCCTTACTATTCGTAGTTATTTGCTATATGCATGCCATCTGACAAGTAGTAGAACTAATTTCTACAACCTGTTATTGTATTGGATTCTATTTATGTCTATTATTTACGTCTACAATATCGGGTGAACTCGAATTCATTTATTGTACAATGGCACTATTTTGTTATTGTTGTCCTACGAAATTGCTGCACTTTCCTGAAATGTTACCTTTCAAGAGGTAACATCTGAAATTAAAATTAATCAAGTCTGATAGTTTTTCAAATTTAAGACGTGCGTTTTTAAACCCAGTTCGTACAGAAAATAAATACATTTTCAAAACGTCTGCCATGGTGTTTAACAATAGTTTTATGTTTTTTTCAGTGTTCTTTTGAAGCAGGAGTTTTTTAATATTTTATTATATGTTCAGAAGTGTGATAATGCAACTAAATTAATGATTACAGAATTATATTTATTTTATTAATGATACAAGACAAAATTACACACTAATCTTACTATACAGGGTGTCCCAGTGTGAGCGTACAAAAATTTACCAGGGGTAGACGAGACCAAAATAAAAATAAAATTCTTATAAAACATTTTCTCTTAATATAATTTCTCTAATGCACGCCTAACGACTTACAGGGTGTTAATTTGGAAAAAACAACAATTTTCCGCAATAACATAAAATCCGTTTCGTAGATTTAGGTAATTTTTGGGTGACGTGTACATTTATTAAAGGTCATTAAAACTACATGGTGGTTGTTTAACTCTGACACCTGTGGTGGCCTAGGCCTACTCTTCCTTATGATTTTGTCTTCATAACTCTTACGTATCCTACTTTTTCGTGAATTGACTAAGTTTTCCTTAATCGGCTACCAATTCTGACCAAAAAGGTTCTTTTATTGCACAACTCTAAAATCGACCATTTTCGAGTAAATTGAGTGTAAAGTACCGACTACATTTCTTTATGCAGAAAAATACATGCAAAGGAAGTCATAAGGAAAAGTAGGCCTAGGAAACCACAGGTATCAGATAAAGTGGATACTCGAAGCGGATGGTTCTTTATGAAACATCGTGAAAATAATTGTTTTGAAAAAAAAACATTGATCTCATTTAGATGTTCCAAGAAATATATAGAAAACACTCTATATACTACAGGTATCAGAGTTAAACAAACACCATGTAGTTTTAATGACCTTTAATAGATGCACACGTCACCCAAAAATTACCTAAGTTATTGCGGAAAATTGTTTTTTCTTCCAAAATAACACCCTGTAACTCGTTAGGCGTGCATCAGAGAAATTTTCTTTAAACATATTTTGGTCTGGTCTACCCCCTGGTAAATTCTTGTACTCTCACACTGGGACACTCTGTATACACCTGCTTGATTTTGACAAATCGAAAATTATGTTTACAACGCACTAAACAAACATAGCAATGTAAACTATCGGCGACAAAATCAACCACTCGTACAAAACCCGTGTTCGACCCTTTTAATTAGGTTAGGCGCTAATTCATTTTTGCACGGTCGACGCCGAGGGCGACGCCTCATGATACGTAGGAAATTTGGTTGGCGATTCGAGACACGATTTCGTTCGGAATTAGTTCCTAATAGGGATCTTATTTTTCCGCTCGTTTCGGCGATTGTGGTTTTTGTCTTCATTAGTGTTGTCCAAATGGTGTACGTATATCTATTATGACACATAGATAACAACTGAAACAATAAACACTGACCCGTGTAGTGTTGGAAGAGTATTTTTATATACAGTCAGTCCCTAAAGTAACTCCTCCCCTCCTCAACTTTTGAACAAGTAGAGATATCGACCTCAAACAAAATCTAGGATGAATGGTATAAAAAATACTACTTTCTACCCGCAAATGTATTTTTGACAACTGATAGATGGCGCGATATTTGCTATTTATTTTAAAATGTACAGTATAGCTCAAAGAATCTCAAACTGATACTCGCACCGGTCAAATTGGAAAATAAAATTTTAAAAACATCCTGTAAATTCTAAATAAGATTGTGCCCTTCAGAAAATTTTAAAGTTGAAACCTGCACGGAGTTATTGACCTAAATTAATTACAGAAGAATTTAGCTTCGCCCTTAGCCGTAAATGAGAATATAAAAGAAATTTTCTGCCCACATTCCTCTCTGTTAGCACCAATTCCCTTCATAATTACCAAAAAGCACTCGCTGCTTTATTAAGGCTCAACACCGGGGCTCGGCCATTATGCTGAGAGAAATCCTGATTAGCCAACAACTAATTAAAATTTTATTAGCTTCCAGATTTATTAAAATTTCAATATCGTGGCGGTTTGGTGACTTCAAAGCGTTCCTTAGTAGCGTATTGTTAAGAGTTTAGCTTTACGTGCGCTTAAAGAAAGATTATCGAGTTGGAAAACCGAGTTGCATGACAGTAATAGCTGCTAAGCGATGTAAAGCATAGCTCGATGCACTGGTATGAGTCAATTTATCGACATGACCGCACACTGAGGGAAAAATTAGTAATTGTAATTAAAACCGTTTGGTTGTGCACAGTTTGCTACATATAAAACAGCCATAGTTCATATAAAACAGCCATAGTTCGTATAATATTTTTAGTTAAACTAATTTTAAATATAAACTAGAAATGGGAGAAAATCGCTGTCGCGATTTCGTCCCCATTTCTAGCCCTACCGGGGGTTCATGCCTGCGGCCTGGGGTCACCCTTCGGGTGACAAATGCATCTAAAATAATATTATTTTTAAGAAAATACATATTAAAGAAATTTTGTATCTGGAATGATGATGTAATTATATTAAACGATTTTTCTTAATATTTTGATGAATTGTAAGGGTACTCTATTCTTGATGGTAAAACATCATAATTTTTTAAGTGCTGAAAGTAGAATTTATTTTTCAGTAAACATTATTATCAATTTTATCAATGGAATCAAAAATATTGTAGATACCTACTTTTGTAAGCCAAAATGATGAATTTAATAGACTGCCAAAATGAACGAATTAATTCCAAACTTAAACTTAAACACTAATACTAATAAATAATTGGAATTAAAAAGTAAAATAAAAATTGCCTCCAGCGTGACTTGAACTCGCGAAATCAACATTATCACGTTTTGAATCCTACGACTTTCCCATTGCGCTACCGCGCGTGTTGTCAAGAGTTTACCCTGAGACGTTTAAGTATGTAAACTGTACGTGTCAACCTGAAAAAATAATTTTTACCGATTTTCTAATTGAAAAAGCATTTCGTTTCAGTATTTTGGTAATCAGAAGTGTTTGGCAGTCAGTACTATTGATTCCGTTAGCAATATTTCTTGTAGGAAAATAATCTATCTGAAGTATAATTAATTTGACAGTTTTCGTGGGAGGTGCTTGTCTCGTTAGTGCAATCTCACATCGGCAGATAAAATGAGAAAGAAGTTGAGACGGACGCGACTCGAAGATGAAATAGACGTAGAAGGACTCGACATAGGGTCTCGTAAAAAAATCTCAAAGGATTAGAGAAAGGACGGAACTTTCGCGTGAAGCGGTTCTCGAAGCCGTAAAATTGAAAAAGGGTCTAAGGAGTCCCGCGAATAGTCGGGATTTCGGCAGGCGTGACGGGGCCATTAGGCGCGAGGACAAACGCCGGTGCTAGCCGTATCTCTCTCACCGAACGGCGATCAACGAAAATTTTGCAGAGGTTTTTGAAAAGGCGTTTAAATTGGGAAAACGTCTAGGAAACGGGACGAAAATACCTCTAGACATTGGATAATAAACCTTTGTTTTCATTTTGTAATTATAAATCAAATGCTAAACCTTCAGTAAAAGATCAAATAATGCCAACATTACACTAAGAAAACTGACCCGGTTCACATAACCTAGTCATTATTTATTTTAACGTCAAATTTGGTGATATAACTTGACACTTTATCATAATAAGCTCCGTCTTAAGGTGAGTATACATTGATATATATGATATGTTTGCTGGCTTCTTTTACCGGCGTGAGAAAACCAAGGTAAGAAGCCAAGAAGCAGTAAGGGAAACAGGAAAAGGTACAGGCTCTTTCCTGTTTTACTTGTTTCTTGTTTCAACAAGGTATTCGTTTTCTGTATAAGGTAAAATGAAATAAATAATTACTTTTATCGCAATATTTTTGAGATGATAGCACGGAGTTGATACCGATGACTGAGGCGGTCCGCCTTTATTATCATTATCTGAATTATCTTAAGTGTCATAGAGGATGGAAGTCCTCCAGTGTTGTGGAGGGTTATATTGAGTAGACATTTGAAAATAAAAGTGAAATACTGGATTGTAAAGCTGAAATTTCATCTACTTTCACTAGTATTAGTGCCTCAGCAACGCAATATACTGTAACTAAAGAGTTGTAACGTACATTTTAATGTCGTTTCATGAGGTTGACTATTATGCACCCCGTAAAACACCCAACCTAATTGTTGCGGCTTAAGTTCTCCGGTTTTCAATAACGCGTTGGAATGCGCTGATTGGCTAAGTAGCCCCTCCAAAACTCAAGCGAGACGCCGGTGTGATTTATGTAGGGAGATAGACAGTTTCCGTCTTGGTGGATAGGCACATGTGAGTTATTTACCTATTTGATATATATAATTTATTCATTTTCATTATTGGTTACGATATAATTATTAGTACAGAAATAAGATAATAGCGATTTGTTGTCATTATTAAGTAATTATATTTCATATATAATCAGGATTTACCTGGATTTTAGTTAAATTATTTAGGCGTGGTCAGGGAGATTTTTTTTGTCACCCTATATGGTGAAATGTAGTACGATTCTAAGCAATAGAAAATAGTTTTAATATGATTTTATAAATTTGTGAAGCTGTGCTCTAGTCCGGAGATTATAGAAAACATTGTTTTTTAAAACCAATAAATTTGAGTTTTCTTGCCTCCATTTTGTTTGAATCGGATTGCGATTATCCACCACGTGTTGTGCTCTTTTGGGAATTAAGTTAATTATCTTATCGTTATCTTATCTTCTCTTATCTTATAGTTATAATATATGATTGGAGCTATAGAAAATTGCTAATATCGTAATTTCTGCACTAGGTTAAGTAATTTGTTACTTTATATAGATTTGAATAACTCACATTTACGCCGATTAGAAGACTGGAACCTGTTTCCTAACATAGTAAATTCATTGATTATTGTTCTTTGACAACAAATTTGTACAATAAATCAATACGAATTTCTATAACTTGTCACTCAGTTTTTGAAATATTAATGAAATAATTTTTCTCTTTTACCTAATTAGAGTGGTAATATTTCCTTGTTTAACCGGTTATGAAACCGTTGTTTTTGGAATTTTGGGTCAGATAATAGAGGGTTTTTTTATTTAATTTATTTTTGTTCCTTCTGAACTATTGTATCTTTAAATAGTAATGATTAGAGTTTTTTATTAAGAAATTGTCGAGTGCTGAACTGTAATCAGTTCATTTGAATGCAATTTTTTGGGTAATTTTATTTGCTTCATTCTGGGTAGGGTCACTAAAGGTTGACACCTTCCAGGTTTTGTTTTCATTTGTTAATTACTTTCCCTGTGAGAATCACAGAGGATTTTTCCATACCAGATTTGCTGGTACATTCCCTTCAGGAATTTATTTATAATTTTTAATCTTGGCTACACTAGCCGTCAACGTTCATCTATATATTTGTAAATTTTGGGGCACTCTTAACACAAACAATTCTTTGTATGTACTCTTCTGAGACGAGGCTGCTGTAACCTGACTGCGAGATCTATAACCTGCTGAAAACTCTGGACGCTTACCACCTGCAGATCCCTAGATAAGAGGATTGGACTTAGCAGTACGTGACCATCATCTGGACTAGAGCTCTAGCTTCCCCACTTTGCCACGGAAAGTCCACCTGGATCCAATCATCAGCACAGGTTAAGGGTGAGAGTACTGACCTCATAAAGAAGGAACGAGATTTTCAGAGTGACCCCGAACCTCTTAAAATTGTGTAAAGTTAGCCAATTTTAAAATTTCATTTTTCAAATTTTTTTCATATTTTAGTCAATATTAAATCATTTTTGAATTATTGTTAAATAGTCACTTTATTATTCATTTGTAAATTCCATTAAATTTGTTTATTCGATTATAGTGTATTCAACTAACTTTTATATAGTTTTCTTTTATCTTATATCTAAAAATTATCCTGGTGCCCAAATAACTTGTCAACAGTCAAAGCAGTCCTAAGAATACTACGCCCTAGTCTCATAAATCTCCCTGAGCTACCGGAGCTAATGTCCATAAACTTAAGCTAGTGGAATTGTACATCCCTAGCTTAGCCGTGTTTATTGTGACAGAGTATTAATGATTTACTTGAAAACCAAATTGTAAACAAAACTTGGATGCTTCTACAATTATAATAAATATAGAAACATTCAGTAGTTGCACTATTAATTTTAATATTACAGCAAACATAATAATAAGTAATGTGTATTGTGTTTGTTTTTTTAAGTATCAACATCTTTTTACGGCTATCAGCGAACGTATTTTATATGAGCTAATAAAAAAGATGGAAAATGTCATTGAGTGCCCGATTATGAGCCCGTGCATATAAAGAACCTTGCAGCGATTTTTCTCCGCTAAGTGCGGTTAGAAAGGTTATCGATTCGGAAAAACGGAGTTGCATGAAAGTAATAGCCGATAAGTGATGTAAAGCATTACTCTAAGCAATGAGAAATGCGTTCATACGTGTAAATTTGTGGTCATAAGGGAAGAAAATATATATCCATTGCTATAAAGTAATTCATAACTACATATACCTCATTTATTTTAACGATATGGCTTTCAATTACAAAAAGAAACTCAACTACCAGACGTTTTATTTTTGATAAACTAAATAAAATAATAGTTTTTAGTAAATCAAAATATATCAACGTAATTATTACGTTTTTATATTATATACATTTATATAGGCTTATGTCTTCCTTGATATAGGAATTCAGCCAAAAAGTTAACCAAGAGATAAATTATTAATAAAATTATCAAATATTATGGTTCAATAAAGCTTTTAATTATCCTCGTTACCTCGTTATAACCTAGGTACGCAAAGGAACTTTATTATTTTTAAGATATGTCGAAAAGAACTACTTTGCGTGAAATATGCACCCCTTCCCTCCCCCCAACATTGAATTACAACGGCATATCTTCATATCTTAATTCCTATATAAAGAAAGATATAAACTGTTAAATACGCCAATAAATAATATTGAAAATATACTATAAAAAATGTGCAGTACTTTGTTCTGAAATCTTTGAATGATTAATATATTACCCTTACTGCCACAGCCCCGGAGCTGTATTCCATAGGTCCACACTGGCTTGAGAATTAGTTTATACAACAGTATTTTGTTGTAAGTTGATAACCAGGAGTGCCTACCAAGTAGCCAGTACATTTTCTTATATGTGATGTCAAACTCTTCTCTTTCCTTTTTAACATGGACTTTCCAGGAAAGTCTTGCATCTAGTGTGATGCCTAGATATTTTGCTGAGTTTGCATATGGAATCTGGGCACTGTTCATGTTAATGGGTATTTGTTGTTCTCTTTTATTTGTGAGATTAATCTGCATTGATTTGCTTTCATTCAGATTGATACACCATCTTCTGATCCAATTATTGATTTGGTTAACTGATGTTTGCAGTTTATTTGCAGCTTCTTCATAGCCCTTGCCTGTCGCAAGAATGGCAGTATCATCTGCAAACGTGGCTATTGTGTTTTGCTCTAACTGTGGTATGTCACTGGTGTAGATCAGGTACAAGATAGGGCCTAGGACGCTTCCTTGTTGTACTCCTGCTCTGATATCTTTTAATTCAGGGTATTCTTCATCTTGTTTGACTCTGAAGAGTCTATCCGAGATATGTACAATTTACAAATGTGTGTACAATTTAAAAATATAAGCTGTATACTTTTATATCATAATAACTATTCAAGGTGGGCATTTTTCATTTATCCTCTAAAACTTTTCTGGGATCAGCAATTTAAAAAAATTTATTGTAAACCACTACTGTGTTTGTTATTTGCACCCACCACTATTTAATTATAATGGCATATTTAGCGGTACCCTCGAGATATTATTAATACATACTTTTTTTTACGAAAAGTAATACCATCAAAAAAATATGTTTCATTCCAAAATTCAAAACAAAGAATATGTAGCTATAAATAATATATATTTTTTATTTAAAATAGGTGATTAGAGGTCGACACCTGGATGCGTAAGTAGGGCGTAGAGGAGGGGAGCCCTGTCGTCGCTCGATGAACCAAATACGCTTCGTGGCTGACTGCTACATATTATAAACAAATATAAAAATCTCTCATCTGAGCTATGCATAATAAATTAATATTATTAAACATCTAATAAAAAATAACATAAAAAAATAATGTAAAAGATTTTGGTTGATTAAAAAAATATTCGATGACATAAAATCTGGGACAATGACGACGTCACAAAAAGTATATTATAGCGGAAAATAGACAATTTAAAATAAGAATGTATTTGTATTTAACAAATTTTATTCCATGCTTCATACACCCACACTATATCTTTTTTTTAAATATCTGTTTTATTTTTACACCAACTATAATTTTTTTCAAGCAATTTCGTATCTATCTACAATTTATTCCTCTGCCAAAGTACAATAGAACTTCCACTCCACCAAACATCAAAACTCCTCGAGCAAACACATCAATAATTTTCCTCGGCGAATTATCTGAAGTTCTTGGGAATATATGGCGTGTTCCCAGCTAGGTAACGCTGACTGAAACACTGGCAGCAATCACAACAAAAACTCCCCGCATAAATTTCGCTTTAGTTTGGGAACGTTCAACATTCAAATGAACTTTTGCCTGGCAAGAAGAAGTTCTTGGATCAGTCGGTGGAAAGTGCCCCGAGAATAATAGGGTGGCGGCAGGTCAAAGGTCAATCAAAGGGCCCCGTTTTGCGGATTTCTGCGATTACATCAATCACCTGGATAACTTCAGCGAAAGTAATGGCGGAACCCGTGTTTGTGGGAGACGTTAAACTGATTCTTTTATGATGCATTATATATTATCAATCAAAACACAGTAGCTCTAAACAGAAGTTAAAATTCACATCTCAAAATTACTGAAATTATGTTTTTTTTTAATATCTATTTGCATTTTCGAATAAGTAATTTTCTTTTATTTTCTAACTTTTTGCTTTTGTCAATTATTATCCTAAATTAATAAAAATCGATAAAATATAAGTAATCGCTAAATAAATACTTAAGTGTAAAATAAATAATATAATAAAATTATAGGTAAAATAAATAATGTAATAATAAAATAGATGAGAATTAAAAGATATAAAATGAATATTGCACAGCAATCTAGAAGTTCCCTCGCGAATAGCAATAGTGCCATATAGGGTTTGCTGAAACCCAAGTGACATAAGAATAAGTTAGAACAGTGGCGCACCCAGAGAGGGGGGCAAGGGGCCATGCCCCCCACAAAATTTTAAAAGACCCTTGCAACTGCGCGTGGTTTTATTATTATTAAGCACCACAAACCCACGTAAATACAGACACACATGCATGATTCCTTCTCTTTCGTTTGTTATATGAATCCCCAATTATTTAAAGCGCCACTGAGTTGGTCACAAATAATAAATTGTATTATCCTAAGCAACAAAATCATGTTGGTCTCGTATCATTTCTGACACATCTCTTTTATTATTAAACATAAACACACCAAACCATATACGAATGTATTTGTGAGAAAACCAAGCCAAAAATATACCAATAGTAAAAGTATATAGTATAGGTATAGTATTCTATTTAAAATAACAAAGCAACATACAATTTGTCATTAACGCAAAGTACAAGTGTATTTTATTCAGAATTTTAATTCCCTTGATAACAAAAGGAACGAGGATACTCTTGTTGAAATTGCTGTCCTTAATGAACATTTTGTTTTTTTGTTCATTGTTCTATCTTAAAAATTGACGAAATTACAGCAAGTTTACTGGAACCGTATTTACCAAAAAATTACCTTTACATTACCTTGGCTGCAACTCCTCACTGAGTAGTGAGAATGCAAGATTGGTTGCTTTAGTGAGTGATGATCGTAATACCTGATACGCTGCTCGTGTAGTAGGAATTCCTGAAACAACAGCTCGTAGAGCCATTCGAAAGTACGAAGAAACTGAAAACACTGTTCGAAAAGTGGGTTCTAGTCGTCCCCGAAAGATGTATCGTACAGATGATCGTTTTCTGAGGTTGCAGATTTTACGAAATCGGTCTAACACAGCTATGAACGCACACCAAAACCTCCAACAAGTTCGAGGTACTACAGTTAGCAAACAGACTGTTTGTAAACGGCTGCAGAAAAAAATTGTAAGCAAGAAGACCTGCAAAAGGTCCTAAGTTTTGCGAAGAAATTTTGTTTAAAATTATGAGCAATGGAACAATCAAGAATGGTCTAACGTCTTATTTACCGACGAATCACGATTTTGTCTCTATATGGTAGATGGCAGAAAGCGAGTATGGTGAAGAAAGTTATATAGAAAGGGTTAATCAAGATTTGATTATGGAATGCGGGAATTTTAATGGGGACTCGGTCATAGTATGGGGTGGAATTTCTTTGAACAGACGTACACCTCTTCATATTTTTCCTATTAGGCAATCAATGACAGCGCGAATTTATATCTATGACATCTTACGGCAGTATGTTCGACCATTTGCTGAGTTAGTTGATCAAAATTTTGTACCAATGCATGATAATGTCCGACCCCATGTAGCACAAATATGCGAGATTTTTTAGATACTGCTGATAACATCACATTCAGTGGCCTATTCAAAGCCAAGATATGAATCCCATCGAGCATCTATAGGATGAATTAGGCCGCAGAGTACGTTCGCGAAAGTGACTCTACAAATGATTGGTGCATTATCGGAAGACTAGGATAACATACCTCAGCAGAGGATAACCAATTTCATCTCCAGTATGTCAAGCTCTTAGAGTTGCTTGAGTAGGCAACACCAGGTACTAAAATTATTCATTTTCTTGATTTTATTTTGTGTTGGCGTAATGCTGTAATTATTAGGTATTGAATATGGATGCTTGGAGATGTTACCGTTTTTTTTAAGCCATTGTTTTCTTTACTAATCTTTCCCTCAGTATATATAATAATATCTTTTTATTTACAGCCAATAGATATTGAGCTATTAAGTTTTGTACAATCTGTTTATTCTTCTAATTTTATTTTATCGGAATATTACATCTTCCGGAGTTTTCAAAAACTTTTAAACTCGAAAACAAAGTAGATATTTGATTAACATTAAATTGAATCACCTGTATATCCATTCATAGACTTTTAAAAATTATATAATAATAGTCTTTGTCGTCCCGGCATCAAAAAATATACTGTATAGGTAACTGAATAAAGTTAATGGAAATTCATCATTACACGAGACTCTCGAACGCGAAATTCTGTGAAAAAAATAAGTGTATAATTATAAAAAAAACCGACGGCACCTGATGTTGAAAAAACAAAAAGTGTTTCAGCTGAAAGTTAATATGTAAATTCAAATTGCCAAAGTAATATATTCAGAATTATGCACCAACTGCATTATTATTATCACTGGCGTGCTATTTACATAGTACGACCAAGCAATAAATGTAATTTTCACCTGTAAAATGATAGATTTTCATCTGGGATATATTATTTTATATTTTAAATGACCATCAGTAAATAAAGTTCAGGTTTTAGATTTAATTAAGGTATATACGATCAAGAAGGTTATTAAAACTTTATTACTAACTTCATACCTATTTTTCATTATATTGGTAGAGACTAATGAACCGTTTTTCTGAAATTCTAGTTATTTGTTTCATCATGAACATAGTAATAAACTTTGCAGGTCTAGTACATTTTAGCTCGCATTAGGTATATAAGAATTGGCATCCCTTAAGGTGTAAGTATACAAGATTATATATAGTTTACCTCTTAAATATGTGTACACCTACCTATTGTAACGAAAATTTTAACAATTTCGTTACATTTAGTATTTTCTTTTAGTTCCTTTTAACAATCACAATTTTACTACATATTATTTTTATCTAATACCAGAGACTTATATATAAGTCTCTGCTAATACCTACTAATTGAGTTAGCAAATCACATCTTTACATTTAAATACTAACGTCAGAGTACAACCAGTGCTTTTGAAACCCATACATTGCTATACATTTGTGAACGCACCTAATGACAAGGGTGTTTAGCATTCTGCCAGAATGAAGAATAGTTAGTGGCAAATTATATTATGGGTAGTAAAAATCACCCGGTTTACAAATACTTTAAACTATCTACAGACTTATACTTAAAAAAATATTACACATTATATTATTATTATTTGTCAAAATGTTTATTTCTTTAGGACCTTACATATTCAAACAATTCCTAAAATGATACCTATATACTTTTATAAAATTAAGACAAAGGAAAAACTATATTTCACTAAACACAGTAATGTTTTTGAAACGTTATACAGGGTTATTCAGAACTTATCTCTAAAACTTTGAGGATATGTGCATCCTTAAATAAGAAATCGATATAACCAAAAAAATTTATAATAAAAGTCTTAGGATTTCCCGTAAACAATGTTTAAAGTTATACCATTATAAAGGACTACGTAGATGGGTAACTGTACTTCAACGACATCTGATATACCACATTCCTACAAAAAACAGTAAAGCAAGTTTTTGTACCTGGAACGCCTGGTTAAGACCGAGCGAATAGAGTTGGAGTGGGGATAATATCTCTATTGTCTATCAGTCATCAGTCTATCTGTGTCGCTCTCTCAGTGCCGGTGTTTTATTTATCGTAGGAGTGTTAAACTGTAAAATTTTCAAAATGGCTCATGTGTACAGTAATGCTGAGTTAATGGACATGATTCTTATTTATTTACAAGATCAGCAACCAGGAGGAACATTCGCTTTGGTGCGGCAAAATTGGATAAGGCGTGCCCCAAAGTGTGTACAAGTCGAGGGACAAAATTTCGAACAGCTTTTGTAACAAGGTATGTGCAAATTTTTTATAAATTTCATGTTTCTAATACCTAGTAATCAAGTAGCGCAATTCTTCAAAATTAGTGTAACAAAATTTTATTCATTTTAAAGACACGTCACTTTGGTCACATCTATCTATCTTTCAGTTTATTTTAAAGTAAAAACGCTGCAAATCTTTTTTGCGCCGGGTGTCGGTATACTCAGAACTTCCGAAGTTTTTTTCGTGCTATATGTGACATCGCCAATTTGCATTGTCAGTCCCAAGGTCACTCCATTACAGTGGACCAGTATCCAGCGGCGTGCAATTAAAAATTATTAAATAGTTTTTAGAACCCGCCAAAAAAAAATTTTTTTTTGCACTGTCACGTTTGTACATATATGTTAAACATCCTCAAATTTTATTTATGGATAAGTTCTGAATAACACTGTAGGTATATGTGTTGAGTAATATAAAGGAACATGCTTCTCTTGTTTACTCTTATCCCTTATTCAAAGTACAAAGTACTGTCCTTAGCCTCGAAACTTTACTAAAGTACCTTTTTTGTATACTGAATTATTCATTTGTCCGCAAGCTGAAACGCACAGGGCCAATTTGATAAACATAAATACGCCAAAAAAAATCAACACCGGCATTATATATTCACTCTCTCGCCGACGACCGTCAGGGGGAGAATCCACAGCACTCTTTATGCATCACGATATCAGAGTGGGATAGTAAAATAGGATTTTATATGTAAATTGTCGAGACGCTGGAACAAAGTGCAGATTTTTCACGCAGAATGAGACACAGTGACTATATATTGCATTCAGAGTAGGATATTTGCGGAAATGTTCGTTTATTTGGTTTGCTCCACGCCATCTAGACTGATATTTCATTTTATATACTTTGTATCTATATGTATGTGGTGATAGAAACGAAAGAGGGACTGATTGTTTTTTTTATGAAAAATAGCGCTGCAACTAGTTAAAGTATAAAGGGCATAGGCTTCTACTACAGTTATGCAATTTAGGGAATCACAAGACACTGACATAAAATTATACGAATACAAAGTATAACCTTCATTTTTATGTACTACACATAAATAGCTATATATTTTGTATCACGTCTGTTAATTTTAACAGGACTGTTAAAATTCTTACCCAACCACAGACCATCTTTTTCAAAAATATTGATTTCGAGACCCCATCATCCGCCACCTGAAATAAGAAAAACTTACATAGACCAGAAAATATCAAGAGCCTTATTTAAACAGTTCATGATGATTTCACTAACTAAATGTGCAGGTACAGAACGAAAAAAATAGTTTCTTTTCCTACTAAATTTTCAACTTGATTTCAACCAGATAGATACAACAAACAAAACTAGATGATATTGTTTATATCTTAGTTTATATAGGAATTAAGCCAAAAAGTGAACTACGAAATACAGTAGGGATATTTTTTAATACAATTTCTTCTCTGATCTATAATCTATCCTAATAATATATATTATATATTATATAATACAATAATATATATGATATTGAGTTTGCTAATATCTGAGTTAAATTGAAGAGTGAAATTGTTACTTTGTGCATCGTATATAAGGATTATATGGAGAGATGTGTTGGCAACCCACCCCACGTATATATCAGAATAAGAAGTATACCAAATGTGAGAAGTCAATGTGAGTATGTATACGATCGTCCCCTCACTAATGAGGTTTTCAGGGTTCCCTAATTCCTGCACTGAATGGTGGTTAGAATCTATTAACTTAAATCGTTCCTAAATGCTAATGAGGCATACATAATAATCTGCTGCCCTCTCCCCCACCCCACAAAAGTTTCTGACTTTCATGCTAATCATTGTGATTGGAATAAGGAGTAGATATTATTATTATAATTGTCCTATGTCCAACAGCGAATCTATTATTAAACTCCATGAATTCACAAAAATGTTGGATATATTTTCATCCCAGCGTATTGAGCTTAATGTGAAACTTTAAGGTTTTTGTTTTTTATTCTAAAGGACAGATATGAAACTTTCCTTTCAAATTAACTATTTTCTTGTTTATTATATAATGAACTTCTTAAAAATTTTGTTTGTAAATTATACATATATCACAACGTATAAAAATTTAGAAGCGTGTTATACAGGCTGTTTAAAAAAAAACATGTGCTCTAGCTTGGGCTTCGTTTGCTAGATACAGGGTGTTAAAGTTTTTTGATTTGTTTAGTTTTTTTCAAAATATCATGAAACGGTTTTAGCAATTTGAATAAAATTTGGGTTCTGAAAACTACCTTAAATAGTACCTATTCTGGCATTAAATAATGCTGGTCAACTTTTCCAGGGCCGTGTGTACGGGCCGACATTGTAATAATTTTGTAAAGATATAAGGACGCCACTGAATTTTTACCTTTTGCTAGCACATTTGTGTAGTCGAACAAATGCCTTCTAAAAGTCTTCTTTTGATATTTTTTAGCTTTCGGATTTTTTCAAGAGATAATTGCAATTTTTTGAGAAGGGTACTTAACACATTTTTTAAGTCAGACGACTTCAATTTGTATATTATGTATTATTCAAATACATCTGAGCAGGATCACAGAACCAACATTTTATTCAAACTGCTAAAGCTGTTTCGGAATATTTTGAAAAAAGTAAATATATAAAATTTTAAGACCCTATGTTTAAGAAACGAAGCGAAAGTGGACTCATGTTGACAAGAACTTTTCGTCGTGTTTTAAGGTGAGAAAACTCCCCACAAGCTATGGCACATGTGTTTTGAAACACCCTGTATATGTAAGTCACGGTTCCAAGAATTTTACTTTGATGTTTGAAATCAACAAAATATTATTGCAGCTTGTAGAACATGGTAATTTTAAACACATTAACCTTTTTATGTGAAAATTCACTACACTTCCATGTTTTACAAGAAGAAAACTTTACCATTCCAGTTCCACTGACAAATATTCGAAATTCAATAAAACAAATGGTAAAGTGTCCCGACAGCATTGACGTACAACTTAAAAATCTCTACATTACAGTCATCCAGTACGATTTTTGATGAACATTTCTATGGCTGATTGTAGTTTGAGTGCGACATCTATGTTTTAGTTATCAAAGTTTAGTCAGAATAGTATTTAGTTCATATTTTTACCGCTTCCTCGACAACAGCGTGTGCAAGCAGGCCCTTAATTAAGGGTAAACACCTTTTGGGACCGGATTCGTAGATGATAACTCAATTTCTTCGTTTAATTTAGTGTCCACATCCAAAGTTTGCCAATGTCAGATATTAAGCTCAAAGGTCTCTTCCGCGGCACGTCTCGACACAGCGCACTATATTAACCTTTTGCATGTGCAGTATACATACAGAGACAGGCTAAAAGCGCTTGTAGCATTTCAATACCCAACCCAAGAATCATAAAAAAGAAGACCCACTAATTTGAAATTTTAAATCACACGGTTACAGTAATTATTATTACATCTATAATATTACAGAACAAAAGTAGATAATGTCGCAGCAGTATAATATATCGTTACAATAAATTGCCCAATTTATGGTATTACTAACTGAAATTAATTGCGCAAGTTATCCACGATGAACAAGTTTTAAATCAGACAAGTTTACTTTTTCTTTAGTCCAATGGAATGCATAAATAGGTAGACTATAACAAGTATTATATGAGTAAAAATACACCACAGAAATGGACAACCTCCCTACTGAAAGCCTAAGGCTTGTGTAGAGGGAGGATACACATGAAAAAAACGCAGACACACAACAATTCCCTGGGAGAGGTGCCATTTCTCTCCTGGCGAGATTCGAACTCGCGCCGCAATATATCCATTCTGTTAGTCACAGGCTACCACCCAGCACCTAACAGACTGAGCTATCGCCGCAGCAAATGTATGAATACTTAATCAGTTTATTTTCCCCAGTTTTAAAAAAATTCGTTAAATCATCACTTTATTGTTGGTAGTACCAAAAATGTAAAAATTTCAAAACGATAAACTCTGTTAATTCTCTTCGGCAGTCAGTAGCCTAATATTGTTTCGAGTCTTCCTGATGTCCCAGTTAGGAGAAAACGATTCTAAGTGCGTTTTCATTGCGCCTGGTAAATTGAAAATCCGACAAGTAGGGCTTTAACCTGCCTATCTCTAGTTATTTAAAAGATGAATGGACTTTGTAATCCGGCGAAGAACGGTCGGGAAATGACGTCGAAGATACGACCGTGGGTCCCTAGATTGCAAATACCGAATAACTTTTTTACTGTAGCTTTTCTTATACGAGATGATTTTCAATGTAACATATCGAAAGTATTATATAGCACAAGTTGTAGTTGGGACCTCGAGGAGTATTTGGTTTCACCCTATTCTTGCTTTTGCATGACTTTTCATCCCAATAAGTTAAAGTTGACATACAGGTGAAGCATCTAAACATTTTATTTCACTAGCATGCTCAACTAGCAGTTTCGTATATTATAAAAACCGCGGAAACGTTTTTCAGCAGCTATAAATGGAAAATTGGCACCATCTAATAAAATTATTTAATCTCCGTTGGTATTTTATAAAACTTGTTGGAATAATTACAAAACTATTATATAAACATTTCCTCGGGCTTTGAAAAACTTTATTCTCGGCACTATAAAATAGTTTGATAAGAGTGTGATTCTTAAGAAGCCATTATAAAAGAAATTCTGCATGGAGTCATATCAATAAAATAGTTTCATAATTTCATTATTACAGTTTCAAGAAGTGTTTCTGTCACGGAAGGGCACGAGTCATGGCACGGAGAACATATTGGTTGTTTCCCTCAGTAATTAAGCGAAGTGTGTGTGTGTGTATCCTCTTTTATTTTTTTTTTGATCTTGAAAAGGATTGGAACCTTTGGTGTGAATATACACTGACGTCCCAACCATTAAAACTATAATTCTCAAAACTGATAACATGGCAATAATATCCTACCTCAACGCACATATCCTATAGTGGCACCGAGACAAAAGCAAATTCGGAAGGAAAATATGAATAAATTAGGCATTTTAAAGATTAAATAAACTATTTTGTTTTATAACGACTTTGTTACCATTTCCATATTGCAGCAAATTGTATGTAATATGACATGTAATTATATAATGGATTCAGAAATTGCAATTTACTCTCAAAGGCCAAATTGTCTCAAACAATTCTCTAATATAATTATTTTGCAAGCTAATAGGGAACAGTTACTAAATAATTTTAAAATAGGTTTATAACCAGTGGCGGTTTTACCATAAGAGCTGCGGAGCTGCAGAACACATAAAATTTTATGTATTTAACCTTTTATGTATTTCCGCGGGCGCAAATACGGCCCGCGGAATAATAATATGCCGCCCTCTCTCCCACACAAGTCTCATACTTTCGGCTAATCCTTGTGATTAGAATGAGGGGTAGAGATATTATTATTATTATTATTATTATTATTATTATTATTATTATTATTATTATTATTTTAAGCATATTAAATATCAACAAAATACAAAATATTTAAAATTTAAAGAATCCAAATGTTCTCGCGCTAAAATAAATCTAGGAGCTTATATTATTATTTATTACGACGCGAGCTAGCCCCTTATGCAACCGCAACCTGATACACAAAATGTGTGCACAGCGAATAATTAGATGCGTCCTTCGTTTTTATTGGCTAATCAGGCACGTGACCCAGTACACGAATATTCGGGATTATGTGGCTGCAACAACAACAGCCACAGCAGTAAATTCAGCAATATTTCATAATAGGACGTGGTACGTGGTCGTTTATTTCTATGAGCGGCACGGGTAAATATTTTCGTTTAGGCGTCCACGGATATTATACCTAGTTACTAAATGAATAGCGTTTCGTTTTTACAAAAAACTTTATTTGGTTCTCTGCCTTATGAGGATAAACTGAAAATAAAAGAATTAGGTAGGTCAGCACCACAATTAAATATTAAAGTTGGTGGAACAAGCCGAAGTAAAAGTTACAAAAGACAATTTAACAATAATGTATACACAAAAACAGAGTGGATGTGCGGGTGTGATATAAAAAATGCACTCTTTTGTTTTCCGTGGTTACTTTTCGGTGGGGATAAAGCATGGACAATATACGGCGTGACAGATTTCAGTCATTTAAGTCAGAGCATCAAGAGACATGAAATAACAAAAAATCAATTGTCAAATGAGGTTAACAAGGCTCTATTAGGTAAAATCGAGGGTAAAATAAACATAAGAAGTCAGTTAGATTAGAACTATATAGGATTGCCACATGGGCATGGCCGGGATTTTCTGTGATTGTTGTACCGGGAATTAGCTGTACGGTCCCGATTGAAATTCCCGGTTAAAATTCAGAAGTGCCAGGAAAACGCGTGACCTTGAAAATTTTAAAAATTTTGCGGTTCCGGCCAGACTTAATATCCCGAAATTGAATTCGACCAATGTGACAACCCTAAGCAGAACACATACAATTAATGTTCACGCGCCGCCACTGTTTATAACAGTGCTAAAAATGCCACGGTGTCAAAAATATGTAGGTAAGTATAAATAAAACGTAAGTAGCAATATACGTAGTAGTATACGTAGTAAAGCAACAAATACTAAATCAATTAGTTAAACAAGCGGTTTCTATCCATAGTTATTTTAATGCAGTGGGAGAGAAAATGCAAGGCGTGATTTGATTTAAAACGTGTTTGCTGTTACATTTATAAGGATATATTTTGTTCTTTCCACATGCAGATGCGATATCTGAATATGAATGCTGCATGTAGGTAATATAATAATAATAATAATAATAATAATAATAATGCCTTTATTGCCCAACAGAATCGTATTCCATTAACAGGACAAAACAAAATAGTACAATATAATAGCGGTATAATATTAAGTATAGCGTCTGTTGACATCAGACTAATTTTAAACTAAGACAAACTTAATAACAAAAAAAAAAGAGAAAACAAAAGCAAAAATAAAAAAGAAAAGGATATGCTACGAGCTACTACAATTTAATTTTCATTGAAATGAAACAGTCCCAAACCTAACAATTCATTGAGACTACAATTATGAAGGTCGCAAACATTACAAATAAGATTAAAATTTTTTGACATTATATGTACTGGGGATTTTAAAAGTAAATTAGTTCTAGCATTTTGACAATAAAATGTATGATCAACACGAGAACCCTGTCTGGGCACCCGCATATTAAACATACTCAGCAAAGTAGGAGAATCAACGTCCCCATGAAACAGCTTAAATAAATATGACAAGCTAGCGAGTGACCTTCTTGCACTTAGAGATTGAATCAGTGGCGGCTCGTCAGGCTAGGCCTCTGAGGCCGCGCCTCACCCTCGAAATGAAGGAACGAAGATTTTTTTGTATATAGACTATATAGCTTTTTATCTATGACAATTATATTCTGTAACAGTTCTACAATACAGTAAAAGTAAAAAAACCAATCTTTAAACCGCAAATCGCAAAACTATTACTTCTATTACATCGTTAAAAATCAAGCGAGGCGAAATGGTTACAGCTTGGGAAGGCCCGACATTCTAAAGTCATCAGCCGAGTCGACAGGCACCGAGACACCGAACGAATTGAAACGAAACGGTATCAGCGTGCTTGTTTTACAGCAGTAAGAGGCGACGAATATATAGCTGAGATATGCTCTGATTGGTGGTTTAAATCACATGACTTGAGACGACAGTCGACAGCGTAGAGTGTACGATTGTAGTTTTAAAAGTATTGTTTTGTGTTTACAAGTGTTGATTGAGTTTACAAATATAAAATTGTGTGATTATTTTTGTCTCGATTTGTAATATTTCTTATATTATTGTGGTTTAGTGTGGTACGCAGTACGCAGGAACGCAGGTAAAGTAGAATTTCCAGTTTCTATGAGGCGAGGCAGCGAGTTTTTAACTGATACGGCAATTAAGGTTAGGTTTTCAAAATACCGGTAAGTTTTTTGTTCATATTTTAAGGTACCTATCGCCGCAAAATTTTATTATTTTATTTAAAAATGAATCCTATTCATGACATTATTCTCTCAATAATTGAAACGCCTTTTTTAAGAAGAAACGAATCTGAAAAGAGACAGATTTTGGGCAGTCGTCCAATGCCAAAAATTTCTGCAATATTTAACGATAAGAGGCAGGGTAAACAATATTCAAGAACTTTTCAACTATCTTGGTATGAAACATATAAGTGGCTATGTGGAAGTATTTATAAAGAAAGCTTATACTGTTGGCCTTGTCTTTTATTAGGCAACGTCAAAAACAATTGGAGTTCAGGGGGTGGGTATTCCGATTTAAAAAATTTTTCACGGGCGGTAAAATCACATGAAGGTTCCAAAGAACATATTAAGAATTTTGTAGCGCTTACGAGATTAGAACAAAATAGAACGACTATAGCGGATGCACTGAGAGAAAATGCAGGTTTGAATAAAATTTTGTATAATGAAAACGTGCGTAAAAATCGTTTATTATTAAGTTATTTAATTGATGTTACTATTACGTTAGGTAAACAGGAGCTGGCATTCCGAGGCCACAATGAAAAAGCAGATTCTTCTAACCGTGGAAATTTCAAAGAAATATTTGCATGTTTAATAAAGAGAAATGCGGAACTTACCGACCATTGTGCAAAATTTAGTAATATATTTACAGGACAATCTAAGACTATTCAAAATGAACTGATTGGTTGCATTCATGAATATATTCAAGAACATATAAAAAAAGAAATTAATGATACAGATTGTTACTTTTTTGGCGTAATTGCGGATGACAGTACTGATATAACGGAAAAATCACAGTGTTCGATAACAGTTAGGTATGTGACAAACGGATCTTTAAAAGAAAGATTTTTAGGATTTTTTGACGTCAGTGACGATAGAACGGCAGAGAGCCTTTTTCAGTTAATAAAAAGTAGTTTAGAGCCTTATCACTTTAAAGAGAAATTAGTCGCGCAATGTTATGATGGTGCCAGTGTTATGGCAGGTGAAATAAACGGACTTCAAACAAAAGTTAGATCTATTGCTCCTTTAGCTTTATTTACTCATTGTTGTGCCCACAGATTAAATCTAGTTTTGCAGCAGGGAACAAAACAGATTACACAAAGCCGAATATTTTTTGCCACTTTATTGGCGATACCAAATTACTTCCATCAATCACCAAAACGGTCATTTGTGCTTAATCAGATAGTTGGCAAAAGAATTCCGCGGGCTGTAGAAACGCGCTGGTATTCACGGAGTAAAATTTTAAATTTAGTGGCCAGTGAATGGGACAATTTGATTTTAGTCTTTGAAACTATCATTAATGACTTAAGTTCCGGATCAGAATCTATTAATGCCGCGAAAGGATTTCTTAAGCATTTTAGCGATTTTGAATTTTGTCTTTTAACACAAATTTATAAAGAAATTTTTAGTTCCACCGATTTATTGTTCCAAATTTTACAATCAAAGCATTTAGACATAAATTACTGCTCCTCACAAATAAACCTTGCCAAGCTAAGAATCAACGAATTAAGAAACGAAGAACGTTTTAAAGTTTTTTTTAATATTGCTAAAAATGCCACTGAGCTGCCAACTAACTCTCGCAGAGGTCAACCTTCTACAGAAGCCGATATTTTTAGCAAATATAAAATTTTATATTTCGAAATAATAGATTGCATAATTATTCAAATAGAGACGCGGTTTGCAAATTTAAATAGCATACATTTTCTTGCCTTAGTCGATTGCACAAAATATCCGGAATATATTAAATGCTTTCCAGACAACTTACTAAATGATTTATTGAAAACTTATCCAAATATTTTTGACAAAGATAGGCTAAAAAATGAGCTTTCTGTATTATATAGGGATGAACAGTTTTTAAATTTAAGTGTTGAAAACAGTTTAGATATGCTATTTCAAAATTTCAATTTCAAGACAATTTTTGCGGAAGTATACAAGCTTTTTCTCTTAGTTTTAACTATTCCTGCAACAAGCGTGTCTGCCGAACGAGACTTCTCATGTCTCAAACGAATTAAAACCTACCTAAGAAACACAATGGCACAAGAACGGCTCTCAGGGTTAGCAACGATGTCAATAGAACAAGAGTTAGTGTCAAATCTCAGTGCAGACCCACAATTTTACGACCAAATAATAGATAAATTTGCAACTCTAAAAGATAGGCGTATAGATTTAATTTACAAAAAGTAGTTACATTTTTATTACTTACTTGACATTATTCCAGAGTTAACCTTATTATCTGTTATAGACTTTCGATATTGATAAGAGAGTTGATTTTTTAATTTTGTTGTTATTTTTTGATTATTTTATTTACTTAAACTTGTTTTAAGAATATATTTTTAAGTTTTGAAGAAAGTTTTGTTTGAGTTTTTTTTTTTTTTTTTTGAGTCTATTTTTTTTATTTATAATGGTTTAGTAGGGCTATTGGCGATGACCTCCATTTTAAAAAAGGTCCACGCGTCACCGAATAATACCTCCTGGGTCACGTGGAAATTTATTCATATTTAGACAAAATTAACCTCATGTAGCCTCACCCTCCTACATACCCACGAGCCGCCACTGGATTGAATGTTAAATCTTTGCAGAAGCAGACTATGCTCATAACCTCTAACAGGAAAGTAAAGATCAATTCGATACGACAAAAATTTCAGAAAACGCCGCTGTATTCTTTCAATATGACAAATGTGAATATTATAATAAGGGTGCCAAATTAGACTGCAGTATTCCAATTTAGGGCGCACTAAAGAAAAATAGAGACATTTTAAAGCAGTAGCATCATTAAGTGATGATGAGTTTCTAATAATAAAGCCAAGAGCTCTATATACATTATTAGTTATTTCAGCTATATGGTTAGAGAAAGATAATCTATCGTCAAAAAGGACACCAAGGTCCTTTATATTATAATATAAAGTATAAGTATATAATATGTAAGTTATTACAAATAACAAAGTTAAATAACACTGCAAAATAAAAGTAGTAAAAGGCGAACCACTTTCCTGTTCCACCCGGTATATGTACCGGGTGTATTATGGTATTTGATGCTTGCAATATAAAATATTTAAAACATAATATACTATTTGCTTGTTGGTAGTACCTATTTGTAGATATGTATGTAATTTCATATAAAAATGTAATGTTTACTGTTCCGTAAAATATTATTTGATGAAAAAATATATTGCATTAGCTGCCATAGCCAGGTTGGGTATACCAGGTACGGGTGTGTTTATATAAAAAATATATTTCCCGGTATTACTTCCGTTCCCAATATTATTGTTCGATATATGATATATTGAAACTGAATGAGACCTGAAATTTGAAGCGGAACTTTTATTTTTATTTATTTAATGTTATCCAACTTTTAACAATCAAATCAGTCTACCAGGTACACTGATTTGATTTTTTAAAATTGGATGACAGTCGCGTTGAAAAAAAGTTAGCGCCTCTTTCGCCTGTTAGAGCGAAAGTTCGCGTTGGAACCATAATCATATCATCGCTGGAGTCATAATCTGCTAAGGGGCGATTCTACAATTAGAGTATATACTAAGAATAAACTATTCTTGAAGTACATAACTTGTCCTCTCAATTTGACTAGATATACCCCGAATAAAGAAAGCTATTCTTGCTTTCTATCGTCCAAGCTTCGTTAGAATTAGTTGTCCAACACCACAGATTAGAACACCAGCATCAAAATCCTTTGAGAGTATTGTTTTACAACATTTGTTTGTTGCAACAAGTGTTGTTGCTGAAACTGCCTAGGTGTAGGTTTTATGACTATTTGGCACTTTTATTACCTTTTGAATAAACCAAGCGGTATTTGTCATTCAAGGTAAATTTATTATAAGTGCTAATAATACCTGAGATATTGAAAATTTCTGCAACAAGTCCTGCAACTAATTTTGTAAATGTATTTTGAATATCGATCTGCCCCTACTAACCACTTTCCGGTATCCTGAGGAATTTAAGCTATAAAGTTTGTGTTTACATTAATTTATCACCGCCTACCTATAAATTTAATATCTGCCAGCCTGCGAATTCATTATGGTAACAATACTGGTGCAGTTTCTATTATCTATTTTCAATTATCCCGTTATACATTCTAGTTGAGGCATATCGTGGCAAATGTGAGCTGGGAAATCTGTACCATGTACCATTAGCAGGATAATCGACCCGAAAGATATATAAGGCTGAAAATGTGGTTATTAAACTTTAAATTATACGTGTTATAAAACATGAGCTACATACATTTAGCTATCACAGTACACTGAGAATACATTAGAGCCAGCGGATCTTTATAGTTATTACGTCATTAATGTATGACATGATCAACGATGAAACATATAAAATGATTGTTAGTAGAGGTGAGAAACGCACCGTATGCCCCCTTTGGGTCTTTGCTACTATCTGTCTGACAATTTAGTTTTATTGTTTCCGCAGGCGCCATTACAGCAGTGACCTCTATAGTCTTTGAGTAAGACAATAGTGGGGTAGCTGTTTTAGCATCTTCTTTCAAGAGGTACTTAAAACGATTGTAATACCACCAGCCCTAATCTGTGAGATTATAGTCTAGTTGGCTACAGGTCAAATCGTGGCAATTTGAGTCATATATATAATACTACTATATCGCTATTTCCTATGTTAGCCCATAAGCGGTTTCTCCGAAAACATTAAAGGACAAAAGATATAGTGCTATACTGTTCCAGAGACCCTTTGTTCGATTTGCGCGTGCGCAGATTTTGTCGATATCCATGGTTACGGAAGCTGACACATTGCTTATAGGTTGACAGGTTTTAGAACATTTTCAGAATCTACTGATGACAGATTATCGTGTAGCTATTAGTAATTTTTTGTAAAGACACTAAATGAGAGTTGCCTTAATTTTATTTTAAATTCGTTTATAAATCAGCTGCTTGAAGTAGCTAAGAAAAATTTTTCATTTAGTAGACCATGGGCTCACTGTTTTATTCTATAATTTTCAAAAGAAAATGATGGACAGAACTCCCAATACTTCTAATGAACGGCTTCAGTCAATCACCCTGTAATACTAGTTTTAGTTTCTGTATATACCTGATCTGTTTTGAAATATGAGAGTCTAATATTATATTGTCAATAGATATCTGTAATTTTATATAAAATAAATAATAATGGTCACTCTTGTTTCATATGGACGAGAGAAGTATATTTGTAAACAACTCTATATTATTATGCTTTATTAATTTTAATTCGCAATAAATCATTTGTTTATTATTGACAAGAAACATATTTATAATGTATGTAACTTATTTGTGGAGCAGCTTCATCATTTATTTCCACGTTTCATTTTTTTGTGGCAAACATTAGAAGTTAAAAACAATAATAAAAAATAGAAAACTTTGGTTTTCTAGTTTTTATTATTTTACAGATGGTGTAATCCCGAAAGAAAATAAAGGAAATCATATTTATCCATACAATAAGCAAAAAATTGAAGTAGTAGCTTCGTATTTAAACATATTTTATTTTATACATATTTACAATTTATTTCTATACCTTTGAGCATATAATTTAATATTTATTCAAATGTTCTACTTATTTTCCCCAGTTTCATTAAATTTTCTATCGTATTATATTTGAAACCTACTTATTCCGGAGAAAATTAGTAGAATAGCTTAAATTTTGTATTGGGAGATGCGGGCAAAACTGATCTGATTATGAATCTTTACATGCCTCTACCTCTGGCTATTGTCTCAAAATATTAAAACCAAAGTTTATGGGTTTCCTAAAATTTATAGAAGATTTACCTCGGTACGTTTTAAGCTTTCTATTATTACAGTAGAAGTTTATTGTTCAAAAACAATTTAGTGTACACGCAATTTTGAGGAAAATTATATTTCTACGGGCAAATTCTTTAAATTTCATAAATTAAGAACAAAAAACTGACGTGCATGTGAATTTTTCCTAAGCCATGCAAAAAGAGTCAATTAACAACAAAGAATATTTCTTGCTTGAGACATAATTGAGATCATTTTTAGCTCCATTAATTCTGCTGTATGGTCTAGTTTTACTTTCTATAGAATTTACCTCAAAATAGCCTTACTTGTATACAGGAGGAATCAAAACTTTCAACCACAGGTTTCTCAATTTTTCTAAATGAAACACCCTATAATTTATATCATTTTCATTAAGGTCTCTCACGACTCTTTGTATTCTATGAAGTATTCCTTATACATAATTGCAACGGTTTTTGAGATATTTGAGGTAATAATTAATTAATTTTGTACCTATTGCATTCTTCTGCACCAAGTTTAATATTAAAAATATATTTTTTATTCAAGATCGCTGTCCGTCCCTAATTCTAAGAGGCGTTGACATTAATTTCCGTTCGGATTTAAATTTTGAACATCCTCATTTTCCGGAACACACCTAGCTCCGAATTCAGTTATGAAGCATAAACGCTACTAGTTACGACGACCACGGATGCACGGATAATGGGCAAAACGTGCTCCCATGCCCTATCTATTTTGTAAAAGAAAACTATTAGGGACTTGTGAATAGAGGTTTGCGCAGATTGACTATATTATAATTTTCCATTTTCGTTTTACGTGATTGCCTTGCAGAAATGAGAATTATTTAATAAGGCTCTCGGAAAACAATGAAAATTACATTTTCTTCGAGATATGCACAGGATAATTAATTTAAAATTATCTACATCAGAAAATTTTAAAAAAATTACTGTAAAAGTCTTGGTTAGCAAATGTTTCCTAGGGAGGGTGTTAGTACACCCTCCAAATATAGACACTGTCCATAATTTATTATTTATCTACTTAATATCTGATATCTATAGGGTAAACTGGGTATAGACGCCTATTGGGGATAGATGGCAATGTGCCAATAAAACAGTAATTAGGTTCAATAGTACGCATGCTACTAAATCAGTCGATAGTCTATTGTTAACCAATGTGTGAACACAATAATTCTACATAATAAAAGCTTATTTATAAGAAATCTAAGCTTTACAAGGTAAGTCCTTGTAAACTCAGTAATAACTTTAATGTATACCATCCGGAGAAATAAGAGTATTATGTGATAATGACTGTTAATACATATAAATTTGAATTTATAGTGTCAATTGGGAATGTAGGATTCTGTCAAAACCAAGATAAATCCGTAGGTAGGCATCTATCCCACGCATTAATTACATTACAGATCCACTTATGCAATGGAGGCTAGATGATGTCTGTTTTGTAACCAATGGGAATAAAGCATAAAGGCCGGGATTTTTAAATACAAGTGATAGTAAGAAAAGTTAAATTTTTAGATTAAACAATATTGTTTTCAGGAGGACCATACCGAGGAGATACACCCGCATATCCAACCGGGGATCTTGGACCGAGGATAATTTAAAGCAATTATAAGGCAAATTAACGATAAATCCTTAAGCATCAACAAAGTTGTTAAAATATTTTGTTTTTGTTTTATAGTAAAAGTAATAAATAAAGTAAAATGTAATAATTCATCCCGCATTGTGCATCTATACCACTGTATGGCCATCTATCCCTAACGATACAACCCTAACAAAAGTGCCAGATCTTAGATTTTTCATCAAATTCGTTCAACTAACAATAATATGTCGTTTTTTCAAAATTACTATAAATTAACGATTGATCGATTAATTTAGAACCAGTTAATTAAAAAAATAATACAATACAAATTTTAAACACAAAAAAATGTTAGTATAGGCATCTATGCTCTACACGGACATTGGCATATGATTAGTACTAAAATATTGCCAGTGTTGTATAAAAATAAATTTATATCTGTCCATCCCAACCTTTTATCATTGTTTTCATAAGGTTTTCGTCAATCTGACAAGACAAAATAAAATGGCAGTAGTTTAAATAAAAAAATTGTCAAAACTATAGTAATTTTGTAGTGTTTCGATTTCAGGTATGTTTATTGTGCTATTGAGTTGTGTATGATTTAGGATTTTTCGATTCATCCTTAATGTTATTCATGGCCTGACATCAAAAAACGTCAGTGCTAAATAAACAATCACAAAATGCAATTTATGAACAACTTTCAGAGTATAATTTTTATAAATTTATGGCAGAGTTTCGAAAAGTATATATAAAAATTCTGTGATACATTAATTTTTGAACACGGGACCAGATAGTAATGGTTAGACTCCACTGGTATTTCATGATAAACAAAAGATGTATGTGACAATAGAAGCATGTCAAGTCAAATTCGAAATCAATTGATTTGACTTGACTTGACTTGACTGATTGGTTTCCGAGAAATGCCCACGTTTGTGTTTTTAATAAATTTTAATACCAATAGCTGATGTTTCGAAAGGAATTTATATATAAACTTCCAATTCTATTATCCCTTCTATCCGCTCCTAAAATTTCCCAACTTAAATTTGGCTCACCCTATATAAGATCTAGTCCGCGTGTGCTCCAATGAAAATTATACACCGAAACCTAGGTATTTGACATCTGATATTACCTCAACCCCAATCAAATGATGTAATTACGTAGTTATCATGGCCAACTCAATACCAGGCAGTCGATTTCCTGTCTGTAACGCAAATTAGTTTTCGGAACTTGTTAAAATATACGAAATTCGTTCTATTATACAAGTGTTTATGGTCAATAAGGAGTAATTTCCTTTCATCAAAAACACAAATAGATGGCGCTTTCCAGAACAAAACGAAATTAATCGTATTATAATATAAATCAAGGTGTTTCGGAACTAACAATAAAAAAAATTAATACCATGACTATTAATAGAAAAGTCAATAACAACGAAAAAGTCTACAGATATGATCGGGTTAAGGATTTGGAGAGGTGTATTTGACCCAACGCTTTCTTTTATCGATCACAATTCTGAAGTTACCTTAAGGGTCCATTCTCTGTAGATTTGACAGGCATGAATGTTGGGTCGGATTGAGAGTATGGGTGGCCGATGGGTGGAAACTTATATATTCCAACTATCGAATTATTAAGATTTCGGAGGTGCACGTAAAGCCGAAGTAAAAAGGCACATGGAAATAAAGTTAGCCCTCATTGCAAGGGTACCAGATTTGTCTTATAATTGCAACAAAATTTCTTTTTAGTGTTATAAATTATATATCACCGGAAAGATCAAAAGATAAACTAGATCCCTGTAGTAGCAAATTTTTGTTTAATACATGTATTTTAGAGAAAATAATTTTTGAAAATACGCTATTTTAGTACAAGATTGTTTGCCTGGAATTTTAAAAATAAAAAGAAATATCAAAAATTACTACTATAGGGACTTAGATTAAAGTCTTATCTTTCAATACTTTTTTACTAAAAGTCTCTATCTTTTATAGTTTTTTTATAATTAGACACGGGACGAACGCCGATTTAGGGCTTATTTCGACCTAGTGAATGGACTCTTAAAATTCTGCTCTAAGACCATTTAAAAAAAATTGCCCTACTAAAAAAAGTTGTAGATCACACCACATGCTAAAACATGCTTTACAAGATTGTATAGGTTTCAGCTGCTCCACTATACCGGGTGTTCCACTTAAAAGTCCTCAGCCTCATATCTCGGCAACGGAAAAATATATTTTGATTTTGAAAAAAAAAACAGATGATAGAGCTTGCATCTATGGCTTCGTCACGCAGTTCAACTTGATTTTTTTTCTGAGCAAATTGGAAATGGCGCTGAAGTCGAAAGAAATTTTTCGTTGGCAGGAACTTTGTAACAAGGTTTATCGGATACTTTGTTCAATTCTAAACACTTTTTATCAAATGACTATTTTTCAAAAACTTAATAGTTTCAGAAATATCGGGCTCTCTATTTGGTGAGGCCCCAACTCAAGCGTATTTTAAAGTTTTGAATTATTGCCTTATACAATGAAACAATAATTATTCAAATCAATTTAATAGCCCTTTTTAAGGAATAGTGAAATAATATGTATTTCTGTAAAATATGGCAAGAGTTTTTTAAATACCTAATTCATTTTGTACATACATATATTCAGGATTTATTTAGGACAAGCGTACAAATAATTATGAATTATTATACAAAATGAATTAGGTATTTAAAAAACTCTTGCCATATTTTACAGAAATACATATTATTTCACTATTCCTTAAAAAGAGCTATTAAATTGACTTGGATAATTATTGTTTCATTATATAAGGTAATAATTCAAAACTCTAAAATAAGCTTGAGTTGGGGCCTCACCAAATAAAGAGCCCGATATTTCTGAAACTATTAAGTTTTTCGAAAAATAGTCATTTGATAAAAAGTGTTTAGAATTGAACAAAGTATCCGATAAACCTTGTTACAAAGTTCCTGCCAACGAAAAATTTCTTTCGACTTCAGAGCCATCTCCAATTTGCTCTGAATAAAATCAAGTTGAACTCCGTGACGAAGCCATAGATGAGTTCTATCATCTGTTTTTTTCAAAATCAAAATATATTTTTCCGTTACCGAGATACGAGGCGGAGGACTTTTTTGTGGAACACCCGGTATATATTGCGACAGTCGATCGCGACACCGCTGTCTTTTGGCCTCGAACGAAAACTCCTAACTTGGTCCCCATATATGAAAAATCGACCTATTTGAAAAAACTTTTATTCAAAGTTATTTAAGGTGGAAAACTTTTCGTTGGGTCACCCAGTACATCCTATTATAGAGTTAATTATATACACATAAGTTTTTAAAATAAATACCAGTTTGTCCGGCTCCATCTGTTTTTTTTTTCTACTTCTGTTTTTACTTCTTGTAAATGTTTTTGTTTGTAATTTATTTAATTGTATTTAAGAATTTTAAATTTTTATATTGTATGTTTCTGTCCTCTAACTACGATTTCTGTATAAAATAAGTAAATCAAAGAAATAAATAATGATGCAAGAGTTATTACTCGCTCAGACTACGGAGCTGCGTAGTGCTTCTTCCCCTTTGCTCAATTTAGTAATTTATCAGGGACTCAAACGAATCTAGCTGAGGTTTCGCTTGAATTGAAGCTCCAGCACAGGCCCGGAATGTTATTCCAGGTAATTTGCAAACAGTAGAAGGAAGTATTCCGGCAGAACAACAGAATTTAATTATTTCGCCATGTATGGCGTTTTCAGGGTATTGAAAACAGTTAGATTATTAAATTCAATTACATGGTACAGACCCAATAATCACGTAAGTATAATAATATAAGGTTTTTGGGAAGTAAATGTTGGTGTAAGTTTTTAGTGGGAAAAGGATAATACTTTTAAAAACTGAAGCTCATTTAATTAAACGATAAAAATAGTTATTTTTGTTTAACTAGTATAAAAAATACACGTTTTCGGAACGAGGGAAAAGCGGAGTCCGGCAATTTTACGAGTCTCGAAAACGTATTTTTTGTACGAGTTTAACATAATATTTTTTTTCCAACCGCTTCTAATTAGCACCTCCAATTTACCGATTCATCGGCGTCACTATCTGCTTCTATTTTTCTATTTAATTAAACTTCAATATATTATGTGACATGCAATGTCAATGTCAAATTACTTTTCGGTACTGTACAACTGTACAATAATCTCTTTTTTGTACAGTTAGTGTGGCGATCTCAAACAGTCCCGAAATGGCCCTCTTTTTATACAAAATAATTTAATGTTATAGTGTCTTATTGGTATGGTAGAAAAAAAGTAAATTTTTATAAAAAACTATCTATTCTAGAGACCAATAAAAAAATATAAATAAATAATTTGATAATTTAATAATGTAGTTATTTTTTACGAAGGCGTAGAAGGGCCACACTATTAATTTTTTTCAAATTCCGACTTTAAAGTCGGAATTCTGACTTTAAACTCGGAATTCCGACTTTAATCTCGGAATTCCGACTTTAAAGTCGGAATTTGAAAAAAATTAATAGTGTGGCCCTTCTACGCCTTCGTAATTTTTACTTTAATTCACTCTGATATTTCGCATCATTGAATAAATAGAAAATGTACTTCATTTGAAAAAATTGAGAGGATGTGTAAATTTGTAAATTTGCATTTTAGAAATTTATTACAAGAAAGCTGTTGGAAATAACCTCATTATAATATTATATTGTTGGAAAGCTCTTTTAATCCCCTATCGAAAATATTATCGAGTGGCGTTCCATTAAATATTATTGAGTAAACATTGAATACGCGAAATACGATCACCCTGTACACTTATGTACCCTGTAATACTTATATTTTTTTGGAAATTATAGGAAAATAATTTTTAATTACTGTAAAAAAATGCTTACGATTTCAATATACAGGGTGTCTACAGGCTCTCAAAGTAAGGCATATTTATGAAAGTTAGAGCCTCGACACCGAAAAAAATATTGGTGAAAACCTCCCTAAACTTTATATCATTTTCTTGCACTTCGATAGGCCTATCCAATGGAAAGAAAATAGGGGTGTTCCATTTAAAAAATATAAGTTTATTTCACACCCTGTACATGGCTATCGCTAGAAAGCGAAAATAATTTTAAAATATGCCCCCTTCGGTCCCCACCACTATACCAAATTTCATTTCAATATCTTTTCAAATGTAGAAGCTATGCTCTGTCCCTACACTACTGGCAGACCCTGTATATATAATGGGAATCCCTCTAATTAAATAAATACTTCTAATTATCTAGCCCAGAACCCAGTTTCTTCAAACACATAATAACTTTTTGAAGTAAATCTACATATTATTGTACAATAAGATTAAAATTATAACCTTAGTTGTAATACATTATCTGAAGAAACAATTCTCATCTTAAAAAAAATAAAGTGAAAAGTTAAAAACTACAGTAGTTAAACTTTGTGTAAAAAGAATTAAACAAAGGACTTATTAAGTACCCTGGATATCAAAATTATAGTATGATTATAGGATCTACAATAAAATGTTTCATTTTTGTTAATTTAAATGTGACTTGGAAACGAACTGCACACTAGGACTTGTTATTTTATCCCAAATTGGAATGCTGCCTAAAAAAATTGTTAATTAAAGTGTTTACAGAATTTAGAAAGTACAGAAAGTTATTTCAGACCATGTACACATACAGCTATACCATATGGGCACCTTTATCGATATAAAAGTACAGAGAGTTAGTTAAACATATTTCCGTATAAAAGAGAAACACTACGTTAAAACTACTTGTTTCTGTGTTACTGGTTGTTATTTTCAAAGTAAATAAAAATAAGGCGCGTAATTGGCCAAGCCGGCAATCACCAATCAATACTTGCATTTGTTCCGAGCAGCACATAATCCAAATTATAATTTGTCCTTTGAAACTCCAGCTAAATCGAGTAGCCTACCTAGCAAAGGTGCGACTGATTAATCTCTGTGTACAAAGGGGTGCTAATGGAAGTCCTATTTACCACCCTTACGTTATACACAAGGATTGTAGACATTCAAATCAATACACACAAATCGCACAATACCTCAACGGATGGAAGCAATAAAATTAGAAAGCATTAGAGTGTGTTATTGAGAACAAAAAGAATGACTGAGTATAGTTCGTAAATAAAAAAAAATATTTACAATTAAGGCAGATTGATCTTTACACTTTCATCATCAATGAATGACCTAATCGACAAAACACTTAAAATAATTAGGTACAATAATACCTACCCGCTAATATTAGATCATTAGATAGATGTGTTATTTGTTGATATTAGTTGAGAATTATATTGTCAGCTGTGAACTACTAGCGTCTTTGTCAGTTGCCACTCGATTTAGAGGTTATATTGTACTTTTGGGTTCGATATGAAGGCTTATTTAAAGTAAAATTTATAGACATTATAATAAGGAGGTACGTGTAATGGTGAGAAACACACCATAGTGTCCGCTTTTGGTCTTTGCTACTATCCGTCTGGTAATTATTGTCTAATTGACAGACAGATAGCGATCTGCTTTTCCGCAAGTCCCATTACAGCAGTGACCTCTATTGTTTTTGAGGAACACAATCCTACTTATTTATCTGAAGGAAATGCCGAAAACTCCACTCTACTCCACCGACAATGTGCCCCGACTGGCATTGCATTACTCCGGCATCTCCATGCATGTCTCCACATCCTTCATTGAGACTAACCACCAGACATTGACCGGTTTCGCACTTATTATGTGCTCATCAGAGTGCCATGGGTAGTAGACTCGATGAACGATGCAGCGACATGATTGACTAAGTGCCAGTCAGGGCACATTGTCCGTGGAGTACTTGCTTTCGACATCTCTTTCAAATTATAAGTATGTTCCATTTAAAAATTTTGCAAAAAGACGATTGTTTATGTAATACTGAGATTTTGAATGACGAAATGACTTTAGTTACAAATTATCCGTTTTTCAATCATTGGATTTGATTGCCTCCACGAGATACATCGAATTGAGGCATTATATTTACTAAAATATTTTTTTCCTCAGATATTACTAATGCCAGATTCTCATAATCTATGTGAGAGTATTCAGCTAGTTGTCCTTGATTTTTTAAAAGCAAAATATACGGGATCTTACATTTAACAAATTTTATTTTTGATCGTAATTTTTCTGAGCCATCCTACATAGTCCAACATGATTTTTGAATTAGCCTTAACAATATTAGGCATATAAATTTTGATGAAATTCATTTGTTTGGACATAATACTCCACCCGTTCTCGTTTCGCCACCCTGTATATTAACTAAATTCTGTGTTGAATTATCTAATGTAAAACTACATGATTTCTTCCCAGTTCGTGAAGAAATTTTCCAAACTACACCTACAGAGTAATAAATGGACAATCAGCAGATTCAAAAGGCCACCATTTGTTCTACAAAATAGTTCTCGCTCCGCCATGTGTTTTACAAAACCTATTGTTACATTTATGGCAGGAAAGGACCTTAATTAAATGTAATTTCAATGTATATTGTTTAGTGTATATCGGCTCAAGACCCGCCCTAAACAAACATGGTTTATATGGAACATATAATACGTTACTATGTAATAATTTAGTACTTTATTACAGATACCCTACTACCGGCTAGAAAAAACAAATCGTCAGATTAAGCAAATCATCAGGAAATAGGAAATTGAATTCCCGTATAGGGATTTATATGCATATTCTGGAACAGCTGGTGTCATTGACGCTTATCAACTTTTCTTTGCTTGAAGATTTAGTTAGGTTATGATTTATATACCATTTGTATGCCATTACCATAGCAACTATAGTACACTATATAAAATAGATCACACCGCATACGCCCCGAAACATGTTCTATAAGATGGTATACAGGGTTTTTCACGTAACCCGTTCATTAGAATATTTCAGAGACTACTACGATCTAGATTTTGAAACTTGGGGCACTGGGGTTTTTGAGTATTCTCGTTTCAAAAAAAGTTATGACGTCACTGTAGCACTTCCGGTTGTACCGGAAGTTAGTAGTAACTTCGTTATTTTATATGGAAAGGTATAGATTTTGTTGCATTTTTGAAATCTACGGAATTTTTTAGGATGTTTTTGTTAATATATCCCTATACCAAAAAGGAACAGTTCTGGAGATATTTCGATTTTAAAAAAAAATTTACGATACTAAGCCTATATTGTGAGTGTAATATCTAGAACTTCTAAAAAGCTATAACTTTCAAAATTTAAGCAGTAGTAGAGCAGGCAAAGGGCAGGCTTTCCAAGAATGTACTGCTTATGTCGATAGTCCATACGGGATGTTCAAAACTCGGGGGGCTTCAAATACAAAAAAGTTGTTTTTTTCAAATGGAACACCCTGTGTTTAAGTCATCAGTAGATGCAGAATTAAATTCTACATCGATTGGTATACACATTCCCTATACCTATCTCCAACAGTTTTTGAGTTATATGTAATTATTTATGTGAAATAAACTTTAGCATCGATAATATATATCTCTAAATTTTAAAGAAGGCTGGGATACCAAAAAATTTAACTGTGTTTGTCAAATTACTTTTAGTTATTGAATTATAGCAGCAATTATACAGCAGAAAATTAAATAATTACAAATGAGTGGTGTTTTAAATTTATTTTGTATTCGTGGGGAATTTAATAAAATATTAAATAAATATCCAGTTTAACTTTTAATTTGATGTCATACATGTTATTTGTCTTCATCTTCAGTTATAGGTTTGTGATATGTCTTCTTAATGTCAATTCTAATATGAGGGAATTGCAATTCCATCTTCCGAATTTTATCTTGTTCGTTGTTGATAAATTTGGATATATTTCGTTGAAAATACGACAACAATTTGTAGCTATTTTATTAAATTCCCCACAAATACAAAATAAATTTAAAATACCACTCATTTGTAATTATTTAATTTTCTGCTGTATAATTGCTGCTATAATTCAACAACTAAAAGTAATTTGACAAACACAGTTAAATTTTTTGGTATCCCAGCTTTCTTTAAAATTTAGAGATACATATTATCGATGCTAAAGTTTCTTTCGCATAAATAATTACATATAACTCAAAAACTGTTGGAGATAGGTATAGGGAATGCGTATACCAAGCGATGTAGAATTTAATTCTGCATCTACTGATGAGATAAAACACAGGGTGTTCCATTTGAAAAAATCAACTTTTTTGTATTTGAAGTTTTTAACATTGGCCCTTGAGTTTTGAACATGCCGTATGGACTATCGACAGAAGCAGTACATTCTTGGAAAGCCCTTTGCCTGCTCTAGTACTGCTTAAATTTTGAAAGTTATAGCTTTTTAGAAGTTCTAGATATTACACTCACAATATAGGCTTAGTATCGTCAATTTTTTTTTAAATCGAAATATCTCCAGAACTGTTCATTTTTGGTATAGGGATATATTAACAAAAACATCCTAAAAAATTCCGTAGGTTTCAAAAATGCAATAAAATCTATACCTTTCCATTTAAAATAACGAAGTTACTACTAACTTCCGGTACAACCGGAAGTGCTACAGTGACGTCATAACTTTTTTTGAAACGAGAATACTCAAACACCCCAGTGCCCCAAGTTTCAAAATCTAGATCGTAATAGTCTCTGAAATATTCTAATGAACGGGTTACGTGAAAAACCCTGTAGATTTCATCTGATCTACTATTGACGATTCAAATTACCGATGAGGGCGCTGCAAATTGTAAACAAATATGGACGAAGACGAGTGAAAATTTTGCATTTCATATCACATCATCTAGTAATTTAGGATTCAACTGCCATAAATATAGTGACCTTATGTGCTAGTCAGGGTGAAATAAAGGATAAAAAGAGTAGTAAAAGCAGTCAACGTCTCATAAATGCTTCATTGCTAATTATAAGTATGAATTTTTTGGGTTGAAACAGGTACCCTAGTTTTTATTTACTTAAATTTTGGACTAAAATAAGTGTGATAAACTGTATGGTCATACCATATTAGTGCTTGTTTTTTGTTAGCTAATGTTTAAATTAAAATATATTCTGTTTTTATAAGACTAATAACAGACAAGTATACATAAACTGCAACAAAGTGGTTATGTTGTGTAAATAAACGTGTTCCCTGTTAATCAATTGTTACATGCCTTTTGGAGAAATGAGTGAGAAACAGTTTCTTATACTAGGGTCAAACTTCTAGCTATCTTCTATCTTAAACACTTCTATAGACACGTTTTGTGGAATGACACCCATAAACACAGCAGTTTGTGTTGTGCTGATTTCTTTTGAATGCCATTTTAAAATGTAAAAATAAAGATATACAAATACTAATCACGTCGTTTTTCTTTGTCATACCAAAAAATCACAAGCACCTCTAAATTATTACGTTAAACAGACCCAAATACGTGTTATTTATCATTATATCAGCAATAAGCCTCCAAAAAAGGTTTTCAAATAGGTTAAAATATTTTCAAGCAGAGGGCGCATTCATTTTTTGAATCGCCAATATGTATTGCGACACTCGATCGCGACACCGCTGTCTTTTAACCTCGAACGAAAACTCCTAACTTGGTACCCATATAGGAACGCAACATTTAAAATGTTAAAACCGTAGTTTACATCAGATATAGTATACTTTTAACTTAAAATTTAAAAATCACATGGGAACAACTGGTATTTATTTAATGCTAAAATATAAGCGCTAATGAAGTAAAGCCCCGTTCCTTTTGGATGAATCGTCCCGCGGACACATCTATTCGCAATCGAGTGCATGAAAATCCCGGACCACTTACCGGATCCCTCCTGCGATTATCCCGAAGACTGAGTCGCTGTTTCCAATCTCTTTTATGTGACGAATCCGAGCTTAAGGACCTTAGCATCGGTGTAGACTGCATCCCTGGAACAAAAAGGCGACGCCATTAGTACAGTTTTAGAAAAGGAGGTCGTTCCATTATTTATAAGCATGCTGGAGCGCGGATTATCCTTATGGAGCTTGTCCGAAGGCGTTCGAGTTATCACCGTGCAAATGGGTCCGATTATATTTTGTTTCTAAGATTCAAGCTATATTCTACAGTGTGACACAGATCCAGGTGTACTCCTCTTTCCCCCCTTATTTTTTTAGATACAATGGGCCTTTTCCACTAAATTGAATTTTATTATTTTATTAATATCAAACGTTATACTGGTACATAAGTAAAGGTAGAATCAACCCAATTTATTAAAGACTTGTAATTAAGTCAAGTTATCCAAATACAAAGTGACCGGTCCTCATGAATCATTTCAAACAACGCGGTTCGCTGACATCACACTCCAGAAGCCAATAAAATGTAGAGAAGTTAAAAAACGACTCCACGTTGCCACATATAATTTTACTTTTTTCTTGGCAACGATTAAATTTACATTCTGGTAATTTTGAATTGAAAATATGTATTTTTAGGTGAAATATTATCCATAAATTATTACTAAAGCAAATCAACATGATTATTTTACAATTTATCCCTTGAGCAAAATAATGTTTAGGTATTTTTCGCTAAAGGTGACAACACTGCACAATCTATGCTAGAATCAACTGAATGATGATTTGATAACTTAGGTTATAAAAACTAATCTTCTTGCTTCTTGTCTTAACATTGCGCACTTCAGCACTTAGAAAGTTCATATTTGTAACGCAGAAATCGTTAACACTTCATTATCAACTCTTGGAAGGTTGTCTGAATCAGCCTTAAGATATCCCTCTTCAATTTTATTCATTTTAAATCAAATTAGTCAAAACACAAAACGAAAGTTTGATTAAGCATACTTCACTTGACAGAACACAAAATGCAGGGCAGCCAACAGACAACAACGAACTGGAGTATGACGTCAATGGCGCGTTATTTGAAATATATGGCTATTTTAACAATTTTTTCAAAATATATCTGGCGAAGAAAAAAATTTAAGAAAATACTTTTTAGGCATAACTAAGTATATATTTTATAATAAAAAAAAGATGTGGAAAAGGACCATTTTTGAATTTGGCAAGGCGCAGGTACTTTTCAAAGGTCAAAGGTCACTTTTTTAAATAAAAATGATCTCTTTTCCGGATGTAATACCAACTACCGATTTGAAATGGGACACTCTGTATATTTTCTGTATATAAGTTAGTCATGGAAGAAAACAAACGTCTAAAAAAATCCAAACTCCAAACCAGTTTGTCCAAGATGTCCTGAAGTAATATCCATATTTTTTGCATTTTTCATAACAAAGTTATCGTACTTGGTCAAACTATTAATCTACCCTGTATAGGTATAGCTTGGTTCAATTGCATGTGTCTCCAACGATTCTCGAGAATCATTTACTTTTGAGAAGTAGAATGTTCCATATAAAAAGTAATAAAACATTTTTGGAATTGTATGTATCTCAAAAATGTGCGTGTACATTCAAACTACATTTTGCAAAAAATTGAGTATTGCCCTATAGTTTGAGATCTATAAGAGATCCTGAAACGTGAGTAGAATGTGTATTTTGAGTATATTTACTCAAAAGAGTAAGTATAGGATAATGTTATATACACAGAAAGAAACTATTTGAAACCTCTATTTAAGGCAACGTCAAACATAACGTAAAACTTCTCCAAACTGCAGTAAAACTGTAAATCCCATAATTCTGCAGGAAAAGTTTTCACGCACCACATGTATATTGTAGGGACTTCCGACGCTTACAGAAAACTTAACAAAAAGAATAATAATAAATTCATGAATTGTCCTTTTGTTCGAGAGCACCCAAAATTATATTCGTGCGCGACTCTGAATACTGAATCAACTTCCGTAACTTTTTCCTATATATTTCCCCCAATGAATGCCAATAAACGATAATGAAAGTTTAAGAGTTTATATATCAAAGTTAAGTTATTGCTTTAACTGAGCTACTTATCACTGGAAATGAGTTTGATCGGTAAAGAGGATGAGGAAGATGAGCCAAGAAACTGATAATAAAATTGAAGCAGGTTTAGCATAGGGCAGTATAAACCAGAAATTTAATATAGTAGTTAGATCTACTGATGTTGTTATCTTAGCAAAATTGTTTATGCTACATTACCCGAAGGGTACTGATCTCAGTTTTTATATAAATTTACTAAATTTAAACGTGCAATAGGGTGTATCGGTCTCGTTTTTAGTAATAGTATTTCATAAAATACCTTTCTTAGTTGATTTAAACTAATATTTCTTATCTCATTCTGTGTTTTTACCTTCTTGTTAAACACCAATCCTGTATTTAAAGTATTATATGTATTCGGTGTATATTAAGTGATTATAATCCCAACTTCACTATATGTGTTTGTGCGCTAGGTCTATCTCAATACATAGTCCTAGGGTTGCATAATCTAAAGTTCAAAACAATATAGTGACGCCATCTCGTGTTCGGATGGACGAGGTAGGAGAACGAGGAGAGAGAAACATGAGGGCGAGAATGGAAATTGGCGAGCAAGTTCGGTGAATTGGGCAGCTTCCAAAGTTTCCAGAAAAAAGCTGAAAAAAGCAAATTATATAAAAGTTGAATTAATCTTAGTAACCGAATCCTACTACTCCCTAGCGTGATTACGAGAAAGTAATCATTTTGGTACGTTGATTTTGTGAATTGGCAGCAGAACGTATGAACAACGTTAACCCCGAAACCAACTGTTCTTATGTGAGTACTTTATTACTTATTTTGGAAGTGCATCCTAAACCACGCTACGTATACCGTGCCTAATTAGACTAACTTACCCTATGCATAGGTCGTGTGTGCGAACGAATTTAAGGGCCCTTACCGTTACCTCGCGGACTGTAAATATCTCCAAACTGCATTTTTTGGTAGATCTTTAGTACAGGCAAACTACATTTTGTTGTCAAGCTTTATTGCTGTAAAACCTTCACTCATTTTTGAACATTTGAGTGTGTATGTCCTCATATTTAAATTTAGGTGTGTCTTTTATGTATGTATTTAAAAATTAACTTTGTTCTTGTCAAGTGTTTTTTTGCAATTGTCTTCACTTAGATAGGAACTATACCTTTACTCTGCACCATCAAAAAAGATCAATTGATGGCGCCCAAGTTTGGCCAGCTAATAAATAACCCTACCGTACTTCACTCTGCTCACCCCTGATAGAGAGTTTCATCGCCATAGTAAGTATATTTTGTACCTTTATTTAAAAGTAATAACTAACGAATTTAGCGTTATAAGGGTGCTTAGAATTTACTAAGGCAAGTTTATAAACCAACCGTCAAACAAATGTAAAATCAGCAGTGCTTTGAACAGTACTTATAATCCCAAGAACACCCAAGAAAAAGTTCTACCTACTTTGGTACATGGTGTTTAAATTTTAATTCAAATGATTATTGTTTTTTCAAGTTTTTCGCTGTATCTATTAGTCAAGATAGAAATGTCAACTTCAACCTTCGTGTACTTTCTAACCCAAGTTATTATCTAGTTACTTACGCACCGTACGTCCTACCTTATGCATGGTTCTTAGGTACAACCTAACCTCAAACTTCTACCGACTTCTTCTGGTTACTCTGTTGCTATTTTTGAGGGACTTAATAGCTTCAAATTGATTTTCCTGCCAATAATCTGCACACGGTAGCTTCAAGGTCAGCTGTTCAGCTTCAAAATTTCAGGAAGGGGATGATGTGAGTAATCGGTTTGCGTCATTGTTTGTTATACGAAAACAGAACCAATAGAACCCCGAAAATACCACAGTACTGGCACCATACTGAATGACTTACTATTTCGTCAATTATTGTTGGTATAAAGCACATTTCATTTGAAACAGCTTGGGCATTGTTTTCCTTAACTCTAACCCTTCAATATACTAAATATAGCAGGTTAACCGTTCGAGCTATAACTGCTATTATTTTAGAATCATATTGGAGGGTTATAATTCTCTTGGATAAAGTTGTTGTAAATTTAATAGTGGTTGTATGATATTAATTTAAACCCCACACAATCGGGAACTGTATAATTTGAAACGGTTTATTTTGGGGGACTAAATTAACCGAGTAATGTTGGTAGAATTATATGCGATATTTGTTTAGCTTACTTACAAAGGGGAGATGATGTGGCTGAATGAAAATAATTGATATACAGAGCTGTGTAAACAGCTGATTATGTTGGTTTATTCTGTAAATAGTACTTGTTCCAGCTAACTAGTATAATGTATACGCCACGATTATTTACAATTTGGGAATATGAGATAAGTGGTGTACCTTTTATGATTCATTATGAGAATGTAACCAGTTCAGTTTTTTAAATAAATAATAATTGTTTCATTACATTGACTCTAACAAGAAGGTCACAATGATGATAGTTTTCAGTTAGTTGCACTGAACCAATATACAATATATTAATATTACAATCACGTAAAACTTTATTTCAAGCTATAAATAAACTGTAGAAAGAGAGTACGAAGTACCCAAACAGTGATACGTACCTGAACTGTACTCAGGTGGTGGATGAAACGAGTAAAAGCCACAATATAATATAGTACGTCTAGAAAGTATATGAAATTTTCATCTTTTCTATTTTATCACATTGAAATATTATTTATAAGGCTTTTTAATAAAAAATGTCATAGTTACCTTTGACTGACACTTGTCTTGACTGACAGTTGCCTGATTTAATGTCAGTATTTGATTGTCGTTTGAAGGCACCACAAAATAATTAATAAAACAATGACACAGGTAGCAAAAAGGCGTCTAGTTGAACAGTTATATGAAAATAGTGTTCGAGAAGTGCCGGAATTTGTAAGATTAACGGGAATGGGTAAATCGGCGGTTTATAATGTGTTAAAGCGTATCAGAAATGGTATTGGTATGCAACATGGGCAAGTTTCTGGAAGACCACGCAAAATACGAGGTCGCAATTTGATGTCTTTCCTGCAGTTGGGCCGCAGAAATTCACGACTGGGTTTTCGAAAGTTGGCAAAACAGTTTACAATACAACGGAGAACCGTTTCTTATAAAACCGTTCGTCAGGCGTTTCTACGTAGTGGTTACAGAGCAAGAAAACCTAAGAAGATACCAGCTGTTACTGAAGAACAAATTCAGAGAAGACTTCAATTTTGCGTAGATTATCTAGAGGACAATTTTGAAAATGTCTTCATTACAGATGAAGCTTGTTTCCAGCTGGGCGATAAACGTTTAAGGATACTAAGCAGATATAGGCCCGAGGTGTAGAAATCAAAGTTTCCTACGAAAATCATGGATTGGGGAGGGATTTCACTACGTGGTGCAACTGAACTGTGCATTATCAATGGTAGAGTAGATAGTGCACGCTACTGTACCATGTCAAATGAATATCTCGTCCAAACAGCTAATACCCTGTATCGTGAGGGTTGGCGATTACAGCAAGACAACACTCGATGCCATACTTCCAGGTATACAAGACGTTGGTTGGACGATAGAAGAATCGCACCCATTTCATGGCCAGCAGCTTCTCCTGACTGAAGCCCCATTGAAAACATATGGGGGCTCATGAAAATCGAGGTAGAACGTACAGCGCCTCGAAACAGTCCTGAGTTAGTGAGAGTCGTTTTAGAAGCATGGCAACTTGTTACGGCGACGTATGCACCTAATTTAATTGTGGGCATTCCTCATCGACTACAAAAATGTTTGAGGTTACATGGACTATGTATTAGCAAGGAAAATATTTTTTTTATGTGTAAGGTTGAATTTGTAAGGTAAGGTTATGTGTAAAGTAATAATTTTTTTATCGATGGTTTTTAATTTCCACATACTTTCTAGACGTACTATATATTATAATATAGTACAACTATAGTAATAGTACATACAATATTAATTTTGGATGTGAGTTGTATGTATAAAACTTTTCTGTGCGCCCTTCTAAGATTTATATAATGTAATTATAATGTGTTTCAATAATAATCGTAAATATAAATAACATTTATATACGAGTAGTATTGACGAATTAGATGGAGAAATTTGAAACATTAGTGTAACAAAACTTTTTAGATTGACTAAAGTCACAAATATTTATGCTTTACTATTTGAATTTGTACATAAAATAGAGCTCGGACGAAGTGTAATTAGTTGTTTACATTCATAGTATTCTCTGTACCTTGATAACTGATATATAATAAAAATATGACACAAAAAATACCAATTTGAGAAGCAGGGAGTTTTTTAAAATCCGATAATACTCCTTCGGCACCTTTTCTTCTCCCCAAAGAAACTCATTACGTGGAAAAGAGAAAACTCCCCCGAAATTCTATTACTCGAGAATTTTACTTACAGTTCATTTAATGTTTAATTGAATTCAAAAGTTATTCCGCCATCCAGTCGGAGGAGAGTTTATTTAAAGTTAAATTAATGTTTGGAAGTATACATAACAAACTTCGGAGATCTAGGTGAGTCGAAAAGTACCGTATGAAAGCAAACATGCAGCAGCTGAGATTACTTTATTTAACACTGGGATCTTGCTCTAATTACCAGAATACGGACAAATTTTAAGAGGAGAGTAATTACTTGAGATTCTTTAAACTAAAAGTTCTGAGTCGGGATGAAATTAGTACACTAAGAATGACACTATTATTTAAATGTATAGTCACCGAAGTTTAAATTAACGGTCTGCAGAGCTAGAGCTGAGTTAAATTAAAATTGGTATATGATTAATACCCTTGCAGAGACGGTGGTGTTTAAGTTTTCTTTTGATGAAGGAGTTGCTAAAAGACTCGTCTTGCTGAACTCAGCCATTTCATGCAATGATGAATGCTTTCTTTGTGTGAAAGGAGGGCGAATGGAAGAGGGGAAGAAAGTGAAAGAGCAATTAAGGCTCAATTTTGGGAAGGTTAAAGAATTTCAAGTTCATGGAACATTTTTGGATAATTAATATACAGGGTTATTCATAACTTATCTCTAAAACTTTGAGGATATGTGCATCCTTAAATAAGAAATCGATATCACCAAAAAAATTTATAATAAAAGCCTTAGGATTTCCCGTAAACAATATTTAAAGTTATACCATTATAAAGGACTACGTAGATGGGCAACTGTAGTTCAACATCTGATATACCTACCACATTCCTAAGAATGTGGTAAAAAAAGTAAACACGTTTTAGTACCTCGAACGACGACCAAGCGAATAGAACTGGAGCGGGGATAATATCTCTATTGTCTATTCAGTTATCAGTCTATGTGTGTACTCTCTGTGTGCCGGTGTTTTATTTATCGCAGGAGTGTTAAACTGTAAAATTTTCAAAATGGCTCATGTGTACAGTAATGCTGAGTTAATGCACTGTTACCAGTGGATTATTAATTACGAGTTAGGTTTTGTGAGTGGTTGTTGCAGCAAAATGCTGAAAATCCCCAATTTACTTAATAATTTGCGTTTACAAGATCAGCAACCAGGAAGAACATTCGGTTTAGTGCGGCAAAATTGGATAAGGCGTGCCCAAAATTGTGTACAAGTCCAGGAATATTATTTCGAACAGCTTTTGTAACAAGGTATGTGCAAATTTTTTATAAATTTCATGTTTCTAATACCTAGTAATCAAGTAGCGCAATTATTCAAAATTAGTGTAACAAAATTTTATTCATTTTAAAGACACGTCACTTTGGTCACATCTATCTATCTTTAAGTTTATTTTAAAGTAAAAACGCTGCAAATCTTTTTTGCGCCGGGTGTCGGTATACTCTCAGAACTTCCGAAGTTTTTTTCGTGCTAGCCAGTTTGCATTGTCAGTTCCAAGGTCACTCCATTACAGTGGACCAGTATCCAGCGGCGTGTAATGAAAAATTTTTAAATAGTTTTCAGAAGCCGCCAAAAATTTTTTTTTGCACTACCATATATCTACATGTATGTTGAACATCCCCAAATTTTAGTTCTGATAAGTTCTGAATAACACTGTATAAAACACTCTTTATTTATTTATTGAAGAATTAATTTTCGTATTGTTTTCTGTGTTATAGACGGCTCCTCAATTATTTTATTTTATTTAATAGGTTATGTACGTCTTATTTATACCATTGCTCAAATTGTGTCAGGCATTCTTAAGGAAAGAATAAATGTAGCCTGCTGCAGGCAAACTAACTTGGAATGGAATGTCACTGTAAGAAAGAAATTTTGACTGATGTTATGAAAATAGACACTGAAAACATGAGGAGGACGTACAGATTATGAACCCAGAAACATATCCTGCAGGCAACTAGCTGAATTGTCAATCAATAAGCTCTGTGACTCTTTACATTATAGAGACTTTGGACATTGTCTGTATTGTACTGAAATCTCGAAAAAGTAGCCAGAGTTGTGATTGATAACAATCTTACAAGTAGGTAAATCTTTAAGATGATCCTTAAAGGCTTCCAGGCGGAAGTGCAGATTTTCAACTCATCAGGAGACCATTAGCTACGTTACCGGATGTGTCTAATGACAGTGGCTTTTACTACCTAATGAAGGAGAAAAACCAAAAGCTAACATCGAAATCAAAATCCCTTAAAAGGAGCTGTGAGGTCTAATGTAAAAAAATTAACCGAGATGTGGTATTCTACAGTCGACGACACAGAGAACAATTGATCTCTATAGCCTAGATCGATTTTTGTAGTGTTTGTGCCTTGTAAGGACTCGTTGCTTGTTTAGGATATCATCTGCAATTAGTCCACTGGAGTCGAATCTAGCATTCAGAATTCAGTCTATGTCGTTTAACATTAATTAAATGAATGGCAATAAGAGGTAATTTGAATTTTTTAAAATTCAATAAACACTTACATTGTTAAACGCCTGCGGTTGTTCTCTTATTTAAATTAGATTCCTAGGCACAGGAATAATTTATATTCCTTAGTTCGTAGCAGGAATAAATAAAAACGCTGTGAATATAAATTAACTACTCCGTTCCAATTAAGCTAAAACTTGTCTCCCCCTTACTACATTTTTATGAAGAAGAAAAAGCGAAAATAACAAATTTATTTCTTTCAGTAAGCACTCGTTGTAAAAGGTTTTGGATGGGTAAACGGGATCTTTCATAATTCGTATTCCGGGATTTCTTTATTAGCTGTTTGGCCTTGTCCTGAAATATACTGAAATTTAAACTTTCATCGTGTCTAAGAATAAATTGTGTTTTATGTAACAAGTTCATCTCGCTGAAAACGTATTTATAATGCTCCAGGAAACTTTCTTTTAAATTGTGGCTGGAAACGGGATTTTAATTGGCGGAGGGAAACCTCCATGTAATGTGTTTAATTTGGAAATTGAAATTTATTTTTTTTATGACGCTCGACTCATTCTCAGTTATTTACGAACAATTAATATTTTGGAAATACCTACGCCAGTGAATGAGAAAAAACAGTGAGCAAGGAAGCGATTCCCCAATTTCTTCACTCATCTCACCAGGTGTTATTTATAAAATATATGGGGTATAGATTTTTCCAAGAGTCTGGCAGAATATTCAGGTGCCCAGACAGCTCTGATCCCGAACAGATCCAGAAACTAGCGAATTTAAACGACTTTTAATAATCACAAAATATCTCGAAATTATTTTTTAGTTTCGAAGATATAGTGGTATGTTGTTCTTGTTGTTGTTGATAGGCGGCGCGGTTACCCGCAGCACTCAGGTCTTTCGACCCATTGTGCCTGCCGCTAGTTGGGATCTATTGGAAGAGACCCGTGCTGTGCGCATAGGCCAACACCCGTTGTAGGGGAAGCTCCCTAATGTCCTGAGGCAGAAGAAATGCCGCGCCCAGGTGTTTGTGTCTCTTGACCATGAGGCAGGCACAGCGACAAAGGATGTGAATGGAGTCCTCGTCATCGTGTCCGTAAAACCTGCACCTTCTAGTGTCACTAAGACCGATAGTGTTAAGATGCTTGTTAAGATGTCCGTGACCTGTCAACAGTCCTGTGACAATCCTTATGCTGTTACGACTTAGCGCAAGTATTGATCCAGTTGCGTTCGACCAAGGCCCTTCAATTAAGAGCCTGGCTTGTCACAGTCCAGTCCCGTTTGACCATTTTTCCTTTGATCTTACCTTGATCCAGTTTCCAATGGACCTTGCTACATAACTAGGCGGTAGCCCCAGCACTGGTTCGGGCCCTGTAAAATGTATACTTGAGCCTCTCTTAGCCAGTGCATCGGCCTCCTCATTTCCTGTTATATTATGATGACCCGGTACCCAGGTCAATTTTACCTGGTTGTTCTGTCCCAATTGGGTCAGACCATTAACACACTCTAGGACCGCCCTGGAGGTGATCCTGTAGGAGATCAAGGCACGTAAAGCCGCCTGACTGTCGGTGCATATCTGGATATGCTGATTAGAATATCTCCTTTTGAGATTTTCCCGGACACATGCAGAGATAGCAAACACTTCCGCCTGAAAGACCGTGACATACTTTCCCAAGGAGAAGGATAGTCTCGCCCTCGGGCGCACGCCCCGGACTCCCGCCCCTGAGCCCTGGTCTGTCTTGGACCCATCCGTAAACCAGACGAGCCCATTCGAGACCTGAGCATCAGGATTTCCGAGCCAAGCGTCTCTGTCCGGTATCTCTACTATGTAAGGTTTGAGAAACACATAAGTGGGAGATATCCTGTCACTGGGTGCGTCCAGTAGACTGTCTCCTCCCACAAGTTCCCCAAGAATACTTGTGTGTCCACCATCGTGACTTTTACCTAGCCACCGCCCCCACTGCTTGACCCTATAAGAGGCCCTCCTTGCCTCCCCCTCAACAAATTCATATGCAGTTTAGGAAGAGACAGGAGAGCCGCCAGAGCCTCTGTGGGAGCCGTGCGTATCGCTCCTGTCGTGCTTACACACGCCAGGCGTTGTAGTTGATTTAGCCGTTGCTTGATGGTAACCCGCCGGACGGCTGGCCACCATACAATCGACGCGTATAGAAAGGAGGGTCTAATAACCGAGGTATAGAGCCATAAGGTGGCTCTCAGATTAAGCCCCCACATTTTTCCAAAGAGCCTATTCCATGTCCAGAAGGACGCGGTGGCTCTCTGTATTTGTCTGTCTATGTGGGGTACCCAGATATAGTGGTATTGAAGGTTTGCCGATTTTGATTGTTTTAATTGTACTTTACGTAAAACTTAATGGTATATATTTATTTATTTTTTTGCTGCCAATATTACAAGATAAAGTTGTTTTTATCTAAAGAAACACCCTGTGCCTTTAAATTTTTAAAACTGCCTAAAATTTACGTTCTAACGGTGTATGGCACGTTTTCTATGCATTTAAAGAGAATAGAATACTTGAAATTGCGTCAAACTATTTTAACACGTTGTAGCATAATTTTGATTTTGATAAGACCAAAGACCAAGCGAAACAATAATTTGATCAATGGACTCAAATCAGATACGCTAGTTAATAAAATAAGGGATTAATATTTTCTATAATGAGGATTTGCAGTTGTTCTATCTTGAAAACTTTGGAGTTATATAAGATGACCTCAAAGGGTTATACAGGGTGCCCCAGTGTGATCGAAGAAAAATTTACCAGGGGGTAGATCAGACTAAAATAAGAATAAAATTGTTATAAAAAAAATTCTCTGATGCATACCTAACGAGTTACAGGGTGTTATTTTGGAAAAAAACAGACAATTTTCCACAATAACTTAAAAACCGTTTCGTATAGATATAGGTAATTTTTGGCTGACGTGTACGTACATCTATTAAGGGTCATTAAAACCACATGGTGTTTATTTAACTCTGACACCTGTAGTGGCCTAGGCCTACTCTTCCTCATGATTTTGTCTTCATAACTCTTGCATATCCTACTTTTTCGTGAATTGACTAAGTTTTCCTTAATCTGCTACCAACTCTGAACAAAAAAGGTGCTCTTGTTACCCAGCTCTAAATTCAACCATTTTCGAGTAAATTGAGTGTAAAGTACCGACTACATTCCTTTATGCAGAAAAATAGATGCAAAGGAAGTCGTAAGGAAGAGTAGGCCTAGGCTACCACAGGTGTCAGAGTTAAACACACAACAAGTAGTTTTAATGACCTTTAATAGATGTTAATTTTTATATTGGACGCATAACTCAAGGCGGTCTTGGAGGTTTCGTACCTTGTTTTGAAATGTGGGTTGTGGTACTGTACGTTTACGGTCATATTGTACTTTAATTTGCATGTATTACTCTTGGAAACAATTGAATAATTGCCCAAGAACTCCATACCATTCTTCAAATATCTTAACTGTGGCCGCTCTGGCATCCACAGTAATATTTTCTTATTAAAGCTAAGTGAACAGCGTAAAAAACCGAAGCAGTTTTATTAAAAGTTATAAGTTTCTTGACTTCCACAAAGTGTTCCAATTAAAAAAGGAACAGCAATTGAAACCGAGAATAAAATACGTGTTTTCTTTGGCAGCCGGCCTTAAATAAAACGGACTCCTTAATTATTGCTAAACCGTAAATTGTCTTTGAGCTAAACTGTGTTTAACGAGGCAGACATGCTTTTCGGGCTGTAGGAGTTTTTATAGGAGAGTTTGAATAATTTTAATAACAAGTTTCGGAAAGTTCGCGAGTGTAATGAAATGTAAGATTTCGGCAAGTTGTGTTGGGAGTTTAAATTCTGTGTAGATCTGAAACAAATATTACGGATAATGTAATTAAGAAGACGTACATTTTCCTTCCACTCTGATGTATAAACGACATTATCATGATAGTTCAGTCCTAGTCCCGCATCTAATATTAAAAAAATATTTCTAAATCACTCGACATATTTTTTACAAATTTGGTATACATTTTTAATATTTTAGTAGCTATTGACGATTCATATTACCGATGAGGGCGCTGCAAATTGTAAACAAATATGGATGAAGACGAGTAAAAATTTGCGTTTCATATCACATCATCTAGCAATTTAGCATTTATCTGCCATAAAAATAGTGACTCATGTGCTAGTTAGGATGAAATAAAGGATAAAAATAGTGGTAAAAGCAGTCAAACGTCCCATAAGTGCTTCATTGCTAATTATATGATTTTTTTGGGTTGAAACAGGTGCCCTAGTTTTTGTTTACTTGCATTTTGGACTAAAATAAGTGTGATAAACTGTATGGTGATACCATATGTGCTTGTTTTTTGTTAAATAATGTTTAAACTAAAATATATTCTGCTTTTATAAGACTAATAATAGAAAAGTATAGACAAACTGTAACAAAGTGGTTATGTTGTGTAAATAAACGTTTTCCCTGTTATTAAATTGTTACATGCCTTTTGGAGAAATGAATGAGAAACAGTTTCTTATACTAGGGCACTTTTTGTGTTGTGCTGATTTCATTTGAATGCCATTTTAAAATGTAAAAATAAAGATGTACAAATACTATAACCACGTCGTTTTTAACTTTGTAATACCAAAAAATCCCAAGCACCACTAAATTATTACGTTAAACAAACCCAAATACGTGTTATTTATCATTATATCAGCAATAAGCATCCAAAAATTACCTTTTAAGTAGGTTCAAATATTTTCATGTAGAGGACGCATTCATTTTTGGAATCGCCAATAAAATAAAAAATCATCTTTGATAAATAACCAGTGGAGGAGCTATGGGTACTATTATGTCCATTTTACAAAAAATTACCTTAGTAGGCTATTAATAAAGAGTTGATATCAAATTTATTAAAAATATCTCTAGCGGTTTAGAAATAATAAATATTGAGTTTATTTTTTTATTTTGATAACCCTATATCTCAAAAACGGCGAACTTAGGACCCTATGTTTGATGATCCATGGTCCAAAAAATAGATGATTTTAATTTTGGAATAATTGAACCGTTTTTGGTGTAGACTATCTGTACAAATAGTGATATATGACTCTTTAAATAGGTAATCATCGAATTGTTTCAAAATGACCCAATTCGTTGAATACCAGAATTACTGTATTAATTTATTTATTATGCAAAACACATAGAACTAAATAAATAATATATTCGGCATGACAGAACAGGTGGCGTTGGTTTATAAAAATTTCAGGCACAAAATGGATCGATCTCGTTACTTTTAAATGGAAATAAATAAGTTTCAAGACAACTTCGAACACCCTATACTGATCTGCAACTGGCACTACCTACCTATCTATTATTGATTTTAATGACACTGACTAGCAAAAAGCTCAGATTTTTCATTTAATACGTTTCCCAGTTGTTTCAAAAATCAAATATGATCTTGTACTGTAAAACATTTATTTATTGAAACTTATATATACAGGGTGATTCAGCTAACCAGTTCATTAAAAGTTTAAGGACTTCCCTTTGAAACATTTTTTTGAAAATTTGGATACGGCGGTTTTCGAGAAAGATCTACTCATCTGAGGTATTTTCGTTTTTCTAGCACTTCCGGTTACTCCGGAAATGGCTATCAACTTTCTTATTTTAATTTGAATACCTTATATTTTTCTATATTTTTGATTTCTACGCTAAAATCTACGTTTTTTAAAGTGGGACAAACTATACGATAAGATTGGGGTTAATTATATGCCCAAATTTGTACCCAGTGCCTACATCTCTGTATCTATATAAAAAAATTGAAACATTTGAGTTATGTTATGTATGTGGAACCAAATTTTTCATTCTAATTTTATCGATTTTGGCCTAAAATCAATTGTGCCAAAATCTGCATATTTTTCGTTAATATGCCGATCAGAGTGTGACTACAAATAAGAACTTGGTACCCGCATAACTTGGTACTTGGTAATTTATCATGAATTTTGAATAAAAATAAACACGTTGTTTAAAAATAGACATGTTGCTGATCGATCTTTCCAAACTTACATCGAAATTGTTAAGAATATGGAACACGGACAGCCTACTCTAACTCCTAATTAAATACATTTAATATTAACAAGATTGTAGTATGGGAAAACCGCCATATGTTGAAGATACCTGAATAGGAACGTTTATAATTTTGGGGCTTAGGGTTATGCACGAAAAATTGTTTTAATGGAGTACATTTATTGTTTCACCCAAGCATAATATGGATATAATACAAGAAATATGCCACGGTGAAGTTAACTAATAACATTTTGGAATAATATGTGATGTTATTATGAAGCGCCATTTGGGCCAAAATAAAATGGCATGTGTTATATATACATTACTGCATAATATATAGAAAATTCTACAATATACAGTGTGCCCACAATTGGTGATGCATGTATTGGGATCTCGGAAACTATAAGAGATAGAAAAACAGTCAAAGGGGGAAAGTTTTAGATAATTTTGTTTGTAATCGAATGCCGTTTTTTTTGCGATTTTATCTCTTTTGGTTTTTGAGATATTTTGAAAAAACTAAAATGATGCATTTTCGAAAATACCCTGTAATTTCTTTATTTAAAACAATTTTTAGATTTTGTAAAAACTTTCTTAGGGCAACTTTTTACGTAGAAAACGCCTGTGTAGTCCGATTTTATTTGCAACGTTTCGGTTTTTTGGAACCATCATCAACTTTGTTTTTTCATATGGGAGCCATATTGGATTTTTACTGTTTTGGAAAGCCTCTTTTCTTAGCTTTCTAATGATGTATCACAATTAGTAAAAAAAAGTTAGCTTATGGTTAAAAAATCAAAAATTAATATTTTGTTATAAATTTGGCAACGTCGCACAGTAAAACACTGAAATTCTAGGTCATATTCAATTTAATCTTTATCACAATAAAACATTAAAATATTTGTTGAAAGTTTTTACCATGTAACAAAAAATAGATTTACAAAAGCCGTAAGTTTGGATAAATACATCAACTAATTGTTTTCAGAACACCTGTCACCTAAAAATCATTTAATTATTATGTATAAACAGAAATTCAGATCCATAATAAAAAAATGTCAAAAATGTATGGACGCAAATGGGCGACACTTTGAACTTTAGTTGATATTTTGTTATTATTTGTAGCTTAGAGTTTAAACCGAAAATGATCTACTAGGGAACTGATGTATTAGCAAAAAATTTATTGCGATAAATTATGTACTGAATTTCTGTTTATACATAATAATTAAATGATTTTTAGGTGACAGGTGTTCTGAAAACTATTAGTTGATGTATTTATCCAAACTTACGGCTTTTATAAATTTATTTTTCGTTACATGATAAAAACTTTCAACAAATATTTTCATGTTTTATTGTGATAGAGATTAAATTCAATATGACCTAGAATTTCAGTGTTTTACTGTGCGACGTTGCCAAATTTATAACAAAATATTAATTTTTGATTTTTTAGCCATAACCTAACTTTTTTTTACTAATGGTGATACATCATTAGAAAGCTAAGAAAAGAGGCTTTCCAAAACCGTAAAAATCCAATATGGCGCCCATATGAAAAAACAAAGTTGATGATGGTTTCAAAAAACCGAAACGTTGCAAATAAAATTGGACTATACAGGCGTTTTCTACGTAAAAAGTTGCCCTAAGAAAGTTTTTACAGAATCTAAAAATTGTTTTAAATAAAGAAATTACAGGGTATTTTCGAAAATGCATCATTTTAGTTTTTTCAAAATATCTCAAAAACCAAAAGAGATAAAATCGCAGAAAAAACGACATTCGATTACAAACAAAATTGTCTAAAACTTTCCCCGTTTGATCGTTTTTCTATCTCTTATAGTTTCCGAGATCCCAATACATGCATCACCCATTGTGGGCACACTGTATATTTTATAATGCCGATATATATAATATTCGTTGCAATATATATATATAAAATTTCCGTTAAAATATATTTTGTGTAATATATACATTATTGTAATATGCGATATATAGAATTGTGGGTTCCATGAAATGCCGCAATATAATGAGGGTGCTGCACTTGCGGACAACAATGGAACAGTGATTTGGGTAGATTTTAGTTTAGTGATGTGCCAATTTTATGTGGTTATTTTGGCCGAAACGGCGCTTCATATGTTATAGTCTACTCGTATATAATTTAAATTGAAACTAAAAAAATTGCGACAAAAGAAACACCTGCATCTCGACAGCGGCCTCTTTGTTTATGCACGTGAGGCGTTTGTCGGAGTTTTTTATGCTATTTCAAATTAGATTATAAAGACTATACAAGTTTAGTTTGTAATTTCGCTGTAGATGAGCATTCAGACTTTATACTAATTACCGCTCTAAAACGTGAACGTGAAGCGTTATTTTTTATTCTTTTCGAATTTGCTTTTTGGATGTCAGTATGCATTTATGGTAATTTATTTGTTTCACAGTTTAACATTTTAAAGCTTTTGCTTGTGACTCGGGTGCAAAATTTTAATGCACTTCCGCTTGATGACAAGCATTTTACGTAGTTATTCTCTATGGAATTTTCATCAAATTATGTTTGAAACAAGCCTGTAGAATATATTCATTTTTCACTGCAGTTCCTTTTGGAATTACTCCACCTGTAAAACAATAAAAAAACAGGAAACAAGAAGTATTGAAAGATAAAGATTAAAAGTGTATAATATACAAATAAATAAATAAATAAATAAACAGCAAATGAACTAGATTTCATCAGTAGTTGTTCAGTTTGATATAAAATTCGTAATGTTACAAATGTCTAAACAAAAAAAAATATATAATAGAATTTAAAAAAGAAATTGAACACTTCGTCTTCGTCACCTCGAGTCGATCCTCGTCGTCAGTAGAATTTTATATGATACCGCCCCTGTGTGATATAGAAAATATCTCACCAAAAGACAACCTTTTAGAAATAAAAATTAACCTATTCAAATATTTTTTCACAAGAAAGTCACAGATATATTTAACAATAATAAGTATCAACAACACTTTATTAATTTGCATTAAAGCATTATTAAAGGAAATCTTCTCCGTGTATCTGGCTGAGAGTCCTTTTTTTGTTCTTTTATTGAAGAAATAAAAAAGCATATATTTTTTGTCTTTCACTGATTGAGAACCTTTTTCTTGGTAACCTTTTTCTAATGTTGGTATGTATTATACCAACATTAGGGAAAATAATAGAAAAAATCTTGTATAACCAATTGATGTTTCACTTTGAAAACAACGGCCTTTTCGCTGATTGCCAATTTGGCTTCCGCTCTGGTAAATCAACCACGATGGCTATCAATCAAATGGTGCAAGTTATAACAAATGCTTTAGAGGACAAAGGACTTGCAGGGGCTGTCTTCTGTGATTTGTCGAAGGCCTTTGACTGTGTGCAACATGATATATTAATCGAAAAGTTAAGAAGATATGGACTATAAATTAAATCGCTGGACTTTTTGCAAACATATCTTGCAGGCAGAAGTCATGTAACGGTGTTTAACGGAAAAACATCGCCAGCAACCAAGGTCAAGATGGGAGTGCCACAAGGTTCGATACTTGGACCTCTCCTTTTCTTAATATAGGTGAATGATGTGCCAAATTATCTAAATCACACTTTCCCAATATTGTTCGCTGATGACACGACAATGACAACGGATAACTGCAACTTAAACGATTTATTAGAAAATATGCAGCAGTCACGGGTTTTGACTGGTTCGGTGCAAATAAACTGCAACTAAATGATTAAAAGAGCCAAAATATGATTTTTTCAACTCGTGCTGTGGACAGTTTTGAAAATCCTGAAAACGTGAAATTTTTGGGTGTCATTATGGACCCCCATCAGAGTTGGGATCATCATGTTGAGTACGTAGCCAACAAACTGTCAAAGATTGTATATTTAATCAGAAGCCTAATGACGGAAGTGTCTGCAAATACCATAAGAATTGTTTACTTTTCTTTGTTTCAGAATGTATTCTCCTTTGCTATACTTACCTGGGGGCACTCTTGTCATCTGGGGAGGGTGTTTGCGCTGCAGAGACGGGTTATGAGGGTAATGACCGGACTCAGGTTTAGGGATGATGTTAAGGAAAAATATAAACTGCTAGATATTCTGACTGTACCGAGTTACTATATTCTTACGACATTAATGCATGTTAAACAAAACTTAAACGCATATACCTTAAATCGTGACATTCATAACTATAATACTAAACATAGAAATGAAATATGTATAGAATTTTCAAGGTTAACCAAAAGTCGTTGCGGAACTAATTATTATGGTCCTAAATTTTTCAATTGCCTACCTCCACACATCAGATTGTTGCCTACAAAAAAATTAAAGAATTTCTGCTAAGGGAAGCATTCTACTCGATTGGTGAGTTTTTGGATTGTGATATTGCTATTTGACTTTTAAAATTTGTTTGTAATATTTCTGTTTGTACTATTTTTATGTTTTATATGTTGATATACAAATATATGTAATATGACTTGTGTAAAACTGTATGAGGTTAGTAACATTAATAAATTCTATTCTATTCTATTTCAATTTTTTATTTCAAATGTAAAACATGAATCAAAAATAAGAATATCGTACCCGGTGCACTGGGGTGTACCCTATTACAATATGTATTTAGGTCACGACAGCGACAATCGAGAGGACCACGATAGCTAAACTAACAGAGAAATATTAGAGTAGGTACTTTACATACATACAAAATTATTATATACTCAAACTCACAGTAACATACGTAGTCGAAAAACCTATTTTCTTAAAGTAATATGTAGGGTTCAACTACTATATTTGCTGAGAGTACAGGATCCGGGAAGTATGCTTTTTGTTCCGACATATTTTACATAACCCATTCTGTCTGAAACCGTCAGTTGCAAAACTTAATATAAGATGCAAATTACGCCCCAGATTTTTATTACAGTATAAGGAGAATGCAGAAGGCTGCATCAGATCGATGTGGATAATAACAGGGTGTTTATGTGTCAGCTAGGTATCAGAATTTGAGCAAAAAACTGCACACCTACCTACCTAATTACTTCTATTCAAACTTACAAAGTTTTATTAAAAATACGATATTTTAATGTACAAACACAACATTGTATAGAGATAATTGATTTTATTTTTTATTAGTAATGTTTACCTTCAAAGTTACTGTCTTAACATTTATTAGAACTTAACACGCTAAATAGATTATGTGTCCCACCGGGAAGGGCCGCGATTGATATACTTATGGAAAAGTTCGTAGATTTAACCAAGAGATTAAATTTAATCGAAAACTTTTAATTTCTGGCTAAATATGAAATTAGTGTCAAACGATAGCTTATGAAAAGTTAAGATAGGAATGTGCAAACCGTTTAGCTTGATCTCAAACCATTTAGATTTTAGAGAGTGTAAAAGTTGCAAAATGTCAATATTCACCTGTCAATATTTCAAAAAGAGTTGAAGAGAGAAGAGGTATAGAACACCACATGAAATGTGCTTAGAATTTTACATAGAATCCGGAAATAATATAATATACAGTGTGGATGAGTTTGCATTACACACTCAGTAACTTCGTGAATGTCAAGATATAACATTTTTCAAAAGGTACTTTTAAATGATTTTTTGTGCTCTTTTCAACCCTATGAATAACAACGCTGTCATTAAAAAACCAAAAGAGCAGCGACATGTACAGTGATTTTTTTAAATGGAACACCCTGTATTTTATTTTACAATTTAAAATCCTATCAAATTCTGAATATGACACCGTGTTTATTTTTTTTAGACGTGATAATATGTAAGTTAGGAACAATACAAGAAATTATCGGTACTAGCAAAGTTTCCAGAGTATTTATTGTGTAAACTTCACTACTAGTCCATGGATTGTACAATTGAAACAAAATATTTATTGAAATTACTTAAAATAATGAATTATTTGCATAACTTTTGTCTTCACAAAGCATGCTTTGTTTTCAATAATTGTGCGATCCATAATAGTACGAGAGACTTATACTGTAGATTCTATAAGTCTCTGATAGTACCCATAATTTCTTATATTTTTCCTAACTTAGGTACATATTATCATTTAAGAAAAAATAAAAACGATGTCATATTCAGAATTTGATAGGATTTCAAATTATTAAATAAAATACAGAGTGTTCCATTAAAAAAATGACTCTACACGTCGCTGCTCTTTTGTTTTTTTAATGATATCATTTTTAATCAGAGGGTTGAAAACAGAACAAAAAATAACTTAGAAGTACTTTTTGAAAAATTTTAATATCTTGATATTTACGAAGTTACTGAGTATGTAATGCAAACTCACCCACACATTATTGGGTGTTCCATTTAAAATAAGCAAGTCGACTTCCGGTTATACCGGACGTGCCAGAAACGTGAAAATATTTTAAAAAGGCAGGCTCCACTGATATGTTTCTGACATCAATTCAAAATTGAAGAGATAGGTAATAAAAATGAAAACATTACTAATACAACGTCTCTACTCCCACCCAACACACTGAAATAACGCTGTCGTAACAATATCAATAGTAACGCGCACATAGTATGCGTATTTGACCGAAAACATATCGTTCAAGTCCTCCAACACCATAGTCTCTGGGAAACTAGGGACAATCCTCTCATTTCTAAGTGCCTTATTAGATTCCCTAGAGGTCTATCTCCCAGTAAACGACCTCGACGACGTCGTGAACTTTAATCTTCAGCGGCGGGACGGCTATTTATATCGAAAATAAGAAAACGAACAACCGAGATCCTAATATGAGCGCTCCATTTAAATGAATATTCAAAATCTCGTTCTAAAGCCACTACTCAGGAGGTATACATAATAAATGTGGAACGGATTTACATATGTACGTACATCAAGGATGTCGGATCCCGTGCATTAATTCCCGACTGAAGACTGAAGCTGAAGTTTGTCCGCTGGGGGAAGTACTGAAAATAGAAACAGCGAGGAGATTTAGGCGGTAGGCATTAACCATTAACGACGTGGCTGCACAATGGATATGAAGGTTGTTTTCTATAAATACCTCGAAAGACGCAGCCCTTACCACGATGCTAGTTACTGAAGACGGCATCTTTCAGTATAGAAACATTACATTTTTGTAATACAGTGAACATGATAAGTGAAAGGATTTTTATAGGAATATGCCACCTCTGAAGTAAAAGTGCGAACCAGAATTAAGGAAAGTGCAATGACCGGAAAAAGAGTAGATCTGTGTTGTCACATTTACTTTAAAATATTCTTATTTAAAACTGGAAACGTATAAATTACCTTATTTACCCATTTTTTTACTTGTCTTTAACGTCCCTTATCCCTATTGTACTTTATTAAAGCAAACACAATGTTTAATTTGTCTTTTACTTAATAATATCAATATCAAGGCATTTCGGAATATGTGGCAACTGCGAAATTCGTAAAGTTGACGACAAGCTGCTCATCCTTATTTAACATACATATTCTTGCATTTACGCTTTCTTTTCTCTGAGCTTTAACGACGTTGATTGGTCGAATCAGGAACCAATAAGCGACTGCGCTTGAGGTAGTAGGGAAACAGTGGCGTGATGTTGGGTTATTTCGCGCGCGTTTCTTAACGGTAAAAATTTGTGGTAAAATTATCAGTGTATTTATTCTTTGTGTCAGTGTTTATACTTATTTGTGTTAATTAAAAAAGTGGAAGTGCATATACTACAAGTATTCTATAGAATAGTATACGAGTATATATTAACTGAAATGTGCCCAATGGTAAAACAGAATACGCACGCCCATGCACCCCATTTTACCAGATCAACTAGGTCATTCCCCTTTGCTTAATTCTGGTTTTTACTGTAGTTATAATAACAAACACAGAAGAGTGTATCTGTTTGTAAAAACTGTGCTTTCAAATTAACTATAAAAATTATTGAATGAACTATTCACTCATTTTTTGAGATATTGATTTCTGAAAAATATGTAAAGTTTAGACATTCTGGACATTTTCAGTCCCTATACAGGATGATTCATAAGTAATGAAGTAAATGTTGATATGTAAAGAGTTACAGGGTGTCACTTTTAAAATATATTTTTTATTAAGAGAAACATTTTTATGTAAAAAATTATTTTGCTCTCAATTTATGCAGTAAAGTTTGTGGTAAAAAGTTACAGCCTTTTTAATAGTTTAAACGTAGCGTTCGTGGCGCCCTCTAGGAGCTTGATGGGCTCTAGGACAAAAGGGAGACATATTTTAGAGGATATTTTATAGTTTTTCCACAGACGTACCTAATTAATTTATATTTTTACGGTTTTGAAAAAATGTTTGAACATTATAACATTACAATTGTTATATAACATAACAATGACAATTTTTGCAAATTATAAGTAGGTAAGTATTTTGTTTTTTGTCGTTCTAAAGTTTCTGTTTATACATAATAATTGTTTTGAAAAAACAGATGTTTCAAGAAATATATATAAAACACTCTATATACTATCAATAGGGATATAAACAATCGGGAGTATAGGTACCAAATTAACTGCGTGGATTGTATTGCCATGTATGTGGGTCAAACCGGTAAAAGTATCGAAACTAGAGTAAAAGAACATAAAAAAATCCATACTAAATAAAGCAAAAAATTCAGGATTTTCGACGCATTGTATAGAAAACAATCATTTTATAGATCTAAACAATGTAAAGGTACTGCATCTTGAAAAGAAAGGAAAGCGCTTAGATCTGTTAGAGCAATTAGAAATTAAAAAACCTTTAATTATAAATCCTTATACTACGAATGATCAGATAGATTTTACACTTTCGCCTTTCTTAAAAAAGGTACTAAATACTCGGCTTTACCAGATGGTAGGATCAATTATTGGGGTAGGTACTCTTAAACAGATAAATAACAAAAACGCGCTTGGAAATATTTAGTAATAGACATTTACTCTATTGAAAAAGGCCTAATAAGCCGACATACAAGTATATAGAGTGTTTTCTATATATTTCTTGAAACATCTAAATGAAATCTGTTTTTTTCAAAACAATTATTTTCACGATGTTTCATAAAAACCATCCGCTTCTAGTATCCGCTTTATTCTGTTTATACATATAATATAGTTTCACTCTACCAAACAGTTTTATCAAATAATTTTGAGGAAAATTTTTTTTAGTGTACAAATTTAACGTGCTTACAAAATAAAGTTTTCAAAACTTTTAATAACCCTATTTTGTAAAACTGTAAAACAATACTTTCAAAGTTTAATTGAAATAAAACTTAAAGCAATATAAAACTTAGAAAATCATTGTGGAACATATTTAAATTGCCAAGCAAATCCGGTTATTATAAAATAAAGTCGGTTCATCCAAATGTCGGTAGGGGATTGTTATATATGTGTTCAGGAAAACTTAAATGTGGATCGAATGTAACACCTAAATCTTTAAAAACACTAGGGCGCTGAAGACGGGACTATTCCACACTATAAGGAAAGAGAATCGAGTTTTGATTTTTGGAAAAAGACGTGACATTACAGTTATCAATGTTGAGTTTCAAATTACTTAAGGAACACCATGTTTTAATTTTATTAAGATGAGTTGAAGAATACGACACTCTTCAATGTTTGAGATGGAACAAAAAATCTTCAAATCATTTGCATAATAAGTATTTAACGTTTAGATCATGTAATATCATTAATATAGATATTAAAGAGTAGTGGCCCTAGAATTGACCCTTGCGGGACCCCTTATATCACGCGAATAGTTTTAGATTTGGAACCTTTATGTGGTACAAACTGTAACCTTTGATTCTAAATAAGACCCAAACAAATCTTTCAAAGGATCGGAATATCCTATAGTGTTGTTTCGATATTAAGGTCTTCTGATCTAAGGTATCGAAGGCCTTTGAGACGTCTGTGAAAACAGCATCAACCTGACCATGTTTATCAAGTGTTTCCGAAATATATCCCCTAAAGTGCTTCATCCCCTAAAACTGTATATATAGTATATATACTACCTAATAGGTATTATATCGTGTTCCATTATATTCTAAATCTCGATAACCAATTCTTCAAAAGATTTATTTATAGTCGTCTTCGTATAAATCCATTTTCAATAAATCAAATACGTTATTGGTCCGCACTAATAGAAGTTAACATTTATTTTTACAAATGTAATAAAATGGACAGTTTAATATTCTGTATATTTAAGTTATGAAGTGTTTATTTTTCTATTATTTCACGTCTTCAGAAAATAATAAATTGAATAGCGCACGCCCTACGGCTTTTCATAAATTAGGAATTTATTTCCTTTGCACTTCTGTTTGATGTGTTATTTATTGCTAGTATAAACTTCAGATTTTCAGTACATAACAACGTTTTGGATACTTTTTATTAGGTACTTTTAAATAAACGGAAATATATAACATTGACGTAATTCACAAAAGATACCTACAGAAAAATTTGATATCAGGGCTGAGTGACATATTTTTCATTATTTATTGGCTATTAATAATAATCATAATAATAATAATAATAATAACAAAGTTTATTTACTTAGTTCTAATCCATAATAGTAAGACACAATATAATATATTATATTTAAGTGAATAAACAAGTGAGGATGCCTCAGAAAGGTAAACCCGCTAGTGAGACTATGCATACTTAACATACTTACTTAAAAATAAAAATAACTGAAAACCAAAAACAACCCCCTTCAAGTGAAAACTAACAGTTAGTAAACAGTATCTTCAAAGTACAATCAATAAAGAGCCCAGGATTTGTTCACAAGGAAATCCCGCGCGTGGTACAGATACTATAGCTCATCAATGTTTTTATATATGCTTCTGATATTAGAATGATAGATAAGAAATTTATTTTCAGAAACAATATCTAGAAGTCTTTTAGATTCTTCAATATCTTCAGCTACTACTGTTTTTATGGTTTTTTATTTAAAATCTCTAATATAAGGGTTATAACAACCGATCATACATCCGATGAACGGTTATTAAAGGGTCATGCGGGAGGAGAGGGCTAGAACTAGTTTTCTGGAAGCAAGACCTTCGCTGACCTAGTTGACGAGAAGACTCCGCTATAGACACACGCTCGGTTTTTCTAAGAATTACCATTGTTTACTTTACTAAATTCTCAAATGTATTTTAAGTTAATATACTCATATTGGATTAGTTCGTTGTTATTCGAGACCTACACACATCTCTCTTTCACAGGGTTCATTTCTCCTTTAATTTAGCAAGATCCAATAAGTTTCTATTTTTTAAAGTGACACACGAATATATTAAAGACATAAAAACTTTTACACAAGATTACTTAAATAAAATACTTCAACTATCTATCTAGAAAATGGTTCCAATTTACAGACCATTTTTGAGAAGTGACTGATAAATACTGATTTTATTTTTTTAGTTTTCGAGTTGAAATTTTGTTCTGTTTATTTAACTTTTTCTGATCATCGGCTTTTTCTCTAAAATATTCGTTTACTAAGGGTTTCTGATCGGCATCAATCAACCCCCGTATTTCTTCTTTTGCTTCTCCTTCTTCTGTTTTATTCTCAAATTAAATTCCTTCCCGGTTTTGTAGCTGTTGAAAAGTGTATGAGTTTATTTGCAACAATTAATTTTAGATCCTTTATAGCTGCTTTTCCCTTTTCTCTAAATTGCTTTTGATAATATGTCAACAATTTTTTTATTGGTTGTCTGTCCTCCCAGCACTGGTCACTTGTGACATGAACACCTTTACCTTAAGTTTCCTAGAGTTTTTCAGCACTTGGAATCTTTTTTCGTACGACAGGAAAGTCACTACAATTGGATTATTCCTACTGTTTTTCTTGCTTTGTAGTCTGTATATTTCCTTTACTTCTATATGGTCCTGAATTAAATTCTTTATGCTCTCTATCAATTTTATTTCACTATTTTCTATTCCAAATACAATTATATTATTTTTCCTTTGTCTTCTTTCCAAGCTTAATATTTTTTTTGTAGTTCTTTATTTTCCTTTTCAATTGTGACAATTTTGCCTGTTCAAAATTAATATATTGGAACTAAATATTTAATTATTTTTAAATTAATAAATAAAATTCAGTATGTCGACTATTTCAAGACTTACAAAAATAAAAGAATTACCATGAAATGACGTTGCAGAGCAGATATTAAAAACAATTACTTTTTCGAATTATTCGCATTTGCTTTGAAATCCTTTGAATCACAAATACCTACTGCTAAATAAATTCTATTACAATGCACGTGCACTAGCCTTGGCGCTGATTTTCAGAACTGAAACAATAAGCTCTCGCTGAAATTTACCCTTTCAGCTTGCTCAGTCACTCGAGTCCTGCCTTTCCATAGTTTAATTTATAATATTCAATTAAAGGAATATCCCTGGAAACATAAATTCGTTAGAATTAAGGTGTATTTGGATCGGAACGAGAATTAAACATGTCAAAAGAAATTTAATTTGCCCTGTCGAAATTTATTCATTCGTAGACTGCTCGAGCCAGAGTTAATTAAGACGCTGACGGATTTAATAAAATGAGAATATTTTCAAATCAGCTGATATAAAAAGAAAACATATTTGTGTAACGATATTCCTTTTTATAAAAAGATTAAAGTCTAAAATATGAATTTTCATCAAACTGGGAAGCCGGCTAATGAATAAAAAGTTTCGAAACAAGCAATTTTAAATAGAGTAATTGAATATACAGCGTGTCCCGAAAAGTAATGGATATTTTCTTCTCAGATTATTTCTCAGGTAAAAGCAAAATACTCAATTAGCAGAATGTAGAAATAGTGGCGTTGTTGTAACATTTTTAATGCAACACCCAGTATATTTTCACGGGTGTTATAGATATAGAATTTTACCACGGGTCTACTGATTTAGAGATCGATCAGTATATAGAAAGGGAGATAATTCCAGAAAAATGTGTCATAAGAATAACGTTACATGGCAAACTTAAAAAGTGTAACAGTTACAGACAAGTCAATACGGACAGACCAATTCTTTTATCACATGTCTTTTTGTCAACACGTACAGGGTAATTTTGAAATTTTGCCTATTTTAACAAGGTCCTGTTTGTCAAAGGGAGATGATTAAAACTCAAGTTTTAATCATATCCAGATGATGCCAACTTGGTTGGCGGAATGCGCGTAGAGTGGAGTATAGTATTTTGATGTTATGTGGAAAACTACGTCAGTGTTATGAATCGAAAGAAAATTGTCAATTTATAAAAACAAATACCAAGCGTTAATTCTATATTGTTACAAAATCGCCGACACAGTGCCCAAGTGCGGCGTTGCCAAATCCACGTTTTCCTCAGCCTTAGTGAAATTGTGCACAATATGGCAACACCGACTCTAAGGGTGCCTGGGACAACCCCCAAGGGCGAAGTCTCAACCCTCTACTCCTTGAAATAAGGGAGATAGGCCTTTTTGCCCACATTTCCTGTACTCATCGAATACCCCTCGTATAACTTGGCTGTCGATTAATTATTGAACTGCCTGGTATGCGGATTATTCGCGAGTATTCGATGGAAATTTCTACGAGGATCTAGAAGCCTAGTTTACCTATATAAAGGCCGCGGCATGCCGGCGAGGAAGTTAGTCTTAATAGAACAGCAATCAAGAGAAGAAGCAATACTTAATTGAAATAAGTGCGACTTTTTAAGTGTTTTCGGTGTGTAATTATTTAGATATTGTACACAAAGTGTTGTATTATGTTTGAAGTGTTAAATAAAGATTTTTTAATGTTGTATAAAAGTCTCACTTATCTTTAGAACCCCGGAAGGAGTAACAATATTAACAAAAATAAACGGAAAGTTGATACCAGGAATATAAAAGCACAAGAGGAAGGTCGCATACATATTTAAAAATCGTCGTACAAAACACTCTATTTGACTAAACACGTTTGAACTGAATGAAACTGCAGAAGTCTTTAAGTGAAATAAATATTTCCTTTATTAGTTATTTTACTCCAAAATTAAAGGACCTTCGCTAGGAATTTAAGGTGTTAATACGGAAGTGTAATACTGTATTCATAACTATACCATCCGGGGAAAAAGCACTTTAAATGCTAATGTACCTTTGAGCAGCAAAATTCAAACCCAAAGTTCATTAATAGCTAAATGTAATTATTATTATAATATGCACTTAATATTTTTATACCATCACACGAACCAAATATTAATATACTAGAAAAAGTAAACAGTTTAACTTTTAACAGTTACAGGTTTCCTCTGTAACACAAGCCTTAGATATACAAGGATTATACAAGGTGGTGATAATTGACCAAAAATATGAAAAGTTTTAGTAGATATACCCCTGCACACAAACCAGGATGAAAAATATATCTACCAGGCATTAATGTGAGAGGGCAACGTGTATCACCCTCTCCTACACAAGTCTAAGGCTTCCCGGCTATTGTGATTAGAATGAACGTGTTATAGTCTATATAATGTAAATTGAAACTAAAAAAAATTCCGACAAATGAAACACCTGCACTTCGACGACGGCCTCTTTGTTTACGCACATGTATCGTTTGTAGGAATTGTTTATGCAGTTTCAATTTAGAATATAAAGACTCTTCCTTTATGCTTTCTCTTCATTATTGTTGTAACTAGCCAAGCGGCCGCCCTTTCTCCAATGCTTGCGTCTTTAGATCACTCTCCCATGCAGCCTGTTCCAGTTGATAATCTGCCTTGGGCCAAGATGCTAGATTAGTCGGGTTTTGATCATAGGCAATATCATGATGCTTGCATGCAATATCTAATTTGTTTATGCAACTACTTCACCCGCCGGAGAAGTAGTTACTAGGAGTAGAAGAAGAACGGTATTTGTTGAATCCAGAAGCATTCACAGCCGAGGGATCAGCCGAGGCTGTGTAAACTGGGCGAAATACCTTTGCACTCCGAGTGACATACACTAGGTATTTCTTCAAGCGTCAAAATTAAAACTTTATATCAGACATTTATGCCTGTATAAAAAGCGATCTACCACGAGGTTAAATTTGAACCTGACAGTTCTGAGAAATCATGGCTATATGACTTTTTGACTATGACTATGAATTCGTTGTTATGGTACACTATTACTGTTTTGTACTAGTAAAAAATGAGAAATTTCTTTACTAGTAAAACAAAATAGTACTTTGTCTTCCGCCGGCTTTAAAACTGAAATGACATCTGTCAACTGTCTATTAATTAATTTGACGTTTCATTAAAATCCAAACAAATATCATGGCTGCACTGACATTTACTTAAATGACGATTTAAAATTCATATTAGATGTTTGTAAAGAACATTAAAATCATGAAAAATTATCCATCTCAGACGATTGGAGAAAAAAATAGTATGTATTATTCGGATAGAAAGTGATGTTTTCGTCTTGCAGTTTTGTATTCGCTCGGCTACGCTAACCCTCCGCCTAGCAAACACCAACAACTGCTCGACAGGAAAAATATCACTATTTATCCTAATAACACAATATACTATTCTTTGCACATCCCTACTGAACAATATTGGGTTTTTCCCTCCTACTTTAACGGTTCTGTATCTCCCTTTCCAAGGTAATAATAGTGATCATTGAAGTAGTTTCTCCCTGTACAATATACTTTTTCTCGTTCTCTCGGCGGGAAAAGTTGGGAAGGGCACTTCAGAAGCCGCCCTGGAAAACAATCGAGAAAATTAGCCACGATGAAAAGCACGATGAAATTTTTATCAAACTGCGGACCACAGTGGCTGTAAACGCGAATAAATATTTCAGCGGGGCCGTGCTGCAGCGGCCCCTCGAGAGCCCATTTCATGGAGAGGAAATAAAAGAAATTTCAATCAAGATCTGCGTCTTTCCTGCGGCCAACATTAAATGTTTTAGGAACCACTCAGGTAAGGATCTAGAATTTATTAAAAGTTAGCCGAGTGTACTATCTGCCGCATTCCATAACGAAATGTTTAAAGATTCATAGTACCTAGTAGATTAAGTCGGTGAAATTACGCTAGCTTGGATAAGATATTTTACGATCTCTCATATGGTTCCTTTATATCTCATGTATTTAGGATAGGTATAGGTAAGTGTATAGGCTCACTGTAGATGGTAATTCGAGAACTAGCATTTTATTTCTTGAGTTGGAAGTTGGAACTTTGGTGTGAAAACAACACTGACGTAGTTTTCCACAGGACACCAAAACACTATACTGCACTTGACGCGCGTTTCGCCAACCAAGTTGCCACAATCTGGAGATGATTAAAACTGAACTTTGAATCATCTCCAGATGATGCCAACTTGATTGGCGAAACGCGCGTCAAGTGCAGTTAATGTTTTGGTGTCCTGTGGAATACTACGTCACTGTTAGCATTTTATAAGTAGCCGCTTTGCTCTGTTTGAATGCCATTGTTCTAGGAGATGTTGTGTCGATCTGGGGTTGGTGACAATCACATTCAACAGGGGAATAGTGCAATCTTCCTTAAAGGGTGCCCATCAGGCCTGATATTAAAAATTCGTCTATAATTCGAGAAATAACATACCCTTTGTCTAGATTTGTACTGGATTGACCATATGTCGTAAAGGATAACTGGAAAAATGTGGATAACTTCAAACTAATAGATTATCAGCTTATTGTACAGTCTATTAAATAAATAAATAAATAAATACTTTATTAACCATTTCTGATACAGTATTGTATATATGGCAGGTCAGAGTAATAATAATAGCAACATTAGCAACAATAATAGTAACAACAAATAATAAATAACACACATAGAACATGCCTATTAGAACAAACAATGATATACATATATCAGCAAAAACAGACAAAAATACATGACAAAATATCCATGTCCTACGCATGTGGAGATTCCCTACTTAAAAAGATTAAATGTAGGCAGGGATATTTGATAATGATCCAAATCAAAAGAGCATTATAAATATCGATTCTCAGCCCACACAGCCAACATAAAACTTCTCCATATCCCATATCCGCTTCTCCTGATCTATAAAAGAACCTGAATATTTGTAAGACTTATTTGATTGAAAATTAGCTGTCAGATATAAGATTTTTGTATTTTTATTGCTTAACTATGTTGAGTTACTATTGGAAAGGACGAAATACCTGTCTTATGAGACTATTACCAACTTTTGTTGCCATTTAAAGTAAGTCTATGCATTTACAACTTTGAAAATAAAGTAAAAGTAAACTAAAACATAAAAATGGCTAAAAGAGGCTCCAGTATACAGTTTACAGGGCCTGAACTAGTACTCGGGCTTCCGCCTAGTTATGTAACAAGGTCTATTGAAAACTGGATCAAGGAAAGATTAGAGGAAGAATGGTCGAATGGGATTGGGCTGCGACAAGCCAGGTACTTAATTAAAGGACCTTGATCGAACGCAACTCGATCAATACTTGCGCTAAGTCGTAACAGCATAAGGATTGTCATAGGATTGCTGACAGGTCACGTCATCTCAACAAGCACCCGGCTTCAGTGATACTAGAAGGTGCAGGTTTTAAGGGCACGATGACGAGGACTCCATTCACATCCTCTGTCGAATTTGACAAATATTTTAAAAAAATTCAATTTTTCAAAAATGGCTGAGAATTTGTATAGGGAAGTTTTATTAAGGTCCTCCTGAAATAGCGCGTAGAATCCAAAAATGCAATAATACAATGGGGTGTTCCATTTAAAATAAGAAAGTTAGCGACAACTTTCGGTATAACTGAAAGTGTCATGAGGCGCCATTATTTTATTTGAGGAGAGCATACCTACTCAAAAACCCCAGTGTCCAAATTTTCATTCTTAAAATCTAAGTAGTCTCTGACATATTCTAATGGGTGGTCACTGTGAAACACTCTGTATACACCCTGCATATAATATAAAATAGACTACTTACATCACAGATTAATCAACCTCCAAATTTATCGGTGCTTATATTTCAAAAACAGCTATAAATAATATTATTGGTTGCATATTCTTCTTATGCACAGAGTTTTCATCTGAATGTTAACATTCCGAATATTGAATACATAGAAGTCAATACATACCTAATAATAACGCTACAACAAAAACGCATGTCTGCCTTTGTTCAATATTGCCTGCAAACAGCAGGTATTATGTAGCAAATAATAAGGACTTCGATGTTTGTGACAATTCCATATCCTGCTATCCCTCCCTTTTGGTTTTTATTTCAGACTTATTCAATAAACATGTTTACTGCTGTAGCGCCTTTTCAATTTAGGGCGAAAGGTAATATGACAATATTGTATCTACGTCAAAAACTTGGTCCAAATTCATTGTTCTAGATCTGTATAACCCTATATAGATAAAGAAAGTTATGAGCAGTCATAAAAGGCAACGTGAAAGGTTTTATTATTGTCTTTCTGTTGCTAAAAATAAAACAAGCGTTGCTTTGTAGCCTCAGTATTGAATTACAGTAACGTATACCAGGCTATATGTTCTTTTTTGTGAATTTTATTAGGTACGCACTTACATTCTTCAGCTACAAGCTTTTCTTACTGAAATGGTCACCGTAAATATTTAGTAGCAATGGAATTAAAAAGAACAACCTTAGCTAAAAATCAAATTCGACATCCAAAAATTATAGTAAGTATAGGTATACACATAAGCATCATCTTGAAAGGGGTTGGAGCCTTTGGTGTGAAGATAACACTGAATAGTTTTCCACAAAGCACAAAAACGCTATAGTGCACTCGACGCGCGTTTTGCCAACCAAGTTGGCATCATTTGGAGATGATTAAAACTCAGCAGTTTTAATCAGGTTGGTCAAACGTCCGTCGAGTGCAGTATAGTGTTTTGGAGTTATGTGGAAAACGTCATCAGTGTTATAAGTATCATCACCACATGAGTGTTATTCACTCCTAACCCCATACGACAGACACCTGTGTGTCGTACAAGTCTCAGGGTGAAAACATCAGACAAGTCATTGTAGCTGGAGGACGGTACATAACACTGAGCAATGGGCTGGGTTGAAGTTTTACGTGGATGAACTGTTTTAGTCATTACAACAGCTTTATACTCAAAAATATGGCAAAAAGATACGAATTCCTGAGGTATAGATACCTCAGGCTCTTCTATCTTTTTGTTATATACAGTTTACATTAACAAATGAAATTTTATACTACACGAGATGGAGTCGTCTAAAAATAAAAAAGTTATATTAAAGAAAATTATAATAATAAACTCGGAACTTTTAAAATATCATCAATGGCGATATACAGCCTTTAACGCCATAAATCACTTCTATAGTATCAATACAACCCAATAAATCTGTTTTGAATTAGTTTAGAAGCTCCTGCCAAATTAAACGTAAATCCTTGTTGACAACAAACTATAAGTCGTTCCCCTTTTGTGTACTTCAAGTTTTGAAACTCAATTTACATAATGTGCTTCGTTGTATCACTTTTGCCAGCCATGTTTAGCTTCCGTTTACCCATTTTTTTTAAGTCTCTAAAGGGGAAGTCAAGAAAACCGCATACAAGTAAATTATAAACTAAACTTGTAGAGAACATTGCTTACGGATGTTTGACAAATACACTTTCAAAGCTCCTTATTATTCAGTACTTTGGCTAAGCTAAGTTTATGTCTAGCGAAAACTAAATGTTCGGTTTTTTAGTATATTGTTTTATGTTTTATAGTACAGTGCTTTATTACACAGAAATCTTTTCCATTACTTCGGACAAAAGTACAAGGTTAATTGTGTATAATGATACGAAGGCGTAGAAATACCACAATAAAAATAAAAATTTTAAAACTTAAAATTCTGACTCTTATCTTAGAATTCTGACTTTTATCTCAGAATTCTGACTTATAACTCAGAATTCTGGTAAGTTAATGTAGAAACGTAAGTTAATGTGGAATTATTGATTGATTTATTTCAACCTAAAAAATCTCGCTCTTTTAATTAAAATCTTTCTCGTTTTTGACAGAACCGCTCGCTCGAAAAAATATATGTACAGTGTGTCCACGTTAAGCACTTACTACCCTTGTAACTTTTTTAACTCATGGCGGATTTTGAATTGTTTTTTTGTTATGTTGGAATTCAAAATGTGCATTCAACGAGTAGGTTACTTTATTTTTGGGCTGTAATCATGGCCAGCTACGGCCACTTTTATTGGCTCAAATTTCAGAAAGTATTACCTATTAGGGATTTTTTTTTGGAGAAAAACTGATGACGCATTCTTATTTAGAAAAACCGAAAACCTACCCGTACCAATTTTCTATGTTCTAAAACACAGGGTGTCCAAGAAAAACAGCACTAACAATTTTATCGTAAAAGTGAAAATAAAAAATCGGTACAGGTACGTTAAATTATCCTAAATAAGATTCCGCCATCCGTTTTTTTCTAAAAAAATTCCTAATAATACTATTTGTAATTTAATTCAGCCAAATGCACTTTTCTAACTGTCTCTATACAATTCGGTCTTTTATCTCACAATTCTGACTTGATAAAAGTCAGAGTTCTGAGATGAAAGTCAGAATTCTGAGATAAACGTCAGAATTCTGAAATAAACGTCAGAATTCTGAGATAAAAGTCATAATTCTGAGATACAAGTCAGAATTCTGAGATACAAGTCAGAATTATGAGATAAAAGTAAGAATTCTGAGATAAAAGTCAGAATTCTGAGTTATAAGTCAGAATTCGGTGATAAAAGTCAGAATTCTGAGATAAAAGTCAGAATTCTGTGATAAAACTCTGATTAAGTTTTAAAATTTTTATTTTTATTTTGGCCCTTCTACGTCCTCGTAGAATGAAATAGTTTGATAAACTCTTTATTTTTATCAAAAGATGACACCATAATATGCATTTTTAATTCAAAATTTTGTGAAAATGTAGATAAAGCACGAAATATTTTGATGATTTTGAAATCATCAAACATTCTGTTGAAAATGACTTGTGTGCAAATGGGTATTTATTCAAAATGCAAAAAGTTCATGACTCAATCAATAAATCTTTAGCAAGTCTAACGTAATAAAATCCGGGAAGTAAGATGTCCAGTGAAGATGTTCACGGATATAACTTTAGAGAATTGATAAATGAGTTGATAACGCCCCTGGAGTAATCTTTTAATAGAAAAAAAAATATAGAAAATAATAATAATAATTTATCATACAAAATTACTCCGTTCTGTATTCTGTACGAAGTCTCTACAATTACACAATGTTAATAAATCTCAAAAGACATTACGCGTAACGGTAAAACTTAAGCAGCAACGCTTTACCAAGGACACATCTCTGCAGCTGTTGTGAAAAATCGCTTTAATTACTTTTCACCCCATTTCTCCACTACACTTCGGTAAATTAATACACAGAGGGTACTCGCAAAACCACAAGTTCCTGCTTTCATTAATTCCGTGCCTATTTATGCAGACCTTGTGGCCAATTAACCTTAGCAGAGCTCGACTGAAATAATATCCTTCTGGTAATTGAATCCCTCACAAGTACCCATAAACATTCATTAGCCCATTAGGACAACCTCTAAGATTTTGGCTGTTATTTAGACACACCGCGTCGTTGTTAGTGTTAGTGTTTTGTTTTCCATTTTAGTCCAGTAAATAGACAGATTGGAGTGTAAGGGCTCAATATTAACATCCTGTATTTATGTTATAGAAGAAGTTATGAAACCAGGTCCTAATTTAAGTGTAATTGTTAGGTATGTTACTTCTTATTATTATAGTTTATATTATATTAAGCATTCTCAAATAGATCAGTAAACCAACCAGATATAGATAGATTAGTAGACTAATCGACTTGATCAGAAACCTTGCTGATCGTATTGTTAAGCTGTTAATATACAGGGTGTTAGTTAAACATACGGCAAAAATTCAAGAGGTTATTGCTTGGACTATTCTAAGGATATTTTATCCTTTGATGATTTTTGAAAAAGCGCTTTGTTACGAAGATATAGGGCGAAAAAGATTTTCAACAAATACAATTTATTACTAAAAACCTACAAGAATTGTTCAAAATGGCAACCTCCAGCTCGGATGCAACCATCCAATCTTCTCCTCATAGACTCCCGAACTCTTTCAAAAACACCAGGGTCGTTTCTTATTGAGTTACACCCAGCAATTATCCGATCTCTTAAATCGTCCACATGTTCCACTGGCCTAGTATAAACTAATGCCTTTAAATGGCCCCATAGGAAATAATCCAGGGGGTTTAAGACCAATCCAGCGATCTCCGTATGTTGCTGTTAAAAACTCTCGAGCAACTACACTAAAATGAGATGGTGCACCATCATGCATAAACCACATTGCCTGTCTTGTAGCAATGGTACATCCTGCAAAAACTAAGGTAGCGTTTGTTCCAAAAAGTTGCGGTATACTTCGCCAGTAAGTCTTCTTGGTAGAAATACCGGTCCAATTAGCCAGTCACCCACAATTCCAACCCAAACGTTCAACGAGAACTGATGTTGAAACCGATCTTCACAAATCTCATGTGGATTTTCGTCAGCCCACACATGGTTATTGTGGAAATTCCTTATTGCATTTCGCGAGAACCTGGCTTCGTCGGTAAAAAGAATCAGCGTAAGTAGTTGAGGGATTTCAACCGATGTGTGCAAAAGCCATTGACAAAATGCAATACGTGGAGCAAAATCCGCAGGAAGAAGTGCCTGGACGCGTTGAATGTGGTATGGGTACAACAAATTATCTCTCAGAATTTTCCAAACAGTTCAATTACTTACATTCAAAGTATTTGCAATTCTTCGCGTAAAAGCACCTGGATCTTCTTCTATCATGTCCAGCACATTATCTTCTACGTCTACCGTTCTTACAGTCCTTGGCCTTCCTGGTACTCCACTTCGATTCAATGTTCCCGTTTCTCGAAGACGTTGATGAATACTTTGAAAGATTTTTCTTTCGGGAGCAATGTGGTTAGGAAATCGTTCAATGTACAGTCGGCTAGCTTCTAATGCATTGCCATCAGCAAGTCCATAAATAAAATGCATGTCAGCCATCTCGGCATTCGTATAGCGAGCCATGATAGAGGACTTCACTAATAACCGTTTACACGTCAACTAGCCAAACGTCAATCAATCTTAACAAATGCGACACATACAAACTTCAAAAACACAATATACAAAATAATCACTCCGAAGTATCACGGGATGTTGGTAAGAAAAAACAATTCCTTTTTCTTACATGTCTTTTACTTGATACGTCCAGTGTAGTACGCCATATTTTTATTTCACCTACATTAATAATGTGAAAAATACCAAAATTGGATTTGTTGAAAATTTTTTTCTCCCTATATCTTCGCGACAAAGCGCTTTTTCAAAAATCATCAAAGGATAAAATATCCTTAGAATAGTCCAAGGAATAACCTCTTGAGTTTTTGCCGCATGTTTAACTAACACCCTGTATATTAGTACGATCTGGGCAACATGTGTCTTTTAATACTGAGGACCGAACCTATATAAAATCAAAAAATCACACAGCAAACATGCTGACATTACATGGCGATCCTGCCGGTGTATCCTCAGTATGGAAGGATAGAAGAAATTTATGGGAAAATAATTATTAAGAAAGGGTAAAACGGGATCCTCGCAAGCGAAAGAAGTTTTAATTGCACAAGCTGGAAATAGTGGAGGTGTGACGAATATAATCTAAACTGGTATCGAAATTTCGACTAAGCTAACTACAGAAGTAGTTGTAATCCTGTAAGAGAAGATTGGAGAAGAAGATGAGGGGTACGATTTCCAGTAGCCAGGAGATTGTCTAGGCAGGCAATCCTATATTTTCTTCTCTTTTTAGGGTAATTCCATGTAGGTACTACCATGAATTTGGAACGATAATGAGCAGATGTCCGAAGGGAAATAATTTCAATATTTTTTGGAAGAAATAAAAGTGTTCCATCGGAATTTAAATAAGGATTCTAGTGGTAGACGAAAGGGCAATAATGTTACTAACCGTAAGTTAAGAAATTTATTACCTAAGGTAATCCTACTCCTGATACAAAATTAAGAGTAGAGGTTCATGCTTACGCAGATGCTGTAAGGAAGTATTTAGAGGTCAGTCAAAAGATTTTAAAGGATAGGACGTTATTGTCTAGTACAGATAATAGTGCATTTAAGTTCCCCCCCCCCCTCCTTTTTCACTTACTATCAGAGGTATATCCATCGAAACCTTATATCAATGTATTTGTATGTGGACGTTTTCGTGGGATTTGATAAATTCCAGAACCTCGATCCTACAATTAAAGACTGATGAGAAGCCCTTCTTCATAGTTGGTTACCGTTACTTAACCGATAGTTAACTAACTATAAGTTTAGAATGTGCATAGTTGTAGATAAAATGTTAAAGAAATTCACAATCTAAACTTAGTCAGTAAACTAATGGTTAAAATATATTGTGAAACCGGCCGATAGTGATACTTGGGAAGTTTTTATTAACTTGAGTTTTTTATTACATTGGCAAACACATGTATTTCCAAAATATTTGCTTAAGTTGTACATTTTAGTATTAGTTGCATATAATACGTAAATTTACTTTACTTTGATGATACTTGATTTACTTTATGATGAGATCATAAAAAGGTCGAAACCGGTCTCCAATTACGATGGCATCCTACGATGTGTAGTCTGAGTATTTCCTCGTAGTTTTCGTTGCAATCCGAATCCTTGCATTTTTGGTTCTAACTGTGTTTAGACCAAAATACGGCAAACCTTGCTTAATAATTCAGCGTTCGGCGAGGCACATAGCCGGAGAATAGCTGTTTTGGCTTGATTTGTTTTAGTCCTTATTTAAATAAGGCGTTTGCAGATGAAGGATAGTCTTAATGATGTCACTATTCGTAGTTATTTGCTATTACTTTACTTTATTCAGTTTTCAATTATACACATTTTTTGTTTATTTTTACCCCACATGGACTTTTCTTGAAGTTTTTATGTTGTTTACAAGGGCTATTACCATAATGTAGAGTTTGAATGTAATTTAAAATAATCGGTAGAGCAAAAATTCAGACACCAGTGGAGTTTAACTCATGATAATTATGACAAGGGTATAATGCGAAGAAATACAAATTGTATTTTATCACAGCGAGTGTTACATGAACAGCTTTTAAGATAATATTTTCTTGTATATTCACTAAGTCTGAGTTAAGTTCACGATGAAAGAGATACGTAAAAAACTGCTTTAGCTCTTTGCAATTTGGGTAAAACAGTAGTTCGTGCATATCTCTCGAGTATCATAAAATAAATTTAAAGACTGAAACGGGAAGACTAATATATACAGGGTGAGTCAGCGAAAAGTCTCATCCTCGATTATCTGTTAAAGGATTGATTTCCACATGGAAAATCCAGAGAGAGATCGACTTTTATTTGAAGGGTGGACACATTTGTACTGTAACGACATATTTATACAGGGTGTTCCAAAATGTGTCCCCTCAAATAAAAATCAACCTGTCTCTGGATTTTCCATGGAAACCAATATTTTAGTTGATTCACCCTGTATATAATAATAATAAAAGGTCTTTATTATAAGGTGTTTACAAAAATATAAAACACGCAACAGCTGGGCGAAGTCTAGTACTGGCTATTCCACTTAACCCAAATTAAATACAAAAAAAAATATATACACAAAAACAACTCAAAAAAATATTGTCATTGAAACATTACAAATGGTAATTCAACATGTACAATAAAATTCAAATTTAAAAGACACAAAGACAGCAAAAATATCAATTACAAAGAAAATGCAATAAAACATTCTAAAAAATACTCAGTTAAATGCACTACTGAAGAGCTAAGAAATAATCTTTAGTTTTTTTGCGAAAACTGTTTACGGGTAAAATCTTTAGTTCATCATTAAGGCTATTATAAATTTTAATAGAATTATATGTAAATGATCTTGTGAACATCGCCGTGTAGTATCGAGATTGAGACAATTTAAAATTAAATCTTGTTGCTACTGGGTGAGTTTCATATTTAAAAGTAAACTTATTTCGAAGGTAATGAGGAGTAGACGTTTGACGCAAACGATATACAAATACTGAAGTATGATACTTAAAAACATTCTCAATGCTTAGCGAACGTAGCTCTTTTACTTTAAAGGATACTCTATCGAACTTTCTCAAGCCAAAGACAAACCTGCAACATGAATTCTGAATTTTTTTAATTCTATACTTTGTTATACTGTCCAAACATGGAACGTAAAGTATGAGACAATAATTAATAATAGACAAAACTGTTGATTCAGCAAGAGTCTCCCTCAGGCCAAAAGTCACCATATATAAAGCAACCAACTAGAAAATGGTTTACTATGTCAGCCATATAAATTACTTTCTTTCAGAGATTATATTGGGAATTTTTCCCAGACAGGTCGGAGTGACAAATTGACAAAAGGAGGGCAGAATTAGCAATATTCGCTAAACAGATTATTCAAATTTTAATGGTCCTGCTTTAACTAAAACTCCTCGTCTGTCTGTCATTATCTACGACTGGTTTCCAATTCTGATTACAAATTCTGCTCTTTCTCTATTCATGAGTTTCGTTTAGTCTCAGCTGGGAAATCGATTACGACGTTTCTTTGATGTTACGAAAGTACAGGATGTCCCGAATAAAATTAAAAACACTATACAGTGGATTGCAGGCAAGATATTAAAATTAAATATAATTTTTCTATAAAAATCATAGTTTTTAGATGATAACTCATTGAAAATGGCTTAAAATAAATAAGCATTCAACATTGTTTTCGTGTTTTTCACCTGAAAATGTGAACGACATGATTATGAACAGGCTACACCACCAAAAACTAAGGGTTACAGTCTAAATTTCTAAGTGCGCTGCGAATACACCGAGAAATTAAGTAAGACTGTAAGTTTTAGTTCCACTTTACTAGGGATTTTATTTAGTCCCAATGGGGTAGTAATTTCTTTGTATCTCTTGGTTCTGTTTACAATTAATAAGCCAATTAAAACACTGTAATTTTAGGTTAGATTTTCTTAATATATGCATAACTGAATGCATTACAGTGCTTTCGAAAAGTAACGAATAAATTCATTATTTTAGAAATTGGGAAGTTTTCGAAAAAATCCCATTACACGTCGATTTTGTTTTTAAAAGCGGCACTTTTTGACATACGACCCATATTTGTGACGTTATCGTTGTTCGAGATATGACGTCATATCTCGATAATGGGGAGGTGCACCACCTTGCTGAAAGAACATGTCATTTCTTGGAAGATCACATCCCTCTATATCTGGATATAAAGTTATTAGTGCAGGAATGAGGTCGTCTCGAAGAAAATCCAAATATCTTGCACCAGTTAGGTTGACGTCAAAGAAATAGGGACCTAGAATTCTTCCGTCGACTATGCCGCACCACACATTTACTTTCTGGGGACTTTGAGTGTGATACTCCATCATCCATCGGGGATTCTCGGTAGCCCAATAACGGCAGTTTTGCCTATTGACATGGCCGTTCAAAATAAACGTAGCCTCGTCAGAAAAAATTACGTTTTTTACGAAATTATTATCATTATTGCATAGCTCTTGCATTTGCTCGCAGAATTGATTTCGCCGATCAAAGTCGCCTTCAGATAGCTGATGAACAAGGCATACCTTATAAGGATGATACTTTGCTTTTTTCATAATTTTGTGAACTGTGGACGCTGCCATATTGAAATCAGAAGCCAATTGGTTAAGTGTTGAGTGATGATTTTCTTGTATCTCCAACAAAACATTGACCTCATCATCGATTTTGACGGTCGGCCAGATTTAGGAAGATCACGAACATGTCCAAAGTTACGGTATTTAGACTCAATATTGCTTACCATGCTTTGGCTAATGTGATGTCGATCAGGATGAGTTTCATTGAACAATTCAACTACTTCTCTTTGGGTGCGCATCCTGTCTCCAAATCCGATCATGCAAAGAATTTCAATTCGTTCTCGTTCAGTTAATTTAACCATTTTTTTTTATAAAATGACAAAGTTACTACTCAATAAACACTTCAAACGCAGTGCTTTTGCCAAACAAAAGATAAGAACTAAAGAAATAACTCAAAAAACAGAAAAAACTATTTAATAAAGTACGATTTCAAGTGTTTATCTGACAGCAATAAAAACATTCTCCGTCGCTAAGTCTACTGTCAGGCAACCATGATTTTTCATGATGCGTATGTAGAATGATACGCTTTTTCAAATGGCGTGGTCAAAATTGGGGGTTGCTATTTAAAAAAATTGTCGATGACGTCACAAATATTGGTCGTATGTCAAAAAGTGCCTTTTTTAAAAACAAAATCGACGTGTCAGGGGATTTTTTCGAAAACTTCTCAATTTCTAAAATAATGAATTTATTCGTTACTTTTCGAAAGCACTGTATAATATATGCATAACATATGTGTTTTGTCGTTGTGTTCTGTATTCAACCATTTTGCCCCATAGATTTTCGTCAGCATATAGTTTCAAGGCTATTAAGGAACACCCTGTATGTAATTTTGAGCAGACTAAGCACATTACTAATTACCGAGACGGGACGGCCTGGTCTAATCAATGAATTTAAAATTATCTGAGGCATGCTTGCGAATTGCTTTATTAATTTGAGCTTATATATTAAAAACGGTTTTAATTGTTAATATCGCCGGGATATCGTCGATGTAATTTTTTTGCTGTCGTTGTTATGAACAGTCCAGGATATTTTCCTTCCTTGAAACCTTAAATATAATTAACTATAAAATTCCTTACCATATGGGCTAATTAATGGTCATCAAAATTAATATATGAAATCTTCTTTAGATTATAAAAACATATATTAACTTCACGACATATTTCAAAGTAGTATTAGATTAAAATAAACTCGGCAGAATAATTCAAGTATAAGAAAAAGTAATTTAAATAAGTATAGATTTTTAAATATATTGTTCGATAAATATTCACGGTTTGACAAATTATGAGATTACATATAAATTTTTTAACGAATTATTCAGTACCTTCTCTTGCAAACTTCCGAGCAAATATATGTTTTTATATTTATTTTTCGTGGGTGTCGTATCGCGGGTAATATTCCATTTTATTCTTGAGCGGAAATATTTAACAAAAATTGATAGAAAGGAAGCAGTTTGATTTATTATTGGGAGTTAAATTGGTTTGATCGCTGTACTGTTTACGCTTGTAATGGATTTTGTTTATAGTCAAGCGACTAGTTTTGACTTTTATCAATATTAGTGACTTTTTGTTGAAACGTATCCTAAAAAATATGCGATTTTAATAAAGAAAACGAAAATAGTGATGAAGATGCTTTGCCAGAAGATGTAGAAATTGAAGCTGCAGATGCAGTGAACACTTTATTGCCGCAGAAATCGCGCCTAAAGTATGAAAAAGAATATATGGCGTTTCAAAGATGGAATATCATAAAAATTTTTATTGGAGTGTGTGAAAAGGTACTGTTGGCCTACTTTTCTGTAAAATCAAAGAAAAGGAAATCATCTTTATGGTCTTACTACTTCATGTTGAAGGCAACGTTTCTGGTGAAACAGAATTAGGTAACTTTGAAACACATAGGTGGATGGAAATCGTCGTCTGTGGCCGAGACCCACATAGAAGAATCTGTTTCTAAGAAGATTATTGTATCTAGATAATAAATACTTGTCAGCATGGAAGCAAATAAGCCATATTATATCAATCTGACCACTTCATCTAGTTCGACCTCTCCAGAATTTTGTGAAAATGGTGTTCCCGCTATAAATATTTCCAGTAATCAAAATTGCACCTTTAATATTTATTATATAAATTCGAAAGGCCAAGCAAGAATTACATAATTATTAAGTATAGTTATTGTTCATATATCAGTTTTGAAGTAAATGACCCTTGAGTGGGTAAAACTGACATATGAGATGGTAAAAATTCTTCAATTTCACTATTTTAAATAAACTGTTACTTTGACGAGTTTTGAGTCGATAAAATGATAATTTAGCATCCGCGATAAAATAAAATCATTTTTACTAGTCAATTTCGTCCTTAAGTATGTATCAGTGGCATGTCTTAATGATATGCTTGTACTTAAAAACCACTTTTGACCATGGAACATTTACCACACATGCACTAGTTATAAATTTCGAGTTTGTCAATTTTTATTAAGTTCAAAATTCAGTTTAAAAATCAGATAACTGCAACTCTATATATTTTAACAAGCCTATACTCCCATAGATACGAGTAAATAGCACAATCATAATCATAATTGTGTCAGGCGAAGCTTTTCCAGTCGGCATAAAAATTGTTAGATAGTCTAAACTCAGACAAGGTGAAATTAATTTTTTAAATCCCGGACCAATAAACACACTTACAACTCATATTTTTACCCTACTGCGGATACGTCGCAAGCATCCCTTATTCCAGGCACGTCTCTTGTATGCGTAGGTTTCAAAAAACTTATTAAATTCCAAGAGTTACTGCATTCGGTTTTCCTAAAAATCTATATAAATATGTACCCACTTAAATTACAGGAATCGCTATGAATCAGGAACTTTATTTTTGGATCTTTGCGTTGATTTATATCTCCGACACATGTTCCGCTGTGGCCAAAGTTTAGATTGGATTCGCTAAAACAAACAATTCTTTTTTCGAATAGTCTGTAAATAGGTCAGTTCTTACTTTTCAGTACACACAAGTAAGTACACTATATCGGATGAGTCAATGAAAAGTTTTCTCCTTGATTATCCGTCAAAGGATTGATTTCCATGGAAAATCCAGAGACATGTCGATTTTTATTTGAAGGGGGATACATTTTTATAGTATTGACATTTATATAAGATGTACCAAAAGGGAGAAGTTTACCACAACTTACATTTTTTAAAAGGACACCCTGTGTATTTTTACAGATACATTTCTTACTTCAGTAATCATAACACCTGGTGAATTTTTACAGATACATTTCCTACTTCAGTAATCATTTTTGGTAATGGATTTCTAGAAAGTTTATTATAAGGGCCATTACTAATCAGGTTGTCAACCCTTTCATAATAGTCCTCTTTATCTGAAATTACAACCTTATTACCCTTATCAGCTTTTAGGTAAAAACAATCTTTTTCACGCAGCCGTTTGATTACTTTCTTAGATATATTAATAATTAGAAATAGTAAAAATAAGTTAGAATTTGACATATACAGAAAAGATACCATACTTTAAGATATATCCCTAAGAGAATTCTCACCATTGTGCTCAACACAAAATGGCGAGTTTACAAAAAGATGTTAACAAAAAATATGCCCCGTACTATATCTAAATCTACACTGAGAGAGAAATTTTGATTAAAACCTCCAATAAGACATAGTTTTTTGAAATTATTAATTATTTGTTTTGCATATTGCAAGTGCAATCTAATCACTTTGTACCACAATCTGAAGTGCCCCAAGGATCTGTCTTGGGACCACTACTCTTTAATATTTTTATAAATGACATAGTTACTGATCTCGGTGTTGACTGTCTTTTGTTTGCGGATGATATATATGAAAATTGACGACCTCAATGATTGTCTCAAACTTCAAAACTCACTTAATACGGTAGAGGCATGGTGTACAGTCAATAAATTAGACTTAAATATAAAAAAAATGTAATGTCCTCACTTTCTCAATTAAAAGACAACATATTCAATTTGAGTATTCTTTGGGGAATTCGGTTTTTACAAGAACACAAGCATTTCGGGATCTTGGAGTAACGTTTGACAGTAAATTATCTTTTACCATATTAATAATATCACCAATGATGCCTTCAAAATATTGGGATTCGTTGTTCGCAACTCACGTGACTTTAACTCAAGTTACATTTTAAAACTGCTCTACCAGTCTTTCGTTAGATCAAAACTTGAATATGCTTCTATCATTTGGTCCCCACATTATAATGTTCATATACTGTAGCGAAAATTTTAACAATTTACGTACAGTGCTATATTTGCTATTCACTCATATGCAACCATGACTCCACCTCTGTATTACCAGTTGCGGATGATACTTTAAACAAGCATTGGGGTCACATTGTACTCTTGCAAAAGAGAGGGGGAACTCAATAAATTGGCAGGACAGACCAATTTCAGGGCTTTTTGGGTGTAAATTAGCAGGTGAGATACTTCTTTTATTGAATTTCATTTTCTATATATTGATTAATTAATTTATTATTTGATATTATTATATTTGTGGTTTATTCAGGGCATAGTGTTACTCAGTAATTATATTTGGTATTTTTCTACTTTTACACAAGAATACGTGTAGGGTTTTTTGTTATTAAGGTTCAAAGCCACGTGTTGGCTTCAGTTTTTTAGGGCGTCTGATTGATGCCTTCTATATATATTATATTAGTACTTTGAATAACTAAATATCGCTGTAATTTCGTTTTGAATTCATGTCTTTATGACTACCATTTTGTGTTAATTTTGGAGTTCAAATCAAGTTTAAGACTACAAGGCAGTTGACCTTTAAGTTCGATTTTTTTATTAAGGTTATTTAACCAGCTTTGCAGGAAAATCTATAACTCGGGGCAATTGTTAGTCAATTTGTGATATTAAATTGATTCAAAATCATTTAGTTATATCTCTGATTGGAGATAGGTTATTTTTTTTTACTGAGTATAGGCTAAGGTAATAAACCCCAAATAATTTCATGTTTAATATTTTTTTATTAACAAGTATCTCTCCTGATCAAGTTGCACAAAGCCATTAATTTGATTTGTATTTCTATTAATTAAAATTGCATAGATGTAAAATACATTTGTTTAAAGTTTAGGCAATTTTAATATTTATTTTTGTTAATATTTAACAATCTGTTAATATTCAATCATTTACAATATTTAATTTATAACCCAGCAGTTAGTGAATGTTTATATATTTCCTTTTCAACCAGCAAGGTCACTAATAGGGTTTTTTTCACATTGTAATTTTTTTCATAAGTAAAAGAAATAATTCCTCATAAATTCTTTTAGGAACTAATTAACAGTTCCTGTATTTAATTAACTATTTACTATTATTAAACTAATATTATTTCATTTGCAAATTTTGGATAATTTTATTGCAAATTATACACGGTGATTCCTGTTTGTCTTTTATTTCATTTAATTGTTTTCATTAACTAATTTAAATTTTAATACCACAGTTGTGTTTGTTATCACAGCAAGATTGTCTACTAAGATTCTACTTTGTTAAAGTATAGTTTGTATTTATCCTATGATTTTGGTTTAACACATTTACTGTATTTCATGACAACATCTTGGCTTACTGTAAGAGAGGAATCTTCAGAAATTTTCACTCCGGCACTAGGACTTGGAAAGGACAAAGTTGCTGACATCCAACGTCTCAGAACCTACCAACCAAACGCTAGCTAGCCCATCTATTTTGGTTGCAAACTGCAGTAGGTGCATAACTATTGCACTTTGGAGAGTCCTGATCTACCATTGTTAAGGATATATTTTGGTGAGAGTTAATCTGATTTCTTCGAGGCCAGAGAAATATATCTGTTCTTGTGTAAACCAAATCAATATCTGCTTCAGCAAGTTTTTGTAAAGTCATTGTTGCGTGGTAACAACCACAAATATAGTAGTTTAATCAATATTTAATACATGATCATTATTCTTTAAACATTCATCACATTAATTGTACATATCCTGCATCATTATTTTTTAACTGTAATATACAATTATTTTAATCGACTTGTTTAATTTCATCAAACATTCATTATTTTATATTAACTCATATTATTTATTATCGTCTATTTAAAATTATCCTGGCGCTCCAACAGGATAACTAGGTTCATTGCAATACAAAGTTTGAATCGTATACAAAGGCATTTCCTGAAGTGCTTGTGTCTTAAGGAAGCTGGTGTCTATCCTGGTTTTGGGTTCCCTCAGAATGAGTTACTGCAAAGATTTTCACTGCCTAGCTTAGCTACGCGTAGAATTATGGCTCAACAAATATTTTTGTATAAATTGTTGCACAATCTAATTAATTGCAGCACAATATTGGGTTTATTAAAATTTAAGAGTACCTCAACATGATTCAAGGCAAAAGCATTTGTTTCAGTTGTCAATTCCCAGAACTAATATCAGAAAGTTTTCGCCACTCCATCAGATTTGTGATAATTACAATAACGTAGGGGACAACTTAGACATTTTTCACTGCAAAGTAGCTTCTATAAGACACATTAATATTAATTAGGCTTTAAATAATGTTTTGTAAACTTATTTTTGCTCATGTTAATTACTTAATATTAGTTACTATTATTTGTATATTTTATGGATCTCTGTATTCCTGCCCTGTAATTGGTTTTGTACTGTTGGGCAGTGTAGATCTAAAATAAAATAAAATAAAATAAAAAAATAGTGTATTTATTATAGATACATAATTATTTTAAAAATTTCTTTGTAAAGAGAATATACCAAGAATTGATATAATTGTAAAAACAATTATAGTTTGTTCCAAATATATGTAGGTATAATCTAAAAATAAATATTTTTTTATCTACAAAATAAAAAATAAAATATGTGGTAATTTAAACAAATGTATTTAATTGTTGAAAATAAATATTTGATATTTAATTTAATTTAATTTAATAATCTTATTAAAATACTCTAAATCCAACAATTCATTCTAGAACCAAATATGTATTTTATGAAATACATTTAGTTTAGACAAATTATATTTAAAAAGTAAATATTTCGTCCCAAATCCTAGGTAATTTGGTTTTGTAGGTAATTTGTAACAATCTGTACAATATCAAGCCTTATATAAATTTTAATATTAAATATTTGGTGTCTTTAAATACCTACTTGTCTCATTTTGGAAAACTAAAGTTTATTTTCCAATAGTAAATCTAAATTAAGCGTGCCAAACAAATTCGTTTGAGAAACTTTAATATTAAATTAAATATTTTTCTCCTTGGCAATTAAATACATTTTTTAGATACCTAATATTAAAGATTTAATATTGCCATTGAAATAAATGCCATGTAAATACCATGTAGCGCCATGTAAGAAGTTTTCTTTATCTCAATTAATGCTTTTCTCAGTGTAATATTCCCAATTTAAACCACATTTGTATTCCACAAACCGTAGATGGGATTCCATGTAATACGTTCCCCTGAAGCTGTATAAGTACGGAGATGTATTACATAAACATGTATAGGTTCGTCGGGGCTTTGCTCGTTCTGCCGAAAACTTAATCGTCTAAGCATCGTCATAAATTTTGGTCCACGAACAACAGCGAAAGGCATGCCTCTTGAGAAAATCAAAATCTCTCGTAGCAGGACTCTCAAAATAGATGGGTATATACATCAAAGTACGTGTTTTAGTATTTAGGGGGATATAGGTTGTTACAAGTGTTTGTTTCCAAATTTGCCAAAATAAAATATTTTATATTTTGAATATTTCACGTCTATTTCCGTTATTTGTTTTGCAATCTTATTTTTCTTAGTATTTTCTTAATATTTTTTTTGTATTTATTTCTTACTTATTTCTAATAAAAACAGGAAACCAGGAAATTTTTTATGAAGACTCCATTCAGGCGGTCATTCCAGAGCTTGTTGTGGCAGCATTTGTCGGTCACACGGTCTATTATGGTATGGGTTCGATCTCCAGCTCCGGCGCAGTAATGTCTGTGGGTATGAGGTGTTTGTCTACTTTTTTTCAATGTGTAACCTCTTTCCGGATAGCCTTTGGCTTTAGATTTGTGTATTTTATGTGGTGTTTCAATTTTTAATTAATCTTATATCAAGGCAGATTTTAAACTTTACTAAAAAAGTTTACTGCGTAATATGCAATAAAAATATACAGGGTCATTCACACAACTGGTTCTCTAGAGTATTTGACAGTTACACAAATAGTCACAGAAATAGAAACTGGAGAATGGAAATATATATACTGTCTGTTCAGTGGCGCAACAAGAATTTTGTATTAGGGTAGGGTTTTCAAAAAAAATTAGAAATAGTGTTAACAAAATGGAAATAATATAAAAATATTAGAAAACACAACGTAATGTACAGGGTATTCGCGTATATTTTGACTCCTACCTACAGGGGTTATTAAGAAAGTTATAAAAAAAGTTTAAATGGAAAAGTTGTTTGGTTTTTCACATATTATCTTTTGGCTAGATCGAGAAAAAAATTGCATGTCGTAAATTTGAGGAAACCAATTGAACATAATATTTTTAAATGGGACACCCTGTATAATTTTAGACGCTTGGGAAAATAATGTTTCTCTGATCTCAAAAATATATATTTTGTTGACATTTGCACTGACAGTTTTCGAAATATTTAATATTTAATGTTTACAATAAATCATAAAAAAAATATTAAAAATTGAAAATATTGGAAAATGTTTAAATAACTAAGGAGGTTCGATCGACTATCGTTAAATATTTTTTATTTCTGTTGGTTTTCTACTGTTAAATATTTTTAGTTTTAGTTTTGTATTTTTTTATGGTACTCCCTGTCGAATATTTCGAAAACTGTCTGTGCAAATGTCAATAAAATATATATTTTTGAAATCAGGAAAAGAATGTTTACCCAAGCGTGTAAAATTATACAGGGTGTCCTATTTAAAAATATTATGTTCAATTGGTTTTCCTAAGTTTACGACATGCAATTTTTTTTTTCGACCTAGCTAAAAGATAATACATGAAAAACCAAACAACTTTTGTATTTAAACTTTTTTTCTAACTTTCTTAATAACCCCTGTAGGTAGGGGTCAAAATATACGCGAATACCCTGTACATATATAAAGTACATTATTTAAAAAAATATAAACAACAAAAATCAGTCAGTTAGTCTGTAAACTACTTTAAATATAAAAATCGTAGGTCTGGGGGGGTTTATCCCCTAAAATCCTCCCTCGCTGCCGTCATGTTAACGTTTACTGTGGGTACCTAGCAGCGGCTAGTTCATACTTCGGAGTTTGCGTGGTTATTATATCGACGTCATTTATATGGTGGTGGTTGATTGTGTCCCAAACTAGGCATTTTATACGGTTTTGTGATATTTTGGTATTACTTCATATTTAAGAAGCAATTTGGGTTTCCCAGATTAAACAACCAGCAATTTGCTCTGGTTATTTAATATGTTTACTGAATTTGTTCGAAATTTATAACATATGGTAAATATTTTTCAACAGCATGCCTTATAAATGCCGCCATTTCCTCAGAGTTACAATATTATTCAAATACCTTTGGAAACAATAGTTACATATTTTATCAAAGTAACTGCCAATGTTGTTTTCAGAGTTGCCTATCCATCAGAATGAATAGAAAAGACAATTAATCAAATAGTGATATTCTTTATTTTATTTTCACTATTCGGGTAGCACATTGGAACACAAAGCAAATTGAAAATGGCTAATTTGTGTATGCACTTGGGTTATAAATAGCGGTAAATCGACAATTGTTGATTCAGCACAGTACTTTTAAGTCAAGGTGACCGATTCCACCTATGCGTCACACGTTGATTTGTTACGATGATTGGTCCAGTAAACATGGAACTGATACAATAACAATCGCCTAAATGCTTCACATTCACATCCATCCAAGTAAATAATCAAGTTGCAGCCTACGCCGCTGGGAATATCACGGGATTCGCATTAGCATTAGGTATATAATGGAACTGGTGAGTCCCAAGCGCCCATGAGCTTAACCTAAATAACTGAACATTTTAAATATGCATTTGCAATTAGAGTGACCTCAAACATTAACGATTCGACGGGGAAGGGATCATACGACTTTTTTTGTTAGTTAATACACTGGCCGCTAATACTCGCGCATTGTGTAGTTTTTCAGTTAGAAAGTAGGTTAGGTTTAAAGAGTCAGAAGTGGTAATTTTAAAGTTTACCTATACAGTGTTATTCAGAACATATCCATAATAAAATTTGGGGATGTTCAACATACATGTAGAAATGTGGTACCTAGTGAAAAAAAAATTTTTTGGCAGGTTCTGAAAACTATTTAAAAATTTTTAATTGCACGCCGCTGGATACTGGTCCACTGTAATGGAGTGACCTTGGGACTGACAATTCAAACTGGCGATGTCACAAGCACGAAAAAAACTTCGGAAGTTCTGAGAGTATACCGACACCCGGCGCAAAAAAGATTTGCAGCGTTTTTACTTTAAAATAAACTGAAAGATAAATAGATGTGACCAAAGTAACGTGTCTTTAAAATGAATAAAATTTTGTTACACTAATTTTGAAGAATTGCGCTACTTGATTACTAGATATTAGAAACATGAAATTTATAAAAAAATTTGCACATACCTTGTTACAAAAGCTGTTCGAAATTTTGTCCCTCGACTTGTACACACTTTTGGGCACGCCTTATCTAATTTTGCCGCACTAAACCGAATGTTCCTCCTGGTTGCTGATCTTGTAAACGCAAATTATTAAGTAAATTGGGGATTTTCAGCATTTTGCTACAACAACCACTCACAAAACCTACACACTGAGAGAGCGACACAGATAAACTGATGACTGATCTGATAGACAATAGAGATATTATCCCCACTCCAACTCTATTCGCTCGGTCTTGACCAGGCGTTCCAGGTACAAAAACATGTTTACTGTTTTTTGTAGGAATGTGGTATATCAGATGTCGTTGAAGTACAGTTGCCCATCTACGTAGTCCTTTATAATGGTATAACTTTAAACATTGTTTACGGGAAATCCTAGGCCTTTTATTATAAATTTTTTTGGGATATCGATTTCTTATTTAAGGGTGCACATATCCTCAAAGTTTTAGAAATAAGTTCTGAATAACCCTGTATAAAATTTATCTGCAGAAGGGGCGGTGTAATTTATTGTCATTAACATCTGGTCTTGCTTCCAGCATTAAGACACCAGACATCGAAGTGAATAAATAAAACATTTTATAAGTAAATTTAAAAATAGAAGTTGAAAGGATTTATTTTTACTGTATGTCATCACAGAAAACAATGTAAGAAATCACTGAAATGCAATAAAAAATAAAGATGCAATAAAAACTTCTTCAAGGAAAAGATCCAAAACTAAGATATAGTCCAAACTAGTCCAAACTAGATATGGACCATATCTTAATAGCATTAAATTGCACGTCCCAGAAAGAACCACCAGGCAAAATAGTACTTTGTAGATATTCAAAGAACATACTGTGGGCGCAACTCTTTTATATCGCGAATCTCAAGGTTGGCTAACAATTGCTTCAATGGGCTGGATTTCTTTGTGGGACATTTTTTGAACAACCCTCTTATATGTTTGTAGTGGCGAGATACAGTGAAATACACCGTAGTGCCCTCTTTGGATCTTTGTTACTACCTGTCTGACAATTATTGTATAATTGACAGACAGATAACGATCTGCTTTTCTGCAGATGCCATTACAGCGACCTCTATTGTCTTTGAGGAAGACAATCCTACTTATTTATTTATTTATTTGGAGATGCCGAAAACAAATAGAAATTAGAGTAGTAGTTTTTTCGACATCTTCAAATAAATAAACCCTCTTATATGATGATCTCTTTTAAAATTCAGTGAAAATGTATATACTCCCCCCCAATATCCATTGACCGTGGTCATGACCTAGGATGGTTTGGGGCTGAGCGGGATTATCGCCCATTACCCTCCCCATCGCTGTAGGCCTGAACTGCCTCGTAGAGGTGGACCCCATCCTCCACCAACCCCGACCACAAAAAGTGATAGGTGTGGGCAATTCGTGGAGTCTCCTCATGTCCTGGCTCTACCCTGCAGGCTGGGTAGGAACTTATGGCGGTTTATATACTCTTAACTTAAAACTGTGTGGAATTTTTTTTTAGGTTCTGTGGTTACTTGGGTGTAGGGACTTTTAACTCGATTTTTGTTATATTTATACTGTGTCATAAATGTCTGCACCATCATCATATGAGTGTCAGTCACCCCTAACACCAAACGACAAACAACTATTTCTTTCGATATTTTAGATATTCTCAGTGCCGTACCGTACAAGTGTCAGCGTAGACACCTTAGCGTGGCTAGAAGATGGCAGATATACTTATTACAGTTTGTGCTATAAGTAACGCCACCTATTATGAAAAAAGCTACGCTCTGAGACCTGTACGGAACTGAGGAGACCTGATAGGTTGAAACAGCAGCCTGTTGTTTGCTGTTGGAGTGACTGAGACTCATATGGTGATGGTACATCCTCCTACCTCTATATATATTTAGTATATACGTGGGGAATGTCCCCAGCAACATCTTTCTGTTATTGTTATAGGTGATGTCCATTTATACTGATTCGATTCCGGATCCATACAACTCGTTTTTTATATAGTGTACCTATAACTTTCCGCTATAGACTGTAGTGGTAAAATTATGCCCATTATTTAAAGAAAAACTTGTATAAACAGTTTTAATATAGTCATAAATTGAAGAATAACTCTGACTGTGGGAATCGCACAGTGGTTCTCCTGATTTCTAAAACTATCTGCTTGACATCGTTTTGCTGATTCCGTTAATTATATGATATGCCACCCTTTCACGTGAGAGAACAATTATCACTGAAAATGTAGGCATGCGAAAACACTTGAAATGGCAATTAAACTCCTCGCTTCCATTCCCAACACAGGAGAATGGATATAGTCGCAGTGATTATAAATTCACAGTTCTAATTTAATTTTGTTTCCTGAAATACAACAAATCCTTAATGGTTCACCATAAAATAATTATTTATTTTTTACTATCTATTTATAGAACAGCGGAATAGAAATATATAAATATTTAAAGCTCTCCCAAACCAACGCGAATTATTAGCAACGGATTCGTGACGGAAAGTTCGCAGCGAAATTCGTGGCGGAATCCGCAGAGAACACCACACCAAAGCGAATATAATCGCATCATATATGCGTCATATTTTCAGTATCGAAAAGGTTGATTGCTATTGCTGAAAACGAAAAATAAACAATTAGTTTCGCAGTCTCTTAACTAAGAAAGAATTAATAAAATGGAAAAAATCATTGAATTAGTGCGAAAGTATCCTATATTAGACGACCTTTTCTCATGACGATTTATTCGAAATTCGAAAAAAGTAACAAAAATATAGGTAACATAGATTCTCGTCTTTTTGTAATTGCGGCATTAATGTATGAAATTCCCCATATTGTCGTCTTTCTTGATTAATATCGTGAACCCATTTTCTTTTCTTCCTAAGGTTAGATACATAATATGATCAACACATTTATTTTTAAATAATAATAATAATTTTACCTTAAATTGTCTTCCAATGCAAGCAACACAAATGCTTCTTCTTCATCAGATGATGTATACATATTTTTGTATGATAGGTAAGTATGTAAGTACAAGTACAAATTGTTTATTTTTCGTTTTCAGCAATAGCAATCAACCTTTTCGATACTGAAAATATGACGCATATGATGCGATTATATTCGCTTTGGTGTGGGGTTCTCTGCGAATTCCGCCACGAATTTCGCTCCGAACTTTCCGTCACGAATCCGTTGCGAATAATTCGCGTTGGTTTGGGGGAACCTTTATTCATGATTCCAATGCAGTTTTTTTCTCAATATCAAATCAATATAAAAAAAGGTCGTATCAACTTATTTCTTAAGTGGTTTCGATACAGGGCATTACAGTATTTTTTTCATTTTTTTTTTTTTTTTTGAAAATCTCTGAACTAGGTAACCAAATACCCCTAGAATGTATTAATGGTCTGGCCCCATTGGGACACAACAGAAGTTTATTTCTATTTTATTTATCATTTCACTTACGTTTTAATGTATTATTAACGAAGGCATGTTTATTAACATCAAATTGATTTTTATTTTGTACTTCCAAAATTACGTACTTTTTATTTCTCAAAGTTGCTCCTTGCGGCATTTTCTCGCTGCGCCACTGCACTTATCAATATTCTTATCGCTTTAGAAATGTCTACTTGAGAAAATGAAACTAGTGGCAATATGGCTTCTATGTGCGACGACTAATGCAACAACTTTGAGAAAGAAGGCTATACGAATATAAAACTTTAAAACCCCATTACGCTGAACGTCGAACATTACCGATTTCCCTAGTTTTGCACAGCGGCATACTCTTACAAAGTGCATTCAACCTGTGAACAGCAGTTAATATGTTTTAGAGTTGCATACAAAATCGATATATGCTAGACTCCCACACAATCGCGGTTTCTGACTATATTGAGATTTTATCACATTAACATTGTTTGTGGCAGCCTCACCAGGAAAACGATTATGTAAGTAAAAATCTATTTCCCTCAGTGGCGGCACGTGAGTTAGTTATCAGGAAGGGGGCGGAGCAAAAAATGTAGATACGTATTTGTGTTTAGAACAATTTTCGTGTTTTTAAAACTTATCCGTTAAATGCTTCAGGTCAGAAACTCCAAATAATAAACATACAAAACAAAATAATTTTTTTTGTCATGACCACACAACCATAGAGTCTTATCATATACATTTTGTCAAATTTCTTGGTAAAATCTGGTTTTATTTTGCATCCTCTGTGCTCCTAAACTAAATTTAACAATACAGAGGTATCCGAGGACAAATAATGACTAAGTGCCGTTTCATATGGGACCGATGATCGGTGCTGACAATCGGTCGCAACTGATCATCAGTCCTATACAAGTGGTTTCACATGAGATCGTATGGTCAGGCCTCAACATGTAGGTATCTGGAAAGTGCAGAGCATCGCATTGCTCTCGTTTTGTGCATAAAAAGATTGATAGAGAGGCGAAAAAAAATCGAAATCTTAGAAGAGTTTGGATGCATCTCCTATGCCTTGAAAGGCCAATAAAAGGTGCTTTTGTCACTCTCTATTTGGATTTGCGAGAACATCCCCGCAAATTCTTTATGTATTTTCGAATGTCGATTACTTCATTCGATGAGCTACATCAACTGGAGGGGGACAACCTCCCCTTTGGTACATGTAATACCATCCCACCTGGGACCCCCTTGAAATGGGTTCCAGGGGGTGAAAAACAGATAGCACCCAAAACATGCAATCTCAATTTTCCATACAATCTCAATTTTCTCGAAAATTATTGAGCGTTCCAACTTCGCCTTTGGTACAGTAATACCCATCTTATATAGTCTACTCGGTATAAAAATCATTAACTTCAAATGGGTCCCAGGGGGTGAAAAACAGATAGCACCCAAAATATGCAATCTCAATTTTCCATGCAAACTCAATTTTCTCGAAAATTATTGAGCGTCTCAACTTCTCCTTTGGTACACGTAATACCCATCTCATATAGTCTACTCAGTACAAAAATCATTAACTTGAAATGGGTCCCAGGGGGTGAAAAACAGATAGCACCCAAAACATGCAATCTCAATTTTCCAATGAATCTCTATTTTCTCGAAAATAATTGAGCGTCCCAACTTCCCCTTTGGTACACGTAATACCCATCTCATATAGCCTACTCAGTATAAAAATCATTAACTTGAAATGGATCCCAGGGGGTGAAAAACAGATAGCACCCAAAACACGCAATCTCAATTTTCCATGCAATCTCAATTTTCTCGAAAATTATTGAGCGTCCCAACTTCTCAGGCTTTAAGTTTCAAATCACGATTTTTGTAATTTTCCGACGATGTATCCCAGATTTCTGGTTTTTGTTCGACTACACTTATTAGCATTTCAGTATCAAAACGATAATTTTCCTTGCTCATTACCATTTTATATCATTAATGTGCTTGCAAAATTGCAAATTTGACAACACAGTTATTTCAAACGTAACCGATCTGCCTGCATGTGAATAGCTCCCTTTGTTGAATAGCCCTGATCACAAACCGATGATCGGACAAGCCACGGGCTAACCGATGGCTCGAGCGTTTTTAAGCAGTCGACCGATGATACGCACTCATGTGATAGCTACGTTTGAAACAATGAACCCTCCCGATCGTCAGCGCCGATCATCGGTCCCATGTGAAACGGCACTAATAATGAAAAAATTTTGTAAAAAATTTTTAGTTTCGGAAATAATTTAAAGACATTTGTACAAAAATTTATCAGATGAAATTTTTTGTTTATAAAAACTAAGAATTAAACAATTCAGAACAATATGTCTGGTATTTCTAGCAGTACTTTGTTATCGGTTGTGGTCGTATCGGAGTATATTTTCACACGATTAGAATAAAAGTATGGCGCATAATTTCACAAACGAAAAACTTATGTATATGATACTGGCATACGGGGCAATATATGAAATTCACGTTCTTTTATTTTTATTTTTATTTAAAATACATTAGTATTTCCGAAATAATGTTTTACTAATTTTTTTTTTCATTATTAATCATTATTTGTCCTCAGCTATAAGTTTACGCGCACAGTTTAAGAATCACCCTGTATATCCATATACGTTCATCATTTTTTTTTAACTTACTTTTTCCTCTAATTTTAAGTTAGTAATAATAAGCTTGTTCATGTTACAAACCCTCATTTTCTTTATATTTATAAACTATAAACACGAAAACACACGCACTACGAAAAATGTATATAATTCATATAACAAGCGAAACTCAAAACAAATCGTGTAAGTATTATAATAAGTATCCCCTCCCCGTGCCGATTTAGTGCGCGATGTGTAAAAAACAGAAATTATATTAGATTTAGTTTACGTGGAACAGATTAAAACAGGCCGCCACTGATTCCCTTAGTTTCTGTTTTTCATCTTATTCAAATGTATAGTAAACACAAACGTTTTCATAAATTTTCTTTTCATTTCAGTGCACTTACACATATACAATTGATCGGCGCTTTTTTCCAGGAATACATATGTTGATACCAGAGGTTGATATAATTAGCTCCAAAAATACGAACCAAGGATTTTTCTAATTCTTCTTTGAGCATGTGTTTCTTTATTTTTATAAATATATCCACTATTACTATTTTATAAACTATATATTAGCTCATTGATTATTCCAGCGTATTGAGGTAGAACAAATTTCCATAAATGAAAGCAGTGGCGGCTAGTCATAATGGGCACAAGGGCACGTGCTGTATGCGTAAGCACATAAGACTTGTGAATGTTGTGATATTTTATAAACTTTTATAATTATTATAATTTGGTGGATTTTTTTATTATTTTTCATCATGAATATTGAATCATTTGGTGCATACATATCCGTCTAGCGTCTTGACCGCTTCACGCTTCACCGTCTGTGGGCTGGGCTGGGGACGGCCGCTGTGTGCCTGTTCTTTTTTCTTTTCTATTTGCATGCGCAAGAAAATTATACACAGCTTCTATTTTTCCAGCGCGTCTTTTCTAATGCGTTCTGTTACGTCATTGAATGGGCGCTGCCCCGTCGACCAGACGGTACAGAGTACTAGAGATGGGAATACCCCATCATATTAATGAACGTGAGTGAGAGATTTCAATTTACTGATTTTTTAACTATAGCCAATTTGTTTGAAAAGGAGAAATTTAACAACTATAGAATAGTTTTTCCTCTGGAGCATATTAAAACAGTGTGTGCCTTATTTCCAAAGATCAACAAAATTAAAAAATGAGCTGTATATAATGTTTTCTAGAGATGATTTCATACAACATAGTGGTGCGGTTGCTTTATTACAAACGTTAAATAAAAATAATTTACTTAGGACGTTTTCGGAATCGGTTGAACTATTAACTATATTGTGCACAATTCCTATGACTACAGTCGAAAGTGAACGCTGCTTCTCAACACTTAAGCGAATAAAGACATTTTTAAGAAACACGATGTCACAAGAAAGTTTATGTGCTCTAGCAATGCTTTCCATCGAGAAAAATTTAGTAAACACTATGACGAATTTAAAGAACAAGTTATCGAATATTTTGCAAATGATAAGTCAAGAAGAATGGAGTTTAATTTTAAAAGTTACCAAGTTTAGTTTTCGATGGACGAGCGGGTGGTCGCAGATTGTAAGGTAAGCACACCGATTTGTTATGGGTTTGGGTTAAGTACTTAAATGGGTTTTATTATTTATTTTTTTATCTATCTGTGTTTTTTCTGGTCTAGCAGAAAATAGAAGTTTCGCCTGCCATTTTTCTGACATGTATACTTTTTTGAACTGATTTAAATATTATTTTAAATAATTTTTTCATATTTCTGTCAATCGCATCAAACTAGGGGATATTTGCCTAACGAACCCTATTTCTTGAAGCAAATATTTTTGCTCTACGAATTTTTAATTTTTAATTTTAAGGTGTTTGACCTTGAAAAATGCAAAATTTTCGCCTGCGGCGCATTTTTTTCCCTGTGCCCCCCATTCCCAAATTTCACCAGCCGCCACTGAATAAAAGTAGTGTTTTGAAGTGAAACAATTACAAGAAATTACAATACAAATTTGACATACACTTTCCTCCATCAGCCATAATCTAAGTATCTACTTCAGGTGGAAAACCCTCCCAAACAATAAAAATACAAGCTTCTACCACTGCCCATGGCAAACAGTTGCTTCTCATTCTTCACTAACACACTGTACTTAATTTTGCTTATTTCCAGTTGCTCGTTAAAGAACGCAAAGAACGACACCTTCAAATTAAACAACTGCCTCGGGCACAAAAGGGTGGGTTGCCCGCACGTGACGCTAGCAAAAGGGTGCTTGAAAGGAACTTTGATGGTTAATGAAATTCAGACGTTGAAAGTGCTCGAAAAAGTTACCTCAGTTGAGTAAAATAGGCATTTTATGAAACATTAAAAAATCAGTGCTGTATGAATATGTTTTACTAGAGTATTTTAGTTGGGATTTGATAATAAAATATTTATTTGCAATTAAAATTCAAACTATGAGCACACAGTATTTTTTTAAGAAATTACTATAATAATGACAATAAATGTCGGGGAAAAATTTACGAAAAGAATGAAAAATTGAGAATTTTTATGGTTTTCTCTTATTATTTTACAGGACGTGCATCCTGCGAAGAATTTTTACTTTACTTTACTGCGAAGAACTTTACTGCACATATTCATGAATATTCATATTCATCAATATTCATTCAGGTATAAAATAAATTAAAATTCTCGGTTTATAGAAAACCATAACAACTTCCGACGCAATTATACCAGCAAGTTCGCAGCAGTCCTGGCAAATAAAAAAGTCGGTTTTCCATAGTTTAATACAGGCTTTTAATGTTTCCGCTAGAAAAAACAGATTTTGAAAAAAAAATTAAGTATAATCAAGCAAATTGCAAGAAACAAGAGATATAAAGAAATACTAATAGATAACATGATAAAAAATTAAAGGAGAAAATTAATTCGTCGGGAGTTTTACAATATTCGGGAAAAAGAAGCCACCTATAGTTATATTAATCACGTCCCACGTTATAGTGAAAAAATAGCTCACAGAATAGAACGAAACGGGTGTAAAACGATTAGTGTCAACAAGCGTACTATTGGGAGGATTTTGATAAACAACAAAGAAAGGGTTAATTAAATTAAAACAATCGGGAGTATACCAAATTAACTGCGCAGATTATAATGCCGTGTATGTGGGGCAAACCGGTAGAAGTATTCAAACTAGAGTAAAAGAACATAAAAAATCCATATTAAATAACGTAAAAAATTCAGGATTATCGACGCATTGCATAGAAAACAATCATTTTATAGATCTAAAAAATGTAAAGGTAGGTACTGCATTGGGAAAAGAAAAGGAAGCGCTTAGATTTGTTAGAGCAATTAGAAATTAAAAAAATATTTAATTAGAAATCCTTGTACTACGAATAATTAGATAGATTTTACACTTTCGCCCTTCTTAGAAAAGATACTAAAAAGTCGGGCTTGAGCAGATGGAAAGGATTAATCGAGGTAGGTAAATCGATAAATAATTAAAAAGCCCTTGGAAATATTTAGTAATAGACATTTACTCTATTGAGAAAGGCCTAACAAGCCGACATACTACAATATGGAGTATTTTCTATATATTTCTGGAAATATCTAAATGAGAACTGTGTGTTTTTTTCAAAACAATTATTTTCACGATGTTTCATAAAGAACCATCCGTTTATTCATGAATATGTTGAGCTTCAATACGAATTATCCGCAGGTACTCAATTGCACGGCGTATTTGTACGTTGACTGAAACTTTTGGAGCATCATGCGAGGGTGGACGTTTTCAAAGGGAAATATTTTTAATTTAAAACCCAACTCAGCGTAACAGCCTGCTTAAACTGGAAGGTTGTGGACCCGAACGAAGCGCGAGACATCTAGAAAATAAAATTCCCCACTGGTGAAAAAGGATTTGTTAAATATTTCTCTGCAAAAAATGTTTTTTAATATTAACATGGCTCACCGTATCCCAGAGTTTTTTTTTATTTAAGCGGCGTTAAAAGTTCTACATTTTTTCAGTCTGTAGGTTGGTACATTTGTAATGCACAAACAGCCTACTGGGATTCAAAACTGGTAGATTCCAGCAAGCACGGGTTTACCTGTTAGACTATACAAGGTTATTCAGAACTTATCTCTAAAACTTTGAGGATATGTGTATCCTTAAATAAGAAATCGATATCACCAAAAAATTTATAATAAAAGTCTTAGGATTTCCCGTAAACAATGTTTAAAGTTATACCATTATAAAGGACTACGTAGATGGGCAACTGTACTTCAACGACAATCTGATATACCACATTCCTAAGAATGTGGTAAAAAAAAAGTAAACACGTTTTTGTACCTAGAACGCCTGGGCGAATAGAGTTGGAGTGGGGATAATATCTCTATTGTCTATTCAGTCATCAGTCTATGTGTGTACTGACTCTATGTGTGCCGGTGTTTTATTTATCGTAGGAGTGTTAAACTGTAAAATTTTCAAAATGGCTCATGTGTACAGTAATGCTGAGTTAATGGACTGTTACCAGTGGATTATCAATTACGAGTTAGGTTTTGTGAGTGGTTGTTGCAGCAAAATGCTGAAAATCCCCAATTTAGCAAAAGATCAGCAACCAGGAGGGACATTCGGTTTAGTGCGGCAAAATTAGACAAGGCTAAAAGTGTGTACAAGTCGAGGAATATTATTTCAAACAGCTTTTGTAACAAGGTAAGTATGTGCAAATTTTTTATAAATTTCATGTTTCTAATACCTAGTAATCAAGTAGCGCAATTCTTCAAAATTAGTGTAACAAAATTTTATTCATTTTAAAGACACGTCACTTTGGTCACATCTATCTATCTTTAAGTTTATTTTAAAGTAAAAACACTGCAAACCTTTTTTGCGCCGGGTGTCGGTATACTCTCAGAACTTCCGAAGTTTTTTCGTGCTAGCCAGTTTGCATTGTCAGTCCCAAGGTCACTCCATTACAGTGGACCAGTATCCAGCGGCGTGCAATGAAAAATGTTTAAATAGTTTTTAGACCCCGCCAAAAAATTTTTTTTTGCACTACCACATTTTTACATGTATGTTGAACATCCCCAAATTTTATTATGGATAAGTTCTGAATAACACTGTATAACATAGTTTTATATACCATGTTCTTATGCAATTCCAGGGGATAGAAAGAGTAAATTTAAACATTTAAACATTTATCAAACATTTATTGGGTAAAATTTATTATATTAACTAGGGCTCTTCCGGGACTTTTAGTATATAGCGTATAAATGAGTAACAAAGACACCTAATTATGTTATGTTTACCCTTCCTCTCATATTAAAAAAGTTTTTATGACAAATCTCTATTCTCAGCTGCCTAACAAAGCATGGTTCTAGAGCATAATATCTAGACTAAACAGCAGTAACGACGCAAAGCTTTAGCTCTTCCCCGTTTGATCTTCCTCTCGAGAGTAGTTTATCTGTAACAAATCTGGTGTATAACAAAGATGCAGAAAATAGGTTGTAAGTTGCAGATCGATACCGAATACTACAGTAGATACAGGGTGAACCTCTTGAAATAGCCGTCGTCCTTATCTGGGACTTGCACTTGAAGATACTGGAAATTACTTTAAGAATACGCTTTACAAATTTCGTCTGATTTTAAACAAATGTATTATAATACCATTTTTTTATTTGGTAATTGTAATAAAAGCTCATGTGGTGAACGTCAAGTGGCACTTGTTCTAGCTCTGTATACTGCAAGCCTTGTACTCTGTGTAGCATCACATGCAGTATTAATTTTGGTAACATGCCAACATTATATTTTAAGGCCTCATTGATTGCCAGGTATGGACAGCGCCCTTATATTATTGCGTCGTAACACGGCATTTTCCAATAATCTCCCTCACTAATGGTTGTAATATTAAGAATGTCAAAGAACGTCTTAGCTTTCAGTTGAAGGAAACTTCTGAGAAAGCAAAAAGTCTTACTTGTTCGTGTATAAATGAGGAAGGGTATTGGAAAGCGGAAAAATACATGATTGGAGTAAGAAAGAAAAGTAACATGAAATGGGGTGCAAAAATAATGACTTTTGTATCATTGACTTACTCGAGTCAAAATATCTGGTGATATCTTCTGTAGAAATGTAGAGACACTACATTGCATAAAACTGAAGAACATAGCCCTTTCTGTGCGTACGTTTTGCTAGCCAAACTAAAATAGGCAAGGAGATAATTAAATTTATGTTTTTTAATCATCTCTTGGGCATGCAAATATGATAAGTGGTTTTAAGTTCAGTCAATTATTTGCCATAAAACTTATATCAGATAAACGCTATTTTACTCTTTTTCTTTGCTTTTCAATTCGATATCTGAATACCAGTTAAGGTTTACATTTAATTTGCTCTGTTTTTTCAATTTTCTTGTAAACACAAGGTAAAGTTAGCATCTGGTTAGGATTTTTTCCAACATATAACATTAATGTACTATATTGAATCAATGATCAACAGAAAATGGCCAATATTAATATATGCAAACTTTGTATCTCGATAACTACAATTTAATAATAACTACAATGTTTAATTTTGATTATTGTGAACCGCTGAAATTGTAGTAAGAACGAACGAAACATTTTAACAAATCAAATGTACATTCTGCTGACTATATGGCAGACTATACTTTTTGTTTAGGCTGCGGATCCAGGGTAAAGATATGAGCTGCCAATTTTCCCCGCAGTTTGCCATCAATCAACGATATCCTCATTTTACAAACATTCCTTCTTTACAAAATCCACAAATCGGTGGCAGATATACTGAGAAAATAAGGAAAATAAGAAATGAGGGCAGACTATCGCCGGGCAGCATAAAAAATTAATATATACCTAAATAAAATCTACTGACCATTTAGAAAACTCTACTATACACATACATATACTATACTATAACACAGGGAGTTAGCTAAATATGCGGCAAAAATTGAAGAGGCTATTCCTTGGACTATTCTAAGGATATTTCATCTTTTGATGATTTTTGAAAAATCGCTTTGTTGCGAAGATGGCGAAGGTGAAAAAAATTTTCAACAAATCCAATTTTGGTATTTTTCACATTATTAATGCAGGTGAAATACAATTGTGGCGTACTACACTGGACGTATCAAGTAAAAGACATGTAAGAAAAAAGAGTTGTTTTTTCTTACCAACATCCCGTGATACTAATCACCGGAGTGATTATTTTGTATGTTTTTGTATGTTGTGTTTTTGTAGTTTGTATGTGTCGCATTTGTTGAGATTGATTGACGTTTGGCTAATTGACGTGTTGTTAGTGAAGTCCTATATCGCTATACGAATGCCGAGATGGCTGACATGCATTTTATTTATGGACTTGCTGATGGCAATGCATTAGAAGCTAGGCGACTGCACATTGAACGATTTAATAACCACATTGCTCCCGATAGAAAAATCTTTCAAAGTATTCATCAACGTCTTCGAGAAACGGGAACATTGAAGCGAAGTGGAGGACCAGGAAGGCCAAGGACTATAAGAACGGTAGACGTAGAAGAGCATGTGCTGGACATGATAGAAGAAGATCCAGGTACTTCTACACGAAGAATTGCAAATACTTTGAATGTAAGTAACTGGACTGTTTGGAAAATTCTGAGAGATAATTTGTTGTACCCATACCACATTCAACGCGTTCAGGCACTTCTTTCTGCGGATTTTGCTCCACGTATTGCATTTTGTCAATGGCATTTGCACACATTGGTTGAAATCTCTCAACTACTTACGCTGATTCTTTTTACCTATGAAGCAAGTTTCTCGCGTAATGCAATAAGAATTTCCACAATAACCATATGTGTGGGCTGACGAAAATCCACATGAGATTTGTGAAGATAGTTTTCAACATCAGTTCTCATTGAACGTTTGGATTGGAATTGTGGGTGACTGGCTAATTGGACCGGTATTTCTACCAGGAAGACTTACCGGCGAAGTATACCGCAACTTTTTGGAACAAACGCTACCTCAGTTTTTGGAGGATGTGCCATTGGCTACAAGACAGGCAATGTGGTTTAGGCATGATGGTGCACCACCTCATTTTAGTGTAGTTGCTCGAGAGTTTTTAACAACAACATACGGAGATCGCTGGATTGGTCGAGATGGACCTCACGTATGGCCTGCTCGATCCCCGGACTTAAACCCCCTGAATTATTTCCTATGGAGCCATCTAAAGTCATTAAGTTGTGGACGATTTAAGAGATCGGATAATTGCTGGGTGTAACTCAATAAGAAACGGCCCTGGTGTTTTTGAAAGAGTTCGGGAATCTATGAGGAAAAGATTGGATGGTTGCATCCGAGCTGGAGGTAGTCATTTTGAACAATCCTTGTAGGTTCAAAAATGTTACATGTAATTTTTAGTAATAAATTGTTATTTGTTGAAAATTTGTTTCACCCTATATCTTCGCAACAAAGCGCTTTTTCAAAAATCATCAAAGGATAAAATATCCTTAGAATAGTCCAAGGAATAACCTCTTGAATTTTTGCCGCATGTTTACCTAGCACCCTGTATATAGAGAATATATGGTTGTTTTACAAAACGTGACAGTTAATAAGTGACAACAGAAGCTGGTATTTTTACGGGTGCCAGAACTGACAATTTGTAAGTCCATATATCCATATCATACAGGACTTACCTAGTTGTTCCCCTAATTTCACAACTTTCCCCCTTTCGAACTAGAAACAACTCGGATGTGTTTCTGCTTACATCCAACATGATTGATTGCAGGACTCGGATTGGCACATAAGCCCTGGAAAGGCGATGAATCTCTAAGGGTCGAAAACAGCTTTAGTACCCACCCAGCGGGCTTGTCAACGCTGCTCTAACTATAAATAAAACTAAAAACAAACTTTAAAAGTGAGTTACTCTGAAACGCTATATGGGATTTACGTGTAGCTTCATACAGAGTTTAGTGGTAGAAAAATTTAGAAGTGGAGACGAAATAAATCTAAATTACGTCTCGGAATAAATCGAGGGAAAACCGAAAATGCAGCTATCAACAGTTGTACGAGTTTCAAATTTAAAAAATTGTGAAATTCAAATAAAATAAAGGGGTCGATATATTATTTTAAATAGTCTACACCTTTTCAAAGTCTAAACTGATAAGCAAAACACTGCCATTACAATGAAAATATGTATTATATCCTTATTACCCTGTGGTATTATTTTTGTACCGTTGTAATTAGGTATAGGTATAGGGAATGTTTCATAGAATAAAAAGAGTCCTAAGAGACCGTAATGATGTAAAATATGAGGCATTTCATTTATAAAAATTTAGAAAACTGTGGTTGCGAGTTTTGAAATTCTATAGAAAGTAACACTATGCCATCTAGCATAACTAATGAAGAAAAAAATTATTAGTATGTATTTTCTTAAAAAAGATACAGGGTGTTCAATTCATTGCGACTAAGATACCAAAATGCTCATATCTTCAGAACTACTCTGTATATTACTCTATAATAATAAAGTGGATACTCGAAGCGGATGGTTCTTTATGAAACATCCGAAAATAATTGTTTTGAAAAAAACATTGATCTCATTTAGATGTTCCAAGAAATATATAGAAAACACTCTATATACTAGTATTTCGGCTTATTAGGCCTTGTTCAATAGAGTAAATGTCTATTACTAAATGTTTTCAAGCGCGTATTCGCTATTTATTTGTTTACGAGCACCTACCCCCGATTGATCCTACCATCGAGTTTTTAGTACCTTTTCTAAGAAGGGTGAAAGTGTAAAATCTATCTGATCATTCGTAGTGTTATAGTGAAAAAATATCTCGCAGATTAGAACGAAACGGGTGTCAAACGATTAGTGTCAACAAGCGTAATATTGGGAGGATTTTGATAAACAACAAAGAAAGGGTTAATAAATTAAAACAATCGGGAGTATACCAAATTAACTGCGCGGATTGTAATGCCGTGTATGTGGGTCACACCGGACGAAGTATTGAAACTAGAGTAAAAGAACATAAAAAATCGATATTAAATAACGCAAATAATTCAGGATTTTCGACGCATTGTATAGAAAACAATCATTCTATAGATCAGAAAAATATAAAGGTACTGCATCGTGAAAAGAAAGGAAAGCGTTTAGATCTGTTGGAGCAATTAGAAATTAAAAAATCTTTATTTTCGCCCTTCTTAGAAAAGGTACTAACAACTCGGGCTTTACCAGATGGTAGGATCAATCTGGGGTAGGCGCTCGTAAACAAATAAATAACGAAAACGCGCTAGGAAACATTATTTAGTAATAGACATTGACTCTATTGAAAAAGGCCTAATAAACCGAAATACTAGTATATAAAGTGTTTTCTATATATTTCTTGGAACATCTAGATGAGATCAATGTTTTTTTCAAAACAATTACAATACTCTATATTGGCGAATTTAAAAAATATGTCATTCAATTTAAAAAAAACATAAGTTTGATATGGCCCCGGTTTATACAGCAAAGTAAATTAAGCAAGTATGTATATCGATCACGGATATGCGGATAGGTATGCCGCAAATTTAGCTAAATATAAATTTCACCTAAAAGCACTGCAGCAGGGGTTGAGGCTGTGTACACAGTGCAGATTATGGAAATAATAATGAAGCGGTTTGGTCCGAGTGTTCATAAATATAGGCGATGCTTTATTTGGAGTGTTTACGCCGGCAAAAGCTGGCGATGAAATGGGGATTCATTAACTGAATGTAGAAACAAGTGTGGGTTTCATGTAGACGACAAGCGGCTTTGCATAAAACTGGGCGCGTAATGTGTTTCAAATCCCTCTATTTCCAAATATAAAAACTAAACTTTTCAAAAACAGAGGTTATAAACCGTGCATCGGATATTGCAGCATAGGTAATTTCAATGAAATCCACAAATTACTGGGTACTTGTTTTATGTTATTTTATTGTTTGTAGAACTTGTTTGAAAATAAAATATCAGCAAATCGGTTATTAGTTAATTAAAACAAATATTTACATAGTTTCATGATGAACTAAAAAATTTATTTTTGTATACCGATTCATCATGAAATTACTTCAAAGGTTTAATAATATAGGCTGACCCAAAAACATACCGGTCTTAGAATTGGCATCTTTTGAATGTTTATTGTGATTAAGAATTTTTTTCTCCCAACAAAAAACGTAGTTGAAACAAAAAATGTTGAACGAGATACAGTTGTGTTCAACTAAATCAAGAATTAATTTAGTTTTTTGGATATGATTTAAAACATTATATTACTCTACATCAGCCCAAACGACCCATTTGCGGACATATGTTTATTAAATAATAAAGGTTTATTTTCATGTCTCCTACCACCCCTTAAAGTTTGGCGGAATGTTTTTGGGACACCCTGTAGCTAGGATACAATCTCTCACTGTGATTGATATATGAAATTTTCAGTTTTTGAGAACGTCATGCATAAATTACCTAGGAATATATGTATATTTATTTACCTGGCACCTTCGCCATTTTATATAAAATTTTATTTATTTCTTGGTTATACCATAGACTAACTGTTAAGACTGCTCCATTAAATGGGGAGAGTTATTAACAGAATTTGTAGTTGAACCGTTTGCTTCTAGATGTCAGCGAGATTTAGTTTTCAATCCGAAATTGTGTAAAACATCACAAGCTTAGCTCAACGGCACAAAAACTTCCATCGCAAACGGTACATTGTTGCCGTGCCGATGTATGAATATGATTCGCGATGCGATATAGCAGTAGGTGTCCTGTTGTGTTCTCGCTGTCGATTGCGGGCTACTTGTCATCTACGTACCATGTAAATTCATGATAACAATTAATAGAAATTAAATAAATTATATCACATTCATATAACTGAAGTAGAAGTAGTATTTAATTTATACTTACTATTTTTTATTTGGAGTTGCTTTTAACTCCTAATAAATTATCGTAAACTAAAATGGGAAATTTTTTAATGGAAAATAAATTCCACTGGTAAAAATAGTTATTTGTTTAACTAGTACAAAAAATACACGTATTCGGGACGAGGGAAAGGGACTCTGCTACGCGTCGTCCGGCAAAACGTATTTTTTTACGAGTTTAACATATTTTTTTTCCAACCGCTTCTAATTAGCACCTCCAGTTTACCGATTCATCGGAGTCACTATCTGTTTCTATTTTTCTATTTAATTAAACTTCAATATATTATGTGACATGCAATGTCAATGTCTAATAACTTTTCGGTACTGTACCGAGCTTACCTGTTTGCCAGTTTCGTGGCAAATTTAATTATCTATTTATTTCACAGTCTCCGAGTGTATTATTGGCGGATTTATACCCGAAAAGACGAAACTAAATTTGGTTTTCTAAATATCTGTATTATTAGTTTGGACGAAATAAGAAATTATCGATATGATTCTTGAAAACATAAATTCTAATTAATTAAAGTTTAATGTCTCATTACAATACCCTGTATATACGATTCATAGTTTGTTTCTTTTGGGATTACACCACCTGTAAAATAACAAAAAGCAGAAAACCAGAAGCATACAAATTAAATATTCAAAGTGTAGTAACAAGGCAAACTTCTAAAGGTTGCCCCAAAAAGCCACTGTATAACGTGTGATAAAATAATATTTGATATATTAACTAAATTTTATCCGTGGTTTTTCAGTTTTATACAAAATTGTATAATATTATATGTCATATTTTAAAATATGTCTAAATAAAATAGTTATAATAAAATTTTAAACAAATTAAACACTTAACTAGCTTTCTTATATACGTTTCGAGTTGATCACCAACTCTTCTTCTGTAGATTGTTTGTACGATAAGAACTCTTTATATAAAAAGAAGTACTTTTTTATATATGTTACTACACTTTGAATATTTAATTTGTATGCTTCTGGTTCTCTGCTTTTTGTTATTTTACAGGCGATGTAGTCCCAAAAGAAACAAACTATGAATCGTCAAAATGCACCTCAAATAAGTTGCAGACATTACCCTGTATATATACACGATTTACTCATCTAATATGTGTACAGTTTGAATGATATAAAGTATGGTCTTAACATGACGACCCTGGCAAGAAATATTTTGAAAAGAGACCGATAAACTCAGGAATAAGAGAAATGAAGATCACGTATATCAAGGTAATTGAATTGCCGCAGTCATGTATCGGAAATATTTATTATATTAGGCTCCCGACAAATTAGATATTTGCCAAAACTGAATTTAAATCAATATAAGATACAAGATACCTCTCGGAGTCTGTAAGAATCTCGACCGCAAGCACGAGTGAGAGCAGTTTTATTGAATTACATAAATTAAATTTTTGCCGGGGCAAAAAGTTCGAAGGAAAAAATGAGTTATATATTACTTTCAGTGCCTTATAACTGGTGCCTCGACTTAGTTGCGCATCAAATTCTTTATTGCTTTTACGATTATGATTTTGATAGTTTGGAGTGCAGACTCAGTTAGTGTAAGTTAGTGTCAGGTTAGGTATATAATTTTTCCCATACAGTATATTATTTATTTGATTAAATAATGTTACAATATTTAATTATTTATTTGTTTCTTTTGTTTTGTGTGATATTAAACGAAATATAGATTTTAGATATAGAGGGAACTGTATACAAAAAATGTAAAGCATTCAAATGTCAATTCAAAAAGAAAATAATATACCGGGCGTGTTGAAAAAAAAATTGATAAAATATACTTTGAAATATACTAAATGTAAGAACAGACGCTTAATAGATATGCTTAAGGATAGATAAGCTTGTGTAAAAAACGTCCTATATAAAATAATGGGTAATTAAGGGTAGTATCTTTTGGGGTTACATCAATTGGCTTTATAGTTACAAAATATATTTTCCTAATTAGGTATGTCCAATACTCACACAGTGACATAATTTATATACTACTGTATTTTCACCAAAATTTTCACATTTTGAAAATTTTCTTCGATTTAAAAATCGGGTAGCGCCTAGTGGAGAATTTCTAGCTGAATTATTCAAATATATACATACATGTTAATCCATTTAAAAAAATCCTAATAGGTTGGGCACTGTAGTGAGCCACCCTATATATAAAAAGAACTAAACACAATTTAATATATACTAGGCTAATAATTTTAAGATACCAAGATGTAAATGTTCAATTTAATAATTAGAATTGAATTTAAAGTTATTCAAAGTTAAACCTCAAAATGACAAAAGACCATAAGAAAAAGTTTTATCGACTTATAAATATCTCCCTTTAGACTTGCAAATGAGGTTTAAAATTAAAGATACACACATCATATCTAAATTGTTTTAAAATTAAGTTCAGGAAAAGCCCGGACATAACAATCGAGTCTCTCTGGGTTTTTAAAGAAAAAGAGGAAAACAGGGAGAAGTAGCGCGTTGATTTCTGGATTAATATATTTTTAAGACATAATACATGGCCATGGTAGGCAAAAAAACAATGACAATTGATAAATGAATAAACAGAATCATTCGTATATTGCTGCTTCTGTCAAACACAGTCAAAAATTTTACCAACTATCACTCACAGATCCTCACTTATATTGCAATGATGAGATCATAAAAAGGTCGAAACCGGTCTGCAATTAGTGACATACGTGACATTGTGACCTAAGATGTGAGGTCCAGAGTATTTCCTCATAGTTTTCCTTGCAATCCAAAACATTGTATTTTTTATTCTAACGTTGTTAGACAAAATACGCCAAATTTTGCTTTGTAATTCAGCGCTCGGCGTGGAGAATAGCTGTTTTGGCCTAATTTGGTTCAGTCCTTATTTTATAAGGCGTGTTTACAGATGGAGGATATGGGGCTATCCTTACTACACTCGTAGTTGTTTGTTTTTGTTAATTACATTAACCATCTGTTAAGCTGTAGAACTCTTTTTCTACACCCCATTGTATCACTTTCGAGACTTCATCTTTTGTAATACCGGGATATCAAAAATTATCTTGGTCAAGGGTGGTTGTGGAATGTAAAACGTGTGTCTTACTTTAAATTTTTGAATATGTTTTGTTGTGTCAGAATCTGTCAAGTCATTGTGCTGAAATTTTCTAATCCAGTTTTTACAACACAGCACAAAATTTTCATGATTGAAGCCTATTTTCGAACGGGTACGCTAGTTAATGGAAATTGGCAATACAGTCAACGTTTGTGTTTGGACAATTTTCGAGAGCACTTCCCAAACGTGGCAATATTACCGGATAATTTTTATGCGTGCCTTACAAATTGTGTTGAAGTGTTTCGCGAAACTGGTTGTGTGACTCATAAAAAAGGTGCTGGTAGACCAAGAGTTCCTACAGAAGAAGTTGTCAATGACGTTCGTCAACGTATGGAAGAGGAGCCTGCAAAACCTTTGAAACGTCTTTCTCAGGGAATTGGACTGTCTTATGGAACATGTCATAAGATTTTAAAGAAAGACTTGAACATGCATCCATATAAGATGCAAGCACATCAAGCTCTTCTGCCCGCAGACCACCCCAGACGTCTTGCTTACAGCCATTGGTTTGTCAATAATTTAATGAATGACGATTTTCTGGACTTAACTTTTTTTCTGACGATGCGTGGTTCCACCTTTCGGGATACATCAATTCTCAAAATATGCGAATGTGGAGCAATGATAACCCTCATGTTTTTACTGAATCGCCACTACATGCTCAAAAAATTGGTGTTTGGATGGCAGTTTCTCGCAGAAGAATAATTGGGCCAATTTTTTTCGATTTTACCGTCAACGCAGAAAGGTACAGACACAACTTTTTGGCTGAATTTGTGCAACAGTTAAACGATGATGAACTTCGGTACGGTTATTTGCAGCATGACGGTGCAACAGCACATACTACACGAGAAAATATTGCTTTCCTCCGCGAATTTTTTGATGACCGGCTGATAAGTTTGCATACAGAAGTTGAGTTTCCTCCGAGATCACCTTGTTTGACAATTATGGACTATTTTATATTTCCTTACTTAAAAAACAAGATTTTCGCTACTCCGGAAAATAATTTGCAAGAACTGCAACAAAGAATTGTTCAGCAATGTGCAACCATAACGCCAGAAATGCTGCAAAACGCTTTTCACAGCATGAGGAGGCGCGTCAATTTGTGCATTGAACAAAACGGGGGACATTTCCAACAATTACTGTAATTTAGTTTTTCTTGTTACTAAAACCGTAACATTATAAAATATTTCATAATTTGTAGTTCATTATTGTTTTACAACTGAAATAAGCAGGTATGAAATTTGTAGGTTATTGATGTCAGTGTGACAGTGACATAATTATTTCAAATTTAAAGTAAGACACACGTTTTACATTCTACAACCACCCTTGACCAAGATAATTTTTGATATCCCGGTATAACATTAACTGTAACTATAGAATGTTCGTTATACCACTAGGTGTGATTTCTGATATAGGCCTGTTCCTGCAGAAATATCCAACTAGTCAGAAGGGTTATGATTGGTTGAAAACAATTGACTGATTTGGAATGATTTGATTGGATCTGACTAGTTTCTGATTTCTGTAGGAACGGGGCTATTAACTAAGCAAACTAGGTCAGTTATTTCCTTTTGCCGATGAAGCAGTAAAACTGACAGAGTCAGCATTTTCCCTCGCCCCATTCAAAGAGCGGCACATCAAAGCTTTATATCGACCAATATTGCACATTATATCCATTAGTGTACCATTTTAATACCCTATTACAGTTTTTATTACAAATCGATCTTTTGTGCCGACGCATAAAGGCTCTATAGCACGCAAACATATTTCCGATAGAGATTGAATTTTCGCACGTTAAAAGTGCTTCAGTGTTTTATGGATACTCAAGTTGTCAAAGAAAACATTATCTGTTAAGTTTTTACAGTGTAAATCACGTGGGATATGACGGTGATAGAATAATTTCACGTTGTAATCGTGATGGGAAGATGTAACGACTCAGCCTCATTTAGCAATACACGAAAATTTCGACGCTATTGTGTATTCTAGAAAATATATATTACCTTTAAGCTTTTACAAATCTATTTGCACTCTATCTTAGTTAAGAAATATAGTATTTGAAAAAATATATAACGAAAAGGTAAAGAACGTTTTTGTCAACGGAAGAGCAAACAGAGAAAGACGGGCTTTGGGTATTAAACAATAAGAACTTAGCCTGCAAACCATTCAGATTAAGATGACAATTCTGAGGTGGTGACAGTTGAATCAGTTAAATTTTCTTAATCATTAATGTTTGACGTCACAACAAGTCTTAAACAACTCATGCTTATGGTCCATGCAGTGTTAGTTCCCAAATCTCGCATCTATCTTGTATCTTGAGTAATCTATATTTAACCATACCAGGTGATTAAAACATCTGGTTCCAGATTCTTGAGTCATCGGGAAATTTTCGTATGCAAAATGACGCCAGTATGACGTAGTTGACAGTTCTTTTGCTATAAAGAGCTATCAAGCTTAATATGTCATATTGACATAGTTGGAATACGTTTGTCATTTGTGATGCCTGTACTCGATTTGGTTGTTATTTTGCTTATTTCGAAACTGTGCAATTTGCAGATGATTTGCAATTTAATTCAATAATTCAATGAATTCGATGATAGATAAAGTTCTTATTGCATAGACGAAGGACAGATCATTCACTAAGTTTATTTTATGAAATTTACGGACTTCTATACATTTCCTCTTTGAATGTATTACATTAACAAATTTTCCTTCTTACGCTAACTCCATAAATGTACTAAACAATATACTATCAAGCTTCTATGGCTGCTATCACATGATCAAATCATAGCTTAGCACGCTGACTTAACCAGGGTTAATATCCTTAACATGCTCTAACTAATAGCGAATAATATACCGCCTCCTCTCCCATACGAAGCTGATTATAATGAAGGGTAAAGCTATCAAAGCCGTCAAATTTAAAAGTTCATTGAACCTGGTTAAAGACTGTTTAAACTTGTAAAGAGTAGGGAAAAGGACAAACGTACAAAAGTATTTTTACAAAAGAGCTCCTGAATTTCAAAGAAACTGTTAATGCTACTATAACAGATCCTTTGATATGCCCTTGACAACAGAGATAACTCAAATGAAAGGTGAAAGTTAAAGGCGATATATGTAGAAAGACGACAGAAACAGTGGAATCTGACTGGACCTTACGATACTTATCAAACTCTTACAGGATAGGTATTTGTAACTTCTACTGAATTATGGGATAATAAAACCCTTGACTTCATGAAAATCCTTGAACTGAGGCTTACATGTATTTATAAAGGTTTTTACAGGTATATTTTCAGACGAGCTCAAGTGTAATATCAATGTCTAGAGTGTCGAGAGTAGTATGATCGATGAGAACAGTCATGGGAAGCTACTGATAGAGAGTCCTTCTCAGAAAATAACTGTAGACGTGCTGAGCATGAGTAAATCTTGGTCAGGAGTATGACAGGGTAGGAATTTGAGGGATACTCTCATATGAGGCTAACGCTCCCTTCTTGGAACCTTACGAGTAAAGGAAATTCCAGCGAATAGACTTTTGGACTTTATGCAAAAAAGAACGATGCTCCCTGAAATCAGCGAGATGGGCAATGCCAATAACAATCAACTGTGGCCGCAGTGCTTTGGGACTCGCCTTAGAGAAACCTACTCATACAAAAAGAAGAAGAAGAAGAATATCAATGTCTACATAACGCCTCCAGTAATTTACAATCTACAATAAACCTCTCCAAATACTCATCATCAGACTGTTACCAGATTTCTGTTTGACTAAAAATTTTAATTACCACTTACTGTTACATCTTCACGTTCTACAAACTTCGTTTTTAGTTTTCATCTAACGAAAATTACCCCAGTGCCCTATCTAGCAAACTGCAAGTATCAAATTTAATTAGTGCCGGTCTATCGCTGTTCTGTGCCGGCGGAGACCAACAGCGGCAGATTTCCCAAGCGAATAATGTATATAAAACGTGAATTGTGAATATGCTGCAAATGCAATGCGTTAAAGTCTCCCAGTCCCCGGTAATTCTGATATTATTGAATAACGGCACTAGACTAGAAGAATTATATAAAATTAACAATCGAGTGTTAATATTTCTGATAGTAACAATATACAAAATCTACAAACGATGATACAACTGAAAAAAAAATTCAGACTGCCGAATTATTCTTAATGTCAAATAGACTATCAAAAACAAATGCTAAAAATTATACATCTCATTAAAGGTATATGGTAATACTGAGAAAAAATATTACGAATCATTAAATATTACAAAACAAAAATGTGAACTTGCGCAAGGGTTTATGAATATACAGATAGCTGGTGACAATATGTTAGTTGTCACAGAAAGCAAAAATGTGGGTCTCTGGTTTGACAGCCGACTTAGATTTTCGAAATATGTAAGTTATGTCTGCAATAGTTCATACTGTATATACTTAGACAGTTGTATTCTCATGAGCAGATAGTAAATAAAAAAACTTAAACTTCAATCATGTGACTCTCTCATAACATCCAAACACTCGTATTGTGACATAAACTATGGCCCAGCACTTGATAAAGATGATGAAATGGAACTACAAAAGATTCAAAATTCTCGTATAAGATTTGGAATACGTAAATACGATCATATTAGCCACATCTTCAAAGACTATCAGATATTAAATTAAGCTTCTCTTCGTACCTTAGATCTACTAACACCGACACATAAAATTCTGACAACTAATAAACCTCAATATTTGCGGAGAAGATTGAAGAGATTCCAGAATACAAATAATTTTCATACGAGGAACAGGTTGTTATCAGCAATTCGCAAACATCGCACACATATACAGTGTGTCCAAGATAAAGATGGGATAGCATTGGGATCTCGGAAACGGTAAGAGATACAAAGTTGGTTAAATTATGAAAAAGTTGAGCAGTTTGAATACCTTTTACATGGACTTTGCAAAAATAAGTTATCTTTTTTTGATTTCGAAATATTTGAAAAATCATTTTTTTTTTGGGATATTTGTTTTTATTTATTTCTGGCGTTATTTTAACAGCTATCAAAAAATAAAATATACTTTTCCATTGTCACTTTTTGAGCTTAACAAGATGGCATTCATCAAGTTTTTGTCCGACGTTTCGTTTCCGAGAAGCCATCATCAACTTCTTTTTTTTTAAATACGGCTCTGTATTTTTAAATAGAAATTTTGATACCATTTTTTATTCTCAATTCAATGATGTATCACAAGTAATGGTTTAATTACGTTTTTAGCTTGTTTTTGAAACCATTAAAAGTTAACGAGGAAAATCCTCCTGAGTTTATAACAAATAAACAAGTAAAATAATGTATTTATCTTAATTATTTATTAGCATGTTAATTACAAAAGATGTTCGAACAAAATAGGTACTATTATTTTCTAACATTGTTTAACTGTAGCTTCCAAACAATTGTTAAGTCCATCTGGTGTAATAGTTTGAAATGCTTCTAGTACCAATTCGCGTAATTCTTCCCCTGTTTGAAAATTACGTTGGTACACATAGTTTTTTATGTAGCCCCAAAGATAAAAGAATGCTGAATGCTTGAAGATAATTTTTTAGATAAGTTTAGATGCATAAATATACATGTACAGTAAAAACAGTACGATTTTTCTATGCACCTACCACAACAACAGTAGGCTTTGAAAACAAAACATCCGTGAAAATGTCATTGTTGACAAAACTATGTGTACCAACGTAATTTTCAAACAGAGGAAGAATTACGCGAGTTGGTACTAGAAGCATTTCAAACTATTACGCCAGATGGACTTAACAATTGTTTGGAAGCTACAGTTAAACGATGTTAGAAAATAATGGTCTTTTGTAATTAACATGCTAAAATTATTAAGATAACAAATTAAATAATTAAGATAAATAAATTATTTTACTTGTTTATTTGTTATAAACTCAGGATGCTTTTCCTCGTTAATTTTTAATGGTGGCAAAAACAAGCTAAAAACGTAATTAAACCATTACTTGTGATACATCATTGATTTGAGAATAAAAAATGATATCAAAATTTCTATTTAAAAATGCAGGGCCGTATTTAAAAAAAAGAAGTTGATGATGGTTTCTCGGAAACGAAACGTCGGACAAGAACTTGATGAATGCCATCTTGTTAAGCTCAAAATGTGACAATGGAAAAGTATTTTTTATTTTTTGATAGCTGTTAAAATAACGCCAGAAATAAATAAAAACAAATATCGCAAAAAAAATGTTTTTCCAAATATTTCGAAATCAAAAAAAATAACTTATTTTTGCAAAGTCCATGTAAAAGGTATTCAAACTGCTCAACTTTTTCATAATTTAACCAACTTTGTAGCTCTTACCGTTTCCAAGATCCCAATGCTATCCAATCTTTATCTTGGACACACTGTATATAGGCGCAGATTCTCGTATAATGCAAGCAAATACTATGGTCTCTTACCTCCTGAATTTACCCACTATTCAAACATAAATTTTAAGAAAAAACTTAAGATACGTTTAGTACAACAGTGACTCCAAGTCAATCACGCGGAATGGACATAAGGACGATTTATTCAACTCACCTTGTATGTAGGTATTCCCATGTTTTTTTCCATGAGAAAATTGGAACAAGTTATATTATAAGCCCAGTGCCAGATATGGCATATATTAGGGAACTTCCCACCTAATTCTTCTGATCCAAGTAAAGTAACTGTCATGAAAAGTTACTCACTCCTCGACATGTTGTGACTTCCCTGCGTCCCACTAATCCCAGTGGACATCCCACTCAGGATAACATGAAATAATCAAGGAAAGTCCCGGATGGTCTCGGTAAGGTACATATACTCTGCGACAAATGGATGTTTCTAATCTTTCCTTCATTTGTAAATATTTAAGGCTCTACGAGTGCTACACTGAGAAAATTTGTTCACATAACCAAACGTGTTCCAACTGTACATCAGAAGAGCTTAATCGTAAAGCAGAGTTGTAACTTGTATTTAAAGAAAACACGATTTATTATTCAGAAACTGTGGTTACTGTGAGATAAATTGTACGAGATTATACGAGACTGGTTATAAATGCCTCTCAAACGTAATTTTTAAGTTAAAAAAGTAAAATAAAAGTTACTAAATAATATTAAGTTGCATTTGGCAACAGTAACAGCTAGCAGAAAATTACTAAAGCTATTTCAAAATTATGTATAAGCAGGCATTTTTTGATTTCTTAAGATTAATTGAGTCTTTAATATTGTTTTTGTATTGTTTATTTTTCGGATCTATTTTTGCCTGCCTTATGCAACTCTATTAGAATACATCATAACACTCAGGGCATTATCTCACAAATACGTTAGTACCCAGATCCAATAAACAGAGTATCTCTAATAAAATGTAAATTAGGAAAATATTATTTGTGACTAAGCAAAAAATGTTTCGTCTGATATCTATATCCATATATATTAAAACGCGTCGATTCTGTCTCGCTCTCAATTCAGTAGTCGAATCCACAAAGTTTCAAAGCTATCTCCTTCGAGGGAGGATCGCGGAGCGATCTCTTCGGGCGACCGGAGGTCGCCCCCGGCCTTTCTCCAATGCGTAGGGGTATTTTTGTCCCGTTTCCTATGCGTTTTCCCAATTTAAACGCCTTTTCAAAAAACCTCTGCAAAATTTTCGTCGATCATCGTTCGGCGAGAGAGATGCGGCTAGCACCGGCGTTTGTCCTCGCGTCTAATGGTCCCGTCACGCCTGCCGAAATCCCGACTTTTTGCGGGACTCCCTAGACCCTTTTTCTAATTTTACGGCTTGAAGAACCGCTTCACGCGAAAGTTCCGTCCTTTCTATAATCCCTTGAGATTTTTTTTTCGAGACCGTACGTCGACTCCTTCTACGTCTATTTCGTCTTCGAAAATATCGAGTCGCGTCCGTCTCAACTTCTTTCTCATTTTATCTACCGATGTGAGATTGCACTAACGAGACAAGCACCTCCCACGAAAACTGTCAAATTAATTAAACTTCAGATAGTTTATCTTCCTACGAGAAATATTGCTAACGGAATCAATAGTACTGACTGCCAAACCCTTCTGATTACCAAAATATTGAAGCAAAATGCTTTTCCAGTTAGAAAATTGGTAAAACTATTTTTTCAGGTTGACACGTACAGTTTACATGCTTTAACTTCTCAAGATAAATATTTGACAACAGGCGTGATAGCGCAACGGGAAAGTCGTAGGATTCAAAACTTCACAATGCTGATTTCGTGAGTTCGAGTCGCCCTGGAGGCAAACTTTTTTTTTACTTTTTAATTCCAATTATTTATTAGTATTAGTATTTAGTTATTCTGTTTCATTATCCATAGCTTTTATTCTTTCTGCACGTAAAGTTTGGAATTAATTCGTTCATTTTGGCAGTCTGTTAAATTATTTTTTTTAGCTTACAAAAGTAAATATCTACAATATTTTTGGTCGCATTGATAAAATTGATAATAATGTTTACTTAAAAAATAAATTCTACTTTAAGTACTTAAAAAATTATGATGTTTTACCATCAAGAATAGAATTGATGATTTTGATGAATTGTACCCTTACAATTCATCCGAATATTTTAAAAAATCGTTTAGTTTAATTACATCATCATTCCAGATGCAAAATTTCTTTAATATTGTATAATCGTTTAGCATGTATCAGCTGGCCTGGAGTGTAGAGCGCTCTCGCCTTGAAGGCTCAACCGGTGTGGTTATGGCATGTGCATCCAGCCAGCTAGTAGGAATTTGACAGTTGTCAAGTAAAATAAAATAAAAACGAGACATCCAGAAAAATGCATTGTATTATTCATTAAAAAATCACAATTAAAGGATTTGGAACCAGGTCACCGTGACCTGGCAATTAATTAAGCGGTGTAAACCCAACATATGGTCCTGCCGAACCGGATATACCCAGGTATTCGTTAGACAGACTTGAAACAATACAGAAAATACAGTCCACACTCTCAAACGCCAGCTGCAAAGAAGAACCGTACGCAGAACTTTAAGAAAAAGCACACGAGCACGACGTGATTCCAGAGGAACCCAGAGACTGTACTTGAGTTGACACAGTCTAGTGCAGGTTAATATACTTAATATATTTAATACAAAAATGGCTAATCCAGAACTAAGTTCTTTAAAATTAAGACGCGGACAACTCAAGTCCCAAATTACACGTTTCAAAACTTATTTAACAAAATTCGAAAAAGCCACATCGTTTGATGTACTCGAAATAGAGATGCGGGTAAACAATTTAGGTAACATTTTGCCTAAATTCGAAGAAATACAGTCGCAAATCGAAATTCTGTCTGAGATAGAGGTTGACGAGGAGGAACGTCAGCAATTTGAAGACTCATTTTACAAAGTAATGGCACAAGCCAAACAAATTTCATTAAAAGGGAAAAATGGTCATATTCACGGCATACAGGGTGAAGTAAAGCTTCCTAGCATAAATTTACCAGATTTTTACGGCTCTTACAGTGAGTGGTTAACTTTCCACGACACGTTCACTTCTCTAATTCATAATAATGCGCAGTTGTCTAATGTACAAAAATTTCACTACTTGCGGTCATGCCTCAAAGGAGAGGCGGCTCAGTCATTGCGGTCGCTCAAAACATCTGAGACAAATTACGATGTCGCGTGGAAATTGCTTTCAGACCGATTTCACAATAAAAAACTTATAATACATAATCATGTAAAATCTATTTTCGAGTTGTACCCTCTGAAAACCGAGTCTCTTCAAGCGCTCAGAAAGCTATTGGATAATTTCAACAAAAACTTTAATGCATTAACTGCGTTAAATGAACCCACAGATAAGTGGAATACATTATTAATATATCTTTTAACTTCGAAATTGGACATAACAACGAAACGCGAATGGGAGGAAGCAACCAGTGACGTTGAGTCCCCTAGTATAAACGAATTGATAAATTTTTTGGCAAAGCGTTGCCAGTTATTAGAAACGATTGACAATAAAACTAAAGTTCACGACAACGTCAAAAAACACAATACAGAGCGCGGAGAAAAAAGTTTCGCAGTAATAAATAAAAACATCACGTGTACATTTTGCAAAGAAAATCATTATAATCATTTTTGCGATAAATTTAAAAATATGCCTACGCAAGACAGATACAATGAAGTGAGAAAACATAAACTTTGTACTAATTGTTTGAGGCCTAACCACATGAAGCAGCAATGCATGGCAAGTAGCTGCAAGCAATGCGGGAAGCGACATCATTCCCTATTGCACGGAGAGGTAGCAAACAAATCTCTGTCCAATACAAGTGAACAGACAACCACTAAGGATTCGCAAACTACTGATTTGGTCGTTGTGAGTTCACACTGTTTGCGGAAAAAGAATTCAATTTCACAGGTATTATTGGCCACGGCAAATATAAAGGTATACGACAATCAAGGTGGATATTTAATTTGTAGAGCGATGTTGGATAGCGGCTCTCAATCTAATTTTATCACGACGTCTTTCGCGAACAAATTAAATTTAAAAATTCGACACGCAAATATTCCCGTGGCAGGCATCAGTAACATTACCAACAATATTTCAAATAAAACAGAAGCTTCGATTTCGTCTTTAAATAATAAATATAAAACAAAGGAAAGTTTTTTAATTATAAATACAATTACTGAGAAAATTCCACAAATGTCATTTGATACGGCGAATTTAAATATACCGAGCGACATTATTTTAGCTGATAGTAACTTTAACGAAGCTGGTCCTGTAGATGTCTTATTAGGCGCAAACATTTTCTTTGATAGTTTGTGTATAGGGCAAATCAAAATAGGTAAAGACGGCCCTATATTACAAAAGACTAAGCTGGGGTGGATAATTACCGGAAATATTTCTCTTCCAGCTAATGCCAAAACTATTTCTTGTAACTTAAATATTTCAAATGAAATGCTACACAATCAATTAGAAAGATTTTTTACCGTTGAAGAAGTTTCTACAAAGGGACATCTCTCCCAAGAGGAGATTGAATGCGAAGAACATTTTCGTGATACTCACAAACGTGATATACAGGGAAGGTTCGAAGTAAGTTTGCCTTTAAAAGATAATGTACGTGAACTCGGTAATTCAGAATTAACAGCAGTCAGTCGATTCAAATCGCTAGAGAAAAAATTACAATTCAATTCGGAATTAAAGAAAAAGTATACGGATTTCATGCAGGAATACGAACAACTGGGACATATGACTCGAATTACTAATAACAAGGTTAATAGCGAGTCGGGTTTAATATATTATTTACCACACCATGGCGTATTAAAAGAAAGTAGCATTACAACAAAATTAAGGGTAGTCTTTGATGCGTCCGCGCGTACCGATACTGGTGCTTCGCTTAACGATGTACTCAAGGTTGGACCCACTATACAACGTGATTTATTCGCCATCGCAGTTTCATTCAGAAAACACAACGTCGTTTTCACAGCTGATATAGAAAAAATGTATCGGCAAGTAAATGTCAAAGACGTTGAACGGGATTTGCAACGTATCATATGGCGGGCGGAACCATACGAAAATCTAAATTGTTATAGATTGAACACAGTTACCTACGGCACGTCGTCGGCATCGTTTTTGGCGATACGTTCCTTATATCAGGCAGCCATTGATAGTGAAGCAGAGTATCCTCAAGCAAGTAGCGTAATTAAAAATGACTTCTATGTAGACGACTTAATCACAGGGTCAGATTCAGTCGAAAATGCATTGAAACTTAAAAACGAAATAACTGATATCATGAAAAAATACTGTTTCCCCTTACGAAAATGGCGTTCGAATAGTAAAGCGATTTTAAAAGAATCGGAGTTGGTAGATTCATCGCAATTTAACATTTCCGATGATAAAAATATTAAAACACTCGGTTTGTGTTGGAACCCTAACAATGATACTTTGAGTTATACAGTAAATTTAAATAATTCCCACTCCATATCAAAACGTCATATTCTATCTACGATTTCAAAAATCTTCGATCCGCTTGGTCTTATTAGTCCGACTATAGTAAGAGCGAAATTCATACTGCAAAAATTATGGCAATGCCAAGTGGAATGGGATGAATCGATACCTGCGGAGTTGCATACAGCATGGATGCAGCTTATGGAACAGTTACCGTATTTAAATAAACTCGAAGCACCACGACAAATAACTGTACCGCATTTCGTGAATATTCAGCTACATGGGTTTGGAGATGCAAGCGAAGTAGCCTACGGAGCTTGTATCTATATTCGCTCCACTGATTCCCGCGGTAACCATTTCTGCAAATTACTTTGTGCTAAGTCTAAAATCGCACCATTAAAAATCATAACCTTGCCAAGACTTGAGCTTTGTAGCGCGGTGTTGCTGGCTCGTTTAGCAAATCAGATAGAAAAGGCGTTAGGTTTAGAAATAACTGATAAATTTCTGTGGAGCGATTCAACAATCGTTTTAGAATGGATTGCGGCAGAGTCTAGCACTTGGAAGACATTCGTGGCGAACCGCGTTAAAGAAATACAGGATCTTACAAATTTAAAGCAGTGGCGTCACATAAAATCCGAACAAAACCCCGCTGATATTATATCAAGAGGAGCAAGCCCACAATATTTACAGGAGTCAAGTTTGTGGTGGTCCCGTCCAGACTTCTTGTCGAAGGATGCTAAGTACTGGCCTGAATCTTACAGATCAAACTTATCAGAAATTCCCGAAAGACGAAAGAAAATTCAGTTATCTTTTTTAATACAACAAGATCATAATTTGTTTGAAAAATATTCATCCTTTTATAAATTACAACGAATCGTCGCGTATTTGATCCGTTTTATATTAAATTGAAAATCTAAAAATCACACGAAGCTAGCGGGCAATTTAAGCAAGTCTGAATTAGATAAATCGCTAGAAACTCTATTAAAAATATGTCAAGCTTCTGATTTTAACCAAGAAATAAATTGTATGATGAATGGTAAGCAAGTATCAAAATCCAGCAAAATGCTAAGTTTAAACCCATTTATTGATAGTAATGGCCTAATTCGAGTCGGTGGCCGTATCAAGCATGCGAATGTAGGTTTCGACAAAAGGCATCCGATTTTGTTGCCTGCTAAACATGTACTGACACAAAAAATTATTGAAGCTGAACATATTAGATTGTTACATGCCGGCCCGCAGGCGGTATTAGCTTCATTAAGACGGAAATATTGGCCGCTTAATGGGAAAAGCATTATCAAAACTATCTTGCGCAAATGTATAACTTGCTTTAAGGTAAATCCGCGTAACGACACGCCAAAAATGGGGGACTTACCTCCATTTAGATTATCAGTAGAGCGTCCTTTCTCGAATATTGGTATCGATTTTGCGGGTCCTATCTTAATAAAAGATGGTACTTTAAAACGCAGACAATTAGTAAAGGTATATATATGTATTTTTGTTTGTCTAAGCATAAAGGCGATACACATTGAGCTTGTAAATGATTTGAGTACGAATAGTTTCCTGAATGCCTTGAAAAGATTCGTCTCTAGGAGAGGTCTATGTAAGAATATTTATACAGACAACGGAACCAATTTTGTAGGAGCACGCAATGAAATATACAAGGTATTTAAAGCCCTCAATGAGTCTACAAAAGCTGGTAAATTTCGCGAGTATCTCGATGCCCAAGAAATCAATTGGCATTTCATTCCTCCTAGGCTACCTCATTTCGGGGGCATTTGGGAGGCGGCTGTAAAGTCCGCGAAATATCATTTAGTTAGAGTCATAGGTAATGCCCATCTGACCTATGAAAATTTATACACAATTCTGTGTCAGATCGAGTCCATTCTCAACTCACGTCCCCTGACTCCGCTTTCCTCGGATCCCAACGACTTCAACGCTCTTACACCTGGCCACTTCCTAATTGGTGATGCCTTGGTTGCTTTGCCTCAACATGACGTATGTGATGAACCAGTCAATCGATTGAAGCAGTACGAACGCCTTCAGCAAATAACTCAACATTTCTGGAGACGCTGGTCATCTGAATATCTAACCACATTGCAGCCCAGGAGTAGGTGGAAGACAGACTCTACCAGTCATCCCAAAGTCGGATCATTAGTGGTGTTGCGAGAGGACAACCTGCCCCCTCTACAGTGGAAGCTTGGAAGAATTGTTGCTTTGCATCCTGGTGACGACGATTTAGTGAGGGTGGTTAGTGTGCAAACAAAGGGTGGCGTCATTAAACGTGGCGTTGTTAAAATAAGTGTTCTTCCAATCGATATTTGAGAAATAGCCATTTAGAATTAGTATAAGAATTATCTTTCTTTAAAATACTTAGTTGGTTAATAGCCCATGTTATTTAAGTATTTGTATATGTAGGCTGTATTTTTAGTCTACATTGAAAGTCCCTCCTTTCAAGTTGGGCGGTATGTATAATCGTTTAGCATGTATCAGCTGGCCTGGAGTGTAGAGCGCTCTCGCCTTGAAGGCTCAACCGGTGTGGTTATGGCATGCGCATCCAGCCAGCTAGTAGGAATTTGACAGTTGTCAAGTAAAATAAAATAAAAACGAGACATCCAGAAAAATGCATTGTATTATTCATTAAAAAATCACAATTAAAGGATTTGGAACCAGGTCACCGTGACCTGGCAATTAATTAAGCGGTGTAAACCCAACAAATATGTATTTTCTTTAAAATAATATTATTCTAGATGCTTTCGCCTGGACCCCCGGTAGGGCAAGAAATGGGAACGAATATCGCGAGAGCGATTTTCTCCCATTTCTAGTATCATCCTTAAATTCTCAACGTTAACGTTATTTGAATCATATATCCTGTACTATTAGAAATAGTATCAATAGTATCATAGGTATCAATGTATCAGGTATCAATAAGAGATAAACGTATCAAAGAATTAAATAATATACAGAGCTTTAAAAACTTACTGTAATATTTATTTACAATATTCGAACTATATTAAAAAACTTTTATTGCTTCCCAAATTTGAATTGCAATCAATCTAAAAGTGTTTTCAGTGTACCTACCTTGAGACTAATATCCGAGGGGATTCACAATGCTACATCAAAATCGTCCAGAGTGCCTCCAATCCTGACAAGCTTTTAGAAACGCACTTTCAACAATAAAAGTTTCCATGTAAAATTGGGCTGTAGGCCTAGCGGAGAAGACGTAACAGGCGCTTTGAGAATCACAATTTGAATAATGCCGTTTGTCACGCCATTTTCTCCCACTCAGTGAACGGTGTTTTAGGGCAGGAGTTCACGTCATCACATGATTTTTATTTTTATTATGAGGGTATGTTATGGTCTTAAACCTTTATTAAACGTTACCAACAAATATACAGAAATACGGGCCGATATATCCAAAACAAACAGCACCTTAATGTTAAAAATCCACGACTAATGACATCGGATGACTTGCAGAATAAAAAAAAGAATCAATAACATGTTCACGCCGAGGTAGACACAAAAATTGACGGATTTCGCAATCCTTGCAACGACCGAAGACATTGGAAATGATAACATCATATATGAAACATAATATAAGGGCGCCCATCGTTCTACTAAATGAAACTCTACTCCATTAAGCGAGTACGGTATTATAACTGAATACTCCCCACTACTCTTCTCGCTGATCGAGCGCTGCGCTATCTACAGTGTTATTCAGAGCTTATCCATAATAAAATTTGGAGATGTTCAACATACATGTAGAAATGTGGTAGTGCAAAAAAAAATTTTTTGGCGGCTTCTGAAAACTATTTAAAAAATTTTCATTGCACGCCGCTGGATACTGGTCCACTGTAATGGAGTGACCTTGGGACTGACAATGCAAACTGGCTAGCACGAAAAAAAATTCGGAAGTTCTGAGAGTATACCGACACCCGGCGCAAAAAAGATTTGCAGCGTTTTTACTTTAAAATAAACTTAAAGTTAGATAGATGTGACCAAAGTGACGTGTCTTTAAAATGAATAAAATTTTGTTACACTAATTTTGAAGAATTGCGCTACTTGATTACTAGGTATTAGAAACGTGAAATTTAGGTATAAAAAATTTGCACGTACCTTGTTACAAAAGCTGTTCGAAATAATATTCCTCGACTTGTACACACTTTTGGGCACGCCTTATCCAATTTTTTTTATTGCAGCACTAAACCGAATGTTCCTCATGGTTGCTGATCTTGTAACGCAAATTATTAAGTAAATTGGGGATTTTCAGCATTTTGCTGCAACAACCACTCACAAAACCTAACTCGTAATTGATAATCCACTGGTAACAAACCATTAACTCAGCACACTGTACACATGAGCCATTTTGAAAATTTTACAGTTTAACACTCCTACGATAAATAAAACACCGGCACTGAGAGAAGACACAGATAGACTGATGACTGAATAGACAATAGAGATATTATCCCCACTCCAACTCTATTCGCTCGGTCTTAACCAGTCGTTCGAGGTACAAAAACGTGTTTTATTTTTTTTACCATATTCTTAGGAATGTGGTAGGTATATCAGATGTTGAAGTACAGTTGCCCATCTACGTAGTCCTTTATAATGGTATAACTTTACACACTGTTTACAGGAAATCCTAAGACTTTTATTATAAATTTTTTTGGTGATATCGATTTCTTATTTAAGAATGCACATATCCTCAAAGTTTTAGAGATAAGTTCTGAATAACCCTGTATATTGATAGGTTACCACTCCCTTCTTTATAGGATTAGATATCTATAGACACCAGTATTCGCCTTAGAAGCCTGAGCTTGAAGCTGAACGCGTGTACTTTTAGTTTCACGAATACCATTCAATGCGGATCTGGCATTTTCTAGTAAATATACCTTACACATTTGGCTTTAAGGATAATATTTGGCAACATAACTAAAATACCTCAGGAAGATAAAAAGGAAAACCAAGAGGGTCAGAGAAAGACAAAGAATTAGGTGGTGGTTAAGTAATCAAAAGTACATAAATCAAAAAGAAAGAGTTGAGCTTGGGCCTAAAACCTAATAGGGTAACTTAAGAGAGACTTAGATAATAGATGGAAACAGAAAAAGAGGGAGATCAAAGAGACATAGTAAAAGAACTAGGCTGAAGCAAATAATGTAAAAATAGATGAAGAGCAAGAAGACTTGACCTTGAAGACTCAAAAAAATGCCGATGACACTTTTTGTATTGTGGGATTTTATGTTAAAGACGGTTATTATATAATTTAAGAACTCATATGTTCCCTATCACAAATGAATTTGAAACAATAAAGTAATAAATAATCAAAGAATTGCCAAAATTCATTTGGATAAGTCAATAACTCATTCTTCAACATTATCGCTTATTAATATTTTTAATAATATTAATATTCGATTATTATAATAATATTCTGCACTTTTCCCCGTATAAACACTATATGATAAGACATCATTTCCCGATCCAACGAAAATATTATGTATATTATATTTACTTATTTTTATATACAGATACTCAAAATATAAGTTATATTCGTAAAATAGGTACATAACATCGAAGACGAGAGCGACACCTCTATATAAGGGCTTAGCACAAACCTTTATCTTTAGTATAAATTTATAGCCCTTTCCACACACTTTTATTCCGGGCGCAAATCCATATTTTACTGCCGTTTATTGCCCTTCCACCAAGTAGGCGCTGTAAAATATTTGACATATGACTTTTCAGGCACGTCAGTAGCAAATAAATATCCGCCAAACAGACTTTTAAAGGCGGCATAAAACGTGGGCAACATCCTGATTGATAACTTATACAATCTTGCTTCCCACGATAAATAAATGAAACTTTGTAAAAATAAGTGCATTTTGATTAAGTATGTGTTGCCCGTTTTAATTCCATTAAAATATATTTAGCAGAATGTGTTTGCTTTTAAACTTTTGATATAACCCACCACTATAGTAATACTAAACCATTTAGCAAAGGCATGCATGACGATATCTTACCAACTGATTAGAATGATTATGTAAATATTGATGATTATGTCCTGTAGGCCAGGATAATTGTGCATATGTGTCCACTTAACTTAAATACCTACTTGACATAACACTAACGTAGTTTTCCACATAACACCAAAACATTCTAACAAATTGCAGACAGCTGGAGGCTTTTGAGAGTTTGGAAATTGCTAAATGTCAAAATAGTATGAATGGTGACAGAGGGCCAATCTTATATAGCCCGCTTTATTGGTTAGTAAGTCACGGTTCACTGATCCGTCGCGGCGGTTCACTGATCAGTCGCGATGGTTCACTGAGCGGTCGCGACGGTTCACTGAACCGTAGAAATAGTTTAGGTATAAATAGGATACAATATTAGCATAGGTTTAATTATCTCCAGATGATGACAACTTGGTTAGCGAAACGCGCGTCGAGTGCAGTATAGTGTTTTGGTGGAAAAACTAGATCAGTGTTCTAGGTCAGTGTTAGCTTCACACCAAAGGTTTCAACCCTCTTCAAGATAACCTAGTTAACATAACCAAAAATACTTTTCCGAAGAATTATTATTAGGTATTCCAATTACATGTCAAAAATGGCCGTTATGGGTCAAACAGAATGCATAAATGTGTGTAAGGAAGAATATTAATGCCTTCAAGTTTATTTACAAACATATTTTAATTGCTAAAAGTAGGATAAGTCTTATAAATACATGAAAGTGCTTTTTACCTGTATATTTTGTTAGATTTCTCGTTTTTGTTATGACAGACGAAAATTTATCATAAAACTTATTCCCATCAATATTCTAGCAAAAGAATCAATTTCCTTAATATTTTACTGATTCTGGGCTTTTACTTGATGAAAATTCATAATCCACTGAATAATAAAACTACGGTAGTTTTAAAGAAATTCTCACTTTAATTTGTTAACATAACAATTGTTTCGCCACACAGTGGCTTCTTCAGATGAGTGTATTACAACTAAAGCTTACAAATAATAGAAGAGTATTTATATAAGTACCGGTATCTGATTTATTAGTTTACTTGTGGGATATTGAGATTTCAAGGAAGTAGGGTTCTGGGCTAAAAGGTTTATGATACAATTTTAATCAAGAGGGGTTTTTTTAGCAATGGAGATGAATTCGTTTCAATTTGGTCGTTAAGTTAACGACCAAATTGACGTTAAGTAATATACCCGATGATTTTAATTAGTTGATTTCTAGTGACTCTAGTAATTTTAGTTTTTTCCCTTTCTTCTCTGTATGTAAAATTCTGTAATCATCGTTGAAAGAATGGTTTTCTTCTATTAAGTGCGCCGCGTATGTTGAATCCTGTTTTTTATTATTGAAGCTTGAGAGCTTATGAGAGAGAAGCTTATTATTGAAGAAGATAATAAAGGAACACAAAAGAAGCTTCAATAATAAAAAACAGGATTCAACATACGCAGCACACTTAATAGGAGAAAACCATTCTTTCAACGATGATTACAGAATTTTACATACAGAGAAGAAAGGGAAAAACTAAACTTACTAGAGTCACTAGAAATCAACAAATTAAAATCATCCGGTATATTACTTAACAACCAAATTGAAACGAATTCATCTCCATTGCTAAATCTATTTCAAAACCCCTCTTGATTAAAATTGTATCATAAACCTTTTAGCCCAGAACCCTACTTCCTTGAAATCTCAATATCCCACAAGTAAACTAATAAATCAGATACCGGTACTTATATAAATACTCTTCTATTATTTGTAAGCTTTAGTTGTAATACACTCATCTGAAGAATCCACTGTGTGGCGAAACAATTGTTATGTTAACAAATTAAAGTGAAAATTTCTTTAAAACTACAGTAGTTTTATTATTCAGTTCCTTAATATTATTTGAAGATAAAAAGTGGTTTTAGAATTTCCGAATAAAAGGTATTCTTAGTAAAAACCCACAAAAATTTACTTTGTTTGACCCACGGAAGCCATTTTTTATAACGTGTTCAATGCTTAATTCAGCTTGCACTTCTAAATCCACAAATCTCCTTTACAACGACTTGGGGAAAACGCGCACTCTGTAAACCGAAATCCGATTAATAAACCACATTAATCTCCATCATCAAAGCAGATTTTCCTTTAAATCTAAGTGAATGGCGTACACGGCAATCAACATACGGCGCTAAACACATCACCGATGAAAATAGGGAGTGATGTAATGTGATGCGAATTTTCAAAGCTTAGCTAACGGGATCCTCCATACTTTATACTTAATGAAAAGGATAGGTATACTAAATAACATGCCAAGCTTTAAGCATGGCATCTTCTATCTTGGCCTAATCTGGGACCCTGCTTCTAGAATCACTTAAAGCTATTCTACGTAAGTGTTAGGAGGCCCTATCGAGTGCCACGAAATCATCTCCATCACAAAGAAATACCTCCATACCATGGGAATACGCACAGTAAAACATGTTTCTGCAGAAGTAATGATCAAGAAGATGAAATGGTCCAACACTTTCTTTGTAATAAGCCTCCTTTGGTGTCCTACTATGCCCAATTTCAAAGGAATTCCTCCAAGTGACCACCACCAGCCTCTTTAGAATAGATTGACAGCGAGAATTTTTTTCACATTTATCATGTGTGCGTGTGTTCACAAGATTATAAGTGAGCGACAAGAGTGGGTAGAGACCTAAAATATAAAATATTATGAATGAAGACTCTGTGCTTCTTTTTATTATGAGAAGATTGTATGTTTACAATCATACAATGTTAATGTATGATTGTAAACATTAATTAAGTTGAATGAACTTTAAAACTCCTAGTTATACAAAATTCAGAAGTCACAATTTGGGTAAAACATAAATGAATCGTTGAGGATACAGTACCTTGTATTGTTTAATTTATTATCAAAAATATTAGCGATAACATTTATCCTCATAAATCTCACAGCCGCTATTATTACTTATTTATACTATAACTAAGACCTTTTTATTATTTTATCCGTTTCATAGATACTATTGAGAACGTACGTAATACTCTTCAATAGATTATAGGAACATCGGTTTTATAACTGAAATAACAATCACATGATTTGTTTCATGTGGATAAAGAACCATTTTTGAAAGGCATAATCAATATATTCACTCTAAAAGTCAATTTTTTGTGGCCTAATCTGTAGATATACAGTGCGCGTCTGTAATCTAATTAGTTCAAAAGTTACAAGAGAGGGAGGACTTTAGATGCCCACTGTACAGGGTGCGGCAGCATAACTTCCTTTTTTAAAATGCGCGCCATTCAGTCGGTTGATGTCGTAGCGGAGCGCTAGTGGTCTCGTTCGAGAGGCGGGACTATAAAGTTTTGTCCCGACACAGTTCAGTCGCCATCATGCGTTGGAACAGTGAGGAGTGTGCTTTTGCCGTTGAGGCCTACTTTTTGAGCGGATGTTCTATGATCGCAACCCAGCGCGCCTTTCGGAATCGCTTTAATTTATCCCCGTTGGCTCCTGTCCCGGACCGGAAATCAGTTGTTACGTGGGTCACTACGTTCAGACAAACAGCAAGTGCGACTGACAGACAAATGAAGAACTGAAGTCCCTCGCCCCATGAAATCACCTGAAAACATTGAGACAGTGAGAGTTTCAATGTTGCGATCACCACAGCGTTCTGCGCGCAAACATGCGTCTGCCCTTGGACTTTCCGATAGTTTGGTGAGGAGAATTCTTCGTTATGATCTTCATTTCCATCTTTACAAGATGGCGATTGTGTAGGAACTTTCTGCACGTGACTTCAATTCTCGGATGAACGCGTGTCAGGTTCTTCTCGAAGTCGTTCCTGAGGACGCTATTGTTTTTTTTAGTGGTGAAGCCCATTTTCATTTGTGTGGATCCGCCAACAAACAAAACATGCGCTACTGGGCTGACACCAATCCTCGAGAATTGCATCAAAGGCTTTTGTACTCACCTAAAGTCCCAGTGTGGTGTGCAATTTCCTCAGCTGGAATTATTGGTCCCTGGTTCTTTGAGGAAAATGAAGTCGTAGTGACAGTGAATTCGGACCGGTATGTAAACATGATACAGGATTTTTTCCACGGCTAGATGAGTTGGACTTAGGGGACATTTGGTTCCAACAAGACGGTGCAACGGCCCAAGAGCATCGATGGCTGTTTTGAGGGAACACTTCCCAGAGCGCCTCATCTCAATTAGGGGCGATTTGGAGTGGCCGGCTCGCTCTCCCGATTGGGCCCCTTGTGATTTTTTTCTATGGGGTTTTTTTGAAATCCCGTGTTTATGTAAACCGTCCAAGGACCCTACAAGATTTGAAGACCAACATCCAGGAAGAAATTGCCAACATAACGCCTGCTATGCTGGCAAGAGTCATGACAAACGCCAGAAATCGGTTTACTCAGTGTATGGAGAATGGGGGACGTCACCTATCTGATTTGATCTTCAAAACTATGTAAAACAAAACTTTAGGCATGCGCCTACATTATAAAAAACAAATAAAAATGTTCTGATTCATACAATGGGTTTTATTAAGTTTTGAAAAAAGGAAGTTATGCTGCCGCACCCTGTATATAAGTAACACTCCTCTGCGCGCACTGAATAGTAATAAATATGATCATGATAAGTAAGTCTCTTATTTATATACTTAGTTTCCCAGAATCATCGAGTGATTCAGTATTGACTGATTTATACAGAATATTTTCCCATCTCTCACAAGTACACATGAGACAATAATTCGGGTCAACAGGATATAATATTTTCGATCAGACTGGACTTGCTATACAATTAATTATATCTAAAAAAGCTGCTAAAAAAGACAGAAAAGGTTACGTGTTATCCATACAACTAACTGATCAAAGATGCTAACAAATGCATCTTGAATACACCATAAACTAGATATTATCATAAATTACTTGCAATTTCCGTTTAGAACCATTAATCACATTTAAGAGCTTGACAACTGTGCAAGGTTTAGAAAATTTAAAAATAGGATATACCTCTACCTATTTATAAATGGGTTCTAGTAAAATACCCTGTTAATATCACCCTTTACTATCTTCCCCTTCCTTCTTCCAACTTCGTGCTATTTATATCTGGAGTAGACCTCCAAAACCATCGATTTCCCCCACTTGGAGTGTCGCGCCTAGCTCTGCCGAAAACTCGGAAAAGTATTTCCTTTCGAATCTGCAAATTATACATAAATTATGCACGCGGAACATCATCCAGCAATTGCAGAAAGTGCCATCCAGCTATTTCAGTAAGTGTCTGCTAACAACTCCAGATTGATTGCGTGAGTGACATTTCCTGCATCTCAGTTCTCAAATGCATTAACCTCGTAGCAGTTGATAAAATACAAATGACAAAGAATTGAGCAAAAAAAATTGCTGACAATGATGCTGCTGGAATATATTCATGGATTGTTTATTGAAGATTAATACTAAAATTCACATTAAAGAGAGAGAAATAATCCAATGAGTTATTAAAAATAGATACTATACATCAAAAGACGCAAAAAGCACTGTAACTTTCCGAGATGATGATGATAAAGAGCTGCTAGAATTTAAATAATTGAACTGATTTGAATTAAGGCTTCTAATAAGAACCCTTCAATAGAAGAGTGCCCCTTGAGGAAAGGATACAGGCATTTGTAAGTCCTACTGAACAGAATAATTTAGCTCCTGGAAGTCTTTTGTTCTGGACCGGTATACATAGACAAGGTTATTCACGAAATAATTTGTAGTAAGGAGGGGTATCTATGTATAAAAATTCTTTAAAATCTCACAATACAGATTAGTATTACTGTGTGTCATACTTCTATGAAACATATGAAATATATGTTTGCTAATGGAGATTTATGTTTATCCAAATAGTAATATTCTTAATTTCTCCCGGATATACTACAAGCTCAAAAGATATTCGAAAAAAATAGCATCTATACCAGGCCCTAACGAATTAAAGAATAATTTGATAGTAGTACACTGAACCATATCTAACATACAGATAAATCAGCAAGAAGCTATTATTCTCTTCGTGAAAGCGTCTTGTCTAAACAAAAAAACAGGGATTAGCTCCAAATTATATAGAAAAATTCAGCGAATACGATGAAAGAATTGATATTATAAGAAGCATGACATGACCAAGAGGACACCTAAAAAGGATCAGAACAACCATGGCTCTAAATTACTGTAGAAGAAGTATGAACAGTACGCCATGTATTTTAAAACTACCAGGCAAGAATAAGAACCTAATGTGTTTAACGAAAACCCAATCATTATCACACTATAAATTGGCTGCAGTGTTTCTACTTTTCTGTTTCTAAATCCCCGCTGTCCCTAAATAATCACAGATTTGTTTTGGTTTCAGTTCCAGCAGCGTTCAAAATACCACTTGTCCAACTATATTTTCCATATAAGTTTTTCTAGGTGCTATCACAGACCAAATTATAAGTTGGCTTGAACCCTTGATTCTAGATGATTCACTTCTAAAGTGTCATATTATTTGAATTTTGCAGAATTTAGTTTCGTATAATATTTAACTCAAAATAGCTAATCATCCCTAGTACACCGACACTAACATAGTCAACAAAACTCTTCGTGGGAAATTTGTGAGAAGCTTTCGTTAGAACGTAAAATTTGCGACATCCCTATTTATGAAGCACAATCTTTACTTGGATATGTTATAAAAAATCTCGGGCGCCACCAACCCTTTTTTTAAAATCTGTGGGGAATCTGAACGGAACCAATAGAACTCAGTATTTAACACTTCCAATAACCAAGTCCAATGTTAAGTGCTTTTTAACTAAAATAAGAGAAATTGGTTAGTTCCTTGCATACGTCACACGAAATGGGAAACCCTTATACTTTGACACCTAAGAAAATGGTATGATTTCCAATTCTTCGCTCATTTTAGATGACTTGTTTCTTTATTTCTCTTCGACCGTTAATGTATTATATCGATATAATATTGCTTCGATATAAAATTGTCAAAAATATGGTTATTGCAGAATAACAATTTTAAAAATACTTTAGCTTCGACATTTTTAGATCTATTCGTTGATGTTACGGACGAAAATTGACCAACATGTAACAATCACTTACAAATAATAATCACGATTTGTGAATACCTATTTACATTTTATTTGCACGCTAAAAGTAAAATTTCCATTAGCACGCTAACTTAGGTACCATGAAATGCATAATGCACTCAAACATAATAACCTTTAAAACCACCTTATGACATATCTTACCACACGAACACATTTGTTTTGCAAAATATGTGTTTGTGCGTCAAAACTTATAATTTTGTGCACAATTAAATACTGATATATTATTAACTTGGACTATGTCAGGATTATCCAGTTCGTTGGACCGATTTTTGTTCAATAAAAAAAGTTCTATGTAAAAATTTGATCTATACCCGTATATAAATATGGATATACAAATATAAATATCTTTTCATATGAAAACTCTTCAATTCAATTATTCAAGTTTATTTCATATTTCAATATGGAGTATCCTTTAATTAAAGAAAAATAAATTGTCTGGCTTATGCCTTCTTCTGAATTTCTTTCTCTTTTTTGTCAAGAGGCTTGTAGGTAGTCGATAAAATAAAATCACCCATAATTGGGGTTATATCATGGTGTATTACAAAACCTGTTCCTGAACCCAGTGTTTTATTTCCAATGACAAGTAATTTTCAGATAACTGATTGTATTATTTTCACATATAAGAAACTATTACAACTTCAATGGAAATTCAGTTCGGCTCCACCTTGCTTTTTAGACATCTTCTTCATCGGGGACATCCAGACCTCACTTATTTTAAAACTTGTGTCGTCCTGCAAAGCCAATTTGCCCATTATGCATCCACATTTCTACGCGAGTGTTTGTCACAAGTCTCATGAAATGTTTAACATTTACTTATTTTTAATATGTATGTAGGTAGACTAAAAAATAGAATCTTTAGTCATTAATTCACTCAGCAAGACCTGCAAATTATAAACTTCTCCATATCTCAGCAGGCCATGCTGAACATATGTTTACGTACGTTTGTGCTCATGCATACTAGCGAGTAACCGTCATCGTGTTTAGACCGCTTTACAGAGAAAATCCTTGTGAAGCGGGATAGTCAATTTCATAGGGCACACGGTACCTATCATATAAGTAGTGCATAATTAACTTTGCATATGCCTAAAGCGTGTGTATGTCGCCGTTTAGAGGTATAAATGGATAGGTTTAGTTTCAAACAACTACATAGAGCCTGATATAGTCATAAAGCCGAGCATAAACCCGAATTGGAACTATTCGGCAGCGAACTCATTACTGTTGGAGCTTTGAATAAGCTGGGATTTGAATTTTTGTTATGTGGTAGGTATCAATGTTTCTCATGCTATTGTATCAGTATACATGATGACTCGCCGAATTGGACAAAATCGATAGAAAGAATGTTAAGAAAAAATTCACAGATCTCGCAATCCTTACAATCATCGGAGACATTGGAAATGAAAACACCATATATGAAACATAATTATAAGCGCGTCGATCGTTCTATCAAATGAGATGCTACTCCATTATGCGAGTACAGTATTATAACTAAACACTACCCACTACTCTTCACACCGCTATAGCAGTTATTTAGTTTCTCCAGTTTTTCCTTAACGTCTTGTAAGTCCATTTGTTTACGGCTTCATGCCCTTGTAGTATTGCATCAAAATGGATGAATGGATTCCTCTAAGTTCCTCTAGTCCAAGCAAGGCTAATTCGTCAGCAGTCTACGCTGCCAATTCATTAATACCTCATCTAATTTACAAGGCAAGGACTTGAAGTAAAGCAAAGAATTTTATGAAGGTGTAATCGTTTATACTTTTATGAAATTCCTGATCATCTTAAATCACACAAATATATTGTTTTATAATGCCTAAATGTATTTATAAAACTTGATAACTTTTAATAATCTTCATCGTACTTCGGGTATAATCGCTTATTTTAGATAAATTTTATACTCATACCTTCCAATCAGTATTACATATTACTATTCCGTATTTCATAATATTATTCCGTACATATTCCAAGCAATTTTTTAACTGGAAAATGTAAAATATATCATACAACAAAATCAGTATTCCAATACCTCTAGTACACGTTCATATGTTTTACATTAAACCTGGACATAAAACTATTTTTACCTACACAAAAGATATAAAAATGAGCAGGAAAAATACAACAGACCACGTTGATTATAAATTTCGATAGCATACCTAGAAATCATAAAATAGTATTTTAAAACCCAACAGAGACACAATCATATATCTGATAAGGCTTGTAAATCCTAACGTTAATCATGTAGGAATTAAGTAATATTTTTAATATAGAAATGTTTTTGGAATGCACAATAAAATTAATTACTTATTAAAAGTCTCTGCAATGAACTTTGTGGTACGTGTTATTAGTATGTGTACTGGTAAGTGGTTATTTATGCCCTCTCCCACACAAGTCTCAGACTTCCCGGCTAGTCCTTCTTATTACAATGAGGGGTAGAGATATTATTCTTATATTATTATATGCTAACAGCTATTTTTAGACTACTTATTTATAACAGCAATGAGATAAAAAGTGCTTGTAACATGATACAAATTAACTTTTCATTTTCAGGATTAATAATCTTACCTTACTTATTTTTGGTTCATCACCATGTGTAAACCAATGAATGTCCTGCAAAAGAAAACCATATGATAAAAAAACTCCAAAAATAAAGCTTAAGAATATTATAACAGATATTTGGCAAGATATCATCCAACAAAAAAAATATGTACGTATTTATAACCTTACTTAAAAATAAAAACAGGAGCACCCATTTCTGTGCTGAAAGTTGTTCAGGAATATTATATAGTGTGTCAAGGGTTTGAGTGCCATTATTTTAATAGGCGACAGTATAGATCAAAATAAACAAAAAAATATTATATGACATGGGTCCTAAACCCAAGTATTTTTTCAGAAAAAAATATTTCTAGTTTGTCCAACATACTTTCGATTGCAGTTTTTACAGCTAATTTCGTAGAGATAGTAGCAATTTAAGACTAATTAGGAACATAACAAATTCCAGACAGCTAGATGCATTTGAGAGTTTGGAAATTGCAAATAGTATGAATAGTGACAGGACTAATCCCATACAGCCCGCTTTATTGATTAGTAAACGGTTCACTGGTCCGTCTCGACGGTTCACTGAGCCGACACAACGGTCACTGAGCCGTCGCAACGGTTCACTGAACCATCGCAACGGTTCATTGAACCGTAGCAATAATTTAGGTGCAAATAGGACACAGTGTTAGCATAGGTTTAGTTTAAATCATCTCCAGATGATGCCAAGTGGTCGGCGAAACACGCGACGACAGTATAGTATTTTGGTCTTATGTGGAAAACTACGTCAGTATTATCTTCACACCAAAGGTTCCAACCTCTTTCAAGAAAAGATAATAAGTATAAAGAAAGAAATAGAAAACCGACGGAGTAAAAAATTTGTGGTAGTTCAGCAACTCAGTTTTTGTAGAAAACAATTTTCTACATAATGTTTTAGAGAACATGTGAGATCACCCACACCGCTCTACCGTTGGATCACCTGATGTTCCATGCCGTTTATCGCCAAATACAGGCCTTTATGTTACAGGTTTGTAATAACAAATGTGCAACCCTGTAGAAATTTTACAACTGTTAACATGCAGACCAGGAGACGAGCTACTAATACCGGGATATCAAAAATTATCTTGGTCAAGGGTGGTTGTGGAATGTAAAACGTGTGTCTTCCTTTAAATTTGAAATAATTATGTCACTGTCACACTGACATCATCAATAACCTACAAATTTCATACCTATTTATTTCAGTTGTAAAACAATAATGAACTACAAATTATGAAATAACGGTTTTAGTAACAAGAAAAACTAAATTACAGTAATTGTTGGAAATGTCCCCCGTTTTGTTCGATGCACAAGTTGACGCGCCTCCTCATGCTGTGAAAAGCGTTTGCAGCATTTCTGGCGTTATGGTTGTACATTGCTGAACAATTCTTTGTTGCAGTTCTTGCAAATTATTTACCGGAGTTGCGAAAATCTTGTTTTTTAAGTAAGGAAATATAAAATAGTCCATAATTGTCAAACAAGGTGATCTCGGAGGAAACTCAACTTCTGTATGCAAACTTATCAGCCGGTCATCAAAAAACTCGCGGAGGAAAGCAATATTTTCTCGTGTAGTATGTGCTGTTGCACCGTCATGCTGGAAATAACCGTACCGAAGTTCATCATCGTTTAACTGTTGCACAAATTCAGCCAAAAAGTTGTGTCTGTACATTTCTGCGTTGACGGTAAAACGAAAAAAATTGATGACTTGACAGATCCTGACACAACAAAACATATTCAAAAATTTAAAGTAAGACACACGTTTTACATTCCACAACCACCCTTGACCAAGATAATTTTTGATATCCCGGTAGTAAAATACAGTAAACGGTACAGTGCACAGTAAAATGGATAAGTATTGAGAGAACTGTTAAAAAACGGCCCATATATGGACCCCCTCTAGTACATTTTAAGCACCCATTGCAACGCATTACTCCAAGAGGGAAATGGATAGGGGAGTTAGCCTGTTCCCTGAAATAACTAATAAATGCATCCCAGAGGAAGGCGAGTCGAATAAAAGGCCGTAAGCAAAACCGTTAATTGGATTTGAAAGACGTGATTTAACTCGGAGCTTCCCGGGTACCCAGAAACATCCTCGTATACACTGCGAGGAAACTTTTAAATTACTTATATTAATAGGGGGATATAAGGCTTAAGATAATGGCGCAACTTTTTTCCGGGAGTCTCGCAAACTTCCAGCTATACGCGAACTCAGAACTTATTATAAATGAAGACGCTCCATCAATTACTTAACAGACGTTTACAGCTTGTGGCTTTTATAAGTTCCGTGAGGCGTACCTTTGCGTTTATGTGTTTGAGGTCTATTATTGGATTTGCTAAAACAGTGTTCTCCACAGAAACCACTTGCTTCGCTTATAGAAAGGTTTTCGAGATATATGCTTAGATTATACTGCGCTGAGAAAAGTCTATTTATTAAACTACCTACTTTGCTAAGAAAGCCTTAATAACCGTTGTTAATAACCGTTGTTAAATTATCTTGCTATTGCAAAAACTTTAATAATTCGTTTAGACACCTAAGAGCACATAAAATGGTTTTGCTAAAATGGTCTTTTTGCCACTATTAACAATAATTGACGTATATTTATTTATTTATTTATTTATTTATTTATTTATTTATTTATTTATTTAGATACTCCATCCAACAGCAGAAGCCAATTACAGGATGGGAAAATACACAATTTACAAAACTCATCAAAGGAATATACAAAAAAATCACACAACCATGTATAAATATATGACAGTAACTTTAGAAGACTAATATAAAAAAACAATTACAAACTAATACTGTTACATAGAGAGGTAAAAAACACATAAAAAAACAGCATCGAACAAAGACAAATAAATAAGTGTATAATTAAAATATATAAAGACAGTTTATTAACAAACATACAGTTTTTTAATTTCCTTTATGGTACAATGAAATATATCAATCCTGTTTTGCAAACTGTTACAATTCCTACACATGAAGTAGAATGGAGAAAATATCAATAGATTTGTTCTAGGCGTAGGAACATAGAATGATATGTGACTCCTAGATTCAAATCTAGGAATATGCAAATGAAGCCTACTCAAAATTTCAGGACAATCAATCTTGTTGTTTATGACTTTGTACAAGAATATGACAGATTGTACAATTCTACGACCATGTAAACTCGTTGCCATAAATCTCTCGAGTAATAAACTTTGAGGTGTTCCAAAAGGTGGATACGAGCCAACTTCTTTGAATGCTAGATATTTTCGAAAACGTCTTTGAATCGATTCTAGGCTCTCAATACGTGTTACATAACCAGGACTCCAAATTAACGAAGCAAACTCAAGTTTTGATTTAACAAAAGCATTAAAGAGCAAAATTAAAAGAGTTCTATCAGTAAAAACTGTGGAGTTTCTTATCACAAAACCTAGATTCCTGTAACATGTTTGTATTACATTATTAATATGTGCATTAAATGTTAATTCCCTGTCGTAGGTGACTCCCAGATCTGTAATACTTTGAGGACGATTTAAAATGTTATTATTTATTTCATAATCATACAATACAGGTTCAAGTTTTTTGGCAAATGACATTACATTACACTTCTCTATATTAAGTGGAAGCTTATTTATTACGCACCAGTTATATACTTTGTTTAGATAATTTTGAAGTATCTCGCAATCTGTACTAGAGACAATGTTACAGTATAGTTTCATAACATCCGCGTATAGTAGATAAGATACTTCCAAATCATTCACAATGTCATTAATAAACAATACAAAAAGAAGGGGTCCAAGAATAGAGCCCTGGGGTACTCCGGATGTTACCAAAATCATCGACGATTTGTAACCACTACATTCAACGTATTCTATCCTCTCGCTAAAATATGACCTGAAAAGATTCAGCAAAGGTAAGGATAAGCCAAACCGCTTAAGTTTACATAGCAGTAAAATATGATTTATTTGGTCAAAAGCTTTACTAAAATCTGTATATATCACGTCCACCTGACCATTTGAGTCTAAATAGTTAAAAATAAATTGTGTGATACAAAATAGATTAGAGACAGTTGATCTATTTTTTAGGAAACCATGCTGATGGCAGCTAATTTGACCCTGGATATGATATATTATTAACCATGGTATATACTTTTTATTCAAAGGATATTATTACTTGTATTTTGTTAACGGATAAAAATATTAAAACAAGTGTTAAAATTATTAACATATATCAATAAAATACTTCTTAATTATCATTATTAGTTGTCTAATGACTGTCTTTATATGGAGTCTAATAAACATTAGTAGATTAATCTACCCTCGGCTAACTAGTCGGTTGTACCCGGTCGGTTGGACTTTTCATAGTTTGTGAGCTGGGTGAGAAATACTTTTGTCCTACCTACAGATTGTTGATGGAACTTATGAAGAGCCTTCGCTGCCGGTGGTATCAAACAATCAATGGTGTCATTATGCAGAACACATGACCCAGATGGATTAATCGTCTGATGTGATGGAAATTTCGGCGAAGTTTACCCTTTACATATATTTATAAATTATACTATTGATAAAGTATCTCATTGTTATAATTAAAGTGCAATTTAAATGTTAAAAGATTGATTTGCTAGGATACTAACATATCTATTAACCGTTATTAGATTAATTGTTTGTGGCTAAACAACAAATTGGTAGTAGTTATTTGCCTTTATTAATATTAGTTATTAGATGCAAATAGCAACTGTAGGTACAATATTTTTATCATTTTAACACAGTGGCTTTAATTGTGATTACTAATGATCTTAGCTGTCCCCTATTTTACTGAAGTTTTGTGCTACGATTATAAAATTTTTATTAACCACTAATAGATTTTTGTCTCGGTGTGGAAATATGTGGAATGCAAACAGTTGAAATATTTCAATCGATGTTTAACTTGGGATTAGGAGAGAATCAATAGATAGATTGAAAATTCAGTGTTTAGTTAATTTTTCTTATTAATCTTTTACTTATTTTTATTTAATTATTGAAATTGTTTTAGTTTTTATTTTCTTTCGGCAGTCCTTCTAATTTTTGCTTCAACATTCAGCGGTTCATTTAATAACATAAATGTTTAAACTAGGTACTCAATACTAATTAGAAAATTCTAGAATCCATAGAATCCAGTTTAATCTGCCAGTCATCCATTAGCATTTATTTGTAAATTCTATTGGAAACCCGTCGAATTTTATTTAAATATTTTCATTGTGTCGTTGTTGCAGACAGATTTGTAATACGAAACATTATATTTAAATGCACTTTATTATAAACAAAGTTTAATTATTTGCTTTTACGCCAAATTAGACTTGAATAAATGTATTTTACTACTAAACAAATACAGAAAACTTATTTTATGTTTCATTAATAGATATGGCTTTCATTTAAAACAGGTTGTGACTACAACACGAAAATTTTATGTTTCGGTCATCTGATGCGAAAAATAAAGTACCTACTACGATAATTTTAACCAATTATGTATTTTCTGATATTACATTATCGTTTTTTTATAGACGTGTAGTTTATAGACGATTAAGACCCGAAATTTGGTAAATCTTCAACTTATAAGCAAGGAATTTATACACATGGAACTATTATAGACGACTGCGCATCCAATTTTGTGTGGAAACATGGGAGTCGCCATTTTGATGTCACACTGCTCCCAACTTCTACATTTTGTATTGGTACACCTGACCAAGACTCTAGAATTCTAGTGTATTTTTCTTTCTAATCTAAAAATTCAATGGTTTAAATGTTCCTAACACGGCAACAGTGGTATGGGTAAATTTGGTAAATAGTGTTTGTTTTGTATTTTTGGCGTCTTGTTGGTTTATTTTATTGTGATTCTCTCGGTTTGATTCTGTTTGTGTGTTTATTATTGTGTTCCTTTGATTTATAGACTTTGAGTGACAATACTTGAGTATTGGACTTTCGCAATTATTCTTAATTATTCGGTAAATTCTGATTTTATAACAAGAATTGAAAGTCTTAAGAGACATGCAATCATAGTTCCTACTAGCAATTTTACATAAATAATGTGAACAAAAGATACATAGGTAGGTAGGTACACAAAATATTTCGTTTGTACCTTCATCAATTTTACAAGAAAATTTGGTGACGATATATTTTATTTTTCACAAATAATTGTAATTAAACTATAAAATGTTGGACATTTCTTATACCTATTTAGAATTTTTCTTAGCCTGAAAAGTTTTACTTGCTGCTTTCTGTGGTTTTTATTTGTTATTGCTATCTAATTGAAGAGGCTAGGTTAATACTGTTAAATTTCCCACCAATTTTCAGACATCAAAATTGCGGATTCAAAATTGGAATACTCGCGCAACTTTTAAAATCGTTCCATGTATATAAATTCCTTGCTTATAAGTCGAAAATTTCGAGTTATAGGGAATGTTGTGTCTACTTGGGGTTGGTGACAATCATTTCCTTCGATAGGGTGTTAGCATAGACCTTCATAAAGAGAGCTTATCACGTTTGATACTGTCATTTTTAGATAGATAGATAGATAGATAGATAGATAGATAGATAGATAGCACTTTATTTCCTACAGATACAAACACCCAATTACAGGAAATGCTACGATAGATAAGATAAAAAGATAATAATAATAAATACTAAACTAAAAAACTAATATAAGAATGTACATATTAAATTAAAATAACATAAACATAATTTTAACTAGCTTATGAGAAAAACGAAAATATTCCACTCATATATCCATTACAAAAACGTTCACATATTATGGGTCAAATTGAGCAAACATTGCCGAATAAGACCCATCGAGGAGTGGTTAATATCACAATACCTTTCCACAAGATCAAAATTTGTACACATCACAGTAATTGGCGACTTTCGTTTGGGAACGACTTTGAACGGAACTGTTTTTTCAAAAATACTTAATAAAATCTGCTCTATAATTTCACACGCTAAATTCACATTGTTGCACTGTAACACATCGTTCCAATTTACATTCGAAATCAACTCATACATCAGTGGGTAATTTGCCTTTCTAAAATTGTATACCGCTTCACATTTTTTGGGGATAAAATTCGATACACGAGAATTGGTAGAACTGAATTTGAATGTTAAGGATGGATGGTGCCTGTCCTCATTGACTAACGGCATGTCGTCTTTCTCGGTTAGACAGTCAATGTTGCTAAAAATTAAATCCAAATATCTATTGTTCTGATTAGGTACAGTATTATATTGCTTAAGGTTATATAGTAGAGTTGGGATTTGAGGCCAGAAGCCCGGCCAGGCCAGGCCCGGCCCGAAATCGGGCCTGGCCGGGCCGGGAAAATCTGCATATTTTACTGGCCGGGCTGGACCTGGCCGGGTGCTTTGTAATACCTGGCCGGGCCGGGCTGAAATTGAACTGGCCAGGCCCGACTGGCCGGGTCGGTTCGGGCCTGGCCTGGCCGGATCGGGCCTGGCCTGGCCGGATCGGGCCTGGCCGGATCGGGCCTGGCCTGGCCGGATCGGTTCGGGTCTGGCCTGGCCGAATCGGGCCTGGGCTGGCCTGACCGTTTCGGGCCGGATCGGACCGATTTCGACCTAACCTATGCTAACCGGTTTGCTGTACAACAATTTTAAAATACTATTATCTTGTTCTTCCTATATGAGGAATTTGTATTCATAATAACTTGAGGTGTTTCACCCATTTATCTGACCACTTACGGCCAATCTCACTCATACTACTTAAAATTTAAGGTGTCCCAAAATGGAAAAATTATACAATGGAGTTAATAAATTTATGAATTGTCATACCTATTGTCAATGTCAAGTAGGCAGGATTTCTGGTATGGCCGAATGTGGCTTAGGCAGACTGGGTTGAATTTGGGCGGACCGAATCTGGCTAAACTTGCCTTGATAGAGCCGGGCCGGATCAGATTCGATTTGAGCTTCGATTCAACTGGCTTGGTCGGGTCTGGTCTAGTCTGACGTAGCCGAGTCACGCCTGGCCTGGTCTGGCCGGGCCGCGTCTGGCCTGGCCTGGTCTGGCCTGGCCGGGTCTGGTCTGGCTGGGCCGGGTTTGGCCTGGCCGGGCCGGGCCGAATTCAATCTGGCTTGGTCGGGCCTGGCTCAAATCTGGCCTGGCCGGGCCATAATTGTTAAGAGGCCTGGCTTTAATTGGGCCAAATGTGGGTTTATCTGGCCTGGCCTGGCCTGGCCTGAATTTTTTTAAAAAGTCGCAACTCTATTATATAGCTCTACAAAAGTATTCATAATTCTACATTTATTGTCGTTACTATCAGCATTAAAATAAAAAGGAATATTGAAGTCGCCAGCATTTCTTCTGTAACTACAGAAATGAAGTATCTACTAGGAGAATAGAATATATATTTCGTTCAATATGTCAGCCCAACAAAATCAAACTACAAACATGACATTTAATTACTACTCTTTCACAGAGTAGGTAAAGGAAAACAGTTTCAACCATTATTTAGCGTAGGGCGTAGAATTCCCCACCTCCACGTCCTATTTACTTATGCATCCAGGTGTTGAACTCTGTCATTATTTTTTTAAGTAGCCACTGAAGTAACATCGATATATTTAATAAAGAATCTAGATCTTGGCTCTATTTTATCATTGAAAATGCTTATAGGATCGAGAAAGGTTCTCGTATATGGGTATGATTCGATGAAAAGTGTAACGCGATGAGCATGTCACACCGACATGGTTAGGTAGTGGGAGACCGAGTATAGTTTGGCATTCGTATTCGTATATTGCAAATTGCAAGTCTGACAATCTGAGCTCTCATGTGACTGTGATATACAAGGTGGCAAAGTCTGTAAGTCGCAAATGGTAAGTTCTCAAATTAGAAGGTAACTTTTGCAAGCTTTCTATAGTTCCAAATTTCCTTAATTCATTTTCAATGCACTCCGATGGTTGCAAGAATTGCGAAAACTGTGAATTTTTTTATACAAATATCAGAAGTACAAGTTCGTGTTATTAAATGACTTTCTTCATATGAAATTTGGTACTACACAGAAATAATCTATAAATAAAATTCAATAAACAAATAACTGAAAACTGATATCTAATACCATTAAGAAAGAGTAATAAATGCCTGTTTGTTTATCATAGTTATTTAAATATATGATAAACCGCGAACATGTAGAACGTTACATGCTTGTAACTATTAATACATTTATTACACATTATTCAACACCAAATAAATTTCAATTAGTGTTACTGGTACATTAATTAAAAATCATTAAAAAACCAGTAAAAATCGTCCATGGTACGTAATGGATTTATGATATTTTAATAACGAGCTTTAGTGATACACGCGCACAAGAATAAATATTTACGAACGTCTGCCTACAAATCAAGTTGTACGCTATGATTACATATAATGAATAACAAACACGTTGTTTTGTAAATTAATTTACACTGAGAAAAAGGTGTCCAGTTCTATAAACTTACATAAATTGTGTCACTTGAACAAGCAAGAATGACTTCCACACATATTTGAATGTTTTTTTGTAGTATATTTTTAATATTGTTTATTTTGGTTTCTTTTACTAAAGGATGTGCACTAAAGATTCATACACATTTTCGCTGATGATTAACTAGTTGTCAGGAGATAACCAATAGCTAACTAGAAGATTTTGCTTTTGGATTACAGGTTAACAAAAATATAGTCATTAACTTTTGGTTAAAATAACCTGGTCATGGAGTTGTTAACCTCAAAATTATAACAGAAACATCAAGATTATAATAATAAGTAACAAGAATACATGATATTTAATTTCCTCTTTAAATTTGTTAATTTGCCTTTAATAAATTAGACACCTACAGTAATACAACCCAAACATAACAATTTGTTTATGTTTTCACATTTATATATAGGTACTATCAATAATTGTTTTTACTCATAATGGAACTTTGGTGTACCTCAAGGCTCTGTTCTGAGTAGTTTCTTTTTATAATGTTTAAATATATATAAAATGGTGTTTTGACCTGCTATAACTTTATTAACAAAATTTAGCCTCAAACTTTCTATGAAACTAATTCAAAACTTCAATTAAAAAAATAGTTTAACAAGCTATATTATATTAATACATTTTGCGCTTGTCTTTTGTTTAGTTACTACTATTTTTCTAATCTGCCCAGAAATGCTACTGTCATGATAAATTCTGCGTATGTTACCTCATTTTCGATAAAAAAAAAGCACGATAGCACGCTTGAATTCACTCTGAAAGATGAATTGAATCAAGAAAGGGGTTGAAACCTTTGGTGTGAAGGTACGTACCCACTGACATAGTTTTCCACATAACACTATACTTGGGCACCATTTGGGGATGATGAAAACTCATAAGTTTTAATTCATCTTAGAGGTAACGTTTTAATCACCTACAAACGATGCCAACTTGGTTGATGAAACGCTCGTCGAGTGGAGTATGGTGTTCTGGTGATATGCGGAAAACCACATCAGTGTTTTGTGAATTAAATCAATTGGTAGTACCTAGTACTGAAAAGAAATAAAACAAGTTTGAAGTGCAAAGACTAAAATTCCATACCCATCCCTAAGTTAACATTACCGAAAGAAAACTCGTTAAAAGTGATCAAGCAATTACAGTTACTGAGTTTGTATAACGACATCCACTTTAGTCTTTATAGATACTGAGAGAGAATTGGAGATCCAAATAAATCTAATTGCCAAACATTTATTTTCGAACTTCCCAGTATCATAAAAGTGGGGGATTTGATACTTTTGTCGTAGACTGACTCATTTACTAATACCTTTATTGATGCTTCTGTGCAACTTATTATGTTATATTGTATAACATTATAACTGATTAGGCAGAATGAAGTATCTATTTTCTATGTACTGGTATTCATTAATGGTTAAACTTTAATCAAAAACTGAAACAAAATGTTCTTAAGTAAACATGGCAATTTATTTTCTGAATATCACATCAGTCAAATGACCTCCGCTTCGCTGCCTGGCACTTCTAAAGTCTAGCACAAAAATGTTGCATCACTCGCTGCAACATTTCAATTGGGATTGCGTTAATCTCGGTTCGAATATTATGCTTCAGTTGTTCCAAAGTTCAAGGTCGATTACCGAATACTTTTGACTTTAGATAGCCCCATAAGAAAAAATCACAAGCTGACAGATCCGGTGACCGTACAGGCCACGCGACATCCCCAAATTTTGAAATAACACGACCAGGAAACATTCTTCGCAGAATTACCATAGGCTGCCTAGCAGTGTGGGAAGTGGCTCCGTCCTGCTGAAACCATAGTCTTCGGAAGTCTACACCTTGGTTATGAAGTTGTTGTTCAAAATTTTGCAATACAAGTTGATATCGTTGCGATGATAACGCTCCATTTTTATTATTAAACTGACGTTTCTAGCAAACAGTTTGGCAACTGTCATAAATTGCCATGTATCAGGAACACATGGCGATTTGATTTGAATTTAGATCTTTTTACATTATTGAATAAATCCAGTTCAAAAATGCATACGTCATTCTGCCTAACCCTGTATAAGCAGAAACAGATACACAACTATCAGAGTTTTCTCTTGAGAATACGAGATATCGTTTAATGGTTAAGGTGTCGATCGAAGCACGTATATGTAGGTATAGAGAATGAATGTTTCGCTCAATTTGAATGGTTCGATCACATGCAGTGCCATGCACTTATTGATTTGCTTACTACGACTTTTCACCAAATGAACTATGGGATACCTTGCAGGATATTTAAAAAATACAGCACGTTCTAAAACGATCCGGCGTCTAATTCTCTAGACATTTTCTACCAATTTTATAATGTTAATAGTGTTGGCAAACCACTGTTTGCATTTGAAATACGTTATTTTGTTTGCAGTTCATGAACAACGTTATCAGTAGAGTAAGAGAGGCCTTTTTAAGATATTTAAGGAGATATTTACACCTGTATATAACCATGGAAGGTATAACCATAGATATTACCGTTGATTGTGGAAATTAATAGGATGCGCGAGGCTAATATAAAATAGTGTATTGTTTTAAATGCCAATATTTGCAAATATAGGATGTTTTAAGAGGCATAATGAGGCACCCGTCACCTCAAAATAGTTTTTGGTAACGCATCTTATATTCTCCTTTAATTAAACGCTATTTCCGACTACTTTTTGTACCTCTTAAAAATATACATTTTGAATTTTTTTTTTATTCCGAAAGATTAACTAATTTAAAGAAATGCGATTTCTAAAAACTTTTGGCCTGTAGCGTTGTGACCAAGTACTTACTTGATCATTCAACACCTATAAAGCCCGAGATTTATGTGGGGGAGGGGCGGCATATTATTATTTCGTGGTCCGCATTTGCACCTCAGGAACGACTTACGTTGGCAGACCCTAACCACCATTCAGTGCTGTAATGAGGGAAACCTGGAAAACCTCATTAGTTAGGGGACAGTCTAACATCAACTGATTTTAATCTCTCGCATTAACACCAAGTTGATATTCCTCCCCTCCTAGGCCATCGCCAAGATGGTTGCCAACTCATCCCTGCGAACAAGCCTTGATCTACGAGTAAACTATTTAATTAAAAATTGTTTGGTGGAATGACGATTGAGACACTAAACCCTGAGCCGCCGACTCGCTATAGCTTAGGAAGATTCGAAATATCAAGCAACATTATTTTTCGTGAGGATCATTTGTATAGAAAAATATGAGACGAAATATGTATTTATATCAAGATTAATTTATTAAGTGTAACTTCTTTCTAATTAGTCTAAAAATTTCAATAAAATATACTTTTACGAGGTACATAATATACAGGGTGTTCCTTAATGTCATGTCCATACTGTAAAAGCTAATTCCTTGTCCAATTTTATGACTAAGAGTCCAAATAAACGTGTCCTAAATTGCCTCATTTTCAAGATACAGGGTGTCAAGGTTTGTAGTTATTTGTAGTTATTATTTAGGTTTGTATCTTGCATTTTTTCTAGTGTTTGGATATATTAAATTCCTGCTATAAAAATGAGGACATCCCAGTTTTTTTTACTTTTAACATATCAAATATTTAAACATGCACTGTAAGAGATTTTATTTTTTTTTTTCGAAAAATAAGCAAGGTACGAAAAATGCAAGGAACAAAAAAGTTGTACTTGAAATTGTTTCAGCTAAAAAAATCCAAAATTTGTAAAATTCAGTGGCGTCTAAAGTTTTTCTCATAAATTTCAAATGGGTAACCCGTGGACGCCACTGGAGCCAAAAATTTTAATCTTTTCACGTTAAAACAAGCCCTTTACTACTCCAAACCAACGTACCAAGTTTCATCTAATTCAGCGAAAGAATTTTCAAAAGATTAATAAAAAAAACACATTTTTAATAAAAACCTTGACACCCTACCTATTCGAAAACGAGGCAATTTAGAACACACGTTTATTTGGACTCTTGGCCATAAAATTGGACAGGGAATTAGCTCCTACAGTGTGGCCATGACATTAAGGAACACCCTGTATATTTCTATTAGTAATGAAATAAGGTTAGTATACAAACCACTATAGCATTTTCTCCGTTAAAAGGGTTGGATTATAATTTCTGTGTCAGCATCTTAGTGATGGATGGCTGAGTAATTTTAAACTTCCATTAAGTTCACGTCACAAAATATTCTAAGTTTAAAATATACTGCTTACCTACTAAAAACTGTTTACTATACTGCTAATATATTAAAAACGGTGAAGCAAACCAGGAAATAAAAAAGGATTCACATCTTACCTGTGACTGTTGTAATATATCTCTCAAACTTGAAGTCTATGCGTCAAAGCATCAAGTAAATTATACAAAATTATAAAAAGATTAGGAAAAAGAACCTATACTAAAATATTTTCAGTTTTAGTACCGTATCACATGGGACCGATGGTCGGCCCTGACGATCGGGAGGGTTCATTGTTTCAAACGTAGCTTCTATCACATGAGTGCGTATCATCGGTCGACCGATTGAAAACGCTCGAGCCATCGGTTAGCCCGTGGCTTGTCCGATCGTCGGTTTGTGATCAGGGCTATTCAACAAAGCTGTTCACATGCAGGCAGATCATCGGTTACGTTTGAAATAACTGTGTTGTCAAATTTGCGATTTTGCAAGCACATTACTGATATAAAATGGTAATGAGCAAGGAAAAGTATCGTTTTGACACAGAATTTTTTTTCGCCTCTCTATCAACCTTTTTACGCACAAAGGTACATCAATGTGATGCTCTGCACTTTTCAGATTCATGTTGATGACTGACCATACGACCTCATGTGAAACCACTTGTATAGAATAGATGATCAGTTGCGACCGATTGTCAGCACCGATCATCGGTCCCATGTGAAACGGCACTAAAGAGCAGTGCAATTTGAACAAAAAAGGGTTTTTGTTCTTATACAGAGAAATCCAAAATGATTGTTCGGAATAGAAACGCATCCTGTCTCAAATGTAATCAAAATATGTAGTAACTTTAGTTAATTTTATAACACTGGTCCCACTAAGGTTTGTTCTAACAAAAATGGTTCTAGAAGTTGAATAAAATTTACTGTAAGCAACTCCCAACTAAATCATTACGCCAGTTATATGCTGAAATAGGTAATTCATCCTTAGTAATATTTAATTAGATTTTTTTAACTATTAATAAGTGTATATCAAAGATAGACATTTTCCCACATTTGCTAAATTATTAATTTATAAGAACCACCATCAATGTTTTCCACAAAAGTTCCACATACCGTTTTTTGTAACCACAAATTTCACAATCCACAGTTTGTGAGAAAAACACAAGAAATAATTAAACCTACAAAACTTGATAATAAATATTGTATTTATCTTAACCATATGTAGACTATTATAATTACCATTTGTCAATCAAGGAATAAATAATCAAAATTCCCTGCGGCCTACGCTCATGATTCTACTAGAAATACCAAAAACAAATTAGCGGAACATGCAGAAAATCAATATGAAGCGGTATCGAAATCTATATCTATTAAATATATAAATTCGCTTTCTCTATCTGTCCCTCTCTAGTTGCTTTGAGATTAGGGAACAGATCAGCAGGTGACGAAATAGATATTTTTAAGGTCATTTCCTCCATTTGTAGCATTTGTATATTCAAGCATAGCATCTCCAGGGCTATAAAAGAAAATCAACACGACTTTAGCCCAGTATAGGATTGTTTTTTAGTGAAAATACGTAGAGATAATATATTAATAGTCCTTAAATTTACAAGATATAGACGGTTGTCTCAATAGTTCAAACATATCTGAATAAAATGCTGTAATGTTGATGATGAAAATTTAATAAAAAAAAAATGCCCACGTACAGAACAAAATGAATTTCTTTTTTTGATAGAAATTCACGTACCCCACCTACGGGAAAATCCATTTTTAGCAAATGGGCCTATAGAGAAGTCCGCGATAAGCCCGGATGAAATGTTAAAATAGGGTTTTTTTGTTATCCTTTACGGTTTTTATTTTATATTAAAACTCGCTATATTGATGTTCTTGTTAAGTAAAGTGCCCATTTTATTTTATAGGCAATTTATGTCAGAACATGTGAAAATGTTAAAGAAAATGATAACCCTAAGGTGTAAACTTATATCGTTATTCAGTGAAATACAACTTCCCGAGAACATCATTCATGAATATACCAAGTATACAGGGTGTCCAGTTTAAAATGATATACATGGACATCTCAGAAACTATTAAAGATACAGAGTTGGTTAAATTGGGAAAAAGTTGGACAATTTTAGGCCCAAAAAGAATCCAAAGTTTTATTTCCAAGAATTATTTCCTTTAAGTAGATACAGGGTGAACACAAGGCCACCAAGGACTTCAAAATTGGCCTCTAAAAAAATGTAGGCCCACTAGATTTCTTATCTGAAGAAATCATCTGATCTGGAGAGTTGGCATCATCTGGAGATGATGCCAACTTTGTTTGTAAAATGCACGTCAAGTGCCGTATAGTGTTTGGTGTTATGTGGAAAACTACGTCAGTGTTATTTTCACACCGAAGGTTCCATACTCTTTCAACACATAATTTTTTGTCAGTTTTGACTTCATTAGTTTAAAATTTTATTTAACAGATTGCAATTGTTATCATTGCAAAATTATCCGTTGTTATCTTGCTCATGTCATATTAGTTTATACTAACGAAACGAAGTTAAAACTTTACCGCACTGGTTCTTAGAATTATATGATATACAGGGTGTTAGTTAAACATGCGACAAAAATTCAAGAGGTTATTCCTTGGACTATTCTAAGGATATGTTATCCTTTGATGATTTTTGAAAAAGCGCTTTGTTTCGAAGATATGGGGCGAAAAAAATTTCCAACAAATAACAATTTATTACTAAAAATTACATGTAACATTTCTGAACCTACAAGAATTGTTGAAAATGGTCACCTCCAGCTCGGATGCAACCATCCAATCTTCTTCTCATAGACTCCAGAACTCTTTCAAAAACACAAGGGTCGTTCCTTATTGAGTTACACCCAGGAATTATCCGATCTCTTAAATCTTCCACATCTTCCACTGGCCTAGTATAAACTAATGACTTTAGATGGCCCCATAGGAAATAATCCAGGAGGTTTAAGTCCGGGGATCGAGCAGGTCATACGTAAGGTCCACCTCGACCAATCCAGCGATCTCCGTATGTTGCTGTTAAAAACTCTTGAGCAACTACACTAAAATGAGGTGGTGCACCATCATACATAAACCACATTGCCTGTCTTGTAGCCAATGGTACATCCTCCAAAAATTGATGTAGCTTTTGTTCCAAAAAGTTGCGGTATACTTCGCCGGTGAGTCTTCCTGGTAGAAATACCGGTCCAATTAGCCAGTCACCCACAATTCCAACCCAAACGTTCAACGAGAACTGATGTTGAAACCGATCTTCACAAATCTCATGTGGATTTTCGTCAGCCCACAACTGGTTATTGTGGAAATTCCTTATTGCATTTCGCGAGAAACTGGCTTCATGGGTAAAAAGAATCAGCGTAAGTAGTTGAGGGATTTCAACCAATGTGTGCAAAAGCCATTGACAAAATGCAATACGTGGAGCAAAATCCGCAGGAAGAAGTGCCTGAACAGGATGTTGGTAAGAAAAAATAACTTCTTTTTCTTACATGTCTTTTACTTGATACGTCCAGTGTAGTACGCCATACTTTTATTTCACCTACATTAATAATGGAAAAAAATACTAAAATTGGATTTGTTGAAAATTTTTTTCGCCCTATATCTTCGCAACAAAGCGCTTTTTCAAAAATCATCAAAGGATACAATATCCTTAGAATAGTCCAAGGAATAACCTCTTGAATTTTTGCTGCATGTTTAACTAACACCCTGTATAAGTTGGAGTTATATTATGAGTATGAGTCAATGTTAACTGAAATTTTTCCACCCCCCTTACTTTGAATTTACATTCAATCTGTCGTTAAAATATTTTATTAACAATAATTGTATTTTAACATCTACATTTACAAAATTCAGGTTCAACGATTGACTGATTATTCTACTTTGACGACGTTTACTAAACATAAATGTTTACTTTTTACTTAATTATAAAGACGCTGCCGCTGGTAGAATCCAAGTATATTCTTTCTTCGCCCTATTCGATTTTGATAAAGTCCCAACAGTAATGAAATGTCATTACCATCGAGGTACCGAGTCAATCAAGAGGTCAACCCGGTGGTAATAATTATTGTACTCGTTAATCGCTTACCGTCTCATTAGGCGCCAATTAATCAGGGATATTAATCATTATTGGCGTGTTTATTTCTAGGTAAAGCTTTATTATTGCCACCGTTTGATCTGCGTTCGATGTACCAGGTGTGTTGTAAGAAATACATGACTCTGATCATTTGGGAAATGAAATGATCAGTGATACATTTTCTTTATTTAAATAAATATGATCTACGCAGTTTAATAAAACCATTTTCTTTAATTGATTATTTTTGTATAAGTCTTTTAATTATCTCATATATCCTGCAAAGGGTTTGGTTGCTAATAGATTATCAGTATTTTGTCTGTTTTCAATAATTTAAATGTTTTTTCAACAAATTCATCTGCTTTGACTTAAAACGTAAAGAACAAAGTTGGTGAAGTGCTTGAGATTTTAAATTTTATTTCGTTATAATTAATATTTAATCATAACTCTAAAAACCGTCCCTTGAGAGTTATTAGGTGACGTCAGAGGCACTTTAACTTCACACTATGTGTGTTATCACTATCAGTACAAAACTTTAAATAATAAAGTGTCCTGATCCCAAATTTAAAACAAAAATTGATTTTTTATAAATATTGCCGAAGTTACTAGATACATAGTAGGTGCACTAAATGGAAAGTTTTTCCATAAAAAGGTAATGAAACCTTATATTGATATAAGTCAACATATCAATATATTCATGAGAGATTGTACCGTCAAAAATTAAACCGTAAAATATACAAAGAGAATTAAAAAACCTATTCTTTTTCACAACTTCTATGCCTTTGAAGAAAAACCAATAGTATGATGAAAAATTGCTAAAATTTTTATGTAAAACTTGTATTTAGTAAAATGGACCACCATGAGAACCCACCACCATGGATTCCCGATTTTCGGGAACATGTACAGGGTATTCGCGTATATTTTGATCCTTACCTACAGGGGTTATTAACAAAGGTAGGAAAAAAGTTTTAATACAAAAGTTGTTTGGTATTTCACGTATTATCTTTTGGCTAGGTCGAAAAAAAAATTGAATGCCGTAAATTTGACGAAACCAATTGAACATAATAATTTTAAATGGGACACCCTGTATAATTTTACACGCTTGGGTAAACATTTTTTTCCTGATTTCAAAAATATATATTTTGTTGACATTTACACTGACAGTTTTCGAAATATTCGACAGCGAGTACCATAAAAAAATACAAAAAATACAAAGAACTAAAAATATTTAACAGTAGAAACCAACAGTAATAAAAAATATTTAACGATTTTCGATGTAACCTCCTTAGTTACTTAAACGTTTTCCAATATTTTCATTTTTTAATATTTTTTTATGATTTATTGTAAACATTAAATATTAAATATTAAATATTAAACTGTCAGTGTAAATGTCAACAAAATATATATTTCAGAGATCAGAGAAAATTTTTTTTCCCAAGCGTGTAAAATTATACAGGGTGTCGACCTAGCCAAAAGATAATACGTGAAAAACCAAACAACTCTTGTGTTTAAACTTTTTTTCTAACTTTCTTAATAACCCCTGTAGGTAGGGGTCAAAATATACGCGAATATCCTGTACATGTCCCATTTTTTCAGTATAAAACTGGAAGACCCTGTATACATCATATATTTCTACTACTACAACTGCCTCTATTAATTTATTTGTTTATTGTAAGTGTAAAATACTTTTTTAATTATTATTCTCACATTTCTTATAATTTCTTATTATATGAAAGTGTCAGATCAAAGTCTGTCAATTTTAACTAATTGCAGGTTGCATCATAAAAAATTACCAGCGTTTATTAAACTCCGAAATTCTCTGAAACTTGCGGCGAGAATTTCAACAGGCGAACACGTTCAAAGGAAATATTTATGCAATTTATTTCTGTAAAAATAAACTTGATAGCGTTATTAAACAAACTGGTAGCATCATAAAACGATTTGCAATTATAAATACCTACTTCAATTTTACGAGTTGTACGCTTCTTATGTTCAAAACGCTACAGTGTAATGCCACTTTATCAAACATGCTTATCTATAATAATTAGGAGTGCTACAACTAGAACCTTGTTGCTGATACAGACAAGATTAGTAAACCGAAAAAAAATATTTGCACATTTTAATAATGCAAAGCGAAAGAATACTCAGCTCTTTTATAATGTTGATTTTTTTTTGTACTTATCACCTCGCGAAAATTTATTTTGCGTTACCTTGTTCTCGTCAAGCACTTTTTTTACAGTAATTCAGATTGAATATATACAGGGCGGATCATAATTAAATAGCATTTTTTCAACGGTGCTTCCATCTCATGAAAAATACGAAATTTGAAAATATATGAGCATATATAAAGAGCATGTACATATAAATTGGTCATTATTTCCTAAACTAGTTAAAACAGACAGTTAAAAAATAAAGATTGTTGAAATTTGAAAAAAAATGACTTTTGATCGATTGAAATATTTGAAAGTTCACAGAAAATACACCTGAGTAGATAATGATACATTGGAACAACAGAAAGAAAGCCTGTTTCTTCCTCTAAATGTCTGATAAAATCGCTACTTGTTATCTCTTACCGTTTCTGAGTGATTAATTTTTAAAATACCCCTTGCAAGTGAAATTTTTGGCATAAAAATTAAAATGGCGGGTTAACGGCTAGAGCAAAGGGTCAACTATGGTATCAGACAATTTCAAATTTCATGCAGAATTCTAAAATGAAGAGAAAATTGGAGGGGTGTTATTTAAAAAACATAGTTGATGTCGGTAGCGCTTTTATAGGACTCCCTGTATACTTGAAAATATTTTTACGAGATGCATCTCAAAAAATTAAGGGAATATGGTAATTTTCATAATCAAATTATTTCATACCAATGGGACACCCTATAGTTTTTTTGTGAAAAATGTTTCAATTAAATCTAGAAATTAAGTAAGACTGTACGACTGTACCTAGCTATATGTTCAACTAGCAGCAGTCAATAGTAATAATTTTCTATATTACTGTAAACCTACAGTTGTAAAGTTTGTAATCGTTTCCCTATATTTTGCACCAGCCTTTATTCTGATAGCTAACCGCTTTTTATAAAAGTTCCAGGATTTTTCTGATCCGTCAGTTTGTGTGCCTAATCAAATTAAACAAAAGAAGAATATCAAACTTATCGAAAAGAATAGACTTCAAACGTTTATAAAATGCTCTATTCAAATACTTAAAAATAAAATAATTTATTCCTTTTGAAGATTTTAAAGTTCCACTTTATTTGGCCGCTAAAAATTTGAGGTTAGGGTAAAGTCCACCCGTTCTATTATTTTCACCACATCATTCTTACTTCAAACGGAATGTTATTATTAAGAATATTAAGTCTTATTAATTGGTATTAGTCTCTATACCTAAAGATATACACAGAGATACAGATATTTAATATTGTGCATCTCTGGCATTTTTAGAGAAAAACCAATCACCAGATAATGTACAGAGAATGATAGAAATTTAAAAAGTCTTTGATTTTTATCAAGATATCTAAAATTTCCATTAAAAAATATAAGTTTGGTTCAGTCCTCTGCACTGGATCACCCTGTATGTTCCAAAGTAATTTAAAAGATGGCTCTGAGTGGTGTGCATAAAGCTCTAAAAGAAAAAAAATGTATATTCAATAGCAACTGAGTAATGGACCGAGGTGTCTTAAGTTAGTCACCCTGTACAATAAAAAGAAACTCTATTTAGGAAACACCCTGTATAGTAAAGGCACAATGTAGAAGTGGCGTAAAATACAAAGAAACACACTGTACATATCGAATACTCCTGTTTCTAACTAACGATTGAAAGGGAAAAATAATGTTTTTCATCATCCATTTTATTTTAAAATGTATATAAAACAGAAAAACAATAGTAATTCATTTGAAAATACAGTAAAAATGAAATAGTGGCTAGGTAATTTCTTAAAACGTATTGGGTACATATTTAAAAGTTTTGGTCTAGTTACCAAACAACGTGCAACTCTGTATAGTGTATATTCTACGTTGATAGTTCTTAATAGTATTATTTTCTTATTAGAGTATGAAACTGTCATTATTTGCTCCTCCTATACACATGATCTCAAGAAATGAAAAATTACTGAGCTATCGCTATAAAAATAAACAACTTCTGATATTTTTATAGGTCAATACTCCGTTGTTGCAGATAGCAGTTGATATTAATAAAAAATTATGATATAGCGGCAATTGATGCGGGGAATTATATACTAAATGTATATACAGTGGACATATTTTCCTATATTTATTGTAATTTATGAGTCCCAAGGCCGCGGTATCGTACCTTGATACGAATTCAATTAATAGTAGCTAATCCAGGTACGGATGTGATAACATATCGTTCTGTCGCTGCAGGTAATAAAATTGTCATCGGTAACAACAAATAGCAGGATTTTATACCACACCAATTTGGTTAAATGATTAAATAAATAAGTATTTTAAAAATAGATGGAACATACTATACAGTATGTTTGTAGAGGTGAACAACACACAGAGTAGTGCCCTCTTTTGGTCTTTGCTACTATCCGTCTGACAATTATTGTCTAATTGACAGACAGATAGCGACATGCTTTTCCGCAGGTGCCCTTATAACAGTGCCCTCTATTGTCTTTGAGGAAGATGCAATGCCAGTCGTTACATATTGCCCGTGGAGTACCTGTTTTCGGCATCTCCTTCAAACAAATTAGTAGGATTGTCTTCCTAAAAGACAATAGAGGTCACTCCTATAATGGCATTTGCGGAAAAGCAGTTCGCTATCTGTCTGTCAGTTAGACAATGGTTGTCAAACGGATAGTAGCAAACACCCAAAGAGGGCACTACGGTGTGTACTGCACCACTACTAATATACCAGATGCCCTATAGGCAATCATGTCGGAGCATCGTTGATCGAGTCCACTACCGCTTATTATGCACTCCGATGAGCGCATAATAAGCGCGAAACCGATCAGTGTCTGGTGGTTGGTCTCGATGAAGGATGTGGCGACTTCCATGGAGATGCCGTAAAGTCAAAGCCAGAATTAAGCAAAGTGCAATGACCAGGAAAAGAGTAGATCTATGTTGTCACAATTATTTCTAAAGTATTCTTATTTAAAACAGGAAACGTATTAATTACCTTATTTACCCATTTTTGTACTTGTCTTTAACGTCCCCTATCCCTATTGTACTTTATTAAAGCAAACACAATGTTTAATTTGTGTTTTACTTAATAATATCAACGAATTTCCGAATATCTGGCAACTGCGAAAGTCGTAAAGTTGACGACAAGCTGTTCATCCTTATTTAACAATCATATTCTTGTATTTACGCTTTCTTTTCTCTGAGCTTCAACGACGTTGATTGGTCGAATCAGGAACCAACAAGCGACTGCGCTCGAGGTAGTAGGGAAACAGTGGCGTGATGTTGGGTTATTTCGCACGCGTTTCTTAACGGTAAAAATTTGTGGTAAAATTATCAGTGTATTTATTCTTTGTGTCAGTGTTTATACTTATTCGTGTTAGTTAAAAAAGTGGAAGTGCATATACTAGAAGTATTCTATAGAATAGTATACGAGTATATATTAACTGAAATGTGCCCAATGGTAAAACAGAATACGCACGCCCATGCATCACCGCATTTTATCAGATCGGCGAAATCATTCCACTTTGCTTAATTCTGGTTTTTATTGTAGTAATGCAATGCCAGTCGGGGCATATTGTCCGCGGAGTAGTTGTTTTCAGCATCTCCTTCAAATACTATAGAGTTTTTACCAAATATATCAATTCTTGGAATGTTCTCTCGCCAAAGAAATTTTGAAAAATAATTATGTATCTATAATAAATATATGAAAAAATAAATAGTTAATAATTTCAAAAAACTATAGCTTAGTAGCTGTTTTAAAAAATATTTTTCACCCAGAGTGAAGTTATTAAACAAAAATATGTTTCGGGTAGGTACGGTTTTTGGTTATAAATGTACCCCAATTAATTTTTGAATTTTCTTAGATATAAAAAATGTGAATACAGACGATTCAAATTGTACGAGTCCTTCATGAATAATAATACTGAATATAATTATAAAACAATTTAATGAAAAATATTGCTAGGGACTAAAACTTAAACATTTTATTAATACTATTAAAGATGTAATGAATACAAGTTTATTATCATTAAATCTTGAGGTGGGCCTTATGATCCTTAAATAGGACTTTCACGTCTCCTCCCAACGGATCAAGGGAGTGCCCTTTAAATATATCAAACGGTGTTATTTTCGGCGTAGGTGCAGGATCCTGTGTTTGAGTTGAATTTTCCCTGAATTTTCTGAATCCAACCACTTTCTCGAACAGTTGTTTCTTTATAGTATCCATCAGGCTTCTATATTCCGGAATCATTTCCTCTAAAGTTCCTGTCTTTTTGACCACCGATCGTGTTTTCAGCTGCACCAGAGACACTGTGGTCTCGTCTCCCCTTTCTAGATTAAGCATCACTCCGTTATCCAAACAGGTCGCTTTGAAATTGAATAATCGTCCATTGTAAACGTACCTGATTGCGTAATCGTTATTCCAACCTTTTGGTAGGACTTCTCTTCTTTGGGATCCATCGATGATCTTCGATTTTCCCAATCCGATACATCTGAATCCACTTGACACAAGCACTAAATGAGCTAAACATACCAGAATATCCTGATTATTTTTTATATCCTTCTCGACGCTGGAATACAGTAAATCAAATCCAAAATCGGCAGACATGTTTAGTTTTGATTAAATGTACACTAGAATTTAGAACAGCTTTCGACTTGAATGGTGTGTCGTTTAAATAATAAATGTCATTTGATGTCATTATCAGTCATAAATCAATGATAAATCATCATAGACTGTCAAATCTTGAATGTAGACATAAAGGAAGTCATGTTTTTACGTTAGATGGTCTTGCACTTTATGGTCATTTAATGAAAACGAGCTGCTTTTGTAAAAATAAAAGTGTTAATAAACCGAAAAATTCTTTATTTATGTTAGTGATTTAGTGATTCTACCAGAAAAATCAGACAACACACATTTAGACAGACAAATTTATTATCAGTTAAGATCTATATCAGTTTTGATTTCTCATATAAAATATAAAACGACACTTTTAAATGCACTCATTTATGCAACATATTTAAGGTTTTAAGTCTAGATCTGTTAATTTGACTTAATACTTTTGTTCAAGCCCAATTTAGGTAATTTATATCTTTAAGGGCCGGTTGTACAGTTCAGGCTTAACAGAAGCTCAAGCCTGAACCACCTTTATATTAAAAAGTATCAGCTTACTGTGTTGTACCAGTGAAGTTCAGCAGTTGAGCTGAGTTTAAATCTGAACCAGCAAAATCAAGGGCTTAAACCAAGCTTAGCGCAAATATAACCTAACAAAATAAGAGTTGTCAACATTCTATGGAAATTTGTGCATGACGATATGATGTACCACTTAAATTATTAAATTCACCCTCAATTTGTTTCCACGTTTCCATCTTTTTAAAATTGGTATCTGTATCTGACTTTTTGTTTTCTATAATGTGTTTATACTTTTTTACTAAAGATATTAACAGAGCTTCCTCTGTTTGAGAGAAGTTTAACGATCTTTTTCTATCAGAATTCATAACCATACTACAAATAAATTTTAATCAAATAAATACTGACAAATTGAAAAATTCAATATTCCATTTTATCGCTTTCTAACAGTACTTCTATTTTTTATTGGTACCTATCACATACTTATATAGATAAAATATATAAGGGGGACGTAGTTGTATCATGAGGGGGACCTACTTACAAGCAAATAATAGCCACAATGGACAGTATCGGCGGTTAAATGCAAATTGCCGTCAACGTCAAAATCACCACAAATTGTCAAAAATCAAATATTCGACTATTTGCGCATGCTTATAAAGTTTCAGTATTACCAACGTGCACATATGTAGTTAAGAACTAGGGTTTAACTGAACCTTATTTAAGCTCGTATTGTACAACTGGCAGCTGTTGTAAGCCTACCTCAAGCTGAACCCAGGCTCACGTGAACCGCGCTTAAGCTCACGATTGTACAACCGGCCCATAGTTAAGTAAGTATCTGTTATTTGTAACGGTGTCAACACTGGCCAGAGTTGCATATGGCGAACACGCCCACCCCAAAAAAATGATGCCATATGTGGTGGGACGGACGGCGAGTGTGGTTGAAGAGACGCCAGAGACTAGGCAGCGAGTCTGCATAAATAAAAATGTTGTAAACCAGTAAACTAGTGTAAATTATAATTCTCCGGCAGTTAAAATAAATCAAGAAAAAATATACAGTCCACTTACTTTTCATAATTACATCACAGTCAAAACATTGGTCCTTCGAGCCGGATTTGAATTGGCAATTTGGAGAATTATAGAAAAAAGAACAAGAAGCCGGCCATTACTAGCAACAGGTGGTTCAGTGCTTAGTGCAAAATTATTTCCACAATACAGAGGTGGACGGCGACAATCTTGACATCATCTCAGGTGTGCCGATTATTATTTCGTTTCCAAATAAATCCTGTAAGTACCATTTTTCCTTACCTATTACATTTTCTTGTATTTAACTCGAATTGAATTTATCAGTATGGATGAATTAAGGGTCAAACGTGGTATAGTAAAGGGCAAAGTAACACGTTTAAAAACGTTTTTTGATCAAATTAATAAGGATCAATTAAATGATACAGTTATTTCTCAATTAAATAATAGATTAGACAAATTTGAACCGTGTCTTGATGAATTCAATGAGATTCAAACTGAAATTGAACTTCAAGATCAATCGGAAGTAGAGTCTCCTGAACGGGAAGCCTTTGAGAATGTCTATTTTTCCCTGGCAGCCGATATAAAATCATTAATTAATATTTATACAAATAAAAGCGCAGAATTTGATAATAATTCAGTTCATAGTGGCACCAGCAAGGTATCAAGTAATTTCTCTCAATCTTTAAATCACAATAATGCATTAATCAAATTACCAACAATTAAATTGCCGACGTTTAACGGTGATTATGGTAACTGGCTAGAGTTCAGAGATGCATTTTCAGCCCTGGTAGACAAAAATGATTCATTATCAAATATCCAAAAATTTTATTATTTGCGATCATCCCTTGAAAAGGATGCGTCGCAGGTAATTAAGTCCATGGAGGTTTCCGCAGATAATTATAAAAATGCGTGGAATTTGCTAGTCGACCGTTATGAAAATAAAGCCCTAATGATTCACAATCATATAAAATCAATAATCGAATTTCCTAGTTTAATTAAAGAAAATCATGCAGAGTTACGCGGATTATATGACGGGGTAACAAAACATCTTAGAGCCTTAAAAACGTTAGGCGAAAACATAGATGCTTGGGATCGTCTAATTATTTATATAATAACGGCAAAATTTGACGCTGTAACCAGGAGAGACTGGGAATCATTTAAATATGCGGATACTTTACCAGCAATGACCGACATAAATAATTTTCTTAAAGCAAAATGCGAAATGCTAGAAAAATTAGACACCGCGAAATGTGACAAACAAAGGTCAAATCAAATTAATTTTACTAGAAAACATTCAAGCAGCTTCGTAACAAGTAGTGCTAATGCGTACAAATGTTATTATTGTAATAAGGATCATAACATATATAAGTGTGATCTATTTTTAAAATTAGCAATAAAAGATCGAATCGCAGCAGCGAAAAAATTAAATTTATGCCTAAATTGTTTACGAAATTCACATTCATCATGGAATTGTAAATTACAAAAATGTCCTAAGTGTCATAAACCCCATAATTCCTTATTACATTTAGAATTGGGAAATAATGCATCACCGTCTTGCTCACGTGAAGGTAGCGTGATCGAGGCTACGGCGGGCGGTGGAGCAAGGGACGGAAAGGGCCAGATAAGTGCGTCCACAAGCGATCCTTCAGTTCCCACCTACGCCCAAAATATTCAAAACATGTCTAGTAACAATCACTCGGTAGAAGGCGACTATGCGCCAGGGCCGTCTCAGGTAATATTAGCAACGGCACTAATTAAAATTAAAATAAATAATAAAAATTATATTTGTCGCTGTCTGTTGGACAGTGGTTCACAAAGCCATTTTATAAGTGAAGGTCTATGTAAGGACCTTAATTTAACCCCATACAAGGTTAATCATATGGTAAAGGGAGTAGGGCAGAGCCTTGCAAACATAAACAAACAAATTAATATAACAATTATGTCTCAGTATAATGATTTTTCTATGAATATTAACTGCCTTGTTCTTCCTAAAATTACAGATAAATTGCCAATGTTAACGATTGACAAAAATATCTTAAATATTCCAGGAAATTTAAATTTAGCTGACCCAACCTTTCATAAATCAAACAATATAGATATATTATTGGGGTCTAATGTGTTTTGGTCAGTGTTGAGTACTGGGCAGAAACAGCTTGGACCAAATTTACCTATCTTACAAAACACGAAATTAGGGTGGGTCATAGGCGGTAGTTTGTATTTAGAGAAACAAGCCGGTGTGTCAGTAAGTCATTTATCTATCAATTTCGAGAACTCATTAGATGAAAAAATTCAAAAGTTCTGGCAAATTGAAGAGGTCGAAACTAAGGTTTCAGTTTCCTCTGATTGTGAAAAATATTGCGAGGATTATTTTCAAAGGACTACTACACGTAATAAAGACGGCAGATTTGTTGTAAATATTCCATTCAAGGAAACATTAAAAACTTTAGGTAACTCGAGACAAATGGCATTTAATCGATTTTTGTCATTAGAGCAAAAATTTAGTAAGGTTCCAGAAATTAAAAAGGAATATGTCAATTTCATGGAGGAGTATAAAATACTAAACCATATGAGCGAGGTTCATGATGAAAACGAGCATGAGTCACAAGGTTACTATATTCCGCATCATGCTGTTTTTAAAAGGACTAGTCTAACCACAAAATGTAGAGTTGTCTTTGATGCCTCTGCTAAAACTGATTCGGGAATTTCTTTAAATGATGTGCAATTTAGTGGCCCGGCATTGCAAAATGATATATTTTCAATTTTGTGTAGATTTCGTCAATATAAATATGTAATAGCCGCGGACATATCTAAAATGTATAGGCAGATATTAATCAATCATGATCAGCGTAAATATCAAAAAATATTTTGGAGACCTAGTCAAGATGAGCAGATAAAATGCTATCAATTAAATACAGTCAGCTACGGTACTGCGTCAGCTCCTTTCTTAGCGGTGCGGTGCATACTTCAATTAGCGCTCGATAATGCATCAAATGCACAAATTTCAAAAATTATAGCAAATGATTTTTTCGTAGACGATTTGTTAACTGGAGCAGATTCAGTGGCGGAGATATTACAAATACAAGGGGATATTTCCCAAATTTTAGCGAATGCGGGTTTTGAGTTAAGAAAATGGCTCTGCAATGATAAAAACGTATTAAATAAATTTCAAGTAAATAAAGAGTTGGAAGTTACTATTTTACCCATTGGTGAGAACGAACAAAATAAAACTCTAGGAATTTATTGGAATTCATATCAGGACTTTATTCAATATTCAATAAATAACGTTGATACAAATAATATGATTAGTAAGCGAACAATTCTGTCAACAATATGTCAGATTTATGACCCTCTAGGTCTACTAGGTCCAATCATCATAGTCGCGAAGCTAATAATTCAAGAAATGTGGAAATTAAAAATTTCTTGGGATGAACAAGTTCCAAACAAACTGTACAATCAATGGATTGTCTTTAAAAACGAATTGCCAGTATTAAATGAAATTAAAATACCTAGATATGTAAGTATTTCAAATTACATACAAATTGAGTTACATGGATTCAGTGATGCAAGCGAGAAGGCCTATGGTTCATGTCTCTATATACGCTGTGTAAACTCCTTGGGCGAAATTTATTCTCATTTGCTTTGTGCGAAATCACGCGTTGCACCCCTCAAACAAATCAGTTTACCGCGCTTAGAATTATGTGGAGCATTGTTAATGGCGAGATTAACCAAGAAAACCATTAACTCGTTACAAATTTGTTTTACTAAAAAATATTTTTGGACTGATTCATCGGTGACATTAGCGTGGATAAGGGGAGAGCCAACTAGATGGAAAACATTTATCGCTAACAGGGTTGGTGAAATTCAAACTTTAACCGAGATAAATGATTGGCATCACGTAGATACAAAATTTAATCCAGCAGATTTATTGTCTCGTGGCACTACTTCAAAATTGCTTATTGAATCTAGTCTGTGGTGGCATGGCCCAGAATGGATTTTTACAGACAGTTCTGATTGGCACTTACCTGAAACTAAAGTGGAATATGAGATTCCAGAGCAACGTTCACACTCAAATTTTACTATAATGACAAATGAAATTTGTTTTGATATAGTGAGTAGGTTTTCGTCATTAAGAACGGCTCAGCGAGTACTAGCATATGTTTTAAGGTTTATCAATAATATAAAATTAGCATCAAATAAGAGACAGTTTGGTGTTTTAACCCCAATTGAAATGCAAACTTCATTATATTTTTTAATAAAAAATGCTCAAATACAATGTTTTTCTGATGAATATCGTGATTTATTAGACAAAGGGGGCATTTCAAAAACGAGCAAAATTTTGGCATTAGATCCTTTCATGCATAATAAATTATTACGAGTGGGTGGTCGGCTTGCCAATTCAAAATTTTCATTTGATAAGAAGCACCCAATTATTTTGCCACAAGGGCACAAGATAACTGATCTTATTCTGGACAATGAACACAAGCGGCTTATGCATTGCGGTGCGCAAAATTTGTTGTGTGCAGTAAGAGAACGATATTGGCCAATTTCGGGGCGCAATTCCTGCAAGAAAATTATTAGGCGGTGCATTACGTGTCTGAAGGCTAGACCAGTCGAAGGTGAATACCTGATGGGTAATCTACCTGATGTGCGCGTAGAAATAAATTTCCCATTTTTTAATGTAGGAGTCTACTATGGCGGACCCTTTTTATTAAAGGATAGAAGCACTCGTGGTGCTAAATTAACAAAATGCTATATTTGCTTATTTATCTGTATGAGTACAAAATTAGTACATTTGGACTTGGTGTCAGAATTGACTACCAGAGCTTTTATTGCAACTTTGAACCGGTTTATAAGTAGACGAGGTAGACCAGCCAACATTTATTCAGACAACGGTTTAAACTTTGTTGGTGCCAATAACGAACTATCAAAAATTTCGAGTTTTCTCAAGACCAATTCTGATGAAATCGCCAACGAACTTTTAAATGATAACATTAAATGGCATTTTATACCGGCTAGGTCACCTACTTTCGGCGGTCTTTGGGAATCAGGGATTAAAAGTACAAAATTTCACCTTAAGAGAGTAATAGGAAACACAAGTATGACCTTTGAGGAGTTCAGTACAGTATTAATTCGAGTTGAAGGAATATTAAACTCACGTCCCCTGTGTCCCCTTTCCCCCGATCCTAACGATTTAACGGCACTCACACCTGCCCATTTCGTAATTGGAAGAACCTTGACCGCTTTACCTGAACACAATCTAGTGGATGTTCCAGAAAATCGTTTAAAAAAAATATGAACGACTCCAAGCTATGGTGCAACATTATTGGTCAAGATGGCAAAAGGAATATTTAGCAGAGTTGCAGACCCGAACCAAATGGAAGCAGAGAGCTACCACTCTTCTCAAGGTTGGATCCTTAGTACTCGTAAAATGCGACAACGCTCCCACCCTACAATGGCAGTTAGGCAGAGTAACCACACTTCACCCTGGAAGAGATGGCATCACCCGAGTGATAGACATTAAGGTTCGCGGAGGTGAAATCAAGCGCTCAGTGAATAAAGTGTGCGTATTACCTATTGAGTGAAACAGACATATGAAATTTGCACTAACAATGATTGCAAAATGACTAATTATCAATTTACCTTATTATTATCCCTATATTTACAAACTATACACTTATTCACTTACCATAAAATGACAACTATATATTGTAACTAGTTCTAGTATTATTGTTGTATTTTCTGTTGAAGGTAGTTCCTTCAAGGCGGGCGGAATGTTCAAGCCCAATTTAGGTAATTTATATCTTTAAGTTAAGTAAGTATCTGTTATTTGTAACGGTGTCAACACTGGCCAGAGTTGCATATGGCGAACACGCCCACCCCAAAAAAATGATGCCATATGTGGTGGGACGGACGGCGAGTGTGGTTGAAGAGACGCCAGAGACTAGGCAGCGAGTCTGCATAAATAAAAATGTTGTAAACCAGTAAACTAGTGTAAATTATAATTCTCCGGCAGTTAAAATAAATCAAGAAAAAATATACAGTCCACTTACTTTTCATAATTACATCACAGTCAAAACAACTTTGTTTAGGTATATGGAAACATGGTTTATCAGCACCCAATATAAAACTGCACAATTATTGAAGATCATTTTATACCACGGAATTGAATATTAACAACTTTGTTGAACATCAGTATTGAGGTAGTATGTAACTTACCTCAGTATGATAAACATTGAACATAACCAAACTAAAATATGACAGAATGTATTCAATCTGCGAATGAGCTGATACCTGAGTATCATTGGTTTATATCTTAAATCTTCAACAATAAATGTGTTTGCATAAATACTCCTTGGTAGCCTTAAATGTTGTCTTAAGTGTTAAATTCATAGATATTAAATTATTGATGTTAAATTTGTGTGCAAATAAAAAATAAATGATTACAATAATTAAAGAATAGGTCAAAACATTCCGTCTTCTAATGTTCATGTTGCTTTAATAAATTACTGAACATACATCGATAACGGAAACCAATAAAAAACAAATAGAGACAGTAAAACATATTTTTTATAGATATTGTCCACGATCGATAACGGAAACCAATAAAAAACAATTAGAAACAGTAAAAATATATTTTTTATAGATATTGTCCACTTATCGGTAGCACATAAGCTTCTTTTATGAATTCATATATTGAACTGGTTTTCAAAAACTACACGAGCCAAAAACGAAAAAGAATTCACTGACAAAGAAACTCAGTTTCGGTTTGCAATGCGGAAAAACTACAAGAAAATTTTTATCATAGTTTTAATTAGGTTTCCCAAGAGAAATCTGGGTCGCAGAATACATTTATAACATCAGCTTTTATGTGGAATCTATCGTTTTCGAAATATCTTACCTTCAGGGTAAGTATTGGACACACCAGATGGATTATTAAAGGCGCGAAGGACCATATTTCAAATATAGGATTTTAATAAACAAAATTGCCAAACAACGTTGTTTTAAACCATTGCCTGTGTTCGTTCGATACAACATTTTTGTCCAATAACTCTGAATTAACTTAAGGTATCTGTTTTCATGGCTAGTTTCTACGGATTTTGTATCAAACGTTTATTACCCTCAAATTAACTGAACTTTTCTAGACAGGAACAATTAGCTACGTTTACAAAGTCTATTATTTGAAATAAAATCATTGTTCCTTCCTGTATCAAGTGAACAAACCGTTCGTACTATTATCCTACTCTACTATTATCCAATGTGCTGACTAAAATGTCACATGACCTCGCAAAAAATTCTCATCACCAACAATGGCAATTATGTTGTACACTCTCTCGCCCTGTGTAATTTACTCATTAATAAAAGCCCTCTCACCACCTCCTCTCTTGCAGCCGTTTGATGTAGGCAATTTATTCATAAAGCCTTCATTTTTGTCCCCTTCTAAGATGGGGAGCTGCTATAAATAAAAGCTGAGCGAAATATAGTACATATTTCAATCCCTTGCAGTTATTAAATTTTTTCGAATTTATCGAAAAATTACTAAATATGGAAATAAAGTCATAAAAAGTTCGATGGAAAATATTTTTTAATAACAAACTACAATATAAAACAATCAACAATTAATAAAATAACGAAAAATGTGAATGGAGTTTTAAATACATTCGTGGACTGTTATAAAGAAAATGAAAGAATATGTTTCAAATGTTTGCCATTTTGGTGAAGACACGTGCGTATTTGTTTTTTAAAGGATTCATCAACTTTTTGTAACATTTGTTGAATGTTTAAATAGTTCTAAATGCATGAATAATTCACATTTGCATATCATCCCGCGTGGTTGGTGGTATCGTTTATGCAGTATCTTTCACATCAAACATCAAACATCAAACAAATAAAATGTAAATTAAATTAAAAAAATGTAAAAATAAGTAGTTTTAAATAAATAACAAACATTGAAACGTAATTGTGCTCCAAGCAGAATGCAACAAATAGGGTCTCATTGGAAAGATAATATTGTGTCCTGTGAAATGGTGTATCACTTGACACCACTTTCCGTTTTGAAATTTTAGGGGTGTGATTGTCCCCAGCTCGTGGGATGAAGAGGCTGGTTTAAAAATGTGTTTAGAATGTATCCTCCTAAAAACCAAAGTCGATGTGTCCGAGCATTTTTGCTTCCAATTTCACAAAAAGACGTAACGCCAGGTGCATACTTTTCGTTGGATCACCCTGTATAGTGTTCCATTTGAATTTAAAAAGATTTCGCAGCTTGAAAATCTCAAAATGTAACGTGAAAAATGGAACGGTTGGTATTTATTTCTTATATTTATTGCCTTAATCTTTGTAATTACTTTAATTGTGAAAGGTACTCCACCTTATGTTCTTTGAACATGGCAAAGGACGAATGAAAATCTTGGGTGTTTTACACATGCTTGCAGCTATCAACATTTTCATAAAATGTCAAATCTCCCCAAAATGGTTAAGTTATAAGGTTTTTGACTTAAAACCTTACAGCCTTTCCAAAAATGTAATAATATACAGGGGGGCACATTTAAAATAAGAAATTTAGTTGTTATACAGAGTAATTCGAACACCCTGTATATTTCCCAATATTTTTCTGTAATGCAGGTGGAAATAAAATAACTTTAGTATCAAAATGTTTCTTCTATCTTCACAAATAACAACGCTATGGAAGAAAGACGCACTAATGCAATACCCTGTACAAACATACATGTTATCCTTTACGCCAATGGTCAACTGGTCAACTCCTCCGAACGTATGAAAAAAATTAGTTAAATTTGTTTGTGTTTACACACAACGTCCCGGTTGCCTCGCCCAAACAATATGATTAATGAATCCTGCTGCGAATCCAAAATATTTTTCCTAGAAAGCGTTAATAATTTTCACCAAACCGTGCTCTGTTCATTGATTATGTCATCCATCACGTGGACTTCCAATCCTGATTCTGTCAAAGTTTACTACCCACATGAGAATAAACAAGAAAAATCTTTCAAGGAATTAACTGAAGAAGAAGTTGTTGAGAAACGCACTAATACGCACTAAACGCACTTCATTTTTTTCAATTCTCAAAAACTGTAAGATGTTGTTTCTCAAATCAGCTTTATCAATATCTTATTAAGCTAGTTTTTTTACTTACATTTTGGACTAAAAGAAGTGTGACCAACGGTAGAAAAATGGTATGGTAATACCATATTAGTGTTGTCGTTTTTTTGTTAAATAATCGTTGCTTTTACGATTAAATATACAGGGTTATTCAGAACTTATCTCTAAAACTTTGAGGATATGCGCATCCTTAAATAAGAAATCGATATCACCAAAAAAATTTTAATAAAAGTATTAGCATTTCCCGTAAACAATGTTTAAAGTTGTACCATTATAAAGGACTACGTAGATGGGCAACTGTACTTCAACATTTTATATACTTACCACATTCCTAAGAATGTGGTAAAAAAGGTAAACACGTTTTTGTCCTTCGAACGACGACCGAACGAATACAGTTGAAGCGGGGATAATATCTCTATTGTCTATTCAGTCATCAATCTATCTGTGTCTTCTCTAGTGTGTGTGTGTGTCTAGTGCCGGGGTTTTTTTAACGTTGGAGTGTTAAACTGTAAAATTTTCAAAATGGCTCATGTGTACAGTAATGCTGAGTTAATGGACTGTTACCAGTGGATTACCAATTACAAGTTAGGTTTTGTGAGTGGTTGTTGCAGCAAAATACTGAAAATCCCCAATTTACTTAATAATTTGCGTTTACAAGATCAGCAACCAAGAGGAACATTCGCCTTTAGTGCTGCAAAATTGAATAGCTTTAGGAACAAAATTTCGAACAGCTTTTGTAACAAGATATGTGCAAATTTTTTATAAATTTCATGTTTCTAATACCTAATAATCAAGTAGCGCAATTCTTCAAAATTAGGGTAACAAAATTTTATTCATTTTAAAGACACGTCACTTTGGTCACATCTATCTATCTTTAAGTTAATTTTAAAGTAAAAACGCTGCAAAACATTTTTGCGCCGGGTGTCGGTATACTCTCAGAACTTCCGAAGTTTTTTTCGTGCAAGCCAGTTTGCATTGTCAGTCCCAAGGTCACTCCATTACAGTGGACCAGTATTCAGCGGCGTGCAATGAAAAATTTTTAAATAGTTTTCAGACCCCGCCAAAAAATTTTTTTTTGCACTACCATATTTGTACATGTATATGGATAAGTTCTGAATAACACTGTACAGTTTTTATAAAAATAATAACAGGAAAGTATTGATGTGAACAATAGATTGTGATTGAAGAAAACGTATTTCCTGTTACATGCCTTTTACGTCAAAATGAGTGAGGAACTGTTTATCATACTAGGACCAAACTCATAGGTATTAAAAATTTCAGTTAGCACATTTTTTGGAATCCTTGACTGGCCGTCACTCAATCCTGACCGGCCGGACTGGAATGACGTCCACAAGCAAGGCAGTATGTGTTGAAATAAAGGCACAAATACTAACTACGTTTTTAACTTAACAATACCTAAAAGTCACAAGCACCACTAAATTATTATGTTAATGAAATTAATGTGTTATTTATCGTTATATCATCAATCACTGATTGATGTTATAACCAATCACCCTCCTCCAAAAACTATGTCTTTTAAATATATTCAAATATTTCCATGCAGAAAGCGTATTCATTTTTGGTATCGTCAATTTCTCTCATTAGAGAAAAACCAGTCACGTTTCGGTTGTCAAATAAAAACGTCAGTTTCACAGGCGTATTTTCTATTCATGGATTTCTGCTGGCTGCAGAAAATTTGAACCGCGTGTTAATATCAAATTCTCTGTTAAATTTAATTCAAATAGTCCAAATGACTTTTTTAATATATGTATACCGGGTGTCCCGTTAAGCCTATCGACCGGCTGTATCTCAGAAAGTATATGTCCTACAGTTTCCAGAAAAAAGTTGTCTTAAGTAAAGTGGTGACGAAAATTTCAACTAAAATATTTTGAAGTTGCTAAGATGGCCAGTAGGAGGCATATTACCAATTAAAAATTGAAGAATTGCCATAACTCGAAAAAGTCAAATAGAAACACACGAATTTTTTAATGCATTCTGCATCTACTAGTCAATACCTAAAACTTTCGTAAAAAACTTTTTGTTCTAACTCTTCAAATAACAAAAATAAAAACAAAAGAATAACGTTACATATAAATCAGAATAACTCCAGTTTGGATTATCCAAATTAAATCAATTTGGATTCGTTTGAAAGCTAATTTATAGTAGAATAAGAATATGATTCCAAATATTTTCGCAAGTTCTTTACCAAGCCACCAGATGGCTCTCTTTCTAAATTCTCACAACTGTTGATGTTTTCTTATAAATTTTAAATGGAATGACATATTTTTTGTTAGGGTAGTCTATTCTTTAATGGATTTGAAGAAAAATAGCGCTAACCGGAAGTCTCTATCGTTTTTCTAACAAAAGTTATGAATTAAAATGTATTCATTAGGTTTATAAATCGAAAACATTCAGTGAGAAATTTAAATCTTGCCAACTCCTAGTTACGATTTCGGCACAGGGGCGGCGTGACAATAGGTTGCCGAGTTACCCGTCATATTGCGGTTTTTGTCATTTTTACAAGGCTTAAAGGGCGCTTTTCAAAAAGTCGCTCCAAATCGTCGAGTAGGCTAAAGCCGGGCTGTCCTTTGAAATCTATCTCTGCTCTAACTAGTAAAAAATAATAATTGAAAAACAAATAAAAGTCTTTACATAAATACCTAACTGTTTTATTTGAGATGTTCAAAATGACCGCCATTATTTTGAATACACAAATCAATTACTCGGCGTGTTGATGATACAGCAGTTTCTACTTCTGCTACAGAAAGTGACTGTATTGCATTTTGTATGCGCAAAATCATGTCTTCCCGCGTTGTTGGTCTAGTCGTGTATACTATATCTTTCACTCTTCCCCATATATAAAAATCTAAAACTGTTAAATCTGGGGACCTGGGAGGCCAAGCAAATGGACCACCCCTTCCAATCCACCTATCCGGAAACTTTTTTTTTTTTTTTTTTTTTTTTTAGGGGAGGGGAAATCTTGCATAAGACCCCGGTCAGCCGGGAGTGTCGGATTCTTACCGACTAAAACCCCTACCCCTTCTCCTCGCCTATCACACTGGGACCGCTTGCGCATTACTTCGGTGTGTAGACCGTCCTTATTGCTCATCTGTTTCTGTCATCCCTTTCTTTGGTCTCGATAATGGTTCTGACGGTCTTATATGCCAGCTTCCATTGCTCTTCATTTGAGACAAGGTCTATTACCAAATTACGTATGTCAAAAATTCTTCCCGACTCTCGGCGGTAGGTCCTGCGCGCCTCGTCCCAACTTGGGCAGTGGAACATCGTGTGTTCCACATCGTCAATGCCATTGCAATACCGGCATGCATCCGTTTCTGCTCTCCTCCGTTCTCGTAGATATTTCCTGAAGCAGCCATGTCCAGACAATGCTTGCGTCAGGTAGTAGTCTATCTCTCCATATGGCCTGTTTATCCATGCCTGGATATCGGGGCCTATCCGGAAACTGATTGCCCAAATACTGCCTTACATTACGGGCATAATGTGCCGGGCAGCCGCCATGCTGAAACCACATATTCCTGCGCGTCTCTAATGAAACATTTTCTAATAGAACTGGTAAGTGGTTCATTAAAAAGTCCAAATATCTTGCCCCATTCAAATTTTCTTCAAAAATAAACGTAATAATTGTTCCCTCGATAATACCACACCAAACATTTACTGAGAATTTATGTTGATGATCAATTTCAATCATCCAGTGCGGGTTATTGTCTGCCCAGTAATGACTGTTATGCAAATTTACCTTACCCGTGCTGGTAAACGTTGCCTCATCGGTCCATAAAATTCTGGACAAGATACCTGGATTTTCTTCAAACAAATAACGCATCCTTTGACAGAATTCCAGTCTCCTGTCAAAATCTAAAGCTGTAAGTGCTTGATGTAGTTCAACATGATAGGGATGCATTTTTTGACTTTTTAAAATGAGTTGGATGACTGACCTTGATACACCCAAATCTCTTGACATGTCTCTGATACTGGAGTGAGGATATGCTGTAACATACGCAAGAACGTTAATTACGTTTTCTTCATTTCTTGCTATTCGACGTCTATTGGCTGCTGTTATTGGCAAAACATTTCCAGTTTCCCTCAAACGTCTAGCAGGTCGGACAAAAATCATTCGGGAATGATGTCTTCTTTCTGGATATACTAAAGCATATTCTCGTGAGGCAATTACTGGATTTTCAAAACCTATTAATAAAAATATTGCAAGCATATCATACTGCGGCAGTGTAAGACATTATTGTGCAAAAGACAGTTGGTTTGATAATAACACACTAAAAGCACTTAACTAATCTCCAAAACAATTCGAAAAAGATAATTCAACAATGAAATATTGACAGATTTTAACATCTACTTGACAGTATCTAATACTTTTTGTTTCATAGTCTACTTGTTTTTTTATAATAACGCTGTAAGTACACAGTAAGAAAAACGAGTAATTTTAACACTGAATTAACACTCATCAGTGTGTATATAGTCCACACTTGACAGTGTTAGACATAGCAGCGTATTATTACATTACATAAAAGTAATTTAACACAGCAGATTTTACAAGGTAATGTGTAATAGTTAATTATTCACCGTGTAATTATTCCGTTTTTATGGCGGATTGATTCATTTTTAACACAGGGTTTTGTAAATTTTACTAGAATTTATGAGTACTTCTACAAACTTGGCGGGTATATCATTCGTGTAATATGAGTTCTAAAGGTTTAGTTATTATACCACCCAGTTCGTGTTGAAAATAACACTGCAGCAAATTACGATTACCACTTAGTAATTTTACCATTTGTCTTTTTTTACTGTGTATGTACCTAGCTCATTTATAAACCTAATGAATACATTTTAATTCATAACTTTTGTTAGAAAAATGATAGAGATTTCCGGTTAGCGCTATTCTTCTTCAAATCCATTAAAGAATAGACTACCCTAACAAAAAATATGTCATTCCATTTAAAATTTACAAGAAAACATCAACAGTTTTGAGAATTTAGGAAGAGAGCCATCTGCTGGCTTGGTAAAGAACTTGCAAAAATATTTGGAATCATATTCTTATTCTACTATAAATTAGCTTTCAAACGAATCCAAATTCATTTAATTTGGATAATCCAAACCGAAGTTATTGTGATTTATATGTAACGTTATTCTTTTGTTTTTATTTTTGTTATTTGAAGAGTTAGAACAAAAAGTTTTTTACGAAAGTTTTAGGTATTGACTAGTAGATGCAGAATACATTAAAAAAATCGTATGTTCCTATTTGACTTTTTCGAGTTATGGCAATTCCTTAATTTTCAATTGGTATTACGCCCCCTACTGGCCATCTTAGCAACTTCAAAATAGTTTAGTTGAAATTCTCGTGACCACTTTACATAAGGCAACTTTTTTCTGGAAATTGTAGGACATATAGTTTCTGAGATACAGCCGGTCGATAGGCTTAACGGGACACCCGGTATATATATATATTAAAAACATTGTTAATTTCATAATTTTGTTTTTAAGAACAATGCTTCTTTGAATGTAACAAAATGGAACCGTTATTGAATTATTTTCTGCTCTTATATTGCTGTTTTATATTTTGAACCTTTCATTCTTAGCTTTTCATCCTTTTCCCCCATATATTCTACCCAAATTGTCAACTTTTAAAACATTATTTTAATTATATAAAAATGGACACAACTGTTATTATTATTATTATTATTATTATTATTATTATTATTATTATTATTATTATTATTATTATTATTATTATGATTATTATTATTATATTATTGTTATAGTTATAACTATAACTGACATTCAAATTAAATAAATATCTATACGCAGCTGTTACAATGTAGCAATAAAAAAGTCCATAGAAATTATGGAAAAAGAGAGCTATATCGGGTATAAATTAATAAGATAACGTTAATTTAAAGTACATTAATTTACTACCGTAAATAAATATGTCAACGTGCTATACAAATACATGGAGGTACATACTCGTGCAAGGCCAACTGTGATCAGAGTCGACTCAGTACAGTCTGTTAGTCTGTTGCTATTTTAGTTGCTAGCTCAGACTACCAGTGGCGCTTTAATATTCTTCTTCTTGTAAAAATTATTTTAGAAAACCGAATATCAGTTAATGATAACAAAACCTGCTACCATAAAATTGGACATATATGTAATACAATAATTCATGTTTCAAATCCGGTATTATATACTTATACAGTGTGTCCCAAAAAGCTGTGGAACTAAATTGATATATTTTCCTAGTTGAGAGGAAAATAAAGCTGAAAGAGGAGAATTCCTTTATAGAAATTGCCACTTTTATGCAAAATTTCCTATTTTTTTGAGCTATGTTTGATGAAACTATAACATAACTAACATTTTTTTTAAATAGGACAAACTATATTTCATAGTATAAGTAGATACTATCTCTTCTAAAAACTAATTCAATGATATAGGGTTGTACCTACTTTTTCTTGTCATATCCATAAAAAAAATTTTAAAAATGTCACTGGGCTCTTTATGTGTTTCGCCCAGTTTACACAGCCTTGGCTAACGCCTCGGCTTCTGGACTCAATAAATAATGTTCGCCTTTCACTCCTAGTAACATAACATACTATTTCTTCGGCGGATTTAAAGGTGTTGCCTAGCAACCAATTCATTGTCATCCTCGTAATGAAGACGATAACTTTAATGCCAGATTTGGTTATCAAAACAAGCGCCTTTTAAGACGGTTGGAGAAAAACATAATGAATGTACTTTTTGCATTAATATGTGGTAAGAATACTCCATAGATTGTTGAAATGTAATAAGTATGATGCATCTAGTCTGTACACATATTGTAAAATTGTGTCGTGGTTTTAAGATACCTGCGATGAGAACATTTTCTTGGGTTACTACCTTATTGAATTCTGAATTTTTCTCCTATTATTGATACGATTAGAAGTGGCATTAAGCTCGTTTAAATAATATTGAACATTATTTTTTACCACTATTATAAACTTATTATTTCATTAACATTCTATACCGATGGATATAATTTAAATAAAAAAAAAATAAACAAATAACGAAAAACTAAACGCAATTTCTCCTATTATGATTCCTGGTTAGCTTAAGATCGATACGCCACTGTGCCTGATAATTTCAATATCAATATCAACGTAATGAATTGTTTTCGTCTATAATTGGTCGTTTGTAGCTGATGTCATTAAGAGTTATTACACACAAGGTAGTTTATCGGTCACATCTGTCAAAAATATGGTTAATAAACTGTGAAATTAATTATGCGGAAAATGGTATAATAATAAAAATGAGTTTCATTAGTCGCTTATAAAAAGTTTACCGGAAACAATCTTGTTTTGTTTTTATCTACGATCGTCATTGTCTATTTTAACTGAGTAACAACTACCATGAACAGGAACATATCAATTTTACGTTTTCACACAGAAGATTATTTACAATTAATGATTTTCAACATTTAGAGTCATTGAGGATGTTGATTTTAGCTCTAAATTCAAAACACTGTGAGTTATGGCAGTTAGAGGTGCAAAGAACTACTCTACTCCTCATTCTCATCGTAATGATGAGCCCAGAAGTCGGAGACTTGTGTGGGAGAGGGGGCGACAGATTATTAATTTGCGTGCCGCGAAAACCTTTAAAGTAAGCAGTAGGCTAATATATACAATGATATTGCAGCACTAGTTACATATCAAGAAGAAGATATTATAAGGAGAAGAGTTAAGAAAAAGTTGACCGGCGCGGCGGCGAAATCCGAGCAGTCGTCAAAAGGGGGGGGGGGGGAATGATTAAGGGCGCGTTTGCACTCTCGGTGAAGGGGTCAAAAGATGAATTAAAAGTCTTCAGTGTAAACTTAGGCAACCGAAACATATATGTCGCACTGAAAATACAATCGGCCAACAAATTGTAACAAAATCGTACTAGTCGACTGCAGTTTAGGGATTTCTATGTTATACGTCACAAGTTTGGTAGCCTTATATGAAACAGTCAGCCAATTATTAAATTTGAATATTTAGACCAGTTTCCAAAACGTTTTTACTGTCTCTAAAATAGTTAAGCCCTGTCGACTACTGAACAGAATAAGTTAATAGACATAGAATAAGAGCAGACAAAGATAGTTACATTTTACATTGTTCCACGATTGCGACAGTATGTGTCACAAAATCATTTAAGAGTAGGGAGAACCATAATACAACTACACTGATATGCCAATGCGCATGGGGGCGTGGTCTATCGATTGAGCGTGACGTCAGTTATGATACAAAATTAAATAAAATACTTGTTAATAAAGATAACACAATAAAATAAATGTCAATTAATATAAATCTTTCCTATTTTAATTCAAACCGCATTCTGTGTACCTATACCTACCTACCGAATATAATTCTAACCTAAATTTTACAATTTGAAGAGATAATAAGAAGCACTACTGTAAATAAATACCACCCTATAATATAAAAATGACAACTTGATAACCCTCGGGCCTCACAATTATAATAATACGGGAATACAATTGACAAACACGAAAATAATTATATCACTGCCTTTAAGGTATTTGAATTTTCGCCATTTGTGTATCAAGAATGAGGTCATGCGCAGAACAAACGAAATTTGGTCAAGCTACGAGCATATCAATGTAGTTGTATCATGGGGAGAACTGGTTTGCCCGTTGAGACCCGAGTCACGCCCAGAGTACCGAGAGGTTACAGTGGAAAGGTACAGTGGAGAGGGGAGTGTACACGTGCTTTGCCTTGGGGCGTAAATATGCGTCTTCACTTATCAGCAGGCGTATCTCATAAAATAAGATCTAAAGTGTGGATATTTTTTATCTCTATGGATATATTTTATCCATATTTTATATCTATCCTATGAATATTTTATATCTCTGTCTAACTGCCTTACACAAGAGTTTATCTTCTTATTTCTTACTGTACCAGATCACCGAACTGTTTCACCTTCATATAGTGTATTTAGAGCTTATGTCTATGAATAAACAGCTAAAACTTTTACGGTGTCATGAAAACATCTCGAATCATTCATTACACTTTCCTCAAACATCAAACCCAAATTTTGAGTTGGGTAATATAACAACTTCTGTCGAACACAGAATAGACAATCTATCTGGTTTCATCGTTATCTATTAATCTAAATTACCCTCAATATACAACCAACTTCTTTCCACTCCAGCATAGTGTAAGAAGTAATATGTGTATAAATTTACTTGTACCGCTTGTTGAAATTACGTTAATTGAGTAGAAAGTAAATGTTTCACATATCAACGAAAAGTAACGAGTAATCAAAGTTCTGGCTTTAAAATAGCTTATACTTAGATACCCACTTTCCATTCACACCGAAAATATAAAATAAATGTTTGGATAACCAACATTTTTTGAACTGAGAAGTTTGAAATAGATCGCAGCTCTGGAACAGACTATATACCCTGAATACATTGCGGGGAAACAAAGTTACTAGGTATATTTTTTTACTTTACATTAGTTTATAGTTAGAAATAGTTTGCATTTATAGATGTACAGATAAATGGATAGATATATCTAATAAATAACAATAAATGAACGAGTAATCTGATATATAATTTAAAAATTAAATTAACAACCATTCAAAAGTCAATACAAACAATTAAATAACAATTAAATAAATAATACGATAATACTAATTAGTATTTATTAAAGAATATGTTACTAGAAATAACAAGCTAATTAAAATTATTATAAGAAAAATAGTACCTAATAGTAAAATTATATATAAAACCTATAATTATTGCATCAACACCAGACCTACTGCACTGCACTGTACAATTGTACAGGGTGATTCACTTTCGAGTGTGTAACATGGGTATCTCGCTTATTATAAAAGATAGACTGTAGGTTTAAATTCGGCAATTTTATGCTCAATAAGTTGGCGCAAAGAAAACCTCCATATCTCCTTTTGTTTTTGAGTTAGAGGCAAAAAAATGTTTTTTCCGGTTTTCGTTTTCTGGCCATAACTTCTATATTTTTGAAAATATTGGCTTATCGTTTTCACATTATTAGGACACTTTTTTGAAACAAATACGATCCCGTAAACCGTTTTTTAAAAAATGTCACTTCTATTGTAAATCATCGTCAACTTTATTTTTTCTTATGGGCGCCATATTAATTTTTCTCATATTTGAATAAAACGATTTTTCTGAATAGAAAAATATATAATATATGTTAATATTAAGGGCATTATGAAGGAAAATATGTATTTTTTTTTTTTTTCAAAATATCTAGTTAGCCATTAGTTATTCAAATATGAGAAAAAATAATATGGCGCCCATAAGAAAAAATAAAGTTGACGATGATTTACAACAGAAGTGACATTTTTAAAAAACGGTTTACGACATCGTATTTGTCTCAAAAAAGTGTCCTAATAATGTGAAAACGATAAGCCAATATTTTCAAAAATATAGAAGTTATGGCCAGAAAACGGAAACCGGAAAAAACATTTTTTTGCCTCTAACTCAAACACAAAAGCAGATATGGAGGTTTTCTTTGCGGCAACTTATTGAGCACAAAATTCCGCAACTTTGCCGAATTTAAACCTACCGTCTATCTTTTATAATAAGCGAGATAGGTACCCATGTTACACACTCGAAAGTGAATCACTCTGTACATTAAAGTGTACGACGCAGCTGAACAGTGCAGGTAGGTATACCTAATTTATTATCGAAAGGTCGAGCCAAACTTTAGCACATTTGGTCTATATACATACGAAGTATGTGTATATTCATAATAAGTGTATATGAGTAGTAGTAGTCAATCAAGTGTGTACAGGCTGCTGTTGGCTCTGTAATATTACTTAAATTTTTTACGGGAAATTTCAGTTGAAAATTGTAATAAAGTTGGTGAGCAGTTAGTGTACTATTTAGTGCTTTGGAAGCTGTTATGGAAATTAATTTTCATAGTTCTTATAGTGTAAAAATAATTATTGATTTACTAAATCACGCTTAGCCATAAAGTGATTTTAATTTAAAATTTGTACATACGTACAAACAGGTGCTTTTTACTTGATATTCGCCGTGTTTTTATTGTGTTTCTTATCAACATGGGCTATGAGACATGTACACAGTGCTCTAAAAACATTACCAAGCAATCTGCGTCAATTCAGTGCTCGGTTTGTAAGAAGCATTATCATCTTAATTGCTTGCAATCACCTAACAAGGCTGATATAAATAACTGTCCTGGATCTTCTTGGAAATGTGATACTTGTGCCAAGAATTCCAGTGACAAGGATGAGAAATTTAATCTCATATTAACAAGTCTTAATAGCATTCAATCAGAAATTCTGGAAATTAAGAATAAGCAAAATGATATGGTCAAGTCACTGGAATTTTACGGAAATAAAATTGATGATTTTTCCAAAAAAATTAATGAATTTGAAATTAAGATGAAAGTTATACCTATTATTCAGGCTGATGTACAAGCTAATTCTTCTGAAGTCGTTGTTCTTAAAAAAGAAATATTGAATTTACAGCAGCAGCTGCGAATGAATAATATAGAAATAAATGGAATACCAGATTCATCGAATGAAAATATTCGCACTGTTGTTTATAAATTATTTGCCACACTGGGTATCAATGATACCAATAGTATTGAAACTTGTCACAGAGTTCCTCACATGAGACCTGATAATAAAAATCCCAGATCTGTCATAGTGAAATTAATTTCGCGCTCCTATAAGGATGCAATTTTGGCTGCGATTCGAAAAAAGAAAGGAGTTACAACAACTGAAATCGGCTTTGGAGGTAACTCAGTAAAAATTTATATCAATGATCATTTAATTCCGATCAATCAGATGCTATATAAGAAAACTAGAGATTTATGTAAACAAAGGAATATTAGCTGTTGGACCCGTGATTGTAAAATATATTTAAAACACCCACAGACTGGTCGCAATCATCTTATAGATAGTGAGGACTCCCTTCACAAAATATTTAGTGGTTTGTAACTTAAATTTAGCTATACCTTTTTTATTTATGTCAAGCAATTTTTCTTATTATAAAATTCGATTTTTCAATAGTGTACCAAAATGTAAGAGGATTACGCAGCAAAACACATGATTTTTATACATCTACTACAGCTAATTCATCAAATATTATTTGTGTCACAGAATCATGGTTAAATTCTAATGTTAATACTACTGAACTTTTTGATACTAAAAAATATAATGTCTTCAGAAAAGATCGTAATAAAATTCTTAGTGGTAAATTAGATGGTGGTGGAGTGATAATTGCAGTCGATATTGAGTTTCAGTCAATTGAGAGAGAGGCTTGGTCATCTGACGGTATTTGTGAAGATCTGTGGGTCAGTATCAAAGTTAGTGCATCTAAATATCTACATTTGTGTTGTGTCTATGTTCCACCACATGCTAGTGTGAATAACCTTAAAGCTCACTTACTAAATGTGAGTCAGATTGTCCATAATCATAACAAAAATGATTATTTTATAGTTGTTGGCGACTATAATATTCCCAATATTTTTTGGGTAAAGGATAATAATATAAATTGTTATAAAGCCATGAACACAACGGACGGGTTTGGAGAGTGCCTTGTTGATTCATACAATTTTTTGCAATTATCTCAATATAATGGTGTGCTTAATAACAACGGTAAACTTCTTGATTTAGTGTTTAGTTCACTGAGATCAACTTCTGTAACTTATTGCAGTACTCCGATGGTGCCTGAAGATAATCATCATAAAACTATAGAGATCCATGTTGATATTCAAATAGATAATATTGGCATGCGGTATAAACACTCATTTTACAAACTGAAATTTTCTAGAGCCAATTACAATGTCATTAACTCTGAAATAAATCAAATTGATTGGAACACGGAACTATTTAATCTTAATGTTGATGAAGCAGTGCAAACTTTTTATAGCATTTTAATGGATATATTAAATAGGAATATTAACAAAAAAAGAATTAACAATAGTTATCCCTTATGGTTCTCTCTTTGTACAAAAATTCTGATAAAAGAAAAATATAAACTACATTGTCGTTGGAAAAAATTTAAAAATCCACTTGATTATCAAGAATTCTCTAATGTCCGTAAGCAAGTTAAGTTAGCTGTTAAAAATGATTATCAGAATTACATTGTTAATGTTGAACGAGACATTAAGGATAATGTTAAAAATTTTTGGAGGTTCGTATCTAATAAGCGTCGTTCAAAGACTATACCAAAGTTTGTACAACTAGACAATAAGTCTGCTTCAACAGATCATGAAATTTGTGAGTTATTTTCTGAGTTTTTTGCATCTGTTTTTGAGCCCTCTGATAGTCCAGCAATTGTAAAGATCAGCGAACCTACTGCTTCTATAACTTTAAGTACAATCACAGTCCTTGATATAAAAAATCAAATTACAGCCTTAGATGTAAATAAGGGTGCTGGACCGGACGGTTTACCTCCACTGTTTTTTAAATCTTGTGTTGACTCTATTTCGTATCCTTTGTTTATAATATTTAATAAATCAATATTAAATGGCATGTTTCCCTCTACTTGGAAACAAGCCCAAATTGTCCCAGTTTTTAAATCAGGCAATAAAAATATGGTAAACAATTACCGCCCGATTTCGATATTATCAGTTCCTGGTAAACTGTTGGAGGCGATAATTTGTAAGGAATTGTTTTTTAAGACAAAACATTTAATTAGTGAACAACAACATGGCTTCTTCAAAGGCCGTTCTGTGGCTACAAACTTAATATCATTAGTTCAGAATGTTCTTGATTCAATGTCTAATAGATATCAAGTTGACGCTGTGTATACCGATTTCTCGAAAGCATTTGATAAAGTTCATCATAATACCCTCTTCACTAAATTGCAGAATATCGGTATACACGGCAATTTACTGAGATGGATAACATCATATGTACTCAATAGATCACAATGTGTTAAGATTAATAATTGCTCATCCTCGTTTGTTGATGTCACGTCTGGTGTCCCTCAGGGTTCACACCTAGGACCATTACTTTTTTCCTTATTTATATATGATATTGAACATTGTTTTTTGTATTCTAAATTTTGTCTATATGCAGATGATTTAAAGATGTATAGTGAAATTTCTAGTGTTGCTGATTGTGTGAACTTTCAGAGCGATCTTTCACGTCTGTACAAGTATTGTGTTAATAATAAGCTTTTTTTAAATATAAATAAGTGTCACCATATTACATTTTCAAGGCTTAGTACTAATTTCAGTATTCCTTATCATATTAACAACTTAGAGCTTATAAAGGTAGATCAAATCAAAGACCTAGGTGTAATACTTGACTCAAAGTTAAATTTTGATTTGCATGTTGAGGCCATAGTCAGAAAAGCTTACCGAAATTTAGGTTTCATAATGAGAGTAACTAAGTCTTTCAATAAACCTGACTCTATTATACTATTATATAACTCTTTAGTCCGTAGTCAACTTGAATATGTCTGCATAATTTGGAACCCATCCTATGTTAAATATATAGAACGCATTGAAAAAATACAAATTAAATTCGTAAATTTGTTGAATTACAAATTTAACAGACATCTGCATTATGTTTCTTACGAGGATAGCATTAAACGGTATAATTTATTGAAGCTTACGTCTCGTAGATTTATAATGTATTTACTGTTTATTTTTAAAATTTTCAATAATGCAATTGATTGTAACTTTATAACAAACAAATTAACAATTAATATTAAGTCCCAAGTCACTCGTTCCACTCACTTATTTTACCTACACTCATGTTCTACAAATTATGCAAAAAATTCTCCGTTGTATCAATTACAAAATATTTATAATGTTTACTTTAACCATATTGATATATTTAATTTATCTTTAAGACAAGCTAGATATAATGCGATTTTAGTCTTTTCCAATTAAATAAACTTCTGTTGGCTGATATGTATAAATATTAATTATTATATAAATTTATAGCATACAGGTATATAGCTACATTGTTAATATATCCATATTTTTTGTTTTTTGTTATTACTAATTTTATATTATTACTTAAGATTAGTTAGATTTTACATTAAATGTATTTCTAATTTATTGATTTGCCGAGAGCAGTAGTCACATATTACATTAAAACGTGTAACCCTGTAATTGGAATTTATTGTTAAATTCTGTTGGGATACCTACTTTCAAATAAATAAATAAATAAATAAATATGCATATAGGTAGTAACTCAATTTGAGTGATATTCCATTTAGTTATACTTCAAATGGTTGCTGGTTTCAATTCACTCAATTGACTCACCTCTCCGGCGAAAGAGTCCGGCGTTTCTATCCCGCTTACAGGGACGGATTGGGTTCATCGTTGTAACTTATTGTAGGTATTGTCTGCATACAGTTGAATTAGAATTTAAAGTCTATTACATGTCAGAATTCATAGTATTATAATATAATGATTTAGCAAGTTTATTTACATATGTGAGTTTTTGATAATAACCACACTATTATGATTTAATTTTAATTATTCTTTATTACTATTATTATCCATATATATTAAAACGCGTAGATTCTGTCTCGCTCTAAATTCCGTCGCCGATTCCACAAAGCTTCAAAGCTATCTCCTCCGAGGGGGATCGAACAGCGATCCCAGCGGACGACCGGAGGTCGCCCCCGGCCTTTCTCCAATGCGTAGGGGTATTTTCGTCCCGTTTCATAGGCGTTTTCCCAATTTAAACGCCTTTTCAAAAAACCTCTGCAAAATTTTCGTCGATTGCCGTTCGGCGAGAGAGATACGGCTAGCACCGGCGTTTGTCCTCGCGCCTAATGGCCCTGTCACGCCTGCCGAAATCCCGACTTTTCGCGGGACTCCCTAGACCCTTTTTCTAATTTTACGGCTTCGAGAACCGCTTCACGCGAAAGTTCCGTCCTTTCTCTAATCCTTTGAGATTTTTTTTCGAGACCGTACGTCGACTACGGTCTATTTCGTTTTCGAAAATCTCGAGTCGCATCCGTCCCAACTTCTTTCTCATTTTATCTGGCGATGTGAGATTGTACTAACGCGACAAGCACCTCCCACAGAAACTGTCAAATTAATTTAACTTCAGATAGGTTATTTTCCTACGAGAAATATTGCTAAGAGAATCTATAGTACCGACTGCCAAACACTTCTGATTACCAAAATATTGAAGCGAAATGCTTTTCCAATTAGAAAATCGGTAAAAATTATTTTTTCAGGTTGACACGTACAGTTTACATACTTAAACGTGTCAGGGTAAACTTTTTGACTACAGGCGCGGTAGCGCAATGGGAACAACAAAAATCGCGGCAGCGATTTTCTCCCATTTCTAGTAATTTTAATAAATCTATAAATTTTCTTATTCAGTTAAATTATAGTTTCATCACTATGGGTATAATATGGAAAAAATCCCGATTAGAAAAACTTACTGGTTAAAGGGCACAGGATATAATGAATAATGTCTGTAATATATCTGTGGTGCATTTTCACTATTCATTGTAGTCTTTTTGGGGATTTGGGCCACTTGAAAAATAATAAAAAACAGGAAACCATAAGTATTCAAATCAAACATTATTCAAAGTATAATATCAAGGCAAACTTATAAAGTTTGCCCCAAAAACCACTGTATAAAATGCAATAAAATAAATATTTGATAAATTAATTTATTAATATTTTATTCATTATTTTTTAACTTTGAAAGTTTGATCTGATCGTCCTGAATACAATTCTGTTACAGGAACAAAACGCCGGGCTAGATTTATTCTGGAATGAATACGTTTTGTCATATCTTGTTAAAGAGATATGAAATGTATTCCCTTGCAGTGAATCACCCGGTATAATTTCTTATTTTCTAAACCCAACTCTCATAAATTATATTGTCACATCATATACAAGTTAAATGACAGAAAACTCATAACTGTGTTATCTGCAGCTCACCACAAAATAACTTCTTGAAACATAATTTTCTGGTAGACTGCCCAGTGCGTAGATCATGTGGGGACCCAAAACCGGCAGAGAGAGGGGCTGATTTGTATTTCGAATATATACTCCGAGTCGGTAGGGAATTAAAAGGGTTCTATATGTGTCCTTTGGCATGTATAAGCAAATATGTATCTTCTGCTCAAAATGCATACACAGTTTTGGTTAAATGAATACAAGACCCGTATGTATCCCCTTAAAAACAAACATTTATTTTATTAAACATTCATGAATTTTTATATGGAATTATAATATAATATCTTTAGCTTTCATCTTAATCGCATTGATAAGCCTAGAAGGCTGGGACTTGTGTGGGGGAGGAAGCGGCTTATTACAATTTCGCGGACCGCCAGTAAGCCCAGGAACCATTATGATGTTCTATTTTTAACTACCATTTAGTATGAGAATAAGGGAAACCTGGAAGACCTCATTAACTTAAAGTAAACGATAGATTGTCAGCCATTTATACAGTATGGTTGCAGCACTGGTTGCACATGAAGACGTCAGTAATGCGCGCTGATTGAATATAGGACCAATAATTGGAAAAATTTGTCTGAATACCTATAAAGAAGTTCAAAACTCATCGACAAAGACACGTTTGTTCATATTATATACCTACTTAAATTCATGCCTCAAGGTACTCACTTGGTACCGTTAATGTTAATGAACCCATTTGATTATAGTTGTTCTAGTTGCTTTATAACATTTTGAGAGTGATATCCCAATTTATCTAAAATTTAGAAGAAGATTTTGGTCAGCTATTTCAAAGAAGCTTAAAATGGACAGAAACAACATGTTAGTAGACCAAAGGCGGCAGTAGTTGTGTTAAATAAAACTGTTAGACAACGAATTGAAAAGGAAGCAAAAGCACCAAAATAGATATTTATTCCAGCGAGCGAATGCTGGAAGTTAGGGTACATGCCACAGAATATTCAGATAACATTTACATCTGCATCCATAACGATCGGTGAAATCAGAATTGTAAATGCCCATGATGAGGTCATCCCAAGATACTATCAATGTTTACAATATAATTCTGTAAACTTTGATACTACTGACATTTTTATTACAGATCCGTTCCAAAAGGAGTTGTCATTAGTCCTGATTGAAGCATGGTTTTACCTTAATGAGAATATTAATTTCTATCTTATGCATATCTAGAGCAACAAAATTTGTATAATTAAAGTAATTGAATCTTTATCCATAAAAAATATAAGTCTTGAGAGAATCCGTCGTAGATTAATTGACCTTTGATGGTTAGTCATAGCTGAGTGAGTATATTTTTGAAGGAAAGCTAAATACAGTCTATAGGAATTAACAGTAGGGGCTTGCAGATGTTACAGATATAGGTCTTCAGTATTGCTAACTAAGAAATGGTTAGGAACGTTTTGGAACACAGTAAAACTCAACTCGATGATGTTCACTAAAGCGTGTATTACTTGAATCTGCCTTCTTTTACAATTCTAATCCTATTTATATTATATCGTGTACTATGCGCAGCATTTCTTTTTAATACAATAAGCAACTGTTCTTCTATAATGAATAGTTATAATAAACAAAGCAATTGATTAGATAAAAATAAAGATGTATCAGCGAGATACTAATGTAACTTCTCCCGCCGAAGTGGTTTCTTCGTCTCCTGACGTGGTACTTCCTTGGTATTAGGTTGCTTCTTTGTTGAAGTTGACCCTTTGTGGTTTTCTCGTTCGGACTGGTAGCCAACGGAGTAGACATGGACATCCTACCGACTGCGCCAGAAATGGTTGAGAACGTTTTGGAACACAGTAAAACTCAACTCGATGATGTTCACTAAAGCGTGTATTACTTGAATCTGCCTTCTTTTACAATTCTAATCCTATTTATATTATATTTTATACTATGCGCAGCATTTCTTTTTAATACAATAAGCAACTGTTCTTCTATAATGAATAGTTATAATAAACAAAGCAATTGATTAGATAAAAATAAAGATGTATCAGCGAGATACTAATGTAACTTCTCCCGCCGAAGTGGTTTCTTCGTCTCCTGACGTGGTACTTCCTTGGTATTAGGTTGCTTCTTTGTTGAAGTTGACCCTTTGTGGTTTTCTCGCTCGGACTGGTAGCCAACGGAGTAGACATGGACATCCTACCGACTGCGCCAGAAATGGTTGAGAACGTTTTGGAACACAGTAAAACTCAACTCGATGATGTTCACTAAAGCGTGTGTTACTTGAATCTGCCTTCTTTTACAATTCCTATTTATACTAAATGTTCTACTAAGCTCAGCATTTATTTTTAATACAATAAGCAACTGTTCTTCTACAATGAATAGTTATAATAAAAAAAGCAAATGATTAGATAAAAATAAAGATGTGTCAGCGAGCGATACTAATATAAATAATATAAAAATACGAAAAACAGTGTTGATAAGAGTTAATCGTTTTTGTGACTCTTAATCCCAAAGGACTAAAATTGTTTTACTCCCTTGGGATTAAAATATGTTAGTCCCAAGAAAGCGGCGCTTTAGTGCTTTAAGTGAGGGAGTGAAGAGGAGTTTTAATCACTGTGGTGCAAAAACATCTATGGTTATTTTATGCTCCAATGATTTATTGACAAAGAAAATTACATTTCGGTTTATTTTCTGTAATTATCGTAAATGTTTTAATAGCCTGCTGCCTCCATAAACTAAACCTTGGAAAATAACTTTACCAGGTATTTTCCTGGGTATTTTTATCGAGCTTGTATTGCAAATAAAAAAATAAATTAGTAAGTATGCCTCCCAACAATGGCTTTATTCACTTCAGATACAGAGCAACGAAAAAAGGGCGCTAATGAAGTTTCTTTGTGATGGCACACTCAGACATTACGTGTAATGAATTTCTTGAGCAATCAAAGACAATGTAGTGACTTCCTCCGTATAGAAGGATGCCAATTTTTTCGTTCTGGTGAATAGAACAGCACGCTAATTATACCGCATTTATTTTTAACATTTTTATTGTCGTTTTGTTTACGCGAACGTTGAACATTGTCAATAATTATATTATTTCTTAACGTTAATAGCTACACACATTTACAAAGGTTTTACAAGATAGAAAAAATATTTACTAACATACTAACAGACCAAAATACCTATGTAGTACCAAAAAGTTTATATAATGTACTTATAGCAGGTATGCAAACTGAAAATCATAATGTATGAAAGTATTTATTTGTGCCGTTGTATAATTAATCTTATTTATTTGGGTATTATGCAAAGAATTTATAATTCCTTGGTATTATGGCACCCCTGAAAAATACCTCCTCCTCATGCCACATCTGCGGATCAGTCAAACAAGGTTGGTTTCTTGAAAAATATTTTTGCCAAATCAAGAAATCTCACACCAAAAAGCAGATTAGCAATATACAGGGTGAGTTTTTAGTGCGTATTTCTTCTATAACTCCGTTGTTAGTAGAGATAGAAAAAATCCTTCAGGGGAGCTGTTTATGCTTTTTTTGCATTTTGCAAAAATATTGCACAGTATACAGGGTGCTCAATTAACTCTGCACCGCAATTAACTTTCTTATGTTAAATGGAACACCTTATACGAGTATATTCATGCATTTTTGGAAAGATCGCAACATTTTAAGTAGAAAACATGTAGTGTTTTCTACTATATACATACCCTATACCCAAACCGAGCGGTTTCGAAAATATTTGACGTTTTATAAACATTTTGACAGATGGTTTGTTTTCATAGAGGAGATCTGCATTTGTTCTATGACATGTGGAAAGAGCATAAGATGTGCTATCTTTTACAGCTAAAATAAATTCGAGAATAATATACAAAGTGATCCATTACTCACGTTACACTTTGGCAATTTCAAACAGCGAAAACTTTTTTATTCCAAATGGAACACCCTCTATTTTTTACTTCAAGTTATGCAAAATTAAATTATCTTGGTTCTAGTATAGCCATTGTAGGAGTTGAGCTTACAAGTTTTTGAATATTTGAATAACAGTAACAGTGACCCCACTGTCAATGGTGGACATTTTTAGCACCTTCTATAAACATATATTTTTTTGTAGTATATTTTTAATATTATTTATTGGCTTATGGCTTTTTACATTTTTTTTTATATATGAATTAACCCAAAAAGCTAACTAAGAGATAAATTATTATCTAATGAGATTATCAAATATTATGGTTCAATAAAGTTTTGTATTTCCTTGTTACCTATTCTTGTACCTAGCATGTACGCAAAGGAATAACCTTATTATTTTTAAGATGTCGTAAACAACAATTTGCATACAACAGGCACCGACCAACATTGAATTACACCGGCGTATCTTCATATAACCTCAACTTATTGTCTTTAATACATTTTTCTTTTTAATAGTGTTATCTACATTTTTTAAATAATCAAATATTGAACAAGCATCTATATTACATTAAAAAAATTATTATTTTTGGTTACGTACCTTTGAATTTTAATGAAAAAAAATTTTTTAATTAAAATTCAATACATGCATCGTTGGAATGTTCCTTTTCTAGTTTTTAGTAATACTTTTCTTATTTTTGTAGTGTTTTATTTGATATTTGCTTATGTTAAAAAAATATTTATAATATAAGTTTAAAGCAAAAACCAGTCTTTGAATAATCTTATTGGATATATAGGGGGGGCCGCCAAACTTTTATTTGCACCCGGCGGCAAAAACTCTTGGTGCGGCACTGAAGCTTTTGTTTTATTTGTTATTCATAAAAATAACATTACTTATTTAATTTATAGCGTTATCTTATCAGAACACACGCTGATGATTATTTTTAAATTCATCCTGGGTATGTATATGTACACCATCTACTACCTTATTAATTATTTCTGGAAATTTTAATTTATATCAAACTCTCCTGAATTCAATTTTATTTGGAGAATGAAAGACATTCTCGAAATAAAATTGAATTCAACATTCTCAAAACTGTCAAATATAGTGCCAGATGTTGTTTATAAATAAAATTCTATATACTTGTTATTTTTAAAGGCATTTTTCAGCTAGTGGTTAAAAATAAATAATACACAATAGATTCCGCGTAACAGAAATACGAGTATGTATAATGGATCAATGACCACTGAGAAATATTTTCTTTTAATATATTTAATAACATTACCTTTCAACCATTTTTGTTTGTTATTAACATAATATTTTATTGATTCATTGTAGTTATTTTTGGGATTACACCACCTGTAAAATAATAAAAAACAGGAAACCAGAAGCATTTAAATTAAATATTCAAAGTTTAGCATCAAGGGAAACTTCTAAAGTTTGTCCAAAAAACCACTGCATAATATATAATAACATAAATATTTGATAAATTAAATAAATTTCATCAGTGGTTCATTCACAAATTAAACACTGTGAAATTAGTGGTTTGTATGATAAAAATTTTTGTCAGATTGACATTTATAATTCAAAATATCATCACTTGCACTGAATACTGTGATATTAATTTTCCACTGGTTTTCCCGTTTCGTTCTAATAGCTGGCAAACGATTAGTATTAATAAACATAATATAGGACGATTTTAATAGACAACAAAGAAATTCGAAACAATCGGGAGTATACCAAATTGACTGCGTGGATTGTGATGGTATGTTGGTCAAACCGGTAGACGTATTGAAACTAGAGTAAAAGAACATAAAAAATCCAAACTAAATAACTTAAAAAATTCATGATATCGACGTATTGTATAGAAAACGTTTACTTTTCGAAAACTTTTCCGTTTTCGTTATCAAAAGAGATTTATTTATTAGGCAAACATATTTTTCAAAAATCAACCTTTGACTGATCCATCGCCGAAGAGGAAGGATCAACCGGGGTAGGTAAATAGATAAATAACTAAAATGCCCTTGGAAATATTTAGTAATAGACATTTACTCTATTGAGAAAGGCCTAATAAACCGAAATACTGGAATATAGTGTTTTCTGTATATTCCTTGAAACGTCTAAATGAGAACTGTTTTCTTCAAAACAATTAATCCCAACAGATACTAAAATGAATCATGAAAACGCACCATAAATAAGTTACAGATATTATCTACAAGGAATTCACAGTTTAACATCAAAGTACTACCTAATATGGTATACTCCGAAAAGGAAGAAATTAGATATTTCATATGTTAGATTAGATATTTACATTTTATGGATAATATATTGTTTGGTACAAATAACAACTTGAAAATTACTACTAACTAGATTCAGTATAATCAGAAACATTTAATAAAGTTTACATAATTGCATAATTACATATTATTATAAATTGCATCCATTTACATGTATTTCTAGTACAATTTTTCCTATTATTATAATCTATTCCATATTTAAGATCTCTATTTTATCTACTGTTCCACTAAAATATAACTTTTTACATTCCTGCTGAAGCACCTACCGTTTAAATTCTAATAACTATAAAGGAGCCTCAACCAAAGACCAAATTCCATCTGCTTTTTTCTGTATTTCAGGAAAATTCAAAGTATTGCAGTGTAAAAGTTTATTATTATTACTAAACTTATTAAGTTGCATTATAGAATTAAGCCAAATGCGAAACAACGCAAACTCTGTATTATAAACATTGTATGAAGAGAAAACTAATCACCATAAAATAGAGAAATAAAAATATTATGACGGCGTTTCATGGCATTTTATATATTTATACTTAGCCTCCATAAATGTCAACAAAGTCCGCAGTAGTTTCCTGAACACTTCACGAGTAACAATTACATTATTACTTAGCTTCCGAGTAGGGTAATAATATGTAATTCCTTATTTGTACTTGTTTGTAACAGGGAATAATTAATATATGTAATTTTCATTACCATTAATTAATAATTGTACACCGGCAGCAGGTTAATTTGCAAGCGTCTTATCACGACATATTTCTTACCCTACATATACAAACAAACGTTTATAATATTTTCCAACAAGCGAAGTGGCTTAAATAATCACAATGGAACATCAATATATCTGTAGTATAGATGTACCATGTTTCACCTTCGGCATGTTTACACTATTAAGATGCCTAGGTTATATTAAGTTAGGTTTAAAAATGAATGGCCCGAAAACCAGACCCCCCCACCGCGACCATTTGGTCTATTGTGGCTCACACCTATTTATATTTCACCCAACAGGTCCAGCTTCTTAATGAAGCTGATCACCTTATTGGGTGAGAACTTATTCAGATCCTCTGGCAGAAGTTGTCCTTTGCCAAATAATGAGTATCTAATCCTTTGTTGTTGAAAGTTGTTGAAAGAAGATATGAATCATTCAAAATTTATTTTATACAATATAGTGAAAGAAGCTGAGAACAAAATTAATTTTAGTTTAAGTATGCCCAGATGATGCCACTTCTCACCAAAGATTCCATCCCCCTTCATGAAAAGAAGGTGAGATTGGTAACAAATTTATACTATATCAGAGTAGAATAGAACCAGAATATGAATAGAATAGAACCAGAATAGAATAGAACCAGAATACCAGAATAGAACCAATTGACAACATCATATCGAAAGACGAACACCATTGTAATAATTTAACAGCAACAGATAATACAGTAGGGGAAGAGATACGACAAAGAAATGCAAGAAGCATTGGATTACACAGAAGAAGCTCTAATATAGACAGCTACAGAAAGTATACCTAACACTCAACCAATTATGGGGTTGTATACACGTCAATTCACGGGACCAAGTTATCAGGTAATCAAAGTGAGTGTCAAAAAAATTATGAAAGAAGAACACAATACATCCATAAGGAGGCATGAGAACACTTTCTCACAAATCGGAAACCACCTTATATTCAATGACCTACCTACCTGTAGATTCCTTTTTCCTACCTCTACCGTCTTGATACCTATTATCCATTCCTTTACCCTCCTCAGACATACCGGAGCTTTCTAAATATAATATTAGGATTTCAATACGATCCGCTCAATATCCTCTCTATGCAGCTCTATAGTATCAAAGACATTGTCGCTTAGCCTCCTATGGGTCACACATAACCCCAAAAGTGAAGCAACATATCTTTATTCTTCCCACATTCCGGATAACTGTGGTATTTCTCGGACAGGTGTCTCCTAAACCTAAAATGCCCAGATAGGATACACACCAGTTGGCTAAGATGCCTTCGACTATATAGCCAAGACGCCTTAGCTTGAGGTCATCTTCAGACTCATGATTTCTGTAACCTCTATTTATCCCATAGACTTATTTGCAAAGTATTTCTTAACAGATTTCTACTAATCCCTCTGAAAGATTCAGGTCCCTTGTATGAATTGATTCCAAGTCGACTTGATTCACCAGTTTTTTCGTTTCCTAAAACTCCCATATGATTAGGTACCCTCCCAGTTGAACCTCCTTTTATCTGGCCAGCAATTCGAAGGTGATGTCGAAGGTGAAAAAAGGGAACGTACGTACCCTGTGGCACTTCTTTCGCCTTAGATTGTATATCTCCTAAATAACGATTAAGAAACCCAACTGTCCTCACATTCATTGTCGCATAATTGGAGCCAAGTAATTGTTACAATTAACAAGTTATTTCCGCTGACAGACGAACGTTCACTTATTAAAATTACTGTGTAAGGCCTAATACCTACAGTTATATACCATATTATTAATGTGTTTAATTGAAATTGCTGGCAAACTCCGCAATACATTTGTCGTTCCTTTGAGAAACATTTTGTGTTATTTCTCGCAATTGGCCAAATTGTTGCCATACTGTTTCCATTTAATTTTCCCAGAATATGATATAAATATAGAAGTGTACGATGCTAATTCTCTGACATCTTTTCTGTGGTAATATAAATTACATATAAAAAATGATTCAAATGTTTTCTGGTTAGTTATAAATACAAAAATTAAGTGTTTTTCTTAATACAAATATAAATCTAGTAGGTATATCATGTCCAAAGCTTATATGCCATTGTTACAGGTTTAACTTTTAATTACCTCGCTTCAAAAACAGCATCTACAAAATTTATTTCTTATACCTTCCTTACCTGTATAATTGAAAACATACTATTCTCAATTAAATACAAAGTTAATTTTCTCATGCAAGATTAGACTGAAGTTCAGAAGACAGCGACCAGTCTGAACCAGTGGCGGCTTCTCCTTAAGGCCGCATGGCCGCGCGCCCCTCCTTCAAAAATACCAAAGGAACCCTTATTATTATCATTATTATAAATTAAATGCAAAAGTTAAAACATGTTTATTGTGGTACAACTATTATAAAGAAGGGCTCGAGCGCTTGAGCTATTGTACTCATAACGCCACAGTTCGCATCAATGAATCACAGCACGCTGCCGCTGCACAGTGAGCAAAGGATCACAGATTTGTGGCCGCATTTTCAGTCGCGGCCCAGGTAACTATGGCAACCGACCCGATCTCCTTTTCGACTACACTCGTTAAATACTTTCCATATGCTTATATTATGCAGATTTGGCCGCAATTATTTCGCGGCCCTACGGGAACATTATTAAACATTATAATGTATTTTTAACACATTACATATTTTTAACATTATTAAACTACTCTTATTTAATTTTTGTGAAAAGACAATTTTATATTTTACTTAACATGAATATTGTTAGTAGTATAATTATGAATATATATTTAATCTCTGATTAGAGCTAATTTTGCAAATCTTCCACTGGAAGATAAAATACAAATAAAAGAGTTGGGCGTTGCCTGCCCAATAAATACCGAATTTCGATGAAAAAGTTATGGAAAAATTTATTTCTATGAAAGACCGTAGAGCTGATTTCAAATTTAGAAAGTAAGTGTACTCGTGTATAAATAACTGTATGAAGTTTGTTTACCTACGTAATAATTTAATGTGTCGTTTGATAACTATGAATTGAAAAACTAAAATACTTTTGAGTTTGTGATTGTGCCACATCGTTTTTAATTAACGGATATCGAAAAACTAAAAATAGTTATGTTCCTGTTTCCTGAATTCTAGTTTACAGCTTTTTTAAGGTAACGTATGTCTGTACATTTTTTATTCTAAATATTAATTACCTATTTAAATATTGTTTTAAATAATTTTTGTCGAGATTTCCGTCAATCGTATTAAAAAGGAGGATATTTGTCTAACAAAAGTTATTTTTTCAAGCAAATATTTTTGCTCTGCGAATTTCTAATTTATAATTTTAAGGGGTTTGAACTTGAAATTTGCAAAATTTTCGCCTGCGGCTCATTTTTTATTTCTGCGCGCGCCCCCCCCCCCATATCAAAATGTCATCAGCCGCCACTGGTCTGAACACACTTCTTATTTAGATGTAATTTAAATTTAAGGCACTCCCAACTTCCACTTACTTCAAAGGAAAAAAGTGCGCATCAAAAAATGATTGGCACCAACTAATGGCATGTATTGTTCAGATATAACATTGAATGAGCTGTCAACTAAATGGTAGAGTACAGCCTGCGTGTCCCTTTTAAGTTTGAAACATCCAATTTGTAGCATTTTAAACTAGTTCAAATCCATTATGATATTGTTATTACCTGTTCGTAACATTTAAACTTGTTCACAGAACTCGACAGTCAAACAAAAAAAATGATAGAAATACATGTTTGAAACACAACAAATATTTCAAAAATATGTGTTTATTCCTGCACCAAAAATATAAATATCTCGGTTTGCATACAGAGTGTGGATAAAATAGCAATTAAAGAGGAAATTATAGAGCCATAAGCTTGATTTAGAGTGAAAACGCTTTATGTCTTACAGACAATAATATATTGGTATAAGAATTGATAGATATGTTTGAAAATATATCGCAATATTGTCTGCCAATGACTATTAGATAAAAGATTATTAAAGATTAAGTATCACTAAATGTTAGAAAGGCAACAGTGCATAAGTTCCTTCGTATAGTACCTAATATTCACTTTCAGATAATATGTGAAATAACTTTCAACGAAATAAAACATCCACAAGTCTATTAATTAAGTAAAAGTCTGTTTAATTACCTATTGAAAAATTTGTCAAAATTATTATTAATCTTTGAAAATTCAGCGTACAATGGATTTTTATAGGAATCCAATTGAAGCTAGTGGGTCAAATTGAATGAATTGGTCAAAGTCAAATGCCACTGAACTTTGGTCATCGAGGTTATTGACATCTCAAAGTTCAAAGTCTAATTTTCGATCCTATCCTAGTCCGTAGAATTTTAGATCCTAGACTATAGACTAGGATTTTAGATCCTAGTCTAATAGACCCCAAGAGAGTCCAATTGGAATTTCAAATTGTCAATATTGACTAGTATTCCAGGAATAATCCAATTGGGTTTTGAATTGGATTCCATATGTCAAAAGTCAATGAACTTTTGACATATGATCGAGGTTATTGACCTCTGAAAGTCCAAATTGTAATTGGATCTATAATTACATTCCAAAAAGTCTCCACCTGAATAGCAATTGGATAATCGAGGTTATTTACCTCTGAAAGGTGAATGCCTAATTGGATTTTCAATTGGATTCCAAGTGTTGAAGGTCAGTCATTTCATATCTCCCTCTTTCACAGTAACGCCATTGGAATTAGCGGAAAAGTTCCAGAATTAGTGATTAATGATACTACGTTAACAATAGTTACAATCCTATGGTAAAAGCTAGTTGTAAAGATAAAAGAAATTACATTCATTTATTGAAAGTCCATTATTCAGTATCAGTATCAGTATTCAGTATGTTGATCAGTATCAAATTAACAAACCACGTACATATTTTTAGGGTATTGAGGCAGTTTTAATTAATTTTACTTATGAAATACAATTAAATGAACAATTCTTGATAATATTTAAAAATATTTGGAACGGCCTAGATCTGCCTGAGACTGTTTATCTGAAAAACATCATCAGTTTCCGTTCAGAACATCTGACAATCTTCAGAAAAAATATTTTCTGATGCACTGGTTCCATCCCTCTGGAGGTAGCTCCTTACATAATGTAAGAGCACTATCTAAACTGTAAAAATATATAGGCCGTTCTGTTAAAAAAATAAGTTGTATTCGTCACAAAAATCACAACTCAGATTTTGAAAAACTCCCAAAGAATAACAGACGTAGCAGGGATAGGAAATCTGGAAGAGACACCCTGTACATATAAAGTACTTAATACTTTTGCATAATACACATTATATAAACTTTATAGGCAAATTTGGTTCCAACACAACACAATGCTACACAACAATTTAATTAATATTGGCATATTAAAATGAAAATTCAATAAAATCGTGCAATAAATATTAAAAACATCATTTGCAAACGTAATGGATCATATATATGTATATGGCCCATATATTCTTGCCAGCCATAAATGACTTTCAGCTTTTGTAATAATTCAATTTAAAAAATTACATTTTAGTATTTGCACTTTCTATTTTTGCTTTGATATAAATTTATTTACACTTTCTTACACTATGGTGACTAAAAATTTAAGTTGAAAAATTTAACAGTTTTTCTGAACATGATAGGTAGGTTTGTCAAAATAAAATTTAAAAATGAAGAAAATGAACGATAATAGATAGATTAATTTCTGTTTACAGGGTTGTAGAAAATTAAAATGTTGAACAAAAACCAATTTTCCTCTAATTGTTTTAGTTGTTTAAAATTTAATAATTTTTTAATGATTTCTTCTATGTTTTTTAAGGCTACTTACTTGATATAATTTATAATTACACGCTTTACAAAAATACCCAACCATGTATCACTGAGTGGCTAATGATAAGCTCTATCTAAATCTAAAATATATACAGGGTATCTCATTTAGAAAAAAAGTTGTCCACATTTCTGGTCAAACCAGAAATTGGTCAGTGTTTTCAGTATGTTCATCGTATTCGTCATATGCTAAAACGTCCATCGAGACGCCTATAAACAAATTTTTGCTTAAATTACGTTATCAACTTATCAATATATAAAACATGATACTGTATATGAATCCCTGTATATGAAAAGATTCGATTTGACCAACAAGATATGTAATGTAATTCGACTGTGTTAATCATGACAAACTCTTGTGTAAGTTATATAATTGTGGAATTCAGGAAACAAGCCTTAGTTGGATCAGGTCTTTTTTATGTCATCGAAGACAGTTTACAAGTGTCTCTAGCATTGTAAGCGGCACGAAAATGACCTCAAATTCTTCATGTATTGAATTAAATATTGGGGTACCCCAGGGATCCATTTTAGGTCCTATACTCTTTTTACTTTATATGAATGAAATAGAGAGTATATCGACGCAGGTTCACTTTACCTTGTATGCGGATGACACTTCAGTAATAGTGTCAAATAAATCTGACACATTACTTGAACAAACATGTAATGAAGTGCTTAATAAATTGATCATGTGGTTTAATCAGAATTCATTGTTCCTTAATGCAGAGAAAACTAAATACTTAAGGTTCCATAACCCCCAGAAAAAATGTACAAATTTAGATTTGCAAACGGGTGATTGTCCATTGTCCTCAACTGATAATAGTGTGAAATTCTTGGGTTTATATGTAGACAAACATGTTTCTTGGAAATCGCACTGTGAATTTGTTGTTTCAAAATTGAACTCGCTTAACTATATGTTTAGAAATTTGCGCACTGTGCTAACGGAAGCACAACTGATAATGTTATACTATGCACATGTTGAATGCCGACTTAGGTATGGCATATGTTTTTGGGGTCTCTCTACCAGTTGGAACACTGTTTTTGTTGCGCAAAAGCGTATTTTGCGATGTATAGCCCGAGTGTCAAATACATATAGTTGTAAAAATTTATTTAAAAAATTTAAGATTTTGCCCCTTCCTTGTTTATTTTTGTTAGAGGTAGGCATGTTTGTTTTTAATAATAGAGATAACTTTTTTAAACATGAGAATGTCCACAATTTCAATACGAGACATAAAGAAGATTTTTATATACCACGTGGTAGAGTAATGGCTTCCTACAAGTCTCCGAACATATATGGTTTAAAAGTATTTAATAATCTTCCAGAGTATATCAAGAAGGCTCAAACGACTATTTCTTTTAAGAAAGAATTGATAGGGTATTTGCTGGACAAATGTTTTTATTCTGTCAACGATTTTTTTACTTGATTTTTTATGTGGCCGTATTGTTTTTTTTTTGTGTTTGTTTTGTTATTTATTAATTAAGTAAGTGAAACTTGTGAATTTGTGTAATTGTTATATTGACTATATTACATATATATTTTTTTGTACTGTTTTATATATACATTTAAGTATTTTAGTATTGACGATTTCTATACGGTTATTGTTAACTGTCTTTTGAAATAAATTATTATTATTATTATTATTATTATTAATCAAGTTGTAAAATGCGAAAGAGAAATACATATTTATTTTTATATTCCATTATCAACTGTCAGTGGATTTATTTGTATTTACATTGTGTGCTATTAGTTTGTTATCTATGACTATGAAATACCCTATACTTAAAGTTATTATGGAAATCAAAGATTTGCGGTATACGCTTAAGCTTAGGCTTTGTGATAATCATTTTCAAATAATTTCATAATTTCATTCCCAGAATAAACACACTACACTTTAAACAGAATAATATGGTGCTATTAAATCCTGCCTGCTTATTAGATCTGATCATTTGACACTCTTCATGGTCATTATAATAATATAATAATAATAATAATAATAATAATAATAATAATAATAATAACTTTATTCACACAAGTACACAAAGAAATGTATATCACAATACATAACAGAATGGATGTATAAACAAAGTTAACAAAACAAAACACAGAAGTATCTAGGAGATACTTGTACGTGCACACACTGATTGTCTTCAGGGGAGACGCCACAATAGAAATATAACATCACAGTCGTAATAACTATAATGTGTCTCTACCTGGGACAACCATATTATATATACGGGACCTTACTCTAAGTATATCTAACAATACATGAACGAAACCAAGATGGTACCTATTTCAACAACCTAACCTATAAACCTATACAAAGAAAAAAAAAAAATTATGAAGACTGCAACATGTAGGTATAACCTATTACTACCATCTCAAATACAATATTGGTAACACTAACTTTGTTCCACTGCATAAAGTAAGTTCGAAACTGATCCATATATTATATTATACAAGTTTTTCAAGCATTCTAAACATTTTTCATATCAATTAAATCATGAAATGTATGTCTTTCAGCTTTTAAAATGTAATCTTTACATACAGCTTTAAATTTTCTTTTATTTTCAATCACTTTTATATCTGAGGGCAACATATTGAATATTTTAGGCGCAATAAAAGAAGATGATCTTTGACCAACACTTTTTGACATTCTAGGGACAAGAAAAGTATTTACATTACGTGTTTGATATTGATGTATGTGTTGTTCCAATATGTCTTTATTTTCAAAAAAATACGTTACAATAGAGAAAAAATATAATTGTCGAGTATCCATTACATTCGCTCGTTTGAACAACTGGTCTGTCGGGTAAGTATAGTCTTCATTTAATATATTTATATTATAAATATATTATAAATATATTTTTATATAATTAATTGAATGGCATTTTGCATGTCAACAATCTCTTAGAAATGATTGCACTACTTCATTGTTTTCAGAAATGATTGGTTTAAACTCCTAGAGTCTGGAGTAGTCCATAAGTGAGATATGACCGTTAATTCTGACTTAACTAATGGGGTGGCTCAAGTTATGTCTCATTTGGCGGTTCGGATTACCAACTTCAGTTATTCCTAAGTGCTAATTCGACCTACAAAATAATAATATGCAGTCTCATCTCCCACACATCTCCCTCAAACTTTAAGACTAATCCTTGTGATTGGAATGAGAGGTAGATACACTAATATTATTAATCTTAGACATTAATTGGCGTTGACAATCTGTATAGTTCTAATATCTCCTTCAACCCATTTTGAATTTCTAAAAACAAAACCTTTCAATTCCTTGCATCTACATTAAAATTCTTAACATATTTTGTGTGGTTGATACGTTTCTGGTAATATATTACCAATTGATAAAAACCTGAAGGTTTGATAGAGTCTACCGATTCACCAAAAATGTGTGTCTTTATGTGTCCTTTCGTCATCTTGACAGGACCCACTGGGGCTCTATTCTCACGAATTACTCTCTCTCTGGGGTTCTATTCTCACGACCCTCCACTGCGACCATATATAGTCTATTGTGGCTTATGCCTACTTATATTTCACCCAACATGTCCAGCCTCTTAATGAAGCTGATCACCTTATTGGTTCATCAGATCAGATCCTTTTATTCAGATCCTTTGACAGATATTGTCCTTTGCAAAATGTTGAGTAGGTATATCATTCCTTCCCCAGAGAGTATAGGGCAACTAAAGTTCGTAGGTGAAACCTGCTTAACTCTAAAAGTTTTTTAGTTCGTGTTTTTAAAGAATTTTTTATGAACGCCTTCGAATAAACTAATCTTGGTAGTCGTATAATTTGAATTTATATCTAATTATATTATGGAATGAGTGAATTTTATATTATATTCTACCTAACCCTGTATATAAAACGAAACCAAATACATGAATTTTGGTACTTTTCAAACGCAGTGTATAAATTCACACTGGTATTTCTATCAACAACTGATGTTCCCAAAGCTTTCCTTTGCTAAGCAGCAAAGTACGCATCTCCTTACAGTAATGGCATACATTTGTAAATCTACTATTGCTGTAATTTTAAATATTACCGCCAAAATTTTAAAAAATCAGCAATGTGCAATAAGTGATACGGACCTGAATACATTTTTCCCTTGTACAAATGTTTTTGTTTCTAAATACGTGTTTTATTATTATACTACACAGCTTCTCATTATACACGAGTTCAACATTTCCCATGATCTTGTACAAATTCAATGTCACAGACGTATGAAAATGTAATATCTGGCGGTGAATTATGTGTTCACCAAAACATTCCTTTAAACCTCGTGAAACTTGATGAAATTCATATAACACATTACATGAGCACGTGTTGCTTAAATACTTCTTGAGTGGAAAGCGTCTGCAAATAACATACCTAACATGTAATTCTGACATTGTGCAAATAACAGTGACGAATATGATATCTGGAAGTGAACTGAAGTCACTGAATTAGTCACTGTATCATTAATGCATTGATATAGTTACAATTGGAGAAGTAGAAGTTATTATATGATCTAATTAAATGTTACTTCAAAGAGGAAAATAAGGTGTGACGCTTTCAGAGATAGTCAGTGTCATGGATACCTACTTAGAATCTGTGGTTAATATGTAAGTAAGCATGGAGAGATGACGATTAGAAAAATTTCTAGTGAGACTTAAATTGGCAAGTAGATATCTTAAAAATTGTACGTAGATATATTGAAAATGTAAAGATGCGTACAGACATGCTACAGAACGTAGCGTAACAACGTCCCGCAACAGTTTTTTGTTAAGCATTGAAGATATGGTGCATCAAGGATGTATGCGTATGAATACATCGTTGCGTATCCTACGCCCACAACATACTGTCGTTCTACAGGACCTACAAAGAAATTAAACAAACAAATTTCAAAATTACAATCAAACCAATTAAAGATTCAAATTCATTTACTTAACAATGAACCAAAATAGAGAGTAGAGCCATGTATGCTTACCTTTGTTACGTAGAAACGTACACGAAACACAAATTTATACGAAAACTATCCTACAAGTTTTGGTTCATTATTGTACATTCGCCGTAATCATAAATGAGAAATTTGCGGTGTTAGGTGCCGTAATGTCATGGGTAAGCAAACGTCAACGGCTTCGTCCTTGGTTTCTCTATCAAGTGTCACGTGACCTGTTTTAGTTCAACTGACGCTAGCGCCTCCATGCGCGGCTGGCCTGCGCAGAACGTCATAAACTCTGTGCCAAATTGTTCATAAGAATCAAACACTCTCTTTATTTTTATATTTCTCTATGAGAGAGAGACAGAATATGAACATATTTATAGTCAATTTTTATCTTAGATTTTGTTTGAACGCTGATATTTTTTTATTACAACTCGAAAAACTAAAGACGATCGCCAAAAATCTATTAGCCCCATATTTTTCCTCTACAAAAGTTCCTGAAATCGCTAAAGCTTAAGTTCGTGAAAACCCCATCAAGGTTTCTGAGGTAACCAGAGACGAAATCGAAAATAGGAGGATACATTGAAAAATGGGAAAAATAAGATGGAGATTTCTACACCCCTCTGTAGAAATCGAGGGGTGAATCACTGGGGTATTTTAGTGTACAAGCAGGGGGAATTTCGAGAAAAATTGAGGAATTTTGGGGAATTTCAAGGAATTGCGGGGAATTACGGGGTATTTTGGGGAGTTTTAGGGTATTTCGGGCAATTGTTTGGGTATTTTGGGGAATTTCAATCGTACATGTTTAATTTTTCTTAAAATCTCTACAATGTTTCTTTTGGGTTTAGAACCTTTCGAGCTAAAACGGGTTTATTTATTGAATATAAATAAAAAATATAACGATATACGAAACCTCGCAACAAACAATTTATAAATTTATTATACTATACGGTGTTGTCTTTTAAAAGAATATATCTTTCGTTTATTTTATTCTCACCCAAACTGTACCTATCTATCTTAACTGAAATAAAAGAAAAAACTTTTTAAACACTTTTGTTTATTTTTGAAACTTATGTAATGCTGTAATATCTTTTAAAGGAATATTTTACGTTTACTTTATTGTTAAGCTGTACCCTCAACTCTATTTGTCCTAAAAGAGAAACTGACTGTAATATAAGAAAATACTTGTTAAATGTTTTTGTTATTTTATTATTTTGTTTTAAATTTGTAATTTATCCATTAAAATGTTACTTTATTGATAAGAATATCTTTTAGGTACAAAAAATATTTCCTTCATTCTCGTATTTTGTTATATCTGAGGCCCAACCTGAGGTTATACCTAATCCTCGACATTTTTTAGTAATATTTTACGTTATATTTTTGCTAGATTTCATTATACTTCTTAAATTACGAAAAGACTTTTTCTTGACAGGATCATAGAGTATGCCTTAAAAATGTTTTGTGATGGATTCTATATTTACATTATATTTTTGAGACAGTTTTTTTATGAATGAATATATTTTTATCTTAGTTTAGTTTTATTTTTTTACCAAAGAACGTTTTATGTTTTGTTGTTAGTATATGCATAGTATAAATAAATATACTATGGTATATGTGAGTTTTATTTGTTTTTAATATGGCATAAATAAATGTTACAAAAACTTAATTAGTGTCTGTCTTTCAGTACTTAAGACATAATACTGGGTACCTCTTTTGTTGGGAATTTCTAAACGCTATGGAATTGCTGACGATTTTGGGGAATTTCGGGGAATTGCTGACAATTTAGTATACCCAGGGAATTTCAAACGTTTGGGGGTATTTCAGGAAATTTTTGGGGAATTTCGGGGATTTTTCCCTGCAAGGGGAATTTCAGTGTACAATTTTTTTTAGTGAATTACCCCTCGGTAGAAATGAAGTTTGAGGAAATATGTCAAACTGACATTCCAGATTCAGAAAATAATTCACAGACGTAAAACCCATCGTTTTGCAGATCTAATGAAAACAACAAGAAAAATCTAGTTCAGTATTCTTTTTTTGTTTATTGTTCTGTAGTAAATATTTCACTTATGTTTGCCATTGTAAAATTCGGTACATTTACTAAATAGCTACGAGTAAATTACAATAATGTGCATTTCATAATTTGAATCCCTCAAGGGTTTGCAAGACTTATGTTACTTTCAAGTCCTTACAGGTACCTCCCGAGTGAGTCAATAGCTTGTTGCAATATGAACGTCACATCTACCAAATTACCAATCTGACAGCAATAACAATTTTCTTGCATTGAGACCACAAAAACTATTTATGATTTCTATGTTTTCGCCACGTTATTTCTTGCACTGTCGAAATGCAAACAAATAAATTTAAATTAATACTTCCAAGAAATTGGGTACAATGGAACGAATACGCGTAATGTTTGATATTGTAATATAATAGGTACTTGAATGTAATAGTTATTCCATCTGACTAATTTTAGAGCTGGTAGTTAATTAGAAAGTAAACAAACTGTTAGCCATAGGCGTAGATGAAATTATGTCCTGGGGCCTGCTTCGGAGTCTCTCTTTTTGTTTATTTTTAAGAAGCTGCCCTGTTTACATACTGGCCAATATTTACGAGATCTTCATTGGAAACAGTACTGAAGCTTCTATTTCTGTATTAAGTCAATATTTATAAAGGTATATTGGGATATCCAGTCAACCGTCTATAATTCTAAATATGGCCTGCAAAAGTCCCAACATATTTCGACTATTAATCAAGATTACTCGAAAATAAAATAAATTTGCATATATTAGTCCTTTAATAAACACTAATCAACCCCTCCTAAATCTTTCATTAGGGTTACTCTACACGACCAGTTAAAACTCAGCAATTTTGTCACTGCAACGGTACTGTGAACAACCCTTAGGCCTATTACTTAATCAGAGCATTTAGACGAGCGTTTTCACTGTTATTTCCAACTCGGCCATAAAAACGCCCGATTTCGAACCGCCTCTGGAGTTCTTAAACAAGAGTTTGAAGTAGAAACGCAAATCAACCACACGTGGCGGCAGTTGTGTGTATTTTCTTTAACAATATAAATCCGCATTACGTCCTACCTGCACAATGTCCATGTAGAAATGATCTTGAAAAAAATGGGAAGACGAAACTATAGAACAATGATTGCGTTTTGTCCACATTTTGATAGCGAGAACGATCAGGACGATCTGATGATCAGGAACATGATCAAAGCAACAGTTAGCGCCACAATCGCCACAAAAACAGTGTTTCAAAACAGTCAATAAAAGGAAAAATTTCTAGTTAATACCACACATAAATAAATGCAGAAAATTTGTTGCACACTCGCTTGAATATTTAGAAAATTGCTTTAGATTCTAAAACAACCAGTAACGTAGGTACCATGTTTTAAAATATATAATCATAAATAAAAACGTTTTCGTTGACTGTCAGTTCAACTAATACCTTTAGCTTAGAAGCGCAAGATTTTTTTGATATCTTGTCGTAATGGCCTCGGTGACCCAATATTTTCTATCAGCTGTGGTTAAGACTTGCCTTGAAAGATGGCCAAATATTAATATCAAACGCTGTGCAGACAAACTGTTTTATGTGAACGTTTGTAAAAAAAGGATAAAAGAAAGACATAAAGGACATGTTGTTAGTGTAATATCCCTTAACTATATATCTAAAATTTTTCGTATACGTTTTATAAAATATAATTGGTAACATATAATACTGAACGACAACCTAAAAAATCACTAAATTCATGCCAATTTGGAAGACAAATTTGATGTAAAGTATTTTATTATATAAAATTTTTTCGATGAGTGAAAAGTTTTAATTCACAAGTGATTTCCTTGGATGGCGCTCCATCTTCTCCAAAGAGAAGTGAAAAATTGACACACAAACAAAATATTAATCTGTGACGCTTGACTGAATGTGTCTGTCAAACTGATATTTCAAAATTAAAAAAATTTCACAAAGGAAGTACCGAGTATAGTTTTGAAATATGTGTAACAAAACAACAGGTAAAAGTTAGTTTTGCATCATAGTTTATATATGTAAGTATACATATACAGAGAGTTCCAGAATGATTGTCCGTGTCGCTTCATAATGATTTTTTAAGTGCCGCCTTTCTGTTTTTAGTATCTGCACTAGAATCATGAGCGCAGGCAAGGGAATTTACTGGTTTGATTTGATTTGTTCCGTGCCATGGTACGTCAGTAAATATAGGTTATGTTAAAAATAAAATAAAGACAATTTATTAAAAATAATATAGTTATTATTTTGTATTATTCTATTCCTATGTATCACCAGTATTACCTATTCAAACTGTGAATTGTGGAGCGTTAAAAAACATTAATTTATGGTTGTTATATTAATATCAACATTAATTTCAGTATTAAGAAATACAAAATTACCAACCTGATTTAGGACTCTTTGAAACTATATAGTATTGAAAAATACTCTTTTAAACGCAAATGATACTTCAGTAAAACAATTTAAACACGAAAAATGCTAAACGCCACTGAGTCAAACGTCAAATGCTGTCAAATATGAAAATTATCAAATTGACAGTTAAAAAGAAAGTAATTTTAGCAAATGGAAATAAATTTTGATTATATTCAGGACAGGCTGCGTTCCCGTACCGGACAATCATTCTGGAACTCTCTATATATTTCACTTCAAACGCTGAAAATTTGAAACAATAGTTTCAAGTTTAAAAGTTTGAGAAACATTTCCACGCTCCTTCGTATTTGAATCGGTGGTATGGTTACACAACAAAATGTTTTTTACATGGCTCTTGTGAAATCAACATGAAATATAAACTGATATTCATAAAGAATATTCAATTTTGATTTTCGCACAAAGAGAAAACGTCTGAAACATGTATTTTTGCACCGCTTTCATTACCCCATCAGAATCTTATTCCCATTATATTGAAAACTTCGTGTGGGTACTATAAAAAACGTTTTAGTGAACGTACCTATTTGGCCAGCTATGCTGTACCCGTAGATAAACAGTAATAAATTTGAAATTCTAATAAATTGTGCAAATAGAATCAGCAGACTGAATTTGAATAGACGGTGTACAAATCACTACCGTAGTATAAAAGAATAACAAGTCAGAATTTGGTCTGGATATTCTTCATTTTATTGGTTATTTTGTCATCATAAGAAATGTTTTAACTGGATAGAATTCCGTAGCACTAGTAACATGAAACATTTATGTAAAGTTTATGAAATATAACCAAGCATATTATATCTTCAGTTGATAATCAAGAAACGTTTCACTTTTATTGTAATACATTGCATCTGAAACAAATTATAAAATGTTTCTGTGATATATTATGCAATATATCACAATAAATGTTAAAAAATGTAAAATTCCTGAGACGTTACAAATGAAATTACATATCTGCTTGTCTATATAATCTCTATTCTACACTATTTTATTTAAAAAATAGGTATATATTGAAACAGCATTGTTTACATAATGTTGTTTTAAAGTTATGTATGTACCTACATATTATGTTCTATAAAATTTTTGGTGTAGTGTAATAAGTATGTTTTTTTCAGAAACCTTTTCTTTCCTTTTCCCTTAAATACAATATTATTCAGACAATCAGAGCTGGGCAAATACTCTGAAAAAAATATTAAATAATATATATATATATTAAATAATAAATACTTTAGAAAAATTAAAAGTATTTAAATATTAAATATTTTTAAAAAGGGAAATATATTTAAATACAAAATACTGACATCGAGCAGTTCAATACGTCAAGTATTTAATTCTGTAAAAAATATTTAAATATTTTCTTAAGTATTTAAATATTTAAAAAAGTATTTGAATACTTTCTAAGTATTTAAATATTTCCCAAATATTTAAATACAATCTAAATATTTTATATCTAGTTAGAAAATTTTAGAAAAGAACTGCAAGTAAATGTTCAACCTCAAAACCAGTCAGACCACCTCTAAAAACGCGTCGCGAGGGAATAATGGTGCAAAATGACGACTGTAGTAGCATTACACAACAAACACCTTTGCGCTAGCTCTGTAGGCAAGCAGGTCTTGACAAGTGAACTTGTGAATCTGCATCATTCATATATTCGGAAATATTTCTCCTATTAGAAAAGTAATTTAGACTTTTCAAATCATTTAAATATTTCACTTATTTAAATAATCAAAAAGTATTTAAAAACTTAGAGTATTTAAATACTTTTTTATTATTTAAATACTTTGATAGTATTTAAATATTGCTAAAGTATTTAAGTACTTTTAACGTCAGTTACTTAAATATTAAGTATAAATATTTCAAGCAAAGTATTTGTAAGTATAAACACAAATACTTGTTCTATAAATATATTTAAATACTGAATATTTAAATACTGAGGAGTATTTAAATACTTATAAGTATATTGTAAGTACAAATAGTGCCCAGCTCTGCAGACAATGATATACATTAGAAAATGGAAGTAATTTCAAAAATCCTCCTACTGTATCGAGGTCCTCTACAGGACAACGGCAGGTAAAAACATTTATTAATTACACCAGACGGTGTCTCTACAGATAATGAAAGTGGGGAAAACGCTTTTGGAGTTCCTCTTTCTTCCGAAGAAAACTTAAAATAGGATTAATGAATCTCGAGGTGAGATTCCCGCAGGATGGCCGACTGTAAGAAGTATGTTTTTTACGAGTTTTAATTTAAAAACTAGATAAGGTCGAACAAGAAAACTCAGATTTGTCACAATGTTTTTGTAAGCAGAAAAAAAGTGTTGCGAGAGCGATACCTAGCTGAAATCGGGAAGGCGGACTTATTTAGTAGTGTTAACTTTGTGAGCAATCTGTGCCTTTGCTTGACCTGTAGTTTGTGTCGTAGTATCTAAATTACACAGGAGAGTTTTATCCTCACGGGGTGACTTTGTCTTCTTCCTGTTCCTGAATCCCTGAATTAATTATAAAAAAAGAAATGGAAATGAAGGATATTTTGTTTTGTCGTTAGTCTTTTCATCTTTTTCAAGCTGTGGCTGTGGTGACCTATAATCTACGGCTGTGGCTAATGGGATGATTGCCAAAAGTTATATATTGGTGCCTGCAATGTCACAGTAAATTGTGTTTATAAAATATTTAGTGTTTTCAGTAGTATGAAAACTCCTGCTTGATTATTGGTAACAGGAAGGAAGCATATCACATCACGTTACGGGTGATGTCTAAATGTGTCTCCCTTAGATCCATCTTTAGTTATTTTACAGATTTTTTGAAAACTTATTTTATTTTAATGAGGCAAGTTTTCGTTGGAACACGTAATATATCATATATAGTTACCAAATCTAACCTATAGGTACCAAATGCTTGATAGGAGACTATGTGTTTACTATCACTCACTTATGGATAATAGATGTAATAAAAATAATTTTGCATTGTCATTTTTTAAATTACAAAAAGTATTAATACTCCGTTTTCATGGCTTAACAATAACTTAAAATATCACCAATAATAAATAATGTTTTTATAGCAAATAAAACACATATTATGTTATGTTACTAAGTGTTTACATTCTACAGTAACTACAATCTCGAACGCGAATTTGTTGCAGCTGTTGCTTTTTATTAGCCTGTTATTTTCTGCCGCTATTCTTTCACTTTATTTTGCGGTTATCAGTGCACTTATGCTCCTTGCAGCATACCCACTACAACAAACCAAATCTCAGCAGATTATCGTTAATCAATTATAGAATGAAAGATATAATCAGAGTTCCATATTATAAAATATACCTAGCAGGTATCGCTGCTGAAGAAAAAGATATCATTACATGGAATGTCACAAAATGAATATTATTATGCTTAGAATAAAAGCAATAATCAATTTCTGTAACAAATAAAAAATATGTATCTACAAACGTTATTCCATAACTACATATTTATATGTCATAATAAAAGAAGATGCAAAAGTTATAAACTAAGTATTGAATGATTAATAGGTAGGTACTACTAAGAAATCGTTGTGGATTTAAAATAGGATGACGATGGTCGTAAAATGTATTTATTTATACTGATTACACTACAAATCTATCAGTTTAAGGCATCTTTTTCAGTTTTTCCATTATAGATACTGTAATACTAGGTTTATATGCTTATAAAAATAAAAATAAAAATATTGTTAATATATTCTCTTGTTTTATACATAGTACCATAGTTTAAACAAATTGCACATATTAAAGTATTTATCTCTATCAATATCTTGAAATCGAATAAATTGTAGAGATCATACATCATTTTTAAAGAATATTAAAGGAACTAAATTAGCAACAAATGTTTGGTTCCTCCACCCGATCCTCTACCTATATGATAACATTATTTGTTCTTCAAATAAATTATACCCTGTGTATTATAATAGATTTGGATAGAAGGCTGCTTCACCAACCTTATTAATATAAAAGTGTGTCTCCAAATGTCGGAATTGGAAGTATATGATCAACGTAGTGCCATAATGTACAGAATGCTCTTTTTAATTCGGTCTACTATATTGACATCTGCTATAAATAAATGGTAATATCGAGGGTAAGATATATAAAGGTTATATAAGTTACAGAAATAGAAAATTTTTAAATTATTGTATTAGAAACTTCACGCAATGCACAGTGAATCATGTAAAATTAACTATTTTTTATGGTATATTTGTAAATGTGTTCGGTAAGTAAAGTACATCTTTCTTTCATTACTTGATTTTCTATCTTTTTGATCTGGATTTATCATCGTTTCTAGGTAAAATTAAAAGTATCTAAGCTTAAAATTACGGATTTCACGATGTGACTAATCCATAAATACAAATAAAATGCCTAGACAAACTTTAGTAATAGGTATTGTTAAATATATATGTACTGTCAACAATGTTTAATTGCGCAGGCACCAAGATTTAGTCGACAGAATAATAATAAATTACCTAATTCTAATAGATTATACAAACAATAAAGGAATAACATGTAACATTCTTTCAATTTAGTATCGTAAAAAGTAAAACCCTCTTTTTGTACCTAGAGAAACCAACATTACTCATAGCACAGAGGTATATTATAATAAATGCTCATAGCTAAGTGTTTATTTTAAATATATATGAGTGTACGGCAAACGCATCTTTCACAGTTAAACTAAATAACAATACCCGTAAAAACTATCAAGGCAGTTTCTTTCTTATCACATCGCGTCGATCCGTCACCTTCAACAATTAAAAACAAATAGCAAAACGCTGTAAAAAAAACTCATTCCAATCGAAAATGCAGTAAGCAACTTTTTTGTTACTTGTCACTCAAGAGCTGTTTGTTCATTAGTTATTATCATCAAGAATTCAATAAAAAATTCCTACAGGTATTAATAAAATGTTCACAATACATTCGGAGATAATACGACTTGTACCTGATACAATGCTTTGAAAAACTTCACAATAGAATATCTACCTACTAAAAAACAGTGAAATATTCAGTGAGACAATAATCTAAATGAGGTAAACATAGGCTTGTTCCCACATTAATCCAATCACAAATTAATCGGAAGGAATGTAATTGACTAAAGGCAGTTTTCCGCCTAGTTTTGAATTATTGTGTGAAGATGCTACTCGACAAAAAAATCTTTATATTTAAATTTATAATTAGTACCGCAAACATCACACCCAACAACAAACATCCACACGTAATCGTCAAATAACCAACCAGAGAATGTTGTCGGTGTCAAGTCCAGCGGTGATGTTCCTGCCTTGCTCTTACATCTCAGCTGACACTGTTGTTACACCCCGCACTTGGTAATTCGATAACAATCCGTGTGATAGGCGGTCTTGAGCCCGATAAGAGATCGCTGTCGCGTTGCCCTAGAGCTGTCACGCGGTGTGTGTGTCTATTGAGAAGCTCGCGACGCACACTACTGTCGTTGGCGGCGTTGGGACGCGCGGTCGCGACGGCCGCGGCTACAGGTGGTGGCGTAACGTCATCGCGTGCGCCCAAACAGCGGCGCTTGGCGCTCTGATAACGCGATGCTGATCTGACACCGCGCTGGCTTGTTTTGGACGCACTATTGTTGTGATAGAGCAAGTGATCGCGGGATGATATGGTGTTGTCCTTTGGTATTTCGTACAGCAGTGCGAAATGTATGCGATTTTTACGCGTGTTATACAGGGTGGTCGAAATTAAACTATAACTCGCATTGTTTTCGTTATCTTTGAGCTAGAAAGAGAATTTAGTATCGCCAGAGACTTATACATATAAGTCTCTGGTATCGCTCAAATATCCCAAAAATGGAAATATGGTGAAACATTCCATATACCGGGTGTTCCACATAAAAGTCCTCAGCCTCGTATATCGGCAACGGAAAGATATATTTTGATTTTGAGAAAACAGATGATAGAGCTCATCTACGGCTTCGTCACGGAGGTCAACTTGATTTTTTTCAGAGTAAATTGGAGATAGCGCTGAAGTCGAAAGAAATTTTTCGTTGGCAGGAACTTTGCAATAAGGTTTATCCGATACTTTGTTCAATTCTAAACAATTTTTGTTAAATGACTATTTTTCAAAAACTTAATAGTTTCTGAGATATCGGTCTCTTCATTTGGTGAGATCCAAATTCAAATTTTGAGTATTTTAGAGTTTCGAATTATTACAGTATTCAATGAAACAATAATTATCCAAGTCAATTTAATAGCTCTTTTTAAGAAATAGTGAAATAATGTGTATTTCTGTAAAATATGGCAAAAATTTTTTAAATACCTAATTCATTTTGTATTATAATTATTTGTACGTTTGTCCTAAAATAAATCCTGAATGTATAACGAAACTTCATCACAGTAAGTTTTGATTAGAAGGAAACAAAATTAAATACATATTATTTCACTATTGTAAGTACTAAGTACTAAGCTCAATAATTTTCGAGAAAATTGAGATTGTTTCTTTTGGGTGCCCCCTAGGACCCATTTCAAGTCAATGATTTTTATACTGAGTAGTCTATATGAGATGCTTATTACGTGTGCCAAAGGAGAATTTGGGACGCTCAATACTTTTCGAGAAAATTGAGATTGTACCTATGTATTGGGTGCTATCTGTTTTTCACCCCATAGGGCCCATTTTAAGTAATTCATTTTTATACTGAGAAGTCTATGTGGTATGGGGATTACGTGTACCAAAGGAGAAGTTGGGACGCTCAATAGTTTTCGAGAAAATTGAAATTGTATGTATTGGGTGCTGGTTTTTCACCCCCTGCGACCCATTTCAAGTAATTCATTTTTATACTGAGAAGTCTATGTGAGATAGGGATTACGTGTACCAAAGGAGATGTTGGATAATTATTGTTTCATTGTACTTATAAGGTAATAATTCGAGACTCTAAAATATGCTTGAGTTTGGGCCTCACCAAATGAAGAGTCCGATATCTCTGAAACTATTAAGTTTTTGAAAAATACTCATTTGACAAAAATTGTTTAGAATTGAACAAAGTATTGGATAAACCTTGTTGCAAAATTCCTGCCAACGAAAAATGTCTTTTTTTTTTCAAAATCAAAACATATCTTTCCGTTGCCGAGATACGAGGCTCAGGACTTTTATGTGGAACACCCTGTATATAGTTACACAATGTGACACAGATTTAAAGTACCTATACTCCTTTTTCCCCCTTTATTTTGTAGTTGGAATTTTCAAATTTGGCATGGCGGAAGTAGGTACTTATCACTTTTTGACATAAAAATTACTTGTTTGCCACTTCCGGTTTTACCGGAAGTAATACCAACTCTAGATTTTTATATGAAACACCCTGAGAGATTTTTAGAATCTACGTCAAAAGCTGAATGGGACGATATAACGTAAATGAAATATCAGCTGTCAAAATACTTTTTATACTTCTTTTACTTTTGAATTTAGAGTAGCTTGACCATGCCCAATTAATTCTAATGGACCATAACAAATATAAAAAATTGAGTTGGCATCAAAAACATTCTATTTCTCTACTTACAGGGCCTTTAATTTCTTCAAAATGGAACCTTTTTTGAAACTTTTTTTTTATTTATACCATAATTGTATTATACCACTAGAAAGTACTATAAATAACCCTACCATACGCTTATTTTATCTGTGGGAATAACAGAACTGCAATTACAGTTGAGAGAAGGCACTCTAAATTCAAAAGTAAAATAGAGTTCAGAAAGTAATTTGAAGTCACTTACCTATGTTATATCGTTGAATTCTGAAGATGACGTATTTTTTAAAAACAATATAACATACAGGGTGTTCCATATAAAATGGAGTTTGTATTACTTCCGGTAAAACCGGAAGTGGCAAAAAGGTAATATTTTGACAAAAAGTGACATTTAATAAGAACACTTTTGCCATGCCAAATTTGAAAATAGTGTCTAAAAAAAATAAGGGGGGGGGCAAAGGGGTATACCACGAATCCTGGGACCCCCTTGAAATGGGTCCCAGGGGGTGAAAAACAGATAGCACCCAAAACATGTAATCTCAATTTTCCATGCAATCTCAATTTTCCCGAAAATTATTGAGCGTCCCAACTTCCCCTTTGGTACACGTAATACCCGTCTCATATAGTCTACTCAGTATAAAAATCATTAACTGGAAATGGGTCCCAAGGGGTGAAAAACAGATAGCACCCAAAACATGCAATCTCAATTTTCCATGCAATCTCAATTTTCTCAAAAATTATTGAGCGTCGCAACTTCCCCTTTGGTACACGTAATACGCATCTTATACATATAGTCAGTCTACTCAGTATAAAAATCATTAACTTGAAATGGGTCCCAGGGGGTGAAAAACCGATAGCACCCAAAACATGCAATCTCAATTTTCCATGCAATCTCAATTTTCTCGAAAATTATTGAGCGTCCCAACTTCCCAGGTTTTAAGTTTCAAATCACGATTTTTGTAATTTTCCGACGATGTATCCCAGATTTCTGGTTTTTGTTCGACTACACTCATTAGCATTTCAGTGTCAAAACGAAAATTTTCCTTGTTCATTGCCATTTTATATCATTAATGTGCTTGCAAAACCGCAAATTTGACAAACAGTTATTTCAAATATAACCGATGATCTGCCTGCATATGAACAGCTCTCTTTGTTGAATAGCCCTGATCACAAACCGACGATCGAACAAGCCACGGGCTAACCGATGGCTCGAGCATTTTTAATCGGTCGACCGATGAAACGCACCCATGTGATAGACGTTTGAAACAATGAACCCTCCTGATCGTCAGCGCTGATCATCGGTCCCATGTGAAAGGGCAATAAGAACAACAATATTAAACTGAAAACAATACTGAATTACTTCATTAATGATTAATGAATGAATAAAGACACTACAATATTAGTTGAAACTTCAGTATCATTAGAGACATATATATGTCTCTGGTATTATTTACAGCATGTATTGCAACATGTATTGCAACCAAGGGTTACTTACTGATACTGATATAATACGTATAATGCCAACACGATCAATAATTTTGACAATACTTTTCACATTGACAATAATACTGAATACTGACTGTGTAATGTAAAAAATAATATTGAGTATTGAAGAAAATCTGGATTTTCTGTTTTTCGTACATCAATACTTGAAAGTGGAGTGGCTATTAATATTATTGACCGCATAGGGCCGATCGTCCATATTTTTCCATCAATATCTTGGGAACGATGAGGATACCCTTCGCCACTTCATCGAGCAATACGAACCATCTCCACAACTGTGGAATCCGACTAATCCAATATATTCGAAGAAGACAGCAAAAAATTCAGCTTTTGACGGCCTCATACAGTTTCTAACGAGAATAAAGCCGGGGGCCAACAAGAGAGGTAGTGTAAATAAGAAAGTAAACAGTCTACAAACAAAAATTATAGGAAGCAACCTTTCGTAGGATTACCCATGTTTTAAAAGGACAAAATGGAGGCAAAACCCAGGAATAACGGAATAAAACCACATAGGTGCACCCTGCTCGTTAGGACGAAAGAGAGTGGTACTGAGCAAATTTATTGACAAAAGTACTGTCAATAATATTGATCGTGTAAGGAAGGTAAGAGGCAGTATTATTGAGACTGGTTGGCACGAGGATTGAGGGATGTACTGTCAATACTGATATTGTCAATATTATTGATCGTTAGTAGTGGTGAGAAACACATCGTAGTGCCCTCTTTGGGTCTTTGCTACTACTTGTCTGACAATTATTGTCAAATTGACAGTCAGATAACCTATGGAGATGCCGATGTAATGCAATGCCAGTCGGGGCACATTGCCTGTGGCAAATGTAGTTAGTAGGTGTTTTTAGGCATCTTCTTCAAATAAATTATTGATCGTGTAAGGTCCACTTATAGGGTTTTCGTTTGATGCGCGAAGTGTTGGAATACGGTGCTAGATTACATCAAAATACCCAGTACAGCTATACTGTAACAGTCGATTTTCTTCATACATTTGACTTTCAATATATCTTTTACACCGAGAGAAACTCATCCAGCCTAACAAAATCACCTCACAAACACGACATTTTGTCGCTCCACCACAGATATCGATCTTCATTCATGAGATGTGGTGGTTAAAAAACAGATAGAATCCTGATTCTGACCTTTCACCGAGCTAACATGTTACTTTTAATACGTTTTCTCACCTTTTAATTCCACAATTCGTTGATTAATGGCGATACTAAAATAAACAGCAGCCACATTTTATGTGTGTTCCAGAAATATTATCTCAGGCTATCAATCATTTTTGGTGCTCATTAAACTTTATTGCGATAATTACAAAAATTGCAACGCTATGGCGAATTCAGTGTGTTTATTTTTTTATACGCTCAACTGGTTTTATCATGTTAATCCGATTTATGAAGTATCCCCAGCTACTGAAATTTTGAATATATTCCCTCTCTACTGGGAGATTTGAATCCGCAGATTATCTAAATTTTGTCAGGAGACCAGTGGCGGCTCCTCCTTAAGGCCGCATGGCCGCGCGCCCCTCCTCAAAAAATACCAAAGAAATCCTTATTATTATCATTATTGTAAATTGAATGCAAATGTTAAAACATGTATTGTGGTACAAAACTATTATTAGGAAAGGCTCGAGCGCTTGAGCTATCGTACTCATAATGCCACAGTCCACATTAGTGGATCACCACAGCACACCACTGCACAGTGAGCAAAGCATCGCAGCTTCGTGGCCGCACTTTGAGTCGCGGCCCAGGTAACTATGGCAACCGACCCGATCTCCTTTTCGACTAGACTCGTTAGATACTTTCCATATGCTTATATTATGCAGATTTGGCCGCAATTATTTAGCGGCCTACGCCAACATTATTAAACATTATAACATATTTTTAACACATTACATATTTTTAACATTATTAAATTACTTATTCAATTTTTGTGAAAAGACAACTTTATATATTACATAACATGAATACTGTTAGTAGTATAATTAGAGCTAATTTTGCAAATTTTCCACTGGAAAATAAAGTATAAATAAAAGAATTGGGCGTTGCCTGCCCAATAAATAATTTCGATGAAAAAGTTATGGAAAAATTTATTTCTATGAAAGACCGTAGAGCTGATTTCAATTTTAGAAAGTGAGTGCACCCGTGTATAAATAACTGTATGAAGTTTTATTTACCTACGTAATAATTGAATAACTAAAATACTTTTGAGTTTGTGATTGTGCCATATCGTTTTTAATTAACGGATATCTAAAAACTAAAAATAGTTATGTTCCTGCTTCCTGAATTCTCGTTTTCAGCTTTTTGAAGGTAACGTCGTATACGTAAATTTTTGATATCTAAATATTAATTACCTACTACCTACCTATTGAAATATTATTTTAAACAATTTTTGTCGAGATTTCCGTCAATCGTATTAAAAAGGAGGATATTTGAGTAACGAAAGTTATTTTTTCAAGCAAATATTTTTGCTCTGCGAATTTCTAATTTATAATTTTAAGGGGTTTGACCTTGAAATATGCAAAATTTCGCCTGCGGCCCATTTTTTTATTTCTGCGCCCCTCCATATCCAAATGTCACCAGCCGCCACTGCAGGAGACAGTAACTTGTTCCATAAAAACAGGCTAGGTAACTTGCAGTATGAAATCGGCATTGTTAACCATTATCTATATCTACTTATTGTATAAATAAACATTAATTATTGTAGCCCATGCGATTTTATGTAATTTTTGAGTTCTTTATCTCCTCTCAGCATCTCCTAGATGGACTGACTCAAAAATATATCCATCCAGGCGGCAATGGTTTTGACGCATCATCCTTTGAATCCTAAATGTTATAATTAGATTTCTGCATTTTGTTCAAGTTCTGAAACCCTTTTATTTAAGCTCACAAAACTTTTTAAACAATAGTTTGCTGTTCCATACTTGAAATTGTTTCCAAATAAAGTAACAACTAGAATTTGACAGTGCATGGCATAAATTTAATTACTTTAAATAAACTATTATACTTCATTATATGTTATCTTTTTGTCTTTTTACTGCTGATATAGTAGTATACAATATATCTACACTAATTATTGCTAGTGAGTGCCAGTGATCCAAGCAAACATTGATTACTTCTATTTTAATCCCAATGCAAATTGATAAAAGTGTTTAACATCGTCAGACCTGAGTTATCGCAAAAATCCGTGCAAATTTAGTAACTCTATACCTATTTACTAAAACTATATTGATATCATAAGTGGATAAATCAAAATCAGTTACCATGTATCAGGTATAAAAAAAAATAAGTATATTTTTTGTTTTAATGGCTACTTATACTTATAATGACTGGTATAATTTGCTACAAGTACCAAGTACTTTAATTTTAGAATTTATTTCAGTCTATCTAAATACAAAACGTCTTTTCCACCATTTCCGTGTTTTACAACTAACATACAGTAGTTGTTAGTCTACGATAGTAGCAACCACAAATTACTGAAAAATTTTTCAGTAATTTGAGGTAGCAACACAGTTTGCAAGGAAAAGTATTGTGGGTTGCAGCGATGACACTGGTACTGTCATCTAGCAGTTTCAAATATTGTTGTATAGTTTAAATTACAGGTTCCTACTTACGGCATAAGATAAAACAGGATTAAACTGAGAGTTAGAATCAGCGCTGCCTAGATAATCGTTAGTCAAGATTACACTGATTACAGTGACTTTAAAGTTTAAAGTCACTGTAGTCAAGATCACCGCCGCCTAGATTGACTCCGTTTTAACTCCGTCAAGATTATCTAGGCGGTGATGGTCAAGATAAACGGAGTCAATCTAGTTGCTGGTTGGAAGGTTGGAATATGGTTGGAATCAACATATATCCAAGCAATTTATATTATAATATCTAATATATGGGAATGAAACACAAATGACAACTTTGATTAATAACAATAACAAATGTCGTATATCATCTTGTGGAAAGTTGAAATTTGCCTGTATGCAAAGGGTTTGACTTCAGCCAATCAGAGAACTATATTTTAGCGGGCAACTTTAAGTCACTCTTCCTAATTAAAAAACGTAGTACAGTCACAGAGGACACAGACCAATGGCGAAGGCTAGTGATGTTTAATGGCTCATTTTCTGTACTAGTTACGTCTACACTAAGAGAAATAATTGCTTAATTCTAACAATACTACCTTACTATACTCTGAAAAAAGTGTTTAATGATTATATTTAAGGGCTATTGTAAATTAAGTATATCAATACAATAATTCACCTTATGTAATGTAACTAAGCTACATTACCAATATTTGTGTTTCCTTTAAGTCTGCTGTTTAGACTGTACTAATACATAATTATATTAGTAGCAAATTATTGTAGTTGCAAGTGCAAAAAATTTGCAGGGCACACCAACAAAATTCAGAATAAGAATAAATGAATTAAATATTAAATTATTTAATATAGATGGACATAAATAAATAGTCCATGTGCTTTATCATCGAGATGTACCTCTAAATTATTCTAATACAGGAAATAATCTTACCAAGCTTGGAGGTATCTTGGTCTACATGTAAAGTTTGCGCTGTGTTCAAATTTATGGCTTTTTTTGTTAGAACTTGCTTAAAAATATGTTGTATACTGGTGATTATTATTAAAAATGCATCTGATTTTACAAAACCAGTGTAAAAAATATCAGTCGGAAAATAATAATTATTGTATTACTACTTCAGTTATTAATAAAAGCATAGGTACATTTATAAGCAAAATTTTGATAATTTTCCTAATTCTAATAATGATCTGCAACTTATTCGGGTTATTTTCTGGGAATAATAAAAAATACAAGATCACATATGGATAATAATAAATCTTTTATTTGCAATAAATGACATGAAACATTTATTAAAAATACATAAAACAAAAAACTGAATGACATTAGTAATATAAGTAATATAACATATCAGTCACAACCACAAGTATCATTAAACACTTCTTTCAGAGTATAGTAAGGTTGTATTGTTAGAATTAAGCAATTATTTCTCTTAGTGTAGATGTAACTGGTACAGAAAATGGGCTATTAAATATCAAAGACGCCGCCACTAGCCTTCGTCTCTGTTCTAGGTCCTCTGTGGTTTAGTTACATTACATAAAGTGAATTATTGTATTGATATACTTAATCTAAAAAAGCCGTTAACGATAATCATTAAACACTTCTTTCAGAGTACCTATAGTAAGGTGGTATTGTTAGAATTAAGCAATTATTTCTCTCAGTGTAGACGTAACTGGTATCGAAAATGGGCCATTAAACATCAAAGACACCGCCGCAAGCTTTCGCCTCTGGTCTGTGTCCTCTGTGGTACAGTCACAGTTTAATTCCTATTAAACTGTGGTATATACTCAAATTCACAATTAAGCAAAGTGGAGAATGACCTCGCCGATCTGGTAAAATGCAGTGAAGCATGGGCGTGCGTATTCTGTTTTACCATTGGGCACATTTCAGTTAATATATACTCGTATACTATTCTATAGAATACTTCTAGCACAGCTTACCATAACAAACAGCTAGGGCACTTAGTTGGCGGGAACGGTTTGCGCCGATCCTCGCGCATGTTCCCAAGCTCCGCCTTTCAGGAGAGAACACGGCAGTGGCGCCCGTGTCGACTCACAATTATCGATCGAAGCCTTAGGCGTAGTTGCGATTATTTTTGAGAATTTGTTTTGAACCCTGTGTTGTGTGCTATAGTTTTGTGTTTTGGAATCATTATGAGTGATAGAAAATCAGGATATGTTTGTGCTCTTATAAGCTGCTACAATAAACGTTATAATTGCAGTAAGAGATTTTTCAGCTTCCCTAGAAAATTTTGAAAAATGTATCACAAAAAATAATATATGCAACACACTTGTGGAATTATGTAATGTAATACCACAAGTATAAAGATATATACAGTAGTTTCACTCTTTAAATTTTTTGTACAAAAGTTTTTAATGCACATGTCTGCTCTTGGGTAGTATGCGCGTTGGTAGAGATGTAGAAGGGGAGGAATGGGCCGGCGTATGCTATTTTATGGGTGCACATTTGCTTTTTGCTTTACAGGTATTCAGCATACGTTTGTGTGTCTAGGCGTTTGTGTTTGTGATTTTGATAAGTGTTTTGTATTGTGTGTAACATGGCTACAAAATATTGTTTCATTTGTAAACGAAATTCTGTTAGGCCACCTTTTTTACTCCAAAAAATAATAGTCCGGGCCTGTGCGTGTCTCCCAAAAACGGTCACTACTGCGCATGATTGTGCTTGGGTAGTATGCGCAGTGGTCTTTTTGGGGGGTTAAAAAAACAAAACTTAAGGACACCAACATCAAAGAGATTTTGCCGAGTGAAATTACTGTATATATCTTTATACTTGTGGTAATACCTTTTAATCATCCATGTGATTATTTTCCAAAATTATATGTTGTAAGTTGTAAGATCGTATTTGAGGGTAAGAATATATTTTACCCTGAAAACAAAATCAATTATAATTTAAAAAATATTAACAAAAACAAATTAATTATATGGAGAAATGAATAGTCTATTTTTTAAATGTGTCTTTATATTTATTATATATACCGGGTGCTTCAAATTCGATGCAATACATGGGGATCTCGGAAACGGTAAGAGATGCGAAGTCGGTTAAATGGAGGCAAAGTTGCGTATTCAGGAGGGCAACAATGGTGAAAAGAAATCAAGGCTAACTTGATTGGTTTTCGAAATATTTTGAAAAAACCGAAAATTTCGATTTTCGTTTTTATTTTTTGCGGGCCTATTTGATAAGATATTCAAAAATAAAGAGCACTTTTCTATAGCAACATTTTGCCCTTTATTGAATGGTGTTAGCGAATTTTCCGCAAAACGTTTTGTTTCCCAGAAACCCACATCAACTTAATTTTTTTAAATACGGACCTGGATTTTTTTTCAATTTTTTTGGAAGCATTTTCGTAACTTGATAGAATGCCACCATAAAAAGAACCAGATTTAAACGTTTTGTCTAAGAAAAATCCATCATTAATATTTTTGGTTCGACTTTTGTTAATTCTAGATGTTAAAAAAATCTAAATCAAAACGTTTAAATCTGGTTCCTTTTATGGTGGTATTCTATCAAGTAACAAAAATGCTTCCAAAAAATTGAAAAAAAATCCAGGTCAGTATTTAAAAAAATTAAGTTGATGTGGGTTTCCGGGAAACGAAACGTTTTGCGGAAAATTCGCTAACACCATTCGATAAAGGGAAAAAAGTTCCTATGGAAAAAAGCTCTTTATTTTTGAATACCTCATAAAATAGGCCCGCAAAACAATAAAACGAAAATCGAAATTCTCGGTATTTTATTTTTGACCATTTTATTTTTAAAACGTTTCCAAGACTTCCTTGTTTGTAATTAAGCCTATTAATAATACTACTAAACTGATTTCAGGTAGGTACCTGATTATTTCAATTCAATAAATACCTAAACAATACCTTTTTGTTTTATTTTATCAGGTACTTATGTGTGGCACGAACATTTTATGTCCTCAAATATGATCTAAAATGAATCCAAGTAAAAAGTAATTTTGTTTAAAAAAATATTTAATACGATACTGTTAATTCTTATTTGAGATAATAGAAATATTTTAAATCCGTCCCCGACTTCTCTCCAGAGTGCGAGAGAGATAGCTAGCATCAAGCGAATCCTACCAGATCAAAGGTGCCGCCGCGAAGTTCCCTAGCCACTAATAATTTTACCACAAATTTTTACCGTTAAGAAACGCGCGCGAAATAACCCAATATCACGCCACTGCTTTCCCAGAACTCGAGCGCAGTCGCTTATTGATTCCCATTGGTTCCTCATTCGACCAATCAACGTCGTTGAAGCTCAGAAAAAAAGAAAGCGAAAATGCAAGAATATGTATATTAAATAAGGATGAACAGCTTGTCGTCAACTTTACGGCGTTCGCAGTTGCCAAATACTGGGAAATTCCTTGATATTATCAACGAACATAAACAAAGTCTTTGTTTATGTTCGGTGATATTATTAAGTAAAAGACAAATTAAACATTGTGTTTGGTCTAATAAAGTACAATAGGGATAAGAGACGTTAAAGACAAGTAAAAAAATGGGTAAATAAGGTTATTAATACGTTTCTTGTTTTAAATAAGAATACTTTAGAAATAAATGTGACAACATAGATCTACTCTTTTTCCGGTCATTGCACTTTGCTTAATTCTCAATCGCAGTATAGTTGACTCAAATCAGCACCTAGACTATCAAGGTGGCGACTCGAATTTTCGCATTTCACAGATAATTTGATTAATCCAACAAATTCTGAAACAGGAAAAGGATTAACTGTTTATACAATTGTTATCTTTAGTTATACCAGGTCTCTGGTTATACACTGGACTGTTATCTTATCTCTACGGGTATTCACTTAGTAGTAATTCACTAAGATGTGCAAACGAGTGAAATCCAGTTTCCTTTATGAACATATTGCACACAAATTTTATTCTTTATTATAATATATAATATACTCCTACTCATATAGGAGAATTATCAGAATCACCGAAACGACTATTATTATATACACACACCTCCAATTACCTAAAAGTACTCGTCTTCAAATAACCCCATCGAAATACTTATGGTTGGGAACCAAAATTGCCAGCCAAAGAAATAACGAATACTTCACAAAGTAAATATATTCTTCTTTTACCTCTATACATTCATATAAATAAAAAAAAAACATTAACTGAGAACAGACATTTATTTCCCATTTCACATCAGCTAGTACAAAATTATGAAAAATTAATAGTAAAAAATAAACAAAACTCGAAAATTACATCTGTGATATTAAAGCATCTCGAACAATTACATAATTTGAAAATGCATGGCAATTACTTATGACTAGCACCCAAAAAAATACCAATAATTTTTAAAGAGGAGATTACAATCACAAATGTCTGTGGAAAAACTAACCCCAAAAGAACTGCAACAGCAAAATATCGGAGAAATAAACTGTTCCTCTTTTAACTTTTACGGATTTTTTTGTATTTTTTTCACAATTTTAATGTTTCTTTCCCGTTGCCAAGTGGAAAAGACTTAAGTTAGATGTTGCAATCAATTTTTTTTGGCACGCCATCCGCCTTTAAGTTGTTACAAAGGCCGACGTCGTATTTTATATAAATTTTTTTATACTGTTATGAAGGAAAAATCTGCAGCAAGACATAAGGTCTTAAGACATTTCATAAACGAGTTGACAAAAAGAAAAAGGTTTGTCGCCACTTTCAAGTTGGTTATTCTTTTATTTTTATCTACATCAAACATTTTACAAATTATTATATAAACATCAATGAGAATATAAAAAGTATCAAAAATGTGTTTTTTCACATCAACCGGTTTGAAAGCAATGGCGCCAAACCGCAAAATGGTACGCACAAATGTTCCCTTGAAAAATTATTTTAAACACGATAACATAAGTCGCAATGAAATGCCTTTTGTCTGCTAAAAGTTGTTAACATATTATGATTATAAGTGACGGACTCGAGCGCCCTCGCGCCTAAGCACTGCTTTCTGTAGTTGTGTTCTGCACTGGCTGACTCTCCTACAAAAACAACAATGGAATTAGCAGACACTTTTTACCTCTTCAAAACAATTTCAAATTAATAAAGAATGGAGTAAAAAAAATCTTACGTCTTCGTGCATATTCAAAATGACAGAAAATCATGTTACAATCTACAGGGTGGGCAAATTTGGATGTTTTTTATGGATGCTCAATTATCAAAAAGGCTCTGAATTTTAATGTATTTCAATTTAAATTGACCCAAAATATTTGATACTTTCATTAATAATCTATCTCTTAGCTAACTTTTTAGCTTAATTCCTATACAGGGTTATTCAGAACTCATCTCTAAAACTTTGAGGATATGTGCATCCTTAAATAAGAAATCGATATCACCAAAAAAATTTTAATAAACGTATTAGGATTTCCCGTAAACAATGTTTAAAGTTATACTATTATAAAGGACTACGTAGCTGGGCAACTGTACTTCAACACATCTGATACTTTTCTACCACATTCCTAAGAATGTGATAAAAAAAGTAAACACGTTTTTGTCTGGAACGCCTGGTTAAAACCGACCGAATAATGTTGGAGTGGGGATAATATTTGTATTGTCTATGAGTCGTCAGTCTGTGTGTCGCTCTCGCGGGTGTTTTATTTATCTTAGGAGTGTTAAACTGTAAAATTTTCAAAATGGCTCATGTGTACAGTAATGCTGAGTTAATGGACGGTTACCAGTGGATTATCAATTAAAAGTTAGGTTTTGTGAGTGGTTGTCGCAGCACAATACTGAAAATCCTCAATTTACTTAATAATTTGCGTTTACAAGATCAGCAACCAGGAGGAACATTCGGTTTAGTGCGGCAAAATTGGATAAGGCGTGCCCAAAATTGTGTACAAGTCGAGGAATACTATTTCGAAAAGCTTTTGTAACAAGGTATGTGCAAATTTTTTATACCTAAATTTCACGTTTACAATACCTAGTAATCAAGTAGCGCAATTCTTCAAAATTAGGGTAACAAAATTTTATTCATTTTAAAGACACGTTACTTTGGTCAGATCTATCTATCTTTAAGTTTATTTGAAAGTAAAAACGCTGCAAATCTTTTTTGCGCCGGGTGTCGGTATACTCTCAGATCTTCCGAAGTTTTTTTTGTGCTAGCCAGTTTGCAGTCAGTCCCAAGGTCACTCCATTACAGTGGACCAGTATCCAGCGGCGTGCAATGAAAAATTTTTAAATAATTGTAAGACCCCGCCAAAAATTTTTTTTTTTGCACTACCACATTTGGGTATGTTGAACATTCCCAAATTTTATTATGGATCAGTTCTGAATAACCCTGTATAAAGAAAGATATAAACATTCTCTATATATTTTTTGGAGACAAATGCAATAAATTAAAATTGGCCATCATCTTTGGTTTTCAAGATCAAATCCATATTCGGAACACACTTTTCTGAAAAGTACATATATCTACTTTAACTGGGCATTAAAAAATCATAGCCATTACAATTTCTTCAAAAAAAGTTACGAAACTCTGGTAAAAGTGCAACAGTTTTTTTAGACTACCCTATATTATAACATGACTAGAATTAAATATAAAAAAAAACTCGAATACATGCCAAGAAAACTAAACCTTTGATGCTTCTTAAATTGCAAATACAACTACTGTAAAAGGAAAAAATCTGCATAAATTACTTACTTCAGTGTTAACAGGTGCAGAGGTTTCTGGAGCCTAGAAATACAACAAAAAGAAGTTGTGTAAAAGAGGGTGCAGGGGAAAGTATAGGTGAGATGCAATGGTAAAATGATTTTTGTAAAAAATGGAACGAGGTATGGTAATCAGTACTGAAAAATCTTCCAATTTTGTTTTTATTTATAACTAAGGCCTTCAGCACATTATGATATGTCCAAAGTGAATCCTAAAACGGATTTCACAATAGAACACTTATAAATTGCTTTAACGAAAAAAAAAAAAAGATGTAATATGAAATTATCTCTAATCAAAAGGAAATTATTAGTCAAAACATAAGTAGACAGTATTTGTAATGTGCTCTGAAAGTCATGCAATGCAATCTATCTAAGCAAATATTATAAATTTCGTTCAAGAAAAAAAATAAATTAAATTAAAAGTATTTGTACAGTAATAATTTATTTTGGTTAAAACTGCAGGATACAGGCTAAAAAATAATATAGTCACTTATTCTCTTTTTATGCTTAGTTTAGTGAAAATGAGCGAATTCTGTTCTTGTTCTTATACAGTAAGTTCATAAAGCTCTGCAAAAATTTATTATTTCAAAAATGATTTTCTTTTATTTTTGCACTTGTTTTAGATATATTAAATTTTTTACAGGGTGACTCAATGAAGATTCGTCAATATAAACTTAAATATATTAAATGGAACGCACTGTTTTATATATTTGGAAAGAGAGCTTTTTTATGAATATGGTTATACCGGGATATCAAAAATTATCTTGGTCAAGGGTGGTTGTGGGATCTAAAACGTGTCTTACTTTGAATATGTTTTGTTGTGTCAGAATCTGTCAAGTCATTGTGCTGAAATTTTCTAATCCAGTTTTTGAATCATGCCTCTTACCACACAGCACAAAATTTTCATGATTGAAGCCTATTTTCGAACGGGTGCGCTAGTTAATGGAAATTGGCAATACAGTCAACGTTTGTGTTTGGACAATTTTCGAGAGCACTTCCCAAACGTGGTAATATTACCGGACAATTTTTATGCGTGCCTTACAAATTGTTGTTGAAGTGTTTCGCAAAACTGGTTGTGTGACTCATAAAAAAGGTGCTGGTAGACCAAGAGTTCGTACAGAAGAAGTTGTCAATGACGTTCGTCAACGTATGGAAGAGGAGCCTGCAAAACCTTTGAAACGTCTTTCTCAGGAAATTGGACTTTCTTATGGAACATGTCATAAGATTTTAAAGAAAGACTTGAAGTTGCATCCATATAAGATGCAAGCACATCAAGCTCTTCTGCCCGCAGACCACCCCAGACGCCTTGCTTACTGCCATTGGTTGGTCAATAATTTAATGAATGACGATCTTCTGGACTTAACTTTTTTTTCTGACGAAGCGTGGTTCCACCTTTCGGGATACATCAATTCTCAAAATATGTTAATGTGGAGCAATGATAACCCTCATGTTTTTACTGAATCTCCACTACATGCTCAAAAAATTGGTGTTTGGATGGCAGTTTCTCGCAGAAGAATAATTGGGCCAATTTTTTTCGATTTCACCGTCAACGCAGAAAGGTACCGACACAACTTTTTGGCTGAATTTGTGCAACAGTTAAACGATGATGAACTTCGGTACGGTTATTTCCAGCATGACGGTGCAACAGCACATACTACACGAGAAAATATTGCTTTCCTCCGCGAGTTTTTTGATGACCGGCTGATAAGTTTGCATACAGAAGTTGAGTTTCCTCCGAGATCACCTTGTTTGACAATTATGGACTATTTTATATTTCCTTACTAAAAAAACAAGATTTTCGCAACTCCGGTAAATAATTTGCAAGAACTGCAACAAAGAATTGTTCAGCAATGTGCAACTATAACGCCAGAAATGCTGCAAAACGCTTTTCACAACATGAGGAGGCGCGTCAACTTGTGCATCGAACAAAACGGGGGACATTTCCAACAATTACTGTAATTTAGTTTTTCTTGTTACTAAAACCGTTATTTCATAATTTGTAGTTCATTATTGTTTTACAACTGAAATAAATAGGTATGAAATTTGTAGGTTATTATGATGTCAGTGTGACAGTGACATAATTATTTCAAATTTAAAGTAAGACACACGTTTTACATTCCACAACCACCCTTGACCAAGATAATTTTTGATATCCCGGTACAAGGTTTTATGGGTCTCTCTAATAATAAGGAAGATATGCCCAAAAAAGTGTGTCATAAGAACAATTAATGTGTTAGAAAGAGAATATCGATTTGTAATAAATCGCTTTCATGACACACTTTTTTGGGCATATCTTTTTTATTATTAGAGATAGACCCATAAAACCTTATATGACTGTATTCGTAAAAATAATTCTTTCCAAATATGTAAAACAGTACTGGGTGTTCCATTTAAAATATTTATATCCATAAAAGTTTATATTGACTTGGCTTCATTGTGTCACCCTGTAAAAAATTTATATACAGGGTGTACCACTTAAGCGTATGCGGAGCATAGCGGCTAAACCGTAAGAGCTAAAAAAAATGTTTTAGATAAAAGTTATTTTCATTCAAGTGTTCTATGACTTAAAATTACTCTCGATTATACAGAGTGTTTAGTGTAAGCTAGGCGCAACACAACTTCGTTATTTTAAATGGAACGCCCTGTATATTATTACATATTTGGATAGAATGTTCTCTGACGAATACAGCGATATAAAGTTTGATTGGTTTATCTCTAATAATAAGGAAGCTATGGCCAACAGAGTATACCATAAGAGTAATGTGTTAGACGAAGGCCTTGTACCATCCCAAAGAATTAACAATCTCTTTCTAACACACGTTTCAATAATTTTCAAGTTTTTCAAAAAAATTTGCTGGTGTGTCACTTGCCCAAAGGCACAAATGTGAAAAGCTCTCTATAAGCGTGCAACAGGACTATTGACCTACTTCTATGCAACAAGCAGATTCCAGTAAAAAAAAACTATTTAACCAGTTACTCATCGTACAAGTTAATAGGGCTGCAAGCAGAATTTTAAGCATACAAGGCTACAGCAGGGTTTGCTACTGCGAGCGGATACGATCATTTATTCACATGTAGCAAATAAAATGTTTCCAACACATACCCATAAAATGAGAAATAGTTTTAATTAAAATTAAAATTGTAGTACCAATATAAGTAGTATAATATATTGTTTTAGTCTGTAAATTTTGTGGCTTGGATCCGGGCATTTGCTATACAGGGTGTAAAAAATAGTGTACCACACTTAGAAGGATGATACTAAATCTAAAAATAAAAGTTCCTATGAACATATGCCCCATGGTTCCTAAGGAAGTTACAGCCCTTTAAACGGTGTATAAAAAGAATGGTTATTTATTTTTAAGAAGTCGCAGATCAATTTTTTTGAAATTTGGTGCTCTGGCATAAATTGTTATGCCTAAGCGAATGGCGATTGTAAAAAGAGCTGTGACAGTTCTTGAAGGGTAGTTTTCATAAGGCTAGAGGGAAAACTTTTTTAACTAAGTGAATACAATAATTTTAATATCGACTAGCAGCAGGCACAATGGGTCGAAAAGCCTAGGTCTGAAAAGCCTTTCCCAACAACATTAGATGTGAAAAATTACGACTTTTAACATAAAAAACATATTTTTCGTTTAACTCACTACACCAAAGGGTTTTCGAGATATTTGCGTTTAAAGTTTACAATGTAATTCCATTGTTCATGTCAGAGATAACGTATCTAGGTTTGACAGTTTCAATTATTTGTTTTTATGCAAATTCAACTGACAGTTTAGCAGTTTTGTACACATTAAGACACTTTAGTGCTCAAAAATGTCTGTAATAAATAAAAACATTCTTTTTATCCACCGTTTAAAAGGCTGTAACTCCCTTAGGAGCCATGGATGGTATATGTTCAAAGGAACTTTTATATAGGAACACTATATTTTTTACATCCTGTATATGGGCCCGCTAAACGCCCAAACATTCTATTTAACAATACTAAATTAGTAGTTTTTTTTTATGGAAATACGGATTTAAATGATAAAAGTAACAAGGAAAACAACATATTTGTCCCTGATATTATCTAGGTATAAGTATGATATTGCTAATTTGTTACCACAAAAATTATATCAGCATACGAAAAACACTTGCTGTATTTACTGCTTGAAAATAAAAAACATGAATGGAGATATTTTGACTATTCTCTATTGACTGAAGAAAATATTGATATGTCCAAATTTAATAAGTAAGACAAATAAGAAGCCCTCTTTTAGTCACTGAAGAAGGATGTTGAGTAAATCCAATTTAATTATCAGAAAACATGAGTCTTTAACCACTTAAGGGCCCCAGAAAGCGACATTTTTAATAATGAGCTTAAATAAACAAGTCTTTCGAGAATACCATCATAAAAAATTCAATACAAATATTTTATTTAAAATATTTGTGCCAGAAGAAAAAGCTGTTTATAAAAAAAGAGTAATTTATAGACTTGTAAGCTTTCTGTATGTTTTGTTTTCTACAAGAGATTAGTTTTTACTAGCAGTAGGTTAAAATATATTTCATTATTTATGAGTAATTTTAATATACCTAATAAATACCAGACTAATTCAATACCAGTCGATATCAAGTTATCTCCAAGTTACGCTATATTTCAGAGAAGGGTGAAAAACTTTATAATAATGAGACGTGACAATGTGTGACAGTATGTAGTTATTGTTTGTTTGTATGTACCATAGATTTATAAGACAAGGGAGATGTAATTGTTTACATTTTAAAGCAATCAGAGAACCCCTTGTTTACTCTTTATCTGGTCAACTGCAAGGTCTACTTTATGATTGTACGAAAAACTGTTGCCAAACTGTCAATTGTGTAATTTATATTTTCACATTTAAACTACCATGATTATGGGTTAAGGTTAAAATATTACATAAAAATATTTTTCCGTTTCCTAGTTAAGTAGATAAATCATATTTTGTTAAAAACGTTGCGATAAAAACTAACTTCATAATGCAAAATGGAATGAACAGGCATCATTGCTCCCTACTCCAATCCGCATGTTCATTGATGCCGGTAACAACCACGTGAATCGTAGTATTTTATAGTATTTCTTTTGTGCGGTGTTGCTGGGAGTCGGAATTTTGCTTTTGTCAATTTTTCAGTGTTTTTCGTAAGGATTTTATTACTATTCTTCAGAAAATGGTGCATGAGTGTCAAGTGTATGGAAAAATTAATTCTTTATATTCAAAACTGTCTTTCCACAGGTAAATTTTGCCAAGTTTTGTTTGGTTATTCGGTCGCTATATATATCACGCCATATTTACGGATTTTCAGGGGCGTGCTGGCTGGCTTCCTTATCATTTTACGGAATATAGTATATATATACTATATTATATTATGGAATTGCTTTTGTTATTTTTTAAAATATGGCTGATGTGTTAGTTTTTGGAGTTACCTACACACATACTTAAATATGGTCAAAACAAGACTCCAAGCATGAAGCTAAGGCATCATCATCATTCAGCACTTTGCTGCATAACAAATTAAAAAACCTATAATGTTTGGTAAGTGTGAAGCCAACATGCAACGTTTGCGCACAAAAATTAAAATCAGTTGCGTAACCAAGGTAATTTTTAAAGGTATCCTTTATACTAATCTAAGAGAAAATCACCATTATCAGGCTTTTAAAGAGTTATTTTGAAAACAGCAAGTCAAATAACTTGAAACAAAAAGTTGAATTAAAAACTAACACCATGTACATCTTTCTTATTTTAAATTATATTTCACTTTTAAATGTAATCGAACCCTGTATACAGAGTTTGGGTATCTTTGAAAAACTGAAAAATACTTTTTTACACTACTGTATATATAAGTTTTTGTAATGTAGTAGGTGTACCACCTTTACTTAATTCAGAATTTTAAGTGTTCAAGTTTCAATTCATATTCCCTACATTAAAACTCCGATACTAATTTAATTTCTAATCTCACAAGCTTTTGCTGTTGCAATGTATAGTACTGATTTTCTTAAAATTCCTTTTTTGATGTTTTATTATCATACCCAACCCTTCCAAAAACAGTACGCCTTTGGCGTCGGAAGCAAGTTCTCCCAAAACTTTTGCAACGTTGCACGGAATCGGAATTTTGCCGTTCTTTCTCTCGGTATTCTTTGTCATACACATTGCCAATGATTGGTACAAAACAAAAGGTTATTTATGAATGAACCGTGAGGTCTCCTCTTAGTAAGTCTATGGTATGTACTTAATTATTTCTGCCGCAATTACATAAAATTTTTGTCAAGATATTAATTCTTTGTTGAATTATTGTTTTAAATTGATCTTAAAATGGGGTGGTTGTACTGAGCAACCGTGTTGGATTCCGCCACCCATGTTTAAAGGCGTATTATTATTATTATTATTATTATTATTATTATTAAATATTTGCTGTGTTATCACCATCAGAAATATAAAATTTAACCTGTTGGGGAGTTATTACATTATAAAATCAAAATATACTAGAAATGATTACCCAGTAAGTTACATTTGAAGTTGACGATTTGAGAATTCTATACTCAGACCGACCATTGCTTTGGACATTTATTGGCAAGTTTCTTGGTTAATAGTCAAGCCAATTTATTGACAATTAAGATACTTTTAACTGAAGGCTACATGGACATTGCAAGTCAAATGTAACGGTATCTGGTAGTGAAGTTATCAATGTGTAATAAAAATAGTAATAGTAATGTTTTATTATTACTCCTACTTAAATTGATAAGAAAATGTGTAGACTGGCAACAAGATATAAATATTTAAAATGTAACTTTATGGGTACCTGTTGGAAAAATTCATTTATAAACAAATAAATCAAGCCTAAATCTTAACTATTTAAATATCAGTTTGCATGTAGGTATATATTGTGAAAAAACAATAATATGGAAAAACAGCACGTTCTTACCTTGTTGTTCGGCTGACTTCCAGGTTCTGATTGAGAGTTTCCGCCACGTGGACGTGGTGGGCCACGCCTGCGGTAGCGTTGACGTGGTGGTCCACGGGGTCCATCCTGACCGACCTGCTCTCCAGCCTGGCCCTGGCTGTCCTGAGATCGTGGCCTTCCTCCACCTCTACCGCCACGGAAGTTTCTACATGTAACAAGATATCAAATGTGACAACTCGAAAAATATACGTCTACTACACTACACTAAATGGGCGGACATTAAATACACCTTAGACATTACATTATAGATTTGTTTGAAGATGCCAAAAACAACGCAACTTCTATGAAGATGCCGAAGTAATGCAATGCAAAGACGTTTCGAGTTGATCCTCAACTCGAAACGTCTAGACGAAAGCTAGTTAAGTGTTTAATTTCTTTTAAATTTTATTATAACTATTTTATTTGGACATATTTTAGAATATGACATGTAATATTGTAAAATTTTGTATAAAACTGAAAAACCACTGATAAAATTTAGTCAATATATCAAATATTATTTTATCACACGTTAATACAGTGGTTTTTTGGGGCAAACTTTAGAAGTTTGCCTTGTTACTACACTTTGAATAATTAATTTGTATACTTCTGGTTTTCTGCCTTTTGTTATTTTACAGGTGGTGTAATCCCAAAAGAAACAAACTATGAATCTATTCTCAAGGGTTGTTGTGCACCACAAAATTGTGCAACTTTGGGAAGTGCCTAAAGAACCAAAAACTAGATGAAAATAACCATAAACCCAACCACTACAAATGACACACACTGTTTATTTTTACATAACTGGATAAAGATAATCTCATATCTAGTAATAGAAAGAGAGATATGACCTAAATAAATGTACCTCACCTCAAAAAAAAACCAGTTGGAGAAAAACAGTTTCTGGCTCTTTCGCACATTACTGGTAACACTGGCAATTCTTTTGGATCTTTAGAAAGAAACCTATTAAACCTTATATAGAAAAGTTTATGAGATGTCGCTTTATTCAAGTATATAAAAATATATCTCAATCCAAGTCAATTTTCAGAAGTTGACATCACTTTCTGTCAAATTGAAAGTGTAGAGAGCTTAGAGTGTTTTATAGTAAATTCATGTGTGATATAGATCCTTGCAAAATCTGATATACTTTAAGAGTGACGATTCCTGTTTCGCCCAGTGTAGTGAGAGGCCAGTACAATCATATCTATATGGAACATTTTTATAAGTTTTTTTACCTTTATATTCATATAAAAGGTTTTTCAATAGGAACGCTCGATCTTTGTAATGTAATAAAACAAATTGTATAAGTTAAACTGACATGTTTTTATTTTTATTTTAAAACATATGTGAGCACATTATGTTTTAAAAATTATATCAGCTAAATGTCCGCCGCGGCTTCGCCTGGTGACTCGAATCTTGGAGATCCAATTTTCGATGACGTTATCGTATAGAAGTGGCTCAATTTCACCAATGACGCGTCTGATGTTGGCCTTTAAGGCGGCAACCGTCTGTGGTTTGTCGGCATAGACACGAGATTTCACATAGCCCCAGAGAAAAAAATCCAGTGGCGTTAAATCGCATGATTTCTTTTCGTCCAAAATTAGGATCAACCTCCAACTGCTCCAGCGCCCACTCAGCGAATGCAAGCCGCTGTCTATAATCGTTGGGCTTTAATTCTTGGGTTAATTGCACTTTACAAGGGTGAAACCCTAAGTCCTTATGCAAGATTCGCCAAACTGACGTCGAAGAAAGGCCAAGTTCTTGAGCACGTCGTGGAATGGATTGTTGTGGAGTCTGACGCACACTTTTCCGGATTGCAGCAATATTTTCAACGGATCTTGCGCTTCGCTGACGTACAGGTGTTGTTTGATCTAACAGTGACCCGTTTGTTTCAAATTTATTTATTAGACAGCGAATTGTGGACTCTGAAGAACGACCATCGACACCATAAATTGGCCGAAGTGCACGAAACGTTTGCCGAATAGAACATTGATTTTGATAATAAGTTTTAACCATTTCGAGGCGTTGTTGAATCGTATAGCGTTCCATAATGAAATGTAAAGACTAACTGAATACGCCTGTCAAAGATACAACCTGTCTGACTACCGAATTCATCATACACTGTTGCCAAACATCGAGCGTTCCTATTGAAAAACCCTTTATAAGGGTGAAGCAATATTTTATTACATTGGGATTAATATATTAGTGTCAATAAAGTAATAAAATCCTAAAACAATCAATTATCTTGGGAATATATATATAACACTATATTTATTATAATATCAAAGATTTTATAAAGTAACAAATTCATTTATCCTTGGATTTATCTTATCTGTGGATTTATCATGTAAAACAAATGTGTAAACACATTTTTGAAAATAATTTTCAATGTGGTAGATTAAATAATATATTATTTTCATGGATTCAAGCATTAGTAAATAAGAAAATATTTACTAAAAAATTAATATTCAATATAAATGCAAAAATAAAAACAGACAAAATATAAAATAGTAACTTTTCTAAAATATTTGCGTAAAATGAGCGATTATTATTATTATTTATAGAACGTGTTTTCTTAGATAACTAACACTGAATCTCAAATTATCTCTAAGTGTGCTGAAACTTAATATAGCAGTAATGATTTCATGGTTTCGTGATCTATAAAAATAAATCCAAATTATATCAAAATAAAAAAATATGTTTCTTTACTTGTTTCAAAAATAAAGTTTTCAGTGCTGATTTTTAAGAGTAAAAGCTGGAAAAAGTCTTGCCATTTTGTATTCACTTTTTATAGAAAATGTAAATTGCTTCCTGGTTTGTTGTACCTTCTCAGGTAGGTATTCTGACAATCATTTGATAGAATTAGATAGCCTACAGCACAACCTAAACACACCAATGCCAGTGTAACAGGAAGTCATAAGACATAAATGTTAAAAATTAATTTGTTAATATTTATTAAATGAATTTTGAACTTAACAAATTGCTATCTTCCAAAATATCACGCTATGATCCAGTGACAACCTTTTCACATGTGGGTATATAAACTAGCCAACAAATAATAAAAAAGGTACTGCACATTTAAATTAACAAGCACCTACCTGCGGAAAAATCTTCTTGGAGGTCCGCGACCACGGGGAGCATCACCACTTTGGTCCTGATCTCCTGGGGGTCCACGGTAAGGTCCTCTGTAGTATCCACCTCCGTAGCCTCCGCGCCCGCGCCTGGGTCTGTATCTGCGAAGTGGTCCCTGTGGACCGCCCTCTCCGCCGGCGCCCTCTTTACCACCTTCACCTTCGCTTTGGCTGTCTCTAGGTGGGCGTCTACTACTAGGCCTGCGCCCACCTCTCGGGTAATACCACTGACGGTAACCACGTCTGCGATCTGCCGCATAAGGGGAGCCCCGCACAGGCTCACCATTGGGTCCTGTTACGTTAGCGGCCTCATTACCCTTTTCTCCTACCACTACACTAAATTCCACTATCTCACCATCCCCAACAGAACGGACAGCTTTCTTTGGATTATTCTTGATAATGGCTGACTGTGAATAAAGGTTATATCTTTAGTAAAGCCAAAAGGTTTTCAAAAACTTGTAATCTAAGAAATAGTCTTAAAAACATACATTATTATATAGTAGCATAGTAGTTAAATATAGATTGTGGATAAGAATAGGATTTTGTAGAATTTGGGATGGGAGAGAAGAATAAAAATACATAACAGTATTTAACGAATTTAGAGCAACAGATATTGTCAAGACATAACCACAATGGTTTGGCTATTGGCTTTAGCATGGCTGGATAGTAAAAAATATAGGATAAATAGCAATATAGACAGTTATGGAAAATCAAATACTGAAGGAAATAAAAGAATAGAAGCAAGAGACTAAAAAGAAGGGATGTTACCTAAATAGCCTGGAAAAACTTAAAAAAGGGAGGAATTTGGTAGGTTAAACTTTAAACGAATCACTATTAATGATGCATATATTTTTTTTCATACCAATGGCAATGTCAATCAAGTAGAAGGCTGGAGTTAGTTATTTTATGTAATCTAAATAATACAAAATTGAGTAACTTCACTAGTAATAATGATGATCATGATGTATTATTTGATACTAAAATAACATTGTTATTATCAGAAATTATTATTTTTCAAAAACATGGCTTCCGATTACATATGAACTTGACAGCTCTTGTTATAAAATAACATACGGGATAAATCATAAGCCTGTTTATCTAATTCACAAATAAAATCTTTAACAATATCCCGTTTTGTCCTGAACAGTAAACTGTAAAATTTATTTTCAATTAACTTGCAATTTAAATTGGAATAAGTATGTTAAACTTTATAGCCAATCAGAAATTAATATTTTTCAAAAACATGGCTTCTGATTGGATATGAACTTAACAGCCCTCGTTATAAAATAATATACGGGATATGTCATGGGACTGAATGACTTACACACTCCTATTAGGCTTGTTTTGGTTCTAACAGGAATCAGTTCCGAATCGTACTAAGTGTGCGCAATTTGAAAAAAGAATTCGAATTTTCAAACTGCACGTGCTCAGTACGATTCAGAAACTGTTCGTGTGAGAACCAGAACAAGCCTATTATAATTTATTTGAGTTACTTTTTCCACATCTACATTTTTAGATAAAGTTATTGACTGCCATTTTTTGCTTACAAAAACATCTTAAAAAAACTTTTTAGTGTTTTATATCTATTTAGCTAAAATGTTTATATCAATGTCAATATTTTGTCAAGGAATGTTTTTTTTTTCAAACTTGACAAGTGCTGCAAGTACACATTATATTGGAGCAAGCTTATATCAAGCTAATATTATCAAGTAAAATATTGGGATAAATTTAAATGACATAGGTTGTATTTTACTAAATTGGATTCAAGTTGCCTAATCTTAACTGGCACTGCCAATTTTTTATCCTTTAAAAGCAAACTTAACCTTCGTTATTTGCTGAAGTGATTGATTTTAGAAAATTTTCCAAAGAAAAACAATATTTTTAAAAATAATTGTATTCAGATAACATTATCATTATTCATTGTAAATTTGTTATTTAACTGGCAAAGTTGCCCTACAGTAGCTGTAGTTATCAACACAACTTAATTATAATTCTGTGGGTCAGCAACAATGTAAACAATTTAGTAAATAATTGTGTATGTATATATGTACCTATATAGTGAAGTTATTTATTTTAGATAGAAGTAAATTTATGTAATAACTTCATTTTCTTGCAAGTATATAAAGTATATAAAAAAATCTGTTCATGCATAGCATCCAAATATGACTTAATAAAGCAAAAAAATCAGTATTTACAAAAGGGGCTCTTAAAGTAACAGTAAATCTCAGAATCAGTGGTTATTTTTGTTTGTAAAATACCAAATACCTAATATATTCTCTACATTCTACCTTAATCATTAATGTTTATTACAAAATTCTTCCCAAAAAAGATAGAAAATTTACTTGAATAAAATTATATTCAAAATTTTGTAATAAATAGAATTTTGTATTTAACTAAATACTATTACTGTACTAGAGATACATGTGTTTATTTTGTATTTAACTATGCCCGACTATATATTTAGATGTACATACCTACATAAAAACAAAATGAAAAACATCACATTCCACGATGCTTTTTGTAATTCACAATTTTCTTGAACTAAGCATTGACGTAGAAAAAAATACAAAACAATATACGTATTTAAAGATTGTTCCCCAATAAGTAACTGGTGCTTAATCATAAAATAGAAATATCACAACCTAAGTTACCTATTGGAGGTATTGTAATCTAGCACACTTATGACTCAATCATCTCTTAAGATTATCAGAGATGGATCTAAGGAGTGTGCACATTAATTTGTTATATTAGTTTTTAAGGGGGTAGTAGCTGCTGTATTCAAAATACACTTTAGTAGGTACATACTTAGGAATCTTCGCATTCAGCAACTGCTATTAATATTATTATTAATAATAGCAAGTTAACAATTTATTAATATATTCGGCAAATGGGAAGTAGGATTAGAAGTAAGTAGGTATACCTACCTACCAAGATAGTAACATACAAAGCAACAAGAAAGTATAGAAAACATGCAAGTAGAGAACTTACTAAAATGTGAAATACATTAGTTGTTATAATAAAAAAAACTCACTTGATGAACAAAAACGTCCTCCTTGGTATCATTTCGGTTAATAAATCCATAACCGCTTTTCACATTGAACCATTTGACCGTACCAGTCACCTTACTTGCTGCAAACCAATAAACAATTAAGTAACCCTCATTTGTGTTTATAATGCAATAGGTTAAAAAACAGAAATTATATAAGTTTTCCGGTATTTTCCGTGACTTATAATCTTATAAATACCTATAAAGATTAAACATGCTATAAAAAATTAAAGGCAATGTTTTTAAGTTGCAATGGCTCATGAAGCAACTAGGAAATGCGAACTAAAAATAAACATGATGCAGTGGTATGTTATAAATAAACTGTCTGGATTATTATTACTTTACCGTGGGAAATATTTTAGGGCAAAATTATGTTGTATAGTAAAATTTAAGCTCAACTAAAATATTTAAATTCTTCAAAACCGGCTAATTTTCCTTTACCGAAATCGCGCGTTAAAAGGTAAATGGCCGCCGAAGCTTCACGAACTTTTCCTTTTTCTACCTTGTTCTAACGGAATGAATGCGTAGCGTCTTTATCAATGTCATTTTAATCCAATTCATAAACTTTCTCCAAACAGACTGAGGAAACTAACATTTTAAAAATTTTTGGCCATGTGCTTACGAATAGAAACATGGATGCCATGGTGAAATCACCCACGCCGATAAGCGGTCGGACAAATGTACAGAATTAAAATTTCTTACCAATTATTTCTTTATCCTTGACTTTGGCGATTGCCGGTGCTGCCTTTGGCTGTTCTGGCACTTGTTGTTGCTCCGCTTCAGCCATGATGTTCGGGCCGGTGGAAGATGTTATACCGCTACCTCACCTGATGTTATTTCCTTCCTGTCGAATTCAGTTCTTGAAAGATCTTGGCGATTTTCAACTTGTTCATGTTTAAATAAACTCCTACGAAGCAAGTTCAGACACTTTTAAAACGTTTAGCTCTTTTATACCATGGTAATGTTCAAGAGACGTATGTCTATGATACCGTATAATATTGAATTTCCAGCGCAAACGCGATTATAATGAACGAGCGCCTCCTTGTAAATAGTAGCCAAATTAAAATATTAAGGTACCACTTGACGAGCGCATAAATAAAATAGATACCTATTTCTCTTTGTGCATAATTTGAAATCTATTATTTATGTCCTTTGTGACTCAATGTTATGTTGACTGTTGAATGTTATATAGTGCTGTCAAGAAATTCATTAAATTCAAAATGATTTAACCAAACAAACGAGAATTCTTACTAAATTTGTTTTTCATATTCAATAAATCATTGTAAAATATCTGCGTTTGGCCTGATGTGTAGATAAAAATTTTCTTTTACCTATTCACATTCATTATTATACATGTTATATATGTAAAATACCGTTTCCACGTATTTTTCGCAACGTTTGTTCGGTACTACTAGGTAGGTAGGTACTCTTTTTTGTCAACTTTTCCCAACCACTCTGAAATTGAACCTTCTAAAGGAAATCCGCGCCGCATATAATTCATTTCTGGTAGGGTTGCTATCCATTTTCAACTGACTGACACTCACACTCACAAACCAGTTGAGTTTAGGTCAATGGATTTACTCTAAGGGCAAGATTTGAAATTATCAAATGGATTATTATAAGGGTGTGATGAATTAAAATTTATCTAAATTTACAAAACTCAGAGTTTTGACGTAGGTATAACAAAACTTACTGGAGTTAGATTCTACATACAGAAACCATGTTCAAAAGATGGAAAACAATATATGAGAATGACCTGCAATTATGGTCAAGAGGTTCGAGAAGTGTATTCTCGGCATGTGGACGTTACGGTTGGAGTGCCTCAGGGTTCTGTATTGGGCCCTGTATTATTTATTCTGTACATAAATGACCTGGAAGATTGTTTACCTTATAGTGTCTCTGCGACTTTGTATGCCGATGACACTTCTTTAATTGTATCTCGTCCAAGTAATGAAATTTTAGAAAGTGTAATAGTGACTTGGATTATTGGTTCAGCTGCAGTTTTTTATACCTAAATAATGGCAAAACTAGTTTGTTGGGTTTCATACACTTCAGAATCATAATAACCTTAAACCAGAGACATATTATTATATGTCTCTGCTTAAACTGAATATTAAGGTCAGCAGTGATGTTTTTGGGGAGGATAGGAACGTTAAATTTGTCTCAAAGAATCACTGTTCCTCATTTACCTACGTCAAAGCTTGCTTCCGTATTCTTCCTTATTCGAAATCTGAAACAGGTTCTTATACTGAACCAATTTATGGGTATTTATAATGCACAGGTATTTGCCCGATTGAAGTACGGTAGGTATATGCTTTTGGGGATTATCCTCAATGACCTCTGATGTGTTTTTTTTATCCCAGAAACGAATTGTTCGTTGCATGGTTGGGGCGACCAATCAAACATCATATAGATTTTTTTTCGAAAATTATAAGGATACTGACACCTACCGGAAGATTCTTGTTAGAAATGATACGTTTTGTAAACAGGGTGATCGCCATCAGTACTCCACTAGGAACAGAAATAATTTATATGTTCCATATAGGTAGAAGACTTAACATAGCAAGAAGACCGCCTAATGTAGTGGGGTTGAGTATATACAGGGTGTCCACCTAGTGCGCGTAAGTCCAATATCTGGGTTAATAAAAGAGATAACTTAATTTTTTTTTCTACAGGGTTGTCTAATATCCCGAGCTGCACAAAATGAAAATATATTTACATATTCAGGGTGTTCAGTTTTTCCTGGACAGGTACCAACTTCGTTTTTCTAAATGGAAATATATATTTTTTATTGCTTTTTCGAACTAAACCCTTGATTTTAGTAGGACTTTCATCAGCCTTCCCTATACCTAACTTAAACTGTTTTTGAAATATTGACGGGTGAATATTGACATTATTGCAACTTTGACACCCTGTAAAATCTAAACGGTTTGAGATCAAGCAAAACGGTTTGCACATTCCTATCTTAACTTTTCCATAAGCTATCGTTTGATACTAATTTCAAAGTTATACAGGAATAAAACATTTTCAAAATTTTCAGAAAATTTTAAATTTTTGGATAATTCTGAAATTAGTACCAAACGATAGCTTATGAAAAGTTAAGATAGGAATGTGCAAACCGTTTTGCTTGATCTCAAACCGTTTAGATTTTACAGGGTGTCAAAGTTGCAAAAATGTCAATATTCACCCGTCAATATTTCAAAAACAGTTTAAGTTAGGTATAGGGAAGGCTGATGAAAGTCCTACTAAAATCAAGGGTTTAGTTCGAAAAAGCAATAAAAAATATATATTTCCATTTAGAAAAACGAAGTTGGTACCTGTCCAGGAAAAACTGAACACCCTGAATATGTAAATATATTTTCATTTTGTGCAGCTCGGGATATTAGACAACCCTGTAGAAAAAAAAATTAAGTTATCTCTTTTATTAACCCAGATATTGGACTTACGCGCACTAGGTGGACACCCTGTATAATAGGTTGCCATTATGTAGATATTAGACTTTGTAAGGGTGGAAAGGCTTTTATTGGGTCTTTGAGGTAATTTCTGATCGAGGGATGTTTCTATAATATGGACCGAGATTATTCCAAATGTATTTAATTGTTTGTAAATTATTTTGTGTATGTTTGTGCTATACTATTATTTTTCTTTTGACGGATCCTATATAGATGTAAATATTTATCTACAGGAATAAAATGCTTATCTATCTATCTATCTACCTCAACATATTTACTGTGGTACCTATCTATGTTTCTATTGTAAATATTTGTTTCCTATTCAAATCTTTTTATCTATTTGAAAACGTCAATAATTAATCTTTATACAAGATACAGTAATGCGCCCTACATAAAAATAATTTACTAGCTTTTCTTCACTTATGCTCTCATGGCCACATTTAGGAATTTGTGAGCCCAAGCTTCCCCTAAAGCAGGAGACTAGACAAATTAATCATATATTCTTATAGAAAATAATTAATTTGTATACCTACTATCACAATAGTGTAGGTTAGAATTTCAGGAGAGTAAAAGATGGTTTGATATAATATTGGTTGATTGTTTAATTTATTAGGCACGTACCACCTACCTAAACATAGATAGGTAACGTGCATAATATAAGATGGAATATAAAATACAAGCATATATAGAGTAATAATTGAGCATTTAATTTTTGCAATGTTTTTCCTTGCACAATTACTACAATTTCATATCAAATTTTAAATTTATTTAAAAATATATTTACATACCATATATTCTCTATAATTATTAGTAACCATATAGCAAATTACCAATAAGTACGTTTATTTATACAAATGTTCTTTCTTAATGAGTCTCAAGTTTTCTCTGCCTACATCCGTAAAATTATATCTAATCTGACCTATAGCTTGTAAAAATGTTTAGACGTTATAATGCTAAATTGGTTTTATTTTTATATTTAAACATAAAGTTGGAGACTTATTTTAAAGCGCATTCGTACACATTTATCATATTTAACTATATACAGGACGAACAAGAAATAAAGAACAAAATGTAGGTGATGAATATTAGATCCCTAGGAACCTATAGGTACTTAATAATTTCTGGTTTCTATAACTCTTTTTTTAAACTCCGAGTGAATGGAAAAGTCACATCTCTTTAGCTTTATGATAAGCGTATTAAAGCTCTATAAAGTCCTATACCTAATAAGCAGATATAATAATATATAACTGAAGGTTAAATGACACCATGTGTCAACAATAAACATTTATAGGCTCTGTGAATTTGGTTGTAAATTAACCAATAAAATGCTAACTTTTAGCCCCATAAAATTCAAATCACTCCTAGTTTAAAAATAAAGTATAGTATGGACACATTAATATATACAATAATTGTAATTAGTTTGTTTTTTACACAGTACAACAAGTTGGACATTATTCGGTCTAAGATCGAGGTATTTACAAACCTATATGTAAATCACATTACTAAGTGGCAGTTATAATATTTACATTCAATGACTACATCTACATACTTAAATAAGGAATTGTATAGAAGGTTTCGGATAGAAGTATCCTGGACTCTTGGGAGGTAAATATGTTCTATCTGAGGAAGTTGGAGGAGCTGGGGGTGCTGTAGGTGGAGGTGGAGTATATCTAGTAGTTACTGGCGTGGAGTATGTCACAGGAGGAGGTGGTGGTGTGGTTACTGGAATAGTAGGTACAGTTGGGCGGGTTGTGTACACGGGTGGAGGTGTGTACCGAGTGGTATAAATTGAAGATATCGGTGGTGGGGTTGTTATACGAGTTGTATAAACAGCTGGTGGTGTATAGCGAGTTGTAGCTACAGTTGGTGGTGGGGGAGGTGGTGTTGTTAAACGAGTAGTGTAAACAGGTGGGGGGGTGTAGCGAGTTGTAGCTACAGTTGGTGGTGGGGGAGGTGGTGTTGTTAAACGAGTGGTGTAAACTGATGGAGGAGGTGTATAACGAGTAATATCAACTGTTGGTGGGGGAGGTCGTGTAATTATCCTAGTAGTATAAACGGGGGAGGAAGGTGTGTAGCGGGTAGGTGTGTATACTGACGGTGGTGGGAAAGATGGAGTTGTTACACGGGCAGTGTAAACTTGTGGGGGGGTATAACGAGTGGTATAAACAGGAGGCGGTGTGGGAGGGGTGTAACGAGTGGTATAAACACTAGGCGGTGTGGGAGGGCTGTAACGAGTGGTATAAACAGTAGGCGGTGTGGGAGGGCTGTAACGAGTGGTATACGCAGTAGGCGGTGTGGGAGGTGTGTAACGAGTGGTATAAGCAGTAGGCGGTGTGGGAGGGGTGTAACGTGTGGTATAAACTGATGGCGGAGGTGGTGGTCGTGTACTTATACGAATAGTGTAAACTGGTGGAGTGCTAAATGGTGGTAAATAAGGTGGAGGGGTTCTCGATGTATTGTAAATAATTGGGGGTGATGTTCGAGAGGTTGGATATGTAATACGTGGTGGAGGAGTTGAGTAGCTAAACGGGGGTGAAGTTCGGGCGGTGGTGTATGTGCCTGTGGTATAACCAGTAGGCGGTGTCGGAGGCGTGTAACGAGTGGTATAACCAGTAGGCGGTGTGGGAGGAGTGTAACGTGTTGTATAAACAATAGACGGTGTAGGAGGGGTGTAACGTGTGGTATAAACTGATGGCGGGGGTGGTGGTCGTGTACTTATACGAGTAGTGTAAATTGGAGGATTACTAAATGGTGGTATATAAGGTGGAGGGGTTATAGATGTATTGTATATAATTGGGGGTGATGTTCGATAGGTTGGATATGTAATACGTGGTGGAGGAGTTGAGTAGCTAAATGGAGGTGAAGTTCGAGCGGTGGTGTATGTGTCTGGTGGTGGTGTGTAACGGGTCGTATAAACTGTAGGTGGTGACGTTCTAATTGGTGGCAAGGAGAAAGGAGGAACTGTTCTTTGAGTTGTATAAGTAACTATGAGAGGTGTACGTGGTGTAGTTGTTGGCGTTGTGTAACTAACTATAGGTGGAGTTCTAGGAGTAGTGTATGTTACGGGTGATGGAGGTGTATATCTTTGAGTTGTATAGGAAATTGTGGGTGGTGTACGAGGCGTAGTAACTGTAAAAGGAGGAGTTCTAGGTGTTGTATAACTCACGGAAGGTGTTCTAGGAGTTGTGTATGTAAAAATTGGAGGTATTCGTGGAGTAGTAGTTACTGGTGGTAAATATGTTGGCGGAGTTCTTATTTTCGTAGGTGGTATTCTGATTATTGGTGGTGGTGTTTGTATTGTGGGGATAGTTGGAGGTGGTACTCTTATTGTGGGAATTGTCGGAACAGGCGTTCTTATTGATGGCGGAGTAGGATACGTTCTTGATGGTGTAGGGTATGTATATGCTGTGGTTCTTACTGTTGGAGGAGGTGGCCGAATTGTTGGAGGAGGCGTTCTTATTGATGGCGGAGTAGGATACGTTCTTGATGGTGTGGGGTATGTATATGCTGTGGTTCTTACTGTTGGAGGAGGTGGCCGAATTGTTGGAGGAGGCGTTCTTATTGAAGGCGGAGTAGAATACGTTACTGATGGTGTGGTATATGTAAACGTAACTGAAGGAGTTGGATATGTATACGGTGTTATCCTTACTGTTGGAGGTGTTCTAATTGTTGGAGGCGGTGGAGGACGAGTAGGAGGAGGAGGAGTTCTTATTGATGGCGGGGTAGGATATGTTCTTGATGTTGGATATGTAAACGTAACTGAAGGAATTGAATATGTGTATGGTGTCGTCCTTACTATTGAAGGAGGAGTTCTAATTGTTGGAGGAGGCGTTCTTATCGTTGGAGGTGGTGGAGGACGAGTGGGAGGAGGAGTTCTTATTGAGAATGGAGTGGAATACGTTCTTGATGGTGTGGTGTATGTAAACGTAACTGAAGGAGTTGGATATGTATATGGTGTTGTCCTTACTGTTGGTGGTGTTCGAATCGTTGGAGGCGGTGGAGGACGAGTAGGAGGAGGAGGAGTCCTTATTGATGGCGGAGTAGGATATGTTCTTGATGATGTTGGATATGTAAAGGTAACTGAAGGAGTTGGATAAGTATAAGGTGTTGGAGAAGGTGTTCTAATTGTTGGAGGAGGCGTTCTTATGGTTGAAGGTGGTGGAGGAGGAGTCCTTATTGTGGGAAATGTTGGAGGGGGAGTTCTTATTGTGGGAAACGTTGGAGGAGGAGGCCTTATTGTGGGAAATGTTGGCGGAGGAGTCCTTATTGATGGCGGAGTAGGATACGTTCTTGATGGTGTTGGATATGTAAAGGTAACTGAAGGAGTTGGATAAGTATAAGGTGTTGGAGGAGGTGTTCTAATTGTTGAAGGTGGTTGAGGAGGAGTCCTTATTGTGGGGAATGTTGGAGGAGGAGTTCTTATTGATGGCGGTGTAGGATACGATATTGATGGTGTGCGGTAAGTATATATTGTTGATCTTACTGTTGAAGAGGGTGTCCTAATTATTGGACGTGGTGTTGTTATTGTTGGAGGAGGTGGACGAGTAGGCGGAGGAGTCCTTATTGATGGTGGAGTAGGATATGTTCTTGATGATGTTGGATATGTAAAGGTAACTGAAGGAGTTGGATAAGTATAAGGTGTTGGAGGAGGTGTTTTAATTGTTGAAGGTGGTGGAGGAGGAGTCCTTATTGTGGGGAATGTTGGAGGAGGAGTTCTTATTGATGGCGGTGTAGGATACGATATTGATGGTGTGCCGTAAGTATATATTGTTGATCTTACTGTTGAAGAGGGTGTCCTAATTATTGGACGGGGTGTTGTTATTGTTGGAGGAGGTGGACGAGTAGGCGGAGGAGTCCTTATTGATGGTGGAGTAGGATATGTTCTTGATGATGTTGGATATGTAAAGGTAACTGAAGGAGTTGGATAAGTATAAGGTGTTGGAGGAGGTGTTTTAATTGTTGAAGGTGGTGGAGGAGGAGTCCTTATTGTGGGGAATGTTGGAGGAGGAGTTCTTATTGATGGCGGTGTAGGATACGATATTGATGGTGTGCCGTAAGTATATATTGTTGATCTTACTGTTGAAGAGGGTGTCCTAATTATTGGACGGGGTGTTGTTATTGTTGGAGGAGGTGGACGAGTAGGCGGAGGAGTCCTTATTGATGGTGGAGTAGGATATGTTCTTGATGATGTTGGATATGTAAAGGTAACTGAAGGAGTTGGATAAGTATAAGGTGTTGGAGGAGGTGTTCTAATTGTTGAAGGTGGTGGAGGAGGAGTCCTTATTGTGGGAAATGTTGGAGGAGGAGTCCTTATTGATGGCGGAGTAGGATACGATATTGATGGTGTGTGGTAAGTATATATTGTTGATCTTACTGTTGAAGAGGGTGTCCTAATTATTGGACGGGGTGTTGTTATTGTTGGAGGAGGTGGACGAGTGGGCGGAGGAGTCCTTATTGATGGCGGAGTAGGATACGTCCTTGATGGTGTTGGGTATGTAAATGTAACCGAAGGGATTGGATACGTATATGGTGTTACCCTTGCAGGTGGAGGAGGTACCTTAATTGTTGGAGGAGCCGTTGCTATCGTTGGAGGTGGTGGTGGTGGTGGACGAGTGGGTGGAGTCTTTATTGTGGGAATTGTTTGAGGAGGCGTCCTTATTGATGGTGGAGTGGAATATGACCCTGATGTTGTTGGGTATCTAAACGTAACTGAAGGAGTTGTATACGTATATGGTGTGGTCCTTACTGTTGAAGGAGGTGGTCTAACTGTAGAAGGAGGGGTTCTTATCGTAGACGGTGGAGGAGGAAATGTTCTTATTGTTGAAGGCGGCGTTCTTATTGCTGGAGGTGTTGGTGAAGTAGAGAAAGTTCTTGGTGGTGTTGAGTATGTAAATGTAATTGAAGGTTTTGGATACGTGTATCCAGGAGGCGGCGTACCTATTATTGGAGGTGGTGTTGGAGGAGGCGGTCTTATTGTGGAAATAATTGGTGGGGATGTCCTTACTCTTTGTGGAGTAGAATAGGTTTCTGATGGTGTCGGATATATGTTTGTTGGAGGAGGACTCCTTATTGTTGAAGGAGTGGCTCTTATTGTAGGAATTGTTGGAAATGTCCTTTGAGTAGAAATTGTAGGCGGTGGAGTCTGTCTCGTCGGTGGCGGTGTATATCTGTAAATTTTCAAAATAATAATATGATAATTTGGTGAAAATTATAATTATAATTACCTAATCAAATATCATTTTCTTATATCGAGACTTTATGATCTAATTTAAGGAAATATTTTTTATTTAAACTTTTCCTTTTGAATAAACTTTCCTCAAATTAAGAACTAAAATACTAAAAAGAATTGTTTTTTATAGTACACATACTATAAGTACATGTTGATTTATAAACATTGTACGGAGTAGTCCATTTTTTATGGAAATTCTGGGCATCTCGGAAACTACAAGATGCACAATAAAACCACTTACGCATCCTCGAGCTACTTTTTCTAGTTTGATTTAATACTGAAATCAGATCGGGCCTTTTGATCGGGATCAAAAAAAACCACAAGTTTGATCTGTATCTAAAAAACGCGACCCAATAAAAAATTTGGCTGCGCCAATGGATTCTACTTAAAATTATCTAGAACTTTTTCTTTTAAGTTTTTTTTATAGATCTGAAAATAATAAAGTCACAGGGCCCTTTATCCGAAAACCTAAACACGTAGGCCATCTAATTTCACCATTAAGTAAAACTAGAAAAAGTAGTTCGAGGATGCGTACGAACTTTTGTTGTGTATTTTGTAGGTTCCGAGATACCCTGGATTCCCATCAAAAATGGACTGCTCTCTACAATTAAACAATTTTTAATCCTACCTAATATATGAAATAAAATAATGTAACCTTATAATGTTTTATTCACCTATTCATTCATAGAACAGCCATAATGTATCACTTATTAATACACGAAGATTTTTACGTCATCCGTCATCTTATAGTTTACCATCTTTTGAGGCAAATTTTAAATAAAAGCATATCATTCAAATTTATTCACTAATAAGCAATTGCTCAAGAATTAAATTAGACTTGTAAAGTACTGCTATCTCGAATATTTTCTTGTATGCTTTATTTGCCATATTTATTTAAAAAAAAGCATTACCTTTGGAACACTTTTCTGTATTTAACGATATAATAATTCAAAATGATGCCCATAATGAAGGTAGGTTATGGTAAAAAGAGTATGGCAGTTCTATACTATTGGTATATAACGATATCATATTTTTATTGTCCAACCGTTAAAAGAAAATTTTATAAAAATACATATTATTTTCTAAATTATTAACTCCACCTACCGTGTCGTGGGCCCCTCATCAAACGGAATATTCGGTACATCGTAAAAGTATCCCTGTTGCCTCTTCGTACGAAGCTCCGTGCCAACGGGTCTGACACCAAAACAGTCTAAAATTGTCTCTATGTGCGAGCATGGATCAAACGACTGTTGAGAGCGCTGATAAGTTGTACTTAACACTACAGGTGCTAAGTAACATAGCAGAAATAGGAGTCTCTGGAAAATAAAGTAGTATTAGTAAACAAAATAATATTCTATTTTCATGGTAACTAAACCAAACTCATAGCAAATATAATCACTTCGTCTATGTGAAACAATCAGAGAGATCTATTTGACCAATAATTTAATAAAAGTTCATTTTATTAAATTAATTCATTGATATCGATATTGATCGACCCGGTTGCGGTGGCTTAGCGTTTCGATCGCTCAACCCAGAGGTCGTAGGTTCTAATTCCCATTCCACCAAACAATTTTTCATTAAATTGTTTACTCGTAGATCAAGGCTTATTCGCAGGGATGGCTTGGCAACTATCCTGGCGATGGTCTAGGATGGGAAGAATGTCAACTTGGTGTTTATGTGAGAGATTAAAATCAGTTGATGTTTAACTTGTCCCCCTAACTAATAAGGTTTTCCAGGTTTCCCTCATTCCAGCACTGAATGGTGGTTAGGGCCTACCAACCTAAGTCGTTCCTGAGGCTTAAATGCGGCCCGCGAAATAATAATATGCCGCCCCCTCTCTCACACAAGTCTCAGACATTCGGGCTAATCCTTGTGATTAGAATGAGGGGTAGAGATATTATTATATTATTATATATTAATTTATTTTACTTTTATTTAACCCATACGTTCTTCATTATAGTTTAAGATTTAATCGTTAGGTACTAACGTAAGCGTAAACGTAATCAAGTTGCAAATTTCTCAAAATCAGGTACTACTTACTGTATATATATTAACATAATTTGTGATAAAATTCCATCACAAAATACAGTACCTCTACAATATATTCCAACGGATATCATTTTAATTTCAAAATGCAGTAGGATGAAATTATAAATTATAGGTATAGAGGTAAGAGGATCTCTTCATAAGGTCGCAGACTCCCAATTACGGATTCTGATTAGTTAAAAGCTCATCATCAAACTGACATTTTGCTTCATCTGCTGCTTCGTATACTTATGTCACATAAGTAGTTGGTTAGTGTTAAACCAAGAATCTAGTGATTTGGATATTTATTCTGTCACTAATCTAATTTAATACTTATGTAAAACCATTATTTTTAGCTATTAGGTAACCTTGATAAAGGCCGAAATCTCGGACGAAACGTAGGATATTTGTCCATGTACCTAAACTGGCTGAAAGTCCTCTTTTATTGTTTTTTATTGAATGTGTTTTTGTTGTATTATTTTCCATAATAATAAAAATAAAACGTAAGGATTAGAATTGTTACAGAATCACCATATACAGAAGTCAGTATAATTAATATATATACTCTAGGTATCACCCTTACAAGAGTATATCAATGGTATCCCACTTAAAAATAGGAATATTTATTGCCAGTGCATATAACCGGCGCATCCGGCATATTTTAGAATTGGCATTTTACCTCTACGGTTATTTCCAGTGTAATGTATTTATATTATGCATGAAATCGATATAATTTAAACAGTCTGGATGCATATATCACAGTTTAATACAAATAAAGCTCTGCATTTGCATTCCTCTGAATAATTTTTCTAGTCTTCATTAAAGGAGCCACATCAACCTTGACATTTCGTTTCTGAGCAAAAGTGAAGATTATTTTGGCTCTGTTCTCTTGTACACCACTTGTCTAGTTTATGGTTCATTATAATAATTAGTAAATAAATTTAATTAATGCTTTTCAACTTTTCTCAACCGGAGGTGAGGTAAACTTTGACCTTCGGTAGCATACAAAACAATAATGTCCTAAAAATTAATTTATCACCGCATGATGTCAGATTTGTTGGAATGACCTGAAACTTGGAATATTATATAATAAGAATTTTTGGTGACCTTTCATTTATCAGTACAGCAGTACAGTTTTACAAATAATTTGTGTGTGTTTCCTCCTTAAACTTAGTAAAAAAAAACTGCGAACAAAATATTTATTTATGTTAATACTTTTATTACTATTTTATACGGAAGCTCTAAGGGGCCACGGAAAAAATTTTATTCTCTAAAATTTCTCCTTACTTACTTACTATAAATGTCTACTTACTATAAGTAGGAATAAAGTTCCGAGTTTAAAGTCGGAAATTGACAAAATTCCAAGTTTAAAGTTGGAATTTACCAAAACGCCGAGTTTAAAGTCGAAATTTAACAAAGTTCCGAGTTGAAAGCCGGAAATTAACAAAATTCTGAGTTTAAACTCAGAAATTAAAGAAAAAAATATTTTTTTAGACCGTGGCCCTTCTATGCCTTCGTACTATCATGCCTTTTTTTACAAAAAAATATATCATTCTGTATAATATTATAAACAAGATGTGTCTTCGTATGCTCTGATGTATTCCCTTCATTTTTACCCGTACACAAGTTTTCGCATCCTTCACCTTTTAACAACAAAACTGATTTTCTTAACCAGTGTATTTTTTATGACAAGGAGTTGATACCAAATATGTTAAAAATATCTTAATTTTAGAAATTAAAAATTTTAAATAGATTTTTTTTATTTTGAAAGTCCTTAAGCTCGAAAAAGTCAATGTGTGATATTATTGAAAAAATTTGGTGAAATTCTTATTGTCAGAACCATTTTATAATCATTTTTGCAAAGAGGGTGATTCTTACTGTCCTGCTTAATATAATTTGCCACTGACCATTCTTCATTCTGGTACTTATAGCGAATGGGTAGATAATAGTAGATATTGTTGACAAAGTTTGGTGAAACTCCAATTGTCGGAACTGGAGACATACATTGTTTTATACCCATTTTTGTAAACGGGGTTATTTTTACTACTCTTAATGAATGTAGTCGAAATGATTGTAATAACAATTAATGATGAACATCGAAGTCTACAAATTACTGTTGATATCAAGTTTTTTACCCGTCTTTGTAAACGGGGTTATTTTTCTACTCTTAACGTATACACTTGAAAATTATTATAATTACAATTAATGATGAACATCGAAGTCTACAAATTACTTTTGATATAAAGTGGGAGTGTCAAGTATAATAGGAATAAAATTATATTACTTCATATTATAATCGTTACAGCAGCAAATTTATCAGCATAACATTTAGTTTGCACGGTTCTCACGACCCACGCGACTCTATTTAGACAGAACGGTTTACATACTTATAAGTATATATTTCTTAACTAGGTAACTAATTATCTTGCAGTAGGTACATAATATTCCAGCGCGGTTAGTTTTAGAAGATACGGATATCTGTAGGCGTTCAAAGGCCAACAAGGAACTTATTTATTTTATACAGAATTAGAGAACTTGTATTTGCTCGCCAAATATGTCATAAGAGACTTGTTTGTCTTCCGGGATAATCAGTGAAGTTACTAAGAATATGATTTTTTTAAAATATATTTCCAAAACAAGGGGAGTATATTGAGTATTCAGTAAACACAAACATATATAGGTACTTATTATATTTGGTATGTATTATAGTTGTCAAATATATCTCTCCAAGGTATAAAAAATAAACGACACAAAACTATGGAATAGAATGAAGAAATATTCACTAACAGTCGTTAATAATGAAGAAAAAATGGAACTGTGTTAGGAATACGTTGAGTAACGATAGAACTACTAAAGCAAAACAAGTAGTATATAATACTAACCAAAAGGAAAAAGAACAGAAAGAAATGAAAAAGAAAAGTATAACAGAAAATAATTGAAAAAAATGTAAGGAAACGAAAACAGCAAAGATTTTTGGTTTAAACTGAGGATAAGTTAGAAACCAGACACATATAGAGGGCTGAAAAAGTGGTGCAGTCATCATAGCAAGACCCATTGAAAAGAATACACTCATAAAGTAAAATAATTTAAATTAACCAGAGTATAGACATATTCATTGATTTAGTGAACATCCCCAGCAAAAAGTATTAAGGAATTCGTGAGGGCTTTATATTCCAGAATGAAGAAAAGAACCCAGAGATATTCTCTCAAGTGTGAGCAACCTACTAATTTATTTAGAATATTTTTTACAGATTTGTGTAGAATATACACCAACATGTCTCGAAGGTATAGTTGCAACCCAACGATAAATACATCCATAAGTCTTTGTAGTTGTATGACTATATTACTACTTTATGCAATAAATTATGTGTACAGAGGCTGGAAGAAAAGCAACTCACACGCAAATCTTCTCAGATAGCCAAGCAGCTCTTGGTTCCTACTGTTTTACCGTTTATTCCAACCTTGCAAGCAATGAAAAGGCCGATTTTCTAGCCAGAGAGGGAGCTTCTGAATTGGTCGAACAAGCACTGGTGCTTGACCAAAGCCAAACTGCCAAAGCAACTCTCTTGGCCTAGGCTGAGGAAAATCCTCCAATTTTGGCAAGAACTACCAATATTAGTTAATTCAAAGACGTTGATAATAAACCATTCGAAAACAAGAACAACTAAAACACTTTTAGAGTTAAACAATTTACCCCCGCGAACTTTAATTGGAATATATACTGAGCAACTGCCGTTAAACATTTTATGTACATACCCCGCTGGGAAAAAGATCAGATACTCAATATTAGGCAAAGTGCAACTACTATCAGAGGATCTGAATAATCTGCTTCTCACCCAATAAAGTGGTCAGCTTTATCAAGAGGCTGGGCCTGTTGAGAAAAATATAATTAGGTATGAGCGACGATAGACAACATGGTCACGATGGAGGGTCTGGTTTCAGCTTACCCAGTTTTGAATCTAACCTAACTAACCTAAAATGTACATAATGTAAAATTAAGCAAGCATATAACAGACAGTATCTATACTGGATTAGCAAAAGATCAGGTTATTACCAACTGTGAGTTTGAACTGAACTATGTACTACTTATGATATACTAAATTTTGACAGAATACCAAACGCACCAAACCTTTGGAATTCTGTCAAAATTTAGTCTAGAATAAGAATGATATTTTCTCTATGTTAAATTTATTTTCTGAATGCAGCGACAAATTAAACTTCAAGTATTCTTCTTAATGTATATTAGAAATATATAGCTCCTTTATAAGGAAGAATATGTAGATTATGCCACAAATAAAAAATTACAGACAACATAAATATCTTGATATTCTGTATTTAATTATGTTTCTAATAGTTTCCATCTACCGCATGTACAATTATTTTATAAATCACCCTGTATCTGTGAGGTAACCACGTCCTCCACGATTTTATAATTTTTCAGGAAAGTGAAGACTCTCGCTTCGCTGACCTTGACAGATTATTTGATTCTCACCGAGATATTCAATTCCAATCACACCATTTAAATTTAAAATACCTGCTGCTTATGAATAATTCAAACGTGGTCAAATATTTTTATAGATTCAATTTTTATTCAACTAAACGGGAGATGAGTGAATACTGTACAGGGTGAATCATTAGTGCGTTATAACTCATTGATCTTTGAGTAGGTATACAAAAAATTTGATTAATACCTACGGATTTTAGTGTATTTTTTGAAGGTTCAAAATGCAGATAAGATATCAGAAACACAATTGAGCATCAGAGATTGTTCTGCTATTGTATTTAGTAGTGTAAAAAGGAGAACATATATTTTTAATCTTAAATATCTCGAGAACGTTTAGAGATCATTTATTGAAATTATATATTTTTGAAAACAGCAAACGTAAATATCTCAAAAACCGTTTACTATAACGAGTAAGCGAAAAGTACCATTTTTACATAAAAAGTTATATTTTTCATATTCACTTCACTTAGAAAAAAGTGTTGTGAAAAACAACCCTCTACCTTTATGATTACTAAAGAACTGTCACGGCTCTTTTTATTATCATCATTCGCTTCATCATTAAAATTTATGCCAGAACACCGAATTTCAAAAAAATTGGTCTGCGACTCTTCCTAAAAATAAATAAGACCCATTATTTTATCCGCACTCCCCTATCAAGGCTGTGGAGTCTGATTCAAAGGACAAAGCTGAACAGGGTGCTCTAAATAGGGTGGGAGCGCCATAAGTATCTTTTAGGAAGCGATGGATTAGGCCAGCTGTCTGACTCTTTGGTAAATCTAATTTAATCTACACAGGTCGTACACTTTTTTTGAGATTCATTCTATGATAGATTAATTAGATTAGATTTATAAGGAGTCGTCCCCCTGATCAAATCCACCGCGACTTAAAAGATCTATTGTGGCACTCCCAACCTATATAGAGCCTGTCCAGCTTTGTCCTTTGCATTAGATTGCACAGCCTTGATAGAGCCTCCTCCATGCAGCTGTTGGCTGTTGGTTTTCCTTCCCCAACTATTTGAAATCTCAGTCCTGCCAGGCCCTCGCACTGGCACAGTACGTGTACTGAGGTTTCCTCTTCTTCTTGACAGAATCTGCAAGTTGCTTCTTCTGACAGTCCCATAAGATTCATGTACCTCTTTAGCCTACAGTGTCCTGTCAGGAGACCCACTATTATTCTGATGGCCTTTTTATTCTGGCCTAACAAATCTGCTGTGAATTAAGGCGTCCGTTCTTTAATGAAAAGCTTTGCCTGTCTCAGTTGTGGCGATTTCTCCACCATTCTCGAGATTTATTTCTCATCTATTCCTCCATGGATGTTTTAATGCATGGCTTCGCTATGCCGCAGAAGGGTTCTGGTCCTATGAGGTCTTTTGATGCGCCTTCTCGAGCTAGTGCATCTGCCTCCTCATTACCCTTGTGCCCCTCGTGCTCAGGTACCCAAGCTAGGGTTACCCTATTAATTATTCTATGATAAAGAGAAAATTTATTTTGCGTTATTGAGATATCATCTAAATTTATAGTTCTCTTATTATACACATTGTATTTTTCTGAAAAATTCGAAAACTAACTCGAAAACGGTAGTGGTTAGGAGAGTGCGGTTTGCACCAACTATTTATATAAGAAATCTATTGGCTAAAATGTCAGTCTTATCTTTAACTATTTTTGGGGTATCGCCGAAAACACTTATCTGAACCACACTGTACACTTCGAATTTCGTCACGTAACGAGCAATGGCCAGTGCATTCTCTATAAATAAAATAATAGCAGGAACATAAACCTTGTGCGCCGTATTGACCTAAAAAAGATGCTAATGAATATAAGCAGAAAATTTATTCTTTGTTAACATCTCGATTCGAATGATGAAACCACTGACTTGTAGCGGGTGATCGTTAAAATGCTAATGAACATCACAGTTTAACCAAATGATCAATGCGGAAGATTAAGCTGGAATGTGTCTATTTTTTTTGGGGTTTTTTTATTAATATGCATAACAACGAACGTAAAATGTGCAGAGCACGTGGAAGTGGAATTGACTAATTCAAACAATACCTAAATTATGTTATATGTACACATTTTTAACTGAAAAAATTTATAGAATGCAGATTAGAATTATTTCATGATGATACGGATCTCAAAACTTTCAATTCTTACCGTTGAACGTAAACACAATATATAATTGTTAAAAAGCTTTTTCCCATTGGGCAGTTACAGCAGGGTGACCTTGAACTGACGAGGAAATCTAAATTTATCTGATCAAACCTCTGCTTCTAAATTGATTTGACGTAAGCTCTATACTCCAGTACTTATCCAAAACCAACTTATTCAAAATTCCTAGCGATAAGGAGATAATGCTTCCGATAACATTTTCTGAATCTTCAAATGACATCCTACAATCCATATTAACAAAGTTCTTTTGTAAAATCAAGATCAAGGAGTTAGAGTCCAGTTCAAAATAAACCTAAAGACCCTGTACATATTAGATCTGAGTGAATTATCTACTTTGGCCATTTAAAATATGGACAAACTAACTTTAATAGCAAAACTTTATGTTTAGAGTATTATGAGACAATGAAACACATTATGTGTGTTTGACAAGCATGGGGTATGATCAAATACTCATTCCACTACCCAAATTTAGTAGAAAACCAAATCTGTTGATCACATGGTTGCAGTGAAAGGTTAGATTCTCAGTTCGCTGACATTTGAACCTAATCCAACATATTCCTAATGTTATTCTATAAAGGTTTTCTGTGCTATGTTGGACAATAAGATGTTGAAATGCAACATGTAATTTAATTTGATGCTGACGCTTCTGTGTACCCAATTATTGATGTTCCCAATAGATATATTTATTTATAAACGCAGAAAATTAATGTCTATAATATAATCTGAACAACTTCAAATTGGACACTTTGGTGGCTGTTCATTTTGCAGGATGCTCTTCATCATCTATTGTCCATTTCTTCAAGCACAAGTATAGATACGTCTTGAATAAACTATTTTAAATTTTTCTATTTTGGTAATGTTTGTGGTCCAGCAGGAAGTGTGATTTATTCCTCTCAAGGACACGATTAAACTTTTGCTGTTTTATTTTTATCCAATGATTTCACTAAAATTTTCGTTGTTTTCCTCTCCTCTAACAATTTCTACTACCATATTATTATTTATACTTTAAACCTGATCACTATTTGCTTCAAACAGAAGACCTCTCAACTTGTACATTCCTTAACAATTGTATCAATCATTCCAAATTCTTTGATGACCATAATTATTTGTTAGGTCTCATTATCATTCCATAGGAGTTAATAGTTTTAATTCTATAGTCTCCCAATCTAGTATCTTTCCTCAATAGATTATTATGAATTTTACTCCATTGAAATGAGAATTTCAAGGTTAAATAACATTATTTGTATTGCAATATTCGTAGTTTTAACTTTGACAACATGAGGAAATTGTATATTTTAGTGCAGTAGCTTTATCTTGCTTAGTTTGAATTTATTCAAGTAGAATTTTGTTTGTAGTAATAAATTTGATATAAGTGAGTGTAGGTATTTAAAAGATGAATAATTTACACAGCGAAATCTTCTTAACAGCATAAAACTTTCAAAGTAACAATCAATTTGTCCTCCCAAATTCGTAGAAATCCGCTTCAAGTAAAAATATTCAAACCTTATACAAATATTTGTACATAACCTTTAATATGATTTAAATAAGAAGAATAAATGTCAATTTCAGTATTTTTGATGTAAACAAATACCGGTATTTCCATATAGTTAAAAACAATTATTTGCATATATAAGTCATAAATAAGATATTAGAAGATGTGAAGTAATAAGGCCTTCCTCGTGTTCAGTCCCCCATAAATTTTGATAAAATTGATAATAAAATTGTAGGTATAATACGTATAATTCATTCCATTAACCTTTTGAAAGCGTTCATGCAAACTCCTAAATGTAAACGAGCTATGATTTTCCATAATTATTAACATTAAAAATGTCTTCATGATCATTTTGCAATTCACGGTAAAGGTAATGTGTATAGTGTGGCTAATTTTAGTTCGAATTGGCTTTATTTATTGGCTATAATCCCATGTGAAAACAACTTAATTGGTTTTTAATTTATTTCTTCTAATTTACGAATCCTGTTGAACTCTAACAACATCCAACGTTTGCAACTATCTAATCAAATTGCTGATGAGGACATTCAAAATTTTAAACTAAACAAGTATGGAGGAAAAAGACTAAAAATTTTGCATAGTACTAGCCGCTTCGTTTTTAACTTTGCAATATCAAAAAGTCACAAGCTCCACTAAATTACTACGTTAAAAAACCCAAATACGTGTTTATATCATTAGGTATATCAGCGATCAGCATCGCAAAAATTATATTTTTAATAGATTCAAATGTTTTCATGCATAGGGCGTTTTCATTTTTTAAAATCGCCAATCTTCAAAATATACATAAATTAATATCATAAGTATTGTTACAAAATCGCCGACACAGTATCCGAGTGCGGTATTGCCAGATCTACTTTCCCCCAGCCTTAAGGAAATTGTGCACAATCTGACAACACCGCATCTAGGGGTGCCTGCGACAACCCTCCAAGGACGAAGTCTCAACTCTCTCAAATAAGGGAGATAGGCTCTTTTGCCCACATTTCCTGGATGTCACCAGCGATACTTATTGAATACCCCTCTTATAACTTGAGTGTCGAACATTTATTGAACTGCCCTGGTATGTGCATTATTCGTGAGTATTCGATAGAAATTTCTACGAGGATCTAGAAGCCTAGTTCGCTTATATAAAGGCCACGGCGTGCCGGCGAAAAAGTTAGTCTTAATCAGGCAGCGATCAAGAGTGAAATAACTGCGATTTTCAAAGTGTTCTCGGTGTATATTTATTTAGATATTGTACAAGAAGTGTACTTCAAACATTCAGAAGTGATATTCAAACACAATACTGTAATTGTATTGTGTTTGAAGTGTGAATAAAGAGTTTTACTGTTGTATAAAAGTCTCGCTTATTTTCAGAACCCCGAAGTAGTAACAATATGCTTCTGAAGCAAACCTCCAGTATCTCAAGATATACACAGCTTTCATTTAAACTGTTGACGGATATAAAATTCCGCGCAGAAGTACATTGTGTAATTCATTCAAATCTCTTTTCACCAATTCGTTTCTCTATTTGACAATACGAAAGGTCGTTCAACGAGCGATAGTATCGATTTAAAAAAAAACGTCAATACTTTATGGTAATTATTTATGAAATTTATGATTATTATGTCTACAGTACATATATGGTATATAATAATTGTGTAAGATGCAACATGTGTATTTAAATTTTCTTCTATCTTGCGAAAGTGACCAGCAAACATAATTAGATAATTGAGCTTCTAATGCTAATAAAATCTATTGAAATTAATCTTTAAATTTGATATATTTTTTATTACTTATTTTATTATAAGGAGGCAATGAGACGAGGAACGGATAATCCGGATTTCTACGATAGTCAAGCGGCGATACAGGCAATAGGGTCCTCACAGGTTATGTCAAAACTCATGTGGGACTGTCTGAATACCCTGAAAGAGCTGGGGAGTGAGAATAGAGTCACCCTAACTTGGGAATCTGGGCACGAGGGGCACAAGGGTAATGAGGAGCCAGATGCACTAGCCCGAGAAGGCGCATCAAAAGACCTCATATAGGACTAGAACCCCTCTCTCAGTACACGTACTATGCCAGTGCGAGGGCCTGACAAGACTGAGATTTCAAATACTTGGGGAAGAAAAACCAAGAGCCAACAGCTACATGGATAAGAGTCAAGTTGGCATTATCTGGAGATGATGCCAACTTGGTTGGCGAAATGCGTCGAGTGCAGTATAGTGTTTTGGTGTTATGTGGGAAACTACGTCAGTGTTAACATTTGCGCATTAATCACTTGTAAATTGATATAACGGTACAAAACGGCGATTTGAAACAAACCAACCGGGTCTGTTGGCCCACCGTTTCGGAATTATGGACTATTATCTTCAGCCCACCGTGTGTAAATAATTACCCTTATGTTTCATGCATCTCGATGTTTCATTTCGAATAATTTCAGATATATTTTGAAAATTGTGTAGCACCAAATGCTAAACATCAATAAGTGCAATATATTTTTTTCTAAAGTAATATTGTCATATATTACTGGATTCATCTTAAAAAACAATTTTAAATAATAGAATAATAAAAAATCTGATTAATTTTTACGTTACCGTTGGAAAATTATAGGTACCATAAAGAGATACTTACATTTTTTTATATACAAATTAAATCTCAAAAAATTAGTTATAAATTTTAATAGATAACAGTTTATTTACCGATGGGCCATAGACTCATCATATAATATATCACTGAATTTGTCTTTAAAAGGACTTTCTGGAAATGGAATAATATACAGCGTGTTCTATTTGAAAAAGTAACTTAGTTCATCGCTCTGTAGTTATATAAATAGAGCATAGATTTTAAAACATAAAAAATTGTGGATACCTTTGATAAAAACAATTTCATATAATTTCTTTTTCCATGGAACTTTTAGTTTCTGAGGCAAGGTATAGGCCGATATTAAACAGGTCACCTTGTACAGGGTGTCCAAAATAAGATCCTCTATCCCTTTATCTCAGAAAGTATAAATGTTAGAGAAAAAAGTTAAATACGAAAGTTTTTTGTTTTTACCTGAATTTTTCATTTTTATAACTTTCTTGAATACAGGTTGTTCAGTTTCTCTGATCCAGGCATCAACTTTCTTTTTTTAAATGGGACACCCTATATTCAATTACGTTTTTGAACTCTCCTTAAAATTCTAGGTCGATATTGTTAAGAGTACCCTATACCTATCATTTACCGTTACGAAGATATCAGCATTTAAAGAAAAAAGTCTTTAAAAAACACCTGCTCAAAAAATCTCGGCAAAACAAATAAGACATCCAAAAAAAATGGTAAATAGTGTTTATTTCGTAGACAATTAGACTCAGAAATTACTTCTATGAATCGATATTACCTGATTAATATACAAGGTGTTTTTGACATATGGTTTAAACATGTAAATGTTAAAACTTCAGAAAATCGAAAATCTCTTATGGAACACCCTGTGTATTATTATATTTTTGGATTATCTATTAAATTTTAACCTTAGCATGTATAACGTTCCCTATTCTTATTTTGCTTAGTTTTCAAGATATTGACGAAAATGTTTGGTGCACTACTTATAAGAGACATATTTTAGGCCCTGTCTTTCTTGGCTAATATTAAATGGTCCCAGGTACCTTAGGTAAAATATCAGGAAATGGCATTCATTACAAACTTGCATTTTACCTTTATTGGATGCCGAAGAAGATGCCAATCATATCATCTATCAGATGAATGGAGTTCCATGCCACAATACTGCAGTTGTAAACAATTTTATTAAGAACTATTTTGTGGAATAGATAGGGCCAAACGGGAATATCCCATGGCCGCCGAGGATCCCAGATTTAACTCCACTTGATTACTTTTTATGGGGTACATTAAAAGCCTGAGTTTATCAAATTCAGAGTAATAATGTTGATGATTTAAAGATTAAAATCAGGATGGAAATTGACGCGCTCAATCAAAGTGATTGCGCTGTAAGAAAACTAGCAGTTATATCACAATACACAACATGCATAGCTGAATATTGAGGACATATGAAGACACTTGATTTAATTTCTTATTTTTATTGTTATTTGTTGTTTATTGTTAGTTATTTGTGGTTCAAGTTACAAACAGATTTGTTTATATTAGTTAATTAATGAAATAATTTTAAACAAATATTAGCTTTTAATAAAATAATATATTCTTAATCAGTATTAAGGCACACTTACTATAATATACCAAATAATAGTAGATATATTTTTAATAATAGCCGATAATGATTAATAGCTTAAATTTTTTTCGACATTTTCGTCAATATCTTGAAAACTAAGCAAAATAAGAATAGGGAAAGTTATATAGAGTATGGTTAAAATTTAATAGAGAATCCAAAAATATAATAATACACAGGGTGTTCCATAAGAGATTTTCGATTTTCTGAAGTTTTAACATACATGTTTGAGCCATCTGTCAAAAACGCCCTGTACATTAATCAGATAATATCGATCTATAGAAGTAATTTCTGAGTCTAATTGTCTACGAAATAAACCCTATTTAGCTTTTTTTTGATGTCTTATTTGTTTTGCCGAGATTTTTTGAGCAGATGTTCTTTACAGATTTTTTTCTTTAAATGCTAATATCTTCCTAACGGTAAATGATAGGTATAGGGTACTCTTAACAATATCGACCTAGAATCTTAAGGAGAGTTCAAAAACGTAATTGAATATAGGGTGTCCCATTTAAAAAAAGAAAGTTGATGCCTGGATCAGAGAAACTGAACAACCTGTATGCAAGAAAGTTATAAAAATGAAAAATTTAGGTAAAAACAAAAAACTTTCGTATTTAACTTTTTTCTCTACCATTTACACTTTTTGAGATAAGGGGATAGAGGATCTTATTTTGAACACCCTGTACATGAACACACTACTTATATTTACTTTATTAGCTTCATAGAGCATCTTTTGAACACTAATTGGTAGATTTACGACCATAAAATAATGCAAAGTAGTTATTCTCCAAGTATTACAAATTATTAAAAATTTTATTACCCATATATTTAATTAAAACCTCTCAAACAATGTTTTGTGCAGCTGTAGTGTATGTTCGTGTTTCTAGGTTAATGCAACTTTAATTAATCGTGCTGCTAATAATGTGAACATTAAAAGTTAACAATCAGTGTAAATAGTTCTTACAACTCATGCACTGTATGGAAATTAAAAACAAATATTAAACTCATAAAATATTCTATTAAGTGACTTTATATGTAGATGATTTTATGCGAGGTTTCATAGCATAGCTGAATTTTGCAAACATTTATTGAAATTCAAATAATTCAAATAATGTCTGTGTGTGTATACGCATACTTTACTTTTTGGAGCATCTGCTCTAAAATATATACATTAAGGCGGGTTTACATTGGTATAGTAATGGGTTAGTTACTTGTACTAGTAACTAGCAAGGCAGCTACTTACCTAGTGTAAACCACTTAGGAAAGTACTTGTACTAGTACTGGTACAAGTAATCAGGATCAGGAAAGTGAATAGCCACCTAGGCTACTTACTTACCACTTGCGAAGCCACTGTCCTTTCCCCACCACCGTGCCAGGCAGCAGTTTACCGGCTGTCGTATTCACTACACCAATGTAAACACTTCCTCCCTTGCTAGTACCTATATGCACAAGTGTTTCTGTGTTGATTGACTATAAACAGTGCGTTAAGAAGAAGTGCTGATGCTCCTTTTGAATCCCTTCTACTGATCCAATCTCTGACACATCTTCTCTTTGGGCGACAATTTTCCTTTTCAATCTCTCTAATAAGTTCTCCAATAACAATTTGCTTAACTTTCACAAATATTTTTCTTAACTTTTCCTTGAGCAACATTCTAGACTGACGAGAAACATGACAACGAAAAGGATTCATCCTGGTTCTGGCGATGTGACCGCACTACTGGTACTAGTGCGCAATTCGAATAAAATAATGCTTTCAAGTGTAAACACCCACTGTCCTTCATATGTGACAGTAGGCTAGCCAGGCTAGCTACAAGTACAAGTAACTAGGTTTAGTAACTCTGCCAATGCAAACCTGCCTTTAGTACTGAAGTTTATAGAATATAACTATATGATTTGAAGGAGATGCCGAATACCATTACTCCACGAGCAATTTGCGCCGACTGGCATTGCATTACTTCGACATCTCCATAGGAGTCGCCACATCATTCATCGAGACCAACTACCAGACACTGGACTCGATGAACGATGCTGTGATGTGGTTCCCTAATGGGCATCGTGAATGTTAGTAGTGGTGAGAATTTGACAATAATTGTCAGACAGATAGTATCAAAGACCCAAAGAGGGCACTACGGTGTGTTTCTCACAACTACTAATTACAATCAGTCACTCCGCTGTTATATTTTGATTAGTAAATTTTAATGTAGAATAAATACGGGTTCTCTCGGAGTGAATAGGATGCATAATGGTTTAAGGCATGTTTTTAATATCTATATAGTCACGTAAACCATAGAGCAGAACCTTCTAATACCTAGGTACAGACAGAAAACCAAAATAATGATTACATAATATGGAGATTTATATGTATATATTCATTCATTCATTAAGGCAGACAGGAATGTATAAAAATAGAATTCTTTGCGACTTGCGTAAATGAATAATGTATACCTATATCTTACCCATATCATATTCTAATTTTATTTGTTTCATTGCTTACAGCTATGTCCTTGGTATTCTACAACAACTGACGTCCTTAGATGTACAGAGTGCTCGCGCGATAGGTTCAAATAGGATTATCTTTGATGAATAGCAAACCAATATGTGCATATAACCAGTGACTATAGAAAGAAACCCTCATATGAAGATAATATGGGTATGAGTTAGGTAGAAGCGGAACTGCTACCTTCGGGTCTAAAGAGCTCTAAGTACCCACTCGATAATATATTGACAGCAGGCTGTTAGTAACATTTCACAAACAATCATATTTAGTAATAGAATACATAAGAATGAAGGAAAAACAGAAATACCTTAACCAGGAAGATATATATGTCAAAGTACTCAATACGTATTATTTACAATAATATTCGATAGAGACCAAAATGCGGTAGCCTTTACCAACAAAATTATAATTATGTCGATTATATCATAGAATCATCATCATAGAAAATCATTTATTGAAAATGAGGTAGTTTTTTTTCTTACAAAGTATTAGGACTGCTATTCGAATATGCATCAGTGTGTTCCCAATATTATCACAATTTTTACGTGATTCCGAAGTTACCATCAAAATATATAGAAATAAAAAAATCTCACGGTTTTGATCTTTAATCTCAGCACTTTAACGCGATATCATCATCACAAGATCTGATGATGTGATTAAAAAATGTTATTCAGTTCCTGAAAGTTCATAAACAGACTACTGACATGTGAACTATTAGTATTTATTAAATATAACATTAAATACACTAGTGTAATCGACCTACGACTATCTAACCACCTGTTAGACTGTGACTGATCCACTCACAGTGTGAGCATTGCATTGATATAAAAAAAGACAAATTATATATTTATTTTTGTATTTTGTATTCCCTCGATCCAAAACCTACAAAGTTGCGCTACTGACTTCCCAGTTCGTAACCTTAAAATACCCGTAGATATATGTGTTGCAAGTAAATATAAACAAATGAATATTCCGTATCAAATATTGTTTATATTTGTGCTCCTTGGAATCGGAATAGGAAACTTTCCCTTTCAAGTATCTGAACGAACATCTCCGCAGACAAAGATTATGGATATTAGCGTAAATGTCACAGAATACTTCTAAATTGCTTGTTTGAAGATGATCCATAAAAATTCATTTACATTGCAAATTAAGGACAGCTATTTAAATGTCAGGCGATTTGTAGATAAATAAAAAATTGCAAATATTAATGGCATCCAGATGAGCGTATAAATTTACTTTGTTTGGTGTACAATTTTACCACTAGTCGTTTTATTCTGGTGAAAAGATAAAATTTATTTATTTACAATATTTTTCAAGTTTAAAATATTTTATTTTAATTCAGTTTGAAGTGTATTATGTTTAACCCCAATATTGTTTATACAATAAACTTCTATAAAATCGAACTATATAAAATAGTGAATCGGAGCAGTTTTTAAACTTATTTTTTCATAATCAAGGAAACACAAAATACAGAGTGTTCTCAATTAGTGTTTAAGATATGATAATAGTCGATTCCTCGTATGTACTGTAAATTTAGTTAAATTCCTAGTTTGTACTGTAAATTTGGTTAAATTCCCAGTTTAAAGTGCAAATTTTCTTAAATTCCCAGTTCAAATTGTAAATTTTGTTAAATTCCCAGTTCAAAGTGTAAATTTAGTTAAATATGGAATAATAATAATAATAATAATAATAATAATAACAATAATAATAATAATACCTATCTCTACTCTTCATTCTAATCACAAGGATTCGCCCGAAAGTCAGATTTGTGTGGGAGAGGGGCGGCATATTATTATTTCGCGGCCCGCATTTGCGCCTCAAGAACGACTTACGTTCGTAGGCCCTAACCACCATTCAGTGCTGGAACGAGGGAAACCTGGAAAACCTCATAGTTAGAGGGACAGTCAAACATCAACTGATTTTAATCTCTCACATTAACACCAAGTTGACATTCTTCCCCTCCTAGGCCATCGCCAGGATGGTTGCCAACCCATCCCTGCGAACAAGCCTTGATCTACGAGTAAACAATTTAATTAAAAATTGTTTGGTGGAATATGGATTCGAACCCACGACCTCTAGGTTGAGCGATCGAGACACTAACCCTGAGCCACCGGCTCGCTCATTACGGCATAAATATATAGTTTACGAGGCATGTAATTTTGAACCAAGAACGATAATCTAAGCAGAATTATTTATAAATAGGAATAATATATTTTTTTTTTTAATTTCACATTGCTTGTGATAGTAACTGTGATAGAATTTAAACATCCAGTCCTAGTTAAAATTTGTATGTTCAAAATCAAAATTTACGGTCAACGTAGTAAACTATGTCACTTAATCCAGTTTCTGTTTTATGTTCTATCTTAATTAGTTAAAATGTTAACGGAAGCTCTCTTCCACTAACTTTCCTTTAAGGTTTCATTTGTTTCAAACTTTTATCAATCAAATCAATAAAATCAAATTATAACAATCTTCAAAATTGTAAAAGAATTGGCGATTCCAAAAATGAATGCGCCCTCTGCGTGAAAATATTTGAACCTACTTAAAAGGTAATTTTTGGAGGCTGATTGCTGATATAATGATAAATAACACGTATTTGGGTTTGTTTAACGTAATAATTTAGTGGTGCTTGTGATGTTTTGGTATTACAAAGTTAAAAACGACGTGGTTAGTATTTGTACAGTGTGATTCACTTTCGAGTGTGTAACATGGGTATCTCGCTTATTATAAAAGATAGACTGTAGGTTTAAATTCGGCAATGTTGCGGAATTTTGTGCTCAATAAGTTGGCGCAAAGAAAACCCCCATATCTGCTTTCGTTTTTGAGTAAGACGCAAAAAAAAAATTTTTCCGGTTTTCGTTTTCTGGCCATAACTTCAATATTTTTAAAAATATTGGCTTATCGTTTTCATATTATTAGGACACTTTCTTGAGACAAATACGATGCCGTAAACCGTTTTTTAAAAAAGTGTCACTTCTATTGTAAATCATCGTCAACTTTATTTTTTCTTATGGGCGCCATATTAATTTTTCTCATATTTGAATAAACCGATTTTTTTTTAATACAACAATATAATATATGTTAATATTTGCCTAAAAAATAAGGGCATTACGAAGGAAAATAGGTATTTTTTTTTTAAATGTCTAGTTAGCCATGGCCGTGATAGTCAGTTCTTGACAAACCACAAAATGTCACTTATAATTTTTATAAACTGCATCTGTGGAGTACTTTTTACATTGACTAACGATCTAACAGAACAATTGAAGAATATTTAAACACATATCCTGAAAGACGACAACCATGCAAGACATATATTACTAAACTGCACTGTAATTTAAGAAATTATGGCAGTTTTTCTAAACCAAGAAATATGTATGGATCTGCCATAATTTCTTAAATTACAGTGCAGTTTAGTAATATATGTCTTGCATGGTTGTCGTCTTTCAGAATATGTGTTTAAATATTCTTCAATTGTTCTGTTAAAATTTTTGTTACATCTGTAATAAATATCTATAATATCTTGTTTCTCTTCAGTTGAATACATCGTTAGTCAATGTAAAAAGTACTCCACAGCTGCAGTTTATAAAAATTATAATTGACATTATTTGTGGTTTGTCAAGAACTGACTGTCATGGCCATGGCTAACTAGACATTTTCAAAAAAATACCTATTTTCCTTCATAATGCCCTTATTTTTTGAGGCAAATATTAACATATATTATATTGTTGTATTCAGAAAAAATCGGTTTATTCAAATATGAGAAAAATTAATATGGCGCCCATAAGAAAAAATAAAGTTGATGATTTACAATAGAAGTGACATTTTTTAAACAAACGGTGTACGGCATCGTATTTGTCTCAAGAAAGTGTCCTAATAATGTGAAAACGATAAGCCAATATTTTCAAAAATATAGAAGTTATGGCCAGAAAACGAAAACCGGAAAAAAAAATGTTTGCCTCTTACTCAAAAACAAAGGCAGATATGGGAGTTTTGTTTGCGCCAAATTAATGAGCACAAAATTCTGCAACTTTGCCGAATTTAAACCTACAGTGTATCTTTTATAATAAGCGAGATACCCATGTTACACACTCGAAAGTGAATCACACTGTACATCTTTATTTTTACATTTTAAAATGGCATTCAAAAGAAATTAGCACAACACAAACTGCCGTGTTTATAGGTGTCATTCCACAAAATGTGTCAAAAGAAGTATTTAAGATTGAAGATTGTATTTTTATCTAGGGGTAGAAGTTTGGCCCTAGTATAAGAAACTGTTTCTCATTCATTTCTCCAAAAGGCATGTAACAATTTAATAATTGTTACATGCAATGTATACATATATTTTAATTTAAACATTATTTAACAAAAAACAAGCACTAATATGGTATCATCATACAGTTTATTACACTTATTTTAGTCCAAAACGTAAGTAAACAAAAACTAGGGTACCTGTTTCAACCAAAAAAAATTCATATAATTAGTAATGAAGCACTAATGAGACGTTTGACTACTTTTACCACTCTTTATCCTTTATTTCACCCTAACTAACACATGAAGTAACTATATTTATGGCAGCTGAATGCTAAATTGCTAGATGATATGATATGAAACGCAAAATTTTTACTCGTCTTCATCCATATTTGTTTACAATTTGCAGCGCCCTCATCGGTAATTTGAATCGCCAATAAAAAAGCAATAGTAGATATTAAAAAAGTAACGGTTTCATGACGACGTCAAGAACTTCGAACCGAGGCATAACAATTGTCCACAATAACGACTGAATAACTTTCATGTCTCATCTTCTGTATCATTATCATCATCATTAGCGATGGCCGCAGGTTAAGAAAAAGGGCAGTGCACCCACGATTTACCATCCGCATAATATCTCCCCACTAATCTCGCTTTGACCTGTACCGTAACCAGGTGTGATTAAAGTCTTATTATATAATTCAAAATAGCCGTCTAATATGCAGATAAGGTTAGAATACAAGTTTCGCGATTTCAGCAAACATGTACGAAAGTGATGTATTAACATAACTCAACGAAATAGCCTTATTATATGCAAATTGCATTTGGAAAGACCACGTAGTCGGTGGAAAAGTACGGTATTGTTAGACGAAAATTAACAGACGATTAAAATAGGAAAAAGTGGTAAAAAATGTAGATTGTGACAGTGGAAATTTTTGCAATCAATTGCTAGATTAGATAGATAGTTAGATTGAGAGAAATATGTCAAACGTAAGGTTGGTGTGTAGTTTGCAGATATGAATGAAACATAACCAGTTGCGCTAACTTTTTTATACTTTAACTCCTAGATAACATTAGAAAATAGATTCGATTAGAATCAAGCTATATTTTTAAGTTTAGGAATATGCAAATCAATACAAAATTTAAAATTCACGTTATTGTAGACTGTACCTACGGCATTTCTTTTTTTAACATATAAAAATATACCACACTTGTTTGTGTTCAATTGTATTTAACGGGCACGCCGAACGTTAGTAACAAAATTACTATAAATGTACGTATCACAGTCCTATATTTGAGGGTATATAATAATTGGCTCAATTACCAACATTTTTGTATTCTTTTCCAACATTTCCTCAGTATATATTTTCAAATACTCTTTTTCTATTTTAAATATTGCTGTTATTATAAACCACAAAACAGAATAGGGTAAAAGATCTGTACTAAAGATCAAGGGAACGATCTTAACCAATTTGAATATCCAATTAGGGCAAGCCGTGGTAGCGACTTGGTGTTCATATTGACGATATAAATGTGAAGCAACGTAGTCCGCGGTTAGATCTTGGATGGGTGACCAATGACTATGCAGGGAAAGACTCGCGGTGTCTGCTCGCATGTTCTAGTGGCCTGTACGTCGGTGAATTCACAGAATTCAATAGCTATGCAAACTTGAGTGAGGTTGTGTAGAAGACGTACCATCCCTTGGATAGGATGTAAAGCTGGAGATCGCTCGTCTATAAAATGATAGGCAAGTAAAAGATCCCTATCCTGCTACAAAAATGAGGGTTCGTCAAAATTTCCAGGTTGGACATTGCTCGTCTTCTGGCATTTGTGATTGACCTTAGCCGCGGAAATAGACCGACGCCGACGAAAAAAAAAATATGTTACTACTAAATGATAAGATAAATTCTCAAAATCGTTTGTTGATAGTTTTGGTGATTATTATACGACAATTCAGTCAATTCCTTGAGGCAAATTTTCGCGATGATGTCACTATTATCTGTCAAAAGTTGACCAATAATAACCCAAAATATTAAAATTTTAAAGAGTAATAATTGCTATTGTATTTCCATAAATAAACATAAGATTTATGTAATAATATTGGTAATATAAAAGTATAATAGAATGATCACAGTAAATGTCATTCTACTACTAAATTTAGCATTTCCAATTCTGGTAAAAGTCATTCACGTTAAGTTTAAAGTGACGTCATTTTCAGTAATTAATTGTTGTCAATATTCGATAAACAAATCACCAATAAATTAACACAGCATTTGCCATTTACAAAGACTTTTATATTTGGCAACCCTTCTCTGCGTTGTCAAGTTGTTATTTATTTATATTGCCTCTCTATTGTTTGCTGGTTTTTTGGTGTTTGGTTCAGCTTAAATTTTGCTCATGTATTTTCTATTTACGTTTTCTAGTTATTCACTTTATTTACACTAAAAACAGTTCTTCTCAAAAATCGTTGTGATTCTGTGACATTTTTCAAACTTCTACCCGCAAAAAAGTTATATCTGTCAACGGCAAATTTTTTGACAAGCTGACGTCACTTTAAACTTAACGTGAATGACCTTTAGGTACCTACCTTATTGTTATTTTTCCATTCAAATTACGCTGGACCGTTATAAGAAACTTACAGGGTCTTTCAGTCAAGCCAACTTGATATGTTCATCGCTCTAACCCCTAGCAATCCAACTTTAAAATTTCAAATGAAATTACCCCACTTCTAACACATCATTTTAAAGCCCTTTCCAATTCTAATACAGTTCCCAGGGCATTTGATTGGTAGAAAAGGGCCCGTCAAATGGCCACCAAGATCACCTGATCTATCCCTTTTGGACTTTTTCCTGTGAGGCCATTTGAAATTGCGAGTGTCCACGCAGCTTTTACTGCGTACTTTTTTTTGTTTTACTTCAGCTTTTTTAATTTGAGACTGATTTTTTCTTTAAACTGATCGACATAAAAAAAAGTAATGTGGTTGCGTAGTAGATAAAAAGCTTATTAATGGTGGGCATTTCTGTAGAAATTAGTACGTGAATGTCCAACTTTTCGTTTTTAGCCAATAACTCTGTCAAATCTCAACCGATTCTCAAAACCGGTGCACCAGTATGTAGCTGAAGACAGAATCAGAAACGGAAACGAGAATCAAGTTTTTACAGTGGACCAGATCGATAATGTGCAAAAACGGAAAAACCCATATATTTCTTATTTTAGCAACAAAAATCACTTCATAATGACATTTCCATTTATGTTTACCAAAAACCAAGTATTTTCGATGTATTCGCAATGGAAAGGGCTTTAAAGTGATGTGTTAGGAAGTAGGGTAGAATGTTCGCTCCAGGAACCGAAATCGACGGGTACTTTTAAAGAAACAACCCCACTATTTACTAGAATATGTCGTAAACAAGCACTGTGTGTTCATGGTTTGTTTCTTTTGAGATTACACCACCTGTAAAATAACAAAAAACAGAAAACCAGAAGCATACAAATTAAATATTCAAAGTGTAGTAACAAGGCAAACTTTTATCACACATTATACAGTGGTTTTTTGGGGCAAGCTGTAGAAGTTTGCCTTGTTACTACACTTTGAATATTTAATTTGTATGCTTCTGGTTTTCTGCTTTTTGTTATTTTGCAGGTGGTGTAATCCCAAATGAAACAAACTATGAATCATGAAAATGCACCCACAAATAAGTTACAGACATTAACCACTGTGTGTGCTACTTAAACCCTCACGATTGAATTGCATTCTAATATAGGTAATTTAAATATTTAACTGTTCTTTTCTTGACCGTTAGAGATTTAACACAGATTGTTTTTCTTGGGTATATCGGTCACTTAATTACATATAAAAAAGGTTACATTTTTTTTATACATATATATATTTCTGACGTTTCGGCTTTATTAGGCCATCTTCAGAGATTCTGCAGAAGATTATATTTTACATTATTTGTTTAATATTTTTTTGATATATTATACTTACATTTATAGGATGTTTCACTAACTAAACTAACTAAATTATAATAATTTTAAATTGTTTGAAACGATTATTGCGTTATTTTGCTGCATACATGTTGTTTGAGGGCTTTGACGCGACTGAGTTTTAAAGTGGTTTGGGTTCAGTTTTGTTTACAAGCTGACAGATTTGCTGATAATATTCATATACATGCATTAGGTAGAGGTATAATTGAAACTTAAAAATAATATTTGTTCCGACATGTTAAATTACAAACTAAATTTACTTAATTTAGTATTTTTTGTGTGAGATGTAAAAATTTTTTTTTTTTTTTGTTTTTCCCCATAAATGATCTATTATTATTTGTATTTATTTTATTTATATTAATTAGTAGCTATTATATTTAATAATGAATTATATTATATTGAAATAAGTTTCGCTTAAATTTTCTGTATCAGTGCGGTTATTTATTGCATTAGTATGTCTTTTTATTTGGATCATCTCGTGAATTGTTCTTTTGTTATAATTTGTTTCTTTTTCGATTTAAATGTGGTAATTTAAATAAAAAAATATTAATAGAAACTTCAAATTAAAACACATAGCTTTTACACAGTTATATAATTACATAGTTTTTGTATTGAAGAATCTTTATCTCGTCTATTCTTTACTGTCTAATATGATGAAATAGAAGAATTGCGTTATATATGAGGTGAAGCATTTAATAAATTACTACGAATAATTATTAATTACTGAATGCTTACTGAAAACTTTCCGTATATATCTTTGAGCCAGAGAAGGTAGATTTTTTAGCAAGTCCATGCCTCGAACAGCTCTACTATTTAAAAAAAATTGCCTAATACATTTGAAGGTTTATAACTATTTTCGATGTTATAAAATCTCTATAAAGTAATTTTTCACATATGAACGTGTATCTTTATAAATTACAAATATATAATTTAAATCTTTCTCAATTTTGAAGATGATGCAATTCATATTTTGACAAAAGTTCTTTGTTTGACGCCCACTATTTATGTTTAACATCTTTTGTGTTATGTAAGATTTGAATAATCGGATATTATTGAACAAAAATGTAAATGAGACATTATATCTCGTCTTCATTGGATTTTTGTCCTTTTAAATTTAAGCGGAAATACAAGAAGAATATTTTCAAGCAGAAATCATGCGTGTTATAAAATAAATACCTGTATTTTTATAACACAGACGTAGTTTTCCAAATAACGCTAAAACACTATACTGCACCCGACGCGCGTTTCGCCAACCACGTTGGCATCATCTGGAGATGATTAAAACTGATTGTATAAAATTGTATATTTATGTTGTTTTGTCTATACCTTCAAATAGATTTACTGTTAATTTGTGCTATAAATTTGCTTTTGCTACAAATTTTAACTTAGTTCAGTTGACATATGGAATTGTACTAACTTTGTACAATCAGTTCAAATTGTACATCAGTTCTTGAGATTTATAAATATGAAGATATTCGCATTTTGAATATTTCTTTAAGAAATCAACATGCAGAATACCTACTAGCTTGATAATTTATTATAAAACCATGACCACCTACATTACATAACCGAAGAAATTGACTATGACAATAACGGATCGAAGAATTTTTCGAGTCAAATTTATTAGCAGTTAACAGGAATGAAGGTACAAACTTCTTATAAAATTGTAATTTGAGATATCTACAAGGTCTATATCATCTATATTTAGAACAATACTTATTTGTTTTATTTTAGAAATTATAAAACATTAAATTTCCATAATACTGCCACAACATACTAAACCCAGACAAATGGCAATTAGCTTTTGAGCTTTTATTAGTTAATGCATTTCAATTTGGTCATTTCAAATAGAACGTACTGTATTTACATGTGATGTTTATTATAGTATATTTTTAATATTATTTATTGGCTTATTTAACTGTTTATATCTTTCTTTATATGGGAATTAAGCCAAAAAGTTAACTAAGAGATAAATTATTAATGAAATTTCAAATATTATGGTTCAATAAAGTTTTTAATTTTCCTCGTAGGATATATGCCGTTGTAATTCAATGTTGAAGGATGCATATTGCACGCAAAGTAGTTGTTTTCGACATATCTTAAAAATAATAAGAAAAAATCTTTGTTTACATAGGATTATAGATAACAAGGAAAATTAAAAACTTTATTGAACCATAATATTTGATAATTTCATTAATAAATTATCTCTTAGTTAACTTTTTGACTTAATTCCTATATAAAAATATATACAGGATGTGTCATTAGTGGATAATTGTTCGATTACTCACAAACGGTACAAAACGGTATCAAAAAACTTTTTATATGAAAGTTTTTTGGCACTAAAAGTGCATATTGTAAAAATATTTTCAATTACACAGGGTGTTCCAAATAGTCGGGACAAGGTGCAAGTTGGTTATTTCAAATGCGACACCCTATATATTATTATATTTTTGAAATCTAGGGATCACTAAAAACATATTTGTATTAAGGTTCGCTATAGCTATCTCTTTTCGTTTTCGAGATATTTAACAGTTAATGGAAAAAACCTCGTAACACTGCATTGGAAAATAAATAAAATTTCCTCTATGACACAATGTGAAAAGGAAAAAAATGTTGTGTCAGTTAGCACAAGGGATACCTTAAATATTGCACTTGAAATTATTTGGCCATTTTATACAAGGTGATTTTTATCGTCATTTATATTTCACAATGTTAAATTGCCTAAATCTCATTTTTTTAAACAGAACACCCTAAATTTTTTTATAGCATTAGATATAGAATTTAATTACCTTTCAAATGGTATTAGGATGTCCTTACGAAAAGTTGACCGGTTTCGAGATATTCACGATTTTTTTAAAATTTAGCTTCCATAACTGATAATTACAAATTATAGTCAAGTAAGTTATGAAAACAATTTATTTTGTTGTGAAAATTATTTAACTGTCAAATAAATATTCGATTTTGTGTAATCTGTACATTTTATATGCAAGATGCACTATTCCAAAATGCTCTCAAAAGCACCACTAATTCCGTTCATCATGTTTTCTCGTGTGGTTGGCACTACATTTTTTTCCTTTTCACATTGTGTCATAGAGGAAATTTTATTTATTTTCCAATGCAGTGTTACGAGGTTTTTTCCATTAACTGTTAAATATCTCGAAAACGAAAAGAGATAGCTATAGCGAACCTTAATACAAATATGTTTTTAGTGATCCCTAGATTTCAAAAATATAATAATATATAGGGTGTCGCATTTGAAATAACCAACTTGCACCTTGTCCCGACTTTTTGGAACACCCTGTGTAATTAAAAATATTTTTACAATACGTACTTTTAGTGCCAAAAAATTTTCATGTAAAAAGTTTTTTGATATAATGTAGCGTTTGTGAGTAATCGAACAATTACCCACTAATGACACACCCTCTATAAACAGTCATATTTATGGTAAGTACACATTTGAAATTCTAATACTTCTGTGAAAAATATACTCTAAGAGCTAGTCTTTTTTGTAATATAAATCGATAATCGGTGCTAATATATTAATTTTAACACTGACACTCAACACAGGGAAATTATTTAAAAAACAAAATGTTTTAAAATAAAAAAAAGTAATTTTCGAGATAAAATTAATATTGTTATAAACTGACCCGTATTCATCGTGAACTTTAGAGGATGGCTACGACTATGGCTATTCGCGAAGATGTTTATAATTACAATTAGAAATTATAAATATTTTGAAACCGATATGAAATTATAAACTTTTTTATACCTATTGTTTTTTCTCTTCTAATTTCTAGAGTCCTTTAAGGGACTCTACTATTTTTTAATCCATTTAACCTGAATTTAACCGACATTTTGCCTGCCTGTGGAAAAATATGGCTCATTATTAGCAACAAAAATAATATCCTCTATTGAAGAAAGGAAACGCATATACAGGCTGATTCAAATTCGGGTCTATGCATAGAGATCTCGGAAATGGTAAGAGATATGAAGTCGATTGAAAGGGGGTAAAGTTAATTAGGGTACCAACATAATGGCTGAAAAATATCAAGGCTAACTTGACTGGTTTTTGAAATATTTGAAAACAATTTGGAAATTCGTTTTTATTTTATTCCAACTTTATTTGAGTAGATATTGAAAAAAGACAAACATTTCTTCGACAACTTTTTGTGCTCTATCGAATGGAATAATTATATTTTTCGTTAAACGTTTTGTCTTTCTATTCCATGTCATTCGATACCACGCAGAAAATTGCTGTGAAGAAACGTTGTTCTTTTTTCAATATCTACTCAAATAAATTTGGAATAAAATAAAAACAAATTTCCAAAATTTCAATTTTTTTCAAATATTTCCAAAACCAATCAAGTTATCCTTGACATTATTTTTCAGCCATTATATATATATCTCTTAACTTTCCAAGATCCCCATGCATAGATCCTAATTTGAATCAGCCTGTATAGTAGGTAATAATCATTTTATTTCCTTTTGGCATTACACTACCTGTAAAATAATAAACACAAAACCAGAAGTATTCAAAATGAATATCGAAAGTAGTATGAAGGTAAACTTCTAAAGTTTGCTCAAAAAAAAACACTGCAATATGCAGTATATTGCATATTGCAATTTATTATGAAAATGTATGAAATTTATATGCAATAAAAATAAATATATGAGAAATTAACTAAATTTCCTCGGTGGTTTTTTTGTAAAAAGTTTTCTTGAAAAGAAAAGTCAATTAAAAGAAAATTGTAAGAAAGTGATTTTATTAAACTTAATGGTGATAACTGTATCTCGTCAGAAAGAATATTCTTGGATCAATCGTCGCCTTCTCTTCTCCAGAAGGATGTTACCAATGGAAAATTAATAATAGCACAGTGATCACTGCATGTAATGACTTGAATTAAAAATGTCAATCTGACAATTTTGTTCACACAAACTACTATTCAACTCGACTCGACGACAAGTCGAGGATCGACTTGAAACGTATTATAGAACAAAACTTATTCCTTTTAAATTTTACAATTTGTTTGTTTAGGCACAATTTGAAATATAACATGTAATATTATAGAATTTTATATCAAACTAAAAAACCACTCATGAAATTTAGTTAATTTGTCATATATTTATTTTAATTGCATCTTATACAATGGTTTTTTAATACAAAGTTTAAAAGTTTGCCTTGATACAATGAATACTTCTGGTTTTCCGATTTTACAGATGATGTAATCCCAAAAGAAAACAAAATGTATCATGTAGCTGCACCACAAATATCTAAGTTATAGACATAGATAATATTCAGCTACATTTTCATTTTTTTCGAGAAACTCAGCCCGGCAGCGATGGATCACAGTTTCCGACACTGGCGCGCGTAAACTTCGCCACCCTGTACACCATATTTGGAGCACAGTCACTCTAGAGCGTCGCAGATCGAATAAATCACACAAGTCACACAACTCCACCGGAAGATACGTTATCTGTTTGAGCGGGCGCCGAGTGCAATTGGCCCAGAACCGTCAACATGAGAGAATTGAAGCAGTACCTACCATCTTCGTTTCGCCCGACTCCACTGGGCAGAAATGTGGTGACAGCAGCACACTCACAGAACAATAATAACGGTGGAAGTGTTAGGGGGGTCTTTTATATTATCAAAACGAAGGTAAGCAAGTTGCAAAACTCACCTCCTACAATTTCTGGCTCTTCTTCAGCGGCAGCCTGCGTACCATTGTACCTCCTTCACCGGCTTCACGGGGTTTTTTATTCTGCTCTCGGTGGAAATGCCATTGATCAGCCCGTGACCAAGCTGACACAAAGCCGGTGAGTGTTGTTTTATTAACGTTGTTAACATCATTAATTTCTTAACCCTTTGAAATGTGTGAAATGCAGTTGGTATTCTTGCATCTTATACACAATTCACTTTAGAATTGAACAGTGTGCAACAAACATATAGGTACCATGTGTCTTAAATTCGATACACACCATTGGAATCTCGGAAACTATAATAGATAGGAAGTCGATTAAATTGGGAATGATTTAAGACATTTTCAATCATGGCTAAAACTGCGGCCGTTGTTGATATATTAAAAAAAAACAAAATTTGGTCATTTCTTTTTGTGGCTGTAACGGATCAATAATTGATTATGGACTGGCCATTTACTAACAGTATTTATTTTATTGAAGAAAGTGCAGTAAGTTATGACCAAATTTTGTAGTTTTTTTTAAATATCTCAAAAACGGTCGCAATGGGGTATTTTAATCCAATCGAAATGAAAGTGGAAACCTGTATTTTTATAAAATATATTTTTTTTTATATTTATTAGGATAAAAATTATTAAGATCGGTAGAAAATTTGTAATTCAATTTTGAAATTTTATTCTATATTCGTGACGTCACTAAGCGAAAACTAGGGAATATGTATCTACAAAGAGGCCACACTGATAATATGTGGCTAGATTCAGTTTGTCACGACGAGAAACGACAGTCGACATTTCGATAATTGACCTTTGAAATTTCCTGCTTGTGTTTGGTTTGACAACTTGACTTGTATTGTTGTTTTCTTGTGAAGTAAACTTTTATTAAACATGGGGCAAGGTTTTGTAGAGGCTAAGTCCGACAATTTACCGGTTATAGATTATTTTATGATAAAGATCCTATAGATCCTTTCAGAAATAAAAGGGATGAAAAATGTAAGGTTAGTATTTAACTTAACAGTATTACTGCAAAGTCGATTAAATATATTAAAAAAAAATTACTTTTACAAATTACGATGTTTAAATACACTTGTAATCAGTCACAGGCAGAGACAACAATTCACAGGTAAAAATATAAACTAAAAACAATGTCTCATGTTTACCATGATGTTTACCCTAACCAAACAATTTAAACATAAACAAAAGTAAAGTTGTCACGCAGTGACACCAACCACACAAATGAAAATATCCTAGAAATCACTAAAAAATGGCACAAATTTTGAATTTTCGCTTAGTGACGTCACATAGATATCGCACACAATAAAAAAATAATTTTTGGACTTAAATGAACCCAATATTAAAATTCCAGAAATACGTATCTCTTCTTTTTCCAACTACTTTCCATTGCCGATGTAAAAAAAAATAGGAAAACACCCCATTTGAAAAAATTGGAAACAGATTCAGGATCAGCATTAAAATGTCTAAAGCATTTCCGATTTAACCGACTTTCCATCTCCTACAGTTTCCGAGATCCCAATAGTAACCATCGAATGAATTTGGGACACTCCCTATAGACATCTGAATATTCTTGAAATTTACGTATATTTTCAATTTCAACAAATTACTCAACATGTTAATCAACTATTGCTAACTTTTTTAAATATAAATGGTTTCTAGTAAAATCATCAGCTTGGAACTAGTGTTACTGCTGGATAAGGTTACATGGCAACAAAAATACGCTCTTAGTCTCACTGTAAAATTTATTACAAATGAAAAAATCATAAAATCTGCAATTTATATTGAATGGCTAGTTTGGTTATAAAAACCATTGAGATGAGAAATTAATTGCAGTAGAGACAGAATAAAATTCTCATAAAACTTTATCAGGATAATAGGTATATATAAGTAAAATAGGTACGTAATATAAGATAATAGGTACGTAAAATATAGCTGATAGGTAATATTAAAAATAGCAAAACTTGATTCAATCGTATTAAAATTCTGTATAACCTAGCCTAGACATACTTTTTATTGGTATCTTATTGAAAACAATAAGATACAGGTCATAACAACCTTTGTAAATTATGTAGTAACAATTAATAATTCATGCAAAATTCGATAGTTCATACGGTCCCCTATTATTATATTATGAAAAGCCTGACACTTTTTAGAGAAATCATCTAAAATACACCCATTTGTAATGTAGAAACTGAGTATCTAATCCAACTGAACAGTATTTTTCTCATTACAACCAAATGAACTTACTAGAAAGAAACTACTATCATGTTCCTTTTGTTAGTGACAATTGATCATTTTCACTGTTTATATTGTCAGATAATAGAAATTTTTTAACTAAGGCATGTGTTGTGTTCAGTCAAGTCAAACAGAGAGGTCGTTTTTATTTTGCATGGGAAAATTTGAATATTTGAAAGTGAAATGATCGTTTAGAATATTTTACAAATAAATAATCAAAGGTATTTAAAATCCTTGGAAGATTATCTCAACACTTTGTGAATTTGTGTTAGGAACCTGGCCTACTGACGTATATTGCCTACTAAGATCAAAATTAGTATATTATTATATGGGTTTTGTCATTTAAATTCATAGAATTCTTGACTGCATATAGGTACACACATAAATAATACATATATATAATATACATATAAACAGTACATATAAAGCAGTATTGTCCCAACTCCAATGTTTATCTAAGCTATAGCACAGAGTTATAGCTCGTATAGAAGAATACGTTCAATTAAATTGAAAAAAATATTAAACTGTCTACATAAAAGAAAGTAAACACATGTGTGTAATGCAATCTTCTGCAAGCGTAAACTAACACTGCAATGCATTGGCACTAAAATAATGTTTTTTACAGTTGTTTCCACTACATTTAGTAGCCATCATTGTACAAAAATATGGAGTAAATATGTCATACATTGTCTTCCTCTAATTTAGCATTAAAAATTACTTGCCGAAAAATATACAAGGTATATAAATGTGTGCCAGTATAAACATTTGTCGGTGGTACCACAAAATTATGTATAGATAATTACTTACCGCTGGTAACTTAATAATTTAACTGTAATAATCATAGACGTCGCTTCGACGCCGTATATAAGTAAATAATACCTTTAACAATAAGTGGTGGTGAGTAGATATTAATTTGTTAGAAGCCTCATTTCCACATATTTATACTTACCACTGGAAAACATGTGACATGGCGTGTGTAATCCCATTCCTAATTATCTATTATTTAAGACTAATCCTTTATTATTGGCCTTCGATGCACCCTGTTCGGGTTGACGCTTCCCCCGCTGTCGACGCACAGGGAATGTTACTCCCTTTTACCAGTCTTAATTATTATTTTGCGCTATCGCGCTATAGCTATTGTTTTTTAATTTAAGTTAGAGTAATAGGCATTTTAATAATTAAGTGAGTAACTCACAAATTTTATTTTTATAAATGGACCTGTTGAAAAATAATACAAAAGTAACTGTAGCTTCATAAACCGAGAAATGGGAAACAGTTTTTTGCAAATTTGACATTAAATTGAAAAGTTCAATACAAGGAAAAGTAAATTACTGACTATTAATAAGAGAATTACATTTAATGACAATTAAATTACCTTTAATAACTGATCAATTGGTGGATACAAAATAATACTAATAGAATTATGGTAATTTTAAGATAAAAATAAATGTTTGTTATACTCAGAATCTCATCGTAGGTTAACAAAATTTGAACTTTATGGTTGGTTACCAAGACAGGATACTGGTTTATAGAAAATTTATTGTTTTTTGTCATGAAAACTATTTTTAAAAATAACTACATACAAAAATAATTAACTAATATGGCAATTTATGCACAAAAAGAAGTTTTTGTCTAAAAATTATTTTTAAAGCAGTAACACAACTTCTTTAACAAAATCAATAAATAAATAATAATTGTTCCGGGTGACCAAGACGATGCGATTTTATAATTTTTAATAAAGATATTTCGATTATCATAGTTAAAATTACAGGGTAACCTCGATTAATGCCAATTCAAATGCTTTTGAAATATTTTATGTAATTGGGAATATTTTTGTAATATTCAGTTAATATCGGGTCATGTCTATTGAATTTATTGAACTAATGAATCATATTAATTGATTAATTAATATCAACACCTTTATCTATTTGTCAAACATTATAAACCTCGTTTACATGTTTTGACAGAAACCGTATTCCGTAATATTCGTGAATGCCTTTATTATATTTAATTGCTTATATTTGTGCTTGTAGTCTATTTATATCTGGGAAGTACTTTACAAAATATAACACGAGAAAAACATATTTTGCTTTCGAAAAAGAAAGTAAATATAGAAATAAACTTTAAAACTATTTTAAACAACGGCAATCACTCATATCGCCAGAAGTTTTAAAAAATCTCTTGATTTTAGACTCTGGAATACTCTGGATCTTCTTAACCTGCTGCAGATTGCTATATTGTTTTTTTAAGATAATACATGCGAAATTTGTTCTTTAATGGACAAAATAAAAATTACTGGGGAAATAATAATAATAAATAGATAAATTATTAATGATATTATCCCAGGATTATAGGTAATGAGGAAATACCTATAAAACTTTATTGACCCATAATATTTGATATTTTCATTAATAATGTATCTCTTAATTAACTTTTTGACTTAATTCCTATATAAAGAAAGATGTAAACAGTTAAATAAGCCAATAAATAATATTAAAAATATACTATAAAATAATAATAATAATAATAATAATAATACCAATAATAATAATAAGATTCGAGCCAATAATCCTGATGTACTTCTCGGCTCCTGCCGAGACCCAAGGATTTTTTACTGTTAACGCCGAGACCAACATTGCCTTGAAGGAGGAGGAGAAACGGGCGAAATATCGAGACCTTTTCTTCGAACACCGCAGACTCCATCCATGGCCTACTGTCTAGCTTGTGGTACTGATTGTAGGAGCCCTCGGTGGAGCAAGAGATACACTGCTTTCGGAACTGAAGATCATACCGGCATGCCGAAATTCGGCAGATCTTCTAGCCGGAAGAATGTAGAAGGCGGTCATTCTGGGTTCACTACGTCTACCCACGGCATACGGTTTCCGGGCTCAGTAGTAATTCACTCCACGTACGTGGGGAATAGCTACTGATGACCACCAGCGCCCGATCCTCAGCCAGGGAACCGAACGACTGGAATTCAACAAAAAAAAAAATAATAATAGTATAAGGATTAGTCCAAAAGTCTGAGATTTGTAAGGGAGAAGTGATGGCATATTACAGGGTGTCCCATCGAAAAGTATCACATTTCGCCACCTTATATCTCGAAAACTAAAAGAGATATCGGGATGCGGTTTGGACAGAACGACTTAAGATTTTTGTAAGTTTTTTTGGCACTGTTGCCAAATCTCCAAATATATTGGTAAATTTTTTATTGAATACGCTCTTCTTTGGAGTAAAATTACTTGCTTATATTAAGTGGAACACCCTGTATATTTTGCCATAATCAGGAAGCCTAATCACTTTACTTTTCAAAAAGGTATACATTGTTTACATTATCTTGAGAATTGGAGCCACAAAATTCAGTTGAATGGGAGCACCTCTTACTTGAACAGTTTGTGAAGCTAGTCTTCGTTTTCACAGTAACCATGAAAAACAAAAGGACAATAATAAACTGTATTGTCAGTTGTGTCAAATATTTGAAGTATAGATATAAAAATGTTCACATTAGAAGGATCACACACTTTTGATCATTTACTACTAAGGATGCACAAATGTATATTGAAGTAAATGGTGGTCAGTTAAAACAAATTGTTTTCTAACTTATTCAAGTACTTTTTATTTATACAGTTATTTTGATTATTTTATCTGTTATTTTTATTACTGTCATTGTGCTTTGTTGTTATTGTTAACAAAACTCGTTCCTACCGATTATTAAAGAATTATTCTTTTCTCCCTATCTGTTTTCATTTAAAAAGCAATGCAGTCAAGTTTCACATCAAGTTTGATCAGATATTTTAAAATGATAAAATATATAGGGTATTTTATTTAAAAGTGTACAAAAACTTAAAAGTAACTTTACAAAGAAGGAGGTATTTTTTCATTCGTAATAATCCAAATAAGAGTACTTCTAACAAACTTAATTTTGTGGCTCCAATTCTCAAGATAATGTAAACAATGCATACCTTTTTGAAAAGTAGAGTGATTAGGCTTTCTGATTATGGCAAAATACACAGGGTGTTCCATTTAATATAAGCAAGTAATTTTACTCCAAAGAGGAGCGAATTCCATAAAAAAATTACTAATATATTTTGGAGATTTGGCAACAGTGCCAAAAAAAAACTTACAAAAATCCTAAGTCGTTCTGTCCAACCCGCATCCCGATATCTCTTTTAGTTTTTGAAATATAAGGCGACGAAATGTGATACTTTTCGATGGGACACCCAGTATTATTCCAACTCAGGAACGATTTCCGTTGGTAAGCCCTAACCACCATTCAGTGCTAGATGAGGGAAGGCTTATTAGTTAGAGGAACAGTCAAAGATTAACCGATGTTAATCCCTCACATTCACAACACAGCCGACATTCTACCCATCCCCTGGAACAGGTCTTAATATATCTACGAGTAGACAATTTACTTAAAAATTGTTCGACAGAATGGGGTTCGAACCCACCACATCTGTGATCATGTTAAGTGATCGAGAGACTAAACTCTGAGCCATCGAATAGACGAATGTATCTATATACGTGCCTATTTTGCTTTTTTATCTCTCGGTACACTGAAAATCTGAAATCACTTGATTACTAGAGTGAGGGAAAGGCAGTAGAGATGTCTATGACCAATAATTATTTTATTGAGACGCAATCCACGCTGCCATAAATGGGGATCGCAGAATGTAATTGTTTAAATAATCATCTCTTTATAAACTTAAAATGCTTTTGTTTACTGACTGACGACTGAACTGCACGTAGAGAAGAGTAATAAGCCTTTTTGCATTCACATAACAACACCGAAGTATTTAATGTTAACTTCAATTAAGTAGGAATGTGTGAAAATATATGCATGGAGACGAGCATAGTTCTACAAGGCAATATAAATGATTGATTTAATGATATTTTAGAGAATGAGTCAAATAAAATAAATGAAAGACGACGAAATACGAAACGGGCTTTGGAGAAGAGGTTTTTTAATAACTTTTTTAGTCTATGTTCTGAGAAAGTGTCCTAAAGGCATTTTTATGACTAAATTTGTGCAAGTTTAATCTGTATTGGAAGAATAATACTCATTCTTCCAAAATTATTGCAGCCGTTATAGAGTTTTTCAATAGGGATGATATGTTTTGAAATTGTCAACGGCAATATTTGAAATTTCAAGATTGTCTACCGCTGTCAAGTGTGTTTAGTAAAGTGTGCAATTTCATCATGAAAAGATATACATGATATATATTTCATCATGGCCTTAAGAACGTTTGGAAATTATCCAATTTTTTTATCAAAATAATTGTTCTTTTAAGGCTCCCCCAAACCAACGCGAATTATTCGCAACGGATTCGTGACGGAAAGTTCGCAGCGAAATTCGTGGCGGAATCCGTAGAGAACCTCACACCAAAGCGAATGTATAATCGCATCATGTGCGTCATATTTTCAATATCGAAAAGGTTGATTGCTATTGCTGAAAACGAAAAATACACAATTTGCACTTGTACTTACATACTTACCTATCATACAAAAATATGTATACATCATCGGATAAAGAAGAAGCATTTGTGTTGCTTGCATTGGAAGAAGACAAATTAAGGTAAAATTATTATTATTTAAAAATAAATGTGTTGATCATATTATGTATCTAACCTTAGGAAGAAAAGAAAATGGGTTCACGATATTAATAAGAAAAGACGATAATATAGGGAATTTCATACATTAATGCCGCAATTACGAAAAGACGAGAATCTATGTTATATTTTTGTTACTTTCTTCGAATATTTTTGTAATCGTCATGAGAAAGGTCGTGTAATATAGGATACTTTCGCACTAATTCAATGATTTTTTCCGTTTTATTAATTACTTTCTTAGTTAAGACACTGCGAAACTACTACGGATCCGAGAAAAAACGCAGCCAATTGCGAACAAAAACTTGGGGGAACCTTTATTCCAACTTATCGTGCACTTATTCTAATTTATAGTCATCATAATAGATCTAGTCTTCTCACTATTCGTCGAACTGTTGAATATTTTGAGCGTAATTTTTCTTTACATAATGCTCGTGTTTCAGCAAGACAAATAATGATCGAAATACTGAGAATATTGCTGCAGTTCCAGCCAGTGTTAATGAAAACCCTAATGTTTCTATTCCAAGACGTTGCGGCTGTCTGGAACATCTACTTTACGTATTTTACGTAAGGATTTGGGTTACATCCTTACAAAATTATTCAGCGTCGTGAATTTGCCGATTTCGCCTTGGAACAACTTGAAAATGAAGGTGGTTTTGGTAAGAAAATGATATTCTCAGTGAAGCTCATTTTCAACTCTCTGGAACGGTGAACAAGCAAAATTCTCATTATTGAAGTGAGAATAATCCACAAGTCATTCACGAGAGATCTTTATATTCTGCAAAAGTGACTAGTGTGGTTTGTGGCACGGTGGTATGTATTATGGGACTTTATTTCTTCCAAAATGAGAATGGAGATGCCATTACTGTCAATGGTGAGCGGTGCAGATCAATGATAACCAACTTTTTATGATCTCAACTGAATGATATTGATTTAATTAACGTCTGGTTCCAACAAGACGGCGCTACGTGCCACACGGACCCTGAAGAAATTGATTCATTGCGTCAAAACTTTGGTCAGTTGATTATTTTCAGGAATGGACCTGTCCAATGGCCTTCAAGAAGCTGGGATTTAACACCTTTAGACTTCTTCTTGTGGGGTTATTTAAAGTCGATTGTTTATGAGAATATACCAGAGACAATTGATGCATTAAAATTGAATATTCAACGAGCCATTCGTGACGTACAGCCCAATTTATTGAATAAATTACTTGCAAATTGGGTTCATCGTATTCTGTCTTGCAGAAGAAGCAGAGGCGGTATTTAAATGATTATATTTTCACTTTTTGGCAAAAATGTTTGGTCTATTTCTATTTGCTGTTGTATTATTTCAATTTAAAAACATATCGCTCTAACTGAAAAACCCTGTATGTGACATAATATTTTCAGGTATGTATCTCTGTGAGAAGGACCCAGTGGTAGACCAGTATGCACACTTTCGAAATTATTTTAGGTCAGACGACATGATGTTATGCCAAAAAAATTAACCCAGGGGTATATTTTTAATTATTAAATTCTTGCAATATGATGATTCAATGAAATTTAAATTTTCCTTGTTACCTATAGTGAAGACATGTAAAGAGAAACATCATTATTTATAAAAAAATATATCGTAAACAACTCCTGTGTGTGCTATATGCACCTCCCCCAGCATTGAATTACAATTCTATATAACATAAACTTATTGTTTATATTTATATCTTACCCTTGTTTACATCATCTACATGGTTTTTTGACAATATTAAGTGATACTAATTATACAACAGATAACACCATAAAATAAAATATAAAAAGAGAAAACTTAACATAACCGTAAATGTTATGTAATATCACAGTTAACTATAAAATAAATATATTTGTTCTTGAATATCCTTAAAATTTCAATACATTATGTATAAAAGAGAAATTTTGAAAAGATTAGGGGCGTACTTAAACAAAAAATATAATTAATTATAGAGTATAGAGAGAATATAGAGTTTAGTAATTATAAAGTAGCTATTTCGATGTCTCAAAATGTGTACCAAAAATCTCGATCCACTGTTGCTCGTCGTGATAAATCATCTATGGGTAATATGTAAGGGTATAATATCAATATTTTATTTATTAAATTCTATAATAGATACCAAAATACTACGTAAAAGTTTACGTATATGTATGTGGGCTTGTTTACAAAATAAAAGTATACATCGTAACAGGTGATTTATGTTACATTTCACACTATAATCTGAACTTTGAACTGATTATGAATTAAATTAGTAACTGTTAATGGAAACGCCTACATAAAACATAAGGTTTTATAAGCAATGTCAGACACGACATAATACACTAATATAGAATTTTTATCCTTGAATCTTATTTTAATATCAATTAAAAATATTTTTTATGGCACTCCTATATCCAGATATGAACTGTGTAGTAAAATACACAAGAAAAATAAGTAATTATCATTTCAAAGAAATATGCCCCATTAGACTATTATAGAATATAATAGTTGTAGTATTTGGAACATTTTCACCACAGTTTGACAATTTTCTGATAAATATCTATAGGGTGAGTCAGTTTATACTAGCAGGACTCTGGAATTCGATAGAACACCTGATTTTACGTTAAGTTTGTCATATAAACATATGTCAGGAATTGCTTCATTTTTGAAATACAGGGTGTCAAAGTTTTGTTTTTTTTTTAGTATTTTTCACACAGCTCATATAGTTTTTAAGATACTTTATTCAAATATTTACGATAGATTACCTATGATGGTTCACAAGTTTTGACATATGTAAACAATTTCAATACGCACAGGGTGATATTTTTTGGGGGTCAGGCCTCCTTTTACCGCTTAGAACTTTTTTGTGGTGCGCCACTGACTGCTTATTTGGGAAAATTTGGATTCCACGTTCAATTTAGAAACTTTTTCGTCTCTTGCATTTTTATCGTAGCTGTGACGGTTGTCGAGTAATTTGAAAAAGTCTCTGAAAGAATATTTTATTAAAAAAAAATATTTTTATCAAAATTTTCATTAAAAACAAGTATTGTCAAACGAGAGTTCATCAATCTAAATTGTCAAAGGTACGAACTTACAGTACAACTTTTGCCACATATTATTTTTTTTTTGTGATATTTCAAAGCCATATTAACTATGTAAAATAATTAAGAACTAATAATAAACCAAGGCAAATACAAGTAACTTTACAAATAACCTGAAATAATTTTATTTTCAAATTAAATATTCAAAATGCGATCCATTTTGTTGGATACATAATCGGCATAGCGTTTCAATAGACCTTCTTGCTGAAACTAAGTGATGAACTCTTATGTCTTCGCAAGCATGCCTTATATGCCCTCTATAAGATCTTCAACATCTTGAACAGAAGTTGCATACACTTTTTCTTTAAGAAAGCCCCACACAAAAAAATCCATTGGTGTTATATCTGGGGAACCTGAGAACCGTGCGATTGGACCTCCACGTCCAATACATCTCTCTGGCTAATTGTCGTCTAACCAAGCTCTTACATGTTTTGCAAAATGAGCTGGGCAGCAATCCAACTAGAACCAATCTTGCTGTCTTAAATTTAGAGGGACATTTTCCCACATATTATGATGCTCGGTTTCTCGAAACTATAAGAAGTTTTGCGAACTGACCCTTTCTGGCAAAAAATATGGTCCAAATAAACGATTTTCTAAAATTCCTACCCATACGTTAATGCTAAACTCATTTTGGAATTTTCTTAGCCTAATAGCACGTGGATTTTGCTCTACCCAAATATGTTGACTTTTGAAATTTACTATTCCACGTAGGGTGAAGCAAGATTCATCAATCCATAATACGTTGGATAAGAAAGTTCTATTTTTTTCTAATGTGTTAAGGATCCAACGACAAAAATTCACTCTGCGTTGTTCGTCGCCAGGATGTAGACCTTGGTTTATTATTAATTTTTAATTATTTTACGTAGTTATTAAAAGTCTTTGAAATGTAAAAAAAAAATAAATAATTAGTGGCAAAAGTTGTACTGTAAGTATGTAACTTTTGACAATTTAGATTAATGAACTTTCGTTTGACAATAATTGTTTCTAGTGAAAGTTTTGATGAAAATATTTTTTTTTTAATAAAATATTCTTTCATAGACTTTTTCAAATTACTCGATAACTGTTACAGCTACGATAAAAATGCAAAATCATTCAAATTTTGGCAAATCAGTAGTCAGTGGAGTACTACAAAAATGTTCTGGACGATAAAAGGGGGCCTGACCCACGAAAAAATATCACCCTGTACGTTTTAAATCGTTTACATATGTCAAAATGTGTGGACCATCATAGGTAATCTACCGTAAAAATTTGAATAAATTATCTTAAAAACTATAGGAGCTGTGTGGAAAACACTAAAAAAAACCCAAAACTTTGACACCCTGTATCTCAAAAACGAAGCGATTCCAGACATATGTGTAATATAACAAATTTCACTTAAAATAAGGTGCTCTATCAAATGCCATAGTCCTGCTAGTATAAACTGACTCACCCTGTATATAAGGCTTATTCAAATTCGGGTCTATGCATAGGGATCTCGGGGATGAGATAAGAAATACGAAATTGGTTAAAAGGAGGTAAAGTTTCGTAATCAGGGGACCAACATGATAGCTGAAAAATGTCAAGGCTAACTTGATTGGCTTTTGAAATATTTGAAAAAAATTTAAATTTTGGAAACTCGTTTTTATTTTATTCCAACTTTATTTGAGTAGATATTGAAAAAAGAACAACACTTCTTCACATCAACTTTTTGTGCTCTATCGAATGGCATAATCATATTTTTCATAAAACGTTTTGTCTTTTCAGGGCCATCATCAATTAAATTTTTTGATGGAGTCATGGAAGTGACTTGAACTGTTCCGGATCTGAACCAAGTCGATATGGTGAAGATCTCCTACAAATGGAATACCACATATTTTATCAAATAGTGAAACGACGTAATTTCACTATTTTCACATTTTGGACATGTAAGATCACATCACCTAATCAAGTTCAGACCAAATCTACGACAGCAGTTCAAGGGTTCGATAACCGAGTCAGCCAGATTTACAACCCGTCTAAGTATACCCCCTATTTCTCTTGTAGTTTTAGTTTTCTCTTAGCTTCTCATAAACCCATTTCTTTACGGTTTACATACATATGAAGTTTCTCATATGTTTTTTAAACTCAGAGAGACCATGACTTTTGACTTTTCTCATTGCAAATCTGATTTAAAAACATATTAAATATGTTATTGATGTTAAAAATGTATTAGATCCTGACATTTCATATTTACATAAGAGCTTATACAGACAGAATTAGTTTAAAATATTCTTATGCAACGATGTCCTTGACACAAGTCGCCCTATAGTTGTAAAACCAGTAGGTGATAAAATAATATAAAATACTATAATTAAAAAAAAAATTGTGGCCTTCTCCAAAGTGCAAATAAAAAAGGATACCTATATGAAATAATTATGTCTGATGATGATATTCGAGCCTCAGTCTACAAAACACGTCAATAAACTACCGCGCGTTCAATAAAGATTTTAAAAGTTTCTGATGAAAAATGAATTGATAATTTATCCAAGAACATAGTGTCATTTGTATCTGATGTTATACAAGGCTATTTGTACTGTTTGTATTGATTCTATAGTATTACATTTTCCAAAACGTTAACATGTTCCAATTGTTTATTTTTAGGTTTATGCCCCCAGGACATATTTGGTGTAATGCCATTGTTTACGAAAATGAGTTGACCTGATGAAATGCCCTAAACTTGCCTTGGTTTTAAATTAACCTAAACTTTCGGATGGGATTTGAATTGGCATTGGTAATTGGTGGAATTGGTATATTGGAAGATATGAATTGTGTTATAATCGCTGGCCCCTCTGTATCAATTATTAATGTATTTTCCTTTTAAAGGTTACAAATCACGAATCAATCAAATAACTTTAACAGAAGATATACTTAGAGAAAAAAACATAAACAAACTGAGTGTCCTGTTAAGTTTATAAAAAATATACCTCTATAAAGAACGGCGATTAGGAGTAGGTATATACGGATAATAAAATCAGTATTTAGGAGAGAACCGTAACAATTTTGAAATAATTGAAGTTTTTGAGAAATTGGAAAGTTGAACTAATTAGTTTTTTAAAAAGTATAAGGGATATGAAAACTGTCTCTACATCTTTGCACAAATTACATTTTAATCACTGACCTCTTTTATAACTTCGTTATACATGTTTCTTCACAAATGGAAAGAAGATCTGGTTTTTAAACTAGCAACTGGAATATACACGGATATTATTAATGTTTTCATATTGTTGTCATTATTATTTCCTGGGTGCTACCAGGCTACCACAGTAGCAATTAATAGATATGAATACAGAAGTGTGTTGTACTGTTGTGAAGTCTCACAGATTTGTTTAGTTTAAGTATGCAACTTCATGTATATTGGCAGTTTCCTCAGACATTTCTAAACTGTTCACAGAAGTTCACAAAACATCGCAGAAAATAAAAAACGATGTACACAACTAAAGAAAAACTTCTATGAAATCAATTTGCTTTTATTTATTCATTTAAATAAACATTGAACGTTAAAATACTTAATTTAATAATGAATGATCCATTATTTCTTGCTGTCAAAAAGTGAATACAACCTAAAATATTTATTCCTGCATGTCGAGGTAAACTTATATGTTCATTATTTCTTTTCTCTTTTTACTATTTTTCACTTTTTTATATTTTTTCTATTATATTTTTTTATTCTTTAAATTTTCTTTCTGTATGTACCTCATGGTCTAGTGTAGTTATCGTTTGCTACATTAATAATTGATCTGAAGCTATAAAACCAATGGTACACTCGTAAGTAATCAGAAGTTAAATAATAATTTCTCAAACATATGTTGTTTACCGATTTCATATTATATTTTAATTACAGTATTCTATTGCTTAATGAACTGTGTTGAGGTTAAAGGTGTTATTATTACTATAAGTTTAAACGCGAGTAGCATCTGTAGCTTACACAAAAATAAGAATAAATAGTTTGGTTCTAAAAACATTAATTTACATATGAATATTTTTGAATTAGATTGCAACAGATCAACGAAATCCATTTAATGTGAATATTTAGTATATTTGTAAGAATATAACACCATAATTTAGTATATATTATATAATACATGTTATGGTAAGAAATGTGATACTGTTATAAATAATCTACATTACAATAGCTAACGTTAACGTCGTAACGTTAACGGTATTTTTTATAATTTTTTTTTATATCAAGGCAAAAAAAATATTTTTTTGGTTACGTATACAAGCTGTAACAAAACCTTTTCCTTACTGAGTTCTTGAAAAGGGAAAGGGATACAAATAAGGTTAAATTAGAGACAATTTGAATGTGTCCTCAGATAACTGCAACAAAACAAACTATTTTCTGCGTTTAAGATTATTTTTACTGTGTAAGAAAACACAACACTGACGTAGTTTTCCACATGTCACCAAAACACTATACTGCACTCGACGCGCGTTAAGCTAACCAAGTTGGCATCATCTGGAGATGATTTCTTATTCGGTTATAATCATCTCCAGATGAAACCAACTTGGTTGGCGAAACGCGCGTCGAGTGCAGTATAGTGTTTTGGTGTCATGTGGAAAACTACGTCAGTGTTATCTTCACACCAAAGTTCCAACTCCTTTCAAGGTAGAAAAGAAAAGAAAAGAAAAGAAAAGAAAAGAAAAGAAAAGAAAAGAAAAGAAAAGAAAAGAAAAGAAAAGAAAAGAAAAGAAAAATAATTAATTATTTGATGTAAAATATAATCCCCAATTTTCTTTAAAAATAAATAATAACAAATATGTCTTTATTATTTTACCTGATAGTTAAAATCTCAAAACAGATGATGTGCCCAGATTTTAGAGAAGATGTTTTGTTTTCGTCAGACCACTGGCAACATATCCTTTAGCATACTGTAATCTCTACATTATTTTATTTTTTTGTTATATACCTACTTTCGGGTTTGCTTTACAAAAAGTAGTAATTGCTTTTATCCAATTTTAAAGTTCAAGAAAACAAAAATTGATTGGGATTTACTTATAGTTTTTTTTATAGAATACTTCAGTATATTTTAGTGCCTGATTACGTGGATGGTGTATAATTTTTTATTATCTTTCTTATACGCTAATGTATAATTTTTATTACCATGTTGTCCTAATGTTTTACTACCTAATAGTTCACACTTTATATACATATCTATACCTATACAATTTTGCCTTTCACTTTGCAATTGTCGTAAGTGGCTGATTAGTCCAATACAAGAATAATTTGTCGTTTACAAAACAAGATAATTTTATTCTATACAGCTAGAAATGACGATAATATTTATATTCTAAGTTCTAACTGAAAGAAAAATACATGGAATATATGGAAAATTAACACTTTTTATTTATAGGTGATTCGTAAAAGCAATAAAATATCCGAATAAAATAATTGGTATTACCTACCTATACTGTATTCAATGAGAATAGTATATTACATACTGAGGCGGAAAATGTTTCATTACTGTCGAGCCACAGAGGACACAGACCAGAGGCGAAGGCTAGTGATGTTTAATGGCTCATTTTCTGTACTAGTTACGTCTACACTAAGAGAAATAATTGCTTAATTCTAACAATACTACCTTACTATACTCTGAAAAAAGTGTTTAATGATTATATTTAAGGGCTATTGTAAATTAAGTATATCAATACAATAATTCACCTTATGTAATGTAACTAAGCTACATTACCAATATTTGTGTTTCCTTTAAGTCTGCTGTTTAGACTGTACTAATACATAAGTATATTAGTAGCAAATTATTGTAGTTGCAAGTGCAAAAAATTTGCAGTGCACACCAACAAAATTCAGAATAAGAATAAATGAATTAAATATTAAATTATTTAATATAGATGGACATAAATAAATAGTCCATGTGCTTTATCATCGAGATGTACCTCTAAATTATTCTAATACAGGAAATAATCTTACGAAGCTTGGAGGTATCTTGGTCTACATGTAAAGTTTGCGCTGTGTTCAAATTTATGGCTTTTTTTGTTAGAACTTGCTTAAAAATATGTTGTATACTGGTGATTGTTACTAAAAATGCATCTGATTTTACAAAACCAGTGTAAAAAATATCAGTCGGAAAATAATAATTATTGTATTACTACTTCAGTTATTAATAAAAGCATAGGTACATTTATAAGCAAAATTTTGATAATTTTCCTAATTCTAATAATGATCTGCAACTTATTCGGGTTATTTTCTGGGAATAATAAAAAATACAAGATCACATATATTTATAATAATAAATCTTTTATTTGCAATAAATGACATGAAACATTTATTAAAAATACATAAAACAAAAAACTGAATGACATTAGTAATATAAGTAATATAACATATCAGTCACAACCACAAGTATCATTAAACACTTCTTTCAGAGTATAGTAAGGTAGTATTGTTAGAATTAAGCAATTATTTCTCTTAGTGTAGATGTAACTGGTACAGAAAAAGGGCCATTAAACATCAAAGACGCCGCCACTAGCCTTCGTCTCTGTTCTAGGTCCTCTGTGGTTTAGTTACATTACATAAGGTGAATTATTGTATTGATATACTTAATCTACAAAAGCCGTTAACGATAATCATTAAACCCTTCTTTCAGAGTACCTATAGTAAGGTGGTATTGTTAGAATTAAGCAATTATTTCTCTCAGTGTAGACGTAACTGGTATCGAAAATGGGCCATTAAACATCAAAGACACCGCCGCAAGCTTTCGCCTCTGGTCTGTGTCCTCTGTGGTCGAGCGCTGTTTAGATAACCGAGGTGCGTAGCACCGAGGTAAGCTATAGCGCGAGACAGGAATGAAACCTTCCGCCGAGGTATGTATACGATTTTATTCACAACCATCTCTAAAAAAACGAGAAAACGGGAATATCTCCATTTATTCACTCATATTTTTTCATACTACTTTTCAATTTAGAAGACAGTGAAAATCCGTTTCTATGACGCTGACATTATTATTTAATAAAGGGGGCATAAATTGTTGACTGTCACACTGACAGCAATTGATTATTTTTTTAGTATTTGCTAAAAAACTAAAATTCAAAATTATTGTTATTGTAAACTGATTCTGTATGAATAAATATAAAATATAAGGGTTTTTCTGATGACTGATGCCTTGTCAAAATTAACGTCACTTAAAATACAAACATCACGTATCTTTCAGCTTTCAGATGTTTTACTTTCCACCCTTGGGTGGAAAGTGATCACTTCCCGACCTGGACAGTAGCAACAGTTAGTAATGACTAATTTTCAAACTTCTAAAAAGTCAGTAATAACCTTATTACATATATGGTTGTGAATAAATAATATAATAATGCCATTAACTTATATAAGAGAGGAATAGGTCATGATACATACTTATTATATCATGGGAATAGGTTAATCTCTCAACTGATTACTTGAATCGCGGATATTTAATAAATATATACAGGGTGCCTATTATTTATTTCTACATACATGTAATTTGTTAAAAAATTAATAAAGTAGATATAGGTAAAACGGTATGTTGAAAATTCGAGATGCCGTCAGTTTTCATAATTTTTTTAAATGGAATAGCCTTACATACAGCTTAGAAAGACGAATTCAACGGCATATAATATGATGGGTTTGTGACTTACCGATTCCGAGTTATTTAATCCTGAGTTTTTGAATTCATATAAGTAACAAGCACGGTCGCAAACTGAGATAGTAGGGTAGTAATATTATAATAAATGGACATAATTTTTGCTTAAATATAGAAATATAATATACCTACCTAATCATTTATATGTACATAACTATCTAAAGAACTTTCACTTGACTAGTAATTGTTGAAATTTTTTACAATCTTTCATTTCTGGGTACTTAAATTATTTTTTTCTATATTAGATATTGCTAAATTAAATTGTTGACTTAAGATCTTTAATTAGTCTTTTATTATGAAGACATCAATTTCAATATATGACCCCGAATATACCTACTGTTGAACTAAGGCTGGGCTATAATTATAAAAATAACCAGTCATTAATTACTGGTTGCTATTTTGCTATGTAACTGGCATGATTGTAAAATCTTACAATATATTATGTTTTACTGTTAACGAGTTAAGTTTTACATTCAATGTTTATAGATCTCGGTTTTCAATATGCAGATAAAAGAAAAGTAGAGTATCCAATTTATAATGTAAGAAATAACAGACTATCTTTATCATGAAAGTACTTAGTTGATGTCCCCATGATAGTTATTATAACTTTTCGTTCGGCCACCCTGTATATATAAAGTGAGAGGGAGAGAGGGTGGTTTGATTCCACTTTTAACAAAAATAGTCCTGTTGGTGCCATCTATTTGTGAGAAGTCTAAGAAATATTTTAAGATGATTTCAATATTTCAAAACCAATTTTATTGGTTGTAAAACCCCCTAAATTCACATATTATGCACAATATCTTTGACTATATTACTATTCAAATACCGCTAAATTCGTTAAATACCAAAACCCACTAAATCCATATCAAATTACACATGTATAACGTCATAAACAAAGCTCACTAAATCCAGTTGGATGCATTTGGGCGCTTTTTTGAGTAATCTATCTAATTTATTATTAAATTCTTATACATTTTATTCTTCTAGTAATGTTTAAGTGTAAACATTACACTGCACTCGACACACATTTAGTCAACCAAGTTGCATCATCTGGACATGATTAAAACTGTAGTTTTACTATTTTTTACTCAGAGTTTTATCCTATTTTCGGAAATGCAAAAACATATAGGGTGTTTCATTTAAAATAAGCAAGTTGACATAGACTTCCGGTATAACCGGAAGTAGAAAATAGTCGAAATTATTAAAAAAATAGATCTCCTGCCAAAGTGGCATCTGTCAAAATTTCAAATTTATATCCCTATTAGTTTTGGAGATACGTCTAACAGGCGGTCACCGTGAATGACCCTGTATACAGGGTGGCGCAACGACAAGTTTCGACCTTGATTAACTTGGTATACAAATATTTTCAAACTAATTCCAGATACAAGGTCGATTTTATTTGAAGGGGATACATTTTCATACAGGGTAATGATCCAGATACGACCTGTAATATTGCTCTGTTAAACTTGCATATTAATGATTTTTTTATCGCTATTTATTTCATCACCCTGTAACGGTATCTCGTATAGTCACATTGATGTCATCAGGACATCACAGTAGATTCTCTGCATGTGTAGACCAGTTTTTTCAGAACTTCAACATCAGCAAAATCCAAGCTATACTATTTGATTGCCTCCTTACACCTACTCAGTTGATAACCAGTACATCCCAGGATATCTTATATGACCTGAAAAGTTATCCGCAGTATATCCTTAGGATGTTTCTAATTTGTGTGGTTTACTCTTCATAGTGATTGCTGGTGCACGATAAATTTCGACTTTGACTATGCCCCATCCTTTTTACTATGAGTTTAGATCTCTAAACCTATTAAGCTAACTATTACAAGAGCCTAATAAAATATCTAAGGCTGTTCTAGAGGTTATATTTTTCTTTTTAATGTGTTTAATTAAAGAAAGACAAAATAACAGATCTAGAACGTCCACACAGCACTGCCATACGCCAAAATAAACAAAAAAAATGTAACTTTTAAACTCAATTATGAATAATGTTTATCATTAAATTTTAAAAAAGTTAACTACTTTTTAATTTGGTCCACAGTGTAGTGATGATTCCTGAGACAGTATATAACCAATTATTCCATACATACACCAGAAAAAAAGATCATAATATTTATAAAATATTAAAACTTGTTTGTCAAACTTAATGGATTCTGCAATTAAATTAGAAGATTGCAAATAATTTATATGAAATGTCAGAATAATTAACAATAGAAAAAACATTTGGAAGTTGCTAAGCAAAGACTTTTATATTTAGAGAAATATAAACTGCGTATATACTTACTTATAGTTAGAAAATTACAGGTCCTTTCTAGAGACGAAAATATTTTTTGACATACCTATCTAATGCAATTTTTACCTATTTCAGGACCATTTTCACGAAATATAATGGTTTTTTTTATAAGTACCAACACAATTGTATAATTCACAACAATATGAACATTTTATTGTAACTTGTTATATGCAATACCCGAGATTTACATATTATGTCACAAGAGGTTGAATATTGAATAGACACAAATTTTGATAAAAAAGAACAATGAGCAATATAAATGCTTGGTATTTGAATTTGAAATATTTATATGTGAAATAGTGTTTAAGAGTCTATTCACTGGTCCGAAATAAGCCCAAAATCGGCGTTCGTCTCGTGTCTAATTATAAAAAAACTATAAAGGATAGCGACTTTTAGTAAAAAAACTATTGAAAGATAAGACTTTAATCTAAATCCCTATAGTAGTAATTTTTTGTAATTCTTTTTATTTTTAAAATTCCAGGCAAACAATCTTGTACTAAAATAGCGTATTTTCAAAAATTACTTTCTCTAAAATATATGTATTAAACAAAAATTTGCTACTATAGGGATCTAGTTTATCTTTTGATCTTTCCGATGATATATAATTTATAACATTAAAAAGAAATTTTGTTGCAATTATAAGACAAATCCGGTATACCCTTGCAATAAGGGCTAACTTTGTTTCCATGTGCCTTTTTACTTCGGCTTTACGTGCACCTCCGAAATCTAAATAATTCGGTAATGGAAAGATGTAAGTCTTCACCCATCGGCTACTCAACCTCTCAACCCGACCCCGAATTCATGTCTGTCAAGTCTACAGTTAATACAGTCAATGTTAATGGTTAATACAGTTAATACAGTCTTAACTATTCCTAGCTTATTATTAACTCATTTACAGTGTTTTAATATACTTCAGTTTTGCGCGTTTTCTTAAGTATATTATATTTTAGAATACAGGGTGATTCAGTTCGAGTTAATCATAGAACTTAATAAATGAGAAATGAGCTTATAAAAATGCTATAATATTCCATTTTTGAAATTTCCTAATACTTTCGGATACATCCGGAAAAATCGAAATTTCATAAAATCTTTTTTATTTTTTTCTGATGTTATTTGAAAACAAATTATAAGACGAATCATTGCCACTGTTCCGTCCCACTTTTTATTATTTACAAGATGGTGGTGTCAAATTTGAAATGTTTCTTCTTCAACTTATTTTTTATAAAAACGGACCTGGATTTTTTATTTTTTTTTTTGTTACCTTATTTATTTTTATTGGTAGGTAACTTATTTAAGTTACAATAGTAAATACGAATATAACTTTTATTTATTTGCAAATCCTAAATGAGTAAATATCATTTTCAAAAATAGGGTAAGTCAAATACTTACCTTTATCCCAATGCAATGTGTCCGTCCACCTCGTTTATATTGAGCTTATTTCTGCAATATTAATGGAAAATGAAAAGACGACCAAAAAAAATTATTACACAGCTTTTAGGGATTTCAAAGGTAACAAAAAATAAAATAAAATATAAAATCCAGGTCCGTATTGCACCTGTATGGCAATGACGAAGTGTTATTTGATTTAAAATTGATTTTTTTCTGGATTGTTCCGAAAGCATTTGGAATTTTCTAAATTGCAACACAGCATTTTGTTCAGCATCAAATTGCGCAACTTTGCCATAATTTAACCGACCCTGTATCTTTTACGGTTTCCGAGCTTGCGCAATGATGAGGGTCGACAATGGGCCACCATGTACAGAGCCGTATTGTGAAGTTTTTGAAGTCGTATTATTTTATAAATCTTTATTTTATTCTTTAGTAACACAATCATATTGATTTAAAAAATCTTCAAGATAAAATTAATGTATGTTTAATTCTCTCATATCTAATTAATGTAAAACTATTTAAATAATGAGCTTTAAATTAGAAACAAAGCATTTTAATCTTAACCAGTTTATAAATTCGGTGGGTAATAAATTGCAACCGTATTCAATTCATATATTAAAACCTCGCTCATCCTCGATAGTGGTATATTCGCTTTTATAAATAATGTCAAGGTTCTCAAAATTCTGAAGATACCTACTTAATTTTACATAAATTCGGAGAACAGTATGCACATATTAAAGCTTCTGGCAAAACTATTTGTTCGTGTTTACCTCAAACTGGCAAACCTATGTCCAAAAAGCTTTATAAAACGAAGTATCACAGATTATTGAAACAATTCATGAGGTTGTACATTAACACCAATATATAGATACTTGGTGCAGCAAAACGGGGGTTATAAAACGGCAATTATCAGTTGTAGAGGTTGATACGTACCTACTCTCTAAAGTCTAACTTTACTTATTTGAAATCAAAATAACAATTTCTGTTCATGTCAAAATATACTTACCAGAATTGCATCATACTGAATAATAATAAATCGCCCCCTCTCCCACACAAGTCTCAGACGTCCCGGGTAATCCTTGAGATGAGAATGAGGGGTAGAGCTATTATTATTATTATTATTAATTATAGTAGCCTATATACCTAAATGTTGATGTGCCCATAATAATTTTTACAAAAGAATTACTCTCTTGTGTGTAGATACAGAAGAACCCTCTTGCAGTTGAACATATGGCTCTCTTACATCCCTGTTTCGTAAGACATATTAGTGCATGTCAGATTTAAATGAAATTAAGTATTAAATAATAAATTGAAGCAAAGATATGTAGACTTACACTAGATAGGCAAACTGTAAATAAAGATCAGGGTTCGTAAAACCACAGAGGACTAGGTCCTCTGTGGTAAAACGTACTCAAGATATCAATGCAGCGTCCACTCGTCTACAGTCACTCTAGATAGTCACTGTATTAGTGACTACACACTCGTCTACAAGTCTACATTGACTTTATACTCTTTATTCGTCCAGTTGCACCTAGTCACATTTCGGTTCAAAAACTAACCATAAGAGTTGTTGGAAGGAGATGCCGAAAACAACTACTCCACGGGCAATATGCCCCGACTGGCGTTGCATTACATCAACATCTCCATGGATGTCGCCACATCCTTCATCAAGACCAAATACCAGACAATGACCGGTTTCGATCTTGTTATGATCTCGTCAGACTGCCATAGGTATTGGAATCGATGAATGATCTGGCGACGTGATTGCCTAAGGGGCATAGTGAATGTTTGTAGTGGCGAGATACAGTGAAATACACTGCAGTGCCCTCTTTGGGTCTTTGCTACTACCTGTCTGACAATTATTGTCTAATTGACAGACAGATAACGATCTGCAGAAAGCAGATGCCATTACAGCGACCTCTATTGTCTTTGAGGAAGACAATCCTACTTAATTATTGGAAGGAGATGCCGAAAACAACTACTCCACGGGCAATATGTAGTAGCAAAGACCCAAAGAGGGCACTGCAGTGTATTTCACTGTATCTCGCCACTACAAACATTCACTATGCCCCTTAGGCAATCACGTCGCCAGATCATTCATCGATTCCAATACCTATGGCAGTCTGACGAGATCATAACAAGATCGAAACCGGTCATTGTCTGGTATTTGGTCTTGATGAAGGATGTGGCGACATCCATGGAGATGTTGATGTAATGCAACGCCAGTCGGGGCATATTGCCCGTGGAGTAGTTGTTTTCGGCATCTCCTTCCAATAATTAAGTAGGATTGTCTTCCTCAAAGACAATAGAGGTCGCTGTAATGGCATCTGCTTTCTGCAGATCGTTATCTGTCTGTCAATTAGACAATAATTGTCAGACAGGTAGTAGCAAAGACCCAAAGAGGGCACTGCAGTGTATTTCACTGTATCTCGCCACTACAAACATTCACTATGCCCCTTAGGCAATCACGTCGCCAGATCATTCATCGATTCCAATACCTATGGCAGTCTGACGAGATCATAACAAGATCGAAACCGGTCATTGTCTGGTATTTGGTCTTGATGAAGGATGTGGCGACATCCATGGAGATGTTGATGTAATGCAACGCCAGTCGGGGCATATTGCCCGTGGAGTAGTTGTTTTCGGCATCTCCTTCCAATAATTAAGTAGGATTGTCTTCCTCAAAGACAATAGAGGTCGCTGTAATGGCATCTGCTTTCTGCAGATCGTTATCTGTCTGTCAATTAGACAATAAATGTCAGACAGGTAGTAGCAAAGACCCAAAGAGGGCACTGCAGTGTATTTCACTGTATCTCGCCACTACAAATAACCATAAGAGTATGTCACCTTTGATTTTTAAACTTTACCATTTACTTGTATAGAAGTCTGTACTTCTCATTTTTAAAACTGCATGTTAAGGGTGAACCAAAAATAAATGTGGTCTGTTAAAAAATGGAAATAAAAAGGGGAAATGTCGTCCAAATGCATATTTCAAGATTTTGAAGTAAACAAAGATGTGACAAAATAGGTAATTAAATAGGGAACCAGAATACTTACTTAATATAAAACTTTTGGTATGCAAATAAAAAATTTATATTTACATAAACAAGGATAATATGGAATAAACGTAAATATTCTAGCTATAAAAGAACTAAACTTTTACAGTTGCATCATAAATATTTAGACATTACTTTTTCCTAGATTTGAGAAAAACTGTGGTACATTCACACCAGTTCCACTTGTCATTGATTGACTTGTTTCATTGACGGTTTTGCAGAGAATTATTTTTAAATCTGATTTTTTTTTTACAAATGTAGTAGAATGAAAAAGTTTCACATTTCCATAATACTATTCAGGATACCGTTCTACTACAGTTCGGCCATACAACCCAGCCGTCCCCGATTGCCACCTTGGTAAACATAATTCAAATACCATAAGCAAAACTGCGCTGTCAGCTGTAGTAAAATGAAAAATGTTTTGACGCATTCGGGAATCGGCTTTCCGGCCCAATGCTCTTCCAACTGAACTACCACGCTTCCACACTTTCATTCTACTAATCAGAATACCGTTCTTAACATAATTTACTACACAAAAACAGTGATTTTTTTTATAAACAAGTTATTTTCCTTTTAACAGCTGTGTATCATGTTTATTTAATTAATACACACAATAATTTGTCAATTTGTTTTAGTTGAATATATTTATGTTAATTACCAACCATGCACGTTATTTGGAAAAGGTCAAAAGACCAATTTTATAAATGTTAGACGATATAAATGAGATTTTAATAGTAGTAGGTGGAATATTATTTATTTAATAAAAATTTACCTGTGCCCTCTAATCAATTTAGTTGCTAAAGAGGTTATTACCTAATTTAAAATTTGCATGTTTGTTTTAGAGGGTATTAAAATTTACCTATTCATACTTTATTTATAAAATCTAGATTTATAAAAGTCTTTTCGTTAGGTTTGTAATCGATTTTAAAATGTAGTATATATTTAAGACGTATTTCATTCATTATTTCAATTATAGCATTTCAAATTGCTTTCAACGTTAAGTGCAAGTTTCATTTGTTTATTATACCTATCAACCTTAATAACAAAATCGTTTAAGCAAAATATGTATGTATATATTTTGTACATAAAGAAATTAGGTACCTACCTATATATGATAAACCTAATATAATGTCGAATGTCAACATTCGAAATGAATTAAAACATTCATATTCAAGATATTAACAAAAACTTATCATAAGGATGTAACTAGAATAATATTGGAATACTTTCAAAGGTTACAGACTAGTTAACAGAATTATTAATTAAGTACTTATACAAAATTTAAATGTTAACAACCTTTTTTGTGTCCTGTTTACAGTATACTTTATTATTAACCTTCTTGAAATTTATATGGCATTGAGTTGGATATTCAAAGTATTATGATTTAAGGATTTGTACAACAGATTCAAATATGTAAAAATTTATGGCACAATTTATGCATTATTTTAAAGTGGAGGATTTTTACATTTTAGTGCAATATCGTATATTTACCCGACTTTGAAATGAGAGGATGTGAACACCAAGGACGGCATAAGACAAAATAATAAATTTAATGTCATATAGTATCTAGGGGTACATCTGGATAAGAGGCTGAGGTGGAAACACCACATCGAGAAAGTCGTAGCGAAGACGAAGCTGGTCAGTACCAAGCTATACCCGATATTGTGCCCCACCAGCGAGCTCAGCCTAAGGAATAAGCGAACCCTGATCAAGAATGTCATCCAACCCCAGTTCATATGCGTCAGCAGCAAGGGCGATTGATGCAAAGGCGTATATGAAGAAGATCCAGGCCGTCGAAAATATCGCGCTAAAGACCGTGGCAGGTGCACCCTGGTACCTGGGGACAGCCGATATGTACCGGGAGCTCGACTACGTCTCAGTATCTATAATCTGTGGTCTCAGTCCTAGAAGTCATCAGGAGGCGCGGAGTCAAGTTCTTCACCCCGAGACGCACAGCAACCCGCTAATCCGGGAGGCCGTGGACTACGAACATGATGGGGCCGCTTTACACAAGCGGTCAAGACTACAACTGCTGGACCCAGGATGAGAGTAAGATCTTCTTATGTTTCAGATTTCACCCGGAACAAGCGTAGATGGCTACGAAGCGACTAAAAAACAACCCGCAGATCTACCCTTGAAGCCGCGATCGCCGACAGCGGTCGCGGCTTAGACATTAGACGTAGTGGGTTAGACAGCCGGTGAAGAAAGAAGACAAGACAGAAGAACGCCAGAAGATCCTACCCAGCCTGCAGGGTAGAGCCAGGACAAGAGGAGACCCCCACGAATCGCCCACACCTATCACTTTTTGTGATCGGGGTTGGTGAAGAATGGGGTCCACCTCTACGAGGCAGTCCAGGCGATGGGGAGGGTAAAGAGCGATAATACCGCTCGGCCCCAAACCATCCCAGGTCATGACCAGGCTCAATGGATATTGGCGCGGTGTCACATAGGATAAAGAATAAAATAGCAATAAAATGGTAATAACAGATACCTATATGAATAGAGTAGGTAAGTATAGGTACTTTAATTTATTATAGGTAAACTAACAGAAACATGTAGCATATATCATACAGCTCATAGGTAGGTACATCAGTCAACTAAGTACCTTTATAAACCTCCATAATGAATGAATGAAGTTTTATTCTTTGAATAGGTACAATTGTATAATGTACATATATATAAGAAAATACATACAAATACAAAATATAAGAATAAAAACAATTAATCACAGAAGCATCAATAGATACTTGTACGTGATATTGATAACTCACACTAAAATCATAATCAACATCAATAACAATTACAATAACAACTAACATTAATAACATACAATAAACTTCACAGTACTCTTAATAACACATCAATTTTCATGACAATATAATAACTTTCTCAGTACTAAGCTACACATCAATAAACATTTCTACAGTAAATTTATCAACATAATTTCTATATATTACCTACCTAAACATATGTATACACACATAATATATACCTACAATATACACACACACCTACATACCCATATGAATATAAAAAACAAACATACAATATATAAACATATCAAATATAAACATACATATGAATTCTCACATCTCTAGACACTTTAAGAAAAATATAATCTAACAATAATACAAATACAACTAACATATTTTTTTGTACATACCAATACCATATAATATTTATTTACCTAATGTATCGCTGGCTTGAACCTCATATTTAAAATAATTTATTAAAATACTGTTTGGGGTTAATAAGGTTGTGAATTTTTATTCTACATTGTTCTAACACATATTTCTTGAGTTGTGCCTTGAGTTTTGTAAATGAAGTTATACCCTTTATATACACAGTCAGCGAATTGTAAGCTCTCACAGCAGGGTAAGTGAGACATCTTTGCCCACAAGTAGTTTTACATTTAGGCGTTCGTAGCATATCATTTAAATTTCCTCTTGTCTTTTCCAGGTCTGCAGATTTTTTATTTTTCCATTGATGAAGAACACACTGATAGAAGTAAAGTGTTCTTATATCCATTATTTTGTTGTTATTAAACAACTCATTTGACGAGTAACTGCGTTCTTTCCGAAATATATTTTTTAAAAGCCGTTTCTGTAAATTCTCTAAATTTCTGACTGTTGCATCCAGTACTCCCCCCCAACCTAATACACCATATCTTAAATGCGATTCGACAAGCGAATAATATAATATTTTTAACTGCCCGATGTTGAGTATATCCCTCATATTTGCGAATCTATATAATAGTTTCCTAATTTTGTTAGCCACGTAATCCATATGTTTATCCCATTTTAATTTGCAGTCAATTAATATTCCTAAATATTTAATGTTTTTTTCAGCTGATATTTTTAGATTTGGGTCAATAACAAGATGATTAAAAGGAGGAGCAGATGTTTCATGTAGATAAAACGGTAAGTATTTCGTTTTTGACGAGTTTAATGTCAGATATTGACTATCAAAGTAATTTTTTATATTTTTCATATCCTTTTCTATTTTGTTTTGTAAACTTTCCCAAGTTGAACTCAAATAGAACACAACGGTATCATCCGCATAACTTAAAATCGACCCAGTAGTACGAACATCAAATAGTGAATTTATTTATATGATAAATAATATCGGTCCCAGTACGGTCCCTTGAGGTACCCCACACTCAACTACTTCAGCGTCACTTTTTATGTGATTTATTTCGGTATACTGTATTCTGTTTGTTAAATATGATTTCAATAATTTTATAGTGTTTCCTCTAAAACCTATGTTATTTAATACTGTAAGTAAGTTGTCATGACGCACCGTATCGAAAGCTTTAGTTAAGTCAATGAATACAGCTATACTTTTTTGTCCATTGTCTAGAGCTTTATAAATGTTATTAATAAGGAAGGCAATTGCGTCCTGTGTACTTAAACCTTTCCTAAAACCATATTGTGAACTATTTATGATCTGATATTTATCTAAAAAGCCCACAATTCTTGATTTCAGCACCTTCTCAAATATTTTCGCTACATTACTAATTAATGATATAGGTCTATAATTTGTTACTTCTTCTCTAGACCCACATTTAAATATAGGTTTTATTATACCGACTTTAAAAGCTTTTGGACATTCACCACTTGACATTGCATTATTTATAATATAAGTTAGTGGTTCTGCAATCACATCAGCTATATTTTTTAAAGTTGTTACCGTTATTCCATCTACGCCTGACGACTTTTTGTTTCTTAGTTGCTGAATAATTTTTGTTATTTCCGACGGGTCAGTAGGGCGAAAAAATATTGAATTCACTCGGATTTTATTTTTCACTGCTTTAAATGGTTGAGGTGTGATTTTATTTGCTAAAGAACTACCGACTTTGGCGAAAAACTCGTTAAATACATTTACTTTTTCATTATCGTTAACTACTTTTTTACCCTCTTTATTTTTAATAGAAAATATATTCGTTTTTATTTTATTTCCTGCTCCACAGAACTCATTCGTTATATCCCATAAACATTTTGGTGAATGTCTATTTGCTTCAATTTTTGCCTTATAATATTTACATTTTTCTTTTTTAATTAAATTGTTCAGGTCTTTACTAAACTGTTTATAATCTGTTTCTAATTCTGCGTTATCTGGATGTTTTTTAAGGTCGCGGTACATTTTATCCCTTTTATTTATAAGCTTGATAAGTTTTTTTGAGATCCATTTCTTGCGACGTATCTCTTTATGTTTAATTTTAACTGTCACTGTAGATAGTTCAATTTTCTCACTTAAGATTTTAATAAAACCATTTGTACAGTTTTCTACATTGTTATTATCGAATTCCCCCCAAAATACATTTTTAAGCTCATTTTTTAATTTGTTGTAATTAACATATTTTATTTCACTTTTTAAATTTATATTTGAACATTTTTTATTGCTGCTACCTAGTACAATTTGCAGGGTTACAACGGAATGATCTGTTATTTTTGTGTGAATTATACAGGGTATCATCATTTCTTCTTCTATATATTTGCATGTCTTTATAAAAATGTGATCAACACAGCTCCCGCTCACTTCACGTGTAGCATCATTAATATACGATTTATAACCATGTGAAAGTAAAACATTCAAATAATTCTCTGCAATATCATCATTTATTTGTTTAATATTTATGTTTATGTCACCTATTAATATATTATGATCAACTGTGTTTTTGTCTTCTTGCAGGTAATTATCCAATGAAACCGTGAATTCTTTAGGGCACGTTGAAGGTGGCCGATAAATAGCTAATACGTTTATATTTTTTTTGTTTACATTTATTATATTAAGTTTTATAGCTTTTAAGTTAGATATATCAATAATTTGTGTATCATAATTAAATCCTTCTTTAATATATATTACCACACCATCATTCTTATTAATTGTACCTTTACTGTAGATTAGCTCATAACCCGCCATACCAAACATGTTAATTTCTTTATCAGTAATATTGAAAGTTTCTGTTAGAACAATGCAGTCGAAATCAAAACAAAATTGTGCCAAAAATATTTTAAATTGGTCTAGGTTTTTTGCTATACTTCTTATATTTAGATGAATAATTTTAAAATTAATAGAACCTTCATTTACCCGGTAGACTTCATTACACTCATCAGATGTTAATATATAAGTTTCAATGCCATTATCATCATAATCACGTATGTACTCTTCCATTATTTCTTTCAAACTGATCAAGCTTATTCCAATACTTTTTTTTTATGTACATAAAATCTTATATTCTAAGTTATAATATTATTTTTTAATTTATTTTTTTTTTTTCATCAAAATCAATTTGCTGATAAACCGTTAACTTTTCTTTTTAACAGTAGTAGATCTTGTAATAACTTTACCTTTCCCCAATGTTTTTTCTAAACCATTTTCTTTATTTTTATTTACATTTTTAACATGCTTTTCTCCCTCTTGCCTACCACTATTTTCGTCCAAATTTTGTGATCCAAATGCGACGGAAGCTTGTTTTTGCTGTTTTCTGAGATTTGGTGAAGAAGCCACACTATCAATAGTTTCTGTAAAAGATAAGTCTTGTTCAGTTTCACTTTCTTCTAGCTCTTCTACGTTATAAATTTCATCATTTATTATTAGGGTTTGTCCTCGTATATAAGCTTTATGTCCACTTTGTATCGCCTCGTCCTTGCGCTTTCTTAGTGATTTATATTTTATTTGATCTTCTTTACAAAGATCTTTCGCTATGTAAATTTTGGTTCCTTGCAACTTTTTCGCGTTTCTTAAAACTAGCAACTTCTTCTGCCACGAAATGAATTCGACAGTCACAGGACCCTGTTTTGAGCCACTTCTGTAAATATCATTAATATCGCATTCCGTTATTTCAACTTGCAATTTTTCTTTGAAAATGTTTAGCACTATTTCCCATATATTAGCTTTATCTACTTCCGCTAGTCCAAATATCACGATATTATTTTTTCGAGTTTTTCTTTCCATAAACAAAATTCTCTTGTTCAGTAAATCATTTTTGTCTTTAAGGTTAACAATTTCATTTCGTAAAGTTGTTATAGTTTTCTCAAACTCTTCTTTAATTTCAATAACATTTGACTTTAATTCGGTCCTTATCTCCAATGCATTTTCTTTTATTATGTTATCTAATTTATCTGTATTATTACTAATTGTGTTGTTAAGTTTTGATACTATTTCTTTAATGAACAATTTTTGGGATTCACTAAAATCCATTATCAATGAAACCAAATAGTATAATGGAAGTGTATGGCCTCCTTTAGTATTACGACCTTCTTTGACCTCTACCCCGTGCTCATTGGTTTTATTTTATTATTTACCTATTTTAGTTTATCTTGTTGTCACTAGTACTTGAAGACTTTAGTTTTTCATACAGTTTTACACATATACTACTCATGAACGATCTCTTGTTGCACAAACTATTTATTTCAGTTTTTTTAACCCGCAAACTTGTGATTAGTTTACGACGAGGCACAATTTTAACTTATTCCTACTACTGTACAACTCAACTCGATAATAATAATAAATATCATTTTTATGTAACTAGAAGGTAACGTTGTGACCTTATGCGTCTATGTATAAAAAGTATCTGCTATACTTATGGATCATGTTTTATATTTTGAGTAAGTACTGATGATGCCTTTTAATAAAAAAATTGTGTAGACGTGTTTTAGTATTTGATAAATATGATATATAAGAATACCTACTAACAACTTGGATCAACTTCCAAATGATGCGAACATCTGTACATAAATTTTCGTTTAATACATAAAATGTATCCATGATTAATTTCACTTGTCCGAATTATTTTCTTTTGCTATTATGTACAACGGTATTGTTATTACTAGAGAACTTAAATAAAATCAGTATCTACGTAAAACCCTTGTATATTAAAATCTAACAAGGGTAAAACCTAATGTGTATTCACTTGAAATGATTGTACCTAAGTATGTTGTATTTAGCATTCAGTATTCAGTAAGTAGGAAGGTATTATATCTGTCGTGTACATATGCAATACTCAATACGTCCATGCTTCATGCATAGAGAATAAATACCATAGATAAATTAATATATAATAAATAATTAGATACTACCTACTTCTCTGTGTACTTGACTTGATATTGATTGATAACTGAAACCTGCATTAAACTTTTTTCCAGGAAATCATAGTGTAATTTTTCATAAACTGTTTATACCCTAGAGCAGACAGCAACCGCCCATTTTGTACACTATCAAATTCTGAACATACTTACTTACCATTGACCCTAATGACAGATTCATAATCATGAATTAATTGACATCACAGATTATAGATAGATTGACATTTACCATTACTGACAGAATTGACACTGACAAGAAGTGACAATTTAAGAAAAAACAAACAGTTTTTTCCGCTTTTACAACGTAAATAATTAATACCTGATTATTATCTGCAATACTAGTTTGTGAATTTATGTAGCATAAAATTTGGAAGTCTTGGAAGTATTAGTTTTGTGCAAAATTTATAGTGAGTATATTACATATTTTTTGATGTTTACAATATTTTTAAATCTCGGCTCCTTTTGGCATCTACACTATAAAATTTTATTTATGTAGATACTTAAAATGGAGGAAGACGATCATGATGAGCTATTGCAGTGCACAGACGATGAGTCTTTGTCCGACACTGAAGATCAATGTCTTCCGATAGATAAACCTGAAGAAAACTATAGACATACCCTGACATATTTTAGTCATACAAAACTAGAATTCATAACAACCAAATTAACCTTAATCTTTTCAACATCTGTAATGCTTATACTGCTGCCCCTTTATCTGGAAGCAGTGAACGTTCGAGGCAATGCGTATTCCATGATTTTAACAAATACGTCAATTTCCACTTTACTCTTTGTCGTAACAATGGTCATTGCGAAGTGTTTCTGTGAAAAGTACAGAAATATAAGGATATGTAGCTTTCCAGTACAATTTTCTAAACTTATTCAGCTGTCTGGAATATATTTCCTATGTGCATTTATGATTATATATGCTTTGGATAGAAAACGAGTTATATGCCATCTTCAGGATCCAATCAAGGCCATTGTACTAGTTTTTTCACTACTATACTACTTCTTCTTTTGCAGAAAATGTAAGTATCATTTAGAAATAAACAAAAACGCTAAAATATTAGCAAATTATAGAGCTGTTTTCAATTAAATTTTTTAGAATACTTGCAAATCCTTTTATTTATTGTTAATGTAAGTAAAAGTGGTTTTAAATTAGGAAATTATTAAATTATTTCCAGTAATGGGACTTCAGAGAATATTTTCTGCGACCACAATAATTGTTGGCTTATTCATCGCAGTCGATTATGGTTTGTGTGATGAATTCCGATGTAGGGGTTATGAACGGGAAAAAGTGTCTGATGATATGGGAGCTTGGACTTGGCAGACACATGCTATTTGGACTGCAGTTTACATCACAGGGTTAGCTCTATTTGCAGCATATTTTACTTTGTTGGATAGATATGTTCTAACTAATAATGAAATGGTAAGCGAATTATTCTCCAAGTAACATAAAACTTTAGTTCTTTTTTCTTATTGTAAAAACTAAAATGTTTATCTGCGATTGCCTGAAGTATTACAAACTGGTAAACAAAAGTGATTGGCACTGTTTTATGTAGTATTTGGCTCACTCAATCAAATACTTGCTTTGGCTTTTATTAATTAAATTTTGATTTTATGGGATTTCTAGTTTTGACTAAAAAAAAAACAAACACTTCTCTTCAAAGCAGATATATGTTGTTAAAAATATCGTTTGTTGTAGGAGTTCCACAATATTAGTATACCATCGACCTTTCTGAGCACAGTGTCAAGATCCGTGTCATTTCCAAATACAAATGGTGTAAATCCATCACAGTTCATAGCAGCCACTACACCAGATAACTCCCATTTGACCAAGAAACATTCTGTAGTGCATTTAGCCATGTGGATTCACATTGTTGGTTTGGTTATTATTTTGCTGCTATTTTGGACGGATTTCATACCAGCAATTGGAAAGGTAAGTATTCTAATTTTTAGACTAATAAGAAAACAATATTAATTACATTTTGCATTGATTTTTGTTCTATTTTGAATTACTAGTGTTTACAAAAAATAAAATGAATTTTTAGGGTTCTGATCTGAGTGATTTTTGGAATTACACCCTAAGCGGTTTAGTTTGCCACTTCCAAAAACCGGTTCCACCAAACCTCGGCGAGTCTCCTTGTGGAAACGTCTTCCTCTTCTCCTGGATATTCATGTGCTCCTATGTTCTTTTTGTGGTGATGTCCATCAAGTTCCTGATTCTCTCCCAATCAGCAGTGTATACTATAGCTTCCATGTCTACGTCTCTACCATTAGTTGGTATTTGGTGGTCCCTTTTCCATGTTGTACCTGGGTCTAATGGTAAGTAATTTATATTGGTTTCTATTTAATCTTTTTAGTAATGATGATAATGGCACTTCTGTTACAATATATACGTACACAGGGTATTCTAAAATAGTAGTCTTAACTGATACAGCATATAGTACACATCAAAGTAAGCCGAACAGTTCTAATAACCATTGGGCCTAAAACACACCCATGGGGGTGTGCTTTAGACCCTCTGGGGTCTAAAGAGAAATTGCAAGTTGAGAAAGTTTTTACAACTGTACTTTCACTTAATCAAACCTTAACTACACTAAATCTACACTTAACAAAAGTTTTTCTTATGTATTATTGAAATGTATATTACAAGCGTAAAATCTTTGCCCTGTTTTATATATATAAATATTTGTTAGGTTTCACTGTTAGTATATCTTATACACAATGTCCTGTTCCAACATAAAAAATCACCTGAGTCATCATATTTCAAATCTTGGAATTCCCGTAAAAACTTTTCGACATGGTGAGAAAACAGTTGTCAATTTAGAAATTAATTTCAACATATTTATACCAACGAATGGCAAAAACGGAAAACAAACTAAAATATCCACAAGTCGCTTGCACATTGCTTTATAGCAGTTGTTCATATTATATAGCATATGAAACCGGTTCTCTGTTATCAATTATTTATGACTGATTGATCGCAATCACATATTGGAATGCTGCCGACACACGTGGAATGTTACGGAGAATTAGCAGTCTTATTAATCACTGTAACTTACATATGAAGTGCTGGTATAATTAATTGTAATTGTAATGCCTTTAGGGATCATACTGTCAAATAATAAAAACAGGCAGTATTCATAATAATTATTTCAAGTGTAGTACCAGTGTAAAATATTAAGTTTAGTTCTGTTTAACACTGATGTAGTTTTCCACGTAATACCAAACCACTATACTGCTCTCGATACGTGTTTCGCCGACCAAATTGGCATCATCTGAATAAATCATTTTTATTGGCATCATCTTTAAAGATATAGATATGTCACTAGTTTATTCATCGGGAAATAAACTACAATAACTTTTAGGCAATCCAAAAGGCAAAGTAGAAACTAAGGAAAAGTCGGGATTTACAAAATTAGCTGTAAAGACTGCAATCAAAAGTATGTTGGACAAACTAGAAGGTCAATTCAAACTAGATTCAAGGAACATATGGCTCATCTCAAATATAGTAGAACAGATAAGTCTAGTGTCACCCAACGTGCCTTTGAGAACAACCATAAAATAAATGGTAGCACTTTAAGACTAATTCGATCCGTCCATGCGTCCGATGATCCTTTGCGACGGTTCACTGAACTGTAACAATAGTATAGGTGTAAATAGGACAGCATAGGTTTAGTTTTAATCACCTCCAGATGATGCCAATTTGGTTGGCGAAAGCGTGTCGAGTGATGTATAGTGTTTTGGTGTTATCTGGAAAACTACATCAGTGTTATCTTCACACCAAAGGTTCCAACCCCCGTCAAATTTATTTAAAAATTTTATTTTGTTATCAATTTTATTTAAAATTTATTCTAAATATTGTAATATTACATAATTTATATCTTAAACTAAAAAATCCACCGATGAAGTTTGGTTAATCTACCGAATATATATTTCTAGTTTACAGTGGTTTTTTGGGAAAGTTTACTCTGATTACTACACTTGGAATCTTTTGACTTCTTCTGGTCTCCAGATTTTATTATTTTACAGGTGGTATAATCCTAAAAGAAATTAGGTTGAGCCTTTATATTCTTGTCTATAAGCATTTTTTTCCTACTTCAGGTCTGTTGGTTTGGTCCCCGTCCTTGACAGGAGAACTTATATGCGCTATCCTTGGCCTGCCTATTATAATGGTTGGCCTCTTTTTGCTCTGTAAGGCCCACTTCAAGGACTACCAATGGTCCAGGCTCAGTACAACACATGTCATGCCGGGCAACCATTTCGCCTGAGATTTCATGTAAAGCAAAAACATAATTTGGGGTTTGATAAATTGGTTCATTTTTTTCATTTATTAAGTTTTATTTGTGATAGTATTGTGATTTAGGTTTAAAGTTCAGAATCACAATAAGAGAAGAAACCAAAAACTTTCAGCATCATTTGGCATATTTGCTTTTGTTTACTGGAAAGACTGATTTTCATGTAGACATGATAATTACAGAGTAAAATAGTTGTTGCACTAGCTAGCTTTCTTCTAACATTTATTTTCTATAGGATCTCATAAAAGCAAATTTATTTTTGAAGAATACTATGCAGGTCAGTGTTTTGGGTTTTTGTAAAGTGCATTTTATCCTTCTAGTATATTTTATGTAAAAATATCTGCACAGGTAGGTATTGGTAATAAGAAGCAAATTTATTTTTTTTTTAATTAAACATTAATGAATCTTCTGTTTTTTCTACAACACAAATGTAATTTCTGTCACTTTTTTAAAAAAAAAAAGCAGAAGAGTAATATGAAAACATGTACTTTTTTAAAATATTGTCAATTTTACTAGAGAAATTTTACCAACTAATACTTTTAATCGTTTATAATAATATATTTCCAGTTAAATTAGGTCTACCCTGTTTTTAGAAAGTTTTAACTGTAGCTCATACAACATATACATACATTTTAACTTACATATTTTAATCTACATATACTCACTTGTTAGGTATTAGTGTTTTAAAGTATTCTAAATAAATCAACAAATGATAATATTTAAATACAATAAATCAACTACTAAAGGATATAGGATAAGTATTACAACTGTTATAACTTAATGAAATATATATACAGCAACCTTGCTTTACTGATATACCTAATTTTTTAACTAGATACGGAGTAGTTTAGAAGTATTGGAAAAAAGTTCTGTAGTTAGTTACAAAGCTAGTACTGTATGCACCAAAAACACCTGTATTAAATGAAATAGATATATTGTACATCTCGTCGGGAGATAAATTTAATTTGTCTCCTTTTAATTTTAATTGGCTATAATAACATCACAGGGATTTCTTGTAAAGAAATAGTAATGCTTTAAAAGTTGCCTGACCTTGTAAATTTTTATTTATAGTTAATATTGGCTGAAGCTAAATATTTTTTATACATTTATTATAGGTATTGTTATAATACCATTTGTTCACATTCGCTACCTGTCTCTATTCACGTGCATTAAATATTGATTATCTATCGCTAACCAGAATGTTTAAAAGGTTGGCTTCGTACATGGTCTTTACGCAAAAATGTTAAGTTTGAGTGTAACATTGTTGTTTTTGAAGATATTGGAAAAGTAAAAACAATGAATTCATTTTTTTTAACAGAAAAACAATAAAAAATTGGATTTTCTAGATACAGGTCTATTTTGTTTTTTAAATGGAACACCCTAAATATTATGACAGTTTATCACCCTAAATAGTATTACAGTTTGACAAGGGTCTATCTATAATATCTATATAGATATAACTGTAATACATGGTTCTTATTGCATTTACCATTTGACATATATTCAATATTGTTTGAAATATACCATCAAACCCTATGGTATTTTATTCCTGATGTAACAGGTTTTTCACATGATAGTAATTATACGAGGTGTTACATTTAAAAAACAAAATATTTAAATAAATTTCTGTCGAAAACAATGTATTCCATATTAAAAATTAGTTAATAGAATGTTTTATACTTCTCGGATATATTGAAAGGTAACAAAGTTACAGTTAAATAAAACATTTTCGCCTTATGACCCAGTACATAGTTTAAATTGAATTGGCATTAATTCAATTTTTTTCTTTGGAATATGTTTTGATTGCTTATGTAATCAAATAGTCTCTGACATTGTTCTACCAAATCAAATGGATTAAATCGAGTAGGAAACAACAAACAAGTGTATGTATTATTATATTATGTATACATCTTTTTCTCTCAAATTAAAAATAAAGTACCAGTAAAGCAAATAATCATTGAGAGACTTGGTAAGAGACTATCATAATTGAAGTAAGTTAGATGTCCTAGAATGGGTGTGCAAAATACTATATATGATAGTAATTATAAATACAAAGTGGTAGTAAAATAAATATTACCTTTCGGGTGAATATTTGAAAAGCTCTATATTCCTAACAACTGTAACAAACAAACGTGAATTTATGTTTAAGAATTTCAAAAATAGAGGATAGGGTTGATGTCTTTAAAATTTGCAAGGTCTGCCAGCTTGAAACAATCAATTTTAAAAAATAAGATAATCATATAAGGTGTAAGTTTTAAACTAGTCTCCAATAACTTAATTTATGAAATTATAAAATCTATCTGCTAGATCTTCCTATTTATTATATAAAATGTTTACAAGAAAAATCTCCACATGAATAGTATGAAATGTTTATGTGACTTATGCATCCTGGATACATAAATTTATTTTACGAGTTTTGATGTTACATCTGATAGCTTTGTATGTACTTTGACATGCCAAATTGAAACAAATCAAAGATGTTGCAAAATCTTCCTTCTATCGCAACTGTAACCCATAAAATGTAATGGTATTGGTTGCATCTTAAGTACTTGGGTAACTTTTAATCTTGGTTTCTTATTTATAAAATGTCACAAGTATATTCCAAAGAGAGTGGTGTGTGTCGTCTTATTTTAGTAAATGGCATTGACGTCCAAGACAAGGTACAAAATGGTGGCCAAAGAATTTGCTTAAACAGTATTTGCAGTATCTATTTTTAATCACAAGTTATTAATAATATATTAAGAATAAGAATAATTATAAGTATTGTATCTTAATGTATAAATTAAGTACTTATATACAGGATATCCTCTGAAATTTGTGTACCAGCTGGTAGCTATGAGTTCTTGAAATTGTCAAATAGAGTTTTCAGAGAAGGAACTTAAACAGGCTCTAGCTCCTTAACAGTGTATTTTTACAGTGTAATAGATAACATGGCTTCAATAATCTTATTTTGGCCCCTACAAATCCTGGATACCTGCTAGTACATACATTTCAGGGATGAAAGCCTGTATAAATATAAAGCTTAAATAGTAAGGAGATAATTTCAGTAGAATAGGTGAGCTTATTGTTCTTAACAATTAGGGCAGTTTTTTTAAGATTACTTTTTAACCTTAAACTCGAAAAATCTTATGAAACTGTTGATGCCAAAAATTTAAATTTAGGTAATATTGAAGAATGATTTAACAGAAAGTCCTATCTAAAACCGTCTCTTTAGCAACGAAGTATCAAATATCAAATGTTAAAATGGAAGTACAAAATAAATTACAAACAATACAAACAAAATCATTGACTTTCTATTAAATTGTGTCATTTGTGATGGATATAAATATAGACTACTATATATTTATTGTTAGGTATACAAATATAACTACAAGTATATTCAAATGTTTGTAAAGGTGCAATATTGTTTAGTTATCTTATTGAGTTTTCATTTTATTAATCGTTATTTCTTTGTTTATTCAGGGGTCCACTTAATTTGAAAAATCAGTTTAGTAAAAATTATTGAAAATTCTTAGAAAGGAGAACTAAACAGTTATTTCAAATACATATTTATCTGTGAGAATTTAAGAATATTGAAATAATCGATAGTTATTAATAGGCTTGGCAAGCTGCGAGGGAGACCAGCGGTGTGCAAGGTAGGACAGCTAAAAAAGTGGTGTGCCTTCAACAAAACAACACAATTTGAGTTCGATTTCCTTAAATCTCCTAAATGTCTTCGCACATTTCATAGCAAATGTCCCAGTATTCCCAAACCACCACAGCCGATTCTTACACGTTGGGAACATGATTGAAAGTACCTTTTATAGCACCAAATATAAGCATATTTTTTTCACCACAGCGAACATTATTAACGGAGACAACCATAGAAACATACTTTATGTTGCAAAGTTTTTATATATCTTCACCATTTTGTGATAATCAAGCTAGTTCATCATGTTAGGTAAGAGGGTAAGTGTTGTATACATTGTTATAAACTGCAACAGTTTTTTGTTAATTTCTTTTAATACGCGTATTATGATGCACACGTTTATGTCCTCCCTCGCATTTCTGCCAAGCCTAGTTTATCAAAAATGTGCAATTTTGTCAGTTTTCCTATATGCTCTGGATATCTTTACTTACCCGGAAAATGAAGAAAAAAAAATCTAAATATTTGCTTTAAGTGGTATGGTTATAGGGTTTTTAATTTTTTTTTTTGTGTGTATTTAAACAAGTTTGGTGTGATTCCCCCAAAAAAGTTTTCATCATAGGCGGCTTTGAATTATAAAACATATATCATTTGTCGCTTCGCAGTGTTACAACTGTTTCACTGTTAACAACAGTCTTAACAACATTATAAAACATTACAATTTTTGAAGTGACATTCAAGTTGGTCATTCTGAAAATAATGTTCCAACAGAGATATATATTTTGGACTTCCGTAAATATCGAACAAATATTAACATGATTCCTTCAAATATATTTTATTTTAATAGGAAATAAAGTACAGAATAAACACTTGTATTTAAGTAAATTTAAAGATAAATACTTCAGTTTGACATTTCTATAATAAATTTAAGATAGCTATGATAACATACGTTTTTTAATTCAAAGCGAAGATAACCCCGTTATTTATGCTGCTATGATTCTTGTGAAAATCCATGTATTTCATTTTGAAATTTTTGTAGATATGTTTTAGTTGCATTTTATGTGTACGTATACCTACACTGTAATCGTAATCTTATAAACTTTAAAATGCTATGGTTTATACATTTTATTAAAATGTGGTTGCTCAATATAATTGTCACATTACAGACTATAAATTATTCTGTGTTATAATAAATTTTTATTGTAAATATCACATTTTGGGTATCTTTAATCCTATCCTTCCTTTTATATGGTCTTAATGGACAGGGTAATGTAATTTTTTTTAAATCTGGATTTCAGATTTTTTTTGATCCAGGATTTGTAGCATTTAAACTTTAATAGTTAAAGCTAGTATTATATAATATGTTACTTTTCCTCAGCCTCTAAAGTTCCTTCTGGTTGACGATATCCAAATGGTGTACACTTTGAAATTGATCACCCTGCATAATTAAAAAAAAAAAATATATGTAAACCAATATTTTTTATGACCAAAAATTTTGGTAATATGAAATCAGCATTCTTTTTAAAGGGTTCGTCAAATAACATCATATCGTCAAACCACAGATAGAATAACGTTTTTCATTTGTACAATTTTGGAAATTTTTGTTCTGGTAGGTATCTGCTACGTAGGTAGGTACCTAATATCAGTAAAAGGAACCTGGGTATTGATTGAGACACCTGGACGTAACATAAAATAATTATATAATTTTGTATGTATCCCAATTTTGTAAATTGGCAGAAAAATATCTAGTAGAGGCATACCTATATCATTTCCCGTAGATAGATAATATGGTAACTCATAAAATTTGAATATGCCTCATGAAAATGCAGCCAACTTGACCGATCAACATGCACATTATGCATATTCGTCAATGGTTCCTATCAGCTGTCTCTGCGCGTGCGTACAGTATCGGGTGCGATCTCCGGGCAGTGCGCGTACGTGCTCCCAGCGCTGGCTTCGCCCTATGCTAAATTAATACAAAGTTTTGTTATTTGTTTGTTGATATTAACCTAAAACACGGAAATACTGTGTAAAATGGATGTGAAAAGTGTCAATGGTGATGCAGAGCACGTTCAGAGAGTCATCCGCTGGCAAACAATCCGAGAATAACCTCATTTTGGGTAAGTAAATCTCTTGATGACAGTTTGTGTCCTTGATGGAAGGGTGTTATATTTACCGTAAACCGTAAATGATAATTACAATCGCAGGTGCTTTGCTGCATTGCATACGTCAACTGTTTACAAATGATACCCTATTAGATTCCTTTCATTTTTTGTTGGTATTTTAATCTTTAACATTACGTGTAAACGTTGCCCGATGTCCGATTACGAATCCTCCGTCCTGTCATTGTATTTGGATGGAGATTCGGTTTTGGTTTCAGGCACTAGGTGATTCGTAGAGTGGCTTTATTATTGATATACCCGAAAAAGGGTATGATAGGGGATGGTTCAGTGGAAAGTGTTATCATCTGAATGTTTGGTTTCGCTGATAGGGGGTATTATCACTGCTTTGCGGGTGATATGGCTTCGGAATATCGACCTCCTTCTCGCTACTCGGCCGATTCTCATTCCACTCCACAGTTCCCCGACCAGTGGGATAGGGATTTACAGGCTATGAAAGGAATTATGATTTTGCTGGAGTTTTATGATCGGAAATTAATCATAATGAATTAACTTTTCACAAAAAGATATTTTTTAATCGGTTAATTAAACAAAACTACTTAGACGTTTTTTGAGTAAAGTTATACCTAGATAGGTACTCGTATCTGTATATCCTACATACCTACGTAATTATTTATATCTACATATTTGAGAGTTCAAAATTTCAGTTCAAATTTAATAATAATGATTACAATAACTTGTCCATTCTTTCAACTTTATAAAATTTACTCAATACCTACATTGGAGTGTGGGAGATGGGGCGGTTTATTATTAAACAAATTCATGTTATTTACAATGCCATCAGAGGTTGAACTTAATCTTTTACTATAATAGGTACATACGTGCAACATTACGAACTAGGTGTTAAACTGTTAAGGAATAAACTGCAGCAAAAATTTCACCTTGTCCACATTTTTCGTCATTTCCTTTTGTTTATACACCTAAATGCAGCCTTAATGAAAAAATTTACATTGTCAGCTCAGCAGTGTTGCTAAAATAAAAGATAGATGTATTGAAATACCTAGCTCTGCCTCGAGTTGTGTTCCACTGAAAGTAGGTACCTACTACCTTTACAAATATACCTACTCGCCCATATGGTAGAAATTTCTATAGGTACCTACTTTCAGGGCAGCATAACTCGAGGCAGAGCTATTTCAATACCTCTATCTTTTATTTCTTAACAAATTTCATCACTTTTGAACACTTGGTCACAAATTATTACTTAAAGGTCTTCCAATTTCGAATATAGACTGGGTGGGTTCTAAACTATAAATGTTTTCACCCAATTAATTACCTACTGATTTATTTACAATAGTAGATATATAAGTACATATTACGTAAGTAATCTGAAATGAAGAAACCAGAATTCAATGAAATTTTTCACATTTCTTTCAACTAAAATATTTGCCATAAGCCAATTTCAATCCCAATTGACCTTTGGCCGCTTACCTGATGGGTTTAAAATGTGTGTATCGTACATTCTAAAGAATATACTTTCATGTTTGTCTGTTGCTGCTATAAATACCTATGTAAAATAAATTTGCTGTAATCAACGCTTTCAATCACAAGGTTTTTACGTGATTGTGAATGCCCTTAGGTCCATCGAGGTGCCCAGTATTATTACATTCTACATCCAAGTAAGGGTAATTACAGATAGTAATGCAAAAATAACTCAGTACCCACGTTAAAAAGATTTTCATTTTTGCATGTATTTTTAAGAAAGAAAGAGATATATTATACCGAGTATTATACTAATTTTTTTGAAAAAAAACATTGATCTCATTTAGATGTTCCAAGAAATATATAGAAAACACTCTATATACTAGTATTTCGGCTTATTAGGCCTTTTTCAATAGAGTAAATGTCTATTCCTAAACGTTTCCAAGCGCGTTTTCGTTATTTATTTGTTTAAGAGCCCTATGATTTACCTACTCCCGATTGATCCTACCATCTGGTAAAGCCTGAGTTTTTAGTACCTTTTCTAAGAAGGGCGAGAGTGTAAAATCTATCTGATCATTCGTAGTACAAGGATTTATAATTAAAGATTTTTTAATTTCTAATTGCTCTAACAGATCTAAGCGCACAGATTTTTCTTTTCACGATCAGTACCTTTACATTTTTCTGATCTATAAAATGATTGTTTTCTATACAATGCGTCGAAAATCCTGAATTTTTTGCGTTATTTAATATGGATTTTTTATGTTCTTTAAGGATTTTCGACGCATTGCTTAGAAAACAATCATTTTATAGATCAGAAAAATGTAAAGGTACTGCATCGTGAAAAGAAAGGAAAGCGCTTAGATCTGTTAGAGCAATTAGAAATTGAAAAATCTTTAATTATAAATCCTTGTACTACGAATGATCAGATAGATTTTACACTCTCGCTCTTCTTAGAAAAGGTACTAAAAACTCGGGTTTTACCAGATGGTAGGATCAATCGGGGGTAGGTAAATCCACAGTTAAATGAATTACATATTCATTTAACTGTGGTAAATCGTAGGGTTCGTAAACAAATAAATAACGAAAACGCGCTTGAAAAGTTTAGTAATAGACATTTACTCTATTGAAAAAGGCCTAATAAGCCGAAATACTAGTATATAGAGTGTTTTCTATATTTCTTGGAACATCTAAATGAGTTCAATGTTTTTTTCAAAACAATTATTTTCACGATGTTTCATAAAGAACCATCCGCTTCGAGTATCAACTTTATTTAGATATATTATGTATTCTTAATCAAATCAATCAGCAGGCGAGGCAGCAGCTAACCTTAGATACTTCATATTAAATAAAGTTGAAAACATAAAAAGAGAGCAGCAAAACCTCGAATTGAATCTAGGGCTCTCAATTGCAACAACATACTGTATCCAGTTATTCAATAATCTTTTGAAACGGATTTTTTTCAGTCTGGAAACTATATCAGTCCCATCACACAGAAGGTAAACAATAATCACAAAAATAAATAATTAACCGCAGAAGAATATCTCTCTATTGCACGCTCTATTCCTTCTCGTAAGCTCATGCTCGGTTAACCTGAGATTCTATCCTGAAACGGCCAATGCTGTAGCATTTCGAGTGGTTTGTTACGCATTGGGTTTAATAACACATTTTATCTAGTTTTGTTAACTATAGTGCCTTAATAATAATAATAATATCTCTACCCCTCACTCTAATAACAAGGATTAGCCCGAAAGTCTGTGACTTGTGTGAGAGAGGGGGCGGTGTATTATTATTTCGCGGGCCGCATTTGCGCCTCAGGAACGTTACAGGAAAGATTCGTTAATTTTAATTATTACTCAGTTTGTAGTAATAGAATTGCAGAAACAGTATGTTAGAAACGAATTTTGTTAGGTATTTTGCAGGGAGTTTAATAAAAAAATGTCTTACTAAACATACTTGCGAGTTTGTGCACAATATTCTAAAGCCCATCAAGATTTTTATGAATTAGCCTTATTTTTCTACTGTAAAGCTTACGAAAATGCCAACTTGGATTTATTTGGCAATTTAAATATGCCTCACAATGATTTTGTAAACTTTATTTCGTTGCTTGAAGTTTTATTAAAAGTTTTGAAAACATTTGTAAACACTAATTGTTTTGAAAAAAACATTGATCTCATTTAGATGTTCCAAGCAATATATAGAAAATACTCTATATATACTAGTATTTCGGCTTATTAGGCCTTTTTCAATAGAGTAATGTCTATTACTAAATGTTTCCAAGCGCGTTTTCGTTATTTATTTGTTTACGAGCACCTACCCCCGATTGATCCTACCTCGGATCCTACCATCTGGTAAAGCCCGAGTTTTTAGTACCTTTTCTAAGAAGGGCGAAAGCCTAAAATCTATCTACTACGAATGATCAGATTGGAAACATTTAGTAATAGACATTACTCTATTGAAAAAGGCCTAATAAGCCGAAATACTTGTACCTATATAGAGTGTTTTCTATATATTTCTTGGAACATCTAAATAAGATCAATGTTTTTTTCAAAACAATTATTTTCACGATGTTTCATAAAGAACCATCCGCTTCGAGTATCCATCCACTTTATTTGTAAACACGTTAAATTTGTACACCCATGGAAAATTTTTCCTCAAAATTATTTGATTCTACTGTTTGGTAGAGTAAAACTATATTATACACTTAAATGTATAAATAGAAACTTTAGAACGGCAAAAAACTAAATACCTACCTATAATTTGCAGAAATCTATAAATGCTACTCTTTATAATGTAAATAAGTAAGTACTTGTTTTATTTAATATAAAATGATTAGGTACGTCTATTGAAAAGCAATAGAATATCCTCGAAAATACGTCTTTTGGAACTGAGGTCACGACTCCATCAACGATAACAACGAAAATTTGTTAACAGAAAAACTTGACAGTTGACTCTTTTTTGGTTCTCACTTCTCACTAAAATCCTCTAAAAATATACCTACGTTTCCTTTTTGTTTTATTACTTTTACTTTTGCAAGGAAAGTGAAGAGCAAAAAATAAAGGTCGACGTCAAAAATTGACCAATGGGGTGATATGATAGAAAATCAGTTAACCAACGTCCACTTGGATATATATTTTTTTAAATAAAGTAGATATTCGAAGCGGATGGTTCTTTATGAAACATCGTGAAAATAATTGTTTTGAAAAAAACATTGGTCTCATTTAGATGAAAAAAACAACAATTATACAACAAAAAACAACAACAACAACAACAAAAAACAATTATATATTTTTTTATAAATTCAGTCGGGCACATTGCGTTAGAGTTGTCTTCGGCATCTTCTTCAAATTTGATATTTATACCTACTTTAATTTTTTAATACTTTCGATTGACTGTTCTCTTTTATGATAATGAAATTAAAAAAAAAATCAACACATGTTTCAGTTAAAAGGCCTTCGTGGGGGTCAGTGTCTGACCCGCGGGTCATAGGTTCGCCACCACTGTTATAGATATTATCTACTCAAATGTTGTATAGTTCTCAGCAAATATATCACTGGGTAGGTATATCTCTAAATCTCAATTCAACAAGTGGTTTGCCACCAAAAACAGTTTAAATGCTTTATTATGTAATATCTTCAGATTTTTCTCGTTCTTTTGCATTTTACATTCTTAGTAGTTATGAAAAGCTACGTTCAGTGAAGCAAAACATATTTTTGTATTGATGAATTCTAATGTTAAGACAAAACAATGTAAACTTTCCAGTGACCGCACATTGATTGAAAAAATATAATGGAATGCTTCATGTTAGATTAGTTTTACGTATTACTTACTTGCGTTATTTTAGTTCTAATACTGTAGCACATTCTACTCTAACGCAGGTGACATTGTTAGCTGTGGACTAGAGAAGGTTGACCAAAGAGATTGGTCAACTATGAACCAAACACCCAGACTTTCCCTAAGATCGCACTTGGAATTTCCTTTCAATTAGCAGTTGATTTCATAATTTCTTTATTTTTTATATTGAACTCAAGGAATTTTGTTACAGACATAATTGAAACTTATTAAATTAAACACCTTGTAAAAGAAGTAACATTGACAGAATTCAGGCTATCGAGAAGGAATCACGATAACGATGTTAGCAAAAAAGGACACAGTATCAGTGTGTGTTGCACTTATTCTTGTTAAACTAATAACTTAGATTATTCACTTAAGTAGACGGTTTATTTTAAAAGAGAAGTATCATAGTGTTTGTTAAAAAATAAACAATTATCAATTTGCAACAGCAAACCTGTCTTACTGAGTAGGTACTTCTAAATTCTTACAATTTAAATCTTATTTTAAGCAAGGGACATAATATAGGATATTTGAGAGGCTCTCCGATGTACAAAATGTACCGATGTACAAAAACAAAACTGTACCTTCCTCGGTACCTTCCATAAGGAGAATGGGTCAACGACGAGGTTATAAAATTGTTATTTTTGTTGAAAATATTCTACTTGAAGTAACAGATGTGCATGGATATCTCCTCTTCATTTTTGTTAACTATTTAATTGCTGTTTATTTCTTTTTTACTGGTTCAGGTAGAATCCTGAAACCTTTTTGTTAAGTTTTTAACCCTTTTTTAATTTCTTTCAAAACAAAACTTATGGTACCTGCTTTCTAGGTAGGATAGGTAGGTGCCTATTTCCCTGATCCTTATAAGCTATTAGCCAATAGCCAACATTTATTTTGAACTAATAAACTTACAGCAATAATTTAACATTATTGATTAAGGCAATTTCGATGCTGTTGACATTATAACAAAGAAGTTCCCTCTTTTTTAATTATGTAAGTTTATTCATTATTCAAGGAATAATTTGATCCAATCGAAGATCCATTTGTTAGTATCTACAACTATTCAAAACTATGTTCTTTTATAACATTTTGAAACACGATTTGGATAACAGATTTTACGTAGGTATTTTCTTTATGTAGACGTGCATTGTAGCAAAATATACCTGCGAAACTTTCTGGGACCAAACAAGACAACCAACCATCCATATTATGTTCTTAGTTCGATTCTTAGCATCTATTCGATTATAGGACTTCATCGAGGTACTTCTGTTTCATAGTTCAAAGGTTAAAACTCGGATTAAGATGAAATTCAATACTCCGAGACTTTAGTATTAATCTCGGTATTAATATAATAATAATAATATGGGTAATATTTAAAAATATAGTAGGTACTTGTAATTATTGTCATTATAACAATACAAAAATTACATAAACATCTAAACAAATATACAGTACTGGGAGCAGTACCTTTACTTATTCTTATAGTATTGAAAATATAGTTATTTTCAATTCGCCACAACTTTAGTACTGTGCAGGATATTTGAGAAGAACTTTTACCCTACATTTTACTTACTTGACTAAAAATTGTGTATACCCCTCGGTACACCTATTTTGTGGGGACAGGGAAGATCTACGGTATATAGTAATGATTTATAAGTACTCTAAAATCCAAAAGCGTGTAGTGAATTGTAAATTATGGAGCAACCGACTAGTTTTTCATACCGTCAATAAATATTTGTGAGGAACATTTCTGCGTACTGTTAGTTTGGGGGAAGAGGTGAAACTTCTGTAATGGTATTACTTATCCAGTAACTTCCAAAGTGCTAGAAACATGCTAAAAATGAGAAAAATTGTAAAAACTGAATCTAGTACCTACCTATACACATTTAAGATTGTCTATCATAGACATATCACTTTCGAGTTTAGAGAATTTATGGACTTTAGATATCATAGACTTAGTATTTTTCCTTCAAACTCCATAATGGACATATTCCTAAATAAAATTACTGTAGATAAGGTGTTATCGTTGATAGAAGTAGATTATTATTGTGCTACAGCAAAATTACATATTTAACAATTTATAATGAAAATTGAAATCCTTGTAGAATGTTTTGAGTTTTGACACATCAGGTTAATTTTAAGTTCAAATTTCTATCGTGACACGAGGGTGTTTCTTGCATTTGCGAAATTGTCAATTGGTCTGGGTGTTCATTCTATGATCCAAAACATTTTAATCTCTATACCGGGTGTCAACGGATCTATTAGACAAGCCATAACTTCTAGAGTATTGGATGTATCAAAATGAGATTTGGTAGGTATAGGTAAATGGTAGAGGAAGAGGAAAGTTTTTGTATATTTTTCATGTTTAGGTTACTTCCGGTTTCACCGGAAATGGCTTCAATTTTGAATTTTTAAATGGAATACCCTGTATATTTTTACATATTTGAATTTCTGAGACAATTTTGGACTAGAAAATGACAATTTAAAAAGTTTTTTCGCCTACTTGATTTTTTTAGAGCCATTTTTAATATTGCATCTAGGTGGCCATGATTGAGCGCAAACTAATCTGAAGGCCTTAGATGATGTCAGAAAAATGTAATCGCAAAGTTTTAGTGATTAGTATGATGGATAGGAATGAGACAAGTTGGCAAAATTACTTTTTTATATCTAACTATTTTTTTTTCAAATGGCAACACTTTTTAGACAAGCACTTTTCAAAAAGGCATTTTTTTTGCGAATCCAACGATACTAAATTCATTGTGGTTGGATTAAAAATAAGCTCATAAAATACATTTACTTCAGTGAAGTTTTTAATAAATTCGTATACGAGTACTATACTTTAAAAGTTTTAATGTCATTTTCTAGTCCAAAATTGTCTCAGAAATTCAAATATGTAAAAATATACAGGGTGTTCCATTTAAAAATTCAAAATTGAAGCCATTTCCGGTGAAACCGGAAGTAACCTAAACGTGAAAAATATGCAAAAACTTTCCTCTTCCTCTACCATTTACCTATACCAAATCTCATTTTGATACATCCAATACTCTAGAAGTTATGGCTTGTCTAATAGATCCGTTGACACCCGGTATATCACTTCGGATAGCTGTTTAACCCCATGATACAATAATTATATCATGGTTTAACCCAATTTTTTAAATGTGCTTGTGTTTTTTTAACACGCTTCTTGCTGCACCTGATCTGTGTCATTCATTACTGTTGAATGGAGAGGGGTAAAGACTAAACTGCAGCGTTCCCCTAAAGAAGAATCACCGGTTGCACTCGTAAAACTACGTATTCTGTAAACTTGTATGAAAGCGTGTCAAGTCGCATTAATTCAAGCATCGATTTAAGCCGTATGCATTCCTATATAGACGAAGTTAAATACCTCGAAAACACTGCGGGAAGTAGAACAGTCCCGTCTCACCGTAATCAGTTTCCATCAGTTTTTTTTTTATAAATTTGTATACTTTCAAAAGGCTGGAATTGCATTCCTTACTGGAGACTACTGTTATTTGTTACTTATTTAAATTATGTTTTTCTAATTGTTTTTGTTTTGGAAAAAACATTGATCTCATTTAGATGTTCCAAGAAATATATAGAAAACACTCTATATACTAGTATTTCGGCTTATTAGGCCTTTTTCAATAGAGTAAATGTCTATTACTAAGTATTTCCAAGTGTGTTTTGTTATTTATCTGTTTTACGAGTACCTACCCCGATTGATCCCACCATCTGGCAAGACCCGAGTTTTTATTACCTGTTCCAAGAAGGGCGAAAGTGCAAAATCTATCTGATCATTGGTAGTACAAGGATTTATAATTAAAGATTTTTTAATTTCTAATTGTTCTAACAGATCTAAGCGCTTTCCTTTCTTTTCTCGATGTAGTACTTTTACATTTTTCAGATTTACAAAATGATTGTTTTCTATACAATGCGTCGAAAATCCTGAATTTTTTGCGTTATTTAGTATGGATGTTCTTTCAGGATTTTCGACGCATTGTATAGAAAACAATTAGGTATGTATTTTGTAGATCTGAAAAATGTAAAAATACTACATCGAAAAAAGAAAGGAAAGCGCTTAGATCTGTTAGAACAATTAGAAATTAAAAAATCTTTAATTATAAATCCTTGTACTACGAATGATCAGATAGATTTTGCACTTTCGCCCTTAGAAAAGGTACTAAAAACTCGAGTTTAACCAGATGGGAAGGGTCAATTGGGGTAGGTAAAAAGGTAAATAACTAAAATGCCCTTAGAAATATTTAATAATAGACATTTACTCTATTGAGAAAGGCCTAACAAGCCGAAATACTAGTATATAGAGTGGTTCTATATATTTCTTGAAATATCTAAATTAGAACTGTGTTTTTTCAAAACAATAATTATATTCATATTCTGTTAGCTTCCAAACTAGGAAAACAACAGTATAGCGGAATATCAAATAAAAAAATTAAATATGGTAGACTGGTTTGTAGTGGCTAGATACAGTGAAATACACCGTAGTGCCCTCTTTCGGTCTTTGCTACTATCTGTCTGACAATTATTGTCTAATTGACAGACAGATAACGATCTGCTTTTCTGCAGATGCCATTACAGCGACCTCTATTGTCTTTAAGGAAGACAATTCTACTTAATTATTTGAAGCAGAAGCCGAAAACAACTACTCCACGGCCAATATGCCCCGACTGGCGTTGCATTACATCCATGGAGATATTGATGTAATGCAACGCCAGTCGTGGCACATTGGCCGTGGAGTAGTTGTTTTCAGCATCTCCTTCCAATAATGGTAGACTGGATCATGGTTAAATCATATAGGTAAAAAAGGGTAAAATATATACCAAAAAAATTTGAAACTAATTCAGTCCAGAAATATAGTTCTGTGACGACTTATGTCATCAATCAAAGGTACCTTGATTCAACTAAGCACCTGCCTACCTAAAATGAATAACCAAAATTTACAAACTGCAGATTTCTTTCTGTTTGGATGGAAACGATTGGATTTGAGTAGGTGCTGGTAGATTGTTGCCCCCCAGCTAACTGTGGCCTCGGCGATTAAATTTAGCACTTTTTTAAGACTACATGTGGGAAAGTCCGTCAGTGGCGTAGCAAAATACTACACGCTGGAACTAGCGGATGTTTCAGGTAGTTTTTAATTAAATTATGTGAACTGTTGTTTATTTTGACGGTTTATGTTATTTATGTGCTACGCTGTTTCTTACGCAAAGGGGTAAACCAGAGGCTTGTGCTGCATGTTTCGCGTATACGTACCAAAAAACCGCATATTTTTTCTATTTTAATGTAGTTTTATAATAGTAGGGGAGCCCAAGCGGGGATTTGGGTGTGCGATCATTCCCGTCTGAATAATATAAGGGGAGAAACCTTGCACCCTGTTATGAAGTACCACCACATACGAACCCTTAATATAGGGGGGTTCGTCCAGGACAACCTGTCAGTTTTGTAAAAAAAATCGATCCCCAAAAATGCTCGAATTTGTCAGATAAAGGTAAAGTAAGTTAATTGCATGTAGAAAAGTTTACATTTCTATAATCTGACGATTTGAACGTGACATAAAAAAATTGGCGAGTCACAAAGTTGCAAAAAAAAAAGTCACCTCGATATCATTAGGCCCGGATAATTTTGTGCTCATTTTGAAGGAAATCATTGAGTGGATCACGAAAATAATATAATCTGACGATTTCTATAAGCCGAAGTAGCTAAAATCATCACTTAAGTGTGATGCGTGCATGTGCTGAGAACTTTGTTTTTTTTTCGAATTTTTTTTCGAGATTTTCATGTCAGCATACTCAGAATGACGTGAAATGTCCAGAAAAGTGGTCTAGAAAAAATGTCCGTATGTATGGGTGTGTGTATGTATGTATGTGTGTATGTATGTAACGCTAAAATTCAAATCCGTATATCTCGAAGCAGATAACACCTATCGAGATAAAATTTAGTACACACATATATCAGTCACTCTATATTTGTGCCGATTTTCATTAAAAAATATGCAGATATTCATGTTTTATGACTTTCAATTTTTGAAAAAATGACAAAATCATTATATTTTCAAAAAATCTGTACGCATAAAGTTGAATTGTTGTTCATAAGTACAGATACGTTGTAGGTTGTTGCATAATAAATTTCATCAAAATTGGATAACGGGTTCAAAAGTTACGGAATTTTGAATTTTTTGAAAGATGATAATATTGTAGCGAATTTTCGCGATCGAATCGATGCATATTTTAATAAATTGTATTTAAATATTAAAAATAAAGAAACTGACAGATTGAAAGTCTTTTAAAACGGCATATACACCTGGCATGCAAGAAAAAAACATGATAATAAAAAACATTATTTACCAGAATTCGATTTATTTTTGTTTTACGATAAAAAAGCTTCCCAATTTTAACTTGATCACCCGATTATATTAATCTATTATTATATTAATGTATCTAATTGTATAGACTTATTTAGACCGATAGCACAAAAATAGTAAAAAGTAATAAAAAAAAATAAAAAAAATAAAAAAAAAATAATTTAAACTTTCAGATTAAGAAAATCCTTCCACATAACGGTCAGATTATTAGTCAACATCAACAAGGACATCAAGCTGAACCGTCTGTATAAAAAACTGACGGGAATAAGTATTTCAAGGTCACGATTTTTTTTTTACATTTTTAAAAATCAGCCATGAGTTTTGGTTACGTCCAAATCGTCAGTTTATTGAATATGACATCTTTTAGGGTTCACTTAACACTCCTACTGAAAATCTGAAGGGTACGAATAAATTTTTTTTTTTTCAAATTTCTACCTCTTCGTACGGCCACCCCCGCCTAGCAAGTCGTCAGATTAATATCTCTCCGTTACCAGAAACACGTTGGTCGTTTACGCTTTAAATAACTGACGGGAACTAGCATTTCATTGTAACTATTTTTTTTTGACATGTTTGAACATTTATACACGCTTATTCCACCAGTGAAATGGCATACATCATATAAACTTTTCTTCTTTTTAGCATCTAATCTTCGCAATCCATTAGGTCCCCAAAGGGTCCAATCGCGCGCAAATTTAGCCTCGCGGGCTCCCCTACTATAAAGTCCGTTTTCATAAGGTATGGGGTTTTATATAGTTAAACTTATTGAATATAATATGCGCTTTATTGAAATTTCTTCATCAGTTGTTTGTTCCAGTTTTTCCTAAATGTATCTACACTTGTAAATCCTATTCATATATACTCGTAGAAATGCTTGGATAGATGGGAGTTGATATTTTATTATTATATTTTATGTATGTTATCCTATGAAGTTAAAAAGTGTAAAGATATTCTGGGTGAGTTTTTTAACCTGTAACATTCAAATATTTCGAGAAATAAGCACTCTACGAAAAAATACCTATAACCAAAATTTAATCTTTTAGCAGGTGTACTAAAATTAGTACACCTGCTCCCCCCTCCCTGTAGGTGGCGGAGGGGGTATTTATTTTGAAAATTATTCTAACAATTATTATAAGATTTGTCATTAGAAGTGTCAAATATTTTTGTTTTATTTATTTGATAACATTCATTGACAGGCACAATTTAATTTTTAAAATTTAAACTATTCACAGCATTTTATAAATAACTTTTTTGTTATTAGATAGAAGACACAAGTAATATGCATTTTTGAAATTGTCAAAACATGACCAATTCAAATATATAAAAATATATAGGGTGTTTCATTTAACAAAGTCAGACTTTTTTGCATAGCCCGTATATATTAGTTTCTATTTAATTTTCAATGACATTTAAAATCTACTGAAACAATTATATATAAGCCAAAACTTTTAGTTTTTATAAACGTCATTAGTTAAAGAAATAAAGGGGGTGAGGGAATTACGTGGCTCACCCAGTACATAATAAGGCACCTAGCCTATTTTAAATGTTGGACACGTATTTGAGAATATAATTCTGAAAATACCTCCCTCATATTATCCCTATATGTATTATAATGTAAGAAAATATACACGAAAATACATGATCAGAGAACCAGAAAATTGCAAAGTAACATACAAATTATAACACACATAATACTACACACATAATAATAACTACACACATAATAACTACACATAATAATTTGTCATTTCTGCACGACACTAGTTTTTTATGTATTTACTAAGTTCATATTCAAAAGTCATGGTTTATTTCATTAAACAGTATTTTGCTTGTTGTTTTAAACAATTGGGTAATTAGATTTTTTTTGAAATTCATTCATCATGCAAGAAGAATACGGGTTTTTGTGATTTTTTTCAGTAATTTCAGTAAACGATATTATAGCAAATTGAAACGGTTTTCAAGAAGTTCATACAGTTTAAAAATACCCCTTTAACTAAGCCACTGATGCACGAGGCGTTGTTATTTACTGAAATATTTAACTTTTTAATCTGTTCTGTTTGTTCGATCGCTTATAGTCGGTGCATCCGTTCCGTTGTGTGTCCAAGTAACCAAATAACGATGTAGTTGTTGTAGTTGTTAAAAGTTAAAACGCACACTAGGTCGTTGAACTTTCAATCTGGAAGACATGGGCCACCGTATTTCCTCATAGCATCGTATATGGCAGTACGTGGCACAACGCCGTTGCCAAATTTTCTTTTTGTCAATCCAGAGTTGTTATTTTTTAACTCATTACCTAATCATTATAATCAATAAATTAAACTTTTGACAGATTGACGTTTATACCTCGCCAGCTTAAGGCGTTTATTAGATGTAATACGTTTTTGCCCCGAAAAATCTCCCTGAGATTTGCACTCCTTCCCAGAAGGTCATAGTATGTCTATCTGATGAGCTGGTAATTCGCACTCGGAAGATAATATGAGAGACTTAACTCTGCCCCTTCATTACAAAGTCAAAAGGTGGGTGGGTACACAATTGCATGTGCTCTGTGCTCTTACCCAGATCCGTATTAGTTAATTCTCTTTGTCCATACCGTATACTTAGTTGCTCTTGTCAATAACAATGGTACAGGCCTAATCAGGTAGTCAGTGAGCTGACAATATCCATTGACCGTGGTCATGACCTGGGATGGTTTGGGGCCGAGCGGGATTTTCGCTCTTTACCCTTCCCATCGGTGTAGGCCTGGACTGCCTTCCTGGAAGGTGGACCCCATCCTTCAACCCCGATCACAAAAAGTGATAGATGTGGGCAATTCGTGGAGTCTCTTCCTGTGCTCACTCTACCCTGCAGGCTGGGTAGGATCTTCTGGCGCTCTTCTGTCTTCTCTTCTTTTTTCGCCTGCATGTCTAACCCACCGGGGGTAGTCTGTCTCGGGCGGAGACTCGAGACCCTGTCCCGTCCTGGGTGGTGGTTTGAGGGAAGGTCAGGAGTGGCTGTGTAGCCGGGGATGCACCTCTAAAGGAGCCAACTCTTGGCTCTTTAGCTTTGTGCAAACTAAGGGAAGGGTACTCGAAGTGAGTCGCTTCGGGAAGAGGTCTGGGGGTCGTTTTTTAGTCGCTTCGTAGCCCTCCACGCTTGTTCCGGGTGGAATCTGAAACATAAGAACATCTTACTCTCATACTGAACTTGACTCCGCGCCTTCTGATGACTTCTAGGACTGGGACGTAGTCGAGGTCCCGGTATATATCAGCTGTCCGCAGGTACCAAGGTGCACCTATCGCGGTCCTTAGCGTGATATGGATGGATGGATTCGACGACCTGGATCTTCTTCACCTGGAAAATCATATGTAGGTCATTTCTTTTTGAGTTACAACCTGAATCTCAATTCATAGATATCAATTTCTATGTTAGTAAGGCTAGTAAACTGTTTCATGTACGTGGCCTTCTGGCCTTCAGTTGGAACTATACATAATAAGAGTTAAACAGTATAAATTACTGAAGTGAGACCGCTTTAGACATTGTGGATGGTTTGCAAAATATCTGAGGTAATTGGTTTGTTAACAACAAATATTTCAGATCTACGATAAGAAAAAAAAATCCTTAAAACACTACAGGTTTCAACTCATATTTATATAACCAAGTGGTCATTGGTTGCGAGATGGTCGTTATATATTTAGGTTTGGCAACTCTGGACACCTACAAGCTAAAAAGAGACTAGAGACTAACATTATCGAATTTAAAAACCCGTTGGAGATTATCAAGATTTCTTTCTCGTTCCCGTATAACATTAGCCCCGTTACGTTGTTTTTAAAAAAAGTGACACACTTAGGTGCATATGCATCAGCAATGCAATTATTAACTTTTTTCCTTTCTATCTTATCAAAGCGAATGCGTAAGGGTGTGGATCAGAAGCTTGGGGAAAGTTTTTGTTAATATTATATATTTTTTAAACTAGGTACATTTTGAACTGGAACACAGTTCAAAATGCCATTATTTAATATTTTTAAGAGAATCGCTCGGACACGTCGATTTTCTTTTATTCTTGCGTAATTTTTTACCTAATTCACTAATACACAGGGTGGCCCAAAAGTTACAGGCTGAATTTATATTTTATTTTAAATAGAACATCCTATATATTCCATAAGTCCGAGCGATTTTTAAAAAAATCGGGTATTTATCAAATAACGAATTTATACACTACTTTATGAAGCCACTGTATTATTATGAATACCTTTATATTATGTAAAATAAGGGATCTATGTCATTACCTTCAAAATATTGTAGTACCTGTTAGTAATTCACACGTGTATTGTTAGTAACAATATACTTGCTAGTGTAGTGTTTATTTTATTGTTATCTTTTAACTTCTCGCGCATTTATCAATTTAGCTCTTTAACTACAAGCTGTTTCATCATAACATAACCATATCATTTATCTTGTTACATAATACACTAGATAATTTACACTAGGCTTATCTGAGCTACTCCATGTATCTTGAAAATTCCCAGAACGCGACAATTGATTATGATTAGGTACCTAATGTTTTGTAGGGTTCATATGGAACGTCTACTCGGACTCAAATTTACTTTTCAATAACAAATTTCTTCACTTCATTTCTATTATTGTACGTACTTGTGACTACGCCTAATAAAAATTCATCTTTTCAATGGTTTGGGGGTAGCGTTTTTTTATTTATTCATTTATTTATTTTTTTGTAATCGCTAGATTCTCGTATCGTAATATAAGATTATCACACGATACAATATTATATACTTATACAGTATCAGTATGTATTTTGATAATAGGGAGATTTTGAACCCCTTAATTTTTAGCTTATAGTTATCCTAATCGTAATCGTAGTATCTTTTTTGGCACTATGCGTGCTCAGTATAACGATTACGATAACGACAAAGTAAAAATTAAAGGATTCAAAATCTAATGCTGATGTAGGTATGCATCGAATCTAAAATTGTCTTCTATTTATTTGTTTTACGTCTATATTGACTATGACTATATGTCGAAATACTGTAGGAATTATAAAACAAGAGATCTAGTACTCGAAGCATATTTTAAATAAATAAAATACAGATATTTAGGGATTACAAAATACTGTAACATCAGGTACTTGACCCCACATTAGAGACATATTCTGTAGTGGACAATTTTCAAATAATGTATGTCTATAAACTGTAATTTATCATCCAAGGTCACCATGGAAAAAATAACAATTATACTAAATCTTATTCTAAACAGTGTATTCTGAAAATCATGATAACTTTTATTATAAAATGAAAAGGCAATGAAATGCTGATAAACTTAATTCAAAATTGAAGAGATTAAGAGAGGATATCATTTTCAAAGTCAAGATTAAAAAGATGTCATTAACAGCGTCAAAGCAATGAAAATTTAAATTCAATTAAATGTTCAAACTGATTACCATTGTCCTGATTATACCTGTTTTCAATACTCCTAGCTGCATTATGAATGTGAATAATATATGTAGAATTTACCCAATTTATACAATTTTTGTTTGACCAATGAAATGTATCTCGAAAAAAGACATGCGGAATGCTCAATCCATTTTTTGGTATCTCTTATAGTTATCTAGTTATGCTATAAAAACATCAAAATTTGCCCGGCCTGTGTGAGTGGGTACTTTTAGTCATACCGAACGATATGATGTTACTACGTGTTTGACTTGTGAGTACTACTGTCACATTCAGATTAACTAAGGCGTAATCAGAATCAAAAGTACCGGCCCCTAGAGATCTAGTTTACCTTTGACTTAAGGGTCCATTCACTGTAGATTTGACAGGCATGAATGCGGGTTCGGATTGAGAGAATGGGTAGCCGATGGGTGGAGATTTATATATTCCCACTACCGAATTATTAAGATTTCGGCGGTGCACGTAGAGCCGAAGTAAAAAGGCACATGGAAATAAAGTTAGCCCTCATAGCAAGGGTACCGGATTTGTCTTATAATTGCAACAAAATTTCTTTTTAGTGTTATAAATTATATATCACCAGAAAGATCAAAAGATAAACTAGATCCCTATAGTAGCAAATTTTTGTTTAATTCATATATTTTAGAAAAAATAATTTTTGAAAATACGCTATTTTAGTACAAGTTTGTTTGCCTGGAATTTTTAAAATAAAAAGAAATACCAAAAAATACTACTATAAGGACTTAGATTAAAGTTTTATCTTTCAAAACTTTTTTACTAAAAGTCGCTATCTTTTATAGTTTTTCTATAATTAGACACGAGGCGAACGCCGATTTAGGGCTTATTTCGACCTAGTGAATGTACTCTACGTTTTTCGGAAATTCCTGCAAATTACGAATAATTGCCAATTTCAGATTTCTAATGAAAATACCAATGGTTTAAGGTTTTTGAAAAACATCCTGTAGGGGAGATTTTGAGGAAAAACTAGTGAAAATTATTTATACACGCGCACTTTACCTCCTGTGCTATTTATTTCGGTTTGCACGTGCATCATCATTACATAATTTTGTCGCTTCTGTAAACCTCTCGTTATTTTCAAATAATAATATCCGCGGCACGGTTTCGATAGTCGAGGAGGCCTTGACTGCTGACAAAGTAACATTAACCGCAAACCTAGCGTCGGATCTAGGCCAACTATGGAAAAGTAAACAGAAGTCACAGAAACGACGACGTTTCACATATGCATTTTTCCTGCTCCAAGTGTTTGCCCTGCTATTTTCAGACGATGCGGTTAAGTAACTGGTAAACAATGGTGCAAGATAAAGCTGTTAGATACGGGCGCTGCTATCCTGTTTGGCTATGAAATTACACGAGTTGCTAAATGTTTATCCATGAGGTGTTCAAAAAGAATAAAAGTGAAACACGAGTGAAGTAGGGTGGCCTAAAATTAGAGCTCACGAAGTAAGCTAAGAACATTTAATTTCTAATTGCTCTAACAGATCTATTAAATCCAGAAAGGAAATTGCGCTTTCCTTTCTTTTCACGATGCAGTACCTTTACATTTTTCTGATCTATAATGATTGTTTTCTATACAATGCGTCGAAAATCCTGAATTTTTTGAGTTATTTAATATGGATTTTTTATGTTCTTTTACTCTAGTTTCAATACTTCTACCGGTTTGACCCACATACGCGGCATTACAATCCGCGCAGTTAATTTGGTATACCCCCGATTGTTTCAATTTACTAACCCTTTCTTTGTTGTTTATCAAAATCCTCCCAATAGTTCGCTTGTTGACACTAATCGTTTTACACCCGTTTCGTTCTATTCTGCGGGGTATTTTTTCGCTAGAACCTGGGACGTGATTAATATAACTATAGATGCCTTCTTTTTCCCGAATATTGTAAAACTCCCGACGAATTAATTTCCTCCTTTTGTTTTTTAGCATGCTATCTATTAGTTTTTCTTTATATACGTTGTTTCTTACAATTTGTTTGATTGTACTTAATTCTTTTTCAAAATCTGCTTTTTCCAGCGGAAGCATTAAAAGCCTGTATTAAACTATGGAAAACCAATTTTTTTATTTGCCAGGACTGCTGCGAACTTGCTGGTATAATTGCGTCGGAAGTTGTTGGTTTTCTATAAACCGAGAATTTTAATTTATTTTCTACCTTTCTTATTGTTATATCCAAATAGTTCAATTGATTGTTTTCCTCCTTTTCCATTGTAAACTGAATATTATCGTTAAGCGAATTTAAAAAATTGAGAAAGGCGCTCAAATTTCTTACAGTACCAGTCCAAATGCAAAAAATGTCATCTACATAGCGACCCCAAAAGTGAACATGTGATTTTAAATCATTGTCACTATTGAAGACTGTGTTTTCGAAATGGTTCATAAAAATTTCCGCTAGCAAAGGAGAAATAGGACTACCCATGGGTAACCCGTTTTTTTGTTTGTAATATTTTCCATTGAAATAAAAATTATTTTGTTTAATGCATACCTTTATTGAACTTATTAATTCATATTTTTCTGTGCTGTTTAATTTTGACTGATTTATTAAATTGCATAATACTGACGTTAATTCTGGTTAACGTTCATATTTTGGTTGTCTTATTACAGATTATGATAATCGATTAACGTGGTGGACTCCCAACAACGCAACTAATGTTTAGGCAAAATATCGTTTTACTTGTATCACTTGATGAGCCACCACTGGTTTTCAATAATTTATGAAAATTATACGATTTCCCTGTTTCAAAATATCCTAATCCTATTAATCCTCATAGGAAAGTTAAGTTTAGTAGTATTTAAAGTAATTGCGCCTTTTAAGTCTCTGTGTATCTTATAAGTAGATATTTGCCACAAGTTCACTGACACAAATGCGTATTCTTACCTAGGCGTAGCATTTCATTCAGAAAATCTACATAATAATATGTAAATATTCCGTGGTTTCAATGAAAACGATTCGAAATTCTTATCGCCTTTCTAGCGGCAGGATAAAGTGAAGGCGCCTCGAGTTTTAATAGTTTTGATTTACGGCTATTAAAAAAAGGAGGAAGCGTAGGTTTCTAGTAATTTTGAACAGTCACTTTACTTATGTAAGTGTCGTGCATTTCAACATTCATAGGCAGGTGCTTAGTTCAGACACAAGTATAAAGATATATTATACTTGTGGTTCAGATATCAGATATGGCAGTCGAGAGGATGATGTGGTCTTACAAGAAAAATATAATATTTTGCAGTCCTTTCAATAAGTTTAGGTGAAAGGAAATGTCGAGAAATACTGACAGTTTGTTTATGATCACCTTTTTAAAACGTTCCGGGTGATAATTTTCACCATTTTCAGGGCAACCATATCAAAAGTATACAAATACCCTTAACTAGGCAAGTACCTACCTACTTAATACTGAAAATATGTGAACTTAATGTAGTATGAACTAAATATGAAACGAAAAGTTATAACAAATATTGTTTTTATTGTTTAGATTTATAAGGAAATTCACTGAAAATTTACACCCCTTTTATCTTGGTGAATATTAAAAAAAATCAATTGAGGTTCAGAAATGAAGTTCAGGTGTCATGGGCTGTAGTCGTATATATTTTTTACAAATTATACTCCATATGATAGGTATGCAATTTACGAAAATGTAAAAGGTGATTGTTTTGTATAAGAATTTAACTTTATAACTAGGCTTGGCGGAAATGCGAGGGAGGACATAGGCGTGCGCATCATAATACACGTAATAATAGAAATTAACTATTCACCAAAGCAATAAACTGTTATAATTTATAACAATCTATACAACACACCCTCTTATTTGGCTTGATTATCACAAAATGGAGAAGATATCTAAAAACTTCATCGTTCATGAGGTAGGGCAGGGGTCTATCCCCTTATAAATGGTAAAATGAGACTTACACTTGTTTGGACGCCCATGTTACCGAAGTAGTCAAATTATGAATTAAAGTATTCAGATCAAACTTGGGTAACCGATATGCAGTATTATTCAACTTATAATAAAAATGTTCAAAGTATAATGAGGCTAGTTTTCAGTCCATCTTACCAGTCGTTAAAATAGTTAAGCTCTGCCCTGTAGGGCAACGCAGTAAGCTTGTGTAAAATATCTCTAAATAATTATTTACTTACTTTTTGACAGCAATAACATTTAATTATTTATGTAAACTATTTTACCTAGTTGTGTCCAAGCAGGAATCTCCTGTGTTCTTAATCGTGTTTTTTATATTGTTTATAGTTCAGTAAAATAAGGATTTATATCATATCGGACAAAATTAATAAAGTTTTGAAAATTGGTAAAAATGTTAAGGGTAGCATAAATATTATTACACCGAAAAGTTCCCATTGAAGTTTTAATTATTGAATCATTTAAAAACGTAGGTATACCATAGAAATCAAAATCTAATGCCTGAATAGTTTACTTTATACTTCGTCCGAAAGCTGACTCAGATAAGCCTCTCTGTTGGGACCATAGACATATAAATCTATGGTTGGGACTTACTAAAATAAACAACAACTTATCACATAACTGAAATTTAAGAATCAATAGTAATAGTAATAGTATTTCGTAGTTAATATAGTAACAGTGCAGACGTGTGGTTTGTTATGTGTGTTGTGTTTTAATTGCTGTTTTATACAGGTGAGTCCTTCTCACTAAGTGTCTGGTTGCTTAAGGTATTGGTTTTTCAGTAGATTAAGAACTTGAGGTTAATTAGTTGTAGATAGACTGAAAACAAAGAAAGACGTATACAGGGTGAGCCTCAGGACGGGTGGTTACTAGAGTGATTGTCGCATGTAATATTTAGGGCTGCTTTGTCTGGTCGACGTAGAGGTTAGGAATGGCCTCGGGTCGGGTGCACAAATGCAGAGCGAGGAGCGCCTGAAGGCATGATTATTATCCCTGGGGTACAGTTGCGGGGTTACAAGTGAGTATCGCTCGGACTGCTGTATTCTGGGCCGTGCTACCGGGATCGTGAGCGGGCGGAGACAATGCAATTTTGTATTGCCATGATAGTACGAATAATTCTGAGGTAATATCATCATGATACATTCCCAGGTGAAATAGAGTTGCTATGTTAAGTTGGAGACAATAGCTTTGGTACCAGGGGTTGTTATGATTATTGTTCAGTGGTGGATAGATGATTAAATAATAGACTTTGTGGATGATTTACATAACAGACTTAATCATGACTAAATGATAGACTAGAAAGTGTAATGCCAGGCGAACTAGACACACTTACAGTGTTTCGTGGTCAATTCGCAGTCTGCATTGCTATGAGCTAAATAAAGGATGAGTGATGTTATAATATATGTATATGCGTATATATATTTTCAAAAATAAACTCGGTCCTGACTATCTTCGGATCTGTATCTTACACCACATAGGTATTTTTATCAAAAAGTGCACCGTTTCCGAGACAATCTAGAAAACCTCAAAATGGGGGTGGAAACGACGTCCTAGGGGATGAAGCACACTACTTAGAGGTGGGAACTTTTCGATTTAATAATACTTATGCTATCCTCATTATTTCTACCAATTTTTGAAACTGAATTTTGTCCGATATATTACAATTTTAACTGTTACATTACTGGATTATTAGGAAAAATTGGCATGAAAATATATAGTACGTATTCTTCATTTTATGTATCAATGAATCAATCTTGAGCTGTTAATTATGGAAAATATTATTCGACAATTTACGATAAAGGAAAATGAATGGCATATTCAAGTAGGTGGGTATGTGTTTTATTAAGAATGCCTAGGCCTAGACCAATACGACTTTATCGTTTTATGGTTAAGAACAATGCATTTTTGTTAGTGACAAAATAGTCGATTGACGCGTTCTATTTTCATATAAAATTAACCATTTTGCTTCGGAAACATTAATGTTCGTAAAAAAAAATTAGGCCATCTTCAGAGATTCTGCAGAAGATTACATTTTACAATTACATACTTATTTGTTTAATATTTTTGTGATATATTATACTTACCTACATTTATAGGATGTGTCATGTATTGTAACTAACTAAATTATAATAATTTTAAATTGTTTGAACAATTTAGTAGTTACAATACATGACACATCCTATAAGTAAATGTAAGTATAATATATCACAAAAATATTAAACAAATAATTGTAAAATGTAATCTTCTGCAGAATCTCTGAAGATGGCCTAATAAAGCCGAAACGTCAGAATTATATATATGTATAAAAAATGTAATCTTTTTTATATGTAATTAAGTGACCGATATACCCAAGAAAAACAATCTGTGTTAAATCTAACGGTCAAGAAAAGAAAAGTTAAAGTAAAAAAAAATGTTAATTTTAATAATTATGTACTTATAATAAGTAATTATGAATTATGCATAATAATTGATTAGTATGTGTAATAAACAAACTTAATCGGACGGGATAATTTTCTATAAAATCAATAAAATTACCAACTCATTTAATAGGTAGATACTTTTGTGTCTGGTGTTTCCAATTTCTTCTAACTTTCCAATTTTTATTTAATTAGATAGTCAGTCAGTCAAACGTGGGTTTATGTTTGTACAGAAGAACAACTTTATATAAATTGTATACAAAAAATTCAAATATATATGACAGTATGACAGAGACAGTTATAGCCGTGTTTTGTCAAATAAGAGGCTATCCAAGGCAGGAACTCTGTAACTAAACATAACGAAAGCGGACCGCATTGTATCTTTCTCCAGAATTTTGTTTGGCATGGCATAACTGCTTCCTTTTCTAATTTTCCTCCCTTTCCCTTTTCTAAGATATCAATCGCTATCATGTTACGGAGTTCCACCCCTTAGCTATGGTCTATTTTAAGCTTAGTTTATTAGATTGCACTAAGTACTAATAAATCCTATCGAGAAAATATGGGCTATGTTTACCAAAGAATAGTAAAACCAAAGTCTCCTTACTGCACTGGTTTGAAACTTGAATTTAAATAATTTTTAATAGTCTGTAATTATTTCATTGAATATATAGTCATCGATAAATATACTGATTTAGTCAAAGATCATTTAATATGTAACCGAAACTTAATTTTAGTATATTTTTTTTTTTTAAATAAGTGCTATTAGCTTTTTTATATACCCACTTACAAATAAAGAAACATGAAATTCAAATTGTTTAAATAGTAAATATAAATAGTTCGAAAATGATTTCATTGTGAAAAGTATTATTGAAAGAGCGCAATTTGCCTTCTTTTAGTATTTAGAATTGTATCATAAAACCACATAAAAGTGTATTAGTAGGTACACATCGACATTTAATTTTTAAGTTAAAATGTATCGCACGGGGTGCGTAATACATTTGGGAAATGGTAAATTGGCTTGGTATGCTCCTATAACTGAAAACATTTTCACCTCTTTGTATACAGGGTATCCCAAAAACATACCGACAAACTTTAAGAGGTGGTAGGGGACATGAACACAAACCTTTTTTGTTTACATAAACTATATGTCCGCAAATGAGCCGTTTTGGCAGAAAATAGGAAAAATGTTTTAAGTTTTGTTTATTTCAGTGATTGATAATATTCATTTATAAAAAAGGTTCAGGGGAACATTAATAAATAACTTTGTTCGTGTTAGACTTTGTTTGATTGATAAATAAATAATGGTTTACAATAAGTGTTCAAAATGTTGACTATTTGCTTCAATAAGATTTCACCATCGGTTCATTGACACGCGGACCCTATGGAATATTCCGGGAATAGCTTCTACATGTGTACAACTAGCCATTATTCTAGCTAAGAGATCTTTCTCATTACGAATAAGCGTTTCGTAGACTAAAGATTTCAGATGACCCCAAAAGAAAAAATCTAGGGGCTGAGATTGGGACAACACACGGGCCAGGCCACGGGACCTCCTCTTCCAATCCATTGGCGGGAAAATTGCTGGTCCAGATATTGGCGCATGTTCAAACTAAAATGTGGAGGTGCCACGTCATATTGAAACCACTTGTTATTTCTAATGTCTAAAGGGCCATTTTCTAATAATAGAGGCAGAACATTTTGCAGAAAATGGAGATAGATATCTGCGTTCAAACTAGCAGGCAGCAAGCGACCTATTAGATTCCCTCCAACAATACCCGCACATGTTTACAGAAAAATTGTTGCTGGTGTCTTCTAGAGACCACAGCGTGAGGATTTTCATCATGCCAAATGCGGCTCTTTCTATCGCATTAAAATAACCATCGCGCGTGAAACTTGCCTCATCAGAAAACAATACTATTCTCCGAAGTGAGGTTCTATTAAGTTGTAACCTAAAAACTATTGGCAAAAAGCTAACAAACAACATCTTCAGAATTCACAACAGGTTCGTGGTAAATATAAAAAAAGTCCAATGGATTAAGATCCGGGGATTTGTAGGCCATGGTATTGGTTCACCTCTTCCGATCCAGCTAGTAGGGGAATTTTCATTTAGGAAATTTGTCACTGCAATTTCCATTTCATGTAATTTCATCTAACTATTAATTAAAGGAACTTCATTGAGCAATATGGGAAATTTAGAGGGTCCGTGCTTCTATAATGATAATCGTGCGGTTGTTTGCCTTGGAGTAGAACACGATTTATTTGAGCACTTTTTGTAACAACATATTATTATACATTTACCTACTTTGTATTCTTATTAATAATAAAGTTTAAAGAGTCAACGTTAAAATTAATTTTTCATGGATAACTCGAAAACCAAGGACAATTGGCAATTTTTCGCTCATGATTTTTGATTTGTTTTGACTTTCTGTATAGGGACTTAGAGGCACAGGCGTGAATTTTGCGATACCCGGTATTGTAAAAGAATTTCGTATTTATTCGCAGTTTTTATAGTAATTCTTGTGACAACCTAAGAAATTACCCTAATCAACAGTATACAACACATTATTTGGTTAAAGTAACTGTCAAGTTACAAATTACTTAGATATATTGTACACTTTATTTAGTTATGTACTTGCTTTTGTGGCATTGGCCCCCATTCTCTGTTTTTATCTGGAGATTCTATTTAGGCTTCGTTACATTGTTTCACCAAGTAGTTTTGTAGGCTAAATGATTTTGGAAGACTGATTAATTACTTTCTCATGCGTGAAAAATTAATCATGATTCAATATTTTGTGTTCACTGACAACACTGACCGAGATTATACAAGGTGTTTAAAAAAACATGTACCATAGCTTGTGGGGAGATTCCTAACTTAAAAAAAGGCAAAAGTCCCTATCAACATGAGTCCACTTTTGCCTCGTTTCTTAAATACAGGGTGTTGGTGATACAGGGATACAAAAGTTTTTTGTAATTTGTTTACTTTTTTTCAAAATATCATGAAACGGCTTTAGCAATTTGAGTAAAATTTGCGTTCTGAAAATTACTTAAGATATTTTGGCATTAAATAATGGTGGTCAACTTCACAACGCCAATAATTTTGAAAAAATATATGGACGCCACTGAATTTATTACCTTTTGCTAGCACATTTATGTAGACGGACAAATGCCTTATAAAAACCTTCTCTTGAGATATTTTTTTAGTTTTCGAGTTCTTTCAAGAGATAAATGTAATTTTTTGAGTAGGGTACTTCTTAATAACACATTTTTTACAAGTTAAGACAACTCGTTCAGTGGTTTAAAGTAAACTGGAGGGATGGCATTCACCTTCGTATATTGTCTGATTTGTGGATGATAATTTCCGATGCTATCTTATCTGATACATTCGACTTTGGTCTTCAAAACCTAAATCAAAGTAAAATAAAAAACACGCTCGTTCTTGCCAGAATAATTGAAAATTTCTGCTTTCAGCAAGCGCTGTGATCAAAAATGTTAATTAGCAATTAGGTTCCTTAAATAATGTAAATATTCTCTTAAATATATGCAGATATCCCCAGGATACCTACTGCACAAAGCTTAAATTTGTTTGTAAATCATGTCATGTTTTTTTTTTTAATTACAAACCCACTTTTAGATACTACTAGAAGGTACTTTAATCTGGAAATATAAATGGTTCTTTAGGTCTCGCTTTAGACACATACTTTTCCCTCAGATACTTTTCCATTTCAATAGAAACGTGAAATTTGATGCTAATCGATTAATATTTATTTCTTCGGTATAATAAAATAAGATACAGCAGACCGAGAAGTATAAAATATACGTTGTAATACATTTTTCCAACGGAAAAAGGGTGTTTATAAGCACGTGACGCGGAAGCCACATGTTTTATAAAAAAAAGTAGCGGCTAGTCACTTCCTGTGTGGAGGTTAGTGGTAGTTGAGGTTGTACGCTGTTCTTTGTAATCATCAGCTGGTACAGGGACGGGGTGTTTTCTAGGAGCAGTTCCACAAAGTACCTATCTAACTAAATTTAACTGTTGGAGACTTCAATGTCGATGAAGTGGGGTTGGTACAATGGATGAATTAAAAATACTATCCGTAACCTCATAATTCATAGTCAAGCTCATAATATTTTTATTTTGTGCACGTTAGTAATAAAAAAACTACCAAGGTACTATGGGTTGATAGTCTACTTTTTTTTAATATAAAAATGCATATAATTACCGAAGAAAAAGTAACTTATTGGTGGATTTCGACTTGCATACAAAGGCATATTAAAATGATAATAATATTATAGACATGAATTTTATCTAGAAGTTTATTTAATTTATTAATTACATCATTTACACGTTGACTAGAACAAAAAATAATACAATTTATCAATATATGCATAAATATGTAAGGATGTAATGAAAGTATCCTTCCTAATTTTGTATTGTGTGTGTTTTATCGATACATATGTATACCTACCTACTTGTAAGGTAGTAAGGAGCTAGATTTCGAAATTATCAAAACAGATTTGATTAAATTCTCTAATAAAAGAAGCTTATCGAAGTTCGGATTAAAAACGATTTATTGTGTCTGAAAATCGAAAACAATTTTGATATTTCCATTTTTTAGAGCATTAGAACGTTTCGTATGGTCATTTTTATTTAAAATTTAAAGTTGGTCAAATTAATTTACTTCATTAAATGTTTACTGAATTATATTTTATATTTCCGCAGACAGATAAAATCCAGGATAAAATATATAATATTCTAGTGTGTATCTAAGCTATCATCATTGTTCATCATCACGGAGATTAAGTGTTACTTATAAAGAATATCTACCTGAAATATATGAGAACTTGCTACGATAATATGTTATTTATGTGAAATGTTTGTCTTACAAAATGTAATTTGAGATATAATAATAAGGAATGGACATTTTACAAAAATGCGAGGACCCTTCAATATCGCGAATAGAGCAACTAATTATGGTCGCGATTCAACTGTAACATATGACTTTTAGGCTCTCTTATTGAATCGTGCAATTATTTAACAACTTAAAATAGCGGGTATTGTCCGTGTATTCGAATTGACAGGAATATATGTTTTGTTTCAGACAAGGAGACAGCTACCCAGCATGGTGAATAGCGGTTCCTTCGACTCAGACGGGCAAGGGGATCGAAATGCCAAAGCCGGCCTCACGCAGCTCCACAAAACCTCGGATAGCACGCAGTCCTCGAGCCCCGTCACCGCCAGCGTTGCCACATCGTGTAATACTGGCTTCTCCCAAACAGCTGACAGCGGGCTGCCCTCCGTCGCGCACGCCATCGAACCGACGCCGACAAAAACGGAGTTCAACTGCGATATGCCCGTCGAGAATTTCACGAATCTCTCCTCTGTCGACGGGGAGGCCGAGGAGAGTGTGAAGCCGCAGTTCGCCGAGGAGAAGACAAGCCTGTGCTGCAGCCTGCCGCTGGAGAAGGTCCAGGGGGTGCTCACCTCATACCACCCGCCCCGCGCCGCGAGGCCCGATGACGACGGGGCCAAGGCGACGGCGGCGAAGCAGCCCACGCGAAAGCTGTTGTGTCTGTACTGCGACCGGTCTTTTGTCAGTGCCAATCTCCGGCAGAAGCACGTAGAACGTATCCATTCCGTCAAGCAGAACCGCAGGGTTAGCTCGCGCAGGCAGAACCAACTAACTGTGACACCATGTGTATACTGTGATAAACTTAACGGTACCGAAAACACGTTAAAAGATCTCTTCCAACACCTTATCAACGAACATTCTAGCAAATACTTCGGTTGTCTTCCCTGTGAAGATAGGTTCCTCACATCTTCACTTCTCGCCGACCACAATGCCATCATCCACCAGTCCAACCCATCGCAGAGTAGTACCAACGTCGAAGCTTCGGCAAGTCCCGAGAAAACCACCTTAAAGCCTCCCGCCGTAGAAGACGATAAAGTGGAATCCGAAGAGGACGTAGAGGAAATTCCCGTGAAAATCACAAGGAGCAAAATGAGGCCAAAGTCTGAGGAGGACGACAAAGGCAAGAAACCCGCAATCGTCAACAAGAAGAAGTCCACGAAATTCAAAGAACTGCGCTCCAGAAAATTGTCGGTGAAAAGTTCAAGGATAGCGTTGAAGCGGAGGGAAAGCAAACGACTCCAGGCCATAGCGAAATTAACAGATACTCAGAAAAAGAAGCGACCCAGAACTGTCGAGAAGAAGCACTCGACTCTAGGCAAAGCAGACCAAACCAATAGTACAAAGTCGACTGAAAAACTAAAGACGAACCCAACCTCTATAAACCCCTATCCAGAGTTTGATCATTTTTACCGAGTGAAAAAAATCACGGATCATTCCATTGATAACTTAAAAATTAGTTCTTTAACGTTTGATGATGTCTTTGATAAAGCATTCTTCAATCGTATTAGGTGCAATATAAAAGATAATTTGCTACATCACATTGATGGCAAGCTCTTCAAGAACGAGGAATCGGAAAGTAGGATATCGAACTTCGAGAAGGTATCGAACTTGCCCCAGGAAATACAAAATTCAAATTCCGAAAATTATGGTTGTGAACTGTCCTTGAACGCCGTTACGCCAGTGGCGTCCCTGTCTCTCAACTCTCAGTTCGGAGAAGACTTCGAATCTCAGATCGAATACGGTTCGAAACCCTCGAAGAAGAGAACTCAACCCAGAAAAGACGAAATACACTACAAGTACTTCACCAGACGCAAGTACCAGGCGAGTATTTTGGAGCACAAAGAAAACAGAGATCTCAGCAAATTAGACATGTGGACACAGTTGGTGATCAAGAAGCGACAGCAGAAGATGCTAGATGATAAGAAGAGCGCCAAGGAAATTTTGGAATACGCAAGTTGCGAAGAGTACAAGAATAAGCTGAAACGCGAGGAGCTCAACAGGATTTTGGATCGACGCGGTCCTTTCGAAGATCTAAAGGAGGAGGCTAGCAAGAAAGCTGCTTTGGATAAACTTAATTCGGCCTCTGAGGAGAATATAAGTGAGGAAACGTTCACGGAAGTGCGGGAAGTGCTTAACGAAATTCTGAATAGGGTTTTCGCAACAACCGAAGAAGCAAGCGTTCAAGTGAAAGCCGAGATGGAAAAAGGGTCGGTTTCCAATAGCAGAAAAGAGGACGTGAGAGAAATACCTGGTTACCTGAACTTAAGACGGTCGTCGTCGCTGCCCAGCGACGGAGAAATAGACAGATCCGATAAAATAGCGTTGATATGCTCGTCTCAGGAAACGGAAAACTTCGAGCTACCGACGAACCAGGTGCGCGGCAAAAACGAGCTCATCGAACTGACAGGTGAGTGGGCCAGGTGTCGGATGTATATTTGTGCGGCGTGCGGCGCCAAACTGCCCAACATGAAGTACCTGCTGGATCACAAGAGTCTCTACCACCAGAACGTGTGGGTCCAGCACTACGAATTCGTGGGAAATCAGAGTGAACTGTATAGACATTTGAGCATCCCTGCTCTGGGGAAAGTGGGTGCTGTGGAGGAGAGTGTCCAGTGCAAGTTGTGGAGGCGCAGTGACGCGCGGGTGTGCACCAAGTGCGGGAAACAGTGCAATGCATTGGGGGAGTTACACCGGCACATATTGGAATGCGGGGGCGACTGGACGTGGATGCTGGCCAGGAAGAAGTGCAAGTACCGGCCCTTCGGAGCGAAATCCAGGCGGAAACGGAGGGGTAAGTTGTCTAATATTCTGCAAAACGTATTTGAAGGGAAAGCGATTATCGAATAGTAGAGCTTATCAAAATAAGCCAAGAATGCTTCTCTTTTAGTCATCAGTGAAGCATAAACAAAAAAGCGTCAATATCGTTCAAATGCATTGAGGAATGCTTGTACCTACTATTGATATACGCACCCGAGTACGTACTACCTATACAGTTAAAATTGCACTAGTTAATAAAAAAATAAGTACTTATATAAGTATATTAAGGGGTAAGTAATTATAAATTATACGCTGCGATGGTAATATAACCTGTGATAAAATAAATGCTTGTAAATAATTACACTTTTCCCGATCGTTAGAATGTAAGTAAATTAACTATTCACCCATACGTATGTATGTTTATCGTTTTTATTATTCGTGTCTGGGTTTAACTCGGGGTTTAACCAACTATATTAAAATTGTGAAATCTGTGGTATAGTTTATTGGTAGAGTAGGTAGGCTAGGTACCTAATGGCTTATCGAGTGGCATATATAGTGTTTAAGTACTAGGGTACTATCAGAGATACAAGTTTCTCGAGGAAAGTTTTCAACTGATTTGGGAAATATAACGGGTCTGAGTATTGGGAAATTTTAATGGCCATTCCTTTTCTCCCAGCTTTTCTCAGAAGTACCTAATTATTTAGAAATAAAATAATCTCAATGAACGTACCTGCAAATTATGGCGGGAGCAGACATATTTTACCTCAAAATTTTTAAGTCAGTCCTCGCAAATAATTGTATTGATATGATTTTCATATATAGGGTGTATCCTAAATATGTAATCTAAAATACCAAAGGCTACTAAGGCACTTCCTCAAGTGATTTCATGAAGAAAAGGCTTGAGAAAAGGTCATGGGTATATGAAAGTTATTTCGTAATTGGCTTAGTTCCTGACATACAGGGCCTTAAAGTTTTACTTATTTTTTTTTAAATTGGTTGCAAAATCTCCGGGCTAAATGAGCATTTTTTTCTTGTAGTCATTTAGGTACACACCTTAGTAAAAGGCTATTACCATTTATTTTCAATATTATCAGGAGCGTATACTTGGGGTAGTCACTTTAACATGTTTATGAAATAAAAATGTACGCCACTGCTCCTCTGGATTTTCCTGAGTATTTTATATTACTCAGGAAACATCATGAATATTAGGTAATCAACAAGCTAATTTCATAGTCAAGAATAAAGGTGATTCCAAGACCAATACGGATATCAATCCTTTTGATATATAAAGTATAATACAATATTTATCTGAAACGTGACTAACGAGATGACCAGCTTACCTCTCGACCTGCCTTAATTCTTCCCTTGAGCGAGTCCTTGATTCAAATATAAGTCACGTGCCACCTAATAATTAATGACCCCCATAGAACCCTTGAATCTTTAACATTATCGAGCATACATACCTACTTATTTACTGCCTTAATTAATGTCACTGCCCCCTTTCAATCGATGGTTAACTACTTATCTACCTACCTTAGGTAGATACCGAGGTAGCTACAGCTACCTACTCATAGCCCTTGATAATACCACAAGCTCGACTACAAGTATAAAGTATCTTTATACTTGTGGTAATACCTACCTATTAAACGAAAATACCTGTAGGTATAACAAAAATGTGGTTTACTATGGTCATGGTCATATAGGTAATCATTTTGTGTCCTAAATATGTTTATTATCTCGAGCCGGACACTCCCTATTTTTGGAAAGTTGACATTCTGCTCTTAGGGCTCAGAAAAAAATTGGTGTTAATGAGTATAGTTGGATATGAGTTAGGTATTTCCTAACCTAAAGTTGCCGATACGAACGAAAGCTTGGTTTAAAGACAGAAGAAATCCAAGTAAAATTTTCTATATCTGGTAACATTAAAAAAAATTCATCATCCTCAGATTGTTTTATAGAAATTTGGGGTAATAACTCGCGTACTAACTAATTAATATTCGATCCGACATTTTTCGACATCAAATTTAAATTTAGTTCTTTTTACAAAAGAGCCCTACATTGGAGAACGTAAATCGGCATAAATGTAGGTACTATTTACGAAACAATTTAAGTACATATTTATTTAGGTGTTTAGTCAAAAGATTAAACTAAGAGATATGTAGGTATACCTATTACGAGGTATATTATTATATTAATTAATGAAATGATTTAAATATGATGAGATAAGTAGGTACCTATACCAAAGTTTACAGAATAAATATATTATTCTGTAACTCCTTCTGTAAGCTTTGGATATACTTACTAATAATAATTATTATTAAATACCTAACATAATAAATGTAATCCAGTAGGTAATAAATATATAAATAAGTACTTACTTACCAGTTACCACTAAAATAATCTTATTGTTTAGAAACATAGGTACCCATCTATTTTTAAAAAATACCTAGTCTTTGGGATAGCGAATGGCACTACTATATTAGGTTCATTGTCTATTTTCTTTTTGGGCCTATTTTTTCTATTTAGAGCATTCTATAATTATTCTTTGCAGTAAGTAGATACATCTTGTAAGTAGAGATCCTAGATATGTAGTAGATGCCGCCCCTTTTTTAAATGGACATAAGTATTTGTACTCGTATTTGTATTACCTCACCAAATATAAATAATTATCAATGAATTAGTTATGGAATTAATAAACTTATATCGTATTCATCTGGTTATTGACCTTGAGGGTTAACCACTGACCAATTTCATTGCCAAATATGGACGCCGTCACCGTCTGTTCCCATGTTTTCATTTATTGGCTAATTGGCTATTATACACAGCAGTAGCTTAAGCTATGGAGTAAGTCCCACTGTCACTGTATTAAGTAAGCAGGATGCACAGTCTAGTCGCCTGCGTGGCTGTATTGTGGGGTAGCCGACGGGGTAGCTTGAAGAAATTATTAAAAAAGTAAACCCTTTCGTCGTGAAGTTACGTCTGCAGGGGGAGGGGGGGACCACCCTCCAAATTTTGCACACCCATTCCACATGAGCTAGTAATATTTCCACATTTATATTTCCAATTCTACATAAAATACTAATAATATTTCCAATAATTCCAATGTCAATAATATTTCCTATTACACACACAAAGGAAGAAGTTACTAATATAAAAAAAAATTAGGAATCGCTGGAATACCTACCTAGATATCCAATTTATTTTAAAATAAGTCTATATTATTTATAAGGATATAAGTAAGTACTTAAGTATACTTAAACACTTTAAATTAACAGTATACTTTTTTTTTCTCGTTTCTTAATTTTTTTTTTATTATTTTGTATTTTTGTATGCATCTAATCTGGTTTTGCAGGAATTGTTGAGAATATCATGTAGTAGTTAATATCTGTAACCTCGGTACAGATATTTTATTCCTTTACTTACCTATTTACTATACTAACTAAGTAGGTGTTACGGTTTGAGTAGAAAGCGAGTTTTTAAAATTTTCGTGCCAACCGAACATTCTTTTAATGCCACAATTAACGGCATAGGCAAGGTATTGGTTAGATTACTTGGTTAATGGTTAGCATAAAAAGCATTTTCAAATACCTAAGTAGTTATTAATAGCTGTTTAATTCTAGTCTTTGATTGCCATTCGCTGTTTATTTGTAAACATAATGATCATCTAATTAAAACCACTCATACAAGTCTTACATAGTTTTATTAATATTTATATTAGCAAAATATATAAAACAGATACCTACAAATGACACCTACAATTTGCACTAAAAGTAATATATGAAATTTAACAATAAATATCATTCTTGGTAGTTCCTGCTAGTAAATAATACAATGTTTTCTGCACAGGTTTGATCCATCGCATCCACCACAAGCAAAAGACTGAACCCACGGAGAAGAAGAAATACAAGAAAACTTTTGAGGGTCCCAGGCAGAGACCCAGCGATGGTAAGACATTATGCTTGTTGAAAGATTCGTAGACACTTAAGTACTAAATTTTTTTCAGCGGATACAATTCAGCGTATGCTGGCGAACTTGCCCGCGAAGAGATCTACACGGAAATTGATCTCTCTCCAGGACGGCATATACCGATCAAGAAAAACCACACAAAATCTAAAACAAAATAAGGTAAAATGTGGAAAAATGATATATAAAAGTTCTTCAAGAAAAGAAACAACTGAGAAAACTGTTAATACGGCTCCCAGCGTATCGAAGTCACAAATTAGCTCCTCCTCAGGTAGAAGATCTTTAAGGAACTTGAATAAAGTTCTAGCCAGTCGAATTTTAGATACGAACACAAATTTGAATGTAAAAAGAAAAATCAAAGCTCTAAATGAAAGAAGAAGGACCAGACAATCCCTTTTGGAACAGGAAAAAGCCAAGGAAATAGTTAATGATGAGAACATTGAACAAACTTTGCCAATTGATTCTATTTCTTCAAAACTAAAATCGAAAGTTTCTAAAAAAGAAGACGTAGAAATTGAGGACACAGAGCCTCTCAAAAGAAGCTCTCCTAGGTCTAGCCCAAAAAATCTGAAGAAGAAAATGTCTGTGAAAAAACTATTATCAGGGAAAATAAACATCAAATCTTTCTTCCCCGTCAAAAAGAATAAAAACAGAAAAATTCTAACAGAAAGCCAAAATCCTCAAGACTCAGTAAATATGGAGGCAAATACAGAAGTTGAAAGTACTGACATTAAAACTAGAAGCAAACGAAAATCTAAGGAGTCTTGTGACACGGAAGAAGAAAAAAAGAAGGAGGTTCCGGATATTAAAATCATTCAGAAGAAATCTAAAAGTGAAACTTTTAGCAGTCTTGTAAGATCATTAAGTATGAGAAAGAATAAACTTTCAAAAAAGGCTATTAAAGACAAAGTTACAAATATATCAGTGAATAATATAAATATGAAAAAGCAAGATCCTGTTACTGAAAAATTGGAGGAAAACAAACAAGAGGAGACTCGAAGGAGCCAGGAAGCGGATAAAATTGGAAGCAAACGAAAACTAAAAAGTAGTTTCCGTAATATAATAAATAAAGTAAAAAAACTTAAAATCGATAATTCTCCTGAAAATACTGTTAAAGTAGAAGAAGTCAAACCCAATTCAAAAAACCTGAGAGAGGGTGCTTTTTTAGAAGAAACCAACCCAGAAGGACGATCAGCACCCGTTCGAGTAGAAAAAGCAGTTGTGCTTTCAATCTCAGAAGCAAAAGAAGTTACAGCTGACATCTCAACAACTGTTCCTATTGCGATGAACTTCAATGACACAAATGAAAATCCTCCTATACCAGAAACGATCTTTAAGTTAGAGTTGAACAATGAAAAGAGTTTGCAGGCTAAAGGAGAACTTGATTTCGATACTCAACCAATAAATACAAATCTAAATAAAAGTAGTGACAATAGTACAGAGATAAATACAAATATAATTCCAGATATTGAAAGTAACACCATCATAGAGAAAAATGATAAAACTCAACCTATCAGTATCGAAACTTCAGAAAAGCCCAAAATAGTTCCTTTAATATCACCAAATATGAAGGGTAAGATCAGAAAACCGACCAGAGGCTTGAACGATTGTATAGCCATGTTAACGAGTAAACTTCAACAGAAAACTGTGGAAGAAAGTTCCGTCAAAGTAGATAGTATCTTTAGTACTTTATTATCTCCTAATAAAGCACCGGATCCTTTTCGAGAAAGTTATGCTCCTAAAACTGAATGTATCCTACGAATTCCAACTTATAAAAGTCAAATGATACATTCTGAAGTTGAAGAAACTGCTTTAGATCTTAGTACCAAGTCATTGAGGAACAAGGAACAGATACCAACCGAGGAACCTCTTACACATCCCCTAGATTCATATAATACGATCTTAAAACTCAAGGATACTCAAATTGATAACAAAAACTTTGTTGTTCCCATTTTTGACACAAAGTTGAATAAAGTATTTAATTCAGTAGATCGAATCATTGAGGAAGTAGTTGAAAATAGGTTCGAAACAGTTCCAGAAATCCGTCAAAGGAAGTGGAACTCTGTAGATGATATTATTCAAAAAGTGATAGATGACCAGAGTGTTATTTCTCAGTTCAAATTACCCTGTATACCGACTAGGAATTCTATTGATGCAATAATTGACTTTGTAGTTGTAAATGGAGGAAATGCTGATGTTCATTATAAAGTAAATGAGATAACGCCAGATATACATCAAAGCCTTATTCCAAATAAAGAGGTGTCTGTCAGAAAAATTGGTTCCATAAGAAAATCGAAGATTAGAAAATCATCAGTTGAAATTGTAAAACCTGGAACAAAAGATGAAGCTGAGCCAAAAATAGTCGCTACGGTTTTAAAAGAATCTCCAGAAAATATTTGTCCCGTGATTACAGTGGATATTAACAGCAGCGTTGATTATTCATCTAGTCCTTCAATAACCAAGAATGGTTCTTTGAAAAAGAAGAATGATTCAAAGAATATTATCAATAACATACAAAAAATGGAATCCAAAGAAATTGTAACTGACACACCGACCATTTCAACTGTTCCAGAAACTACTGATAGCACTCCAGAAGTTGTAGAAAATAAAAATGATGCTGAGGACGAAATTAATACTAGCACTAAAGAAAATAGTTTCCAAAACATAGAAACAACTACAGTTTGCTCTAATTCCACAGAAAACAATTATTCACATTTGAATGATGCTTTTATAGATAATTCTTGCAATGTAAAAGTAGAAGATAAACGTAACATTGTAAAAGTTAAAAAGGGAACTAGAAAAGTGGGTCAAGTTAGAAACAGGTCTCGACCTATAAAGGTACCAAAAGATATAAATGCAGAACCAGAGAAAATGCTTATAGAGACAAATGTAGATACACTACTAGACATTAAAGAAATTGAATCGAATCCAGTATTAGAATGTACAAGGAACTTGTGTGTCAGCAGAGAAAGTCTTATGACGAAGAGTGATGAAGTGAAGCAGCTGTCTAACGAAGATGAGCCTCATCTGCTAGAGAACAAGCCAATGACTCTGCAGCAGAAACCTAACACATTGCTCAGTGATTCTGAAGATGATATACCACTTGCCGCATTGGTTAAATCTGATGAAAAAGGAGCAAATGTTATTGAACTGAAGTCTAAAGATGAGAGTTTCGATAAAAGTTTACCTTGTGTTCTGAAGACCATTGAAGAAAATAATATAACTTTAGCTGACACAAAACTAGTAGGAAGTAAATCTAATGAAATTGAATTAAAAGATGATTTGCTTATTGACAAATATGAAGATAATACTACTACTGCCAAAGACAACTCTGTTAATGAACTTGACCAGGTACAGGAAGCACAAAAAGATGACAATCTGAAGGAGGATCCTGTTGTAGTAAATAGGAAAACAAAGAGAACTATTTACAAGAGAAAATCCAGGTCTCTAAAAAGTGTTGCTAAGCCTGATACTGGAAGTAATATCAGTAACAATAAATCTGATGTTGATAACAATGCAGTAAAGATGAATGATAATTATATTGTTACCAATAAAAAGGATGGTCAAGCAAATGATATTTTAGATTCAGAGTTGGCTGCAATTACAGAACTACTTAAATCTGAAGAGTTGGTTAAACAACCCATAGAAATTATTGATACCAACGACAGACAAAGCACTGTCTCAAATGGAATAACTCTTGACAGTATATTACACGATTTAATAGAAGGCGATGACATTTTAACATCTAATATAAAAGAAGTAGAATTAGAAAATAGTGAGCATAAATCTACACAAGAGTCTTCTAATAATGAAGAAGAGGGTAAAATTTCTTCTGATTTTGTACCAGTAGAAACCAAGAGAAACGCGAAAAAATCGAGATCTGCAAAACAAAAAACGAAAGGTTTTTCTCATGCATCTACTGATACATTTCAAATTAAAGACAAGTCAGGTTCAGAATGTGCAGATAATGTACTTGATTTGCCAGAAGCTTTGGTTGAAGCGGAAATGAAAACTAATGGAAACAGCTCTATAACACAGTCTGTAACAGGAAAATCTATAACAGAATCGAACATTATTATTAAAAAATCTAAGAGTAAAACCAAAACAAAAAGTAAATTTGATGTTTCTGATTCTTCTTTAAACAATGTATCACTCGATATTACCTCTTCTGAAGATAATATGGAAAATATGTTAGAATTAAAACCAACGGTAGTAGAGTCAAATGAGTTTTCTCCAAATACAAAGACCAAAGCACCAAAATCAAGAAGTAAACCCAGAGTTGTAAAAGTCAAACTACATAATAGTTCAACATTTTCTGCCGATGTCAACTTTGATAACACCAAAGTCGGGAATTGTGAAAAATTTGTAGTAGAAACTGAAGAATCAGAAAAGAAAGTGTCAAATAAGGAACTAAAGCCTAAAAAGAACCAAAACGTCTTAAAAGAAATGGAAGTACCTTCAAAAACTTCTCAGAAATATGACTTTATTGGAAATACATCAAGTGACATATTAAACGAATCTGATACTGATAGCGAAATAGAAAATATTTTCTTTTCTGCACAACCAGAAATCACGCCAAAAACTAGAGCCAGGTCTTCAAAATACAACGGAGTAAAAAATGGGTTGGACACAAAAATCACAGATAAGAAATCAGAAATAGATGTTTCGAATACAAGTAAAAACATACCCAAGGAACAAATTGAAATTTGTAAAGAAAAAGGTAGCTATAGAAAAACTAAAGGAAAATCATCAAAATCCAAGGATATAGAAGATACCAGTAACACTTTTGATATTGTTCCAGATGTGGTTCACCAACAAGAAACTGATAACAAAGAAAAACATAGTCTGGAAAACACCTTAAATTGTTTGGGAGAAGTAAATGATGTATTGTCAAATGTCACTGATGATGTGGTAACATCACAATTGGAGGTAATATTGGAGAAAACACCAAAAGAGTTGAAACAGTCGCTGATGAAAAATATAGAATTAACATTAGCATTAACCTATGTTCCCAAGCCAGATTCGGTACATTCAATTAGTGACAATAATGTTATGCTAAGAAAAACTGAAAAATCTGATGGGTTGATAAGAGATTTTTTGCAACCTGATATAAAAATTAAAAAGAAACGGCCAGCAAAGACTGTTATCAAGAAATCTGTAACTAATGATACAGATTGTGATGACAATAATCTTCCAAGTAATTCAATATCCGGGGATAAGGTCCCTAAAGAAAGAGAGAAACAATCTGAATGTATTTCAAATACAGCTAAAATTAGGACAGCAATCCAGTCGAATAGATCTAACAGATCAAGATCGAGATCTCTTAAAAATAAGCAACCAGAAGCTTCAGATAGTAATATACCCCAAGATGATCCGTTAAAAGTGGTTGACGTTGCAGATTGTTCACCATCTAAGGAAGTTATAGAAGATACGATAGAAAATAAAAAGGGTATGTTGAGGTCAAGATCTGAAGAGATAGTTTGTGCTGTGAAGAAAAAGGGAAATGAAAATGTAGCTAATACTTTGAATGAGGGTCTGAGTAAATCCGAAATTGTGTTGGAGACTATTGAATCTAAAATACAACATGACGAACATACCGATAATACTAGTCCACCAACATTTGTTAAACGGAAAGGCAAACATAACAGACGTTCCACAAGATCCTACAGGAAAACAAAAAGTACTGGTGGTAGGACATTACAAATTAATAAATGCAGAGTTGAATTAAAACAACTTGAAATACATAAAGCGAATGTTGAAGAAATGCCTGCCTCAACTACAATTGACCCTGTGGTTCAAGACACAAATACTCCTTTGATGGAAAAGGAAATGAACAAAACTGATGATTCATCCACTCAAGCGCAGACTAAAGAAAATTTCAATAGAATTACTTCTGACAAGACCAATGAAGAACCACCTATTAAAATTGTTATTAATAAACAGAAAACTAGAAGAAAGTCTAAAAGCTTCAAAAAGATTGACCTGAAAGGGCAAAATGACCTGTTCGAGGATTTCGCCTTAGTCATCAAAAAACCAAAACGCGTTACTTCTATAATCACATTCATGCCTGCCGATACATTTTCCAAAGACATTTACCCGAATTATCTAAAAAAGCCCATAGAGGAACCTTTGGCCATCTCTAAGGTAACTCCCGAACTTGAAGAAGCACCTGAAATGTCTGTAGAATTGGATTCCTCAGTAGAAGAAATGGATATGGAACTTGATGAAATACCTATTACTTCAAATATCATAGAAAGAGACACAAAGGATTTTCTACCACCAGTTGCTAATTTATTTACCAAGACAGATGTAGACACTTTAGTTAAAAGTCTGAATGAATTAGAAAATGAGAAACCAAACGATAAAGAAGGAATTCGCACAGTTGAGAATAATACAGAAAATGTTCCAATAGAAGAACTGTTTTTGCCTGAAAAAGAATTGACGCTACCAACTGAAGCTGAAGTAGAAGAATTTCTGTACGAAACTGATAGAAACATAAATGCCATCGATAAACAGGAGTTCAACCCTTCCAGTGAAAATTCCAAGATGGATTCCAGAAATAAAAATAAGACTCTTGATGATTCTTACGAGTTGGTCCAAGACCTTACTGATCTTGATTTTGTTTCTGAAAATATAAATAATAAAACTGAAGATGTCATTGTTGAGAACTTAACAATAACAGCTACAGAAAATACTAGTGATAAATCTGCTGACAAAATTGTTGAAGGTTTATTAAATCATTGTGACTTTGAAAATAAGAAAGATAAAGGAGAAAGCAATAATATAAGAAAAATATTCAAGAAGAAAACAAAGAGATGTAAAAAGAATAAGAGTGTGAAAACCAGTTCCCCAGACAATCCTGTTAGTAAGTCTAAGGATGTAAATTCGATATTAACCTCTGCATTTGAATTACCAACAATCTTAAATAGTAATAAAGTCAATCATAATAAACAAAAAAGATCTAAATCAATAACACTGCCTGACATTTCATCAACTGAGGAACCACAGAATGTTGATGGTTCATTAAATGATACCAATGAAAAGTTGAACAAATTCAAGGACATAGACAGCATTTATGCTTTTTCTGAATCAGAAGATCTAGAAATTGAAAAGCCAATAGAAAAACCAAAGAGGTCTATAAGAAAGCAAACCAAATCATTGTCTGAATCTGTAGATGCTGTTAAAAATGTAACCACAGATGTTTTATTATCTTCTATTTGCGATACGGCTGATGTGGACCATTCTCAGAAAGATGAAACGACAGACTATAGGGGAGTAATAAAATCAGATGCTACAAAAAGAAGATCTAGGTCTTGCAACTTGAGCGCTAAGCAAAATGTAGCTGGAGAAATTAAGGAAAACAGTTTTGTTGATATACAGGAAGACAGGAGAAAATCGGCAAGAAGCGCCAAAGTTAAAGCTTTGGAACATATTCACGATGATGCTTTGGTCCAACTAACAGGAAGTGAGGGAAACGGAGATATGGAAAATGTTAAAACCATTTCTGCTGAAGAGAGTGTCACTGCTGTAGTGGAAATAACCAACAAAAGAGTTAATAGAAGACAGAGTAGATCCCAAAATGTCCATAGATTGCTTGATCAACCAAAATTACCAGATGACGTTGAATTGACAGGAGAACCTATTAATGATAACCAAGTGTTAAAAAAAGATGTGCTAGAAACAATTCCATGTCTTAATGATAATATAGAAGGATCAGCTAAGAAAAATATTGACAAAAAACCTTATCAAAGTATTGGAAAAGGGTCATTAGGTTATCTTGATAAGGAGTTGAACCAAAATGAAACTGTTTTACCAATAGAAAATACAGATAATCAAATTAAGAAAAAGAACAGCAGGAAGACCAATAAAACTCAGAAAGCTAAGAAATCCATAGATCCCTTCTTACTGGCAATAGAAGATCCGGAAAAATCATTGCTCCTGAAAGACATAGCTGTTGACTTAACAGGTTTGGAAGAACTGGAAAATAGTATTGAAAAAGAACTTAATGCAGAACCTGAAACAACAAACTGTTCTAAACAATTAAAAAATAAAGCGAAACAGCCTGAGCTGTCTGAGGTAAAAATAACTGAACCAGTTGTAGAACAAAATGAGATTAATGACCTATTAATGGACGATAATAACCAAGAATTAAGAAGGAGTAGAAGGGGTTCTAGAAAGATAGCCTCGTACAACGAAAATGATCTCATCGATCCTCTTCTCGATGAAATAAGCGGCAAGAGGAAAATACGAAAGAAGGAAAAAATTATGTTTGAGGAACTTGAAAATAAAAGTCAAAGGAAAGTGCAGGAAGAAAAGAAGTTAAATAGTGATGAGCTGTTCGATTTGCTAAAGGCATCATCTAATGAAAATTGTAATAAAAAGCCTCCGAATGAATGCTCTAACAATGTGGATGGTTCGTCTACAGATTTTAATGATGTTGCTTTTCAAAACACTTTTGAAAATATCCTAGAACAATCATCTGCGCTTTTTAAAAAGAAAAACAGCATTGACAATGGCAAAGATGGAAAAACGGTAGATAGTATTTATGAGTTCACAGACAGTCCTGAAAACACTGAACCACTAAAAGATTTATCTTTAGACGTTACAAGAAAAAAACCAGTAGAATCCGCTAAATCTCAAGAAGAGGAAAATTCTATTTCAGTATCAGTTAATTGTCCGATTTCTGAAAGCAGAACTCTTATTCCTTCTACATCAGATATACTTGAACTGAGTAGGGAGAGCAAAACCAAAAGCCTGAAGAGTGATAAAACTGACTCGACACAAAAATCGAATTATTGCGAAATTTGCAACAAGAAATTTATCAGGATTGACAACCTAACAAAACACAAGCGCACTCTGACTCATATACAAAAGCTCTCAGAAATAGAGGCTAAAGAGGCTGCTCAAAGATCTCAGTCCGATCAACCATCAAGCAATTCCTCTAATAAAACATCAAATTCCATCATAGAAATAACATCAGACTCATCTAAAGTTACGCAGAACTTGTCCAAGAGCGATGATATAAACATTCATGATATTTTACAAGAATCTGATAAAGCGAATCGGCAAGAAACTGCTACTGATCACACCTCATTTCCAAATAACCATTCTCTAAAATTAGCAGACATTATAAACGATGTCTTAAATAAACCCGTTTTAGAAGGCGACAATGACAAGCACAACAGTTTTTCTGACATTATAATGCAGAACAATGCAGACGTCCCACCCGAATACCGAAGATACAAAAGCCTCGGTGAACGTAAAAGTTTTGATTCTGAGCCCGTCGAACCTCGGCCAGTACCTATATCGGAGCCCTACATCTCTAAAACGACGATCCTAGAGAAGCAGATAAGTCTCTTGGAAAACATGATCGAAAACCAAACGGGCGTAAACTACATTGACGACATTTCAATGTCCTCAAATAATTCATTAGAAAATAACGTCATAGTCAGTCCCTCAGAATTAAGTTTAAAACAAGACGATTCCAATACTTACTCGAGGATAAATTTGACGAAACCGATTACTAATGATGATAGCTTCCTCAAACCATCTCAGTACGAAGAAATTTCAGAAGATAGCGTCAACCTGCGCAGTTACGAGGATCAGAAGTTAAGGAAGACCTTAAATAGGGACGAAGAATTGTTTCTGGAGTGTTGCAGTTTACTCAAAAGTGGTTCGGAAATGTCCAGTTATTCAAACAAAAAGTCGCACAATAAAGTTTTGAACACCATGGGTCTAAAGCAGTGCGACGAACCTGAGTGGCTAGAAAGAAAAAGCTTGGTGGAGAAGCCGCTTTATGACATTGGGAATGAATATTCTGACAATTCAAGAATTCCAACTCCACTAGGGGATAGTTACGATGACGATGCTTCAAATTCCAACACAATAACATCAAACTGGAATATAAACAAGAAGGTGAATGTTTTTGAGGACATATCTCAAGATAAACAAGACGATGTGAATAGGAGCTTCAGTTTCCAAGAAATTTTGAATGAAGAAGAGGAGGAAGAGCCAAATAAAAAGGGTATTTCTAAATTTGGGGGAATCCTTTCAAAAACAATTGGTGCTCTTCCCAAGATGATGAAAAGGTAAACATTTCTTGTTTAGTTTATTAACTCATAATATACTAGGTACTATTGAGTATTCTGTTTAAATGTGTAATTTTTATTTGTATTAAAATAACGCATGATAAAAAAACAAAACTTTTACTGTGTAAACAATGCAAAATGTAAATGTAATGTAAATAAATTTTTAGAACACCCACTGTTCCGGATGCGGAGGGAGTTTCAGAAAAGAAACAAGAGGAGGTTAGTGATGGATCTATTGAAGGCAAGAAAATAATTACTAAAGGAGCTCGGAAGGTTTTCGAAGGCCTGAAAGTATCCATACCGACTGAAGAATTAAATTTAGAAGAAGTCTTAAATTGCAGTCCTAAAACAAAGAAAATAGGTATTGTTAATATACAAAATTCCACCGAAAATAATAAGCTGGGCGAACGGCCGTCGTTATCTTCAACTAAACCTTCGAGGAATGCTAGAAAATCCAAGCCAGTTAAGAATAAATCACAATTCGGTAGTAATCTTTTATTTAAAATGAAAAAGAAGAAGGTTACATCTCCAACCGGTGCAAATAAGAACAGTGATGAAATTAAGACTCATGACGTCTATGATTTTGAGGAAACTCAAGATAACACTGACGTTTTTACAAAACCAGATTTCCGAGCTTTCAGAAACATGAAATATAGTGAACCAGTGCCAGAACCAGAGAGTGACACTGATAGCAGAGACTATGTGGATTCTTTTAGCTATGAAGTCCAGTCGGTTGCTTCAAGCATATCTTCTTCTTCCTCGAAAAAGCCTAAAGCTCAAGAAAATATAACGAAGAAGAAATGCATGATAATGGGGAGGATATTTAAAAATGCAGCAAAGTCAAAAATCGAGGACATCGATGAAGAAATTCGAGACATTCCAGCATTAGAGAATTGTGAATTATTAGAAAGCTACGTAGCTGATTGTAAGAAAATAATAAAGAACGAGGATGTAGTAAAGCCCAAATTATCGGAAAAGGAAATCAATCAGCTTTTCGATCAATTATTGGAGGATAGACTTGGTGGTCAAGATCCTAAAACCATTGAACCAAAAACTTGTGGTAAATCTAAAACTGAAGTCAAGAAGACTGATAGTAAGAAAAAAGCAAAACCGAAAAATAAGAAACGAACTCGCACCAATTCAGAATCAACAGACGATGAGTTCAGCTTGAATAAAAATAATAAGAAACGGGCATATAGGAAAAACGGAAAGGCTGAAGATAACTGCATCAACCTCGAACAAGAACTGAAGGAATGTATTGGTGTTGCCAGCAGGAAAAGCCAGAGAAAATGTACCAGCGGCAAACAAAATGTCCTAGTCGAATATTGGAGTTCCGATGATTCTCAGTTCGAGGCGCTATTAGAAACTCAAAGAATAGAAGTGAAACAACCTAATAAGGTGGTAGAAGAGAGTAAAAATATGGTAGTATACGAACCAGTGTCACAAGTATCAGAAGATCCTGCAGAAGCTATTCCTGTGGAGCCAGTGAAAACGACGGGATTAGATGCTTTGGAAAAACACAAGCCAAAGAATACCGAAAAGAAACTGCAGCAAAAAAGAAAACTATCTAGTGAGAAAAAACTCAAATCTACTACACCTAATTCCGAAAAAACCACAGATACCACAACCTCAAACAGGCGGAAGAGGGCAGCGGTGAACCCCCTTTACCATTGGTCCAGTTCATCGGAAGACGAGTCGCAAGACCTCATTGAGGTGAAACCGATACGGGATGAATTAGAAGACGACGAAGATAGGCCTGTGCAGCATGGGTGGATAGTTGGTGATTCGCCAAAGAAATTAGTTACGATGCTAGCTCAAGCGAAGGGTAAAAAAACTGATATAGACTGTGTTAAGGAACAGGGGAAAAAACGGACTAATGCAGTTAGTTGACGGTAAATAGTGAATGTTTTTTAGTTAGTGCACATACCGACATATTTAGAGAGCAAATGTTTATGTGCACCTGATGGAAGTATTATCGGTCTTTCTAATATGGCAAGAAATTTTCTTCTTGGGAATTGGCAGATTTTAATATAATTTATATAGGGATTCCAATTAGTGGAAAGGGAAAAATTAGGTATTCTTCATTTCATAAATGGAGATCTCTTCCTATAAACATTAGCATGACGCATTAAAAATTTTCAGGTTGTTTGTGAAATTGTTGTAAAGATTTATATAGAGAGCATTCGAATTAAAAAAATATACCCTTAAATATTTGTATTAGCAAGCGTTATGAAACGTGCTTATTTTAGAGAAAAATTTAAATGAACGCCCTCAAATAGCTGCTGGAACAGTTGACTGAAATATACTCCAGAAGTGTATCAAATTGTGCTCTCTATTAACAAAGAACACTTTAAGTTAGTGCACTGTAATGATGTAAATTTACAAATTATGCTAGGGCTAAATGAATGGAAAATTAAATAAAGTGTACAGATTTCTTAGTTGTAAGACTAAATTTGAATAATGTAAGGGGCAGCTTATGTATTACCTCTGAATGTCCATCGTGTAGTATCATTTGATATGGCACTAAGATTTTTCGTATTTTTATAATATTTGTTTCTTAGAGAAATTATTTAATTTGTATTATATTTAATATCGAATTGATATCATTTTTTTGTTAATTTTAATATATATTTTGTTTTATATTCTACATTGTTAACAAATGATTAGTTTTAAAATAGCTGCCAATATTGCCATTTTTTATAAAAATTATGAGCAGACGTATATGAATAAATTTTGTTAAAGTTTGAGGACTATTTTTTATTGGAATTTGTATTTAATTTGTACTAATAATAATTGTGGTCTTTTTGTGTTCATAGTAAGTATATAGACATAATTTGTTTATACTTTATATTTGTGTAATTATTAGTCAATCCTAGTATAATCGGTTATATTCAATGTTTTTCGATATGTTGCTTGCTGTTTACACTGCCAAGATGTGCCTTGGGCCATTGTAAATTGGGTCGTGATAATTATTTTTCTTTTCTCTGTACATATTGTTGCAAATAGCATGTGTATTATAGTCGTATATATGGGAACAAAGTTAACCGGTAATTGTCTTTGTCAAACATGTATCAAGTCTTTTTAATAAACGATTCCCCCATAGGTACATTTTCTTTTTGTTTTTCTTATCATATTTTACAACATTCTTTTAATATCAAATTATCTGAAATTGCAAAAGATAGATTATACTCCTCATTTAACATTCAAATCAGTTTTTATTATTTACAGGGTGTTCATTGCCAATGCTTCATAATATTGTATCTTGTATATCTTTAAATAAAAAAGTTTCAGGGTTGATCAGGCACTCTTTTTGAGATAGGGGATTAATTAGAAATTTTGTCATTTATAGCTTCACAATTATCTTTGATATTTAATTTGAAGTGACGTCAAGTTAACCATTGTGAAAATACAATTCCATCAGAACGTTTAACAACATAAATATTGTAACATTTGAAATTAAATTTAATGAAATAATATAGATAATGTATTTTATTTTCTAAGATTAGAATGTGGATATGGAATACTGTGGTTGTGACGTACAATCCAGGGTATTTGAGGAAGAAGACCACCAATATACGTATCTATATGGACAACACTGCCAAGCGTATACCTATTCCATGAAAGAACCCATTGTGTATAGCAAAATATTCTGTATGAACCCAGAACAATACTAAAAATAATTTGAAAAAATACCAAACTGTAAGTGAGTGTTTAGCATTCATGGTTCTTGACCAGCAAGCGCATCATCTTCATGCATTATATATAGGTTACGTACATAAAGTTGGGCTTACCAGGCTATTTTCAATGTTTTGTTAACTCCAATGTATTTTACTTAATATTCAAATAATTATTATTATTTATTATGTAAATGGAAAAAGTTGTAGTCTAAAATTGCATATGTGCATATAGGTATATCCTACCAATACTTTCTATTAAGTATCATGACCTATTAGCCTAAGTTCCGAATTAGAATCGTCCTTACCCATCTGCTTATTGGATTAAAGGTAAATTTTACCAGATATAGTATGTAAATAAATATGTTGCGAATGGGTTGCCTAAAGAAATGTGTTCATGGTTATTATTATAATTAAAAATAACGTAATTAATATGTTTTTTGATATTTCACTCGTAAAACGAATTTAATACCAATCGCAAGTATAAAGCATAAGGAACATACAACAGTTAGGTTGTATTTTTAAGATAAGTATGTCATTAACATGGTTATTATTTTGATAAATATTTCTATATTTTAATATATTATTATATTATATTTAATGGAAAATATTTGAAAGACATTATAATATTTTAGGAGCTTATATAATTAGATGCTCCGTGGTGAGCGGTTAAAGATGTCAGGTTTTGCATTCTCAGCGATTGATATGACGGTTCGACCCTCACCGTGGGTCTTTTTCTAATTGCACCAATATTAAATCTGTGTGGATAATGCTCCTGGTAGCTGCAACTAATACTGCAATATCACTGTATAAATTGCTAACAACATACTGTAGGTATACTTCAATTAATAAAAGTCTCTGCCTTCCCGGCTCATCATTAAGATGAGAATGAGGGATATATATATTATTATTATATTATGAATTCACAGTAATTAAAAAGTATATATTGTCCGCCGCTCCAAAACAACTCTGCTATTTCAGGGTATTTCAATTTCACTTACCTAAATAAATTTGGTTTGTGGCACACTGAGCCACCCTGTATAAATGGAAACAATTTTGTTTTGTAGCTCTCATCCCCTACAACTTTTATATTTAACATTTTTTATAACTCCTATACCTAATAACCGAGCCATTGCACTTGAAGGCATTGTTGGACCACCCTGTATGTACTTACTTAATATAATTATTTTATTTTGGAAATGAAAAATATATACTTACATGGGTTGTATTCGAAGGAATTAATGCACATATAAATTTGATATGTGATATATAAATTTCGTGGCTATGCGCGGCTTCAGAAGCATAAGTATTTCATTTCATTTAAGTATGCATTTTTAGAAGTGTGTTAATATACTTAGTTTTGTATATCTACAAAATACGTTATTTCGTGGTTCAAATATAGGGGCACATATCATTGTATAGGGGTACCTACCATGAAGAATAAAGAGAAAGAGAGCTTTAGTACCTACTAATCAGTGGTTAGAATTATTGAGATATCCTGGAGTCCATATACCTACTTTTTCAAATTTTTTTAAAATAAAGTACCTACAATGGGCGCATTCAGGGAAACATAGCACTCCAGCGCTTTACCGCTTCACGTTCGCTGAATCGACATTTTAAACGCATGCTTAAAGTGACATAATTTTCAGTAATTCATATTTTGTAATTAATATTAATAATAATTAATATTATCCATAGATATTTTGTGCGTAAACCCATAGACGTAAACCTAAACTATTTTAATTTTATCGCTTGATGGAACTATTCAGTTCCGCTTTAATAAAGCGCATTTACCGCTTTAATACTGCGCTGCAGCTATTTGAATAAAGCGCTGAAGCGCTGCGGTTCCCTGAATGCGGCCATTGGGATGGCCATATTCGAATTATTAATATTGTAGGGTAGGTACCGCAGGTACCGATTTCATTATAATCGTCGTATGAAAAATCGATTATTTTTAATTCGGTTAAAATACTCTTAATGCTCGAATTTCAAAATTGGGATAGGGAGCAATATACACCACAACAGAGTTAGAAAGAGAAGCATATACCGTATGTAGTATTATATATATGATTGATTTCATCGAATCGCCCCGCTAACAGGTCGAATTGAGGAATTTTTTTGACCGCGTTCGGTTATTCCGTTTGTCATTCATCCAAGGAGGAATTTATATTATAAAATTCCTTGCATTCATCTAATCGTAGTAATCGTACAGTCTCTATGGAATAAATGAAATATATGTTATACATGTTTCACTATTCATGTATACATGTAAAACTCTTCAAAAGATTTGCACAACTGTATATTCGAACCGTTCAATCGAACCACGAGTTCCAACTTTTATCTTTGTACCTAACCATTTATGATCATTTTGCCTGAATAATCAGATTTTACGATTCTACAAATGCGATTACGCATGCGAGTACGCGTATACTCGTACACTTGTTTGAATAATCGAATTACATGATATATTTTAGTTCGAATTAACCCATCACTGCTCGATATAAAGGATTTTTTTTATACCGGTAAAGTCGTTAAAAAGTCAAATATTTCGAAATGGCGTGTTGTGGTGGAAAATTATTGTAGTTTATATAAAATCTTGCTTATTCGAAATATTTTTTAAGTATCGTGCTTTTTTCATGCAATTAAGACTGTAGTTTATAAGCCTTAGAAACTGTTATCGTAAGTAAGCAACAAACTCCAAGGAACTAGAAGAAGCATAATACAAATTTTTGAAGGTTAGAGGAAATTGTATATATCATTGCAAAAGGAAAAATGTTTAGTTCATCTAAAATTAATTATTCTCCACGAACAAATAACACAAACTTGTATAATAGTGTAAACGAGTCTACAAATGGAATATCCAGAAATATTATTTCACCCAAGATAACCTCTACACCATTAGTCAACCGAGAGAGCATTTTCGCCACTCCACCAAAACACAAAATATTAAGTCCTAGGAGGTAAGAGTTCTGTATATATTTTTTGTGTTTAAATATTAAGAACGAAAAAATCACAAAATAATTATAATACGAGTATAGAAAATACCTACTATACAAACATTTAAAGTTCGACTAATGCTAAGTGCAAAAAAGTCATAGAAACAGTTAATAAATAAAAATAATTTTATATAAACTATAAGGCTGTTATTACATGTTTTAACAGAGAGTATAAATTTCAATATATTTTTTTTTTAAATTACAGATATTCTCTATCAGAAATAGCAACACCACCAAGATCAAGCAGACGAGACCTCACAGAAATAAACCCTGCGGGCCCATTATTGGCATCAACAAGGTATAATGTTAATGTAAGTACCTATGAAGATACAAAAAGCCCAGGTTTAGCTAGCCGAATTGTACAATATAATGAAGAAACGGAGCGAGATAGAGAATATTCAAGACCCCCAACCCATCAGGCTCAATATGGTAGCCCTGGAATGTTTCCAGTGGTACATCTTTTCAAAAAAAAATTGCCAGTGTTGGAGCCGAAGCCTAGGAGAGTTACCATCAGGATAGCTTCACCAGGTACTGAAATAGTATTTATTATTCGATTAAATATTATAGTTAAAATGCAGATATAAATTACTTGTGGAGAAATTATTAATGTGGAACTATTATGTATTAAATTAAAATAAGTTATATATGGTTTTATTAAAACTATAGAAACAATTTTATAATTCGTAATAGAAAAAATACTAACTAAACATATATTGTTCATGTGCAAGTTTATGTGATTCAAAAATTAAAATTATGCATTTTAATTAATTCAGTAATCACTAATTTTGATTATCGTGAATAATTGATGTAACATTTTTGGTCTATAATGTGACTTAGGTACTGTATAAGTAATATTGAAAAAATAATGTTCTCAGAACTCGGTCCTAATCATTTTTGAAGTTCATGTAATTTTTATATTAGTTTATGAATTGAAATTCTTAATAAAAAATACAGGTTTGCAATTTAATTCTTAGTATTCTTGCGTGTGCAATTTCTTTTTGAATTAATTACCGAAAACAACTTTAGTAGCAATATTTTCAATAGCAATTGATATAAAATGATTATTTGTTAATGTTCTCTAACCTTTAATTAGATTTGAAAGGTTTTTAAAAATCTGTGTTTTTCATTTCATGTATTTTTTAGATTATTCAAGACATCATTCTCATGAATACAATCGCAAACTACTAGAGGGCATAGTTCGACCAAGTTCGTACACCAATAGGGGGAGCCCCTTTTCTCCTAGTAGCCAATCTAGTTCTAGTACCAGAAGTGTTTTAGATGCTTTGAAAGAGATTTCAAGAAAGAGAATACATGCTAGCGAGGTAAGAGTTTGATATCATTCTTCAGTATTTATCCCATAAAATACTTATCTTCTAAAAAAAGTAAGTTCTAAATAGAATTTAATTTTTAAGGAATATGATTTGAACGAGGATAGTGGGAAAAGATTAAGGACAATGAACAATGTTGATTCAAATAAAAGACTTAGAGATGATTCTTCATTGGAGAAATCTCCCAGCCCTAGTAAACCAACCTCAAAAAGAGTTTGTATGTATGACGAGTATGCCGCATCATGTTCTTCTATGGATTTTTCATTCAAGAAAACTGAACAGTCTGAACAAAAACGAAAGTCGATAAGCATCAGTAAGTGTATATCATGAACGTTTTTAGATTAAGTTATTATATTATTTGAAATTTGGTTTGTTAATGTTATGTGCATTTTAATTTCGTGGATTTTATATATATATATTTTTTTATAGGTACACTAACAGAGAATCCAAAAGAATCGAAACAAGTAAGGCTTATAAATGCAGAAACACAAACAGCTACTAATGAAGCTGTTAAAAACACAGAACTGACAACTCAAGAAACGTCTAGAGAAGATGAAACTCGTATCAATGAAGAACCCGTCAAGAAGAAGAATGTTCCACTTAAAATATTTGATGACGCACCTCTAGAAAGAATAAGAAAGAACCGATTAGCAGCTCTTATGGGTAGTTTAACGGGTAAGGAACCGGTGTTATTGCCGAAACCCGACTATGCGAGCGTATTAAACTCAACGGTGGATATGCCTGATGGGTCAGATACGACCACTTCAGAAGTTTCTAAATCCACGGAGAAACCTCTAGTATCAATTCTGTCTTCCCCTAAGAAATCGTCACCGATAAAGTCAAATAAACACGTGCACTTCAGTGTTCCAGAGAGTACATCCCAAACCAACCTGAATTCCGCTCCAATTCCCAGTTTTCCCACTACCCCAAGTTCTACTTTAGTTGCAGCTTCTGTTTCTTCAGCCGGTGACACTACAGTTACTTTCGGATCATCAAGTAAAGTCAATACAGAAACTCCTGCCCCACCTTCATCTCCTATTGGCCTTCATTCAAGCTCTAGTGAGACAACTACTTTACCTGTTATTACGTTTGCAAGTGGAAGTAATTCCAGCAGCGCTACATCTATAGTTTCTAAAGAATCATCAACTTCTTTAGTACCTGTAGATGCTCCTAAAACACAATTCGCGATACCCAGTTTCCAGTTCAAGCCCCCTACTTCCTCGACTACAATATTAGCTCCAATTTCTACAGCCGCTCCTACGAACCAGTTAACTTTTCCATCTTCTGCGATTGCAACAAGTAATTATTCAACTACAACCAGTCCTCCTAAAATGGGTGGTTTCAAGTTTGATTTAACAAAATCAGTTACAACTTCTACTGCAAATGCTAGTGGTCCCCCTACTTTTTCTTTCGGTAGTACATCTCAGTCGGATCCGAATAAAACTACTTCTGAATTTAGAACCACCACTACATCATCAACAAACCCTCAGAGTAGTGCACCAACATTCTCTTTCGGATCTAAAACTACAAATCCAGCCTCTACTAGTAGTATAACTTCTTCCACCGGTTCCACTTTTGGCACCACTACGTTTCCCTCTATTCCCCCTTCACTTGGTACTGCAGTAGTAGCTGCTCCACCAACACCTTCTTTCAAATTTGGTTCTACTAATAATGCAAATAAACCAGCTCCTTCAGTTGGATTTCCTGTTGCGCACAATAATACAACAGCATTTGGTGGTACAAGCACCACAACCTCTGCACCAGCTTTTGGGACTAACTCTACCACTACGGCACAGGTGTCACAGATTCCAGCTACATCGGTTCCGACATTTAATGCTCCCAAAACGCCAATTTTTTCATTTGGAGCACCAAAAACTACTGCCCCTTCCATATCATCTGGTTTTGGTGTTCAGGCAAGTACAACCAGTGCACCAATTACTTTTGGTGCTCCGTCAACAACTTCTACCAATTTTGGTACTAATGCTAGCAGTTTTTTAAATACCTCCACGTCTTCACCTGCAACTGGTTTTGGTGTAACTACAACGGCCTCAACATTAGGTGGTGGATTTGGGTCTCCAGCAGCCACCGCAAATACCGGTTTTGGTTCAAATACAGCCCCTATGTTTGGTGCCAGCAAACCAATTTCACCTTTTGCCGTTAGTAATAGCAATGCCACGCCAGCCTTTGGATCACCTGCAACTGCAAACTCCTCACCTTTTGCTAAGAGCAGTGCCCCTCAATTTCCACAAATTACAACTCAATCCACATTTGGAGCTCCTACCACTACTGTTTCCTTTGGCACCACAAATTCTTTTGGAGGAGCCACTACTACACCATCGTCCTCATCTTTCGGAGGTGTCAATAACTCTCCTTCCGTTTTTGGAGCTAAAACTGGTGGTTTTGGAGCACCACCAAATAATACAAATATTTTTGGGGGAGCAGTAAATACTCAACCATCTGGTTTTGGAACATCCACTGCCAAGCCTATATTTGGACCAACAACAACGTCACCTTTTGGTACCACAGTTACAACTACCACACCTTCATTCGGTAGCAGCAATCCCCCTGCATTTAACTTTGCTGCAAAAACCACAGCAAGTTCATCTTTTGGGACTGGTAACGCATTCGGGGCAACAACAACTGCTAGTGCCGGATTTGGAACCTCTGCAACTCCCGCGTTTGGTTCTTCAAACTCATTTGGTGGTGGTACTACCAACTTCGGTACCGCTAATGCCTTTGGTGGGCCCAGTGCCCCAGCTTTTGGAGTTGTCACTACTTGCACGCCACAGAGCAGTTTTGGAACTACAGCCACACCTGCTTTTGGAACTGCTAACACCGGATTTAATTCAGGAGATAAGAGTTCTACGTTCGGAAATGCATCAACTGCTTCTCCATTTGGAAGTAGCAGTGCGTCACCTTTTGCTAGTTCTACCTCAACTCCTGGCTTTGGAGCTGCAAATAATACCGCTGGTTTTGGTACTAATAGTGCTGTATCGGCATTTGCCAAACCCCAAGCAACTCAGAATGCCTTTGGAGCACCCACCTCTAATACATTTGGAACAAATAATAGCTTCGGAGCCACCCAGCCACAAGCCGCTAGCTTTGGCTCTACAAATCCCACAAATACGCAGAACGCAGTGTTTAGTTTCGGAGCAACAACTACGCCTAAGCCCCCTGGGGTATTTTCGTTCGGCACGGGAGCCTCAAACGAAGTCCCCAAGCCTTCTTTTAACTTCACTGCTGGAAGTAGTGGGCCACCTGCTTTTGGTAGTAGTAGCGGAACACCGTCTTTCGGCAGTACTGTCCCAGCTCCATTTGGAGCAACTGCAATTCCACAGTTCAACGCCCCTCAGACTGCAGCGCAAGGTATGTTTAGCATCGGATCTGGTTCTACATCAGGGAAGGCTCGGACACATCTCAAGCCTAAAAGAAGAACTTAAGGAAATTGTAATTTTAACTTTGTATTATATAACTTGTACGTACATTATAATATAGTAGAATTGTTTACATTAGTGCTGAATAAGGAGTTTTATTTTTTGGTATGCGACGTAAGCATGATGTATTGTTATTGTTTTTTGTATATATATTTATATTTTTAATGGAATTTGGAAAATGTGATATGTAGTTAGATACATATATTTATCATGCTTGCAGATGCATTAGTATGATCAAGTCTGTTAAGGGTATATTAATCTTTTATATTTAATGATATTTATCATTCTTTTATTCTATATTTTTTCTGTTTCTATCAGTAAATGAATAAATATTTATTGATTAATAAGTAGCTTATATCTGTGTCTTCGTACCTTCCCTTTGATATTAAAACCAAAATATTCCCTAATGCAACTAGAAATTACATTATTTTTTACACAAACATTGTAAAATTACCGTTAACTTCTAAACATTTTTTTATTGAAATAGTGTTAGTGATCATAGCTTTGATTTAGTACCATATCCATATCAACAAAAATAATAAAATGTGCATATAATAATAATTTATTGGACTACAAACAGACATTACAAAGTAAGAGCCAGTCACAAAAATAAACAAATAACATATTGTATATCCCAAAAAAAGAAAAAATTAGTTACTATACTAGTAGCAACGCTTCATGTAGTCGGCCACTTCATATGGTTCAAGGGTACAAAACAAACGCCCGTTCTCCTTTGATTAGTCTAGGTAAGTAAGTGATTATAAAAATTTAATGCAGGAATAGATGGTACCTTTTTTCATCATTGTAAAACTCTTGAGCAAAAGTATAGTATGCTTGGTCCCTTGTATTATCTATATTAGAGCTTACATACGAATCGAAATAGACATGATTTTTGTACACAAATTTAATACATTCTATGAATGTATTAAATAATGCAGGAATAGTTAACAGAGATACATCTATTGCCTTCACAGAACCTCCCCAAAAAATAATTCTGTAACATGTGTGTGAATAAAAGTTTGAGTAGTAAAAGGTTTTAGTTATGTCATTATAATTCTTTGCGAAATTATTTAGTGTTCACAATAAACATCTGAACTTTTTTAAGTATAATAATAAAGTAATACTTTACTATATATAGTAGAATCACTTGAGGACATTTCCCTTTAAATAATCTGAAACAAAATAAATAAGACTTACCTAATCGATCTTGTGTACCAGAAAGAATGTTAATAATAACTATATCTACTATTACAATGATATAACATTAAAGTATGTTAGTTAGATGTAGTTAGTGGTACATCTTTTTTCGGTGTTAAGTTTGACTCGTGATTAGATTGGAAAACACACATTGAGTTCGACGCTCAAAAGGTCTCGAAGATCTGTAATTGCTCTTAAGGTAATTGCTCAAAATATCAATATTTCCATTGCCCTTATGGCATACCATGGTTATATTTAATTCCAAATGTAGTATGGAATAGATTTTCAGGGAAACTATTCTATAGAGGTGTATTTGAAAGATGAAAGAAACAGAATTTTTTATAGGGAATATTAACTTATACAACATTCAAAATAAAAAACAATCACTGCTGTTTTCTTATTTTTTTCGTTTTTAATTTTGTTTATTTTGTGCTTCATAAAATTTTTAATGAAAAAAATCCACTCTCATCCAAGTTTTATTGTTATTATGGTTATTATCCAAATATCAGCGGTTGTTTAAGTTTCAAACAGTTTTTTTAATAAAGAAATTTAATTTGAGCTCATCAAGTATAATGTCGTTAAAAAGCTGAAAAGTAACTCAAAACGACATAATAAAATGAAGGTAATAGGGTGTTCTATTAAAAATTTTAAATTAAAAACACCATTGGCATGAACTTCATCTAAAAATTATTATTCTAATTTTAACGGTATAGATGGTACAGTCCAGATACGCACCAATAGCCCACCCTGTATATTTTAGAACTAGAAATAAGTTCATCTAGCAAAATCTAAATCCAGGATCAGAATTCTTTTCATTATTAAAAGAAGTTATTACTGTCGTAGATAAATCATAAGAAAAGGTTTGAGTATAAACTTGCCGAGGTATAAATTGTAATTTTGTTGTTATCACAAAGAAGTGAAGAAAAGTGTGATGCAAAATACAACTGCATAAATACCTACAGCCCATTTAGACTTAAATTAAATAGTATAAAATAAAAGGCGTAACACTTATTTGAAGAATTTATTTTTTCATACAAATATAAATGTACATCAAATATATCCCAAAAACCCTCCCCTTCATGCTTATCTGTAAAATCTGCGAACATCTCTTCTGATTATCTGCATAGAGAGGGAAATAAATCGTTTTATCTCTTTCTTCGCTTTATCCTTACACTTAACGGTTACCAATTACACGATTACAATTAGTTAAATACTCCCAACAAAATAAACACTTTTTGCATTGGAACCATCTTTTGCTAAATTGAATTTAAACATAATAAAAGAAACTTTTCCTCGGTCTTTTACGCTTACATTTAAGGATTACCAATTACCGACTGTAGTTAGAAAATAAATATTCCCAATATAATATAAAAAAAAATCACTTCTTGTAATGCACAGAATAACTTTTTTTGGTAAATTCAATGTTAAAATGTAAATGTATATTAAACTAAATAAATAAGTATCCGAGTCTTAGCTAACTATGACTAAAAATACACATCTTTAGTCTTCGGGCACATCTTCGTCTGTTGTATACTCAGATTCCTGATCGTTGTTCTCTGCTGGACCTTCTTCTTCTGAATCTTCAAATTCCCATTGCGGATGCTCCGTAATCTCCGCTGGTGCTTCTTTAACATCTAATTTTATATCCTTTTGCTGATCGAATCCTATGTAGGAGTCCGATCGTAAGCACACTGTGAACGTGTACACTCCTGGCCAATTGGGTGCTGTAAACTGAACAAAAAAATTCTCTTATAATATGTATATCAAAATAGACCATATCGACCGTCAACATTTCTGATGCGAGATGTGACCATTGCCAACACTTTATGCTTAGCCGTTGAACAGATTTAATAAGGTGATTATAGTTGTGAACACACAGCATACAAAACAGGGTGTAGAATTATTTAATTTAAAATATGATTACAGTTTGATCGTTTTTTTTTAAACATCTATCTTAAAAACAGTAAAAAAATAAGTAGTAGTAGTAATTCCATAGACTAACTCTTTAACTTCAGTTAAGACTGCTCTATCTTGTGTTAAAAATTATTAACATGCTAAAACCCAGTCAAACTCACATTCCTTTAGTATACAGCATTATTCAGAACTTATCACTAAAACTTTGAGGATATGTGCATCCTTAAATAAGAAATCGATACCACCAAAAAAATGTATAATAAAAATCTTAGGATTTCCCGTAAACAATGTTTAAAGTTATACCATTATAAAGGACTACGTAGATGGGCAACTGTACTTCAACGACATCTGATATATCACATTCCTTCAAAAAACAGTAAACAACAGTTTTTGTACCTGGAAAGCCTGGTCAAGACCGAGCGAATAGAGTTGGAGTGGGGATAATATCTGTATTGTCTATCTGTGTCGCTCTCTCAGTGCCGGTGTTTTATTTATCGTATACGAGTGTTAAACTTTAAAATTTTCAAAATGGCTAAAGTACAAGTCAGATCGCTAGGCAGGTGCCTGGGGTATCCCAATCAACGGTGTGGCGCTTACTACATGAAGCTGAGTTTTATCCGTATCATATCCAGCGTGTTCAAGCACTGTTACCAGCGGATTATCAATTACGAGTTAGGTTTTGTGAGTGGTTGTTGCAGCAAAATGCTGAAAATCCCCAATTTACTGCTGATGTACTACTTACAGATGAAGCTTTGTTTACTCGAAATGGAATACAGAACATTCACAATACACACGTTTGGGCACTCGAAAATTCGCACGCAATTCAACGAAATCACTTCCAACACTGTTTTTCGAACAGCTTTTGTAACAAGGTGTGTGCAAATTTTTTATAAATTTCATGTTTCTAATACCTAGTAATCAAGTAGCGCAATTCGTCAAAATTAATGTAACAAAATTTTATTAATTTTAAAGACACGTCACTTTGGTCACATCTATCTATCTTTCAGTTTATTTTAAAGTAAAAACGCTGCAAATCTTTTTTGCGCCGGGTGTCGGTATACTCTCAGAACTTCCGAAGTTTTTTCGTGCTATATGTGACATCGCCAATTTGCATTGCCAATTTTCAGAACGCGCCAAAAAAATTTTTTTTTGCACTACAACATTTCTACATGTATGTTGAACATCCCCAAATTTTATTATGGATAAGTTCTGAATAACCCTGTATATTGGTTACAGTAGGTGAAGCAACTTCCGGTATTGTTAGCTTAAATGGGATACCCTGTATATTTTTAGATTTTTTGATTCTATGCATAATTTTAGGAGCGAGCCAGGACACAGGAACTAACAAAAATTTAATTATCGTTTCAGATTTGAGTTTACCTTAAGATGAACAGTCTCTTTTTCAACAAGACTCGTGACGTGATAGGGTGCTGTGAGAAGAGTCCTTGACTTTCTATCACATATATACGTCCACCAATATTCCTGTTTGTCATGTGGGAATAGGGGACAGTGAACGGTATGGGAGGATTTCGATTTACCCTCCAGGGACTTCTCCCGTTCGTGTATCTTGCGGAACTTCTCCCATTCCTAAAAAACCACAAGAGAAAAAATAATACAAAATTATGATCATGCCGCGTAGAACAATTTAAAAATACCTGATCATCGTCTTCATTATTAGACTTATTTACAACGCTCTCATCTGACGATTTGTCATTGTTTTCATTAGTATCTGCATCACTTTCATCGGACTTATCAGTCTCTTCTTCATCTTTGCCCTCCTCTTTAGTCTTGGGTTTGTCATGTTTCTCTTTCTCCTTCTTCTTATCGGAGGGATTCGGGGACTCCTCTACCTTTGGCTTCGTTGCAACGACTGGTTTAGTAACTTGCTTAGTAGTTTTTTTAGTTTTCTTTCCACCACCTGGAAAAAAATTCATTTTAAAAGAATGTCTATTTAAATACAAACATTTTCACGTACCTCTTTTCTGTTTGAGCCATACAGGCCTCTTAGCAGATTCAATTTCAGGTTCAGCCGCGCCCTCTTTTGGCTCTCCGTTCTCCACACCATTTTCGGTAATTTCTGAAGTTTCTTTAACAGATTCGTCGCCAAAAAGGGTGCTCATATCCTTTCTTGTGAGAGTTACTGTAACTGTAACAATGGCACCTGCTGTGACTTCTGTTGGATTGTCATCGTCCATCACTGAAAATTTATAATATAGCACTTTTGTCACATCATGCCAAATAGAAATGTTGTTACCTTCCACCTGTATCTGAAAATCAACGTAAGGCATCCTCCCGAGCACTTTCATAATGTTTTGATACTCTTCGTCCGTCAAATTCCGTAACAAATTTCTGCGCTCTTCGCCTTTTAGTTGGGCGAATTGCTGCAAGGATTTAATCTGTCTTCTTTTGGACATGAAATGTTTCATGTTGTCTTCGTTTATGTAAGGCAACTGAAGTAAGGGGGACTTGAACTCCCAAAGGCCTTGGACTACCATCGGACACAACTTCATGCAGTTTTCTATAGTTTCAATGCTGGGCAATTTAGGAACTACAAGGAAAACATTAAGTATATTAATTTTATATTAACAGAGGGTGTTTCACCTGTAAGTCTAAAAGAACGACTTTTTTGCCCTTCGGCATTTAAAATTATATAGGTATAACCCGTATTTGTCAATTTGATGTTAAACACCGAATAATCTTAAATTCAACTTATCAACCGAAAAATGTATGTATGCAGTGCGTTTCAAATTGAATGCAATAACATTGGTATCTTGCAAACCGTCAGAGATAGAGAATAGGTTAAATTGGGACAAAATTGCGTAATTTTGTAATCAATTTGCCTCAAAAAAAAAAAAATAAATAAATCAAGACTAACATGATTAGTTTTGAGAAATTTCAAAAAATTGAAATTTTGGAAATTCGTAAAAGCAATAAATTCAGGGAAAAACATTTATCAAACACTGATTGGATTGCAGTTTCATGAATGAAAATTTGTTAAACAAATATAATCATTGGAAGTATATTTACTGTGACATGACAATTACATCTTATTTGCAGCATACGTTAGTGGATTTGATTACATTTAATCCGGACAGAAGTGATATACTCGTATTTGCAAATAAAATATATTCAGGGCATCTTTCAGTATTACACGTCACTTTTATTTTCAACCATTTTTATCTTCTATAGTAAAGTTCATTTGTTTTTTGCCAAATTACAGGTTATTGTTTTATATATTTTAACAGTTTATTTTATGATACTATACTATAATCATTTTTTTATTAACCCTCTAACTACTGCAGCTTTCTTCTAATATTCAAAAAAAAATTGTATGGATTTTTTTTCAATAAAAATATCTATTTATGCTAAATTACTGTCTACATTTAAACAAAAAATAGTATTATTTTAACAAATATTACGTTGTGTATATGTACCAGTATGATGCAAATGTTCTCCGCCTAGTTTGAGTGTGATTGATAAAGTAATAAAGAAATGACTGCTAGAAATTTTTTTATCGACATCGGGTTAATTTATGTATTCCTATTTACTTACTAAATTTAATTGAATTTCCTAATATTTACGAACATATAAACATGTTATTTTATAATAAAAGAAAAATATGGCTTTACAAGCTTAAAACATTTATAGGAAAAGCTCATATGCAAGATTTGATTTACTTACCTCGCCTAGAATATGCCAGCAATATTATCTGGTTCACACAATTGACTTGCTCGTGGATCAAAAATGGGCACTTCCCAATAATATACCTTCTATCCTGCTCTAAAGTGTCGGGATTAAGTGGAATTCTATTTAAATGTGCATGAATTATCGCACGAGCTTTAATACTGTACAAATAACACAATGGAAATTCCTTGTTTTTTTCATTTAGATTTGGCAATTTTTTGATTAGCTAAAAATAGGTTCTTTTTAGAAAAATTTGCAAATTTAAAGATAACTTGTCTTACTTGAGGAACCTCGACATTATCAGATTGTCTTTCTACTATTTCTGAATTGTGCTTCTTATCAAACTCAAGGCTAGCACCTAGAATCATTATAACTCTCTTTAGAGCCATATTAGGGGTCTTGTGGAAGAAATAATAATATAGTTGCGTTGTCTCTAAGAGGACCTGATCACCGGTGAATTTGATACTTCTGTACCACCACGTTCCAACCTAAAAATACATAGATATTTCAGAACACTGACTCAAGTTAACATTTAAGTTTTTTACTTACCACAATAGGAAGGGCTACCATAAACACAAGAGCATACAAACCAAGTACCCAAACACTGTTTTCTTTTTCCACAATCCATGATGGCAAGGCTATACCGAAACTCATGGCACCTGGACCATCTGGATTACCATATTTTTCCCAGTTTCTTCTCGCCTCATCATCTGTTAAAGCCTATAATAGTCATATCATAAATAATAATAAAATGAGTATTTATTAAGCTAAATTTAGGTATTTGCATGATCTATAATAAGTAATGTCTATAATTATTACCTGATAGGCTTTCGACAATTTCATAAACTCTTTTTCATTTCCTGTGTCCTTATCAGGATGAAGAATGAGTGACAGCTTCCTATAAGCTTTCTTAATTTCACTCTGGCTAGCGCCTAGAGGTATTCCTAATATTTCATATGGATCGAAATTTGCCATTTCGTAATCGAACTGCGAGACTTTGTAAGCAAGTAAGATTAAAGCTACCCAACCTGCTATTATAACTAATTTTATTAAAAAAATTTTCGCCCCTTTCCAGGGTTCGGCATTTTTTAAATATTCTCTTTTTGCGAGGCATCCTGAACATTTGCATAGCCTATTTTCTTCTTCTGGGTCTAAAATTATTAATTAATATCTAATATAATATTTTGTCAAATATACTGATTCTTCTGAATAATGTATATATTATACAAAGTAAATTAATTAATTAACCGCTATCTTATGGCTGACGTGTTTAAAATAATCAAAATTGCTACATCTCAAATGTGAAACTTAACCTAAATTTGTTTGAAAATAACTACCACACGCAAATTCCGTTGTTTAAGGAAAACGAACCAATTTAATAAAAACACAGATTATTACTCAAAAGTATTATTTGCTTAAGTTATGCATAAATACTTCAAATGGTTAAAAAAAACATATTTACCTCTCTTCTTTTTTCTTGGCCAATAATAAAAGGTTGCAGGTATTAAAATTAAAGCTAGAAATGACAACAAGAAATAAAAAAATGTTCCACCACTTTCGTCGTATTGAAATTTTTGGCCCATTATATAAAATTATCAATTGAAAATAATTAAGGGCTCCAACGTGTCAGAAAATCTTTTAAATAACACTGACAGCCGCCATTTTAAGGAATTTACAGTTATTAGGAGTTCGTTCAGAAATTCGCTGGACGGTTTTTCCCTATACTATTAGGGATTTTGGAATATCCGGTTTTCTAAACTGTAAACACATTTTTATTTTTTTACATAAAAGCAATAAGGAATTAATTAACGTTTTAACTTTTATTATATATAGGTAGTATGTACCTAAATAAATCTAATTAAATGCATTCACTTAAATCAAATTATTTAACTGTACATATTTCAATAGTAGGTCACCTAATCGGGTTTACATTCTGGCACGTCTTGTTTGCATTAATTATTAGTACCTAGGTACCTATTTACCGTTAAATTGTTAAGTAGAGTAGAAAAGAATAAAAGGAATTAATGGAATCGAATAACTTACCTAAAGTCACTTGTGGACTAACTTTTTCTATACTTATTTGAAAGATAAAGAAAATTAATAAATATAATATTCGAATTTCAGACCTCTTTATAAACTTACGAAATATGTTGGGATTTCCTAGGAAAGCAAAAGTGAAGTCACACAGCGTAGAGCAAAGTGAACTGGTGAAAGTACTACAAAACTAAATATTGAATATTGCCTGATCATTTAAAATTCCCGCTCAGTGTATACAGGAAGAACATAGCGCCCTCTTTGATGACTGATGAAGTCACAAAAGAAGTTGGCTGTTGGCTCTCTTTGCTTCCTTTTACATGGCGGACTTTGAGTTCGCTTCATGTGTGTGAAAGTGACAAAATAGTTATAAGAATTACACAAAATGGTATGTATGGCACAAATATTTATCTATAAATTAATAAGGGTTTTTATAGGTAGTTGAAAAGTAAAACGAAAATTGAACGTACATATTTTGTACGACTTGTAAATTCAGGCGAAGTATATTTTGACCACGTGTTTTTGTTCCGGATTTCATATGGAATTGTCCGTATCTTTTTCAATTTTTTGTCCTTATTGCAATTTCAAAAATATTTTAAAGCATGCTTGCATTTTCAATATGAATTATGCCAGATAATTTTACTGGATATTTTTAATGATGATTAGTTTTTGGTCTGTGTTGCTGAAGCAAAGTGATTATATATTCGAAAGCACTGATTTTACAATAATAAAGTAATAAACAATCATTTTATTGCAAACTCATTTCTAATTAAGCTTTTTTCTTCTTTAGTCGTTGTCAACCGCACGCCCCTTAGTGAGCGTGTACAGCGAGAAGTCTGAGGAAGTTAAGGGTACAACTCTTGCTTTACCAGCAGTATTTAAGGCTCCTATTAGACCTGATGTAGTTAACTTTGTACATCAGCAGGTTTCCATGAACCATCGTCAACCATACAGTGTTAGTGACAAAGCTGGTGAGTAAAATTATGGTATTCACTGTTTCCCATTTGCCACAAATATATCTTTTCCATTCTTTTTTACATTATATATTACATACGTTATATAAGTACAATATTAAAACCACTAAAATGTTTTACTTTGCTTATCATTATGGTCACAATTTCGAATTAATGCAGGATGTATGTGTTTAAAATAAATGAAACACTAAATCAAATATTTAAAAATTATACAACATGCTTATTGGCGATTCAGATTACCGATGAGGGCGCTGTAAATTGTAAACAAATATGGAGGAAGACGAGTAAAAATTTTACATTTCATATCACATCATCTAGCAATTTAGCATTCAACAAATTCAACTGCCATAAATATAGTGACTTCATGTGCTAGTTAGGGCGAAATAAAGGATGAAAAGAGTGGTAAAAGCAGTCAAACGTCCCATAAGTGCTTCATTGATAATTATATGAATTTTTTTGGGTTGAAACAGGTACCCTAGTTTTTGTTTACTTACATTTTGGGCTAAAATAAGTGTAAACTGTATGGTGATACCATATTAGTGCTTGTTTTTTGTTAAATAATGTTTGAATTAAAATATATTCTGTTTTTATAATACTAATAACAGAAAAATCGAATCGAGTTTTTAAAGTATGAGAAAAAGTCAAATTTTTGAGACCCTATAAATTCTGAACCCTGTAATTATTTGAAATAATATATAAATACGGTCACACCTTGTTTCTTAATACTATTTTTTGCCTCAAACTTGATAAAAATGTGAGGCATCAAAACTTTTGAGGCATGTAGTATCATGTATTTATTCTATTTATAAAATAGAAATAGAACCTGACAATAATTGAACGTAATATTTTGTATGCACAAAGTAATGTCCACACTCTTAGAAAATAAATTTCTTTGTGTGTTCCATAATTGTGCTAAATTAAATTGATGATTATAGGCGTTCCTTTCTGATTGAAAATATCAGAAAAGGGCAATGTTTATCATACACACCCACACAATATTTTACTAAATATGTACATTTGATGTACACAAGTCATCACTTGCTTTCCATTTTGTCACTAAAAAAGCATTATTCTTAAAATAAACGATAAAATTATTATTAGTATCTGCATTCTCAATGAAACATACCTGAATATGCTGATATTTTTTCTTTGTCGTAAGTTGTCAAATAATATTTTTTAAAAATGACACGCCACGACCGGTTCATTCACATGCACTATATTTTACACAATTTTCAATGAAAATTTATATAACTGTCTTTTCGGAGCAAATGGTTTAAGAAATTGAGTTTCATATGAATTTTTCCTAAACAATATGAAAAAGCCAATTAACAACAAAGAAAGTTATTGCTAGATGATACTGCTGTCAAAAAGTAACTAAATTATTTGGATGTTTTGTGTTTAGTGCCTTACTGTAAAGGGCAGGGTTTAATTATTTTAAGGACAGTAAAAACATATTGGAAATACTGACCTAATTTTTCTCTGGCATTATAAATTTAATAATGGAAGACATTGACTGTTTCATATAAGGCTACTAAATTTATGACGTGCAACATAGAAATCCCTTAATTGTAGTCGACCAGTATGGTTTTTTATTAAGAATGTTTAATTCATCTTTTTACTTCTTCATTGACGAGGGAGTGCAAACGCGCCCTTTTAATAAATTTATCCTTATATGACAGTGAGAAAGCATTATTTGAAAATTAAAAGTTCAAGTGGTGCTGTTGAGGGTTTTACCCCCGTTTTACTTTAGATTCTGTCTGTTCAATAATTTAAATTTTGTTGTATTCAATCTAACCTCAAATTCAAGGAAGTTGGCCAATATTACTTTAACTCAAATGTTCTTTGTTTTTAAATTTAATAAGGTTATTGCAGCAATGCCTTGCGCCAAAAATATCATTGAGAGTATTTTTTGTAACCAAAGTTAAGCATCAAAGTAAAAATAATGCTCAATATAAAAGTAAGAAAAAGTGCCAGAATTTGCTCCGTAAAATTCTATATATGTTTTAAAAAAAATATTGTATTTTTGATATTAGACTCATGAAACATTGTATTCCTATATAATGTTTTGTAATTGTCTAATAAGGAAAATAAACATATTGTGTTGGATATGGGTAGTTCCTGTTGTGCTACCCGTGCAGTACCGACTGTGAACCATCAGTTGTTTGGAAAAGACCGAAATGCTTACGCTACAAAAACACCTGTGTCCTGATATTGGGAACTATATTGACATTGTTTTGGTTTAACAGAATTAGAATTAAGGTTGCCTTTAAATGGAACAGATGTAGTTGTTGATTTAAAAGATTTGTACATAATTGATTTAGTATAGAATAAATTTAGTTTTGGGTTACTTGTGGCTTTATTGCATTAGTAACGACCTTTTGATAGTGACAGTGTTTTCGAGATAGACTTTTTTCAATTATTTTTATTGTACACTTTGTTACACTTGTTTACTTATTTAACTTTTGGCACTATTAACTTTATTAATGTTATTCGTAGGAACTAATGAACAACAATGTTAATAATAATACTATGGTTTGGCTTTTTATAACCTACCAGTGTTGACTAAGAACTACGTTTTTAGCTGTTACTTGTGGAAGTATAGGTGTTCTGCATTTGGCTGAGACAGCAATGAATAGCTACTGTGTTGCAAATAATATAAGCATACCTGGGAGATAGGTTAAATGAAAGTTACATAATATTGTGCTTAATTCTATATAACATACATATGCACCTTAGATTAGCTCTCTTTCCGTCTCTGACTATCCGTTGGTATTAGTGATGGGCATTCCAGTTCACTTTGGTGAATAGTTCGGACCGAAACAGTTCACCTAAGTGAATAGTTCTTTTTTACAATTCAAAACGAACTACAGTTCGTCTCGTATTTGATTTCCTTACGGACCGAATATAATTGCAGTAGTAGGTAGTAGTAGGTATACTCTTCATGACAACCAAATAATGGTATATAAAATATTAGAAATTGTGGCAAGTAATATTTTTAAACTATAATCTATAAATTTTTTATCTATATAAAAGTATGTTCAGTACCTACTATAATTTTACTGATATGTTGAACTTTCTTTTTTTTTGTTCGTAATATTTTTTTACGTAGAAATAAATTTTACGTTTATTATCAGCTTTCGTAGTAAATTATTTTATTAGTTCATAAAATATACATAAATGGTTCAGAATTTCAGATAACAAAAACGCTAAATGTGTCGATTCAGTGCAATAATTCATTTAAATTACTAAACTGAAAAGTTTTCTTTTTCGCTTTTAAGTTTCATGTTTCATGTCCGACATGTTGAATCAAGAAGTACTAAGAACTAAACTGACTCGAACGAGGGAACGAAAACGAGAATGAACGGTACAATTTCACACACAGTTCAAAATGAACTATTCAGTGGCAACTATATAAAACAGTTCGTTCAGTTCACCTCAAGTGAATAGTTCATGTGAACTATTCGGTCATGAACTGCACATCACTAGTTGGTATAGTCAGAGCACCCACTAAGATACTTTCTAAAATTCTTTTTATATATACAGCGTGATTATACATAAAGTGTCACATTAAATATATATTTTTTTAAATATGCCTAACACCGTATATATTTTTATACTTTTTCATCCACCTTGTTTGATATTGATATTTTGAAATGGGCTCGATTTACACTTTCAAAATGACAACATAATTTTTTCCCAGCTCTAATTGTAATGAAGCTATCACACTTCATTTTGTTTATATTTGAAATTCTAGAAATTTCATGGTGAATTATCAGTACCTACCTATCACTTCATGGATGTTTAAATTCATTTTAAAGCTTTTTAAATAATAATCCATAAGTTTTTCAGTTTTTTTTATAACGCTTTAAAACAATTTTTGGTATACATGGCCTTATTTGAAACAGTAAATATGTGTGAAAACTACAAACCTTGTACACTTCACCAATTTTGTTCTCGCAGGTCATCAGACCTCTGCCGAATCTTGGGGTACTGGTCGTGCTGTTGCCCGTATACCTCGTGTCCGTGGGGGTGGTACTCACCGTTCTGGCCAGGGTGCTTTTGGCAATATGTGTCGTGGTGGACGTATGTTTGCTCCAACCAAGCCCTGGCGTAGGTGGCACAGACGCGTCAACATCAACCAGCGTCGCTACGCTCTTGCGTCTGCTGTCGCTGCCAGTGGCATTCCAGCTCTTGTTCTTAGCAAGGGACATGTCATCGATCAAATCCCCGAGTTGCCTTTGGTGGTATCCGACAAGATTCAGGAGTTCAACAAGACCAAGCAAGCTGTGCAATTCTTGAGGAGGATTAAGGCATGGGCTGATATTCAAAAGGTACGTGTTCAACAAAATTTAACTCACTTCTTTTGCCGTAATTTTACTTATTATTTTTATGATGATTTGCTTTTGGTCCGTGTTTATGAAGAATCATGATTTTTATATTCAAAAGCACTGAAATATCTAAAAACGTAGGTAGTGGGCAAGCGGCTCTTCATCTTTTTCTCTTTAGAATGATATTATCATTTGTAGGTGTACAAAAGCCAACGTTTCCGTGCTGGTAAGGGTAAGATGCGTAACAGGAGGCGCATCCAACGTAGGGGACCTCTCGTTATTTACCACAAAGATCAAGGTAAGCAAAGTCAAAAAAATCAAATTAAATTTTACTAGGTACCGAGTTGGTTTAATATGGAGAAAATAGTAAAAATAATAAAATTAGAAATGGGATAAGGTATCAAACTTTGTACAATACTAATATGATTGCAGTTACTGTATCAAGTACCTAGTTGGTTGGTAAATATCAGATATTTTAATTATCTGATTATAAACATCGTGTTTGACCAAATTAAATTTGGTATGTATTATTGAGCTGAATTCTAGGATTTGTCCAATATTTTAATAAATTGCAATTTATTTTGTCGCAGTAAAACTGATGCGTTTGGCCAATGTGATAATAATTTAAATTTTGACTTATAAAACTGCTGAATATTCTTTGAGATTCTTCTTACAAACAACAAATATTGTGTTTATGGAAAATAGTTTGAACCTCTTCACTGTGCTTTATAATAGACGGTATGTTTTGTGGAATGGTGACTCCTATAAACACTGAAACAAAATAGAAGAAAGTCCTTTGCTTGTTCTATTAAAGATTAAAAATAAATATGTTAATGAGAAAATCGTTTTGAAAATGTTAATGAGAATTATAGTATTATGATGCCAGATATTTGATCACATAGTGCCACAATCTGGCTAAACTGAATATTCTGGCATATCTTGCAGTGTGTTAAACCGTCAGTGCAAGGTTATCTTAAAGTAAGGGATATATTTCAGCTTATGTATTTTTAACAAATTAAGTTAACAGGGCATCAAAGAAATTCGATTGCTTAAACAATGGGATTTCTTACGTCCAACAGTGGTTAATGCAAATGTTCGGTATATCGTCTTATTTTGCTGCTGTACAATCACCAACCGTTCCTCCAAATTGTACACAGCATTATTCAGAATTTCTGGTTGAAGTGCAGCAATTTGCTCCCTAATAGTCTTTTAATTCTTTCAGCGTTGTTGGTTGTGTTCTAAACACCAAACTTTTTAAATAACTCCACAGCCAGTAATCCGCTGGGTCAAGATCAGGTGATCTCGGAGGCCGTTAATATAAGCCACTATAAGTGGACATTTTCAAAAAGTCCACTTATAGCACAATTTTGAAAAACAGTTAATAATTCTAAGTGGCCGGTTAATATGCGGGGATGCTCCAGTTGACACGACAACTCTTGTTTTCCATAGATACAGTAAAATCCAGTTATTGAACCAACCAAATTCCATTTAATTTTTATAAAACTGTAAAGTATACTCCTTAGTTTATGATGGCACCATATTTTATGAAATTTATTTTTATTGCACCGAATAATGTCCACATTCTTACATATCGTTTTGTCTGGATGTTCCATAGCTGTGCTATATTAAATTGGTAATATAGGCGTTCCTTTCTAATAAGTATATTAGAAAAGGGCAATGTTTACTAAACACGTCTACTATAACATTAATTGGGTGTACTTTTATTTTCAATATGTTTTATTCCAAGGTCTACGCAGGGCTTTCCGTAACATCCCAGGTATTGACCTCTTGAGCGTTGAGAAACTTAACCTTTTGAAACTTGCTCCTGGTGGTCATGTAGGTCGATTCGTCATCTGGACCGAGTCAGCCTTCCAGAGACTGGACAAGCTGTTCGGCAGCTGGAAAAATCCATCCCGTGAGAAGAAGGGGTATAACTTACCCCAACCGAAGATGGCTAACACTGACCTGTCTCGATTGTTGAAGGCTGACGAGATTAAAGCTGTGTTACGTCCACCACAGTAAGTAGTCTGATGTGATTTTGAGGAGTGTCTGTTTGTGTGCTTGAGTTGTAATAACTAGATAGGTTAAATTCACGAAAATTGAAAATCTGAAAGTTTTTGATTGTTTTTTTTTTAATTTTTACAATGTTTTAGTTTTTTTAGTTTCGTGATACAGTATCTACTTTGTTTAATTTTGAAATGTAGATAATTGTTTACAAATTATGATAATAATGGTAAAGTAAATTAAAAAAATCTGAAAATATTTTATGTAAAGCTCTCAGCGCTATGGTGAGGGACGGTATGGACCCTAATTATACAGTGTTATTCAGAACTTATCCATAATAAAATTTGTGGATGTTCAACATACATGTAGAAATGTGGTAGTGCAGAAAAAAAAATTTTTGGCGGCTTCTGAAAACTATTTAAAAATTTTCCATTGCACGCCGCTGGATACTGGTCCACTGTAATGGAGTGACCTTGGGACTAACAATGCAAACTAGCTAGCACGAAAAAAACATCGGAAGTTCTGAGAGTATACCGACACCCGGCGCAAAAAAGATTTGCAGCGTTTTTACTTTAAAATAAACTTACATATAAATAGATGTGACCAAAGTGACGTGTCTTTAAAATGAATCAAATTTTGTTACACTAATTTTGAGAATTGCGCTACTTGATTACTAGGTATTAGAAACATGAAATTTATAAAAAATTTGCACATACCTTGTTACAAAAGCTGTTCGAAATTTTGTCCCTAAAGCTATCCAATTTTGCCGCACTAAAGCGAATGTTCCTCCTGGTTGCTGATCTTGTAAACGCAAATTAAGTAAATTGTGGATTTTCAGCATTTTGCTGCAACAACCACTCACAAAACCTAACTCGTAATTGATAATCCACTGGTAACAGTCCATTAACTCAGCATTACTGTACACATGAGCCATTTTGAAAATTTTACAGTTTAACACTCCTAAGATAAATAAAACACCCGCACTGCGAGAGCAACACACATAGACTGACGACTCACAGACAATAGAGATATTATCCCCACTCCAACTTTATTCGGTCGGTTTTAACCAAGCGTTCCAGACAAAAACGTGTTTACTTTTTTTATCACAGTCTTAGGAATGTGGTAGAAAAGCATCAGATGTGTTGAAGTACAGTTGCCCAGCTGCGTAGTCCTTTATAATGGTATAACTTTAAACATTGTTTATGGGAAATCCTAAGCCTTTTATTACAAATGTTTTTGGTGATATCAATTTCTTATTTAAGGATGCACATATCCTCAAAGTTTTAGAGATAAGTTCTGAATAATCCTGTATGATTCAAAGGAAGAATTTTTTGTAATATAATTGAGAAAATTTTCCAGTAAATTTTCCCGATCCTTTTTCAAGACCATCTCTGTTAACTATTCTGTCCTGTCCTTTTTCATGATGAAACAATTTAATAGAGCATTGGGTTATGAAAATAATACCATGATTACTTGTTGACACCTGACGTTTAAAGTGATCCAAATACTTAAGCATATTTAGTTTGAACCATATCAAGACAGTTTTGCTTTGTCAATAGGAAGAAGGTGGTTCGTCGTGTACGCCGTCTCAACCCTATCAACAATACCAGGGCCATGCTGAAGTTGAATCCCTACGCAGCTGTTCTTAAGCGTGAAGCTATTCTGAGGGCACAGAGGAGGCAGGCATTGAGAGATGAAATATTGGCCAAGAAACGTGGAGTAAGTAGAAAAAGAAATATGACCTCTTGCAGTTACCGTAAAATTGTCACTGTTTGGACAATTTAGACCCTTTCAATATTAAAACATTTTGAAGAGCTTTAATTTTTTTCTATTTCTTTGCAGGTAACTTTGGCACCAGGTCCCAAAAGAAGGCAAGCAGGTCAGAAAAAGCCGGCAGGCCAGAAAAAGAAGCAACCTGTTCAGAAACAAAAACAATAAAACAAAATGTTATAAAATTTTTGAAAAATTCATGTTGTTTTATTTTGGAAATTCAAAAAAAGACAATAAATATTTAATAAAAGAAAAACATTAATGAACGTGCCGGGGTGTTTGAACAAAAGTAAATATTTAAACTTTGTGGGAAGTTATTGATTTGATGACTGTAATATATTAATTGAGAGCTACAGGAAAAATAGTTAAATCACCAATACCTATTAGTCTTTTTGATTTTATTTGTAGTTTTCATAGTTAAATAAAAGCATTTCAAGAAGTATGTATATAACGGAATGTCATTCGTAAGTTCTATTTTTAAAGCATCCTTTACATTAGTAGTGGAGGTATTGTAATATGATACTGGCTTTTTGAAAATTGGTACGTTATATTTGGGTATTAATCACAAATATCTAATAATTTACTGAGTTAAAACCTCAATCTCCTTAATAGAATACATTACTTTCTAATTAAAAAGACCTTGGGTTTTCCGTTTGTAGTTTCAGTTTCATTTCACATTTCGTATTAGTTTGCAATCGCCTTTATCCTTTATATACCCAACCCAAGTGTTAAGAGTTCTGTCTGGTATGCTGAATGGGGGTGTTTTTCTTTTTTTTTTTTTTTTTAAAGATCGGCAATGGAAAGTAGTTAGAAAAAAAAGAGATCCGTATTTTTTAAACCAGATACATACATCTGCAATATGTCTGATTAAACAAATTGGTATATTGCATGATACAATAAAATCATGGGTATATTGTCTGATATAGGCAACTAGATATACACGTTTCGTTCTTGGTTACATAAAGACATTTGTTCTAAATCAAATACCAGAGACATATTATATCTACACTGAACTCGCAGGAAGTCAAACCTAATTTTTGAAAACAAAATATTAATATTTGTTCAGATAGTTAAATAAGCATATTAAATAAAATACTTAAGATACATATGAAAGATATTTTTGTTGGAAGTGGTCATGAAAAAAATAGGGTATGATCTAGTGTAGCACATAACTTTTTATTCCCAGCGTAAAACAAATAGTTATAAATATTTTAAGACTACTAAATACGTACACGAAATACAAAGGACAAGAAAAAGTAAAGTATCAAAAAATAGTGAGATTTACAAATTCATCTGCAAATTCATTGGATCGGGTTACTATGTTTGCATAAAAAAATATATGTTTGCATCATGTAGGTATCTACATACGTGCACACACATGACAGGAATGGGCTTGAATACTCCTTGCTCCTTGGATACCTTTTTCTTAATCTAAGCTCTGCACATATGCCGTATAACCTTTGACTATACTACTAGACGAAAATTAACGTCAAACTTCAGTTCTAATAATCGTGGGAAGTAGGTACATTCTGCATTTTTCTGATTCTGTATAGATATGCTTCAGATTCAAGGACATTTGTCATAATTTTTGAACACCCTGTGTAATTTGCACAAGCTTTCGTATTTCCTACATGGTTCCATACATTTCAGTGTTACTCCCTTAGAATTTCAAGTGTTTAGATTAGAAACTGAAAGAGATAAAACGAGATAAATGTAACTATGTTCTTTAAGAACTTTTTAAAAAATCAAAATATCTCGAAAACGATTAAGAATAAGGATAGGGTATGGTTATGAAACTTACCTTAAAATTTGACGTGAAATCCAAAAGTGAATAAAAAATAGCATAATTCCTTTTGAAATAAGCGAGTTGACATCAACTTCCGATGGACCGGAAGTCGCACCTCGACGCCAATATTTTTAATCGATAGAAAATTGCGAGAAACTCCCGTATACAAATTTTCAGAATTGCAGTTCACTCTGTAGATATACCTAACGCTGAAAAGCAACTGCAGATCTAAGTACATGAAGAATGTTATAGATTTTTGAACTTCTCGAACACAACTGGAAAATATTGATGTAGGTATAAACCAAGGATTTTTAACTTATAGTTAAAAATCCTTGGGTATAAACACAGTGCCGGTTTTAGATATAAATTGTCCCTAGGCCCAGGACAATTTTGCCCCCCCTCGGATACTTACGCTATCAGTTTATGGGCACTGATCACTAAGATGAAAGGCAAAGGCCCCCCTAGGCCTTAGTCTATGAGGCCTAGTTAGAAAACTGGCCCTGTATACACAGAGTATATCTACTTAACTAATCATTTTAGGCAACACAAATACAAATACTGACTTTATAGTAATCTACCTATTCTCTAGATTTTCAGCATTGGAGTTGTATGTTTAATTAATTAATACTTACATAAGATCCGTTATTTATTTATTAACACTAATTATGCATCTTATTATTTATTTTAAGTTTAAATCTACTACAGAAAACTTAAATAACATAATGAACTAATTACTTAGATAGGTACCTACTTTAGTTGTTATTTAAGTAAAACACAGGTTTGACTTTATTGTAAAATTTTTTCGAGTTCTGCCTCTATCACTTCATTATTTATCTCCCCTTTCAAATCATTTTGAACCGGTTGAATTATTGGCACCATTTTCGTCCTTCTTTTAGCACTAACCAATTCTTGAATTTGAAATTCTGTTTCTGACGAGATTCTGCACATTCTCAAATCCAATTTTTTTATTGTAGAGTTGTATTTCATTCCTTCTAATATAGCTTGACCTACACTCTGAAATACAGATACAAGTATACGTACATTAGACACACCAAACGAACAGATTAGTGAATTTAGTAGAAGTAGAAGGGAAAAATATTCAATATTAGATGATAAACATATTATTATAGACTGCTATATAAGATTGAATTGAAAGAGTGAACAGGAACACATGAGCATGATTCAGAACTGAAAACGAAACTGATCTGAAAGATGTGAAATAGGTAGGTATATATCTATTCAAAATTTGATTAACAAAATTTGATTAAGCCAGATTCAAACAATGACTGCACTTATGAATTTTTTAATTGAATTGGTGCCTTATATTTATATTAAAACCAAGTCTTTACATATAGTCTTCAGGTATAATACAATTATCTGTTATTATATAGTCAAGGATGCAAATTATAACAAAAAAGATCATTACCTAATTCATGTAATATTTAAATAGTACCTAAGAGTGAGATAATCGGTATATATAATTAAAATCATCTCCAATGAAAATTAAAGACTCATCTAAATTATCCAATTCATTATGTAAATTTATCTAACATTAATTTTATAATTTTCGATCAGCGGGTATAAATGAAAAAGTATGGGAAAACGCAGAACCTATAAATATTTTGTATATGTAATAAACCAGTTTATTTGTCTGAGTGTAAATGTTTATAACATAAGCAGTGAGGAAAGGACTTGAGCAACCAAAAACAATTCGTCCAACAAAAAGCTTATTGCAGTGCGTTTACCTTGAATTTCTTTTTCCATTTAGAAATGTCTGCACTATAATATAAAATGTTTCATTTAACTCAAATTTCAAAATAATTAACAAAGCGTATTTCTACTTAAAGTAGGAAAAATTAATAGAACATTATTAGATAAAAATTAGAAAACTTATTTTGCCTATTTGCCATACCTTTTTAAAAAATTAATAAAATTACTGTATCAATACCAACATGATAAAAAATTACCAAAAGGTTACTTAACCAGAAAGAAAAATTATTTCGAAAAACTTATTCAATTGTTACACCTGCGTTACTTGTGAAAACCTGTGGTTTTCCTAAATCGGTGGTTACTTTTAGCCTTCATATAGGACAGCTGAAGATACAAAACATCAGAATAGGGTCTACATGGTTCCTTTTCAATTAGTAGGTAATGTCATCATAAAATAAATTAAAGTGGAGCATTATCCATTGTATAGTAGGTACCAGTCTCAAGTTAGTCGCTTTTGGTTAGGGCACTGATTCAAATCCGTAGGGATTTGAGCTTATTGTTTTCGTAATAGTTATATTGCGCATGCATGCTCAGTATAACGATTGCGATAACTATAGGCTAAAATTTAAGGTGTTCAAAATCTCCTTAGTATATTGAAAACCGTTAATTTTAAGTGTAGCACATTTTACATGAAACTTGTTTAGAGTTAACCATATAGCAACCGAATATCCAACAATAGATACTAGGTGTTCCATTTAGAAAACATACGTTTGGTGCTTCCTGATATTTGTGATCACCCTGTAGAAAATATAGCATGTTCACATAATACATTTTACATGTCTGATCAACTTTGATATTAAAAAAATGTTTTAGTAGGTTCTATTGTAAAGGAGATATTTGTTGTAATACTGAATGTGGGACGCCATTTATATTATTAAACAAAACACTGAACAAATACCCAAGATGCTGGGTTTTAAATGTTTGTAATAAATTTGATGATTTTTTTCAATAATACATATTCATTAAATATTTTTTACAACTCCGCAATATGATTCTACATGTTTCAATCAATACTGTCAAGTGGCCAAGTAAATCACCAGATTTGAGTCAATTGACTTTTGACTTTTTAACAGGTTATAAATCTCTTTTCAATAATAGCCTTCAAAATTGGAATAACAGACCTATGAAAAGGTGGATATATTTTTTAATAAATAAAGGTATTTTTTCATTTACATTAACATAATAATTTATGTGTTAACTACATGGTAATGTGATATTTACAATATTAATCTTCGCTTTACTTATCTTTTATCTACAAAGCCGGTCTTAATATGTAGCATGTCAAGCCCGTAATTGTGGAAATTCCACGACATATAATTTAGTGCTAACATCATTATCCTCGTCAACGTTAATTAGATTGTAAAAACATCCGCAAGTATGAATTTTTTAATACTTAAATAGCAACACGTTCCTTTGTTTATTTATATATGGGGAAGCATACAGGGTGTGGAAAATATAAAATACAAAACAATAATAGGTTGTAGAAACTAAAATGATGTCCCTTACTATTCGTAGTTATTTGAAATATAAAATATCAAAAAGTCAAAATACATAAGGTGTTCCTTTTTAAAACGATCTAAAGTTGAAGCCTCTGTCATTTTAGAAGTTTCACTTATTAGAGATGAGGAAGAAAACATTTTTTATACTTTTTATGTAACTCTGAAATAAATATCAAACTTTGATAATATTTACGTACCTTGTGTTTTTCCATATCATAAAATTATTGACTTATACACTGTGTCCCATTCTCGATGGTAATGTATTGCTATCTCAGTTATTATAAGAGATAGAGAAACTGTTAAATTAGAGAAGTTTTGTAGGATTTTATGCTGATTTCAAATATCTTTTCTATTTTAGTCTATCTTTTTTAGTTTTTGAGATATTTGGGAAAAAACAAAAATCGCCTATTTCTTTTTTCTTCAATAACACAGTAGGCGTTCATTTGACAAGTTTTAGACTTGCACATTATTAGGACACTTTTTTACAAGAAAACTTTTGTGACCAATAGCAACTCTCAGTAGTCTTTTGTTTTTCAGTTATATGTGTCAACTTTTGTTTTTCTTACGGCGGCCATATTAGATTTTTATTTCACGTGATCGCCCTTGAAAAAAGCTTTCCAATGATATGTCACTTGTTTGATTTATCCTTTATTTAAGGGACATAATTCGAGAAAAACGGTAACTTAAAAAAAAAAGTAGGCTGTGGATGATTTTATTCCAATGAACAGAAAAAGGAAGCAGGTACAACACGTATTACTCGTGTAATATGGTCATGTAATAGGGAAAATAATAAACATAATGGCACTAATAATTTTATTACATGAAATTATACAAACTAAGTGATCGACTAATAAACAACGGTGGCTATGAAAGATGTGAACAATAGAATGTAGTATCTTTTGACAGTTTAGCATTGTTGAGACTTAATGCATTAGTATTGTGTATTTTTTAAGTGCAAGTACCTAAGTAGGAAGACAATGTTCAGTAATGAGGAATATTTTGATATGCTTGAATGTTACATTCGAGCAAATCGTAATTCTGACACAGCTCTGACCTCATTTTAGAAAATTTTCCCGAAAGACGTCAGCCAGATTCGAAAATATTTCGAAGATTAGTTTTGAATTTATTGAATGATGGTAGTTTTACTGCAAAAAGACCTGCAGCAGTGGGTCAGAATGAAGAGAGAATGAACCATGTTGCACAAGTGGCAAACCAGAATCCGTCAAGTTCTGTTCGCGGATTTGCTAGACAAACAGGGACCCCAAAGAGTACAGTTCACCAAGTTTTGAAGAAAAATCATTACCATCCGTATAAACCTATAATAGTGCAAAGCCTCAATGAAAATGATTACCCTAGAAGACTCCAGTTCTGTAGGTGGTATGAGCAACAATGTCTGGCGGATGAAAATTTTCATTTGAAGGTAATATGGACAGATGAAACAAGATTTACCAATTGTGGAGTTTTCAATCGACATAACCGACATTATTGGTCACGAGAAAATCCTAGGTTAAAAGAACAAAGACGGTTCCAACACAAGTTTGGGATAAATGTCTGGTGTGGCTTAACAGGTAAACTTAATATGCATTAAAACTATTTTTTTCGCAGAAATGTAAGAAGTAATTTTTTTAGGCAATCAAATCATTGGACCATTTTTTTATGATTATAATTTAACGGGGGAAAGGTACTTAAATTTATTGAGGAATGAAATTTTATGCGATAAGGGGAACTGTGCACAATCTACATGAAATATGGTACCAGCAAGATGGTTGCCCAGCGCACAATGCTAGAGTAGTAACAGAGTTATTAGCCCAAAATTTTGGAAATCGCGTGATTTCCAACAATGGTCCAGTTCGGTGGAGTGCTCGAAGTCCCGATTTGACACCTATGGACTTTTATTTCTAGGGGTTCATAAAAAATGAAGTTTACGAATTTGGTCCACCAGATAATGTCCAAGAGTTGTGTTATAGAATTAATAATGTCATAACTTTAGTGAACCGGAATACTCTGAGTATTCCGGAGTTTCTCGACATGTCTTAAAAAGATGTGCCAAATGCATTGAGCAAGAAGGTACCCACATTGAACAGTTTAATATCTAGTTTTTTTGTTTTATTTGCGGTTATTTATTATTTTCTTTTTTCATATTCTAGCTTGATACATGTATAATATTGTTCATTTTTTTCCTTCATTTTAAGTCACTGCTGCAGGTTTATTTGCAGTTAAACTGCCATTATTTAATTAATTCAAAACTAATCTCCGTTATTTTCGAATCTGGCTGACGCCTTTCGGGAAAAGTTTCTAAATACGTTAGGTAGAACATTACCGTTGTTTATTAGGCGATCACTTAGTTTGTATAATTTCATGTAATAAAATTATTAGTGCCTTTATGTTTATTATTTTCCCTATTACATGACCATATTACACGAGTAATGTTGGTCTGCCTACTTTCTTTTTCTGTTCATTGGAATAAAATCATCCACAGCCTACTTTTTTTTAAGTTACCGTTTTTCTCGAATTATGTCCCTTAAATAAAGGATAAATCAAATAAGTGACATATCATTGGAAAGCTTTTTTCAAGGGCGATCACGTGAAATAAAAATCCGATATGGCCGCCGTAAGAAAAACAAAAGTTGACACATATAACTGAAAAACAAAAGACGATTGAGAGTTGTTATTGGTCACAAAAGTTTTCTTGTAAAAAAGTGTCCTAATAATGTGCAAGTCTAAAACTTGTCAAATGAACGCCTACTGTGTTATTGAAGGAAAAAGAAATCGGCGATTTTTGTTTTTTCCCAAATATCTCAAAAACTAAAAAAGATAGACTAAAATAGAAAAGATATTTGAAATCAGCATAAAATCCTACAAAACTTCTCTAATTTAACAGTTTCTCTATCTCTTATAATAACTGAGATAGCAATACATTACCATCGAGAATGGGACACAGTGTATTAATTACAAACTAATTACCAATCTAACCATAGTCATTTATAAAAACAATATATCAATAACCCATACCTCGCCCACGTTATTATTGGATATGTCTAGGATTTCCAGTGATCTATTGGTTTGTAGCAGTTGCCCGACAGAAAAGCTTGTTGAAAAACCACATCCGCTCAAAAAAAGATACTTTAGAGGAACTTGGTTTACCCCGGCTAGTAGTAAATTCCCTGCATCGTCTGCTAGGTGATTCAAATGCAAATCTAACTTAGAGATTGCACATGTTGGTTGGTGCAAGGCATAGGTTAGGTACTCAACTCCCTTGGGCCCTAGAATGTCAATGAAAACGTCAATAAATTATAACGTAGCAATACAGATACTGCGGACATTTATTGAGATCATTTTAAATTTGAAACGATATCGTCGTTTTTTTTAAATGCAAATTTTATAATGCTGTTCCGGTCAAATCGGAAAAAACTTTACAAACTCTCCAAATTTTAAATTTTTATATAAAGTAAAAGCTACAGGGTGTATAATTTTTAAACGGACATTCCAAAAGTGTGGTTTTATTTTATTTAATATTAATTTGTATATTTTTTCTGTCTACGACTTTATGTAGGTATAGATAAAAATAAAGAAATATTTCATTTTCGATTTTATTACTTCATTGACAATTCGTACATTTGAATTTTACAAAACACAGTTCTTCAAAGTTTCTTCCTATAGTATCTGCAAAACTTTCTTCAAACTATTCAATTCTGTTTCAACTTGAAGATGGATTGTAAGAAACACGAAACTATTTAATCTTTTCGTTGAAAAATAATATATACAGTGTGAGATTGAATGAACTTTCATTAATTTACTTATAGGGAGTTTACTGGGTGAAAAAAAAAATAGGATTTTGTTACCTACCCACTCTGTTATTGGCTAAAATAATTTCCTTAACAGATACTTCCAGAATGAACTTGGATATTGCTAGAGTTCCTTTATCTGCTATTTTACAGTGACAAAAATCAAGCACCTTTATCTCATGTTTCAAAAGGGCTTTTAGTATTATAATCAATTTGTCACAGGTTATATCCGAGTTTCTGATCCTGAAAAAGAGAAAAATTATTTGATGAAGGCACTTGAATATATTCCCATATTTGATACAAAATAAGAAACTCAAATCTCAGACATAAATGCAAGAACGTTGTATTTACGCCTGTTGAAGAATTCTGGAAGTAAACATTTTTTAGTGGTGGTGAGACATACCGTAGTGTACTTTTTGACTCACAAAAAACACAAGAAAGTGGTGAGATACACTACAATGTGCTTTTCTCACCTCTACTAACATTCACGATGCCCATTAGGCAATCACGTCGCAGCATCGTTCATCGAGTCCACTACCTATGGCATTCTGATGAGCGCAAAATAAGCGCGAAACCCGTCAGTGTCTCGTGGTTGGTCTCGATGAAAGATGTGGCGACTCCTACGGAGATGCCGGAGTAATGCAACGCCAGTCGGGGTACATTGCCCGTGGAGTAGATGTTTTCGGCATCTCCTTCAGATAAATATTTTTTGTTGTGATTTTTTCTCTAAAAAATATTCAGTAGTGGCTAGGAAATGATATGAACCAATTTCTTGGTAGATACCTATTATGTACCTTAATACTTGTAGTCTCAGTTTCTCCAGACCTTTAGCCAATAATTTTATGTCTTGGAAAGCTGTGGTTACTACATTCCACGAAAATGGTTCTCCAACGTAAGTCTAAAACTTGTCAGTATATAATATAGATTTATAATTAGTTTTCCAATGTTGACATCTTCCGGATCACAACGACGAAGTATGTTAAGCTAGTGGGGTTACCTACCTCTTGGGGTAGTGGGGGTATCTCTTAGGGTTATTTTAATGATAAAATAAAAAATTTGGGCCTACGATTAACGAATAAACATAAATTAGAGACAGAAGAATGTCTCCTTAGTCCTTAGATTTACTAAAAGTTAGCACTGTGAGTGTCTTTATAGTCATATAATCTGGGTATGAACATTTTATAATCTTGAAGATGAGTGAAAATTGAAACATTTATTTGGAATCTACCTGCTTGAAGCATATTGACAGTTCTTTGAGATGTTGAAATGCACTGAGTACCGAATTCAGAGGAATCCGATTGGGAGAAGTTTCGGAACATTGCATCTGCTCTATTCTCAGAACCCTTGTGTAAGGAGAACATAAATCCGATAGTTCCTTAATCTAAAAAAATGTATTAGAAATGTTATCAGGTTATATGCAGGGTGACCCGTTTTTTAGTTCATGTCATTTGTATCTCGAGAAATAAAAAAAGTAAAGGATCTGTTAAATTAGCAAAGTGTGTCTATTTCTGTGATTATTTTATGGTACAAACAGGAAAATTACAGTGTTATTCAGAACTTATCCATAATAAAATTTGGGGATGTTCAACATACATGTAGAAATGTGGTAGTGCAAAAAAAATTTTTTTGGCGGCTTCTGAAAATTATTTAAAAATTTCTCATTGCACGCCGCTAGATACTGGTCGACTGTAATGGAGTGACCTTGGGACTGACAATGCAAACTGGCTAGCACGAAAAAAACTTCGGAAGTTCTGAGAGTATACCGACATCCGGCGCAAAAAAGATTTGCAGCGTTTTTACTTTAATATAAACTTAAAGATAGATAGATGTGACCAAAGTGACGTGTCTTTAAAATTAATAAAATTTTGTTACACTAATTTTGAAGAATTGCGCTACTTGATTACTAGGTATTAGAAACATGAAATTTATAAAAAATTTGTACATACCTTGTTACAAAAGCTGTTCGAAATTTTGTCCCTAAAGCTATCCAATTTTGCCGCACTAAAGCGAATGTTCCTCCTGGTTGCTGATCTTGTAAATGCAAATTATTAAGTAAATTGGCGATTTTCAGCATTTTGCTACAACAACCACTCACAAAACCTAACTCGTAATTGGTAATCCACATGAGCCATTTTGAAAATTTTACAGTTTAACACTCCTACGACAAATAAAACACCGGTACTGAGAGAAGACACAGATAGACTGATGACTAAATAGACAATAGAGATATTATCCCCGCTCCAACTGTATTCGCTCGGTCGTCGTTCGAGGTACAAAAACGTGTTTACTTTTTTTTACCACATTCTTAGGAATGTGGTAGGTATATCAGATGTTGAAGTACAGTTGCCCATCTACGTAGTCCTTTATACTTCCTTCGTATACGTATACGTCCTTTATACTTTATGGATTACTTCAATAACTTTAAACATTGTTTACGGGAAATCCTAAGACTTTTATTATAAATTTTTTTGGTGATATCGATTTCTTATTTAAGGATGCACATATCCTCAAAGTTTTAGAGATAAGTTCTGAATAACCCTGTATAGACCAACGAATTTTAATGATATCTGTTACACCCTTAATGTCTGCTGTCTTTTATCTGTTTTAGATGTTAAGTCACCAACGGTGGGAAATACAAAACGGATCACCCTGTATGCGTAAATAATATATTTATAATTCGGCTGTTGAAGTTAGAAATACTTCTCTGTTTAATATGTTTTCAGTTCATAATTAATTATTAACAGAAAATACATTTTCAATTATCAAGTATATTCTTTATACTTTTTCAGAATCGTAGTTTTCAGGTTTTAAATTCTCAAGGTACTCCTTAAGGTGCATCTCAATGTAGCATTCCTTCCAGGTATTTTTCCAGGAATTATTATTTTTTACACTAACAAGACTTTTTCTTTGTTTCTTTTGAGAAATCTTTGAACCAGGACGACTTGTGCAAGAATCATTTGAATTTTCTTTACTGCTATTCGCACTGTACACACTGCTCAGTTTCCTTATGTCGTGATATCTGCAAATGTCCACTATTTCCACTGGTTTGACATTGTCTGGGAGCTGTTTGGGCCACTTTTCTAGGTAGCACTTCTTCCAGAAAATGTCGTCCGGAATTCTTGGTATTGTCAACTTCAGTGGCAGGCTGGTGTCGAGAATATCCAGCAAAAGGTACCTGTCTATGGGCAGGACTATTTCGTCCAAGATAGGATTTTCTAAAAAGAATATATTTTGTAATAAACTCCTGATTCGTGCAAAAGTGTATATTGTTAGAAATTTTAGCTGACTCTTTCTGTTGAATGATAAATCAAATGCCTTCCAATGGAATTTACAAAAAGTACACATTTAAGATAACATTTTCATAATATGCGCTAAGCATCACCTTTCTGAGGTTTCTAAACAGAAAATTCTATTATAATGAAAGTTATATTAGAAGATTTATATAAGGTAAATATATATATATTACATTTATTTATACCTATACAGTGTTATTCAGAACTTCTCCATAATAAAATTTGGGGATGTTCAACATACATGTAGAAATGTGGTAGGTAGTACCAAAAAAATTTTTTGGCGGCTTCTGAAAACTATTTAAAAATTTTTCATTGCACGCCGCTGGATACTGGTCCACTGTAATGGAGTGACCTTGGGACTGACAATGCAAACTGGCTAGCACGAAAAAAACTTCGGAAATTCTGAGAGTATACCGACACCCGGCGCAAAAAAGATTTGCAGCGTTTTTACTTTAAAATAAACTTAAAGATAGATAGATGTGACCAAAGTGACGTGTCTTTAAAATGAATAAAATTTTGTTACACTAATTTTGAAGAATTGCGCTACTTGATTACTAGGTATTAGAAACATGAAATTTACAAAAAAATTTGCACATACCTTGTTACAAAAGCTGTTCGAAATTTTGTCCCTAAAGCTATCCAATTTTGCCGCACTAAAGCGAATGTTCCTCCTGGTTGCTGATCTTGTAAACGCAAATTATTAAGTAAATTTGGGATTTTCAGCATTTTGCTGCAACAACCACTCACAAAATCTAACTTGTAATTGATAATCCACTGGTAACAGTCCATTAACTCAGCATTACTGTACACATGAGCCATTTTGAAAATTTTACAGTTTAACACTCCTACGATACCTAAATAAAACACCGGCATTGAGAGAAGACACAGATAGACTGATGACTGAATAGACAATAGAGATATTATCCCCGCTCCAACCAACTGTATTCGCTCGGTCGTCGTTCGAGGGACAAAAACGTGTTTACTTTTTTTACCACATTCTTAGGAATATGGTAGGTATATCAGATGTTGAAGTACAGTTGCCCATCTACGTAGTCCTTTATAATGGTATAACTTTAAACATTGTTTACGGGAAATCCTAAGACTTTTATTAAAATTTTTTTTGTTATATCGATTTCTTATTTAAGGATGCACATATCCTCAAAGTTTTAGAGATAAGTTCTGAATAACACTGTATATTATATTTATAGGTGTTTATATATATTAGGTATATTCATACCATGTAACATTCAAACATTTCACTAATAGTTTTGTTGATTACTGACTACAAATACACAGACAATTAATCAGAAGCGGGATAAAATTAAATAACATTAACATTAAATTAATAGATTAATATGAAAATGGATTTTTAAAACAACTATCCTTTTTTACCTGCCCAATTACTTGCTATAGCTTCTACGCAAAGCTCCTGCAGGCTTTTCGGCAATTGTTGATCCCAGTTCTGCAAGTTGAAGCTTTCCAACGTTTGGTTATGTCCAGCAATAACTCTCGGATGAGCTTCATACGCTTTTAAGACATTTCGGTCAATGGCACTAGGTATTCGCATTTTGTTATTCCTGAAATACTTGGGACACAACAACTCAAAGGCTGGGTAGGTATATTGATCAAATAATATTAGATAACAGTACCCAACTCGTAGCTATGACTACCTACTATCATTAACCCAGAATTTGTGAACGCCTTAAAAATAAACTTAATAAGTATTATCGGTGTTGTTGACTTAATGCACATTATGGTCTGGTTGATATGGTGTATAGCAAAAGAAATATCTAATGTAATATACTGTTATTGTTTTAAGATCACGACTAAACTATTAGATACTGCTATTCATGGTAAAAAAGAATAACTTGAATAATTGAAGGCTATTACTTGGTGTTTAAAAGATCATGAATGAGTAGGTCAAAAATTATAAAGATACTAATTTTGTAGATAGAAATATAATAGAAACAAACAGTTTTTTTTCTTAGAATCAAGATATAAGTATTTATAATTAAACAAGAGGTTCATAAATAATATATCCGCATTTGGCGTCGAAACACACATAAATTATTTAGCAAAAACACACAAGAATTGTTTTTGTTAAGTAATTCAGTTGATGTAATTAACTGAACATGTGGAATAACCAGAAAATCCAAATACTGCTTATTTTGTTTGTAAATTAATCAATTTAACTTAGGCATTCAGGGAGTGTACCGAATTGGTAGCAGATTTTTCATAGGTACGCCTTAATTTAGTCAATCAATAATGTTTTTTATCACTGCCTTCTGATGATGATTTATGATCAAAGTTGTTCATTTTTGACGTCAATTTCTCAAATTTTAATTCCGTTACCCATATCCTCCTATAGAAGCCTATTGTTTGGTATAATACATTATTTAAAAGTTTATTTTATATTTACACAGAAGTTTTCTGTCGTACATAATATTTTTTTTTTGTTTTATTGTTTTTAGTTTTTTTGTTTTTTGTTTCTGTATAATGACATGACTGATCTTCAGCAGACTGCGCACTATAGTGCAACTCTTTGATTTACGTATTGTGTTAGGGTTGTTTTAGAAATATATGGATAATTATAATCCACACTTATTTTCCTTCAACAAGCTCTGCTTATGTAGGTCCTTTCTGTATTTATTTTATTTTATTTATTTTATTTTACACAACTCAACAGGACAGTACTCCCAATTACAGAGTCGGAAGTATACAATTATAACATAAACAATACATATGTTAATTGAATACAGACTTTAAATCCTTGACTTTACAACAAAAAATATCTATGGAATCTTGTATCTTGTTAAAATTATTACAAATAACATTGATAGGAGAGTACATTAATAGATTAGTACGTGAGGCCTGAATGGGAAAGGTTTGATGGAGTCGAGTTGATTTAGACGTGACATGTATTAGTATACCTAAGTTTCTGAAGATCCGGACAGTCAATGAAATTATTTAAAATCTTATCCAGAAAAACAACTCCATGCATCTCCCTTCTTGTTTGCAATGAGCCAATAGAAAATCGCCCGAGTAGCGTATTGTGATCAACCCCTATAGGTGGATAAACATTATCCTGCACATAACACAAATATTTTAAAAATCTTCTTCGAACTTTTTCTAATTAGTTGACATGCACCATATAGTGTGGGCTCCAAACTGTATCTGCATAATCTAACTTGCTTCTAACCAGAGAATTAAATAAAATCATTAAAGTGCTGACACTTCTAAAGCCCTTGGAATTTCTCATGATGAAACCCAAAGATCTATATGCTGAAGATGAAACTGCATTTATATGAGAAATAAATGTCATTTTGGAATCAAATGTCACACCCAAGTCCCTGAAACTATCAACCCTCCTAACAATACAATCATTTATACGATATTCATTTAAAAGTAAAGCGCGTCGACGCGAGTAAGTAACAGTGTAACATTCCTGAACGTTTAACGGAAGCTTATTTACGCAGCACCACCTATAAACTTTTTGCAAATCAGAATTAAGTTCTTCTGCATCTTCAACGCAATCAATAGCATTATACATTTTTAAATCATCAGCATAGAGTAAATGTTGACAGTGTAGCTGACTAACTATGTCATTAATGAAAATATTGAACAGAAGCGGACCAAGAACGGAGCCTTGCGGAACACCTGATTCAGCCATAAATTCGACAGACTTGTGACCATGGTAGTAAACATATTGCAATCTATTACTTAAATATGATTTAAAGAAACATATAAATTCTTGAGATAGTCCTATATTAATTAACTTTTTAAGTATGATACCATGGTCAAGTCTGTCAAACGCCTTAGAAAAATCCGTGTAAATGACATCCACTTGGCCACCCCCGTCCAACACCTCACATAAATACTGTGTTACACACATCAGATTTGATGTAGCAGATCTGCCTGCCATAAAACGATTTACGATATTTCACGATTAATATATTAATTTTTTTAAAATATGTACCGTAATGTATATTTATGAAATACATATTATTGTTATTATTATTATTACTATTATTATTTCTTCAAAAAATAAAAAAATGAAATTGTATTGTCTGAAAACTAACTTTTACTTAGTTTAATTAGTCCTATTACTATCATGGTTAGTTGTCAGATTTTTTATCCTTCCCACTTGGAAGGTTATAAATAACTATTAATTTATTCTACTACACCTATGACATCATGCCTCATTTTTTATTACATTCATAATGGAGAAAACTAATTTGTCGTTTTCAAGACTTAAAAAACCGCAGGTAATTTATGTACTTACTATATTTTCCCGTTACGGATGTAGCAATTACCGAGCTCCCATACTTGAGAAATTGCATTTTTTTACGTTCAAAATAAGTCATTGAATAAAATAGAACATGATTTGGTCGCGGCTTATATCGCATTTAAAATGGTAATGCGTTGACTTGTGACTGCCAGGAATTTCCCAGTATAGAAGCATGCACAAGATCTTGTAGAGGCAGTCGAGTGACTAGTTATTTACAAAAAAAATGTACTATATTCATGCTGTGCGATGAAGGTTATATTATTTATGAAGTTCCTCGATGGTTAAGCGCAGAATACCTACTTTAATTGAAGACGACAACAGAGGAATAGTATCAGTTACATATTTTCCATTAATAATAATGATAATAGTAATAATAATAATGAAGCAAGTTGAAACAAAACAGCAAAACATGCATGTAACATACATATATTATAAAAAAACTTACTGAAAACAATAATAAAAAGATGGAAAACCAAAATACAACTAAAAACCAACACCGACAAAATGGAAACCGATTTTATCCATATCAAAACGGGAATATACCGAGGTGAAGGTATATTCAGTGCCCTTTGGTTCTATATGTGTCTTAAACCATTATCCAATACCTCGAGTAGCACACCATAAGGATATCAAATTAAAAACAAGGCACAAAACGGCATACAATAAACCATCGTACATGTACGATATTAGGTAAAATGTATACCTACGTTCACATTGGCTCAAATGCAACGGTTACTTAAAATAACTGAAATAGGTAGTATCCAAATATATAAATATGGAGTTTGGTATTGATAAATGTAAAATATTACACATAGAATGTGGAAAGTGGAGGAAATCACTATCAGATAATCCTCTGAATTACGAAAAATTACAATTGCAAGAACAAGAACAATATAAATACTTATAATTTTGTTAAAATCAAAGAACAGACTATTAAAAAATTAAACGACACCTAGATACAGGAACTATACAAGGGGCGATTGAAACTAGGCACTGCTTAAATCATAATTTCACTCTAGAATCATCTTTAAAGCAAGTAATACATTTGCAGTTACTCTACTAACATATTCATTTATTGTGATAAAATCGTCAGCAACGGATACAGACAACATAAATATACTAACAACAACACAATACAGAATAGAATGCTGCATCTTGCACCCAAATTCACGTAAGAAGAGAATAAATATTGGTTGAAAAGAGGGGGGAGGGGAAGAGGAATGATAAGACATACAACAGTGACACCCTAAACCTCCGATTAATATAATATTTGGTCGGATCCCTAAACAGATAAGTTCAATAAAAACATACGTTTAAAGCAAAGACCATCCATTATATAGGGCCATAGTATAGTTTTACCACACTCTTAAACCTATCAATGGAAGAAGCAGAATGCCTGCAAAATAATGCCCTTGTACAAAAGCAAAATGTATGGATTTCTAAAGCATTACACGACAGATATTATAATAGTGTCTACATATTAGAATATACCGTGAGGTCATAAAGTCCGTCCCCCCCCCCTCTAATTTTTGAACCACTGGGTAGATTGTGATGAAATTTGGAATGATAATATATGACTAAATTCTACATTTTTTGATAGATCAATGATAGCTATGAATGTCAAAGAGACAGCTGGGAGCGCAATAGGAACATTTTTTTAAATGGAAATAGGGGTCGAGTAATAACTCATTTTGAAGCTATTTTTATGCTCAAAACATCCCCCAATTTTGATAACATTCGGTTCAGTAATTTCCAAATAAAAACCAGAAATATCGATTTCTGTTATATCATTTTTTTAAATACATATTACAAATTATTGTAAATTATTCAAAGCAAAACAAAAATTAAAAGTAAACAAATAACATATACAATAAACAAATAACAATAAACCATCCCTAACCTAAAATAACCTAAATTAAAAAATTATGTAATAATTTAAATTAAACGTAAAGGCAAAAACAAATTTAAAAAACACGTGTTCCTTCAGAAGATGTTAAAAATGATCATCATGAACCTCATGACAAATAAATGTTCCTTGAGTAAGTTTTATTATAAAGATTATGTGGCAAAAAGATTATGTTATAAACTATATTACTGGTTTTTATTTGGTAATTACTGAACCAAATGTTCTCAAAATTGGGGGATGTTTTGAGCATAAAAATAGCTTCAAAATGAGTCCCCACTCGACCCCCATTTCCATTTAAAAAAAAGTTTCTATTGCGCGCCCAGCTGTCACTTTGACATTCAGAGCTGTCATTGATGTGTCAAAAAATGCAGAATTTAATCATATATTATCGTTCCAAATTTCATCACAATCTATCCAGTGGTTCAAAAATTAGAGGGGGGGGACGGACTTTATGTCCTCACTGTATGTAGACTTTGATAGTGTCAACCAAGAACATAAAGAACCAGGCCAATTATATCACAAACAGAGGGATTTATACTTGCAATATAAGACCACCTTCTTATGCTACAGGAACTAGTCAGTATGAGTTATATGTAGGCAGGCACAATCTATTATTACCTACGAAAAACAATTTAAGGTTTAGATTTGCTCATATACAATATTTCAGTCAGCTTGTTATTAAAATCTTTTCCACGTGCCGCAGTAATTTAGAATAGAAACTATTTGGTTACCTACAGTCATCTTTTTCATAAAATAATATATTGTTGTGTCTGAATTCACAGAAAACAAGAGAAAAGCGTTAATGAAGAATTATGTCATTGTCGCCCGCAAATATGAATTATGAAATGTGTAGGACTGCCTAACCTATTCCATGAATTAATATTTTATATTAGTGTTACCACATAAATCTGTTTTGAACACAATGTGTTTACAAGAAAAAAGAACAGATAGGTGGATTCCTTCTCATTGGCCACTTCACGTGATCCCAATGTCACTTTTAATGGCAATCGACAGCTAACAGAAACTAGCACTAAAAATGTCCGTATGGTGCATATTGGATGCTGACATAGATTAATCATAAGATAGTCCAGTAAGTTCAGTAGTGTCAATCAACATGAATGGTTCGCTATTAACTTTCGAACGGCCTCACAGGTCAAGGACGATACTTATTCAGATGACTTAACTGCGACTCCGGGAATATTTGTCATGGTTTTACTTTCATACAGAGTATCTAACAAAAAGGAAGAAATATTTCAGTGGCATGGATTTTAACATAAAATTAGAAATGGGAGAAATTCGCTATCGCGATTTTCGTTCCCATTTCCAGCCTTACCGGGGGTCCAGACCTGCGGCCTGGTGTCACCCTTTGGGTGACAAAAGCATCTAGAATAATATTATTTTTAAGAAAACCCATATTAAAGAAATTTATATGTGTATGTGTATGAAAGAATTTATATTAAAGATATTTTTCTTAATATTTTGATGAATTGTAAGGGTACTCTATTCTTGATGGTTAAACATCTTAATTTTTTAAGTGCTGAAAGTAGAATTTATTTTTAAGTAAACATTATTATCAATTTTATCAATGGGACCAAAAATATTGTAGATATTTACTTTTGTAAGCTAAAATGAAGAATTTAACAGACTGCCAAAATGAACGAATTAATTCCAAACTTTACGTGCAGAAACAATAAAAGCTACGGATAATGAAACAGAATAACTAAATACTAATACTAATAAATAATTGGAATTAAAAAGTAAAAAAAAATGTGCCTCCAGCGTGACTCGAACTCGCTAAATCAGCATTATCACGTTTTGAATCCTATGACTTTCCCATTGCGCTACAACGCCTATTGTCAAGAAGTTTACCCTGACACGTATAAGTATGTAAACTGTACGTGTCAACCTGAAAAAATAATTTTTACCGATTTTCTAACTGGAAAAGCATTTCGCTTCAAGATTTTAGTAATCAGAAGTGTTTGGCAGTCGGTACTATCGATTCCGTTAGCACTATTTTCGTAGGAAAATAAACCTATCTGAAGTTTAATTAATTTGATAGTTTTCGTGGGAGGTGCTTGTCGCGTTAGTACAATTTCACATCGTCAGATAAAATGAGAAAGAAGTTGAGACGGACGCGACTCGAGATTTTCGAAGACGAAATAGACGTAGAAGGGCTCGACGTACGGTCTCGAAAAAAAATCTCAAAGGATTAGAGAAGGGACAGAACTTTCGCGTGAAGCGGTTTTCGACGCCGTAAAATTAGAAAAAGGGTCTAGGGAGTCCCGCGAAAAGTCGGGATTTCGGCAGACGTGAAGGGGCCATTAGGCGCCAGGACAAACGCCGGTGCTAGCCGTATCTCTCTCGACGAACGGCGATCGACGAAAACTTTGCAGACGTTTTTTGAAACGGCGTTTAAATTTGGAAAACGCATAGGAAACGGGACGAAAAACCCCTACGCATTGGAGAGAGGCCGGGGGCGATCTCCGGTCGCCCGTGGGAGTCGCTCTGCGATGCCCCCTCGGAGGAGATAGCTTTGAAACTTTGCGGATTCGGCGACGGAATTTAGAGCGAGATAGAATCGACGCGTTTTAATATATATGGACGGATAAGTAAAATATCTTCAAATAGGGAATTGGGTAAAACCACACTATATAGTTTGCGATTTTGCCACAATTTTCACAAGGAAAATGATGCATTTAATAAGGTTTCCGTAATGGTAAGATAATGTTTCCGACAATTATCCAGATTTGGTATTACGATAGCCTCTTCCATATGGAAGAAGAACCAAGATTCGCAGGGCCGGATCATGACTTCTTCAGGGTTTCGGGCGAAGATAACATGAGGGCTCCAATGGAAAGTGGTAAATAAAACAAAAGTACTAGGTTATTATATTTCAGGGATAGTACTAGGGATAGTTCAGGGAAAGTACTAGGGATATATTTCAGCTTACTATGTATTTTTAACAAATTAAGTTAATAACATTTCTTATGTCCAACAGTGGTTAATGCAAATGTTCGATATCGTCCATTTTGCTGCTGTAGGTACTATCCTCAACCGCTCCTCCAAACTGTACACAGCATTATTCACCATTTCTGGTTGAATTGCAGCAGTTTGCTTCCTAATAGTCTTTTAATTCTTCCAGCCTTGTTGGTCTTATTCTAAACACAAATTTTTTTAAATAAATGCGTATTGTATTTGTTGGTGAACTTTGACAAGTTATTTTGGGACACTCAGTATATTATATTTATATATAAAACAGATAACATATACATATCAAACATTTAACGTATCTGTAACAATATACAAGGGTAGGTAAAAGTATGGATTACGTTTTATACAGGGTGTTCCAATAGTGCATCAAAGTTCAATATAATAAGGGTTTTGGTAAGAAACGCTATTACGAAAGTGAATAAGCGCACATTATAAACATACAGGGTGGCCCCAATTATGTTCCCAATAAAAAATCCACTTATATATTATAAATGAAATGGTTTCAAACTATGACAATGAAACTGAAGCTGCTGAATATCGTCCCTATATTATACTTGACAGACTTATAATACTTTTTTATGGTTTGGTGACTTTTTATCGCTTTATTATCTCCCGACTTGGCTACAAAGAGTAGGTACGTAGTATTTGTATCCGATGAAAGAGAAACGAATAAATAGTTGACATTTAATTAGAATCTGGCGTGCAGTGGTCGACTCGGTTGTTTTGTTTATAAATGGCTAGGAAAGGCGTCCTCGTATATCTGGCGCGCCTCATTTTATGTAGATTCGTGTGTAGAACGTTCACGTTCGACTGAATCACTGTTTCCCAGAAACAGCGTTATTTTCCATAAATGTTCTGGTAATGAAAGCGATACTTTGAATTTCTCCTAAAGCAGATCCCACATCCGGATGACAATATAAGACCTTTTTAATATCACGAAAAGAAAAGTCATAAGATAGCGCAATATTATCGACAGAATTGTTGCGATTTTGTGGCAGGCTTTGAAGAAAACTAATGTTTGTGTCGCTTGTTTTTTTCAGCGTCATTTTCCAGATCGACAAACCATCTTCTAAAACGATTTCGGATGATTAGGGAAATTTCTCGAACACTATTGTCCGTAAAATATTGAATACTACCTCAAATAATTGGTCTTTAGGAACTAACTATACGTGGAAAATTTTAAATAGAAATGTTAAGACGTTTGGAATTATCGACGATAATGTTTAATTTTAAAGAAACTTTAACGTCCTGTATCTCGTTAAGGAGGCATCTGCGACCCCATGTATATTACGACTTTTTGGCCTTAATTTTTTATGTACTTTAGGCCTGAGAAGTCTGTTAGCGGTTTTTTAATCCCCCTGTATGTTGTGTAGTTGCTGCAGTTCATCGTTTATATAGGGTGTCCCAGTTTTATGCTGAAAAAATTCAGGAACTTGTAGAACCACTAAAAATAATGAGACTTCCTGAAAAAAATGTAAGTATGTATACTTTTTTGTAGAGAAATGGGTGGGACGTCGAAATATTGTATTATTTTAAACGTTAGTCAGTTGCGCAACATATATTTTTTAGAAAAGGGGTACCAAAAGCGCAGGTTGCACGTCACTAGCTATTCACATCGAGCTGACATTTTTTGTGGAAGTAAAGATTTATAGTGGCATTTACCAAATAAATTTTGAAAACAATTGGTTTATTACTGTCAGAGATACAAATAAAAACATGTTTTTTTTCAACTTCCACATCCTGTATCTCGGAAACGGTACAGATTTAGAAATAAGTATATACAGTGCGAACGTTTAGAATGGAAACCGTAAATGAAATGCGCCCTGTAGATTTTTTGCAAAAACGCTCGGACACGTCAATTCTTAAATTCAATTGCGCTTCTTTTGATACCATTGTTTTGGATATGACGTCATTAGGTAATCTCTGTGACGTCATCATGATATTTTTTCAAATGGGAATGTCCAGTTCTTTCATTAAATTTAAATAGAGAAAATATTCCTGCTATATCCCTACTATGGCCTTAAAGTGGATAGTTTTTGAGATAAAGAGCTTTGAAGTTTGAAAAAATAAAAACTAGGCTAGTCAAAAAAAACTGTTTATCACAACATAACTAACAAATGGATAATAAACGCAATGAAAACTAGTTAAATAAGGGGCTCGAACTGTAATCCTTGTGCTTCTTGACAATAGGCAAGCCTCTGTTGAAATTCTTGTAATACTTTATTGATTGTGTGTGGGGGTCTAATTTCATCTCGAATTTTTGTTTTTAATTTGTTAATATCCCGTGGTTTATTATTATACACTTTAGACTTAAGATAACCCCACAAAAAGAAATCAAGGGGTGTGAGGTCAGGGGATCAGGATCAAATAATTGAAATTTTTTTTTGACTAGCCTACTTCTTCTTTTTTCAAATTTCAAAGCCCTTTACGTCAAAAACTATCCACTTTAAGTCCATAGTGTCGTATATTGCCATTTCCAGGAATATTTTCTCTATTTAAATTTAATGAAAGAACTGGACATTCCCATTTGAAAAAATATCATGATGACGTCACAGAGATTACCTAATGACGTCATATCCAAAACAATGGTATCAAAAGAAGCGCAATTGAATTTAAGAATTGACGTGTCCGAGCGTTTTCGCGAAAAATCTACAGGGCGCATTTCATTTACGGTTTCCATTCTAAACGTTCGCACTGTATAACAAAGTCTCATTATTTTTACTGGTACTACATGTTCCCGAATTTTTTCAGCAGAACTGAGACACCCTGTATAAGATTACACCCTGTTCATTATCCTTTTGGCAATACATAGAGACAGACGCAAATGAGTTTGATGATGGTTTTTCACGTTCAAAACGTGATCAAATTATATCATATGATACACCATTGAACGCAGAAAGAAAAATGCTGTCGAGTGACTTAAAAATACTAATGGGGCCGTATTAGAAAAAAAATTACGAGGGTTAAGGTTGATGAGGGTTCTGAAGAAATGAAACGTTACTTAAAAAAACTGTTTACGTCATGGAACGTCATGGTTCGTTCTATGGAACGAAAACAGTTGCGATGAGACAGTGTACTTTTTATTTCAGTAGTCCTTCAAACAAAAATGAAATTTTACAAAAACGAATACCAAGAATTTCGATTTTTTCAAATATCTGAACAACTATTCTTGTTGTCTTAGAACAGTCTTGGTAGGTACTTGGAACTGCAGCAATATGCAACATCAGGAAAATATTGTGAGATTAATAATATTAGTTTAGTTAAATAAGAACCTATTAAAGAAAAAAGACGGTTTGAAATAAATGTCTTATATAATTTTTATTTGAATATAGGTACCTATATGAATCACTCATCTTGACGACAGTTTATGCAAATACCGTAAAATATATTTACATTATTAATTTGTGCGAGTAAATACTTCAGCACATATTTATTTTTTTTAATTAACTTCGAAGAATATGCAAGTGCAAAAACGTTATTTTAATATTGCGGTTACTAATGTACAGGGTGAATTACTGAGAATGTACATTCCATTCCATTTCTATCGCAGCTAATATTATTTAAAATAAAAGAAAGCGACAAACATAATTTTGAATAAAATTTGATGTTTTCCAACTTGGAAAGCATCTTGGGCCCCCTTTTCAAATGACATAATTTAAAAAAAATATGGTGTCTGTATTGTGGCAGACGTTGTTAAAAATCTGTTACAAAGTACGTTTTTTTATGGAATGATATCTAAATATGCTTAATATCCATAGATGACGCTGGAGGCACAGTTTATCTACAGTTTATTTCAGATGTTTTCGAGGCTAAAAAGGCGAGAATTTTTTACAAAATGTGTAACAATATTATCTAATAGTTACACCTTTTGGTAATATTAGAAATGTGTGGTTAGAAAATGTATGTAAAACCTTATTCATGTTGCAGCTTGTAGCTCTATTATTACAAAAAAAGTTTGCCTGTAAAAATTACTGTAAAAGAATTTATCGTGTCATCTTTCTTTTATTATCTTGAAGATGATATATCCCTACCGCCAATTGATCGTACAGAGGTAGTTGTGTCAAAATTTCTCGGTCACACCACCTACTTATTATAGTCTGGGTTCGATCCCCAGCTCCGGCACTGGCGATGTAGGTGGGTATGGGGCGGTTCCTCAATGTGTACAACCTTTGGCTAATTTATGAGATGTTAATAATTAAAAAAAATTATTCTACAATAATATAAATTTCACTCAACGCCGTCCACGTGTTTTATTTGTTTTATTTGCTACAAATAAATATATACTGTATTACCGCCTTCGAAAATTGTGCTCTTCATCAAATCTTGATTGATGGTACTTACAACAATACTCGGAATCAAAATCTGACATTAAAAATATGCGGATATTCAAAATAAATAATTTCTATGAAGTTATTAACGAGGTTTTTTCCAAAATATTTTTTAATACCACTCGATAGGAAGATGTAATTGCCTGTCACTCGTACATATAAAAAAATATATTAACAGCTAACAAGTTACATTCAGATTTACATTTGACCGATTCGTAGAACAAAACAAAATATGTTTCACACGGCCAAGGTTGATAGAAAACCCACGCAGGATTGCTGTGTGCTTCGCTCTGCATAATTTGGTTAATCAGCTTTTATAAACTCGGAGAAGAAAGTTAGGAACCAACGAATTCAGCTTCTATGAATTTACAAGTAGTACATGACACTAGAAGGTGAAGAATAGGCATGATGGATCTTCCCTGCAGGGATACCCATCCAAGTTCTAACCGCGAGAAGTGTTGCTTAGCTTTAATAACGATAATATTAATGTCTATGTAATATTAACGCTAAGTCGTCTTCACGGCTAGACTGTTGAATTGTCATGAGAGAAGTAAGGATAAAGTGGATACTGGAAACGGATGGTTCTTTATGAAACATCGTGAAAATAATTGTTTTGAAAAAAAACATTCATCTCATTTAGATGTTCCAAGAAATATATAGAAAACACTCTATATACTAGTATTTCGGCTTATTAGGCCTTTTTCAATAGAGTAAATGTCTATTACTAAATGTTTCCAAGCGCGTTTTCGTTATTTATTTGTTTACGAGCACCTACCCCCGATGGATCCTACCATCTGGTAAAGCCCGAGTTTTTAGTAACTTTTCTAAGAAGGGCGAAAGTGTAAAATCTATCTGATCATTCGTATTACAAGGTTTTATAATTAAAGATTTTTTAATTTCTAATTGCTCTAACAGATCTAAGCGCTTTCCTTTCTTTTCACGATGCAGTACCTTTACATTTTTCTGATCTATAAAATGATTGTTTTCTATACAATGCGTCGAAAATCCTGAATTTTTTGCTTTATTTAGTATGGATTTTTTATGTTCTTTTATTCTAGTTTCAATGCTTCTACCGGTTTGACCCACATACACGGCATTACAATCCACGCAGTTAATTTGGTATACCTCCGATTGTTTTAATTTATTAACCCTTTCTTTGTTGTTTATCAAAATTCTCCCAATAGTACGCTTGTAGACACTAATCGTTTTACACCAGTCTCGTTCTAATCTGCGAGCTATTTTTTCACTATAACCTGGGACGTGATTAATATAACTATAGGTGGCTTCTTTTTCCCGAATATTGTAAAACTCCCGACGAATTAATTTCCTCCTTTTGTTTTTTAGCATGTTTATCTATTAGTTTTTCTTTATATCCGTTGTTTCTTGCAATTTGTCTGATTGTACTTAATTCTTTTTCAAAATCTGCTTTTTCTAGCGGAAACATTAAAAGCCTATTAAACTATGGAAAACCGACTTTTTTATTTGCCAAGACTGCTGCGAACTTGCTGGTATAATTGTGTCGGAAGTTGTTGGTTTTCTATAAACCGAGAATTTTAATTTATTTTCTACCTTTCTTATTGTTATATCCAAATAGTTTAATTGATTGCTTGATTGATGTAAGGATGTTTATATTTTAGTAAGACTTAGGGTTACCCAATCAACTTGTTCCGTACACTAGAAAGCAAAAGTTTACAGGGATAACAATCTTATTGGTTCTGTAACTTTTGAAATTTTATTTGTCCTGTGTCGGCTGGCGTTCAATTTTAAATTAGATAATGGAGGATTATCTTCTATTAAGGGTGGATATTAATTGGGTTTAAACCACTACTGCTTTAAAAAAATAAGTTTTTCATATTAGGTACACTTTTTGTCGACGCGCGTTTCAATAATCAAGTTGTTGTTGTTGGAAGGCAGCGCGGTTACCCGCAGCACTCAGGTCTTTCAACCCATTGTGCCTGCGGCTAGTCGACAGCTATTGGAAGAGACCCGTGCTATGCGTATAGGCCAACACCCGTTGTAGGGGAAGCTCCCTAATGTCCTGGGGCAGGAGAAATGCTGCACCCAGATGTTTGTGTCTCTTGACCATGAGGCAGGCACAGCGACAGAGAATAATCAAGTTAGTATCACCTGTAGATTCCATTAAAACTGGATTTTAAAATTTAAAACAGTTTTAATCAGCATGATACTGTCTTTCTATGAGATAAGCACATCCGGATAATTGTAATGTTTCAGTGATTTGTGCAAAATATACTTACGTGGTTTTATTATTTTTGTACTAACATTGATCCGTAATACTTTGCATAAATATGTGCTTATGGATTAATTTATGTATGTTCCTTTATTAAAACATTTTTAAATACAATTTATTACCCTAAATCCACAAAGTATCTCCTGAATGTTTTCGTTTATTTCAGAACAGGCCTTGAAGAACATTTTGTTTTTTATTTTTTTGATCAGTTTAACCGAATCTAGAGATTTCAATTATTGGAATTTTCCTTTAACCGCATTTTTGTTTAAAAATTGTCAATATCCTGGTTGTTACACTGAACTGACGTAAAGACTTAATGTAATCCTGTCTGAGTCACGTTTTGACTAAAAAGAGGGATACCTTCCGAATTGAGTATAACAAAATTTATTACTTGTAAATTTATGAATGGTGACACAAAACTGGTTTACTTACTTACCTCTGACATTTCATTGTTGGACATATATGGTAAAACTCATTTATATGCAAATCAATGTATATATATATATATATATATATATATATATATAAAATAAAAAAAATATTGGAATATTGACATAAGTTGTAGACTGTGATACTTGTAATCTCTGCAAAGGAAATACTTACTCTATTAACGATTTAGGCAGAATGAAGTGTCTATTTTCTATGTACTGGTCTTCATTAATGGTTAAACTTTAATCAAAAACTGAAGCAAAATGTTCTTAAGTACACATGACAATTTATTTTCTGAATATCACATCAGTCAAATGACCTCCGCCTCGCTGCTGGCACTCCTGAAGTCTAGCACAAAAATTTTGCATCACTCGCTGCAACATTTCAATTGGGATTGCGTTAATCTCGGTTCGAATATTATGCAGCAGTTGTTCCAAGGGTCGAGATCGATTAGCGGATACTTTTGACTTTAGATAGTCCCATAAGAAAAAATCACAAGCTGACAGATCCGGTGACCGTGCAGGCCACGCGACATCCCCAAATTTTGAAATGACACGACCAGGAAATATTCTTGGCAGAATTGCCATATGCTGCCTAGCAGTGTGGGAAGTGGCTCCGTATTGCTGAAACCTTAGTCTTCGGAAGTCTACACCTTTGTTATGAAGTTGTGGTTCAAAATTTTGCAATACAAGTTGATATCGTTGCGATGATAACGCTCCATTTTTACTATTAAACTGACGTTTCTCGCAAACAGTTTGGCCACTGTCATAAATTGCCATGTATCGGGAACACATGGCGATTTGATTTGAATTTAGATCTTTTTACATTATTTAATAAATCCAGTTCAAAAATGGATGATTCTGCTTAACCCTGTATATAAGTTGGTACTGCATTTTACTTAATTTAAAACGTGCGTATATCAACAAAAGTAGCACTTCTACTTTCATCACAAGAGTAGATACTAAATTACAGGCAGCCGTTTCGACTTATTATGGCTCTTCAGTAATGTCTAGGTATCAGAGTAAAAAACAAAACAACACTTATGTAGGAACTCTAATTTTTGGGAGGTAATTTTTGGGAAATCATTCTTCACTATTATAGCGAAGAATTTTTAAATGAACTATCTTTCTAAATCCAAATGGGTTGTCCCCAGTCTGAGCCCCTTAAGGGGACAATGAAGGAACCTAATATGTCAGTAAATCTAACTGTCTATCGTCTAGTGATAGAGGTATCATGTCTTATTTTATCTCATATATTGTTATTATTTGAACATAACGATTTGACACACTGATTGATGTTATCATTTAACTCTGATGAAATGAGTAAAATTAGATTAACATGGTTATTAAATATTATATGTTTATATTATTAAAAATTATTATACAGTATGACACAGATTAATGGTATACCCCTCTTTCTTCTCTTATTTTTTTAGATAAAACTACCTTTTTCTCGCTTCAGGTTTCAACGGAAGTAACACTAACTCTCAATTTTTATATGGAACACACTGTATATCAATATATTTTTGGGATCTACTTCATTTTCTGAATCCAACGGAATAACATAAGTGACATTTCAGCTGTCAAATTTCTTTTTGGACATTATTTTACTTTTGAAATTAGAGTGCCTTGACCATCCCCGATTAGTTCTAATTGATATCCATAGCAACCATATAAAAAAATAGAATTGGCGTCACAAACATTCAATTTCTGGCGTTAAAATTCTTCAAAGCAGTTATAGAGCTAAAACTAGTTTGACATGAAGCGTTGCACATTTTTCCTATTCAAGCACATATCATACGATTCCAGAAAAAACGAGCACACGTGATGCTGACAAAATGAATTCAAAAGATTGGCCGAAACAGACTGAAGCGTTCTGAAAAATCTCGACTCTATAGAACATTATAAATTGCCGAGTTTTCTCTTGCGCTTTGTCTCGAACGAATTCAACAGACCACGAAATTAAAAAGATCACACATGATGCTGAGACAATCTATCTGGAAAAGAAAACAGACTGAAGACTATTTATTGTTCAATCCAACCACAGGATATTGATTATACTTATGTGGGATTTCAGAAATTTTCTGGCTCTTATTGAATGGTCTGGTCTGTCTGGTAATTATTTTTAGTTGACATTAAACAAATAAAGCCCAACAGGTTATTTCTTATGCAGGCTGAATTTACTGAGTTAAAACATTAAATAAGGCTCTAATAATCATTTAATGACATGCTATTAAACAAAACGTTGGATGTTCAGGTATTTTAGGTCAGTTACTCTTTTACTTATTATTTAGTCCCAAGGTTTAGCAGCAGAAACCTGTTTCATTCTATATTTGAAACAGTCAGTTAATAATTTCTACTACAATGTTATGTCCTATTAATATTGCCCAGTTTATACAGAGAGATTAAATTAGAGGCTTTCGATTATAAGAGAATGAATAGACATTTGTATGTAGTTAAAATTAAATCAGATGTGTCAATACACAAAACATTAATTTTAACGTTTTCAATCTTCATTACAAATTATTAAAACTTTTGTAATTTTGTTGTAATACAGCGATATCTAGTTTACTTCATTTTTTATAGTATATTTTTAATATTATTTATTGGCTTATTTAACTGTTTACATCTTTCTTTACATAGGATTTAAGCCAAAAAGTTAACTAACAGATAAACTATTAATGAAATTATCAAATATTATGGTTCAATAAAGTTTTGTATTTCCTCCTTACCTATTATCCTAGGTATGCAAAGGAATAACCTTATTATTTTTAAGATATGTCACAAACAACTACTTTCCGTACAACAGGCACCGATCAACATTGAATTGCAACAGCATATCTTATATAATAGATATTGGCCATTCCAAAAATGAATGCACCCTCTGCTTGAAAATATTTGAACCTACTTAAAAAGGTATTTTTTGGAGGCTTATTGCTGATATAATGATAAATAACATGTACTTGGGTTTGTTTAACGTAATAATTTAGTGGTACTTGTGATTTTTTGGTATTACAAAGTTAAAAACGACGTGATTAGTATTTGTACATCTTTATTTTTACATTTTAAAATGGCATTCAAAAGAAATCAGAACAACACAAATTGCCGTGTTTATGGGTGTCATTCCACAAAACGTGTCAATAGAAGTGTTTAAAATAGAAGATAGGTAGAAGTTTGACCCTAGTATAAGAAACGGTTTCTCACTCATTTCTCCAAAAGGCATGTAACAATTTATTAACAGGGAACACGTTTATTTACACAACATAACCACTTTGTTGCAGTTTATCTATACTTTTCTATTATATTAGTCTTATAAAAACAGAATATATTTTAATTTATTAACATTATTTAACAAAAAACAAGCACTAATTTGATTTCACCATACAATTTATCACACTTATTTTAGCCTAAAATGTAAATAAACAAAAACTAGGGTACCAGTTTCAACCCAAAAAATTCATATAATTAGCAATGAAGCACTTATGAGACGTTGACTGCTTTTACCACTCTTTTTATCCTTTATTTCACCCTAACTAGCACATGAAGTCACTATATTTATGGCAGTTGAATGCTAAATTGCTAGATGATGTGATATGAAATGCAAAATTTTTGCTCGTCTTCGTCCATATTTGTCTACAATTTGCAGCGCCCTCATCGGTAATTTGAATCGCCAATACATATCTTTGGCTTAATTCTTATATAAAGAAAAATGTAAATAAATAGTTTACTTTACTATCAATATCAATAATGACACATGGAATTGGCACAAATTGCGCTCTTCCAAAATCTTTTCTTCTCTTTCAACATTCTAAAAAACAGATTTAAAAATACACACCCTACAATAACAGGGTGTGAAAAACACTTTATAATACACTTTTTTGCATATCTCCGGAATTTTTTGAAATATATCCGTCAGACTCTAGACTCTTTATACAAGGTGTAAAAAACTTCCAATCAGTTTAGGTCTAAACTTGACAGAAAACGGCATACCCTGCCACTTGAACAGGCTCCATCCTGTATATTTTATTGCATCTATAAGTGAACTATTTTTTTTTAATTAAGTAAAATTTAGTGCTGGTTCTACTTTTTATTGTTCCAGATCACTGCAATTGGTTCAGAAAATATTTAGCGTTGAGGAAAATCATAAATGGCAAGAGTTTCCATATTTGGGTTAATCTAATCCAACACAAGAAAGATTAGATTGAAAAAATGGAATCATGAAGTACTGTTAAAATACCAAATATTTTAAAGGCACACAAAGGGAATTAATTTTGCGAAAAATTTCCACTAAACACTGCCTCGTGTTTCATTTGCAGATAACGAAATGGAACTTAATCATCATTTCATCACCATAATTTACAAATCCGGTCGATGGAAGTGTTTTACCGATTTATGGGGCACAAATTAGTTTTTTATATTTTGTATTTGTCACTAATCTTTGTACCAGAACCTCAAGATGTGTAGGCTTATCAGCTATTCCATAATATATCAGTGACACTGAGATATATAATATGTACAATTGAAATGGTATAACCGCCATATTACACCTCCATTAATCTTAACCACGGACAGGAACCAAAGTAATAACCACAAAAAACAATACCGTAAATTATTTGTTTTAACGGAAGATCCACGTATCTTCAGGATGACAGGACTGAAAAACCGGTGATCTTGGCGGCCCATCTATTGGGAATTCATATTTTCCTTACCTCCAAACTCGTTATGCAGAATACATATAAATAGTTGATTCCCAGATCTGCCATTAGTGAAGAGCAGGCAGGGTAAGGAGACACGTTATAGCTTGACCATGAAAAGCAAACTGGGATTATTGTTGATGCTGATAGCGGCCGCGAATTTGTGTAAGTGATTGTGATTATTCAGATTCAATTCCCGTCTCGATTTTAATTGGGAAATTATACTTGAGCATGTGTTTTTGGTTTGTTGAGCGGCGTTTTTTACGGAATAAAATTAAGTTTGTTTTCGTTCTTTGCAGCAACAAGCCATGACGTGAAAGAAGGATCTTATAGCGGCAGTTTTAGTAAGTTGTTATTTTTTATTTAGTTTTATTTAGAATTACGTAGTTAAAAAAAGTGTGGCACCAAAAAGACTTTTCAAATGTTTGAAGTGTAATTGAAGTAAGTGTAAGTGAAGTGTAATGCATCTTTCAGTACATTTTTCGATAAACTATACCTACCGGGTGATTCTTAATTAATTATGAAAAAATCGACGGATGGTTTTAATTCAAATTAATAAAAGGATATTAATTTTTGTACATGATATAAGCTAAATAGGGTTACTTTTATTTTATTTTAAATTTATGTAATGAATAATTATAAGAAACATAATTCAAAAAGTTGACTATTGGTCATTCTTATTGTCTGTAATTTTTATGACACAGTAGATGTATTCAATAAAAGTATTTTGGGACTATCCAAGTATAAAATAAGTAATAAATAACAGAAGTATTGCATGCATTGAAGACTACTTTATCTCAAACAAACTAAAATAAATAAATAAAAAAACAAAAATAAAAAAATATAAGCTAATCGAAAAAAATAACTGCTTTTATTAAATTTTTTTTTAAGAAACTTTCAAATGTTGACCTGATATTATATACAAGGTGCCCATTATCTATCCCCTACATGGCTAAATTTGTTGATAGTGGAGATAGAGAATTGGTTAAATTAGCAAAATTGGGTAGAATTACAAGAGGAATTCAGTGCCTCCTTCAGATTTAATTTTAACTTTTCGAGATATTTTGTAAAAACTGAAAATCGCCAAAATTTTTAAACTCGAATATCTCGAAAACTATAAAAGATACAAATAATATAAAAATACTGTGTGCTAGTGTTTTTTACGTGGTATTAAGCTGTGATATTGAAAATTTCACGAGCATCTTAGTTTTTCAGAAAAAAAATTAAGTTATGTTTTTTTAAATGGCAACAATAGTTGGCTATGGTATCAATGAAAAGCTTATTTTTTCTGATTTAAAAAATACAATATTTAATATACCTTTCTCTTTTCCTTTGTTTACTGTAATAAACAAATAATTTATTAACATAGTAAGCTATAAAAAACAAACGTAGATCAGTAAGAACAACAATAAAATACAAATGTCAGATCACAGTAAAGTCATATTATACACGTCAAAATTAAGCGTTCATGTTAAAATAGTTATTGTGAAATGTACACAAACGAAGAAAAATATGATTTATTAAATATTATATTTTTGAAATCAGAAAAAAATAAGCTTTTTATTGATAATTGACATATAATAAACAGCATTATTATATGATCCTCAATTATCTGAAGCATTACCCCCAAGATTTTTCTGGGTGCGCTACTGGCGTCAAATCATTGGAGAATAACCGTTGGAGCCAAAAACCATTTTAACTTATATTTTACCCTTATATATTAAGCAGATTGTGACAAGGGGGATTTCATACCTACACGTACTACGTTTTTGTAAAAAAGTTTAATGAAGTGTGAAAAATAGTTGCTTTATTAGGTTTTAGTACAAACACAGGATATTCTTTATTTAATTTTTAATTATATGTGTCCCTGTTTAAGATCTTCTACAAAAACTATGGAAAAAATAGACAATGAGTAATTATACAAAACTTTTAATGATCCATTTATAATTTTTTTAATAGTAAGCATATTTGTTACTAATTTTGCTTGCCATGGGTAAATTCAATTTGGATTTACATGGTTTTCAAGCTCTTTTATTTTACAATTTGCTTCTAATTTTAATTCTAATTTATTTTATTTTATTCACTTATAATATGCCAAGTGCAAAATTTACAGCAATCAGTTTGTGTACTTGGGATATTCGGTAAGAAAATTTCACACCGAGGAAAAATTAATTTATAATTCAATGCCTTTACAACATTATGAGCGAGGCTAATGTCATAATTTATTTATCGGATTTTGAAAGATTGACCCATACAGGTCTGATCTTCAAAAAACTTGTGGCGGTTTGACGTTTAAATTGTGATTATAATTTACAATGTTTCGATACGAAATGGATGATCCTTCAGAAAGTCGAAATAAAATTCAACACATGATGTACCTACCTATAAGTGACCAAAAATAATTATTTTTAATGGAATGTAGATGCTTGTTTAATATTTAATTATTTAAAAGATATCGATAACACTATTAAAAAGAAAAATGTATTGAAGACATTTAGTTGAGGTTATATGAAGATATACCATTGTAATTTAATGTTGGGGGACACATTGGACGCAAAGTAGTTGTTTTCGACGTATCTTAAAAATAATAACGTTATTCCTTTGCGTACCTAGGTTATAGGTAACGAAGAAAATTAAAACTTTATTGAATCATAATTTTGATAATTTCATTAATAATTTATCTCTTCGTTAACTTTTTCGCCTAAAGAGCCACTTGACACGAGACTTAATTTAGCACTGAATTCAGTACTCAAATTACGCGCGCAGATTTAGCGGACTTGTATGCTACAAATTAGAACATGTTCTAATTTCTAAATGCGCTAAATCTGCGCGCGCAATTTGAGTACTGAATTCAATGCTAAATTAATTCTCGTGTCAGGTAGCTCTAAGAGTTCATTTACTAGACCGAAATAAGCCCAAAATCGGCGTTCGTCTCGTGTCTAATTATAAAAAAACTATAAAAGATAGCGACTTTTAGTAAAAAAGTATTGAAAGATAAGACTTTAATCTAAATCGTTATAGTAGTAATTTTTGGAAATTCTTTTTATTTTTAAAATTCCAGGCAAACAATCTTGTACTAAAATAGCGTATTTTCAAAAATTATTTTCTCAAAAATGCATGAATAAAACAAAAATTTGCTACTATTGGGATCTAGTTTATCTTTTGATCTTTCCGGTGATATATAATTTATAACATTAAAAAGAAATTTTGTTACAATTATGAGACAACTCCGGTACCGTTGCAATAAGGGCAAAATTGATTTCCATGTGCCTTTTTACTTCGGCTTTACGTGCACCTCCGAAATCTAAATAATTCGGTATTGAGAATATGTACCTAAGTTTCTGCCCATCGGGTACCCAACCTCTCAACCCGCCCCTGCATTCATGCATGTCAAGTTTACAGTGAACAGACCCTTAATTCCTATATATAAAGAAAGATATAAACAGTTACATAAGCCAATAAATAGTATTAAAAATATACTATAACCAAATATTTTAAATACGTTGCAACAGTTTGAATGTTTACAAAAATTACTTCTTCAAAATTTCAGAAAATTAGGAAAACATTGCAATTTTACTAGACGCCTATTGAGGTGTCGATTCCGATTTCGATAGAGTTACACACATTTACATATCATATCTATTAAATCTCAAAAAATCTTCCACCATTTATAATACACACACATGAATATTCAGCACTAACTATAGATAAAAATAAACTTGTTTTTAACACCTATTATCGTCGATGAGTAGGTGTATAAGATTAATTTTACTCGGTTTTATAAACTGCAAATTAAGTTAAAATTTATTTAAATAAATTACCAGTAGGCTACAGGCTTATTCGTCAAGTATAAAAAAATATTCATAATATCACCGTTGTGATATTTATTTAACTAATATCAATATTTCCCATGAAGTATATATATATTAATAATGTTATTCACTCTAACCTTCTCGTGTTTACAGAGAAGAAAATGTGATCATTTTCAAAAAAATGGTACCAAAAATTCTTGCATTTGCAAAAGTATTGTGTCCAATTTGTCCAATTGTCCAATTTGTCCAATTTAGTCCTTATTTTTGAAAATTTCTTATTTCGGGTGTATAGTCTGCTTTACCAATTGACATTTTTAGATAATATTTCGGTACTGTTATTTATTTTTTGTAAATTATGTCGGTAATTTTGGAATTAGCAATAAAACAAGTGACTAATTCAAATTAACGTATGCACAAATTTTCAAATTTAGCCAAAAGTATATTTTTTGCAGGAATAAAATGCTTATCTAAATTAAAATTTTACATAAATTTGTAACATTGTTAAAGTATACATGCTACACATAATTAGTACACCTATAAATGGTCAATGTCATAATTTGTCTCGATCCCGGTGTTAACATACAGAGTTACATGTTAATTGTTTAAGAATAGAGCTTTTTTCTATGACGTTTTAACACTTATGCAATCCTCAATAAATTATTATACTTTAAATAGCACCTACTGAATCTAACCCTTATGTAGTACTTCAATAGGGGTCGTGAAAATGAATATCTACCTTCAAATTCATATAGTTTAAAAAGTGTTTAGAGGTATTTAACTGGATCGAGTACAGGAAATATATAAATTAAAATACTTATAATCTTCTCGAACAATAAATTATACTGAAAATAGTATTAATCCGTATATTTAAATAAAATAAAAAGTGAATTAACCCGTCCAAAACCCAATGCACATGCGTTAAACACGTGTAGGTGTCACTTACCAGTACCTCAAGGTTCATTCGATTTAATAAAAGGTCTTTTCGACATCTTTTAATACCGATAATAAAACACTAAACGTAAATTATGAAAAAACAAACCATTTAGACATGCATGTAATCTTTGACACGCATAGATAGACGATAAGAAAACTGTAACCGTATAACCAAATTTTTATCCAAGTACCCCTATTATGAGGCTAAGGCCGCTAAATGCTTTTTATCTTGCATAGAGCCATGGATTTAACATTATTTTACTATTTTAAAAAGATAAGACTTCAATTGATTGATTGAATTTAAACATATAGGTTCCCAAATCATTCTAGTTTGACAGATGAGTTCTTAAAAATATTGCAAATTATGCCAGAACCTCATTTTCTTTCAGGCAAGTCAGCTATTTAATATCTTGTCATTGGCAAAGTGTTGTAAAATACAAAATGATCACTTCTTCGTAAAACCCGTGCTGAAACATAAAATATCTATAAGTATATTTTTAATATTATTTATTGGCTTATTTAATTTAACTATTTTATTTATTTCTTGTAATTTTTAACAATTCTTAGATGTTAAACCTCCTGCCACACATGTGCCTGAAGACGCTGGAAACAGAAATTTTGTCAGTAAAAAATAAAAAATTAATTTTTTAATTAAAATTCAAAACAAAAGATATGCGACCAATAATTGTTATTTTTTAATGGAATGTAGATGCTTGTTTAATATTTCATGATTTAAAAGATGTAGGTAGATAACACTATTAAAAAGAAAAGTGTATTAAAGACAATAAGTTGAGGTTATATGATTAATAAAGTTATTCCTTTGCGAAATAACCATAGGTAGGTTTTCCTTGCTATAGATAACAAGGAAAATTAAAAACTTTATCGAACCATAATATTTGATAATTTCATTAATAATTGATATCTTAGTTAATTTCTTGTCTGAATTCCTACAAAAAAAAAAGATATAAATAAAATAACTAGTTTTAATAAGTTAAAAAAATATATTTTTCAGTTTTCTCATACTTTTAAGTACGTTTTCGTTTCTTCTACATATTTACATATACATATACCCGAAATGTTATTTTATTGTATATAAAAGTTGTATAGATTTGTCCTACTATCCAAAATCATTGCATCATCTTATATTATTTAATATGCGCTGTATTTTTACGTTATTGGTTCACTCTGTACAATACAAGAATCTTCCGAGCGAAATCTTCTGCATACAAATAGGATAGGGTGCCACATCTTCAAGAAATTTGACAAACACGTATCTTCAAATTTGCGTTAGCCCATGAAACAATAACGCTACGTGTGAAGCAGCGAATTCTTAACAATCATTTTGATTTACTTTAAACCGGTACAAATTATTTTAGCGTGACAGTCACGTCTTGCAAAACAATCGTTTAATAGTGGGTGCTCTGCCCTGGGAGTTAACAGTTGAATACATATTAGTAAATCTGATTTACACGGTGACATTAGTCACTGTGGAGGTGTAAAGGAGTGTACCACTTGCCGTATGGAAATTATTCTCATATAAACATGAATTTATTGCTAAGTAATTAAAACTTTAAATGTTATTTTTTGCATTAGTCTATAGATGTTTGAATTATAACATTTGTTATATAATTTCAACAAGTTAGTGTTTATGGCACGTAAAATGGACAACGCCCCGAGTGGTGTGAAAATGTTACATAGTCTACCCTTATGGTTTACTTCAATGGTTTATAAGTTGCGTTGCTTCATTTCGTCAAATTTAAAAAAATGCGCACCAATAACTTAGCTAGGCTTGGCGAGTCGCGAGGGAGACCTCACCGCGCTGCAAAGCTATTGCTGTGTATTTCAGTTCATTGTCGACTGTTTGTGTGTAAAAATATTCCTTTCCATTGTATTGTATGTTGTTGTATTGTGGATAGTGTAAAAATTGTAACAGTTTGCTTTTGTTAATAGTTAATTTATTTTATTACGCGTATTATGATGCGCACGCCTATGTCTGCCCTCGCATTTCCGCCAAGCCTACTTAAAACATGTATTTCTAAATATAACAGAGTTGATTCTGTAATGAAAATTTGCTATAAAGCTTGAAACTGAAGCTGTAAAAAACTACAGAATATTTTTTATAAGGAAAAATCGTAAGAGATAATACGAAATTATTTGTAACAAAATTGTGATGCTCAAAAAAGATTATTTAGGTGCGTTGCAGTAGAGTGCGAAAATTTTTATTGTACTAATGCAAGAGGGGCTTTTTCTGCAGACAATTTTATGCTACAGAGCTTAAATAAATCCTGACTCTCAATAAAAATGAACTTTTCACCATTATCTGTCGAGTATAGTAAGTGTCTCGTAGTCACTGGACGCTCAAGGTCAAGTGGAGGTAATATACACAGATACCCAAAAAGCAATTAATCAAATTGATAATCTTTTATCACTTTCTCAACTGGACGCGATATGTATTAGTAATCTTCTGATTTTACTCATATAAGATCGCAAAAATATATTATTATTGGTGGGTGCCACAAAAACCTAATCTAGGGCCTTTATTTTGTTTAATTAGCAACATATCACAGGGATTAAATAGTTTTCTTTACCTTCTATTTGGATTTAAATGACCTGAACATATTTCTGCCATATCAATGACATAAGGGACCATAAATTGCAAAGCAATTAAACTCTGTTAATTGGTGATCATGATCACGTAATAGTCTAAAATTTAAAATTTCAAAATACAAAGCTAGCCCTACTGTGGTATGCAAAGTCGTTTAATATTTAACTACAAAATTGGTGGTGTAAGGGGGAAACTCTTGAATAAACTACTTTTTGGAAGCAAGGAATGTGAAACCTCAAGTTTAAAAAATGTTTCTAGGGCAATTCAATACTAAAAAACTTTACTTTTCTAAACAAAAACGAGTAATATATAATAGTAATAATAATAATAATAATAATAATAATAATAATAATAATAATAATAATAATAATAATAATCGACTTTATTGCTTCGAATTTCACAAGTATAATATTAATAATAATAAATAAACAAAAAGTATAAAGCAAAAGGAGAAGTTTAATTTATTTAAATAAATTGTTTAAAATATGGCATTTTAGTACGTATTTCGTTGTACCTACTGAACGTGGGAATTTACAGAATCCGAAAAATCATCTTCTGCAAGGAAACAAACCACATTTATAATCCTTTAAATACCTATTTTCCGATTTTGTCATACTTGTTGATTGTGTGACTGATATTTATAGTTTTTATTGAAATAAATAAAATAAAATAAATTTAAATTAGATTAAGAGAAATTAAATGAAATTAAACTAAATTAGATGAAATTAAGAAAATAGAGTTTAATAGTCCTTGAAAATACTAGTTTAGAAAAATTACTTAAACAGAATTTGGTGAAGTGTACAAGGTGACAAATAGGTAATTCGTATTACTCATCCATTGTTTTTCAATTGTTTAATCTATGCAATTAAATCAACTTTGTATAGGGATACATAATTATGTCGAAATAATATTTACATATTTTAAAATTAATGAAACATATAGGCATGCGTTTAATAATATTATTTGTCAGCTGTTTGTTTATTTTAATATTGAATTTGAAATTATATCAAGTCATTACTTAATAATAAACACACTTATTAACAACCTATAGGTAGCTGTACAAAGTATATTTTGAATATGATATAGATATAGTCAGATATAATTCTGTAAATTTGATATTTTTATACCTATCTTATATGTATATGCGTGAAATTAAATAATAATATAATTATAATTAATACCTATGTTTTTTATTACAGGTAGTTCACATTCTTCCTCATCAGCTTCATGTAAGTATAAAATACACTATTCTTGTAGATAAAATTTGTGACTTTTTTGTGGTGCATTTTCATGATTCATTGTAGACAAGAGACTTTTTTGAGATAACACCTGTAAAACAATAAAAAACAGGCAAACAGAAATATTCAAAGTGTAGTATAAAGGCAAACTTCTAAAGTTTGCCCCAAAAACCGGCCTGTATAATATGCAAAAAAACAAATATTGCGAAATATTACAAATCATCAACATATTAAAACTTTCTTAGAAATATTAGGCATAAGTCAAGACCAGAATTAAGCAAAGTGGAATGACCGGAAAAAGAGTAGATCTGTGTTGTCACATTTATTTCTAAAGTATTCTTATTTAAATCAGGAAACGTATTAATTACCTTATTTACCCATTTTTTTACTTGTCTTTAACGTCCCTTATCCCTGTTGTACTTTATTAAAGCAAACACAATGTTTAATACTGGTTTAATTTATTAATTTGTCTTTTACTTAATAATATCAAGGCATTTCCGAATATGTGGCACCTGCGAAAGTCGTAAAGTTGACGACAAGCTCTTCATCCTTATTTAACATACATATTCTTGCATTTACGCTTTCTTTTCTCTGAGCTTCAACGACGTTGATTGGTCGAATCAGGAACCAACAAGCGACTGCGATCGACGTAGTAGAGAAACAGTGGCGTGATGTTGGGTTATTTTGCGCGCGTTTCTTAACGGTAAAAATTTGTGGTAAAATTATCAGTGTATTTATTCTTTGTGTCAGTGTTTATACTTATTTGTGTTAGTTAAAAAAGTGGAAGTGCATGTACTAGAAGTATTCTATAGAATAGTATACGAGTATATATTAACTGAAATGTGCCCAATGGTAAAACAGAATACGCACGCCCATGCATCACCGCATTTTACCAGATCGGCGAGGTCATTCCACTTTGCTTAATTCTGGTCTTTATTTGTACAAGCTTTTTATTCCTACATGTTGGATGATATACTATATATGTCACTGTACGCCCCATAAACAAATTCAATATTATATTAACCTGTAATCATAATCTAAATATACTTACTTAACTAAAATTATTGAAGAAAATGTTTCTAAAAGTTTCACCTTCATAAACAGAGAGTCATCGTCCGAAGCATATCTTAAAAATCTCATGTTACTTTGTATAGAATAAACAAGGCGATACAAAGCAGAATATCGTCTAGAATACCAATTAGTTGTTCGAAAATATTTTCTCATAATACAGATTATTTATTAATTAAATAAAACCATTTTTATAGTGACTTCAATGCTCGAGTAAGCTACCAACGTTAAAGAAACAAGTACAGTAGGTACTTGTAATAATAATTTTAGCTTTTAGTTTTTCCATTTAAGTAAAGCACCAGTTACATTAATAACGATTATCCATTTGTATATCGAGATCCAATATACTCTTAAACCATTTCATATGTCTTATTGCAGCGTACAGCAAATCAAGTTCTGGTTCCTTCTCGACCACAGGAGAACTAGGCGAGGCTGTGAAGGGCGGTCCTTTCGTAGGTGGTTCCTCGTTTTCCTCAGCTAGCGCTAAGGCAGAAGCTAGTGCTAGTGCAGGGTCTTTTTCCGGCTCCAATACTGGAGCTAGCGCCGGTGCTGGAGCGTTTGCAGGAGCAGGAGCTCACTCAGGATCCGGGGCCTTTGGAGGATCTGGATCAGGAGGTTATTCAGGATCTGGAGCTCTATCTGGATCCGGAGCGTTTGGTGGATCGGGGGCTCAGGTAGGAACAGGAGCCGGAGGTTTCGCAGGATCAGGGGCTGTAGGGGGAGCAGGATCAGGGCATCTAGGTGGTTCAGGGGCAGGATCTAAAGCTAATGCTGGTGCAGGTACTGGTGGAGGTATTGGAGTAGCATTAGGAGGACCCGGTTATGGAGTAGGAGGAAGTAGCGGAGTTTCAGGTACTGAGAATTCCTTGTTTAAAATTACTTTGTCTCTATTCAATATCGCAAGGTTTAAAATAGTTGGCGTTGGAAAACAATCAAATAAGTTTCTATGAATAGATACGTTGAAAACAATGTAAGATATAAACATCAAGTATTAATTTGTTAAAGATATAATATAATAATTTGCTACGTTTCTCTAAATAAATTTTCATTTTTCATTTTTTTTTAACTTAATACGTATGCTTTAAGATATAACTATAGTTTGGTTGTCAAATAACATGTTCGCTTTCTAATTTTAAGGCTCGAGTACCAACTTTGGTGGATTAGATGGTACTGAAGTGGATGGTAGTAGTAATTCAATATCCGGAAGCGGTTCTTATGGTAATAATGATCAACCCGGATCAAGCATCAGTGGAGCAATTTCAGGTGGACCAGCTGGGAGCCTTCAACCACCTGGCTTTAGCCCAGGAGGTACTGTATACACACCAATAAGTGGAAGCTATTCAGGAAACTCCCAATTAACTGGTTCAGGGTCTTATCCCAGCATCAACCAAATATCCGAAGGAAGAGTTCCTTGTTGCAAAGGACCATACCCAGGGCCTAAAGGCAGCATCTACGATTACAAACCAGCCCCGGCTGGAGGTGGTGGACCTGACCCAGCTTGGTTAACGCGACCAGGAGCTACTGGTGGCTCATCAGGAAGTGTCACTCCTGCAACTGCACCAGACGTTATCACAGTATCGTCTAGTTTAATTCATAAGTTACCAGGATCTTCTGGCACCATTTACGACAGTAAACCACCCACGAGTTCTGGACCTTTAGTTCCTGCAGTGCCACCAATTACGCCAGGTCAAGTCTCGAACGTCATCAGCACCTTACCTGGACCCTCTGGCAGTATATATGATAGTAAACCAGCCAGTGGTGCAATTTCCTCGTCAGGTACATCCGGTACATCCGGTACATCCGGTACATTTGTTCATGGAACATCCGGATCATCTTCAGCATCGCTCACACCGGTCAATGTTCCTAGTGTGATAGGAGTTCTTCCAGGTCCCTCTGGTAGCATATATGATAGCAAACCATCAACGGACGTGACTCCCTCAATAGGTGTATCTGGAACTTTTGTTCATGGAACATCAGGACCATCGCTTGCACCGGTTGGTGTACCTAGCGTAATAGGTGTCCTTCCAGGACCTTCTGGTAGTATATATTCAAGCAAACCAGTAGGTTCAGCTCACAGTGGTGCAGGAACGACACCTTCTTCAGGAACATTTACAGTCGGCGGATCGTATGACCATACTCAGTCAGGTGCTTCTAGTTCTCAGAGTACTTCGGGATATACTACTAGTATATCGGGAACATTAGTAGGATCTTTACCCGGGCCAAGTGGAAGTATATATGATAGCAGACCAGTAGGCGCAGCTCCAGGTCTTCCCGGTTATTCACCATCAGTACCGGCAGTTATACCCATAGTTGGACCTGTGTGCAGCTATACTCCTGGTACAAAACAAAAATCTCCCTGTGCAGGAGCGTCTGGTGCAGGTAGTGCAAGTCCTGGGCCAGTACCTAGTAGCCCTGGTTATCATCCTGGTCTCGGTATTCCAGTTTCTGTTGGTCCTACGCCTTTCCCAAGTGGAACTCCAATTAGTTCTAGTTACACAGGTAGTGGCGGTTTATCTGGCCCATTCCCTGCCTCTGGTTCTGGTTGTAAATATGTACCTGGCACAAAAACAAAACTTTGCTATGGCTTACCGACCGCTCCTATCCCTATTAGAGGTGTTGCAGTAATTGGAGGTAGTTCACCTGCAATAGGACACGACATTGCTGGGGCAGATGCCAATGCCAATGCTGGTGCAGCCGCAGGTATTTATATAGGGTTTATGAGAATTATTATTGTATATTATTATATATATTTTTTAAGGTGAATATTCTGGTTCATATTCTGGTTTTCCTTCTGGGTCCCAAGAAAGTGTTGACCAACCAGGTCTACCATCATCACCCTTCGGTTCTTCACCTGGTGGTACTACGGGATCATTCAGCACGGCAGAGGCTGGTGCCAAGGCTGACGCTCAAACATCTACTACATCAGGTAAGAGACTTATCTATTTGAGTTGAAAATAATGAAGACTGCATGGTACAACTGTTAAAAAAAAATTAAACTAATTTATTGTTTATACAGGCCAATTTTCTGGATCGATTCCAAGTCTAAGTGGCACATACACTAGCAAACCTTTTGGTTCTACTTCTAGCATCAGCAGTGATACTGACTCATCTATAAACGTTGGAATAGAGTCAGGTTCTGGTATTTCCACATCTTCAGGGAGCTTTGGTACTACTAGCAGTAGTAGCTATAGCACTCCTAAGCCAGGAGGAAGCTTCGTTTTTGTCAGCAAAGAAACTGACGATTCTCCATTAACTCCAGGTAGTTTCTATGATAAACCAGGCTCTGGACAGTTCCCCAACACATTTGCTCAGCAGAAACCGAGTGGTCCAACTCCTGCAGATGGTGGTAGCGGGCCTACAGATAAAAACACCAGCGATTATGGTTTGCCCGGTCCCGGCACAGGAAGTCTTCCGATTGAAGGAGCATCTGCTCCATCTTATGGAGAATCCTATTCCAGTCAGTTTAGCGTAGGAGGTAACAAAGGTTGCTCCGATGGATCTTGTGGATCAGGTTCACCTACAGGATCTTCATCACGACCAGGTAGCCCATCTCCCTCTACTAGTGATGTGTCCAGTGGAAGCTCTTCAACTTGTTCAGGGAGTTCGTGCAATACAGGCGCACCTTCAGAGGGTGCGCCTGTATTGCACGTTACACCTTTCGTTAGCACAACTCTAGGATTAGATTTTGATAGTGAGTCTGGATCCAATGTTGGTTCAGGTTGGTTAATATAAAAGAAAACGTAAAAACTTAATTGGTAATATTATATTTGTAATTTAGATGGCGGATCTAGTAAAGATTTTGCTATCGGATCAGTTTATATTGGCGGTAAACCAAGTGTATCTACTACGTCGAGATACGACAGCTCTGGAAGTACTTCTGAATCTGGAGCATCAGGTGCTTCCTATACCTCGTCAATTGCGTCTGGAAGTGATAGCACAGTTGGTTTAGGAGGATCAGATGGTTCCTACAGCTCTTCGACTACTTCTGGAACAGGTAGTAGCTCAGGAATTGGTTCAATAGGATCTGGAAGTGGATGTTCAGGAGGAAGCGGTTGTGGAGCGACTGGAAAACCAATTATTTCTGGAGGTCTCGGAGTAGGAGGTGGAATAGGTATAGTTTAGTGAAAATAATGTATATTAACGTAATTAGTATTTACCAAAATTAATTGTGTTTAGGTATAGACAAATCAGACAATGGATTTGCTACTGGCTCAGTTAATATATTCAAACCTCAAAATTCAGGAACTGATGGCGGAATAGATGTTGGATCAAGTGGGTCAAGTAGTGGATGTTCTGGAGGAAGTGGCTGTGGGTCGACAGGTAGCTCCGGACATCTTGGAGTAGGAGGTGGAATAGGAATAGGTAAGTAAGAATAATATAAAAAGCACTGTTACTTGAGAGTTGGAATACTTAAATAAGAACCATATTTTTAGGAGCAGATAAATCAGACAACGGCTATGCTACTGGACCAGTTACGTTTTTCAAACCTAATAATTCTGAGAACGATGGCAAAGCAGGTTTTGGATCAAGTGTATCGGGCTCCGGATGTTCAGGAGGAAGTGGCTGTGGATCGACGGGTACCTCTGGAGGTCTTGGAGTAGGAGGTGGAATAGGAATAGGTTAGTGAAAGAAATATAAAAAACACTCAAATATTAAATATTCGAACACGTCAATGAGAACCATACTTTTAGGAACAGACAAATCAGAAAACGGTTATGCTACTGGATCAGTTTCAATTTTTAAACCTGATGGGTCCACATCTTCAGGAAACGATATCCCTGGAAGTTCATTAGGAGGATCTGGTGCATCGAGTGGGTCGAATGGCGCTTCAGGGGTTCAAGGCGGATCTGGATGTTCAGGAAGTAGTTGCGGGACAACAGGTGGATCAGGTAGCTCTTCCGGTGGATTTGGAATTAGTATTGGATCAGGATCTGGGTCTGGATCTGGCACTGGTTAGTAATAAGTAAAGTTCTTGAGTTCTCTAAAGTTAGTAATAAGTAGCCATTTCTCAGTTAATATGTCGAACATTTTTTATGTAGAATTTATGAAGTATATAATAACCAGATTATTCCCTCCAGGTTGTTCTAGCGGAGGTTGTGCCCCTGGAGCCATCGGTGGTTCTTTCGGAGCAGCAGGACCATTTGGAAGTGGTTTTGGAGGTGGATTCGCTTTTGGTGGTGCCAATTCCGGTTCCGGCAGCGGTTTGGGCTACCAGGGAGTGAAGGGAGGAAGTGGTGGTGGCTTTTCTTCAGCAGGTAGCTCTGCGTCAGCTGGTGCTGGAGCTGGTGCAGGTGGACTTGGAGACTTGTTCGGCAATATTTTCGGATCCAAGGGTGCTGCGGGGTCGTTCTCTAAGTCTGGTTCATTTTCTACATCCGGGGCGAGTTCTGGATCATTTTCTAAAGCCAATTCTTATTCTGGCGCCTCAAGTAAGTTTAGTAGATTGACTGTATTTGCAGAAATATATAAAATATACAGTGAGAGCCGGAATGATTGACCGTGTCGCTTTATACTGAATTTTTCTGGCCGGCGTACCTGTATTTACTACCAATACTAGAATCATAAGCGTAGGTTGAGGTTTTTTTTAATGTTAAATGACGTTCAAATTTCAAATAAGGTTAGATTTATGATAAAATGATAAATTATTTAACACATTTCAGGGACTTTTAATGAATTAGATAGGACTGGTGGTTATTTACTACATTTATTTAATTTTTATTCATATCTAAATAGTCTGAAAATCCCTGTATTCGGGACGTTTGTCTGTCCTTGTGCCTAGTTAATGAGTGTCTAACATGCGTATCCCGCAAACAATAAAACAAGAAATATGCATATTATAATGACTACTCTGTTAAGAATTGCTTAATTTGTCGTTGCAATTTTGAGTGACCAAATGTAACAGTATTGTTTGTCTACATCATTGAAAGCAATAAGCAACAATTACTCAAAATATATCAGACGCTAATTTAAGGAATAGCAAAACCCACAAAATAATATCCAAGCCAAAAACCAGTTTTGACAGTAATTGGGGCATGGTGCGTCCAGAATCCGGTCAATCGTTCTGAATCACACTGTAGCCTTCTGGATTATAATTCGGAAAATATAAGTGGAAATTTTGTTCTAGTGATGATGAGAAACATTTTTTACAACTAGACAAAATTTAATTCTTTTCAACTCGTTCCGACTTATAAAGCCATCTTCAGGGAACTTTCATCTAAAATACATTTAAAAAAATTAAGAAAAACTTCATATAGTAACTAACAAAACTGAAAGTTGAAAAAAATTTTTTTTGCAAAATTATCTTTGAATTCAGAAAACTTATATTTTTGTAAAATTTTATATTTGGAAATATTATTGAAAATGTTCAAAACCAAATTTGATCAAAGATTAGATTAGATAGGACTACATTCGTTTAGTAGGTAATATAAATATGTCTCTAAATGGCCAACTGAACGAAATCAGATTTTATAACATATTACTACTTATTCTGAAAAAAAAAAACAAAGTGATAGGATTCACTAAACAGAAATTATATTTAAGTATTGGAAGGAGATGCTGAAAACAACTACTCCACGGGCAATATGCCCCGACTGGCGTTGCATTACATCAACATCTCCACGGGTGTCGCCACATCCTTATATCTCATCAGATCGCCATAGATATCGGAATCGATGAATGATCTGCCGACATGATTGCCTAAGGGGCATAGTGAATGTTTGTAGTGGCGAGATACAGTGAAATACACCGTAGTGCCCTCTTTGGGTCTTTGCTACTACCTGTCTGACAATTATTGTCTAATTGACAGACAGATAACGATCTGCTTTTATTAAGTAGGATTGTCTTCCTCAAAGACAATAGAGGTCGCTGTAATGGCATCTGCATAAAAGCAGATCGTTATCTGTCTGTCAATTAGACAATAGTTGTCAGACAGGTAGTAGCAAAGACCCAAAGAGGGCACTACGGTGTATTTCACTGTATCTCGCCACTACAAATATATTTAAGTATTTTAGGATACCATTTAGTTTATTATTAGATGTTTTTTTTATATAAATGATGGGCCCAACCTTGGTAAAATAATCTTTCTTTCCAGGTTATTCCGGTGCCACTGCCAGCGCAGGTTCCTCATCTTACTAAGTCTTAAGTGTTACTGTTTTATTTACACCTGTGCTTTAATATGTGATTTTATTTTTAATACAAAATATATTTTTTAAGTATACTCGTTTTGTTTGATTTAAAAGTAGAAGTTATACAATGGTTAAGAAGAGTAGGTAATTGCGTTAAACACACGTTGAGCTATACTTATACCTAGTTTTATACAGGGTGTATTTGCCTTTGAACCACAGGAACACATATGTGAAGTTTATTTACAAAATTTCGTTCTATTTCTTTAGAAGCTGCAAAGAAGCTGCCCATAACGTGTCTTTGTATCCAATTTTTGACAAGGTTTCTTTTGGACTTGAGTTGATAGAACATTTAAGATTTTAGATTCGTAATCTACGAAGAAAATATATCCAAACCTCTTACACTTGCTTCATAGTTTTCTTTTGGTATTACACCACCTGTAAAATAACAAAAAGCAGAAAACCAACAGCATACAAATTAGATATTCAAAGTGCTGTATCAAGAAAAAGTTTTGAAGCTTGTAAATTTTTTTATCTTTTTTCTTTTTTTTCCTAAAAATAAAATAAAATATCATACAAACCTTCTACTGACGACGAATTGAGGATCAACTTGACACGTTTAGGAAAAAGCTAGTTATGTGTTTAATTTTTTATGAAGTGAAATGATGAAGTGATGAATTTTATGAAATGATGAATTTTTGATGAAATTTAGTTAATTTATCAAATATTTATTTTACTGCATAGGTATTATCCAGTGGTCTTTTGGGGAAAACTTGTAAAGTTTGTATTGATACTGAACTTTGAATATTTAATTTGTATGCTTCTGCTTTCTTGCTTTTTGTTATGAACTGCACTGAACCTCGGGAATTACTAGCTTCTTCCCTAAAGGTTCAGGGACATAGCTCCGGTTAGCTCTGGGCTCAAGGCGGGGATTGGATTTTACTGTTAAGCTTACTTATAAAAAATTGGGTACCAGGTAATTTAAATGAGAAAAAAAATATATGAAATTGTGAATGCGTGAAAGTAAGAACAAACAAATTACGTTAAGATAAAAATATATATATTACAAGTTATATTTACAACTCAATTTATGTTAAATTGAAAAAAGACTCTACAGCCTGAAAGCGTTTATCAAAATTTTACAAAAAAATTTTAATGGGCTGGGTTCACCAGTCTTCGGCCTACTTATGGATTGATCTCACCCACTAGCCTCTCCTAGATTAATCCGGAACTCCTGAACAGGTCCCCGTCTAGCTAGACTTGCTGGGGTTGCATGGATGGATGTAAGTAAATCCCACGTAGCTAGGTTTCAGGTTTCAGGCTCCAAAGGTGGAAACAGGCACATGTAAAAGATTGTATAATTTGCCCAGTCCCAGAGTTGTACAAAAAAATGATCCAGGAATTGGAATTTTGTAAACAATCAAACCGTAGAGCAACTATGTCTGAAGGACAGTATATAAAAATTGTAATAGAAAAAAAAATAACTTATGACCAGTACTATATACTACAATAAAAATTACCAAAATTGCAGTAACAAAATTCGTAACTGTGCTACACAAAAAAACTGGTTAGCATAAAGGTGAAAATTTCTAATTCATACATGAGATTTTAAATGCAAAATTAACAATATCAAGAACAATGAAATAGAATTAAATTGAAAAAAAATTAATGTGAGACGGTCTAGAATACCAGCAAGTAATCAAAAATAAAATTCCTGGATATAATAGATTCTGTAATTAGCAGACAAAATTTATAGTATATCAAAAATAACCATATGGTTATATACAAACGCACTAACCAACCCAGGCTCTTCACAGAGAACAGACCTTTGCATACAGGGTACAATTTTCTTTAATCATATTCAATTTGTTAAGAAAATGAAATGTACTCACCTGTATGCAAAGCGCAGTTCCAATCTCGTGCATCCACCTTAAATATGTCCTAAGACGTTCCACCTGGAATTGGATGGTTTACGAGAAAAGTAGATTCCTGGGAAGATTAACGTCTCAACAACTCTGCAAAAAAATAAAAAAATTCGGCAGAAAATTTACACCACGTGTAAACTAAATTTATTATCACTTATCTCGTGACAACAACAAAAATATACGATAATATCAATTAATGAGCTTATTACAGATAATACTCTATTATATCAGAACACCGATCACTAACAATAGTGATAATAATTCAAGATTTAAATGAAAGTAAAATTTAAGAACATGTGCTTTCAATAAGCGTAAAATTGTCAACTTGCTTGTACTCTGTTGAAAACCAGACTCCTCGAATTTTTAAAAATGTCTTAATTTCCTGTCTGTTTTGCGTCCCTACCTTTTCATAAAAGTGACCAATCAGAAACACTTTAGAGGTAGACAACACATTACAATGTAGAGAGCATTTTGGGTTGCGGGTATTCAGGGAAAAAATTATACGTATTTTTGATATTATTTTTAATCGTCCGGAAATATACTGCTCGTCATATACAAAGGAACAAAATGACTAAAATTTTGTTACAACAGGTGGTGTAATCCCAAAAGAAAACTATAAATCATGACAACGCACCACAAATAAGTTACAGTCAGAATCTTCTACACTTGCTACAGAAGAAAGTTGAAAATTATTAGATGTGATTTCAGATTAACCTAGCTTTTCTTGTTATTATGGGTGGTCAGGATATGCCTAGTTCAATTTCTTCCTCCTACTCCATAACCGCAATACCTGCACCCGTACCTGCACCAGCATTAGTCTTTGATCCTGCCCCTGAATCACCTAGATGCCCTGATCCTGCTCCCCCTACAGCCCCTGATCCTGAGAAACCTCCGGCTCCTGTTCCTACCTGAGCCCCCGATCCACCAAACGCTCCTGATCCAGAGAGAGCACCAGATCCTGAATAAGCTCCTGACCCAGATCCTCCAAAGGCCCCGGATCCTGAGTAAGCTCCTGCTTCTGCAAACGCTCCAACACCGGCGCTAGCTCCAGCATTGGTGCCGGAAAAAGACCCTGCAGTAGCACTAGCTTCTGCCTTCGCGCTAGCTGAGGAAAACGAGGAACCGCCCACGAAAGGACCGCCCTTCACAGCCTCGCCTAGTTCTCCTGTGGTCGAGAAGAAACCAGAACTTGATTTGCTGTACGCTGGAATAAGAGGTATGGAAATGGTTTAAGAGTATATTTGTCTCGATATACAAATGGATAATCGTTATTAATGTAACTGGTGCTTTACTTAAATGGAAAAACTAAAAGCTAAAATTATTATTGCAAATACCTGTTAGTTGTACTTGTTTCTTTAACGTTGCTAGCTTACTCGATCATTGAAGTCACTATAAAAATGGTTTTATTTAATTAAAAGATAAATAATCTATATTATGAGAAAATATTTTTGGACAACTACTAGTTATTCTAGACGATGTTCTGCCTTGTGCCGCCTTGTTTATTGTACACAAAGTAACATGAGATTTTTAAGATATGCTTCGGACGATGACTCTGTTTATGAAGGTGAAACTTTTACAAATATTTTCTTCAATAATTTTAGTTAATTATATTTAGATTATGATTACAGGTTGATACAATATTGAATTTGTTTGGGGGGCGTACAGTAACAGAAATAGTATATTATCCAACCTGTAGGAATAAAAAGCTTCTATATGTATATACAGGGTGTCCATTATCTATCTCCTTACATGGCTAACTTTGTTAATAGTGGAGCTGGAGAATTGGTTAAATTAGCAAAATTGGGCAAAATTACAAAAGGAATTCAGTGCCTTCTTTAGATGTAATTTTAATTTTCAACTTTTCGAGATATTTTAAAAAAACTGAAAATCGTCAAAATTTTTAAACTCGAATATCTCGAAAACTATAAAAGATACAAATAATATAAAAATACTGTGTGATAGTGATTTTTACGTGGAATTAAGCGGTGATATTGAAATTTTCACGGGCATCTTAGTTTTTGAGAAAAAAAATAAAGTTTTGTTTTTTTAAATGGCAACCATAGTTGGCTATGGTATCAATGAAAAGCTTATTTTTTCTGATTTAAAAAATACATTATTTAATATACCTTTCTCTTTTCTTTTGTTTACTGTAATAAACAAATAATTTATTAACATAGTAAGCTATGAAAAACAAACGTAGATCAGTAAGAACAACAATAAAATACAAATGTCAGATCACAGTAAAGTCATATTATACACGTCAAAATTAAGCGTTCATGTTAAAATAGTTATTGTGAAATGTACACAAACGAAGAAAAAAATGATTTATTAAATATTATACTTTTGAAATCAGAAAAAATAAGCTTTTTATTGATACCATAGCCAACTATGGTTGCCATTTAAAAAAACATAACTTTATTTTTTTTCTCAAAAACTAAGATGCCCGTGAAAATTTCAATATCACCGTTGAATTCCACGTAAAAAACACTATCACAGAGTATTTTTATATTATTTGTATCTTTTATAGTTTTCGAGATATTCGAGTTTAAAAATTCTGACGATTTTCAATTTTTTCAAAATATCTCGAAAAGTTGAAAACTAAAATTACATCTAAAGGAGGCACTGAATTCCTCTTGTAATTCTGCCCAATTTTGCTAATTTAACCAATTCTCTATCTCCACTATTAACAAAGTTAGCCATGCAAGGAGATAGATAATGGGCACCCTGTATATATATATACAGGGTGATTGATCGAAACCGTCCATTAACAGTATTGGGAATTCTGTTCATAATATTTTTCTGAAAATTTCAGCATCTAGGTAATGAATCATGCTCTTTTCAATGAAAATATTTTCAAGATGGCGGCACTTCCGGAAGTACCGGATATTGATATCAACTTTCTTATTTCAAATGGAATGGTATAGTTTTTTTTGCATTTTTGAATTCCGGATGTAATTTTAGGGGGACTTTGTGTAGCATTCCCTATACCTAACTTAAACTGTTTTTGAAATATTGACGGGTGAATATTGACATTTTTGCAACTTTGACACCCTGTAAAATCTAAACGGTTTGAGATCAAGCAAAACGGTTTGCACATTCCTATCTTAACTTTTCATAAGCTATCGTTTGGTACTAATTTCAGAATTATCCAAAAATTTTAAATTTTCTGAAAATTTTGAAAATTTTTAATTCCTGGATACATTTGAAATTAGTATCAAACGATAGCTTATAAGAAGTTAAGATAGGAATGTGCAAACCGTTTTGCTTGATCTCAAACCGTTTAGATTTTACAGGGTGTCAAAGTTGCAAAAATGTCAATATTCACCCGTCAATATTTCAAAAACAGTTTAAGTTAGGTATAGGGAATGCTACACAAAGTCCCCCTAAAATTACATCCGGAATTCAAAAATGCAAAAAAAACTATACCATTCCATTTGAAATAAGAAAGTTGATATCAATATCCGGTACTTCCGGAAGTGCCGCCATCTTGAAAATATTTTCATTGAAAAGAGCATGATTCATTACCTAGATGCTGAAATTTTCAGAAAAATATTATGAACAGAATTCCCAATACTGTTAATGGACGGTTTCGATCAATCACCCTGTATATATATATATATATATATATATATATATATATATATATATATATATATATATATACTTATATATAGTTCTGATTTAAGATTAGTTAGATTTAAAGACATTTTGCTTGTATTTTCACTGGTGTATGTATGTAAATACCTAGCTAATTGTTTACAACATGTATGTAAATATTATAATATAATTCGTAACTCTATTTACAAAGGAGTGTACCGAGACAGGCGATATTATAGACTGAGATTATACGCCAAACCAGACCGGTGCCCGGTATTTAGTTTTGTTTGCAAATGAATCACGACCCAACGGAACTGGTTTTCCTTTTTGTTAACTAATATTTACTGATATTTACAAAAGATGAAATATGTGGCATTTCCGAAAGTAGGTACGAAAGTTCTTAACCTGTTTATATATTTTCAGACACCAGAGATCTATTCAAATAAGATGTAAATATATATCAATACATGTTTTGATTGTTAAATTATAAATAATATTTTTAAATTAGATACTAAATGCCTAAAATATATTTACTATAGGTACAAGAAAACTATTCATTGAACTAGCATCAGAAATATCAGGCGATATAGAATTAGCAGTAGAGTAATGTGTTATCTATGCTGAAATTTTGTTATATATACAGTGTTATTCAGAACTTATCCATAATAAAATTTGGGGATGTTCAACATACATGTACAAATGTGGTAGTGCAAAAAAAAAATTTTTGGCGGGGTCTGAAATCTATTTAAAAATTTTTAATTGCACGCCGCTGGATACTGGTCCACTGTAATGGAGTGACCTTGGGACTGACAATGCAAATTGGCGATGTTACATATAGTACGAAAAAAAGTTCGGAAGTTCTGAGTATACCGACACCCGGCGCAAAAAAGATTTGCAGCGTTTTTACTTTAAAATAAACTGAAAGATAGATAGATGTGACCAAAGTGACGTGTCTTTAAAATGAATAAAATTTTGTTACACTAATTTTGAAGAATTGCGCTACTTGATTACTAGGTATTAGAAACATGAAATTTATAATAAAGTTGCACATACCTTGTTACAAAAGCTGTTCGAAATTTTGTCCCTCGACTTGTACACACTTTTGGGGACGCCTTATCCAATTTTGCCGCACTAAAGCGAATGTTCCTCCTGGTTGCTGATCTTGTAAATACATAGGAATCATGTCCATTAACTCAGAATTACTGTACACATGAGCCATTTTGAAGATTTTACAGTTTAACACTCCTATGATAAATAAAATACCGGCACTGAGAGACCGACACAGATAGATTGATGACTGATAGACAATAGAGATATTATCCCCACTCCAACTCTATTCGCTCGGTCTTAACCAGGCGTTCCAGGTACAGAAATTTGTTTTACTGTTTTTTGTAGGAATGTGGTATATCAGATGTCGATGAAGTACAGTTGCCCATCTACGTAGTTATAATGGTATAACCTTAAACATTGTTTACGGGAAATCCTAAAGCTTTTATTATAAATTTTTTTGGTGATATCTATTTCTTATTTAAGGATGCACATATTCTCAAAGTTTTAGATATAAGTTCTGAATAACCCTGTATAGGTAGGTATACCTACATACTAACTTGCATATCAGTTTTATCCACTATAGTTAGAGCTTCTAGATGAGATAGGCTAGGCTCATTGTTATATCGAATATCGTAGATGCTCGATTGACCATTTGACCAATCATGTTCGAGGTTCCAACATATTGTTTTATTAACTTTGATCGTCGTGAAATCCACTCATTGTCGCTTACGGGAAGGCTCAATATATGTTTTATACATATATGCTATAAGTCCTAGATTTATTTTATTTTATAGTTTGATGCACTATATTAAACTACTAGATGGGACAGGCTAGGCTGATTGATATATCGAATATGGTGATTTTGATTGTTAATGTCGAATATTGCATTTGCTTTTAAAGCACACTCCAACTCTATGACCCAATATTCAGTAGTAGGCTCTAACATCGCCGACTGGATGGACACTGGTTTGAATCCATCTAGTCAGCGGTGGGCTATACTATCATATCTTTAATAATATATACAATATCTATATTGTACTGTACGTTTCACGAAGTTGTATCCCGGATTGGAATGTTAGTATATATCTCCAACGCATGGAGCGTCGTCATGTTATTAGTTAAATTCAATGCATTGGCACATCTCGGTTACGGACCGCTACAAATTGAGGTGGTGTGATTTAAGCGCGCGTGCCAGTCTCGCACAGGATTTGCCAGCGAATCCTGACAATCCGAACATTCCAATCCGGGATACAACTTCGTGAAACGTACAGTAAATGTGTTTCGGAATATAGTACAAATAAAACAAACCGATTATAAAAAAAATAATATATTACAGACAGTTCACAATTTACAAAAATGTACAAGAATGAAATGGAATTTTGGATGGATTTAAATTATGACGATTGGAAGGACTTCTTTGCTGTAAGGACGCGGTTGAGTTGATGTTTACCACCATCCTCCACCACCACCTAAAAGAAAAACATAAATGAATGTACAATTCATGTTCAAACGATATTAATAAACTATTTCAATATACAGGGTGGCCTAATAGTGTGAAAAAGTTCCATAACTCCTATGCTGTAATCATAAATTCTATAGAAAGTAAAACTAGACCATAGCACAATTAATGTATACAAAATTATCTAGTATTTATTGTCTTAAAAAAGATACAGGGTGTTCAATTTATTGGGATTAAGATACAAAAATAAAAAATTTGGGAATGTTCTAGCAAAAAACAGGAGAAGAAAAATTTTTGATAGAAGAATATTACCCAACAATTAATAGTAAAATATCCGATTCAGTTTAGAATGTTCAATATAATTCATTATATTATTGTTTTATTGAACTATTGAGTTTTATGTATTATTATCACTTTTGTTTTAAATGATTAAAAACCAATTTATACATGCACGTGCTTAAAAAATTTAATTATTGTACTTTGAATTACCTCTTCTGTCTTATTTATGGAAACGTATGCATAGAAAACTAACTTTTTGAGAAACAAAATAAGAATAAAATTTATAAAATAATAAAGGATTAACTTAAAAGATTTTAAAATTATCTAAATCTATAATGTTACCTGTAAATAGTGAATACAACTTACCAGATCTCCAGCCGCCTCCACCTCCATAGCCACCGCCTCCATATCCGCCGCCTCCGTATCCACCACCTCCGTATCCACCGCCTCCGTATCCACCGCCGCCTCCGCTGGGAACAAGTACTTTAATGATCCTCACAGAGCCGCCGCCTCCATAGCCGCCACCTCCATAACCGCCGCCCCCGTATCCACCGCCGCCAGATCTCCAGCCGCCACCAGAATACCCGCCCCCGCCGGAACGCCAGCCGCCACCGCCTCCATAGCCTCCACCTCCATATCCACCGCCTCCGCTAAGGTAACCGGCTGAAATATAAAAAATAAGGTTAAATGTATATTCCGTATTTAGAGTGAGATAAAAAACTTACAACGTAATCTGAAGTTGGTATAATTATAATAATTATTATTAATTTGAAATGAATTACTTTGCAATTGGAAAAAAATATATTTCCAAAATAGTATTTCTCTAGGACATTTGGATCTACTTCGGAAAATATAAAAAATATGTAATTTGTGACTTTATGTAGATACATTAGGGCTTTTAGAGAGTGTGTCCCAAAATGGTTTTGAAAAAAATCCCTAAAAACGAATTGATTTTGTTGTATTCATTTTAAACATGTTAAATGAGATTGCAGAAATTACAACTTCGAGATCTATCAAGATATTTAAACTTTTCTTTCTGAAGATAATTTGATTTTTCCTAAATTTTTATTTTATATGCTTTATGGCAGATAGATATGATTTTAATAGTACTCTCTATTGTAAATAGAACAATCTGTACAGTTTTACACTTTGGAATAAGTCCTAACCAAACCTTGAACACATTTATGTAGAGTAGAGGGTCATGGATATGTACTCATAAACTAAGGAAAATATTTCAGTTAAATCATACAAACAATACCTCAAAGCAAGACAGCAATATATCCAACAATGTAGACTCCCGATATGATGTGGAAAAGTGAAATTCCTTATTTGCGATTCCTTATTTTACAACAACAAATGGTAGTTTGTGAAATGTAGGTTATTTTAGACTCTACTTTTTAAATATCATATTTAGTCATTCACTGAATCTGTGATGGTAATCTGTTGGTGAACTAAATTAAACTGTAAATTTCTTTTCACGTACATAGTTCACATCTGTCAAAGTACCTACCATTGCATCAAATGTTGACAAAACTTATTAACATCCTGAAGAAATTATTTTTAGATAATTATAATAATAATCAAGTTACATGTTTACAATACATTATCTCCAGTGTTGCTTGTGTTGAAAATACTTAACTAATTATGCAAATTTTGACTAATAGAAAAGAGACATTCAAAGCAACTATAGCAGAAGAAAGTAAATCTAATATGATTAAATTAATGAAAGAAACCAAAATTTCTACAATTTTCCTACAATAGTTATCACGAAACTTGGGTGAAACCCTAGTTTCACCAAATTTTAGACGAATTTTGGATTTATTTTATTAAGTAGGTAGTTACTAGAAATTATATAAACAATTCTTTTGAATAATCTGTGAGCACTTGGTTCAGACCCGCATCTTTTGAGAAACTTACTGGCTAGTCTATGTTTTGTTCAATTCTTTGTTTTCAATGCATCGTCTTTTAATATAAGTTGTTAATTTCATTAAATTTTCAGAAAATATTGCTATTAAAAATTAGTAAAAGAGTAAGTAGAAAATGTTAGTTAATTAGTTAATTCTTATTCGCTTCTTAATTTCAATTACTCTATATAGATTTAAGATAATTAGAAACTGTGGAATGTCTTTCGTATTTATTAACTAACAATATTGAGATATTGAAAGTGTAACATGAATAAATAATACATTTAAAACCGTAGCAGACTGTATAGATATTCTAAAGGTATTTTAAAAATTAAAACATATCTGTATGTCTAGAAATCTGACTTGTTGATTACATTAAGGCCGTGGTTGGACTTCCTTGCCGATGAACCAGTCAAAAGACTGGACATTAAACGTGTTCAATGTGAACTTGGGCAAGCGAAAGATAGATGTCACACTGCAAATATAGTCGACCAAATAAATTTTATTCAAAAATCGTTCTGGATGACTGGATTTAGGGATTTTTATGTAGCACGTCACAAATTTAGTATTAGTAGCCTTATATGAAACAGTCAATGTGTCCCATCACTAAATGTATAATATTGCCAAAGAATAATTAGACCAGTTTCCAATACGTTTTTACTGTCCTTAAAATAGTGAAGCCCTGCCCTCTACAGTAAGGCACTAAATACAAAATATCCCTAAATAATTTAGTTACTTTTTGACAGCAGTGTCATCTAGCGGTAACTTACTGAAACTATAACACAATTATGTCCAAAGCAAGAAATCTTTGTTCTTTTTCGCCTTGGCGATTCCAAAAATGAATGCGCCCTTTGCATGAAAATATTTGAACCTACTTAAAAGGTAATTTTTTAAGGCTTATTGCTGATATAGTGATAAATACTAAATAACACGTATTTGGGTTTGTTTAATGTAATAATTTAGTGGTGCTTGTGATTTTTTGGTATTACAAAGTTAAAAACGACGTGGTTAGTATTTGTACATCCTTATTTTTACATCTTAAAATGGCATTCAAAAGAAATCAGCACAGCACAAACTGCCGTGTTTATAGGTGTCCTTCGACAAAATGGGTCAATAGAAGTGTTTTGGTAGAAGTTTGGCCCTAGTATAAGAAACTGTTTCTCATTCATTTCTCCAAAAGGCATGTAACAATTTAATAACAGGGAACACGTTTATTTACACAACATAACCACTTTGTTGCAGTTTGTCTATACTTTTCTATTATTAGTCTTATAAAAGCAGAATATATTTTAATTTAAACATTATTTAACAAAAAATAAGCACTAATATGGTATCACCATACGTTTATCACACTTATTTTAGTCCAAAATGTAAGTAAACAAAAACTAGGGTACCTGTTTCAACCCAAAAAATTCATATAATTAGTAATGAAGCACTTATGGGATGTTTGACTGCTTTTACCACTCTTTTTATCCTTTATTTCACCCTAACTAGCACATGAACTCACTATATTTATGGTAGATGAATGCTAAATTGCTAGAGGATGTGATACGAAATGCAAAATTTTTACTCGTCTTCCTCCATATTCGTTTACAATTTGCAGCGCCCTCATCGGTAATTTGAATCGCCAATTGTTTAGGAAAAATTCACATGAAACTCAATTTTTTTTCTTAGTGTATGTAATTTAAACAATTTGCCCTGAAGGGCCATAGTTCTTACGTAAATTTTTATTGAATTTCGTCAAATGGTGAAAAATGAGGTGCGTATTGATTGAACCGGTCGTATCACGTCATTTTTGGAAAATATTATGCGACAACTTATGACAATTTCATCGCTTTGTCCAAATCATATTGTCTTCTCATCAAAACAAGAACAGGTTATGTTATATGCAAAATAAGTAGTAAAACAAATCTGGTCACTTTCATGAATCGAAATTCTTCAATGTGATCCACACCAACTGGTTTTTAAATGGATCGCTTTGTTTTTTATTTTGCATCCCAACCTCGCAATCCTTGAAAATTCGACCAGAACAATATCGGTGAAATGTAACAAGGTTTTACAATGTCTGAGTCGTCTTGTTTCAACAACTCCGGTAATAATTGCAAACAATTCACGGCACATGCATAGATAAAAGATTTAATGCATTTACACATCGGATTTATAAAAAGACTTTGTATGACATGGTCTGCATTCAAACGGTTGTTAAATAGCGTTATAAAAACTGTATACCTCTATAATAGCATATCGCTGTAGTGGAATTCAGTTGATTATTTCAGCGGCATGCCACCAGCACATGATGGTAGTAATTACTCCAGAATAATGCGCATTACTAAACGATTTTGATATAACTATAAGTTGTTTCATAATAGGCGTTTCGCTACTGCTGAGAAATAAATGTCTTTCTGGCTATTGGAAAACGAAAATGAATTCATAATTTAAACTAGATTTTAAATGAAATATGTAATGTAATCAGTAAAAGTGGAATTTATTCCGAGGGGTATTACTGTGGGCGTATGAAATTTGTAACGTATGTTCTATTTAATCGAAAGTTATGTTTAGATTAATCTGAGGTATTTTTCAACCGAATAAAACACCCGTAAATCTGTTTAATTCTTTGTAATTCTGTTAAACAGGTGTATAATTACTTTAAAAAGATCGCCATTTGCGACCAGGTAAAAATTGGCCGTAATTCTTTTAGATATGCGAATTTTTGCTATTTAGCATTTAGCATTTAGCATTTTTGCCATTTAAATGAAATGATTTTATAATAAAATTTCGACCATTGTAGGATATCTCTTCGCTTACTGAGGAGGGTGACATTTTTAATACAATTCATATTGCCTAGAAATCTATAAAATCATACACACAAAAATTACTCAGTCGAGTATTTTGATAGTGAAAATACAAATATTTTTGATATGTTTAATTGTTTTTTTGTGTGAATTTTATCTTTGATTAGACAAAGCCAAGTTAAAAAATCCTAAATGATCTTTTTCACTAAATTTTCAAAATGTTTGGCAGAATTTGCAAAGAAAGGAAGAATATGCACATATAATACCACAAATAAGTAGTTACAGAATGTAAATAGTACCAACTCAAGTACCAACAGTCAATAGTAGATTTGTTTGTTTTTATAAAAATGGAATTATATATGTTGAACACATTTTTTGTTTTCGAGTACGTCCTGTGTGCCTTGAAATGCACTGTTTTTCATTTTTCAAGCAATGACAAGCATTTAGATACTCTATATCAGATAGGAACATTTTTTAGTGGAACAATTTGAAATATCAATAAACAATACAGAGACCTATAGTTTCTAAATTCTGTATAACTGTTATATAAAATTTTTATACATTTTTTAAAATTCCCAAGCCTACACGTTTCAAAACTTTCTATGTATTTAAGTATGGGATAGTCAATTTGTTTAAATAAATATTTGCACTCATTTTTACATATAAAAATTCAATTGTTTTGTGTTCTAATTCTCTTCTTTTCCAACGAGATAAATATATTTTTGATCAGGTAAACTAGGATGCATGCAAAGACCTTTTGGCACAAAAAATTTGTCAAAAATATCAACAATAAAATACGTATTTATTTTCAGCAATAAAAGGAAACATAAAATAAGGTATAGATAGAGATTTATCTCTAGAAAAGTGACATATTTTTGACAATAGAACTGATTCTAGTTTAAAATAATTGAAGATTAGGAATATTTATAAATATGCCCACAATTATGTAAAAAATACAGTTTTCTTACAGTATTATGTTTGTGATTAAATAAAAAATCAAGAAAATATATCTTCATCCACCAAAAAACCCAGCTTTCTGTATTTAATTTTTATATAGGAAATAATATCAACTTAAAAAAACTCCCTTCATTGAAACCATTCTAGGAATTATTTTAAAATGACCCAGTCTGTTAGTAGTACATTTAATTTAATGAAAATACATTTTTCCGCTAAAATTTTTCTAAATCTAAACGGATGTTAATATTCCGAAGAAAAAATTATAGCAACGCTATTAAAAATTAAAGTTTTTAGTATTCAAAATATATATAAAACATTGTTTTTCGAATTTAAAATATACAGAACGTAACAAGTAACTATTAATGTCTTTCAGGAAATTTTTTTACATACCTTCAGCGAAGCTGGCTGCCACCGCTACAACCAAAAGACACACGAAGACCTAAAATGAGAACAAAAAATTAAAATTCAAATCCACTAAGCGTCCCATCATCACTATTTCACTAAAATTATGTCGATCAGTGTATACAAAACTATTTACCTTCATGCTTTAACAAAAAAACTTGACTGATTTACTGACCAAAGTGGATGAGTTTATATCGTTGCTGATAAACCTTGAACCCCCCTTTCTAATCGCCATCCCTCTATGCCCGTCTTCAGCATCCCCCCATTATGGGGGGGTATGTAATTACACACCTTCGGTTGTTTTACGAGACAAAATTCACATGCGCCGGTTCTCTTCATCTGGACCGCATCTTGCGCAACAATGTATTTTATGAAATTGTGTAAACTTTGATATTCTCATTTGAATCGAGAGCTCGTCGGAATATTTTAACAATTTTACCTGTTTGGAAATTATAATGTGACTGGTCTTCGCAGAGTTCAAACGTTCAATTGCAGGTTGCTAGATTGAGGACGATTAATCGATAATTTTTTGTTGTCCATGTGCGAGCCTACCAATTTTCGGCTAAGCAGTTTTTTGGGAAAAGAAATCAGATTTGTTCATCTGTTTGTTAAATTCCAGTAAGTAGTTACTTTTAATCGATTGCTTAAATGTTACTGATCTGTTCAGATATTATTTTTGAAAAAAATATGTGTTCCCAGAAAAATTCATAAAGTTATGCCATTTTTTTTATTGATAACGGAAATCTGTTTTATTGAGATATAATAATGCATCCTAAGCAGCTGAAGATTGTTACATCAATTTGAAGGTGATGTACGTCGTACTAATGAAATTTGAGTCAGGAAATTTAGATTTTAATAATTTTAATTATAATTAAAATTTATAATTATAAACACACCTAATTATTTCATTATATTTAAAATAAGGCTTCTCGGAAATTTCTTTGTCGATTTTAATAAAAAAAGCAGTCTAAAAGTCCGGGTCTCGTAGAATTAGTGGAGCAGAATGATTTTTGATAAAAAAAATTTCGACTGTCAAAAGTGCAATGCAAAATTGTTAAATTTTAACTGTCAACCCCTGCTGTTATAGTAATTTCAGAATTTTCACTTATAATTATTGCACAAGAGGTTTGTATTTTACCGGATAAATTTGGATTGTTTAATGAGAAACTGTCGCCAAGCAATTAGAAGATAAAAACTGTCAACTATGAAAAACGCGACGCCGAAGGTGGAGCGTTTTTAGGTTGACAGTTTTTCCAGTCAAATTGCTAAAGGAAACAGTTTAGAATTTAAACAATACAAATTTATCCGGTATCAATACAAACATCGAGTGTAACTCGGCAGGACAATTTAATGAATAAGAAATTTAGAAACATATGAATGCAAACTTTATTTATGAAACACTGAAAATAAACATATTTATATTTGAGCATCACCGAATCGATTCATTGTTAGTGTTTAATAATTCAATAACTTGTTGACAGAAATGTCAAACTATTTATTTTGGCAGCGGACACCGCGATAATTGATTAAAAAATGAATAAGTGAAAAAACCACTAGTGCAATTGTCGCTGTAAAAGTTGCAGGTAACTTTTGTCGGTGTCAAAGAGACAATTGCACTGTGGCATATGCGATTTTTTATATATAAATTAAATTGTCTTGTAATAATATTTAGTGCCTTTGTCGATATCTCGAGGCGTATTTGTCAGTTTTGTGTTTTTTGTCCTAGAAAAAAAGTTACCGGATCTTTTCAGAAATCAGCTTATAAAATTAATTTCTAGGGAGTAGGTATTTCATGTGGAAACTCTATGTTTCTATGTATAAAATCTAATTATTGTTTTAGTGACCGTAATGCTGCTGAATTGATGTTGATGCTAGTTGAATCTGACCATTAAGGTTGCTTAAAACAGTTATAATTTTATACACTCTGTACAATATGGTTTTTCTAATGTAAAAACCCATTAATAAGACGTATAGGGTTCCATATGAGATACATCTACATAAAAGCTGGTATTTTTTGATTTTTTAAATGCTGCCTTTCTGCAAAAGACCCCTTTGAAAAGACATTTTTTATAGGACACAAAACAGACAAATACGTCCCGAAATATCAACCAAAGGAACTCATCAATAGTACAGTAAAAGTTCTGAAATTTCTATATAAACAATTGTCAACAGTTAAAATTTAATAGTTCTGCATTTCACTTTCCTACACTCTGTATATAATATACAAAATATTTTTTGCCAAAAATCATTTTCCGCTACCGATTCTACAAGACACAAACTTTTAGAGTCCATTATATTCAAGACATTTCCGAGATACAGTCACTAATTTCATGAGCAGTTTATATAAAAATATTAGAAAATAATCTCCTACGCCAAAAAGAGACAGTCAGGGCCTACTAATCTTTGCACTGTGAAGCAGATATTTGCTTCAAAACACGCCTGAAATAGTCTCTATTTTAGTTAATCTAAACTATCGCAATGCAGCCCTTGAAATTGAAATTATTTCCAATTTATCGAATGGGGCAGTTCATAATTTTTGTTTGTCTGCTTCAAAAAAACTCAGCAATTACAGACAATATTTATTTTAAAATAAAGTGGATACTCGAAGCGGATGGTTCTTTATGAAACATCGTGAAAATAGATGGTACTAGACAAGTTGTTGGCTGTTATAGTTGAATTTATTTCTTCAATAAAAAAAAAACCAAAAGAAAATCTTTTTATTTTTTTTTATTTTTGGAGGACTTATTATTTTCAGTATTTAAGTAACCTATGAAGAAGTCCGAAAACTTGGACGAAACGTCGGAAAAGGTATCAATGTAAAAAAAAATGAGCTGAAAGTCCTCCAAAAATAAAAAAAATAAAAAGATTTTCTTTTGGTTTTTTTTTATTGAAGAAATAAAATCGTGAAAATAGTTGTTTTGAAAAAAACATTGATCTCATTTAGATGTTCCAAGAAATATATATATAAAACACTCTATATACTAGTATTTCGGCTTGTTAGGCCTTTTTCAATAGAGTAAAAGTCTATTACTAAACATTTCCAAGCGCGTTTTCGTTATTTATTTGTTTACAAGTCTACCTACCCCCGATTGATCCTACCATCTGGTAAAGCTCGAGTTTTTATTACATTTTCTAAGAAGGGCGAGGGTGTAAAATCTATCTGATCATTAGTAGTACACGGATTTATAATTAAAGATTTTTTAATTTCTAATTGTTCTAACAGATCTAAGCGCTTTCCTTTCTTTTCACGATGCAGTATCTTTACATTTTTTGATGCAGTATCTTTTACATAGAGTGTTTTCTATATATTTCTTGGAACATCTAAATGAGATCAATGTTTTTTTCAAAACAATTAATATTTATTTTACGCTTGGTTACTTCAAATTTAAGTGTTGCATTTAGGAATGAAAATACAGATGCCATCCAAATATTTACCAATGTGTTTTCATGCTAGTAATAACTATCTGTTTTTTTGGTCAGAGTAACATTTTTTTTGTTGGGTAAAACTCATATTTGAAAACCAACTACTGACTGTTGCTTTTGAGGCAGGGGTTTATCTTCTAATATTTTATATATTTTCATAAGTGTGGCAAAATACAAAATTAAAGGGTTCGAAATAACCAGCGCACCGGCAAAGACATTAAAACAAATTAAATAATTAAGCATCACTAATAATAACATTGATATTAGTATACAAAAATATTTTATCAATCCTAAATGTTTAAGAAAAGCCCTTTATATTTTTTCAATACATTTTTTAATTTAAGAATAACCAATTAGTAACTCAAATGATTTTCTCAAACTTTTTGTAACTGATCTGTTACTTTTTGTTACTGATTTAGTACTTGGTCTACCACTAGTGTTTTATTTTAATGCATTTCTTTAAAATTTACACGAAGTGATATAGTAGAGATTGAGCAAACATATCATTGATAAAGGATTATCCTCTATCGAGTGTATTATCACTAAGGAAATGTATATTTCATTGGATATTACGTACTTTTAAGTAGATGGTAGAAATATATAAAAAAGAAAATAAATTATGTCTTGAAATATCGTCATTGGTTTAGGAAATTCTATACAAAATGTTACTATATTTTTCGGCTTTAATAGTCACTATGTCTATATATTTTTTTTCATTCACACAATTTCTGAATTACCTACGATATTCCTGAATAGATGGTGTCATTATGATATATTCCTTGATAAAATATTTCTCTGGATATTGAATGCCACAAGTGTTTTGCCAATATCAAATAGGTACATTTTCTATTGTTTTTACTGGTTCTTGTTCAAAATAGATTATCACCTTGAAAACTTCTTTGTATCGCAAAAATATATATCTAAAAAAATTATATCATATTGATATATAAATATGAATATGTATAATTTTTGTGTTAAATACGCTATATGGAGTTTCGTGAAAGTGACTCCATTTTATTACTTGAAATTTAGCATCATCCGCTCATTAAAGCTTGTACAGATTTGAAAAGATGTCATTCATTAACATCTTTATGATCAACCCTCACATTACCCGTCGTTATATAGACACTCACTTTTATATACCATAAAATTTTATACCTAATATTATAATAGTGTAATTTATGCTAATTAGTATAAAAACTAAATACAGAGTGCGTCAGCAAGGTAACGATCACGTTTAAACAATCAGAGATCTTACAAAAAACGTTTCAATACAAAAGTTGTTCGGATCTATGAAATCTCTTATCTAAAAACATGTAGACATCTATAGGTTGTATATTTCCTTGGTTACAGAGAAAAATATATTTTTCTAAATGGAACACCCTCTATGTAGTAGCATCTTTTCGTTAAGCAAAAAACGAGCTGTACGGTGGTATTTTGTTTTTTTGAAATTAAATGCAGCGTTGCCAAGTTATTTTAAATTTTCCGAAAATTTATAGATTCTCAACTAACTATTCAAAAAATTATAGATTATAGATACCTATGGAATAACGTTGAGTGCGCGAAAATTGAATGGTGAATACTTCAAGGTTTCCACCATGTATTGTTAATACTATTTGAATCATTTGTTATACAGGGTGTCTCTGACTGCCAATCAATTATGACCAAATTCAAATAGGCTTATTACAATTTTTTCAAATGGAACACCCTGTATTTTTTATATTTGTCGAGTTTGCCTTTCAAATATCTTTATTTTTTGTTATACCTAAATGTCTTTTTTGAAATATTCTACTTACATCGACTCATCAAGAATTTTTTGACTAAACAATTATTTGATTGCTATATACTCACTTTGACAGTTTTTAATGTAATAGGATAGAGGATATCACTTATTATTTTTGTTAAATAATAAGTGGGTGGGAAATGAGTAATTTCAATAAATTCGGCACTTTTCATTCCCCACAACGGAATCAATATCCCCCGGAGCGTATGGCAGCACTGGTGTTTCGTCTATCTCATACGAGTGCCTTAGAAAATAGTAAAGCACCCGTAAAGCCGCATTAGGTCTATGGATATAGACCGAGACTGCATATGCCGGACAAGCGGAAAGCAGATGTATAATTGCCTCCGGCGCCCTTCGGCAGGCCCTGCAGTTGACACCAGGGACCTCCACACCCATGACACGGCTACGATAGACGAAGGTGTTAAATACACAATCCTGGCATTATTATTATTATTATTTATATAACCACTTAATTAACATGGGTATTCGCAATAAAACCATTATAAAATAATTATATTAAGTTTTAATATTACTGAACTTCTGAGATTATGCGAATAACGTGTGGGTAGGCATCGCTTTTTGTTGTGCATAATGCCTGAAGTAACTTGCTTTCAAAAATGAGGCAACAATAAATATGTGTGACATAAATAATTGACCATATATACGATGAATTTTTATACATTTTACATATCTGCATAATACATATTTTAAGTTATTGGAGAAAGTTGATTTCAGGCGTCAAATAATGTTACTCCACATGTAGGGTACAGATTTCAGTTACAGAGATGAAGTAATTGAAGTTTCTATTTTTGCAAACAAGAAAAGTAGTGGTTGATTATAAAAATGTTGTAGGTACAATATAAGTCTGCATTTTAAATATATCTAATTTTTCGTAATTTCCATTCAATATGAACAATTAGCAGTGGCGTGCCCAGATTTAAGCTGTGGGGATATAAAGTTAGAAATAGTAAATTACAAGTAAGTAGGGTAGTTAGCGAAGTTGCTAAACCATAGCATTTATTAAAGTAATTGTTAGACACTTTCGAACAATAATAATCACTAGATGCTTTTATCCATTACCTATTAGGATGTTTTAAGTCCCAGTCTTAATAAACTCGTAGGTAGGTTTTGCTGAAATGGTAAATGCCATAGAAGAAATTTTCCTATATTTTTACAGACATTCAAGACGATCTTCCAACATAAATTTTAATTTGAATACGGGTCATTCGATGGTGCAACTATTAAACAGTTTTTAGTCTGCCCGGATATGGTTTTTATGATATCGTAACGATACCGTAAGAGGTTATAGCTGAATGTGCAGCAAACAAAGAAGTGTCTATTTACTTACATTTTTGCAGTTAGATAAAATCGATTTTTATATGAACCATGGTAATAGTAAGTTTTATTATTTTTTATTAGATTTTAACAAAAATATAGTTGCTCAAATCTCACGATGGACTTCATAGGTACCTTGCATATTTTCACTTATAATTGCACAAGAGGTTTGTATTTTACCGGATAAATTTGGATTGTTTAATGAGAAACTGTTGCCAAGCAATTAGACGAGAAAAACTGTCAACTATTAAAAACGCGACACCGAAGGTGGAGCGTTTTTAGGTTGACTGTTTTTCGAGTCAAATTGCTAAAGGAAACAGTTTCGAATTTAAACAATACAAATTTATCCGGTATCAATACAAACATCGAGTGTAATTCGGTAGGACAATTTAATGAATAAGAAATTTAAAAACATATGAATGCAATATTCAATAACTTGTTGACAGAAATGTCAAACTATTTATTTTGGCAACGGACACCGCGATAATTTATTAAAAAATGAATAAGTGAAAAAAACACTAGTGCATTTGTCACTGTAAAAGTTGCAGGTAACTTTTGTCGCTGTCAAAGTGACAATTGCACTGTGGCACATGCGATTTTTTATATATAAATTAAATTGTCAGTCTAATTTTTGTTACTTTTTTAATTTCATGTTTAAAACTAAGTATGCATTTTTATTTCATATTTTTACTAGTAATGTAATCCCGACGTCTTAGAATAGATATATTACCCTGATCCCTACTGTGAGTACACCACTGATATTTGGAAAACGGCGCTATTGAAATTTGATTGAATGGACATATTTCATTTGTCAAAAATTCATATTTTTATATTTAAGGAACGTTTATTACTATCATACTGATTTGACGAAGATCTGGGCCGGCGTAACATTTTTGTAGCAACACGGAATTTACGACGTGCCTTAGTTAATTTACAAACAACAATGATTGGTCTTCTGTAACCGGTAATATGTAATACAATGTCGTAACCTAACCAGCAGGATGGTGCCGGTGTTTTAACATTAACCATAATGCGACAGCAATAATTAGTACATTTCTCTGTTCATAGGAATGCATTAAAACGTTCACAATTTTTTGTCCCAGATTCACAAATACAGAATGTTTGAAAAATTGATCATATCTAAAAACTTTTGAGAGTAACAGTTTTTCTCAAGCGTGCATAATTATTTTTCAAAAATATATTACAAGAAATAGTCCCAAATGATGTTGGCAGATTTATTTGAAGGAGATGCCGAAAACTACTACCACACGGGCTATGTACCCCGACTGGCATTGTATTACTCCGGTATCTCCTTCATATAAATAAGTACCATTGTTTTCCTCAAAAACAGTAGATGTCACTGCTGTAATAGCACCTGCGGAAAAGCAGGTCGCTATCTGTCTGTCAATTAGACAATAATTGTGAGACAGATAGTAGGAAACCCAAAGAGGGCACTACGGTGTGTTTCTCCCTACTACTAATGTTAACAGAGTTCAATATTTCTATTTTATTTATGTATATAATATTTTTCTTAATTCATTTATAATCTGCTTCTTTTCCAATACAGCCGAGAACATTGTCTTAACTGAAACACTCTGTATATTACCACATTAACCGCCACGTCCTACGCCCTGTATGTTACGAACTTCACAACAAGCTGATGTGGAGAAAATAGGCATCCTGAATAAATAAAACGTGTGAGAACTAAAATTTCTGTAATATGATACGCAAGCGAATGGTGTATTCCTTGCATTAGGCAATAAAAATAATTGCCAGTCAGATGGTACATTACATTAATTAAATATGAAACAAAATAGCACGGCCACACCTTTTCGTAATACACGAACTGCATTTTATGTTTTCATGGGTAAATTAAAATAATATAAAATTAAATATATCTTATACTTTATGATTACGCTATTGGTAAACATATCTATAAACTTCAGGCTTTTTAAGAGTCCATTCACTAGTCCGAAATAAGCCCAAAATCGGCGTTCGTCTCGTGTCTAATTATAAAAAAACTAAAAGATTGCGACTTTTAGTAAAAAAGTATTGAAAGATAAGACTTTAAACTTAATCCCTATAATAGTAATTTTTTGTAATTCTTTGTATTTTTAAAATTCTAGGCAAAGAATCTTGAACTAAAATTCCAAAATTATTTTCTCTAAAATACATGGATTAAACAAAAAATTGCTACTATAGGGATCTAGTTTATCTCGTGATATTTCCGGTGATATATAATTTATAATATTAAAAATAAATTTTGTTGCAATTATAAGATAAATTCGGTACCCTTGCAATAAGGGCTAACTTTATTTCCATGTGCCTTTTTACTTCGGCTTTACGTGCACCTCCGAAATCTAAATAATTCGGTAGTGGGAATATGTAAGTCTTCACCCATCGGCTACCCAACCTCTCAACCCGACCCCGAATTCATGTCTGTCAAGTCTACAGTGAACGGACCCTTAAGGGTCCATTCTCTGTAGATTTGACAGGCATGAATGTTGGGTCGGATTGAGAGGATGGGTGACCGATGGGTGGAGACTTATATATTCCAACTATCGAATTATTAAGATTTCGGAGGTGCACGTAAAGCCGAAGTAAAAAGGCACATGGATATAAAGTTAGCCCTCATTGCAAGGGTACCGGATTTGTCTTATAATTGCAACAAAATTTCTTTTTAATGTTACAAATTATATATCACCGGAAAGATCAAAAGATAATCTAGGTCCCTATAGTAGCAAATTTTTGTTTAATACATGTATTTTAGAGAAAATAATTTTTTAAAATACGCTATTTTCGTACAAGATTGTTTGCCTGGAATTTTAAAAATAAAAAGAAATACCAAAAATTACTACTATAGGGACTTAGATTAAAGTCTTATCTTTCAATACTTTTTTACAAAAGTCGCTATCTTTTATAGTTTTTTTATAATTAGACACGAGCCGAACGCCGATTTAGGGCTTATTTCGACCTAGTGAATGGACTCTTAAGTAATATTTTAACATACAGTCCGTCATACTTTTTACTCGCAAACGAAATTTTAACAGCTGATAGATGGCGCCAGAGTCGCTATCGGCACTTTTTTTTTAAATAGGTTAGTAGGTATTTCCATTCATGTAAAAAACAATGAAAAAAGTATTGACTTTATGTATAGTAAACCTTAATAACTTTTGAAAGTAAACATATATCTGCATTGATTAGTATCAAAATATATAAGGGGTACCATTTGAAATTTTTGTGAAAAATGTTATACAAAAGTCTGATATTAGTTCTAGAATTCCGGTCACTGTGTATTAAAATAAATTTGATGTATGCAGGTCAAACTGCACTGTTTTGTGTATCACTAAATTTCCGGTTCAAAAATGTCTACATCTGTCAATTTTTTACAAAAATCGGAAATATCTCGAAAACTATAACTTTTTTACAGTTAATACTTTATATCAAACTGATCTAGAACTTCATGTAAAATCCATCAATATCATCATAATAAAGGGCATTCCATTGGAAAAACTAAAGTTGATATCTGTTTCAGAAAAACTGAACATCCTGTGTATATGAGACTAGTTAATATAAAAGATTTATAAAAACCAATAAACGTATTTACACTTTTCTCTATCTTTCATAAGTTCCGAGATAAGTGGGTGGTGCATCATATTTGGGACACCCTGTTCATATATTACTGTAAGCCGCATTTTACCAAATGGAAACGTGTACCAATATGTTATATAAAAAGTGGTCTCACGAAACTAAGATACTTTATTATTGCAGGATATGCAATTTAAAATTAACCTCTCATTAACCGCATTCCTAATTAATTTTAAAATGCTAATGTCTGTCTCATGATTGTTTTCGCAAGGATGTTGAACCACAACATAATTCAGTTATATGGTATTTCGTGTGACATACGTGTTGTTTAAATTTAATGTGTAATCTCTTTGTTGGTCAAATATGTTTCTATTACAATGTTGAATTTTATATAATATAATCCTTGTATCTATTTCGTAAACCCGAAAGATTCCTAAAAGCTTTGGCTAGCATAGGAAATTGGTAAAATATTTGTTTTTTTTTTGGTGCAATCAAAGAAAATATATTCTTGAAGCGTGTTTGATTTCGAGCGAAAAGGGGATAAAGGATGACATACATTGGTGTAAAAATGTTTGTCAAACATTACTAAACTACTTGTAAAAAAACTACCTGTTTCAACCCAAAAAATTCATTTGGTAATTAGCCAAAAAACCCTTATGGAATTTTTATCCTTTATTTCACCCTAACCAGCACATGAAGTCAGTATACACTGTGTCCAAGATAAGGATGGCATAGCATTGGGATCTTGAAAACGGTAAGAGATACAAAGTTGATTAAATTATGAAAAAGTTGAGCAGTTTGAATACCTTTTACATGGACTTTGCAAAAATAAGTTATCTTTTTTTGATTTCGAAATATTTGGAAAAACATTTTTTTTGCAATATTTGTTTTTATTTATTTCTGGCGTTATTTTAACAGCTATCAAAAAATAAAAAATACTTTTCCATTGTCACTTTTTGAGCTTAACAAGATGGCATTCACCAAGTTTTTGTCCGACGTTTCGTTTCCGTGAAACTATCATCAACTTCTTTTTTTTAAATACGGCCCTGTATTTTTAAATAGAAATTTCGATACCATTTTTTATTCCCAATTTAATGATGTATCACAAGTGATGGTTTAATTACGTTTTTAGCTTGTTTTTGCCACAATTAAAAATTAACGAGGAAAAGCCTCCTGAGTTTATAACAAATAAACAAGTAAAATAATATTGATATGGGGCTACATAAAAAACTATGTGTACCAACGTAATTTTCAAACAGAGGAAGAATTACGCGAATTGGTACTAGAAGCATTTCAAACTATTACGCCAGATGGACTTTACAATTGTTTGAAAGCTACAGTTAAACGGTGTTAGAAAATAATGGTCTTTTGTTCGAACATCTTTTGTAATTAACATGCTAAAATTATTAAGATAACAAATTAAATAATTAAGATAAATAAATTATTTTACTTGTTTATTTGTTATAAACTCAGGATGCTTTTCCTCGTTAATTTTTAATGGTGGCAAAAACAAGCTAAAAACGTAATTAAACCATTACTTGTGATGCATCATTGAATTGAGAATAAAAAATGGTATCAAAATTTCCATTTAAAAATACAGGGCCGTATTTAAAAAAAAGAAGTTGATGATGGTTTCTCGGAAACGAAACGTTGGAAAAAACTTGGTGAATGCCATCTTGTTAAGCTCAAAAAGTGACAATGGAAAAGTATTTTTTATCTTTTCATAGCTGTTAAAATAACGCCAGAAATAAATAAAAACAAATATCGCAAAAAAATTGTTTTCCAAATATTTCGAAATCAAAAAAAGATAACTTATTTTTGCAAAGTCCATGTAAAAGGTATTCAAACTGCTCAACTTTTTCATAATTTAACTTTGTAGCTCTTACCGTTTCCAAGATCCCAATACTATCCCATCTTTATCTTGGACACACTGGTCACTATTTTATGAAATGCGATCACTTAAATCACGCGATCACTTAAATCACCAGCTGTTTCATCCAAGAGAATAAAAATGTATATGTTTGGCAATCGAATGCTATTTGCTAAATGATGGGTTATGAAATGCAAAATTTTTACTCGTCTTCCTCCATATTTGTTTACAATGTGCAGCGCCCGCATCGGTAATTAGAGTCGCCAATAATTTTTGTCTAACAGCGTATATCCACACGTGAGTCGAATGTCTTCACTATTATTTTCTGATAAATAGATGTCTGTTATTTATTTATTTTAATAATAATTTGAAAATATTAAAAATGTAGGCCCTGAAGATATTATCAATAAATACATTATTACTGACGATCAGATATCGATTTAAAATTACCAGTTCAAGAGCAATAAATAATTATCTTGTATGTTACTGACGACGGTTAATAATAAATTATGTTGCTTAGTTTTTATCATTCTTTACAACAAATGTTACAAAATTATAATGTTAAACTGACTTGAAACCATTCCATCCTCTACTAAAAGGTCACGTACATTGAGTTAATTGCATCTTCTTCATGTTACGATTTCATAATAAACTTGATTAAAGCAATTTAGGTATATTTCCTATTGGCAAATAGGTGGTAACATCATTTTCAGCAGGCGGTGCAATAACCTAATTTATTTCAATAATTGCCAATGCACGAAAGACACGAAACAGCTCATGTCGAGTTACAAATTGAAGCATTCTTGTTTGAATTTCAGGGTATCTCCCCGTCATTGTTTGTCAGATGTATCATCATTGGATATATAGACTTAATTTTTAACATTGCTTAATATTTACCATTTACCATAATATTTATCCTACTAATCTTAATAAGAAAATCTTGACACGATTTATTAATCATAAATAAAGTGGATACTCGAAGCGGATGGTTCTTTATGAAACATCGTGAAAATAATTGTTTTGAAAAAAACATTGATCTCATTTAGATGTTCAAAGAAATATATAGAAAACACTCTATATACTAGTATTTCGGCTTATTAGGCCTTTTTCAATAGAGTAAATGTCTATTACTAAATGTTTGCAAGCGCGTTTTCGTTATTTATTTGTTTACGAGCACCTACCCCCGATTAATCCTACCATCTGCTAAAGCCCAAGTTTTTAGTACCTTTTCTAAGAAGGGCGAAATTGTAAAATCTATCTGATCATTCGTAGTACAAGGATTTGTTGTACAAGGATAAATCCTTGTACTACGAATGATCAGATAGATTTTACAATTTCGCCCTTCTTAGAAAAGGTAGGTACTAAAAACTCGGGCTTTACCAGATGGTAGTATATAAAGTGTTTTCTATGTATTTCTTGGAACATCTAAATGAGATCAATGTTTTTTTCATAACAATTATTTATTAATCATGTCAATAATATGGCTTGAATTCAGTATCAGATGAATTAATTGTAATCTACAGCTTAAAGTTGTTCTAAAAAAATATATTTTTGTTAATAGAATCAACTTTTTTATATGTTTATATGTTATTAAACAACTGTAAAATTGTAGTCAACCAATGTTTAATTGAAATTTATTCAAACTGAGCGAATTATATCACACGCTACACATGTTTTTATTCCTAAATGTCAAAAGTATTTCTAAATGATTAAAATAAATTGGTACACATATAGGATACTTTGTAAGTAATCTGAACTACTAGAACAGACGCTTCCTTGAATGGTTTGATGAAGAAAAAGTCATATAGTCATTTCGTAAGTGAGTTAGTTCCTGAGATGCAGGAGTGACATATATTTATTGGTAGGAGATGCCGAAAACAACTACTCCACGGGCAATATGCCCCCAACTGGCGTTGCATTACATCAACATCTCCATGGGTGTCGCCACATCCTTCATCAAGACCAAATACCAGACAATGACCGGTTTCGATCTTGTTATGATCTCATCAGATTGCCATAGGTATCGGAATCGATGAATGACCTGGCGACATGATTGCCTAAGGGGCAATCTGATGAGATCATAACAAGATCGAAACCGGTCATTGTCTGGTATTTGGTCTTGATGAAGGATGTGGCGACACCCATGGAGATGTTGATTCAATGCAACGCCAGTCGGGGCATATTGCCCGTGGAGTATTTGTTTTCGGCATCTCCTACCAATAATTAAGTAGGATTGTCTTCCTCAAAGACAATAGAGGTCGCTGTAATGGCATCTGCATAAAAGCAGATCGTTATATGTCTGTCAATTAGACAATAATTGTCAGACAGGTAGTAGCAAAGACCCAAAGAGGGCACTACGGTGTATTTCACTATATCTCGCCACTACAAACATTGACATATATTTTTTATTTTTTAGGAAAGCCTCATTACAATGATAATGATGAAGAAATTATCAATTTCTTCATCATTATCAGGGGAGTGCGTACGGGTAGCCACTTTAATATTTTTATGGGAAATATGTAGGCCACTTCCCTTCGACTTTTTTAATAGATATGAGGTCATTCGCGGAAGCTTCTTCTTCAATATTCCAGATTTCATAGGAAAAACTATATATTATGCGAAAAAGTTAATGATCTGTTTACTTTTTGATGTTGCCCTGATAATGCTTGTTTGTTTATAGCTTTATAACTTTAGAATTCAGTTAAACTTGAAGCTTATTTCTATTACAATCATCTGAACTGTGGAATCATAGATGATCTTGAAAATTAGAACTTGGTTTTTACAATTTTTGCATTACATAATCCTAATATAAGTTCTACCTAATATAAGTCCTAATACATTTACCTAATATAAGTTTTGTTAGTTGCATAATTTAACATCACAATGTAGTTTTAAAGGGTTTTTATTAAAAAAGTATGAAATTTCAATAAGCGTATATACAGAAATAAATTTTTGACCTTGGTGAAAAATTAGATATCACGAAATAAGTGTTTCCTAGAGCTGATTAGGATTGGCTTTCTGGGCCTCATTTACCACCAGCCGCCTCCGCCTCCACCTCCTCCTAAAAATGAAAAAAATGTTATTCAATCTAGCACAATTTACGATTATTCTTTAATGGAGTCATAGTTTACAGGGAAGAAATTAATTAATTAACTCACTATTTTATAATAATTGTTTACTTGATACACAAAGAAAAATAATCGATTGAATCTGGCACATAGTACGAAATCAGAAAACTAATACTTACTTTTACCATCGGGGGTTTTACAATCAACGTTTTTTAGAATGAATATTCATAAAAGTAATATGCATATGCCAATATTTTGCCTTTGAAAAGGGACCCTTAAGGCGCCATACCAAAACCAAATTGCGTATTCTTTACGAAAATTTATTGAAATATGATTATTATTCTGTTATTAACCAAAAGTTAACACGAGTGGTAAACATACTTTCTACAAAAAAAAAAAAAAATCCCACAGTACCTACAGAACAGTACCAGGAAATCGATAAAATAACTGTTTTTTTATTAAAATATTAAACCAAAGAATATTTCATAACTAGTTGTCTATAATATATGAAAGCATAGAACGGACATATAGAATTTTATTTGAATACTTCTAGTTTAAACTGTAAATTAAATTGCCAGTTTAAAGTGTAAATTTTGTTAAATTCCCCTTTTAAACTGTAAACTTTGTTAAATTACCAGATCAAAATGTAAATTTTATTAATTTCCCGGTTCAAACTGTGAACTTTCTTTAATTTCCAGTTTAAACAGTAAATTTACTTAAATTTTCAGATTGAACTGTACATTTTCTTAAACGCTCAGCTTGAATTTTAAACTATATAAAATTGTCATTATACAAGATTCTGGTCAATGGAGGAAATGTTTCCTTGACTTTTGCTAGATCACATGCAAAAAACATTTGCTAATACGTTAAAATTTGAAATAAGCTACAGTTTAAACTGGGAATTTAGAAAAAATTACAGTTTAAATTGAGAATTTATCTAACTTCACAACTAAAACTGTGAATTTAACAAATTTTACAGTTTGAACTGAGAATTTGACAAGAATTACAGTCTTACTGAGGAATTTTACTAAATTTACAGTTTAAACTAGGACTTTAACTAAATTTATAGTTTAATATCCAAGTAAATTATCCAAGGGGGAAACATCCAAGTAAAGTGCTACATGTCCGCTCTACGCTTTTGTAATAATCATACTCTCGAAAGATCTATTTGTTTCAAACTGACCATAAAAAATGTCATAGTATAGTATCTCACTGATAGTATATAAAATTTGTTATCTAAAGTTCATATTTTATCATCGAAAATCTAACAAAATCTTACCCCTGTTTAAATAGTTATTGAAAACATTTAACTTTTAAACTACTGAATTATTTGTATTGCTTCACTTAAATAAAAGGTTTACGATATTTGTATATCGAAAAAACGGTCTGAAATGGGAACTTTTAGGCGGCGGGAACGACAACCTTAAATTCAATTTAAATTTTATCCAATATTGACATAAAACCTACTTAATTTATCAACTGTGCTACTACGTATAAAAAATGCCATCAAGTAATATATGATATTAACAACTTACCGGATTTCCATCCTCCACCACCGCCGCCCCCGTATCCACCGCCACCGCCGCCTCCATATCCACCGCCGCCTCCGCCTCCTTTTCCACCACCGCCGCTGGGCACGATAATTTTGATAATCTTTATGGTGCCTCCTCCGCCGCCTCCATAACCTCCACCTCCTCCTCCGCCGGACTTCCAGCCTCCCCCTCCACCTCCGCCCCCATAACCGCCGCCTCCACCTGATTTCCAACCGCCACCGCCTCCGCCGCTGGATTTCCAACCACCTCCTCCGCCTCCGTAACCGCCACCGCCTCCATAGCCGCCTCCGCCTCCACCGCTGCTAATGTAGCCGGCTGAAAGACAACATAATATGTACAGAGTGTCTAACAAGTAGGAAACAGTTTAGCTTTTCTTCAATATTTAAATAATTAATTAAATGATTTAAAAGCCACTTAGAAATATATTTAGGTCAATCTTTCCGTCATTAGCATTATATTCCGTTAGTCCGATAGTGTTCAAGTCTAGTATCAACTTTTTATAACGTATGTGGTATTTTTTAACACTATAGTGTGGCTAAAATTATTGAGAGTATCTCTTTCATAGTATATGAAGCTGTTCGATGGGTGAAGTGGCAAGAGATTGCTATTCCATATGCGAGTCTGGTAAAATAGAGCCGAATTTTAGAAATGTAAACAAAAATATTTCTTCAAATTTGTTAAATTAGGTCTTATTTACTTAATCATGTTGCTTATTTTTTAAAATACACCAATCACATTGCACGTCGTATCCATGAAATTATAGTCAACATTACTGTGCGTGAGGAAAGGTACATTATATTTATCGGGTAAAGATTATTGTATGCGGTGAATGGTAATAGAGCTCTGGTACTACTTATGAGTTACCTTCTCTCTATAATTTTGGTCTAACACTATATTTTAAAGATGCAGATCTTCGTGCGGCGAGTTACCTAAATAATTTTAGATTACCTGTTATTTTGATTTATGTAATTGAATACATTATTATCTTTCATATACACGGTGTCCCAAAAACATACCTACAAACTTTAAGGGGTGGTAGGGGACATGAAAACAAACCTTTTTTGTTTAACAAACATAATATGCCCTCCAATGAGCCGCTTGGGCTGTAGAGCAATAAAATGTTCTACCATTATGAACAACTATACCATTATGAACCACAATATGAACAACTTCTCTACCCCTACCATTTACAGCGCGTACAAGCTTTAAATCCTGAAGATTATCCACATCTATTAGCTTCTTGTGAATGGTTTTTGGGTCACAACTTAATAGACCAGGGGTGGCCAACCTACGGCTCGCGAGCCACATGCGGCTCTTGAAGGATTATTTGTGGCTCTCGATAAATGTACCCGAGTTCCCTTTTCATTTTTGTGGTATTATATTTTAAAAAATTATTATCGTTCCGTATGTGTTTCAAAATGTCTTTGAAATTACTGACGACAAATATGAAAGACTAAGTGCAACGTTGTAACAAATTTCATTTCCGTCCAAGTTAAGAATGATATGACTCATCGAAAACTGCGTGAACGAACATAAACAGTGGCGTAACCGTCCGTAATCGACCGAGTTCAAACCGATTTTGAATTTGTAAACTTTCATTGCAACGGACAGTTGACATTGTACTCTGGAGGAAACAATTTGTATCACTTTTGCTACGGATATAATTTGTAATCTGGAATTTTTGGTAAGCTAACTAAATTTGTTTCATAGTATGGCTCGGCATAGTATAAATATTAATAAAAATGGCTCGGACTATCAAGGAGCTTGGCCACCCCTGTAATAGAACATTACTTCGGGAGAATATTATTTTCTTTTATGAAGCATGTTTCACGCGCGATGGTTATTTTAATGGCAGAAACAGCCACATTTGGCATGATGAAAGTCCTCACTGTATGGTCTCTAGAAGACACCAGCAACAATTTTCTGTAAACATGTTGGTTGGTATTGTTGGAGAGAATCTAATAGTTCACTTGCTGCCTGCTAGTTTGAACACAGATATTTATCGCCATTTTCTTCAAAATGTTTTGCCTTTATTATTATAAAATGTCCTTTCAGACATTAGAAATAACATGTGGTTTTAACATGATGGGGTACCTCCACATTTTGGTTTGAACGTGCGCCAGTAACTGGATCAGCAATTTCCCCGCCGATGGATTGGAAGAGGAGGTTCTGTGGGCTGGCCTGCGCGTTCTGCCGATGTCAACCCTCTGGATTTTTTCTTTTGGGGTCATCTGAAATCTTTAGTCTACGAAACGCCTATTCGTAATGAGGAGGATATCTTAGCAAGAATAATGGCCTGTTGTACACATGTAGAAGCTATTCCCGGAATATTCTATACGGTCCTCGAGTAAATGAACCGACGGTAGAATCTTTGTATTGAAGCAAATGGTCAACATTTTGAACACTTATTGTAAACCATCGTTTATTCATCAATGAAACAAAGTTCAACACGACCAAAAGTGATTTATTAGTGATGCCCTCCTGAAAAAGGGGGTTTATTTCCTCGTCTCCTACTGCCCCTTAAAGTTTGTCGGTATGCTTTTGGAACACCCTGTATATCAAGAGAATATTTCTGGGTATAGTATTAATTTATATCTAGATGAAGACGAATTATCTTTGCACAAGACAGAGTATAAATAACAATTAGTTGTATAAATGAAATAACATGTCATTAGTGATTTGGCCATAGTTATACCCTTGTTTATATAAAAAAGTTTTATAAGTTTTTGATTTGCAATAAATTTAACGACCTCTCACATTTTGACCAGTATATTATACGTAACATTACATCTGTATTATACTATGGACAAAGAGACAGTGTATACTTTCTCATATATTATACATAAAAATATGAAACAGTGTCGCACTGTTATTTCCTGACTTTAATTAGTTTAATTATATCAATATTAATCTTGAGCATCATCTAAACCAAACAGTAGATTACCATCACTAAACTTTCACCAAATTAATAACATTTAATCGTTCAACTCTGCTAATTATACTAATAAAATATTTGTAATCAAATAAAAACAAAACAGCGTTGGTTGTGCAGACTATTAGAATGTGGTACACCTATTTTGATGGCTTGAAATTATGGAAATTGAGTTGTTAATTTTGTCAGACGTTTTGCACCATACTACTTCAAAGATAGACATTTTCAACTTACGTGAGAAAATTTTAAACAAATAATATAACAAAGGATGTATATTTAGAAAAGATATGCAAAGGAATAACTATACATATAGAAATTTAAGAAATATGCGTTAAATTTCGTCAATAATATATCTTTCAATTTAAATTGTTTAGCTGAATATCGAGAAATAAATGTATAAATAATATTTAGTTGTTTGGAAAAAGATTTCAGAGCGGATTAAGCTATAATATAACACTTATAAAAAATATAACCAGTTCTGCCTTCTTTTTTTTGTAAAATTATAGGTACCAAACGTTAAATACAATTATTTTCTAGAACGTGAATTTATCTCGAGAAATGGTAATAAAATTGAGAAAATTTTCTCGCTGTGATTTGTACATTATTTATGTTATACGAAATATTAAAATTCAGAATATGGTATTGAATCACTACAAATATTTGAGTAATAATAATAATGTATATACTGTGTCCAGTTTAAGATGTGTGGCAGAGTTGTTTAAATTGGGAAAAATTAGGCAATTTTAGGTCCAAAAAGGGCCCAAGAATTCCTTCCATTAAGTAGATACAGGGTGAAAATAAAAATGTGCATTTTCTGCAAATATCTACAGCTAATTTATTGTAAAAGGTGCATTAATAAAATTTTCAGGACAGAGATAGCAGTCAGCAAGGACCTCAAAATTGGTTTCTAGAGAAAATTAGGGCCACTAGATTTTGCGTTAACATACTCAACTTTTGTTTTTCTTATAGGCGCCATATTGGATTTTCGCATTCTTTAAAACTCTGTGCAAAGTGCTTTTCAACCATGTATAGCATGCATATGTTCAAAAAACCGAGGATTAATAAAATGACCTTCTAGGTTACTGGACATCAGTCCATTTGACTTTACTGTGTGGAGTTATCTAAAAATGTATCTAAAATCTAAATCTAAATCTAAAAATGTTATCTAAAAATCAAATTTTATGCAAGATCGTATGAAACTGCTGAGGAATCGTCGAGCAGTTAAAAACGCAGTAACTGGAATTACTCCAAACATGTCATATTTTTTCGTTTTTAAAAATATGTATATTATACATGGTTAAAAAGAGTTTTTTACGAAGTTTTTAAAAATTGTGAAAATCCAATATGGCGCCGATAAGAAAAACAAAAGTTGAGAATGCTAGCGCAAAATCTAGTAGTCCTAATTTTTTTAGAGGCCTATTTTGAAGTCCTTGCTGACTGCTAGTCCTGACCTGAAAATTTGATGAATGTACCTTTTACAATAAACGAGCTATAAACGTTTCCAGTAAATGTACATTATTTTGTTTTCACCCTGTATCTACTTAAGTTAAAGAATTCTTGTTAATGTAACCTTGTATTCTTCTTGAGCTATAAATTTAGCAACTTTTTTCAAATTTAACCAACTCTATATCTCGAATAGTTTCCGAGATGCTCATAGAGTTCATATTAAATTGAACACACTGTATACATATAATAATCTACAGTTATTTCTTTCAAAAAATGCTACTTTTCTTATCAGAAAATTGTCTGGAACGCAGATAAAATACTCTATCGCCTTATTATGACGACCCAGAACTAAATCAAGGTCACTATAGTGTAATGAACCACAATAGCTTGAAATTCCAACCCTTATGATTACCCACTGAAACAAACAATTACATACCTTCGGCGCATATGGCCACTGCGGACACAACCAGTAAGCAGACAAACACCTACAACATTAAAAAACTGTATTAGATAAATCAATGAGAAAATATTGAACAGTCACTTTGCACTTTTATCACTTTTGACTTATTTCACGTATATTAAAGTATATAGTTTATTGGGTAAGTAATTTATTACCTTCATGATAATCCAAAAAAGGTGACTGACTCCAGAACCGAACCGAAGAGTATATATAGTAGTAACACGAGCCTTGGTCCCCCCTTTCTAATTACCCCTGGAGCGCAAAGTTACCCCCCCGGTCCGAGTTATTAAATAATTATGATTACAATGCAATTGCGATAATGATCTTCACTTGTCTCTTGCATCGGATCGGTTATTCTGCACTGAAACTTAGAATCGGTTGGTTAACTTTTCGTGGCAGAGGCGCAATTACTATCGGAAACGAGAATATTTCGGATGCGAGCGCAATTGCACTCATAATGGTGGTTATTAACTAGAAATCTAAGCCGAATTTCACTAGTGCTTGGTAAAGCTTACGAACGATTTTCTGCAGCGTTAAAAATGTTTAAAATAGTTTTGCTTTTTCGATATACTGAGGCGGGTGAGAGGGACGGACGGCCTGTTTTCTACATAAACACTTACTCTGTAGTGATTTTTAGTCCTTTGCTAAGATTTGTCTATTATACGAAGTGTAACTTTATTTGTGACATCAAAATGTGGGTAAAAAATACTTTTTAAGGATTTTAAGTTAAGCTTACAGCGATCAAAATTATTTCAAGTTTAAGGTAAAATGTATGTGTTAAATAAATCAGGCTCATAGAAAAATAGTGTATTTACGATAAGATATTGATTGATAAATATCCTGAGTATCATAAGGTGTACTTTTATCGCACGCGTTAAAGTTTTCTAAAGGACAAGTGCGATAAACGCCTTATGAAACGCGTTGTTTATACTATTTTTTCTATTTTGCATGTTTTACACCTATGAAAGCAATGAAAAATCATCAGAAAATTGAATTTCCTTATAGGAATTTTTATTCATATCCTGGAACAGTTCATGTCATTGACGTTTATCAACTTTTCTTTGCTTGAAAATTTAGTTAGGTTATGATTTATATACCATTTGTATGTAATTACCATATATATAATACTACTATATTGAGCTATTCGAGCTTTTCTTGAAGCCGGTTTATGAGATGGAGTTATATATTTCGTTCTCTTTCACGGACAAATGTTCCTGTGCACATGCCCAAGTGTTGTCCAATCCAATCCAAGAATTTCAATGTGGCGCGAAAGTAAAGAAAGACCGGGCTTTTGTTTTGTCATATACAGGGTGTCCCAGTATGAGCGTACAAAAATTTACCAGTGGGTAGGCCAGACCAAGATTAGAATAAAATTCTTATAAAAAATTTCTCTGATGCTCGCCTAACGAGTTACAGGGTGTTATTTTGTAAAAAAACAACAATTTTCCGTAATAACTTAACTTAAATAACTTTAACAACTTAAAAACCGTTTCGTAGATTTAGGTAATTTTTGGGTAACGTGTACATCTATTAAAGGTCATTAAAACTATATGGTGTTTGTTTAACTTTGACACTTGTGGTGGCCTAGGTCTACTCTTCCTTATGGTTTTGTCTTCATAACTCTTGTATATCCTACTTTTTCGTGAATTAACTAAGTTTTCCTTAATTGGCTATTAATTCTGAACAAAAAAGGTGCTCTTGTTACACAGCTCTAAAATCAACCATTTTCGAGTAAATTGAGTGTAAAGTACCGACTGTATTCCTTTATGCAGAAAAATATATGCAATGATTTTAAAGTTTAGAGTTAAACAAACACCATATAGTTTTAATGACCTTTAATAGATGTACACGTCATCCAAATATTACCTAAATCTACGAAACGAGTTTTTAAGTTATCTCGGAAAATTGTTTTTTTTTTTACAAAATAACACCCTAGAACTCGTTAGACGTGCAGCGAAGTATTTTTTTTTATAAGAATTTTATTCTTATTTTGGTCTGGCCTACACACTGGTAAATTTTTGTTCGCTCACACTGGGACACCCTGTATGTGTTTTGTCATATATGTGTTTTGTGGTGTGGTTATGTCACAGTTTATCTTTTGTATTTCAGGTATGTTTGTGTTTCACTGAAAATAAGTTTGTGTTTTTCGTAGAGCCGGCAGTTTTAGAAGTGTTTTATTTATGTGTAACTTGTAGTTTTAGTTTTGTTCATATACCTATTAGACTTATTAGTGATTAGAGACATTTGCTCATCAAATTATTTCGACGGTATTTTTACAGTCGCAACTGCAAGTTTAGGTATATAAGAACATTTTGTAAATTTAAATATGTAGTGAATTAGGTATATGAATTATACTGTACCTCATTTTCATTAATTTAATTCCACAGATATCGCAAAATGCCGAAACGAAAAACTCAGTCGAGGTTTTGTCTTTTGTGCGAAGGAAATATTCCATATGAAGTCGCATAGGTACCTGAAGTATGTATTTTTAAAATTTTCTTTTCAAATACAAACTGCATCCACTATTTTGGTAAACTTGATAAATACGGGAACATCCCAATAACAAGATTGAAAACCGTTATATGTAGATAAAATACAATATAAAATAAAGTTAATTTATTGTATTCTACAGTATATGGAGCAAAATTCCCGCGGTTTGCTGCGCATGAGTATTTGGTATTTTCTCCGTGAAAGAGACAATAGATATGATTCTGGACTACTCTAATTTGGCTTCACTTGAGAAACATGGTAAAGATTACATAGGCTCCATATAGTAGTATTATATATATATGGTAATTACTATAGCAAATATAGCACACCATACAAAACAAAGGATATCAATTTGTTACTACCAACATTTTAAAACAAAAAGTTTGAATATCCAAAAGTGTTTCTTTTCGATACGCAATTGCGTTTCATAATGACTTATTTATAGACGCAAAATATAAAAATATATTTTGCGATACTTGGTGCGTCCATTTTTTAGGTAGTAGTTAAATCAGCGAAGTATTTAGGTACGTTTTCTGCTGCATATCGTTTAAATATTCTGTATTTTTTACAGTATTTGAAAACTATCTAGAATTAGTGTTTCAGTGGTATATCACACTGTATATTTTATTCCAATAGGTTAGTCAACTCGCTTATCTTATCTTAGTCTATTGAGCAAATTATCCTCGCTCGAAGTGAAAATTATATTTACGTTTCTTAAAATCGTTTGACGTGGTTTTAAATATTTTATTCCATTTTATGAGAAAAAAAATCAGCAGATTCATATCTGGTAAGCGAATTTACTCACGTGAGAAGAAATATAAAGTGTGATATATCAATGTTGCGCAGATTGAAAAACTAAAGAAAATATACAGGGTACATTAACAAGCCCAAATTCGCGTTGGAACTCGTAACCTATATTGCCAGTAGAAAGTAAATACTGTACCTATTGAATTTTATATAAAAACATGTATATAGGGTACACTAAAATAAATTTATACGTATACTTACTAATCTAGATAAAATGTACCGAAATCGGCAAAGTTTCAACAACACCTTGTATCTTTCATATGGTGAAGAATTGCTCGGATCTGTTGTAACCTTTAAAATCACTTAGAATATCGTATTCGAGGATGTATAACATTCAGTTCCTCAACTCTTGACCCTGAGGTACCCTGGATTTATGTGGAAAATGGTTACTATAGGTACTTATTCAATTTGGTGAATCAATTACTTTTCATTCACACAAACTCTCAATAAAACTATTTTATTATACCTTTTCTGCTATATCTGTCTTTAGATTTAAACTTATCATAAGGAGAGAAATTACCGCTTAGCAAAGTTTTGAATTTTGAATTACGTCTACTTGACTCAAGGATTTTATTTGACTCACCTCGAACTCTTTAGTAGACTTTGTTTTGGGCGTAGTTGAAGTCTTTAAAGTTTGAAATATGTATATTTAATGGAGTATTTTCTAAATACCATATTTCTAACAAAGAATGTATACATTTTTTTAATTAACTGATTTAAATTAATGCATTTTTCAACAATTAAGAAACTTATCCTCTTTATTATCTTAGTAGTACATATAAAACAGAATTATGGGCATCATTCAGATGGTTTTCTAAGGCACATGATTGTTAATGATAAAATACATTCTGTGAGGATTTAAGATATGATTTTATCTGAACCAGCAGTGATTATCATCTAGAAACTTATAGGCTAATTTTGCATTTCAGAAAATTGATGAACAGATAAAACATATAGTTCTGTTTCATTGCCTACCGATAAAAAGATGTTAGTTAAAAGAGTCTTCGACACGTTTAAGAGACGGTGATTGTTAAGATATCAGAGTCACATACTTTTTAATCTATAAGCAGTAAGTTTAGTAAGTTTATCTGATTTCTTACTTTTTTAGTCTCCAGATTAATATTTCAGGATAACCTGTAAAGGCCGTTTGTCCCTTTATGATATTTTTCCAATAATTCTTAAAATAATTACTAAAAAAATTTCATAATGAATATCCATCAATTGCAAACAGTAAATTTATGTATAAATTTTTCAAGAAATTTTTTAAGAAATTATTTTCAACATGTTCTATTTTCTCGCCGAAATCGACGCGGATATCTGCGCATTGCACGACTTTCAATTATAGTCAGCTGTTTGAGTTTGACTTGAGGATTAACGATAACGAATAGGAAATAACCTCAAACCTCAACTTAAATTAACTTTATCTATGTGCCTGCATGTGTTTTGTTTGTAATGTACCTTATTATTCTGATCTCAGAATCAAAAAATCTCAGGATCGTGACCTATATTCTTAAACTTATGAAAAATAACAACAGATGGTGCTGAAACAAGAAGCTTACTGCGATTGCGTATAAATGAAAAATGGAAAATAATTTAGTTAACATTGCAAACAGGCAATTTACAATTTTCAAAATAATGTTTTTAAAAATGCACCAAGAAATTTTCTGTGAAATTATCTGATAAATATCGTGAAGTTACAAACGGCCTTAAGATATGCTTTCAATCATATATATTCAATGAACGACAATTGAATATATTATTATTGTTTTAGATTACATAGCGTTATTTACTGATTTAGATTTAGTCTTTAATTAATAAAGTTTTGTAGGTTTCCCTTATTCTCGTACTATATAGTAGTTAAAGTTATAACATCGTAAATCGTTGCTGGCCGCACTCGCGGCCTGTAAAATAACAATTTGCAGCTCCTTCTCCCACACAAGTCTCCAACTTTCGTGCTCGTCGTTAGGATAAGAATGAGGGATATAGATATAATTATTATTTTTTTTTGTCGGAATCCAGTCGACCGGTTCCCTGGCTCCGATTATCAGGGTCGGCCGCTAATGGTGGTTATCAGTAGCGACTCCCCACGTCCATGGGGTGAGTAACTACTGAGTCCGGGAATCGTGTGCCCTAAGTAGACGTAATGGGCCCAGAATGACCGCCTTCTGCATTCTTCCGGCTAGAAGATCTGCCGAATTTCGGCATGCCGGCATGATTTTCAGTACCGAAAGCAGTGTATCTCTTGCTCCACCGAGGACTCCTATTATCAGTACCACAAGCTTCGCAGTATGTTCTGGATGGAGTCTGTAGAGTTCGAAGAGAAGGTCTCGATATTTCGTCCGTTTCTCCTCCTCTTTCAAGACAATGTTGGTCACGGCAGGAGCCGGGAACTCGATGACAAACATTGTCTTGAGCTGGTGGTCGAGAAGGACTACATCAGGCTTAAAGGCTCGAATCTGCCTGAGCGTGGGAAATGAGTAGTTCCAATAAATTCGGTACTTCTCTAAGTTGTCTTTTATGACAGGTATATACACCGTGCACCAAATTTATTTGGAACCCTTTTTGATCTTTTATAATTTTTTTTTGTTTGTTTCAAAGTGGTGTACGCGCCATCCCATACCTCCAGAAGTACGATAACTTATTTGCAAGAACACGTTGTAGATTTTATCGAACCCAACATGTGTCCGCCAAATAGCCCTGATTTCAACCCTGTTTATTACATTATTTGGAGTACATTAGAAGCTATGGACGGTTAACGAAAACATCACTTTTAACGCTATCGATGAATTAAAACATCGGGCAGTCTTTTGCTGGAATCAGTTCGATCAGGCAACCATTAATAGATCAATTGACCAGTGGCGTCGGAGGCTGCAAACTGTTGTAAATAACCGAAGGGGGGACATATTCATAATCCATTTTTATAAATAATTTTATGTTGTTTTAAATAGTTAAAAATGTTTTCTTACCTTTAAAAAAAGATGTAGTATATGATAATATAGTATAAAAAATAATAATTATCGCTGTTTTTAATGTCAGCCATTAAATATTTTTTAAAATTATTTTAGGGGTATCTTATCCGGGTACTTTCTAATTCTTTATACTATTTTTTAAATTTAAATATTAAAAGTTTTATTTTTACAACGATCTTAAAAGTAAGGCTTTATAAAAATACCCCCCACTTAGCTTTTTCCTTTATTATCTTTTTTGAAAACTCAGATATGCTTTGTTCTTCTATTCTGTGTTTCAAATTTCATTAAAATCGGACTAAAACAAAAAAATATATATAAAGGATCAAAAGAGTTCCAAATAAATTTAGCTCACGGTGTATATGGATCCAAATAAATCTGTTATACTCAAGAATGCTTAGGAACTAACGAAAAGAATGGACTATGAATGTGAGTGTGAGTGAGTGAGAACATTGTCATTGTGAGTGTTGCTTGCACATCTTCGCTGTGTTTGACTGAGTTCGGCGAGGGCTAAAGAGCGCATAACTAATGATATTTGAGAGAAGGATAAATATGAGAGATTCATGACTATTAAGTTATCCTCCAATTCGGATCCAAGCTATCCGACTCGGATCTCAAGGGCCCAGCCAAGGACCAGAACCGATTTTAGGCATTACACGAAGGCAGGTCAACGTGGCTCTTAATGATTGGGCTCATGAAACACTAAGTAAAAACTGGAAAAGGAGTTTAAGTTGTAGACAAGCTCGCAACTTTATAGTGGAGCCAGGCAAGACCAAGACGGCCTGGCTGTTAAGTCGTAGCCGGAAGGCTCTAAACCAGTTGGTGGGAGTTTTAACGGGTCACTGCAGACTTAGAAGACATCTATCATTTATGGGTGTTGAGGGAGACCCTATCTGCCCAAAGTGCGGGAAGGGCGACGAAACGCCTACCCACTTCTTGGCAGAATGTGTGTTAATTTCTTATTCTGGTTCAAGCAATGCATGTCACTTAATTATTTACAAAAATTTTTATATTTTTAGAAATATTACTATATATGTAATTTAATCTGTAGGAATCTGAAATATATTAAAGAAAACTATAAAAATAAATATGAATTTTTAATTACCCATCACTAGATAATGATGCTTCCAGGTTTCTCTTATTCCTGTGGTCACCAAATTAAGTCGTTTTTCATGGCTAATGCGACCTACAGAATGATAACATGTTGCACCCTCTTCCATATACGCTTCTGACATCCAAACTAGTCCTTATGATTAGAGTAAGGGGTTGAGATATATATTACTTTATTATTATTATGAATAAAAAAATACAATAAATGTTCAAAAATAGTGACTTTAATCTATCCATAACTGAGCATTAACATTAATAAAAATGTTAAAGTGAAGAATAATAAGTGAATATCAAGTAAATGGTATTTGTATTTTGTAAAATGAACCAACCAACAGTGGCTAAATTAATATTATTAAGCATATTGATTTGGTTCATTCTTGAAAATAGAATAAAATCGCATATATCTCAAAATGTTGCAACCTAAATCTCAACAATGTAAATTACTGGAAAAATTGCAATCTTTGGGAAAAATGGGACAGTCACTATATCACTTTTTAATTCATACTAGTTGTATGTATCATATAGTTAGTTCATGTTTTCTCTCTGACCTTAGAAGTCTCTATCAAATTTCTTATAAACCATCAAATATCTCCGAAATGGCTTGGTTTAGGTATATAGGGTGTTTTCGCATGCATGTTTCGCATGTTTTCGTCTCTAATTTAAAGGGTATTCCTCTTAAAGAAGACACACTGTGTTTATGTAAATCTTAAACTTTAAAATTTTAAACTTAAACATAGATATATGCACTTTGTCACACTATTGGTCCACCCTGTATATTCTATTCTAAAGAGGAAAATAGATTATGTATACAGCTTAGATACTGCAAAATTAAAGTAGGATATTTTAACAACAATTTATTTAAAAAAAATATGTACGATGAGTCTATGCTAACTGAATTTTACTTATGTACAAGGAAATGGTTTGAAAATGATGTGTTTGTAAGATGATCAGCATCTTGACAAGAGGTTTCTTAAGAAGGCGCTTGGCATTATGAGTGGAGTTTACCACCATCCGCCACCACCTCCTCCACCTCCTCCTAGAAAAGAATCAGAAAGCATTAAAAAGCGAGAAAATTACTAAAAGGAATTTCTTCATAATAAAAAAATACTCGAAATCACTTTGTGTTTAAAAAATTTGTTTGTTGGATTGGAAAATACGGAACGTACTGACATAACCAGTCTTACATCGTAATGATGAAAATTATTTTTTGAGTAACAGTTATAAAAAGTAGAAAGAGCTAAACAGCTGAACTATCACATTTTTGTAGAAAAGAATCTGAAGAGATAAGCTCAGTTTTCGTATTATCTTTGTCAAATTATTCAATTAGTTGCTAAAAATAATTAATATTCCAATTTAAGGCAAAAAACTTGGTTTAAGTCAAAATTACTATTGAAAAAGTAGATCGCAGTACTTTGAAAGGTAAATAGTAATAAATTACTGAATATGAAATTTAAAGCGTGTATCCTAGAAGTAGGAGTCCCAAACTAATACAAATAGGATTCTGTAGAATCTATCACGAAACAAACTGAATGGCCAAAACAATCTATAGGTCTATAAATTTATAATTTTTGCAAATTATGCAAGTCAATGAAGATGGAATCTTACCGGATTGCCAGCCACCGCCGCCTCCACCGGATTGCCAGCCGCCACCGCCGCCGCCTCCTCCGGATTGCCAGCCTCCGCCTCCTCCTCCGGATTGCCATCCACCGCCGCCGCCTCCGTGTCCGCCACCACCGCCGCCGCCGCCTCCGTTACTGGGAATGATAATTTTGATGATTTTTATGGTGCCTCCGCCACCACCGCCTCCGCCGCCTCCTCCGTAACCTCCTCCACCGCCGCCGCCGCCTGACCAGCCGCTGCTGCCACCGCCGCCAGACCAGCCACTGCTACCGCCGCCGCCAGACCAGCCACTGCTACCACCGCCTCCAGACCAGCCGCCTCCTCCGCCGCCGCTGCTAATAATACCAGCTGAAAACAAAAAAAATTATGAAAACTATGTTAACGATAGCAAATGTAGATCTGAAATTTCAGTACGCACGTTTTAGCAAGATTAATCACTCATCTATATTCACGCACCGCGGGAATGCCGAAGTTCGCACCACAATCCTACAGTGCGTAATTCGGCAAACACATCAGTGTCCATTTTATTCTGAATGGGATCAGCCAAACCGAAATCACGCTTTCCCACGGTTCGTGAATAAGACTACTGATGTTAAATCACAAATTACAGGATTCTACTGGAATATCAATGGTGCCTGGATTAAGGACTGTAATGTTTGCTAAAACACGGATGGCTTGATTTTATGTTGTTAAACTGCTCAGTAAGAAACTGAAAGTATAGAGCATATTTTTATTTTGAGGTTCCTGGTATACTTTATTTAATTTCTGTTAGTTTTCTCTTCTACTTGCAATATTCAGTATTTATTTCAAAACTGTAAAACTCAAGGAAAGGGTCGATATGTATAATATAAAAAAGGATTTCAAGGCCATACTTGGACTATCTACCAAATATCTTTATAAGCATTCTTGTCACTCTAGTTTTTGGATATGTCAAACAAATTTTTAGGTTACTTGAGGTTAATTCGCTTTATACTATCGTTATTATTTTTTCAGTATGTATGAAAGTATTTGTTTTCACTCAAAGGACGAAATGAAAGTATCAGTATTAGACTTTAACCTAATTAATGCCATTTAATTCATAGATAATCTAACACTTAAAACAACTAAGTCTGCCATTATTTATCTCTAATACACATGTCAATAAAGGATCAATATTTAAGACATGATACAACTACACAGATATGCTCATAACTTTCGTTTGTTCTGCGCATGACGTCATTCGTGAGGGAAAAATGGCGATGCGATGCGAAAATTCTTAAGGGCAGTGATATAATTATTTTCGTGTTTATCAATTGTTTTTCCTCGTAACTGACGTCACTATGCGCATTGGAATATCTGTGTAGTTGTATCATGATTTAAGAGAAATATTTTTTAATTTTGAAGTGACAATCTGCTTTGGTTTAAAATAAAAAAAAATAATTGACACAAATTGACATAATTTTTGAATAATCATTTCAAGTTAGTATTACAGGATATCTAATTTATGTAAAGGAATCAGGAAACAGGATACATTTTTGATTAAAACTTGATCTAAGATTTTAACTTTTCAAATTCTCTGATATGATTATCTATAATGCATACCTATATTAAAAAGACCTAGCTATTTTGGATGAAATGTAATCTAAATATTAAAAATTTAGATTACATTTCAGGTAATATGTATTTGTAATAATAAGATACGACATATGTTTAAAACATATTTTTTGTTCAAGTTCATAGGTTTTAGGCATCACTGAAAACTATTGAAATATTTTGAATAACTAAGATATCAAGTGATGATTACAATTTTTCCGATGCCACCTAAAAGTCATTACTGTTGTTTGAATGTTCAAATGCTGTCAATTTACAAAAAATATTACTTAGAAATACTCTAGGACTCAAGGAGTAGTCCAGGAGGCACTCCAGGAACTAAGAAACTATATTATTAAAATTAAAAATAAATGTTTCTGACATAATTCTAATATAAATTAAAAATTAGTTCAATATAAAAACTTATAGGGTTCCACTATTTGTGTTCAAACAAGCAACAGTAAATCTAAATATATGTGAAGCAGGTACCGTTTGCTAGGGGTCACTATGCAAGGTCACGGCAGTGCATCGTATTAGCTACACTAAAAAAAGTCACATTTTACATACCTTGGGCAACACTAGCCGCTACGGCCACAATCAACAGGGGCACGAACACCTACAAATAAAATAAAAAATAAATTAATAGTATGTGAAACAAGACTGTGCAATTAATAAAAAAGGAAGTACGAGCACTACGACAAATATTTCCCAACACAAATCACTCGATCACTTTAGAATGTAACCAAACTATATATAAAAAGGACAAGGACTGTCCTGTATTACCTTCATGATAATCCAAAAAAGGTGACTGACTCTTCAGCTGAAAGAGATGAGCTTATATACTTAAAACTCTCGGTCCCTCCTTTCCAATCTCTCCCTGGGTATTATGGACAACCCCTCCGATTTTACTAATCAAATTATTAACATTACAATACAATTTACAATAATTATTTTCACTTGGCTGGGTATTGCGCTAATGGACCAGTGAGCAGCATCTTCGCTTTCGGCGAATGTGCAGATCGATTGGTGAACTGTAAGAGTACAGAGAACTTGTGTTTATGATTTCTCTCGTGCGGTTGTTAATGGATTTTTTCTACAAGTGTTCGAGTTCCAGGTTAAAATCAGGATTAATGGTTGAGATGTTTTGATTGAAAGAAAATATTTATTGAGAACGGAATTTTAGTTTTCAGTTTCGTTATTTTTTAGTACACTTGTACAAAGGCAGTGTACAATCACAAGTGTTTTTATTGATATGTATGTAGAGTGCTGCAAGATTAAACACAGTATTCTTTCCATTAAAATAAAGAAGTCAGTTTAACAAACAAAAAACACTTCATTGACTCCATAATATATTCATTTGTTCTACTACGCTTTTATTTACAAAAGTATATGGATGTTATGCGAAATGTGTCGAATTTAATTTGTTCATCTGCTGGATTTTAGTGAGGTTATGAATACATTCAACATTTGTTTTATCTAACCAGATAATACATGATTAGAAAGAGTTTATCATCAGTTAGACATATTTACATGCAAGTAAAAAGTAGCAATATCATTTTGACAATGACATTTTCTTTTGGTTTTTGAACCATTATATAGCTTATTAATATATTTTATAGTAATTTTCTACATAGAAGTTATTCTACCTATTCTACATTAGAATATTTTCCATATACATCGCTCAGTTTCTCAAAAAAAAATGTATATACTTTTAAATTAAATTTGTATACTTAAATAATCAGTAATCACTTGTAAACTCTGCAATGAAAATAAGTGGCAAGGTCATCGCGACGCAATAAACCTCGTAAGAATAGCTATTATAATTAACATTAATAATAATAAAAAAGATCAATTACAGAAAAATAAAATAGCTAGGTATAGGGAACATCTTCTCTAATCCATAGAGAATAATACAGTAGTGTAATACATACGTACAGGATATCCTATTTGTATCATGTTATATATATATATTTATTTCAAGGAGATGCCAAAAACAACTACTGCACGGTCAATGTGTCCCAACTGGCATTTTATTATACCGGCATCTCTACAGGAGTCGCCACATCTTTCCCAACCACCAGACACTGACCTGTTTCGCGCTTATTATACTCTCGTCAGGGTGCCATATTGCCATTTTGACAATAATTGTTAGACAGATAGTAACAAAGACCCATAGAGGGCACTACGGTGTGTTTCTCACCATTACTAATATATTATATACATGTTATATAAATATAATAAAAAGTATATAATTAAAATACCGACGATGAAGTAACATTTGGTGTAACAAAAAGTGTAGCAACCCTGAAATTATTTTACCAGGCTGTACCTAATCGCATTATACAGGGTGGTCCGAGACTAAGGGACGGTATTCGACCCAACCCCGAAAATTTGTATACGTAATAAAAACATAATTTCACCTTTTCTAACTGCGATGGGACTCATAGTAACCAAATTTCCCGAGCTCATAGATCATAGACTCTACCCCATCCGTCTCTGAAAGCAGTCTCTTAAAGAAAACACTCTGATACTGAAATAATTTCGAAACCAGTAGAGTTAAAGTGTTTATATTTGATATACTCCGAAACTGGTGGAAGTTGGGATAAATTTAGCTGTTCCCATTTTTCTGCCTTGATCTTTTTAAATTGTAAAAGAAATTGAAATTTAAGATACACAAAAATGGATGTATATTATAAAGACAAAGAATATACAGGATTTTCCATTTGAAACAACGAAGATGTTGCCAGTTTTACGTTGAATTGGCAACAGCGAACTCTCAAAAATATTTTAGACCAATAGAGAACACCTGGTTACCTTGGAAAACAAATTTTCCAAACAAACAATGGAAATCAAACAATTGGTTGACCCATTCTAATACTCCATCCACCATGAATCACCCTGTATATTTAACACTAAATAAAGAAGATTATACTAAAGACCATCTTCCATCATTTTACTAAGTTGTAATTTAAATAGTAAATAAGCAATTACGTCCGACTTGGAAATACCAGTTTAAAAACTTTTTTGATTATTATAAAAGTCTACAAATACTTTCTCTATTGCATATGGCTTTTATTTTTTTAACGCCAATTGACTGCATGTGAAGATAGACCGTAGAGTAATATGTTCGGGGCCGTAATGTATAGTTTCAATATATTTTATGCCCAAATTATTTAAACATTTATTTATTATACGTGAAAGTATCCATGTGCACCAAGATGTTAATTATCCTTTCGAATAATAAAATAAATCAATTACTTGGTGAAATGAAAGAGATTTTTCGAATAAAATTTGTTGGAGAACTAAAAATGTTCTTACAGATTAGTTTATTGAAAGTAAAGTGCTTTAAATATCGTTTTAATGAAAGCAAAATAAAATATTTGAACATCGTTGCAGTATACCGTTGCAGTATATTTCTATACCTGATACTTATAATATTTACTTGACCTGAGTGAAATAATTAGGACTTGTATGAAGAAGCAGTATATCCTGTGAGAAAACCCTTGAATTTCTTCCTTTGGCCTTTCTTTAGTAAAATAATAGGAAACCTTGGGTACCATTCAAGTCAATACTACTTATTATTTTCCAAAACTTATTCTTTAGATCAAGGATGATTATCTACTTCTACTAGAGATAAAGATTCTTTTGAACAAGCTTAAGTGATAAGGTCGGGAGTAACAATTTAGAAAAAGCATTGATCAATTAAAATAATTAATCATTTTTGGTTGATGAAGATCTATTATACATGCAAGGTTGAATATACAGGGTTGCTAATTAATACGGCAAAGTTCTATATGAAATATACAAGGTGACTCACTACAGAGGAGCACTCTCAAGGTAATTTTTTTTTAAATGGATTGCTGTAAGTATTTTAGTATTTTTGAAATCACAGGAAAATTCTCTTTTCAACGATGTGTACATTTAAGTACATTTTTGATTTTTAATGCGGAGTTGCAGAGTTATTCCTAAAAATTTAAGAAATTTGGTCGTAGCAAGCTTTAGTGCAAGGGGTGACTTAAAAAATGCGGAATAATAAAATAGTTTCCAATAATACCTACCTACCCATACGTACTTACAGTATACAGTATGTACACTGAAGAAACAATAAAAGATGTACAGAATAAAGAAAAATATTAAATTACATGAGATATTACAATATAAAAATTAGATTAAATAAGAAATTAGATGTAAAGTAAGAACTTAAGAAAATAACAATAATAAAAAGCAAAAATAATAAAAAACAAAACAATAAAAACAAAGATAGGTAAATTATGCATAATGGTGAAGAATATGTCTGTTTGGACATTAATTAAGAAAATTAATTAATTTAATTCATTAAAATTATGAAATTAATTTTAAGAAACTGTCCAAATGCTTAATTTCGCAAATTTTTAAGCGAAAAGTCTGAAATATTCAGAAAAATCTTATAAATAATGCTTACCATTACAATATGTGCCGCTTATAATTCTAATTTAACGATTCTGGTAGAAAAATAACAAATATTTGAAAGTATTGAAATTAGGTATATGACATAGTTCACAAAAATTGTAGAGAATTAACGTCCTAATTAAAAAAATTGAAAATATGGCACCGCATCAAAAATCGAAAATAGATATAGGTATCGTTGAATAGAGAATTTTCCTGTGATTTGAATGGCTGAGCCTTGATTCTAGTTTGAATTGAGCTTCTAGTTTGTCCAACATACTTTTGATACAGTCTTTACAGCTAATTTCGTAAATCCCCGACTTTTCCTTAGTTTCTGTTTTGTTTCTATTACAAAATATGGGTCCTAAATTTTAGGATTATGGTTTCTCTTGTTAATTTTTTATTTTTGCAAAATAATTAATTGATTAATTAAACTATAAAAATAAAACCCGCGAATACCATAACTTTAAAATCATAAAAATAAGTAAAATTAAATTTTTCGTTAAATATACCTATTTAATTAGTATGGAATATTCATATTCCATACTAGTCCGAAATAAGCCTAAAATCGGCGTTTGTCTCGTGTCTAATTATAAAAAAACTATAAAAGATAGCGACTTTTAGTAAAAAAGTATTGAAAGATAAGACTTTAATCTAAATCCCTATAGTAGTAATTTTTTGTAATTCTTTTTATTTTCAAAATTCCAGGCAAACAATCTTGTACTAAAATAGCGTATTTTCAAAAATTATTTTCTCTAAAATACATGTATTAAACAAAAATTTGCTACTACAGGAATCTAGTTTATCTTTTGATCTTTCCGGTGATATATAATTTATAACATTAAAAAGAAATTTTGTTGCAATTATAAGACAAATCCGGTACCCTTACAATAAGGGCTAACTTTATTTCCATGTGCCTTTTTACTTCGGCTTTACGTGCACCTCCGAAATCTAAATAATTCGGTAGTGGGAATATGTCTTCACCCATCGGCTACCCAACCTCTCAACCCGACTCCGAATTCATGTCTGTCAAGTCTACAGTGAACGCACCCTTAATTAATATTTTATCGGGTAAACAACTTGATATGTTTTTGGGATTGGATCTATAAAAATGATTCAATAGCTAAACCATCATGCATGGATTTCTGTACACTTGGATTTTCTACTAAGTTACTGACAATATTTTATCGCTTTTATTCTTATGTAACATTTATATTTAAAACTACATAATATTCCATTGTTACAGCCTCTCCAACATCGTTTTAGCGTGACCCGGAAGATTCTGCAACGACCACACTGTACTTCAATGTTTCATCATCCACCACTTATAGTGTTTACAATGCTAATGAAAATCCAAAAGATAACAATTAAGTATAGTAAATAAAACGGTTTTGTTTCCAATTTGTTGTTAATTTAATTTACTTAATAATTCTACGACCATGAAGACATCCTTACTTTGTTTAATTTTAGCATCAACAGTAACTATCATTTAGGTTTAAGAATTAATTTTACAGTATTTCATGTACTACAAATAAAACATGTCTTTAATATCTTAAGTAAATACATTAAATACTATAGGTACTATATTTCCTTGTGTTGATAGTTGTGTCATTTGATAATAATAGGTATCTAAATATATATTAGTGTAAGTTTGTATCTGAAAAGTGTCTAACTATTAGTTCAAATATCCTGGATGTGTATAGATTTCAGATTCATATTTTTTAATTCAACTAGCAAGTCCCGTAGCTAGAAATTTTGTATAGAATTAAAGTATTTATTTGTTACTGTTTGTATAAAATAAAACAAATATATAAATACTCAGTTGTATTATTTTCAAATAACTACGAATAGTAAGGGACATCACTAAGTATCCTCCATCTGTAAACGCCTTATTTAAATAAGGACTAAAACAAATCAAGCTAAAACAGCTATTCTCCTGGCAATATGCCGCGCCGCGCGCTGAATTACAAAGCAAAATTTGCCGTATTTTGTCTAACACAGTTAGAATCAAAATACAAGGATTCGGATTGCAACGAAAACTACGAGCTCACTAATTGCTCACTTATATTGCACTGATGAGATCATAAAAAGGTCGAAATCGGTCTGCAATTAGTGGCATCCTACGATGTGTGGTCTTAGTATTTCCTCGTAGTTTTCGTTGCAATCCGAATCCTTGTATTTTGATTCTAACTGTGTTAGACAAAATACGGCAAATTTTGCTTTGTAATTCAGCACTCGGCGCGGCATATTGCCAGGAGAATAGCTGTTTTAGCTTGATTTGTTTTAGTCCTTATTTAAATAAGGCGTTTACAGATGGAGGATACTTAGTGATGTCCCTTACTATTCGTAGTTATTTGCTATATGCATGCCATCTGATAGTAGTAGAACTAGTTTCTACAACCCTTTATTGTATTGTATTATTTTCCTTTCTGATGTAGGTCTACTATATACAGAGTGCTCGGAAATGCTCGGACAGGTCGATTTTTATTTGAAGAGGACGTATTTTTATATTATTGTCACTTATAGAGGGTGTTCCACCAAAAGAGATTCACCACGACCTGTATTTTTAAAATGGAACACCTTTGACAGATAATCGAGGATGAAACTTTTCGTTGACTCAATCTGTATTCATTTACAAATTTATATATGAAAAATTATTATGAAAAAATGATGAAAATTAAATTATATAAAAAAAATTCTCACTTAAACAGCGTCGTGAAATTTTTCTGGCAATGATATATTTGACAACTCTTTGTACACTCTCTAGATATACTATCTATTGGTACAAGTCAAAGAGAGAGCAGGTTTTGACTGGACAAAAGAAGAAGCACGAATAAAAATTAAGTTATCAATTATTATATTAAATTTGTCATTTCCCTACATTTAACAATTCTATAAAGTTACGTAATAGAGGAAGACACATAATTAATTTCTACCTGCTTTCAGTCTTTTGTTTAAATTTAACAAGGCATGGAAATGTGATTTCAAATTTCTACATAATTCGTTTCCATCTTTGCAAAAAAAGGTAAGCAAAGGCAAAATAAAATAAACTTACGATTAATAGACCGTACTGATAAAATTCTATGTAATTACGATGTAAAAGGCTAGAGTAAAAAAAATATCTTAAAAAGTATGATTGGAGGACACAAAGTCTGTGTAATGAAATAAATTTTAGACCATAATTACCTGTAGAAAAATCTATCCTTAACTGAATCTTTTGCTGGTCTAGGAATTATTGTTTCAGTTTTTTTTTTTTAAATGCGACGGAGTATCCAGAGGCCAGAGTGTCGTAATATCTAATAAAATAGTACACTAAACGGTGTTTCAGATATAATAAAAGAGCAAATTATCCCATGTCTTAAATAGTATATAACAAAACAGGGAAATCCAAGCAGTGTTCAGATCTTTATTTAACCGATAACAAATTGCATATATAGAGAAACAACAAAAAATGGCAAACATGAATTTAATCATAACAGATGTCCAAAAAGATTCTTGAAGATTTTTTTTAATTTGTCTCCTCATTCCTTCATTAAAAAACATGTTGTATTGCCTTCTGACGAGTTGTTCATTTTTTTGATAATTTTCTTCAATAAACTGCATAACTCCCTAAAGCCTTAAAAATGTTTTTAGGGCATTAGGCTTTATGTTTTTCAAATAAAACCATAAAAAAGAGTCTAAAACAATCATACCATCAGAGCGAGTGGTACAGGATATGAAGTCGACCCGAATGAAGAAGGCCCGAATGATATGAAGGACATTGAATGACCCGAGTGTCTCTGAGAGGCCCAACAGGTCGAAACATATATTTGTTCATAAAGGTTTTCATATTCATGTGATTGATTCATAGATTTCATTTGTATTAATATCAATATTTAGTGGAAAACTCACTTAAAACTTTAAAACTTTAGTGGAAAGTTTGAAAGAAACACACACAAAACCATAGAACAAAAAACTAGAGTATTACTCCAATAGAGATGCAGCTAATGCTTTCAAAATAATTTAAAATCCTACTCTTCCAGTCATAGGCAAAGAAGACATCGTTAAAATGTATTGTAAGAACGATATGTATTTGACAACAAGCAGAGAGAAAATATATGTATTTGATTTAGTAAATTTATCATCTAATTTATTTAAATATATGTATATATTCACAATATGTAAACAAGAAGGTCGCTCGAAGACAGATATCGATCAATAAATCATATCGGAGAAAGACATCTTCTGTGGATGTTATATATAATTTACGAGTACGTTGTTCTTTAAACATCAAGCAAGAAAACCGAAGCTTTCATTAAATGGGAGGCTGTTTTGTTTATTTCAGATTTGATTCCGTGAAGAAAATAACAGAGGAGTTATTAATATCCTAGAACAAAATTAGAGCGAGGAGAATAATAAAAACAAATATAGGTACTAGTTAAAAATATAGTTTATCTGATTATACCTATAAATATTGATTTGTCAAAATCAACGACTGTTATAATAATACTACATAAATATACCAAAGAATCAGTCGAAAAAAATTGACTATTAATTTCTCTAAAACGGTTCTTAGTCTTGGACTTAGTTTAAGGCAAACTGGTGCAAATTCGTAGTAATAATTTCAAAAGCAGAAATTATTCAATCCATACTTGATAGCATGCAATTAAGTTTCCAAGGAGAAGAGAATACGTGGACACCCTGTACAGTATAAGGAAATACATTTTATCTCTTTCCGATAGTACTTAAAGCCTATAACCTCTTCCTACAATGTGCTGGTGTTTTATTAGACAAATAAATTGAAATCATTAATATAATGATGAGGCCAAGAAGAAAGTGACACGGCATTTGTAAAGGTTACATGCTACAAGACAACCGAAAGTGGCGGACACAAAAGTCTCGCGATAAATGAAAGTTTTATGTCACCTCAATGCACAGGGTGATCTTAGAGATGCTTGCTATCAAGTGGAGCGAGATGCAAGTGTAGTAATGAATACCTTTCCTACTTTTAATAGATCAGATCAAATCAATATGATAATAAATAGGTATACACTTACAACAAAATTACATTTGTCAATGTTCGGTGTGATTGATTAAACGATAAAACTCGATTTAGTTAACAATAAACCTTTCTGAATGTACCTTAAATGTGTAAAGTACTCATAAGACTGAATTACGTCAGAAACATCCACTAGTCTCTTCTACCAATGGCACAACTTCGCGTAACACAGAAGTTGGTGCCAGAGAACACAAAAAATACTGAGAAATGAACTGAAAATATATTTCTGCTAAGGAGTATTTAGATAAAACAGATATCGAAACTATCTGTCCATTATTAATGGCAGTGTCCATTAATAATGGACACTACCTGAAGGAAATATTTATACAATATGGGTAAAGAGAATACTGAAACCATTTACGGATTTGGTGACGAAGAAGATGAATCAGCATTTCATAATATGTATAAGAGACAAGCACTTGGACGCTGTACATTTAGCTTTAGGAGACGTTATCGAATGAAAACATGGCAAAAATAATATGTTGTACCTGGTAACGGCTACCAGTTGATTCACCTAGAGGGCAGTATTAATGGAAACATAATAAACATCCCATTTCTAAAGTTTTGGGAACAACAAAGAGGGTACAAAAAAGGAATTTGTACCTGGAATCAAGTCCTGCGAAAATAATAAGATAGTAAGGAAACTGCCATTAGTCAATTGTGATTTTCTGTTTCATACAAATTATGAACAGCATCTTCAAGCTTCATTGTGACAGGGTGAATGCTGCTATTTCTAAATAAATTAGCCATGGCGTAGGTGCCAGAACAAAATCGTGACGAAAGAAATAATCAGTCAAGATTGGCTAGGAAGAACTTATTAAAATCTTCTTCAGTTCTAGTTCAACCGAACGGCTGACTAGTACAGAATACCAAAGTTACGTGTTCTTCATAAGATGACCATTTTCGATCTCCATGGGATAAACGTGAGAAATAAATTGTTGAAGTCCTTATTGAATTTCCATATAAAGTTACAATACACTTTTAATTAAGTAATTCTGAATTTGTTGCAAAATAAATACCAAGTTGAAGGTATTGGCCGTTATTTGAGGTAACTTTAAATATCTCACTTTTAAATTACCGCTACAATGACATACCAATATAACATTTTTGGACAATGTGGGCTATCTTTTACTACAAAGTAAAATTGAAAGAAGAGTTTAAACCATTTCAAACTTCAAAGGTTATGATCAGTGGCGGCTAGTCATAATGGGCACAAGGGCACGTGCCCTATGCGTAAGCACATAAGACTTGTGAATGTTGTGATATTTTATAAACTTTTATAATTATTATAATTTGGTGGATTTTTTTATTAATTTTTCATCATGAATATTGAATCATTTTGTGCATACATATCCGTCTAGCGTATACACCGCTTCAGGCTTCACCGTGTGTCCACTGGGCTGGGCACGGCCGCTGTGTGCCTGTTCTTTTTTCTTTTTTATTTGCATGCGCAAGAAAAGGATACACAGCTTCTATTTTTCCAGCGCGTCTTTTCTAATGCGTTCTGTTACGTCATTGAATGGGCGCTGTCCCGTCGACCAGACGGTATAGAGTACAGATACTTTTCAATCATGATACAATAAAGGATTGTACTTATGTAGGATGTACTTATTATATCATGCTTTTCAATCAGTTACAGGGGAGGCAGTTAGACTCTTAACAGTATTATCTAGATGATAATACTGTTAGAAATAATTTAGACTCGTTTACAGCTGCTATACAATGTCTAAGAAATAATACAGAAGAATTAATAAATAATGCTGACATTTTAACAGAACATTCCGAGAAACATTCTGTGGATAATTTAAGAAAAAAGAGAAAAGTTACTGTAGGAGACTCAAAGGTAATGCAGTGCAAAGAAATATGTGACATCATATTAATGAACGTACGTGAGAGATTTCAATTTACTGATTTTTTAACTATAGCCAATTTGTTTGAAAAGGAGAAATTTAACAACTATAGAATAGTTTTTCCTCTGGAACATATTAAAACAGTGTGTGCCTTATTTCCAAAGATTAACATTACAAAATTAAAAAATGAGCTGTATATAATGTATTCTAGAGATGATTTCATACAACATAGTGGTGCGGTTGCTTTATTACAAATGTTAAATAAAAATAATTTACTTCCGACGTTTTCGGAATCGGTTGAATATTAACTATATTGTGCACAATTCCTATGACTACAGTCGAATGTGAACGTGTGAAGTGAAATATGGAAAATAATTTTTCCATATTTCTGTCAATCGCATCAAAAAAGGGGATATTTGCCTAACGAAACTTATTTCCTCAAGCAAATATTTTTGCTCCACGAATTTCTAATTTTAATTTTAATGTGTTTGACCTTGAAAAATGCAAAATTTTCGCCTGCGGCGCATTTTTTCCCCCTATGCCCCCCATTCCCAAACTTCATCAGCCGCCACTGGTTATGATGAGTTAACGTGAAGCCAAAATTTGTTTGATATAGATTATTAAACACACTACTTTCTGTTATTTATTCTTATGATGAAATAAAAAATAAGGACCTTCCTTTAAAACGTTGTACTGATAATATCTATCCATAAAAATGTATTTACTGACTCTTTATGGTTATTTCCATCACATAAACTACACTGAAGTGAATATGAATATAACAACAAATTATAGTAAAAACATTTAATGGCACTCAAGTCGCTAAACTTAAGAAAATGATACTAGATAAGCACTCTAAAGCTGTTTTCAATTAAATTGTAGCTATTAATAAGGCTATGTGTGAATTCTGTGAGTGTAAAGTAAAAGTGAAGCAATATTTCAAAGCCGTTACGAAATATATTTGATACAGTTCTGAAATGGAACATAATAAATCAACGATTCTGATACACGAATTGTGTAATATTAATGCGTGAATAATATTAATCATTTATCTTGAATGAATGTTGGTATACAGTATACAATTTAAGATGAACTGTATACTGTATGGGCATCTCGGACACTATTAGAGGTACAGAGTGGGTTAAATTCGGAAAAAGGTCGGCAGTTTTAGACCCAAGAAGAATCCAACGTTACAATTCCAAGAATTCCTCCCCTTAAGAAGATACAGGGTGAAAACAAATATACAAATGTGCATTTTTTGAAAATGTCCATAGCTCATTTATTGTAAAAGATACATTCGTCAAATTTTCAGGACAAGGATAGCAGTCAGCAAGTATTTACTTCAAAATTTAACTCTAAAAAATTTTGGTTTACTAGATTTTGCGCTAGCAAACTTAACTTTCGCTTTTTTTATGGGAACCATATTGGATCTTTGCATTTTTGCTCAGTAAAACTCAGTAAAACGAGATTTCGATTTTCTGGAATTTTAACATATACATGTTTGAGCCATCTGTCAAAAACATATATTAATCAGTAATATTGATCCATAGAAGTAATTTCTGAGTCTAATTGTCTACGAAATAAACCCTATTTAGCTTTTTTTTTGATGTCTTACTTGTTTTGCCGAGATTTTTTGAGCAGGTGTTTTTTAAAGATTTTTTTTTTAAATGCTAATATCTTCGTAACGGCAAATGATAGGTATAGGGTACTGTTAACAATGTCGACCTAGAATTTTAAGGAGAGTTCAAAAACGTAATTGAATATAGGGTGTCCCATTTAAAAAAAGAAAGTTGATGCCTGCATCAGAAAAACTGAACAACATGTATTCAAGAAAGTTATAAAAATGAAAAATTCAGGTAAAAACAAAAAACTTTCGTATTTAACATTTTTCTCTATCTTTTATGTTCTCTGAGATAGGGGGGATAGAGGATCTTATTTTGGACACCCTGTACAGTATAGTTTTTTGGTGGTATGTGGAAAACTACGTCAGTATTTATTGTATATTTTTCATTCGTGTATTCGGTTTAATACCCGAATTTTTGACATTTTGTCATAAAGTTGACAGGAATTGACAAAAATGCTCCACTCTGTTCTGAACTGAATTTTCTGCGATGGTAATATATCGGCTTATAAATTTAAGGTGACAAAATTGTAACAACAAACTTCTATAATCGAAAATCGATTTAAGTGCCCACTAAAACTGCTGAAATCCTATAATAATTGTAGTCGATATCGAAATTATACAACGAAACAGTTTCTTATGGAAATACTTCAAAGTATGTCACTTTTTATACAGATTTACTTTTAGTAAGACAGGAAAATCAAGTCTGTGACCAAGCAGGCTTTATGCAACTCCGATTTTGCGACTATGACACGACATTCTCGCTTAGCTAATCAGTAATCCTCTCAAAAATAAGTCGTTAATTAAAAGAAAGTAAATATATCCTATTCTAGAAGTCTGTCTCAAATTTTTAACCGTCTAAAGCTTAATTACTTAATTGTGGGATTGCATAATTTAATAAGGAAGTATAGTAACATCCACAAAAGTTACATAAATGTAAACCAACAGGCTTCATTATAGACATTTACTGATTGCTGCTTTAATACCTACAAATTCAAAGATTATAGGCAGATCTTAGCACGTCTAGTAATACATATTCTTCGATAATGTGTTCTAGTTAAGTTAAAATAGATAGGGAGCTATTATGGAATATAAAGAGAATGTAGTGTTATATAACTTCCTCAGATTTATCTAAAATCATCGATGTATGAATGCAATTCCCACAGAATTGACCAATAAGTTGTGTTACCTTTTATTTGTGTTGTTTTTAAGCTTTCCACAGCTGTGCTTGTAATATCAAGTTATGAAAATTCGGCTGAAAGGCAGATTTTCGGTACCAGAGGATTGTTATTGGCGATTCAAATTACCGATTAGGGCGTTGCAAATTGTAAACAAATATGGAGGAAGAAGAGTAAAAATTTTGCATTTCATATCGCATCATCTAGCAATTTAGCATTCAACTGCTATAAATATAGTGACTTCATGTGCTACTTAAGGTGAAATAAAGGATAAAAAGAGTGGTAAAAGCAGTCATATGTCCCATAAGTGCTTCATTGCTAATTATATGATGTTTTAGGTTGAAACCGGGATCCTAGTTTTTGTTTGCTTACATTTTGGGCTAAAATAAATGTAATAAATTGTATGGTGATACTATATTAGTGCTCGTTTTTTGTTAAATAATGTTTAAATTAAAATATATTCTGTTTTTATAATACTAATAATAGAAAAGTATAGACAAACTGCAATAATGTGGTTATGTTGTGTAAATAAACGTGTTCCCTGTTATTAAATTGTTACATGCCTTTTGGAGAATTAAGTGAGAAACGGTTTCTTATACTAGGGCCAAACTTTTACCTATCTTCTATCTTAAACACTTCTATTTACACATTTTGTGGAATGGCACCCATAAACACGGCAGTTTGTGTTATGCTGATTTCTTTTGAATGCCATTTTAAAATGTAAAAATAAAGATGTACAAATACTAACCACGTCGTTTTTAACTTTGTAATAGCAAAAAATCACAAGCACCACTAAATTATTACGTTAAACAAACCCAAATACATGTTATTTATCATTATATCAGCAATAAGCCTCCAAAAATTACCTATTAAGTAGGTTCAAATATTTTCATGTAGAGGACGCATTCATTTTTGGAATCGCCAATCTTAGCGAATGAAATTTTCAAAGTATGTAAACTAGAATAAACAAAACACAAAACTATTCTAGTATGTAAACTAGAATAAACACAACAAAATTCAAATCATGTAAAATTATATTCAAATTTTTTTATTGGCACGTTCTTCTATGAAAAAATAGGTATAAAACATGCAATATATGAATCTAAATCAAAATAATGTATAAAGAATGCAAATCTAATAAAATACAGGGTTGATCAATTATTAAAAAGTTACTCTTTCATACAATATTGTCAAAATATATGTGTTTTGATTACTATTAAGGTTGTGTTTCGATATTATCCGCGACCAACCAGGATTTCGGTTAACCGAAATATTGGTAAACCTGAAAAATGTGTAATTAAGGAACTGGCTGGTTAATCAACATGGATGATGAATTGTTTTTATTGGGATTCATTCAACCTTAAATACCTTCATATTCCGTGCTTAACTATTACTCTAGTCTTCAGTCAAAAAATAAATGAAACAGCAGATAATTTGGTATATTATAGTAAGATATAAGTAGTTTATAAGAAGTAGATATAAGTGTAGCTTTCAGTCGACTTGGTCAAGTGGACTACAGAATACAATACAGAAAAGTAGAATTTATAAATATTTATTATAACACTTAACGCAAGAACACCACCCCATCTGCCTTCACCATCTAAACAAAATATAATTAAAATCGTTGAGAGAATTGATTTTTCTTCTCTCAACGCTAAAACCTAACTTGCTAACTCTTCGGTTGACCAATGCACCGCTCCCAGAGCACGGTCAATATTTTGATGTTTGGTTAACCTTTTTCAGGTGACGACAGTTCCAAAATTAAACAATTTTCAGGAATTTTTATTTAATGGAACGCTTAACCGGGATTTTGGTTAACCAAGTTTAATATCGGAACACAACCTAAATGATAAATAGTAAGTAAATGTAGTTAGTAAAAAGCTAAGAGATAAAAATATTGGGTTTCTTTTCTTTCTAACGATAATAGTATCTCGCACCCAGCACCTTTGATGTGGGCACCGATGGATTCGTGACCTTGGTTCCAAATGAGAGACGTATTTTTGAGGATATTTTACAATTAATAATCAGGACATTATATAATTTATATTTTTACGGTTTTGTTTTGAAAAAATATGTTTTAATATAACAATCACAATGTTTTAGATGAAATAAAACAAGTACTTACTTATATAAACAAAGAATAATATTTATTGATTTTTTCAAATTATAAGTAGGTATTTTGTTCTTTGTCGTTTGTTGGTTTGTTTGTTACAAGTTTGTTAAATGTTAACATCCGTGCATAGAGGAGCAGGTACAATTTGGATTTAGGGTTTCGCTCTCTCAAGCTCAAACAGCCAAGAAGATTTCCAGGTAGCGTGATTTAGCTAATAATAATTAAACATAGAAAGCATAATGCTTCATCCTCTTATGGTATACTGTTCTGGATACTCTCGTAAATATTCATCGCGTTCTATATAAAAGAATATAGGTACTTATAAACCCTAAGTTTTACGTCCGACATTAGGGCCAGTTGTATAAACGTATTCTGATCTGGGGTTCAAGAGAACTAAGTTCAAATTTTGAACCGAGATCATATTCTGTTCTGTTGTTCAACTCATACTAATCTCTAGTTCAGTTGATCGCTTAATTGTCAATGTTGGCAGACCTGCAGGTTAGTTAATTTTAGTATGTAAAGGTTTTTACAGTGATATTCTGACATTTTGTCACATTTATTTACGTGTTAACATGTTAACAAGAATATATTTTATTACTTTACAAATAATTTTATTTGTATATAAGGTAAGTTTTTACTGTTAATAATTAAACAATCTTATTTTAATGTAATGTCTTTTGTAGATTTTGATTTGTTGATGGTGGTGCTGGTGTTGCTTTTTCATAGTTTCATTTGCTGTAGTTCCTAAGGTGGTTTCAACTGTTTTTTAATAAAATTATTATCTACAAAAAAAACAATGTCCTGCAATAACTCTACCCCTGAGTCTTTAAAAAAAAGAACTCTCAATTTCAGCTCAAAGGAAGTAGATATTTTAATAAACCTTGTTGAAAAATATAGAAATACAATTGAATGTAGGAAGACTGATCGTACCAGTAATAACACCAAAATAGAAGCATGGTTAAAGCTAGCGAATGAGTTTAACAGCATCTCTGGAGAAGCCTATCGGGATGCAAGAATTTTAAGAAATAAGTACGAAAATATAAAAAAACGCTCGAAACAGAAATTTGCTGACGAAAAATTATATATTAGAGGCACAGGTGGTGGACCTGTCCAGCCAACAGTAGTAACTGATATCGATCAAAAAATGAAAGATATAATAGGTTCACAAATGACAGGCCTTGTTTCGGAATTTGATGGCGATCAAGGTATTCTATGCAGTATTTTTTAATTTAGTCAAATATTTGACAATTATTGGTTATTTCAGAACACTCTGTAGTTGCTGGTATTGATGTGTTACAAGGATTAGAATTAGGTGATGAAGTTATCGAGAATGAACTACAAACAGGTAAAATTTATAACATGAATACCGTTATGTTAACTCATTTGAAACTTATGTTGTAGAATCTTGCGGAAGTAATAATGTTGAATATGTGGATTTTTCCGAAGCATCAACAAGCTATTCGAAACCAAAATCTGGTTAGTATATAAACTTATATAATTAAAATAAGAACTCAGTCATTGTTTTACAGCTGTTGGCGATTGGTCTAAATATATACCTTCCCAGCTTCGTACCCCTACATCTTTACCACTGAAGACAAAACAGCGTGTCACAAGTAATAAAGGTAAATATAGGTGACGTACAAAATACAATATGTCAATTTGAATTCTACATGTTACTTACCATTGGGTGTGTCCCACGTATCCTAAGTGGAAATGCGCTTACAAGCGCTTTTTAATGTAGCCGGTTATGCAACCGAGGAGCGATGAAGTGATTTCTGTAGCAGTCATGGACAGTTTGCAAACCATACAAATAATCATGCAGTGCGTTATTTTAAATTTCTCAGCTGTGAGGTGCTTACGCAATAACTGGATCAGTACTTCTAATAGTTTGTAAACGGTACACAAGCGGTGCAGAAACAAAGCTATTGACTTTTTACAAATAAAAAAAATGCTTAAATAGAAACTGTAGAAAACCTATTGAATGTTTTTCATAAATTACTGAATTTTTATATTCACATACAGTTACATTCACGTTATGTTGGTGAGTCGCATTGTAGTAGTTTTTAATATAATTTAATGATTCAAAACGGTGACTCCCTTTAAAAAACATTATAAAAAACTTTTTATTGTATTTTGAAATTAAAAAAGTTGCAGGGAGATCCTCTTGTCTGATAACTCTGCATTAAATTTTCAGAGAATATTGGCAAATACACCACGCAGGGTCAACTGTCCAATAAAATTGTAACGTGGGCAGATAATAAAGCAGAGTTTGTAAAAGAAAATTTACAGCTCCTACGTGCAGAACATGAATTTAAATTAAGATGTATGAAGGAAAAGCACGAGCAAGATATGGCGCTAGCCAAGAGGGACAGTGAAGAAAAACTACAGTTTTTTGCACGTGAAGCTGAACTAAAATTGCAAATTTTAGTTTTGCAAAAACAGCAGATAGAAAATAATTTGAAATAAAAAAATACAATATATTTAACTTTGTTTTATTAGGTACCTAATGGTTTTAAAATGTTTATTGCAGCAAACTTTGAAAGTATTCAGTGACTAAAGCATGCCTAACAATATTATTTAAAGCAACATTTTGGACACCTCCAGCTGCAGGTACTATTGGAATATTACCCAATTCTATCGCAGCCTCAATTTCCAAGTTTATAAGGGGTATTTCATCACGGAAACGGCAAGCTATATTATGTAAGACAGCACAACATACAACAACTGCTTCCACTTTTTGTATCTTCAATTTAATCCCCAACGCTAAAATCGGAAATCTACGTTTCCATACTCCAAAACATCTTTCAACAGTATTACGGGTCCTAATCTGAGCTTCATTAAAAAGTTGTTCCGCTGCTGTTGTTGGATTATTTAATGGAGTTATTAAATATGGTTTAATGCCATAACCACTATCCCCTAACAGTAGACTTTCTCCAAATTCCCCATTTTCGAAACGTCTACGTAATCGAGAATTCCTAAATATATTTGCATCATGTGCTGATCCTGGCCATCGACATACTATATCCCTTATCTGCAAATCTGCATCACCTACTACTTGAACGTTAAATGAAAAGTAGCTTTTTCTATTCCTATAATTTTCAGGCTCTTCCCCACCAGGTGATTGAATCTTAATATGAGTACAATCCAAGGCACCTATGCACCTTGGAAACCTACTAATATTAAAAAATTTCTGTCTGACAACATTAGCCTCTTCTTCATTTGGCATATTTATATATGTTCCATGCATTCCTGCTATAGCTCGCATAACTTTGTGAACAACTCTACTTGCTGTTGATTTATCAACACCAGCAAAGTCGCCCACCACTTGCAGAAAACACCCAGTAGCAAGAAATCGCAACGTTAGAAGAACCATTTCCGATGGTGTGAGAGCATGATTTCTAAAAATTATTATGTTAAACACAGTAAAAAATTAATAATCATCATTTACCTTCTAGTTTTCGATTCTATTGTTGGAGATACACTATCTATAATATATCTCACAGTATCTTTTGATAGACGAAATCGCTGCAAAAATTCGTTATCCCTCCACTTTATAAAATGATTTGGGCGTTCCCTGAACTGACGAACCATTCTAGGATGTAAAACAGCATTTACTAAATCCAAAAAATCTTCATCATCGGTTAAAGGTTCGTCCAAATAATCCATTTTTGTGACCAAACAATTCAAACAAAATAAAAAGTAACGTAATCTGAGGTTATGTATTATTATTATCACGTGTCAAACGCTGGCTGATCGCCAGTTCATTCCTTTGAACGGTAGATATCGGCCGTTCACTTTGAACTTAGATTTGATCGGCGTTTAGTACGAACTGCGGTTTATACAACTCGATTTTGTGTTTGATCTGCAGTTTAAGCTTGAACTAAAGTTCATTATGTTTATACAACTGGCCCTTAGTGATTTAAACCAGACAACTACTTAGGTATATGGTATATGCATATACATACAGATATGTGTGAAATAGATGAGATAGATGCAGATGTGTATGCTATATGCATATGAAGAAAAATAAGAAAAAGCTTAAAAACTCTTAAAACAAACTGTTATGACCTATTTTGTGATGCTGTGCCAAACACTATCTCTATATTCAAATTAAATTCTAGAACATGACCTGGAAAGTCCATCTTTTACTTGCAATCTGCACGGCAGCCTTGATATTTGAAATATTAATAAACAGTTAATGACGATGTATTGAATAATTTCATAGTTAGATGACCTCTACTGCTGGATGTTAGTCATACGGTAGGTGTAAGTAAAACCTTCCTGCAATCTGTTGTTTGCTCGCGAGGTAATAAAAACCAAGACAAACATAAGCTAGAGAAAGGATACCAGATTGTACTACTGTTTTTTACGTGAAAATATTAAGTTATTAAGGTTGGTTTACATAGCTAGTAACGCAACTCCATAACTCTCCATACTAGAAACATAATCGATAAGATTTATTTTCCATACTTATTGATATGGTAATAAATATCTATATGTCAATAAATATCGATATTTAAAGGATAAGTATATTGATCATTATTCATAGTTTGTTTCTTTTGGGATTACACCACCTGTAAAATAACAAAAAGCAAAAACCAAAAGTATACAAATTAAATATTCAAAGTATAGTAACAAGACAAACTTCTAAAGTTTGCCCCAAAAAACCACTGTATAATTTTTGATAAAATATTATCTGATATCTTAACTAAATTTCATCAGTGGTTTTTCAGTTTTATACAAATTTCTATAATATTATATGTCATATTCTAAAATATGTCTAAATAAAATAGTTATTATAATAAAATTTAAAGTTTGACAGATTGACATTTTTAATTTAAATTGTCATCACATGCACTGATCACTATAATATTATTAATTTTCCATTGGTAACGTCCTTTTGGAGTAGAGGAAGCTATGTTTGATCTATGAATATTGTTTCTGATGAGTTACAATTATCACCATTAAGTTTAATGAAAGCACTTTCTTTTAATTTTCTTTTAACTAATTTTTCTTCTTTTTGTAAAACTTTAGCCTGTGTCCAATCAACTCGGTGACCGTTATCCCATACATCTTTTACTAATGTAGACCTATCACCTTGGTAATCCCTAACATAATTTTTATGTTCGCGGATCATTATTTGTAGTGGTCTAGATGTTTCATCAATATAATATTTACTACATTCACAAGGAATCTGGTAAATACAATTTTTTGAATTTTCATCATTATTAATTGGTTTTGTTTTAGTAAGTGTTGATCTTAAAGTATTTTTCGTTTTAAATGTCGTTCTTATGTTAAAATCATTATGTATATTGATCATTGATCATCATATTGATCATTATATACCTATCGATCTATCTCATTATTTCTAGAACTGTTGGTACTTCGACTACTATCGATTAAGTACTCATAAACTGCGATAGTTCGTTGAATAGATAATATCTGATTTAAATAAGTAATAGATTTATAATTTATCTCTACATAAATCAATGTATTAATTAGTTCATAATGTGCTAAGTCACATTCTAGTTGGCTGAATTTACGCGGGTATCCTGATTTGGCAGATCTTGATTCATTTATAAGTACAGCATATTTCAGTTAACCAATAGAAGCCGTTTTTCGAAATTTTATGATGTTAACAACACCTTTTACATAGCTACATATAAAAATATAAAACAAGATCTGGAATTTACAATATTTTTTATTTAACATAAGGATAACGCAATGTAATATTTTCAAGGTAACTAAGTGCTCATATAATGTGAAGAAGGCTTTATAATTTTAATATACCTACCTACAATATCTTCTTCATTCTTTGTGGAAAATACAACATAATTATTCTTCAATTTGGTTGCAAAATATTAAGATAAATGTGTAAATAAACTCAATGTCAAACTAAACATGCTACTGTGTTTATATTTGGTTATTCCTCTGTGGTGTTAGCCAGGTCAAGGTATTTAGACAAGAGAAACATCTAAATTTGTAAAATAATTTATGAAAAGTGGGAGATAATACCAACAACAAATATTGTATTTATCCAGTTAGTATGTAATTCAAATTCTGATACATCCTTTAGAGCAAATGTTAAAATTGATCTTTAACTTGTTCTCGGCTCCTGCCGAGACCAACATTGTCTTCAAAGAGGAGGATATACGGACGAAATATCGAGACCTTCTCTTCGAACTCCGCAGACTCAATCCAGAACATACTATGAAGCTTATGGTACTGATTATAATAGCCCTCGGTGGAGCAAGAGATATACTGCTTTCAGAACTAAAGATCATACAGGTATGCCGAAATTCGGCAGATCTTTTAGCCGGAAGAATGCAGAAGGCGGTCATTCTTGATTAATTATGTTTGCTCAGAGCGCACGATTCCAGGACCCAGTAGTTATTCCCCCCCCGGACGTGGGGAGTAACTACTGGTAACTATACTGGCGCCCGACCCTAGGAATTGAAACTAGGGAACCGGTCGACTGGATTTCAACGCAAATAATAATAAAAATAATAAATAAAGTAGGATTTAGGATTCATTCACTGAATAACCACCATTCAGTGCTGGAATAAGGGAACCCTGGAGAACCGCATTAGTTAGGAGAGTTCGATTATAAAATTTCAGTAAGGAGAGTTCATAGAATTTTGTTTACCTTGCGTTAATATATCTATAATGCCTATATGGATGCCTGATGCCAATGCTAGAGATCTCAATGGTTTCCCTTATTGATTTTGGAACAGAAACTCCTAGTTTTCATTTGTTTTCACTATAGATTAATCAAATTATTAAAAATGTAATATAAAATTTATAGGTACCTATAAATAAAACTTTGTATTAATATTATATTGTCTTATTCAATTTCTAAATATACAGGGTGTTAGTTAAACATGCGGCAAAAATTCAGGAGATTATTCCTTGGACTATTCTAAGGATAATTATCCTTTGATGATTTTTGAAAAAGCGCTTTGTTACGAAGATATAGGGCGAAAAAAATTTTCAACAAATAACAATTTATTACTAAAAATTACATGTAACATTTCTGAACCTACAAGAATTATTCAAAATAGCTACCTCCAGCTCGGATGCAACCATCAAATCTTCTCCTCATAGACTCCATAAGTCTTTCAAAAACACCAGGGTCGTTTCTTATTGAGTTACACCCAGCAAGAGGCCAAAGTGCTTGATATAAGGCAATTGTTTTGTCAAAATATTTTAATGGCAATTTTCACTAACCAAATTAATCTAGTAGATAAAAGTCACACTTATAGCACCAGGCAAAAACAAAATAATTATTCCCAAACTTCACGATGCAATAAAACGATAGGACAAAGATGCTTTACCTACCTTGCTCCAAGAGTTTATAATATTTTACCACCATATATCAAGACTAAAGAAAATAACATTAAAAAAATTAAAAACAAAATTAAAATCTGGCTTTTGGACGTTCCAAGAGACATTATTCATGATATTATAACTCAAAATATTCCAATATAAATAAAGGCTTATTTTACTCGAAAGAGACAATAACATGATTCGGCATTATTGTTATTAATTATTAGGTGTTAGTTATTGTTGTGATTATAAGGCTGAATCAATATAATATTTATATGTAAACCTACAGGTCACGTACAAGAAGGATTTTCTTCTTCTGTGATTCTTGAGTTTATTTATAAGTTTGCCTAAAGAAATGATCAAGATTACATATATGTAAGAATGTGTATAAGTGAGAATGTGTGTAACTAATGTGTTTTTCAATATATGTCCGTATCTTATATACATTTCGTGTAGTATTTTTATGTATTCCATTGTTATTTTGAATATTTATATGTTAATAAACTTTATTATTATTATTATTATTATTATTATTATTATTATTAATTATCCGACCTCTTAAACCGTCCACATCTTCCACAGGACTAGTATAAACTAATGATTTTAGATGGCCTCATAGGAAATAATCCAAGGGGTTTAAGTCCGGGGATCGAGCAGGCCATACGTGAAGTCCACCTCGACCAATCTAGCGATCTCCGTATGTTGCTGTTAAAAACTCTCGAGCAACTACACTAAAATGAGGTGGTGCACCATCATGCCATAAACCACATTGCCTTTTTCTATCATGTCCAGCACATTCTCTTCTACGTCTGCCGTTCTTACAGTGCTTGGCCTTCCTGGTCCTCCACTTCGCTTCAATGTTCCCGTTTCTCGAACACGTTGATGAATACTTTGAAAGGTTTTTCTATCGGGAGCAATATGGTTAGGAAAACGTTCAATGTACAGTCGCCTAGCTTCTAATGCATTGCCATCAGCAAGTCCATAAATAAAATGCATGTCAGCCATCTCGGCATTTGTATAGCGAGCCATGATAGAGGACTTCACTAACAACCGTTTACACGTCAACTAGCCAAACGTCAATCAATCTTAACAAATACGACACATTCAAACTGCAAAAACACAACATACAAAATAATCACTCCGAAGTATCACGGAAGTAGTATAGCTGGCGGGGTTCTGTGACACTTCGATGCCATGGCCATCCGAAGGTGTCCAAAGATCGAGGGGGTTCTCTCAAGGTGGCCGAAGAGTTCTTGGAATTGATCTGAAGAAGTGGTCGACAATGACCAGAAGGTATAGTTCGAATTTCTGCCGCGCGCAAGATATAGACGTCGATGTTGCGTAAGAAAAAACAACTCCTTTTTCTTACATGTCTTTTACTTGATACGTCCAGTGTAGTACGCCATACTTTTATTTCACCTACATTAATAATGTGAAAAATACCCAAATTGGATTTGTTGAAAATTTTTTTCGCCCTATATCTTCGCAACAAAGCTCTTTTTCAAAAATCATCAAAGGATAAAATATCCTTAGAATAGTCCAAGGAATAACCTCTTGAATTTTTGCCATATTTAACTAACACCCTGTATATTTTATTTAAAGTGTGATATTTTAGTTACTTTTTCGCAAACTATCTACTCTAACCCTTGCTTTATAAGGACAATCCTAATTATTTACGGAATTTTCAATATCGATGCATAAAATTTGATCCACCGGCACGGTAATACGATATTATCTCATTTAGAGGCCGACACCTACTTGCGAAATTATAATGTATGTATGTATCGAAGAGATTAAAAATAAGAACTCGTGGTACTCCCAAAACCATCCCAGAGTGGGTGTGTTTGCTCCAGGACATCGTATAACTCACACGGAAAAGAAACACCGGCAGATTTAACCAAGTTTTTAATCACGATTCACTTAGCTGGATTATAATATTTCGCGCCATGCATGCAGAAAGAGAAAGTTATCTTTAATAAATCATAGAGGCCTGCAAGACTTTCGGGTTTTATGCAACAGTCATGTAGAACTATCTGCAATGCAGCATCTTTGGATCTCAGCAGCTGACTAGTAAATAACTTGTTTAAAAAACGTGTTTGAAATTGAACGTATCATTCATATAAATACTGATAATTGACCGCAGGTTCGCTCGTCAACTATTATCTTATTAATAACTACTTGTAACAAAAAATGTTGTATCGGTAACTGACAGTATTTGAAAAATGACAAGACTAAGGGTGCGTTGTATCGCAGGCAGTTAACCAACGGATCACGAAACTAGAGATCAAAGTTTGATCTCAGATCAGCCAGTATTCTGTTGTATGGACTTCAGTCAGATCAAGTTCAAGTGATCCGTCTGTTTCCGTTTTTCGGTAATGTTGGCTATTCTGCGAACGCTAAAGCGCATGGGCAAACTTATTGATTTTATTATCACTGGCCTGCTATTGGACGTATCGGGCACCTGTTGAAACATGAAAATAATGCGGGAATTCCTAACAATTTATGGTCGAAGGGAATTCCACGACTTTACTTACCTTGCGGAAATGCAATATTTTGTACTTATTACATTCTTGATAATTATCACACATGAAAGAACTTCATGAATTAGATGTATAACCAACGTACATATATCACTGTACGTTGGTATAACAGAAAAAATTGGAAATTGAAATTTTGAATAAAAAGAGTTAAAAATTATTTTTTCTATTTTTTGATAAACTTTGATATTTTTGAAATAATATAGAAATTAAGTAAAACAAGTTTTTGTATAATTAGGTATTTTTATTAACTTTTTTTCTACACTAATGCCTGAAAGTAAATTATTACTCAAATTATGCCTATAAAGATTATTGTTATTTATATTATCATCTTGGATAAGGTCAGGATTATATTTTCCATGAACTGCATGACCTCTTCGACATTTTCATCTGGCTCAAGATCAGGTTCGCCCCTCTCACATGCAATTAAAATTCACTCACATTAAATTAATACAGTGTACCTACATATAAATATTACTTACTTATTTTTAAAGCAAGGTAAATCTTCATTTATTTCCTCTAGTATAAGATTCACCGTGTCTTTTGATAATCGAAACCTTCCTCGAAACTCCTTATCATCCCACTTTTCAAAATGATTTGTTTTTTACGAAAAATTCTAGTTTTTCGTAGAAAAGCTTCTATTTCAACTAATTCTAAAAATCTTCATCATCAGTCAAATTTTCTAAAATATCTCTTCCAAAATCCATAGTATAATGATATTAATCCACAAACAATAAAGTTAAAAATAAGCACACGAAATACGAAAATGACAAATGTAAACTATGTACATAACCTCAAATTTGTACTGATCCTCAGTTAACTAGCTGTTTTCCACCGGTTCCGTGATCGCTAGTTAAACCATGGATCAACGTTGATCTGTTACCATACAACACGTTTTTGTAGCTTGATCTTCGATCAAGCTGATTCACAGATCACCGCCAAGTGAACTCAGACGATACAACGCACCCATATTTACTTGTTTATAAAAAGTAATCTTTTGGCGTTGAACCGTATTCATAGATACGCGATTCTTGCTAAGCAATACGCTACCTACTGGCGGCACGCACAACTAACGCGTGGGAATTTGGTTCAGTTTTGCGTATGTATGTCTATTGTGGATTTTGAAATATCCGTTGTTATATTAGTTAATTGCTTTGATTAGATATAAATGATTATTGTTGTGAGCGTCATTGTTCCTCTTGTACAAATAAAAACCCCGAGATCAGTTTCATACTTTTCCAAAAGCGGGAAAATCTGGAGCCATCGTGCAAACTATAAGTTGGGCATTAAAGAGTTACAGGAGACAAGTATGGATAAAGAAGTTAAAGAACGCAAAGTAGAGTGTGTGCTCTTTACTTTTCTCTAAGAATGACTATTTCCATAAAGGTATGTATGCCGTATGTCCAATAAAGAATTTGACATATTTTGAGGTTAAGTTTCATTTTCAGATTGAACGCCCGAAAAATATTGAAATCTATTTTAATTTTATATCACTACTTACCCCTTTCAAAATAGTTTTACAAGCTTTTTACCTGGTTTAAAGTTCTCGACAACAAATCCTTGATGAATACAATTTCAAACGTCAGTGTTAGATAGGGACCGCGGGTTAGTATAGGTTACTGCCGTTTTGGCGCTTCGATCTTAAAATGAATCGCGTATAGTTTTAAAACGATTCATCTATTACGTCACGCAAATTGACAGTCGCGAAAATGTTAAGTTTTTAAACTTTAACATAACCACATTTTTTACTTTTAAAGATTTTGAGATTGAGTAGTTATATTAAGATATATTAACAATTAAGTACCTAATTGAACTGAAACCATATTTAACTTGTAAGGTAGCAGCAAAAATATACACAACAGATAATTCTGACCAAAAAACACAGAAGGCAAAATGGCTACAATAATTTCCGCACCACCTCCACAATTTTGAAACGAGATCGGAAGGCGTTTTGAAACCAAACGAATATGTTTCAAAACATTCATCTCATGACGTCACTGTTTTGTCGCGAAAATACGACAGTTTTAAAACGGTTGAAACAATTTTGAAACAAGCTGCGCCAAAAAACGTCTTAACTATTTGTATTTATTGCTAAAATATTTTTTTTTCCAACCATACGAATAAGACAGTATAACATTAAATTATTTTGTATAAAAAGAGGGCCATTTCGGAACTGTTTGAGATCGCCCTAGCAACTGTACAAAAAAGAGATTATTGTACAGTTGTACAGTACCGAAAAGTAATTTGACATTGATATTGCATGTTATATAAAATTTTGAAGTAATTAAATAGAAACATAGAAACAGATAGTGACTCCGATGAATCGGTAAACTGGAGGTGCTAATTAGAAGCGGTTGGAAAAACATATTATATTAAACTCGTACAAAAAATACGTTTTCGAAAATTGCCCGACTCCGCCACGCGTCGTCCGGCTACCCTTTCCCTCGTCCCGAAAACGTGTATTTTTTGTACTAGTTAAACAAATAACTATTGTTTTTGTTTTATAGTAAAAGTGATAAATAAAGTAAAATCTAATCATTTATCCTGCATTGTGCATTTATATACCGCTGTATGGGCATCTATCCCTAACAATGAGTGTAACTATCCCGTCAAATAGTCATCTATCCCAACAGTGCAAGATCTTAGATTTTACATCAAATTATTCGTTCAACTAATAATTATATATGTCGTTTTTAGCAAAATTACTATAAGTTAGTGATTGATCGATCAATTCAGAACCAATTAATTAAAATAATATTGCAATACAATTTTTAGAAACAAAAAAATGTTAGTATAGGCATCGGTTACCCAGTTTACCCAATCCAGAAAACGGGAAGTACTCTATGCCCATATTATTCTGATATGCATCACCTTGGCTAAATTAACAGAACTGATAACTTTATCAATAATAATAATAATAATAATAATATGTTTATTCAGCAAAATAAATAACAATCACATTCACATAAACCAATGCTAACTATATGCAAATAAACAAAATACTCACGTAAGTTAAACTTGTGTGTGAGTTACAAGACAAACTAAAATATTAGATACCTATTAAATTAAAAATCATCTAAACACGTTGCCATAGAAAATTAATACAGCATTGCTTCTACACAATTATACACAAATACAATAATATAAAACAATTATTCTAAAATAAGTTTAAATACAAATAGGAGGTAAGTATCATAATTCTACTATACAACAATAACAATAACAATACGCCCCAGCCAGTAAAATAGTCCTGCACAGAAAGGTGTAGTTTCAGTCTTTGAATATTTGTAGGACTGTTTCTCTACTTCCTTGGAGAAGATCTCTTTTTAGTAAGAATTTGAACCTATGGACGTTCTTTACCTTCTTTATATGTTCAGATATTGTGTTGTATACTTTTGGAGCTAAGTAACCGTAACTGTGCTGTCCTTTAGAAGTATGCATTTTCGGAACCACCACCACCAGTCTGTCTTTAGAGCGTGTACTGTAACTGTGCTCAATGGGCACCAGCTCGCTACTTTTTATATATGTTCGTACAGCCACCTTTAAATAGAAGAGCTGACGTATATCCAAAACGTTCAACTCCTTGTATAGGGCATCACTAGGGTAAGTATTTTCTTTGTGCATCATTATTTTTATTATTTTCCTCTGTAATATGCTAACGTCATTTATATATATATATTATCAGCTGCTCCCCATGCTATTATTCCATAAGATAGGTGACTCTCCACAAGTGCATGATATATTATTTTCAGCTGTTGAAAGTCTAAAATGTATTTTATTTGTCTTATTTTACATAATATATACCTTAATTTTTTTTCAGAGCTTCAACATGAGAATCCCATCTAAGGTGTTTATCTATAACAATGCCAAGGTAAGTAACTTTTTCTGCAGGTTTAATAATGAAGTATTCGTCTTTTACTTTTATTTCTAGTTGTTGGAACTCTGGCAAGGTGTTAGTATACGAGGAAAAACCAAGATACACAGTTTTATTCATATTTATAGTAAGTAGGTTATTAGAATACCAAGAAAGCATCTTCTCCATGTCTCTTTCTATTTTAGTTTTCAGTTCAGCCCAAGTGTTGCCTTCAAAGCAAATGGCCGTATCATCTGCAAAAGCGATTATAGTTCCATCTGATTGTACCTTAAATAAGTCATCAATATATATGTTGAACAACAGAGGTCCGAGCACAGTCCCTTGGGGAACACCACATGTAATATGTATAAAACTGCTCATCGTATCTCTTATTTGGACCGCTTGTTGCCTTCCGCTGAGGTAAGTTTCAAACAGTTTATAACCGACTCCTCTGATGCCTATCATACTTAATTTTTTTAGTAATAGAGAATGAGAAACAGTATCAAAAGCTTTTTTTATATCTATGAAAATGCATAGTGATTTTTTTCTATTATCTAAGCACTTATAAATATTTTCAGTTAATATGTTAATAGCGTCTTGTGTGGATTTCCCTTCCTTGAACCCAAACTGATTTTTTGATAGGAGGGAGTTTTTATCTAGGTAATCAGTTAATCTATTTTTGATTATTTTCTCAAATATCTTGGATAAATTTGAGATCAGTGAGATAGGTCTATAATTTTCCAACTCTAACTCATCTCCTTTTTTAAATATTGGTTTGACCACTGCCATTTTAAACTGTGTAGGGCATTCTCCGGTTTGGATTATTTTATTTATTATGAACGATAGTGGATGAGCAATTTCGTTCTTTACTGCTTTTAACATATCAGATGTTAGACCATCGAGCCCACTTGATTTTTTATTTTTTAAATTATTTATTTCTCTTACCACTTCAAGTGGATCAGATGGAGACATAAACATTGTCTTATGATATACATTTCCGCCTCTAGAATTATCCAAATTTCTTGTTATGGTTGCAGCCAATTTCTCTCCAATCCCTGTAAAATAACAGTTAAACTCGTCAGATATTTCTTTATCATTATCAATGAGTGCGCCTTGTTGGGTTTTAACCCTAGTAGGTTGCCTATTGTCGCTAAATTTGTTAGTTATTTGGTTAACTACTTTCCATAATAACTTACTATCCTTAGGATGTTCATCCAGCTGGTTGATAAAAAAATTTTTTTTCGTTATTTTAATTAACTCAGTAACTTTATTCTTATAATTTTTATACTCTCGTTCTAAATTCGAATTTCCTGGATCACTTATCATTTTTCTTCTTAATATATTTTTCTTATTTACCGATTTTACTAAACCTTGAGTTATCCAACCCTTTCTTTTTCTATTCTTGCTGCTAATTTTTATTCTTGTGGTGCATTTTTCGATTTCTTTTTTTAGTGTATTTATAAAATGGTAAGTTGCTATTTCTGTGATTTTCTGTTCATATAACTCTGTCCAATCTACTTCCGACATAGATTCTTTAAGTTTTTCCATATTTAATGATTTCCTAAAAAATGTGTCGTTAATGGGCGCTTGCGTAATTTTTCCTGGGAATATAATCTGTAATGCAGTTGTATAGTGATCAGTTATGTCTGTTCTTATAACAAACGGAAGGATAAAGTCTAAATCAGTATTAGACTTTACAAAAATATGATCTAGGCAAGTGCCACCACCTTGTATATTAGGCCTGGTGATTTTGTTTATAGCCGATAAATATGAATTTTGGCGTCACTCTATTAAATTTGCGTGTAAAATTAAAATATCAAAAGTCGTTGTCCTCCTCTTATGGTCAACTTTACCTTTACAACGATCGATCTTGAAATAAACTCAGAAATGTAAATAATCTGTAAAAACAAAACAACAAAGGAATAACATATTTTTAAATTTATAACATAGGAAATCTGTAATAGACAATATTTATTTTAGGAGTACCTAAGCTACTACAGCAGCACCAGCACCTTAACGTAATGTTGTAGTACATGTTGAAAAGATGTTTAGAAGTAAAACTATCGAAATTATATTATATTATATTATACACGAAAGTTGCCTAAAATATACACATATTAAAACAACTTTCATCTATAATTTTTATATATAGTAAAATGACATTTTATTTCTAAAAATCATTTCAACATGTACAACACTACCTTACGATGTGCTGATCATAACTTAAAGTTCAAATCTCCTTTCAAAAAGCCGAAAATTACATAATTGAGAGACATGTTTTCAACATATTTTAGATGTTTTTAGTAAATTCTAATCCCCGGCTCAAGAATTTAATTCTTCACTATATGCAAGAAGAATGTTACCAAATTATTATCAACATTCAAGAAAAAAATCTTGCGTTCTTACCACCAAATAAATCTTCATATTCATCGTTGTCTTGTAAAAAACATGTGAAAGCTATTTTACATACTTGTATGGAAGTGCAAAGAAGCCAGTTAGAAAGAATCAAGAATCAACAAATCTGTGTGGTGCCGCGTGTTATAAGAAACATATCTGTTTAACATTTGACCCTTCTGATGCACCTGCGCCTATTAATAACAATCTATTATAATATTTACCCATTGTATGTTCAAATAAAAGTATACTACAGAATTGTATTAAAATAATGTTATTTATAATATAAAAACATTATTTAAACTAATAAAGTGGATACTCGAAGCGGATGGTTCTTTATGAAACATCGTGAAAATAATTGTTTTGAAAAAAACATTGATCTCATTTAGATGTTCCAAGAAATATATAGAAAACACTCTATATACCAGTATTTCGGCTTGTTAGGCCTTTTTCAATAGAGTAAATGTCTATTACTAAACATTTCCAAGCGCGTTTTCGTTATTTATTTGTTTACAAGTCTACCAACTCCCAAAATTAATCTCCTTCAACTCCAAATATTCTGTAAAAAACTCCTTCCAGTTTTTAGAATTAACAAAAAATTTATCGTTGCCCACAAATTCTAAATTAGTTTCATTCGATGTTAAAAGTTTATTCACCTCAATCCCAGTCGCAGAATTAACGTCAGTACTATGCAATTTAATAAATCAATCAAAGTTAAACAGCACAGAAAAATATGAATTAATAAGTTTAATAAAGGTATACATTAAACAAAATTATTTTTATTTCAATGGAAAATATTACAAACAAAAAAACGGGTTACCCATGGGTAGTCCTATTTATCCTTTGCTAGCGGAAATTTTTATGAACCATTTCGAAAACACACTGTTCAATAGTGACAATAATTTAAAATCACATGTTCACTTTTGGGCTCGCTATGTATAGATGACATTTTTTACATTTGGACTGGTACTGAAAGAAATTTGAGCGGCTTTCTCCATTTTTTAAATTCGCTTAACGATAATATTCAGTTTACAATGGAAAAGGAACTATTTGGATATAACAATAAGAAAGGTAGAAAATAAATTAAAATTCTCGGTTTATAGAAAACCAACAACTTCCGACGCAATTATACCAGCAAGTTCGCAGCAAGATTTTAATGTTTCCGCTGGAAAAAGCAGATTTTGAAAAAGAATTAAGTACAATCAAACGAATTGCAAGAAACAACGGATATAAAGAAAAACTAATAGATAGCATGCTAAAAAACAAAAGGAGGAAATTAATTCGTTGGGAGTTTTACAATATTCGGGAAAAAGAAGGCACTTATAGTTATATTAATCACGTCCCAGGTTATAGCGAAAAAATAGCTCACAGAATAGAACGAAACGTGTGTCAAACGATTAGTGTCAACAAGCGTACTATTGGGAGGATTTTGATAAACAACAAAGAAAGGGTTAATAAATTAAAACAATCGGGGGTATACCAAATTAACTGGTAGAAGTATTGAAACTAGAGTAAAAGAACATAAAAAATCCATATTAAATAACGCAAAAAATTCAGGATTTTCCACGCATTGCATAGAAAACAATCATTTTATAGATCAGAAAAATGTAAAGATACTGCATCGTGAAAAGAAAGGAAAGCGCTTAGATCTGTTAGAACAATTAGAAATTAAAAAATCTTTAATTATAAATCCGTGTACTACTAATGATCAGATAGATTTTACACCCTGGCCCTTCTTAGAAAATGTAATAAAAACTCGAGCTTTACCAGATGGTAGGATCAATCGGGGGTAGGTAGACTTGTAAACAAATAAATAACGAAAACGCGCTTGGAAATGTTTAGTAATAGACTTTTACTCTATTGAAAAAGGCCTAACAAGCTGAAATACAGTGTATAGAGTGTTTTCTATATATTTTTTGGAACATCTAAATGAGATCAATGTTTTTTCAAAACAATTATTATTTAAACTGTTAAGAATATAGTAAATATAATAATAACAACGCTAAATTTAAATTTGTGAAGGTTAATTAACAGTATCTATACAAATTATAATAAAACATAAACACATTCACATATAAAAGTTATTTACGTTATCTTATTAAAAATAACCTTCTATGTAGGCATACATTTATATTTATACCTAAACAAATTAATTGTGTTAACTCATGTAGTAATGACTAGTCGAGTCCATTCACATAAAGTAATGATATGATGTGAACTATTACTTGCACTTTAGATATTTAATTCATTTGGTGGAAGAGTATTCTACCACTTGAGAAAACCTGATTCGCGTGACCTCTCACTTATACCAGAACGAAATTGTGCCTGTGAATTATCCAGTTCTTACAGTTTCCTGTCGGATTAATGGATCAAAATGTGTAGATACTGTAACCGTGACAAGCATGGATATAATGAATATGAATAATATTCAGTGGCTAAAATATAATAGACTTTAATTGTAGTAGATATAGATTTACATACCAAAAGACCAAGAAGTCCGAATTAAAAGAAAATGTGTTTTATATTCGAATGTCTTTTTTTCTATCCATATAAGTACGGGTGAGTCACCTAAGACGCCTCAGTAGCTATAGAACATACATTGTTTTACTTTTAAGGCAGTATGTACACCACTCAGAGCCATCTTTTAAAATTATTTTGGAACATACAGTGCACATTAAAAAAATCAACGAGAGGTTATGCGAAAACCCCATGTCGATATATTTAATAGCAAAAAAGTTATGGACCAATTATGCATCCCTGAGTCACTTCGTATGATGAAACTAAAAAAATAAAAATTTCGCAATATATGGGGTCATCATAAAGTAAGGGGTATACTTTAAGGTCTTATATAATTTTAAGAAATCAAGATAGTAGCAAGAGGTAAATGGAATCTAGTTGCTTCAATAATTGGATTTTACTGTATCTATGGAAAACAGAAGAGTTGTCGTTTCAACTGCTGATACAAGTGTCAAACTTAATCATTGCGATTTAGAGAATCTGAAAATAAAACTCACGTAAATTGACGATGCTGAGTGCCGCTTGTGTTTAGAAGATGATGAAACGGCAGAACACATATTATGCACCTGCCCCGATGGGGAAAGGATTAGATACTCATTATTTGGCAAAGGACAACCAGAGGATCTAAATAAGCTCTCACCCAATAAGGTTATCAGCTTCATTAAGAAGCTGGACCTGTTGGGTGAAATATAAATAGGTGTGAGCCACAATAGACCACATGGTCGCCGTGGAGGGTCTGGTTTTCGGCCCACTCACTTTTGAATCTGACCTAACCTAAACGTAAATTGAAACGATTTAAACTTTAATAACATGGATCTACAAACAAGAATTGGTTTGGTGCAATCAAACACTGCAAATATATCATCTACATATCTGATACAAAAATCACCGATATTGACAACTTTGTTTTTAAATTGAATAGTCGTTTCACGTCGGTTAAATTTACATATGAACTTGAAAACTCTGGACAACTACCATTCTTAGATGTATTAATAATTAGAAATAGTGAAAATAATTTAGAATTTGACATATACAGAAAAGATACCAGTACTTTAAGATATATCCCTAAGGACTCTCACCAGTGTGCTCAACACAAAATGGCGAGTTTCAATTTTTTAATTCATCGTCTATTAAGCTTCCCACTAAATAAGGAGAGGTTTGAAAAGGAAAAGGCATTGGATAGGGATATAGCTGTGAGTAATGGATATTCTGTAACTTTAATTGATAAAATAATCAGGAAACGTAAATTTAAAGAGACTTTTAGGCAATCCAAAAGACAAAATATAAACTAAGGAAAAGTCTTAGATTTATGAAATTAGCTGTAAAGACTGTAATCAAAAGTATGTTGGACAAACGAGAAGGTCAATTCAAACTAGATTCAAGGAATATATGGCTCATCTCAAATATGGTAGAACAGATAAGTCTAGTGTAGCCCAACATGCGTTTGAGAACAACCATAAAATAGATAGTAGCAATTTGAGACTACTTAGGAATGTGACAAATTCCAGACAGCTGGATGCTTTTGAGAGTTGGGAAATTGCTAAATGTAAAAATATAGTATGAATATAGCCCTCTTTATTGGTTCGTAAGTCACGGTTCACTGATCCGTCGCGGCGGTTCACTGAGTAGTCGCGATGGTTCACTGAACAGTCGCGACGGTTCACTGAACCATAGAAATAGTTTAGGTATAAGTAGGATACAATGGTTTCGTTTTAATCATCTTCAAATGTTACCAACTTGGATGGCGAAACGCGCGTCGAGTGCAGTATAGTGTTTTGGTGTTATATGGAAAACTACCTCACTGTTAGTTTCACGAAGGTTCCAATCCCCCCCGCATGAAGATAACGGTTATTAAGGCTTTCTTAGCAAAGTAGTTAACAAATAAAATTTTTCAGTGTGTTTAATATAATCATACAAGTTTGTGTTGTTTGAGATATTATGTTCACCCAATAAAATCATTTTAAGTGCTACTACATACTAAAGCAAAAATCTGTATTTAAAATGTTAAAGTGGAAGAATACATTTTTGTACAATATTGTGTAATATAATAAATAATATTTCAGTGTGGAGTTTATATTTAGGGCGGTTAATTATATCGAAAATGGCGAATGCGCCGGTAGACCTTTTCTTGTTAATATAATACCGGGATATCAAAAATTATCTTGGTCAAGGGTGGTTGTGGAATGTAAAACGTGTGTCTTACTTTAAATTTTTGAATATGTTATGTTGTGTCAGAATCTGTCAAGTCATTGTGCTGAAATTTTCTAATCCAGTTTTTGAATCATGCCTCTTACCACACAGCACAAAATTTTCATGATTGAAGCCTATTTTCGAACGGGTGCGCTAGTTAATGGAAATGGGCAATACAGTCAACGTTTGTGTTTGGACAATTTTCGAGAGCACATCCCAAACGTGGCAATATTTCCGGACAATTTTTATGCGTGCCTTACAAATTGTGTTGAAGTGTTTCGCGAAACTGGTTGTGTGACTCATAAAAAAGGTGCTGGTAGACCAAGAGTTCGTACAGAAGAAGTTGTCAATGACGTTCGTCAACGTATGGAAGAGGAGCCTGCAAAACCTTTGAAACGTCTTTCTCAAGAAATTGGACTTTCTTATGGAACATGTCATAAGATTTTAAAGAAAGACTTGAACATGCATCCATATAAGATGCAAGTACATCAAGCTCTTCTGCCCGTAGACCACCCCAGACGCCTTGCTTACTGCCATTGGTTTGTCAATAATTTAATGAATGACGATCTTTTGGACTTAACTTTTTTTTCTGACGAAGCGTGGTTTCACCTTTCGGGATACATCAATTCTCAAAATATGCGAATGTGGAGCAATGATAACCCTCATGTTTTTACTGAATCGCCACTACATGCTTAAAAAATTGGTGTATGGATGGCAGTTTCTCGCAGAAGAATAATTGGGCCAATTTTTTTCGATTTCACCGTCAACGCAGAAAGGTACAGACACAACTTTTTGGCTGAATTTGTGCAACAGTTAATGATGAACTTCGGTACGGTTATTTCCAGCATGACGGTGCAACAGCACATACTACACGAGAAAATATTGCTTTCCTCCGCGAGTTTTTTGATGACCGGCTGATAAGTTTGCATACAGAAGTTGAGTTTTCTCCGAGATCACCTTGTTTGACAATTATGGACTATTTTATATTTCCTTACTTAAAAAACAGGATTTTCGCAACTCCGGTAAATAATTTGCAAGAACTGCAACAAAGAATTGTTCAGCAATGTGCAACCATAACGCCAGAAATGCTGCAAAACGCTTTTCACAGCATGAGGAGGCGCGTCAACTTGTGCATCGAACAAAACGGGGGACATTTCCAACAATTACTGTAATTTAGTTTTTCTTGTTACTAAAACCGTTATTTCATAATTTGTAGTTCATTATTGTTTTACAACTGAAATAAAGAGGTATGAAATTTGTAGGTTATTGATGATGTCAGTGTGACAGTGACATAATTATTTCAAATTTAAAGTAAGACACACGTATTACATTCCACAACCACCCTTGACCAAGATAATTTTTGATATCCTGGTATGTCTTCCGAGTAGGTCCTCTTATTATTATTACGAAAGCGCAGACGAGCCACAACAAAAATACAAATTTTAAAATTTAAAATTCTGACTTTTATATGAGAATTCTGAGTTATAACTCAGAATTTTGACATATAGCGTATAATTCTGAGGTCAAAATTCTGAGTTATAACTAAGAATTCTGAGATAAACGTAATAATTTTACATTTTAAAATGTTCAGTGTAAAGTGTATTTTCATTGTGGTCCTTCTACGCCCTCGTATATTATAAGTAGTGTTACCCAGTGCTTGTTTGAAATCACAGCAGAGAACCCAAGGTCAGCTACTGTCTCTACTTAACAGTCTTATAGCGTGTGGTCAATATTAAATAATCTTTTTGCTTTATACAGATCTGAAAAATATGCGGTTCACTTTCTGTTCGATAAAAAACGTTTTAGGAGATGCTTTTTATATTAACTCCTTATCAACTTTTATAAGAATATTAAAACGCTATAAATGTTCGCTGCTCTTTACGGAATATTTAACTTTTAATTACTATTAATAAATCATTAAATCATGCCAAGAGCATTCAAATAGTCAAGTATTATGTAACATACCGTTTATTTGTTTATACCTTTTACGTGTCTAATCGTGCATTGGAAGGATTTTACTGCAACTTCTAACAAACAAACCATTTAGAAGATAGTTTAATATAGAGTGCATTCATTTTAAAACAAAATACCTTAAATAACTTATTTAGACTCCTTCTACAGAAATATGCCGACTGGAAAATAATAACAAAACAGAAATATTAATACAATTGAGAAAACATTTTTAGAAATATAAAATGCGTCAAATAATAATAGTCAAAAATGAAAAAGTTAAATTTTAATAGCAAATTGAAAGACTAAAAAGATTATTAAGGTCATAAATTTAGCACAAGAGGATATTTAAAACTAGAAATTCTAACTTAGGATAACCTTCATTGTTAACATGATAACACAAGTTTCTTTGTTTTATCGATGATTTGTGTTAAGTTGCGAAGACCCAAGTACTTAACACTTGATTAAGTATCTTTAGGTTTGATCACTTATATTGCACTGACGAGATCACAAAAAGATCGAAACCGGTCTGTAGTTAGTGACATCCTACGATGTGGGGTCAAAGTATTTCCTCGTAGTTTTCGTTGCAATCCGAATCCTTGTACTTTGATTCCAGATGTGTTAGACAAAATGCTGCAAATTTTTGCTTTGTAATACAGCGCTCGGCGAGGCATATAGCCAGGAGAATAGCTGTTTGTTTTGGCTTAATTTGTTTTAGTCCTTATCTAAATAAGGCTTTTACAGATGATGGATATAATGTAGATTCGTACTATTCGTTATAATATCACAAATATCACTTTGACAAAAAATCACAACACCAAAATCTTAGGTTTTCGAGAACCATGGCATTAATCTAAAAGAAAAAATGTGGAAATATATTTTAGTTTGCTGAATAATTTAATTGGTTATGCACTGTTTAAATCATATATATTGTGTACCTACTATCAAAGCTTTTTATCTTGCAGTATCTGATTATTTAAATAATAATTTACAAAGATTTCGCTCTAATTTGGGATCAGATAATTTTGTAGATATTATCGGACACTGTAAAATTTATGCAAGACTTAACTTCGTACCATTTTTAATTCAATTCTATCAAATATGCTTTAAAGTGAAATACTTAACTATAAACTGAATATAGTAGAAAGTAACGGTAACATTTCTGAAAATGGTAGTAAAATTTTGGCTATTCAATGTGATATGAAACTGTTAAGTGTTTCACAATAAGAACTACATAATATATTTTATTTATTTATTATTTATTTTATTTTAGAGTACAATGTCCAACGGGACGAATCCCAGTTACAGAACAAGGTTTGAAAAACAACATTAAAAATACATAATATAAAATCATAAAATAGACAACATGAGTAAAAATACAAAAACAACAAATAAGAAATACAAAGATATATCATCAGAATATATTCAGTTGAATGAAAAAATATATCAAGTCGATCTTCATACATTTGATAATTAACAGTAATTTGATAAAGAGGGGAGGCTATGAGAATGTTTGTACGGGGTGTTGGCAATTGCAGCACTGAATTAGATTTAGAATTGAGTCGAGGAACACGATATAAAATTCGAGACAGCAGAGAAGGTGCATTCAGAGAATTATTGATAATTTTATGCAAAAAGATTAGAGAGTACATAATGCGCCGACGTTGTAAGCTAATTAAGTTGAATGTGGATAACAAAATGTCTTGCGGAATACCACGAACCGGATAGGTGCCAAAGTTGATGAAATGTAACGTCTTTAAGTATCTCCGCTGCACCTTTTCTACTTGTGTGATATGAATGTCATAAATTGGACTCCAGACAATGGAGGCGTATTCCAGCTTGCAACGAACAAAACAATTAAAGAGCGTATTAAATGTGTCTACATTTCGAAAACCCTTAGAATTGCGCAAGACAAAACCCAAACTTTTAAATGCAGATTCAGTTACTGACTGAATATGTGTGTCAAATGATAAATTATCACAAAATGTAATCATAATCAATCCAGATTAAATATTAAGCAGGTATAAGATTATTAAGTATGAATATTAAATAGTATACAAATAATCAGTACTTGATTATTTGTATACTACTATCAGCTATTGAGTGATACGCCCTCTATATGAGTATAGAGGGCGTAAACTGGGCGTTTTTAGGCTGTCGTGTGAATTAGAATTTGCTCAAGAGCAAATAAGCATCTTGCTGCATCACAAAACCGCTAGTTTGCACGTGAAGTGCATACATAATTTAAACTTCGTCGGTAATAATTTCAAATAAATCTGATAAAGAATTATCTGTGATTTGTGATACGTTGATGTCTTGTATGAGTGAATGGTTCACTCAAAGTTCTCTGTGTCTTAATGTCAACAAAACCGAAGCTATTAGATTCCACAATCGACAGAGGGACTGTGGTAATATTGACATTAATATTAACAATACTCGTATTAATAATACAAACGTTGTAAAATTTCTGGGACTAACTGTGGATGAATGTCTAACCAGGAGTTACCATTGTGAAGAGTTGATTATGAAGTTAAATTCAATCTCATATCAATTTCGCAACATTAGAAGCGTTCTGCTGATGGACCAATTGTTGAAGCTCTACTATGCACAGGCTGAGTCACGTTTGCGATACGGTATCTGTTTCTGGGGTGCTTCTTGCCATTCCAACGGTGTCTTTATTGCACAAAAAAGAGTAATTAGGTGTATGTTAAGAGTGCCAGTTGGAGAATCTTGTAGAGATATATTCAGTCGTTATAATATTTTAACGTTGCCTTCTCTGTTTTTATATGAAATGTGTTTGTACGTTTTTATTAATAAAAGTAAGTTCGACTACAGATATCAAATACATTCGATTAATACTCGGCAAACTAATCAATTTAATGTACCCTTCGGCCGATGTAAGATATCTTTTAATACACCCAACTGTTTAAGCTTAAGAATCTTCAATAGGTTACCTAATGAAATTAAAATGTGTTCCTCTATCTATAGTTTTAAAAGAAGACTGAAAAAGTATCTAACTAATGCATGTTTTTATACTCTAAATGAATATTTTGATAATTAGTTTAAGGACAATAAGTAATCTAGTAGTTATATGTATGTGTATTTGTATATTTTGACTATTCCTATTCAATTGTATTGACCTATTGGAAAATAAATATATTATTATTATTATTATTATTATTATTATTATAAACTAGGAAGTTTTTTAAAAGAATATAGCTATACCGCATGTAAACAGAACCTCCAGAATACCGCAGTTAAAACCGCATTTTCTCGCAGAAGAAACAAATCAGGCAGGGTAAGTAACTATGGTAACAGTGCGCCCTTTATTTCCGACCTATGATACCCTGATGAGCACAGACGGATAGTAGCAAAGATCAAGAGACGGCACTACTGTTTTTCTCACCACTACTATCAAATTAACATGTTATACCTATAAAATAAATTTATTTATATAGAATATAAAATTATGTTTTCTCTTTTTGTAATAATTCAGATTGTTGACGTTGAATTAAATGATTCATATTAAGTAATCAAAGTCATATCGACCAATCAACAATGTCTAACTAAATACTGGTACTGGCAGGTGTTTGATTGATCTTTTATTGCAGAAAATAGCAGAGTTTATAAGGTCATTTCTTTAACGATCTACCTTTGTATCTATTATTATTCACTTGTCATTCATTCAAACTAATGATGTATATAAGATGAGTAAAACAGGAACTCGGAGATCTTTGCATACCCATATTTACACTAACGAACTAGTGTCACAAAATATTTACCTTGGATTTATTACATCCTATTCTTGTGCAAGGTAATGGTAATGAGTCTCAATTTGTTTCTAGGTAATAGCCTCACGTTTTTGAAATCTTTATTTATCACGAGGTAATCGCTTTCATTACTTATATTTTTCTTTTCAAGTGAATGGATCCAAAAAAGGCTATCTACCTACCTACCTACCATGAAAAGAAGGCATTGGATGTTTAGTTCGGATCTCTCTCTCTCTCTAATTAGATATAAACTAGTAAAGAATATATATTATATATAAGAATAAAGAATGTATAGGGTGTCCAAAATAAGATCCTCTATCCCCTTATCTCAGAAAACATAAAAGATAGAGAAAAATGTTAAATACGAAAGTTTTTTGTTTTTACCTGAATTTTTTATTTTTATAACTTTCTTGAATACAGGTTGTTCAGTTTTTCTAATCCAGGCATCAACTTTCTTTTTTTAAATGGGACACCCTATATTCAATTACGTTTTTGAACTCTCCTTAAAATTCTAGGTCAATATTGTTAAGAGTACCCTATACCTATCATTTACCGTTACGAAGATATTAGCATTTAAAGAAAAAAATCTTTACAAAACACCCGTTCAAAAAATCTCGGCAAAACAAATAAGACATCCAAAAAAAAGGTAAATAGGGTTTATTTCGTAGACAATTAGACTCAGAAATTACTTCTATGAATCGATATTACCTGATTAATATACAGGGTGTTTTTGACAGATGGCTCAAACATGTATATGTTAAAACTCCAGAAAATCGAAAATCTCTTATGGAACATCCTGTGTATTATTATATTTTTGGATTCTCTATTAAATTTTAACCTTACTCTATATAACATTCCCTATTCTTATTTTGCTTAGTTTTCAAGATATTGACGAAAATGTTTAGTGCGCTATTTATAAGAGACACATTTTAGGCCCTGTCTTTCTTGGCCAATATTTAAATGGTCCCAGGTACCTTAGGTAAAATATCAGGAAATGGCATTCATTACAAACTTGCATTTTACCTTTATTGGATGCCGAAGAAGATGCCAATGAGATCATCTATCAGATGGATGGACATCCATGCCACAATATTGCAGTTGTAAAGAATTTTATTAAGAACTATTTTGTGGAATGGATAGGGCCAAACGGGAATATCCCATGGTCGCCGAGGATCCCAGATTTAACTCCACTTGATAACTTTTTATTGGGTACATTGAAAACCTGAGTTTATCAAATTCAGAGTAATAATGTTGATGATTTAAAGATGAATCAAAATGATTGCGCTGTAAGAAACCTAGCAGTTATATACACAACATGCATAGCTGAAAATTGAGGACATATAAAACACTTGATTTAATTTATTATTTTTATAGTTATTTGTTGATTATTGTTAGTTATTTGTGGTTCAAGTTACAAACATAGATTTGTTTATATTAGTTAATTAATGAAATAATTTAAAAAAATATTAGATTTAATAAAATAATATATTCTTAATCAGTATTAAGGCACACTTACTATAATATACCAAATAATAGTAGATATATTTTTAATAATAGCCGATAATGAACATTTTTTCCACATTTTCGTCAATATCTTGAAAACTAAGCAAAATAAGAATAGGGAATGTTTATAGAGTAAGGTTAAAATTTAATAGAGAATCCAAAAATATAATAATACACAGGGTGTTCCATAAGAGATTTTCGATTTTCTGGAATTTTAACACATACATGTTTAAGCCATCTGTCAAAAACATTTTGTATATTAATCAGGTAATATTGATCCATAGAAGTAATTTCTGAGTCTAATTGTCTACGAAATAAACCCTATTTAGCTTTTTTTTGGATGTCTTATTTGTTTTGCCGAGATTTTTTGAGCAGGTGTTTTTTACAGATTTTTTTCTTTAAATGCTAATATCTTCGTAACGGTAAATGATAGGTATAGGGTACTCTTAACAATGTCGAACTAGAATTTTAAGGAGAGTTCAAAAACGTAATTGAATATAGGGTGTCCCATTCAAAAAAATAAAGTTGATGCCTGGATCAGAAAAACTGAACAACCTGTATTCAAGAAAGTTATAAAAATGAAAAATTCAGGTAAAAACAAAAAACTTTCGTATTTAACATTTTTCTCTATCTTTTATACTTTCTGAGATATGGGGATAGAGGATCTTAATTATTTTGGACACCCTGTACTTATTTATTTAACTGACATGTCAGAACATTAATTGCCCAGTTACAGAGTGATTCTTTTAATACGTTTTAAGCAACATTCGCTTAGATTGCCTTAAGAATTTCCTGGTAATATAACACAGCTGCTTGTTTAATTTCGCAGAATTTTAACCTACTTTTGTATTACAAAATAAAACCATATAAAACCATGCTGCAGTTACGACAAAAGGATAGTTTCTTGGATTACATTTTATTCCTATCTCAACAGAAATCCGGTGGGGAGATTTGAATGACCATAATACAGGGTGTTTAAGTGTGTGGCGCATAAAGGTGTACTTTTTAAATGGAACACCCTATATCTTTTTTATAACAAATAAAACCTCTTTTATAACGCTTAATGATTTTGTGTAGACATTTAGCGGTAATTCTAAATAGTTTTATTCTATCAAAAGCTGTTATTCTTTTTCTTCTTCATCCTGCAGGACGGTTTCTCTAAGGCGAGTTGCAACAGGCAGTAATGCCTAATTACAGGAGACAGAAATTTACAAGTAGACTTAAATTTAAACTGATTCATATTACATTACAAAAACTTACATACTATGGTCACTTGGACTCACCTTTTACAGGGTATTAAAAATTCTATTTCTATTTTTTTTACTTTTCAGATGAATTTTTAATTATTTACCCTTGTAATTTTTTACACAAGTATATGGAAAGAACTTTTCTTTGCCGTAAATAGCAATACCGAAAAAGTTTATTTTGTAATAGCGATTATCTCGAAAACTACTTAAGGAAAAGTTACACATACTGGTATTAAAAGAAAGATAAAATAACGCTTTCTTTATCGTCGTGAAAAAATTTGTTTGACACAAATTTGGACGAACTTGTGCAGGATAACTTAATAGTAATAACATTTTTTGATAGAGTGTACCTATAAACAGAATTTTACCTACATTTCTACAAACAATCGTTAGTTTAGCAACGTTGCAATCTTAAAGCAAAAAGTAAGGCAGGACCAACCGATGACATCATTTTCCATGCAAAATACAGGGTGTTTCATTTAACCCCATTCACATTCCTCACCAGATTCTTTGTTTAGTTAAAAAAAAAGATGCAATTGAAGAAGGAGCCACTAATACAGGTCACCCGGTACAATGAATATTTACAAATAAATAATCACGTGAAGAACTACAATGTCGCAAATCAACACCTGGTAACTGACGATGCTATTTTGTCTCGGACGGATAGTATGATTATCTTCCCGGCATGTTTTTATATTAATGATACCCAATATTGCGCATAATCTAAAAACAATTACAAAATCCATTCCCCGTGTGGTTGGCCAATGCTTGTAAGATTTTTACTTAATTATAGAGATACAATTATTATTATAGTTGATCGCCGGTCAACGTACGTAAATTTTGCAATCATACTATGAAGCTGCGTAGAATTACAACAATATTTTCTTGAGTCGACACAGTTTAAGCAGGATTTCGTAATGGTAGTAGATTTATTAGCTGCACCTCGAACTCTGCGTCAGCTGAAGACATAGGCGACCTTCTTCTAGGCGGTACATACAAGAATATATAAATATACTAAATCGTTGAAACTTGGAATTAAAATCTTTGGGTTTTAGAAATTATTGAAATAGGTACTTACATAGAAAACATGCAGCGTCATTCATACCTACAAATATTTAGTTATTGAAGTTTTGATACGAAGCAAAATTGTTGTGATGGGTTGAAAATTTAGTTAATTACATCGAATCTTCGTGAACGAGAAGATGTTCTTCTTACTGTATGCGATATATTAAAAATAATAATGAAAACATATCGTTTGATACCAAGGGATTCCTCATGGCGAGATAGATGTCAGTACCACAGTATAAATACAGGGTGTCCCAGTGTGAGAGTACAAAAATCTACCAGGGGGTGGACCAGTCCAAAATAAGAATAAAATTCTTATAAAAAAAATCTCTGATGAACGCCTAACGAGTTGCAGGATGTTATTCTGGAAAAATTTTCCGCAATAACTCAAAAACCGTTAGGTAATTTTTGGGTGACATGTACATCTATTAAAGGCCATGAAAACTACATGGTGTTTATTTAACTCTGACACCTGTGATGGCCTAGGCCTACTCTTTCTTATAACTTCCTTTGCATATATTTTTCTGCATAAAGGAATGTAGTCGGTACTTTACACTCAATTTACTCGAAAATGGTTGATTTTAGAGTTGTGTAACAAAAGAGCACCTTTTTTGTTCAGGATTGGTAGCCGATTAATGAAAACTTAGTCAATTCACGAAAAAGTAGGATATGCAAGAGTTATGAAGACAAAATCATAAGGAAGAGTAGGCCTAGGCCACCACAGGTGTCAGAGTTGAACAAACACCATGTAGTTTTAATGACCGTTAATAGACCTACAGGTCACCCAAAAATTACCTAAAACTACGAAACGGTTTTTAAGTTATTGCGCAGAAAATTGTTGTTTTTTTTATAAGAATCTTATTCTTATTTTGGTCTGGTTCACGCCCTGGTAAATTTTTGTACGCTCACACTGGGACACCCTGTATATTCTAAATTATACAGTGCGCGTCTCCACTGCTACCTTTTGAACTAATTGAATTAGGGACCTCGGACAAAATACAGGGTGAATCATGAAAAATGTGTTTTTTGATGATAAATTCATTTTCTAAAAATGAAAGATGGCGTCACTGGCGTTGTCAAATAAATTTCGTTAAATGATAAAGTGGGTCGTGTTGCATATCATTCAGAAAGTCTCTCAATTCTCTGCATATCAGTATTTGAAAAATTCAAATCGGTTCATCCTTTCTCAAGTTATAAGCGTTTCTGTGAGTGAGGATATCAATGAATAAAAAGCAGTCCAATTCGACAGTTTAATAAAGAAAACAATATTTTAATAGAAATAACTAAAGATTTTGTTTAAAATGAGCACCTTAGACCTCCTGACAGTAGAAAAATACATATCACCTCCTGTTACATATTTCTTTTTCTGTTAATATTTAAATTAATATATATCTTTATTTAATTTACGGTTACTCCTTTTATGGAACTAATTAAAAGTGTATAACACTTGTACCTGTACCTTATATTTAACGTTTTCGAAAAGCAATTAGCCACCAATGTTCTTCTTGTGGGAATTCCCACACTATTACAATGAATTAGGTAATATCTGCCTCTCAGTTTATCCACAGAGAGTAATTAGCAATTATGTATTTACGAGACAAATCAGTAACAAATGTTCAAAAGCTGATGTGGTAAAGATGCGTGCGAAACCTTGACTTTAATTGCAATTGCATTCAATCGTCAAACATCAAACAACCGTTGTCATAAAAATTATTTAAATTCTAGAGAGGTAAATTCAAAGTGTCATCTCTATATTCGTAGAGTTGGGAATAGTCATACTTGAATTACTATCAGGATGTGCATAACTCTGTGCAATAAAAGGTTTTATTTTAGATTTGATGCAGAAAAATCTCATGTTTTAATCGATTTGTTAATTGATATCTAAATTTATTGCTTACAGTAATTATTAAAACTAATTAAATGATCTTCTACATAAAGAGGTTTTGTATAAGTGGAAGGAGATATATTCATACAAGATGGACTTTTTACTCATGTAAAAAATCATGTAACCAAAACAAATAATGAATATTACTTTGGGTCAATGTTAGTTTCTCATGGCCAGTTAACACTTTCACTATCATAATAATTCTAAAACAATGTCTCTCGTTGCAATCGCCCATCCGCTTAGGTATTTTATTTAATGTTAGATGTGACATCGGAATTGTAATGAATTTGAATTTAGAAATATATAGTGCGAATCGCAATTTAACATACAGAGTGTGTCATAGTTATTTACGATATGCGTATCAACTATCCTTATCTTAAATTAACAAAACCAAACAACTACGAGTGTAGTAAGGATACCCCCATATCCTCCATCTGTAAACACGCCTTATACAATAAGGACTGAACCAAATTAGGCCAAAACAGCTATTCTCCTGGCTAATGCCACGCCGAGCGCTGAATTACAAAACAAAATTTGGCGTATTTTGTCTAACAAGGTTAGAATAAAAACTACAATGTTTTGGATTGCAACGAAAACTACGAGGAAAAACTCTGGACCTCACATCGTAGGATGTCACTAATGCCGGCCTGCAATTAGTGACAGCATCTTTGTAGCTTCTGTTGCTGACTCCTTATCATTAAGTTTTTTAACAGTATTTTGCATGTACATTTCTGTTTTCCGAACTTCCATAGTTATTGAGGAGGTATCTATCACAAACTATTCTCCCATTACGTCTACTTAACTCTTTAGGCACCTGCTTGAAAAGATTTTTCATCCATACATAGTGGCATTGGTCCAATGTTGTCTGTGTAAGTCAATCTCTGTAACTTCGAAATGCGTGATCCAACTGAAGATCACGTTGTTGGCAGTATGTTCCCCTTAGAAAGTGTTGGCCTTCTAGGTCGGCCTTGAATTGGGGGAACCTGTTATAGTCACTAGGTGTCAAGTCAGGGGAACAAAGAGGAATTGCCTTTATGTTACAATAACCTTTTTGACAACTATGGTGTAAAATCTTGTGGTGTTAGTGAATGTAAATATATTCTTTTAATATTCTCAAATTGTTTTTTCTGTTTCCTAAAATAAGGAATCTTATTTTTGAGAAGACCCTCATATTCTTGTATTATAAACGGGGCAATTGACCCGGTATGACTCATCCTGTAAGAAATGGAATACAAAACTAAAATTGAATTATTTAACACTGTGCAGCATTACAAAATCAGCTTTCAGCTTGTTTGAATACTACATATTATTACGAGCATGTAACTAGAAAAAATAAGGTCATAAAGTGGAAGATTTAAGATACAATTTAAGAGGTTTTTGACCTCGAGTCGAGCAATTACCAACTGCGAAGCAGTTTTTACTTGCACTATTATATGCTAATTATTCTAAATTTGCAGTCTTTTGTAACTATATAATTAACGTTTTAAGTTAATTATTTTGAAGCGATCGTTGTCTACTTAAATACTGAAAACTGGGTTAATTTTGTTTCAAAGAAAAAATTAAAACCTATTATAATCGATAAGAATTATTTTCCAACGTGTTAGCTCTTTGTTCTTGAATAAAATATAAGAAAAATAATCTTCTTGGAAAGATGCTCTTGTTTTGCCTTTACCAAAAATTCATGATCCCCGTGACTATAAAGATCTTAGACCAATAAACATATTATCTTGTCTGTCAAAGATAACTGAGAAAATTATGGAGAAACAGCTTCGTCACTTCATTGAGGACAATAATATATTACCTGCTTAGCAATCCGGATTTCGTCCCGGATTTAGCTCCGCCACTGCACTCCTCAATATTACAGAAGACATTATTCGGGCTTCGGATACAAATAAAGGTACAGTTCTGGTGTTACTTGATTTCAGCAAGGCTTTTGATACTGTGAACCACACTATATTACTGGCCGTGTTGAGGTCAATTGGTATCAATATTAAAGGTCTACAACTTTTTAAAAGTTATTTAACTGGGCGAACTCAAAAGGTAAAATTAGATAAGGAATTTTCTCAGCAAAGATGTTTAAACAAAGGAGTTCCCCAGGGCTCAATATTAGGCCCGTTACTATTTAGTGTATACACCAGTTTTTTTCCTAAATTCTTAAAGTATTCGAAAATTCACATGTATGCTGACGATACACAAATTTATAATTCATTCGTCCAAAAGGAATTCTCTTCAATTAATGATAAATTAAATGAAGATTTAAGCATTATATGTAAAGCTTCTGAGCAGCATAATTTATTCCTGAATCCACAAAAATCGGTAGTTTTACTTTTTAGCAATAAAAGCGATCGTGAAACATTGACACATTCAATAGACATAAAAATCAATGGACAACGAATACCTGTCTCGCATAGTGCTAAAAATTTGGGAATAGTTCTTGACAGTACATTGAGATATAGAGAACAGGTTTTGAGGTATATTCAGAGAGCTTATGCAGCTTTGAGGCTTATATCCCCACAGGCAATATTTAAGTATTATAACTAAAAAGACTGTGCGAAACTTTGGTTCTTTCCCAATTTAATTACTGTTCACCTTTATACGGGCCTGCTTTAGATATTGATTCTTCTAGACGTATTCAGAGAGTTCAAAATTCATGTTTACGATTCATTTTTGGCATAAGAAAGTATGATCATATTTCACATACGTTAGTAGATATTAGATGGCTAAACATGAAAAATCGAAGACCATTGCAAACACTCTGTTTATACCAAAAAATTATTTTAACTAATAAACCTTCCTATTTATACAACAAAATAACTTTTAGATGTGATGTACATAACATTAATATAAGGAATAAGGGATCCATTTCACCTCCTGCTCGTAAAACGACTTTTTTTGAAAGATGTTTCACTTTCAACATTTATCAGCTGTATAATTCTATTCCTACTGAGTTGAAATCATATTCACCAACTAAATTTAAAAAATGTTTAAAAGACTTTCTTTTTACTAATCAATAATTTTTACATATTTAAGTACCTACTTTGTTATGATTGTTTTTTTGTGTATGTATAATATCTGTACAATCCTCAAATTTTTGTCTTCATATTATTATTATTTTTTTACCAGACAAAAATGTATTTCTTATTTGTCAAGGGTTAAGTGGTAGAGCACAACATTTGTGAACATACTTATTTAGTTTTGTAATGTAGTGTGGTCTGTTGTTGAAAATAAAGGCATTTATTATTATTATTATTATTATTATTATTATTATTATTATTATTATAAAGAAAAAATTACTTTTTGGTGTCGTGAATTTCGACAAACTAATAAGAATCCGGTTTTTCAAAACCAACCAATCGAAATTCGTCGATGGATACAAAAAACACGAATGGTGTAATCGACCTACTTCCCTAATAACTAAACGTATCTTATTTTTGTTATTTTAACTTGCTATTGTAGAACTATTAATAATAAACAAATTTAGAAGATGTAACTATTACAAAATAAGTCCATTATTAAAGCCATTAACATTAAAGATCGCAGCAGTTAGTGATGTTATTTAAGTATGATGTAAGCTCTGTAATACTCGTGTTTGTTGCATATTTTTAAATTGATATCTATGACCCACCTGTTCGATTTAAACTACAGGGAGATGGTATCTCAAAAGTGCAAGCTATAAATAAAGCTGATTTTCATAATTGAATTAATGTTTTATATGCAATATTTGTAAGCAGCATTACAAAATGAAGCGTTGAGACTTGGATTTGATAATGTGAAATGATAAACTCAGTGCCGGACATTTTACATGCCTAGTTTATGTAGACACCGTATGTGAATACCTCCAGGTGGTGCTATGAGTGGCAGGATGTGGAATGAGTATCAGGACAGAAGGGACAAAACATAAGTATAACAAGCTACGCTGGATTCCGTAGTGTTTAAGTTCAATTCAATTTCATTTTCGTTGTGTTTATTTACGCTATTGGTAAAACAAATTATTAAAGTTAAAAAAAATTAATTTTTCTTTTCAGGCATTTTTTCACATTAAAACAATAATGAAATAGATCCTGCTATAATAAATGTTAAGAGTGGAAAATCAATTAGTAAAAATAACAAAATAATAATAGTAAAAATACTGAAATTTATGAAAAACTACTGTAAATACTGAAATTTATGTGAATTGGCTAGAAATGTTTATAAAAATTTGAAGAACAAGTGCTAGTAAAGTACTTAATTCTCTTAAAAAGTGATTTTCCTTACTTACTTTATAGTAAGCTTATTCAGTTATTTCATTTCCAATTATTTTACCAGAAGGACAAGTCAAATTCAACCACCCTTTAGGTATTTCCAACTATTAATAGCTGTTACTCCCGTGGCTTCCTCCTACGTCCAACACTGTACAAACCGGACTTATATAAAATAAATATTCCTCATAATTAGGTTCATCCTTTTCATCATTGGCAGGATGTTCATTACCTAATTATTTCAAAATATAAAGTAAGCAAGCTTCACTCTTAACACCAGAGTAAATACAAAAATGCTCCTAGCGCCTCGTTTTATGTAAGTCTTAATTCACTTAATAAGGTGAAAGGATGTTGTAGTATGTTAAACAATGTTGTGTTAAATATTGCTGCCATTTCATAACAGCAATTAGACGCAGTTTTCAGTTTTGATGATAGATTAAGCAAATTTGCCGAAACAAACCAAACAAATTCAATGGATATGGTTACTTCCTTATATTCAAATTATGCATAGGTACCTTAACATAGAGCATAGATTTCACAGTAGCATTTTATACTGGAAAACTTTTCATTACCAATGCCACCAGACACCATGAAGTTTCACCAAGTTATTGGTTTGTCATTGACAAACCAATACAAACAAACCAATTTTTGTTAAGCCAAATTGTCAACCTTAACAAAAAACCATCGAGTCAAGCGTTAGCTAGACTTATATTGAGTTTATAAAAATGCTTTAGTTTGAACTTAGTTCTAGTCTACTTTTAACCCTCACCGTTTCCTAATATTAGTCTGAACCTTCGCAAACCTTTTATATAAGACCATAATTTACTCATAAGAACATACGATTAATATAAAATATAATCTATTTTCCATTTGTGTTTGTCTATCTTCTTTAAGTGTGATATATAACATAAAATTGCGGAATTAACTCAAAGTGTTCTTCGACTTCGAAATCAGACGTAAGTTTGACGTGAAATTGAGTTTGCATTATTACTCATTAACTCAGTACCTCTAAATGTAAAAACACAAGAATGTAGTTGCAATAGTGTATGAAAGTATTTATTTGTAGCATTGTTAAATTACTCTTATTTATTTGGGTATTATATAAAACATATAATTTAAGAGAAAAGGTATTGTAAATGATAGATTGGTAACTGGTAAAATGGAAGATATTGCATTGTATTCAAAAGGTATAAGCCCATATTAAACGGGCGTTATACCTATATGTTTTTATTAAGAATTTAACTCATAAAACTCTTCCCAATTTTTCCGACAAAACTCAATGTATTTAATGCATTATATGTGAATGTATAATATCAGCAGCGTTTGTTATACTTTCCAATCAGATTTTTGTTAAAAACGTTATGGCTTCCTTATTGAATGTGAAATAATTCACAGTTTTGATAGCTAGACTATTGATGGAAAAAGGAAGGTGAAATATCAAAGCTTTTTATCTCTAATGTCAATAATAATAACGATGGTCGTTAATGCCATTGTTCAGCTGTTTCGCTCCTTTCAGAGAAAGTAAATCTCTCACGAAGAGACTGTCGAAAAAAATGAATTTGGTGATCTTCTACCTAATACTAATGTACATAAATTATTAATGACAATTAAATGACTGCCCACTCTCACTCTCAACAAACTACGGAGACTGGTGTTTGCTTTTACATTGATGATTTCAATGTACGTGATAGACAGTTCGAATGTACCAATCACTTAGTAAAGCAGGAGTGTTATAAAATAGACTAGGTCTTATGCAATATTTGTGTATGTATTTGTTTGTAGCTATCTACAGATCAGATTCTTATCTAGTAAAATATCGGATGCTATAATATACCTGGTGATTTAAAAACACATTTATATGTATAAGAATTTAAAAAGTTTCTTGGGTGAAAGACGATAGTGATCGAGAAAATAAAAGGGTACATGTATTTCATTACATTCAGACTATACTGGGTATTCCATTTGAATGTAACTGATTTATAAATTTTAAAAACGTGTCATTAATTATTATTAACTTTAGAGCACCATGCGTGCAATAAAAGTAAATTTGGATATTGAAGAAGCTTATATTAGGTACTTATTTTGGCACAAAAATAATAGGTTTAGCTTTAATGGATATACAGTGCTTTCTTAAAGTAATGGATACATTTTTTAAAAATCGTTCAAACTTATCGATTTTCTTTTAATTTTGCCCTTATTTTACATATATTTAATTTTTTACATCGTAACTCAATGAAGTTACGTCGATATAAACTTTAATATTTTAAATGGGACACCCTGTATTTTTTTACATATTTGGAAATAACTATTTTTTGCCAATAACGTTATATAAGGTCTTATGGGTCTATCTCTAATAATAAGTCGCCCACAGTTTTTTGGCGAATATGTTTCTAATGTATTGCTATATGGTTACAGGTCCTTTCCAGGGACAGCTGTCCCGAGCCTTTGGCCTTAGGAGACAAGCCCTGAGTCGTTCTCGCTTCCCATGGCTGTCATTTCTTGTCCTTACCTCAAGACTGCTCTTTTGCTAGTCTCAGTTTTTCCGTTGCGGACCTGACACAGATGAGAAGAGGCGATCTTCACGAAAACCATGATCCAGATTCCCTGGGCAACATTTTATAAAGCTGACATTCAAAAGACTGAATTTTAAACTTAAGGTATAAAATTTGTGTGAGCCCTGGGTACTAGACGGTACTGCACTAATGTTAACAGATGATGAAAATATTGAAATTAGTAAGTTATGTAAGACTAGTTTATACGAAACTGAAATTATACAGGTAGGTACTAAAGAACCCGTCTAGTTCTTTCTTTTTGAATATGGACATGATTGTAAGAATACATTTTTGGCATTATCAATATCACGTTCGTTAATGTGAATTAAAAAGAGTGAAAATATCGAAAATTACATCTATTTTATTTATTAAATCATAACCTTCTTTAAAAAACAAATAAATATAATTTTTAGATATAATTTAATGCTCTCTCAGAAACGGACTTAATAAGTACAATATACAAAGTGAGATTTAAAATCAGAGTCATTTCCAGTTAAACCAAATGTGATTTTTATAAAACGGTTCGGAATAAAAATTTAACTAATTCTGCTGGTGTACATTTTATATAATACTTTTTAGATGTCTCATAAAAATATATTCCTATATAAATAATCTTTACTGAGTTTATAAAATCAGTACTTGGACTATTATAAATCATGAAACGAAGCCATATAGCCTCTAATTTTTGTTATTATTTATCCAGAAGTATTCTTGTATGTAGATATCTTAAGAAAATTATACCTACTCCCGTATTTCATAACATTTATAAAATTGCAACAACTATCACTCTGCACTGGATATGCTTTCAGACAAACGGGTAATTTCTCGTAACCAGACAATAATTATGGTTCGCCCGTAAGAATTGGTAGCGCTCGAGATCATCATTACTGTGAACATCTTGCCTGGGGCACCAACTTTCGCCAACCCACCCTTTCTGTGGATGTCTAGTGTGTGCAATCCCGAATTTTACCAGACACACCATCAATTAACAAGAGAAGATAACTGTTTAATCGACGTGATACAACTTGTACATACAGGATGTCTCAAATAACATTGTCTTTGTCATAAATCAGCAGGTGCAGTAAGTAGAACGTTTTTCAATCACAAAATCAGAATCACAGCCAGTTTAATCACACGTAATTTTTTATGTTGACCATGAGTCGAATGGATAAAGTACATGCGTACTGATGAGAGTGGAGAGTGTTGGATTTAGTTTATAAAGAATAAAACAAACAGATTGTGTAACCGCCTCGGTAGCGCAGTGAGCTAGAAGGGTATTGTGGCAGTATTTCTCGGTCGCACTGCCTATTATGGTCTGGGTTCGATCTCCATTGGTATGGGATTATTTCTCTGCATTTATCAATGTATAACTCACTTGTATAATTTACCTATGTGGGGTTTTAAAGTTTTTTATAGGCACTACAAGATATGTAACCAACGAAGGGTTCTACTCGATATATTTAACAAGTTATAATGATATCTACACTGAGAGAATGATGTTTATCTAAATATATAAAATATACGGGGTGATCGATGCAAGGTCCAATAGTGTTAACTCAATATGGAAATACCTGGAAATCCTTTCAACTTCACTGCTTTCATACTGGAATGATACATTTTGAAAAAAAAACAGATTAGACGTCATGCTTACGAGCTTAGCAAATCTTGGAAAATGTAAGAGTTACAGGGTCGAGCCATTTTTCTGTTCCATCCATGTATGTACGGATAGGTACTTGAAGAAACATTTGGACTGCCTTTAAAATATATGCGGATTTTTTGAAGAAAAAAAAAACCGCTGAGAATATCAGTTAGCTGTTAGGATATGCATGCTGTACAAAATATGTTTCCAACAAATTGCTCGTATGGTAGGTAAACTCTTTTAGGTATGCTTTTAAATTTGCACAAATAAAGTTGGTGTTACATTTGCAGCGTAATATGATAAACAAACGAATAATTTCAAGCTATAAAATTATGTTGTAGGTAGGTAGGTATACAACTGAAAATATTTTCTTAATATGTAATAAAAAATTTTCTTAAGTGTTTATCTCAAAATAATAAATACCTAAAGTGGTTCCGCTAATTTAGCAATCTTTTTTATTCATATTAGCAAATATTTTATCCAAAAATCACTAATTTCATATCAGAAACTAAAAATGATATAGTTTGAAGAGACTTCAGTCTATCACCCTGTATATTACTTTGAGATTTTGTTATATCAATGAAAATTACTGTAAATAAGTCCAGTTGTAAATATAAACAACATACAACTGAACTAGATCAGTATATACACTATTTCCTCAATATATATTCCATTATTATTTGATATTATGTAACCTATTTATAGTATTAGTTGTGCAAGGTGGTATTACAGATTTTTTAAATAAAACTTGTTTTTCCTGACCACTTTAAATATTACGTAACGAAGAAAAATCGTTATGCTATCTAAATATTAATCTGAAACGATTTTAAGTTATCTGCAGCCTGTATTCGGCTTCATGAAGATTTCCCTGTTTTTAAGGTAGGTACCCATATTTTAATTTTATGTAAATACCTAGATTTTTAACATATACTTCCATCTACTTTTTTGCATTCTGCAATCTTCTATATTTCTGCTCTATTAAGTACCTAGTGTAGATATAAAAAAATGTTCTCTGGACATTTTATTTTAGTATTTGTTTAATTATAGCATATACAGGGTTATTCAGAACTCATCTCTAAAACTTTGAGGATATGTGCATCCTTAAATAAGAAATCGATATCACAAAAAAAATTTTAACATTAGTATTAGGATTTCCCGTAAACAATGTTTAAAGTTATACCATTATAAAGGACTACGTAGCTGGGCAACTGTACTTCAACACATCTGATACTTTTCTACCACATTCCTAAGAATGTGATAAAAAAAGTAAACACGTTTTTGTCTGGAACGCCTAATTAAAACCGACCGAATAATGTTGGAGTGGGGATAACATCACTGTATTGTCTATGATGAGTCGTCAGTCTGTCTTTCCTTCTGGCGTGTGTTTTATTTATCTTAGGAGTGTTAAACTGTAGAATTTTCAAAATGGCTCATGTGTACAGTAATGCTGAGTTAATGGACTGTTACCAGTGGATTATCACTTAAAAGTTAGGTTTTGTGAGTGGTTGTTGCAGCAAAATGCTGAAAATCCCCAATTTACTTAATAATTTGCGTTTACAAGATCAGCAACCAGGAGGAACATTCGGTTTAGTGCGGCAAAATTGGATAAGGCGTGCCCAAAATTGTGTACAAGTCCAGGAATATTATTTCGAACAGCTTTTTTAACAAGGTATGTGCAAATTTTTTATAAATTTCATGTTTCTAATACTTAGTAATAAAGTAGCGCAATTCTTCAAAATTAGTGTAACAAAATTTTATACATTTTAAAGACACGTCACTTTGGTCAGATCTATCTATCTTTAAGTTTATTTTAAAGTAAAAACGCAGGGGGCCGTTCGGATATAACGCCCGGGCGACGTCCAGATGAAACTTTTCGCCCAAAAGTCGTTCGGTTTTAACAGGCGTTTTGTACGAGCGTGCCGTTCGATTATTTGAGGTGAATCGTTAGGACCACAACTTTTCGCCCTTGTTAAAACTGGGACGATAATCACACGACATGCGCAGATGTGAGTAAATTGAATTTTGACATTTTATCAGTTATTAACATTGTCAGAGATTTTATATAATTAGATATTTTGTGTATTTGTGTGTATAATAAACATCACTACAAGGACAGAGAAGTTGCTCTTTTCATACGAAAATTGCTTTGAAATTCATTTGCACTGCAATTTGCAATTGTAACTTCAACAAAAATTGTTTTATTCTTGAAGACACTTCATACTCCACTAACAAACAGTTCCGTAATCTATCCAAATGAGGCCGTGATCGAAATAAAATTGTACCTGTTCATCATCATCTTCACTTGAACTACTGTCTTCCATCATAAAGTTATTTATATAAATAGTGCATGTTGAAACAACAGCCTGGTAAATATGAATACGATTTTGATCCATTGACGATAAAACAGATAAAATCTTATTGTACCTACTCAAAAATCACTCGAAGTAAACTACACGTAACCTGGATTGCATTTTTAAAGTTTGCCGCCATATTATACTTACCACAATCGTTCGTATTTTATGAGTAACATTTCTGTGACGTCATTCACCCGGGTGAACGATTCAGCTGGGTAAAACAACTTCATCCGAACGCACTCCTGCAAATCTTTTTTGCGCCGGGTGTCGGTATACTCTCAGATCTTCCAAAGTTTTTTTTGTGCTAGCAAGTTTGTATTGTCAGTCCCAAGGTCACTCCATTACAGGGGGCCGTTCGGATATAACGCCCGGGCGACGTCCAGATGAAACTTTTCGCCCAAAAGTCGTTCGGTTTTAACAGGCGTTTTGTACGAGCGTGCCGTTCGATTATTTGAGGTGAATCGTTAGGACCACAACTTTTCGCCCTTGTTAAAACTGGGACGATAATCACACGACATGCGCAGATGTGAGTAAATTGAATTTTGACATTTTATCAGTTATTAACATTGTCAGAGATTTTGTATAATTAGATATTTTGTGTATTTGTGTGTATAATAAACATCACTACAAGGACAGAGAAGTTGCTCTTTTCATACGAAAATTGCTTTGAAATTCATTTGCACTGCAATTTGCAATTGTAACTTCAACAAAAATTGTTTTATTCTTGAAGACATTTCATACTCCACTAACAAACAGTTCCGTAATCTATCCAAATGAGGCCGTGATCGAAATAAAATTGTACCTGTTCATCATCATCTTCACTTGAACTACTGTCTTCCATCATAAAGTTATTCATATAAATAGTGCATGTTGAAACAACAGCCTGGTAAATATGAATACGATTTTGATCCATTAACGATAAAACAGATAAAATCTTATTGTACCTACTCAAAAATCATTCGAAGTAAACTACACATAACCTGGATTGCATTTGCTTGAATTTAAAGTTTGCCGCCATATTATACTTACCACAATCGTTCGTATTTTATGAGTAACATTTCTGTGACGTCATTCACCCGGGTGAACGATTCAGCTGGGTAAAACAACTTCATCCGAACGCACTCCAGTGGACCAGTATCCAGCGGCGTGCAATGAAAAATTTTTAAATAGTTTTTTAAGACCCCGCCAAAAAATTTTTTTTGCACTACCACATTTGTACATGTATGTTGAACATCCCCAAATTTTATTATGGATAGGTTCTGAATAACCCTGTATATAATAAAGAAAATCTATAATTATTAAGCTATGATTTTAATAAAATATAATTTTATTATAAATAAATAAAAATAAAGTATAACATTTATTTCTTTGGTAGGTACATCTTTTGACTAGTTCCATTTAAATTAATTCAAGTATTATTTGTTATATTATAATTTATAAATATGAACTATATATCTGTATTATTCTTATTTTACTTTAACCATGGTGCTGTTATTAACAATAATCCCTCAGACGAGATACAACAGGTGCCTCCTTCGGGTTTAACAGGCTGGGGTAATTGATAGCTTCTTGTTAAAGATATGGTTCTAGTTGTGGAATTTACCTTTTCTTGTTTTTGAGCGAGAACTTCGACTACGTTTTGAGTTATAGAGCACTTCACATCTTCAGGTCTAAAACCTCTAGCATCAATTATAATCTATCTAGAAAAAAATAGGTGCAACATGTCTGGTTACAGATATCGCATTAACTCTAAAAAGGTTGGCGACTGAAATAAATATAGAATACAAAACAATAATGTTTAACGCATTTGCGGTGCAGCTATATCATTATGTATAAGTATAATGTCTTTTGGGCAGGGCCGCGCCAACCCGGGGATGCAAGGGGTGCGTGGCACCCGGGCGCCACGTTCCAGGGGGCGGCAAAAGATATCTTTGGTTAGTAGTAGACGTCAGTCAAGATATATCTCTTCCCCTTTTTTACATTTTATTTTTGTCCGTTAGTTAGATCAGATCTCTTTAGTAAATAAGTACTTTCTAAGATCTCAGTTGACTTGTTGTAATTTACAGTTTTAGCCAAGTTAAAAGGTTTTAATCACGGAGTGAGGAGTGAGGAGTCACTCAGCTATGTTGAGTCAAAAAAAAATTCAAAAAACCTAGATATGTCTGATTTGCTTGAGGAATTTGGAAGAAGAACGGCCCGAAAATTTATTTTTTGAATAATAACTTAAGAAACTAAGTATTTAAATAAAAATACTATTTAAACTCCTGTTCTTAGTTCTTTTTTGTTTTTTTTAATATTGTTGTTTTTTTTTTAATTGTTGTTGTTTTTAATATTGTTTGTTTTTTGTTAATTGTTGAAGAAAAATACATTTATTTTTATTTTTATTAATGTTTATTTATATTTCCATATTTATTTTATTAAATTATCGCTCCATTATTTGGTGATTAACCTAGAATGCTGCTAGGGCGGCGGTATAAGTTCCGCACCCCGGCGGCAGCTACCCTTGGCGCGGCCCTGCTTTTGGGATTACACCACTTGTAATTACAATAAAAACAGGAAATCGATACTCGCGATTTGATTTTAGAAGTGATAGCATAAAGTAGTGCATATAGTTATAGTAGTCCCATAACAGAAATTGTGAGAACATACAAATTTCTATTTGCATTGGTCAATAAGCTAAGTTAATTCCACAAAAAACTCACCTACTCAAACTTTCCATTCAAGTAAATGAGTCAACATTGATTTTCAGATGAGTTAAAATGTATTTGAAGCATGTGAAAATTTGTGGCCGCTGTATACAAGCGGCCAAGACTTCAACTGCTGGTGCCAGGATGAAAGTAAGATCTTCTTATGTTTCAGATTCCACCCGGAACAAGCGTAGAGGGTTACGAAGCGACTAAAAAAGAACCGACCCTCAGAACTCCCCTCGAAGCCGCGTTCGAGTACCTTCCCTTACCTGGCATAAAGCTAAAGGGGCAGTTGGCTCCTTTTTGAGGCCTGGCTACACAGCTACTCCTGACCTACCCCAAACTACCACCAAGGACGAAAGCGGCATTTGCTGCCCCCGTCCGAGATTACCCCCGGTGGGTTAGAAATGCAGGCGAAGAAACGGATGATTTTCGCATGAGTATCATGCGTTAGCCTTTTATACTTTTATAGCCATTTCTTGATAACATTTCTATCAGCTTTTTTCCGATATTCTCATATAGGTACCTATGTAATTTGTACCAAACTCATCTATACCTACTGGTTTTTTTCTTAAATTTAATTTCCTTATAATAATCAATAAACATGAATGAAACTTTACATCCGTCGTATGAACAGCTGCAAAGAACTTTATATCCATCTTATAGTTGATCAACGAAAGTTATAATTAAGTAGATAAGTAGGTACCTATAAATAAATCGAACCTTGAAAACGCGCTTTTAATAAAAACCAGTTAATTTTTCGATTTGTTTAAAATTGTTTTATAATCTTTATTTGAAAGGAATTCTAAATATTTTTATGTAACTCCTTTTACCTAGAAGTTTGTCCGCGACTTCCTGAATCACTCCGTATTATATATGAATGTATACTACAATAAAGGTACCTATATCTACCTATATAGACAACCAGACTTACACCTTCCACTAAATAATTGTCATTCAACGCTTATACCTATTTGTAATTTTGTAACGGACTTTTTATATATATGTATATTAATCAACGTTATTTATTTCTGAAGAATAAATATTATCATCTTTTATATAATATTAAAAACTTACTTATCTACCCACCTCAAACCGATCCTGATGAAATAAGACACTGTCCATTGTGGGTTTGTCAACTATTTCATCAATCGATCTTTCAGATTCATTCTTAATCAGTTCGGTCCACTGACTTAGGGTTCCTTTTGAAATAATTGTTTAAATACAGTATTCTACTTAATTTTTTATTGAAAATAACTTACCTTCTGCTTGTAGGGCTGCCCGTGCTTTTTCAAACAGCTGATCTTTTGTGAAAGCTATGCACTGCCTAATGGGTAGAGATAGTTTTGAAGTTAAGGACATTTCCTGATCGCTTAAATGGATATAAAAGTTTTCTTTACCATAAATTTTGAATACATATTTTTTTTAAATGTCAAAAATGATGCAATGACATTTTAACAATGAATTTTCGAATTTTGTTGATTTTTAAATTTTATTTACCCTCACTATTAGTAAATTTAAATTTTCTTCTTATGATATTGGTCACCCCGATACCTGATAACATTTTGTATCGATCTCGATCATATTTGCCGTTTCTTTTCGTTTTTTCTTATGCACCTGATTTCGAGGTCATGATTTGATATGAGCCAATCACGCTCCTTTATTTTTTAAATCCACGAATAACATTGCAGAATTGTAATCATGATTCAGAAACCAGGTGCAAAAGAAAACGGAAACGGCTGTTATGTCCCGATAAGTATGTGGTCCCGATCCAAGGATTTTTAAAAAATCCTTGGTCCCGATCTACAAATTAATTAATATATATTATATTTGCTACCTATTTGCCATGATTGTATTTAAGATAAAACTTTTATAATGGTGGTAGTTCTAAGTTTCTAAACAATTATATGAACTACGGCACAGAAACAGAAAGTTGTCGGTACAGCCAAAGGATTTTTAAAATCCTTGGGTACAGCACAGCCATACAGCAAGAGAAGGATCCCGAAGACACAGAAAGTAGTCAATAAATCAATGGTTCAGCTAGAGAAGGAGCCCGAGCCCGAGCACGAACTCTCTATAGAAAATGGTCACAAATAAACGTACAAAAAGAGAACAAATGAAATGAGTACAAATTTAGCCAAACCGGCGGTCGCGTTATTTACTTCAAGATACCTGTCATCACGGATTTCTTAAAATAAACATTAAAAAATCCGTGCCCCGTGCCTGCTGTCATAAACTATCAAAGTCATCTGCATTTTGCAATTGCATGCATTCTTGGAGCCAGTATCAAGTAATGAACTGTATACCACGTAACAGTTCACTGGTTTCAAGACATTTCACTCCACTCTCTATTCTATTCCAACTCTCTGCTAATTGACAAGTGTCAAATGCTAAAAAGACAAACGTCAACTGCAAGGTCCTTGGCCTTGGTCAACTGTCGATTGTTAAACAGAAACAGGAAACCATTGAGTATGATTAAGTATAAAGAGAAGGAGTCCGAACATAATAGGACTTCCCTGATAAAATACCTACGTACTGAAAAAAAGGACATTGTATTGGGTTATTTATTTGTTTTGGTGGCGTTCCTATACGCGATTCATTTTAAGATCGAAGCGCTAAAATGGCAGTAACCCAAGGATTGTTAACTGTTTACAGGATTGCTCGATCGCTAAATTTTGTCATCCGCCTTTCTGACGTCACCGAAGATCTATGTAATCGAATTGTCGAAATATACCTATTTTCTGTTTGTTATATTTCACATTTGCAAAAGAATTTTCGTATTTGAATGATTATTAATATTATTATTTATTAAAGTTTGTAATAACAGTATAAAGTGTACCTATTTCTACAAGTTCGAGATCTTTGGATCTTTGATGACGTCATAATTATGGATTACATTGTAGTATAGGGATCGAGCAATCCTAAACAGTTAACAATCCTTGGCAGTAACCTATACCCTTGTTTAAACAAGGCCTACCATAGATAAAAATTATATATACTGAAAGCCTATAATACTAACCTACGTTCACTGACACTGACGTTTGAAATTTTATTCATCAAAGATTTGTCGTCGAGAACTTTAAACCAGGTAAAAAGCTTGTAAAACTATTTTGAAAGGGGTAAGTAGTGATATAAAATTAAAATAGGTTTCAATGTAAAATTAAAATAAATTTCCAAAAAGAAAATGAAACTTAACCTTAAAATATGTCAAATTCTTTATAGGGCATACGGCATACATACCTTTATGGAAATAGTAATTCTTAGAGAAAATTAAAGGGCACACACTCTACTTTGCATTCTTTAGCTTCGTTATTCCATACTTGTCTCCTGTAACTCTGTAATGCTCAACTTATAGTTTCCGCGATAGCTCCAGATTTTCCCGCTTTTGGAAAAGTATGAAACTGATCTCGGGGTTTTTCTTTGTACTAGAGGAACAATGACGCTCACAACAATAATCATTCATATCTAATCAAAGCAATTAACTAATATAACAACGCATATTTCAAAATTCACAACAGACATACATACGCAAAACTGAACCAATAACTCATGCGTTAGTTGTGCGTGGCGCCAGTAGGTAGCGTATTGCTTATCAAGAATCGCGTATATATCAAAATAGTTGGAATCTTTATACTTCATCTTCATAGTTCAGCAATTCCAACTTTCTTGTTCAGCATTCCGGCGCTTCCATATGTCGTCTGTCGGAAATTTTGGGTGCGTTTCGAATCGCGCATTATGCACATTTTGCTTCCTACGTTCGTTCCAATTCACGCATTCTGCACGTCGTAGCATCCATAGCTCCTCCTACTTTTGGCTTCGTAGCACGCAGGAGCTGCATTGTGTACGAGGTGATGATGCGTTTATGCATTGCGGGCAACTTAACCTCATTTTTTAAACTTTTGGAGGGAAGGGAACTGATTCTGTGGTGTGGTGTTGCTAGTTTCAATCAATTATTTTGCAAGAACAAGAATGCCCGAAATTATGCTAGTTTCTCCATCACGAATTTAAATAAATTATAAATTGTCCACAAAAATAACTGTCAAAGTGTCAAAAGCCGTTCCGAAATGCATGAGCGCATCACACGCATCTGCTAAACGGAACGCTTTTATGTGTCACTGCAGCAGATGCGTTTGATGTACGATTTGGAACGCACCCTTTATTTTGCCATTCCGCATTTTGCTGATTTTGTGATTGTGGTTTCCTGGCCTATATGCATTCTTTGGTTTCCTGCTTATAGATATTCTGTGGTTTCCTGCGTCCATTATAGAAAAAAGATATTATGTATATCCTTTTTCTATGGCGTCCATCATTGATTGTTTTGGAAGTTGGATTTATGCGTTAGCATAAAAATATCTGGAAACTGAAAAATCTGATGAATATTTTTATATTTTGTGATCATCAACTGGTATATTAAATTTGCCTAAGATAACTACAGATTAACTGCAGTAAAATGGAAGAAGGTATGTATAATATTTTGTTCATTATATTAGCATGAAAATAATACAATAAAGCAACAAGTACCTAGAGATGAACATATATATTTTTCAGTTGCTCAGCCAAGGAAGTTTAAATTAAGAAGGATAAAACCAGCTGAAGGTATGTTTATCTTTTATTACTGTTACAATTACAAGTTCTTTCTTATTTAATAATTCGAGTACTTATGTATAAGTTCAACACTTTTGATTTTGAATATCTTGAATTTCTTAAGTTACTCATAAGCTCAAGATTAGTCCAATCGTGAGCAGTAAAATTCCATTTGGTTTTAAAGAATATTTAATATAGATAACCTAAATTTTTCGTAGATATAATACAGAAAAATCTCGAACCATTGAAGGAGAATATTAAAAAGAAAAAAAGAGCCCAAGAGGCATACTATGAGACTCACAATCAAACAGGGATCAGCCCATTAGTAAGAGATGTAAGAAAGAGGCCAGTACATCAGAGACTTGGCCGGAAACATCCTTACACTCTGGGCACAAATACCTCAGCGATTCCTCCAAAACGAAGACTAAGGCTACCAGGAAACCAACAGTTTAATAGAAGGTCAAGGGTATTCACAGCCCAACAACGTTTAAACCAGATCAGAGCTAAACAACGTGACGTTCTCAACTCGCTGAATGGTGCCACCCCAAAAAGAATTAAATTGAGGAGAAGTTTGCCTTCACATATAGGTGGACCTACTAATTTGAAGGTGGAAGTAAAAAATCATGCTTTTATCAATAAGCATCAGTATCAGTTCAATAACAGTTTTCACAGATTTAGGCAGATATTAAATGCCCAGTTACAACTAGAAATTAAGAAAATCCAGGATGACTTTGAAGGGCACCAGACGATAGCCCCCATGCGAATTACCCCTTCAGCTACCGAATTGCCTCTACACAAGCGCTTTGCCCATCTTAGTTAAGTTAACATTTATGGATCTGTTTATCAAGCAACTTCTTGTGGGGACTGACATACTTTTTGGTACTTACATAGATATATTGATGTAGTTCCTTGTTTATGAAAGATATACTTTGATTTCTATTGTAAATACAGTTACCATAAAAATAATAACACGAAATGTGAACAGTAATTCAATACCTTTTAAGAAAAAAAATTAGAAACATTTGTGCAATATTTTATGATGATGGACTGGACTGAGTATAAATAATAGGTACACATTTTAATAATTGCATTTGAGTACAATTTTTCCCAGGTATGGACTGAGTATAAATAATAGGTAGGTACACATTTTAATAATTGCATTTGAGTACAATTTTTCCCAGGTACGTATATTACTCAGTGAGTTTGAAAAATTACGTATTATCCATTACGTACCTACAGACAATGGCACTTTTTTAATGAAGTAAATTTTTTATCTTGTTTCAATAATTATGTTTGCAATATGAGGAAAATAATTTCACTATCCTTACAAGAAAATAAATTTTCCATGATCGAATGCAGATATAACAATTTTTCAATATTCATTTATAAAATTGGAATTATATGGTAACTATTTTTTTTCACTGCAAGTAATATTTAACCTCGGTTTATCAAGAACAGTGGTTTTTTTAGAAATAGGTATCCTAGAAATTGCAGATCATTTAAATATGTCAATAAGTATGTCACTTCATGAAAAAATTATAAAGTATATATTTTAGAATATGCAACCTTATTTTTTACTAAAATATGGTATGACTGGTGAATAATATTTCTATAATATGTAAGCAGTTTTAGTTTAAAACTGTTTTACTTAGTACTGTTTATTATTTTATTTTTTAAATTAGGTATCTAATGAAAGAAATTACTAGGGTTCAGTCCAAAGTCTTTCCCATGAAGTTGTTAGCAACTATTTCTTTTATTTGAATGTACATTTTTCATTTTTATCTATAAAGCGTATTTTATACAGCGTGTGCATAAAATAATTAATTAATATTGTCAATATTAAATTGTTCAAAATTGCATAAGCTAGCTTTAAATTGGTTTTCATACTGTTCTAAGCGAATCTTAATAGAAAACTACATTTTTATAGATTTGGATAAAAGGTTCTGGTTAAACGTAATACTTATTGCGTAAAAAAGATTAAATGAGTAGGTAACACCTTCAGCTACTACTCAGAAGCAGCTTTGTAAGTGGTGGCAAATCAAACTTGATGGATTCATTTACCTTCCAAGTCTGTGTTTGTAACAGAACATTATTTCCAAACCTAGATTATTAATTTTAAACATTGTGAATATATTATTTTTTACTTTAGAAATATTTTACATAGAAGGTTGAAAAGCAAGCAAAAAATTATTTAAAGCTAGTTTTAAAGTAAGTATTGACTATATTAACTTAATGAAATGAGAATCACACAGTATAAATTACAAAGTTTGGACATGTTGGCTACTTTAAGATTAGGCCTAACTTGTTAATGTTCTAAGTAGGCATATAATATTGCAAAAACGGTTTTATTGAGAATGTTGTTTATTTAATTTAACTACAGTTTTAGTTTTTTTGTAACCCACCGTTAATTTTGCTTTTTTAACGAAAATATCATGGCATTTATTCAATGCTTTGTTCTTTTTGTTATTTAATTTTTTGATTGAATGAATTAGTGAATAGAAATAAATGTATGCTACAAATTTGTTTCATTTTATTAATGCAACTTTAGGGGTAATAAGTTTATTTGAAAACTAAAATTAATGAAAGGCAACTTCTAGTGCTTTCATCTGTTGCTTTAGCTTAGCTCTGAATAGTAATAGGAACTGCATACCATACCGTGCCTCAGAAAATATTTGATACTAGTATTAACACTACTTTGTTTTGAAAAAAAAAAACAAGATAGAAGAGAAGATAATAGCTTTCCTGAAATTCCCTTAATAAGTTGTCCTTTTAACAATAACCAATGATTAATCGATTAATCAAAGTTTTTATAGTAACTAGGTACCTGCCTTAATCTTAAAAATTTTAATTAAGTAGGTATGTCCATGATGAAATATACAATGTGACGCAGATTCGTTCATAAACTCCACTCATTTGTTTAGATAAAATTTTCAAATTTGGCATGGTACCATAATGGTATTAAGGTTGATTAAGGTACCTACCATAAGAAAGTACAATTAATAAGTTAGGTACCCTTATTTTATCTGTGGGACCAACAGGACTGAAATTACAATTGAGAAAAGGCACTCTAAATTCAAAAGTAAAATAAAGTCCAAAAAGTAATTTGATAGCTGAAATGTCACTTATGTTATATCGTTGAGTTTAGATGTTTAGAAAATAACATAGATTATAGATTCCAAAAATATAGGTAAATATACAGGCTGTTGTAGTGATGGGTAGTTCGCGAACGAACGAGTTAAGACGAACGGTTCTTTGTAGGGAACTAAACGAACTAGTTCGCTGAACTAAAACAAAGTAGTTCGCGCGCAGCAACAACAGTTATGCGTAGGTATTTATAGGCAACCTCTAATACACAAGTGTGCATTGTGGGACATATTACTAACGAGTATATTGTGAATTCCAAATAGACTTCATTTTTTAATATTAAACCTGCATGTCTTACTCATTAGGTGTTTACTTTATGCTATCTACATGCTCGTATTTATTTACTTTGTATGTTTTCTCATGTTTTGTTTGGTTAAAAAAAATTTATAACAATAAAACGATCAAGATCATGTTGTTTTTCTATACAAATATCCCTTACCGAATGCTGCAAAGTTAAATAGGTGTGGTTTCTGTTTGCCATCTCTATTTGTATAAATGCAAGACAAACTATTGAAATTGAAAATTTGTAAAATAAATGAACAAAGAAACCACTCTATATATGTAATAGAGACCCATAATATGAATATGTATATAGTGAATGTATAACAAATAACAAAAATATGTTTTGTTTAAGACTGCGGTTTCTAAAGTGTAAGCTGGTTAATTGGTATTTTTAATAATTATTAGGTAATTTAATACTAAACTAAAAATAATTTTCAGTGCCGAAATTAAGTAATCGTAATTAATCAAATATGTGACCATAAAAATTCAATTTTTAGCTTAAAAAATTTATAATAAGCTACACAAATAGTGGACATTTACGCATAAATGCTGAGATGTAAGTAAATAAAGCATAGAAGCACTTACCTACCTACTGTGGTATAACCAGAGACGTATATGTATAGGTCTCTGGTAGGTATAACGTAGTCTAGTAGGTACTTACACTACGTTATACCACAGTATAATGCTACTGTCGTTATACCACAGCTTAAATCTTTAAGCTGTGGTTATACTACATAGGTATAGGTACATGGTTATACGCATAAATTTAATTTACATGAGAGCCTTAATTAATTTCTAGGACGTTATACTTATGATCAATAATTACATTTTTATTTTTTTAATTAAGTCTATTTACTTCGTGCTTAAAAAATAATAGTTGTTAACATTTTATTTTCTATGACTTCATTTTGAATACTACAACTTCTCTAATTATCATAAGAAAAAATATCTATTTACCCTTACCTGTTGATATGGAGACATTTAAAATCGAAAAACATATTTAAAATGTGTACTTGTCGCGTCATGTTAACAACAACTTCTTGTACAACGTTAATCTAGAAAGCAGCCTGTAGATGTAAAATGTTAAAAAGGCTGTCATTTCATATACAGGGTGGCCACAAAGTTCCATAACTCCTGTGCCGTAATAAACAAAAAAAATTTTAGGATCCCATAGAGTGTTCTCTGTACGCATAGAGTCTAAGACATTTCTGTGCACATTTCAAAAATATGTATAATCATATAGGGTGCTCTATAAACCGGGGTCATATCGAACTTATGTTTTCTTAAATGGAATAACATATTTTTTTATTTCATCTGCAAACGGATCATTTTCCCGAATTCGGCAATATACGATTTACTAGTATATACAAAGTAGTTCAGAAAATATGAGCATTTTTGTATCTTAATCGCAATGAATTGAACACCCTGTATCTTTTTTAAGATCATAAATACTAGATAATTTTTGGCTCCATTAATAATAATTATGCTATATGGTCTTTTTACTTTTTATGTAAAATGTAAAAGCTCGCCCTTGTAGAATCAGGATCGGAGAGCGTTCTTCAATAAAAAAATGATTTTTAATATTGTACTTGGTGCAGAAGAATACAATACAAAATTAATTAATTATTATTTAAATATTATTATTCAAATATCTCAAAATCCGTTGCAATTAGGTATAGGAATGCTTCGTAGACTAGAAAGAGTCGTGAGAGACCTTAATGAAAATTATATAAAATATAGGGTGTTTCATTTAGAAAAATTGAGAAAATTGCGGTTGCAAGTTTTGATTCGCCATGTAGCTATTTTAAATGTAATAATAGAAGCTATTTTAAAGGAAATTCTATAGAAAGTAAAATTAGACCATATTGCATAATTAATGGAGCTAAAAATTATCTACTATTTACTTTCTTAAGGGTCCATTCACTGTAGACTTGACAGACATGAATTCGGGGTCAGGTTGAGAGTTTGGGTAGCCGATGGGTGAAGACTTACATATTTCCACTACCGAATTATTTAATACCATAGCCGAAGCCATACCAGTACCGAAGCCGAAGTAAAAAGGCACATGGAAATAAAGTTAGCCCTCATTGCAACGGTACCGGATTTGTCTTATAATTGCAACAAAATTTCTTTTTAGTGTTATAAATTATAATTTATATATCACCGGAAAGATGAAAAGATAAACTAGATTCCTATAGTAGCAAATTTTTGTTTAATACATGTATTTTAGAGAAAATAATTTTTGAAAATACGCTATTTTAGTACAAGATTGTTTGCCTGGAATTTTAAAAATAAAAAGAAATACCAAAAATTACTACTAGAGGGACTTAGATTAAAGTCTTATCTTTCAATACTTTTTTACTAAAAGTCGCTATCTTTTATAGTTTTTTTATAATTAGACACGAGACGAACGCCGATTTTGGGCTTATTTCGGACTAGTGAATGGACTCTTAAGATATACAGGTTGCTCAATTCATTGCTATTAAGATACAAAAAGACTCATATATCTTCTGAGCCACTCTGTATAATACTAGTAAACCCAATATTGGTGAATTCCAAAAAATGATCCGAATTCAAATAATGAAATAAAAAATATATCATTACATTTAAACAAACATAAGTTTGATATGGCTCCGGTTTATAGAGCACACCCTATATGACTATACAAATTTTTAAAATGCACGTCTTCCCAGGTTAAATAATGAGTACCTAAAATATATTTTTTTTGGTTTATTACACGGCATAGGAGTTATGGAAGTTTGTCACAACTATTGATCCACCCGGTATATTTTTTATATACCCTAGGTACTCGAAAATATTGAAAAAGAAATTGAAAGTTGTGAATGGTATGTTGGGCTACGTTACATACTATGTGGAAGGTTACAAATGAAAAAAGTCTTTTCAAATTTTTATAGAAAAAAAAAACTTTATATTTTGTAATGTTTTACGTAAAAGATACTTTCTAAGAATGGTATATAGATATGTGAGAATGGTAATAACAACTGTTCTGCTAATTGTTTCCAAAATGCTGATACCAGAGGTGACGGGAACATATACAGGGTTATTCAGAACTTATCTCTAAAACTTTGAGGATATGTGCATCCTTAAATAAGAAATCGATATCACCAAAAAAATTTATAATAAAAGTCTTAGGATTTCCCGTAAACAATGTTTAAAGTTATACCATTATAAAGGACTACGTAGATGGGCAACTGTACTTCAAAGACATCTGATATACCACATTCCTACAAAAAACAGTAAACAAGTTTTTGTACCTGGAACGCCTGGTTAAGACCGAGCGAATAGAGTTGGAGTGGGGATAATATCTCTATTGTCTATCAGTCATCAGTCTATCTGTGTCGCTCTCTCAGTGCCGGTGTTTTATTTATCGTAGGAGTGTTAAACTGTAAAATTTTCAAAATGGCTCATGTGTACAGTAATGTTGAGTTAATGGACATGATTCTTATTTATGGTGAAGTTGGAGTGGACGAGATGGTGGCCCGGGACGACCATAACGTATTTTAGCAGCTGAAGAACAAGTGTTGAATCTGATCCGTGAAAATACGCGAATAAGTACAAGTCAGATCGCTAGGCTAGGGGTATCCCAATCAACGGTGTGGCGCTTACTACACGAAGCTTTATCCGTATCATATCCAGCTTGTTCAAGCACTGTTACCAGCGGATTATCAATTACGAGTTAGGTTTTGTGAGTGGTTGTTGCAGCAAAATGCTGAAAATCCCCAATTTACTTAATAATTTGCGTTTACAAGATCAGCAACCAGGAGGAACATTCGCTTTAGTGCGGCAAAATTGGATAAGGTGTGCCCAAAAGTGTGTAGAAGTCGAGGGACAAAATTTCGAACAGCTTTTGTAACAAGGTATGTGCAAATTTTTTATAAATTTCATGTTTCTAATACCTAGTAATCAAGTAGCGCAATTCTTCAAAATTAGTGTAACAAAATTTTATTCATTTTAAAGACACGTCACTTTGGTCACATCTATATATCTTTCAGTTTATTTTAAAGTAAAAACACTACAAACCTTTTTTGCACCGGGTGTCGGTATACTCTCAGAACTTCTATCAGAAGTTTTTTTCGTGCTATATGTGACATCACCAGTTTGCATTGTCAGTCCCAAGGTCACTCCATTACAGTGGACCAGTATCCAGAGGCGTACATTTAAAAATTTTTAATAAGTTCTGAATAACACTGTATAGTATACAGGGTGTCCCAGTTTTACGCTGATCGAGAACATGTAGATAACAGTAAATATTATAGGACTTGAACCGTACCGTTTCTGAGATACGGGGTGTTGAAGATGAAAAAAATATATCTTTTTTTATTCATACCTCTGACAGTAATAAAGCGATTGTTTTGAAATTTTACTTGGTAGATGCTACTGTGAATCTTGACTTCCACAAAAAATTTAAGCTCCATGTGAATAGCCAGTAGCATACAACCTGCACTCTGGGACCCCCTTTTCTAAAAAATGTATGTTACGCTGCTGATTATCGTTAAAAATAATACGATATTGCGATGTACCACCCATTTCTCTACAGAAAAGTATACTTACATTTTTTTCACAGAACGCCGTTACGTAGTAAATCGATATTTAATGAAACCATGTCAAGTGCTTTCCTAACAAAGTACCTACTTTAAAATAAAATTATATGTCAGCATATAATGTTTTCAGCATAAAACTGGGACATCCTGTATATGACTTACATCCGATAAATATTTATCTAGTTAAGAGAAAGTTTCCATTTAACTGAAAACGATAGTTATTTTTCCATAAAAATCTTATCATTTGTTATAAAAGAAATAAATGAGATCAAATATTAAAAAAACAATAGCTTTTAGGTAAATGTTTTCTATTGTCGAATAGTGACTAGGTATCTGCTACCACTTGTTGATCTAGTTTTCTATTCTAACAAAATGCTTTTACTTTTTAATCACCTCTTGTATAGAGAATCTGTGATTCTGTGAACCCAGACAGACTGTAAAATTTAGGTAAACAATCTTATCAGAGTGACCATAAATTGAACATATATAATTGTCTACTTAATTGCAGCTAATGTGTGTGCAAATTATTTTTATGGGCTTGGCCATAAAGCATTGTGTATATATACCAAGAAAAAGCTTGGAAATACTTACTGCTATCTGTCATTTGTATAGAGGGCTTAGAACCTAATTGAGACTGCTGAAAGATACATGCAAAATAATAAAATATATAACTGGAAATTTTTAATAATTGCAAATAATTAGTATAGAACAATAGGTAAAGATTATATTTCAATTAGTACCCAAGAGATCCTATGGCGAATTCTAAGCCTAGAAAGTCTTCTACATATTTATGTTATGTAACTACAATACAATAAATTACAAATAAACAATAATTTGTTGTAATTGAAGCGGATATTGTACTGTACACGTTATATGTTTGAATTTGGTAACCCTAGCTGAGTGGAATCGAGATTCGAGTTGATGTTGTTATCTAAATTTGTTATAATGGGACAAAAATGATTAAGACTCGATTTTTTTTCTTATACAATGTATCAAAAAGTCACCATGTACTTAGTTGCGCGTATTGTTAAATCATTAAGTCAACGTTTTCATTTAGATACTTCTCTATCCAAAATAGGTATAGTATAATATATACAGGATGTTTGTAGTGGCGAGATACAGTCAAATACACTGCAGTGCCCTCTTTGGGTCTTTACTACTACCTGTCTGACAATTATTGTCTAATTGACAGACAGATAAGATCTGCAGAAAAGCAGATGCCATTACAGCGACCTCTATTGTCTTTGAGGAAGACAATCCTACTTAATTATTGTTTATTGTTTTATAATATAATGTATAATTATATTATGTATATCTATATTATGATTTTATATTATGTATTTTTAATGTTGTTTTTCAAACCTTGTTCTGTAACTGGGATTCGTCCCGTTGGACATTGTACTCTAAAATAAAATAAAAAAAAAAATAATAATTAATTATTACATCAACATCCATGGAGATGTTGATGTAATGCAACGCCAGTCGGGGCATATTGGCCGTGGAGTAGTTGTTTTCAGCATCTCCTTCCAATAAATATACAGGATGTCCCACACTAATTTCAGATTTTCTAGAAATTAAAAATTTTCTGATATTAATGTCCAACGATAGCTTATGAAAAGTGAAAAGAACCGTTTTGTTCGATCTCAAACCGTTTAGATTTTACAGGGTGTCAATGTCAATATTCACCTGTCAATATTTCAAAAACAGTTGAAGATATGTATGGGACATGCTACATGAAATGTGTTTAGAATTTCACGTAGAATCAAAAAATGCAATAATATATAGGGTGTCCCATTTAAAATAACGAAATTAATGTCAACTTCCGGTATAACCGAAAGTGGTAGAGACTGTAAAATATTTTCATCAAGTAGATCATGGCCTACTTTGACTTCACCTCAAATTTAAAATTAATAGCTTAATTGGTTCTCCAGATATTTTTAATGGACGGTCACCATGGGACACCGGGTACATTGAATATAAAATATAAATTTATTATTGTTCTACTGCGAACTAAGTAAGAAACAATATGCGTAAATATGAATTGTGCATATATAATCCGGTGTTTATTTCCGGGACAAACTTCTTAATCTCATAATATTGTAACACTTATTTCTTTGTAAAAACCTTTATTTTTAACACCACACAAATATCTTCATACTAATTACTTACTAATTATCTATTATTATCACACCTTTAACTATCCACAACTATCACTTCATTGCTGACATTACCCACAACTGAGGGCAGATGCTTTCGTCCCTATGATACTCTAGTTGCCTTTTATTAATGTCTTGCTGGTATCCTTATCACAATCCTTGTCGGTCTTCCACTTTGATTAGGAGTTCGCCGAACCTATACTCTATCGTGGAGCCTTTTGCCACATTCTAAAAACTTATTTTCACTTATTCAGTTACTTTACATCGCACTACTGACACCGCAGAAACTACGACAGGATTTTGGTTCTTGTAGGGGAATGACGAGCTTCTTCGGGTTGTTGGCATTTAAATCCATAGTTTCCTGGACGTGGATTTGGCCGAGCCGGCGAAAATTCTTATCGAATGGCATCGTTATACATTAAGGGTGTTCCATATCTTCAAAGACAACAAAGTTACAGTAAAATATAACATTTTCGCGTTATGATCCTGTATAGAAGGTGACAGAAACTGCCTATAAACATACTAGATAGTTACTATACTAAAGGTAAGTGTCCATTTGAGAGTGTTACTAGCGCGAGAACCTCTCTAGAGTAGTTCTCGTAAGTGGATACGCGTCTGCGAGTAACTATCAGAGAGTATTCATTTTACTATCAAATAGCTTACTCGCAGCATTTTGCTCTCAAGTGTATACATATTATTTTTACTAGCGGACAGTTACTTACGAAATACGAACACGTTTCGTATTGTGATAGTTCTCGCCATAATTACTTAAAATGGGAGCTATTCGTAAAGAGTGGTCAAAAAACGAGATTTGTGATTTGATAAGTATAGGGGAGACCGGGGCTAGTTGGCTACAGGGGCAAGTTGGCACAATGCTTATATCTGCCATTGGTGTGAATGTATAAACGCAAATACCATTAAAATATAAAATCGACAACTCTCTTCAACCATGTAAAAAATTGCGCGCGCAAAGTCACGCGGTGAACACCTGTTAGTTGTGTTCGTTTGTTTTCAATACCAGTAAGTAAATTTTTGTCCCCTTATAGATTTATGGATAATCTGTTTAATATAACGTATTAACTTGATTTTTTCACCGCAATTCGTTGCTAGATGGCTAGTTGACATACTATGCTAGGCAAAGTTATCAAATTATTGTTTGTTTTTTGGAAAAAATATGTGTTGTTATAAAACCTGTGTTGGGGCAGGTTGGCACATTGGTCTCGGGGCACGTTGACACAGTGTGCCAACTAACCTCGGATTTAAAAATAAACTAACAAAATTTAAAATAATAAAAAAAAAAACAGTTTTAGATATGAGAATCTACAAAAAAAAAACTGTAAGGGGTACAACACCCACTGATGTAATTGCAAGAACTGTAGAAATGGTAAAGAATGAAGGCAGGTCAATACGAAGTGTTGCCACAAAGACTTCGACATAGCATTTAGAACTTTAGCCAAATATTGCCAAAAAGCAAACAATTCGCCAATTGAAAAAGTTGGTTACACCCGACATAGATTTTTCATAACCCAGTTTACCTCAAGGTAGAAATACTATACACCACTACCTACACCGGAAGACATACCCCCATTCCCAAAAGCTCCACCAAGAAAAACTGGCACTTCGCGGCGAAAAGGAAGGTCCACAGCTATTCTTACGGATACCCCAATCAAAGATGATTTGGAAGAAGAGCAGAATGCTTCTAAAAAGAAAAAGGAAGTTGCAACCGAAAAGGCAAAAAAGGCAGTATTTGAAAATAAAAATGAAAAAGGAAAAATAAAGTTAAACAAGAAAATCGAGACCATTAAACATGTTTGTGCAGATGAATCTTATTCTGATGAAGAGGAGGAAACTTTTTGCTTGGTCTGCATGGACAGTTTTACCAGCAGTGAACCAGGGGAAAAATGGGTTCAGTGTGTGTCATGCCATATTTGGTCTCATGCACTACATACACTAAAAAAGAGCCGCCATACATATGCTCAAATTGTGTCTCGGATGATTCTGACTAACTATTAACTTTTTGTGTTTACATAACTGTAAGCTTTATTCTACTTTCTGCTTTAGTTTTAGACGTTTTTCTAATCTATTTTATTTTGTATTCTCTTACTAGATAATAAATTTTAAAAACTATGAAAACACTTGTTTTTATCTATATAACTCACATATGCCAACTAACCCCAGTTAGTGTGCCAACCTACCCCCAAGTTGGGGTATGTTGGCACACTTACACTGATGTTTTTAAAAAATTGTAACTATTTAACTGTTTTTTATAAAGACACTTTAAATATTCTAAAATGTAGAGAAATTATGCAAATCTGTTCTACATATTTTGTAATTCAGTTCAATTGTCTGTAGTGCTAAATAAAAAATAAAGTATGAAATGTGTGCCAACTAGCCCCGGTCCTCTATACATCTAGGAAAATACAGTTTTATGGGATACCAAGGCTACTGAGTATAGATATAGGGATACAAAGAATAAAATATTACTGGAGATTGCAGCAAGTTCGAGTGCACATCCGACGAAATTCAACGAAAGCTTCACAATTTAAGACACACTTCCAAATTCACACCTTCTCTGAATCCATGGCTTAATCCAACATTTTTTCTTTCGTTGTTGCTTTCTCTTTAACAGTGTATATGCAACAACAATTGCTCGAAGTTTTTGTACATTCATAATTGATTATCTATCTGCACCTCACTACTTTTTTATTTCACACTACACACAAAGAAAGGAAATTGATGAAACAGAAATCTCAAATGGATATCCTCCTGACAGATATCTCTGAGAGTAGCCACTCGGCGAGTGTTTCGTTATGTAGCTGACAGTAAATATTCCTCGAATTGCTCTCAAATGGATACCCTCTTAACAGTAACTATCGAGAGTCGCTCGCGCTAGTTGCTCTCAAATGGACACGTACCTTTAGGTACACAGTAAAAGGAGTAAGCAAGCAGAAGAAAAGTAAATTGGTTTGTATACCTTCACACCATCAAGCATATTTATTTGCATTTAAAAATACAACCTTGGCTTTGTATTCTATATATACCTCAGTGGCGGCTGGTGACATTTGGATATGGGGGGTCGCAGAAATAAATTTTTTTTGCATATTTCAAGGTCAAACCCCTTAAAATTATAAATTAGAAATTCGCAGAGCAAAAATATTTGCTTGAAAAAATAACTCTCGTTACACAAATATCCTCCTTTTTAATACGATTGACGGAAATCTCGACAAAAATTGTTTAAAATAATATTGAAATAGGTAGGTAGTAGGTAGGTAATTAATATTTAGATATCAAAAATTTACATATACGACGTTACCTATCTTCAAAAAGGAATTGGAAGCAGGAAAAGGAGAATTCAGGAAGCAGGAACATAACTATTTTTAGTTTTGAGATATCCGTTAATTAAAAACGATATATGGCACAATCACAATCACAAACTCAAAAGTATTTTAGTTTTTCAATTTATAGTTATCAAACGACACATTAAATTATTACGTAGGTAAACAAAACTTCATACAGTTATTTATACACAGGTGCACTAACTTTCTAAAATTGAAATCAGCTCTCCGGTCATTCATAGAAATAAATTTTTCCATAACTTTTTCATCGAAATTATTTATTGGGTAGGCAATCCCTAATTCTTTTATTTATAGTTTATTTTCCAGTGGAAGATTTGCAAAATTAGCTCTAATCATATACTACTAACAGTTTTCATGTTAAGTAATATATAAAATTGTCTTTTCACAAAAATTGAATAAGTAATTTAATAATGTTAAAAATATGTAATTTGTTAAAAATACGTTATAATGTTTAATAATGTTGGCGTAGGGCCGCGAAATAATTGCGGCCAAATCTGCATAATATAAGCCTACGGAAAGTATCTAACGAGTCTAGTCGAAAAGGAGATCGGGTCGATTGCCATAGTTACCTGGGCCGCGACTCAAAGTGCGGCTACGAAGCTGTGATGCTTTGCTCACTGTGCAGTGCAGTGGTGTGCTGTGGTGATCCAGTAATGTCGACTGTGGCATTATGAGAACGATAGCTCAAGCGCTCGAGCTTTTCCTAATAATAGTTTTGTACCACAATACATGTTTTAACATTTGCATTTAATTTACAATAATGATAATAATAAGGATTTCTTTGGTATTTTTGTAGGAGGGGCGCGCGGCCATGCGGCCTTAAGGAGGAGCCGCCACTGGCATAGCTATACCTGTTAACGTTGTATAACTAAGTGATTTGTCTTAACTTATTAACTTAACTTTTTCTTTAACTTCGACACTTCTGTTTATTGAAAATCATTCGAATCACATTAATGAAATCCTCCTGTTTTCCAAATACCACTACGTGTCGTAGATTCAGACTCCTCCACCACTTATCGTCAGACAACCGCGCGAAATAGGAACCCAGCTCCCGCGTAAATCCCTTGAAACCAGAGCCTGGGTCAAGGGCAAAAGGGTAGCGTCATGACGACAAATCGTAACGTTTCCCTGTTCCCATTCATGCGTCCTCCTCTCCAGAAGGAGAATCATGCGCAAATACTTGCATCGAAATTGTTACTGCGGAGGATCGCGGTGCGTTTTGTTTTTAAACGGTTTTGTTGCGATAATTTGACGCGCTTATCTTTTGTTTAGTGCGCGGCTATTCTTCAATACAAAGTGACGGTATTTTAACAGGCCACAGTGCGCTTTTTGTAGCTCCCGGTCTGCAAGGTAAAAAGTTGGAACGGCAGCTCACGTGGATGGGATAGGATCGATTTTCATTCATCTTTTTGTGAGTTGCTTTTTGTTATATAGTAAGCGTAGATGACAGTACTGTATACTAATAGAAGACACTGATCTTCTTTAATAGCTGTGATAGCATTTTCTATACAGTACAGGCGCTACAATTCTTATTAGTGTGCATCATAAACAAAAGAGGTTTTTAATTTATAATGAAGTTGCTTCTAATTCTAATTAAAATATTACTTCAATTAGATGTCTGTATTTATTTTTATTTTATATTTTATAAAAGTTTACAGTTTTAGTTTTAACTCAATCATAACATAACCAATTTTATGAAGAAATTACTTTAATATAGCAATTATTTAATGGATAATATTTTGGATATTGTCTATATTAAATTATTTGGGACACAGCTCTATATGATCCATAAAAAAATTGTTGGAGGAATATATCACCCTTAAAATAAAAAAAAACAAAAAATAAATAAATAGTTTCTGGTTTCTTTTTTATTTTACATGTGACATATTTCACCCTTCCTGTCCTCAAAATGTAATAAAGTTAATAATATCTCGTTAATATCTATACCTACTTTATAACATTTATATTAAATTATATAATTTAATATACCTATATTTAAATTATAATTTTAAATTAATACATATTAATATAATTAATAATTAATTAATATACCGGGTGTCCCTCTTAAGAGCCTTCATTATTTCATAGCTTTCTTTTATATTTTTGAAAAAAATGTTAAATATAACAGTTTCATCGAATTACGTAGACTATCTTCAGAAAATATTTTTCATTATACTGGGTGTTTAGTTTAGCCTGGGCGCTATGCAACTTAGGTTTCTCAAATCGACCTGTATTTTTGTACATTTTCAGGAACAACATGCAATTCTGAATAAAAAAGCATGTTGCATAGCACCTAAACTAAGCCGTTTCGAAGGTATTTGATTGACATTTTATAAAAAAATTAAGGCATCTGGAGATGATTAAAGCTGACGGATCATCGGAGATGATGCCAACTTAGTTGGCGAAACGCGCATCGAGTGCAGTATAGTGTTTTGGTGTTATGTGGAAAACAAAAGGACTTAAAGAAATAGCCGGTGATATTTCAGAGCCGCTTGTTTATCTAATAAAATTAATTTTTTAGTCAGGAATATGTCCTTCTGCCTTTAAGGTAGAAGTTATTAAACTAGTTTTCAAAAATAGGGATAAAACACAGGCCAGTAATTACATACGAATTTCAATTTTATCAAACATTTCAAAGATATTTGGGAAAATTTTGAATATCAGTACAACTTTCTAGAAAGTAAATATACTTTAGCATACAGTTCAGTATTTAACAGGGAACGTGTTTGATAACTTTGATAAAGACAAAGATTAGAACACATAAAGGTAATAGGTGTCTGTGGGTGTTTTTAGATGAAGCCAAGGCCTTTGACACAGTAAGCCATCCGCTGTTGTTGGAAGCTTTGGATGATCTTATATTGGAGATTAGAGGATCAAAAAATATTTTGGACTTATCTAGTTTAAAAATTGTAATTATGCTTTAATAGAATTCCACATTTATCTTATGGAATTATTGCTTGAGGAAGGCTACAAAAGAACCATTGTTAAAAATGGAAATTATACAAAAAAAATCTGAAATTAATGCTAAAACTAAGCTTAATATTTACTCATCTGATAATCTTTATAAAGAGGCAAATTTCTTGGAGGAAAATATTTTGAAAGAACCTAATCATTTTTATGAAACTAGTATAAAAAAATACGTCTTGCCCTTCTGTGAAATCTTCCTTGGATCCAAAGAGCGTATAATACCTTACCTGAAAACATTAGGTAAACCTATTAATCAGTTAAATATATTTAAAAAGCAATTTAAATCATTTCTTAAGGTAAGTGAAAATATATATATTTATGTATTTTGCAAGAAAACTATTATTATTATTATTATTACATATCTTGCACAAGTTTTTCGTGGTTTTTAAGCTGGCTCTTTTCGGTTTTGTTTAAATTACATTAAAGCTGACGATTTAGTGCAATAATGATGTAATCTAGTAATATACAGAGATGTTAAATAGTTTTCGATCATAGGACAATGAATACCAGGCCAATTTACAATTTTCCAAATGCATCGCGCGCCCTCGTGCGATAGAAATTTGTACTTAAAATTAAATCAGATGTGCCAGAACTGAAAAAATTATTAACGTTGTGTTTTAATTACAAATTTTTAAATTTGTGTAATTTTGTTGTAACACGATAATGATTGAATTTCATAAATAATAACACTTATTGTAATTTTATTTAGGAATCTATGAATTATGGAGTGAAGCTCTTCTGGTAAAATTGCGCTCTTTTAAAATCTTAATTTCATGTCTAAGGATAAGCGAAAATAAGCGAATTAACATTGATATCATCCAAATGATAGTTATGCAATGCTAACTAATCTCGGTTAATACTTGGATGCGTGATTCAGGCAATCTTTGTGGTCTAAACTATGATAGACAACTACTTAGATATAAATCTATTCGTAATCTGAAATATCTCTTTATCCAAACATATAAAATATAAAGGGTATTCCCTAAAGTATCCACGTTTCAAAACTTCTCATGATAAATTTCAGCTAGAGTATTGCAGTGCTAATTTGAGATATATCACACTTTTTTCCTGATCATGTATTTTACCCTCGATTTTACCCCATAGCATATATTTGGGTAACTGATGTTCAATTTCATGCTCCAAAGGTGTGGTTATCAAAATATTCGGTAATGTTTATTTATTTGTTTAATTAGGTATTTATTTATTTATGCCTATCTTCATCATTGACACAAATATCAAAGATAAGCATTGAAATACTTACGGTTATCTAATATTCTTTCCGTTTTTAAAATTGGATGATCGCTTGGACTGTGGGCTGATTTTGACTTTTAAGTGAAAATACAGTAAAACGATATTTATGTCTGCGATTATATTTTCTTTATCTGAAATGATTTATAACGTTCTATCCAATGCTATGAGTTGAAAAAGTGGGTCTTTACTAAAGAAATTTTTATCGTAATTATAAACTTATATACCTGTCTTCACACCCAAAGGTGGTTAATCTTAATTACTACGACATACCTGTGTCAAGATATTTTGATGGTAGATAAAAAGTCATAAACTAATTTATATACAGTGTGTGTAATTTAAATTTCCCAAAAATAGAAAATTTCAATAAAAAACATACTTTAAATAATAACAAATTTGAGTAAACACATATTCATCTATTTTTTTAAGTTGTTATTGATGTTCTATATTCCTATATTGATTATGATAGGTTTCTCTGTTATCGTATATAGAACATTGTATTTGTCAAAACTATTAGGTAGTAATTAACAGTTTGGGTAGGGAAATTACGCATTGCCAAGGTATCAGTTATCTTCAATTAGTAGTCGAATCCAAACCAGTACAGATATTTTAATGAAACTATAGAAAAATCGCTGTAAGGTTTCTCGAACGAGCTGAATATACGTCAACTCTAAAATAATAAAAACCGGAAAATACGGAAAATAAAGACTCCAAGTCTAGTATAAACAGTATCAAACACTACGTTATAATATGCAATCAAAATAAATACATACAGGGTGGTCTAATAGTGTGGCAAAGTTTTAGAACTTCTATACCGTAATAAACAAAAAATATATATTTATTTATTTGGAGATGCCGAAAACAACTACTCCACGGGCAATATGCCCCGACTGGCGTTGCATTACATCAACATCTCCATGGATGTCGCCACATCCTTCATCAAGACCAAATACCAGACAATGACCGGTTTCGATCTTGTTATGATCTCATCAAATTGCCATAGGTGTCGGAATCGATTAATGATCTGGCGACATGATTGCCTAAGGGGCATATGTGAATGTTTGTAGTGGCGATATACATTGAAATACACCGTAGTGCCCTCTTTGGGTCTTTGCTACTACCTGTCTGACAATTTTTGTCTAATTGCCAGACAGATAACATAACTGGTCATTGTCTGGTATTTGGTCTTGATGAAGGATGTGGCGACATCCATGGAGATGTTGATGTAATGCAACGCCAGTCGGGGCATATTGCCCGTGGAGTAGTTGTTTTCGGCATTTCCAAATAAATAAATAAGTAGGATTGTCTTCCTCAAAGACAATAGAGGTCGCTGTAATGGCATCTGCAGAAAAGCAGATCGTTATCTGTCTGTCAAATAGACAATAATTGTCAGACAGGTAGTAGCAAAGACCCAAAGAGGGGACTACGGTGTATTTCACTGTATCTCGCCACTACAAAAAAAATATATTTTAGGATCTAAAGCCTAAGACGACGCATATTTTAAAAATATGTATGGGTCATTTAGGGTGCTCTATAAACCGGAGCCATACCAAACATATGCTTTTTTAAGTGGAATAACGTATTTCTTATTTCATATTTGAGAGTTTTCACACACTCAAGTCACTATTTACCGCACATTTGTCAGATCCAAACTTGAGTATGCCTCTGTGGTCTGGAGTCCCATATATCCAACACGTATTATGGTCATTGGGAAAGTGAAAGGCGTTTCTTTAAGTCTGCAACTTTTGTATTAGATAGTGTTTATCCACCTAGAAGGGGATTTTTCCAAAGATTTAATAAGAGTAGCCTTGTCGAGAGAAGAAATATGCTACCTGTGATTTTTCTTCACAAGGTGCTCAACAGTATAGTCAACTGTGAATCCATATTAGTTCTACTTGACTTCCATGTACCTATAGATTAAACGCTAGAAAGAGTAGCTTGCTTTGCACTAAGAACTATATAAGGAACATAGAACACCTTTATATCAAATGATTCACAATTATTCTAAAGTAGAATCAGAGACTTGATTTCCTGTTTTATAATATTTAGGACATAAAAAAAATCATGTTTCTAATTCTTAGATTGTAGCAGTTTTGTTATTTTTAATGTAAGTTTATGTTTAAAATTTGTTCTATGTTTTTCTGTATTATGTGATGTATTTAAAGTAACTAAAAGTTTTGTAGTTATTACAACGGAAACTTATCTTGTAATTGAGTTTTATGCTCATTGGATATTTTAATGAAATAAATAAATAAATAATAAATATGCACTGTTTTTATAAAAAAAAATTATTTAAAGAAAATTAGTATAGGTACAGTTTAGTTTACAGTATTATATAGTTTATAGTATAATTCCAGCTTCACGACTGTTTCACTATACACAAAAAAAATGTTTGTACGTCTAAATCGCAGTGAATACTGATAAGAGTGATAATCTTCATAACAGTTTGACTTATTCAATGGTCTTAGAAGTCAAGATATTGAGAATTTTCCGAATAATATATTGAGAAAACGTCAAGATATTCCGAATAATCCCAATTAATGATGATGATTCCGGGATGACCTCATGGTGAAACAATGTGACTTATACTAGTTTTTATTGTCAATTTTATAGGATACTATTATTACTCGAGATTACCTCTGTCTGATACCTGCATAACAAATAATACATTATATGCATTAATAAAGCCTCGTTTTGATTTATTGGCATCGTATATTTTATTTTTTTACGTATTCGATAATCCCAATTTCGATAAACATCAAAAGCGGCGGAAATTTTTACAAAAATTTACAATTCGCGAATATATTTTTACGGGAATTATTACCTTTATAGTTATTGTGAACAAATGTTTACTAATTTGCGAGTCAAACAAATTTAGCACTTGGTAACAATTTATAAGTTTCATCTCCTGATCTTCCGCCTCCTGGTTCATATTCTACATGGTAAAGACACAATATGATCAAATTATGTAATGTGTTATCAAACAAATATATTAAAATTAAAATAAACTTGTTTTTTTCACTTTTCATGTGGCCAGTCACTAATGATTTATGGGAACAAAATGATGGGTAATTTTCTTTCGTTGCTACAGCAGCTTATGAAAGTAAAGTTATTAGAGATGTAAAGTTAGCTTTAAGATAATTCTGATGCCAGAAATAGATACGATATAGTGTGAAATATTGTCCCAAGGGCACTTGGGACAATATATGTCAGATGGAGTATGGATTGAAGAAAAAAAAAACATTTTGTGCCGCATGGAAACGGGTAGGTATAACATTTTCATATAATACTAAATTTTGGCATGAAAGCCTGAAGTATTATGGGGGCTATTCGGACTCTAAACGCGATTCCACTCAGTTAGGTGTGGATTCAGACCCATAACCTAGAACTTTAACTATTTGATGTTAATCTCCTTCAGTCAAAATTGGACAGATAGTCCGGAACAGTTTACTATGGAATCAAAGTCTTCTTGGTAAATGACAAGTGATGCGTGATTCTTTTTGAGGACTTGAAATATGAAATGTTTTTAGTACCGTTAACAATTATTGTGACTTACATAACTATTCATTACATATTGTAGATGCGTAATTGAAGTAGTGTTATTAATAATTTCAGCAAATAACAAATACAGGAAACCAGAAACAATGTATGAAGTAGTTTGAACTATAAATTATTATCTTTCATTATGTTATTTCGAGGTGTGTATATTTTATTTGTGACTACTTGTCAATTCATAAATTATTTAGATACTCAATACAGGAAAAACAATGGATATTATTAATTCTTTACAAAGCATTATAGTTTACACATGGTCATCTGACGAAATTTAGTTCAAACTGTAAACATCTTGATGATGCTAGAAAAGTAGAATATCCAGGATTGTTAGTTCGTGTTCAGTATTTCCAGATGACATCAATTTTGTTAGTTAAATACTCATTCAGTGAAGGGCAATATGTAAAATCACATTTGTCACAGTAGGATGTTCAGTCCATACTTTGTACTAAATACACAATACAATTAACAACATTATAAATATAATAAACTAAGTAGTAGTAATTTTCCCTAGTTAGTTCTCCTCCAAGTTACTTCCAGGAAAATTTAATAGGCATACTAAGAATGCCATGACTTTTTAAAGGGGCTTGATAAAGCAAAGATGGCCTGCTGGCTACTGAATCACAGTTCTAAACTAACGGCTGATAATTCTGACTGGGCACTGCAGTGAAGTTAGGAAACCCCTAGAAGGGAGAGTTATCCCTGATAGAGGGAAACTCAATGTGTCCGGAATGCGTGGAGGACACTCCTTTTTGGGACAATGCGGGGCATTCAGGAGGCTTAGACATGATGTCTTTGGCACCCGGGAGCTGCACAGAGAGTAGGTAGAATCCCTCATATACCCAAACCTTGACATTCATGAGAAGGTCAGGTAGGGTCGAGTAGGGTCAAGGAATAGAAAGTAGGTGACGGGATGGTAGGAGTAGGCAAAAAAGGCCGCTAGCGGTCTACTTACCAATCATCAGCCGCCCAAATCACTAGTACTACCTACTACTAGGTACTATGAAAATGTGTACAATGTGTAAATGTTTGTAATAAAACATAAAAGCTTGGTTTAGATGCCTCTTATCAACTATCTTTGCCCTCATATTCAAACCTCATTTAATAAACTGTCATCTGGAAATTTCCATCTTTCCTAGTTGTTGTAAAGAGGGCTTGGTTTGGAAAGATTTTTGAAAGAGCAATATTGAACTCCAACTAAAAACTCACCTAATTATATATTCAAGTAGTTACTAATTTCTACAGAAATTGCCTCTAATAATAAGCTTTTTATCTACTACACAAACAACCACATTACTTTTTTGATGCGTATTCTAAAGACTATTGTCCTATATGTGCTATTTTCCAGGCAAACATACATTCACTTTTTAGGAATACTAAAAGTCTGTCTTTAGTCAATAAATTCAAACCTTATCTCTTCTTAAATAACAAAAGAGTCATTGCTGTTTTTGCTTGTGACCACGAAATAGTTTCAATCTGTGCTTGAAAGTGTAAATGTGTTTTCGAAATGGTTTATTTATCTCAGAAAGAGTAGAAATTGTTGCAATTTGGTATCGAAATCACGATTGCGCTAAAGCTACAGTACGAATTTTTAATGCTAATCATCCAGAAAAAATGTAAGCCATCAGTACATTAAACAATTGATGGATAAGTTTATTGCAATGGTTCGTTTCTACGAACCATTTGGACTTTTGGGTCACTTGCAGATGGACAATAATGATTATGATGATTGATGATTAAAACTAAGTTTTAAACAGTTTTAATCATCTCCAGATGATGCCAACTTGGTTGGCGAAATGCGCGTCGAGTGCAGTATAGTGTTTTGGTGTTATGGGGAAAACTGCGTCAGAGTTAGCTTGACACCAAAGGTTCCAACCCTCTTCAAGATTATCTAGATATATTATTATGTTTTCAAACATCCACCTAATCAAATTTATAAAATTGCTGAAAAACATAAATAATTGTTATAGAAAGACTAGTGCTGGTAAAAACAAGTGATCTGGCATCAGTAGGTATGAGTAGGGTACTACATGTTACCATCCCAGTATTATCGCTCTCAGTTTCTCTAAATTTAGGTATTCCTTAATCCTGGTACCTGAGAACAGCCGATATATACCGGGACCTCGACTACGTCCCAGTCCTAGACGTCATCAGGAGGCGCGGAGCAAGTCCTTTGCGCGTACCGAGACGCACAGCAACCCGCTAATCCCGAAAGCCGTAGACTACGAGCCCGATGCGGCCGCTGTACACAAGCGGCCAAGACTCCAACTAGTGGACCCAGGATGAGAGTAAGATCTTCTTATGTTCCAGGACAGACTACCCCCGGTGGGTTAGACATGCAGGCGAAGAAAGAAGACAAGACAGCAGAACGCCAGAATATCCTACCCAGCCTGCAGGGTAGAGCCAGCACAGGAGGAGACCCCACGAATCGCCCACACCTATCACTTTTTGTGATCGGGTGAAGGTTGGTGATCCCGCTCGGCCCCAAACCATCCCAGGTCATGACCACGGTCAATGGATATTGGCGTTGGCGGAGGTATTCCTTATGAAGAGGCTTTCCCATATTTATTACATCTCTACTTCTATTAGTGCGTTTTCTTTAATTCAACATTTTGGTGTGATAGACTCGGTAGGGCCAATCAGAATGCAGAATTTTTCCAATCAACCAATCAGAATATGTTGCTTGGATTCACCATATATAAATATTGAATTAAAGAACATGCCGATAGTTCTTGAATGAATCCTTACAATTCTGCGAACAACTCTCGAGGTAGACGGACACCTTTACTTTCGCGTGTTACCTATGGCGTGATAAAAACTGAATGACGTTCCGAAACTGCAGTCAGTCAGCATCCAGCGCTGACTCATCATACTCAGAGGGAAAAACGTATCTCCAATTGTGGCAAAAAAGGAAGTAGTTAACAATAGTTCTTGTATACACAAAATCAGAACCCGTTCCACCTGTTTCAATTGAATTAGTTGACTCCTCGCATAAATACCTAAGATAAAAGTTTGAAGATAATGCTTGCCAATTTTTAAATAAAAATCAGAATCACTGAATGTGCGTGAATGTTACACGTACTAGTGCGATAGTTTGACAATAAGATTAACAATTTGCTAATAATATGGTCACATAAAACGCTTTATATATTTAATAGATTTGGATACAGTAAGCAGAATAGTTATGTACCTGAAGCTGAACCTACATATAAGGTATATAAAGCAATCGCCAGTGAATCAGTTCGATTTTATTGTGGTTTTAATAGGGGAATTGTTAATTATAATTCTCAAAGAGAATATAATATAGTTTTGTTATTTATAGTTTACGTTTATTTAAGTTTTACTTATTTTACCTGTGATTGCCTTTACTTCTTTGTTTACATTAATAGAGGTAAGTGAATTTTTTAATGTTTTCTATATTCATATATAATTTTTATTCTTTCCTGCAGTTCATACATTACAAAATACTTAGAGCAAACACAGTTTAACCAAAATATTGCAGTTGCTGTACTCCTTTTTCGTTTTTAAAATATGAATTAAGTAAAATTAAAATTTAAATTAAAATAGCATTTTTAAACATACTTCATTTTTTTTATGTCGGCAAACTGTGGCTCTTTTGTCCATTGTCTAATATATGTCGAAAAAATACATTTTCTGTTACATCTCATAATTATATCACGCATTTATTAGTATTTGAGAAGGTTTTAATTTTTACTAAATTGCAATAATGAATAATCTAAAAAATAATTTGAAGATAAAACCTAAAGCAAAAAAATTATAAACATAAAAGAAACAAAAGTACCTGAATCAATCAAAAGTAAAAAAAAGATTAACGTAAAATAAATGTAAATAAAATAAATCTGTAAATAATATACCAGATTTTAGATAAATATTTAGCAATGCCAAATAAATTATTTCAAATTATTATTATTAAATGATTTTTATGTCCTGAATACAACTAAGTTCAAGTGTTTTCAAATAAAATTAGGGAGCTCGCCCGTTGTTAGCCCATATTTTAAAAATATTCTCTACGCATATAAATACACTATACTCGTAATAGTACTTTCAGATAAACTTTCTGTTCAAATTTGATGGTTTTTAGGCACATGAGTAGTAAATATCTTTCAAGACAGGTCCATGTTCATGGTTCTTGGTCAAAAGTAAACCCCGTTTGGATTGAGAACTTTCTCAGCTCATTACTGATTTATGCAGTTATTTATAGCCTTACTTTCTAAAATATTTAAAATCTAAACCACTATTAGTGATGAAGAAAGAGAATTTAGACTTTTTATAAGGTAGTAACCATTCTATGGTAGTACTTATAACAAGTGTAGGTATAATATCTATTCAGATATTATTTAGAACTCGTACCAATTAACACTAAAGTAGAAATTAAAAATTATTTAGGAATACATATTTTATAGGTCTTATAAGGACCTGGTAGATAAAGGATTGATAGTCTCTAAATCAGTAAATTTCAGAAGGTGGTTTAGAAAACATTTCTATTTAGATACAACTAAATACATTAAAGCGAGGTTTATGGCATGGATGACGAGATTAATGAGCATAGAAAACAATTAGATTTCCTTGTATCACTAGAAAACTGCGAACTGCACAGTTCTCGAAATCGCATCTAGGCAATCTATAATTCCGTACTGGAACAAACCTAATATTTATGACGTAGTCTTATTTTGTAGACGTACTTGAAAATCCCTGTAATAATGTAATTTTATCGGTGAATTCCTATCCACTTTAATATAATTTTTCCTCTGCAATGACATGTCATAAGAATAATGACAGCAGGATAAGATTTTTGATAATATGTGAAACAAAAGTATTTTGAGTGGAATGAATTTATTGGAGTTTTTAGTTATGACATTTTAACATCGTTAATTTATGCAAATTAAAATATGTTTTTTAGAGTGAAATCCATAACCAGAATATCAAACAGATTAGATTATACTCATGTCGCACTGCAAATAAATATATTTCATATCAAATTGCCAGCTGTTAAACCTTACTCTCAAAAGTAAAAGTAATTTTACTGAGTATTACTCATTTGATAAGTTTTCAAACTATTGTGAATAATTATTAGACTACCACTTTATTTATACAACAAACACAGTATTCAACAAGTTTTTTACGTAACACCAATACCACAAATAAATTATAGAAACATATATACTGAAAGTGTTAATTTTAACATACAAACCTGATAGTATGGTCGATTTGACTTTTTCTACAGCTATTAAAAATAATAGGTTCATTATAATATATACAGGGTTATTCACGCAAAGCGGATATTAGACGTTCTTGTGGTTCGGTTAACGATAAAAATCTGATTTTTTTATGGGGGAGATTTTCGATTAATTTCGATTCAATGAAAATATTTTCAGGTTTGCACCACTTCGGGTTATACCGGAAGTAGATCACAACTTTGTTATTTCAAATGGAACACCCCGTATATTATTGCAATTTTGAACTCTACGTGATATTCTAAACACATTTCATGTAGGATGTCCTATACCTATCTTCAACTGTTTTTGAAATATTGACAGGTGAATATTGACATTTTGCAACTCTGACACCCTGTAAAATCTAAACGGTTAGAGATCAAAGCAAAACGGTTTGCACATTCCTATCTTAACTTTTCAAAAGCTATCGTTTGATACTAATTTTAGATTTATCCAGAAATAAAAAATGTTCGATTAAATTTAATCTCTTGGTTAAATCTGAAATTAGTATCAAACGATAGTTTTTGAAAAGTTAAGATAGGAATGTGCAAACCGTTTTGCTTGATCTCTAACCGTTTAGATTTTACAGGGTGTCAAAGTTGCAAAATGTCAATATTCACCTGTCAATATTTCAAAAACAGTTGAAGATCGGTATAGGACATCCTACATGAAATGTGTTTAGAATATCACGTAGAGTTCAAAATTAGAATAATATACAGGGTGTTCCATTTGAAATAAAGAAGTTGTGATCTACAAGTGATGCAAACCTGAAAATATTTTCATTGAATCGGAAATAATGGAAAACCTCCCCCATAAAAAAATCAGATTTTTATCTTTAACAGAACCCTAAAAACGTCTAATACCCGCTTTGCGTGAATAACCCTGTATATACAAAAAATGTGTGTCCATAAACAATATGAGAATATCTTTAGTTACGACTGCGAAAAATAACGTTGTGCCCAATCGCATTGCAGTTACAGTACCATTGAATTCGATATGTCGTAACACGGTACACCTAATCAAAAGTGATAATTTATAGACGCTAATAATAAGTACGGTAATTCGTAACGCACTTTATATATTCCTACGCCGTCTATTGATTTTGTCATTACGCATATACACTTATTACGCAACATCTTTTTGGCAAGTAATGTGTTTTAAACCAAACATTTTATTTCTGCTTTGGGCCAACTTCAAGTGGCCCTAGGGCCGCTGTAAATAAAATTGCGGATGTGAGGGCCGCATCATATAATACTTCGTATGCAACTTTATCAGTAATTTATAATAGGTACAAAAAAACTTGTTTCTGTAAATATTTTTGTTTATTCACAAAAATAACAAATATACAAAAAAGATTAGTGGGATGTTGGTTTTCACTAACCAGTGTATCAATATTAATTAACATTAATATTTGTTGTTGACAAACGAAGCAACTGAGTAAGGTGACTTATCAGACAGGGAACACCTATATTAGTTATTTTAACAACCACTTTTATGACATTCGTTTGACGTAAGGACTTTCCACATAAGGCCTCTTGGCGAACAATGCAGTGTATCAAAGGACAGTTTATACTGTTTTGTTTTAAAAGTCCTGCAAATCCAATTTTCGTTCCTACCATAGCTCTGGCTCCATTAGTGATAATACAGGAAGATTTATCTCCCATAGTCTGATACCACCTTATTTATAGCTTCAAAAATATCCGTACTCTTCGTTGTACCATGGAGAAGAAAAAGATCAAGCATCTTCCATGCTACACTGAAGTCCTCTTGAATAGTTCGAGCCAAAATTACAAGTTGGGTGATGTCGGAGAGGTCAGTGCTTTCGAGGAAGTTTAAAAAATATTAACATTTTTCAATTGTGTCGTGCAATTTTTTGCATACATATTGATTAATGTGGTTCTACACGTCTGGCAATTGTTTGATGCGACACTGAGACTGTTTCGAAGTTTTCAGTAATTTTTGTTTCAATTAATTGTTTTGCCCTTTTTGATTGCACAATTCTTAATAAGCACTCCATCATTAAAAGGTTTTTCGCTTTGACAATTTCCAGCGCTACTTCGTAAGAAGCGGCAACACTGCATTTGTTGTCAGTGTCAGACTTCTTGAAGAAATGTGTTTGTTATTCTTTTTCTTATAATCCGTAATTACAGCATTTCTAGACTCCCCTCTATACTGCTGAAATGTTTTCTCGTGTAACGTAGTTTCACACTATATTCTTTAGGAACTGATAGTACTCCTTGGCATCTAAAAAAAAATAGTTGTCACCGCCCATGCACCATCCATGAATTTGAACTGTTTTTTAAATGGTTCACGTATTTTGTTAAAGCTGTGCAATTCGATTCTTTCAAAAGTTAAGAAGTGGGGGTTACTTTATGGTTAGACTATAGATTTTAATAATATTGTTACAAAATCGCCGACACAGTGTCCTCGTGCGGTGTTGCCAAATCTACTTTTTCACCAGCCCTAGGGAAATTGTGCACAATCTCACCGCCTCTGGAGGTGTCTGGAACAACCCCCCAAGGGGGATCCTCTAGGTCTTTAAATAAGAGAGATAAAATCTTTCGTCCACATTTCCTGGATGTCACAGCAATACTTATCGAATACCCCTCGCATAACTTCGATCATTTATTGAACTGCCCTGGTATATGGATTATTCGTGAGTATTCGATGGAAATTTCTACGAGGATAGAAGCCTAGTTCACCAATATAAAGGTCGCGGCGTGCCGGCGAGGAAGTTAGTCTTAATCAGGCAGCGATCAAGAGCAAATAAGCAATTCTTAAGTGAAATAACTGCGATTTTTGAAGTGTTTTCGGTGTGTATTTAATTAGATATTGTACAAGAAGTATTGTATTGTGTCTGAAGTGTTAAATAAAGGTTTCTTTATTGTTGTTAAAAGTCTCGCTTATCTTTAGAATCCCGGAAGGAGTAACAATATAATATGTATTGGAATTATTTCTCAAACAGTAGAGAGTTCAAAGATTTTAGTGTGAGGGTAATAAGTAATGAGGTAAATAGTAGCTTAAATTCCTTATTAATCTTTCTGTAAGACGTTTTAATGGTGAGCTTTTTGTGAATTATTTCCCTTAATCTCAGAGATAGAGATACCGCATTCTTATATAAATCATTATATACGTGAGATCTTGAACCACCTTGTACAATAATGGTTCTGATTTTAAGTTGCATCTAAAAAATACATATAAAACCAACTTAATTTAAATGTATCTTTTATAAGCAACTTAAAATCAGACAAATGGTATATTTAAAAATATAGTATGTATACAATATATTTCTAATAGAAATTAAAAATATTGGTTTCACCTTTGAGTAGGTATACAAAATAGTAGTTATATTGGTCTCACGCTAGCCGCTTCTTTATCTAATCACATTTCCTGCTACCTTTATTATAACTATTTATTACATAAAGGAAGACGCTGATTGTTTTAAAATAAGAATTACCATTAATAAGAAGAACCATTAAGCTGGATTTGTATTAAATTTTATATAAATAGTTTGCTTTTGGTTTTAATGTTCAGATTATATAACAATATACGTTAAAGTAACATTATGTGCGTTTTTGTGTACGCTTGTGTATACACTAGATACTCAACTCCTAAAACTTTATATTGCTACAGTACCACTTCTTGATGGAAATAATTTAGTTTTACAATCTTATATAAACTTAGTCAGAAGAAAAATTTTAAAATTTTCCCGACGATTCACAATATATTACCCACAATCTGATATTACAAACAGTAAAAAATAAATTTAGAGAACGCACACAAAATTTAATTGCTAATAGAATCAATTTAGGAACTTGGACGCAAATTGAACAAATTTTAAAATCAACATTCGGTGACAAGCGTGACTTACAATACCTAACGCAACAATTAACATCAACGAGAATAAATAAAAATGAACGCACCTACGATTTCAGTCTCAGACTTCAAGAATTAAGAGCTACTATTATAAAAAAAAATAATGACGACTGGCGCACAAATGAAATGACTTACAAATTAATAGCTATAATAAAATTGCCAAAACAATGACAATTAACTTGCATTTCAACATACAGACAATAGTAAGGATGAAAATCCAAGTACATAAGAAGAAGCCCTAAACTTTGCGTAGAAGAAGAAGAATTTCAAAATTTTGCTAAATTACATCAATCTTCTAGTAAATCATACCTAACTTTTCTAATATGCTCATGTAATCAAACCCTACTCAGAATATAAAATATGGTTACCGCCATTTCGTTCAAAATCCAAATTTCCAAAATTCAAATGTAAGTTCGACGCCACCTCAATTTAGGACTACCTAATTATCAAAGATTCCCATCACAACCAATTAATATACAACCAAAACCAATTAAACAAAACTACCCTACCAATAGACAAACTTTTGGACCACCAAATAGACAGAATGTTTGGAAACCCAGACCCATTTACCAACCAAAACCAACACTAATGTCCGGCATCACTCAAAATAGTCATCAAAACCCAACGCCCATGTTAGGCATCAGCTATCTACATAACACTGAAGCTACAGAACGAGTCCCACCGAGTATACAAGACATAAAGTTACACTAAAGACTAATGCCACTGAAGAAGAAATTAATAATATCTTTAAGAAAACTGTCGATCCCAAAAGACACTACTATCTATTCTTTCGCACTGACCAAGACAATATATTAAAACTTAGAGTAATTAGAACACTTCAAAATCATTTTACAAGGCTAAATTTAACGATTTCAAATATTTTCGTAACTGACGGAACAAATGAACACAAACGACACCAAAAAATCAAATATCACCATTAAGGGAAAACACAACACAAAGGTATAAACGCTACTCTATTACGAACATCAGTTCACTTTTCGGATGAATTAATTTTTGTTATCAATTTGCCCATTCTAACAGCAGAGATTTATTCCTACTATCATAAAATCCCTGCTCCTGTACAAAACCTAACTTGTTCCCAATACCCCATACCTTGGAATGAGTACAGAAACTTATATTACAACTACTCAAGCCTGCCCAAAAATAGAAAACACGTATATCTACAATTCATCTAGTCAATCCCGAGACAGTTGCTTAATCCAATTGCTGTCAAACCCTGATCATAGCCATTGCCATGTCCACTATGTGTCTGTCACCAAACCTATGGTTACCATGCCAGAAGAAAATCACGTACTAGTAGTTCCAGTAAACGCACTTCAAATTACCGATTCTCAAAATGGAATCCAAACTATATCCAAACCTGCAGTCATCAATATACCCATAGTCTGTAGCACAATGATCAACAATCAACGGTTCTCACCAACAAGAACGGAATATCCGCTACCAATCTTCCAGTCGCCAAAATTGAAATACCCCAACTATGGAATCTCACTGTCAACAAATTAGCACCCTTACACCTACAGGAAGTCGACCCTTCCAATGTCAATTCATTAGCAGACTTGGCTAAAATCACCAAAATAAGTCAGTTTGTACCACAACCAGCCAACCTTCTAGAATCAACAAGCCCATGGTTAACAACTACTCTATTCGTACTCTATGTCTAATAGTTATTATTATGGTCTACATCAAATGTCGAAAAAGATGTTCCCAGTTTTCCAATTGCCAACTACTTCAAAAGAAGAGAGGTCTACCAACTGCACAATTTCGTCATCAGGACATCGTTAGGAGACGATGAAACCACTTCGGCGGGAGGAGCTATATTGGTCTCACGCTAGCCGCTTCTTGATCTCATCACATTTCCTGCAACCTTCATTATGACTATTTCTTACATAAAGGAAGACGCTGATTGTTTTAAAATAAGGATGCTGAATATGTATTAAATTTTATATAGTTTGCTTTTGATGTTCAGATTATAGCAATATACGTTAAAGTAACAATGTGTGAGTTTTTGTGTGAACGCTCTCGCTTCACTTAGTCACCAACAATTTACTAAATTTAGATCTATTCCTTCATTTTACGCATAACCGGACTCTTTTAGTTTATAATCAATGTAAAATGCATCACCCTGTATGCACACGAGCGTGTGTTTGATAGGCAACCTATTACTATTATTAACATTGAACAATTCCTAAAACGCATCAGATATTATACACCCGTAGCCAGAAGTAATCTGATGATTACTTCTGGCTACGGGTGTAATCAGTGTAATGCAGTCATTTTTATCGTGTGATAAAAAGAGTCTGCTCTAAAATAGCTGAAACTTACGAAGAAGCAAAATTGACAATAAATTACAAGTAAGCCAAGTCATTGCCTAATTTAATATAATTTATATCCTGTCAATATTTTTATTACCCAGTGTATACCTAACATATTTCATAATATAAATTCGTAATTGTTCTGCAATTAATTTTTAAACATCTATTGCAGAACATTATTGCTGACGTGCTTGGAAAATGAATAATAGTGGCGATGTAGAAGCTAAACCAGGGAAGCTACCGGAAATAGACAAGATCAAGGTGTACAAGGTGCGATGGCTGATTTTGGCTCTGTTCGTGGGGTTTTCAGCGTCGAATTCCATACAGTGGATACAGTTTTCTATTATAGCAGATGTGGTGGTTAAGTATTATGGAGTGTCGACCAACTGGGTGGACTGGACCTCCATGATATACATGGTGCTGTACATACCCTTCATTTTCCCTGGCAGCTATTTACTGGAGAAGCTGGTGAGTAATTTTTCATGTTTCTTTATCAATTTGTCATGTTTTGTAGAAGTTGGAAGAGTTGCTGACACAGACTTTGAAATTATTTGTAATATACAGGGTGTCGCAGTGTGAGCGTACAAAAATTTACCAGGGGATGGAACAGACGAAAATAAGAATAAAATTGTTATAAAAAATTTCTCTGATGCACGCCTAACGCGTTACAGGGTGTTATTTTGGAAAAAAGAATCCGCAATAACTTAAAAACCGTTAGGTAATTTTTGGGTGTACATCCATTAAAGGTCATTAAAACTACATGGTGTTTGTTTAACTCTGACACCTGTGGTAGCCGAGGGCTACTCTTCCTTATGACTTCCTTTGCATGTATGTTTTCTGCATAAAGGAATGTAGTCGGTACTTTACACTCAATTTACTCGAAAATGGTTGATTTTAGAGCTGTGTAATAAGAGCACTTTTTTTGTTAAAAATTGGTAGCCGATTAAGGAAAACCTAGTTAATTCACGAAAAAGTAGGATATGCAAGTGTTATGAAGACAAAATCATAAGGAAGAGTAGGCCTAGGCCCCACAGGTGTCAGAGTTAAACAAACACCATGTAGTTTTAATGACCTTTAATAGATGTACACGTCACCCAAAAATTACCTAAATCTACGAAACGCTTTTTAAGTTATTGCGGAAAATTGGGGTTTTTTCAAAAATAACACCCTGTAACTCCTTAGGCGTGCATCAGAGACATTTTTTTATCAGATTTTTTTTCTTATTTTGGTCCGGTCCACCCCCTGGTAAATTTTTGTACGTTTACACTGGGACACCCTGTATCGTAGCACCTTAGAGTATTGTGTAGTCACTTGGCTACTGAAATTGTCAAATGTTAATATATTTTCAGTGGCAGTTTCAAATTGTCCAGGGAAGCTTGCTTAAACACACCTAATATTGTGTAGTATATATTTCTATACAATTCTTTCTGGACGACTCCTCAAACAGGTGTGATATTTCGCAATCCCCCCCCCCCACTAGTATACAGTTTGAGTGATCTAAAACTGATAACAAAAAATGCAGGATGTTCCCAAAATAATGATATTTTCGAATTTTATTTTCTCAAGCTCGTTTGCTCAATATCTGACTCTTGTTACTTATATCTATCCGTAAGGTAGAATAATGTGAAATTAAAATTAAGGTACATGCTCAAACTTAGGCCACCTTACTAGATGGCTATTACAGGGGTGTCCTAAATGAATTTAAGGAGATGTTATCGTCATCAGTGTTTTTGTCAATTAGTATTTTATTTTAAAATCAAATTGATTGAATGTTAGGATTCGCTTTTAGTTCTTAGTTTTTAAATTATTTATTTCCAAATATTAATTCGTATGTTTTTGTTCTTTTAACTTTTCTATTTGGCAACCTTTATTGCGGGCTCTGTGGATGAAAGATACAAATCGTTTTTAATGTTGTAAAAATAAAAAATCATCACAAACTGAAAAATTTACGTAGACAATTGTGTAAGCCAAAAATTTTTCTAAAATTTTTGCAGTGGTCTTATTAAGAACAACTAATTTATAATAAATCAATTAAGCGCTACTTATAACATGGTTTTAAAGCTAACCTAGGAAATGCCGTTGTAATTCAATTTTGGGGTGTGCATATTGTACGCAAAGTAGATGTTTTCGACATATCTTAAAAATAATAAAGTTATTCCTCTGCATACCTATAGGTTATAGATAACGAGAAAAATTAAAAACTTTATTGAACCATTAATAATTTATATCCTAGTTAACTTTTTGGCTTAATTCCTATATAAAGAAAGACATGTAATTTTTTTATACCATAGTTACGCATTCAGATAATATACTTTTTAAAGCTGCATATAAAATTTAGTATATAAATAACATTTGGCTTTATTAATATTTAATCAATTTTATAGATTTAAAACCCTATAAATACTTAAATAAAATAATTAGTTATTAACAAAGTCATAAAGAACGAGACAGATTAGAAGTCTATAATAAAAACTAATAACTTTAATAATGTGACGATATATTTTTTTAAAAAGTCAAATTCCACAAATTATTTGTTATCTACACTTTTATGATAAAGATTTTAATTTTATTTCAGAAATTATACTATTGGTCTATAGGTAATACCATCCCTATACCTATATCTAGTAATTATTTGATTGAAACCACAGACCTACGAATTAAATAGTATACAGGGTGTTCCAGTGTGAGCATACAAAAATTTACCAATAGGTGGACCAGATCAAAATAAGAATAAAATTCTTATAAAAAAAATTCTCTGACGCACGCGCCTAATGAGTTACAGGGTGTTATCTTGAACTTAAAAACCGTTGGTAATTTTTAGGTGACGTGTACATCTATTAAAGGTTAATAAAACTACATGGTGTTTGTTTAACCCTGATACCTGTGGTGACCTAGGTCTACTATTCCTTATGACTTCCTTCGTATTTTTCTGCATAAATGAATATAGTCGGTACTTTACACTCAGTTTACTCGAAAATGGTTGATTTTTAGAGCTGTGTAATAAGAGCATCTTTTTTGTTCAGAATTGGTAGCCGATTAAGGAAAACTTAGTCAATTCACGAAAAAGTAGGGTACGTAAGAGTTATGAAGACAAAATCATAAGGAAGAGTAGGCTCGGGCCACCACAGGTGAAAGAGTGACGTGACATCTACCTTTAGTAGATGTACACGTCAAATTACCTAAATCTACGAAACCTACGAAATCATTAGAGAATTTTTTTTAATAAGAATTTTATTCTTAAGCTTAAGCTTAAGTACAGACTGGCCAACAATCGCCCGGATACATGTTGTCAACACTGTTGCCAACATGTATCCCATCAACTCGCAACAAGTTGATAGATACTCGGCAACATAGTGCAGATGTTGGGCGGCAAGACATCAAAGAATTTTTTTGCGTGTTGTATGTATCCGTGTTTTCAATTTGAAATGGAAAACATCGCTCGGTCTGGACGGTGTTGTCAACAAGTAACGTTGAAACAGTACCTAAAAATGAGGTTTCCTTTCGCTGCTTTATTTTATTTTCTGCAGTAGGTACGTTAAATAATATTAACTTATATGGGTTTATTTTTTCATGGGCCACTTGGTGAACTTCACTATATTTTTTTGATAAGTTTATTTTTCGTTTCTGGGCATGGGAAGCTATTATGATGAAAGCAGCACTAACACCAGCAGTAGTAGTAGTAGACAGATCCATTTTGAAATGTCAACTGTAAACACTGCGTTTAATTTGGACGCGCAACTGTTTTGGTTTGGACGAACAACACTGTTGACCACATGTATCCGGATACAAGTTGTTGTGTCCAACAAATATGTTGCCAACATTTTGTTGTCTGGTTTGTACTTACCTTTATTTTGGTCTGTTCCAGCTCTTGGTAAATTTTTGTACGCTATCACTGGGACACCCTGTATGTGAATGAGCACGGTCCGTATTGTAATATACGGACCACAATGAATGAGAGCGCAATATTTTAATTTTAACTTTAGAATGGGCCCATCAAACGAAACAAGAGGATAAGTCTCTTTGTAACAAGTGATAAAATACGTATACTGTTAGTCGCCCTGAGAACATCTAAACTAAGTCTAAACAATTTCTTTGCAAAAGATAAAACATTATTTGTTTGAAACTGCAACAGAATGCACTCAATGTAGTAGGGAAGCTTCTGCTGCATGGTGTTTCAATTGACCAAGAAATCTTTGAGCTAATTTATTATTACTTACTCTAAACGCCTACTTTAACTAAACTCCTATTGCATGAATAAATTAGAAGAATCATAAGTACTTATGTGCAATTTGTTCCTCTCGAAAAGGTATCAGATTTATAATTTAATTTGCTTCAATAAAACGTCGATTACCTCTAAATACTTGAGCTGTTGACATATAGTGATTTATTATTATTATCTTTATCCTTCATTGCATCTAACTATTTATTAGTTTACACAAAATGTATAACAATTGTTATTTGATAATCATATTATTTGAGGTAATCTGAACGGATTTTCTCCTAAATAAATCCCAGATTTAAATATCAATAACAAAGATTTAAACATAAATCAATATGTTTAAACAATATTTGAGCCAGATACGATAACTATATCACGATAGTGTATAAGATTATCTACATTGCATCAAGTTACTATAAGAAAGTAAATGAAAAAATTGAATATATTCTTAATTCATATAAATAAATAAATATATAAATAGACAAATATAAAAAAGCATGTGGCTATATAGAGCCATCTGTAGTAGTATGAGTATGTAATAGTTGCATTTTTTAAAAGACAATGTTTTATGGAATATTTTTAATACTATTTATTGGCTTATTTAACTGTTTACATCTTTCTTTATATAGGATTTAAGCCAAAAAGTTAACTAACAGATAAATTATTAATGAAATTATCAAATATAAAGGATCCCTCAAACCAGAGCGGTACGGCGGGAGCGGGATCGGGAGCGACTGCAACGCGGGACCAAAGTATGTGGCGGGATATCTGGGTGGGACGTCGCTTTCATGTAGGCGTTTAGATATCCCGCCACATATTTTGGTCCCACGTTGCAGTCGCTCCCGATCCCGCTCCCGCCGTACCGCTCTGGTTTGAGGGATCCTTTATGGTTCATTAAAGTTTAAATTTTCTTTGTTATCTATAACCTAGGCAAAAAGTATATTACCTAGGTACGCAAAGGAATAACCTTATTATTTTTAAATATATATCGAAAACTACCTACTTTGCGTGCTATACGTACCCCCAATATCTATTGAATTACAACCACTAATTCCTCAACCTATATAGATATAACCTCAACTTATTGTTTTTAATGCGTTTTTCTTTTTAATAGTGTTATCTACATCATTTTAAATAATAAAATATTAAACAAGCATCTACTTTACATTAAATATAATTATTTTTGGTCACATACCTTTTGTATTGAATTTTAATGAAAAAAACAATTTTTTTACTGACAAAACTGAAATTGTACCAATCTTCCTTAGCCTAATGTACGAACATTGTGGCACATGTGTGGCAGGAGATATAACGTCTAAGAATTGTTAAAAATTACAAGAAATATATGACAATTAAACTGATTTTAAATAAAAATAATTTCAATGTCAAAATTGTGAGTTTGTAGATAAATTTCTCTAATTTTCTATATACCTATCTAACCTATAATCTATCCTAACATTGTTTGAGTCTTATAATTCTGGTAGTTTTTTATGGTATATTTTTAATATTCATACATTCTCATATGTATTTTTTATCTTCAAATTAGAACATTTCCAGCTTTAGTTTTCTATTTTATCGCAATGTATATTCCATTCCATGTCTTATAAAATCTCAATTTTCTCCAACCAATACCTACCTACCTAACCTACCTTATGTCTGTTACTATTTCAACATTATTTCCAGGGATTAAGGAAGGCAGTACTGATAGGGATGTTAGGTACGTCCATAGGTGCATGGATAAAGGTTGCGGCGGTCCATCCAGATAGATTCTGGCTGGCTTTCATTGGGCAATCTATAGTGGCCTTATCTCAGGTTTTCGTCTTGTCTGTACCTGCCAGACTGGCTGCTGTATGGTTTGGACCTGCTCAAGTGTCTTCCGCATGCAGCATTGGAGTCTTTGGCAACCAGGTAAGACACCAGGGATAGTCCTGGCCCTAAATCTGAACTGTGTGGCTCCTTATATCATTATATTCCGCATAACTGCGGAAAGTTAAATACATCTTATTTAACTTTCCGCAGATAAAATTTTAATGACTTGTAACTACTTTTTTTTTAATAACCGAAAACAATAAGGAGATTCCTTTATTAAAAAGTCATTTATGGTGTACTGTTATGTGATGAATAAATTATTCGTGTTATTTCAAGGACTGTCGTTTATCGTTATGTATATGACAGAGTAATGGCTATATAAGGATTTCCGCCAAGCAGTGATCATAACCAATTACTTTATTTGTTTTATACCCATCAGTTCTCGTCCCCTTGCAAACAAAAACAATTTATTAATAAAACTTGCTAAGATATGAATTATATTTGGGTCACGCCACGGACTGTTTGGTTTCTTTAACTAAATTGTATACATCTTGCGTAACTATATACAGGTTATGCAGTTGTAGATGTTACAAAATAAAAGTATCATTACCACGTACTTGTGTAAATAATGATTTAAATTTATATTCTGCAAATACAATTCTTGAATTAAGATATAGATATGAAGTTATTATCAGAGGTTCTTTAATTTCCTTTTATGATCTTTTCTTTTGAAAACAATTATTTCAGGATAAACTGTAAACAATGAGGTAAAGGACAATACTACTACTTGGATACTACTATACTCATATCATCTCATATTGTTGTCAATATATTCCTGATTTCTTTCTAGCTTGGTATAGCCTCTGGTTTCCTGCTGCCTGCAATGATTGTGAAGAACAACGATGACCTGGAGTCTACTACTCGTCAGTTTTACATTCTCTACATCTCCACTGGTGTACTGACATCAGTTTTGTTGGCGTTAATAATAATTTGTAAGTAAAGCACTATGAATTATTCCTTAAGGTAGACTTTCTTCGTAACATGCGACAGCGACAGGAGACCGAGACAGACGACAGCGACACTACCGATACAATGGAATTCAATGTGATTCCGTTCGAAGCATGCGACAGCGACGCGCAGAGCGTGGTTGTCGCGCCTTGTCTCTTGCAGCCTATCTCACGTCTGCTTCTAGAGCAGTAGTGTCGCTGTCGCCACGCGGATACAAGTGTATTTTGGGTCTTCAAACAATGGCTTCTACATCGACAAAAAGCTAAAATTATTTTATCACAGTTTAAGTCAATTGCTTTTTCATCTGAAGAAGATGAAATTCTAACAGACCTAGTTGTCTATTAGACTAATAGAGTAATAAATAGTTTTTCCTCAGTTGAAATCATTGCTCCAGTTCTTTTTGGTTCCATTTCCTTCTCAATTAAACTTAAAACAAAATAAAATTGTTGTTTATTTAACCTACAATATTTTGTAAACATATCTTCATCAGACATTAAATGTTGCGATATTAATTGATTAAAAGATCCCTCATCTTTTCGTTTTGTAAATAAAGTATGTATTGGCGCTCTTTCGCATTTTTTATAAAAGTAATATAAAATCGGATCTTCATCTTCTTCTTCCTCTAATAGTATTTGTTTTAAAATAAATAAATAAAATATTTGAGGACATTATAATCTAAACACTGCACACGCGTTAGTTTCCAGCAAAAGGTGTTAATGCACTGGCCTGTCGTACGTTGCGAACGAGCTCTTTGGTCTCTTGTCTCGATCTCTGTCGTCTGTCTCTGTCGCCTGACTCGGTCTCCTGTCGCTGTCGCTTGTTACGAAAGTCTACCTTTACTGTGCTAAGTTGTTCCGCAAATACCAATTGAAAACATCATTACTGAATCAGTATATTGACACAGTGTGTTCACTTCCTATTTTTATAATAAACACATTGTAGGTATGTTATATTAATCTGGTTATTCTGGTTACGGCTGCTGCTCTAAACTAGTTAATTGCTATAATATTTTATGCAAACATTCTAAAATACTAAAATACTGTGGTAGCAGGTATTATTTTGGCATTAAACGATTATAATAAATATAGGACTATTTTAAATTAGTTTTATAGCACTATTGTTAAAATTTTATTGCTTTCGCGAAAGTATGTATTAAACAATTGCGAATTATTTAATTTTGAGATTACTGAAAAGCAAATAATAAAACATTTAAAGAATTACCGTGTTATAATGAGGTGTATGTGGCCTGACTAAAGTTTGACACCCACTGGAACAACTTCTAGTTGAAGTTGAAAAAAAAAATTTTTATTTATATCTCTGACAATAATAAACCAATTGTTTTAAAATTTTATTTGGTAGATCCTACTATGAATCTTTACTTGCACAAAAAATTTCAGCTCAGCATTTCAGATGGAAATAGCCAGTGGTGTGCAACCTACACTCTTGGTACCCCTTTGCAATTTTTTTTTCAGAGCGTCCTAATATTAATATAACGATTTTAAAAAAGAAATATTCTTTGATAGATATAGAATTACGATAAATATTAATGTATCTACTGGATTAAGACTACATTAGAACAGATTAACAACACTTCACCAGGAGTGGATAGACTCTATTGGTGTGGATTAACAGCTAGTGCAGTGAATTAGCACTCCACTAGAACAGGCTTAATAAATCTTTCCAGACAATGCTAACTTGTCCTGCAGACAGCATTAATGCAGAATCCTGGGCCTTGGTCATTTGGTTTTTTCACCAAATTGTACATTTTCATTTCAGTTTTCAAAAATGCTCCCGATACTCCGCCCTCTTATGCAGCAGCTCAACAGGAGAAAGAGGAAAAAGTTGATTTTGTCGGTTCTTTAAAGAATTTGGTCAAGAATCGTTCCTACATGCTGCTGTTGAGCGCATATGGCATCAACGTGGGGATATTCTACGCAATTTCCACACTCTTGAACCAAATCATCCTCCAATATTATCCCGTAAGTACCTGAATGTGCATATCTATAAGTTTATTTAGCTTTAGTAATTATTATTTCAAGTGCGTTTGACACATATTTGATTTATTTAAATTTGATGAGAAGATATAGATTAAGGTTTGAGTGTCTGCGAGGTGAAAAACTACAAGTGGGTGAATTATGATAATAAATACTGCGAATTAAGAAAAATATTCCGCATTTAATCTTAAAAAAACATAATTGAAGTCAGGCGAGTGTCGCGTGATACCGATTTGATATTTTTCTACAAGTCACTTTCGAGGCGCATTGAAACACACTTTTTAATGCATGGAAGAAAAACAATGAAATCAAATGTTTTTAGCTTTTATTTTCTTAACAAGATTTTATTTTAATTACACTATATTTATTCTTAGTTGTTGTAAAGATGATACTTAAAATATCTGTGCATATCTGTGTGCACAAAATTTAAAAAACATATTTTACTTCTGAAAATCGTAATAGGCCGAGTACATATCCATGTGGAATACAATACCAAATCTATATCCTATGCACTTCCTTTGCAATTGTAATTTATACTATAAACAAGTGTTTTATTATTTATTATAATGATTATAACTTGAAGTCTTTGTATCGATAAGAGAAATTACAAATATTTAAACCTGCTTCTTTAATCTTCAGAATGCCAGCGCTGACGCAGGACGTATAGGGCTGGTAATAGTTGTAGCAGGAATGGTGGGTTCTGTCGTCTGCGGCGTAGTCCTTGATAAATATCACAAGTTCAGGTAATTAAATGACATTAATTTTTAATAAATTAAAACAATGAGAATAATTATTGTACCATAAGCGGAATAACGACGGATATGTTTCCTAGTTTTTGATCCTCTTCAATATAGCGGAGGTAAAGAAGAAAAAAGCAACAAAATGGCATAAATTAAATGCAATAAAGTTTTCTCATATCTTCTATTGTTTACGTTAAATGTGGAAGAGGTCTGTTTTATAAAAAAAATTCAATACTAGCATCATTTCTGATCATTGTTTTAATATATATTTTATTGATGCTGACAACGGATTGCACATTGTTATAGTAGTACATAATTAATCTTTATTTTATAGGGAGACGACTTTAGTGGTATATGCTTGTTCATTACTGGGCATGATCGCATACACCTTTACGTTATCTAGAGGAATCTACATCGTTTATATAGTTTCAGCTCTTTTAGGGTAAGTAACTATATCATTTTTAAATAACAATTTTTAAATAGTTTTGTCCAAATTTTCTTCTATCTATGAAAATCAATCATACATCTCAAGAAATCACCTGTATATATACAGTTTGGAGGATTAATTCAATAGATTTTAAGCTGCGACAGCATATATACGCGTCTAAAGTCCACCCCCCTGCTAACTTTTGAACCAATTGGGTTAAGGACTTAAGGAGATTAAGGACAAAATACAGAGTGAATCGTGTAAAAAGTATTATTTTTTGACGATAAATTAATTTTTGTAAAATAAAAGATGGCGCAACGGACGCTCCCAAATAATTTTTTTAACGATAAGGTGGGACGTTTTACATGTCATTTAAAGAGACTCTCTCTCTACATACTAGTATTTGAAAAATTGAAATCGGTCCATCCGTTCTCAAGTTATAAGCATTTCTGTCTTAGGATATACGTCACACCTTATCATTATGATTCACACTGTATCTGGTCTGGAGCCCCTAACTCTATTAGTTCAAAGCAGTTAAAAAAAAACAAATAACAAAAACAACAAAAACCACAAAAAACGACAACAATTGTAGTTGTTTTTTATTTTCTAAAGAAGCAGCACATGGTTTGTTGTAATTTAAATATGTTTTAATTATTAATCGTGATAATTTTTACAATTTGGTTATTTAAATATTTCTTAATATTATTTGTTTGATATTATTGACAACATTTGTTATTTTTTATAGAGTGATGTGGTTTTGTAATTATTTAGTCATTTGCTTAAATTTAACTTGTACTTTTCTATTTTTGAAAAAGGAGCTATAAATGGCTTCGAAAGCTTGAATTTGGAAAAAAATAGTAGGTACTTTTATTTTATGCTTTATTTGACTGCAATGCCGTGTGAATTAGTTTTTTGTCTTTACTTAACCACTCAGGTCAATGACTATATATATATACACATACAAGGTGAGTAGTTAATTCTTGCCCATTAAATGAAATTCCATTACTAAAATAGCTTTCAACTATTATCTTCGAAATATACAAAATTATAATAAATACTAAAATACAGGTAAAATTTCCGAATTTTATATATCGTACGTACTGAAGTTACCTATAATTTTAAGATTGTATTTGATAATGTTAGACTATAGATTATGATAGTAGGTACAACAGAATTATAACAGAATAATGTGTACATATTTTCAAAGAAATGTAGTAGTTAATTCACGATAAAATACCACTTCACTAATCCTGGAATAAACACTTATACTTTACAGAGAATGCTAGAGATTTGTTACACAATTCAAGTCAATCCGTAGGGATTAAATAGTTTATTCTATTAAGCCTGAACATTTTATACTTCTTATAACTCCTTATACAGGGTGATTGTTAACCTATACGCATAAACTTGGGAAATTCCAGCTAAGGACAAATAATGATTAATAATGGAAAAAATGTAGTAAAACATTTTTAGTTTAAAATTTATCTGGTGAAACCTTTTGTTTATAAAAACTAAGAAGTAAACAAGTCAGGAGGATATGTCTGGTATTTCTAGCAGTACTTTGTTATCAATTGAAGTCGTATTCGAGTTTATTTTCACGCGATTAGAATATGTTATAAACGTTCTTTTATTTTTATTTGAAATAAATTGGTATTTCTTAGACTAAAAATGTTTTACTACATTTTTTTTTTCTTTATTCGTCCTCAGCTATAATTTCCCAAGGTTATGCGTATAGGTTAAGAATCAGCCTGTATATTCAATTACTTTATTTTTTAACATAAATGATTTAATTTTCTTTTTATATGTAATTTAATTCATATATACATTTCCTTTCGTTCCTAGAAGTCCTAGTAGTGAACAATTTCGATTTATCCATACGAAAAAACAATGCAATATCTCTGGAAGAAGCCTATAAAACTTGGGAAGTTAATGAAATTTTTCAATTACGGAGACATTGCTTCAATTCAATTCATTACGTCTATGAGTGCTTCACACCAATCCATATAGCATATATTTCACATGGGATTCTAGGCATGTATTTTATTCATCCAACTGGGCTCATGGTTGACTCATACCACGCTAAGAACTGACTTCAGTGACCTCCTTTTTCTAACTTGCTCTTCTTCATCATAAGTATATATTTGATGCAAGGTAATGAGAGTATAACACATACCCCAATTACAATTAAACAAACCTTCAAAAATGTGTTGGTATATATGATCTATGGATGCAAATACCTTCTTCTAAGTAATGAAGACGATAAAAACATGTTCATAATAAACACTCGAATCTATGGATTTTATAGAAAATAACTATTAGCTAGAAAAGAAAACTATTATATAAATCTGGAGCCTCTTCGAGGCCCTTACAATATAAAATTGTGGTATATACAGTGTTATTCAGAACTTATCCATAATAAAATTTGGAGATGTTCAACATACATGTAGAAATGTGGTAGTGCAAAAACAAATTTTTTTGTAGGCATCTGAAAACTATTTAAAAATTTTTCATTGCACGTAGCTGGATACTGGTCCACTGTAATGGAGTGACCTTGGACTGACAATGCAAACTGGCTAGCACGAAAAAAAACTTCGGAAGTTCTGAGAGTATACCGACACCCGGCTCAAAAAAGATTTGCAGCGTTTTTACTTTAAAATAAACTTAAAGATAGATAGATGTGACCAAAGTGACGTGTCTTTAAAATTAATAAAATTTTGTTACTAATTTTGAAGAATTGCGCTACTTGATTACTAGGTATTAGAAACATGAAATTTATAAAAAATTTGCACATACCTTGTTACAAAAGTTGTTCGAAATTTTGTCCCTCGACTTCTACACATTTTGGGCACGCCTTATGCAATTTTGCCACACTAAAGCGAATGTTCCTCCTGGTTGCTGATCTTGTAAACGCAAATTATTAAGTAAATTGTGGATTTTCAGCATTTTGCTGCAACAACCACTCACAAAACCTAACTCGTAATTGATAATCCACTGGTAACAGTCCATTAACTCAGCATTACTGTACACATGAGACATTTTGAAAATTTTACAGTTTTACACTCCCACGATAAATAAAACACAGGCACACAGAGATTACACACATAGACTGATGACTGAATAGACAATAAAGATATTATCCCCACTCCAACTCTATTCGCCCAGGCGTTCTAGGTACAAAAACGTGTTTACTTTTTTTTACCACATTCTTAGGATCTGATATACTACATGTGGTATATCAGATTGTCGTTGAAGTACAGTTGCCCATCTACGTAGTCCTTTATAATGGTATAACTTTAAATATTGTTTACGGGAAATCCTAAGCCTTTTATTACAAATGTTTTTGGTGATATCAATTTCTTATTTAAGGATGCACATATCCTCAAAGTTTTAGAGATAAGTTCTGAATAACCCTGTATAAGTCTTTAAATCATCATCCAATTAAAAGTTAAACATTTTAATAGTCTCCAAAACAGTGTTGTAGCCGACAAATGACAATAATCCTAGACCTTCGTGAAAGTGCACTTCTGTCTATACAGATGGTATTAAACGAAATTGTACAGTGAGCTCCAGAATGATTGACCGGTTTCTGAACGGACCTTGTCCCAACTGATATCAAAACTGGTTTCCGTTTGCTAAAATTACTTTCTTTCCTATTGTTAATTTTATTCTATTTCGAAAATCGATCAGCTGACTATAGAAAATAAAGTAATCTTAGCAAACGGTCTCGATTTCTTATTTAAGGATGCACATATCCTCAAAGTTTTAGAGATAAGTTCTGAATAACCCTGTATAGTTCGCACCACGGAGAAACTATTGCCTAGCCAATCTAAGCCTACCAAGGCTGCAGAGTTATTCATACACAAACGGTATTGCACAAACTTTGTTCATTGGTATCATGTTGAGCACTAAAGCTGGGCGTTCTATGACCATAAGATAATTTTCCAAATTAATATTCTAGTTAAAACCTACCTGCATTTATAAATGATTTATTATAATGGAGATTTAAAAACTTGTTTCTTTTGCAGCTTCTTCATGACAGGCTTGCTTCCGGTAGGCTTCGAACTTGCAGCCGAACTAACCTACCCAGAACCGGAAGGCACCTCTGCTGGCCTGCTAAATGCGGCCTCCCAAGTCTTCGGCATCGCCTTTACCAACATGTACTCAGCGATACTCTACAACGTGGGTGATGCGTGGGCCAACATCTCCATGTGCATCATGTTGGTGGTCGGAACAGTCCTAACTGCTTGCATAGGGACAGACCTGAGGAGGCAGGCAGCGCACAGTTCTAAAGAAGATATCACTAAGTACTGAGTTTATAGTGTTTTTCGTTAATTTATTTTGTTTTTGTTTCATTATCTCTTTCGTATTCATTCATCTAGTCCCATTTTGAAGATACGGAGTCTGAAAGATAAGGAATGTGTTTGGAAGCCCGTTTTTTAGAAGTTGAGATGTTTTAATTATTGTATATGTATATATATTTTATTTTAGTTACATGGTTATGTTGTTTACGTCAAAATTGTTTTTTTTTTAATTTATTAGCATAGTTATTACTAGTGTTTCAAAGGCCGGAAAAAATGGAAAAATTTCCAGAAAAATTCAGAAACCTTTACGAGACGGTCGGAAATATTGGAAATTTATTTTAAAATGTATTGACTACATTCCTGGCTTTGACAAGTTCGATTTAAAAAATCTATCGGCAACGGCACCAATACACCTTAATATCTAATACGATTATATTATATCTAAAAAAGCAAAGTTAATTAAAAATTTTTTTTATATTTAAATTTTATCAATTAATCACAAAACAATAGCTACTCTTTATGGAAAAACAAAAAATTTGTTAAAATTAATATACATATTTAGGCATTGCTCTTCCTATGCCGCCTATACAGGAATAAAATGATAGGGACGTTTTTTCCTTTTTGTCCCTCGCTTTGGCCTCCTTTCCCCAACTTTATCTGCTTCATTCAAATTTGTTGTTTCAATGGGTTCTTCCGGCTCTTCGTCCATTTCTTCATTATTGTATTATGTTCGTTCTGATTTATGGCACTCTTTTCTTTGATTTTCTTCTCGTCTTCCGAAGAACTGTAGAATATGTGGGGCCGTTTTCTTATTTTCACAGTCTGAACTTCCTCTTCTTCTACTTCTTTCTACTGTATACTACTGTTATAGTAGAAACTGAATGCTGTTTCTACGGTAGAATCTTGTAAGTCTTCCAACTGTGAATTCACCAAATAATCTGCCTGTTGGTATTCTTCTCCAACATCCAAAAACTTAAGCCCTTGCTGCAACCCTCAAAATCTTCCTTCTGGTCTTGGTCGACAAGATCTAAGTCAGAGTTGGAAACCGGTTGCAGACATAACATAACATAACAGTTTTATTTTTAGGACAATTCCTAGACTCTCGACCTCGACCTCGACCCTCGTTAAAAGACAAGACAAAGCTCTCTTTTGCACAAGAAAGCAAAATGATTACATCCAGTACAAAATTAATTAGTTTTCAATATAATTACACACGTACACAATAGTAGTTACATAAAAAAATAAAAAACGTATAAGGAATAATTTGTCACAAAATTTATTGCATGAATTTCCATATTTTCCATTTCTTCCAAAAAATTTCGGAAATTTTTCCACAAAATGGTACAGGTGGTACAGCTATTAAACTTTTTTAATATTTGGTCGAGGTATTGACTGCAACTTCAAAACAAATAACTGAATAGTTATCATTAGATAACTATTCAGTTATTTGTTAATATATATAAAAGGATGGAAGACCTTTCAATAAGTAAGCTCCAAATTGTTACTAAAATCAATGTAACTCATAAATCAAATCTACAGGTAAGTGAAAAAGAAGCACCAACAAAAATGACTTGCTATTTGTTTATTGTTTTTTATTTTTTTCCACAAAATATTCAGTTGCTGTGTGCTTTTTCCGTCTCCATCAAAATAATATTTTAAATATACAAGTTTTAATACATTTTAGAAAATGCGAATTTTCACAAATGCATGTTCGTTTTACTGAATGAATATACTAAAATATTCTTATAGAATATAACACCTAGTATAAGTTAAACCATAAAACCGTTCAAAGACAATTAAATTTTGAATTTTGAATACAGTTGTAAGATATAACATCAAATCAAAGTAGCTGCAATGGCATGGTTAAGGCCGTGCTGTTAATAAACCCAGAAGCAGTCTTACAATTTGAAACTTTGTTTATTGCCTAACCTAATTTTAGTTTCAGTATATACCTCTTGAGGGCGCTATCATTGAACGTAGTTTTGGCTATACGCCGATGTAAGTTTTCTTCCAAAATATTTGTTTACATAACCTTAGCTTCTAAAAAACCTGTGCTGCAAAATGTGTTGCCGTTTCTATTTCTATAATCTTTGGAAATTTATTTAGCTTATGTAGGCCTAATTAAAGTCATATGCCAAAAAAGAAAGATGAAGATAAACTTTAATTTGTTTCATAGTACATATAAAAGTGTTTAATGATTGTTACTATCTATTTAAGTATTATTGGTCGTGTGTGGTCATATTAGGTACGGTCGTATATGGACCGTGCATATTGGGTGCTGGTATCCCTAATATACCCAATTATCACTATTTTGGTGGGAGCCAAAAAAGGTGATCAAAAAAGGAAAAGGAAGATGGAAAAAGGAATCAAGTTATATAGCCTCAGAACCAATCAAGATAAGTGGCACTTGAGATACGCCAAGTTTTATTAACTTTTATTAGATATTCAGAAAGATAGAGCAGCTCAATTTTTACGGTGGCACTACTGTGCGTTTCACGAAGTTGTATCCCGGATTGGAATGTTAGTATATATCTCCAACGTATGGAGCGCCGTTATGTTATTAGTTAAATTCAATGCATTGGCACATCTCGGTTACGGACCGCTACAAATTGAGGTGGTGTGATTTAAGCGCGCGTGCCAGTTTCGCACAGGATTGGCCAGCGAATCCTGACAATCCGAACATTCCAATTCGGGATACAACTTCGTGAAACGCACAGTAAACTGGTCCTGTTATCTGAGAAGTTAACTTAGGTACAGTCAGTTCCAAGTAATCCTTGCAGATTGTCCAAAGATTTCAATTTTTTAATCACACAGTCTAGTTGAAGCTGTTGTAGTTCGGTAATCATGGCGGTTTAAACTTTGTGGCACAAGACAGTTCTGTTATCGATCGGGTTCGGTTCTCGGCTGAGACACCTATTGCGTTCTACGCTTTCTTTTGATATAATAATATAGTCTAACTCCAGTACAACAGAAGAAAATGTCATAAATGAAGAATCGACATTCTTCATCTAGGAATTCATGATTTTTTCTATATATTTCACGATTTCTATAGTGTGATTTTATTAATCTGTAAAATAGTTACTTGGAATTTAATAGGAGGTGAAAAGGCTTAGCCTTAATTTATTTAGTCTCCTAAAATACGTCTAGTCAATATCTAGTAATAACATTTAAATTAAATATTATTATTATAGTTGTTACATTTATATTGTTCTTAAACCTAACGTGGTTTTACTATATCAAGAAAATATTTTGTTGCACGTCCAGAGAACATTTGAAGAAGTACACTTTGCTAGATAAAACATGTTATTAAACAATATTTAGAAATTATATATGTATGACAATAAAGTTTTCAATAGTGATTTAGATGTAGAGTAAGAATTAGGAGTAAAACATAACTTGTATTTTGTATTAAGCGCTTTTACAGAAAATTATACACTTAGAATGCTATTTTATGATGTTGTCTTCGTAGAAATAGGCTACAAGATATCATGCCGATATTTTTGCTAGAAGGATCTAAATATTCAGGACCGGCCTGGTGGCGCGCGGCGGTGCGCTGCACCGGAGCACCTCCTTGCCAGAATTCAGAAGTCTGTTGTTTAGATTTAGCGGACTGGAAAAGATAATTCGCCGACAAAATAGCCTGAAAAGTTAATTTCTTTTGATTTCTAGCAATGCTGGTATAGTAGTATCAGTGGTATCTTTTCACTTTTATTTTACTGTTTACATTTACTATTACACGAATATTCATATATATATATATATATTATTATATAATTATATAATATTCATAGAATATGAGAAGTAGATACGTGTACAAACAAGCATTGATCATTGGGTTAAAAATAGGTACTTCAAATAGATATTGTATGTAACATCTAGTTACAATAGTGGGTCCTTGATATTACGCTTGACTTTCACCTGAACTAGACAATAATTTTCTTTATGACAATAAAGAATACATGCCCAATTTTAAAGTCAAACACAATATATGTAAATAGTAGTAGGTATAGTATTATTTGTCAGTTCGTTGTATGAAAATATATTTTTGTGAAATGTATTTAGAAATTATTTTTGAATATTATTATTGTATATTATTACTGAGAAAATAAGGCGGCCTATTAAAAATAAAAACGATTAATTGAACGTTGTTAATAATTTGAGTTCTCTTTAAAGTTCTGCAACTTGCCTATTTTTTCTGTTATTGCTAAAATACGTTATTACTAATAAAATATTACAGTGTGTCCACTGAAATATGTCACCATTTTAAGGCAAAATGTAATTGAGAGCTTAGAGAGACAAACTGAATGACAAGAAAGGAGAAATAAAAACCTGCCTAACATACAGGACATTCTGTTATATAAAATTGTACATAAAATTGTCTGTAGGTACATAAAATTGTGCCTACGGGTATTACTATTATACCATAAAATAATTTGCAGTAGGTAAATATATTCTATTTTGCCTCAAATCATTTTTTGTTTTTGGAAATTATATCTCTACTCTTCTTAAAATAGTGACAAACATTAAGTCGATCAAGTACAGTGAAAACATATCTCCAAAAGAACTGAGAAAATATTATTTTTCATTTATTTTTAATAAAAAGTAAGTAAAAACATATCCAATTAAATGATTTGTTGTTACTATGAAGAATAGCTAATAAGTTTTGCCTACTAATAGTATGGGAATGAAAACACATAGGAATGAGATAAAAAACATAAAAGTATACCTTGAAAATATAGTATTTATTTTTCAGTGTAGTCCCCGTTTACACTCATACATTTCTTCCAGCGTGTGATAAGTTTTGCTTTCCGTCAATGAAGAATTCTGTTGGTGTTTCTAGGATCCAAGTGGCCACACTTGGATCCTAGAAACACCAGAAACGCTAGATTTGTAACGGATACTTCCCGATTTGCACAGGTAGGAAGTGTCACGTTAGTGCCCGAGGATCGGTTTCTCTTTTGCCTCGGGCGCCAGTTCCTGTTTACAGTGCAGAAACACCACTACTCAGGTAGCTTCAGTGAAGATACGGTACTCCAGGTCGGTCGATAGGGAAAATTAGACTGCACACAACAGATACTTTACAGAACTTACCTCATCGTCGGTGGTGTAATGATTGCTCTTGAAATCCCCCAATCCAAAAAATTGAAAATGCAGCTTCGGCACTTCTCGATAAAACCTGCAACTATATCTTGCGACTTGACAATGCTCAACCTCACACATCGCGCGCCATCGAAGACGCTCTTGGTAAGCTGAAGTTTAAGCCTATTCCGCATCCGCCGTACTCCCCGGATTTGACTCCGTGCTATTTCTACTTCTTTCCCCACCTCAAGAGGGATCTCAAGGAAAATCATTACACATCGACGATAAGGTGAATATACCTGTGGTCACTTGGATCTGAAAAAGACTACTGAATTATTAATTGACGGAATGCAGAAAACTGGTCACACGCACTTGGGACTATATTGGAAAATAAATGTTGGATTGTGTTGATGAAGAATTGTACTTTTATACAATTTTTGTCTCATTCCGATATGCCTTTTCGTTCCCATGCTACGCACTAGTGTGAAAAACTTATCAGCAGGCCCTCGTATTACATGAAATTTTAATTTATATAATTTTGTTCTTACATAATGTCAATGTTATATGATTTAATACTGGGCCTGCTATGTGCAGGACATATAGGACTGAAATATCAAAAACTATATTCATTCCATTGTTTATTAGTTAGGTATACAATCACTTTTTAAAGGCTATATCTAGACACTTGAAAATTGTGATGACAGAAGTATATAATTGTTGACCATATATTATTGTTTTAATAATAAACTATAAACAGTATTATTACATGTATAGAATGAGAATAATAAAATTATTAATCCAGACTTTTATGTTTTTCTAAAAGTCCCTTTTATTTTGTCCATCTCGTTGGTAGTTGGTATGGTCAAGGTATTATTTTATTAAACAGGTGATGATAAAGTAAGGGATATATTTCAGCTTATTATATATTTTTAACAAATTAAGTTAATAAGATGTGAAAGAAATTCGATTGGTTAAACACTGGGATTTCTTATGTCCAATAGTGGTTCACGCAAATCTTCGATATGTTACAATCACCAACCGTTCCTCCAAATTGTACAGAGCATTATTCAGCATTTCTGGTTGGAATTGCAGCAATTTGCTCCTTAATAGACTGTTTTAATTCTTCCAGCGTTGTTGGTCGTGTATAAACACCAAATTTTTTACTAAACCAAATCTTGTTTGTAGATCCATGTTATTCAAGTTCAAATCGTTTCAATTTACGTTTACGTAAGTTTTATTTTGAGAACAATTCTCTAAATCGTAATCGTTACGTTTAACACTGGATCAGCAGTTGACACGACAACTCTTTTGTTTTCCATAGATACAGTAAAATCCAATTGTTGAAGGAACTAGATTCCATTTACTTTTTGCTACTAGCTTGTTTTCTTAAAATTATATAGGACTTTAAAGTATACCCCATACTTTATGATGACCCCATATCACTAAGTAGAAAGGTATTTTGAAATACCTATATGTGATTGAAATTTAAATGAGTAATTTTGAGTATTTGAGGCCTAGGGCTACCAAACCGGAAATTTAAATTATGAAAATGGAAATTAGTTAGCACTAGATACTAATGCCAACTACAAAAAGTAGACAAGGTTGCAAATACTTATCAAAATACCAACACACCCTTTCGCAAGATTTATCAAAGTAAAAAACTTGGGGAAATAAAATATTTTTTTGGATGTTTGTAACAATGTAAGTTCTAAAAATGCAACATCCAATGCTTTGAACTCCTATAAAGGGAGTTCAAAGACTCTTCGACAGGTTAAATGTCTACAAGCAATCAGTTATATAAAAAAAGGGTTTACATTGGATAAAAAACTAAACACTGCATATTCCATACAAACAGATACAAACAAAATTTAATTCAAAAGCCATTATTAACATTTTCAGATATAGGTACTTACATATAAGAAAACAAGGTGGAAATACAAGTATTATGAATTAGGGAGGTATATTATATAGGTATATAATGTAATATTCAATTGAATGTATTTTAAAACTATCTATATGTGCCCGTATCTAAAGTACATTTAAATTTGTATTGGCTGGTGTCAGTTAGTAGGACATATATTATATTTATATGTAACTGCGTGGTATTTACTCTGTAGAAAACTTTACGTAGCTACCTATACGTTCTCTTTCTTGTTACAGTCATTTATACATAGATGTCAGCAGGGATTCTTGTCGAAATATATACTGCACTTTCGTAAATTCAGCAATTCAGCTCAGTTTTGTGATGGATGACGTAACTGATGGATGTGATGAATTAATGCTGGACATGGATTCCATCAGAACAATTGCCAGTTAGGATTAATTTACGAACAGAAGTTAGGTTTAATGATAGATGGAGACATGCGCATAGACGTCCATTTCATGAATCTCTTGTTGAGTAAGAACTACTGTATATTTTGTCTCCCCAACCAAAATATCCACAGGAAATTGTTCACCCTATTGCCACTAACAAATCTACTAGGTACTTTGTGCTTACTTTTATGCTTTGGTCAAAATTGCATCCCTTGAACCAAACAAAAAACAACATACTAACCTCAAAATCAATGACATGACAATTCCCCCTCTTAATTTTTTCCATCACAAAATTTGAAATCGATCATAACTATTTAATGATGGAAGTGATGGTTTTCTGATGATAACCCAAGAGATAGAACAAGATTGATAGCCCATCACAAAGCAATCGCTGAATTTACTATCGGCTTTTACTGTTTTGTGAAAGAAATAATTGCATTTTTTTGAGAAATGATGGATTTACGAAAGTGCGTATATGGCCGCGTTCAGCAGATACAAACGTTGACAAACAATTTGTGATTGTTCTGCTGAACGATAGTTGAAAATGATGTTGAATGTCAATATGTTTTATGAGCGGTAGCCATTTTTGCAAGCGTAAAATATTAACGCTTAATTTTCTCAACATGTTGAAAGCATAGAAAAAGGATAAAAAGGTTATTTTTACAGATTTTGTTGACGGTTATGAGCTGTCGTAAAACGAAAATAATATGGAGAAAGAATATTTTGAAGCCAAATATATCCATAATATTTCAAACCACCGTATTCGATTTTCAAACCAACGGAAAATAAAATAAGATTGTTCAGCAGACTGTAATCGCTAAATAAACGTTTTGCGTTGAAAACGTAAAATGTTACAAACTGTTTGCTGTCTGCTGAACGCGACCCTTAATTGCATAAATCAGTAATAATATATTTAGATTTTATCAAAATTGTTACGTTGTAAACATTATAATAGTATACGTAAGTACTAAAACAATTTTGTTTTGATATAAAAACAAAAATTAAAGAAAGGAAAGAAACAATTATTAATTGTTAATAGATTAGGTATCAGTATAATTTGATTAGGTATATTCAGACAAATACTTTTGCTGATATATAGGCATTGCATCACTATTAAAGAATAATTACTTTTAAATATAGTTTTGAACATATCTATGTATACAATTTTATTAGAAGGATCTTGTAAATAAATATCCACATATCAACATATACACATACCTACATCATAGGCATTGGCTACATTATAATAATATTTTTGTCGATGGCATAGGGGGCATAGTTGCTAACACTTCTGATAAGGTCAAATCTTTAGTCTGGCTACTTCCTTTTCAACATAATATATTATCATCATATCGTTTTTCACTTATTCGTAGTATCGCAGTTACTTGTAAATTAATTTGGTAATACCAGGGATAAATAGATAAAAATGTTTGCTATTTGATTTAGATCACGTGTTATAAATTAAATAAATAGGTAAATACCACTAAATGATAGCGTTTTTTGAATCCTGATCGATCAATAAACCATCTTGATGGACACCAAATGTTCTATACGCGATGAACTTTTAATGTAACCATTGTAACCTTATTCGTCATTTGCATTTCGTGGGACTTGGAAAACCTTTGATATTAAATACATATCACTTTAGTTGCAAATTAAATATTATTAACTTCGTTATCTTTTCTGTTTTTGTGTTTCTATGATTTTAAATACTTGCAAGTGCTGGTAATCACCAAAGTAGAAAATCCACATGAGGGATACTTATATTCATAATCTAGATTGATTTGAAACCACGCAATTTTTCTACATCGATATTTCTAGCACAACGTGTATTTTGAAAAATTATATTCTTCTCGACTGTGGTTTGTTTTGCAATAAGCAAATTTATTACAAGTACAATGAAGTATAGATTTCAGGTTCACTTGGATTTTATCCAAAATAACTTTGTTGTCATAGCATGTGTGGGCATGTGCGATATTTACTAAAAAGAATACAGCAGCAATGTTGAAATACGAAGTATATTTAGCATTGTTATTGCCATCTTCATAACGCAAACGCTGAACAACAGTCAGATAAATTAATGCTTTTGAAAGTTTACTCAGTCTTGAATCCATGCTTTCCATTGAATGAATATAGTTCCATACAGTAATAATAATAATACTTTATTTAATCCAACGTTTCCAAAGAATCCTGTTTCAAATTGTAAATAAATGTTTTCGTAATTAAAATTGTTTGATTTTTATTACTTAGGTTAAAGAAAACTGACCTCTGGCATGTGCAATTGCTGCACCTTCTTCACTGTAGACACCTAGCCCCTACTCATTAGCGAGTGGAGTCCGTGTGGACCATTCACCACATTAAACCTGAATAGTGGCGCCCGAGTTAAAAACCGACCTACCCTTTGGTATTAAGGGTAGGTTGTAAACGAACTGAGAGCGTCACAGCTCTTATTAAGTCTAATCACCTCTCTTTAGATTAACTCAGATAAAAGACAATTTTATTAACATGAGCATGGTGGGTTTTACGTCTAGATCGGACAATAGTTTTATTTTGAAAAATTTTTTCCTACAGTGTGGTTCATTGTTATTTCTCGAGATGTGTGCGTGGTAAGGATAAGTTATTCCTCTCCGTGGTATTGTACAAGTTGGGCCGTAGGACCTTTTCACACACGTGATCATGTACATTTCTATGAATTGATATTAAAAACCTAACTTCACCACATATTATGCAAGGGAGAAAATGGTCATACGCCGACAAGGCGAATAAATTTATCAATAAATTCTCGGATATACTTTACAATGGCGCAACAATAATTGATAATATTTGCAAGAAATACCTGAGATGCTGCGACAAGTGCGATTGTATGCGTCACGTGGGTAATGTGCAATATAAAAATAAAAAATAAATAAAAATAAAAATAAAATAAAAATAAAATAAAAATAAAATAAAAATAAAATAAAAATAAAATAAAAATAAAATAAAAATAAAATAAAAATAAAATAAAAATAAAATAAAAATAAAATAAAAATAAAATAAAAATAAAATAAAAATAAAATAAAAATAAAATAAAAATAAAATAAAAATAAAATAAAAATAAAATAAAAATAAAATAAAAATAAAATAAAAATAAAATAAAAATAAAATAAAAATAAAATAAAAATAAAATAAAAATAAAATAAAAATAAAATAAAAATAAAATAAAAATAAAATAAAAATAAAATAAAAATAAAATATCGGCGTGCCGTCGACAACACAGTTGATATTCGATTTACTGTTAATGCTGATTGTCTTGTTTCTCTGCACATGCTCGATAAACAGCCATTTGGGGAGTTCTGGAATAAATACAATTCATCTTATTATGATGCGTACGCCTATGGCCCGCCGGAAATGACGGCCAGCTTTAACAATTACTATCCCAATAATAAACAATAAGGTTCAGATTATTACAATATTTGGAAGAAACTAATAAGAATATGAACATGAAAAGTGACTAACAATATAGTCATTTTTCATTGTTACAGAAACCCCGCTATTCAGACAGATGAATCATTTAAAAATTCTTATTTATATTAGTTTTTCACAATGCGTGAATTCAGGCCACACTCCACACTGAATGTGTATATATAAAGTTTTCCTGTTTACGAAAAGATAATAATATTTATGAACAATTAATAAATATTTATCAAAACTATTGTTTGGGGTTTCAGTTATATTCAGTTTCTATTAATATAAATTGTTAATGGTTTTATGGATTATATAAAGTGCCCATGAAAGTCGGCAGAGTTTTTTCGTCATCTGCTTTTCGGAAATGTTTTGGCCGAGTTTAATAAAAAAAAAAAAAATGAAAAGCTTTTCTCTTTTGATAAAAAATAGTTTTTTTCCAACCATACGAATAAGACACTATAACATTAAATTATTTTGTATAAAAAGAGGGCCATTTAGGGACTGTTTCGGATCGCCATAGCAACTGTACAAAAAAGAGATTATTGTACAGTTTTACAGTACCGAAACGTAATTTGACATTAACATTGCATGTCACATATGTATATATTGAAGTTTAATCAAATAGAAAAATAGAATCAGATAGTGACTCCGATGAATTGGTAAACTGGAGGTGCTAATTAGAAGCGGTTGGAAAAAAAATTATGTTAAACTTGTTCAAAAAATAAGTTTTCGAGACTCGTAAAATTCCCTTTCCCTCGTCCCGAAAACGTGTATTTTTTGTACTCCGTGTTAAACAAATAACTACGAGTATTTATTAAATTTTAAATGTCGGCACATGTTTTTATAATAATTTCAGAACTTTCATCGTAATGAAATTTAATGTCTTTGATCGATATCCCGGAATGTATTTGGTGTGTTTTTGTGTTTTCTGTTCTACAAAAATGTCACAGGGTTTTTTTTAAGTAAGTCAGCGTTAAAGACAATAAAAAAATACCAACTTCTACGTATGGAGTAAGTACTTATCTCATATAGAACTCTGGGGTTTAACTAATGTGCTTTTTACTAGAAAAACTACGTTGTATAGAGTGTATAAAATTATAACTGTTTAAGAAACCCTAGTTTAATGGTCAGATTCAGCACTATCCGTCTGAATCCGATCATTAAAGTAGGGTGCCTAAAAAAAGTGCTGTAGAAAACACATTAGCAAGACGCGTAGTCCTCCATATGAGATATTCCCTACGTAGAATTTGAATTTTTGGATTTTTTCAAGTATTGCATTTCTGAAAAGACCGAATACGTCCCGATATATCGACCAAAAATGTTATACGATGAAAGTTTTCAAATTACTATAGCAACAGATGTCGAAAGGTAACATTCAACAATTTTCCATTTACTTTTTTACACTCTGTATAACATAAAAAAATATTTTTTTACCAAAAAATTACTCTCCGCCACTGATTCTACAAGACACGAACTTTTAGAATCTATTTTATTTATTGCGAGGGAATTTCCGAGATTAAAAAGGGTCCCCCAAACCAACGCGGATAATCGCAGCACCTGCGGAAGTTCGCACCGCTTGCGATTCGCATCATTTTGTTTCCATTGCATTAAATATGTGCGTTCACACCAACACGATTTTTTTCGTTTAGACTGCGAATTGTCTGCGTTTATTTCGTACGGAGTTTTTGTTCGCAATCGGCTGCGTTTTTTCTCGGATCCGTAGTAGTTTCGCAGTCTTTTAACTAAGAAAGTAATTAATAAAATGGAAAAAATCATTGAATTAGTGCGAAAGTATCCTATATTAGACGACCTTTCTCATGACGATTACAAAAATATTCGAAAAATGTAACAAAAATATAACATAGATTCTCGTCTTTTCGTAATTGCGGTATTAATGTATGAAATTCCCTATATTGTCGTCTTTTTTTATTAATATCGTGAACCCATTTTTTTTTCTTCTTAAAGTTAGATACATAATATGATCAACACATTTATTTTTAAAGAATAATAATAATTTTACCTTAAATTGTCTTCTTCCAATGCAAGCAACACAAATGCTTCTTCATCCGATGATGTATACATATTTTTGTATGATAGGTAAGTATGTAAGTACAAGTACAAATTGTTTATTTTTCGTTTTCAGCAATAGCAATCAACCTTTTCGATACTGAAAATATGACGCATATGATGCGATTATATTCGCTTTGGTGTGGGGTTCTCTGCGGATTCCGCCACGAATTTCGCTGCGAACTTTCCGTCACGAATCCGTTGCGAATAATTCGCGTTGGTTTGAGGGAGCCTTAAGTCCTTTAAAAATGGTGAAAAAATTAGATGTGCCTTCTAATTCCCTGAGCAGTATATGAAAATGTTTACCACTAAATTATTTTGATCATGAGATAGATCAAGATAACTAAAAAAGTTGTGGAAAACTAGCCAGGGTATGTAATACTTATCATAAAGTAGTAGCAGCTTATAAATGATAAAAGTGAACATTTAAAAGTTTTTGTGGGCCTGGAAAATATATTTGTATGCGTTCCATATTGAAAAATGGAAAATAGGATTTGGCACAGCTTTTTAATATGTCAGTACAGAAGGAAGCTTCTCTAAATTATATCTAGAACAGCAGACATGTAACTGCTATGAATATATAATTTAAAAGTCGAAAATAATATGTATTTTTTGAAAGCTCCAATTCATTTATTCAAATAGGTTGTTATTTTAATATTTGTTACTGTTTTATGTCTTTGTATTTTTAGGAAATTACAATAACATTGGTTTCAAGTGTGTCTAAATTAACGATATGTGTCTAAAATAAGAAAAATAGGGAATAGTAAAATTTTAGTGGATATCTTTATGTGGGTGACCGTCACTTCTTTTTTTTATATGCAGTTAGGCCAAAGAATATACAGTCTGTCCATAAAGTAACCCCCCCCCGTGTTAACTTTTGAACGAATCGAGTTAGAGAGTTTTAACAAAATACAGGGTGAATCATATAAAATGAAGTTGATTCTTACGATAAATTCAAATCTTCAAATTTTAAAGATGGCGCCGCGGGCGCTGTCAACTCAATTTTTTTAAATGGCAAAGTGTGCCGTGTTGCACCTCATTTAAAAGGTAACTCAATTCTCTACATTCTCGTTTTTGAAAAATGACAATCAAGTTATCCGTTCTCTAGTTACAAGCGTTTGTATTAACGATATTTAAAAAATTTGCTTTTATCAAGTCTCCTTTCCTTTGCTTGCCACCATCACTGAAACGTCAATAAGGTTCGAGAAAGTAGTTTAGCGTTCAATTTAAGAGTATTTGAAAGTTTTTACAGGTTTTTTCTTATTTTTTTAAGTTATTCGATTTGATAGATTTAAGAGAAAATTTAAGAGAAGAGCGGTACTTAAGAATGCTGTGGGAGGAAATTTTTCCAAAGATAGAAAGAATAGCAGGCAATAACATTCAAAGTATTGTATTTCAACAAGATGCCTCATTTCTATGGACCTGTTAACGATTTTTTAAATAACCATTTCCTGGGCAGATGGATTAGCAGAAGGGGTCCGATAGAATGGCCGGCTCGTTCCCCGGATTTAACTCCTCTTGATTTTTTCTTATGGGGATATTTGAAATCAAAAGTCTACAGAACTCCTCCAGTAAATATCGACGAACTACAGCAACGTCTAACACATATGTGTAGAAATATCCCTGCAGAAATATCAGGCCAGAATTTCAAAGTAGACTTTTTATGTGCCAAGAAGCCAATGGACAACATTTTGAACAACTTTTTAATTCTTTTATTTTTAGTTTTAATAAATATTTGTTCAAAATTTGTTGTATTAAAATATTAATTAACAATTTATTCATGGATCAGATTAGAAACAGAAACGCTTGTAACTAGAGAACGGATAACTCGATTGTCATTTTCCAAAAACGAGAAAGTAGAGAATTCAATTATCTTTTAAATGAAGTGCAACACGGCACACTTTGCCATTTAAAAAAATTGAGTTGACAACGCCCGTGGCGCCATCTTTGAATTTAAAGAATCGAATTTATCGTCAGAATCAACTTCATTTTACGTGATTCACCCTGTATTTTGTTAAAACTCGCTAACTCGATTCGTTCAAAAGTTAACAGGGGGGGGGGGGTTACTTTATGGACAGACTGTACTAGACGAATTATTGTCTTTGGTTAGTCGTTGTTTTTATACATTTTTACTAAAAAGTTATTATAATTGAAGAAAGCTTTAAAATATATCTTAATTCTATCAGTGTTTCCCTAATTCCATTAAGCTATAAAAACGAACACGATAGTTTCGTTTTTGAGACCTTTGTATTAATAATGGCATAGTTAATTTTAACAATGAAATTTGAAATAAATATACCTACATGATCATGTTTCGAACAGAGTTGTAATAATTGCTTCTATTATTTAACAAATACAAAAAGTTAAAAATGTAGAGTTGAAGAAATATCATTTTATTGTTTAATAAAAGTTATTGGATCGTATAAATATGTAAATTTATTATTTCATGAAATGAATTAGAACGTATCACATTTTTTATAGCATGAGTGCAGTTAAAATTAGTTTGTCACAAATAACTTTACGAGCAATATAAATAAACTGAGAGATTTATTATATCATTAAATATTATTAGTTTTGCATTGAATAACGAATTTGGCATAATCAAGAAAGATATTGTTTACTTAGTAACCAATTTAATAGAATAGAAAAAAATTATCACTTTCTAAATGTAAAGGTGTATTAATATTTAACATTCCTTAAATACTGTATAATGAAGGTATAAAAATATGCATAACATCTGAAATGAAATATATATCTGCTATTGAAATATACAAAATATGTTATGAAAGCAAATGGGCAACTTTCCAGTAAATACATTTTTTTTAAACTGGTTGCTCGTTTGTGCTTAGTGGAATGAGTCTATAATCCAACAAATTATTTATGAATTTATTTATTTCCATGAAAATGATACTTAAACGTGGAAACTTACTAGATACTTTACTTATCTAATAATACTTTGTAATAAAGCCTTGAATTCATGTGTTTTGAAAAAGCGAAAAACGGAAATTCAAAAAATTTACCGGGTGATTTACGTACGGTACTCTGGATATCCTGGCCCTAATACTGAGATAAATTAGTTGTTTAAAAAATATAATTACGTATTTTTTCTATAGAATTTCCTAGTGGAACCAGACATTTTTCGCTTATGATCAAGTATATATGCAATATTTTTTAAAGAACTACTTTCCTAAATTATTTCACCCTGTACATTATTACATATATCAATAGTGTTAGATGTAAGTGTTGCAAGAAATCTGATGATTTTTGCATATTCCAAGTTATTTATTTTGTCTCTATAGCCATATTTTTTTAGTATATTTTTTAGTATATTAGTATTTAGTATAGTACATTTTTTATTATGCATTGGAAATTTAGATGCTACCCAATGAATTATATAGGTATCGTTAGATTGAGAAAAAGAAGGTTAGTTCATTTTTTGTAAAAAAATCAGGATGTTCCATTTAAAAATTCAAAAATTTGTCTGCGACGGCTGGCTCTCCACTTCTAAATTTATTAACTGTAAATTTAATACCAAAAATAGAGAACAAATGCCTATATAGAATAGAGGCGAATAGGAGTAAACGAAAACTATTACTTCTTTTTCCAGATTTGTATCTCAAATGATAACGGAGATAGAGGGATTGTTCATTCTCCATTAGACACCCTGTGCATAATCTATAAAATTTATATGCAAAATTATGATTTTTTATTTCTTAATTAAGTATAAACAAAATTGAAGCTTTCGTCAGGCACATGTGTGGGAGAAGGTTTAACATCTAAAAAATGTTAAAAACTACAAGAAATATATGACAATTGAACATCTCTTCTTGAAGTGCCTTCTCCATTCAATGAAGATCGGCAACAATTCTGGCAAATTCGTCTCTGTCTTGGGCTCTTCTTAGCAGGGAGTTTGAGTCTAAGCCTGTCCAATCCCTTATGTTTTTCAGCCAAGAGCACTGTCTACGACCAGGACCACGTTTTCCTTCGATCTTGCCCTCCATAATCAGTTGCAGGAATCTGTACTCGTCCTGTCTCATGACATGGCCAAGGTAAGCAGTCTTTCGTTTTTTTATGGTTTCGAGGATTATTCGGTCCTTGTTCATCCTATGTAAGACTTCTTGATTGGTGATATGATCGGTCCACAATTGAACTGATCAAATAAAAATAATTACAATGTCAAAATTGTCAGTTCGTAGATAATTTAGTGTTTTTTAATAAAATTTTCCTAGTTTCCTGTATACTAGTCTAACCCATAATCTATCCTAATAATGTTTGAGTCCTATAACTCTGGTAGTTTTTTATAGTATATTTTTAATATTATTATTGGTTTATTTCACTGTTTACATTTTTATTTATAATAGGAATGAAGCCAAAACGTTAACAAAGAGATAAATTATTAATGAAATTATCAAATATTATGGTTTAATAAAGTTTTTTAATTTTCCTCATTACCTATAATCCTAAGTATGCAAAGGAGTAACCTTATTAACAATAAGTTGAGGTTATGTCAAGATATGCCGCTGTAATTCAATGTTGGGCGGTGGATGCTGCACGCAAAGTAGGTAACGAGGAAACATAAAATTTTATGAACCATAATATTTGATCATTTCATTAATAATTTATCTTAGTTAACTTAATTCCTATATAAAGAAAGATGTAAACAGTTAAATAAGCCAATAAATAATATTAAAAATATACTGTAATATATGAGAAAACTGGATTTTTTTTTAAATATGTAACAATAATTTCTATTCCAAAGAAATAACATATCAGAAAAAGGCGTCAGCAGATTATACTATACTATCAGTAAAAGGAAAATGTGTGGCAGCTGGTAAAAAATGTCATAAATAATTAATAGCTGCATAAAAATACGACATTGGTACACAACCGCTTTCAATGTTAATTTTTACATAGATAAAAATACAATATGTTAAAACTATTTCAAAACCATATCGACAAAAATAACTGAAAAGTTTTCAGAAATAAATGTATATGTCTGTGGGCGAAATAACTGGCTCGTGTAACTATAAAAGTCATTTAAACAATTTGGGTATCAATGAAAACACACAACCATCACTCACAATAATTTATTTAGTACGCTACCGATTTCGTGATCGAAATAGGTATCCATCTTCAGGTAATAAGACTGTAAACACGGTCTGATACTTGAAAGATTTACTTGATTGCCAGATTTAAACGAAGAGGGCTAAAATCAGATGCTATCATAGATAAAAATGGGTCAATATTAAGACCAATTTTGGTTGAATTGTTTGTTCCCCGTATCTTATTATATCAGATTCTTATCAGAGAATCCTAATTTCCTATATTAAGTGTAAATATGCTTTTAAAATAATTTTCCGCGTTGCGATTATATTATGTACATTACAAAAACGCTGAGGAGCCACGGAGAAAAATTAAATTCTTTAAAATTTCTACTTAGGTACTAAGTAGAAATTTCTACTTACTACTTCTTACTACTACTAACTAGAAATTTCTACTTAGTAAGTAGAGTTTTCGACTTACTACCACTTACTACTACTACTACTTACTAAGTAGAAATTTCTACTTATTAAGTAGAATTTTCTACTTGCTATCGCTTACTATTACTGCTTACTAAATAGAAATTTCTACTTAATATGTGACAAGTCCAGGGCATATTGCAGGCAATCATAAATTCTTTAAAATCTCTATTAAAATGATTCTGTGAAAACAGTCCAGTGGTGGTTTTATGTTCTTCTGTAGCAGTGTGTCTTCTAATATGTTATTTCTGTCCAAATAACACAAATCGGCCTCAGGAAGTCCTAGGATGTCCAGTGGACATTGGTAACTACCCTAGGATATCCTAGGATGCAGTGGTGGTGCTAAAGGATCTTGGACCGCTAAACAGATATAAAAAATGGGTCACTTTTTATAAGTTTGGACTGGGGTCCTTATGAGCCCCCTAGGAACCTGGGCCCCTAATCACCTCTTATCTCCACTTATACATATCACCGCCCCTGCAGAATGTCCTGAGGATGATGTGTGTTAACTGAATGGGCAAGGCTCTTAAAGTAGACGAATACATAAAAAAAGTCACGTCGCTAGCCCTGTAGGTTTTTGTGATTCCTTAAGGCATCTGCATGAGACATTCAAGAACGTCGCTTGGATGACATGCAAAAAAATCAACTTTAAAATGGTTTGGATTTGACCTTCAGGTTTTTGTAAGAGGGAAGTAAGGGATTCCGTTATAATTCAATGTTGTGGGGTACATATTGCACGCGAAGAAGTTGTTTTCGACTTATCTTAAAAATAATAAAGTTATTCTTTGGTTATAGGTAGAGAGGAAAATTAAAAACTTTGTTGGACCATAATATTTGATAAATTCATTAATAATTCTTCTCTTAGTTAACTTTTTAACTTAATTTCTACATAAAGAAAGATATAAACCTTTTTATTCTGTTTTCAAAAATATATAATTTTAATAAATTATCTCTAAGCGTTTTTGAGATATTTGATTTTAAAAAATATTCATCTATTATATATAATATCAGGCATGCAAAAATAGTCTTATTTAAGTTTTTTGTTGTTGAATAACAATTACGTTAAGAACGGACAGTCTATCAAGCAGAAAAATAAACGTGAAAGCCAAAAAATTACATAAATTGTTGAAAATGATGACCATTTTTGTCATCATAAATATGTTGGATCATAATTGATAAATTCATTAATAATTCTTCTCTTAGTTAACTTTTTAACTTAATTCCTACATAAAGAAAGATATAAACCTTTTTATTCTGTTTTCAAAAATATATAATTTTAATAAATTATCTCTAAGCGTTTTTGAGATATTTGATTTTAAAAAATATTCATCTATTATATATAATATCAGGCATGCAAAAATAGTCTTATTTAGGTTTTTTGTTGTTGAATAACAATTACGTTAAGAACGGACAGTCTATCAAACAGAAAAATAAACGTGAAAGCCAAAAAATTACATAAATTGTTGAAAATGATGACCATTTTTGTCATCTACTACGATGGGAAGGTTTTGTGTCATTAGAAAGGGCATTCAAAGAGGGATACACCAATGTATCTGATGTAAATTTTTTGTAAAGTTAATGAGAAAAATTTAATTCGAAAAATGCTGTATCTATTTACCTACAATAAAAACCAAACATTATAATAAAAATTAGATAACTAGATTAGATAATTTTTTTTAATAGATTTAATTGTGACTGAAATAAAAGGATTAAAAATAATCGCTTTTTATAAATCTCTATCACTCTTATAGGTCCAAGATTTTAACGGTGAGTGTTCAATTTGAAGAATCTCCATATATTATAAATATATAATAAGTTTACATTAATTCTCACGCCCTTTACACTAATTCTGACGCCCTTTACACTAATTCTCACGCCCTCTCGTATTACACTAAAAAAGACAGGCTTAAAACTGTAGCATATAAATTATTATTATTAGGTATATAATTATAAATTTCTCAAAAAATCAATAAGAATATTTTTCATTCCTTATATCACAGTGGATTGGAGAGAAACAAATTACGGATTTTTGTCCGATTTTACTAATTCTCTATGACTCTTATAAGTACAAGATTTTAACGGTGAGTGTTCAATTTGAAGAATCTCCATATATTTCCAAACACTTAGTTTTTAGAGCACTTTTATAAATATATAATAAGTTTACATTAATTCTCACGCCCTTTACGCCCTTTAAAACTGTAGCATATAAATTATTATTATTAGGTATATAATTATAAATTTCTCAAAAAATCAATAAGAATATTTTTCATTCCTTATATCACAGTGGATGGAGAGAAACAAATTACGGATTTTTGTCCGATTTTACTAATTCTCTATGACTCTTATAAGTCCAAGATTTTAACGGTGAGTGTTCAATTTGAAGAATCTCCATATATTTCAAAACACTTAGTTTTTAGAGCACTTTTATAAATATATAATAAGTTTACATTAATTCTCACGCCCTTTACGCTCTTTAAAACTGTAGCATATAAATTATTATTATTAGGTATATAATTATAAATTTCTCAAAAAATCAATAAGAATATTTTTCATTCCTTATATCACAGTGGATGAAGAGGAACAAATTACGGAATTTTGTCTAATTTTATTAATTCTATAGGACTCTTATAGGTCCAAGATTTCAACGATGGGTGTTCAATCTGAAGAATCTCCATATAGGTATTTTAAAACATATAGTTTTTTTTTAGAGTACTTTTATAAATATGTAATAAGTTTACATTAATTTTCACGCCCTTTACACTAATTCTCACGCCCTCTCGTCTTACACTCAAAAAACACATGCTCAAAACTGTAGCATTTATATTATTTAGTTAGTTTAATGATAATAAGTAGTTATATCAGTCTTTCAGATAAGATGATTTAAGAAAAAGGAAAAATGACATATCCGAATGATTTCAAAATCCATGATGTCAAATATAAATATCAGCCTGTGCGAGCGAAATAAATCTGACCTATATAACTAAAAATCCTTCAGTCAATTTGCAAATAGCGGCTATATTCACGATTCCACATAAAATTCGTCCAGTATACTATTAATACCTCCAAGTCTCCCACCACCGCTGCTATCGGTCTCGCGCTCGTCAGCTCTACGGTGAGGACGTCCACATACTACATTTCAAATTGAATAACATCATTTTAAAGTCTGGCTTGTAAATAAAATAGTGTGAGTGGTCTTTTTGGTGGATAAATCGCGTGAAAATCGAGTGACATGGCCGACTTGATAACTGTGCGAATCAACAAGGGGGATTCCCCAAATTTGGGTTTCCGCCTGCAGGGCGGGAAAGACTTCGGGACGCCGCTGGTCATCCAGAAGGTAGGAATTTCCTTGCTTTATGATCCTTCGAAACTCCGGCTTATTCGCATTCCTCCAGCTCGTCTCAGACAAAAAAGAAAATTAAAAAGCGAAACCGCTCGATTACCAAGGATTAAGTTACACACAATTATTAATGGTTTTGTTTATTTATAGCATAGCCTACTGCAAATAATTGCATTGTTAGCCGATTTTCAACGTTGAACGGGCAGGCTTGAGTGGAAGTCGAAAATTTATTATAAATTACATAATTATTTTGCAAGTCGGGTTTATTTTATTTTTAGCCCGAACCGCCTAGTGCTCTGTTGCTAATTTTTAAACGATGTTTCATCGGTGACATATAAACGCTAATTTTAGAATTTTGTGTGTAAATGTCTCGGTAATTTAATACACTATGATTTTTGCGGATTTTATTGGTGGAAAGTAAGTGCAAGTTAACAAATTCTGATAGCAGTGTATCATATTTCTAGCAGAATGTAGCTGTGCAGCTAAAAAATAAGGCGACAGAGTAAATTTCAGATTGGTTTAAATAAAAAAAAAGGTGTATGTAGGGAACAGGCCAAACAGGTTGAAAGTTTACTTTATTGATTGTGATTGCTAATTTTATTAAAACTAATTTATGTATTAGTATTTATTTAACAAAATTATTACGAACCCATATCGTTTTAAAAAAGTGCGTTAAAGAAAATTAGATTTTCCACTAATTTTCGATTCGAATTGTTATTTTTGAAAATAGTTTTAAAAGCTATACAGATAACAACTTTCAATTGACTTTTCATCAAGTCTAACAACAAATGAATGAAGGAAAACAACATTAACGATATTAACAGTTTAACATTTAAACTTCTGATGTAAAATTAACAATTTTTAATATTTAATCATTACATCCAATTCCGTCCGTCAAAAAAAGTTCAAACTCTTTGCTAATATCAGATACTTCTCTGTAATACGTAAATGTTACATTTTATATACTTTGAACTTTACTATAGTAGAATTTCCATAAAATTTGGATTCTACTGGTGACTTTGGGATGAATTTGATTTAAACTAAACTATAATAACAAATCGTATTATAAATTATAAATAAAATAATTTATAATACAGTAAGTAGTAAATAATACAGTCTTGAATACATTCATTATATCTTTAAATACATGTCAATACTTATTTTGTGTTGTTTATTTTAAGAATACTAATTATTAATATCGTCTTCACAATGTAAGTCAAAATCCAAAGGAAGTAAATGATGCAAAGAAATTATCATTTTTTTAGGAAGTGGTTTACGCTGATAATAATATTGCAATGTATTACAGCGTGACTTTAATTTTTCGCTTCCTCTCTAGAGTACGTCGAAATTTTATAATTAAGTGTACTAAATTTATTTAACCTAATTCCACAGCATGCTTGCATTTCATTATTTTCCAATGATTTTTAATATAATTAAGTCCCCCTCAATTATATTAATTGTAGTGGCAGACCTTAAAAACAAAATAAATAAAATGCAAAATGCAACTGAAATGCATAAAATATACTAAAAAAAATTTATCACGTAAAACAGTTAAATATAAAAGCAGTAAGTTTTTTGAAGTGTAAAATTAGATGAAAGAATTGGGTGTATGTAAAGACACATTGAAAAATCGAGAGATCGAGATGTGATAATTACTTCGTTTAAAGATATAATTTTTCCAAAGCTACATATCAGTTACAGTTTTTTCTTAAATACAAGATATTAGGTTCATTTAAGTAAGTATATATTCTCTGAAAAAAATGTATATATACTAATGCAAACACATAATTTGCTATTGTTTATTTTTATTAGCGAGTATATTATTAGTAGAGTTAGAGTAGATTTTGTCTTGGGGGGGTTGAACCCCCTAAACCCCCCTTTATATACGGCCCTGACATACATAGATAGTTAGGTACTACTAAAATGTTTGCCGTATATACACTAGTTTTCTTTATATAGGTCAAAGATATGGAGAACTGCTGTGAATGTTTTTAATAAAAAATAAAGAAGATATTAAAAAAAGGCAGCAGGAAAACGGTGGAACTGATAAAGTTATACGTACACGTAATAAATATAGAAACAGGATATAATATTTCTGTAGAATTTCAATACAGTTTATAGTGGCTTTTCTAACTGCTGAGCTACTAAATTTTGGTAATAATTTATTACCAAAATTTTAAATCATTATTTTTACTCATACTTTTACTCACTCGTTATTTTAAAACACTTTCAGGATAATTTGAGCATTTATAAATATTCCGAACCTTTTTTCTGTTAGAAACTGTAAATGTTTCAGTAAACATAATTTAAATCTCTCTGAAAACTCTTGTAAAATCATTGAGATATCTTTGAAGAATTTTTATCAATACTGTCCACTTTGTTTTCCTAAGGAAATTCTCAGTCATTTTTTAAATCATTGGTAATCATATAATTTATATTATAAATATTAGTACTTACATTAAAGCTAAAATATGAATAAATAAAAAAATGTGTATAAAGTACTTATAACTACATATATAGCCTAACTTATATGACTTGGTGATCAGTGCATTTCTAAAACACCCCGTCTAACTGTCTCTTTGTCAAGTTAAATATATACTTTCCTATTTATTTTCTGCTGGTAACAAATTTAATTTGATGCCAGTGAAGAAATCATAAAATATGTAATACGTAACAAAAATTGTATAATAGATAAATTATTGGCCTATCGATTAACATATCGATTTAATATAATTATTCATCTTTTTCAAGACTTATCTGACAAACTTATGTATATTTCATACTTAACTATATTATAACGAGTATATTACTGCATTTACCCACAGAATAATATTAGAAATAGATACGTATTTGTCGTTACACTTTCTTAAACCCATGAAAGAAAGTGAATGTTAACATTCCCTTTTTAATTTTTAACATATTTATTCAAAATTAATAACTTAAAAATAAAATATACCACGCATTGCGATTGTTAGCAATAATAATATGATTAAAAAAATGTAAATATTAATAATTATTTACATAATATATATTTTTGATCCATATTAAATATTATATGTATTGTGAGTTATATTTAGAAAAATGCATGTATATCTTTCCTATAAATGATTGTATACTAAATGTTAGATTGCTAGTAGGTACTTAATTTTCTGATTTTAGAAAAAGCAGATGCGCTTCAAGTAATAATCTAAATATTTCTTATGCTCTGGTGACTTTTTGCTATAATTTTGCACACTACATAATTGTGGAAGTGCAATTATGTAAAACATAATTATTGATGATTATATTAAGAAGATTATTTATGCGAATCTGTGGGAACATTAGTTAACTACTCGCATTATTAGTCATATACAGGAATTATTACATAGTCTGTTTTCTGCGGTACATTTTACCAGCGACATTTTACCCATGATGTATAACAACAAGCTAAATTTCTTTTCTAAAAATAAACTTTTTACAAATATTTTGCAGGCGAAAACCAAGGTGTTAATTTTAGAAACCTACACCCAAACATTTCAGTTGTTTTCTTGGTGACTCACCATCAAGATTCTTATATACCTATCAGTCTTTATTTATTAGTTTAATAAGTTATTATAGTTGAAAGTTCTAACTAAGGACACTTGATGTGATGGGTAACTATTTTGTTTTACTTTGTATTTCTATATGTATGTAAATGTATGATTTTACTCTCAAAAGTTGTAATCAAAAGTATATGGGGCAGATAATACATAAATTTTAACTAGATTCAAAGGCCACATTGCTCTGAAAGGTAGACAGAAGTAATAAAGTCATGTATAACTTGATTGGAATTTGGAAAATACCTGATTGAATATTGGAATATCTGTCAAGGGAATCAACATACAATATGGGTCTGGTCTAACCCATATTGTTCACTCTATACCATGCTGGTTTCTGTAATGGGTGGAAGGGGAATCTGATAATGGATAGAAGACGAACCTAACAAACATTTTTCGATGGTAATGAAAACAGTTGCAAAGTATATAACAATTAGTTTTGCATTATGTATTTGTATTTAAATCTATTGCAATGTTTTTAATGAGCCTTACCACCTTAAAAATAATTTATGCCAACAGCCTGAATTATAATAAATTAGCCGATTTAAACAACAATCGAATTTTGATTACTCGGATTTTAACTGGGTTAGAAGGCAAGCTGTCACTTTAAATTTACTAATGGCTAATGCAACATTTAGTGTCAAAATATTAAAAACAAGATCTATACTTAATGGATTAATGGTATAATAAATATTGCGTAAGACTTAATTAGTGCTTGGATTTTATTATGGAACTAAGATCGAAACTTTTACCGTTCAACACAAAAACAACATTTAAATATTAGTTAAAGTTTTGTAGATCTCTACTTATTTCGCTAATGAAGCTGAAAATATGTTTTTTCTGCAAAATTTATTTTTCCAAATGCTCATTATTGTCGAGCTTTGTTATTGTTTTGTGTAGAAAAAGTGTTTCAATTAAAGTGGTGGGCTTATTATTCATTCTTATAAGGAGGCTTTTAAAAAAATCACACTTTTTTAAATGGTATCTAACTACATATTTTGATAATATATTTCCTTACGTCATTACGTTTGATTCGAATATTTTAAATAATAAAAAAGATATACCCAAAATAGTGTGCCTATCTACTGTAAGAGCCATGAGATAGAAAGGAACGCCTTTGCCAGTATCCTAGATAAATATTCTAAGCAAATATGTTATCGAAAACTATAGATATATACAGGGTAAATAAATAAATAATCAATAAACTATATATAACTATAACTAAATCACAATAACATTTTGAAACTAACTTATATAAAAAAGACCAATACAAATAGATATCTAAATTTTAATTCTAATCATCACATAAGTATCAAAAGAGGTATAGTTAAATGTTTATATGACAGAGCAAAATTAATATCATCAGCCTCAGATATTTTCAATAAAGAAAAAGACGTTACTAAGATTATCTTAGAGAAAAACAATTATCCTAATGATTTTGTTGAGGAAACATTTATAAAAATTGAAAATAGGCAAAAAATAGAGAAAACCCAATAACAACCATTACAATTCCTTGTATTGCAGAGATATCTGAAAGACTTAAAAGGCTTGGTAATGATTTTAACATAAGAAGAACGTTTAAAACGAGAAAACACTTTAAGATCAATACTTACAAAAACGAAACCAATTAATAATGATCAAAATTCAAAAAATTGTATTTACCAGATTCCTTGTGAATGTGGTAAATATTATATTGGTGAAACATCTAGACCATTACAAATAAGGATCCGCGAACATAAAAATTATGTTAAGGATTACCAAGTCGATAGGTCTACATTAGTAAAACATGTATGGGATAACGGTCACCGAGTTGATTGGACACAGGCTAAAGTTTTACAAAAAAGAAGAAAAATCAGTTAAAAGAAAATTAAAAGTAAGTGCTTTCATTAAACTTAATGGTGATAATTGTATCTCATCAGAAACAATGTTCATAGATCAAACATGGCTTCCTCTACTCTAGAAGGATGTTACCAATGGAAAATGAATAATATCATAGTGATCAGTGCATGTGATGACAATTTAAATTAAAAATGTCAATATGATAAAAAGCACTTCTTTTTATACATAGTTCTTATCGTACAAACATTCTATCGACGAATAGTCGAGGATGAACTCGAAACGTATAGAAGAAATCTAGTTAAGTGTTTAATGTCTTTTAAATTTTATTATAATAACTATTTTATTTAGACATATTTTAAAATATGACATATAATATTATAGAATTTTGTATAAAACTGAAAAACCACTGATGAAATTTAGTTAATTTTATCAAATATTTATTTTGTTGCATATTATACAGTGGTTTTTTGGGGCAAAGTTTAGAAGTTTGCCTTGTTACTACACTTTGAATATTTAATTTGTATGCTTCTGGGTTTTGCTTTTTGTTATTTTACAGGTGGTGTAATCCCAAAAGAAACTAGGAATCATGAAAACGCACCACAAATAAGTTACAGACATTATATACAGGGTCTTTTTTTAAAAGCAAAATTTTTATTTAAGTTGTTATAAAATAAATATAAAAAATAAGGCTTAATTAAATAAACTTCCTATGGTTTGTAGTGGCGAGATACAGTGAAATACACTGTAGTGCCCTCTTTGGGTCTTTGCTACTACCTGTCTGACAATTATTGTCTAATTGACAGACCGATAACGATCTGTAGTCAATTATAATAGTCGGGGCATATTGTCCGTGGAGTAGTTGTTTTCGGCATCTCCTTCCAATAAACTTCCCATGGTTTTTGAATAAAAGCATATGCAGTATAAATTAAAATATTTCATTAAATAGTCACTAGTTAACTTCGACAGTAAAGTACTAATATCATGCATGTTACCGAATTAACCATTGTTCTAATCGCGTTGCTATTCCATTTACGTATTTTTACATATGAATTATTATCGCTGTTTATTATTTTCTATTAGTGCTTGGCACTTTCTCCACAAAACATAAAGTGCTTCTGCTGTCACGTAATTTGAGCTATTTGAGGAATACGAACACAGCGCAGTGTTAATTTCTTTTTTATATTCGTTACATACAGTGAATGCTAAATTCACAATATACATTTACATGAGCTTTGTTTGGCAAGTGGGATCGCACATTTAAATTACCTGGTATTTTTGCGTGGAACGGATCTTGAAAGTGGAAATTTTTGGCCAGAGGAGAGGAGAAATTGTATTACATATTAGAACAACAGAAGTTTCCTTGTCTTACACATTGAATAAATGCATTTGGGCTGTTTGGTTTCTAAAGATTCATCGTAGTTTCTTTTGGGATTACACCACCTGTAAAATAATAAAACATAACGTAGGTAGGTACTTGCCAATTTTCACAAAAATCATTAATAGCAGAAAGAGAGAGGGAAAATAGTAAACACAATGGTACTAAAAATTTAAATATATGAAAAACAAAATAAATTAAATTATTAACTAATAAGCAACGGTGGCTATGAACGACATGGACAATAGAATACGGTATCTTGGTTCATAATCGGCTAAATCACGTCGCCTGTTCCTATTTCTAGTCTGTCGATTTAGGCACAATTAGGGTACAGGGGTCTGCAATTTATTTCGTGGTTGCCATGAAAATTTGGTAGCTGTCGCCACCACATCGTGTCGCTGAGAACTACAAAGTGTCAATCTGTCAAAAGTTGACAGTGACATTAGTAACAGCAGTTGCACTTTACGGCAGTACAAAACACAAAACTTCTATAAGTAACTAGAACTTTAAAATTTATATATCTACACAACTACAAAATAATTAAAAATAACGAAGATAAATCGGATAGCATCAAAATAATCATGAAAACTAGCAGGTAGATTTGACAGCTGTCAAGCTGTTGCTAACTTCAAATCAAAACAAACAATTGACTACCGTAAACCTATAGTTACGTGCTGCCAATAAGCAGTGAAACAGCAAGAACCTTAAACAAAGAAAGACTGATCAATCAGTAACAGCCAATCACATTTGTTTATCACTTATGTGACGTCAGTGGATTCCCTTTAGCGGGAGATTTGAAATTTAAATATCCTCTTTGTTTTAATTTGACAGCTTTAACCTTTTAACATAACCTATATATGTCACATTGTCATGTAGAATGTCTCGGTTGTCTTTGGAATGTCATCACTGTCATCAGTCATGTCATCATATCAAAGTATTTCTGTATCATATCATAGTAATCTGTGCACTGATTAACAAAACACAAGTTATCACAGTTGTCAAATCGACAACGATTTTTGCACAACGCACTTCAAATCGTAAGATATATATCGTAAAACACATAAAGTACTTTAAAATCACATTTAATTGCATTAATACAGTCTCTGAAATAATATTGGGTTGGATATTTTGACTGAAAATTTTTGAAATTGCAATTAGAGGCAAATTTGGCAATAGGGGATCCACTGACGTGTTACGAGAAATCTGTTGAAAATGACCTTCAAATTTTTATCAATGAATTGATCAGTCCTTCATTGTTTAGGGTTCTTGGTGAAACAGGGCATTAGAACTAGGCGACTTGATCTAACCGATTATGATTGGTTGTAGAAACCTACAAATTTATAAAATATGTAGTTAACGTTTTTATTTCTATGATACTAAATGGAGTTTCAAGAAGTTATACAGAATACGGATTACAGACAGTTGGGTAAAATGTTTGTATTCTCTTTGCAAATATCGTTATTTACGATCAATAATGATTTTCTGTAGTTTACCCGTGGTATAATTAAATCAATGTCTAATTAGTGCATAAATATTAACCTAATTAGATCATAAAAAAGAGTTATCTCACTCGGCATGTGTTCCTCATCAGAATTTTCTATTTGGAGCTGATAAATACAATAATTAAAGCCGTATAAATTAATGATATGCATATTTATGGGGCATATCGAGGAGTTTGGACTGATTTTACGGTCGGCACCGTTTATGTTTTCTTGGGATTTTACGCTAAATGTAAATAAACATATAAAACCGTTACGGTTCTCGTAGCACAAAGGTTTTCAGATATATGGACATCTGGATAAGGTGGGGAATTGCTGGTGATTGCGTACGTTTATATATATAACAATATTTTTATGTATTTCTTTGATCAGTACCTACTGATAAGAAAGATATTTTTAGGAATTATTATTGGTCTAGTTATTTAGAGAATTTCCAAGCTCTTAATTAATTCAGTATTTTGAAGCAAAGGAAATAAAAAGGAAACATTAAATGAAGCCTTGTCGAACTTATTTTTCTCTAAGTTAAAATTATAGAGCGTTGAAGCCATCCGATAACTATTAGAATGTAATAAATTTAACATCTCGAAACTACTTGTAAGTATATCAGTTTCTTTTTTCTAAAATCTCTTGAATGCATCATGCTTCAATTTTTTTAATTGGATTAAATTTAAATTTTAATTAAATGTACTCAGTGTGGACTTAGACAACCGAAACATAGATTGGAAATACTGGAAATACAATCGGCCAAACAAACACGTCACAAATTTATATGAAACAGTTAAAGTGTCCCATGATTAAATTCATAATTGCCAAAGAATAATGAGGCCAGTTTCCAATACGATTTTACTGTCCTTAAAATAGTTAAGCTCTGCCCTCTACAGTAACGCATTAAACACGAAATATCCCTAAAGAATTTAGTTACTTTTTGACAGCAGTGCCATCTAGCAATAACTTACTGAAACTATCACGGAATTTTGTCCAAAGCAAGATATCTTCTTTGTTGTTAATTGACTATTTCGCATTGTTTAAGAAAAATTCACATGATTTTTAAACTTTTATTTGACTTAAACATGAACTGGCGGATATTTAAGGTCATCGAAATATTTTAACTGTTTTGAAAAAAACATTGATCTCATTTAGATGTTTCAAGAAATATATAGAAAAAATATATATATGTTCCAAGAAAAGATTAGTGTCAACAAGCGTACTATTGGGAGGATTTTAATAAACAACAAAGAAAGGGTTAATAAATTAAAACAATGGCGAGGATACCACATTAACTGCGTGGATTGTAACGCCGTATATGTGGGTCAAACCGGTAGAAGTATTGAAACTAGAGTAAAAGAACATAAAAAATCGATACTAAATAACGCAAAAAATTTAGGATTTTCGACGCACTGAATAGAAAACAATTATTTTATAGATCAAAAAAATGTAAAGGTACTGCATCGTGAAAAGAAAGGAAAACGCTTAGATCTGTTAGAACCATTAGAAATTAAAAAATCTTCAATTATAAATCCTTGTACTACGAATGATCAGATAGATTTTACACTTTCGCCCTTCTTAGAAAAGGTACTAAAATCTATGGTACTATCGGGCTTTACCAGATGGTAGGATCAATCGGGGGTAGGTGCTCGTAAACAAATAAATAACGAAAGCGCGCTTGGAAACGTTTAGTAATAGACATTTACTCTATGGAAAAAGCCTAATAAGCCGAAATACTAGTATATAGAGTGTTTTCTATATATTTCTTGGAACATCTAAATGAGATCAATGTTTTTTTCAAAACAATTATTTTCACGATGTTTCGTAAAGAACCATCCGCCTCGAGTATCCACTTTATTAACGAAATATTTTGATTAATAAATGACGAGTATTTGATGACTCCGTTCTTTTCTATTCGATGATTAGTTTCCTGATTTCATGTTATCACTTTCACACCTCCCGGTCAGTCAGTGTTTCAAAGCACAGCTCACTGTGACTAATTCCTAATACCAGCAATGATTTACTAGAATCCATCAAGTTATTTAAACAAATTTACAAATTTAGGATGTGTAATTATCAGCTAATTGTTTATTTAAATGGATGATCTTACTTTCTTTGTTCGTTGCTAATTGGATATTCTTGACTCTTCGTCAACACATTTAAAATGTAGGTACCTAGTTAAACAAATTAATAATGCAATGAGATCATACCTCTAGTATGATCTAGCCTTTCTGTGAAATGGATATTCATAATTGCAGTTGAATAAGGTTAATTGTGAATCTCTGTATCAAATCTAAGCATTCTTTAAATTCTTTCGTAAGTTTTTAATGCGGGCTACACTCTTAATCGCTTGCGTTCTGTATCCATGTGACGGGCAGGTCTTACTCATTTTCTACCTTCCAGTTAGTAAGTAACAAATTTTGAATGTGCCGTCCTTATCCGCCTTGGAATTTCCGTTAAAAATAGCCAGGTCTTATTTACCGATCTGAGCCACCCACGTGAGGTTTTGCACACATTGCCTTTTTCTTTTTTTAAATATTTCAGTTTGCCACAGATATCCACTCAATGTTATTCAGCGAGCTCATGAGCAAAGTCAAGACAAACCTTTGAAGATAAGTGTTTTGAGCTCGAAAGTCAGTGTCTGAAAAATTACGTGATAACATGAGGTCGATTCTGTCATGCGTACAATTTTTTGATTCACTTAATAAAGAAAAGTTTAATTTTTTTGAGAAGTGTTAAAACTACTAACTGACTAGTTTTGTGGATATACAATTAAGGATTGAATATGATCAATTCAGAATGGCATGCAACTTTGACTTATTTAATAAATAAATGATGTATATCTTTCTTCATTTGTAATTTTCTTTAATGAAACAAAGTTCTATAGATGTATGTACTGCTTATTCAATTGAATCATCACGTGAAACTGGGTAGTCATTATTACAAAATGTACCTACTTTAAACATACCAATAATGATAGCAAAGCCTAGATACCAGGTTAGTCGTTATCACATCAATAGATTGTGTAATCACTTTGATGATCAGATGAGGGAGAAGATGCCCTCACTGGTTTACTCTTTATTTTCGCAGTACTCTACTTTTTTCCAACGCAAAAAAAGGAACACCAAATGTTGTTTTAAATTTCTATTAAGTAGATATTTTACGACAAATAAGAACTACTGATTTTAAATTATTGGTGCGAAATAATTGATTTTTCCTCTGTATTTAGATTTTCAATATTATCATGGATGTTAATCTAGAAAACCAAATTAGATGGCTTGTTCATTTTTGGATTCTTAGAGTTGAAAAATGTCAGGTAAATTATAATACTATAATAAAAACACCAACAACATCTAGCTATTTACAAATATATTCTAAAAGAACCTTCCAAGATTCCAAGGTTCCACTTTTAATTGAGGAATTTTGGTACCAAGAGAACAGATGAAAATAACTAATATGTACGGGTGTCCAAAATAAGATACTCTATCTCCTTATCTCAGAAAGTATAAAAGGCATAGAAAAATGTTAAATACGAAAGTTTTTTGTTTTTACCTGAATTTTTCATTTTTATAACTTTCTTGAATACAGGTTGTTCAGTTTCTCTGAACCAGGCATCAACTTTCTTTTTTTAAATGGGACACCCTATATTCAATTACGTTTTTGAACTCTCCTTAAAATTCTAGGTCGACATTGTTAAGAGTACTTTATACCTATCATTTACCGTTACGAAGATATTAGCATTTAAAGAAAAAAATCTGTAAAAAACACCTGCTCAAAAAATCTTGGATCAGAGAAACTGAACAACCTGTACTCAAGAAAGTTATAAAAATGAAAAATTCAGGTAAAAACAAAAAACTTTCGTATTTAACTTTTTTCTCTACCTTTTATATTTTCTGAGATAAGGGGATAGAGGATTTTATTTTGGACACCCTGTACATTTATTTAGAAAAGCCGACCCTTTCCGAGGTATAAGGTATTTTAATTGATAAACAAGAACAAATGTTTATAACAATTATGTAGTAATAATTTAATTATTTCAACAATTTAAAGCTTGATACAAGTTATACCTGCAAGAATATTTATTGTCAGATAAAAGTTTACTTCAATACAAAATACCAGTGGCGTGCTGTCAATATATTACCTGGTAGGCCACTGTCTATGTTCAGGAAATATTTTTAATATTGCTTAAACTTTAAAGTTGGTTTAGTACAAATAAAAATCTATTCCTAAAACCTTTTTGTAAAGCTGAATACTTTCGGAGTAAATTATTTTTTTTTAAATCAGTGTTCTTCTTTAATCCATAACTGTACCATTAAAAATTTGATTAATTTATATTAAATATATTGTCATAACCTCAGTAAAGGTTTTCAATAACGGACGACTGAAATTAAAATTGGTATCGCTCTGTATGGTATGTGACAGATATTTTATTATTTTGTTTTTTCTGTGTTAGAAAATCTATTTTTATATCTTTTTAAATAGCTTCTATAAGTAAAGACATATAAATGTGATACTTTAGACCAGTGGCAATTTACAACGCTAACTGTAGATAAAGTTGTCATTACATACAATTATTAATGTAATTGCCCGAGCAATTTGTTGTAGCATTGATTTTTTGTTTCATTGCCAATGTCGACTAATAATAATTTAAACGAGTTATTGTTTATGCGCCGTAACACATATATGGGCTCGCAGCTGTCTTTTTCGAGGGACCTGGTTTTACTGACCAAATTTCAGGACTGGTTCTAAGCATTTCACCACTTCCTGCGAAAAGTGAAAAAGGCCATTCCTAGGCCAACTTGCACTTTCATTTTCATTTATAATAAGTTAGGTATCTTTTAATCACCTCTTTCGAATTACATTTTTCTCCCAAATAACTACTCCAAAATATTGTCTTTGTTACCTCTATTAAATGTTTCCATTTTTAGCAGCGTTTAACAAGTTTTACAATTTTTTTATAGCTAACTTTTAGAATTAATAATGTATAAGTAGATGATACATAGATACCTTAAATTAAAGTTAAAATTGGTGCTGTACTTACTTTGTCAATAATTTATTACTTGAATTAGATAAAACACAAAAATATATTAAAATTGCAAAAATAAAATTCCATCCATGGTTTTCATCAAACCTTCCAAGTAATATGAACGAGATGAAGATTGAAAATATTCTCTTTCTAAGTCGTGATGCTTACGGAACACTCTCTTCAAATCTGTAAAAATATACAGAGTGTTAATCTGTACACACACTGTAGAATAGTTAATAATTGTTTTTTATGTTTCCTACCCTTCCTGTTCAAACGGACATTCTGTAAATAATTAGATTTGGTTAAGAGGAAAATACAGTTTTGACAATACCTCTTTTTCTAATTTTTATTAAATTTGAAGTTTCAAAATTACATTTTTTATAATTTTTTTTGGCCGGCCCTGAGATTATGAACACTTTCGGGGACATGATTTGCACATGTCTAAGAAGACCTCTACAAAATCTACATAGTAGATTATCATCTCATAAGAATCATAAAACAAAATTACTCTTCAAAAACTCAATGGAAAAAAATAATGTGTGAAAATAATTAATGGCATTATTGATTGAGATTTGACATAGCGCATTTCGTTAACCATATGTGCATGATCTGGACACAATTATACCAGTCGGCTAAAATAATAGGCAGTGACTCTGGTCTAATTCGATACAGAATAGGGACGAAGTGTAAATACTTAATACATAGCGGCACAAACGTTTGCACATAGAAAAGTGAAGCCGCTTACGCATTACTATTGAACAGAACTATAAATTGTCTGTTCCATGGTGGTTCCATGCTTCTCTATTCGATGCTACCACAATTCTTTACGTCGGATATAGTTCCGTCTTTGTTTAACGGATTAAAAAACGAAGAGCGAGATATGCAACCTATGCAACAAAAGTCAAGAGTGTGTAGAAGATCGGACATGCGCATTTCACACACATCCAAGTAATTCATCGCAGCCTGACATAAGCGTAGTACGCGGGAAATGCTGTAATTTGTGTCTGGACTGCATATATTAATTGGTGAACTTGGTGATGTGTTCCTTAGTTAATTTAGTGTTCGAAGAAAAGGATTTTATTATGAAAGCGATCGCGGGGAGCAGTGGATTAGAAACGCGTAAACGATCTCATCTGACAAGCGAGGAAATTCGTATGATAAAAAATTTCTATGAGCGATTAAAAGCGCGTGATAAAAATTTAAGTGTAGTGGATGCGGCGGAACTGTGTAGTGAATTAACAAAAGTCTCCGTTCGTCGTGTATTTCGCGCAATAAAATATGGAGACACAGACTCCATTGTTCTGGCAGAAGACAGCGATTTGCCCAAACTCTCGTATAAATTGCTTATAAGGACAATGCATGAAATGAATTTCAAATATTGCAAACGAAATCGGAAGAGTAGGTATGCTTATAGAGAAAAATGAGATTGTGACATGGAGACGAGAATATTTGGAGAAAATAAGAGAATTTCGTGCTTTAAATAGAAAAATATATTATATGGATGAGACATGGTTAAATGAAGGATGTGTAGACATGTGTTGTGTTGTGTATAGTGTAGTGTAGTGAAATGAAGTGAAGTGAAGTGTTAAATAGTAAACTTGCTCCGGAATGTGATTAATCGCGTTTTCGGTGGCGGCTGTGGGTTGGTGGTGGGCCATCAACACTTAAAAGCGTTCTTTTAATATCTGTAGCAATATTCATCAATTTCGTTCGATGTACAACTAATCTGTAAGGTGAGTTTGAAAAACAATTCACAATTTCTATAACACCGTTCATGTTGATATTTTTTATATTTATTTGACATTATTAGTACCTTTCCAACGATTTTTGCGTACGCCTATGGAATTACAGTCCCCACCCCAAATTATTACGTCACGCGGTAATACGTCACTGCCTATTATTTTAACCCACGGGTGTAGTGTGATGAATTTTAATCCTAACACCATACTATCAAAATGCTAGACTTTAACCACACATTTGCTAATGATTTACTTCACTATTTTGATGAGATTTTTGTTTGAGGAACAAAACGAGACAGAGAAGAACATTTTTAATAAATCCATTCATCAGATCACCGGAAGATATGGGTGGACAAGCTTTGGGAAGTCCGCAACCCACCAAATTTAAGCCCATTAGAGGTACTTATGTAAATACCACTAGATCTACATTCCAGCATCTCAATTAAAAATATCAATCCGATTCTTATTACTACTTAACTAAATTGGGATTTACTGTAAAAAATCTGGTTGTTATGAACAAATTCCACTTCATAATATATGACCTTAGAATTGCTTGTAGTTCAATAAATCTTAATAATAGTCGACGTATTGCCATTTAAGCGCAATTTATTGATATTTAAATATTTACTCATCAAAATAATTACAAACGAAGTGTTAATATGTTGGCATATTTTATTCCGGCGAAAGACACAAACTAACCGTTTTTATGGCCGCGTTCATTCTAATTAATGGACAGTGGACAGATTTTATCTTGAAAAAAACAGACTGAATTTCGAAAGTAAAAGTTATTTAAATATTTAAGCAATAACTGCATTTTTCTTGTTTTTTGGGTCTACGATGGGTTGGTCAAAGCAAATAGTAACTGGGTCTGCTATTTCAAGCAATTGTAAAGCAGAAAATAGTTCCTTAAATTGTTACATAGAATTGTAATTGATTAATTTTACTTTTGTAATTATTGATTTTTTATTTGTATTATTATATTGATTTTTCCATGTCACCTGACTAATGGGAATTAGCATTGGGTTATTATATTTCATAGAAGTTTGTATTACCAAGATATCCAATATGAGAGATATTTCCAACGTAACCAACAGAACTGATTCCCAAACGCTTTTGATAACCAAAATATTGAATTTTGAAAGGGGTTGGAACCTTTGGTATGAAGGTATTTATACTTTTGGTATATCACTGACGTTTTCCACATAACACCAAAACACTATACTGCACTCGACGCGCGTTTTGCCAACCAAGTTGGTATCATCTGGAGATGGTTAAAACTGATTTGGTCGAGATTTGAATTCTGCACTTCTCTGGAAAATGCCTTAGAGGAATCAGGAAGGTATTGAATTGAGCTTTCAACTCTTGCAACAATCTCATTTAAAATGCCTTCAGAGACAGGTAATGCAAAATGCAATCCCTTGTTAAGGAGATCAATTTCTTTTTTATCAAACGACTGTGAGGAATGACTATCTACTATCTACAATAGTAAGAATTTTTTAAGGAGCACCTCCTTTTGACATGTTACTGATTAATCTTTTCAGTTTTCTATTTTGTGACATTTTCTTAATGAATTTAGTGTTATTTTATAAAAACATGCTCCTCTGAAAGAGTTTTAATCATCTTCAGATTACGTCAACTTGGTTGGCGAATTGCGCGTCAAGTGCAGTGTAGTGTTCTGGTGTTATATGGAAAACTACGTCAGTGTCAAAATATTGAAGTGAAATGCTTTTTTAATTAGAATATTGGCAAAAACAGACACATTAGATAGTTTGTCCACTTAGAATAATAAAGTTCTATCTGAACATTCAACGATATTGAGAAATCAAAGGCTAAAGTTTGCATAACTTATAATCTTTATATTCCATTGGGATAAATATTATCCCATAATGGAATAATATTTCGTAGCGCTCTCTTAGACAACTGTTGTCTAAGAGCGCACTACGATGGTCTAGAAGTTCGAACCCCACTAGAGGCAACTTTTTTATTTTACTTTTACTAACACTACAACTTAAACTACAATTTTTATAGACAATAAAAACATATATCTTCAAATGAGTAAAACAACACTAATAATAGTAATAATTGCAATTAATAAAAAAATAAAAATAACATTTGCTTCTATGGTGCCCAATCTACATAAATTTTGTATTTTCAGTTTAAGAGGCAGCAATTTTCACCTTTAGACCAAACCGCAATCCATCGTAGCACGAGCTTAACTATCTAAAGTGTTTCTATTAACCTGAAATAAATGTTTCTCATAGTGTGTCTTGAAAATATAAAATCCGATGAAATGTAATATCCCATGGTAATTCTCATATCTCAAATGACATGGTAGACTGGTATAATCGTATTTACTGATATTTTTATTCATAATAAATTTGGCTTTAAGTATTTGAAGAAAATTCACTAGTCATATCAAAGTTTACAGAAATTCTGTAAACTTTGGTTACAATATGAACTGTTTGTCACAGAGTAAACAGTGACAACAATCTATGATAACTTAAACGTTATGACAATACTATTTTTAGTCTAGGTGGCTTGTTCATTGAAAAAACCAATCAATCAGTTTATTGTAGTTTAATATGAAAGCTAGCGTCAGTTTTCTGTTCTGATAGTTATGTTAATATTTGTTTACTGATATCAATAAAATGAATTTATATGAAATGGTAATGTGTGCTCCAAAGTGAAGTGTATAAATTATCTGATCAGTTAATCGTAATTGGATAGTAATTGAATATATGTACTGGGTGTCACCCTACACGGTGCGCGGGTAGAAAAAATGTGACAAGGTTTCAGTGTAATTTCAGTAATCTTAAAATTTCTCCGAAAAAATTTTCTCAGTGTCATATACCTTAGTTTTATTTTGGTTCCAGTCACGGCGAACGAGAAAATTCACTTGGAAATTTATAATTCTTTTATAAAGTCGTGATTTGAGACTCTGTAACCGAGCGGTGAAAGACGTCAAGTTTTTAATCATTCTCCGCGGTTGACAACGGTTCGAATCTCACTACGGTCAACCTTTTCTAATTGCTCCTATATTAAATTTGTGTGCATAAAACACGGTAGTGTTCTTAGTATGCAACTAGTTCTGCAATATCACTGTATAAATGGCTAACAACCTACTGTACACTTTAATTGATAAGGTTGTCCAGGTTTCCCTTATTCTCGTACTAAATGGTAGTTAAAATTACAACATCGTAAGCCATTCCTGGGCGCCCTCGCAGCCCGCAAAATAATAGTATGCCACTTCCACTCCCACACAAGTCTCTGACCGGGCTCATCATCAAGATGAGAATGAGGGATAGAGATATTATTATATTATTATTATTCTTTGTAATTATTTCATCTTCCAAATTCGAGGATAAGTTTGAAAGGTAAGAGATGCTTCCCCTTCAATTGGGTGAGATGAAATGTAAATTTCTTGATAATATTCTGGTGGATTTTTCGTCTTGAATGGCAATTCTTGATTTTTTTTCTAAAGAGCCAAGCCAAAAACTGTGAGAAACATCATATACCATCCGAATGGTAAGATAGACGACCTGCCCTTCAATTGGCTCCAATGGAAGACCATTTTATTGAATTACTGTAGTGGATTTTTGTCCAGATTGGAAGCCATTGATTTTTTTTTTATTTTTTGTACGTTATCAGTCTTTCGTCCATAGAACGTCTATCAGTAGTAACTTTATCTCAATTTTTTATTTTACCCTTATTTAAGAAATTTAATTTTAAACATTTCTTCATAAATAAGCATTTTATTATTAGATATACGAACTGAAATTGTTAAATACCTTTAAAAAAAATTAGTTAGCTTTCCATAAAACGTCAACACTGTAATTCTAGTTATTTACCTTCTTTTATTAATTTTTTATCATGTGTTATAAATAATCCTCAGTCTATAAATAATCGTTTTTACTATTTTTTTCTGTTCTGAACAGAAATAATTTCTTAATGTGCACTCTCCTTTACATTTTGCAATATCTCTTCGAGTGTCATAAAAAAATCAATTAGTTCATTGGAATTAAATCTAAAAATGCACTTTCTGTTCAGTGAAGATGCCAATGAAGCATAAACTGTGTAGCCGATCTGTGGATTAGGTAGCAGATGATATTTTTATGGTAATCAGTGAAGGAAGGAAAGGAAAGGAGGGTAAGCAGTTTACCCTCCAGTGCCTTACGATGTTAATATCATTTTTGGTGTACAGTGTGAACAAAAAACGCGAGATGCTAGTTCAAATTTTAAAAATATCTCGATTTTAAAAAAATAATTTTAAAGATGGTAACTTTCAGGTGATCTTTTCTTGCGTAACTAGTGTTGTAAAATTTCATGAAATTTATGAAATTGGAATATTTCAATATAATATTTCAAATCTTGTAAGAATTTCCTGAAATTTTTTAAAATTTCAATATATTGCATGATTGAAAAGTAAAAAAACTTGTTTTAAAACCACTTGTATACATTGCACGCGCTAATGACTGTACTTTTCTCCTAAAAAATGATTTTTTATTTGCAAAATTTATTAGCAGAACCAAAAGTTTACCTGGTTCCGTAGATACCTTATCAAAAAATCTGCTCGATCTTTTGACACACAAGGAAAAATTATTGAATTAGATTCACTGCTTTTTGTTGAGTTACTACAGTCTATGCTGTAATCCTCTTATATTTGAGAACGGTATTTTATGCAGTTTTAAGTATGCATTTTCATGTGAGTTGCATTGAGGAAAGATTTTTTAAAAAAGGACCTACCTATTTTCAAATAGAGTGACCCTAGCTTGGGTACTTGGGCACGAGGGGCAGAAAGGTAATGAGGAGGCAGACGCACTAGCCCGAGAAGGCGCAACAAAAGACCTCATAGGACCAGAACCCTTCTGCGCATAGCGAAGCCATGCATTAAAACATCCATGGAGGAATGGATGAGAAACAAATCTGTAGAATGGTGGAGGAATCTGCCACAACTGAGACAGGCAAAGCTATTCATTAAAGAACGGACGCCTAAATTCACAGCAGATCTGTTAGGCCAGAATAAAAAGACTATCAGAATAATAGTAGGTCTACTAACAGGACACTATAGGCTAAATAGGCACATGAATCTTATGGGACTGTCAGAAGATGCAACTTGCAGATTCTGTCAAGGAGAAGAGGAAACCTCAGTACACGTACTGTGCCAGTGCGAGGGTCTGACAAGACTGAGATTTCAAATACTTGGGGAAGGATTACCAAGAGCTAATAGCTACACGGAAGAGCCTCTATCAAGGCTGTGGAGTCTAATGCAAAGGACAAAGCTGGACAGAGTGCTCTAAATAAGTTGGGAGTGCCACAATAGATCTTCTAGGTCGCGGTGGACCAGGCCAGGGGGCCGACTCCTATATAAATCTAATCTAATCTAATCTACATATTTTCAAATGACTTGGTTGTTAATACTATGAAAATATTTATAAGTTTAAGATACAATGCTTTCTGGGGATCTTAGGTTAGAAGATGCACTATCAATATTTTACCGTAAAAATAATGAGAATTGGAAGTTTAGAAAAATTTGCTGAAATATATTCATGAAAAGTTTCAATAATTTTAAAAATGTCATAAATTTTATAAATTTCATAAATTTAGATCGCGAAGTTTTAACGAGAAGCTCTGACACTTTTCCAAATTTTCCAATTCATTTGAAATTTCACTTGCTCACAACACTATATGTATCTGTGATTATGATCCTTTGCTGCATTGGTTACTTTGCCATACCTATTCTGAAAAATATAAAAAATATTATAGACTAAACCTCTGCGTCGATAGGATTTTCAGGATATTTTTCAACTCCGAGTGATGTTTGTTGTATTTTTTTTTTAAATATCCAAAAACGAAGGTCAAAACTAAACACCACCTTATAGCTAGATGAAGTGCCAAATTCGGATTTTATATTATAGAGATAACAAGCTTTTAATCTAGAAAACATTTATAATTATATTATACAAGGTACCTACATACAAGTGTAAACTTTTCCTAAGATACAGTGTATTCACAAAATCACGGCACGAGGAAGTGATTATAAAAATAACTAAATACTATATTTTTAAAATTCTAAAAATTCTGGGTTAGAGTTAAACTTCTTTAAAAAAGTTCTTTAAAATAATAAAATTAGTATTTGATTTCATTAAACTATAAGTCAGTTCTGATCAATGAAATACAAACACCTGTTTAAGGGGGACTCGCCAAAGAGCCTGAAAACAATAAACGATTGTTTTCCGTTCTCATTTGCAGCCCGTATGCTCCTCGGGCATTTTTTAGGGTTTAAGTGTACATCTAGTAGTCTGGCTTGCCGTCGAGGACTGTATCCTTGGCAGATGTAGCTGGAATTGCGAACAGCCGCATAAAGAGTCGTCTATTCCGGTTGTGCAACCACCTGCAGCTGTGCGAATATCTGCCACATTCCCGATGGCGTCATAGTTGGGGATAGCAGGGTTCCTTTTAGACGAAACAAAGATATCCTCCTATCGAGTATAGCATGTGCATCTGTGCCTTAGTGGAATTGAACAAAGTACACACAAAAATGTCTTCATGATTAGAATAAGAATTTTAAAAAGCCATAAACAAACTGTCGGAAACAAGCTCGTAATTTTCAATAAAATTCTTTTTAAGATTGGGGATGCGCACTTGTAAGATTTTTTAAGTAAAATCAATAGAAAAAGATGTTAATAGTATAAAAACTTAATAATTGTTTTGAAAAAAACATTGATCTCATTTAGATGTTCCAAGAAATATATAGAAAACACTCTATATACTAGTATTTCGGCTTATTAGGCCTTTTTCAATAGAGTAATGTCTATTGAAAAAGGCCTAAAAGCCTACATAAGCCTTTATGTAGGTCTCGATAACTATAAAAGATAGAAAAAAATGAACCCTCCCGATCTCTTTTTTAATGACCAAGAAAGGGTTAATAAATTGAAACACTCGGGAGTATACCAAATCGACTGCATGGGATGTAATGCCCTGTATGTGGGTCAAAGCGGTAGAAGTATTGAAACTAGAGTAAAAGAACATAAAGAAGCCATAATAAATAACGTAAAAAATTCAGGATTATCGACGCATTGTATAGAAAACAACCATTTTATAGATCTGGAAAATGTAAAGGTACTGCATCGGGAAAAGAAAGGAAAGCCCTTAGATTTGTTAGAGCAATTAGAAATTAAAAAATCTTTTAGTAGAAATCCTTGTACTACGAATGATCAAATAGATTTTACACTTTCGCCCTTCTTAGAAAAGGTACTAAAAACTAGGACTTTCCCAGATAGGAAGGATCAACCAAGGTATGTAAATAGATAAATAACTAAAGTGTCCTTGGAAATATTTAACAATAGACATTTTCTCTATTGAGAAAGGCCTAACAAGCCGAAATACTAGTATATAGAGTGTTTTCTATATATTTCTTGGAACATCTAAATGAGATCAATGTTTTTTTCAAAACGATATTTCATAAAGAACCATCCGCTTCGAGTATCTACTTTCTAAAAACTTAAGTTTCAATTCTACCCCATATTTATGGATTTGCTCATTAAAATTCAAATAATTCCCGGTTGCCGACCACAGGTGTTGGAGAGAGAGACAAGCATCAAACCCCATCGTAACAACAATCTGTTCAGTTAATGATTATTATCATTTGGGTGTGATATTATTATTATGATGCATATGCATTACTTGGAGTCATAATAATATTATTTTTTGTACCCCTTCCTCAAGAAGAAATGTATGAAGAAGATTTTGTTACAATCCAGAGTGATAATTTGCCAAATATTGATGCATTTATGCTTATGGAGTACCAAGGGCGTTTATCATTTTGAATAGTACTATTATTGTACCATTATAATATATTATAGTTGTATATAATGTATAGTATAATGTAGATGAGTCTACTAGGGGTATTTTTGCATCTATCCTTAGGTATAACACGCGATTAAAATGGTTTTGCTAAATTTAATGGCTGAGTTAAGGAGACTGAGCGTCTGGAAATGATTAAAAACTCGATATGCGTTTCTCTTGCCAAGTGAAAATCATCTGGAAATAATTTAAATAGTTTTACAGTGACAGTAACAATTGCAATACCACTCCAAACTAGAGCAAAAATATATATCATAAAACTTACTAGCTCTTGTGTTTCATTCCTTGAGGTTTCAACTTTTTTTTTTAATAATAATTAGTTCTGTCCATAGTACGCAGTTGAAAACGTATTGTAACTGGTCCTGTACCCTAATTTTTCTCTGCTCTACCTAGACTATAAGGCAGGACGCGCTCCATTGCCCATAAACGACCGCAAAAACGTAACATTTTTTATTCCTGCACCATTTTGCCTATTTACGAGAAGACTAGTCCGACGACGGTGGAATGTAGCATTTTCAAGGATTCTTGGCTTGCTGTCGGGAACGATGTAGCAATTAGCCAAGGAAAAAGTTCCCAGTGACGAGCCTTTTCAGCCATTCGTATGGGAAAGAAGTGCTTAGCGACTTTTTAGAATGAAATAATATAAATATAGGTGATTTACGTTGCAAGTAAGAAACGGATAAAGGCTATTATTTAGGGAATATTGTTCAGTCGTAGGATTACTTATGTTTTACAAAATGTTCAAGAGAAATACCAAGACTTAGAAATAAACTGATCGTCAAAGAGAAAGGGACAAGCAATTTTTAGCACCCTTTTCCAATTGCTATGGTTCGAAATTGGATCAACGAATTTCTATGAAATTTTCGCATTATGAAAGCTCATTTTGTGTAGATTTTGTCCCGCAAAGGTTTTTTGTATGGTAGTAACGCGTTCATATTGTACAGGGTGGAGAACAAGTTAATGCGAAAATAGGAAAAGTTGAAGTGTCTGTCAATTCGTATATAATTTTTTTTGCGTTGTATTACTGGGGGTATTTGAAGTAGTTACCCATTTTCGAACCAAGCAATTTGAAAAGGGTGCTAAAAATTGCTCGTCCCGTTCTTTTTGACGAGCAGTTTAGTAAAATATATAACCAACCACATAAAGGGAAACATTTCACGCTTGCATCTCACGAAATTGTGTGTGAAAAACAAGATATTTCATATAAAGTTAACGAAATTGAATGTTTTAATTTGTCTCTGAATCACTCAAATCCAAGTCTGTTCTTTCTTTTAAATGATGTTATAAAAATTTGCTTCTTAAACCTTAAACACAAAGTACTCTCGTTTAAACTGTGTAATTTAATTATACCTACATAATTAAACATTATTTAGAAAACTCTCATTAAATATAGGTACTTCAACTAATATTCTTGATCATTTTTCATATAATTTTTTTATTAATTATTTACAAAGTAGGTGCCAAAGGGTTGTTTTGAGTAATGTATACTCGAATTTAATATTTTTGAATAGAGGTGTGCCCCAAGGCAGTGTATTAGCACCTTTGCTTTTTTCACTGTATACCTCTGACTTGAGTAAATATATAAATTACTGTTCGTCCCATCAATATGCAGACGATACTCAAATTTATTACAGTTTTCATATTAATGAGTTGAAATTAGCAGCGCACAATGTAAACAAAGACTTAGACATGATTGGAAAATATTCTATTGCACATGGACTAGTTCTCAATGAAAACAAAACTCAGTTACTTATATTTGGTAAAGATAGGAATTCCTTGCTAGATAATTCTCAATTTAAAATAACCATAAATAATGTTGCTCTCACACCCACAAATAACTGTAGAAATTTAGGTTTGCACATTGATTGTGATATGCGTTTTTCAAGTCACGTCGCTTATTTAACACAGAAAACTATTGGGCTTTTAAGAGTTTTATATATGCACAACGACAACTTAACTAAACAGACTAAACTGAGAGTGACAGATTCCTTAATTTTATCGCATTTAAATTATTTTTATATTATATATAGTTTATATATTTAGCCTTGAGAAAATTCAAAATGCTTGCATCAGATATTGTTTTGATCTTCGTAAGTTTGATCACGTTACTGAAAAATTTCGAGAGTCGAATTGGTTTACACTTGAGCAAAAGTTTAATATGCACATGTCACGGATAGTTTATAAAATAAATGAGACTAAGCAACCAAAATATTTGTATGAGAAACTTGTTAAAGGTACTGACAGACATGACCGTACCACACGCCATCAACAGCGGTTTACGGTACCTAAGCATAGAACTAGCACTTTTCAAAGAACTTTTAGGTACACCTCTGTCAAAGTTTTCAATGCATTACCCCACAGCATACGAAGCGCCCCGAACTTAGCAACATTTAACAGGAAAATTAAATTATACACTTTAAGCAAAAGAGATTCTGTTTGATTTTTTTATATTAAGATTGTATAATTGATTATGGATTTAGAAAACTTACCTATTATCACGTACTTTTTAAGTATTTTTTTTCTCCGTATTATCAATTTTTCTGACCGGTTTTTTATGCAAATTTTATGTGAATATTATTTAATTCCTATATATTGTAATCAAGGTGGTTATATATGAGCAACTTTGTTGGATATCGCCACCTTCTTATGTAACTCTATCCAAATTGTATGTTAAACAATCAAAAATAAAGACATTTATTATTATTATTATTATTATTATTATAGTGTACTAACTTCTTGTGGTTAACATTTATAGTATATATTTTCTTTTGCTTTTCTCATCGGCTTAAGATGAAAAACAGGGTCAGTGTACTACCAGACATCTGATCTTCGGCGTTTTCCCAATTAATGCATTTTAATTGTTTTTTTTTTGTTTTACCATAGCTTACCAAGCTGTGGTTTTACTTTGTACAATTTTCATTATGGGAAATAAAGGGTATTTATTATTATTATTATTATTATTATTATTATTATTATTATTATTATTATTATTATTATTATTATTATTATTATTATTATTACTATTTTTATTAATCTCCTTGCAGTTAGAGCAACCACCTTTTTTTACAGTTACTACGTCTACATCAAGACATATATTTTTAAAATTCCAAGCTGTTCACAGTATTAAAAATAATACCATTCACCAGAAAAAAAATCAAAATAAGTAGGTAACCTTTTTCAAGACTTTTTAAATGAAAAGGTCAATAGCTTGGGTTTATTTGTAACCTAAAAATTTATAAATAACGTAATTACTTGCAAAGATAATGAAATAAACAACTTTTGATAAATTATGTTCCCCAAACATTAACCTTGTATTTCTGAATTAGTAGGTGTCAGTATTTTTAGCAAATTAATCAATTTACAAATGTCCATGGGCTTGGCATGCCTATACAACAAGAGGAAAGAAATACCGTTAGTTCTTTCTATTATTTATACAAAATAAAAAGATAGTATCGTATATTTGGAAACGTTACTGTAAAATATCAGTTTTCATTGATATCAGAATACAAACGTCACTCATCAGTCAAAACCCTCCTTGATCCATTGTGCTCAATCTCTACAAGTAACTCCGAAATAATTCAGTTATCTGTTATTGACACACATCGTATCCTAAATATATCGATTGCAATGGAAAAGTCCTTCATTTCTTGTGGATCAATAACTCTTGTTACAGAGCACTGTCTGAAAAAATGGTTATATTCAATTCAGATTACAATTAATCTTAATCGCGTACGTCAAAACATGTTATGTAACGAGCGTTATTCAGTCCATTGAAAAGTAATGCGGATATATGTTTATACACTAGTCAAAATAGTTTAGGTAAGGTATATTTAATTTTACCTTTTTTTAATTCGATACGAGCAACTAACCACTCGTTTTATTTGGGAATATTTGGGAACTCTTTACAAACATGTATTTTACAATGAAGAGAAGGTACTGTGAATAATAATGTGTTCCATTCTTACAAGCTCGGAATTTCTAGCGAGCTAGGGGCCCTACGAGCCCCAGAAGTGGGATTTTTATCACATCAGCTTCATCACCTGCTCATTGTTGAAACAGGTGATGTCTTTTATGATACTGAAGAAATTGCCGAACGAATTAGAGCTTTTGGTTCTGAACTAATTCAGGATTCCAACACATTTTGATTTGTGCAGATAGACAACCAGTTTTCTAAACTCATCGGGTTTGATTCAGCTCTCAAGTAGTTCAGGCCCAGATTTTGGTGAAAGTTCATGTGAACTAGAAATGTGTTAGCACCTTTCTTCTGTTTTAATTTTAATCTTTATCTGATTATTCATGAACGTCTTAATATAGCGACATAGGTAATAATTACTTTTATATTACAGTACATAGGGTATAGGTCCCAGAACACTACCCTGTGGGATTCTTTTTTCAGTACTCGTCTCTCTATCTAATTGTAAGTAATCTAATATTGTTCATCATTGTCTGCGATTCGTTTATGTTTGTTCTTCTTCCTCTTTTACAAGGAAAACGGCGACCATTGCTTAATTCTCAAATAGTATCTAAATTATTATCCCTAGATTAGTTTGATGTGTTTATTGCCAGGCGCCTACAGGAGCTGGCCGGCTAGATTTTGGCAAGCAGACAGACATCGTGCAGAAACAACAATACGCCTACACGTAACACGATACAGTGTGTTTTACAACCTTATCGATCGGAAACGTTACTTTTTATAATAAACAGAATATATGAAGCAAAACTTAGTACCTACGCTTCAAGCTGAATTCATGTCTCTTTGATCTTCAGTTCTGAGGAAAATCTTAATAAAGTACTGAGGGAATAATATAGCAAAACAGTTGTGGCAGCTGTAATTTTTTAACTTTTAGGAATAGTAAAATAGGAGCATGTGTTAAATGTGGCAGGATGCCAAGTTGATGGTTTTGTTGTTTGGTATGGAATTATTATTCTATGTGGGAATATATTTCGATTTTGGTTTAGCAATTCTTGGCAGGTTTTAGCTTATGTATGTTTAAAAATAGATCCCAACTTTCTTCGCTGCTTGTTGCAAATTCCATATTATATAACATTTGCCTACTAGAACTATGTGGGTAGGGTGATTTTATGTTTTTTAAATTAAATAATATACATTGTTTGCTACTGTGAGGGTAGGTACTATTACCTTTCCCCAAAAAATTGTTTTACCATTTAGTTTGAAGACCTATTAGATTTGCTTTAAAAATTGGGTCAGAAATACATTGAAAAAAGTACTGAATAAAGTACCATGCTTAAAATTGTTTTCTTCTCAAAAATTTATATAATAAATTATTGGGTTCAACGGTTGACTGAAGAAATTACTGAGACGCGAGTGGATTTGAGGTTTGGGGTAATCTGGATTTCTCCAACAATTCTCCATATTTTCGAACAAAAATACCTATACAGGATAGTCTGTTTTCCTAAAAAATACAGTGCACTAAAAAATCTTAAAACCACTGATTTGCGTATATTATTATTAAAATATAAAAATAAACCATGTTTTCCACGGTTTATGATAATGCGAAAGTTAATAAAATATTTCATCTTATAAATAATAACAATTCTTACTTTTATTTACAATTAAAATTTAATTATCTTCTGAGATTGATATTTAGTTAGATTTATGATGAAATTTCTGTCATATAACCGGTGATGAGTTAATTAAATTGATTCAAATAATGTTCAGTATATCAGTAGATAGCGGTAACCTAAATTTTTCTGGTTAGAGGTCATATAATATTTGTCTTCTATACTAAATTCATTTATTGTAAATACGCACTTTACCTACGTATTTTTTTCAAAAAACACAAAAAGCTTTTACTGCTGTTTCTTCTGAATAACGTATACATTTATCTGGCATACATAAACTTGAAATCCTCTTACAGATTGCTCAACGTTTATCTTCGGGTTATCCTCTATTCGTATGACTAATCAAATCAGTAAAAAAATTACACACAAACAAAAATTCCATGAAACTAAGATAAGGATGGTACAGTATTTAAGTGATACGATCGCCATGACACCTATAAAAATTTTATCTGAACTCACCTGGCCCTGTTAAAATCATTAATGAGGTATTTGGACACATGCGATCGATATTAGTCATCAATAGCGAACGATTTTGAATTTAGTCATCGCATATAAGTCGTTTGTTTAGCCTGGTATGTCACTGACGTAACGATTCTGCGATTCTAACTTATTTTCACTATTTCTAATTATTAATACATCTAAGAATGGTAGTTGTCCCGAGTTTTCAATTTCATATGTAAATTTAACTGACGCGAAACGACTATTCAATTTAGAAACAAGTTGTTAATATGAGTGACTTTTGTATCAAACACTGCAAAGATATCATCCACATATCTAAACCAAACCCTGGGGAAATACTCGAATTCTTTTTCTTTTGTCTCCGTTTCGAATCGGTTCATGAAGAGATTGGCAATGAATGATGGCAAAGAGTTACCCATTGCTGTAACCTCATGTTGTTCGAAGAAATTACCATTGAATCAAAAACAATTTTGTTTCATACAAAGTTTAGTGAGCTGAAGATATTCTTTTACTATATTTTGACTGAGAGTGTTTAATTCGAGTAGTTCCTTAAGGTAGTTCAAGGTCTGTGGTACAGGAACACTTGGAAACAATGAACAAACGGCAAAAGAGATCAAAACTTCGCTTTCTTGCAACTGGATATTCTTCACCTGATTAATGAAATAAATGTAATTAATTACAGAAAAACTAGGTGGTGCAATGGGTAAACCTTCGAACTTCTCTGTTAACCATTTTGATAGCTGGTAAGTCTGTGATCCACTTGATGAAGCAATGGGACGCACCGACTTTCCTGGTTTATGAATCTTAGGCAAGCAGTACAATCTAGGTACACCTGGGTTAGATACATACATGTAACTCCTATTTAAAGCCGAAGTAATAAGGTTGTTGCAGGATTGTTGCAGGATTGTTGCAGGATTCTTACTTCAGTAATCATTTTTGGTAATGGATTTCTAGAAAGTTTATTATAAACTTCGGCTTCGTGATAAATATTGTTTTTACCTAAAAGCTGTTGGCAAGAGTAATAAGGTTGTAATTTTAGATAAAGAGGACTTTTATGAAAGGGCAAGACAACCTGACTAGTAATGGCTCTTATAATAAACTAAACATAAACTAGAAATCCATTACCAAAAATGACAATTTTGACAATTGAATGTTTCCAACACTACTAGAAATTATTGAAAGTCACGTGTCATAAGAAAGAAACTGGGATTCATTTCTGTTTTATCTGAAAAGAAATATTTCATGGAATCGGTTTTCTTCAGGAATTATTGCTGTTATAAAGATATAAAAATACAATTCAACACTTCAGTTGAAGTCAAAATCATCAGTAAATTACTTATTTAGAATAGATTATTTTGGACTGTAATTAATAGAGTTCCTATACTTTAGAGCAGGTTCCTAAAGTTCCATAAGAAAGCAAAAAGACTTACCATATACCTACAATTTCAGTTAAAATTGTCGGCTCTAAAATATATGTTGGCAATTATCCCAATAAAAAACAACGAAATTGCGACAAATTTGTTGCATGGACTAGAAAAGGTTACTTAAAATTCAAAAAAATTGGGCTGGGTGGTGGACAAAATTACATAATTATTGGCAATTCTGCCGATATTTAATTTTTGTCTTTTCAACGAAACTAAAGATGTTTCTTACTATTCACTACGAAGGGAATAGAAAAATTGTATTTTGTTGTTAGACGGCAAATTATAACAAAAAATTCCCCTCCCTAGAGATTTTGGAGGCGACACCCATGATCAGGCTTAACGTTATCATAATCCAAAGACGAAATTTCCGCCTCGGCCGTAGAGAAAAAATACAATAAAACTAGTATTTCGAATAACTTCACAATAATGAATTGATAGAAATACCCTGAACCACTCACTTTTGTTTACCATGACAAAAGTATGCAGATGCTGAATATATTCAACCGATTTGCAGGTAGTTCGTATTTAGTTCAAAAGCAAAGCAGCCTTCGCCGTTGCGAGTTGAAATGTATTTTATGTGCATAATCTTGGCAATGAAACTTCAAGAGCGACGGGAACTACTCGAGATGATACTTTTATTATTAACTTTCGCTTTTCAGGAACATGCTATCCGAACGTCAATAATTATAGTGTATACATCATATATGAGAAATCTAACACTGTTTCTAATCTAGAAACAGTGTGATAGGTAACCTTTACTTGTAAACAAAAGTGAAAAATGGTAACATTTATGGTACCTATACGCGATTCATTTTAAGATCGAAGCGCCAAAATAGCAGTAACCTATACTAACCTACGTTCACTGACACTGACGTTTGAAAGTTTATTCATCAAAGATTTGTTGTCGAGAACTTTAAACCAGGTAAAAAGCTTGTAAAACTATTTTGAAAGGGGTAAGTAGTGATATAAAATTAAAACATATTTCAATATTTTTCGAGCGTTCAATCTGAAAATGAAACTTAACCTCAAAATATGTCAAATTCTTTATTGGACATACGGCATACATACCTTTATGGAAATAGTCATCCTTAGAGAAAGGTAAAGAGCACACTCTCTACTCTGCGTTCTTTAGCTTCTTTATCTATACTTGTCTCCTGTAACTCTGTAATGCTCAACTTATAGTTTCCGCGATAGCTCCAGATTTTCCCGCTTTTGGAAAAGTATGAAACTGATTTCGGGGTTTTTCTTTGTACAAGAGGAATAATGACGCTCACAACAATAATGATTCATATCTAATCAAAGCAATTAACTAATATAACAACGGATATTTCAAAATTCACAATAGATATACATACACAAAACTGAACCAATACCACATGTGTTAGTTGTGCGTGCCGCCAGTAGGTAGCGTAGTGCTTAGCAAGAATCGCGTATAGTATATTTTATTATGAGGATCTGGAATAAATCCGCGCGTGATAAATTCTCGTGTGAGACGAAACCCAACACAAGAAGTCATGCAAGCACGGAAAAATTAATTTCTGGACAGGTACCTAATGAACGATATTTTTTATTATACTTTTCTGAAAACGCAATAACAAAAAAAAAAGGGATATGAAGAGAATCTGGAATATTTTAGGTATATAAACTTACTACATAATGCGTTGGTTAAATTGCATGAATATGATTCACAATGGCCATTGAAAACATTTAGCGCCATTACTTGAAGTTTCTGTCATTTAAATTAGGTGGAGTATCTACTTCATCGTTCTTCCTTTTGCCTTTTAAGGAGTCTGTATGTGACGCGTATCATTTGCCCATTTCTTCCATTCTTTTCGGTCCTATGCCAACGCTTCCATTTCCCTCTGCTTGCTCCAACTTCTTCTATCCTTTCTATTGAGGTCTTTCTCGGTCTACCTTTCTTTTCTTTGCTTTTCCTGGATCTCACTTTTCTTACTATCCTTTCTGAATTGATTCTTGTTGAGTGTCCATACCATTTACTTGTCTATTTTCCAAATTCCTCATGATTGATTTTTGTTTAGTGTCCATTTACATGCACTTTTGCTATTACATTTTGATTTATACTTTTTATTACTTGTATTAATTTTTTATATACTTAAAGATGTTTTAAACTTTTCCGTATTATCTTCTTTTCTATCATGTCAAATGAGGCTCAGAAGCTTACAAAATCTGCAAAAACTTTGTCTTCTACCGACATTATACATAATAATTCATAACAGTGGTGGCCTAATGGTTGTTAGTATGCTGAATTATCAAGATTCTGCATTTTAAACCATTATGTATGTATGTATGTATGTATGTATGTATGTATGTATGTATATTTGTAACATAGCACTGGTTGGATACCAAATAACCAGCCACTGGAACCAAGTAATCTAAATACGTTTTATCTTCTAACTACATGGACTAATGATCTAAAGATCGTTTTTATCATGTAACATCAGCATAACTCAAATTTCTCAGTGCTAGTAGGTATTGTCATGCTAGATTCATGCCATATTGCAAATCTGCATCGCAACCTAGAACCAAATTAAACCATTAACTAAATGGTACGGTTACATTTCTATGCAGATTTCAGTCTCCAACTACGGCGTGCAATTGTGCGTCAGTCATTATTTCGCAGAAGGTCTAGATCTTCTCCGCAGCTCGCTGCTCCTTATACGTCGAAATGGCCTGATAAAATAGTGCCATAAAAGCTTAATGTTTGCCTTCGTTAATCACAAGCCGATGACGGCACCGGTTGAAATAGCCACATGCTCCTCTCCGGTCATATATGGGACAAACATTTGAATGTCTCGATAAGGTCTTCAAGAAGATAAACCTTGCGTACGCGAAAATGTTCATCTTGTACCGAATTTGTCATCGAGATCAGGGCAGCAGAATAATGACAAGATTAGCTGAATGACAGATAAACGTGTTTTCATTGGCAGCATGTGCGAAAAGTGAATCATTTGCGCGAATATAGAAATATTTAGGACAATTATAAAAAACTTATTTATTGTGTGGTGGTCAGTCGTGGCAACATATCAGTGACAATTTTGGCCTAGATCTAACCAGAAACCATAATGAGTTGCAATAATAATACTAAATCCATCGTAACCGAGCCATCGTAACTTATTAGTTTTCTTATTATTTTGACAGTTCCAATAACCATATCTAAAATTATAGAAAGTCGCTATAAACTTGCATACCTACTACTACCTAACTAAAACTGAAAAACTGCTGTCCTTAAACCGATGAGCTGATAAGATATCTTTTGTCACCAACTAGATAATTCAGAAATATTCTGATACAATTATATTCATTTAAAATTTCGCCTTTATACTTATACTAAATTGTATCTACTTGTGTTTTGTTGATCCACAGTAAGCGGTCTCCTTGCTCCATTCAGAAACTATGATATTTTTTTTTGGAACGAACAACCTTGTTGAATAATATGTACTTAATTCAATAATGAAATATTCATATTTTCGACTCATTCTTACAATCCAAGTGAATAAGTACACTATTTGACTTTAAATTAATTCATGTAATTTCGTTGACATAATATTGGCTGATATTACGGAACGTCTTCGCTGCTAATGGTATCCGTGCGTTTATTTTGTACTGAAGACGGCAAACCAGGTAGAAACTGTGCAGACTACCAATAGAATAATGCCCACACGTTGAAAATATGTTTGGCCAGTCAAGTTCTTGATTTACTTACTTGCATTCCACGAGTCCACGAAACGCAACAATAACTTTTCTTTGCGAAAATTAGGTATTCCAAGTTATAGGTAATTAGGTTTTTGTTATATATTAACAAACCAGGTTGTGTATCCTCATAAGGAGGTATGTCCTAAAGGAAGACGGGTAACACGAGAAGGTTTTAGTCTCATCACTAAGGTGAGCAGGTTTAAATTCTAAAAAGTGTTTATTGTGTTTATCGTATGAATAAATGAACCATTTTTTGTAGTTTTCTTTTTGTATGTTCTTCCATTTTTATTATTTTTTATATTTCTGATTCACACAAAACTTAACTTCATTCAATTGAAACATTAGATATTAGATTATATTTGGATACTTTACGTAATATTTTATTAACAACAAGGTTCATGACTCGTTATTGATTCTGTCAATATTATGTGTAAAAAAAAAATAATTTACGGAATAAAGAAGCAAGGACTATACCTAGAGAAGACTTTTACCTTTTACACTTAGCTGTATATATTATATACGGCAATTATTTAAAATAATATTGATTATAAATATAATTTCCATCTGAAATGTTTGAAATTCTTGAATCCGTGGCGTATTGTTCGAGATCTTGGAACAGATATCCGAGAATAACTAGTTTATGGGCAAAACTGGCAGGTGCAGTTTGAGAGGTATTTAAAAAGCAACAAAACTCGTTCCTTAATAAATGTAGACGCCAGGCAACGCCAAACAAAAACATTATCGCAACATAATTGCTTTCCTAATTAACCTATTTCCAGGCAATTTACTAATTATTGTCTCATTATCCCTATCGGTAGTCCAGTTGCATGAATATTAAGGAAATACCAACATTTTCTTAGTAATTATTACAATGAAATGATATGCTTCAAAGCATTCCGTTGCTTTTGGTGACATAAATCACGATTTTGTAGTCTCAATAAATAGTTATCGTTTCTTAATCGTCAAGGGCAGATGTCCTTATTGTTGAAGGTGTAGAGGGAGAGTGTGATAGTTGACACAAAAACTGATTCGAGAAAATATAATCGATTTTAAGTACTTACATGTTTAAGAGTATTTCCATTTTTAAGACAAACTTGTAAGGCAGTTTTGTGATTGGCGATTGATTGAGAGATTTAAAAAACCAAAAATGAGATTCAGTACCTAGGAAAAAGACATTCTAAACATCAGAAGACAAGTTTTGAAAAAAATATTCATTAGGTTTTTGTTTATTCATTATATGTATTTGGATATTAATTTTATTTTAAAGTAATTACCTACTTTTCATCTTATTTTTTCTAAAATTTGTTTAAAGCGATATTTCTCGAATTTAAATTTTTGCAAAATCAACTATACATTAGCTTTTTAAACGGTTTTAAGACTACATAAAAATTCCTTATTTAATAAAAACATAATAAAGTTGTTTTTTCAATCAGAATTTGAATATGACACTTAGGTAAATATAAAAATATATACCTAATATATTTTGGACAAGAGCATATAGAAGATTTAACAAAATATAATATGAGAAGGTACTTTTTTAATACAAATTACAACCTACTCTGACCTCTCAATATGATATTTCTGGAAAATAATTGGAGAATATACTATTTCTTTTTTTGCTAGTGAAGTTCTCTTTTCCCGATATTCATGTTATAATAATAATAGTAAAAATTAATGTCTTTATTCCTCATGATGAGCCCGGAAGTTATACACTTGTGCGAGAGAGGGAGCGGCATATTGCTATTGGCTTACGATGTTATAATTCTAACCACCATTTGGTACGAAAATACGGGAAAGACCTTATTAATTAAAGTGAAAAATAATTGTTATCAGCCATTTACACAGTGTGGTTGTAGTGCTAGTTGCATATTAAGAATACTACCAGATTTATGCGCACTAACTTAATATAGCAGCGATTAAAAAAAATTGTCCGGTGACATTTTTATGTTACACCTGCTCTGGCATTTTTTATTTTCAGATACTATAAAACTTATACTGAAAATAGTACCCTAATAAAGATACTGGCACAATATTATATTTTCTGATATCTATTCTATGATAATAAGTTACTGTTACTTGATACTTACTACCTACTCTCATTTTTTTAAACTAGCCATGGACTAAGACTCCAGAAATAAAGGAGAAAATGATACAGCAGGATTTATCTCTGTATGTATTTAGCAAATAAAACAATTCTTAGTCTCTTCAACCTGCAGGTATTCTCGCAACTGCGCAATGTCATTATCAATAAGTCATTGCATTCCTCGAATACTCCTTTGTGTTCGTTTTCGTTTTGTTGTCTTTTTACGTATTGTCTGGATGCAAGACTCATTTACCTTCGGCAAATATTTATCGCAAAAAATAAAGAAATGTCGAGGTAAGTCAACCGGCAACTTTATTAACTACTGGATAAAATTTATTGGTGAATGAATCTGAATTTAATAAACAGGGTGGTATACGTTTACTAATAGAACTCTTCGCAGCTTAGAGATTACGTAAATATATTTTTTCTTTCATGTTTCGCTTGGATATACCTACTTATAACAAAAAACCTTTAAATACCGTGAATTTCTCAGAGAAGTCCGATTACGTTCATTATTGGACCACAAATAAAGCAGTGGAACGTCAAAGATTTCTACACTCTTAAATATTGGTCAATTGTACGTACCTACATACAAATTTTAATTATAACACCAATATTTAGGTGAGACAATATATGTATAATATGATAAAATAATTATAGGTATAGAAATGAGAAGGATATACTACGAAAATAGTGCAGATATACTTAGATACCTATAATAAATATAAGGATATCTTCTGACTGTTGATAATTTCAGATATAACCGGAAATGTCACGAAGGCGCCATTATTTTATTTGAGGGGAGCATACTCAAAAATTCCAGTGTCCAAATTTTCAGTCTTTAAATCTAAGCAGGCGACATATTCTAATGGGGTAATCACCGTGAAATACCCTGTATAGTGGGTGTCTAAAATCTCCTCTGCCCTGTGAACCTGTATCGTTGATTTCAGTATTTAAAAGTAAATAAAAAATGAATATTAGTCATTTCAATATCTTCAATAATACATCGTATTTTCGAACAAAATATGGTACTGCGTGGCCTCATGACAGCCACTTCCATATGGGATAAAAATATAACGATAAAAGATTCGTATGTCTCAAAAAAATTCTATTCCAGTTGGTTCTTATTAAATACCTCACTTAATGGTTCTACCAAATGCTGATGCATTTGGGACGTATCCCCAAAAAGTCCAGTAGCTATCATAGAAAAGTTTGTAACTAGAAAATGGAAAACTAAATTTTCAAATAATAAACAAAAACCAATAAAAAATTACCACAATGGAAATTTATTTAGTTTCTTTTACGACGTAACAATCCTGTTTATCTTAGAAGTATATGCAACAGTTTTAATTAATCTGACATGAATATGTACTCACATGACTTAGTTGCATAGGTCTTTTGTTGCAAGGCACGTTACTATGCAGAAAAATGTTTATTGAACTTTTAATAAAGTTTGTAATACAATCAATCTATAACTGATGAATCATTCCCTTTAACAATCTTGCGGTATGAAATATCGTCAAAAAAGCAATGTGAAAATAAACGATATGTTAATTTTATAAAATACTTATGATATTAAATCAAAATTATTACTGAACGATCTAAAGCGGGCCACAGACTACGAGCATGTTCGCCCAGTAGTTTTCACTACAAACATTGACAGATCAGGATTATCAGTGCTACCGATTACAGCCGTTGACAGTGGCAGCAGCATCAGGGTTGCGTTCATAAACTAAAATTTGGGTTAGAGTGTTTAAAGCCAGAGTGATTAAGTGATTTTTAACTAGAGTGTTTCTAGGAGTGATGAGCTTTTATTGTTTGACCTATTTTTTTTATGTAGATAGGCATAAACACACCTAATTTGTATAATTCAATTAATTATTTATACCAGGAGGTAGGTACTTAAAATTTTTCAGTCCTAAAGAAAATGATGATAGACATAATTTTGCCTACTTGACCAGCCAGTCGTCATCACTGATCAGTGCTTGTCTTTCGGGCGCTTAATATTGACTGTTAAATGCTTATTCCTAAATAATTTAAGCAATTAAAACAAAACTGACATTTCTGAATCCTGAATCGATATGTATGATATGGACAATCAGTAGAGGTTAATTTTCTCAAAAATACTTTTGTTTGTTACATCCCGTTATACGGGAAGTCGATACCAACTTTCTAATTTTTAACGAAATACATTGTTTAATTTCTGTCGACGTTTGCACTGAAAAGTACTAATCAGTTCCGAACTAAGGGCTAGTAGAAAACTATGAAGAAATCAACAATTTGATTTGTGACAAACCGGCTATAGTTTTAATTTGGTTTACCTCATGTCATCTTTTTCTGGTAATGCGTGCGCTTATGAAGTGTGCAAAGTATTTTACGTAAATAATAATCTATTTCCTTGTATCAAAATAACATTCCATGTGTAACAATAACAGTATTTATGTTTCGTATTACAGATAAGGAGTAGCCTAGATTGTAAAAAGTAAAGCAAAGTCACAATAAAAGTAAGCGTGATAAAGATTAAACAACAATGCTTCCTACTTACGCGGGTGGCTGTTGATAACCTATCATAACTATCAGTCAACCGTGGCAGAGCCCAAGGTGAAACGCGTATAAAAGGCAATGCCTGCAACATAATACATTCGTACGTGCCCATTATGAAACAATGCGTAGGTACCACTTGCAAATAAATACACAAAAGTATCAAAGCACATTTGCAAACCCCGGTGTTTTCCGAAGAAACGCAACTGCAGGTACACAAGATGAAAATCCTATTTTCGTGATCCTTTAGAGACGCGAAAGTAGGCATTTACACGGCTAGTCGCAAAAAATGACTTTTTTATCAAAAGGTGGCGTATCAATTATCTTTCATCGCAGGGAAACGTTTTCCTTATGATTTGTTTTCAACAGTTTCAAAACAAACTCAGTTATCTTATCTAAACAAGGTATTGCCTTTGCTAATTGCACTATTCATAATCCTGTATTTAATATCAATATTTTACTACACAAGAACTATTTTTTCTAAATTAATTATTGTCATATAAAAAAGTTTTGAAGTTTATGTTTTTTTCTTGTGTAGGATAAAAAAGTTGTGTGCGCCATGGCGGGAAAGTGTTTCCGGTCTTACAGAACTAGCCAGGGGCCAGACTCGGTTCCGTCTTGCCTGTTCATTTCTTCAGTCAGCCCGGAAAACGTTCACTTTCCCGCCTAGGTACACGAAGTACTATTTCAGTGGCTAAATGTCCAAGAAGTAAAGATCTGAGGACTTTGTGAAAAACGACGGTAAACTTCAATGTATAGATTGAGGCGCAGAAGAGCGCCAGAAGATCCTATCCAGCCTGCAGGGTAGAGCCAGCACAGGAGAAGATCCCACGAATCGCCTACACCTATTACTTTTGTGATCGGGGTTGGTGAAGGATGGGGTCCACACCAGGAAGATGGGGATTACGCATGAATTACGCTGTTGCATTATACACTAATTTCATAATATACTATTATATGAGGAATGATCCAGGTATAATACATAGTATTTTTATATTATGTGGCAGCTGTTAATGAAAGCATTTTTACAGAAAATACTTGCTTCTAAATATTGCTGCCACTTTCCAATCATTGTGCCAATCAATCTGTCAGTTAATTTGCTGTGCTAAAGTTGATATTATAATTGTTCGAATTGTTACTTAATTTTTATTGAACGTATGAGTCGTATTTTTATGCAACATTAAACCATATATGTCTTGAAAACGTAAATATCGACTTGGTATGTTACAAGGTTATCTACAGCAACACATATTCATATATACAATAGACAGTATGATACAGTTTAATAGTAACAAATTTACCGAATAAAATTTTATATCTCGAACGTCCCTTGTCTCTGGAGGAACTGAGGGCGTAAACAATTGATAATATTAATACGATACCTAACTGAAGTTATTTGGCAATATAAATATTCATTATGTACAGGGTGTTTTAAAAACATCCCGACAAACTTTAAGGGATGGTAAGGGGACATGAAAATAAACCTTTTTAAAACATATAACGTATAATATATATTTTATATATCTTATATTACACTCAGTTCCAAAAAAAGTGGCGCACCCGATTTTTTGGTTAACTTCAAGGTCCTGTAACTTTTATACTGGTAAACCGATTAGAAACATTTTTGTGTGTGTGTGTAGCTTAACTCATTGCTAATGGATTAACTAGTTAATTAATTAGTTAACTCATTAACTCATTCAAAATAATGGAGAAATTCAGCGACATGTTTTTTATAATTTTTTTGAAACACCCTGTGCATTACACTAGTACTTGAATAAAAAATCTATACGATCCTGTTGAAATTGCTGTCCTTAATGAACATTTTGTTTTTTTGTTCATTGTTTTATCTTAAAAATTGACGAAATTAGAGAATATTTACTGGAACCGTATTTATAGCAAAAAAATCACCTTTACATTACGACTGCAGCATTGATTGAAGCATTGAGTAGGCTTTGAAAAAAAAAACAGTAACATCTCCAAGCAACCATATTTTAATACCTAATAATTACAGCATTACAGCAACACACAACAAAATCATGACAATGGATAATTTTGGTATCTAGTATTGCCACCTCTAGCAACTCTAAGAGCTTCTAATCTGCGTGGCATACTGGAAATTAAATTGGTTATCCTCTGCTGTGGTATGTTATCCCATTCTTCCGATAATGCATAAGCCATTTCTTGTAGAGTCACAGGAGGCCTATCGTGAGAACGTACTCTGCGTCCTAATTCGTCCCATAGATGCTCGATGGGATTCATATCTGGGCTTTGAGCAGGCCACTGTAATGTGGTGATACCAGCAGTATCTAAAAAATCTCGCAATATTTGTGCTACATGGGGTCGGGCATTATCATGCATTAGTACAAAATGTTGACCAGCTAACTCAGCAAGAGGTCGAACATACTGCTGTAAGACGTCATCGATATAAATTCGCGCTGTCATTGACTGCCTAATAGGAAAAATGTGAAGAGGTGTACGTCTATTCAAAGAAATTCCACCCCATACCATGACCGAGCCCCCATTAAAATTCTCACATTCTCTAATCAAATCTTGATTAAACCTTTCTCCCGTTCTTCGCCATACTCGCTTTCGGCCATCTACCATATTGAGACAAAATCGTGATTCGTCAGTAAATAAGACGTCAGACCATTCTTCATTGTTCCATTGTCCATAATTTTGAACAAAATTTCTTCGCGCTGCACGGTGCGCTCGTAATAATTTAGGACCTTTTGCAGGTCTTCTGGCTTTCAAATTTATTTCCTGCAGCCGTCTACAAACAGTCTGTTTGCTAACTATTGTACCTCGAACTTGTCGGAGGTCTTGCTGTGCATTCACAGCTGTGTTAGACCGATTTCGTAAAATCTGCAACCTCAGAAAACGATCATCTCTACAGGACGTCTTTCGGGGACGACCAGAACCCACTTTTCGAGCTGTGCTTCCAGTTTCTTCGTACTTTCGAATGGCTCTACAAGCTGTTGTTTCCGGAATTCTTACTGCACTTTCTATCGATTAAAAATATTGCCAGTGACGTCACACTTCCGGTTCTAACGGAAGTAGGCATCAACTCGCTTATTTTAAATGGAATATATTATTTTTTATTTCATTTTTGGATTCTACGTCATATTTAAAGGTAAGTTTCATAAGAATACCTTATCCCTAAACTCAATCGTTGCTGAGATAATTCGACTTTTTAAAAAAATTTGGAAAAACATACTTACGCTAAATCGGTTCTATCTCTTCTAGTTTTTAATCTAGAGGGCTAAAATTTGAGACGAGAAATACTAAAAGGTATCCAAATATCTGGAATATTCGAAAGTTGATGCGAATTTCACAGGGCATCGAAAAAACACCGACCAATTGTGTTCAACCGAAAGTTCAATAACTCGCTTATTTTAAATACAACACCCTATGTTTTAAAATGCTAATGGATGTAGCTTTTAATTCTCTTTCGATTGGTATTAGCTTTCCCTATACCTAAATTCCACCGATTTGAAGATATTTGGACATTATTGCTGCAACGAAAATAATCCGACAGTTAAATTCGAGTTTAGGGATAGGGTATTCTTATGAAACTTACCTTTAAAATTGACGTAGAGTCCAAACATGAAATAAAAAATAGCTCATTCCATTTGAAAGAAGCGAGTTGATGCCTACTTCCGTTAAAACCGGAAGTGTGACGTCATCGGAAATATTTTTAATCGATAGAAAATTGTGAGAAACCCCCGTATATAAATTTTCAGAATTCCAGTAGGTGTAGTATTCTAGAAACGTCTAATGGAAGGTCTACGTGGCACACCCTGTATAGCTATTTCTTATTTTCTAAAGTTATAAAATGCCATTAGAATACGTAAAAAATAACCTCCTATTATTTCTGGAACATGTATTAGATATACAGGGTTATTCACGCAAAGCGGGTATTAGACGTTCTTGGAGTTCGGTTAACGATAAAAATCTGATTTTTTTATGGGGGAGGTTTTCGATTATTTCCGATTCAATGGAAATATTTTTAGGTTTTCATCACTTCAGGTTATACCGGAAGTAGACCACAACTCCGTTATTTCAAATGGATCACCCTGTATATTATTGCAATTTTGAACTCTACGTGATATTCTAAACACATTTCATGTAGGATGTCCTATACCTATCTTCAACTGTTTTTGAAATATTGACAGGGTGCAACTTTGACACCCTGTAAAATCTAAACGGTTAGAGATCAAGCAAAACGGTTTGCACATTCCTATCTTAACTTTTCAAAAGCTATCGTTTGATACTAATATCAGATTTATCCAGAAATAAAAATTTTCGATTAAATTTAATCTCTTGGTTAAATCTGAAATTAGTATCAAACGATAGCTTTTGAAAAGTTAAGATAGGAATGTGCAAACCGTTTTGCTTGATCTCAAACCGTTTAGATTTTACAGGGTGTCAAAGTTGCAAAATGTCAATATTCACCTGTCAATATTTCAAAAACAGTTGAAGATAGGTATAGGACATCCTACATGAAATGTGTTTAGAATATCACGTAGAGTTCAAAATTGTAATAATATACAGGGTGTTCCATTTGAAATAACGAAGTTGTGGTCTATTTCCGGTATAACCGGAAGTGATGCAAACCTGAAAATATTTTCATTGAATCGGAAATAATGGAGAACCTCCCCCATAAAAAAATCAGATTTTTATCGTTAACAGAACCCTAAAAACGTCTAATACCCGTTTTGTGTGAATAACCCTGTATGTACCTCGGTATAACTTGAAGATTCTATTTGGTTTATCAATAGACTTAATATGATTGTCGTAAATGCAATTGATGGATTCCATTTAGGACAATTTTTGCCGCCCCGGTAGGCCTGCCCTTGAGATTCCCGACCCTGCGTCCTCGTCGACCAATTAATAAACTCGATAATTAAAGTCGACCGCACGTTCGTATGTAAATGTAACGATAATATGCAAAAATCAGCCGCGTCCTGTTTGCCCGATCTGATCCAGCCCCGGTCGCCGGCAGTTCGCTAAAAATACCCACTCCACGCTCAGCCCCAGTTTGCAGTGTCGTGTGCAGCGAGTAGTGGCTATATTTTGCGCTCAGGGTCGGCTTTCGCATGAATGGGACGTGGTTCATAAAAATCGCATCGGGCTATTTGTAATAATATGTCGCCCCCGCTTCACACTAGTTCCACAGTAGACAACAAAATGTCACCAGGTGCATGTTGAATCATCTAGTGACAACTGATGTCTTGCCTTTGCCACGTAGATTCATAGCTATTTGTCTCACTAGACTGTCTGCCACCAGCGCCACCTATAATTTTATAATAAAAATATAGGTACTTGATACGAAGGAAAATGCATTTATCTATGGAATGAATGAAATATAAATATACAGGGTGGCTCACGTAAACGGTCCAATCGAATGCAGTTGTAGCAAGTCAATCAATCATTGTTGATATAAAATCTCTTATCGAGTGTATGTTGATTGATTTATTTATAATAATAGTTCATATTTTGGGTCCGCCTGCACTCAATTGGCGATGTTGTTTGCCACACGACACCGGTTTCAATTTTTTTCACATGCATATAAACATGCCCGGTACCAACAAACAACTTAAATCATAAAGTTTGAATAATACTTGCGGAAAAAATACTTCAACCCCCTGTTTAATTAATTAAAAAATGAATTCGCTGCTCTTCAATTTCTAATGAAATAGTGTGTTCTCTTCATGGCTAACATTTTTTTAAGTGTAAGTCTTATGGTGTGTACTTTTGAATATAATTCTCTTACTATTAAAGATGGTTCATCAATCATCACCCACTATATCAGAGTTAGCCTATACAAAAAAAGATAAAACCCACCAAATATAGAAGTTAATGCTTGTGTGAGAATCGAACCTAGTAATTGAACCCAGGTCCTTGCCAAAGGACCTAGGTCCTTTGGTCCAAGAAAGTCCTTGAAAGTGCCACTGTTTACCTTTCTCTGGAAGTTGAATTGTACAGTCTTCAAAATTTTTCTCCAATTGTCCTAGGAGAGGAATCTACTAAATTTATATAGGTATATTTTTTTCAAATCTGAGAATCTATCTATTTTATTACTCTGGTTTTCGCCACTTTCGTCACCCCATCTTCTCAAGTTTTTCAAGGTCTCTCCGAAGTCGTCCTATTGACTAGTATATTCTTTTTAATAAACACTGGATAGTTTTGTTCTATACTATTGTTTATATCGGTACTCTTCTATAAACATGTTATTTCTTATTTTTGTTATTGTTTTTCTTATTATTTTTCATATAGTCACTACTACACTCTCTAATTTATTGTTTTGCTGTTTTCCATCACCCATTTACATATCACACCATAAGTAAATACTTATTGGTGTTTCCAGTTTACTTATTTTATATAATTTCAATCGTTGTACAACAATTAAATAACCTACTTGCTTTTACTATTATTCTATAATTATATTCATGTTGGTCACTTAGTTGATGTGCTATTATGAGTAGCAAATTGTTTTCTGTTTTCATGATTGATAATCATAAATAGTGTTGACAATTTTCATGATTTTCCAAACCCTACAGTGAAGTTGTTTATATCCTGTAGTAAACATTTACTTCATGAGACATTAAACACTGCACATTTACTCCATGAGACACTTCATGTGCTAAACATTCCAATCATGAGACTATAGAGAGAATCAAGTGCATCATATATTAATAAATTTAATACCTATTGCATAAGTCCACTTAATAGAAGATAATGCTTTATTGTGCGCTGTCAGTAAATCGGAACTATTTATAACTAACCTAGATATGTGTAATAAGTATGATATTAATTCATCATCAATAACTCTACTAATCTACTCTGATTCTACTAATAAATAATGCATAAGTACAACATCAGCAATGGTTAATTCAATATCGTGTCTATGCAGAATTATGAATTAAACACAATAATTGTGGTAGTTATTTGCCTTTAGGAAGAGATCGTGTAATGGACTGGGCAGTTTCTCGCACTTCGCTTCACTGCTGCAGACAGATGTAAATGCTGGAGCTATAACGTAATAATAATTACGAGAGACCGCAGACCATGAAAGGATATCCGCCAGTCTTGGTTAGATCTTCTTGGAATCCATTAAACGCTAGTTTTTCAGAACTATCTCCTCCATAAATAATATAGTTCCAATTGAACAGAGTGGCATAGATATACGAATTGTTGCAAGAAAATAATGATTAAATATTTAGTATGGTCGGCCCTCCAAATAATGATATACTGATTATTTTTCGTATTCCCTTATTTGTGGGAATAATTGAATATGAATAATTTATAATTCTTTTGGCAATATGTCACCAGAAGGTAAAAATAATAAAACAGAAAATGTTGAACAACCAAAAGTGCAATATCGAGGTATACTTTTTAAGTTTGCTCCAAAAACACACTATATGAAATCTATTGAATACCTACAATATTTAATGAATGAAGAAAATTTTAATTAATTGTCAATCTATCAATCTTATTTATTCTACCAGCTTCTTTTTTCTATCATAACCATATGCAACCTTCCTGATGATGGGATTCTGATAATATATTTTTTTGATAATATTTTGAGATTAACATTTTTATTTCAACATTAATTTATAACATTTTACCATTATTTCTTCAGTTTTAGACAGATAATAATAACAATACTTAATAATAATAATAATTTATTTTCCCTTTAGATAAAGTATTTAACTAAGTATAATTAAAATAACTCATTTGATATTATCCTTGGTTTGGTTTATTTGTGGAAAGGGGGCAATGATACTTTGTTCTCGGTATTATATACCGGGATATCAAAAATTATCTTGGTCAAGGGTGGTTGTGGAATGTAAAACGTGTGTCTTACTTTAAATTTGAAATAATTATGTCACTGTCACACTGACATCATCAATAACCTACAAATTTCATACCTATTTATTTCAGTTGTAAAACAATAATGAACTACAAATTATGAAATAACGGTTTTAGTAACAAGAAAAACTAAATTACAGTAATTGTTGGAAATGTCCCCCGTTTTGTTCGATGCACAAGTTGACGCGCCTCCTCATGCTGTCAAAAGCGTTTTGCAGCATTTCTGGCGTTATGGTTGCACATTGCTGAACAATTCTTTGTTGCAGTTCTTGCAAATTATTTACCGGAGTTGCGAAAATCTTGTTTTTTAAATAAGGAAATATAAAATAGTCCATAATTGTCAAACAAGGTGATCACGGAGGAAACTCAACTTCTGTATGCAAACTTATCAGCCGGTCATCAAAAAACTCGCGGAGGAAAGCAATATTTTCTCGTGTAGTATGTGCTGTTGCACCGTCATGCTGGAAATAACCGTACCGAAGTTCATCATCATTTAACTGTTGCACAAATTCAGCCAAAAAGTTGTGTCTGTACCTTTCTGCGTTGACGGTGAAATCGAAAAAAATTGGCCCAATTATTCTTCTGCGAGAAACTGCCATCCAAACACAAATTTTTTGAGCATGTAGTGGCGATTCAGTGAAAACATGAGGGTTATCATTGCTCCACATTCGCATATTTTGAGAATTGATGTATCCCGAAAGGTGGAACCACGCTTCGTCAGAAAAAAAAGTTAAGTCCAGAAGATCGTCATTCATTAAATTATTGACAAACCAATGGCAGTAAGCAAGGCGTCTGGGGTGGTCTGCGGGCAGAAGAGCTTGATGTGCTTGCATCCTATATGGATGCATGTTCAAGTCTTTCTTTAAAATCTTATGACATGTTCCATAAGAAAGTCCAATTTCCTGAGAAAGACGTTTGAAAGGTTTTGCAGGCTCCTCTTCCATACGTTGACGAACGTCATTGACAACTTCTTCTGTACGAACTCTTGGTCTACCAGCACCTTTTGAGTCACACAACCAGTTTCGCGAAACACTTCAACACAATTTATAAGGCACGCATAAAAATTGTCCGGTAATATTGCCACGTTTGGGAAGTGCTCTCGAAAATTGTCCAAACACAAACGTTGACTGTATTACCAATTTCCATTAACTAGCGCACCCGTTCGAAAATAGTCTTCAATCATGAAAATTTTGTGTTGTGTGGTAAGAGGCATGATTCAAAAACTGGATTAGAAAATTTCAGCACAATGACTTGACAGATTCTGACACAACAAAACATATTCAAAAATTTAAAGTAAGACACACGTTTTACATTCCACAACCACCCTTGACCAAGATAATTTTTGATATCCCGGTACCTATTCTCTATGTTCCTGTGTTTATTCTATAGGCATCATACACATGACTAACATAAGTATAACAGTATAACATAAATGTTATACTGTTATACTTATGTTAGTCATGTGTATGATGCCTATAGAATAAACACAGGAACATAGAGAATAGGTACCGGGATATCAAAAATTATCTTGGTCAAGGGTGGTTGTGGAATGTAAAACGTGTGTCTTACTTTAAATTTTTGAATATGTTTTGTTGTGTCAGAATCTGTCAAGTCATTGTGCTGAAATTTTCTAATCCAGTTTTTGAATCATGCCTCTTACCACACAACACAAAATTTTCATGATTGAAGACTATTTTCGAACGGGTGCGCTAGTTAATGGAAATTGGTAATACAGTCAACGTTTGTGTTTGGACAATTTTCGAGAGCACTTCCCAAACGTGGCAATATTACCGGACAATTTTTATGCGTGCCTTATAAATTGTGTTGAAGTGTTTCGCGAAACTGGTTGTGTGACTCAAAAGGTGCTGGTAGACCAAGAGTTCGTACAGAAGAAGTTGTCAATGACGTTCGTCAACGTATGGAAGAGGAGCCTGCAAAACCTTTCAAACGTCTTTCTCAGGAAATTGGACTTTCTTATGGAACATGTCATAAGATTTTAAAGAAAGACTTGAACATGCATCCATATAGGATGCAAGCACATCAAGCTCTTCTGCCCGCAGACCACCCCAGACGCCTTGCTTACTGCCATTGGTTTGTCAATAATTTAATGAATGACGATCTTCTGGACTTAACTTTTTTTTCTGACGAAGCGTGGTTCCACCTTTCGGGATACATCAATTCTCAAAATATGCGAATGTGGAGCAATGATAACCCTCATGTTTTCACTGAATCGCCACTACATGCTCAAAAAATTTGTGTTTGGATGGCAGTTTCTCGCAGAAGAATAATTGGGCCAATTTTTTTCGATTTCACCGTCAACGCAGAAAGGTACAGACACAACTTTTTGGCTGAATTTGTGCAACAGTTAAATGATGATGAACTTCGGTACGGTTATTTCCAGCATGACGGTGCAACAGCACATACTACACGAGAAAATATTGCTTTCCTCCGCGAGTTTTTTGATGACCGGCTGATAAGTTTGCATACAGAAGTTGAGTTTCCTCCGTGATCACCTTGTTTGACAATTATGGACTATTTTATATTTCCTTATTTAAAAAACAAGATTTTCGCAACTCCGGTAAATAATTTGCAAGAACTGCAACAAAGAATTGTTCAGCAATGTGCAACCATAACGCCAGAAATGCTGCAAAACGCTTTTGACAGCATGAGGAGGCGCGTCAACTTGTGCATCGAACAAAACGGGGGACATTTCCAACAATTACTGTAATTTAGTTTTTCTTGTTACTAAAACCGTTATTTCATAATTTGTAGTTCATTATTGTTTTACAACTGAAATAAATAGGTATGAAATTTGTAGGTTATTGATGATGTCAGTGTGACAGTGACATAATTATTTCAAATTTAAAGTAAGACACACGTTTTACATTCCACAACCACCCTTGACCAAGATAATTTTTGATATCCCGGTATATAATACCGAGAACAAAGTATCATTGCCCCCTTTCCACAAATAAACCAAACCAAGGATAATATCAAATGAGTTATTTTAATTATACTTATCCCGGTACCTATTCTCTATGTTCCTGTGTTTATTCTATAGGCATCATACACATGACTAACATAAGTATAACAGTATAACATAAATGTTACTTCATAAAACATATAATTTGAATTGTATGGTTCCATCGTACTTTTCGAATGGGAAAACATCGGGATTTTTCTGTTAATGCTAAAGGATGTTACTACAATATACTATACCTAAACTATCAGTTTCCATGAGACACATCAAACATCAAATTACACATTAATGTAAGTATTTGTAAAACAACGACTACTAAATAGCAATGGGAAATATGCAGAATGCTCTAATGAAAATTAAAATGATAGGTACTTACATAGATACCTCATGGGAAAAATGAAAATCAGCACTTATAGGTATAGGTATATTAATAATAATATGTAGGTATAACCTTTAAATCAATTTCAGTTGTGGACTAGGTAGGCAACCGTGAAGTCACTTTAGCATTTTCAGTTGCGGATATATAAAAATAGAATGGTAAATAAAATCTTGCGGATCCCAACGTTATCATTTTGTAATTGGATATTACGAAACGGATTCTGCACTATTTTTAAATGTTTAATTATTATCTAGCATTTACGTAAAGGCGTCCAATTTCGTGACACCACGCGTGACGTCATAATAAATTTTTGGCAGCAACATGTTGTTTTCAAGTCGTGTGTAAGTGATGCCCAATGAATAAACAAATAAACGTAGAGTATGAATAATTCTACAAAACATTAAGCTATAAAATTGTCCACTCGTCATTATTTGATGTATGTACTGATTTGTCATTAGCGTTGCTTGTGTCAAAAGTATAAGTCACTTTATTGTCAAAATGCCAAGCATTTTAAAAACTTTAGCTAAATTATTATCTGATTTTAAGAGTTCGAATTATGTGACACCTGTGGATTTTTTAGAAGATACCTTAGGCGAAAGTTCACTCAGTCAACATGAGGGCCAACACTTCTTACATCTGGCGAGGCATGATCCATTCTTGGAGAAAATTGCTGAGAAGTTCATCGATTACCACAAATTACGAAGAGTTAGTAAGATTAATGTAATAGTGATACTCTACTTCACTATATTTGTTTTGGATCAAACAAATTACTACACAATTTTGAATGTAGATATGTTTTATATAAATAAACTTTTGATATTCCTTATCGATGAAAGCAATCATCTCCCCTTTACTCAAATTGCATGTAAAATGTTTGAAAATAGTTATGTGCTTGAAAAAATCATGTACCCTTTGGTAAACAAATTAAATTTAATACAAGCACTTCTGAACAAAATGGAGGAGGAGGAAAGTAACAAAATCCTTAAAAGAAGACTTACAATTCCAAAGGAATTTGCTTGTTTTAAAAGAAAACAATACAGGAATCCTCCAGCCGCTCCTAGAAACACCCCAGAAGATGGAAGGTCAGCGAAAGGATGTAAGACTTTTAGACCTCATAGAAATATAAATTTAGTTATTTCTACAAAATTAGAACAAGAGTTCGAAAAGAATCGGGAACGAGCGCGATGGTTGCTAGAAGAAGCACAAAAAGTACCACAAAGTTTAGTTGTGCCAAAAAAAGAAAGTGAAGGGCCACTTCTATTTGAAACGAAAATATTCAAAGCTAAGAAAATACCTCCAAAAAAAGATGTAGAAATAAAAGGAAATTTAACCACGACGTTGAGAGAAGCTTCAAGGCTCGTAAAGGAGCAAGAAAACGAAATAAAAAAGATAGATGAGATAATACAAGGTGGAGCAAACACAGAAGCGATTGAGCAAATGGAACAAGAATTACGTAGGGAGGAGCAACAAAAAGAAATGGACGACATAGAAAGGAAGCACTTGCAAAGCCTTTTAACTTATGAAGAAGCTATCCTGGCCAAAAAGAGACTACTGGAAACCAACCAGCAGAAGATGCGAGAATTTAAAGAAGCTAAAGTTGAACTATCCGAAAAATTACAGATATGGAAGAAAGAAGAACAGGAAAAGATCAGAGCTTTGGTGGACAAAAGCCAGAAAATTAAACAAAATGCAAAGCAGTCTGAGAAGAAACTGCAGGAAGAGAGACAGAACCAAGTGAGGTTGCAACAGTACGAATCAAGAGAATTGTTGAAGAAAGCCTATGAGGATCAGCAGAAGGAACTGGCAAGGAAAGTGCAGTTGATACAAGAAATACGTACGTTACATCAAATACGTTGCAATATGAATGTTAAAGAATTTGACCCTACGGAATGCCCAAATTTTGGACTGCTGTGCGAGATGTCCATTGCGGAGCTTCAGGAGCGATTAGCGTTGGCTAAAATCAAGATGAACGAAGAGTTGGAAGAGAAGAGGAATCGTGTTCTGAAAAGGAAGGAGCAGCAGCAAAAGATGCTCGAGAATGTTAGGAATTTCATTGCGCAAACGCGGCGAATGTCAAAGCCGAAACCTTTGCCAATTTGCACGGTGAATTTAGAACGTAGTCCTGATTTAAACGAGCTCAAAAGACAGTTGGAGGAGAAACGAAGCCTAAGAATAAAGGCGACACAGATTTCTTGATAATGTTCATATTTAATTGGAACAATATGTATTCTCAAATAAAATGTTTTTATGTCAAATAGATATGTTAAAAAGTGTAAATAACACCCTTGAAATAATACAAGGCGGGCAAAATTGCAATAATTATCTTAAGGTTTCTAGTGATATATCTTTAAATTACTTGTTGGCTTTTATGACTATTTATTATGTATTTAAAGGAGTAGGTAGTCAACAAATTAAACTAAGGTATGACGGTGTAATTTAATTCTGGTCGAGATTTTTGTCAGCAATGAAGCTGATTCTGGCATATTCTTTAAGTAATGAGGGTATTCCTTCTGTATACGTAGGTTATAGGTGACACGAAAGACATAAACTGTATTAGATCGTAATATTTAAATACTTTCATTACCAATATATCTTTCAGTCAATTTCTTTTTTGGTTCAATTAAATCAATATGTAAAGTTCTTATAGGAATATTTTGTATTCTTACAGAGTAAACTTTTAATTAATAAAACTATTTTTTTGTACTGGCAATATACTTAACTATAGTATATTGTAACTCAGATAGGTCAGATAAGCTGCTGTTTTTTGTCATGTCCATGTGCATGGAATAATTCTTCTTTGAACAAGCAAACATAAGTTGTTCGAAAAATCAATACATGTCTGTTCATTTTAGAATACATCTTTCTTCTGCCAGAGCTTTCAAAAATATTTAAACTTCCGATGCCCATTTAATATGTTGCTATTATTATTTAATAGTGAGTTTACTGATCCTTTTACTTTCATTTATAATAAACTGCAATATGATACCTACATACAAAAACCGGTATACAAAGAGTATCGATTAACATAGGCAATTTATTACTCGTGTGCCTATTCTTATAGTAACAATAGTAGCACTGATTGTCATTTATGAACTGACAACATTTGCATTCCATTTACTAAAGGCTTGATTCTTTGCAGGTCAATGTTGGCTCCCCTGCTGAAAGAGCCGGCCTTGTGGTAGGAGATTCCGTAATCAAAATCAACAACACAGACGTGTTCAACTTGAGACACAAGGATGCTCAGGATGTCGTCGTCAGGGCAGGATCGGCCTTTGAAGTCACAGTGCAAAGGTATAGATTATTATACAGGGTGTTACAACATCGTATGTCACAAAGACGTAGGTGTGTTCTACGAACAAAACAAAGAAAAAAAGTTCTGTACACTTTTGTCGTAGATTGATTCGTTTTCAAGTTATAGGGGTTTGAAATTTTTCGAGAAAGAAAGATTTTATTTTATAACTTTTTAATGAATAAAAATATCGCCGTAGAACTTGGGGGCCATCTATAATGGACTATAAGAGACTCATTGTAGACTCTTATAACAGTATTTAGGTCACAACCGCATGTCCATGTGGTGTTAGGAATGACTGACTCTCAGATGTTGATGGTGGACGATCACCATCATCTCACCAGTGGGATGACCGTTAAAAAAATGTGGACCAATAATATAGTCTCCAACAATACCTCTCCACACGTTTACTGACCAATGTTGTTGTCTATCAACTGATCACATGACCTTCAGGTTTTCTGTGGCATAATACTATGAAACTGTCCAAATCCCTAATTTCTTATATAACAAATCTAAAATATCTAGAAAAATCCTAGAAGTAATGCTTACGATTACAATGTGCCGCTTATAATTCTAATTTAACTTTACCATAACTTGAAGTATCTTGATAGCTACCATATTTTTGTATTTATCGAACAATTAGATATTAGATTTACAGAAAACGAGACTTCGCCTTAACTAGACTTATTACTGGAGGTGCGGGACTCTAAATTATTAGTTAACACCAATACCGCATCAAATTTTATATCCCTTCATAAAAATAATCATAGATTTCAGATTTAATGTATATTCGAACACTCTGTATATACGAAACCTTTGTTATGCTCTGTAATCACAAAAAAATCCTCTGATAAACAAGTTGGCCAGCCTTGATTGACATTATTGATCCTTTGCCCACTCGATGATAAGTCGTGTTTATTTTTAATTGTACCTTTTCGTTTCCCAGAGGCGGTTCAACGTGGAAACCCTCAGTTATACCCACAGGATCATTCCCGACACCGTCTCCCGTCATCAACAACGTTAGTCCCATAACTAGGACGTCTCTAGCTGCACCCAGGGGTGAGAACATCGGTGCTATTGGTACTGGACACAATCTTGCAGCTAAGCCATTCAGTCCGCAGGTTAGTTTTGTTATAATGTATTTATGAGAAAATGTATGGTGCTCTATGTGTTCAGTTCATGTTCCGATTTAGGCTTATTTGCAACTGAAGAACAAGGTTTAAAATTGCTTTTGCTTTTTCAAATTCCTTTATATACAGGATAATTATGTTGATGATACTTTAATTTTAGTTAATGAAAGTCATCAGTTCTTTTTTAATCATTTAATAATGCTGATAGATGAAATGTCACTTTAGAAAACCGTAATAATTTATTTTCTTAATTATCAGTAGGTGTTTAACATAATAAAATTGTCAGGGATTGATACAAGAAAGACATAATGTCTAGCAGATACCTAAAATCTCTACAATTTATTTATTTAACCACTACTGATGATGTAATCTTCGATACACGATGTGCTACTTACTCTGTCTGCTTCATCTTAATCGATAGACAGTTGTCTCATACAATATCATTTAAAAAAACTGATCATTTGAATTCTTAGAGAAATTACTGTTTGTTGAACCTACTTATCGGTGAAAGAGGGTTGTGCAAGTATATTAGTCCGTTTTATGTCTTATATCCATTCAGAGTATTTAGAATATGAATTAGTTTAATTTCATTAAATATGATTTATTTTCAAAATAGAAATAGCACATTTTCAGAATAATACCAAATTTTTGGTACAATCAATCTTTCATACAAAGCGCAGAATGATGAAAAAAATGATATACTGTTTTATTTGAAGACAGGATTATATAAAGGAGTAGTATCTAGTTCTTATCGTATATTTTGTATACAATTTTCTAGTTTTAGTTTTGTAATAGGTTATAGTACATACCACTACTAGCATGGTAAAAGGGTTTAGCGACAGAAGGATATGACTGGCGAGTTGTAGACGAGCCTGTCACCTTCTGGAGCCAGTAAAAGCAGTTACCTTGCGTGTATTGTTATATATTTTATTTGTTGTTCATTTAAAATTTCGATTAAAAAAAATCAATAAATTTGTCGTAACTAATCGTTACACCCAAACGGGTGTAAAATGATTAGTGTCAGCAAGCGTACTATTGGGAGGATTTTGATAAACAACAAAGAAAGGGTTAATAAATTAAAACAATCGGGAGTATACCAAATTAAGTGCGTGGACTGTAATGCCGTGTATGTGGGTCAAACCGGTAGAAGTATTGAAACTAGAGTAAAAGAACATACAAAATCCATACTAAATAACGCAAAAAAATCAGGATTTTCGACTCATTGTATAGAAAACAATCATTTTATAGATCAAAAAAAATGTAAAGGAACGAAATGTTCTTGGAACATCTAAATGAGATGTATCGTGAAAAGAAAGGAAAGCGCTTAGATCTGTTGGAGCAATTGGAAATTAAAAAATCTTTAATTATAAATCCTTGTACTACGAATGATCAGATAGATTTTACACTTTCGCTCTTCTTAGAAAAGGTACTAAAAACTGGGGCTTTACCAGATGGTAGAATCATTCGGGGGTAGGTGCTCGTAAACAAATAAATAACGAAAACGCGCTTGGAAACCTTTAGTAATAGACATTTACTCTATTGAAAAAGGCCTAATAAGCCGAAATACTAGTATATAGAGTGTTTTCTATATATTTCTTGGAACATCTAAATGAGATCAATGTTTTTTTCGAAACAATTATTACTCCTGCTAATGATATAGTGAATAGAAATTAACATGAACAGCTGTTGCGAAAAAACGGTTGTTACATAATGTACGACCTATCTTTTACTCAAAACTGTGCCAATATAATTAGATTATTTTTAGGACAGTGCAGGAACAAAAGGTGACAATTTTGCGTAGCAGCCTACTTTCAAAACGCGTGTTTACCTTCTGAAAGTCTTAAAGAAAAAGTTCCACCTGGAACTTCCAGTTATTTTTAGATATTAATCGAAACCGAAAATAAGCTAATATAAGAATGGCATGCGGCTGGAAGTTTGTTGAATGGCATGATAGTCTGTTTTATTAGAAATACTATTCTAACTTTACATTATTTTCATTCCATCCATTAACTTGATATAAATAATAGACTTCCTGCCAACAATAATAAAAAAATCTACCGGCCTTTATACTAAACACTAAGCGAAACACTTTTTCCATTTCTTATTTTTTGAGACGTTTTTCTCGATGCACGTCTCACCAACCAAGGTGTGTCGTCATCGTATGGAGAGATCCAAGTTATAGTTTTAATGATCTACATGTGATGCTACATGAATCAACTCTAACCTAAGAGCAATATCTCAAGGAAAGCGATCGATAAACAGTTAAATTGGAGCTTCCAAATGCATATCCTTTGCAGTTTAAGTGGCCACAAAAAATTATATACTTTTCAATCTGAGGGAGCAAGACTTGAGGTATACAACCTCGGAAAACTGCATAAATAATAATAAATGTGGGTGGAAATAGTTAATGATCAGTTTCGCTGGCTTATCCACTAGTTGCTTTATTAAATTACCGTGAAAATTCCTGTCAAACTCCAAAGCAGGGCAGTAATCAATTATAAGAAAATCAGTCGAGCTGATAATTATTTAACCGCCAACTAAAACATGATTTTGGATACAGTTATTTCAGTGAAAAGCTCTATGAAGACGGTGGTGTAATTGAATGAATTCCTTCAGTTTTATGTTTATTAAGAAACTATTAATTGAAGAATAATTTGCCGTGATTGAATTAGTGTGGGACTTAAATAGAGATATGATGTAAGTGTGTAAAATTTTCTATTTTCTAATGATATATACAAAAAAATAGTGATGCTTACTAGATTAAAATTAAACCCAATATTACAGAGGATGTCTATAATATTATCTATTTTTAAAATAATATCTTACTATATAGTGTGTCATATATTGAAGGTATACCCCTCTTTACCCCTTATTTTTTTATATACAATTTTCAAATTCGGCACGACGAAAGTACTTATTAAAGGTAAGTTTTTGACATAAAAATTACCTATTTTCAAGCTTCTGGGCTCGAGAAATAATGTTCGACTTCTACTCCTAGTAACATAATATACTATTCTTGTATATAATAAATAAGCACTATTTAAATAAATAAATTTTGTAACAGTAACAGGCAATAGTTTTTACATTCTATTACCCCATTCACTTTTATTTAATATTTATCTAATAAATAACAGAGCTTATTCCAGAGCCAGATTTCACTTGTATATTTCATTACTATGACTAAAATGTCAATATATAATTTTGATTCATTTGACTGGAGAATTTATTATCGATTATTATTATTACCTATTATTAGGTACCATCGTTGACTGACTTATTTTAATACCTTTATCTATGGTATCATACAAAATGTAGCTGTCATAAAACTTACCTAGTTCTGCTATCGATTTTATCCAGCATTAAAATGATGAAAATATTGTCATTGTTTTTTAAATAGTTCGCTATTCAAACCATCAAGGCCTAATAGATTATTGCGTTGAAGGGTATGTTATAAATAAGTTTTAGATTTCCCAAACGTGTATCTAATATTAATAGATACTGTAGATAGAATAATACTAGTCTAAAAATATTGCACGTTATAATAAATCTGATTAACCCTTCCAACTACACCTACATTGCATTCTTAAACAATAAAAAAGATGAAAAACAAAATAAAACCAACCCATACAATAAAATCAAAATAGGAAATTTATAATAGATATTAGGCAACCTTGAAAAAGTCCGAAACGTAGGGTATTTGTCCATGTATCTGTCTGAAAGTCCTATTTTTTTGTTAAGTAATTAATTAAGTAATTATTTTATTCCTCTCAAAATCCATCAATGGAGCCTTAGACCGATAACAAATTAGAACAATCTGAACTCACAGTTAACTCTATACTCTCAAATGCTAACTGGATAGGTAAATTTTATCAAAAATACTTTTAAAGGTGTTCTTTGCATTTAGTTTTCAAGCAATGGTCATTTTGGAAGAGTTATTAATGCATGTCATCAATTTTCAGGTAAATGGCGCTGTGAATGGTGGTCCAAAATTGGTCAACAAACAATACAATAGCCCGGTGAAACTATATTCCGAACAAAGCATTGCCGAGACACTATCGGCGCAGACTGAAGTATTATCCACAGGTGCTCTAGGGTAAGTAGGATACATAGAAAATATAGTCTATATTTTCTATGGTAGAACAACAGATTAGATACAAATCAAATAGCGGACACCTTTGATGTTTTCCTTCCCGCATACAATTTATTCCTTCATCGCGCTAATGACACGCCCACTTCATGCGTCTTCAAACTTTGACACAATATGGCATCTGCGCAAAGTGTCCGCGCAGAGATGCGCACCTATCACAAAAATGAAACCCAAACAACGGGCTGGGCTCTGTGTATTTTCTGATTTGTATCCAATCTGTGGTAGAACTTAATTTTACGTGTCAAACGGTTATCCTTATGTCTTGTTTCACAATAATCAGTTTCGGCAGTTTTCATTCTTCCTGTTATTGAGATTTTGCGACAATTCTGAAAATAGAAAAAAATATTTGGTCAAAAATTGTATCTGTAAACTTAATTTTGCCTAACAATACTAAAATTCTCACGTACAAATTGCAGTTATAAGCACAGCACCCTCGGTGAGAAAGCTTCAGATACTACAGTTTACCTCTGAGAACTTTACTAGTTCTCCCAGTTTCAGTTCAGGTTCCAGCGAGTTCAAGTTCCAGCCGCTGGAACTGGAGCCGCCTATCTGGTAGGGAGCTATCAAAATAATGTTACACTATGACGAAGCATTCTTCAGTAACTCTCAAGGAATCAACTGAAACAGATTACCTATTCGTAATAGCACTCCATTTATTAAGAGAATGTTTACAATTTTTCTTCGAGAATCGCTAAATAGGTGCCAATTTGTTTTATTTTAAAACTGCTCATGTTAAATATCAACACAACGGCAAGCTGAAAATAGCAATAATAGCAGCCACGTCATATCAGTGTATCACACCACAGCCTCAATTATCTAACTGATTGCACATCTTGAAGTAAACAGCATTTTTTCAGGAATATTTCTAATGAAATTCCTTTAGTACCACGTAAAATCGTTTGAATTATGCCACGAGTTCAGTTGGTTATGTTTAAAGTAACTGAAGGTTAAAATTCTTGACGTAGAGGCATGCCCTTGGGGATTGTTTGGTTTAAAGTATACATACCTATACATCGTCTTTCGCCGCGTTTACCTAAAGAAATCAGATAAATATTTTAAGAAATTTATACATATGGACTCATAGTTTTGGCAAAAATTAGAGGAGGAAAAATTACAAACCTTGACTTGTTCAGAAAAGTAGGGTTAATAAATCAGTATAAATTTTGTTTTAACAAAATCCTTATTAATTAAACTAATTTCACCTGTCAGTCATAAGATAAATTATATCTATAATATAAAAAAGTTCACAAAACATTTTGAGAATTTGGTTTTTATCATTTTAATGAATCGGGAACCTGAATCCCCAATTGGGATGGTACAGAATGGGACGGGAGGGGATGGGAATGATTGGGGTTACCAAATTTATATGATATTTCAATTTTTAATTCATTAATAACTGATTGTCATAGTTTGTATTTAGTAGACGGTTTTGAAATGAAATGAAAATATTTAAAGTGGAAAATCTAAATCCTCTAATTATAAAATAAGAAACATGTCTACTGAATTATCCCTTGGGTTTTGGTACCTACATATGTTGATTGAATTTTTACTTGATTCCAAATTTATATTGTCTTTCCCAATCTGCTGAAATCCGTGACACAAAACGTTAATGTATCTGTAAAATATTTTCAGAGTTAATTTTAAGAAGAACGAAAAGAATTACGATGCTTCAAATAGCGCAGTCCTGCGTATGCTCAAAGAATCAGAAAACGAACCAAGAACCCCCGACGAAGGTAAGAAAGATTTTAGAAACTTTAATTTATGGTATAATATGCATTACACTCATTAATATTTTTAATAAGTTTAACAGAAAAGCAGGTACTTTGATGAAGAATGACTTTTATAAAATTTATTTAAATTTTAAGATTTGAAACATTTTCGTATAACTTGTTAAATATATCAGTGGTGGTACTTTTGTAGATTTTTAATACATTTTTCTTATATTATTCACAATATGTTAACCAGATTTTAATGCAAAATTGTACACTAAAAGATAAAATCATTTAAATGGCTTGGCGAATTCTGCGTTGTCGTATTTTATTTCTTTTTTTCGTTCTTGGAGGTTTTTTTAATAGCCTCACATTACACATTATTTATTTCATTATCATTGTTTATTATTATCATTGTTTAATTTCTCTTGAATTTGATGAATTTGATATTTCACAAAAAAAGACCAGTTCGGCACCCCTGCAGATTCTTATTTAAATGATTTTGTCTCCCCTTAACACCCTCTTTTTCACCCCGACTCCTTAGAGCCAGAATCGGGAGTGGTGACGGCCCCCAACAGCGGCATCGCTGGACTGCGACCCGTTAGGGCCCCCGAGAACCGCCCGGCGCCGGCCAACCCCCAGCTGCCCCCCGGTCAGAATATCTGCGCTGACTGCGAGCGGCTCATAGTGTGAGTATTTTCAGCTTTGCCATGCAGCGGGTACACGGAATCGAAATGGATGTGGGCAACAAACATTTTTTTAGGTGGACGCAATAGGGTTATGATGAAGAATTTATTGAGGATTAGTCAAGTGTATTCTTAGGCGGTATTCGAGTTGCAAGGAACGATGTGCGTAACGCAGCCTGTTCTCGCTATTTGATATATAGTCTGCCCATAAAGTAACCTCCCCCCGCTGCTAACTTTTGAACGAATCGAGTTAGAGAGTTGTAACAAAATACAGGGTGAATCACGTAAAATGAAGTTGATTCTGACGATAAACTCGATTCTTCAAATTCAAAGAAGGCGCCACGGGAGCTGTTAACTCAATTTTTTTAAATGGCAAAGTGTGCCGTGTGATAGATTTGATAGATTTAAAAGAGGAGAGCGGTAGTTAAGAATGCTGCGGGAGGAAATTTTTCCAAAGGTAGAAAGAATAGCAGGCAATAACATTCAAAGTTTTGTATTTCAACAAGCTGGGGCTCCGCCTCATTTCTATGGACCTGTTACCGATTTTTTAAATAACCATTTCCCGGGCAGATGGATTAGCAGAAGGGGCCCGATAGAATGGCCGGCTCGTTCCCCGGACTTAACTCCTCTTGATTTTTTCTTATGGGGATATTTGAAGTCAAAAGTCTACATAACTCCTTCAGTAAATATCGACGAACTACAGCAACGTCTAACACATATGTGTAGAAATACCCCTGCAGGAATTTTAGGAAATATCAGGCAAGAATTTTAAAGTACACTTTTTATGTGCCAAGAAGTCAATGGACAACATTTTGAACAACTTATTTAATTCTTTTATATTTTGTTTTAATAAATGTTTGTTCAAAATTTGTCGTGTTAAAATATTAATTAACATTTTATTCATGGATCAGATTAGAAACAGAAACGCTTGTAATTAGAGAACGGCTAACGCGATTGTCATTTTTCAAAAACGAGAAAGTAGAGAATTGAATTATCTTTTAAATGAGGTGCAACACGGCACACTTTTGCCATTTAAAAAATTGAGTTGACAGCGCCCGTAGCGCCATCTTTGAATTTGAAGAATCAAATTTATCGTAAGAATCAACTTCATTTTACGTGATTCACTCTGCACTTTGTTAAAACTCTCTAACTCAATTCGTTCAAAAGTTAGCAGAGGGGGGTTACTTTATGGACAGACTGTACATATATGGACTCTCCATATGTACAGTCTCTCCAGTTTGTCCCAAATAGATGGAACAAAATTAATATTTTTTATCTAGTTGATTAAAAAAAAAAACGGTGAAACTGGTCACTTAGTTCATAAAAATTGCCACTTTCCAATATTTTTTATTTTTTTGACTCATGTTTGCTATAACATTACCGACATTTTTTTTAGAACAGGATGATCGTTTCATCTTGAAAAGGAAACCAACTAATTACTAATTGTGTTACACTTGACATATCCTCTGCAGTTCTTCTTAATTTTTTTTAAAATAAGAGCTCACGACACATTTTTGTCATTGGAATTTTGTTTTGCCCCCACAGTAGTCCGCTCCGAATATTACTCGACCCAAAGCCACGCGATTGGCGGTCGAAAGACCGTTACCCCGAGCTTTAACGTGCCCCTAGACGATCACAGTCTATCTAGCAACGTACAGGGGGATCCCCCAAAGTCTAATAACCCCTCTGAAGGTGCCACAGTCTGCACAGACTGTGAGCGTGTCATTGTGTAAGTTAGAGGATGTTGGGTCGATGTTGTACATTTCTTGTAGATAGATACCTATAGATCTATGTGTTCGTTCTACTATCTACTCTTTCCCTTTCTTACTTTTTGAAGTGAAGTGAAGGTGCTGAATTATTTCGTATTTTTTTAGTCATTGAAATATCTTGACATCCACAGTTTTCCACTGAAAAATAAAATGAAAAATCTTAAGTGTAGTTTTGTATAAGTATGTTTATATTTTATTTCAACTTTTTATGTTTGATTATAATTGTTTTGAAAAAAACATTGATCTCATTTAGATGTTCCAAGAAATATATAGAAAACGCTCTATATACTAATTTAAAATCACATGTTCATTTTTGGGCTCGCTATATAGATGACATTTTTTTTGTATTTGGACTGGTACTAAAAGAAATTTGAGCGGCTTTCTCAATTTTTTAAATTCGCTTAACGATAATATTCAGTTTCCAATGGAAAAGGAGGAAAATAATCAGTTAAACTATTTGGATATAAGAAAGGAAGAAAATAAATTAAAATTCTCGGTTTATAGAAAACCAACAATTTCCGACGCAATTATACCAGCAAGTTCGCAGCAGTCCTGGCAAATAAAAAAGTCGGTTTTCCATAGTTTAATACATAGGCTTTTAATGTTCCGCTAGAAAAAGCAGATTTTGAAAAAGAATTAAGTACAATCAAGCAAGTTGCAACTAATATATAACATGATAAAAAACAAATGGAGAAAAGTAATTCGTCGGGAGTTTTACAATATTCGGGAAAAAGAAGCCACCTATAGTTATATTAATCACGTCCCAGGTTATAGTGAAAAAATAGCCGGCAGATTAGAACGAAACGGGTGTAAAATGATTAGTGTCAACAAGCGTAATATTGGGACGATTTTGGTAAACAACAAAGAAAGGGTTAATAAATTAAAACAATCGAGAGTATACCAAATTAACTGCGTGGACTGTAGAAGTATTGAAACTAGAGTAAAAGAACATAAAAAACCCATACTAAATAACACAACAAATTCAGGATTTTCGACGCATTGTATAGAAAACAAATATTTTGTAGATCTGAAAAATGTAAAGGTACTGCATCGAGAAAAGAAAGGAACGCGCTTAGATCTGTTAGAGCAATTAGAAATTAAAAAATCTTTAATTATAAATCCTTGTACTAGGAATTATCAGATAGAATTTAAATTTTCGCCCTTCTTAGAAAAGGTGCTAAAAACTCGGGATTTACCAGATGGTGGGATCAATCGGGGTAGGTACTCGTAAACCGATAAGTAACAAAAACGCGCTTGGAAATATTTAGTAATAGACATTTACTCTATTGAAAAAGGCCTAACAAGCCGAAATACTAGTATATAGAGTGTTTTCTATATATTTCTTGGAACATCTAAATGAGATCAATGTTTTTTTTCAAAACAATTATTTTCACGATGTTTCATAAAGAACCATCCGCTTCGAGTATCCACTTTATTTTTATGTTTGACCAATTTAAGGAATCTGAAAATAGTTCAGCTTCTTCGACAGACCCTATGTAGCATGTATATAGAAACTTAGAGTTAGATTGATACAATTTCACTACAGAAGATGTATCAAATGTGGTAAAAGTTATTCGTGACACGCATGCAGCAGATTTGACACTTTTTTATTTAAACTACACCCCTCGGAAAATTGCATGTAGACTCGTAAAATATGTTACCTAATCTTAAATTTTCCTTTGGCATAGACTTTAAGTTATTTTTGAAATTATGCCAGATTGTTTGATCTGATTTATTAAATGATCATAATTAGAAATTTTAATTTGTATGATTGCGTTATTGTGTTATTTTAATTTATATTTATTAATACTTATATCATCATCTACATCATTTATAAAGAAACTATGATTCTCAAATTTCAGTGATATGCTGGGTGTTTCATTTAAAATAACCAGTTTAAAAAAAACACTCTGTAGATATGTATTTAAATTTCTCTTATACATTTTCGAATAGAGTCATGCAAGAAGACTCAAAAAGATTACCTTCTTATCCGCTAGATAGCGTTATACACATTCATTTGTTCATTTTGTAAATTTAGAAAAATGGTACTTTGTTGTACCTTTTATTCCAGTGTTCTTAGATGCTATTCCCTCTAATTCAAACTAATAATGTATATTATCTCTGTTTCAGTGGAGTATTTGTAAGAATCAAGGACAAGAACTTACACGTCGAGTGCTTCAAGTGCTCGACCTGTGGTACATCTCTTAAGAACGTTGGGTAAGTGGGATTACGACACATTGAAAAATAAAACCTAAATATATCCTTCTGTTAGATACTACAACATTAGCAATAAATTATACTGCGACATTCACGCCAAGTCAGCAGCAATCAGAATCAACGCTAATCCCAATTTAGTACCTGTGGCAGTACCACCGTAAGTAGAGTGTACCGCAGGGTTCAGAGTTTGGGCCATATTATGTGATGAGGTATTAATGCTATTATTTTGGTTTCAGAGGTGGAAGACCACCAGTCCAGGCTATATCTTCAGCACTCTCATCTCACTCTCTACCCTCACCCTCACCACTGTCACCAAAATTAAACAACAGCTTTGCTTCACCCTACCAGGTATTGTTTGTGGAAGGTTGTTGCACAGCAACAATAAAACTGCTCATGCAAGCAAAATAATATCATCCTCTTTATTTTTAGCACAACAGGAGCCACTCTTTTCTATTTCTAAAACTTTCTATTTTTATTTTTTATTTTTATTTCACGAAGATCTAATAGTTTTATTCTTGCTGATAAATCTTACACTCTAACTTTATCAAAGTGCCGTCTGCATGTTGCACCACTCTAAAACAATTAATCCAATTTTAGCCGCAGGAAACAAAAGACAATGCCGATATTTCTTCACCATTGCCAAATTTATCAACTAATGTAACGACTGAAGCTAACAATAATAATTCATTATTTAACAATTCTACTCCTCTGTCATTCAGCAAATACTTGAACAAGGTGAGTTTCTAACCTATTAATCCCTTATAGGAAGTTTATATGTAACCCTTTTTCTCTATAGTTATTGTTGTATTACATTTTCAGTCTTCTTCGAACTTTTCTGGACCAAAACCGTTTTCCAGCGTCAACGCCCCGCATTCCCCAGCTAGCACCTTGAGCAGGGGCGCTCCTCTGTCACCAATAATCCCCACAGCGGCGCCCTCGTACAACGCACCCTCGTACAACGCGCCCTCTTACAACGCGCCCTCTTACAGCGCCCCGGCTTACAAAGCCCCCTCTTACAGCCCTGCCTCCTCAGCAGGTAAGATTCATTGCTGACTATGCAATTTTTTTAAATAATTACTTTATCCCTATACGCAGACGAGAAAAATTTAGAGATAGAGAGGGAAAAATAGTACTAATCGCCTCTCCTTGCGGCATTGATATTTAGTGAAAAAACAAACAGGATTAATTTAAATAGATAACATAAATCTCTCATTGAGCCTCTTACTCTTTGAACCACTTATATAGATATAATCTTATGGGAAATCAAATACCAAGAGATAAAAAAAGGATCTTCAGCGAGTTGTGGAATGAACAATCACGCCATATAGATTATTTATGTAATAGTTAATCTAGTAAAACATGATTTTTCCTGCCGTTTCCACCTGAGGATCGGTTTTTTAATCTTTCGATGTTTGATTAATATGTATGTCAAAATATTTTATTCCAATACTACGTAGTTTGCCTTTGTAGATCTCTAAGTTTTTCCGTATGTGAAAATGCAACAGAAAAACTTGACTTTCAAAAATTCCCTTGGTCAGAGCATTACTGTTTAGTTTTTATACCATGTAGATGATTAGTTGTTGTTCCCTAGGACGATTTTCTTCTGTTAAACCAGCGGGTGGCCTATTCAAAGGTACATTTGCAGTTTAACAAAAAACCGCTTATTTTGCCCTATGCTAAACACGTAGTTGATGTAGTCAGTAAAATAGTATAACGCGGCCTCAGAATAGTTTTAAACCTAAAATAATATCTTTCATTTACTTGTGTAGGTACATTAATTAAATTATTTATTATTTTCTTTCAGATCAGTCATTTAATGCCAAACCTCGACCCTTCTCCCTTGTATTAGAATAATAAAATTAGTGCATCCTAGTTGAATTGGCTAACAGCTTACTCGTTACATCAGCGCATTTAACGGGGAGGGACTTAGAAGGAGCACTTACTTTCAAAATTTTGCTCGACTTTTCGTCATGTTATTCAGGATCATTTCATCTCTCTAAGTCCTTCCTTTCCCAACATAACATTTTATCATTTTGATTTGATATATAATTTTTGAATTTTTACCTGGATGGATGTATTTTTCGCGATGATCGCAATGTTATACTATTTTATAATATTTTTTTAGGTGCTTATAGCTTATTAACTATTTTTATTCTTTTTACAATCCGGTTCTCTGAACCTTTGTGCCATTCCTTTTGTTTGTCTAACGCGTGTGGTTTGTACTGTGTGTTTGCCTCAACTTAAGGACATAGCGCCCAAGGCATAGTTTGGCCTCCTCCTCAAGAGGAACCCGACATACCCACAGCCTGCCCCTTATTTTACCCTCCTCCTTCCCAGGTTGAGCAGATTATTTTAAGTAAAAGAGCGCAGACAGAAGCTGACCTTGAAACTACTTGGTCTGAGTGCCAAGAGGTGGAAGAAATCAACACAATGGCCCAGTTTTTACCCAAAATGTCTTTTTGTTCGGAACAAGTATCGAGTCTAATTGAGCAAAAAAGTGCTATGGAATGCATAGAGACAATATCTGGGAGCCTGGAAACACAACAGCTTGTAGAAAACATTCTTAAGGGTACACCTCTGTTTTCTCCTCCTATTGAAGCAGACATTCAACCGTCAGAGCCACCTAAATCGAAATTTAAAACCGATCCAACGCCTCCACCGTACCCTACATCGCTATCAGAAAATATCTCCTGCCAAAGGAAGAGCAGTTGTGAACTAAAAAGGCCAACGCAGTTCACACCAAATACAATAGAGTGTCAGTTGCCCAGCAAAATAGATAACGCTGTGCCTCAGAAATGGGAGTCGCCCTTTATTCAAGTGCTTCGTACTACTGAACCAGATCCAGATACATTTGCTCAAATTCCATCCAAACATTCTTCTAGCGCTTTGGCATCTGCTTTAGCAGTAGCTCCAGCTTTCCCGTTTACTCCAACTTTTGATCCTGGCAAGCCTGTTCCACTTCCAGAAGAGACAGTACCATACATGCCACCTGAGCATCCAGTTTTACCAGTTGAACCAAAAGAATCAAAGGACGCTCAACCAAAAGAATCTAAACCACGGCAAGAAAAGCCCAAAAGCCAATTTGTAAAAGCCCTAGAAACTGCTCCCGAGCGACCATTTACCCCAGTTGGAGGTACTATAGCCCCAATAAAAAAGAAACCTAAAGATCCTGTTGATAAGTACTTAGAGGATCTTCCCAAAGCACAAGAGCGAATATCTATGTTGGCAGCCCTTACTACTGCTTCTGAAAGGTCATATTCGCCTTTAATTGTGGAAAGTGTTGGTACAAAATTAACAGATGTGAACACAGAATCTCAGTGCACACGTAAAGACGTAGATAGATTACAATTAACTAGGCCCGTAAAGCCTGATGTGCTTCCATCATCTTTTCAAATGAACAAAAAAGAACCTAAACCCCCCACCTATTATCCGCCTTCTGTGTTGTATCAGAGGACAGAGGAAAGCAACAGTGAGGAGCATACTGAAGAAACAGATACAAGTGAAACAAGAACAATTGAAAGACAAACGATCCACAATCCACAAACAACACAAATCATTGTTAGTGAGGAGCAAAATATGGAGCAAAATTTTGCGCCAATGTTTCAAGCGGTTTCATGCTATTACCACAATAAAAAGGATAACTTTTCCATAGAAATATCAACAACTCCTCCAATTCCTACACCACCTCCTAAACCCGTTACACCAATTGTAAAAACAATAGAAACTCAGCCTGCATATATAGAAAAGGAAACTATTACAGAAGAGAAACGTGCACATCAGCAAACACGGAAGAGACAGGAACAATTTAAGGAAGAGGTAAAAGCTGATATACAAGCTATTAAACAAGCTGAGGAGGTGATTTTGAAGAAAGCAGCACCACCTGTGCAATTACATAAACCTGAGGGTTTACCTTTGTATCAAGTTCAGCTATCTGAAAATGCTGAGGCCGATCTAAAACTGATGGAAAGAATGCAGAAAGCTCAAAGTCGCCTTGAGGAACAAAAGCAATTCAAGGCACAAGAGATCCATGAACAACAGCAGCAGCAACAGCAACGGCAACAACAGATTAATCAACAAAAGAAACAAATAGTTCAGCAACAGCAACAAGAAATCTACCAAGAACAGCAAATGAAGCAGCAGTGTCAGCACTTGGAAGCTACAAGGAAGCCTCTAATAACAATTGAACCAGTCGCACCTAATCCTAGATCCACCTTTAAACCGGTTGTGGAAGATAGACCCCCATGTACAACATTCTCGCCACGCCCAAGATCCGTCACTCCTAGCATGATCAACAGACCTCCATCAATATTACCATACTACCAAGCAAGTTTGGTACCACAACATATGAGGCCCGTTACGGCAAACCTCTTAGACCCAACAAGCCCTGCCATTTCTCGTTCCCCAAGTCCCTATCCTGCAGCAAGAAGCCCTAGTCCTTCTCCGTTTGTTTCCTCAGATGGTCAAGGTCGACAAAGAGCAGTGTCTCCAGCACCAGGTCCTCCAGAGAATCCCTTGAAATCTTCTAAGCCCCTTCCTACACCAAGAGATAGTAAATTGGAACAAGCCAGGGAGAGCTTAACCACATTTATTCCAGAATATAAGAGCAAAAGGGATTTAATTGAAAAAGTCCAAGGTATGGACTATTATGATCGGTCTCGAGAAGAACGTAGCCAGCAACATGTTGCTGAACGAGATCAAATTCAACAGAAACAAACAGAAATATCTCAAACACAGCGACGTGCCCAACCAACACAAATGTATGTGTCGCAGGTTCGCACTGAAAGTTTCCCTCTGCAGCAACGAAGAGCAACAGAGTATGAGAGCGTAGTGTCTGAAAAGCAGAGTCTTCAAAGTCAAAAAGACATTTTTGAAGCTCAAAAACTGGACGTGGAGAAAGCACAGCAGGCACAAAAATATATTTCTACATCTTCGGAAGGAGTCGTCGCCACAGAAATTTCTGAACAGTCTCACAGAGCCCAGCTTCAGCAGATGAAACAATGTCAGAGTCAAAGTGTGCAAAAATCTGCTGACGGTTCACGCCAAGTGCAGAGGAAAACTACTGTAACTGAAGAATATGAACGGTCTCAAAAAGAAACAAACATTCAGATCGAAAAGAACATTACAAGTACCAAGAAGTATCCATTTCATGACATAAATGCTCCTTCTATCGAAGCACCTGGATCTATGGGCATGCATCTTACTAATCCACAGCCTTTGTCTTTGACCAGATCCTTGGGGCAAACTTTTCAACAACAAAAAAAACAGTCATCTTTACAACCATCTTCGCTGCAACAGTCTTCTTTGCAACAGTCTGCTGCTTCTTCAGCTTGTCAAAACCTATGTAAAGATACTTGCGGACAAACTATATGCTCAAACGTGAATACAGCTCAACAAGTATGCCGAAACGGATCTCAACCTATCCCAAGCCAAGCGGATTCATCCAAACCCCAAATCCCTCCAGTAAAACACGTTTTCTCTCCAAGCTCTATGTCTCCTCTTAAACATGTCGATTCCCCGGGTTCCTCCAAAAAACCGCTCCAGAATGTAATTAGACCCAATGTTTCCCAACCCAATGCAGGTGCAGCAGGAGGTCGCCAAGCTGGAGGTATCAGCGTTGCCCCCAAAAGAGGTCGGGGTGTGCTCAATACTGCAGCCATTGGCGGAGCTAGAGTACCCCTTTGCGGCCACTGTAACATGCATATAAGGTGAAGGTCTTGGTGTGATTATGTGTTGTGGGCTTTTGATGCTTTACTTAGAATTACCTATTAGAAATTTTTTATGAGAGAAATTTATAAGATTCCCGCTTATTCGGTTGTCCCTTAGATGTATTATATTAAGTTTAAAAGAGAGAGTCTGGTTGGAACAGGCCCTTCAATGTTTTCTCCTGTTCAAAGCAATCTAAGTAAAAAAGAATAACTGAAATATAGAATTTGTATGTATCCAGAAAATTATCAAGGATAACGTTAAATCAACATTGCAATTTATAGAAGTTGGAATTCCCATGCAGTTATAGAAAGTATAAAAGTAAAATAGCTAACCAATATAAGCACGAATCTTATATGTATTTGTTACTGACGATAATATTGTAAATCTTACTTCTACAATTATCTTGTATCTGTTTGCTATTAATAAAAGTTTTGGTCTTGGTTTTGAACAAAATTTCAAGTGAACACAGACTTCAATATAAGTTTCAGCGGTTAGTTTCTCCTACAACTTTTTGAATTATTAGTAATTGAAAGTGGGGTTATCGTCTTTTAAATTATTAAATTTGCTCCCCTTTAGATGTCATAATAAATATGTTAAAATAATGTTAACTAGTGTTACTGCGCCTTCTATCATTATTAAATGATGTTTTCATATGAATATTTTAAACAGGCGAATTGGTGTTTAACAATTGTTTGTATTGTGATTGTTTCCTTTTGAGGAATATCTGTGAAGCTCACCCAAATATTGAAAATATCAGGAATTTGGAAAGTATTTCTGAATGGTTTCCGAAATTTTAAATTTTTTTACGTCAATCATAAGTAGATAGGCTATGGGCGTACGGAGTCAAAAACGCGTGTATTTTTAAAGGGGCCTAAATTTTGCAAAAAAGTGAGCAATTTTACCCCCTCCACTCCCACTTCAACCCGTTGAAAACGTCAAAAACGTCACGCAGGGTCGACCTTGCGTCACGCAGGTCCAGAGGCATCGACCCGGTGTCCACGGTGCGTCGACCCTGCGTCACGGTGCGTCGACACTGCATGACGCTAGGTCGACCCTGCGTGACGTTTTTGACGTTTTCAACGGGTTGAAGTGGGAGTGGAGGGGGTAAAATTGCTCACTTTTTTGCAAAATTTAGGCCCCTTTAAAAATACACGCGTTTTTGGCTCCGTACGCCCATAGCCTATCTACTATCATAGAAGCATATTACGTATATACAGTTTTATGAAACCAACTCTTGATATTTTTGTTTCCTAGTTCTTTATTTGAGTGTTCTTATATTTTTTGCTACCTAATTAATTAAAGCTTTTATGTTTTTTGTTGTTTTAGCATGTTTTTATTTTTTATTTTGTCGTATTCTAGAGCATGCGAGTGAACTGTGCCACGCTAACGAAACTGAAAATTTCATAGAGCTAGATCAAGTCAGTTTGCAGATCCCGAATCATCCTCCCCCACCACCTCCAGTCCCAGTCTTCAGCCAAATCAGTATAACTATCCCTTATCAGTGCACCTCGCCCCAGTTGGATTCTATTGGCTCAAGCCCAAGGTCTGACTACTCTTCTTATTCCTCCTCTAGCAGCAAAAACCCTATCATCCAAAGCACCGACGCCGCTAGGGAGAAAATTCTTTCAGAAATCAGGAATCTCACTCCAAAACTAAAAAAAGTTAACATATCTGGTACCCAGAGTCCCAGAATGAACTATATTGTAAATAACGTTGAGACGACTGTTTCCAATAATATTAAAAAAGTCAAATCTGAATTGCTTATTCCTGTCAATGATTACACATCATCTAAACAAGATCACGGTTCTCTCCCTGATCACCTTTCCTTTGCAAACCGACCTACTGAGGATAAAGCGCCAAACCAAACTAGCAAAACTTACTTTAGTAGCAGTGTTACCAAGGATGCGAAGGATTATAAAAGTAAAGATAATTTTCCTGAAGTGCCTATTTGTTGGAAATGTAACACTGAGATTGCTAGGTAACTATTGCAATATTATTTCTACATTTTCAATTTATTAGAAGATAGAATAATGGATGGAATTGAATTAAAAATGGTAAAATTACTGATAATTATATAATTAAATTAGCTTTACAATTATAATTTTATTAAAGACTCATACTGTGATATAGTGTTACGCTTGTTGTATTTTAAACGCTTGGTATACTCTTGTTAATCGCCTTAACTTTTCAGAGGGCCTTTCATCACGGCTCTTGGAAAGATCTGGTGCCCCAACCACTTCATCTGTGCCACTCCCTCTTGCCGAAGGCCTCTGCAAGATCTGGGATTCGTGGAGGAGCAAGGGCAGCTGTACTGCGAGTACTGCTTTGAGCAGTACCTCGCCCCACCTTGCTCTAAGTGCAACGGCAAAATAAAAGGGGTAAGAATCTGTTGATGGGTGTCTTAAAAACTAACTCAAGATATTGTCTGTGTCTATTTATTTTTGACATTGTCTAGATTGTCTCTCCTTTATTGGGTATTTTAATAGTAACTAGTAATTTGAAAAAACTAACTCCGGTTGTTCTTTTTGGAGTAGGAATTTGTTTTCAAATCGAGAAAATAACTCGAACTCGAATATACAAAAAGCCGCACTCATATTCGCGATAAGAATTATTTGCCTTGATCGAGCTACAAGTGCTGCTATAGTTTTTGTACAATTCCACTTGGTAGCATCTATATACGCTTTTGGCCAGCCTCTTGCTTATTAAGCACCTTATTTTCTTTTTTTAACATTTGTTTTGGAGCTGCCTGTAGCTCTGCTCTTGCAGGTGCTATACATTTTATTTATCTCTAATTCTTGTCTTAAAGTTTTTGTTGGGGTTATATTGACGAAAAGACAATAAAGAAATTAAAATAAAGTTTAAATAACTTTTAAAGATTACTGCCTCTTGTTTCAAAATCTTTTGTCCTAGACTAAGCGATCATTTTTTCCAGGATTGCTTGAAAGCCATTGGAAAGAACTTCCACCCAGAATGCTTCAACTGCGTCTACTGCGGAAAACTCTTTGGAAACTCTCCATTCTTCCTCGAGGATGGCAGTCCATATTGTGAAGCGGGTAAGTAAAATATATTTTTTCAAGCTGCTTTAATTTTAAAACTAAGAAAAATGAGTATTAAAAAACGTTTTTACAGACTGGAATGAACTTTTCACTACCAAATGCTTCGCTTGTGGATTCCCAGTCGAAGCTGGAGATCGTTGGGTAGAAGCCCTCAGTAACAACTACCATAGTCAGTGCTTCAATTGCACGGTGAGTACACCGGAAGGAATGTTCATTAAATACAAAAAATGTAATTTAAAAAGTTACATCATCATATCAAAATTTCAATTTTCTTTACGTTAGGAGAAGATCCTGTTCATTTAAATATAGAAACTCGTCATAATAACTAGGTACCTATACAAATATTTTAGAAACAGATACTTGCTACGTAAGTTAGTTATTTATTTTTACTTTGCTTTGACATGCAAGCTGCTATCCCCCATTCGTACACCAACCAATTCTCCACATTAGATTAGTTTCAGAACTAATTAAAGAAAGAAAGCCATTTGCTTTAGCGTATCAGTTTATTTTAAATGGTTTTGTACTATTTCATGATAGTAGCTACTACTATACCTACATCGTTCTTAAATAAATTTAATTTGATAATAAATCGATAGTATACTATAATTTAGTGCCGTGTTGATAACAGAAACCAATGTATTTTATTATACTTAGAAATACATAACGAATAGGACAATTTTAAGCACAATATGGTTCTATTTCCGGCTACAAATATTTGATCTACTTTTGGCATACTGTTTGTTAATATTATAAATTATATGTTCTTTACCACAGAACTGATCCTCCACCGCTATTTAAAATTATTATTCATCTTTCTACTATACTGATCTTATTTGAGTAAAAAGTTCTTGTATTCAATATGCAGTGCCCTCTGTAAATCTATATGAGTTGTCTCCATTATGAGACACTGATGAAACTTATTGGTCGAAACAGATGTCTGCTGTTCGGTGCTACGGTGGAATTTGTTTATAAATTTTAATACCGCCTTGTTTGTTACTGTTTATCTACGGAATTTTCTTCCGTTTCAGATGTGCAAGAAGAATCTGGAAGGACAAAGCTTCTTTGCCAAGGGTGGACGCCCTTTCTGCAAAAATCATGCTCGCTAGGCGGTCCATTTTCCCTAGCTATTTATGTTACCACTATTTCGCTTTAAAAGTGTTAATTTATTATATTACATAAATGATTGCGACATATAAAGTTGTCTGTAAGTGTAAGTGAAAGTAATACTTTATTTTTATGTTTATCTTAAGTATCTAATTCAGTAATAGCTGTTTTAAACCAACTTTTATTTATTTATTTATGGTATGTGTACATTTGAAAAATGATAATAAACACCAAAAATTTATTAATTAGGCGATAGAAACTTGTTAATTAGATTAAAATTATTTGTTTTAATGAAACATTGTAGATAAGTTTATATATATGTTACATATTTTTGAGGTGACAATGCGATGTATTTTTTGTGCCATTTAAAATTTTAGTTTGTAGATGGATTGTTTGCCCAGCACATTATATTGTATAAATAAATATTTTAGTTGTAATTATTTGTTTTATTCGAATTCAACAGGGAAAATATACATAAAAACCTCCACTGGCAGAACCATGAAGAAAACAATCATAAATAGTGGAACTGGAGATTAGAAAAAACTTCTAGTCTGGAGACTAGAAAAGTTTTATATGTGTAAGAGTTTCAATAAGTCAAAAAAAGTTATAAAAATAGATACGACCAATATGAAAAGGCAATTTTAGAGTTCTTGTAACAAAGTGATACTTAATTAACTTTTATGACAACTATGGTTTAAATATCTCATCCAGTTCGGTAACCATTAAAAAATTACATGAACCACATTATGTAGGTACAAACCATATTAAAATCATGATACACCACATTTCCATTTTTAACGATACTCTTTTAATCATATTGAGTGAGACTTTTATACAACAGTACAAATCTTTATTTAACTCTTCAAACGCAACATAAACAACATTTCTTCTACAATATTTAATTACATACAAGCCGTAAACGCTTCTAAAATTGCACTTATTTCATTTAAGTATTGCTTCTTCGCTCTTGACCGCTGTCTGATTAAGACTGATTTCCTCGTCGGCACGTCGCGGTCTTTATATAGGCGAACTAAGCTTCTAGATCCTCTTAGAAATGTCTATTGAACACTCACAAGTAATACACATACCAGGGCAGTTCAATAAATAATCGTCAGCCAAGTTATACGAGGGGTATTCGATAAGTACCACTGGTGACGTCCAGGAAATGTGGACAAAAGGACCTCTCTGTTATTTGAAGGCCTAAAGAGTTGAGACTTCACCCTTGGTGGGTTGTCCCTGACACCTCCAGAGGCAGTGTTGTCAGATTGTGCACAATTTCCTTAAGGCTGGGGAAAAAAAGTTAATTTGGCAACTCTGCACTCGGGCTCTGTGTCTGTTTGTAACAATATTTATAAGGTAGTATTAATTTCTTTTATGAAACCTCTAAATACAAAAGTTGGTTTTCACCTATTTTTTTATGCCAAAGACGTCAGAGTCATCTTTGTAGATGAATGGGCTGATAACTGTTGACTTAAAAAAATGTATTTCCACTTGGTGTTACAACCCGAATTCCAACAGAATATCGGAGCCTGCATATTCCCCTCATTTTCTATTCAGTAGTTGAGCTCAACAAAACATGTCTCTTCTTAACTTGTTTTAATATGACTTTCAATAATGTTATTGATTGGAAAACCTCTGGGAATAAAATAAAACACCAATTCTGTTAGATTTATCTATTTGCGAGAGGAACGAACGTATTCTAAACTTAAATTCGAAGGCATGAAATCGATATCTCAGCTTAACAGCAAAAGTATAAGTAAATCACGAATATTTGGCAATGCTACGGCAGATATTTTACAGTAGCGATCCTTATCTAAATGTTCAAACCGGGGGAATCCATATATCACCAGTGATATCCATTTCCTCTTGTAGATACTCACTTAGCTGACTCTCTGAGGCTGAGGGGTGCTTCCTTGCTAGGTCCTTCGCTGTTTTCGTAAACTTTGTCATCTGAAATAATAATAAGTTGTTCAATGTAATAAATAAAAATATACATATTTATTTCTTTTTTATAATAAGCTAGTATAATTTTAAAATAAACTGAGTGATACTTTATAAGATAACATTTTAAACAAAAAATCGGATTGCACGTTAGCTACGAGAAAAAACATTTCACGTAGGATGTCAATAACTGCAGTGTGGTTTCTATCTTATTTAATCAGATTTCTTTGATCTATTTCGTATGTGGTAGTGTCTGAGAGACAGCACCACCAAGTTTAACTTTTTTAAATTTTTCAAAGCAGATTACAGGTGGAAAGGATCTCTAATATTGTAAATACCTTATTGACCATAGCTTTCACGTAACCACTGTTGCTTGGATCATTTATACCATTATTTGAAACATCAATTGCTATGGGCCATATCCTCACCCAGCCTCCTTCTCTAGGTGGGGCGAATTTCCAATTCCTTCCATTACCCCAGATTTTATAATCCAGTTTCCTACAATTTTCTTCCATCTAGAACCAGAGGCAGATATTTCATAGGTGCACGAAATTGGCTAATATGTTATTTTAAATTAGCTGACTAGTTTGATTTTTAAATCACACGTGTTTCTTGTTTAATTTACCAACTTCAACTTTTATCTTAAAAATAATTCTTACATGAAATTAAATAATTAAATAAAACAATACACCTTTCTTCACATATCTTTTAGCAGTGCTAAATGTATACATTTCGAGTACTATATACTCATCGTCGGTAGCTTAAACACTAACAAGTTTATAAAAAAGTTTATAAACTTGTTAGTGTTTAAGCTACCGACGATGAGTACATAGTACTCGAAATGTATACATTTAGCATTGCTAATAGATATGTGAAGAAAGGTGTATTGTTCTATTAATTATATTCATCTTCACGAACTCACCTCAATCAGTTTTTACATGAAATACTGAGTTTAAAACTCCTTGATCTCATGAAGTATTATATAAATTTCAGTAAATTTCAATGTTATACAGGATGTTTCTGAATTATTGAGGGTGATGAATAAAGCATGAATGAGATAATTTTAAGACAATCAAACAATTAATTATCTGATCAAAAGATAATCAACGCTTCCGTTCATCAATGAGCTCCGTAATAATCACTTTAGAAGTACTGTGTATAAAATCAAGCAAATATATTCTGCAGATACTCACATACTTTGCTCCCGATATATTATTCGCAGTCGAGCCTATATTTCTACCGTCTACTTGTACTTTTGGCAGATTCATGTAAGTCTCTGAAAAAAAAACACTAGTTACATAAATTTAGGACTAGTGCTAAAATAGTTAAAACTGACGTAATGATTTACATCAAGTCGACCATCGAATCGGCAAATTTAGCGACCTGGCATTGCACTTTAGACTGATCAGATCAGTACTCGGTTTCAAATCATAAATCTTATATATTTTATACATTTACGATAATTTACTTATTCAGTTATGTGAACTACTCGAAAAACGGAAGTTTCGTAATTAGTTCACCTTATGGAAACAATATGTCTTTAGTGACAACTGCATTTGTTTTATTACTGCCTTTAAACCCTCTGGTGACGACTAGGTCGACAAATTAAAAATTATCTTGATCGAGGTGGTTATGGATGTTATAATAACTGACATAGTTTTCCACATAGCACCAAAACATTATATTGCACCCGACGCGCGTTTCTCCAACCAAGTTGGCATCATCTGGAGATTATTATAAAACTGTCAGATTTAATCATCTCCAGATGATGCCAACTTGGTTGGCGATACCCGCGTCGAGTGCAATATAGTGTTTTGCTGTTATGTGGAAAACTACGTCAATGTTATCTCCACACCAAAGGTTCCAACCCCTTTCAAAATTGGCATTTATGTTTTGATAATTTTCGAGCGCACTTCCTCAACTTGACAGAATACCAAAATATTTTAATGTGTGCTTTGTCTGTGTATTTCGCGAAACTGACTCAGTGGCTCATAAAAAGGGTCAGAACCGTTTGTACAGAAAAATTTATTAATGAGGACGGATACGAATGAAAAAATTCTTGAAGCATGTGCAAATATAGCCATAGAAATTCCACAAAATGCTTCTGATAACATGTGGATGGACCTAAACTTTGGACTTATGTGAGTTGTCCCACGTGTAAATTGTGAACCAAATATAATGGTGTGACAGTAAAACTACCAAAATATACAGGGTTATTCAGAACTTATCTCTAAAACTTTGAGGATATGTACATCCTTAAATAAGAAATCGATATCACCAAAAAAATTTTAATAAAAGTATTAGGATTTCCCATAAACAATGTTTAAAGTTATACCATTATAAAGGACTACGTAGATGGGCAACTGTACTTCAACATTTGATATACCTACCACATTCCTAAGAATGTGGTAAAAAAAGTAAACACGATTTTTCTACCTCGAACGACGACCGAGCGAATAGAACTGTAGCGGGGATAATATCTCTATTGTCTATTCAGTCTCATCAGTCTATGTGTGTACTCTCTGTGTACCGGTGTTTTATTTATCGTAGGAGTGCGGTGTTTTATTTATCGTAGGAGTGTTAAACTGTAAAATTTTCAAAATGGGTCATGTGTACAGTAATGCTGAGTTAATGGACTGTTACCACTGGATTATCAATTAAAAGTTAGGTTTTGTGAGTGGTTGTTGCAGCAAAATGTTGAAAATCTCCAATTTACTTAATAATTTGCGTTTACAAGATCAGCAACCAGGAGGAACATTCGGTTTAGTGCGGCAAAATTGGATAAGACGTGCCCAAAATTGTGTACAAGTCGAGGAATATTATTTCAAAAAAGCTTTTGTAAAAAGGTATGTGCAAATTTTTTATACCTAAATTTCATGTTTCTAATACCTAGTAATCAAGTAGCGCAATTCTTCAAAATTAGTGTAACAAAATTTCATTCATTTTAAAGACACGTCACTTTGGTCAGATCTATCTATCTTTAAGTTTATTTTAAAGTAAAAACGCTGCAAATCTTTTTTGCGCCGGGTGTCGGTATACTCTCAGATCTTCCGAAGTTTTTTTCGTGCTAGCCAGTTTGCATTGTCAGTCCCAAGGTCACTCCATTACAGTGGACCAGTATCCAGCGGCGTGCAATGAAAAATTTTTAAATAGTTTTCAGAAGCCGCCAAAAAATTTTTTTTTTGCACTACCACATTTTTACATGTATGTTGAACATCCCCAAATTTTATTATGGATAAGTTCTGAATAACACTGTATCTGTCAGTCTGAAGCCAATAGAGACCGAGACTCCTATTGATTCGACATTGTCATGCCACTTTGCGATCGATGGTCGACTTGACAGAAATCGCTCTGTTCTTTCTTCAGCTTACTTTGGTTAGAAGCAGATGCAGCTCTGCTTTTCGGGCGGGCCGCTGAACTCGACCTAGAGCTCTGCGACGCAGACCACTTCTTGTGTTTTCTTCTCCAACGGCCAGCTGCATTCACAACGGTGATGGTGTTCTTCAGGGATAGCTTCGTAGGCTCCTCCACGGTTTCGTTACTAGAAATATTTATTTAATTAGATATTTAAAGATTTATGAAATAAAAGTTTAATTAACCAGGTAGAAATTGCTTGTGTTTTTAAGAGAACGCTGCGAACCAATTTCTTTTAGAAACTACAACTGATACTTAGAAATATACAACTTACGAACTGTCAGAAATAAATTCCGGTAATAAATTTATAATACAAATATAATATTGCCAAATTACATAGAACCAGAACTTATTTTATTTATGAGGCTTATTTTTGCTCTCATCACAATGTCCATTAGGCAATCACGTCGCAGCATCGTTCATCGAGTCCACAACCTATGGCACTCTGATGAGCGCAAAATAAGCGCGAAACCGGTCAGTGTCTGGTATTTGGTCTAGAAGAACGATGTGGCGACTCCTATGGAGATGCCGATGTAATGCAATGCCAGTCGGGGCACATTGCCGTGGAGTAGTTGTTTTCGGCATCTCTTTCAAATAGGTATACAGTGTGTCCAAGATAGGGATGACAAGAACGGGGTTCTCGAAAGTTCTTAGGCCAATCTAATGCTCAATTACCTCCCACTTGCAAATCACAGCTAATTCGATTAATGTTGGAAATTTTTAGAAAAACCTGATTTTTTGAAAAACCGTTTCAAAACAAGTTTTCTTAAAAAATTTCCGGCAATAATCAAGATATCTGTGATTTGCAAGTGGAAGGTAAGTGGGCCTTAGCTTGCGCAACTTTTTTCCCATTCAAATGAATCTGTATCCTTATAATTTTCGAGATCCCATGCTTCTTATGCTTATCTTGGACACACTGTATAATAGAGAAAATATTTAAGACTACATAATGGCACAGTTCTGGTAAATAAAGGATAAGTTATATATCTATTCCGTTCTATTCTACATTGAGTTTTGTTATGCCTATGACAAATTTGGTTGTGAAATGAGAAATCACATATGCTTTCTTAAAGTTCTGAATTTCTTTGTCATATTTTTGGTGTTTTGTTGATATCCACATTTTATTTTTAACTTTTTTAGATAAAATTAGTAATAGATATTTAGAACTTGATCAGTTTATTATAAAAATCCCACATCTGATTTTTTCGGTCCTACCTTGTATTTTCGTTGGGTTCGTCTGAAAATATATCGAATACTGACAGTCCTGTATTGTATAAAGGTAATCCTAGAAGATCAAACATGTCATGCAGCATTGGCTTCTTTACCAGTCTGTCGGCATCGCAATCGTTGCTTAAAGCGGGACTTAGATTGACCTAAAATACAAGAAAGTGTATCGAGTTGACGTTAATGACTCATATTACAGTTGCTGAAAACATTTGTTCAAATTATATAATTTAATAACATCGTAATTAAGCTTGAAAGCGGTTGGAACCTTTGGTGTGAAGATAACACTGATGTAGTTTTTCACATAACCCCAAAACACTATACTGCACTCGACGCGCGTTTATTTATCTCTAGATGATGCCAACTAGTTGGTCAAAACGCAGTAGTGTTTTTGTGCTATGTAGAAAACTACGTCAGTGTTATCGTAATTAAGAAATGTCTGCAATTTTTGAAAAGACATTTGTTCTTGGCTTTTTGCCAAATAATTAACAAATATAACTATATAAATAGGGTTTAATATTTTTAGGCAAAAAATTATGAAAGTTTGTCCACATGGTGAAAAAAGATTTATTGACCATTCCTTATCAAATTAAATATTTTTTTGTGGTCCATATTGGACTTTCTCATAAATGCAATATAGCAATGAATGGTACTCACCTCTAATAGCCAAGGTCGCAGAGTACTATCAATAAGAACGTCGAATCCAAAAAATTCAAAACAGTTGACTGTTGGTGGTACCTGAGCAACATGACTGAGTACTGTCAGAGTGACCAGTGATGTGATGCGTTGCCACAGCAACCAGTCAGAAATTCCAGCTTGCTGAAAGTACCTTCGTAATTGCCTCAATGTCCACTTGCATCCTATATAAAATATTTCTAAATAATTACTCATCGTTAATATCGTTAATACGTACTTTGTTTCATTCAAAATCAATGTGTTTAACTGAGAATTGAGAGAATAATGGTAAAAGATGAAAAAGTGGGACTTTAAGAATATGGTAGAGTAGTGAAAGAAGTGAAGCGAGGTAGAATCATTGACTGATGATTGTAATAAGACGCGCATGTAACTGGAATCAAGATTTTTTGATGATTCTTTAAGAAAAAAGACGAATTTTAACGTGCTGTACATCTGAAGTGTCATTAAAGACATTTAGATGACTAAAATCTACATTCTAATCATCGGTTGCGTGTCTTATTCAACAATCGAGTCAACGGTAGAATACAAGTTTAGTTTGCATCTGAAAAATGTCCTTCACTCACTCCTGGAAGGTACTCGGGGAAAGATTCCCAGCAACAAGTAAATTATTTAACGCAGGATAGAGTGTTACTTAAATTGCCCCTTACATATGGCATGTGAAGTATAAAGAAACTGAATATTTACAGAAAAAACAGAGTACGTGAAATATTGAAAATTATATTGTTTAAAAAGAGACACAAAACATTTTCATGTATAAAAAAACCACTTGAAAATAAATCAAATACCGGAAACGACTTCTAGAATTTAAAAAACCGTTATTTCATTTGAAAGACTATAAAACCAACGTGTAATATCTTCTATCACGAAATCTTCCTTACCTGAGCCCACTCGATCTTTCATTTCCGTAAATCCTGGCCCCAACTTGTTTATGGAATAATTGGTCAAATGTCTGAAGGGATTTCGCAAGTCATTCAGACTAAATTTGTCGGTTCCAAATCGAGCCAGTCCTTCTCTGTACATATAGATAGTGACGGGGTGGTACGAGGGTATACACACGTATAATCTCAAGTCGAATTTGTATCCGCCGATGAGGAGGGGTTTCTCGATGTACCTTTGTACTATAGTGTTGGTGTCGTAGTTCAACTCACTTAATTTCTGCAAAAGTAAAGATATCTTTTTTAACAGGATGCCATAATAAATTGATAAGATGAACGATCAAACTACAGATACTAAATATACAAGGTGTTTCCGATATGAATATTTCAGAGCAGGTAGAGCAAGTTGGAATATGACGAAAACCCCTATAGACTTTCCTCTAAAGTGCCTGTAAGGTAGCTACAGCCCCTTAAAGGGGTGGTCCGGAACTTGAATACGATTTGATACAAAATTACGAAATTTTGGTCAGATGCTATACTTTTTATTTTTTATGCTTAACAATATGTAATAGAAAATATTTAAAAATTTGGATCGGGGATGTGAGAAAGTGAGGTGGTCGAGGACAAATAGTTGATTTTAATTTTTTTATACGTATTTTTATGATTTTTAAAATGAAAATAGACAATATGAAGATGTCTACGTAATATACGGTACCTTGGCCGTCAACTCATAGTCTTTTGTGTGAAAGGAAGGTATACTATAACTTAGGGTAAAAAAGATTGGTTCGTGCATTATCTGTCCTCACTATAAAACGTTGACTGACAATTGACAAGATGAAGACAGATGAGGACGCTTTTAAATTAACCATCAGCGTCATCTACGTATGTAGTTTTATCTGCTTTCAAAATTTTTAGAGCTAAGAAAGATAAGGCTCAGCTTTACAAACACTTAAAACTTACTTAGGCAACAGTGTAACGCTCATGTGGTATTTGAGAAACTGTTAAGGCTAAACTCTTCTCCAATGTTACAAAAGCAAAAAGAGTCATAAATGAAGGCAATAACTGTGTTAAAGCTAATAACTTATATAAAAATAATACTTATTACTGTAAGTAAGAAGTTGCCTTACTCTAAAGAGAAATATGCCTCGACCTTGACTTTGAGCAACAGGTTTGCATATCCAGACCGGTTTTTCATCGAGAAATTTGGAGGCGGCATCCCTGCCCCTGCTACATTCTGCTGCCAACTTGGTGTATTCCAGAGGCAAATTGTATCCATGTGGGCTGAAATTAAACACTCTTCTTTATTTTAACAATAGAATTTCCTACAAATAATCATCCTAAAACGTGCCATTGTTAAGTTTAGATAAGTAAATATAAGTCTATTATGCAAATAAAGTACATAATTCAAATAAGTCTGCCGTTTGGTGTTTTATCTTGCCCAGGAACTTGTATATTTTTGATAAGTTTTGTGTATATAACCTACGAGGATTTTACGTAAAATTATATCTATCTATCTATATATCTATATTTATCTATTTGCTGCGTACATGCCGTCTGGGTAACCGCAGACATGCCGTCTGGATAACCGCGGACACTGCGGACATGCCATTATGGAAGGCATGTCCTGTGGTGTGTCCATGTGGTTTATTCTGTAAATAACAGTCCATCCACGGTAAAACTGCTGCTTAGTGCGTTACTATCTAATATATCGCACCATCTGGTTTTTTTTAGTGTATGCACTATCTCCAAGCTACTGTGGCTTGTCAGAACAGCCGTTGTTTAGTGTTAAGGCCCCTACACACGGGCGTAGATGATTTAATACATCTACGAGCATTCATCAGCGCGCATTCAATCAGGTACTTTTAGTTTTCTCTGCAGACGAACAAATTTCATTTCTGTAGTTGGCCTCTCGAGCTTGTGTAGGTTTGCATTTTGTTGATAGATGAACATTTGGGATCAGTGACAGTGGCGTGGGCATATGTCACTAAGCAACATAGAAAAAATGTTAAAAATAGTCGTATGTGGTCGAAAAAATGGCATCTAATGCGACAAAAGTTTTCGCATATTGAGTCGTTAGAGGAGTAAAGATTAGAACGAGATGATTGAAGCAACTCTTTCTAATTAGTAACTCCAGTAATACAAAGTTACTGTACAGCATTACCTTTAAATCAGATATTACAATAACCTACAATAGTATTAATTAATCAATAAACATGTTATTTGTTATAATTAATAACAAGTGATCATTTAAAAGCGACGTGTCATGGTAGCCTATGAATTTAAAATGTAAGTCCTATGTAAATTCCCTTAATGATAAAACATAACCTGACTTTTAGTGAAATTTTTATGATGACTCCTTATTAATAAAAATACCATAATAATACTACCGAAAAATCACCAACGTAAATGTTTTAAGTCACCTACGCTCTAGTGTAGGGGCCTTTAGAAGTGATTGACACTCTTTAATGACGATTCATGTTTACATTTCTGTCTACACCTAGTATATACGTGAAGGATGTCCTCATAACTTATATCATCTACTACGTAGTGTAAAAATAAATGATAAAGAACAAGCGAAATAATAAAAATTATTGCGAATAATAACAGTGACTATTCTTATGCGTCAATTCATTAGGCTGCTGCTAAGAAATTTATTTTAATGAGGTACCTACACGGTAAGTATGTTGGAGACAATCTTCTTTATTTATAGGTATTTTACACTAAGAAACACACATTGCACGTAAAATAACTTGTACAGTTTTCATACTATAGGGAGATAATAGACAGATATTACCAGAGATTCACATTTATATTATCTCTGCCAAATTAAATCAACGTTTCTCCATTATTTTGAGGTAAAACAACTTGACTTGATAAGTCAAGGGACTTCGAATAACTTACCTAAAATCATAAATAGATCCGTATACCTTCCTCATACACCTCAAATATCTAACTAAATTGTCCTTTCTACATATAGCTGCGCCTTTTGGAATGTGGTTCAGATACTAAAACAATACAAGTTAATAATTAAATGCTAAGGGGAGAACTTGTGCCAAATTTACCTGCCAAGAATAAATACTCTTGTGATGGCTGACAGGAAAACCCGTGGTCCTCCACCAGAGGTTCCAGTGGTCATTCTCCGAAGTATATTCCCTCCAGCCCCGCTCCAGACAAACCTTAACAGACATCAAAATTAACATGCCATGTTAAATGTCTAAATATTTTCTGATTAATGATTCATGAAGGCAATGTAATCTCAATAGACCTGCGAAAAAATAAAAACTGCAACGTAATCATTTTTAAACCATCTGCATAAAGACAAAATTTGGAATAGAAAAAACAATATTCAGTACCATATATAAATAAGGAAAAAAGTAATGGTCCGAGGTGTTAACCCTGAGGAACACCAGACGTGATGTCAACCAACGGGGATGAGCAGTTATTAATCTTAACATATTGTGATCTATATATTGATTATATATCCAGAAAGCTGTACAAAATTTTAGAATGAAATATAAATATTAAATTCGTGGATAAAATTTATTAACTGTTAATAAGACCACTTTCAATAATTAACCCCCACTAAAACCAAAGACATGGTCACGATAATATTCCTCCCTTTCTAAAAATAACTAACTTATTTGATATTAAATTGAGAAAATCTACCCTAAAACTAAATATCAAACCAAACTTAATTGACTCATGTTCTGTAATAATTATTCCTTGTAGTTTGGTAAGATACGGAGATAGCTCCTATTTGTAAACCCCACGTTGCTAAAAAATGGCTAAATTTCCATCGCATTGCGTTTTATATTACAACCATTATGTTAACGTTAGCAGAATTATACTACTGCTAGTTTACATGACCATTTGTCTTAATTATAATATTTTTGTTAGCGCACGCTAGGATCAAAAAATGACGGAAATCCCCTTCTTCTGACATTCCAAAGGGCAAAAGGACACCTTAGCGTAGAAATAAAGCCACCCTTATCTGCTTCCACCCGCAACTGTCGCCATAAAATGGCTGCAAAGTACTGCAGTGCAACGTTTTTCCTCATAAGCTGGGACGCGGAAGTTGAGACGGAAATGCCATGACAGAAGACAGTTGACAATCTGCAGCCATAACCCAAGTAGGACGCGGAGGCATAGTTGCGTTGCGTGTGTATTCCGAATTCGTTAAATACTACCAAGTTATTTATTATATTGGAGTAAACTGTGAGCTTGCGTGACCTAGTAATGATTCTAAAACGATTTAAGAATGAACAGATAATAGCTGCGAGCTATTGGAAGTTTTATGACGCAAGCCGCCCCAGATTTTTCAACCACGTGCCCATAATTTATCGGATTGTTATATTTGTTTCTCGTATATGTCTGATATAAAAACCCAATTTTTTAAAGCTTCTACAATCTTAAGGTTACATTATAGGTATGGGGGGTTGGGGTTTAGTTAGATTTACTATAAATTCACTTAGATTCTATATAAATGATACAGCAGGAAAATAGTTTTACAAAAAATATCATAACAGTTAATTTTCTTCGATTCTTGATTCATTAACTATGAAGAAGATCCAAGCCGTCGAAAATATCGCAGTAAGGACCGCGGTAGGTGCCCCTTGGTACCTGTGGACAGCGCATATATACTGGGACCTTGACTACGTCCCAGTCCTAGAAGTCATCAGGAGGCGAGGAGGTAAGATTTTCGCGCGTGCCGAGACGCACAGCAACCCAGCTAATCCCGGAAGCCGTGGACTACGAGCCCGATGCGGCCGCTGTACACAAGCGGCCAAGACTCCAACTGCTGGACCCAGGATGAGAGTAAGATCTTCTAATGTTCCAGATTCCACCTGGAAAGCGATTAATAAAAAAACAACTCCCAGATCTCCTCTCGAAGCCGTGACCGGCCCACAGTGGCCGCGGACTCACTTCGAGTACCCTTCCCATACCCTACACAAAGGTAATTGACTCCTTTTAAGATGGATCCCCGGCTACACAGCCACTCCTGACTTATCCCAAACCACCAGCCAGGACGGAAGCGGCACTTGGCGCTCACGCCCGAGACAGACTACCCCCGGTGGGCGGTGGGTTAAACATGCAGGCTAAGAAAGAAGAAAAACTAGAAGAGCGCCAGGAGATTCTACCCAGCCTCCAAAGTAGAGCCAGGATAGGAGGAGACCCCACAAATCGCCCACACCTATCACTCGGGATAGGTGAACGATGGGGTTCATCTCTACGAGTCAGTTCAGGTAAATTTATCATTTACAATAACAGGTTGTAGAAACTAGTTCTACTACTTGTCAGATGGCATGCTTATAGCAAATAACTACGAATAGTAAGGACGTCGTTAAGATCATCCTCCATCTGAAAACGCCTTATTTAAATGAGGACTAAAACAAATCAAGCCAAAACAGCTATTCTCCTGGCTATATGCCGCGCCGAGCGCTGAATTACAAAGCAAGATTTGCCGTATTTTGGTCTAAACGCAGTTAGCATAAAAAATACTAGAAATCGGATTCCAACGAAAACTACGAGGAAATACTCAGACCACACATCGTAGGATGCCAGTAATTGCAGACCGGTTTCGACCTTTTTATGATCTCATCAGTGCAATATAAATGAGCATACCTACGAATGCGAAGACCTGAGTATTTGGATGTGTTTAGACCAAAATACGGCAAATCTTGCTCGGCGCGGCATATAGCCAGGAGAATAGCTGTTTTGGTTTGATTTGTTTTAGTCCTTATTTAAATAAGGCGTTTGCAGATGGAGGATGATCTTAATGATGTCCTTACTATTCGTAGTTATTTGCTATATTTATCATTTAATATTTAACACTTAAGGAAACATTTAAGAGCAGATAAAAGTTGGCCAACTCTTAAATTGACAGATCTAGATCCTCAATCTTTAATGTGGAGCATAATGGGTGTATTTAAAAGTGTTAAAAGCATGTTAAAAATCAGAACTTGATAAATCTTAAAATTTCAAGTGATAAACGTTAAATGTGTGTGTATAAATCCGCTATCAGTTCCACCAGAAAATATCGAAATGTAGTACGAAACATGGACTGTACAACACCTCTTTACGCAGAATAGGCAGAGGAGCACTTTGAGCAATCTATGTAGGATAATTTCAATTCATTCCCTTTATTCTGTTATTAATTTTAAATTTTCTCTCAGTGTGAAACCACTTGTAACAGAACATAAAACAATATTCATAGATATATTTCATGTCAGCTGTGATTTACTTAATAAATGTTGTAATTAAGGTTTTAAGTCACTTAATAAAATTGGATGATCCAAGTGTGACACATCATTGAATTCACAATTTTATTCTCTATCTAATGGTGCAAAAACCAATATGGCGCTGATAAGAAAATCGGTTGCCTACAAACATGGAGACCCTGTAGGCCTGGAACATATAAAGCCTATAGAAAACCCAAGCCTATAAAAAACTTGCAATAGATTCAGCGCATCAATGTATGTAAACTTAACAAACTTTACTGCAATTGTTTCAATAACAAAAAAGATATGCAAGAAATAAGAAAACCCAAGTCTTTTGAGGATATTTCAGGAACGATGCGATGTGTCGCCAATCAGTTTTCATATTTTTAAATGACATGAAAATGCGCAACATTTTTATAATTTAAGCAACCTTATACTCGTATATCTTTTGTGTACACCTTGAAAGTCACCACCCTGTATATATCCGGTAATTTCGTGTTATAGATCTTGCAAATTTCATTAGGTAGATCTATAAATGTAGTCCATGCAGTCACAACTTATTTATAATAAAGTTTTACTGCCTAGAAATAAAGCGCCACATTAATAGTGATATTCGTAGCGCCAAATTTAAACATTCTAAAATTGTTTCGCCTGACTCATTAGTCTATATGAAACTGCGGCAATAACTAAGTACATTTAATTTATCATTCCTAATAACGGGCGCTGAGCAAAGTCGGGTTAGGTAACTCCTGGCATTAATAAGACTTTATTTTATACGTATGGTCATTTGTTTTAAATTTTCTCTGTAGATATAAGGCAAATAAGTAAAAAATAATTGCCCAGTTTAAGTTGAAGTAGAGAGGCATATTGGAAATCATTAGGAATAAAAGATGCACATTTATATAAACAAATCGATTCGGGGTTACATTTTCAAAAATCCGTCTAGGATTTCCGTAGGGTACGTAGATACAAGGGAAAACGAAAATTTAGCATTTTTTTTTAATGTCTTTACTTATACAGTGGCTTATATTTTTTTATTATTTATTTTATAATCTTAGTCCTAATTTTATTTTAATAAAACCCAATGACAGTAAAACATCACAGTTTAAAAAACGTCAAGACAACGTTGATTTGGTTGATTTTACGTTTATTTTTTTAATAATATTTTTTAATACTTTATTGATAATTTATTTTTTTTATCTGGAATGTATCTGGCTAATGTTAGATTATCTTATCATAGATTTTCATCTTATCTAGATGAAATTATTATTATCTTTGCACAACAATGAATAATATCATACTGCATTTTGTTCTGTGGCCAATGTTATAAAGACTGTAGACACGTAATACATTTCGTAACGTTGTGCATTTGATCACATATTAATAAATACATTTTTCAACTACAGAGGATCGGCTTTCCTTGGCTGGTCTTCGACATGGCTCATTTGCTACATAAATTGCTTATCTGATGCTGACCTATAAAATCAATAGTACCATCGTCATTTTTAAGTATTCAACGTTTACGATTTAGGGCCGGCGCACACTGCCATGCGATTTTTTACAGCACGATTTAAAAATCTATCCGTTGAAGATCGTAAACTTTTATATACAGGCACTGCGATTGAACAATAATTGTCAGTGCGATTTTCAAAATGGATTTGGAAACAACTGTTTCTGTATGCTTATTATTGCTATTAAAAAATAAACGATATTGGAGTCACCCTTTAAACGCACAAAGACTGACTAAAGGACACTTTTATCAAAAACATAGTGAACTTCCTCTGTATCCTGAAAAATTCTACGGCTATGATAGAATGAGACTTGACAGACTGCTAGTAATTGTTGGAGCTGAAATTCATTATTAAAATGCTATGTGAAGAGACGCAATAGGCTCCGACATGTTTATTAACGAACGAAGTCCACATACTAAACTATCGAGTGTACGATTTTTAATCGCTGTGCGCGATTCGTCGTATAAAATCATGTATTACATTTTATTTTGCGATAATCGCGTCGCACAGAAATTGTAAGAAATCACAATTTTAAAATCGCAGCGATTTTATCGCATGTGCGCGTAGTGTAATAAATCTCTGTTGATCACATTTCTGCGATAAAATAATCGTAGAATTAAAAGTCGTAGTGCGCGCTAGGCCTTACTAAACAAATATCTCGAGTATAAGGCTAGGCGGGCACATGCGATTGTCTGTAGCACTAGATATTGTTTAGTCGCAAAAATAAGACACACAACATGCAAGTGCACACATGTGATTAAATAATCGCAGCGATTAAAAAGATTCAACCTTTTCTATTCTCTGGGCGACGCGATTGTCGCGATTTAAAATAATTCACACAGAGATAAGTTGGCGATAGTAACGATGTTCAAAACTACATATTCCAATGAATATGTGTCATATTCAAGGTGTGTCAAGGAAGAGGTGTCAGAAGAGGCTGTATATTATTATGAATATTAATGTTCCAAAGTCTGTAGACCTATATTATCTAGAATTGATTGAGATTGGGTATTATATTTATAAATAACAAAACATCATACTTTCGTATTTTCCGGTATAAATGTGAAGCTTCAGGTGGCACAACTTTTAAAACTGTAAAAATGGATGAAAAAGAGCATCAACTAAATATAGTTGATACTAAATTTAGATATTTAATAGAAAAGTTTCTATTTTTGGCCGCCCAATTTACAAGTCTTCCCTTATAATTTATACCTACCACCCAACTACAAATGTGGCTTGGAACTCGTTACATTAATGAAAACTTCAATAAAATTAATTCATTCTTACAAACAACCCCGCGACATGCGATATGGCGTACGGATGGGCACAGAACTGCAAATTTAATTGGAAGTTTATAATATTATTCACATAGTTATGAAGTTGCTCCGCATTGCATTTTCAGGATCTCGCATAATTCAGCATGAACAATGCATAAGCTTTAATAACTATGAGACGGGTGTTTTAACATGGAGCTGGTGGCTTGCCAATTTCATTAAACCGTTAATTATGCCGTAATTTGGGAGAACTACCCGCCTATTGAACACCCTGATGCGTGAAAGAAGCTAATGCAATTAGATAGTGCCATTAATTTGATTATAAACGAGTTATGGCAGATTTTTTGTGAGATAATGTTGACGTCATGTTTATAAGAATACATCAGTATAATATCATACCACAAGCGGATTTTTTTATAATATGTTCTAGATGAAAAAGTATGAAAATCCACGCATTGTCCATAATCTATCCATTGTACAAAATATTCAATTTTATAGAAATTTCTTATTGCACAATTAATTTATTATTTTATACAGGGCGCGCAAATTGATCACAAAGTATGCAGGATGTTTAAAAAAAAATTTAACACACCGGGTTATATTTTGTTTGATGGAACAACCTAACTTGGACATTATTTAATTTTCTGACAGCATTCTGTTACAAACTGAATGGATAATACCTTTTTTAAGATCTGAATCATTGTATTCGTAAATGAAACAAAACGTACCACTGTACACTTTTTTAAACTATATATTTGAATTAATTAGCCCTAACTAATGAGGTTTTCCAGGTTTCCCTCATTCCAACCTACCAACGTAAATAATTCCTGAGGTACAAATGCGTCCTGCGAAATAATAATAATATGCCGTCCCCTCTCCCACACAAATCTTAGATTTTTTGCTAATCCTTGTGATTAGAATGAGGGGTAGTGATATGATTATATATTTTTTTTTTTTGTTAAAATGTAGTCGACCGGTTGGCTCCGATTCTCAGGGTCGAGCGCTAGTGATTATCAGTAGCTATTCCCTACGCCCATGGGGTGAATAACTTCTTAGTCCGGAAATCATGTTCCCTAAGTAGCAGTAGTGAATCAAGAATAATGAGTAGTGGGCAATGAGTAGTTCCAATAAATTCGGTACTTCTCGTTCGCCACAACGGATTCAATATCCCCCTGAGCGTATGGCAGCACTGGTGTTTGGTCTATTTTATACGAATGCCATAAAAAGTAGTAAAGTACTCGTAAAGCAACGTTATATAAGCAGCTCTCGTCAGAGCTTAGCAGATGCGTGATTGTTTCGGGCGTCCTATGGCAGTCCCTGCAGTTGGCATTAGGGACTTCCATACCCATGGCACGGCTTTGATAGACGAAAGTATTAAATACACCATCCTGGCCAAGCCATTATGAATCCCTCGGTCTCTGACTTAAGCCGCGATTATTTTATTTATATTACCAAGTGAATAATAAAGTCGTGACCTCTTTTAGTTGTCATTATTCTTATTCCGCACTGAAGTGAACAGACTAAGTTCGAAACTGCGCATCGCTGTCTGTAGATGACAGGATAACCACTACAGACAGTTTGTTCTGTTCTGAAGTGGATTAGAAATACTCTCGAGGTGCTAGTATGGTCATAGAGGGTGCACAACCATTGTATTATTCACCTGGGGCGATGGAGGATGGAAAAATTCTTATTGTTTAACGTTCTAGGCCCTCAAAAAATGCTTGTTCGTAGTCCTGGAGTATATTCCGGCTTTACAGTTTACGATTCAAACACTGGATGGAGACACCATCAATCTCACTAATAGATTTTGTCCAAGATTGAAACGTATTAGCTGCATGTTAGTTGTCATTATGATTATATCGCAGTAACGCTCATTTATGGTCTGATTATAAGGGGTCCAAGTATTCAATTCTAGGCGAAAAAATCTGCACTTTGAAACTATTTGAGAATCACTTTTTTGGAACAAAAGTTTAGCATGGCACTGACCAAGTGTATTAATCACCTAGTATTATAAAGGTTAGACAAAGTTTTTGCTTGGCGAAATCACCTTTTGTGGCAAGATATTTCGTGCTACTTTAAAATTAAACATTTAATTTATTTCAAATAATAGTCTCATGTATTCTTATTATTAAATGGGGATATTTATCATGGTTGACGTGATGATCAAAAGCAATTTCTAGATATCATTAACTATAGAACCAAATAACAGCATACTCTTTATCATTTAATTTTTTTTACTAACTCAAAATGGCTTAGTACGACTAGCCTACTATTAGGAATAGCAAGTGACTGAATACAGCTCATTAAATATTAGTTTGTAAGCATTTATATCAGTCACATTTCGATAATATGGAAATAGTTAAATGGTGATCAAATCGCGTGACCGATTACCTTGTTAATGTTCAGAATTTTCTTTGAATTATAGCCTTTGGAATCGGAATATAGTGAATTAATACAGATATCATCAATCTATTAAAACTTTGATATTATTTCACAGCGTGTATTTTTTATTGAACAAATAACCAAACTAGTTCAGATATTGTCTGTGTTTCTATTTCAAAGAATTAATTGTGTGGGATACCACAGGATCAATCAGGAAACTGGTGTTTTCAAAGCCGCCAATGAGAGTACCTTACTGGGATCAACCACAAACAAAAACTTGGAAATAGAATGGTTACTGGTTTCCAGGAAAGGTTCTCTGTATTTCAATAGATGAATAATCTAATATTATATCATCCTAATTATGGGTTTTATTTGTATATTTTATACCTTATATAAGTTACGTGTTTCAATAAAGACCTAGTTACTATCATTATAAAAAAAAAACATTTTGTTTTAAGGAAGGCTGGTGAACAAAAGTAAATATGTTTTCTTGACAATCTACAAAAAGAACATAAAAACGTTAAAAATGAAGAACATAATTTTTCATTTTTCAGAGTTTGAGTTCATAGAGTTTCATAGCGAATGAGAGTCTTGTACTAGAGTATAAGGCAACCTATATAAAGAATATAAACAGCTATTATTGTCGAATAAATGTCACTGTTCATTTACTTTCACTAAAAATATCATGATCATGCTATAAACACTTCATTTTGAGCAATTCCAAAAATGAGAGTAAGCCGGTAAATCCTTGTTGAAAGCTATAAATTTATATATACGTCATAAGTCATAACATAACTACATTCTGGGAAAAAAAAATATATTTTACCTGCGTGAGAAGTTGTGGTCCAGCCCCATTTTCGTTTATCCTGAATATGAAAGGCCCGCTTCCAAAACATTCTTCAAACATAGTTGACTATGTCGATATCCGATCCTGAAAACAGGACCCTCGGTTAGTGTGAATTTAAAAGATTCCTCTAATCATTGAAAAAGTTTAAAATTATCAAACTGGTAATTAAAGTGGTTATGTGTTCGCCTTTTGGTATCATTGTAGAATGCAGAGATGTATATTCATAGATATGAGATTGGTCTAAAAGGATTGAAGAAAATTTTATCGACCTCGAATTGCCGTTTGAATTGTCAAAAATTATCCAGGAAATGAGTTTATTGACCAGGTAGGGACCGTACTGGATTCTAAAAAAGCAATTAGTACTAGGCAAATCAAGAAAAAGGAATCTACACATATATATCATAAAACTCATTCCTAGGGAGCTACCACTCATAAAAATGTTATGAAAAAAATTTATTATTTAATACATTTTTAATAGACAGCTTATTTTAGGCCTATGCAATTGGCATAAAATTGCATAGACATAACCAACCAAATTGGCATCATCTGGAGAGAAATTAATCATCTCCAGTATAGTGTTTTGGTGTTATGTGGAAAACTACGTTAGTGTTGTTCTATGCAATTATGTGATGCTAAATTATTTGTTTGAAGTGTTGCTTTAGCAAGAAGAATTCCATTCTACTAATTGCAGCCGTTTTCTAGCAAATCATATCTGTTGACGGGAATTATAATATGATAATAATATCTCTACCCCTCATTCTAATCACAAGGTTTAGCCCGAATGTCTGAGACTTGTGTGGGAGAGGGGGCGGCATATTATTATTTCGCGGGGCGCATTCGCGCCTCAGGAACGACTTACGTTGGTAGGCCCTAACCACCATTCAGTGCTGGAATTAGGGAAACCTGGAAAACCTCATTAGTTTAGGGGGACAAGTCAAATATCAACTGATTTTAATCTCTCACATTAACACCAAGTTGACATTCTTCTCATCCTAGGCCATGGCCAGGATGGTTGCCAAGCCATCCCTGAGAATAAGCCTTGATCTACGAGTAAACAATTTCATTAAAAATTGTTTGGTGGAATGGGAATTAGAACCCACGACCTCTGGGTTGAGCGATCGAGACGCTAAGCCCTGAGCCACCGGCTCGTACATCAATTGAACAAAGTATTGATGTGATGATCATCACATGAATTGAATAAAGTATTTTTAATTCTGTTCGTAAAAGTTTTATTAAGAAACATCCGTATAACAAAAACATTAGAGTGGAAAACCCCGCTCTCCCTACTATTAGTATATTTTATAATAAATGCGGTAACCATGTTGTACTGCAATCGAGTGTTGTTTGTAAAACGAGCTGTGGACTTCATGCGAGATTTGTAGCAACTCAAGGGCGATAGTAAACCAGTTATCACAAGTATTACATTTAAAAAGTATTTTATCTACAACAATATTTCAAAAAGCATGTTCATTAAATTGTTCTTAAATAAATGTCACGCCGCTTTAATTTTTTAATTTGGTACGTTCGTTTTGTTGATGGGCACAATCCTGTTACGAGGATATCTCATTAAAATTAAATCACCTTGTTTTGATTCCGACATTAAAGTCATTACTAGGATGATTATGAATTTTCCTATTCACTTTTAAACCCGCCGGAGAAATATTCAATAAATTCGCCTCAACAAATTCGGCTCAACAAATAATGTTCGCCTAGAAGGCGAACATTATTTGTTGAGCCCAGATGTTTACAGGCCCAGCCAAGGCGTTAGCTGAAGCTGTGTAAACTGGGCGAAACAGTATTGAGCTTAGTTGAAAGGCGAAATAATTAAAGAGCTTTGTACTCCGAGTGAAATATTATATTTCCTTCAAGCGTCAAAATTAAAAGTGTATTTCTTCACACACTTATGCTTGTATAAAAGCGATCCGACGCGACGTTAAATATCAAATTGACAGTTCTGACAAATATGGCGCCTTTTCGCAAATCCACAACTTTCACAATACGGCTGTTTTTGAAATCCATTATTTTGCTTTAGTCAGATCAAAATTAGAATACGGGGCGGCAATCTGGAATCCCTTAGCCCAAAGTCATACAATCAATCTTGAAAGCGTTCAAAGAAAATTTTTAAAATATTTGGCTTTTCGAACTGATGGAGTTTTTCCAGATAGAGGTACTGATCAACATTTGCTACTGCATCGATTTCAGTGTACTTCTTTAGCCGACAGAAGGAAAATTTTATCTGTTACCTTCTTGTATAAGTTGTTGCATAACAATATTGATTGTGAGACTTTGTTACACAAAATAAATTTTCTGGTTCCAAGACTCAATTCTAGAAACAAGCCTACATTTTACTGCGGAAACCCTAGGACTAATACTCCCCTAGTTAGATCTCCGGTTCATTCAATGTGCAGCATATTTAACTGCGTCGCTGATGTCTGTGATATTAATTACGATAGTTTAAATTATATAATTTCAAAATTATCTGTTGCTATTTAGTTTATTTCTCTTTGTTTTTCTATAAGTGCGTGTGTATGAAAATTTATGTATATTTGGTTTAAGTATTTCTTGTAATTGGGTGTAAACCTGTTAGAAATAAATAAATCTATCTATCTATCTATATATCTATCAATCCAGCTCAGTTCTGTGACGGATATATTATGCGCCCCTACTAATATAAACAATAGTAATAAAATATATTTGGTATAATTTGTTTAACAACTTGTATAGTGGTGGACGTGATAAATATAAAGAATATTTTTTATATCTACATTTAAATATAAAAACAAAATCTTAAAAACTTAATTAATAAAAATAAATTTAAAAGTAATAATAAAATGTACTTAAAAAGTAAATTTAGTGCTACAATCAAGCAACAATTTACAAACAGTGATGTCAGGAAATGGTGAAAAGATTTTTAGGCCTTACAAAATATTGGACAACAAAAACAAAAATTAGCCATAACCACTTAAGATAAATGTCGTCTACCTACCCCTACTTCCTCTAGCTCGTCCACTGTCAATGGCAGCCGGCGAAACGAAATCCATAAACAAAATTAAAACCTGGACTAACTAAGCACGCGGCACACACACCGTGCAGGCTGGCTGGGAACAAACCAGAGCGCCCCGACGCCGATCCAGACGCTGTCGCCGTCTTGTCAGCTGCGACATGCGAGTTCCCCCATTCATATTTTCAGACGGGCGGCCGGCGGGCGGCTTCTGCCCCACTGTACCAGGTTACGTCAGCCCTGAGACATAACTCGTTTTTATGCCTGAGACCAGGGTTGTGTTATCATTTTTATGTCTGTGAATTCGGGGTCTCTTAGCATTGTTTTATTGCCCTTTATGAGCTACAATAAACCGACTTCTGTTTACATAAATTATACAGTGTGCTCCAGGTTCTGTATTTCAAACTGTCGTCGTTTTGAAATAAAAATGAATTATTTAAGTTTTAAACCAATCATTAAAACAAAATCTCAAAAAAATTTAAAACATAAGCATATCATTCATATGTATTACCTCTTAATACGTAATAAATGTTTTATTACTGACGCGGTTGATTGGATAAAATAAATATGTGAAATATGTTAGTCTTAATTTTAACATTCTTTAATCAGTCTTGTGTTGTATATCGAGTGTTTTACATGCTATGAACCTTATACTGTATCCATTAATAATCAATAATCAATGACCAATAATCAATACTCAATAATCAATACTCAATAATCAATAATCAATAACCAATCAATAATCAATAATGGACCAAGCATTCAAGGTTGTTCAAACAAGTTTAGCCTGTCTGTTTGCAGCGTTCGTTAACCTCCTGACACCTGTTTGATGAATCATGCGCTATTTCTATTTTCAACTCCTGCGAACTACTTGTAATGACCAATAATCAATTCTCAATAATCAATAACCAATCAATAATCAATAATGGACCAAGCATTCAAGGTTGTTCAAACAAGTTTAGCCTGTCTGTTTGCAGCGTTCGTTAACCTCTTGACACGTGTTTGATGAGTCATGGGTTATTTCTGTTTTCAACTCCTAGGAACTACTTGTAAAGACTATTTCCACAATTAATTTTTATCGCTTTATCAACTTGTCTCAACAAATCAGCTTTTTTTTTTAAATACTGTCGCCAGATATTTAATTTTAGATATGATGTATCCGAAGGTGTTCATGTACTGCCAGTTGGTCATGCACTATATAATCTGATCACTGATCATTGATCACATCCCATCATTTGGGCTCCGTTAGCTCTTTCATTTGCCCACTACTAAACCTATTATAGTGGTACGGTTTAGTAGTAATCGTATGTTTTTTTATCATCTTCACTGAATATATCTGTTGTAACCATTACTAGTAAAACTTATTCTATAACCGAAACAAATGTTTTGATAGTCTACGTACCGTGCCAAGTCATGTCAGCCCCGAGAAGGGGTTATCAGCGTTTTTATGACCATACAAAAAGATCTGCTCTCTCAAATGACTGTATAAAATGTTAACCATTTTGCAGGCAGAACATCATCTACATGAATTTCTTGTACTTTTGGGAAATTTGTATCGGAAGATGAAATTATATGTGGTCGACAACTAATGTGTCAGTTATTTTTTATATTTAACAATATTATTACAAAATATAAAAATAGTATAACAGAATTCATCGCGTATTCATTGTATCGCTCATTCCCATTTCCTTCTTTTAATTGAAATTCGTACGCCATTTTTGGATAATAGTATAGTTTCTGGGGCTAGCTGCAATATATGTTCCGGTTTAGATGGACACAGTTCAAAGTTCCTTATTACTTTCGACAGGGTTGTCTTCATTTCCATCATAGCAAATTTTTGACCTATAAAAATAGTATTGATGTATGCGTTTAAAGACAATCACAGGTCATAAATGAAGCAGTGAGATTGACAATGTGGTTTTTGTCATATTCGAACAACTCCTTCTCCCGTATCAACTAATATTTGGCTCGTCTACCGTTCTGAAAATATTAGAGAAATATGGTCGAAATCAGTAGCACTGTAGACACTATTTGTTCTTTATGTTTATGTTCTATTCTATTTGTTTTAATGGGAGCAAAGTCAGATACATTCTTCCTGAATTAAAAGTGCAAGGTTATTCTATGGTTCGCATGTAGCAGATTGACTTATATTAGAATATGAATTAACTATATCAACAAGACAAGAGCGTACGCCAGAGATTTTTACTGGGTTTATCCGCTAGTGTCTTCTAGACGGAGATTTTGCCATCTTAGTGATGTCAAAAAGACAAGAAAGAAGGAACATTATAGAGATCTGCTGTTGGATAAACAAAAGGTAATAGAACTGGTTTTGATACCTGTTGATACGGAAGGGAATAACAGAGAATGATAAAGCTGATGGATTCGTTTTATCTGGATCTAAGAATTCAAATGGAACGACAGTCAACGAATTCCTAAACAAATAGACTTTCAATACGCTAAACGAAACTAGAGGAGAAATAGAAGTTGTAGATAGGATCATGCCTGAAAAAACTGAGATGACTTGATTAGTTCACCGCAGTCCGAGGTCTACTAACAAGTGGAAGTTGTTTTAACTGCAGGGTTGGTGGCAATACGAGCTGCAGAGGGAGGAGGTGAAGTCCCTCACATGAACCAATGTCTTGACATTTATTAGAAGGTTGTTAATTCAGGTCAGGTGCTTGTTTGCCAAGTTTGAATCACTCCAATATTTGATAGTACTAGAACTACTATTTTTTCTACGACTAGATGGTAACTTAATATAATAATTCGAACTGAACTCTTCCTCTTTTAGTTTATGAAAAACTGTCAAAGCTGCCACATTTAAATTTATTGACTATAGTACAACGGATGATGTTCAAAATAAATGACTTAGTTATTAAATGGTAGTTATTAAATATTAAATGGTAAATTAATTAGATATAAATAGGTTGACTCAGCACTAATGACATACTCGTTAAAATTAATGAGCAATATAGTGCATGAGTAAATTAGTGCCTAAGTTGAAATATAAAAACAAATCTTTAAATTAATAGAGAGAAAATATGTAAATTGTTAATCACTGTATCAAGTATTTTCTGTTTAATTTTTTTCAAATGTTTTTCTGTAGTTTTGCCAAAGGTGGCAGGAGGTTTTAAGGATGATATTTAAATATTTTTTTGTGAATGGTATTCAAAGTTGTTTAAATTAAAATCGTTTCGACCCGTAAATACACCATTGTTACAATGTAGCTATAACTAGTTACCTACCAATGCAGTTTCGAGGTCCAGCACTGAAAGGAATGTAAGAAAATGGTTCTTTGCCATCATAATTTTCGAATCTTTCTGGGATGAATTTTTCTGGATCTGGAAAGTTTTTGGGGCTCCTCTGTATACCAAAAATGAATATGGTGAATGCTTGACCTTTGGGATATAAAACACCATCTATAAATCAATAGATTTAATTAGTCATATCAGAATAGCCATATGAGATTTTGTGTTGAAATTTCTTCATTAGCGATGCCACAAGACCAGACGATACGAGATGAGACTTGATACATATTCATCAATGAATATATGATATGACATTGAAATGTATAAAAGAATACACCCATGAATTTTCTACATGTTATTTTAATTTTAAGGTCAACCGCGCTGTAAAGTATTTTAATTATTTGCATAACTAACTCCGTAATTCCCAATATTCGTAATACCACATAATTACCCTCGTAATAATTTCATCATTCTCAAATGTATTTTTGATGCGTTCATTCAAAATTGACTTGTAAGTTCTCTGATGTAGATTAGCATTAATTTTAGAAAATCATAGTTTAAATTATTCAGCGTTCAACATTTTTCGACGATGCGACTACGGAAATTCTTTTCTCATGTATAATGTTTTTTACTCATCTCGATTTGAAGATACGGTAAATTTTTTTCAATCTGCCTGTCAGAGTTAATTTCTCAGTCCCATCTCGTTCCGAAATTTTTTGTTCCTCGTGGGATATTTTTTTATGTTGAAATCATAACATTCAGGTAAAGAGATTTGAATTACCCCATTCAAGGTCTTCGTCAAGCTGTCTTCCAATTATTGGCACTGATGGATACACTCTAAGTGTCTCTTTTATAACCAATTCTAAGTATTTCATATTTTGTAGATTTGACGTAGTTACATTTGCCTCCTGAACTCCTTCAAATATTGCCCTTTGTTCATCGAAGGCCTTTTTCTGAAAATATAATAATAATATATTATTTCTCTACCTCTCATTGTACTCTAGAAGGAATAGTCCAAAAGTTACAGTCTGTGTGGGAGATGGGCGACATATTATTATACTGTAAGGCGCACGAGGTTTAAGTTTAGAGCATTAACTGTCATTTAGCAGGAATGTAGGAAACCGGAAAAACCTAGGAAAACGGTCAAACACCCATTTCTGTCTTAAGGTACGTTCAGTACGGAGCTTGGATGATAGATCATAGATGATAGATGAATCATAATAAAATAATAGTGAAAAATATAAGCGCTGATAGGCGTTCACAACGGAGATTTGAATAAACGCTTTTAACAGCGAGTACATTTCAAAATGTCCAGCGAAGAAGATTACTTTTGTTCGAAATATTACATTTTCACCAAAAGAAAACAAATATTAAGAAAGTATTATGTGCATCCTATAAACAGGGAAAGGCACCGACTGGGAGAATTTCACCTCGGTTTATATCCTCAACTACGGAAATATGTAGTCCCAGAGGTTTTACGCATATTTCAGATATAGCAAAATTTGTACAGTTTTTTGTAGATGCAGCAAAATTTGTTAGATACATTTAAAAGTTATGTTTGTAGAAATCGCTTACAATATTGTTAAAATGATAAAAATAAATTAAAATGAAAACTATAGCAACTCATCATAGATCCGATGAACGGAAACCACTAGTTGAAGTGAACGCCCGGTTTTCCTATATAATACTAAGTATTTTACTTTTGCTAAAGTCTCTAATGTATTTTACGTTAATATACTCAATATTGGATTAATTCGTTTGTTATTCGGGACCTACACACATCTCTTTCACGATATATAATAAATTGTATTTTATTTAAAAATAAAATATTACTTTTACTTGTAGCATTCATATTTTTTCCTATTTCTTCCTACTGTTTCTCCAAAATAAATCTATTGTGGTGATCAGAGTGGGCCTGATTCCACAACGATTCTCTAATAAACACTTCTCTAATTAATTTTTCGGCATCCATACTCCTACTTCAGCTCGCAGAAGAATTGAACTGACTATTCCGCAAAATATATTCGAGTATAAACCACTCGTGTATCATGTATTCTTTGCTAGTATCACATCTCCGTACTGAACAGCTGCATTGAAATACATTATATATTTTATCAGCGCTGGTAAAAGTTACTCTATCATCCAGTCTATGACCTATCATCCAAGCTCCGTACTGAACGTACCTTTACTAACACTTGGTAGGCACTCTTCCCATTTTAGCTCGCATGTAGAGGTGGTTACCAAAACGCCTCTTCATGGGAACATATATAAGACTCAAAATTTAATTTAAAAAATATTGGATCTGCATAATATCGAATTCGCTGCCTCTAGATTTAAAGACCTATATTCTAGAACCTGAGGGATCAATTTAAATATAACTTTCCTTCTTTAACTGATGTTGAAACATATTATGGTTAACGTTAAGGAATAAATGTGAATCGTTAATACCTATAGAAAATATACCGTTCTTCAAAAAATGTTATAGCTCAACATGGCCCAAAAAAGAAATAGGAAATTTTGCAGAAAAGTGCCAATTGACCTGTTTCAGCGTTTTCTTTTTTAGTCTCAACTAGAAAAAATATTAATTTTGTTCCATCATTTTGGGACATTATTTACCTTAATTCCCAGGACATGTTCGGTGTAAGTTAATGCTGGTTGGGGCTTTTGCCAGCAGAAAAAGGTTTCCCATATTTCCTTTTAAGTATTTTTTTCATTGTGCACCATTTTCGTGCACAATGAGAACCACAAATATTGTGAGTAACACAAATGAGTATCTATGAATTATAAAACTACATAGATTTCGTTTAATTATCAACATACGTCAGTTCAGCCATATCGCATTTTATTATCTACTAAAAATCTGGTAATATTAATTGAATAAGCTACCCAATTATTCACAATGCCGATCTGCACCCGGTCATGAAGCAATGACATTTAAATGATATCGCAAACCCTTTTTATCCAGCAGCTTTTTTTGAATTGCTCATTTTTAGAAGCAATAAAATGCTATATCGTTGATCATAGTATCCAATATATAATTCAAAACGAAATTTTTGTTCCCCTTACAAACCTGTACAACTGGATTATTGGCCAGTGCATATAGAGCAAAAGTAATGGCAGATGCAGTAGTATCATGACCCTGAAACAAATCACTAATTGTAATATTTACTTATAAACGTATAAATTAAAAAATAATTGCATTCATAGACACGTATATACTAATTAAATGACACAGTAATTATTCATGTTCTGATAAATTTTAAACTTTTACAACTTCAATAAAGATATTGATATGCAGTTTACTTTATTTTTATTTCAATGTGAAAGGCGTCATGATTTTTCTGAAACATAATTTTTCATATAGCAGGGACATTGTTGTTTGGCAAACAAACACATGTAAATAGTTTAAGCAGATTTAAAAAATCAACTATGTCAAGAAGAAGATATCATGAAGATCATTATCAGGAGAAGTATGTGCGAAAAGTCTGAAAATATTTGTGAAATAATTCTCCAATTATTAAATAATTTATTTTATTAAACACAAAAGGAATAAAACTAGTTTTCCAATATTATTTCCTGTAGACCAAAATGGTCTACAGGAATTAATATCAGGAAACTGGACATTTATTTTACTGGAAACAAATTCACTTGAATGGATTATCCATAGAAATAAAGACTACAGAATGGAGAAAGTATATTATTTCATACGGTTTCTGTGACTACAACAAAGCTTCTAGGTCCAATGAGAAGTTTGCACATTGAGCAAAAGTTATATATGTTACATATAAAGCAAGCAAGTTACATATAAAATCAGCTACTTACATATAAATTGCAAACAACTTACATATAAACTGCAAGCAAGTTACATATAATCTGCTTGTCTGTTTTTCTTTTCTTGGAGTAAAAGTTAAAGAGTGTATGAAAAACTCGGTATACTATTGAGCTCTCATAAATATTCTGTCCTGTCGTCCTAAGTTCCAATAAAAATGCTGACTTCCGTCATCAAATGTAAACAGGGCAGAATCCGTACCGGACCGAATCCTTCAGATTGCCGGTCTTCAAAATATCGCAAAACTTGTATAAGACTTTTCCATTATATAGTCTTTATTTCTGTGGGATTATCTGAAACGGTTAGTTGTGAATAAAATCAAACACTGTCAATTGTCAAAAAAGAAGTATTAGTTAATGGAAATCATATTTTAATACATGTTTTTTGACTAGCTACGTATATTTAAGCAGTCTATCTAGTCTGGAATTTATCTAAACTTTCATTTTTCTTATTCGACACGATACTCTCGTATCGCAGCAAAATTAATTCAGAGACCTCACCAGCAATGGAATATCACTAAAGATAGTGGTTGACCATGTGGGGACCATGAACCTAGTGAAAAATATATTAAAATGCTGTAGCTACATATCTTTTTATCAAACCAGAATTATTAGGAACTGCAAGCCAATGTTTCTGTTTATTATAGAGTTTAAAAACTAAAAATTCTCTACATTAGACAGAAAATAGTTAGTAATGTTACCAGTTACCAGTTACTAATGTGATCTAATAAGTAAACAAACCTCAAATATTTGTTATAGTAAATTAACATTCTACAAACTATTAGATATGTACCTCAAACATAAACGTATCCACTTCCTCCCTCAATTCGGCTCTAGTAAGAGGTCTGCCATCTATGGTACTCTCCAACAGCATATCCAAAAACGCAGCTTTCTTCTTACCACCAAAATCTTCGTCGTTGGCGACCTGTTTCGTTGACTTACTTTTGATTCTTTCATCTATTACTCTATCTGTATGAGAGTGTAAAACCTTCAGAGCTCTCTTTTCTAGGTAGTAATTTGGGGTTAGAGGGTATAGGTATCTATGGAAAGGAGTGAAGACACGATCTACGACTATTTGGCACATTGTTTTCACACTGCGTACGTATTCTGTATCCCCACATTTTAAAGCGTTAACCGACGTGCCCATCGCAGCTTCTAAAAATGATAATGATGTTAATATCGGTACCTCTCGTTATTAACCAGAAAAATTTGCCCATGACGTCAGTGAAAAATGTGGGAAGAGAACCTCAGTGAATTAATATGATAGAAAAATTGCAACTTACCACATATAATGTCCAAAGCGCAAAGAGATACTAATGGATATATATCTACACTAGGTTTCTCTACTTCCTCATCAAGTTTTTCAATAAAATTGCGACCTACCGATTGGAAAACTTTCATAAACTGAGTTAGTATGGAAAAATGGAAAGATGGCGTTATAATTTTTCTGTGGCTCTTCCATTTTTTACCTAAAACGTCCTATTTAAGAAACGCAATAATAAAAGCATTATAAAAATATTTTTATTAATGTCACATAGGAAACAAATGCGTCATGTCAGGAGGATCTCACATCTTCCGATTTTTTAGTGATGCAGTACTGCACAGGAGCAAAAACTCCGAAAAATGTGTAGGTGTGTTGTAGCCTTCATGATTACACAGTTCTGTTTTAATTACAGTCCTCGTAACTATCATGTTCTATTTTCATTATTTTATTTACTTTAGATACATTGACTTTATCTTATTTATAATATTTACAGAAAAGAATCTGTTTAATTCTACTTATATAAATTTTAATATTTTGAAAATAATACTTACCAGAACTTGTTAATAGACCTGTACCTAACCAACTGCCCAAGCCGTCATATATAAAAGATTTTTCCAATATTCTCGTAGAAGTCATGATATGTTCTGTAAATTTATAATCTGTTATAAGAATCAGATTACGAGAAAAACTTAAGTGGATCTTGATTATGTCTCCATACGTATCAACATATTCCACTAGTTTAGAGAGGAATTCTAAAAATTGAAAAAAAAAATTCAGTGCACTTCAACTTTAGAAAAATTTGAAATATTTTAAAATTTTAAAATTCTTTCAAAATTCAAATTCTTCCACCGTAGATAATAATAATAATAATAATAATAATAATAATAATAATAATAATAATAATAATAATAATAATAATAATAATAGTTTAATTGTAAAATACAAAAAAATACAAAATATAATATAGTAGGTAAAATAAATTATGCTAAAATAAACACAAAGTAAAAATAAATTACACCACAAAGCTTACGCTGTCTGTGAGTAGAATAACACTTTATTTGTGTGTAGAATAAACACTGCGATAATTTACTTCCAGAATAGTACGATGCTTTTAAGGATAAATTAAACACAATACAAAAAATAAAATGAAAATAAAATTAATGGACAAATTTACAGTTATAATACAGGGTTATTCAGAACTTATCTCTAAAACTTTGAGGATATGTGCATCCTTAAATAAGAAATCGATATCACCAAAAAAATTTATAATAAAAGTCTTAGGATTTCCCGTAAACAATGTTTAAAGTTATACCATTATAAAGGACTACGTAGATGGGCAACTGTACTTCAACATCTGATATACCACATTCCTAAGAATGTGGTAAAAAAATAAACACGTTTTTGTACCTGCAACGCATGGTTAAGACCGAGCGAATATCTCTATTGTCTATGCAGTCATCAGTCTATCTGTGTCGCTGTCTCAGTGCGGGTGTTTTATTTATCGTAGGAGTGTTAAACTGTAAAATTTTCAAAATGGCTCATGTGTACAGTAATGCTGAGTTAATGGACTGTTACCAGTGGATTATCAATTACGAGTTAGGTTTTGTGAGTTTTGTGAGTTTTGTGAGGTTGCAGCAAAATGCTGAAAATCCTCAATTTACTTAATAATTTGCGTTTACAAGATCAGCAACCAGAAGGAACATTCGGTTTAGTGCGGCAAAATTGGATAAGGCGTGCCCATAGATTTATAAGACAAGGGAGATGTAATTGTTTACATTTTAAAGCAATCAGAGAACCCCTTGTTTACTCTTTATCTGGTCAACTGCAAGGTCTACTTTATGATTGTACGAAAAACTGTTGCCAAACTGTCAATTGTGTAATTTATATTTTCACATTTAAACTACCATGATTATGGGTTAAGGTTAAAATATTACATAAAAATATTTTTCCGTTTCCTAGTTAAGTAGATAAATCATATTTTGTTAAAAACGTTGCGATAAAAACTAACTTCATAACGCAAAAATGGAATGAACAGGCATCATTGCTCCCTACTCCAATCCGCATGTTCATTGATGCCGGTAACAACCACGTGAATCGTAGTATTTTATAGTATTTCTTTTTTGCGGTGTTGCTGGCAGTCGGAATTTTGCTTTTGTGAATTTTTCAGTGTTTCCGTAAGGATTTTATTACTATTCTTCAGAAAATGGTGCATCAGTGTCAAGTGTATGGAAAAATGAATTCTTTATATTCAAAACTGTCTTTCCACAGGTAAATTTTGCCAAGTTTTGTTTGGTTATTCGGTCGCTATATTTGTCACGCCATATTTACGGATTTTCAGGGGCGTGCTGGCTGGCTTCCTTATCATTTTACGGAATATAGTATATATATACTATATTATATTATGGAATTGCATTTGTTATTTTTTAAAATATGGCAGATGTGTTCGTTTTTGGAGTTACCTACACACATACTTAAATATGGTCAAAACAAGAATCCAAGCAAGAAGCTAAGGCATCATCATCATTCAGCACTTTGCTGCATAACAAATTAAAAAACCTATAATGTTTGGTAAGTGTGAAGCCAACATGCAACGTTTGACACAAAAATTAAAATCAGTTGCGTAACCAAGGTAATTTTTAAAGATATCCTTTATACAAATCTAAGAGAAAATCACCATTATCAGGCTTTTAAAGAGTTATTTTGAAAACAGTAAGTCAAATAACTTGAAACAAAAAGTTGAATTAAAAACTAACACCATGTACATCTTTCTTATTTTAAATTATATTTCACTTTTAAATGTAATTGAACCCTGTATACAGAGTTTAGGTATCTTTGAAAAACTGAAAAATACTTTTTTACACTACTGTATATATAAGTTTTTGTAATGTAGTAGGTGTACCACCTTTACTTAATTCAGAATTTTAAGTGTTCAAGTTTCAATTCATATTCCCTACATTAAAACTCCGATACTAATTTAATTTCTAATCTCACAAGCTTTTGCTGTTGCAATGTATAGTACTGATTTTCTTAAAATTCCTTTTTTGATGTTTTATTATCATACCCAACCCTTCCAAAAACGGTACGCCTTTGGCGTCGGAAGCAAGTTCTCCCAAAACTTTTGCAACGTTGCACGGAGTCGGAATTTTGCCGTTCTTTCTCTCGGTATTCTTTGTCATACACATTGCCAATGATTGATACAAAACAAAAGGTTATTTATGAATGAACCGTGAGGTCTCCTTTTATTAAGTCTATGGGCGTGCCCAAAACTGTGTACAAGTCGAGGAATATTATTTCGAACAGCTTTTGTAACAAGGTATGTGCAAATTTTTTATAAATTTCATGTTTCTAATACCTAGTAATCAAGTAGCGCAATTCTTCAAAATTAGTGTAACAAAGTTTTATTCATTTTAAAGACATGTCACTTTGGTGACATCTATCTATCTTTAAGTTTATTTTAAAGTAAAAACGCTGCAAATCTTTTTTGCGCCGGGTGTCGGTATACTCTCAGAACTTCCGAAGTTTTTTCCGTGCTAGCCAGTTTGCATTGTCAGTCCCAAGGTCACTCCATTACAGTGGACCAGTATCCAGCGGCGTGCAATGAAAAATTTTTAAATAGTTTTCAGAAGCCGCCAAAAAAATTTTTTTTGCACTACCACATTTCTACATGTATGTTGAACATCCCCAAATTTTATTATGGATAAGTTCTGAATAACACTGTATATCCTAAATAGATATAGTTCCAACAAATTATTATATAGTTAAATTAATCCAAATCAATAATTATTCGATACTGCTAAGGTGGCAACCTAAATAAAATAAGATTCAGGTAAGTATGGTATTATCAGTAGTTCAGTTACTAGGTAGTATATTATTATAAAATTTATTATTAGGTTCTAATCAGCTCCTTGAATTTTTCCTCTAACTTTTCTTAATTGATTTTTAAATATATTTAACTGATTAATAGCTTTAATGTTTTCAGGTAACGCATTATAACAGGGTGTCTCACCAGGAACTGCGTTGATCGATATCTGGGAAAGTACTGATACGAAATATTTGAAAATTTGACAAAATGGTAAAATCTCTAGGGCGAACGCAACCAAAACATGTAGAACTCTCCAGCACGTCCGGTTATACCGGAAGTCGACATGAACTTCGTTATTTTAAATGAGACACCCTGTATATTATTGCGTTTTTGGTTCTACTGCAAATTTTAGGATCAATTTAGGTGACATTCCCTACAGCTAGGAGTTAGGCATTTTGAGATAATATTTAAAGAAAAAAAAAATTTGTATGCTAACGTACGCTAGTTCTACGTATGGTTTCTTGTGAATACTCAGGCGGGCAAGAATTATCACAAGTACTTCTCCTTGGCTGCACATCCTGCCTTCAATCATATCACGCAAATAATTTTAATTTTTACTTATTTACTTAATTTAAGCATTTTTATGAAATGGTATAGTTACTACATAGTAAACACATCAAATAACCTGTTTTTGGCAAACAAAAGATAAAATGTGAATTTTTTAAAGAAATAATGTCAAAAAAACTATTTAACAAAATTTGATTTCAAGTTTTTATTATCGCTAACAGCAATAATGAACATAATTTCCGTCGCTAACGCTGCTGTCGGGGATCTGAAAAATGTGCCCTTTCACATTTCGTAATAGAAAAAGAGGGTTGTCGTTTAAAAAAAATATTAATGACGTCATACCACCTACATGAACCACCCTTTGTGCATTAATTTTATTTGAACACGCAAATAAAAATAAAGTGTGACGGCTTTGAGCGTTTTTCCCAAAAATTATTCATTGATTTTTCAATGCATTTATCCACCAGGTACTTTATGAAAGCACTGTATATACTGTTTCATTATTTATTAGCCATTTCAAGTTTTTAAACAAATTGTCAAGTGCATTAGGCTAATATAACTAAAAACTGTATCATAAATTTCCATTATTTACTATTTTAATATATTTTTTTAAACACTGTTTTTGTTACCCATTGATATTTTAAAATAATTTATAATGTAGATTTAGCATAGAATTTAATTAGACTATTTTCCATATTTCACCTGATTTTTGCTAATTGTAATATTTTCAGATTCACAGCCACTAAAATCAATGTAAAATTTCAATTGAAACCCTCCTTTTATGTAGAAGAACAACAATTTTCTAATAATAAGAATACAGATTAATTAAATACGTTGTTGTTATTGTCAAGTGAATAACAATTTAAAAGTAGCTACTGAATCCGTTGACCTTCCGTTTGTCTTTATTATAGTATCTACCTATTAATTATGTATGGATATGTGAGTTTTCTTAAATCACACATCCACAATGTAATTCTAGAAGAAGTAAGTAAGTAAATGATATTTATTTTACAATTGCCTCAAAATGTATTATCACTGAAATACAAAAAAGTTATTATTTTTTGTTGAATGCTAAGGCTTTCTGTACTGAGCGTGTAAATTTTAAGGGTCCGTTCACTGTAGACTTGACAGACATGAATTCGGGGTCGGGTTGAGAGGTTGGGTAGCTGATGGGTGAAGACCCATCATATCATATTCCCACTACCGAATTATTTAGATTTCGGAGGTGCACGTAAAGCCGAAGTAATTTAGGCACATGGAAATAAAGTTAGCCCTTATTGCAAGGGTACCGGATTTGTCTTATAATTGCAACAAAATTTCTTTTTAATGTTATAAATTATATATCACCGGAAAGATCAAAAGATAAAGTAGATTCCTGTAGTAGCAAATTTTTGTTAATACATGTATTTTAGAGAAAATAATTTTTGAAAATACGCTATTTTAGTGCAAGATTGTTTGCCTGGAATTTTAAAAATAAAAAGAATTACAAAAAATTACTACTATAGGGATTTAGATTAAAGTCTTATCTTTTAATACTTTTTTAATAAAAGTCGCTATCTTTATAGTTTTTTTATAATTAGACACGAGACGAACGCCGATTTTGGGCTAATTTCGGACTAGTGAATGGTAAGTATATATTGTAAAGGGAATGGTACAAGTAGAACTGATTTTTATTAGCATGCAAAACTGATTTGCTGATTGCAGAATTCAGTGAAACTGAAACCTAAGGAAACATCCGTTTTGACATTTCAGCGCCCTCGTGTATTTTTCTCGCTGATGCACATCGGTTGCATTCTTGAGATATGCTTGAGATTAGTATAGCAGATTATGGAATATAGGTACTATTCTTGGGTAAAACTAGGTCAGCTGGTACTGGTCATTCTAAATTATTTTGCTAATATTTGCGGAGCATTACTTACAAGTAGTATTGTACGATTTATGTCCGTAAATAATACTTATACCAATTAACATAATATACACGCGTGGAGTATGACGCAAATATTTATGTCAAAAATTAATTCACACTTGGGGCGCGAATATTTGAGCTGATCTCTACATCCGAGGCAAATGTTTACTAATGTGGACGCAACACCCTTCAAATATAGCAACTGACTGTACTTACTAGTTGTGGATGTAAAAAAATCCAAAACATTTCCTAATATGAAAACAGGTTTGGGCCCAGGAATATTTCCCACATTGTTTGAGTCTCTTTTACAACAATACAGTAAAGTAATCACGGAAAAGGCAAAGAGAATAAACATATACATTTTAATACGTTCAGATATCCACTATCACTGAAGCACTACACTATAATGTAGTAGTAATGATAGTAACATAACCAATTTATTGGTTTATTTACGTAACTAAATAATTGACTAGTTCTGTAAGAGGGAGGGGTATCTTGGTTGAGATTACAAGGTTTATTTTCGGGATACAAATAATTGTTATATAGCTGTTATATGTATATATTGTTTCTACAAAAAAAAAAGGAAGCAGCTGTTGTTTATAGGTAGCTCATAACAGATAAGTAGATATATAAACATATTTTTTCTTAATGTAATCATCCCAATTGAACTTTGAATTGGTAATAATGTATTAGGTACATAGATATTATAATATACTTACATTTTTCCCTAGTATCGATTGAAAAAACGCAAAAGAAAGAATCCTGATAAAATTTAATTTTAAATGGAATTTTTTTAAAAATGCAGTGATGATTCTAGATAAGTAGGTATTGCAAACAATTATCAGTACTGTACAATTATCTGTAAAATAATTTGCATCATGCATGACATTGACTTGCACATCCGTACATAATTTTTTACTTACCTCTAATAAATCTACCGGTAGATGGGAAATTAAGAAAATCCTCAAGGTGGCCGTTCTAGGCGCCAAAAAGTTCCCTTTTCAGTCCGTTTTTTTCGGTATACAAATATGGTAAACTTGATTTAACATAAAAAAATATTAATAATTCAAAAGTCTAATTTTGAATATTTAAATTCCCCTAAAATGTACTGTATATTTATACATTAATATATAAACGCAAATGCGATTTTGTGAGATTTTCGACCATAAAATTTGAACTTCATTAATTTAGGGGGATACATTTTTATACTATTGACATTTTTTATACAGGGTATCCCAAAAAGAAAAGGTTTACCACAACTTGTATTTTCTAAATAGAATATCCTGTGTATTTTTATAGATTTGGATAGAACGTCCTGTCACGAATGCATTGATATGGCTCTAATAGTGAGGGAGATAAGACCATAAATGTTTACCACAAAACCAATGTATTGAAGAAAGACTTGGTAGTATTTGTAGCCTAGCGACGAATCGATATTATCTTTGCAACTCATTATGCATGTAACACTCATTTATGTTATCTTTTCCATGGAAATCAATCCTTTGACAGATAATCGAGGATGAAACTTTTCGTTGGCTCACCCTGTAATACTGTATAAACAGAAATGTATGATGCACTATCACCACGTCAGCGTCAATCACCTCTATAGCTGTTTCTAGCGTTTCCAGCATTTAGGTCTCTTCAGTCTGCAGTTTACAATGTATGTGACTCATGACTGATTGACATTCGTGTAATGCATAGACTTTTGTTTATATACCTACGTACCTATGTGAGGATATCTTGAGGAAATTGTATACTTTTTATCATTTATTTTTATTTTTTTGTTCATATTTAAGACGGTGAGTGATTGCTCGTATTTTGATAAATTTTACAAACGTGTTCATCCTGATAAAATTATATTTAATAATATGGCGTTATTTATAGATAAATATCTAATTATCTTTTCAAATATTGTATCGTTAAACACGATGGACTTTACTCACAGATTATCGCATAGTTAATGCACTTCCAGCATAACATGCAGGTACAGTTGTTGGTAAATTCCTTACGTACTGATTCTACTAAATCTATGGGTGTGTCACGAAGAGGGGCTATTAGGATTATCTCAAAAAGTAGTCAGAATCGAAATCTGAAAATTTGTATACAGGGGTTTATCAAAAAGATCTATTCAATGAAAATAGTGTCCACTTCCTCGTACTTCCGGTTATACCGGAAGTCGACATCAACTTGCTTATTTTAAATGGAACACCCTATATATGATTTCATTTCACCTGCTAAGCCGAGCAGGTGGCTCAGGGCTTAGCGTCTCGATCGCTCAACCCAGAGGTCGTGGGTTCTAATCCCCATTCCGCCAAACAATTTTTCATTAAATTGTTTGCTCGTAGATCAAGGCTTATTCGCAGGGATGGCTTGGCAACCATCCTGGCAATGGCCTAGGATGGGAAGAATATCAACTTGGTGTTAATGTGAGAGATTAAAATCAGTTGATGTTTGACTTGTCCCCCTAACTAATGAGGTTTTCCAGGTTTCCCTCATTCCAGCACCGAATGGTGGTTAGGGCCTACCAACGTAAGTCGTTCCTGAGGCGCAAATGCGGCCCGCGAAATAATAATATGCCGCCCCCTCTCCCACACAAGTCTCAGACTTTCGGGCTAATCCTTGTGATTAGAATGAGGGGTAGAGATATTATTATTATTATTATTATTATTTCGGGAGTTTACGTAACATTCTAAACACATTTCATGTAGGATGTCCTATACCTATCTTCAACTGTTTTTAAAATATTGATAGGTGACATTTTGCAACTTTGACACCCTGTAAAATTAAACGGTTTGAGATCAAGCAAAACGGTTTCCACATTCCTATCATAACTTTTCATAACCCTTCGTTTGATAATTTCAGATTTAGCCAGAAATTAAAAATTTTCAATTAAATTTAATTTCTTGGTTAAATCTGACATTAGTATCAAAATATAGCTTATTAAAAGTTAAAATAGGAATGTGCAAACGGTTTTGCTTGATCTCAAACCGTTTAGATTTGACAGGGTATCAAAGTTGAAAAATATCAATTTATTTACCTGTCAATATTTCAAAAACAGTTGAAGATAGGTATAGGACATCCCACATGAAATGTGTTTACAATTCTACGTAGAATCCAGAAATGAAATAACATATAGGGTGTTCCATTTAAAACAAGCAAGTTGATGTCGACTTCCGTTATAGCCAGGCAGTGTGAGGCAGTTGACACTATTTTTATTCAATAGATCTTTTTGATAAATCCCTGTATACAAATTTTCAGATTTCCATTCTGACTACTTTTTGAAATAATCCTAATAGGTCCCTTCGTGACACACCAGGATAAAGAAAAAAGAAGGATCGCCTCAAAAAAACAAGTAAAATTATATTTAATGAAAAAAAGCTATGTAGACATTACTACCATAAAATATATTAAAATTACTTTCAATGCAGTGCGGGTCATATTTCCCTCTTTTATTTTTTGAAAATACTGAGTTTTAATGCAGAACCACTGTTGGAAAATTTAAGCTGGTGGGTCTGGCACTATTTTGTGTTCTTCAGATGCATAATATGACACTTCTTAATATAATAATATGCACTATACAAGGTGTCCACCTAGTGCGCGTAAGTCCAATATCTGGGTTAATAAAAGAGATAACTAAATTTTTTTTTCTACAGGGTTGTCTAATATCCCGAGCTGCACAAAATGAAAATATATTTATATATTCAGGGTGTTCAGTTTTTCCTGGACAGGTACCAACTTCGTTTTTCTAAATGGAAATATATATTTTTTATTGCTTTTTCCAACTAAACCCTTGATTTTAGTAGGACTTTCATCAGCCTTCCCTATACCTAACTTAAACTGTTTTTGAAATATTGACAGGTGAATATTGACATTTTTGCAACTTTGACACCCTGTAAAATCTAAACGGTTTGAGATCAAGCAAAATTGTTTGCACATTCCTATCTTAACTTTTTATAAGCTATCGTTTGATACTAATTTCAAATGTATCCAGGAATTAAAAATTTTCCGAAAATTTTGAAAATTTTTAATTCTTGGATAAATTTGAAATTAGTATCAAACGATAGCTTATAAAAAGTTAAGATAGGAATGTGCAAACAATTTTGCTTGATCTCAAACCGTTTAGATTTTACAGGGTGTCAAAGTTGCAAAAATGTCAATATTCACCAGTCAATATTTCAAAAACAGTTTAAGTTAGGTATAGGGATGGCTGATGAAAGTCCTACTAAAATCAAGGGTTTAGTTCGAAAAAGCAATAAAAAATATATATTTCCATTTAGAAAAACGAAGTTGGTACCTGTCCAGGAAAAACTGAACACCCTGAATATGTAAATATATTTTCATTTTGTGCAGCTCGGGATATTAGACAACCCTGTAGAAAAAAAAATTAAGTTATCTCTTTTATTAACCCAGATATTGGACTTACGCGCACTAGGTGGACACCCTGTATATTAATGCACTATTACAGGTAGACAAAGTTATATCATTTCCTCATTAATTATGAAGTGAAGTGAAGTATTAACTAATTACCTCATTAATAATGAAGTGTATATATTTTAAATAAACAAAGTAATTGGATGAATTCTACTTCTAGAAAATATATTTTATTTAAATATTGATTTAGGTTTCTGCCAACACATTAAATGACGCATAGGCGCAAATACGGGCCGCGAAATAATAATATGCCGGCCCCTCTCCCACACAAGTCTCAGACTTGCGGGCTAATCCTTGTGATTAGAATGAGGGGTAGAGATATTATTATTATTATTATTATTATTATTATTATTTTTATTATTATTATTATTATTATTATTATTATTATTAAATAACTAGATATTTACACAATATAATAAACACAATAAACATGAGGACGCTAAAATGTCAAAACAGGTGTTTCCTTAGGTTTCATTGTAATTCTATAACCAATAAATCAGACAAGCGTAAACTATGTTGTATATACTTAAGGATATATTATTATAACTCACAGGGCTGTATAACTGGGCTGAGGCTGAGATATGCAGTATTTGCATATCTTATTCAGAAATATGCATATCCACACTTCTTGCAGTATTTGCATATCTCATTTATTTTGCATAAAAATAAAAATATTATTTTAAACACACTGCTATATAAAAATCAGTTCTACTTGTACTATTCCCTTTACAATACCATATGTCCGAAATTCGATGCTCAGCATTGGAATTCCGAAACTATAAGAGATAGAAAGTCCGTTAAATGGGGGAATTGTTTAGACATTTTTATGCTGATCCTGAATCAGTTTTGAAATCATGGGTAACAGGTAAAGTACAGGCCTTGATTATAGGTACCTACAACAGCACAGATTATGTTGTGTTCAATATTTATCACTCAACGTATACAAACCAGACTCTATAATATACGACAAGCAGTACGTGGTTTCTATAAGAAATAAATTAAATTGATGGTTTGCAAATCTATCTATAAAAATTAAACATCGCATTTTAAAAATTGTTTTGTTTAGCAGACAATGTATTGTTTGTTATAAATATTGCACTTCATAATGCAAATGGCATTAGATAACCTGATGCATGAACATAAAAATTGTTTACTAATGTTTACTTATTGACATATACTTTATCTTAACAGTAATTTTATTAGTCATAATTCTATATTCTGAATTGCTAATTAAGTCATATCATGAAAGGGGTTGGAATCTTTGGTGTGAAGATGACACTGACGTCGTTTTCCACATAACACCAAAACACCATAATGCACTCGACGCACGTTTCACCAACCAAATTGGCATCATCTGGAGATAATTAATCATCTCCAGATATCATCTCCAGTATAGTGTTTTGGTGTTATATGGAAAACTACGTCAGTGTTGTTCTATGCAAATATGTGATGCCAAATTATTTGTTTAAAGTGTTGCTTTAGCAGGAAGAATCCCATTCTACTAATTGCTGCCGTTTTCTAGCAAATCATACCTGTCGACGGGAATGGGGTGTTTTCCTATTTTTTTTTACATCGGCGATGGAAAGTAGTTGGAAAAAGAAGAGATACGTATTTTTGGAATTTTAATATTGGGTTCATTTAAGTCCTTAAATTATTTTTTTATTGTGCGCGATATGTGTGTGACGTCACTGAGCGAAAATTCAAAATTTGCGCCATTTTTTAGTGATTTCTAGGATATTTTCATTTGTGTGGTTGGTGTCACTGCGTGACAACTTTACTTTTGTTTATGTCTGAATTGTTTGATTAGGGTAAACATCATGGTAAACGTGAGACATTGTTTTTAGTTTATATTTTTACCTGTGAATTGTTGTCTCTGCCTGTGACTGATTACAAGTGCATTTATTAGTAATAGAAAAACATCGTAATTTGTAAAGGTAAATTTTGAATAATATATTTAATCGACTTTGCAGTAATACTGTTAAGTTAAATACTAACCTTACATTTTTCATCCCTTTTATTTCTGAAAGGATCTATAGGATCTTTATCATAAAAGGATCTATAACCGGTAACTTGTCGGACTAAGCCTCTACAAAACCTTGCTCCATATTTAATAAAAGTTTACTTCACAAGAAAACAACGTCAAGTTGTCAAGCCAAACACAAACAGGAAATTTCAAATGTCAATTATTGAAATGTCGACTGTCGTTTCTCGTCTTTACAAACTGAAACTAGTCACATATTATCAGTGTGGCCTCTTTATAGGTACATATTCCCTAGTTTTCGCTTAGTGACGTCACGAATATAGAATAAAATTTCAAAATTGAATTCAAAATTTTCTACCGATTCAATCTTAATAATTTTTATCCTAATAAATATAAAAAAATATATATATTTTATAAAAATACCTACAGGTTTCCACTTTCATTTCGATTGAAGGAAAATACCCCATTGAATAAAGTATTTTAAATTTTGTTCCTAAAAATTTTATTAAGAAACATCCACATAACAAAAACATTAAAGTGGAAAACTCTGTCCACCCTACTATTAGTATATTTTATAATAAATGCCGGTAACCATGTTTTTACGAAGCCGTAGAAGGGCCATGTATGAATTTTTTTTAAAATTCAGACTTAAAACTCTGAATTCAGACTTTAATCTCTTAATTCAGACTTTAATCTCTAAATTTAGACTTTAATCTTTGAATTCAGACTTTAAATTCTGAATTCAAACTTTAAACTGTGAATTCAGACTTTAAACTCTGAATTCAGACTTTGAACTCTAAACTATCAACTGTTATGCCGGAACGTACGACTGCAATTAGGTAACGGGATACTGTGCCTTAAGAAAGTATCTACAAAATATGGGCGTATATAACGAGAAAATAATCCGTGGATTCTGTAATGAGGGCTCTGAACAAGTAACTTATACCGTCTATTATGAGTGTCGAGCGGTAACTTAAAGGAAAAACTACCTTTTGGGAGATGTAAATTTGTTCACTTAACATTCAGTTAGGTAATTTAAATTATTTGTTATTAAAATGATAATTAATATACCGAATTTTGACAAAATTATTCATTTGTTTTTCATGACACTATACTTATTATTAGTGGCATCATAAGTACCTATACCATTATTAGTGGTATCCGTATATATGAGCAGAAATGAATTTTAGGTATAGGACATTCTACATAAACTAAAATTTGAGTTTTGGTGGTTTTTCGATTTCGACTTTGACCTGAAAATTTGAAGACCCTGTAGTATACTTTCAGGACATTAATGTAGTGGTTAATATTACAGTCTGAATTAAGTGTTTAAAGTCTGAATTAAGTGTTTAAAGTCTGAATTCAGGGTTTAAAGTCTGAATTCAGAGTTTAAAGTCTGAATTCAGTGTTTAAAGTCTGAATTCAGAGTATAAAGTCTGAATTCAGAGTTTAAAGTCTGAAATCTACGAAAGCGAAGAAAAATTTTCGACGTGGCCCTTCTACGCCTTCGTATGTTTTACTGCAATCGAGTGATGTTTGTAAAACGAGCTGTGCAGTTCATTCGAGTTTTGTAGCAACTCAAGGGCGATAATAAACCAGTTATCACACGTATCACATTCAAAAAGTATTTTATCTACAACAATATTTCAAAAAGTATCTCCATTAAATTATCCTTAAATAAATGTCACGCAGCTCTCATTTTTTAATTTGGCACGTCCGTTTTGCTGGTGGGTCCAATCGTGGTACGAGTATATCTCATTAAAATTAAATCACCTTGTTTTGATACCCATATCTGAGATTAAAGTTATTATTTTCATTACTAGGATGATTATGATTTTTTTTCCCAATCACGTTGGCATCATCTGGTAAAACTGGTTTAATCATCTCCTGATACGAAACGCGTGTCGAATGCAGTATAATGTTTTGGTGATATATGTAAAACTAGGTCAATATTAAAGTCATATCAATCATACCGTATAACAAACATTTATAATTTAGTATATTACAAAATTGACAAGCAAAAATTAATAAGCACATCCAGCTACACCCATTTTCTTCCCTTCAAAGAAATGTGAACACCATTCTTCGACAGCAGGATAGTTTCTGGGGCTAATTCTAGAACATGTTTGGGTGTCGCAGGGAGTAACTCGAAATTCCTTACTATTTTTGAAAGAGTTGTCTTCATTTCTACCATGGCAAACTTCTGACCTGAAACCATGTCATCATTTTGGATAAGACATAATTGTCAATTTGAATTTACGTAAGGACAATGAAAATATTTTGCCACAATTTGATCGGTCGCGTATCTTGTAAGATAACTGAGAAAGCCTTGGAGGTGCTGGAAAAACGAGCACCCTGTGTACCGTTATTATAAAATTATACCTGTTAACAGGCAAATTACGTATATTTCATGCCAGATTTAATAATGACAAGCGTTTCCTTTTGTCTCTATGGGTATAATTCAAAATAATAATCATAGTAATAATATTAAATTCCCTTGAAAATAAAAATGTAATAAGAAAACTACAATCATAGAAAATAGTGTATTTATCATGTGCAAAAGTTTTTTCAGCATAAAACGCGTTTATCCACTTCGTTGGATTATTTGAAGCTTGTGCTGCAAACATAAACTTTAATCAATAATTTAAGTACACCTAGTTCATCTATCATTTTAGATTGTACACGAAAAAAGGTGACTCTTTGAAATATTATCTCTGTCTCTTTGAATTAATAGGGTATTAAACAATTTCTCATTATGAGAAGTATAGAAATGAATTTACAAAATAGTGTTTTACTTTTGATATTAGTGACAAAACTCACTCACATTTTACACGCCAACACGCAAATTATGCAAGGGTTTAAAAAAATATCACTTTACTTCTAAAAAAAGGTCAGTCTTTGTAAAACATTTTTGAACAGGTGGAAATGTATTACCACATGCTAAGTCGGGTACCAGAAGTGCGTAGGTAGGTAGGTATTACTATTAATTTTATATATCTATATTTACAGAAACTTAATTTAATTGATAATAAAAAATCACCTATACAGTTACGTGGTCCAGCGCTGAAGGGTATATAGGAGAATGGTTCCTTTCCATCAGTGGTTTGAAATCTTTCTGGCATGAATTCTTCTGGGTTTTCGAAATATTTTGCGCTTCTATGAATTCCAAAAATGAATATTCCAACTGTTATACCTTTAGGAATTAGGGCACCGTCTAGAAACATAGATACTAGTATAGCATAATCATCGTTTGTCGATGATAGTAGCATAGAGGTTTGTCTGATAGTAGTAACTTATTATAAAATGTATGTTTTTGTTTTTTAAAAAACTGATTAATAAATATACAGATTATATCATAGATCTTATCCTTAACTTCCCGGTGAGAGGTCAAAATAACAAGCGCATTCAAAATAGATTTAGAGTATACTATAAATTCTTTGTACAGTGTTCGTTAATATTGAGTAAATTATTTTTAATTGACTATGATCAAAGTTTAAGTCAATATCTTTTAAACTAAGTAAATATTTGTAATGTAGACACCCAAAAAGACATATTATCAGGAAGTACATGTATTTTTTATTCGGTCAGGTGCCTCTATGTCCATTTGACCTAGTATTATTAATATTAATCAATTGTCTCTATCAATACCAATATCAAGTAATCAATAAACTCTAAACTAATATATGGAAAACTGTGAAAATTTAATTGGTGATAAAGCTCATAAAAATAAAAAGAAAACTTCATATGAACTTGTATATTTTGCAGCTTCGTTCTCGAGATAGAGGGTGTTGAAAAAATATTGAGCATGTCACTGCTTTTTTGTAAGTTTGTTATTATTTTTAGTTTGGGTAATTAAAGATGCAATTTTTTTGTCTCTTGCATTATTGTCTATCTAGCTTACCTTTCGAAAAAAAAAAAAAAATTATGAAATTCGTAAATTTATTTTTTCAGGGGTAAGCAAGAAGTAAGCAAGATAGACAAAAGAGATATGCAAGAGACATAACAATTTTATTTTTAATTACTCAATCGAAAAATAATATTAAACTTGCAAAAAGCAGTGGCGTGCACAAATTTTTCTTTAAAATATTTATTTGGGATGCTCAGCGTCGCCCCTAGAGCAACTAAATTTAATGTAATCATATAAAATTAATTTCCTTACTTATTACTAAAAACGTGCCAAGTTTTATCAAAAACGGCCAAATAGTTTTTGACATTTCAAAAAATTATTAACTTTAACACCCTGTATCACGAAAACGAAGCTTTAGAACATACAAGTTCATATGAATTTTTGTTTTTATTCTTGCGAGATCTATTATTATTGATTATTAAATTTTTCCGATTAAAATCTGAGACACCTTGTATATCATTCTAACATTCGTGAAAAATAAAACCTATGAATTTTTGCGTTTACTCTATATGCATCGACCCCACTTTCTGGTGGTATACGACGTAAATTTGATATTTGGGCCACTGTATCAAGGAGAAATACATATTTCCAGCTACTAGCTTCAGCGCCATCTAATCGCAGGCAGTACTTACTACTTGCATATGAGCCATAATGTAAAGCACAAATAGTAATCTATATTAAACTACATTCAATGTATTCTAAACAAATCCAAAAGATCACTTAGATTTTCAGTAAGTTTCACTCATTTGCTTCATTAGGATTTTGCAATCCTCTCTCAAATTGTTGAATGACCAAGTAAGTACCTATACAACTTGGTCATTCAACTTCGTACTATATACATTTTTCTATGACTAAACGTTAATTGATTGAAGGTTGGCTCGGCCGACAGCGGATGAGTCACATCAAACATCAAACACATTCAGTTGCTGGAAAAATGAACGACGCGACGACCAGCTACCAGGTCGTCTAGGCCACCTTACGCTCAACGAGCCGTAAGTGAATATGAATATGTTCTCTATTTTGAGAGTTTATTATGGAATAAAAATATTACCCACCCCATTCGAGATCTTCGGTAAGTTGCCTTCCTATGAGAGGCACAGAAGGATACAGCCTAAGCGTCTCCTTTATAACCAGTTCTAAGTACTTCATTTCCTGTATATTTGAAAACGTTACCTCTGAATTAACGTTATCACTAAATATTCTTATCTGCTCTTCTACAACTTTTTTCTGAAAACAACAGTTAAATAAATAGGTTATTAATAATAGTAACTAATTACTACTATATTCACAAGCGAGTTTCTACACCAACGATGAAATAAAATAACAAAACACATACATAGGCTATGTGACGCCACTGGCGATGGATAGAAGGCTGCAACGAAGTTATTGGAACATTGGAGTTCTCGATTGTCTCTGGACCGCTCGCGAACATTCGAGTGGCCATTCGCGCGCATATAAGAAGGTTGAGTCAAGCGGGACGGGCAGAGTTAATAGTTAATAGTGTGGAATAGAGACTCATAGACAGAAAAACGTTTAATACGGTTCGCGAAATTTATTGTTCCGGTCAAGTGTTTATTTGTTGACAATTGTAATTATTAACTCATATAAAATACATTGACACAATTACAGAAGAATTCGAAAACCGATTTGACGACTTTAGAAAATCGAAGAAGATATTTCAGTTTTTACTCAGCCACTTACTATTTCTGTTGAGAACGGAAGCAGAGCAGACCTTCAACTGGAATTGTGTGATTTGCAGTCAGATCCTTTTTATCAGGGAAGAATCCAAATGGGATTTGACTTTTTCAAGCTACTTCCAGGAGAACGTTACCCCAACTTGTGAAACTTAGGCCTTATAACGGGCTCAATGCTGGGAAGCACATATATTTGCAAAATCAGCTTGTTTGAATAAGACAGTTATAAATATGATATTCTTTAAAACAGAATCGGAATGGTCAATTACGTTCACGGTCCGATCGAGCGACCAGGTATATAAAACAGTACCGCCTTTATAACTGTATTATTTTAACAAATTATTTCAGATTGTTGTTTACAGTTATTTACTACCTGTGTCAGTTCTTTTCTTTTTTTAAAGAACGCAATATTTATGGAGGTAGCACTCCCTTCTGTTTTACTTAAAAATAAAAAATGAGGACCTTTTGAGACAAACGACCTTCACAGTACTAAACACAGTAGTTCGACTTATCTTCAGTGAAATTTGGAATTTTTTTATCAATTTACAAAAAAATTACGACAAGTTAAAGTGACAGGTATTAATTTTGTAGGCAGAAAACCGTGATTTTTTCAAAATTTTCATTAATAAGTAAAAAATGGGATAACGAAACTAACTGAAATTTTATTGCATTAAATAGTAACGTACCAACCTGTACATCCGGATTTATGGCTAATGCATATATTGCAAATGTTATAGCTGAAGCAGTAGTGTCATGCCCCTGTAAAAAACTCATTCATTAGTGATTATGTACCTGAAATGACAACTAACTCTTTATTAATGTAAGTCTAGCTTTTAGAGCATGGTGTTAATAAAGTATTATTATACACTGAATAATAAAACTACTGTATTATAATAATTTCAGGTACCGGTACTTATATAAATACTGTTCTATTATTTGTAAACTTTAGTTGTAATACACTCATCTGAAGAAGCCACTTTATGGCGAAACAATTGTTATGTTAACAAATTAAAGTGAAAATTTCTTTAAAACTACAGTAATTTTATTATTCAGTGGATTATGAATTTTCATCAAGTAAAAGCCCAATCTGTAAAATAATTATTATACATATAGGTAGAGTGATGAATAGCGTATCGACGAAGTTTTTGAAATGTTAAAGACAACAATTGTTTCGAGTTATTACAGTACCTAAATTACCTTATTAATTATACACGGTATTACATTTAATTTTGGCCACCATTGGGATCCGGGAAACAGTAAGAGATGCAGGGAGGCTTAAATTAGGAAAAAGTTGCACAAATTTATGCTGAATCAAATAGCCGGTACAACATTTGCGATATCTATATGTACCCGTTCGTGAGTTATCGGGGCAAAACAAAAACTGACGATTGACAACATGGTAAATATATTCAGTATAAAGAAAGATAGAAACTTAAAATTTGAAACTTATACATTATTGATGATGGTGGGTCAAAAAATTCAGTAAGATTTTCTCTAAGCATCCTAGAGATAGATAGGGTGCTTAGAGAGAAGATAATACTCAACTATACTATAGAAGAAATAATAACTCCGAAACGGTAAGCATCAGACCTATCATATTATATATCATTGAAATTGTCTTTAGAAGGGCTTTCTGAAAATATAATAATATATAGGGTGAGCTATTTAAAAAAAAGTTATTATCTTCGGGAAATTAGTATTAAAATCCCATATTATTCTGAGGATAATCATTCAGAAACGATGGAATACAAACCCATCATATCATATATCTCTGATTTTGTCGATAGAAGGGCTTTCTAGAAATGTAACAATATGCAGGATGTTCCATTTGAAAAAATCGTGAAAATTTATGGTTTTCGAAATTTGGCAACACGGTAAATTTTTTTTTATAAACTGAATATTGAGTAATTACATAATAAAGTAAATAAAATTAGAATTCTCTTGGCGCAAGTTGATGCTCAAAAACTTAATTATTAACTTCTCTAGCACGATTTTAATATTGGCTATTTCCTGAAGATAATTCTCAATAACTCCGAAACGGTGGGCGTCAGACCCATCGTGTCATATATCATTGAACTTGTCTTTAGAAGGGCTTTCTGAAAATGTAATAATATATAGGGTGTACTATTTAAAAAAAAGGAACTTTAGTTCATCGCCCTGTATATAAACAGGTTATAAATTTGAATATATTAAAAAATTGAAGATAACTTTGAAAAAAACAATTTCACATAATTTTGTTTCCATGGGACTTGTAGTTTCTGAGATAAGGTATAGGCCCATGTTAAACGGGCCACCTTGTACATATCCTAGGAAATATAAAGTATACTTCATGCAGTAACAAATGGAATTTTATGATTGTTCCAGGCCAGGTTAGGGACAGGCCTAATATAACAAGTAGTAGTCATACCTCAAACATAAATGTATCCACTTGCTCCCTCAGCTCAGTCCTAGTGAGCGGTCTACCATCAATGGTGCTGTCCAAAAGTAAGTCAAGAAAAGCACGCTTCCTCTTGTCCACGCCTTCCCCAGTGTCGACATTTTCCAACCTACTATTGATTCTCTTATCTATCACGTCCTCAGTGTATGAGTGCAAAATCTTCAGAGCCCTTTTTTCTTTGAAGTAATTGGGCGTAAGTGCGTAAAAGTGTCTATCAATCGGTGAAAAAATTCGATCGGCCATTATCGTACACATAGTCTTCACGCTACGGACGTACTCTGATTCACCATAGTCTAAAGCGTTAACTGATATCCCCATTGCAGCTTCTAATAGTTATTTATGTATCAGGGGCGTAACTGAGACGTTTTTAGTCCACCGCATATAACACACCGAGGGCTAAAAACGTTTGTTTACGCCAGAAGTGCATATAAAATATGATATAAATTACCTAGGTTCAAAGTTTATTAAAACTAATACTCATATCGCGTTGAGGAACTCATAATTCGGGTTAAGTAACCGCAGTGATTAATGAACAACATAGATATTTTGTAAACAGACCAAATGTGAGGTTAATCATTTTTGGTATATAATTTTTCAGAACAAATTCAAACAATTTTTCATTTTCACAAAACCAGGAGTTGCCTAAGAGAACGAGCATGATAAATTGATAAAATCACAGGCCAAAATAATGTGGTAAGGAACACAATTCTATCCGAATTGAATGACGTTTCTTTGATATTGTAATATCATCGGTCATAATAATAAATGGTAAGACATGGTTCATGTTAATAAATCAAACTGTTGTTTTAGTCCTTGATTAATAATTCAACTTAAAATTATTCGTCGTTAAATGTTAATATAACAAACTAGGCCATAATGTTATGGCCTAGTTATATTTTTATTCACACTCGCTTAGTAATATGTGCATTTCTACTTAAAAAGGTAGCTATTGTTTACTCTACTATAGTATTAGTATGATAGCATGGTCGTCCAATACGAAAAATCTCCTTTTGGCTTGAAAATAAGGACTAAAGTAAGCCTATTATTGATCGATCTTACATAAAAGTTATTAAATGGATACGATCGACACATGATTCGTCCGTGAACGATTTCGTCGTATTGTCTACATATAACAAACATGTAGAGTGGGCCGAGTTCAGTACCCTGTGAAACACTAAAAATAATTTTGAAAAAATATTGTTGATTTTAACTGAAAAGAATTATATTTTGTATAGAAGCGAAATATTTTTTGTTAACAATAACGATAACCTTACCACATATAACATCCAAAGTATAAAGCGATATAAGTGGGGCTATATCTATGCTAGCTTTATCTAATTTCTTGTTTAGCTCTTCAATTAAATTTTCTCCCACCGATTCAAATATTTTGATAGATTCAGTCAGTATAGAAAAATGAAAAGATGGCGTTAGCGTTTTTCTCTGAGATTTCCATTTTTTCCCTAGAAACATAAGGTAAATGTAAACTCCTATTGTCATTAGAACGGAAAATAATTAATGTACCTATACCCCGATTCAGAATTAAGCAAAGTGCAATGACCGGAAAAAGAGTAGATCTGTGTTGTCACATTTATTTCTAAAGTATTCTTATTTAAAACAGGAAACGTATTAATTACCTTATTTACCCATTTTTTTACTTGTCTTTAACGTCCCTTATCCCTATTGTTCTTTATTAGAGCAAACACAATGTTTAATTTGCTTTTACTTAATAATATCACAAGTATAAAGACATAATATATCTTTATACTTGTGATAATATCAAGGAATTTCGGAATATCTGACAACTATGAAAGCCGTAAAATTGACGACAAGCTGTTTATCCTTATTTAACATACATATTCTTGCATTTTCCCTTTCTTTTTTCTGAGCCTCAACGACGTTGATTGGTCGAATTAAGAACCAATGGGATCCAACAAGCGACTGCGCTCGAAACAGTGGCGTGATGTTGGGTTATTTCGCGCGCGTTTCTTAACGGTAAAAATTTTTGGTAAAATTATCAGTGTATTTATTCTTTGTGTCAGTGTTTATACTTATTTGTGTTAGTTAAAAAAGTGGAATTGCATATACTAGAAGTAGTCTATAGAATAGTATACGAGTATATATTAACTGAAATGTGCCCAATGGTAAAACAGAATACGCACGCCCATGCTTCACCGCATTTTACCAGATCGGCGAGGTCATTCCATTTTGCTTAATTCTGAATCGGGTATAATAGAAGTAATACATGACTTAAGACGTAATGACGTTAATTTTCATAAATGAAAGACAGATTGGGAATATTTTTAGATCATGAGAGGGGTTGGAACTTGGAACCTTTGGTGTGACGGCAGCACTGACGTCGTTTTCCACATAACATCAAAACACTATACTGCACTCGATGCCCGTTTCGCCAACCAAGTTGGCATCATCTGGAGATGATTAAAACTAAACCTATGCTAACATTGTATCCTATTTATACCTAAACTATTTCTACGGTTCAGTGAATCGTCGCGACAGCTCAGTGAACCATCGCGACTGATCAGTGAATCTCCGCGATGGATCAGGGGCGCGTTCAGATATCGAGGAGAAACGCGTCCGGACGCGCCCTAAACGTTCGTAAATGTAAGGCGTTCATTCGAGAAAGTACGTTCGAGCCGTTCGAAAATTTAAGAGAAACACGTCCGGGTAAGAAAAAGTTACCCACCTCGATGAGTTGGGTAAAAGTTGCCCGACATGCGCAGTGTGACCATAGTATTCAAAATGGATTCAAAAATTTCAAGATCCAGAGTTGCTTCTGATTACTGACTTACTGATTATTTGTCTTATAAATTACTTATTTAAAGTTCACACCTGTAGCTGTCTGGGGTTGCTAATAACCATAGTACTGCCATTAACTGTTTTTCAGCGGGAATCCGTAGTCTCACACTTGCACCTTCCTGTCTCTCTAACAAAGGAGCCATCCGTATTAACAATAGTTGAAACTGGACTTTATTAACTCTAAAATGTTATTAAAATTCCCTATTTCTACAATTTGAAACTACAGCCACAATAAAATTATCGACTCTTGCCACTCTTCGTCGATTATGAGGAACATATAAATTTCTATAAATTCCTCCTCACTACTTGAGCTGCTTAAGTTTATGTCAAAAAGTTCCATTATTCTACAATTCATTCAATTCAATAAGTATTATTTAGTGATCAGTTAAATCTTTAATCTGATAATTTTTGCATTGTTTTCAGTAGATCAGTAGAAAATTGGGTTATGTTTATGTTGACATATTTGGTCGAAGGAGGGGTGAGGGAGGATAGTAGCGTTCGTTTTTAAAGACGAAAGGACGAACTTTTTTCATTTTTTGCGAGGACGTTTATCCAAAGTACGCTCTTCATAACTGAACGCGCCCCAGCGCACTGTGATTTACTAATCAATAAAAAGGGGTATATGGGATTGGCCGTCTATTTTCACCGTCACCATTCATACTATTTTTACATTTAGCAATTTCCAAACTGTCAAAAGCATCCAGCTATCTCGAATTTGATACGTTCCTAATTAATCTTAGATAGTAGCAATTTAAGAGTTAGGAACGTAACAAATACTTTGTGTAAATAGGATGTTCCATTAAAAAAAATTAAGTTAGTTTTTGATCCCGTATATATTTTAAGTAATTAAAATGTTCAAATAGGAATTCAATTTTGCAGGAAAAATCATATGGGTCAGGTTATTTAAACAAAATAATACATTGTGAATTAAAACAATAAGAGGGGTCAGTTTTACGTGAACTTCATTGTACACCTAAATAAATTGAAATTCACCAGACATGTAATAATTAATTCGTTTTTAAATTTCTATTATACGTATTAAAATTCTGAATTCCTAATTACCTGTACTTGTCAGCAATCCTTTGCCTAACCAATTGTGCAAAAAATCGTATAAATTAGATTTATCCAGCATTTTCGGTTAATTTGTAATCCGTAACCAGAAGCATGGTCTCGAAGAGTCTTGCATATACTACGACTATTCCTCCATACTTATCAGCATATTCCGTAATTTTTGTCAGAAACTCTGAAAATTTTAAAGCAGTAGTGGGTACATATTGCATACATAAAATCTCAAGAGGTCAATCGTAGCTTAAAATTGATATCTGGAATACCTACAATGGCAACAGTGAAGAGAATTTAAAAAATAAAAAAATTAAATCTTGGATGTGTTTCGATACCCGAAATTGACATTGTTGAAGGCAATTCTTTTGTTACTTTTGTTCTTATCTTATCTATAATTTATGCTTTGATCCTTCTAGCTATGTATTTTATTTATGTTTTTCAGTATGACATGATATATAGGGTGTCCCACCAATTTAATATTTTTCTGTTGCTAAAATTCTACGGCTTTTAAGTTCAGTTACTCTTAGTTGGCCATGAAGGCGTAGTATGTTGCATAAGATAAAATTATAAAAACAGGGAGTTTCCGTTTGAAAAAAATTTCACAGCTTTTTTCACGGCTTTTCACAGTTTTTTCTTCATTTCTACACATTTTAACACAGGCTGCTTTTTTTGAGTAACCTGTGTTAATAATTATCAAAATATTAAAAGAAGCCTGCTAATCATAATAATAATAATAGTATGACACCGATACAGTCCAAAATGGGTAATTGTTTTGCGGAAAATATTATTTTTAAAAAATATAATATACGTTTTTACAAAATTTTTTTGTTTAGGTAGTTTTACATAAAAATAACACTGTAATCCTAGTTCCACTAGACTATATATATCTTCTAATAATAAAAGAGTTAATATATCTAATTTTACCATTCTAATTTAATGTTTCTAAAAAATATTTATACATTTTTATAAAAATTAATTCTTTAGAGTCGTATATTCTACCACTCTTTTATCACATCCTAATCTAAATTGAAATTAACATCATAAATTGAGAGAAGTCCGAAAATATAGTTACTTTTCATTGTTTCATAATATACTTACTACTTGATGATGTTAAAAAGTCAAGTGCATTTCCAAATACTGGAACCGGTTTTGGTCCAGGAATGCCTTGAAAGTACTTCTTTTCCTGGGTTTTACGTTTGTAAAATAATAATGATAAAACAATAAAAAAACTAAATAATACAAGTTCGACATACATTTTTCTATAATAATAACTTTGGTACACTGTAAAGAATGATTGTACAACTGGATGATTAATCCACTTTTGATTGTAAAGAGTTTACTGAAGGAACAGACACTGTTTACATTCAAAACGATTGGAAAATATTGGAAATCATGTTTACTTTATATATATTATAATATATAATCGACAGTGCTTCTGATAAACTTTGACTTTATTGGCTAAAAAAATTATACACGGTATTTGGTGGAGATACGTGAATATTACCCATATAACAATAATAATAATAAGTTTATTGGCCAGTTAAAAGCAAGTTTATGTCGGCTCCTGCCGAGACCAACCTTGTCTTGAAAAAGGAGAAGAAACACTCGTTAAATAATTTAGGAAGGTGGTGGAAAAGGGGAAGGTAGGGGTAGGTTTGAATTTTGGACCAAAGCTGGGGAGGTGGCTCTGCGTAGAGTGAGGTATTTTTTTGTACTGTGTAATTGTGAATTTCCTGTTATACATTGTGAGTGTAAGTAAAATTGTTGAGTTGAGATGAGATAGACGTTTATTTTTAACCTCAGAACTACATCTCTGAGTTTTTATCATTAAATACATATGTATTTGGCTTCTGCCAGTTATGAGAAATGAGAAATTGTTCTCAAACAATTATGAAAATTATATCTTGTGTCTAACTTGTGCATAAGTTGTCATGGACCGCTTGAATGACCTGCCCGCTAATTATATCTGAGTCCTTTGGACTTTTTTGAGAGGCACCACAAATAATGCTCATATAGTTAAAAATGTTTGCAAAATAAATTACCAAGGGACTTCTATTCGACGAAATCCCAGACCACTTAACGTGTTATCTGTTTTTGGCTCTTACGGTCATTGGTAATTTATAAATAAATCGAATTGTAAGATAAAATAGGTTTAAATTAGGAAGCTTCTATGGAGAGTCTGTGTTTTTAAAATTACGAAGTTATTTATACATTTGACCTACGTGATCTGTCTGGTCACGTAGGACATGGTATTATCACAGAAATATTATACAATCTCTAGCAGTTAATGGTGGTGGAAGAAAAAAAAAAGAAAACTGTAAAGGTTTAAGTAAATAATCCTCATAATCTGGTCTCCATACTACAGAGTTCAAATTGATAGGATAATCACAGAGAAATAAGTAATCTGGTCGTCTGTGGTATAATATTAAGCAAATTTTAAAAATATTGTAGATTTAAAATAAATTTATCATTCATCCATATATATTAAAACGCGTCGATTCTCTCTCGCTCTAAATTCCGTCCCCAAATCCACAATCTCCCAAGACCACCGGAGGTCGCCCCCGCCCTTTCTCCAATGCGTAGGGGTATTTTCGTCCCGTTTCCTACGCGTTTTCCCAATTTAAACGCCTTTTCAAAAAACCTCTGCAAAATTTTCGTCGATCGCCGTTCGGCGAGAGATGCGGCTATCACCGGCGTTTGTCCTCGCGCCTAATGGTCCCGTCACGCCGGCCGAAATACCCACTTTTCGCGGGACTCCCTCGCCCCTCTTCTAATTTTTACGGCTTCGAGAAGGGCTTCATGCGAAAGTTCAGTCCTTTCTCTAATCCTTTGAGATTTTTTTTTCGAGACCGTACGCCAACTCCTTCTACGTCTATTTCGTCTTCGAAAATTTCGAGTCGCATCCGTCTCAACTTCTTTCTCATTTTATATGCCGATCTGAGATTACACTAACGAGACAAGCACCTACCACGAAAACTGTCAAATTAATTAAACTTCAGATAGGTTATTTTCCTACGACAAATATTGCTAACGGAATCAATATTACTGACTGCGAAACACTTCTGATTACCAAAATATTGAAGCGAAATGCTTTTCCAATTAGAAAATCGGTGAAAATAGTTTTTTCAGGCTGACACATGCAGTTTATATACTTAAACGTCTCAAGGTAAACGTTTGACAACAGGCTTGGTAGCGCAACGGGCAAGTCGGATACGATTCATAACTTTATAATGCTGATTTCGCGAGTTCGAGTCACGGTCGAGGCAAACTTTTTTTTTTACTTTTTAATTCCAATTATTTATTAGTATTAGTATTTAGTTATTCTGTTTCATTATCCGCAGCTTTTATTCTTTCTGCACGTAAAGTTTGGAATTAATTCGTTCATTAAGGCAGTCTGTTAAATTCATCATTTTAGCTTACAAAAGTAAATATCTACAATATTTTTGGTCCCATTGATAAAATTGATAATAATGTTTACTTAAAAATAAATTCTACTTTCAGTACTTAAAATATTATGATGTTCTACCATCTACAATAGAGTACCCTTCAACCCTTACAATTCATCAAAATATTTTTAAAAAATCGTTTAGTATAATTACATCATCATTCCAGATACAAAATTTCTTTAATATGAATTTTCTTTAAAATAATATTATTCCAGATGCTTTTGTCACCCGAAGGGTGACCACAGGCCTCAGGCCTGGACCCCCGGTAGGGCTAGAAATGGGAACGAAAACCGCGACAGCGATTTTCTCCCATTTCTAGTTAATTATTATGTTAAATATCAATTACTTACCAACTATTATTCAGGGTGTAAAATAGTGTACAAGACTTCGAGGGGTGATACTACATCCAAAAGTAAACAATCCTTTAAACGATGGATAAAAGAATGGTTTTGTATGAGTATTGATAAATCTAGGCAACGCGATGTCAACTTCATACCCACTGCAGAATGCAGATTCAAAATTAACGGATAAATGTCTTTGAGGACGACAATCCTACTTATTTATTTTTCCTTCCAATAAATAAGTAAGATTGTCTTCCTGGCAGTGGCAGTGTTTTAGATTCATTGGGTTTACTCCTCCTGAGGAATTGATTGAAACCTTTTCATGAAGAAAGAGTGACTGTATGCTTCATTACTGGTCATGGAGGCCGTACTGTCACCGTCAACAGTGACATATATCAGCAGCAAGTTCTGATATCTTTTGTACGGTACCTTACACGCTTGATGGTATGAATGATTAGGGATAATTTTAGTGATGGCCTTCACATAGCCCGGACCTCACTTACCCCGATCCATACATCTGGGGCATGATTAAAACAGCAGTTCTTCAAAACTATCCATCCACTACAATTCCGAAATTGAGAAAGAATAGCAATTATTCGCTTTTTCCGAACTTTATTGCAACTTATATTTTAAAACATGGTACGAAACCTCCAAGACTGTCTTGAGTTATGCGTTCAAGAGTATGTTGGGCATATACAGGGTGTCCACCTAGTGCGCGTAAGTCCAATATCTGGGTTAATAAAATAGATAACTTAATTTTTTTTTATACAGGGTTGTCTAATATCCCGAGCTGCACAAAAGGAAAATATATTTACATATTCAGGGTGTTCAGTTTTTCCTGGACAGGTACCAACTTCATTTTTTTAAATGGAAACCTATATTTTTTATGGCATTATCGAATTCTACGTAAAAAATTAGTGGGACTTTGTGCATAACACTACTATTGAAATATTGATAGTTTTCGAGATATTTGACTTTTAATTTTTTTTTCTTATGTTTCGTCACTTCTAATAGTTGACATAATTATGGTTGTATGACAGCTAGAAATTATTTTTTTTCAGAAACTGTAGAGTGAAGATGGCTCTTTCGAAAAACGTATCAAAAGTTGACCTGCGATATACAGGGGGCAACAGAAATCGTGCCAAACCTGATGGTTTAAAATTTAAAAAATCTCGACTTTTTCAAATGGAACACCCTGTGTTTTATGATTTCATTAGATGCCTTTCTGTAGACTCTACAATTTTATAATAGCTTTCCCTATACCTAAGTTGCGTAGTTTTTGCAAAAAACCCACTTTTATGAAAAATACCCGATTTGCGCACGTTCCTTTCTCGGGAAAAACGCAGTGAGCGTCTGTCACGCAATAAAATTTGTGACAATCAGTTTACACGTCATTTCTTCTTTTACTGAATATTCACGTACGAGTTTAGAGTAAGTACTAAGCGTGCATACAATGAACTATTCAAAAGAAGAATTAGTGAAAATGGTTTATGCCTTAGGAGAAGCTCATGGAAATTGTTTGCTAGCAGCACGTATTTACAAAGCAAATAATCCAGATTTACAGAGATTTCCACGTGCTGACTGTTTTGAAAATGTGAAAGAAAGATTTAAAAGAACAGCAAATGCGAATTATGAGAAAACTACCAGGAGACATGACGGTAACAATGACGATATTCAGTTTAATGTTGTGGCGTCTGCTGTTGAAAATCCAAATATTAGTGTCAGGAAAATCAGTAATAATCTTGGAGTTTCCAAAAGCTTGACAAACAAGATACTGAAGAAGAATAATTTTCATCCGTATCATATTGAAAACCATCAAGCACTGTTACCTCAAGATCACCTAAACCGCCTGCAATTTTGCCACTGGGCATTGGATAAAATTCAGGAAAGTCCAAACTTTTTTATGAATGTCTTGTTTACTGACGAATCAACATTTTCAAACACATGCTTACCCAATCGTCGCAACTTTCATCACTACGCTGACAATAATCCAAGATTATTGAGGGTACTAGATAATCAGCATCGTTTCAAAGTGAACGTGTGGGCTGGAATTTGTGGAGAACATATTGTTGGACCGTACTTTTTTGAAGGCAATTTAAATGCCAATGTGTATTTGCATTTTTTGCAAAACGAACTTCCCCTTCTACAGCTACAGAATATGCCCGCTGATTATTTGGTTCAACAATGGTTTCAGCATGATGGTGCCCCTCCACATTCCACTTTGGCGGTACTGTGATTATTTTATTGTTGTAGTACTTTTCCTATTATCTATTCATATTTCAGATTAGAGAACACCTAAACCACGTATATCCAAATAAGTGGTTAGGTCGTGGTGGTCCAGTTCCTTGGCCTGCACGTTCGCCTGATTTAAATATTCTGGACGTTTTCTTGTGGGGTATATCAAGGAGCGAGTATACGAAGTACCACCAACGGATATGCAAGACTTGAAAGAAAAGATCCAAAAATGAGTTTCTAACCATAACGCCCGAAATGTTAAGAAATGTTCACATTCATTTTCGTCGTAGATTAATGCTTTGTGTTGAAAACAACGGTGGACATTTTGAGCATTTACTTTAGGTTAGCTTGCTTGTATGAGTATTGCGTATTCTTTTTTCAATACTCTATGTATATTCATCCATTTCACTAATAATTTTTCTAACTACGGTAACACCGTTTGGTTTTCAATATGATACGTATGAAACTTCTTCTTCAATATCTTATTTGTCGAGCTTTTGAAAACTCCAAGATTTCTACTGATTTTCTGATACTAAAATTTTTGGATTTTCAACAGCAGAAACCACAACATTAAACTAAATATTATCGTTGTTACTCCCATGTCTCCTGGTAGTTTTCTCATAATTCCCATTTGCTGTTCTTTCAAATCTTTCTTTCACATTTTCAAAACAGCCAGCACGTGGGAATCTCTATAAATACGTGCTGCTAGCAAATAATTCCCATGAACTTCTTCTAAAGCATACGCCAGTTTTGCTAATTCTTAATTACATGTAGAGCTTTTATGATTTTTTACTTTTATTTACAAATAAATGGTAACTTTCCATAAAGACTTGTTTATTAAACTGAAATTATCTAAATTTTTCAGTTATTTTTATTTTAAGAAGTGTAAACTAATACATTTTATAAAAATAAATAGCCTTACAATATTTTTTCCGTCAAAGGAGTGCGCAAATCGGGTATTTTTCATAAAAGTGGGTTTTTTGCAAAAACTACGCAACTTAGGTATAGGGAAAGCTATTATAAAATTGTAGAGTCTACAGAAAGGCATCTAATGAAATCATAAAACACAGGGTGTTCCATTTGAAAAAGGTAGGTCCATTTCGCAGGTCAACTTTTGATACGTTTTTCGAAAGAGCCATCTTCACTCTACAGTTTCTGAAAAAAAAATAATTTCTAGCTGTCATACAACCATAATTATGTCAACTATTAGAAGTGACGAAACATAAGAAAAAAAATTAAAAGTCAAATATCTCGAAAACTATCAATATTTCAATATTTACGTAGAATTCGATAATGCCATAAAAAATATAGGTTTCCATTTAAAAAAATGAAGTTGGTACCTGTCCAGGAAAAACTGAACACCCTGAATATGTAAATATATTTTCATTTTGTGCAGCTCGGGATATTAGACAACCCTGTAGAAAAAAAAATTAAGTTATCTCTTTTATTAACCCAGATATTGGACTTACGCGCACTAGGTGGACACCCTTTCGGTTTTTAATGGGAAAATTTGAGAAAAATTTTGTATCGCCACTTAATTGCAGAAAAAGGTCAAGAAAGGATTTCTATTATAGCATATTATTCACTTTTATAATAGATATTAACTTTGTCGTTTTTGTTAAATTTAAATAAACATCTAACTATCCAGTAATTGGGTATGTGGTATTATGAGTAAAGGAAAAATAAAATAAAAATACTATAATTTTATTAATACAACAGTATGATAGTAAGAAAATTATTACTTTTACCATTTTCTTTTGGTTAATTTTATTCTGATTCCATTGATCGATTTTAGGACAGCCTCTGATATCAGAACCATTTTGTGGTCATCTTTTGCAGGAAATAGTTCAAAATTTCTTAGTATTCTGGACAAGGAACACTTTAGTTCCAACATAGCAAATTTTTGTCCTGAAATGTGAAAATAATAATATAATGCATGCGGATAAACCCCTAACTAATGAGGGGTTTCAAGTTTCCCTCATTTCTACAGCAATTGCAGCCTACTGCATAATATAATAGGACGCCCCTTCTCCCACACAACGAATGGTCAGACATTCGAGCTAATCCTTGTGATTAGAGTGAGTGATAGAAAAATTATTATACAGTTACTTTGTATAACTCAAAATAATAATTTTTGTAAAGTAGGGACAATTTTAATGTATATTGATTATTTTGTTTTCTTCTTCACATCTTCAGATGTGAGTATTACAATTATTTTTACTGACTACTGGCAGGGTAGAAACTAAAACTCACATCTGGAGAAGCCATCATGTTGACGAAATAATAGTCATGTTTTTATATATTTAGGAAACTAATATATAAATAAAAACTTGTGAATATCATTACACTGTTCAAGTATTTTGAATGTATAATGAATTTAAGTAAAATTTATTAAAATTTAGTTTAAAATAGATATGGAAATACGAGTTATTTAATACAAAGAACATTTATGTATTATCAAATTTATTTAGTTGCTACCAATCAATGTTCATTGGTTATAATAAATAACTTATTATTTTATTCAATTTATACAATTATTGGCAAAATATAATATTGATTAAAGAGAATTAACACTTATTTTCCTGCATTCAACTTTACCATTAACTGTATATAAGCAAATCTGGGTCACTAGAATCAACTCTTTTTCTCGGTGTATAGTAAAAAAATATTACCTATGCAATTTCGAGGCCCAGCACTGAAGGGGATAAAAGCGTACGGCCTGGTTCCACCGATGTGTTCAAATCTGTCTGGATCAAACTTGTCAGGGTTATCAAAATTGTCCGGATCCCTAAGTATCCCGTAACTGAATATAATAATGTTAACTCCTTTAGCTATTATGTTTCCTGAAATAAATACGGGACTGGTCACTATAATTGTCATCATTTAAATATATTCCATATCCAGATATAGAAAAAAAGATATAAGATGATGTACTTATTAGCGTCATCTAATTTTTATCCAGTCCTTATTTTTACCATCTTTCATTTCATACAAAAAACGTCCCCGTACATAAGTAATTTCAATGATTTTGCGACTATTGATACAGTAAGCGACTATTGATACAGTACGCGACTATTGATACAGTACGCGACTATTGACAGAGTATTTTGCGTACCTACGCAGGAAAGTGAACGTTTTCCGGCCTGACAGAAGAAATGAAAACTTCTGGAAGACCGGGAAACCACTTTCCCGCCATGTGCATACAACATTTTTTATCCTACACGGATAAATCCTGATTCTAAGAAAAAAAAATCACGGCTACATGACTATATTTTAATCCGTTGTTATGGTTACACTTTTATTTTTTTGTACTAGTAAAGCAATAGGCCTTTTCTATAATACGTCTTGCATAATATTGTAAGTATTATTATACGTTTGATGAAATAGTAGGTACTATTATTATAATATAAAATTAAATGACACTATTGCCACCTACTGATAAAAAAGATTTTTTTTCGTGGCTATCCGTGCACTTGCCTACTTTCGCGCCTCGAAAGGGTCACGAAAATAGGATTTTCAACAACTAGTGTACGATAAAATGACAATTTATTGTTTTAATATTTTTTAAAATGTCTAATATAATTTTCTTGCTTTATTATGTCATCATGGTAGGCTCTTTTGTACATAAAGACATGGCAAGATGTACATAAAGATTTCGGAAAGAAATAATAATAAAGCGTGACTTTTTAGCAACTGTGGTACCAACAACCTAGACTTCGCAAAACAAAAACTGGAATGAATTTTCCACACAAAGTACACTAAACATATTGTACTTTTCTTAATACGCGATTCGCTAACTACGTTAGTATAATCGGCACATGATTAAAATTTATCATTTGAATTATCTCCGGATGATACTAACATCTATAGCGAAACGTAGGTACGTCGAGAAATGTGCAATGTTTTGGTATTGAATGGAAAAGAAATTTTCTGAATTGTATGTCAAAGATTCCAATTCTTCCTCATGGGATACGAATATTACGATAGGAATATCAATGTTATTTTCTCACTAAGTCATTATCTCTAATTTCCAACGAAGGATTCAACCTCTTTCCTGATATTTGAATTTAAAACCCAGTTGAGGTAGTTGTTTAGATATTGTTTAACCCGGTAGACATTTTTACCACTGTTTTGGATTGCCTAAATAGGCTATAAATATGTAACAGATCATTAAATCCATTGCCTAACAATTTTCTGAATAATATATCTGATGGGTATAAAGAAGCGTCGCTTTTAAAAAACTGTGCACTTCCTTTAATTTTTAACCTTTGTATTGAACATCCCGATTGGCAGCCCTGCCAAACATAGGCACGGGTGGATATAGTCGAAGGGACTCTTTAATCACCATTTCCAGATACTTCATGGTTTGCAAGTCGTTGTAGGTTGAATTTCTAGTTATATCTCCTTCGAATATCTCCTCCTGTTCTGCTACAGCACGTTTCTACAACAGAATAGTTTATTTTCTAGGTAATTGTACGTAAGTTCACTCTTGCAATACGTTGTCAGCTAAGGCGACGGTTACATTGGATGCGGATTCGTACGAAATTTTATTCGTACGAATTTGTACGAATTCGTAAGGACTGGTCTGAAGTAAACAAACAAATGCTTCTTTATGTTGGAGGTTACAGTGCATAAGAACATTTGTTACGATTTCGTACGAATTCGGACGATGTTCTGATGCAACCAAACTATTTTGTTTTTTTCGCCAGTATTCGTGCAGAGTGGAAGAGTCGAAGATAGATTGCGAAAAGTTTATAACTTTAATACAAGAAATAATGTCTTTGCGGAACAAAAAAGTAAACAGTATAATAATAGAGACTTAAATAAAAAAATATGGAGGAAAGTGGCAGAGAGAAATTACTTATAATATTTTTTATTTGTTTCTTTTAAGTTATTACAGAACCGATTAATATAAGTAACAAAATTGATGTATTAAAATAATAATTCATTAAAATCGAAGAATTTTGGATCGTTTTCTTTAATTTCTGTAAACGATTGTCCAAACTCATTCCCATTCTGCTTTCTTCTTAAGAAGTACCTAATCGTCAACCCAAGTGCGTCTTTATTTTGAAATAAAAGCATTTTTAGTAAAGGCGATGTTTCGTAAAAGTAATACAGTTTTACAACTGGATTCATTGTCAATGCAGTTAAAGTATTTACATATGCAGAGTATGCACTACTGAACTACTACTGAATGTACGCACTGTCAGTACGCAACTAATGTAACCACTATTAATTACGCATTCGTACGAATAGATGTCTTACGAATTCGTACGAATAAAATTTCGTACGAATTTGCATCCAATGTAACCGCCGCCTAATGCGGCCTGTGGAAGAATACTATACCACGGCCTCTCCCCATACATGTCTCTGAACTAACCCATGCCATGACTAGAATCTACCTTCTACCCATAACAACTGTAGTATTGGAGAAATATGGTACACGATATTCCATTTAATTTTGGCTACCATTCTAAGAAATCTCGGAAACAGTGAGAGATACAGAGTGACTTAAATTAGAAAAGAGTTGCATAATTTTATACTGAATCAAATGGAGGTACGTTATCTGCCATATATGCACCCGTTCGTGAGTTATCGGGGGAAAAACCGAAAACTGACGATTTACAAAATGTAAGTATCTTCATTATAAAGAAAGATAGAAAATGTTAACTTTTACATTATTGATAATGGAGAGTACAAAAATTCAGTTAAATTTTCTTTAGGCACTCCAGATTTTGAGAGGTCAACTTTTTTATTGCTTATGGACACTATACAGTGTTATTCAGAACTTATCCATAATAAAATTTGGGGATGTTCAACATACATCTAGAAATGTGGTAGTGCAAAAAAAATTTTTTTGGCGGGTTCTGAAAACTATTTAAAAATTTTTCTTTGCACGCCGCTGGATACTGGTCCACTGTAATGGAGTGACCTTGGGACTGACAATGCAAACTGGCTAGCACGAAAAAAACTTCAGAAGTTCTGAGAGTTAGTATACCGACACCCGGCGCAAAAAAGATTTGCAGCGTTTTTACTTTAAAATAAACTTAAAGATAGATAGATCTGACCAAAGTGACGTGTCTTTAAAATGAATAAAATTTTGTTACATTAATTTTGAAGAATTGCGCTACTTGATTACTAGGTATTAGAAACATGAAATTTATAAAAAATTTGCACATACCTTGTTACAAAAGCTGTTCGAAAAACGGTGTTGGAAGTGATTTCGTTGAATTGCGTGCGGATTTTCGAGTGCCCAAACGTGTGTATTGTGAATGTTCTGTATTTCATTTCGAGTAAACAAAGCTTCATCTGTAACTAGTACATCAGCAGTAAATTGTGGATTTTCAGGATTTTGCTGCAACAACCACTCACAAAACCTAACTGTCGATGTGTCGGTGTGTCGATTGGGAAATCGTTCCGCATACAACCGCGAAGCTGCCAATGAATTTTGTTCAACTTCGCCATAAATAAGAATCATGTCGATTAACCCAACATTACTGTACACATGAGCCATTTTGAAAATTTTACAGTTTAACACTCCTACGATAAATAAAACACCCGCACTGCGAGAGCGACACACATAGACTGATGACTGAAGGCAATAGAGATATTATCCCCACTCCAACTCGATTCGCTCGGTCTTAACCAGGCGTTCCAGGTACAAAAAACTTGTTTACTGTTTTTTACTGTGGTATATCAGATGTCGTTGAAGTGAAGTACAGTTGCCCATCTACGTAGTGCTTTATAATGGTATAACTTTAAACATTGTTTACGGGAAATCCTAAGACTTTTATTATAAATTTTTTTGGTGATATCGATTTCTTATTTAAGGATGCACATATCCTCAAAGTTTTAGAGATAAGTTCTGAATAACCCTGTATTAGATTTTTAGATAGTCATCAGATAAAGCGTTTGTCATCCGTAAATTTGACAATATTGTCAGACGGATAGCAGCAAAGACCCAAAGAGGGCACTACGGTGTGTTTCTCACCACTACTAATATTTTGTTTGCACGGCCAACTATATAAAATGTACATTATTTGTTGATTTCCCTTCATTTTCGAAATTTTTATAATATTCTGAAGTATTTACTTTTTACTACCTGTACTCACGTTAAAACAAGTACGTTCCAATAACTACAATTTTGTGTACAAAACAAGATTAGGCAGTATTCGAATTAAGTCGTCGTTAATATTGCGTGAAGGATTTCCAATAAATATTTAAGATGAGGCGCCCTATAGCTGACACGTTTGAAAAGTCATAAAAAAATTACGTACCTGCACTTCGGGATGCATTGCTAGTAAATATAATGTAAAACTCAGAGCTGAGGAAACTGTGTCGTGTCCCTGGAATAAATAAAATATTTTAGTTTTATGTGCAAATATCCATAAAAATTTTAGTCATTTAATCTTTTAAATTAGTTTGTAAGCTGGTTACTATTTAATGAGTTATATATAATATGAAATTCTTTATTTGTTTAATTGTAACTTTGAAATTTATTTGTTAAAATTGTTTCTAAACTCTGGATGAGCTATTTTTTTAATAATTGTTTTGAAAGAAACATTGATCTCATTTAGATGTTCCAAGAAATATATATGAAATACTATATATACTAGTATATCGGCTTATTAGGCCTTTTTCAATAGAGTAAATGCCTATTACTGGAAAACATTATTTTTTTAAGTTAATTTCTTCTTAAAGAAAAGTTCCTAAAGTTGTATATTTTTCTTTACTTTATTTAAAAATATAAGTGTGATTTAAAAAAACACTATAAAGTGGCAATATATTAATAAAACTCCATTACTGACAACGGTTTGTTAATTTTTCCATAAAAACAAACCAAGCTTAATTTAATTAAGGCTATTTTGGGAGAAGATTTTAAACTGTTGTACAACGCTTTGCAAACATTCAGTGCTTTTAGGTATTTGCTACTGAGTATATTATTTTAAAACTAGTTTGACACAGATAAATCGATTGCAAGTCGCTACAAACACTTGTTCGCAAAATTTTTTATACAGTGCAAAATTTCCTTCCAAATATCAACCTATAATGTAAAAACGTTTGAATGGCCCGCCGTTAGTCTGTCGATAAAACCAGGATACATTTTATCGACATAAAACATTAGTTCAGAAAGCCACCTTAGTGTCGCATGGGTCAATTATTATCAATTGTCATTTCACTTAGTGCCTTTTTTAACACGGAAAGGAACCTTCTCTACTTTATATACTTTAGAATACTTTAGAAACATAGGTACAAAGATTTTGAAATCCTATAAAATATTTACAGCTATTATTGAGGGATGTTTAGATTTATATATGTCCCTACATGGTGATTAAAATTTAAATCCATAAACTTAGAAACTACTGAAAATGTCAAAATATCTGTACTTGGGACAATATATCAAGGTTGATTATAAAACTTTTTATAATCACTCATCCTCATCATGCGATGATGATCAGTTTTAATCATTTTCAGATGATGCCAACTTGTTTGGCCAAATGCGCGTCGAGTGCAATATAGTGTTTTGGTGTTATATGAAAAACTACGTCAGTGATATCTTCACACCAAAGGTTCCAATCCCTTTCAAGATTACAATTTTGTTGTATAGCAGTCAAATAATATAAGTGAATAAAACAATAATAAAGTTCTAACCGCGAACATGAATGTGTCAACTTCCTCTCGAATATCTTCCTTAGATAAAGGTTTTCCATCTATGGTAGACCTAAGAAGGATGTCTAGAAATGCCATCTTCTTCTTTCTGCCTACATCGTCCCTTTCATCGCTAAATTCTAACTTGTTTGAAGCTAGTTCTTTCCTCCTGGCGTCGATAACGGAATTGGTCATTGCATGAAGTGCCTTTACTGCTTTTATTTCATTGTAAAAGTCTGGGCAAAATACATAAAGAATATCGTTTCGTTTAAACAAGGCGAAAACCCGTTCTACGGCTATTCTGCACATTTCCTTTACATTTTTGAGGTAACTGGACTTCTTATCCTTTTGGGCATTGATTGACACTCCCATGGCTGTCTCTGAAAATTGTTTTTATTTGTTTATAATATATCACACAATCTACTTAATATATTTTTAATTAGCAAACAAAAGGAAAGGGTTTGTGAGAAAATTGATGAAAACAATAAAATAATTTTTGTTACAGGAAACAACCATGCAATTACAGATTCGATGTTTCGCAGTTTTTGTTCTTCTTCAATGTAGTCCAACTAAGATATAGGATGGTATCGGTCTGCACCATCCTCTCCAGAGGGTTCATGGAGCTCGGTCTATACTATCCTAGATCTTTCCGATAACCCAATGCGTCTAGCTGACTCAGTTATTTTTGGAGATTATCACACAAACACTTTTATCTTTGACTGAGTACGTCCAAAATTCAAATTGGTTATTAATTATATTTACCACATATTACATCCATCGCATAAAGGTTTATAAAAGGATAAATATCAGTACTATCCTTATTGACCTCTTTGTCCAATTCTGATATTAGTATTGCCAAGTTTTGTTCAAAGACATCAATAAATTGTTCTAGAATGGAAAAATGAAAAGCAGGCGTCGTCATCTTCCTACGTTTCTTGCATTTTGGACCTAAAATGTTATTTTATGATTATAAATAAGATAATCTAGGGATTATTCACCATAAATTATTCTTTAACACATGATGAAGTAAACTGAAGTCAGCATTTACAGTTGGTTTTAGGATGTTGACGACTTGTGTGATGGAAGAACATTCACTATTGTCTATATACAGTGCGTCTAAGATAAAGATGGGATAGCATTGGGATCTTGGAAACGGTAAGAGCTACAAAGTTGGTTAAATTATGAAAAAGTTGAGCAGTTTGAATACCTTGATGCATCACAAGTAATTAAACCATTAGTTGTGATGCATCATTGAATTGAAAATAAAAAATAGTATCAAAATTTCTATTTAAAAATAGAGGGCCGTATTTAAAAAAAAGAAGTTGAGGATGGTTTCGCGGAAACGTAACGTCGGAGAAAAACTTGATGAATGCCATCTTGATAAGCTCAAAAAGTGACAATGGAAAAGTATTATTTATTTTTTGATAGCTGTTAAAATAACGCCAGAAATAAATAAAAACAAATATCGCAAAAAAATGTATTTCGAAATTATTCGAAATCAAAAAAAAGATAACTTATTTATGCAAAGTCCACGTAAAAGGTATTCAAACTGCTCAACTTTTTCATAATTTAACCAACTTTGTATCTCTTACCGTTTCCAAGATCCTAATGCTATCCTATCTTTATCTTGGACACACTGTATATAAAATTCTATGAAATATCTTCATTCTGAAATAACGTGTATGCCACTGACGAAAGCCAATACACTGAAACAGCTTTTGTCTAACTATAATCTTAGGGGCATATAAGACGATCAAAGTTCTTAAGCCAAATATATTTTAAGAAATATGTTTTATGGAAGCTATTAGTTTGCTATAATGGTGTGTCTTATACAAAAGTTGATTCTGAAAAAAATGTTTGGTTAATAAATTTCTAACAATTGGTAGAAAACTCATAATGTAAAGTGAAGCATGTTTTCCAGATTTTTTTAATATTTTTTTATTGGCTGTAATAAGGCGGAAAAAATTAAATTTTGTATAAAAATTTTCAAACACGTGTTTGCTTATTATACCAAGAGTATCTTACCATCACTGGTTAACAATCCGGTACCTAACCATTTATGCAAGTATCTATAATCTGTCCACTTGTTCAAAATTTCCTGTCTGCTCAAAATGTGTTCTACAAAATCGTAATCCGTTGCTATAACAGTTGGCTCCATTAGGAAATTCAGATATAGGAGTTTTCCATATTTATTAATTAATCTCTGGATATCATATATAACACCTACGGACAAAAATTGTAAGCAGCTCAAAAAAAAATAAAATAAAAACTGCAGAATATAAACCGAATTTGGTCAAAATCATAGTATCTAAATGAACACAATACAACCTATACAAACGATACTTCAAATACTACTATAGACAGTGGAAGGTCTTGTTTCGGTGGTGTGTCTGGCGGCTGCGACTCGCGACTGCGACTGGACTCAGCTGCTAGTCGCGCGTGGTGGGTGTTTACAGTGGAATGTCTAAAAAAGCGCGACTCAATTTAGTTTTCATCTGGTTCACTACATGTTCTTATTATTCTATTTATTTTTTTAAGTAGGGCAATGAGTGAGAAAGATCTTGTATATCTGATTTCATAAGAAGAAAAAGATTATGAAGAGCAGTTGTTAAAACAAACTCTATTTTGCAATTTTTATGTTCATAATAATTGAAAAAAGAGGGATATTTTTGAAGTTCTTCTACTAATATTTCATCTTCATGATGTGCAGAAAAACGCGCCATTTCTCCACTGCGACTACGGGTAGACTGGTCCCATATAGGCAGTCAAGTAGCCGATGTGGCGACTCGATCGCCAGCGTCTGTGGCTGGAACTACTCACAGTTGCCACGTACATTTAATATGCATTTAAGCAGTCATTCGCTCTCAGCCGCAGTCGCGAGTCGCAGCCGCCTGACGCACCACCGAAACCAGGCCTTAAGGCAACAAAGTAAATTTGGTTTGACCAAATCGTCAAATAACATTAATATTCCTTTATTTTTAGTTATATTTTTTAGATTTAAACCAATAGGTATTCTGAGTATGTTAATTATTAAAATAAAATATTGGATTTCTTTCAGGTCACGTAAAAATATGAATTAAAGGTAATTTATAGCTAAATCTTTTTTTATGAGATTCAAAAAGGTGCTGAAATTGAGTTATTATTAAATATACAGATTTTATTATTTTTGTAAGATATTAATAACTAATACTAATTGTAGAAATATAATGTAGATCAAACTTCAAAATGACTAGATGTAAATATTTTTTAAGTATCCGACAGTAGAGGACATCTTATAGGTACTGATTTTATCTTTTTATTAACATGTTGATTATAAACATATGTTTTCTTCTAAAAATGATTTGTTGTTTGTATTTATAGCAAATTTATAAGTATTATGAATTAACTACTGAATCAACTTTATATGTATAGTTGTTAGGTATCTAAAATTCCAGAAAGTATACTATTGATTTATACTTGATCATATTCTTGAAATGGGTTGGAACCTTTGGTCTGAAGATAACACTGACGTAGTTTTCCACATAACACCAAGACACTGTACTGAACTCGATGCGCGTTTCGCCAACTAACTAAAACTGGGTTTTAATCATGTCTAGATGATGAAACGCGCGTCGAGTGCAGAATAGTGTTTTGGTGTTGTGTGGAAAACGGCGTCAGTGTTACTTGATCATAGTTTCCAGCATGAAGATGGAGTGTATACATAACGATACTAGTCTTTTACTTCATTGGTTCTATATCACCATTAATTTCCATGCTAGAAATGGGAGAAAATCGCTGTCGCGATTTTCGTTCCCATTTCTAGCCCTACCGGGGGTTCAGGACTGCGGCCTGGGGTCACCCTTCGGGTGACAAATGCATCTAAAATAATATTATTTAAGAAAATACATATTAAAGAAATTTTGTATCTGGAATGATGTAATTATACTAAACGATTTTTCTTAATATTTTAATGAATTGTAAGAATACTCTATTCTTGATGGTAAAACATCATAATTTTTTAAGTACCTACTGAAAGTAGAATTTATTTTTAAGTAAACATTATTATCAATTTTATCAGTGGGATCAAAAATATTATAGATATTTACTTTTGTAAGCTAAAATCAAGAATTTAACAGACTGCCAAAATGAACGAATTCGTTTAAAGCTTTACGTGCAGAAAGAATAAAAGCTACGGATAATGAAACAGAATAACTAAACACTAACACTAATAAATAATTGAAATTAAAAAGTAAAAAAAAAAGGTTGCCTCCGGCGTGACTCAAACTCGTGAAATCAGCATTAGCACTTTTTGAATCCTACCACTTTCCCATTGCGCTACAGCGCCTGTTGTCAAAAAGTTTGCCCTGACACATTTAAGTATGTAAACTGTACGTGTCAACCTAAAAAATTTTTACCGATTTTCTAATTGGAAAAGCATTTCGTTTCAATATTTTGGTAATCAGAAGTGTTTGGCAGTCGGTACTATCGATTCCGTTAGCAATATTTCTCGTAGGAAAATAACCTATCTGAAGTTTAATTAATTTGACAGTTTTCGTGGGAGGTGCTTGTCGCTTTAGTGCGATCTCACATCGGCAGATAAAATGAGAAAGAAGTTGAGACGGATGCGACTCGAGATTTTCGAAGACGAAAATAGACGTAGATGGAGTCGACGTACGGTCTTAAAAAAATCTCAAAGGATTAGAGAAAGGACGGAACTTTCGCGTGAAGCTCTTCTCGAAGCCGTAAAAATTAGAAGATCCATGACCATTAGAAGATCCATGACTCCCATGATCCCTCCGGTCGCCAGCTGGGATCGCTCCGCGATCGCTTTGAAACTTTGTGGATTCGGCGACGGAATTTAGAGCGAGACAGAATCGACGCGTTTTAATATATATGGATGGGTGCTTATCTTCTTGCCTTAAATTTGCAACTCTACCAAAACTAGGTAAAATATAAGAAGTACTTACTTGTGTTGTCACCAAACTCCAAAACAGCCCCGATGATTGGCCATCCTGGAACTTTTTGCAGCCACTTAAGTTTTTTCTCTATCTCGTAACACCTCCACAGGCAGTAAACTAGGTAGGTACATATTATTAAAGCAATTGTAAATAAAACATGAATCGTTCCTATCATTTCGTTGCCTAAAATTTATATGTGTTTAATAAAGGTTATTCGGTTAATATAAATAACTGACCTTCACATAAGGAAATATATTTCGATATAGACTGCGGTATCATGGACAAACGACAGAACCGGTTGCTGATGACAACGTTTAAGCAATTTTTAAACGGATTTCAAGACGAGGAATACTTTTGAAAAAGCAAGACGCGTGACAATATAGTTATTTGGATAAAATAACATCTAATGAGGAAGTGCTAAAGATCAGTTTATAATTTTCAAATGACTGTTTAACTAATTTATTTCATATTACAGGAGAGTAACTGCAAGACTAACGAGTGGCAGAACATATCCCTGTTTTATCACACACACACAGTCGTCCTTAGTCAAGATAACGTCAGTTTAAACTCATTTGCAGTATCTATTGGAGAGTTTAAACTCAAATTAGAGTCTTTAAATCACAGGCTGAGACAGTAAATCACTTAAATCAAACCATATTTAATTCATTAAGGAAAGGTGGTGCAAATAATCCCTACTGTTTGTTTTAAAAAGTAGTACGTATCGTTAATTTTCTGGAAGAATATTAATTGGGAAAATTTTCCGGTAAATTATGTAAATTTTTCCGGCCCTGTTTAAAGGTCGGGTTTACGTTAATGAATGTAAGTAACATATCACACTCAACATATTTACTTAAATTATTTCTTAGCTCTTTATCTTTCATTTGGGGGCACTTTAAATAAAGCATTTATGTGGAACTATGCTGGTGGCTGGTTCTCTATAAGCTACAAGTAGTAAATAAGATTTTGGTTTTAAGGTGATGTTAGTTAGTTATGTCAAATCCAAAAATTGTTAATAAAATTGCGGGAATTACATGAAAAGGCGCTAAAACTAATTAAGGCACCCATACTAGTTTTTTTGGATAAACTGGAAGTGGGTGAGTATTGTCAGTAAGGCTATTATATTCGGAAAACTCATTATATAATATGATTGTCATGACCGTGAGGGACTAGAAAACATCAAATTGACCACTTGGATTGGAAGATACAGGATTCTTAATTAAATTACATCAATAATACAACTGAGAACAATAGCAATGGCTTTCTTTAAATAATAAAATAAGGAGAACAAGTGCCAGATATAAAAAGTAAACAAACTTACCCAGAGATCGCCATTAAAGGAACAGTTGTGAGTCATATACGACATTTGCTTAAATTTTAGAAATCATATTCAAAATGGCAAAGGTTCATTACAAAGTGATTAATACTTTAGAGAGATACATATTCTCTGCCATTTATTGAATCACATGTAATTTATTTTATTTATTTTATTTTGAAAGTACACTGTTCTACAGGCAAAGCCCAACTACAGAACAGGAGGGTAAGAAAAAAAAGAAAAAAAATATATACAATATAGGCAACACAATACACAAAGAAAACAAATATGAACAAAAAATGAAAAGCAGCCAATACACAAACAATTATTTTAAATAAACAGACTTAAGGTCACTAATGCTGCACGAGAAAATATCGACCTGATTTTTTACCTTATTATAGTTATTACACATTGCATGCACGGGTGAAAATTTTAGGACATTCGTACGAGGAGTGTTTAACTAAAATGTCGCATTATCGCGGGAAGAAGTTCTAGGACAATGTAGAATAATTCCTCAAGTATCTGTATGCAGTCAATTTTATTATGTAATACGTTAAAAAGAAATAATACAGAGTGATAAGTGCGTCGGTCCAACAGACTAGTTACAGAATGTGCCTTCAGAAGTTCACTCTGCGGATAACCTATCGGAGGGTAAACCCCATCCGATTTGAAAGTCAGTAACTTTAAATATTTACGTTGTACAGACTCGATGCTGTTAATATGTACGTCGTAATGAGGACACCAAGCAGTGGAAGCGTAATGTGATGATTAGACCCTTAACATCCATTCAAATCAATCACTCAACAGACATGTGTTTAGGTATTTTAATCTTAGAATGAGAAATACACATTTAATATTTTTGTATATAAAATATATCTAACTAATTTGCTTAGAAAAATAGTATTAAATTATTTGTTCCCAAGGGACGTTCAAATTTTTTTTTTTCAATTTGGGACTACCAATTTACTAATATAAAATCCTTGGTGGACTAAGGAAAATTTTACTTGTGCCGGAGATATATGATTTTGCAATCCCCCATCACGATCATATATTTCATCTCACTTCAGTCACTATGTGTAATTTACACTATATACCAACTCTCCTTGTCTAATCCCATGTGATTTTGCTCTAACTTAACACAACAATTTTGGAGCCTTCTAGAAGCTCGTGCAGAACCAACACAACGCATTATCTATTAGAACGAAACGGGTGTAAAGCGATTAGTGTCAACAAGCGTACTATTGGGAGGATTTTGATAAACAACAAAGAAAGGGTTAATAAATTAAACCAATCGGGAATATACCAAATTAACTGCGTGGATTGTGATGCCGTGTATGTGGGTCAAACCGGTAGACGTATTGAAACTAGAGTAAAAGAACATGAAAAATCCGTACTAAATGCGCAAAAAATTCAGGATTTTCGACACACTGTATAGAAAACAATCATTTTATAGATCAGAAAATTGTAAAGGTACTGCATCGTGAAAAGAAAGGAAAGCGGTTTTAGATCCGTTGGAACAATTAGAAATTAAAAAATCTTTAATTATAAATCCTTGTACTACGAATGATCAGATAGATTTTACACTTTCGCCCTTATTAGAAAAGGTACTAAAAACTCGGGCTTTACCAGATGGTAGGATCAATCGGGGGTAGGTGCTCGTAATCAAATAAATAACGAAAGCGCGCTTGGAAACGTTTAGTAATAGACATTTACTCTATTGAAAAAGGCCTAAGAAGCCGAAATACTAGTATATAGAGTGTTTTGTATATATTTCTTGGAATATCTAAATGAGATCAATGTTTTTTTCAAAACAATTATTAACGCATTATCTGATTAAGCAGTTGATCAAGATACAACATTTCCTTTAGTATGCAGTTTTCCAAAAGAAACTGTTTTAAAGGAGATTCACATTTTACAAAATCAGCCTCCTAACTATCTAGGTATATGACAAAGAATAAAACTTTTTAAAATAATACTTCAGCCTTGTGTCTAAAGCTCTTAGTGTGGCTCTATATTCAGTTGTGAAACACGCAGCAAAATAATTATATGAATACGGGTACCTAATCATGTAATCAATGTAATCATTGTCACATAACATTATCCTTGGTACATTTTTTTAAGAGTTAGGTAAGCAAAAAAATTCAAGTAAACATACATGCACAGAGTTCATGTTATGAAAAAGCTATAGTAATAATTTAGAAATCCAAATTTGATCCGAAATCATTTACAGGTTTAGATTCACCACTAAACTCGTCAAGTTTCTTTTGGGCATCTCATGTTAGGTAATTAATTTTCCATACTAATAAATACACTTGAGTTCAGGCTTAATAAATTAATTTATTATATATTATTAATTATTAACACAAAAAAATCATTATTTTCGGTTATTTCAAGTATTAAAAAGTATTAAACCGAAAAAATTCCAGGGTTTTTCTCTCATAGCTTTTTGTTAAGTTTAAATAAAAATCTAACTATCCTGTAATTGGGTATGTGGCATTTTGAGTAAAGGAAAAATAAAATCAAATTACTGTAATTTTATTAATACAACTGTATGATAGCAAGAAAATTATTACTTTTACCATTTTCTTTTGGTTAATTTTATTCTGATTCCATTGATCGATTTTAGGACAGCCTCTGATATCAGAACCATTTTGTGGTCATCTTTTGCAGGAAATAGTTCAAAATTTCTTAGTATTCTGGACAAGGAACTCTTTAGTTCCAACATAGCAAATTTTTGTCCTGAAATAGTGAAAATAATAATATAATGCATACGGATAAACCCCTAACTAATGAGGGGTTTCAAGTTTCTTTCATTTCTGCAGTGAATAGTAATTAGGACTTTCCAACTCTTTTCCGAAACGCAATTGCAGTCTATTGCATAATATAATATGACGCCCCTTCTCCCACACAACGAATGCTCAGACATTCGAGATAATCCTTGTGAGTAGAATGAGTGGTAGAAAAATTATTATACAGTTACTTTGTATAGCTAAAAATAATAAATTTTGTAAAGTAGGGACAATTTTAATGTATATTGATTATTTTGTTTTCTTCTTCACATCTTCAGATGTGAGTATTACAATAATTTTTACTGACTACTGGCAGGGTAGAAACTAAAACTCACATCTGGAGAAGCCATCATGTTGACGAAATAATAGTCATGTTTTTATATATTTAGGAAACTAATATATAAATAAAAACTTGTGAATATCATTACACTGTTCAGGTATTTTAAATGTACAATGAATTTTAATCAAATTTATTAAAATTTAGTTTAAAATAGATATGGAAATACGAGTTATTTAATACAAAGAACATTTATGTATTATCAAATTTATTTAGTTGCTACCAATCAATGTTCATTGGTTATAATAAATAACTTATTATTTTATTCAATTTATACAATTATTGGCAAAATATAATATTGATTAAAGAGAATTAACACTTATTTTCCTGAATTCAACTTTACCATTAACTGTATATAAGCAAATCTGCGTCACTAGATTCAACTTTTTTTCTCGGTGTAGGTATAGTAAAAAAATATTACCTATGCAATTTCGAGGCCCAGCACTGAAGGGGATAAAAGCGTACGGCCTGGTTCCATCGATGTGTTCAAATCTGTCTGGATCAAACTTGTCAGGGTTATCAAAATTGTCCGGATCCCTAAGTATCCCGTAACTGAATATAATAATGTTAACTCCTTTAGCGATTATGTTTCCTGAAATAAATACGCGACCGGTCACTATAATTGTCATCATTTAAATATATTCCATATCCAGATATAAAAAGAAAGATACAAGATGAGGTATTTATTAGCACCATCTAATTTTTATCTAGTCCTTATTTTTACTACCTTTCATTTCATATAAAGAACGTCTGCGTATATAAGTAATTTCAATGATTTTGCGACTATTGATACAGTACACGACTATTGATACAGTACGCGACTATTGACACAGTATTTTGTGTACCTACGTAGGAAAGTGAACGTTTTCCGGCCTGACATAAGAAATGGAAACTTCTGGAAGACCGGGAAACCACTTTCGCGCCATGTGCATACAACATTTTTTATCCTACACAAGAAAAGAATCATAGACTTGAAAACTTCTTTATATAATAATTAATTTACAAAAAAAATTGTTCTTTGAAATATTGATATTAAATACAGGATTATGAATACTGCAATTAGCAAAAAAATATCTTGTTTAGATAAGCCAGATAACTGAGTTGGTTCTGAAATTGTTGTTGAAAATAAATCATGAGGAAAACTTTCACTTTCCCGCCTAGGTATACAATAATATATTATGTTACTGAGTAGAAAGCGAACATTTTTAATTGCTTAGCGTAGAAGCTTATACAGCCGAGCCGTTAGCCAAGGCTGTGTAAACTGGGCGAAACACTTAAAGAGCTTTATACTCTAAGTGACATACACTATTTTTTTTTCAAGCGTCAAAATTAAAACTGTATTTCTTCAGACATTTATGTTTGTATAAAAAGCGATCTGACGTGATGTTTAATTTCAAACTGACAGTTCTGAGAAAACACGGCTACATGACTATCTTTTAATCCGTTGTTATTGTTACACTTTTATTTTTTGTAATAGTAAAAAAATGAAAATATTTATTTCCTAGTAAAGCAATAGGCCTTTTCTATAATACGTCTTACATAATATAATGTAAGTATTATTATACGCTTTAAGAAAAGTACTACTATTATAATATGAAATTAAATGACGTTATTGCCATCTATTGATAAAAAGTCGATTTTTTTCATGGCTAGCCGTGCACTTGCCTACTTTCGTGCCTCGAAATGCTCACGAAAATAGGTTTTGCCCAAGTGAAGGATAAACAGACAATTTATTGTTTTAATGGTAGGCTGTTTTGTATATAAAGAGCCATGCATGATTTCGGAAAGAAATAACGATAAAGCCTGACTTTTTATTGTATTTAGTTACTGAGACGACACATCTATTGAGGCATCAGATGTAGTACCAACAACATAAACTTAACAAAACAAAAACCCGTACCAATTTTCTACACAAAGTACACTAATTGTACTCTTCTTAATACGCATTCGCTAACTACTTTAGTATAATCGGCACATGATTAAAATTTATCATTTGAATTATCCCCGGATGATATTAACATCTATAGCTAAACGTACGTCAAGAAATGTGTAATGTTTTTTTTGGTATTGAATGGAAAAGTAGCCATTTTCTGAGTTCCATGTCAAAGGTTCCAATTCTACCTCATGGGATGTCTCAGCCTATAAAGGATGAGACATTATGTAATTTGACATCTACATCTATAATTTTTCTCACTAAATCATTATTTCTGATTTCCAACGAGGGACGTTCCAATGAATGTCTTTCCTGATACTTGAATCTAAAACCCACTTTAGGTACGTATTTAGATATTGTTTAACCCACAGTAGACAGTACCCGGTAACCCGGTAAGTTAACCCGGTAACCCGTTAGACATTAATAGACCCGTTAATTGTTTAACCCGGTAGACATTTTTGCCACTGTTTTGTATTGCCTAAATTGGCTATAAATATGCAACAGATCATTAATTCCATTGCGTAACAATTTCCTGAATAATATATGTGATGGGCATAAAGAAAGCGTCGCTCTTAAAAAACTACGCAGTTCCTTTAATTTTTAACCTTTGTATTGAACATCCCGGTTGGCAACCCTACCAAACATAGGCACGGGTGGATATAGTCGAAGGGACTCTTTAATCACCATTTCCAGATACTTCATGGTTTGCAAGTCGTTGTAGGTTGAATTTCTAGTTATATCTCCTTCGAATATCTCCTTCTGTTCTGCTACAGCACGTTTCTAAAACAGAAAAAGTTTATTTTCTAGGTAATTGTACCGGGGAAAAAACCTAAAACTGACGATTTACAAAATGCTGAGCAACTCCATTATAAAGAAAGATAGAAAACGTGAACTTTAACGTTATTGATAATGGAGAGTACAAAAATTCAGTTAAATTTTCTTTAGGCACTCCAGATTTTGAGATGTCAACTTTTTTATTACTTATGAACACTATATCAGATTTTTATGTCATCAGATGAATCGCAAAACCCAAAGAGGGCACTACGGTGTGTTTCTCACCACTTCTAATATTTTGTTTCCACGCCAACTATATAAAATGTACATTATTTGTTGATTTCCCTTCATTTTCAAAATTTTAATAATATTCCAAAGTATCTTCTTTTTACTACCTATACTGACGTCAAAACAAGGAAGGTTGTTTAGTCTATTTCAATAACTACAATTTTGTGTCCAAAACAAGATCAAGCAATATTCAAATTAAGTCGTCGTTAATATTGCGTGAAGGATTTTCAATAACTCTCTAAAGATGAGGAGCCCTAGCTGACACGTTTGAAAGGTCATACAAAAAAATTACATACCTGCACTTCGGGATGCATTGCTAGTAAATACAATGTAAAACTCAAAGCTGAGGAAACTGTGTCGTGCCCCTGGAATAAACGATATATTTTAGTTTTATGTGCAAATATCAATGATAATTTTAGTCATCACTCATCTTCATCATGAGATAAGATCAGTTTTAATCATTTCCAGATGATGCCACCTTGGTTGGCGAAACGCGCGTCGAGTGCAATATAATGTTTGATTGTTATGTGGAAAACTATGTCAGCGTTATCTTCACACCAAAGGTTCCAATCCCTTTCATGATTACAATTTTGATGTATAGCAATGAAATAATATAAGTGAATAAAACAATAAAGTTCTAACCTCGAACATGAATGTGTCAACTTCTTCTCGAATATCTTCTTTGGACAATGGTTTTCCATCTATGGTAGACCGAAGAAGGATGTCCAGAAATGCCATCTTCTTCTTTCTACCTACATCGTCCCTTTCATCGCTAAATTCTAACTTGTTTGAAGCTAGTTCTTTCCTCCTGACGTCGATAACGGAATTTGTCGTTGCATGAAGTGCCTTTACTGCTTTTATTTCATTGTAAAAGTCTGGGAAAAATACATAAAGAATATCGTTTCCTTTAAACAAGGCGAAAGCCCGTTCTATGGATATTCTGCACATTTCCTTTACATTTTTGACGTAACTGGACTTCTTATCCTTTTGGGCATTAATTGACACTCCCATGGCTGTCTCTGAAAATTGTTTTTATTTGTTTATAATATATCACACAATCTACTTAATATATTTTTAATTAGCAAACAAAAGGAAAGGGTTTGTGAGAAAATTGATGAAAACAATAAAATAATTTTTGCTACAGTCCCCATAGGAAACAACCATGAAATTACAGAATCGATGTTTCGCAGTTTTTGTTCCTCTTCAATGTAGTCTAACTAAGGTATAGGATGGTATCGGTCTGCACCATCCTCTCCAGAGGGTTCATGGAGCTCGGTCTATACTATCCTAGATCTTTCCGATAAACCCATGCGTGTAGCTGCCTCATACTTATTTTTGGAGATTATCACACAAACCCTTTTATCTTTGACTGAGTACGTCCAAAATTCAAATTGATTATTAATTATATTTACCACATATTACATCCATCGCATAAAGGTTTATAAAAGGATAAATATCAGTACTATCCTTATTGACCTCTGTGGCCAATTCTGATATTAGTATTGCCAAGTTTTGTTCAAACACATCAATAAATTGTTCTAGAATGGAAAAATGAAAAGCAGGTGTCGCCATCTTCCTACGTTTCTTCCATTTTGGACCTAAAATGTTATCTTATGAATAAGGTAATAACACATGACGTAAACTAAAGTCAGCAAATACAGGGTGTTACATAATATATGCGCAGGACTTCAGGATGTTATAGCTCGTCCAAAAATATGAAAAAAAGTTTCTATTAACTTACCCTCTAAAATGCACCATTTTAGAGATACAGGGTATTGAAATTGAAAAAAATTCGTTTTTTGCGAATATCTCCGGAACCGTTTATCGTACAGAAATCGGCTTTTGTAAGCATTTTCTACTCAAAATAAACTATGTTTTGTGCGGAATTTTTTTTTTAAAGTCATAATTGGCGAAGGTTTTGAAGGGGTAGTGGGTGTTTTTCTCCACAACTTCTACGCTACTGGAAAAAGTACGATTTTGAGACGCACATTTGAACCGCCAATGTTTTCTACACAAAAAAGGTACTCTTGGTCATAAGCTCTAAAGTCGATCGTTTTCGAGAAAAATCAACTTTTATGTTGAAAAACATGGTCAATTTTTTTAAGTAAAATTTTTTTCTTACTAATTAAACAAAATTTATTTAAACGTAAGAACAAGTAACAAAACCAAACGTTAACTTCATAATTGCAAAATTACTTTTTCCACTGTTTCCAGTAGCGTAGAAGTTGGGGAGAAAAACACCCATTACCCATTCAAAACCTTCACCAGGTATGACTTGTGTGGTAGAAGAGCATTCACTTTGTCTATACATATAAAATTTCATGAAATATCTTCATCCTAAAATAACGTATACGCCACTGACGAAAGCCAATACATTGAAACAGCTGTTGTCTAACTATATGATTGTAGGGGTATATAAGACGATCAAAGTTCTTAAAGCAAATATATTTTAAGAAATATGTTTTATGGAAGCTAGGTATTAGTTTGTAATAATTGTTTATCGTATACAAAAGTTGATTCTGAAAAAATGTTTCGTTAATATATTTCTAACAATTGGTAGAAAACTCATAATCTAAAATGAAGCATGTTTTCCAGATTCTTATGTCACTTACTAGTTTTAGTAATTGTTTATTGGCTTTTTAATAAGACGGAAAGAATTAAATTTTGTATAAAAATTTTTATACATGTGTTTGCTTATTATACCAAGAGTGTCTTACCATCACTGGTTAACAATCCGCTACCTAACCATTTATGCAAGTATCTATAATCTGTCGCCTTGTTCAAAATTTCCTGTTTGCTCAAAATGTGTTCCACAAACTCATAATCCGTTGCTATAACATTTGGCTCCATTAGGAAATTCAGATATAGAAGTTTTCCATATTTATTAATTAATCTCTGGATATCATATATAACACCTACGGACAAAAATTGTAAGCAGCTCAAAAAAAAATCAAATAAAAACTACAGAATATAAACCGAATTTGGTTAAAATCATAGTATCTAAATAAACACAATACAATGAATAACAATGAAACGATACTTGAACCACTACTATCGACAGTGGAGTGGAAGGTCTAGTTTCGGTGGTGTGTCTGGCGGCTGCGACTGGACTCAGCTGCTAGTCGCGCGGGGTGGGTGTATGCATTTAACCAATCATTCGCTCTCAGTTGCGGTCGCGAATCGCAGCCGCCTGACACACCACCGGAACCAGACCTTAAGGCAACAAAGTAAATTTGGTTTGCGCAAATCGTCAAATAACATTAAAATTCCTTTAGTTTTAGTTTATTTTTTAAATTTATATCAATAGGTACTTCTGAGTATTAAAATAAAACATTGCATTTCTTTCATGTTACGTAAAGATATGAATTATAGGTAACTTATAGCTGAATCTTTTTTATGAGATTCAAAAAGGTGCCTGAAGTTAAGTTATTATTAAATATACAAATTTTATTATTTCTGTAAGCTATTAATAAATATACTAATTGTAGAAATATAATGTAGATCAAACTTTAAAGTGACTATATGTACCATAGATTTAATATCCTTCGGACAAGATGAGTAACCAAATCAGAAATATGGATCAAAGATCTCTCTCTAAATATTTTGATGTCTCTCTTTTGTTTTTGTTTACGCTGGTTTTTCCATAACACATGTCTAAAATATGCATTTATGTTTTAAGCTCTCTATGCATCTCTTTTAGATACACAAAATGTAAACAGAGAAAACCGTTCAACGACTTGACACACCCACTCGAAATCTCGACAAGAACCGAACTATTACGATTGCCGTATCCGTCGTCTACCAGCGTAAATATTTTAATATTTACTCCATTTTGTTACGGGATTGTTTATCATTTCATCGGTAAGTAAACAAACTGAAAAGAGAATGTACCAGTGGCAGAGGTCAGGCTAACATAGTTTTTAGGACATTTTATTTTTAATTTGTATTTTGTAGTATTCCTCATCACAATCCTGAGTTTTTGGATTGGTTTAGTCAACAATTCAAAATCTCTTCAAATATCAATGTTATTCCTATTAAATTAAAAATAATATACATATGCTATAATTAAATTTAAAGTTAATTCCAAAAAAATAGCTTTGGACGCCTACGGAGATCTCTATTCCTCATAAACTTTCTCTACGTATTCTCACGTATTCCTATCCCATGATTGTGCCACTTTGTCCCAATGCTTTTAAATAGGCTGTTACCCATCTTCTCCGAAGGATATTAATTCTATGATATGTACAGAGCAGTCCATTTTTGATGGGAATCCAGGGTATCTCGGAAACTACAAGATGCATAACAAAACCGCTTGCACATCCTCGAGCTACTTTTTCCAGTTTGACTTAATGGTGAAATCAGATCGGGTCTACTTTGTTTAGGTTTTGAGATACAGGGCATTTCTGAAATTTTGCCTTTTTCGTCAGGGCCCTGTAACTTTTTTATTTTCAGACCTACAAAAAAAGTTTAAAGGGGAAAGTTTTAGATATTTTTAAGTGGAATCCATTGGCGTAGCAAATTTTTTTTTATTGCGTCCCGTTTTTTAGATACAGACCAAACTTGTGTTTTTTTAAATGCAACACCCTGTATATTTCTAGTTAATTCGAAAGAACTTTCAATTCTGGTTACAGTAATATATAATAAATAGGGGTTTATTTGAATTTAAGTACCTTTATTAAACATTTTTATGGTTAAATGGGGGGGGAAACGCGTATTTCCATTGATTTATTTCCTTATAAACTACATTGAACTCCTGTTTAATGTTATACTTAATATCTTAATAGTAATATAACCAAATACGGTTATATATAATTTATATTTGTAAAATTATTGGACATTTTTATGTTTCCATAATTAATTATTATCTAGTATTCGGAAATATTTAAATCTTTATATAAAATAGTGTGTTTAATTAAATCAAGAGTTTAATATAGTTTATGAGGAAATAAATCAATGGAAATACGCGTTTCCCTCCATTTAACCATAAAAATGTTTAATAAAGGGACTTAAATTCAAATAAACCCCTATATAATATATATTACTGTAACCATAATTGAAAGTTCTTTCAAATTAACCAGAAATATACAGGGTGTTGCATTTAAAAAAACACAAGTTTGGTCTGTATCTAAAAAACGGGACGCAATAAAAAATAATTTGCTACGCCAATGGATTCCACTTAAAAATATCTAAAACTTTCCTCTTTAAACTTTTTTGGTAGGTCTGAAAATAAAAAAGTTACAGGGCACTGACGAAAATGGCAAAATTTGAGAAATGCCCTGTATCTCAAAACCTAAACAAAGTAGACCCGATCTGATTTCACCATTAAGTCAAACTAAAAAAAGTAGCTCGAGGATGTGCAAGCGGTTTTGTTGCGCATCTTGTAGTTTTCGAGATACCCTGGATTCCCATCAAAAATGGACTGCTCTGTACATATTTTTTTAAGTATCCAACAGTGGAGGACATCTTATAGGTACTGATTTTATCTTTTTATTAACATGTTGATTATAAACATATGTTTTCTTCTAAAAATGATTTGTTGTTTGTAGTTATAACAAATTTATATATATTATGAATTATCTACTGAATCAACTTTATGTATAGTTGTAGGTATCTAAAATTCCAGAAAGTATATACTTGATCATATTTTTGAGAGGGGTTGGAACCTTTGGTCTGAAAATAACACTGACGCAGTTTTCCACGTAACACCAAGACACTGTACTGTACTCGGCGCGCGTTTCGCCAGCTAAGTTGGCATCATCTGGAGATGATTATAACTGGGTTTTAATCATCTCTAGATGATGAAACGCGCGTCGAGTGTAGGTTAGTGTTTTGGTGTTATGCGGAAAACTACATCAGTGTTACTTGATCATAGTTTCCAGCATGAAGATGGGGTGGATACATAATGAAACTATAGTCTTTTATTTCATTGGTTCTATATCACCATTAATTTCCATATGGGTGCTTATCTTCTTGCTTTAAATTTGCAACGCTACCAAAACTAGGTAAAATATAAGAAGTACTTACTTGTGTTGTCACCAAACTCCAAAATAACTCCGATGATTGGCCATCCTGGAACCTTTTGCAGCCACTTAAGTTTTTTCTCTATTTCGTAACATCTCCACAGGCAGTAAACTAGGTAGGTACATACTATTAAAGCAATTGTAAATAAAACATGAATGGTTCCTATCATTTCGTTGCCTAAAATTTGTATGCGTTTAATAAAAATAATCCGGTTAATATAAATAACTGACCCTGAACCAGACCCCTTCTCATAATGAGATATATCTCGATATAAATTGCAGTATCATGGATAAACGACAGAACCGGTTGCTGATGATGGCATTTAAACAATTTTTAAACGGATTTCAAGAAGAGGAATACTATGCAAAAAAAGACACGTGAAAATAATAGCTTCTTGGATAATATATCATGAAGATAACGTCACTAAGGCTTATTTGCACCATCTTTTGGAGAGTTTAAACTCAAATTAGAGTCTTTAAATCACAGGTTGACACAGTAAATCACTTAAATCAAACCATATTTAATTCACTCAGGAAAGGTGGTGCAAATAATCTCTAGTGTTTGTTTTAAAAAGTAGTATTGTTAATTTTCTGGAAGAATCTAATTGGGAAAATTTTCCGGTAAATTATGTCAATTTTTCCGGCCCTGTCTCAAGGGCGGGTTTACGTTAATGAATGTAAGTAACATATCACACTCTTATTTCTTAGCTCTTTATCTTTCATTTGGGGGCACTTTAAATACAGCATTTATATGGAACTATGCTGGTGGCTGGTTCTCTATAAGCTACAAGTAGTAAATAAGGTTTTAGTTTTAAGGTGATGTTAGTTAGTTATGTCAAATCCAAAAATTGTTAATAAAATTGCGGGAATTACATATAAAGGCGCTAAAACCAATTAAGGAAGCCATGCTACTTTTCTGGATAAACTGGAAGTTGGTCAGCATTGTCAGTAAGGCAGTATATTCGGAAAACTCACTACATAGTATTGTCACGACCGTGAGACTAGAAAACATCAAATTGACCACTTGGATTGGACGCTACAGGATTTTTAATTAAATTACATCAATAATACAACTGAGAACAATAGCAATGCCTTTATTTAAATAATAAAATAATGAGAATAAGTGCCAGATATAAAAAATAAACAATAATGAACAAACTTACCCAAAGATCGCCATTAGAGGAGGGGTTGTGAGTACTGCAGAGCCAACTGTTGACATTTCAGAATCAAATAATGACTGCCTTTCCATCATCCCCAATTGTTTCTTTTATATAAGTACAACAATTGCTAAAATATCAGAACTTATATTGGGAGTGGTGAGGGTTCATTGCAAAGTAATTAATACTTTAGAGAGAGAGAGAGAGAGAAAGAGAGATGCATATAGCTCTGCCATTTATTGAATCACATGCATATGTAATAATTGGACCCTTAACATCCTTTCAATTCAATCCCTCAACAGACGTGTGTTTAGGTAGGTACCTATTTTATGAGAAATAGACATTACGGACATTTTAATATTTTTGTATAATTAATTTGCTTAGAAAAAAAGTATTAAAGCATTTGTTCCCAAGCCACGTTTAAGTATTCTTTTTTCAATTTGGGACTAGCAATTTACTAATATAAAATCTTTGGTGGACTAAGGAAAATATTATTTGTATCGAACTGAGATATATGATTTTGCAATGCCTCATCACGGTTTCATATTTCATGCCACTTCAGTCACTATGTGTAATTTACACTATATACCAACTCTCCTTATCTAATCCCATGTGATGTTGCTTTAGTAGTAGTAGTAGTGGAGCGGCCGAGACCCTGGCAAGTAGGCCACAAGCAGGCTCTTTTACATTTACGGGCTCTAATGTAGGTCAGAATGTCGGTCCATTCAAGGGAACTGACCAGTTCCCCTTGCAACTGCCCGGCCCCCCAGACGTCGTGTCTGAGTCTGCCGAAAGCCGCGCACTCTGCCAAGAAGTGGGAAGGCCCTCGCCCTCCCCACACTTTGGGCAGATAGGGTCTCCCTCAACACCCATCAATGATAGACGTCTTCTAAGCCTGCAGTGAGCCGTTAAAACTCCCACCAACTGATTTAGAGCCTTCCGGCTACGACTTAACAGCCAGGCCGTCTTGGTCTTGCTTGGCTCCACTATAAGTTGCGAGCCTGTCTACAGCTCCCACTCCTTTTCCACTGTTTACTTAGTGTCTCATGAGCCCAATCGTTAAAAGCTATGTTGACCTGCCTTCGTGTAATGCCTAAAATCGGTTCTAGTCCCTGACTGGGTCCCTAAGATCCGAGTGGAGCCAGTTCATCGGCCCTTTCGTTCCTCGGGATTCCACTATGACCTGGTACTCATACCAATTTGACCTCTTTTCTTCTGGGCAGCTCCTCCAGGGTATCTCAGCACTCTTGTACAAGGGCGGATCTTGTCCTTGGAGATGCTAAAGCCTTTAAGGCTGCCTGACTGTCGGAGCAGAAGTAAATATTTTGCTACGTACAGTTCCTTATTTCTTCCTTGTTTGCTACCATTAGGATAGCAAAGACTTCAGTCTGGAAGACTGTGGCATACGAACCACAGTGCAAAGCTTTGCTGCACGCCCCTGTCCTCCACATAAATTCCTGCCCCCGAGAACCCGTCCGCCACACGAGAACCATCTGCGTAGCAGACCAGAGAATCAGGGGGGAATTTAAGCTGGTCCTTCTTCATTCCTCCCTCTCTGGAAATATGACGGCAGATTCTGCTCTAACTTAACACAGCAATTTTGGAACTTTCTAGAATCTCGTGAGAACCAACACAACGCAGTATCTTATAAAGCAGTTGATCAAGGTACAACATTTCCTTTAGTATGCAGTTTTCCAAAAGAAAGTGTTTTAAAGGAGATTCATATTTTAAAAATTCAGCCTCCTAACTATCTAGTATATGACGAAGAATAAAACTTTTAAAAATAATAATAGTCGCACCTTATTTCTAAAGGTACGTTCAGTACGGAGCTTGGATGATAGATCATAGACTGGATGATAGAGTAACTTTTACCAGCGCTGATAAAATGTACAATGTATTTCAATGGAGCCGTTCAGTACGGAGATGTGATACTAGCAGGGAATACATGATACACGAGTGGTTTATACTCGATTATATTTTGCGGAATAGTCAGTTCAATTCTTCTGCGAGCTGAAGTAGGAATATGGATGCCGAAAAATTAATTAGAGAAGTGTTTATTAGAGAATCGTTGTGGAATCAGGCCCACTCTGATCACCATAATAGATTTATTTTGGAGAAACAGTGGGAAGAAATAGGAAAAAATATGAATGCTACAAGTAAAAGTAATATTTTATTTTTAAATAAAATACAATTTATGATATATTGTGAAAGAGATGTGTGTAGGTCTCGAATAACAAACGAATTAATCCAATATTGAGTATATTAACGTAAAATACATTAGAGACTTTAGCAAAAGTAAAATACTTAGTATTAGGAAAACCGGGTGTTCCCTTCAACTAGTGGTTTCCGTTCATCGGATCTATGATGAGTTGCTATAGTATTCATTTTAATTTATTTTATCATTTTAATAATATTGTAAGCGATTTCTACAAACATAACTTTTAAATGTATCTAATAAATTTTCGAATATATCTACAAAAAACTGTACAAATTTTGCTCTATCTGAAATATGCGTAAAACCCCTGGGAATATTTCCGTAGTTGAGGATATAAATGGTGAAATTCTCCCAGTCGGTGCCTTTCCCTGTTTATGGGATGCACATGATAATTCGTTAATTTTTGTTTCCTTTTAGTGAAAATGTAATATTTCGTTGCTGACGCACAAAAGTAATCTTCATCGCTAGACATTTTGAAATGTACTAGCTGTTAAAAGCGCTTATGCACCTCTCCGTTGTGAACGCCTATCAGCGCTTATATTTTTCACTATTATTCTATCATCATTCATCTATCATCTATGATCTATCATCCAAGCTCCGTACTGAACGTACCTTTAGGCTCTTAGTACGGCTCTGTGTTCAGTTCCAAAGCGCGCAGCAAGATAATTATATGAATAAGGGTAATCATGTAATCAATGTAATCATTGTCACATAACTTTATCCTTGGTATATTGTTTAAGAGTTAGGTAAGCAAAAAAATTCAAGTAAACATACATGCACAGAGTTTATGTTATGAAAAAGCTATAGTAATAATTTAGAAATCCAAATTTGATCTGAGATCATTCATAGGTTTAGATTCACCACTAAATTTGTCAAGTTTCTTTTGGGCATCTCATGTTAGGTAATTAATTTTCCATATTAATAAATAGACTTAAGTTCAGGCTAAAGCAATTTATTATATGTTATTAATTATTAACAGCAAAATCATTATTTTTGATTATTTGAAGTATTAAAAAGTATTAAACCGAAAAAATTTCAGAGTTTTTTCTCTCATAGACTACGTTTATTTCGTCAATTCCAAGAGGCTTGAAAAAAAAAGGATTGAAAATGATTACTAAAACGTTTGGAATTGAGATTCCAGGCGGCTTAGAACGTTCAAGTCAATCCTAAAATATTGTAGGATTGGCTTAACTCAAGCTGCATCAGATTGCGATATAAACGCGATTGGATTGCGATTGGATTTAATCAGATCTAACTTCAGAAGTTTATATGCTTCACATACTGGATAATTACAAGTGACGAATGAAATACTCCTTTAGTGATCCTGTCAAAACTAAAAAGTAAACTTAACGGTTATAACATATTATTAATACAACAAACAATAAGTACTTAATTTTGAGGTTAGGTCGTTAGTTACGTATATAAAGGATGAACAGGCGATTCAATCTCTCCTTTATTCCTACGAGATAAACACTCAAGATTGAGATCCAGTTTCAAGCGGCTTCACTTTCAATCGCACTTGAAATTGACGAAATAAACGTAGTCATTGATTATAGTTTCGGATTAAATTTTTATGGTACTCCAAAAAAAAAAAAGAAACGAGAATTTTTATTTTCTTTACAACTGTTTTATCGTTTGGTGTTCCAGTATAGCGGATGCAAAAATCTGCTATATCTTGTTAAAAATAAACAGAATTATGATTAATGAAGTGAACATAGTGATAAAATAGAGTGAAACAAGATACATCATTTAATTAGAAATTTATTAATTTAATAACGATAACTATGTCATAGAATCGATAGCTCCAGAGTAGCGAAGATAGCGGATACGATCTCACCCGGATGCATTATGCAGAGTGTAAAAAAATATAGTACCGGACTTTGAGGTGTGATACTACATCTAAAAATAAAAATAAAAGTGGACATCCTAAAATGGTGTCTAAGGAAGTTAGACCTCTACCGTTATGAAAACTATCCTTTAAAAAATGTCTTTGCTTCTTTTACTATAATCATTCGCTTTGGCATAAAAATTTATACCGGAATACCAAATTTCAAAAAAATTGGTCTCCCACTGTTCCTCAAAATGAATAAATACCATTCTTTTTATCCACCATTTAAAGGGGTATAACTCCTTTAAGAACCATTTTAGGGCATATGTTCATAAGAACTGTATTATCACCCCTCAAAGTATACAACCTTCCGGTATATTATTTTTTCCACCCTGTATAATATGTATACAATTCTTGCAGGCGAAGAGATGCAAGAGAGAGAGCAAAATTAATATTTAAAAAATAAACCGGACGTCTAGCATTTTTTACAGTTGTCAATTGTTACATTTAGACTCACAGTTAATTTGAATGCATATAGTAATAATAATAATAATAATAATAAAGACTTTATTGCCCAACAGGTAAAACCCAATAACAGGACAAATTAAAATTACAGTATAATAAAATATCTAGCACACATTACATATTATCAATATATCGTATAAATACATAATAAAGAGGTAAGTAAATACAATTTTAAGCATATAATATAATTTTAAGAAAATAACAAACAAAGCAAAAAACAACAAAAAACATAAGATTGCTTACATATAACATAATCACAATTAAAAATTAAAAAAGTGACAGCTACACAGATAGATGCAGATATCATGAGCTGAACTGTGCCAACGCTACACTCCGCAACTTAGAAATAGTACAACAGTAAATGTCGCATACTGGCGCGACATTATTTACATTGTTGCACATAACATGCACTGGAGACTTCAATAGAATGTTAGTGTGCGGTGTGGTGCTGCTGAATATCACATGTTGTCTAACATGTAATCTGGGGATATGGAAATTTAATGCTGATAACAAAGACGAACATTCGATGCCATTATGTATTAACTTGTATAAGAAAACTACAGATATAGTTTTACGTCTTGCTTCCAGGCTATGAAAATCAAAATTGAGAAGCAATGTATTATGATCAAATCCTCGCGGCGGATAGTAACCATGAGCTCTAAAAGATAGAAATTTTAAAAATTTTCTCTGCACCATCTCTATATGCTGTTTGTGGATAACATAGACTGGGTACCAAATTAATGACCCGTACTCTAGTTTTGACCGAACATACGAATAGTATAATGTTTTTAAAGCCTCAATATTAGTAAACTGTTTACAGTTACGAATTATGAATCCCAACATTTTCATTGCTGAATTTACAGTTACATTTATGTGTTCAGCAAAACTGAGCTTTGTATCAAAAATTATGCCTAAGTCTTTAATAGATTTACAACGTGATAAACAATTCTCATTTATTACATAACTGTATTCAATTGGCGTTGATTTCCGAGAATATGATACAACTTTACACTTAGACGCATTTAGCTGGAGCCTGTTCAATATACACCAATTCTCGACAATCGTTAACTGTTGTTGCAAGAATTTGCAATCTTCGGTACTATTGATGTTCAGAAAAAGTTTTAAATCATCTGCAAAAAGTAATTTACGGCTAGATAGTTGTAATGCAAGGTCATTTATAAATAAAAGAAAGAGTAGGGGTCCTAAATTCGAACCCTGCGGTACTCCAGATGTTGCAGTAAAACAATTGGACTCATACCCGTGACAAGAGACAAACAGTTGTCTGTCAGACAAATACGAAGAGAATAAATTGACCAGGGGAACGCTGAGTCCGAACCAAGATAACTTCTGCAATAATATGCTGTGATCTATCCGATCAAAGGCCTTCGAGAAGTCTGTATAAATCGTATCCACCTGGCCTTGCAAATCTAAGGCTTCTGAAACAAACTGCGTGAAAGATGCTAAATTGGATACAGTTGACCGTTTCTCCACAAAGCCGTGCTGGAATTCTGATATGTAATTTTTTACTGAAGAGTAGACACGATTACACAAGACAATCTCAAAGACCTTCGCAAAATTGCAGAGTAAAGCAATTGGACGATAATTTTCAATATCACTAGAATCTCCATTCTTTAAAATGGGACATATTCTAGCCATTTTCCATTTGCTTGGAAACGTCGCAGTTTTCAATGACAAGTTAAACAATATTTGAAGAGGTGTAGACAAAACACCTACACAGACCTTAACAAAGAATGATGGAATTTTATCTGGTCCGGAAGTCAATTTGTTATTAAGTTTTTTTATGGCCACTGTGATCTCTTGGCAAGAAATGTTAGTAATATTTATATAATCCCCAGTGTCATAAACTATGGGTAGATTTTCATCATTCCTAGAATGTGGCGAATATACATCACTAAAAAAGTTACTAAAACCATTGACAATATCAGATGGTGTATTATACTCAATATCTCCCCTTTTCATTTTGCCAGGTATTCTACTGGTTTGCTTTTTAGTTTGAATGTAAGACCAAAACTGCTGGGAATCAGAAGAAATAGATTGTTGCACTAGATTTAAGTAATTATTAAAAGCTGACTTAATTTGTTGTTTTATCACTGATCTAAGCCTCTTAAATTCTTGCAAATGAAGCTGTGACTGTGTTAACCTATACCTTTCACGATGTTCGTATTTAAGTCTTATGTTGTTAATGATATCTAAATTATACCAACGTGGATACCTATAACATGATTTCTCCCTATATTTCGGTACATGCTGATCCAATATACTGTATAACCTGCAATAAAATGCATTTGTAGCTTCAGTGACATCATCATATGCGCTTAGGAAGGACCAATCTGTATTCATCATTGATCCGTACAGATCAGGATAATTAGCTCTACGAAAATTATAATTTTGACTAAAGTCTGATTCTAAATCACATTGTCTCAATGCATTAATGCTACATGTTATAATAAGAGGTGGATGATGTCTATCCTCTAGCAAGAGTGGAGCGTTATCACGTTCCACTTTACAGAACATATTTGACAATATTAAATCCAAAAGCCTACCATTGCAATTAGTTACATGATTATATTGAATTAAATTCATGAAAGTACAAAAATTGTTAACAAGTAAACTTTTATTATCATTATTTGTCAAATCATTACTATATTTAGGGATATTAAAATCACCAAGAATAATAGTTTTGTAAGATATACACTCAACTCGCTCTAACAAATCAAATAAAAGTTCATAATCAATTACAGATAACGTGGGTGGAATATATATAACAATCACATACATTACAACGAAATTAATAGTAGCTTTACAAGCCACTATATCAATTAAAGGTAGAGCATCAGACACTGTTGACAAATCTAAACGTTCAGTAACAATATCATTTTTAACTGCTAAAAGGACTCCCCCACCACGCGATGTATTTGTAGCTTGCAAGCGTCTATCAGATCTAAAGACGGTACGGGAGAGAAACTCGCTCTTCGCGAGTCAATACTAAGCCCTGCTTACGCTAGTTTTGTGTCAAAACGCTTACACTAAGTTTCTACCAAAACCTTATCCAATACTTTATCACAGTTATAAAAAAGTTATGATTTTCTAAAGCCACTCCAGTAGAAAATTTATGTTGAAATATTACAATTATATTATCAAACTTTATATTTCAGACTAGTTATATTCCAGTTAAAAAATGTGATTATATTTTTCACACTCTTGATATATTTGGGTATATAATGTAATGTGAGAGACAGTTAAATGCATTTTATTAAATACATACCTATATAATACAAAATTAATAAGTAATTCTATAGTTTTTCTTCTTCGTCATATTTGGTATAATCTTCCTAAATCCTGATAGAAGAGAAGATTCATGATACCAGCAACTTCTGTAGACGCCATTTTTTTCCTTAAATAAAACATCTCTTCTTCAGTTATCCGGTTTGTTAATAATTACAAGACAGAAAGTATCACAGTAAGACAATAACACAGTAAGACAGTAAGTTTCAAAATCTCTCAGACTTTGTAAAATAATTTGAATATTACCTTCTAATATCAGAAGTAGTATGCTAGTAGTAGTGGTAGTAAAAATTTAATACCTATGTTTGTTAACCCATTAAAATTATTCATAGGATATTTGGAATTATTTTACTTTTCATCAGATGTTTGGTTTTTTTTTTGAACCAATGTGGATTTTCGTGAGACGAGATCGAGAGAGCTTTTAATATTTTCAAAAGAACAACCATGAAATGGTAAAAGACCACTTAGTGATGGTTATTGGTTAACGAGACACTGAAGAAAACATTGGTGGCAGACATTATATATGTCTGATAACACCGCTAATCCCAGTTTCTTCTTTCTAATTTAATTCTCATGCCATTTAGAGATTTCAGGACAGTTTCCGCTGCTAAATTGAGATGATGTTTAGGAATGGTAGGTAACAGTTCGTAATTTCTCAAAACTTTGGATATTACGGTTTTCATTTCTTGCATAGCAAACTTCTGTCCTGAAAAAAGAAAAACGTCATTTGTTATGTGTAAAAGCAGGTAATAACACATGTATATATAGATATAGAATAGAATAGAAGAACTATTTTCATGGTTTTATTCATAATGATTATGCCACAACAGTCACAGACAGCACATTGTTTACAGATAATATCTTTTGAAACTTAGAAAAGCTATAACCGAGAAAAAGAGCTATAATTTATTTGAAGGAGATGCCGAAAACAACTACTCTACAGGCAATATACCCCGACTGGCAGATTACATCCCCATCTCCATAGGAGTCGCAACATTGTTCATCGAGACCTTCTCCAGACACTGACCGGTTTCGCGCTTATTTTGCGCTCAGCAGAGTACCATAGTTCGTGGACTCGATGAACGATGTTGCGACGTGATTGCCTAATGGGCATCGTGAATGTTAGTAGTGGTGGGAAACACACCGTAGTGTCCTCTTTGGGTACGGCGAGGTAGACAGGTCTCATCGTGTATGGGACTTTTAAGAGTAGTTCTCTGTTATCTGAGAAAATAAAGATATGTGGGAGCTATATTTTTCGAGTCACAATCCCACTCAGTGGCCTTATCAACTCTCTTACCGAATAGAAAACGAATTTGGACTACTCTTAGAAATCAGAGAGAGAGAGAGAGAGAGAGAGAAACAAAGAAAAATTATAATTAGTTTTAGAAGTTAAAGATTTTAGAATTGGATTTTCTATTTTTAACTTGTACCAATTCACCTGAATAGACTCCAGGTGTATTTTCGTCATCATAAAAATTGATCTTAAAATTCAATAGACTTATTTACAATGACAATATTATAATCCTAAATTGGGAAATTAGCCAAGCTGGTATAATTACAATTTCGTAATTTTTAGTGATTCAAAATTATAACTTACAGTTGTGATTCCCATTCTGGTTAATAAAAATAAATGGCGGAAGGATTTTGAAGTAATTTGAGAATGTTTGTTTACCTACGCAATTTCGGGGACCAGCGCTGAATGGCAAATATGCAAACGGTGAAGTTCTGCCCATTTTCTCGAATCTTGTGGGATCAAATTTTTCTGGATCGGGGAAAACCTCTGGATTTCGATGGAGTCCGAAAACCAGTAAAAACAAGGTCATTCCTTTGGGAATTATCTGCCCATCTAAAAAAATAAATATCTTTTACCACATATGTCGCAAAGAAATGACAGTTTGAGAAATTTCTTGAGAAAGTATTTGATTTAATTCTAATATAAAAAATGATGACGCACTAAGAAAAGTAAAAAGTAAAAAATTGGGAAATTATAAATTGATCTGCTATTCATTCTCCTATGATGGAAAACCTTTGAACTTTTAGGTATATAAATGATTCAAAATTATATAATTATATAATTATAATAAATATAAATAATAAATATATAATTATAAATGATAACAGATTCAAAAAATTTCAGAAAATTGTCAGTTTAATCTGATCCTTTAAACTAAGGATTATTGTATACAGTGAGGACATAAAGTCCGCCCCCTTTATGGCTAAATTCTGCATTTTTGACACATCAATGACAGCTCTGAATGTCAAACTGACAGGTGGGCGCGCAATAGGAACATTTTTTTAAATGGAAATGGGGGGTCGAGTAATAACTCATTTTGAAGATAGTTTTATGCTCAAAACATCCCCCAAATTTGAGAACATTTGGTTCAGTAATTAACAAATAAAAACCAGTAATATCAGTTTATAACATAATCTTTTTACCACATAATTTTTATAATAGAACTTACCCATGGAACATTTATTTGTCAGGAGGTTCATGGTGGTTATTTTCAACATCTTTTGAAGTAACACGTGTTTTCTAAATTTGTTTCTGCTTCTAAGTTTAATTTAAATTATGTCATAATTTTTTAATTTAGGTTAGGGATGGTTTATTTGTTTAAGTTTAATTTTTGTTTTACTTTGAATAATTTACAATAATTTGTAATATGTATGTAAAAAAATTATATAACAGAAATCGATATTACTGGTTTTTATTTGGAAATTACTGAACCAAATGTTCTCAAAATTGGGGGATGTTTTGAGCATAAAGATAGCTTCAAAATGAGTTATTACTCGACCCCCATTTCCATTTAAAAAAATGTTCCTATTGCGCGCCCAGCTGTCACTTTTACATTCAGAGCTGTCATTGATGTGTCAAAAAATGCAGAATTTAGTAATATATTATCGTTCCAAATTTCATCACAATCTACCCAGTGGTTCAAAAACTAGAGGGGGGGGGACGGACTTTATGTCCTCACTGTATAATTGAGAGGTCGCAAATTGCAATTGCAAAATGCAATTATGCAGGGTGTTCCATTTAAAACGAAACACCCTAAATACTTATCTCGAGAATAAAACGAGATATGTTTCCTTAAATTTTTATATCGCGTTTTGTTCTCAAGATATGAAGGGTGATTCATTTTAAATGGGACCTGGTCAACGCAAATTCGTATAACATAAAGGAATGTACACGATTTTACCTTTGTACTCGATATCGGTGTCAGTTTCTCTGGCATAAAATGGTACCGACGGGTACAGTCTTAATGTTTCTTTAATGACTAGTTCCAAGTACTTCATTTCTTGAATGTCTTTGAACGTTATAAGTCGGTTCCTGTCATTACCAAATATTGACCTTTGCTCTTGGACAGCTTGTGCCTATAAAAATTTTGGATTATGATTTGTTCAAGCGTCTGGTGTATCAGCAAACCCCTTATGCCATAAATACTAAATATTTACCAATAATAAATAATTGTTTTGTAAAAACACAGTTCTCTTTTAGATGTTTCTAAAGTATTCTTATTTAAAACAGGAAACGTATTAATTACCTTATTTACCCATTTTTTTACTTGTTTTTAACGCCCCTTATCCCTATTGTACTTTATTAAACCAAACACAATATTTAATTTGTCTTTTACTTAATAATATCAAGGCATTTCCGAATAGGTGGGAACTACGAAAGTCGTAAAGTTGACGACAAGCTGTTCATCCTTATTTAACATACATATTCTTGCATTTACGCTTTCTTTTCTCTGAGCTTCAACGACGTTGATTGGTCGAATCAGGAACCAACAAGCGACTGCGCTCGAGGTAGTAGGGAAACAGTGGCGTGCTGTTGGGTTATTTCGCGGGCGTTTCTTAACGGTAAAAATTTGTGGTAAAATTATCAGTGTATTTATTCTTTGTGTCAGTGTTTATACTTAATTGTGTTAGTTAAAAAAGTGGAAGTGCATATACTAGAAGTATTCTATAGAATAGTATACGAGTATATATTAACTGAAATGTGCCCAATGGTAAAACAGAATACGCACGCCTATGCATCACCGCATTTTCCCAGATCGCCGAGGTCATTCCACTTTGCTTAATTCTGGTATTTACTGTGTATACTAGTATTTCGGCTTATTAGGTCTTTCTCAATAGAGTAAATATCTATTACTATTCTTTAATAATAAATACTACTAATAAAGACATAATTAGTAGACATTTTTTACTCAATTTTTGTAACAGGCGAAAGTTTTTTTAAACTATTTAAAAAGTGGCAAATTACAAATGGCGTTTGTAATTTTCTGCAATTGCAATTTCATATAAGTATCTTGGAATATACTGGCAACAATGAAATGCTTCGGTAATTTGAGATTTTAACACGGTCACTCTTTTTATGTGTGGATACAACTAGATACTGTTTTAAAATAGTTGGAGTGATCCTTCTATAAAAGAAAAATTGTTAATCCTGACAATGGGTTCTGTATACCACCTGTTACATTAGTAGAGAACAAGTAATATCATCAAACACTGCACAATCGAGAAATTGTTGCATTAAATTCTACAGGAAAGTGCTGCAACTTGCAATAAGATTTTATAATGTTTGTAGTGGCGTGATACAGTGAAATACACTGCAGTGCCCTCTTTGGGTCTTTGCTACTACCTGTCTGACAATTATTGTCTAATTGACAGACAGATAACGATCTGCAGAAAGCAGATGCCATTACAGCGACCTCTATTGTCTTTGAGGAAGACAATCCTACTTAATTATTGGAAGGAGATGCCGAAAACAACTACTCCACGGCCAATATGCCCCGACTGGCGTTGCATTACATCAATTACAATTGTAATTCAACGCCAGTCGGGGCATATTGCCCTTGGAGTAGTTGTTTTCGGCATCTCCTTCCAATAATTAAGTAGGATTGTCTTCCTCAAAGACAATAGAGGTCGCTGTAATGGCATCTGCTTTCTGCAGATCGTTATCTGTCTGTCAATTAGACAATAATTGTCAGACAGGTAGTAGCAAAGACCCAAAGAGGGCACTGCAGTGTATTTCACTGTATCTCGCCACTACAAACATTCACATATGCCCCTTAGGCAATCAATGTCGCCAGATCATTCATCGATTCCGATACCTATGGCAATATGATGAGATCATAACAAGATCGAAACCAGTCATTGTCTGGTATTTGGTCTTGATGAAGGATGTGGCGACATCCATGGAGATGTTGATGTAATCCAACGCCAGTCGGGGCATATTGGCTGTGGAGTAGTTGTTTTCGGCATCTCCTTCCAAGATTTTATAATGTTTTCTATATTTTGAATCACATCTATAATTTATAGTTTTTGGGCTGGATTGAAACTAACTTTCGAAAATATCAATATATTTTCTGAAATGCCAAATTACGTGAAACTGTTTTGTTTGCATTTCAAATATAATAGAGAATGAGAGTTCTACTTTAAATCGTCCTGTTTTAGATCTTACCTGAACTTCTGGATTTTCTGCTAAACAAAAAAGAGCAAAACTCATGGCAGCGGCAGTGGTATCATGCCCCTAAAAAAAATTATACCTCGATAAAATTGAAGTACGAAATTTTAAATTTTTTCGTTCTTGGTTTTAAATCTAACTTTAAAAATGTTTTAATTAACGAACCTCAAACATCAAAGTGTCAACTTCTTCTCTGATATACCAATCAGGTAAAGGCTTCCCGTCTAAAGTAGACTGCAGAAGTAAATCTAGAAAGGCTACTTTCTTTTTTGTACCTAACTCTTCCTCATAAACATTCTTCTGTAAGTCTTTCTCGGTGCTTTGATTTTTTAACTCCTCCTTTCGAGAGCGTATCACAGTTTCTGTGTATGAGTGCAATGTTTTTACGTATTTTATCTCTTTGTAAAAGTCTTTGGTTAATGGATACAATATATTTAATTGTTTTATAGCTGAAAAGCCTCTATCAACCGTTATTCTGCTCATTTCGTTTACCGCAGAAATGTAGTCTGAGTGTCTCTGCATTTGCGCGTTTAGGGACACGCCCATGGAAGTTTCTGAAAGAAAAAGATATTATAATGATTACTCGAGTACCCTACTCCATACCTATTATACAGGGTGTTAGTTAAACATGTGGCAAAAATTCAAAAGGTTATTCCTTGGACTATTCTAAGGATATTTTATCCTTTGATGATTTTTGAAAAAGTGTTTTGTTGCGAAGATATAGGGCGAAAAAAATTTTCAACAAATCCAATTTTGGTATTTTTCACATTATTAATGTAGGTGAAATAAAAGTATGGCGTACTACACTGGACGTATCAAGTAAAAGACATTTAAGAAAAAGGAGTTGTTTTTTCTTACCAACATCCCGTGATACTTCGGAGTGATTATTTTGTATGTTTTTGTATGTTGTGTTTTTGTAGTTTGTAATCGTCCACAAGATGTAGACGATTTAAGACATCGGATAATTGCAGGGTGTAATTCAATAAGAAACGACCCTGGTGTTTTTGAAAGAGTTCGGGAGTCTATGAGGAGAAGATTGGATGGTTGCATCTGAGCTGGAGGTAGCCATTTTGAACAATTCTTGTAGGTTCAGAAATCTTACATGTAATTTTTAGTAGTAAATTTGTTGAAAATTTTTTTCGCCCTATCTTCGCAACAAAGCGCTTTTTCAAATATTATCAAAGGATAAAATATCCTTAGAATAGTCCAAAGGAATAACCCCTTGAATTTTTGTCGCATGTTTAACTAACACCCTGTATAACACGGATCAATTTCGGTTATATATTTCACATTTTTCCTTAGGTCAAAGTTAAATTCTGATGGTATCCTAGTGTTGCTGTTTTCAAGTTTACGTTTGTAATAAAGAAGTTATTCAAAAGTACATATGTACTTAACATTATCCTAAAATCTATTTTCTACAAGCTTGGTATTTGAAGCTCTCATGTTTTTGATATTTGCCCTCCGAAATTCTTTATCTCAAGTTTTACAGACTTTTGAAATAACAGAATTGAGTAAAAATCCGTAGTAGGGATAATTTTTTTATTAATGAAAATAATGCAATATATTTCCTATTAGGAGTAAAATAAAATGACCACAAAGAGCTCCCGATATGAATTCCATTTAAAACTTGATGGGACGAATTGCAGCCACAAATAAAGTCTTTGTCTTATTTGGAGTATAATGGCTAAACGTACTAAACAATAGGTAAAATAGTTGATGAATAGCTTTGTTCTAGCAGCAATCTCAAACGGTTCCCAATCGTACGGAGTTTGCGCATAGCAAACCACGCGTTCTAGCAAACAAATCTCGGATCCGATTATTAGTCAGATGTTCTAGCGACAGCAAAAACCCGTTTACAAACCAGTCGAAAACCGTCAAAGTAGTCCACAGAAATTCCTTTGGATTTTCAGTTTGTGACATGCGCAGAAGTTCGGGATATCTGCCGCCATGTGACGATAAATTTATGTTATTCAGTTAACCTATATTTTTAATTTTTTTGTTCTCTTGTTAATTTCTGGATTGCAGCAAACTCTGGGGCAGTGGACTAGATTCACCCGTAATATTTAAAAAAACGAACAATACATTTATATCGAACATCAAAAATAATTATAACCTATACATTTATACCGATATTTGACATTTGATGCATTTAAGTTCACCGGTTCACCACAGAACATCGCAAGAGTCACGGAATTGCTTCAAAGCGTTCTAGATAATTAGAAATCCCAATCCGTTTGTAACCAAGTTTTAGGACGAACATGCGCAGTTGGTCAATCCAATAACTGGCTTCAAACCATCCAAAATTTCGTGCTAGAACAAAGCTAATATATCTACCTGTCAACTAACTTCTAAGAATTTTACAACAAGGAAGATTTAGGTAATTGGAATCGATAGCAGTCGATAGCCAGTTCGGACGTTATGATACATAAAACTTGAATCAAACATTGAAATGGATGAAGTGGATGTACGAGCGAATTGAAGAAGAAAAGTTTAATTTGACTGATAGCATCGAAACAGGAATTGCAGTCAACGCTAACATTTGCCGTATAGAACAAGATTATCATGACGTAATATGGTAGAGCAGATGAAACTTATACTATCCTGTAAAGCATATTTTGGAGCATATGTGGTGTGATCTACAACTTTTTTTAGTAGGGATTTTTTTTTAAATGGCACATGTGTTTCAGAGTACATACATCGCCATTAAACAAAACAAATTTCAACTAAAAATCAAAATAAAATTAAACCAAATCTTTTTTGCCTCAAAACTTCAATTGTACGTAAGATTTTCGCGTCTTTTTTATTTCTAAAGTCCTAGTATCATATTGACATCGATAAGAATATCTGTTTTATTTACTCTATGGAAGGTTATTATTTATGTTTTAATTATTACCTACCAAATACCTCGGATTATCTGATATTGGATATTTTAATCCCCACAAATTACTATTTAGAGAAATATAGCAGGTATCATAATCTATATTCGGCTATACCAAATACCAAATATACTACAATCCCAAGGTATATCTTTTATCAAGGCTGCTTTTTCGTATGAATATTTGGGAAAACTAGGTACGTCTTCTTTCTGTGAAAGTAGTTACTATATGTACAAATATAATAAAAACAGTAGGTATAAATCATCATTTAAACTGTCCTGGTTTGCTGTCTTACCGCAAATTATGTCCAAAGCACAGGCTTTTATATAAGGGAAAATGTCTACAGAGTCTTTTCCAATTTCTTTCTCTAATAATTTTGTCAAAATATCCCCATTGGCTTCGTAGGTAGGAATGAACTGTCCTAGAATTGAAAAGTGAAAGGCAGGGGTTATTATTTTTCTACTTTTCTTCCACCTTGATGCTGAAAAACAGAATATAAAATAGCATTTTTAGAGAAGTAATATACGCAAAATTTTTATTTTTATTTAATGTTAGAAGCATTAGCAGCATTTTGATGATCGATAACGTTGTAACGAACATATACTGGGTGTTACTTTCAAAACTTCCCACCCTCAGTTTCTCGATATTTGTGATTTCTTTAAAAAATTCCGAAAGACGTGAAAAATATTATCGAAGGGAATAACATTCATTCGAAAATTGACGCGCCCTCTTTTATCCCCTGTTAGTGGGAGTTACCCCCTTAAAAATCTTAAATGGGAGTAATACCTCATTTTAAAGGTCTTTTTAATCCGTACATGTCATTTTTTTTCTTTTAGTTGATCGATCCGTTCTCGCGATAGTTAGGAAAACCTTTTTACTCCTTACCTTTTAAATAAAACATTGTAACTGCTTTTTTTCATTATTTTTATTTGATAAGTAAATTACACATATTTTGCACGGAAAATCAAATCAATCGCCAAATCTGGGAACCTATCGGGTCACTTGATTTGGCGAAATGTAACTTCTTTCTATGGGGACATTTACAGTCAGTTGTTTATACACCTCCACCTCAAAATTTAGAAGAGCTTCGTCAAAGAATTACTGAAAAATGCCAAGCAATTCAAACTGATCTTCTTGAAAATGTCCGCCGAGAATTTGAACAACGATTATACCATATTGTTCGGCCAATAATGGACAACATTTTGAGCAATTATTACATTGATTTTATGTGCAAAATATTTATAATTTACTTGTCAAATTCTTTAATAACACCGTGCATCGTAACATCAAAAAACACCGATATGTAGGGATTAAAAATACTTTTAAAATGAGGTATTACTCGACACTGTTTCCGGTTTAAGTTTTTTAAGCGGGTTGATCCTGCTAGCAGGGGATAAAAGGGGGCGCGTCAATTTTTGAATGAAAAGTTGTCCCCTCGGTAAAATTTTTCACGTGTTTCGGAATTTTTCAAAGAAATACACAGATATCTAGTAAATGAGGGTGGGAAGTTTTGAAATGAACACCCTGTATATACAGTTACTATTTTTGTAGTTTTCTGATCTGAAATTTTGTTCGATATATAAAATAAAGTTTACGATTCAATCTGGCAAGGTTAGAAAACTAGGTTCTTTAAATATCCTACAACTAAAAGAAACGTTTAGGTACTGCTGCTTTTGTAAGTGCAGGAACTACTGGAATTTCTAGTATCCGTAAAATTCTGCCCCTCTTGTCACACGCGCCTACGAAATCGCCTAATTTTAACTAAACACCTACGACTTTCTGTGATACTTTTTTAACGATCTTTTTGATTTAATTTTTCACGTAGGTACACGGAATATCTGCCTGATTACGACTCGCTCTTTAATAATAATTAGCAATTTTAAATATTATTTTAACATAAGGAGCTGACAGACATGCGTAGAAAGAAATACCGATGTCCGGCAATTAGTAAAACCCTTTTGTTCATTATTATTACCTGGTGCTGTCAGTATTCCATCTCCTAGCCATCTGTGCAAAAACCTGTATTCTCTGGATTTATTTAAAATTTTCGTTGAGGTTAAAATGAACTCCAGAAGTTTTACGTCTGTTATTACTACTAAATTTTTCACCCCCAAATCGACAACACACAAACCATTAAATTGTTTCGCATATTTTGACAAAATGTTCAAAGTATCTGAAAGAAATATGTATAATAATTTAATCGGTACCAATCACTACGTCTACATATACTGGAAGGAATAAATTTGTTTCTAATCGCTGGCTCTCCTAAGGGATAAAGAAAGTTTGACTTTCGAAGAAATCGAAAAAATTTCACATGCACTACATATACCTAAGTGTATTATTGGAAGGAGATACCGAAAACAACTACTCCACGGCTTATATGCCCCGACTGGTGTTGCATTACATCAACATCTGCATGGATGTCGCCACATCCTTCATCAAGACCAAATACCAGACAATGACCGGTTTCGATCTTGTTATGATCTCATCAGATTGCCATAGGTATCGGAATCGTTGAATGATCTGGCGACATTGATTGCCTAAGGAGCATAGTGAATGTTTGTAGTGGCGAGATACTGTGAAATACACTGTAGTGCCCTCTTTGGGTCTTTGCTACTACCTGTCTAGTCTATCTAGCCTTTTCTGCAGATGCCTATCTGCAGAAAAGGCATCTCCTTCCAATAATTAAGTAGGATTGTCTTCCTCAAAGACAATAGAGGTCGCTGTAATGGCATCTGCTTTTCTGCAGATCGTTATCTGTCCGTCAATTAGACAATATATGTCAGACAGGTAGTAGCGAAGACCCAAAGAGGGCACTACAGTGTATTTCATTGTATCTCGCCACTACATACCTAAATGTATGTTTGACTGTGGTAAAAACAAATATAAAGGTGTTGCATTAAGGGTGGCGGGGTACCATATATGACGAACTAATAGTCGCACAGCTTTGGAGAAAAATATTTCCAAAGAAAAGTGATCAAGAGAAATTACTGGAAATAGTTTTTAAGTTCCTAACTCTAACCTAGCAGCGTACCTGCTAGGTTACGTTAAAAAAGCCCATTTTCGGAATAATGTCCCTGTATAAGGTGTCAAAAGATACCACCAAGGTAATGATATTAAAGTTTTGCATCTTTTTTGTTTAAGACTTTTTTTGTGTGTTGTCAAATAAGGGAAGGAGGGAGGGGGGAAGATCTAATGATTAAAGTGCCCATAACTTTACTTTCGTCTAACTGAGTTTTGTTTAGAAAGGAAGCTTCATTGTTTTAAAAAAGAAAAATAATCATATTCTGATTTCTACAACCCTCGCTAGAGGGTGTTATTTGAAAGGATCACAGTTTTTTCGATTTCTCTCCGAAATTTCAAGGAGAATCATACCACAGTTTGATATCTTCATTCATTTCAGTTCAGAGTTATTGGCCAAAATTAAAATTAAGAACATGTTAATTGAAGATATAATTATTTTCAAAGTTCAAAGGTCCAGCATGCCATGACAAACAAACCTAATTCCATTTTTTTAAATATTGTTGACGTTTGTGCCTCCTTTCACACTTTATCTAGGCTCAGGAGTGGTCCAAATCGTATAGGTATCGGAGGTATAGGTAAATACAAAATTTGGAGAGTGTTTGCAAGGCCCAGGACCAAAACAATAATAAGAATAACATTAAAATCAACCGCAATAACATTATTGATTAACCATGGAAAACTTGATATATAAACATAAACAAACTTTTATAAATAATTAAGATGACCAAAATTATAATTAATAACACGTTAATTGTAGATATAATTACTTTCAAAGGTCAGAAGCCCAGCTTGCCATGACAAACAAACTTAACTCCATTTTTTTTAAATTCATTAAAAAAATCACGTTTTTTTTCAAATTTTATCTACTTTCCCTTATGCTTTAAAAGTTATATGATTCTATTTGAAATTTTGGAGAAAAATTGAAAAAACTGCGACTCTTTCAAATACCTAACCCCCTCTAGCGAGGGTTGTAAAAGTCAGTATGGTATGGTTATTTTTTATTTTAAACAACGAAGCTTCCTTTTTTAAAAAATACTTAGTTCACAAAATTCAATTAGGGGAAAGTAAAGTTATAGGTACTTTAATCATTAGATATTCCTCCCTCCCTCATACCCTCATTTGACATCCCACGAAAAAATGTCTTAAATAAAATAAATGCAAAACTTTAATATCATTACCTTGGTGGTATTTTTTTGACACCTTATATGGGGACATTAATTCGAAAACTGCCTTTTTTAATGTGACCGTGGCAGTTACGCCCCTTTGCGGTGAAGTTAGGAACTTAAAACCTATTTCCAGTAATTTCTTTTGGTCACTTTTCTTAGGATTTTTTTTACCAAAATCTCTACGACTATTACTTCCTGATATATGGTACCTTGTCACCCTTAAAGAAACACCCTGTATATTATCTCATTGACAGTAAAGTAAATTTGCACCAAAGATTAATTGACATAATGTTTATCCTAGGAGACTGCAAAAATTTTGAAACTATCCCCATCATTAACCATCACTGCACTAGATTTCATTTTTCGTACAGTGAATTCATTTTTCTTCAAATGGTAGGTATATCACGCAATATTATCACACTTATTAATTTTATCACTGATACCTGTCGATTTTCCAAACTCCAAAACATTGCCGAATATGGGATGCCCAGGCACTTTCGGTATCCATTTCAATTTCCTGTTTTGCTTCTTCAAATTTATCCACCAATATGTTATACCCACTAACACAAGTGCCGTTAAAAATTGAACAATCGAATACATAGCGTAACATTCACCTCGACGCCAGGAACGAATGATAGAAGTAAATACACTGCGATACCGACTTGTGATTTTATTAAACATTCAAGGTCGAAGATTACTAGACACATTGGGTGGATTACTAGACACATTGAATGTAAGTCTATCAGTTTGATCTGCAGAGGATGAATGAGATTGGTGTAAATAGCCTAGGCAAGTGTTTGAATTGCCTTCCGCCTCTACAGATACAGAGTGCTCTTGTATAATTGACAAACGGTTCATAAAAAATATTTCTTTTTATTAATCTTTATTATTAATCTTATCTCTAATTAGTCTTTTGTTATGACAAATACAAGGTGTACAGTTTTATAGTAGTTTTCTCAGTTTTGTCATCTTTTTAATATAGGAGACAGGTCAAAGGCCAAGGGCAAAAGACAGCGGTGTCGCGATCGAGTGACGCAATACATATAGTGGATCAGATGAAACCTATTCCATCTTGTAGAGCATATTTTGGGGCATATGTGCTGTGATCTGCAACTTTTTTTAGTAGATGTTATCACCTACTTATAACACAAAAACACTATACTGCACTCGACGCGCGTTTCGCCAACTAAGTTGGCATCATCTGGAGATTGTTAAACCTGTTTTATGGTTGGCGAAACACGCGTCGAGTGCAGTATAGTGTTTTGGTGTTATGTGGAAAACTACGTCAGTGTTCCCCAATATATTGACAAATCTTCGACAGTAAAACAATGTATGGTGATCTGAGCTATTCTTTTTGGTCCATACATAAAATGTTAATCTCCAAACAGAAATAATGGGAAATTCGCTCTAATTAGTAATTAGTATAGTCTCTATAGTCTAACAGCTTTGACTTGGAAACGACGAAAATATTCTGTCCTGTATAATATCCACAGAAGAGATGATTTCTTCGCTCATGTGTATATGTAATTAAATAATAATGCCGAATGTATTTACTTAATTACCTTGTTATTCGAAGCGTCTGTGTCTGAAGGTTGCGACCTAGATTTTTGTAGACAATGAACATAAAAGCAATGTGCGGTATACTGTACTTCATATCTTGCGACTTTTGAGTCAAGGTTCACAAACTCTTAACTTGTCCCTAAATTGCATGCATTTACAGTAACATACATACAGAGTGAGTTTTATGTATAGAACGCCTCAATTATCTCGGAAACGGCTAGCCCGATTTTTATGAATTTTGGTTTATAAGGGTTTTGTAATATGGCCGATATTATTGTGGCATTTACATTGTTGTCAGATCTTTCGTTTTTCCGGAAATATACTGAAATTTGTTATTTCAAATGGATCACCCTATATATTTTTTTGTTTTTGAAATCTCTAAGAAATTTAGAATATTTTTCATGTAATGTTCCCTATACCTAATTGCCATAATTTCGGAGTTACAGCTACATTTGCAATATCTCCGCCGAAGTTAAAATATTACATCAGGGCGGCTATGTCTGCGACAAAAACAATTTTGACGTTTTAATAAACTATTATTGTTGGTGTTTATTGGAAGTTACAATGGACCGTTTATCTGAGAAAGAACGAATTGAGATTTTAATGATATTAGGATATGGTGATGTGCGTAGAAGTCAACAAGAAACGTGTAATATCTTTAATAATTTATATCCTAATAGAAATCCCATAGGATCTTTTGAAAACATAAAGTAAAGGCGGTTACAGCTGATGCTCAAAATGTTGCCCGTTTACTTCCATACAAGAAGCCATGCGATGTTTAAAACTTTGCAGTAAATTTTGTAACATTCCTGACTGCTCAATTCTTCTTATCTCTGTGGTAATCCTATCTTTTAATTCCTGAATATTGGCAGGTTTGGTTTTATAAACAATATTTTTAAGTGACCCCACAGGAAATAGTCTAAAGGATTCATGTCGGGTGATCGCGGGGGCCATTCGATAAAACCACGCCTTCCAATCCATCTTCTGGGAAACACATCGTTTAGGTATTGCCTCACGTCACGCGCATAGTGAGGTGGAGCTCCATCTTGTTGCACCCAAATATTGTTATTTGGGACATTGTTATTGTCTGAAAGTTTCAAATAATAAAATTTCTAAATTAACAGGCAATTGAGAATACTTACTTAGATTTGGAAATAACCGAGCCAACTCAGGTATAATATTATTCTGTAATAAATTTAAATACGCCGGACCATTTAAGTTTCCTTCAATGAAAAAAGGACCAATTATTTTGTCGCCTATTATTCCAGCCCATACATTAATCTTTTGTGGAAATTGGGTGTGGGTTTCTCTCATCCAACGAGCATTGTTACGTGACCAGTATTTGCAATTATGCCGATTTACGTTTCCATCAATACAAAAAGTGGCCTCATCGGAAAACATAACATTATTTAAAAAATTTGGATTATTTTGATCGTAACATTTTTCCATCATTGTGTCGGCAAACTCTTCACGTCTATCGAAATCATCATCTGATAACTCTTGAACCAATCTTACTTTGTAAGGATGGAATTTATTGGCATGTAAAATTTTCATTATGGATGTTTGAGAAATATCAACTTCCCTGGATATTTGTCTAGTACTCAAGTGTGGATCTTCTTCTAACATAACACAAACATCTAAAGATTTGTCTTCAGTTGTTGCAGTTTTTATACGCCCTGATTTCGGTAAATCTTTTATGGCTCCAGTTTGGTTAAACTTTTTTAACAACTTACTCACAGTAGATCTTGTTATGGGATTTCTATTAGGATATAAATTATTAAAGATATTACACGTTTCCTGTTGACTTCTACGCACATCACCATATCCTAATATCATTAAAATCTCAATTCGTTCTTTCTCAGATAAACGGTCCATTGTAACTTTCAATAAACACCAACAATAATAGTTTATTAAAACGTCAAAATTGTTTTTGTCGCAGACATAGCCGCCCTGATGTAATATTTTAAGTTCGGCGGAGATATTGCAAATGTAGCTGTAACTCCGAAATTATGGCAATTAGGTATAGGGAACATTACATGAAAAATATTCTAAATTTCTTAGAGATTTCAAAAACAAAAAAATATATAGGGTGATTCATTTGAAATAACAAATTTCAGTATATTTCCGGAAAAACGAAAGATCTGACAACAATGTAAATGCCACAATAATATCGGCCATATTACAAAACCCTTATAAACCAAAATTCATAAAAATCGGGCAAGCCGTTTCCGAGATAATTGAGGCGTTTCATACATAAAACTCACTCTGTATATGCAAAATAAAATGCAAATATTTTTCAAAAGAAAAGAGGATAGAGGTAGCTTTATTTTCTCATTTACATCATTTAAAAAAATTACTCAGTTGTTTTAAATGATAAGACTAATTTTTTTTACTTCCATTCAATTCCTCAAAAAAAAAGAGAATATAAATAAAAATAATGAAATTATGTATAAAATTTGCTATACGCAAAGTGAGTTAGGTATTAGCGAAAAGATGTTTTTCTTTTTTGTATTTTTAAGCAAATTTGATATTATCTAGTTTACTTGATGACTGACAGATAAAAGAACAATGGTTTAATGGCAGAACAACCTGCCAAGTAATTTTAGAATAACTACTAGATCCAATGTTCCAATCCAATCAACAAGATAACTGAGACCTGATAGGCTATTCTGTTAACCTTTCTCTCTTAACCAACTTTTGACTCAATAATTTAATGAAAACTGGTAATGTCTGCATGAATACCTACTGAATCTATATATAATTGAAGAAGCATTTAAACAAATTACTTATTATCAAAATATATCATCATCACAAAATTGAGGAGAGCCGGTGGCTCCGGGCCAAGTGTCTCGATCGCTCAACTCAGAGGTTGTGGGTTCGAATCCCCATTCCACCACACATTTTTCAAACTCGTAAATCAAGGCTTGTTCGTTGGGGTGGGTTGGCAACCATCTTGGCGGTGGCCAAGGATGGGAAGAATGTCAACTTGGTGTTATCTGAGAGATTCGAATCAGTTGATGTTTGAGTGTCCCCCTAACTAATGAGATGTTCCAGATTTTCTTTAGTAAAATTTAGTAGCTTTAATTTGAAGCACGGATAATATAAATATTATTTTTCAGTTATTATAGTACATTAAATTACTCCGGAAATTATAAATATATAAAATTAAAAATCATTTATATGACAAACAATGACAAACATTACTTTACACAAATCTCAATGTATATGTTTGATATTAAAGATATGAAATGAATAAATAAAACCAGTTTAGATTATAACACGAATTTATTAGTCAGCACTATTTATGTTCTTATAATATCCAGTACTAAGGGTGTAAAATGACACTACTAATGACTACTTGGAATGGTTATCTAGTTGCTAGACAAAACGAAGTAAACTGATGCTACCTAGAATGAGAATTTCAGAATAAATTAGCTAAACATGTATCTTAATTCAATGTCAGACAAATTTTTTTCAATTTTGGATCGTCAATCGATAAATGTCTCAGATGCTCCAAGTTAAAGATGGATGCTACAGTGTTTCCATAATGACATATGTTTATTTTCCTTAGAGGCAGTTACACACTATATTTATTAGAAAAAATCAAGGATTGATCGTCTGCATACATTGTAACGAAGGCATGGGGTACTAAATTGCCAAGTTCATTTATGTATCATATGCATAACATTGGTTCAATTACTGACTCCTGCGGTACACCCATACTAACCATATTATACTCAGAGTTGGCCCTACCCACGCTTCCGTTTTGTGTGGTTACAAGTTCAGAGAGAACAAGTTGACAACTTTGAGAAAAGAACGTATCCAATTCAAGGATACATGTCGGATGCCACAAGCGTCAAGCTTTTCCAGCAGTTTATTATGATCGACTATAGAGACATACTGAGCTTAGAGCTCAATTAGTGGTTTATATGTGGGATCTACATATATCAAACAGCCTCGAAAAGAAGTTCTCGAGTTCAAGGGCACAATATAAAATTCTGAGCCCTTGCGTACTATTCTCAACAAGGCATTTAGGTATTATTATTATTTTGGTAAAAAATGGTGATAAAAAAGCCCTTTGAGGTGTGTTCTTTTTCTGTTCCAGGCATACTAGGGCAGAATACTTATTTTTTCCATACATAGATATTTGAGAATAAGGGATAACCTACTTAAATTTCAAACATTTCTGTTTCTATAGTACATACGTGTCTATGCGTTCTGCAATAAATAAATGACAATCGTTATTGGCAACTGCCTATAAGTGGTCCAGATGGATTGATAGCTATGCACTCTCGTTGCATCTCACTCCCGAATTAACGACTGTGCGATCTAGTGCTCCAGGACAGTTTTAGTTAAATGTGACCCAGTTCGGCGTGTCGGAATGAAATGGCGATACCTCTGAAATTCTCGAAATCGGATAGCGCCGTCCCATGGGGCTTTAGGCTGGTCGGGGGTGTGGACTTCGACCAGCCTATAGTGGTGGTGAAGGTAAGCAATTGTTCCATGTATTTATCTAACTATTGTATTATTATAATATATCTATAAATGGCTTTCAAAAATTGACCGGCTTATTTAAGGATTGAAAAAGAAAGCAAAGTTATACTATGCTACAGTATGACTAAGAGTCATAGTGTAGAAAAGGGAAATATTTCAAAATAAATTTGACTGCTTAATCTGGAACATCTATTGAATTTTATTTAACTTAGAAACTGCAGAAATAAAATTGGAGACACCTTGTATATTGTTTCATTTTTGCATAGGCCATTTTATAATGAATATAGTGATATCGGAGTCGATGAACTGATCTCTAATAGTAAGAGGGATGTGTCAAAAAGATTTCCATTTTCTATTTGAAGTGTCACGAGAACGTCCATATTCTATTTGTAGAGAGTATATTCGAAAACCTTATTGTCCAATTTTCTATTTCTAAATCATAGTAAACTCCGAGACATTCAAATGGGTAATCACCGTGAGACATACTGTATATTCACGGGAAAAAGGTACAGGAGCGAATATGTAAAAAGAACTTTGAAAGAATATTTATGTACGTTATTTTAACATCCCAAATCACCCCGTATATGATAAAGCTGACAATGGACACAGAATTTTTACTTTTTTTTTTCAACAAGACCCTCCAGGATAAACAGGAGAAACAATATTACTTCGGTATCTTTGGAGACTATCGATCTTGACATTTAGAGAAAAAACTATTTCCAAAAATAATGAGTTATATACAAACATATTTTTTAAGGTAAATGAAAATAGCTTAGCAGAATCTGCAGGTCTGGAAGAGGGAGATATAATAGTAAGAGTAAACGATACTCCAACAGCTGGACTAACGCATAATGAAGTTCATGACCTACTGTTTTCCGCGGGTCTTGAATTTGAACTTGGCATTCGTAGGTAACTATTATTTCATTTCGTGATTTGTACATTTTACGAAGATCTGTTTGCTTCCAGGGGAGACATAATGACCAGAATCATTAGTGTAAGTACACGGGAGTAATAATAAGCTCATTTTGAAGATTTCACAGCAAAAGAATTAAGTGATAATATAGCTAGGAACTATACAGGGTGTCCCAGTGTGAGCGTACAAAAATTTACCAGGGGGTAGAGCAGACCAAAATAAGAATAAAACTCTTATAAAAAAAAAATTTCTGATGCACGCCTAACGAGTTACAGGGTGTTATTTAATTTTCCGCAATACTTAAAAACCATTTCGTAGATTTAGGTAATTTTTGGGTGACGTGTACATCTATTAAAGGTCATTAAAACTACATGGTGTTTATTTAACTCTGACACCAGCGGTGGCCTAAGCCTACTCTTCCTTATCATTTTGTCTTCATAACTCTTGAATATCCTACTTTTTCGTGGATTAACTAAGTTTCCCTTAATCGGCTATCAATTCTGAACAAAAAAGGTGCTCTTGTTACATAGCTCTAAAATCAACCATTTTCGAGCAAATTGAGTGTAAAGTACCGACTACATTCTTTATGCAGAAAAATACATGCAAAGGAAGTCATAAGGAAGAGTAGGCCTAGGCCACCACAGGTGTCAGAGTTAAACAAACACCATGTAGATGTTTAGATGGACACGTCTCCCAAAAATTACCTAACGATTTTTAAGTTATTGCGGATTTTTTTTCAGAGTAACACCCTCTAACTCGATAGGCGTGCACCAGAGAAATTTTTTTTATAAGAGTGTTATTCTTATTTTGGTCTGGTCCACCCCCCGGTAAATTTTTGTACGCTCACACTGGGACACCCTGTGTAGTATCTACCTGATGGTAATTTTCTTTTCAAAAAAAATCATAACTTTGGTTTTATAGTATACAGGGTGAGTCAGCGAATAGTTTCATTCTCGATTATTGGTCAAAGGGTTGGTTTCCATGCTCAGACACATCAATTTTTATTTGAAGGTGTATATATATTTATAATGTTGACATTAGTGTTCTATTTATAAAATATAAGTTGTGGTAAACCTCTCCTTTTTTGGACACTCTGTATAAATGTCAATAATATAAAAATGTGTCTCCCTTCAAATAAAAATCTACCTATCCAAACATTTTCCATGGAAACTAATTCTTTGGCAAAAAATTGAGGATGAAACTTTCATTGCTTCCTCCTGTATATAGTGTTTATAATCTCAATTGAAACTGCATAAAAAATTTCAACAAAGGACACACGTGCGTAAATAAAGAGGCTGTCGTCGAGGTGCAGGTGTTTCTTTTGTCGGAATTTTTTTACAGTTTCAATTGACATTATATAGACTATACCTTACTATGTTATAGTCCAGTAGTATCAAAGATAAGTAACTATAGTAGTTATTTTGATGTATATTAATAGTTCTAATTCTGGTCTGTCTATTAAGGATGAAGAATATAGCATCGAGGAGTCAAACGCTATAAAGAAAGCCATTGAAGAGGAAATCATAAATGAAGCTATTGTTCGATTAAATAATTTGAAAAATTCAATAGGTTTGTTACTGTAACTGTCTTTGAAATTGGAATTGCTGATAAATTAGTATTATTTATTTATTTGTTATAGATACGTCTGAACAGCAAGCGAGAAGTAATATAATTGAAAATTTATCAGGGTAAGCACACTTAAGTCGTCCATCATTTGTTATTAATAATTTTTATATATTTTAATATATAATTTTTTAAAATTTTATAATTAAATGATTATATTATTTAAAAGATTTTACTTGTAGTGGTGTGATTTACTTTTTTGTCATCAAAATTAACGGTTTTTAAGGCAAGAAGAAATAATAAATACAGTCACACTGCAAACTACTTCAGACGTCAAGAAAGGGAAAAAATGGTCCACATTTCTTACCAGACCTGACAAGCCCGTACCCAAAGAAAAAAAGAAAGTAGAAGAAGAAAAAATGAAGGTAAACTTTATTTTATAATTGCAAAATATAATCAAATAACAAAAACATATCCAGGGCGATCCATACCGAGTTGTAATAAAGAAACAAACGCGAAGGCCATCTCAAGAAAAGAAAGTTCAATTTGACCAAAATGTGGTAAGTGATATTTACCCAAGTTGGTGGTATGTCTCACATTGCTATATCAATTCAATTCAGACTGAAGTTGAGGTGGATTTTGAAAGTGAGGAAACTGAGGATATAACTAATGAAGACGATAAGAAATCTGAAACTATAGATGTAGAAGACAAAGTAGACGAAAGCGAAGATATAACTATAGAAGGAACAAGGGCCATTAACGACGATACTGAAGGAGACAGGGACACGCCAGAAGAAGAGGAATCTAAAAGACGAAATAAAAGTACAAAAATAATTATTTTAATAAATAATGGTAGTCTTATTCATTTCTTTTTTTTTTTTTTTTTTTCAGGAGATTCAGTGGAAATGGAGCATGAGCGTTTTGGAACTCAAACACCTGAAGAGAAGTTAGAAATCTCTCATTCCCTCGAGGAACAGTTGCTTGCAGTGCAAAAACAATTGGAAGCTCTCTCCCAGCTACCATCGACAATTCAATTGACTTTAGATGCTGTTTCCAAGCAACTCGCTAACATCGTTGGTGCAAGGGAAAATGCAGAACGAAATGTAGGCCAAGGGGAGTCTACCACAAATAGTAAGGATGATGAGGAAGAGCGACATACGGAGGAAGGTAAGAATGTAGGTAATTATCATTTACTATCCAGAAACTATTATGGGCCAAATTTACAGAATACCTTGAAGACCCTTCATTGTCAGAAAAAGCAGAAGCAGAACTGTTTCGAGAAGATTCAGAAGCCAACTCTAGTATTGGAGAAGAATTGGAAGAAGATGGGGCAAGACAAGAGGACATGGAAGAAAGAGAAGAGGTAAATGAGAAAAATGAAGAACGGGAACCCAGTCCCTCTGCTGGTTTAACAGACGAAGAAAGGGAAGCGCAAGTTAGGAAGGAGCAACTAGAGGCTAAACGGCAGAAGGTATATTATTTTTAAATCTAATCTTGAGCAAATTAGCTTCGAAAAGTAAAGGTCAATATACTATTTGTCCAAACATTGTGTCCACTAGCTATGAGTTCGGCTAATAATTAAAAGCACTATTATTTGTAGCACTACCACGATATATACGAGAAATGAAATAGTAAAAAAGGGCATTGCAAGGCAGTAGGTACTTCAAACATTTGATTTTCATTATTTCTTAGTCATTGGAGTACTTATTTTATTGTTTGTCACACCCAATTCTTACTTTTAGTTCTACAGCACTTGTCAGCTTAGCAAAGTCACCACCGCACCGTTTCAAGTGCTCACTTCTCGCTATATGTAAAATGAGGCGTGCAAGAGAGAGAGAGAGAGAGAGAGAGAGAGAGAGAGAGAGCGATTCGAACTGTAGTGGCAAGTGTTGTACTAAGTCCTTCAGGAATATATTTTAATGTAAATATTTTAAGAATCGATTTAAGAATAACACGCCATGTCCAATTATCAATATTTGCATGGCATACTTGTAGAGAATTTTATCAAGTCCGGTAGCAGGCAAATTAACAGTTATGTGTTAGAAATTAATTTAGCTCCAAGTTTTATAGTTGGATTGTAATCATAAAAATTGTTTTTGGGCCCTATTAAACAAATTACTTTATCATTGGTTCCAAACAACAGTTGTGTATTGTGTACATCGATCTATAAAGTCAAAAAGAAACCGGTCAGCCAAATAACAGAAATACTTTGGTGGGGGAAGAGAAAACAACAATAGAAAATTAGCCTCATAGCGCCAGGTTTTTTAATAGCAGTTTGTTTTGAACCGTTTGATAGACAATGGAGGAAGGCACTCTCAAACCAATTCAGAGGCCCATAATTCTGCCGGGTGGCAGGAAATGGTCTAACCCAGAAGACGCCATACCCAGTTTTCGAAAACCAAAAATGTCCGAAGATAAAATAATAGAAACGATTGATAGCAACTTGGAAGTGATAATTGGGAAAAGAAAAGGGTAGGCAAACATTTTTACACAGTTTCTGTAAGAGTTCGTATTTTCAGGTAAACCATTTGAACAGCGTCTGGCCATGGTCCGACATAGTTAAACCGATCTACAGGTATTGTTGACATTTGGAAAATAGGAATGATACATTATAACACCACAAAGAGAGAAGTTAAGTATGCTTCTATTTTTTTTATAAATACCTAGTTTTAGTGTACCTGAGTACCTGAGATCTGGCATTATCCAAATTTTAGTAACTTTAAACCTCTTTAATGATAATGTTGATATTCCTATTTGTTTGAAGATGTGGCATGCTTTTTAGCTTTGACCTTTTCAGAGAATCCAACTGTTGGAAGGTGCCTAGCAGAGCCACAACTACGGAAGGGTATGTAATTGTGAAAAAATAATACAGTGCATTAATAAATACTTATGATAGTAGTATATACATCAGTTTTTATAGGTCTAGAATGTTTATTTCCTTATATTTTCCATGAGATTTATGTTTTTTCTGTTATTGCAGCATCATCTTTACCAAGTAATTAATAACTATAAATAAATTATAAATACTAGTTGTCATCAAACTAAATAATAATATATGAATAAATAGATTGGATATCATGAGCAGGAATCTTGCCTGCTAATGCCTATTGCTGCCAAATTATTTATATATGACGTCAATATGAAAACAACTTTTTACTAACACGTGTGGTTGAAGTTAAAGTATATAGGTTTATATCAGTACGCAATATGTAAAAATAGAACCACTGGAACACAAAATTTTATTATTATTGTCAGTTATTTGAAAACTACCTACTTCAAAGAATTATATCTCTTATAGTAAAAGATATCGAAATCTTGAAAGGGGTTGGAACCATTGGTGTGAAAATAACACTGACGTAGCTTTCCATATAACACCAAAACACTATACGGCACTAGACGTGCGTTTTGCCAACCAAGTTGACATCATCTGGAGATGATTAAAACGGCAGCATCTTTAGATGATGCCAACTTGGCTGACGAAACGCGCGTCGAGTGCAGTATAGTGCTTTGGTGTTATGTGAAAAACTACATCAGTGTTAAAAGATATCGAGATTTTTCAAAAAATGAAAAATTATGGAAGGAGGATTTTTTTATATGATGCTTATTTTAATTATAATACACAGTAAGGTACTACTTGTACAACCCAAAGGGTGTTTTGAATTTAGTAAAAGAAAAAACTATTTTCCATGTCATAAAACCTGGTAAAAGTTAAATAAATGCAAATATCTTTATAACCTCTCATACAAATTGATAGAAGTCATTGAAATTAGCCCATGATATATCAAACATCAAGTTAAATGTTAGTTTTTATGTAAAAACCCGTTTGAAATAATGATCCAAAATCCAGAAACTAACTTTATTCACAATCATTTATCCACCCAATCCACCGCACCAAGCCTACAAAATGATACATTCCATTCAAATTTAGGATGTAGACTGAACTAACACTTATGAATATTTGGATACAGTAAAAGTACTTACTTTCGCTGTCACCACATACACAGATATGGTGAAGGCGGCTGGAGTAAGCAGAATAGCTAACATACATAACCTTTTTTGAAAATACGGTTTATACCTATACTGGTATTATTATATAAATAATTACAAAAAATTCTACACTTTAGGGGCTTCCTCAATCGACTTTTTATAACATTCGAACTTTTGTCTAAGGCATCAGTATTCAGGTGGGAAAAATACATTTGAATTTGAATTTTCAATAAAACTGTTTTTGCTTAAAATAAATCCAAATGTAAACTTGTTTTAGCATTAACTTCTTGAAGTATCAGCCACCGCCCAAGAATTTGGACTACCTGCAGAAATCCGAGGTGTACAGATTAGTTCACGATATGGAACCACCTGTCAGAGGGATTGTCTCCAGAGCAGAAAGGGTACCAGCAATGCAAGACTATTACGAGGTAATACATAGTACAATAATAAAATATTTAGGTTATTTCCAAGAGATACAACTTAAATTCACGGACTTTTTTAATGTAACACATTTTATATTGGTTAGAAGTGAGAGAAACACACAGTAGTGCCCTGTTTTGGTCTTTGCTAGGAGTACCTATAGTTGTTTTCGGCATCTCCTTTAAATAAATTTTATTTTGGTTTTCTTATACCTATCTTATTTACAAAACATTATATTCAAACATTAGTTGAAGGACTCACAAAAGGAAGAAACAGGAGAAATATTTTCACTTATAATAAATTGCACAAGAGGTTTGTATTTTACCGGATAAATTTGGATTGTTTAATGAGAAACTGTTGCCAAGCAATTAGACGAGAAAAACTGTCAACTATTAAAAACGCGACACCGAAGGTGGAGCGTTTTTAGGTTGACAATTTTTCGAGTCAAATTGCAAAAGGAAACAGTTTAGAATTTAAACAATCCAAATTTATCCGGTATCAATAAAAACATCGAGTGTAATTCGGCAGGACAATTTAATGAATAAGAAATTTAGAAACATATGAATGCAAACTTTATTTATGAAACACTAAAAATAAACACATTTTTATTTGAGCATCACCGAATCGATTCATTGTTAGTGTTTAATAATTCAATAACTCATTGACAGAAATGTCAAACTATTTATTTTGGCAACGGACACCGCGATAATTGATTAAAAAATGAATAAGTGAAAAAAACCACTAGTGCATTTGTCACTGTAAAAGTTGCAGGTAACTTTTGTCGCTGTCAAAGTGACAATTGCACTGTGGCATAAGCGATTTTTCATATATAAATTAAATTGTCATCATAAAATTTGTTATAATTCCGAAACATTCTATGCCATGTGGTTACGTAAATCCTATATAACCCATAAGGATAGGTATATGCTTAACATTAAAATTTCTTATTGTTTCAGGCAACCACAGGTGCCCCCTAACTAAGTGGAGATCAATCTGTTTTTATTGTATTAAGGTGTGAAAATAAATTTTTGATTTACATGACTTTAATAATTTGTCTTTACCCCTACGAAATATAAGCCAAAATCACAGACTACACGACACTATCTATCTAAATTTCAATAAACAATAGTAACTACCAATATTTGTGTTTCTTTTATCAGTACTTACACAAGGACAATCTGTTTGTTAAGTTTATGACATGCAAGTGGTATGAACATTTAGAATGAATAAAAATACATGTATTTTTCCAGTTCACAATACAAGTATAAAAATTTAGCCATTGATATCGTGATCAGTAGTATCGGTGCCAAATATACGTACAGGAACTCAACTAGTAATAATAGATAGCTGAGAATCAGCCACTCGGTCAAGATGCAAGTTAAATATATCACAATTGCTCATACATTTTACTATTTCGTCATATTTATTTTCCATATAGGTATTTAAATGTTCTTAGTAATAATTTAGTGGAGCCTAATTTGTTTCTAATGTGAAGCTTGTCACGAAAACAACATTTTTGTCATGTGAATGATATTCAGGGTTACATAAATATGTAGAAATCAGAGATTCCAATGAATTAACATTATTTATTAATTGCAAATAATCAGTTTTTTTGCAAATATCTTTAACACGTTAGTGATTTTATCTAGAAATATATATAAATCGTTTTCAATTTGGCTTTTGTGTTACCCCCTACGTTCAAAATGAATTGAGTAACAGCCAATCGTTATTAAAAAATTGTTTTTGTATAAAAATCCACATTGTTAATTAACTCGTTTAAATATATTCTTGCAAACACTTTTGTAGATACAGAAGATACAACAAGTGATATATTTGTATGGAAAATGATTTAAAATTATAATAAATTTCAGTTTTATAAAAAATGGATATAAACAACCTCTAACAAATAAAATATTGCAAATTTATATTACGAAATATATTTTTGTTACAGCTTCTTCTATAGCCTTGGTTAAATTACAAAAAACTTGCTGCAAGAAAATGATGCGTATACTTTCAGTTATACACATAATTACAGTTTTTTGCAAATTTCCTCCAAAAGTCCATCTTAGAGGTAGGTTATACTTTATAAGTATTGTAGGTAGTACTGTTATTGACGGCTCTATTCAACAACCACGAAAACAAAACCAAAAATTTTGAGACATACCTAATACCAGTCTAGAAGTTATTATGTTTAGTTTATGTTTTTTTTTCTTTTATTGATAAGTACCTGTATACTGACCATATTTTTAGAGTAGGTACCTGCAAGTTATAGGTTTTTATGTAACATACAGCTTTACAAGTTAAAATTTATTTCTTCCATGAAAAATAAAAAAAGAGGACTTTCAGCAAGATACATGGACAAATATCCTACGTTTCGTCCGAGTTTTCGGAATATTTGACCAGGTACCTGTCAGAAAGTCCTCTTTTTTGTTTTTCATTGAAGAAATATCCAACAACTTATCCAATATTATTTATGAGTTTAATTTCGCATTATAAGATTTTAAATTTATTTGAATTTTTATTACGTATTCGTAATCAGCTAATTCAAAAACATCCAGATGTTTATAAGTTTATGTTTAAGTATTTTTATAATTGTATTTTTTTACTTTTTATTTTATATTTTTTAAACTTCTTCATTAATATTTTAAAACAGCATAAACATTTTTTTAACCAAATTTTTCGTGTAGGGATTATTATAAAATTTCTAACTTTTCCATCTAACTACACACCACTAATAACACTTAAATAAAAATGTATTTGACTAGTGCAAAAATCTACTTATAATAAGCCTTGTACACAGTTCAATAGATGAGTTTTGTGAAGACAGTGTCTCTATTTAGTACTATATAAAATAAGTTGGTATATATTTTCTGGTATGTAATAGAGTAAAATCACTTTTTACTATTAAAGTTTCTATTAAACCAACAAATAATTTAAAATAAATAAGACCTAAAATTATCTTTTTTCTTAGCATTTTAACTAAAATATGGCATTTATTCTGCAGTCATTAATATCTCCTCCTTTTTCTCCTCAATTTCCTTTTTCTCATCCACCGCCTTTTTCTCCTCCATTATCCTTTCCTCTTCCATTTCTGTTTTCGCATCCGTTTCGTTTTTCACTTTAGTTTCGTTTTTCTCTTCCAATACTTTTTCTTCTTCCATATCTTTCTTTTCCTTAATCTCCCTTTTCGTCTCTAACTCATTTTCCTCCACCAATTCCTTTTTCTCCCCTTCGATCTTTTGCTTCAGTTCTTCCTGCCTCATCTCTTCCTTAATCTCCTCCTGCTTCACTTGTTCTTCCATCTGCTTTTTCATTTCTTCAGCTTTCGCTTCCTCTTCCATCGTTTCCGATTGAACCACCTCTTCTTTCTTCTCTTCCTGCTTATTTTCTGATTCTTGAGGTGCGTCTGCTTGCATAACCTCTTCAGTTGGTTGTTCTTGAGGTGCGTTCGTTGGCGTAACCTCTTCAATAGGCTGTTCCTGAGGTGTAGTTTCCTTTATTACTTCTGGAATGGGCTGATCATTTTTTATTGGTTCTGGGTTAACTTCCTTTGGTGCCTCTGGTGCAACTTGGTTGTTCGGTTCTCCTGCAACCTGATTGGGCTGCTCTACTGGTGCTTGATCCTGTATTTTGGCAGCCTCCGTGCTACTCGCTTGGCCAGGGATCAGTTGTTGGATTTGATTCCCGATGTTCTGAGCTCCTGAGATACCTAAAAAATAAATAGTTAGTAAACGACGATGAAGGGTTGGTAGGGATAGGAATGTTTAATATATGTATATTATTCCTTTCATAGTTACTGTGAAGTCTATTTTTATTAAACAAATGAAATATACATATTTGGGGGCAAATATTGGACATAATGCGTTTTATAAAAGCAAATTTAATATCTGTTGATAACAAGATGAGTACAAAATTCAGAGTAAATAGATTAAAACTGAGATAGTAGAGAGTGGTGTGACAAAGAAAAGCTCTATTGTTATCCATACCAAACTTAAAACCTCCTACAACTACATTTATTACACGAAGATCTATAGCCGGCATTCTAACAGTATAATGTAGATTTAATACGAATAATAGTGCATTATGACAACCTGAAAAGCTTACGTAAAATCAAGATATTAAAGTTACCACGGGATACATTCCTTTTTTTATTAAAATACAGTCAGAACTGAGGAAGGTACATCGATAAGAGTATTAAACTATTCGAAAGACAGCTCGATGTCAAGGCTATAAATAAAAATCTAAAGAACACTCAACTAATAAGTTTTTAATTGTTGCAGTGAAAAAGACTCACATCCTTTCTTAACTGTAAATCTCATTTTTGATTAGAAATCGAATAGGTTTTTGATTCACTAAACTCTTTATTTTGTTTTTGAACAATCCTACCAAGTTTGATGCGTTCAGTAAGTAATATTTTTATCTATGTGGTTCGGTGTATAACTATAACTAGATATATAACACCAGATAACTTTTTGTAACTCACCAGCTTGAATAGGGTTAGACTGACTGGCTCCACCTTCTCCCGGTTTCTGAGTTGGCCGGAAGGGATTGAAAGGACTGTTCTGTATGACATTTCCAATACTCTGGATTATGTTGGCTTCGGTAGTTCCTGTTCCTTCGTCGCCAGAGGCGTTTGGTGGCCTGCCTTGGAGGAATTGATTGAAGGCAGAACCTGCAAGTATTTATTATTTTTATACTACATTAATTTTGTGCGACGACATTGATAGAATTATAATAAATTTTTTTACGACTGTGATCATATATTATGTGAATTTAGTAAGATGGAAGAATATTATTAGTTCAAACAGGTAATTAGTGGTATCTATCATGTTCTCATAACAAGTATTAAAATCGAAATACTAACGAGTATGTTAAACATTATGTGTTTACATAATTATTTTCCAATATTTCTTACCGATTGACTGAATAATTTGACCAGGACCTTGTTGAGAGCTGGATGAGGTGCCATTAACTCCAGTGTCTCCTAAAACACCATAAGTAATTGTAATGTTCTGTTTCTCTTTTGCAAATAAACTCAGTTTATTCTCATAGGTATGTGACGTCATGGTCACAGTTAACTGCATATTTCTTAAATTTTCAGAAGTGGGATGAAAGTGAGTATCAACTGAGTTTTTTTTTAAAGGGAATCAGGAATCATTACTGTTTACATTTTTTCATCAGATATTTTATTGTTATTTTATGGAACACAACATACTAACATGTATGCTTTTGTTTTTCTAATAGGTATATGGATAATTGGTTATGTTTTAATTATGTTAGACAGACACTAAATTTATTTAGTAGTTCAGCAGACTTCAAAAGAAAGTTGCTTCCAGGTAGCATCGAAATAAGATAGTACATAGATATGTAATAAAGAAAGTTTGACAGTTGTTGAATTACTGCATTTTAAGACGCCATTATTTCCTCTTCTGTAGAGGAAGAAGAAGTCTTCTATATTATTATGCTAAGAGGTTGTCATTTACATTAATTAATTATTGCTATAAATTAATTTAGATATCTACAATTCAAGAATATAACATTCAGATTTGGTTCAATTAACGAATTAAATCGGCGACTATTTATTTGTTATTTGCCTCTGCTATCTGTATATAATTCATAGCATTGTTTATGTTTTATTGAAAGTTTATTTTGTTTATTTTTTCTTAAAGTTCTGTGGATTGTCACAACAGTACAGATTATTGGATATTCTTAAAGTTCTGTGGATTGTCACAACAGTACAGATTATTGGATATTTCGTTGAAAATTACTGAATACTTGGTCCTAGTACCTAGCTGTGCTGTATCTGCACGAATTTTGGAACAATTGAGCTGATATTATAGATATCTTAGATTAATTTCACATTCAATTTTAACTCATTCTTAAATAGTGTCATCTAGAATATTTCTTTTACATACCTTGTGTTCCACCAGGGACACCAACACCCTGCGCGGCTCCTTGAATCTGGCCGAAGAACTGCTGTACATTATTGACGAAGCTGGACACGAAACCTGGGGCCTGGGTGGTCGCGGATCCGGTTCCGGTGTCACCTAGAACCGTATTTGAGGTCGTGGACCCCTGATTACCCAGATTGTTAATAGAACCGACAAGGTTATTAACACCTGAAATTGAATTTCAAAACTTTGATTGTTTCCATCGTACGTCAGTACGGAAAAGTTTTTAGTTAGTACTTTCATGCAGTGTTATGCCCAATTTACCCGTGAAATCAGATTGATTTATAGTATATCATGCTTTGTTAGATTAAGTTTAGATCGCATAGCAATTTGACTTAGTAGTACTGGTGCAGAGTGTTTCATAAACATATTTTTATTGAAACTTTTTATTTATTGAATTTTTTTTATTGAAATTCTTATTTAAACATGTACAGAACAGGTATAAAATATATTTAGTTTAAGATGTTTAATCTTAATCCATGTCAAAGAAAATAATTTCAATATGAATAATAAAATTCTCATGAAAATTAAGAGGAAACTGTTAAAAATCTAAATGAAATACGCGATGCAAACCCAGACATGCGATCCTATAGAATGCTAACCAATAGCCTTGATATTAACCTCAATATTTGGTTACTTATTAACATTGTAGGTAGGTATTGACTTTTCAATATTGTTTAAACAAATCATAATAATAATATATTTCGACCCTTTCATTTTCATCACAAGGATTAATCTGAAAGTCTAAGAAATAAGTCATATGTCATATGTGGGAGGAGAGGCGGCATATTATTGTTATTATGTTAGCCGCTCTTCAAAATAGGGCATTTTTAAGTATCAAGCTGATGTCTGAATTCAAGAGAAAGTAATACCTATATATAATTTAAAATATTCGTAGATAAAATATTTAACTTTGCTACCGATTAATTTAATTTATATTCAAAATAGTGTGTTACAAAAGGTTTACATTATTTAAAAATAACTTGCAGTAACTGAGACGAAAGATTGCAAAAAAGATAATAACATTGGACATGCTCCAAAATATCTGCCTAAGTGTGTTATTTACTGATTGGTTACAGTTCTATGGTTGAACTAGACTGGTTGTTGGTTGCAATTTAAATGGCGGGATATCTCGTTGAGAATGTAGGTACTTAGGTATCTTTCAAAAGGGTGTAGATATTCTGACTGAGACACTCAAATAATTTTTACTTTAATAATAATAATAATAATAATAATATCTCTACCCCTCATTCTAATCACAATGATTAGCCCGAAAGTCTGAGACTTGTGTGGGAGAGGGGGCGGCATATTATTATTTCGCGGGCCGCATTTGCGCCTCAGGAACGACTTACGTTGGTAGGCCCTAACCACCATTCAGTGCTGGAATGAGGGAAACCTGGAAAACCTCATTAGTTAGGGGGACAAGTTAAACATCAACTGATTTTAATCTCTCACATTAGCACCAAGTTGATATTCTTCCCATCCTAGGCCATCGCCAGGATGGTTGCCAAGCCATCCCTGCGAATAAGCCTTGATCTACGAGTAAACAATTTAATGAAAAATTGTTTGGCGGAATGGGGATTAGAACCCACGACCTCTGGGTTGAGCGATCGAGACGCTAAGCCCTGAGCCACCTGCTCGATACTTTAACATACTTAATAATTTAATATTTGAATTGAACATTACGTTGATTCCGAAAAGCGTTGATTACAAATAAGAACAGAAAATAGCGTGGTGCCATTAAAAAAAAACAAAATTAGTTGCTATGGCAACGAAAGTACTGGCTCCGAAACAAATTCAAAGTTACCAGAAGATGCAAAATCTTAATTAAAAACTTTTATCTCAACAATTTTTTTATACTGGGTGATTTAAAGAAGTTATATACATTATTCCATGCATATTGGGCACCCTGTATTAAGAGGTCATTGTCAAAATTCACGACAATCACTCAGGTGTACAAATTTAAAAGTTAGGTATGAAATATAAACAAAGATTGATAGATGTGGACAATAAAATTTTGTAAATTTTTTTTGGTAATCCCTGTATTTATTAATGATTCAAATAATAGATAAATTATACAAAAAAGTATAGAAGAGTGTACAGGGTGTCCAAAATAAGATCCTCTATCCCCTTATCTCAGAAAGTATAAAAGGTAGAGAAAAAAGTTAAATACGAAAGTTTTTTGTTTTTACCTGAATTTTTCATTTTTATAACTTTCTTGAATACAGGTTGTTCAGTTTTTCTGATCCAGGCATCAACTTTCTTTTTTTAAATGGGACACCCTATATTCAATTACGTTTTTGAACTCTCCTTAAAATTCTAGGTCGACATTGTTAAGAGTACCCTATACCTATCATTTACCGTTACGAAGATATTAACATTTAAAGAAAAAAATTTTTAGAAAACGCCTGCTCAAAAAATCTCGGCAAAACAAATAAGACATCAAAAAAAAAAGATAAATAAGGTTTATTTCGTAAACAATTAGACTCAGAAATTACTTCTATGAATCGATATTACCTGATTAATATACAGGGTGTTTTTGACAGATGGCTCAAACATGTATATGTTAAAACTCCAGAAAATCGAAAATCTCTTATGGAACACCCTGTGTATTATTATATTTTTGGATTCTCTATTAAATTTTAACATTACTGTATATAAGGTTCCCTATTCTTATTTTGCTTAGTTTTCAAGATATTGACGAAAATGTTTGGTGCGCTATTTATAAGAGACATATTTTAGGCTGTCTTTCTTGGCCAACATTTACGTGGTCCCAGGTACCTTAGGTAAAATATCAGAAAATGGCATTCATTACAAACTTGCATTTTACCTTTATTGGATGCCGAAGAAGATGGCAATGAGATCATGTATCAGCTGGATGGAGTTCCATGCCACAATACTGCAGTTGTAAAGAATTTTATTGAGAACTATTTTTTGGAATGGATAGGGCCAAAACGGGAATATCCCATGGCCGCCGAGGATCCCAGATAACTCCACTTGATAACTTTTTATGGGGTACATTGAAAACCTGAGTTTATCAAATTCAGAGTAATAATGTTGATGATTTAAAGATTAAAATCAGGATGGAAATTGAAGCGCTCAATCAAAATGATTGCGCTGTAAGAAAACTAGCAGTTATATACACAACATGCATAGGTGAAAATTGAGGACATATAGGACACTTCATTTAATTTATTATTTTTATTGTTATTTGTTGATTATTGTTAGTTAAATATGTAGTTCAAGTTACAAAAACAGATTTGTTTATATTAGTTAATTAATGAAATAATTTAAAAAAATATTATTTTTTAATAAAATAATATATTCTTAATCAGTATTAAGGCAGACTTACTATAATATACCAAATAGATATATTTTTAATAATAGCCGATAATTATTAATAGCTGACATTTTTTCCACATTTTCGTCAATATCTTGAAAACTAAGCAAAATAAGAATAGGGAACGTTATATAGAGTAAGGTTAAAATTTAATAGAGAATCCTAAAATATAATAATACACAGGGTGTTCCATAAGAGATTTTCGATTTTCTGGAATTTTAATATATACATGTTTGAGCCATATGTCAAAAACACCCTGTATATTAATCAGGTAGTATCGATCTATAGAAGTAATTTCCGAGTCAAATTGTCTACGAAATAAACCCTATTTAGCTTTTTTTTGGAGTCTTTAGTCTTTAGTCTTTTTTTTTAGTCTTTTAGTCTTTAGTCTTTTTGGAGTTTTTTTTAGTCTTATTTGTTTTGCCGAGATTTTTTGAGCATGTGTTTTTTACAGATTTTTTTCTTTAAATGCTAATATCTTGGTAACGGTAAATGATAGGTATAGGGTACTCTTAACAATGTCGACCTAAAATTTTACTGAGAGTTCAAAAACGTAATTGAATATAGGGTGTCCCATTTAAAAAAAGAAAGTTGATGCCTGGATCAGAGAAACTGAACAACCTGTATTCAAGAAAGTTATAAAAATGAAAAATTCGGGTAAAAACAAAAAACTTTCGTATTTAACATTTTTCTCTACCTTTTATACTTTCTGAGATAAGGGGATAGAGGATCTTATTTTGGACACCCTGTACAAAAGAGAAGAGAAGAGTATATAAAAAAATATTCCATATTTAAATTCTATTGGCTACGTACGAATACCTACGTACTACATTTCGAAAAGAGATAACGCCATTGTTTTTAAAAAGGAATTAATTTATTTAATTTATCTATGATATTCCTAGTTCCCATGTATAAATTACAATAAAATTAAAAAGAGACAAATTTCATCAACTCTGTAAACCACTGGGCACCACAAATGTTACACTTGGCTTACATTTATATTGACACCAAAATTTTGTGTAAAGTTTAGTTTCACCATCAAAACATGATTATTGGAAATTCTTGTCATTGAACAAATAAAATATGGAAAAAGGTAACATCATATTTCAAAGAACCAATCACAAGTTAATAATTTTACACAACAGATTTTATTATGCTGAAAATTCTGAGAATCACAAAAATAAAAACGATTTACGTTCCTGATAATGAAATTTAGAATATTTTCGTAATAAGTACTTTCAAAAATTACTCTCGATATATACAATGAAATTGCGGTATTGCAATTTGTTCACACTATTGCTTTTCCAGTCGCTTGCAAAATATGCAGGCAATTTATTATACTGTACGATATTGAAATAAATAATTTAACTGCCATAAAGCTTAAGAAAAAAATAATTATCGACTAACATTTCTCTATTATTGAACTTGAACTTAGAACTTCTTAAAATTTAAAAAATACTTGTAATTTAATTTGGTTTTCTGTAACTAATTTAGTCTTAATCCTATCATCAATTTGTTAATGAAACCAAATATGCAGCTACAGGGATCTCTGTTTTTTTAAATACAGCTAGTGAAGAATGAAATATATTAAAACAGTGGCTAAAACTGTCAGGGGTTTGCTCTGCAAGTCTGACATATACCTATATCAGTAATATATATCAGCAATAATATCTGTTTTCGTATAAATAAAAACTGATAAATTTATCGTAAATTATTAAAAATGATCTAATTGTGATGCTGATTACTATGACTTAAATATTTTTTTAAAAACTTGTTCTAGGAAAAATGTTTTCCGCAAATAGAAAAGATTAAATGGTGTTATTATTTATTTAGACTGAGAATATAATTATATTTAAAATCACTTACCGCTCTGGAAGAAGTTGACGAAACCTTGGAAAGGACCTTGCGCTTGCCCACCTTGCTGCTCATCTCCCTGGTTTGCCGGATTTGTCGTGTTCTGGCTTCCCACCAAATTCTGCACGAAGTTGTTGGCTACCTGCTGGAAACCCTGAGCTATGTTCTGAAATATATTCTGATTCTGCGGTGGTTGCGAAGGCTGATCCTGCTTCAGCTGCAGTTTTTTCTTCTCCTGACTTAAATAATTGTCGACTGCTTTCTCCAAATCATCCCATTGCTGAGGGTTGGGAGCCTGTTGCCCTTTGTCTGCCGTGAAGGAGTTCCTAAGTTTCTTCAAACCGCTGTAAATGATGTCCTCGGCTTGTTGAAGAACACTTTGGATACTGGGAGCTTCAGGCTCAGAAGTAACTTGTTCTGACTTGGGCACGATGCCCAGTTCTTTTAAAGAAATTTCTTCCACAACTGGAAGATGCTTTGATGCTTGGGGTAGCTCGTCGGGAGATAACTGTATCTTTTCATCCAGGTTCCTAACCGCGCTGGATTTTTCTACAGCAGCAGTTGTTTCTTCTGCAACTGTTTCACTGCTGACCTGAGTTACATCTTTCTGTTCCTGTGCCTGTGTCTGTTCCTCAACATTACTAATACTGGTGACCTCTGATGCTGCTTCATCGTATTTGACCTCGACTGGGATGTTTCTCTGCTGGATTATGGCGGACTGGGCTAGTGCGAACAGGCACACAATTGTCGCGGTTTTTAGAATCATGGCGTCGCCGGTCAAACTGAAGCTGATGAACTCTTACATCGGGTTTTATAGGAGACCCGTGTTTATGGGTACTCTCTATCAGCATCTAAGCCGAGCGGTACGTCATCTAACCGGTCCAGAGGCAGCTTCTTCGGCATCCGAAGAGATAGAATGGCTGCTTAGTTCTTCAGCGCGAACTGCAGCTCAGGTCAAGGGTACCGGACCGTTATTGTATAAATTTAACTCTGCTTGAATAGCCCAGGTATATGCGGTTAAAAATAAGATGTTTACTTTTTCTGTAAATCTCAAGATAAAGGGTAGAAATATGCGCAAAGCTGTATATAAAAAAATGCAATTAGATAATGGTTTCAATAATATATAACTGGACCAGTCTAAAACTAAATAGAATTTTACATTTAGGATTTATCTAGTTGTAGAAGTAGGTCCGCAATTTTATTTTATTTACAAAAATATGTGAACTAGATGCTTTAGTAATATTTTGCACTATTGTGTAAATAATAGAAACCGTATAATCAATATAGGTATTAACAAAATTCGCCATTGACACGATTATATCTATGTGCGAAGAAACTGAAGATATGTCTTGCATAAAAAATAATTTCATTTTCTAATGATAATGTAATGTAGTTTCTCCGTGTTTGGAAAACGAAATTCACTGATATCTGCTTATGCAGTCTAATTTTAGAATATGTCACCATTGGTGTACAACGCGAAACATTTTGGTTGTTCTCCTCTCTACAGATTTTTTGAAGTATCGACAGGAATATTTAAAAAAATCACCACTTTTAAGAAACCTCCTCCCCTTCTAGTTAAGTTAGTTTTGGACCTGTTTGAATATATCAAGTGAAACCTATGAGTGGGAAACCTATTGATTATAACTTGAATGAGGTGAAGGTTTGAATACGCATCGTAATATTCATTTTTAATAATATATTCATTCAGTTAAACAAGCTGAAGAGTTTTCTACATAAATTTATATCCTATACTCTTCTTACCGAGTTCAACATCCCCCAAAGGGCAGGGTTGAAACAGAATAGAAGGACATTCTTTTAGAATCTTTTTCGTTTCTTTAGTTTGTTGGTAAAATTGATAATTTTCAAGTTAAATGATGTGTAAAAGTAAATTGTACAATGCCCTAGCATCTATAGCATAATCATTTAATAGGACAATTTACAAAATGGAAATGCCTTGCAATTACAGAGAAATTACAGCATTTCCCCCAAATATTGTTTTTGTATTAGTTCTAAATTTTCAAAAAAAATTAAAACCAGTTTTAATCCTGCTCTTTTCCTGCAGTCGATAGTAAATTTTTCGGAAGGGATTGCACAGGATATAAGTTTATAGCATCTACATTTATAGAAATATCGGTAGTTAATTTATAAATTTTGAACGCTTTAAGCTTTGAGAAAAAAATTCAAAAATTTTAAAAATCAAAATTATTGAAGTATCACTTAGTAACTCTGTCGGCTTGAAGGTCCCATTTTGCTAATATGGCATATATCTTTAAAAAAAGTTGTTTCACTTAGACTAGTTAAAATTGGATAAAACATTTTCCATTTCTGATCTAGGATACCAGGATAATTTTTGGAAAAATGCCAAGTATTAATTACCCATACCTTTTCATTTATTCTAAACAGTCAACTAGATAACAAATAGATATCTGAGGCCTCCGAAACTATTTGAACGAGCTGCATAAATTATTTTATTGAACCGGTCTTCTTATTTATTAATTTTCGATGGCCTTATGTCCCGTTCTAACTACCGTTTTTGTGTTAGATCTGCCTCTAATACCACCTGATTTATTACTGGCTTGGGAATGCGAAATCTGGGCCGTGAAAAACATTAATTAATATTAAATCTGTGAATCATATACTGGGCGTCCCGAATTAAATAAACAAAAGGTGATAGAAGATTTAAAAATAAATAATATGCTTGAGGAACGTCTCGTTTTCTAAATCTAAGAAATTATTTGACATTATATCTACTTATTCTTTATATATCTAACAATTGTTATTGATGAATAAATATTTTGTAAATTGATAAGCTTTGCATTTAAGATTTTTGGTAAATCTAAATAGAGTTTTCACCAAAGTCATGGGGGCAAAATAAAAAATAATTTTATAATTCTGAATAAAATAATAAATTATGCCAAGTTACCGAACAATATCAAAATCAAAATTACAATTTTTTAACAATATATCTACGCCACTGGCAGAGTTATTTAAAACCTAAAATAATTAATTAGCTATTTCAGGATATAATGTATATGTATGTTACTAATGGATGTCAGTGAAAAAAAATTATATATGATTCTCTTGGTGTCTGTAAAGTTACAAATTTTAAGTGTTTAGGTATAACGTTAGACAGAATATTTACATTCAGAATACATATTTGTCAAGAAGGTAAGTAACACCATGTAACACTTACGATGGAAATTTAATTATTTTAACGATATAGATATACAGGGTCCTGCACCAGAGCTCCCTTCTTTTGTAGCTCATGAACTGATGCCTTTATAAATTTCGTTCAAATTTGACTGCAAACTATTCGTAGAGAGGCACATTTTGAAAATATTTTCAAATATACAGGGTCCTCTAAAAACATGTACCATACTAAAGTTATGTTTTTTTAAATGGAACACACTATATATTTTTTCAGTTTTGGATTCTGCATGCAAATTTAGTGTCAGTTTGTGTTATATTCCCTATAGCAAAACTTAGCCGTTTCGAAGATATTCGACATTTTATAAAAAAAATTACATTTGTTACAACTATTTCAAAGCTACATATCTTATACAATTGAACAGCGTTTATTTTAATTTTTATATGTCAGATAGTTTCGGCATTGGTCTTTCTGAAAATGGCTAACAGAAGTCTGTAATACATACAGAGTGTTTAATATTTATTGAGCAACACGTCAATTTTGAAACGTGCACAACTAATTTTTGTCAAATGGCACACCCAGTATATTATTCTACAGTTGAAAGTACCATATTAATCTGATACTTTAAGAATAAATCGGGTCACCTGGTAAAGACAACAAAATAACTTGTCAAACTTGGTGTCGACAATTTAAGTTACCTAATTACAAATATTTATACTTATTTCAATAATTTTGTTGTTAGTTTAGTTGTTATAGTTAGTTACTTAGTTTAGTTAGTTGTTTCAATTTATTTTTATAATGAAGTATAGTAAAGAAGAGCTAGCTCACGTGATTTTTATATTAGGTGAGTAGTATCTGAACGAAACAACTGTTTTTTAGCGAATAGAATTTACCGTCAAAGTTTTTGAAAATTTATTATAAGATTGTAGACTGTGAATAATTATTTAATATTGATGTTTTTGATGATTGTTGTTAATTTTTTACATTTTGTATTTAATCATAGCCATAATTATAGTCAAAGCAACTGACGATAAATTTAAAATGTTTCTACAAATTTATTTTATTCGAAGACCACTTAGAAACGGGGTAATTGATTATATCTTGAGCACCTTAAGAGATAGGTATAGGACAATGCTATATCATTCAATTCAGAATTGAATGGTACTTTCAACTGTAGAATAATATACTGGGTGTGCCATTTGAAAAAAATTGGTTTTGCACGTTTCAAAATTGACGTGTTGCTCAGTAAATATTAAACACTCTGTATGTATTACAGACTTCTGTTAGCCATTTTCAGAAAGACCAATGCCTAAACTATCTGACATATAAAAATTAAAATAAACGCTGTTCAATTGTATAAGATATGTAACTTTGAAATAGTTCTAACAACTGTCATTTTTTCTATAAAATGTCGAATATCTTTGAAACGGCTAAGTTTTGCTATAGGGAATATAATACAAACTGACACCAAATTTGCATGCAGAATCCAAAAATGTAAAGATATATAGTGTGTTCCGTTTAAAAAAAACATAACTTTAGTATGGTACATGTTTTTAGAGCACCCTGTATATTTGAAAATATTTTCAAAATGTGCCTCTCTACGAATAGTTTGCAGCCAAATTTGAACGAAATTTATACAGGCACCAGTTCATGAGCTACAAAAGAAGGGAGCTCTGGTGCAGAACCCTGTATATTTTTTTACGTATAAGTAAAACAGTACCTACAGTACTTTTCAAAAATTATTCAATTTTTTACTGTTGCTGAAACAATAGTAAAAATGTTTCCCGTCATATCATACCCATTTTTTGAAAATCACTGTATATGAAAGAAGTTATTTATGTGGAATACCGTAAAATAATATACACTACATTTAAACATCAGTTTGTTAATGTTACCTAAGGATGAATTTTAAAATTTTGCTTTTTTTAGCCATTTGTATTGTTTCATACAACTTGAGGTAAAGGAAAATTAATACGGTTAACGTTTAATTCAATGCTAAGTTAAAGAATAGGAAAACACTTTCTTGAATAATTAGCTTGTATACTTGTATAATAAAATAATTATATTTTTATTTCAATAAAACAATATATTCCTACCCATATATTATAGAAATATTTATTCATAAATATGTTTACAAAGCTTGAAGGTTAATTAGAACTATTAGATATTTTAACTGCTTAGATGTACACAAACACTTAAGCAAAAGAAAACAGCCATATTGGAAAATTTTATTATTTCTAGATCAAACTACTATAGAGTACTAACTTATGATTAGTACTTACCTAAAATATTAAATTTTTCAAAATGTAGGTACCTAAAAGTGTTAACTCTTATAATATAAGTTTCAGAAAGAAGTTAAAGAAATTTCAGAAGAAGCAAAATGATTCTTCTGAAATCAAAACTGCAGACTTTTATAAACTATAACAATCCATCATATACAAGGTGTTACATTTAATTTTGACCACCGCTTTGGAATCTCAAAAACGGTAAGAGATACACGGTGGTTTAAATCAGAAAGAAGTTGCACAATTTTATGCTGAATCAAATGGCGGTACGTTATCTGCCATATGCATCCGCTCGTGAGTTGTCGGAGAAAAAACGAAAACTGACGATTTACAAAATGCTAAATGTGTCCACTATAAAGAAAGATAGAAACTTATACATTATTGATACTAGCGAGTCTAAAAATTCAGTTAGATTTTCTCTAAGCACTCTAGAATTTGAGATGTGATAGTCAACTTTTTTATTTCTTGAGAACGCCATATTGGATTTTTAAGTTATCTGATGAAGCGTTTTATTCTCTTTACAATGAGGTATTCATCGATGTATTCTTCATCTGATGACATATACAGATTAACTAAAAAATATTTAGCCGAAATCTAAAGAGGAACGAAGCGATGTAGGTAACAATGTGATAAACAGAGAGTCCTCAGCGAATGGGTGAAAGGCATGCATGTTGTGGTAGACGTAGAGTCTCCGCCCAGCTAAGTGCAAGGGTACGCTCGCTCTCTTGACAGGAACGGTTTGCGCCGATCCACGCGCGCCGCTTCTTAGCCCCGCCTTTGAGAAGAGAACAGCACAGTGGCGAGCGTTTCGAACCGAAATAGGAAAATCGCTTCGTGTTGACTATCGGTTAAGCCAGCGACGTAGTTGTTCTTGCGAATTTATTTTGAGTGTAATGTTTTGTGTTTATTTATTGTGCTTTTTTATTGTTTTGTTTTCTATAGCGTTCCCTTTTTCATTAGTGATAATAAGTAATAGAAAAACAGGAAACGTATGTGCAACTAAAAACTGCAATAATAAAAGCTATAATTGTAATAAAAGCTTTTTTACCTTTCCTAAACAACCCGATCGGTAAGTAGATAAAAATGCGTTATACATAAATGTAATTTAGTATCTAAGTTAACTTAATTTAGGAAATTCATTCATAGACAGCCAATAATATGGTTTATACAATCAACAATCACTCAATTTAAGATTTAATGAATTTCGTTTAAAAGTTGGCCAGCTTGCTGTTATATTTTAGTTTTAGGAAAAACAAAATTATAGAACAGTACTGCGCAAGTAGTCGAGTGTAAATTTTTTTTGCTAATGTTTTGCGGTGTATTTAAAAATAATTTTAACTAGATTTTAAAAATATTAATTTTTTTAAGGGCAAGGATATGGCTAATGAAAGCCAATAGGGAAGACTTTTTGGACAAATTGGACACACTTCATAAAAGCCAAGCCAAGCTTCAATTTTGAAAATTTATATAGGCGGAATAGAAGAACGACAATGCCGAATTCTTACCGTTTGTGTTTCTTTCTTTTTTCGTTAAGAACACAATAAAGATTTTTTATTATTATTTATTACATGTACCTCATTGTAAAGTATATTGTCTATTTTTATTTTTGTAAATAATGAATGTGTAATAAACATAATATGTACCTAATTACCGTTTTATTCATGTCTATTGCAAAAGTTATTTATAAAATGTTTCAAGAGTTTTTAATACGGCACTGTTATCGTGCATTTACGATAACTACAAATATTATACGTCCAACTCTGACTTCTCTTCTCAGTGCGAGAGCGATAGCAAATGTCGGTCAAGCTGTGGTTGTAATAACTACCCGCTGGCCCAAGGATTGTTAACTGTTTACAGGATTGCTCGATCGCTCAATTTTGTCATCCGCCTTTCTGACGTCATCGAAGATCTATGTAATCGAATTGTCGAAATATACCTATTTTGTGTTTGTTATATTTGACATTTGCAAAAGAATTTTCGTATTTGAATGATTATTAAAATTATTGTTTATTAAAGTTGGTAATAATAGTATAAAGTGTACCTATTTCTACAAGTTCGAGATCTTTGGATCTTTGATGACGTCACAATTATGGATTACATTGTAGTATAGCGATCGAGCAATCCTGTAAACAGTTAACAATCCTTGCCGCTGGCCATCGCGCCCGCCGGAGGGAACAGAAGACAAAAGGCGTGGCCTGGGCCGACCGTACTTTGCCCACAACCGTCGCTGTGCTTGTTTACATCGCTTCGTCTTTCTTTAGATTTGGGCTACATATTTTCTAGTTTATGTGTATATCCAATATGGCGTCTATAAAAAGAAGTTGACTATCGCATCTGAAAATCTAGGGTCCTTAGAGAAAATTTAACTGAATTTTTGGACTTTGTCATTATCAATAATGTACAAGTTTCAAATTTGAAGCTTCTATCTTTCTTTATAGTGGAGATATTTAGCATTCTGTAAATCGTCAGTTTTACCGTAAGTGCCACGTATTTTATTTGGTGATGTTGTTTTCGATTTCTACAGTCATCATCATCAGCACTTCTTTCCTCTAAATTTGTTGTTTGATTTACATTATTTTTTAATAATTTTTGCCCGTCCTTAAGTAAACCTGCGTCCCTTATTCCACACTTGGTGCAAATAAAGAATAAAATAAATGAATATGAAATTTAAATACAAATATAAAACAGATATTTAAAACGCAAAAAGAAATGACCGACGAAGAGCTGAACAAGTATCTGAAAATAACAACAAGAAACGCTAGTTAAGCTTATAATTATTTTTTAATTATAGTTTAAATATTTAATTTGTCTAAGTGTTTCGTGAGGAATATCTCTTACTCAACTATTAAACTAAAAAACTACTTAGTTTGATTTGATACTGATATGGGTGATTCCCAGGAGAAATTTTGTTGAACGGTAGAGATGTGCCTCACATACATTATGGGAAATATAATAATACCCTTGATGTACTGTGTTCCTTATTATGTTATCTTTAATTTCTTTTGTAACTTTTGGTTTTCGATAATTTGTATTTCAAATTTTATTTGAATGTATAAGTTACCAGAACTGAAGAGATTTATAATCAAACTCAACAAGGATAATATGATTTTCGGCGGGAAAATATGAGCGAAATGAACTGGACTAACGTAAGACAGGTTGGTTCTTTTCAATCAATATTAGCAGCTTATCAGATTATAGAAGTTTTTCACCATATTTACATAATACTTGTTTGTTTTCACAACCACTTGATAGGTTTGAAGCAGAACTAAAAGGAAATAATGGGTAGGTACCATACTTTCTTATTATACTATGGGTAGGTAGGTACCATTTGGCAAAGCTTGTGGATTCATCAAGAATATACCAACTTGCACGCTTATCTGCTCTACACATTCCCAGACTGGATGAGTCCTTTTTTACCCTTTTTTCGAATCCATGGCGCTAGTAGGTATATTTATAGGACTTCTAGAGGATAACTCGATTGCAGGTTTTTATGTGGTTATTAAGTTTGTACCTCGTCGTTAGTCGTACCTGCTACCTCTTGGATTTTGCTTTATTTTTTGTGGAAGGCCGAACCCGCTAAAGAAAGGTTTCGCATCATTATTGTGCGGCTAATAAAACCGAGGTGGATTTTGAATTTTAATTGGGCCACTTTATTGCTATTTTTAACATCAGATTCACGGTTGTCTATTTATCTCTAGTATTTAAAAATCAGACGATCAGTACTATTTAATTTACAGATGATACATATTAAATTTTCTTGAAAAAAAAAACATTAAACTACTTATACAAAATACGTTGTTAAATATGATTGAATGTTGATTCGTAGGTAGTAATAAAGGAAAAAACCTTGTGATAAATGCCGTGATTGGCCATTTCGTATATAATCCATTCATTAACAAGCAAGTGCTGATAAATATTAAATATTCCAGAATCGCTTGATATAAAACTTGATTAAGTACCTACTTGATTTTCAAGTCAAGTAATTTAGAAAACTTTGAAGCTACATGGACGGCTTCCTGCATGGGAATCTCTACTTTCAAATGTATCATTTCCAAGAGATGCGGCGTTCAAATCTGCATCCTTGCAAGTTGCTTTATAATTTGCAGAAAAAAAGAAAAATGATCGTTTATTCCTATTTATGGTCATAATTACTAATCCTAATATTTTTACCGAAAAAAAGCATTTTTACCGTCTTGATTTAAACATATAAAATGATACCTCAATAGTATCAAGCGTCGTCGACCATTCTGTCGCCTTTATGATTCAATATTTATTTATAACGTTCCAGATAAAATTGTAAGGAAAAATTAAAAAACGAGCTATAATAATTAGAGGAAATAAACAAGAAACAAAGCAAACATAAAGTATTTAAAGTGACCTCTCGTCAAATTAACTCTGCATGTCATCGTAGCGGTTCTCTTAAGTTTATTATTTAATTTCTCCTTCACTTTCGGCCATATTTTAATGTGTAAACTTTCTCTATTTGATTTGATACTCTTGTATTGCTTTACACTACAACAGTAGCGGCCTGCATTTTGTTACACCCTGTATATCCTTGATATACATGGTTTTTCAATTGACATATAAGGTAGGTAGTTGAAAATCAGATTCCGAATCTACCGAATATATAATTTTAGGGTCACACTGTAATTTCACAAAATACCATGAGGTTATTGCTTTCTTCGACGTGTAAATGTTTATTTAGCAACTTTTTCTACGAACAATTAACCGACTTTGTTTCTTTAAGAGACAAATTTTATTGCTTTGGTTCCAGTCCATTAAAACTATAATAATTTATAATATGCACCTAGTTGCAGGCGACTCGATGTAGCCGATTATGCCCATGATAGTTACCTATTAAGTCTATGATGGATGTGCCTCATGATATTTAAATACTTAAAAGGTAAATTAGGTACCTACTAAAACAAAAACAAAATAAAAATATAAGTGGGAAATATGTGGGAACCAAATCTATGAATGGGAATAAAAAAGTAGGTACCTACCTACCTAGGGATGGATTATTATTAATTTATGTTCTATGTACCTTAATAATATAAGTTCAGCATGTAGGTATCATTGTTTCTGCAGAAATACAAAAAGAAAGTGTTAGAGAAACAGATAAACAATCAGTTTGTTGCAAAGCTACAAATTTTTGCCGAGCACATTAGCTACTCGTATTCGAATACCAATTTAAAGATAATGTTTACAGATAATACTTAGATATTTATAATTTATATAAATTAATGTAAAAAAATAAATTAATGCAAACAGCAAGTTAAGTTTATCTAGTTAATTCAGTCTTTAATTGCAACCCGTTTATACATATTCAAAGAACATATTAAAGCATATACTTTCAAACTTTATAGTCCCAAATCGGTACTTCTTAAAATCTATAGAAGTCTATGGAAGTACCAGTGTACTTCTACAGTGTATATAGGTAATATAGATATAGCACTTCATCGCACAAAATAAAATATAAAAATACCACCTGTAAATACAATACTGTATATGGGGTTGCCTATCTCTGTCCTTGGATTACAGAAGTATGTGCTTAGACCACAAATTCTTTCCTAGTCTAAGTACTGCCTCAAGGAATTTATAAATTCCTTGTACTGCTTACGGTGCCCAAGGATTTTTAACTGTTACCATCTGTTACGGTGCTTTTATATCCATAGAAATCCGTGATCCATAGAATAAAGGCCTACATCCGACCTTATAGATATTCTGTGCTTCAAACCGCTCTTCTACTAATCTAATTTAACCATAGTTACAGGATCATGGAAGGCTATCATAAAACAAAGTTAAGAAGAAGAATAAGAAGGAGGACATTCTTCTATAAATCTAACCTATAAAACTTAAAATTTGTTTAAAAAAGTCTATGGATTTGTATCACATTTTCACGTGTTTTGACTCTTATTTTGAATTGAAGACTTTTCAGTGTATACAAATGAAATAGATAATAATCAACATGCCCAAAATAAAAGCAGAAAAGAGGTCTAGGATACACCAAGATGTTGCTAAACAAGGTAAATATTAACAAAATGAAAATGTTTAGTTCTACGAATTGTTCTTCAAATAGTTCTACGGAACACCTTACGTTTTTACATATTTTAGGTATTATGTTTAACAAGGACTTCGGTCAGCACATTCTTAAAAATCCCATGATCATAACCTCAATGTTGGATAAGGCAGGTCTTCGTCCAACAGATATAGCTCTGGAAATAGGCCCTGGTACAGGAAACATGACAGTGAAACTGCTCGAACAAGTGAAGAAAGTGATTGCATGTGAAATTGATACCCGATTAGTTGCCGAATTACAGAAAAGAGTACAAGGCACTCATCTACAACCCAAACTGCAAATTATGGTTGGGGATGTATTGAAGACCGAACTGCCCTTCTTCGATATCTGTGTAGCAAACATACCTTATCAGATATCGTCTCCTTTAGTTTTTAAGTTGTTGTTACACAGACCATTTTTCCGGTGTGCTGTGATAATGTTTCAACAAGAATTTGCCCAAAGACTGGTGGCCAAGCCTGGTGACAAGTTATATTGTAGGTTGTCTGTTAATACACAGCTTTTAGCTAGAGTAGATATGTTAATGAAGGTAAGGAATTACAGAAAGTTATATATCTTTTGTGATAACATTTTATACTTACAATAATTGTAAATTTTATTACATGTATCATGTATCATCAATCAAAAAAACCTCGTAACTTTTTCTACAAGAATCTGTTTCATTTTTTTAAGGTAGGTAGAAATAACTTCAGGCCTCCTCCAAAAGTAGAGTCATCAGTTGTAAGAATTGAACCAAGAAATCCACCACCTCCAATACCTTACACTGAGTGGGATGGCATGACGAGAATAGTTTTTACACGTAAAAACAAAACTTTAGGAAGTGCTTTCCGACAGACTGCTGTTTTAGCTACTTTGGAGAAGAATTACAAATTGCATTGCAGTTTACATAACAAGGTATTTATTTATTATTACTTTATTTTTAATATAATTCATTATTTGCTTTATTGTTGTATTATTGCCTAAATATTTTTACATAGGTTTTACCACAAAATAGGTATATATTTTTAAAGCTGTTTTATTTTATATTTTAACCTTTTTCCATTTTTTTTGTTTCCACACCAGTTTCCATGAATGTAAAGCAGACAACACTGACCTTTTATTATAATTTTGACATTTTTTGTAAACATTAAAAACTTACCTTTTTTATTATATAGCAATTTTTACTATTTTTATTTTTTATAATAAATTGAGTTATTTCCAAAATAAGAAAATAAAAAATCCTAATGTAATTTTAAAAATATTTCCACATTTACAAGATCAATACAAATTTTACTCTAGACTTTTGCTTTTAGATTTTGATGAAAATGCTTTAATGAATTTATTAGAATTAAAATACTTACTAGCAAAACTGCTATACATAACTAAGATTAATTAGAAATTAAACAATTTCTAATTAAAAAAATATGTAATTTGTTGGCTTTTAGAAAATGTGTGAAAACTGATGATTTTTTATGTTTTATTGTTTTTTTCAGGAACTGTCTCCAGATTTCAATATTAAAAGCAAACTAGAAGAAGTATTAACCAAAATTGAGGCAGATCAGAAAAGGGCAAGGACGATGGACATAGACGATTTTATGTCGTAAGTGAAATATAATAAACAATAATAAAAATATTTATTCAACTAAAATTTTTTATAGACTATTACTTGCATTCAACAGCGAAGGGATACACTTCTCATAAAGATGACATCTAAAGGCAACATTAAGTATATATTAACAATAATTTGTATATAAAAATTAATATTTACAATTTATAGAACTAAGTTGTATATTTTAGTACAATCAGTAAATAATATCTTTGGATTTACATAATACTAATAAATAAATAAATAAATCAACTGATTTAGTTTCCCAGTGTTTCTTTTCAGTTCATTTTACCATTATGGCAGGGTGTGCTTACCTAAAAATAGAAATTATACATCACATTATGTAAAAGTTACTCTAAGATTGTTTTTTTTTTAAATAAAGGACAACTTATTGAAGATAAAAATTATCAGAATTGGATAACTGACATTATCCGTTATAAAATCTCCAGTAATCCACCAAATTATTTCTGATAGCCAAATTAAAGAACTGCCATACAAACTCCACAATATTTTCTGTGGTAATGTAGTTTGTTATATCATTATAATGATAGCTGATATTATAACAAGAAAATAAGAGGTATAAAGTTTTGTTACTATGAACAGATAAGTACATTATTTCCAAGAATTGATATTTCTGATAATTTTTAATCCAACCTATAATGTTTTAATTTGGTAGTAATTAAAAATCAATTTACGTTAATTTTGATAGTTGACTTATGGCTTTGTTGAGACAATGACTGCTTGCATACGTAGCTGTCATATTTTTCAGAAGTTTACTGAAAAAATGAAGTAGTTTTGTAACCTCAGTTTTATTTCATATTCCAAACTCTTGTGACAAAATCAAATTTATGAAATTAATAATAATAACATCTCTATCCCTCATTCTCATATCGATGATGAGCCCGGAAGTCAGAGATTTGTGTGAGAGAGGGAGCGGCATATTATTTTGCGGGTCGCGGGTGCGTCCGCAATTGAATTGAATTGAAGATAAGTAATAATTTAACTATACAATACATCTTGAATCTTATAGATGACAATCTGTTGTATTTTTTTAATATAACCACCTATTAAGAATAATATTGAATGACTATAATATTTGTTGTAATAAACATTATCAAACAAATTGTAGCACTCTTATTAGAAATAATTGTCAAGAAAAACTGTTTTATGAATACTCTACTGTCGTTATATAATAATCAAGCTTATGTGTATCATTATTTGATTCTATTTTTACCTGAACAGAAGTTTCCATTTTCCTCACTTTTTCAATGTTTCCCTCATTTGTTTCGATAAACTTCTAGCCGTTAGACTGGAAACAACTTTGCTCTTAGCCTAAAAAATACACAACTGGTAAAGGCTTCAAAAAATATTTTATACAATATACCTACATCATTATTCTCAAATCTTTTCTTCAAGTCTTTAACGGAAATGCTGACTTCCTCAGAGTCTGTTATCGACATTTTTCTTTCTCTTGGTCTTGGTGCATCATGTGTGTAATTCCTAGTTGAACTAGGATGTGTATTAAATTGACCTAATATATTATGAACGATTTTTTTCTTTGCTAATTCACCAATATCTGGATCTGGGGTAGGCATTTTCCTTTCATATTCGTGTTCATCTTTCCCAGATTGTTTGACTACAGGTGTTAAAGGAATGTCTTCTATCCTCAAACTGTCCATACTTATACCAGATGTCATAGAAGTTCCATTCGATTCACGTGACTTGTATTTGTCAACATCTCTGAAGTGGCTTACAGAATGATCAGAGAGCAGTAAGTCTTCATTGGAACTATGAAAATGTCTAGGCGATTTTGGCATCGTCTCTTTTGGAACAGGAATATATTCTCTATTTGTTAAAGCAAAATTTCGCACATTTGGGTCTTGGTATATCTTTGAAATCAAGGTATTATCCTTTTTCTTTGGCACCTTTTCAATTTCATCTATTGAGAGCAAGTCTTCACTAGAACTGTAAATGAAATTCCTTGTACTTTTTGGCCTGTAGTGCTTGTCTAAGTTCGTGGAACTATCTGAAAGCAATCCGTCTTCTGAACTAACAGATGGTCTTGAGTTTAGTCGGTTGCTTCTAACATTTGGGTTTTGGAAGCCTTGGAAACTTGGAAGATTCTCGTTTCTAGCTGAATGGTTGGAGCTTACATCTTCTTCCGAACTATAATACGACTTTTTTCGACTATGGTTTAATAAAATGCCATCATCAGAATTGTATGTATTTTCCTTTGTTATATTAGTGGTTGCAAGAGCAAATACGTTGGCATCCACGCTGAGTTGATTCTTCAGGGATGTTTTACTAACTTCTACAGCTTTAACTGGTTGGTGATTTCTGTTAAAGGCAAAATTGCGAACATTCGGATCTAAGTATATCTTAGAAATAAGTGTGTTATCTTTTTTCCTACTGATAACTGTTGGGGGTTTATCAAACGAATCGTCTAACAAATCTGTCTCACTTTTAAACCTCTTCAAAGTTCTTGAACTATCTGGTTTTTGTAAAGTCCTTTGCTTAACTGGGGGAGTAGCCTTTACAAAATTAGGTCTATCCTCGACCTTCCCTTTGCTTATGATTCTTCTTTCATTGGTCAAAATTGTTTCTTGATTGGCCATAATTTCCGTAGAAGGATGCTTATCTTGTTCGCTTGCCAGATTACCGTTCATATCAGATTTTTCACTTTCAACTAAAGACATCTCAATAACTGGTTCCTCAGGCAATATCTTTGCTTCTATAAGAGTAACTTCTTCAGTGTTCTTTGACTTTTTGTAGATTTGTGAGTTTTCTACATCATAAAAATTGATGTAGCTCAAATCGCTGTCGCTGGTCGGTTCAGAAGAGACTGGTTCTGACACTTCAGTAACTGAAGCAGTCTGATACTTTATTTTTGAACTAATTGGTATCTCCTCTTCTTGAGCCACTATAGCTGGAATTGCTTTGTGAAGGGTTGTGTCCTCTTCTTTCGGCGTCGGCGGAGGCCAAGCTAGTTCCTTTGCCTAATTATGAGAAAAAAGTAAATTAGTTGCAATGTAATTATAAACACATAGGGTAAAATGCAAAGTTAACTTTGCCGCATGTTCAAATTACCCAAGGCTAGAAAAGCTAGACATATAACACAACTATGATGGCTTAGGAAAGGTGATTATGTTGTTTAATTCAAAATGATTTATTAAAATGTATGTGTACAGTTTGGGTCGCATTTCATTTACCAATCATTTCAACTTATATTTTTTTTTGACTGTTAAAACACATGTTTAAATTAAGGCTAGGTCAATGAAAATTCTTCATTTTCTTGTAAACATTTGACATTTTGACCTTACTAGGCCATCGCTAATGATGCAAAAAATTGCAAGACGATTTTAATATAAGACATAACAGTTTAGTAGTAAATTATTATACATATTTTACGTTTTAAATATAATATAAATAAATTCATTGCAACGGAATATATAGCCCTACATGTTTGCTACATAATCTGCTATAATGAATTACCTATATAATTATATATTTTTAGAAGTAAAAGTACCCAAAAACGTATCAAATAAATAATAGAACGCGTCTGAAAATAGCCTGAGCAGATCAAAACCTGTTATAAAAACAGAGATAATAATTGGATTATTTATTTATTGACCGATAATATCTAGGGAATAACCTAACCATTTTTTTGTCATGTACCTTAATGAGTTGAATACACAAATAAAACCCAGATACAAATAAACACCAGAAATGATTGTGTACAAGCTTTTGAGTATTGTTAGTATTGCTAAATGCTTTCTACCTATGTTAAGTATTCATTATATACAACATATAATTATGATTAAAGATACAAGAGTGTTTTTTGTGTGAGTTCTGCAGAATGGTCGATTTTTTACCATGTGTTTTGGTAAACTATTATATGTAGCAATTGATACAGAACATTGTTTAATTTTAGGCATTAGTAACATTAGAAAATGAAGACTTACCAATTGTGTCAAAAGTCACTAAATTTTTTCGCAAATAGAAATAAACAGTTCTTGTTAAAACTTTATTCTTTTGTTTTTACAATACCTTAACAATACTCAACAAACATCAACGGCTACCAACAGACCTTAGAAATAAAAAATATCTTATGTACAAACTTAAATATATGTCCATTTTTTTTGGCTGTATTTAGAAAAAGTGTCTGTAAAGAGAACAAACGTCACAAAGAGCTGTTGTTTTCAGGAAAGTTAAGCAACGGGTTTTTTACGAAATTCCTGCTGGAATTTCTTGGCGAATACAGACTCCTCGGCAGGCTAGAATACGTTGATATTTCCTCTAGCTGAGCAATTTTTCTGCCTAAACTTACCTCCGTTGAGCTTATTTTGCCCCCTGATGGAGATGAAGCTTGTCTAGCGTAGTAGTCAGGACCAAATCTGCAAATAAAATAGGAGGTGATGTCGACAATAATAATAGTTCGTTGCTTCTTCCGCCACTCAGATGTTGGAGAACGGATGCGATAAGAGTAAATATGGAACGGAACGATAATCTTTATAGTAAGTAGTATTGTTATTAAAAAATAATTGATAGGTATGTACACTATATAAAAAATCGAGAGAAAATGATACAGTGTGTTCCAAATGGGTGATTTATGTATTGTGATCTTAGTTATTATTGAAGATTTTTGTTTTCTTATGACGTTTTCAGTTAGATAATTATTTACCGTTTTAGAACAATTTCAAATAATTGGTGAATTCTTTATTTTTTATTTTTGTTTTGGCTGTTACAAATTCGCTTCTCACCATTGGGATCTTAACCGACCGAGGAAGCTTAAATGGGGGCAAAGTTGCATAGTCAGGGAACCAACACAAAAAAATGTGCTCCAAAAAAATCTAGGCTAACTTGATTATGTTTCGAAATATTTGATAAAAACCGAAAATTTGGGAATTTGTTTTTATTTTCTTGCAGTCTTATTTGAGCAGATAATGAAAAATGAAGAGCACTTTCTCAAAGAAACTTTCTGTCCTCTATTGGTGACGATATTTAGATTTTCAATGTGACGTTCCGTTTTTCCAGAACTATCATCAACTTCACTTTTATCAGTGACTTAGTTTTCCACATAACACCAAAGTAGTATACTGCACTCGACGCGCGTTTCCCCAACCAAGTTGGCATCATTTGAAGATGATTAAAACTGTTTCTAAAACTTAAAACTTAATTTTAATCATCTCCAGATGATGCCAACTTGGTTGGCGAAACATGCGTCGAGTACAGTATGTGTTTTGGTGTTATATGGAAAACTACGTCAGTGATATCTTCACACCAAAGGTTCCAACCCCGTTCAAGGTTCGTTTTTTTAAATACTGACCTGGAATTATGAAACCATAATATGCATAATTTTGTTATTAGGCGTAAAGGCCTAATAACAAAATTATGACCGGTTTCGATTTTGTTATGATCGTCGTCAGAAAACAGGTCATTGTCTGGTATTTGGTCTTGATGAAGGATGTGGCGACATCCATGGAGATGTTGATGTAATATAACGCCAGTCGGGGCATATTGCCCGTGCGTGGAGTAGTTGTTTTCGGCATCTCCTTCCAATAATTAAGTAGGATTGTCTTCCTTAAAGACAATAGAGATCGCTGTAATGGCATCTGCAGAAAAGCAGATCGTTACCTGTCTGTCAATTAGACAATAATTGTCAGACAGGTAGTAGCAAAGACCCAAAGAGGGCACTACGGTGTATTTGACTGTATCTCGCACTACAAACATTTATATGAATGTGTTCTTGAGAATAATCCTGGTATACTTTTAGAAAAAAAATTAGGTACTTTACTTAATAACACGTATTTTATCTAATCTACTCTAATAATAAATTGGGCGTCATTTATTAAAACTACTATAATGCATTGTAAATATGATTTAATACCTACTTAACTGCACACTTTTCTTTAGTATTTTTATATAAAATATAATTTATTTATCTGCTGAGCATTTTTCTTATCATAAAATAAAACATAATCTAATCAGTACCGTTTGTTATTCTTTTACCTTACATGATAATAATATTTTTTAATTTAAGAGCATTACTATTTTTTTCTTAAAACTCAATATACTAAAATATATGTAGTGTAGGTATCAAATACCTTAAATAAGTTATTTTGCAACTTATTTCAGAATCATGTCACGTAATAAAGTTAATTATCTTATCACATACCTATTTATTTAGTAGATATAAAAATTCTATAGCTTATCTATTTTTACGTCATATAATAGGCAATTGACAATTTATAACTTTTTCAAGTGAAAATCGCTAAATATATAGCTGAGTCACTTTTTAGTCAAGTACAAAAATGATACTACATAATAATTTTTAGTTATAAAGAAGCAGATAGCTAACAGTAGCAATACAATCCAAATTTGTAAGATCTCAGCGATAACAAAGTTTGCAACAACGAGAACATAATATGGTACATAAGTTATTAAAAAAATAGTAACATAGAGAAAGAATTTATTAAAAAAAATTAGAATTCGAACCCAAAACCAATGTAGATTCCCGTTTCTCCGCTCTACTAGGTATGAGCTAATATATAACTATGAGTCATTTAAAACAAGTCGTTTATTTAGCAGTATGTATGCAAATTTATTTGCCATTAACTCAAAAACTACGAAGCCGATTTTCCATCCTTGCAGTCAGATGTCCCGAAAAATCCTTGCACTGAGAATAGTCCTAGAGAAAAGACATGCACGTTGAAAAAATTTGTGACATTTTTAGGTCCTATAAAATAGGAAAATTTGTAAAGTGTTGGTGACTAGGTTCACTAATGTGTAGGAAAACTTTGATTCAGAGAAAGAATTATTGTAAATGCAATAGATTATGCAATGTCCAATACCTACTTAGTAAATAGTAGTAGTTTGGTAAGAAGCGGTAGTAGTAAACAATACTTATGTAATAGTTATAAATAATAACTAGTTTATGCAAGTTTTTGAATGAATGAAATTATTTTTAACATTCCTCTCACTGAATTTAAAGAAGAAAGTAGGTGTTTCGTAACAGTAAGGATTATCACAGGACTATTAAGGGTCCATTCACTGTAGACTTGACAGACATGAATTCGGGGTAGGGTTGAGAGGTTGGGTAGCCGATGGGTGAAGACTTACATATTCCCACTACCGAATTATTTAGATTTCGGAGGTGCACGTAAAGCCGAAGTAAAAAGGCACATGGAAATAAAGTTAGCCCTCATTGCAAGGGTACCGGGTTTGTCTTATAATTGCAACAAAATTTCTTTTTAATGTTATAAATTATATATCACCGGAAAGATCAAAAGATAAACTAGATCCCTATAGTAGTAAATTTGTGTTTAATACATGTATTTTAGAGAAAATAATTTTTGAAAATACGCTATTTTAGTACAAGATTGTTTGGCTGGAATTTTATAAATAAAAAAAATTACAAAAAATTACTACTAGGTATAGGGATTTAGATTAAAGTCTTATCTTTCAATACTTTTTTTACTAAAAGTCGCTATCTTTTATAGTTTTTTTATAATTAGACACGAGACGAACGCCGATTTTGGGCGCACTTTGGACTAGTGAATGGACTCTTTTAACAGGTCATGGGCATCTCAACAACCACCTTAATACTATTGGCCTTAGTGCCACTAGAACGTGCAGGTTCTACGGACACGATGGCGACGACTCAATAAACATCCTCTGTCGCTATGTCTACTTTATGGTCAAGAGAAGAGACGCAAATACCTGGGGTAGCAATTCCTGTCCCAGCACATTAGAGAGCTTCCACTAGAACTGGTGTTGGCCTATGGGCATAGCCCGAGTATCTCCTAATAACTCTCGACTAGCGAACGGCACAATGGGCGAGACGCCTGAGTGCTGCGGGTAATCGCGCCGCGCTCCAACAACAACAAATCCCAATGTCAAATATGAAAATGTAATATTTCCGACGTCAAATCTCTGGATATCTTAATAATATATAAAGGATGTCCCGAAATTTGTCTACAATATTTTGCAAGTGTGTTTTATGATTAAAAATGGGGCTTTTCTTCATATAAATATGAGTCGAAAAATGCTTCCTAAGAGAACTAAAGCCCTTTAAAGGAGACATCCTTTATCAAATTTTGTCTCCTGCCTAAGTACTATATACTATCCGCTGTTGTAAATAAAATTTATAAACATGTATCACATATGTTCCAAACGGAGGATGGGGGGTAGTGGGGTAAAAATTACCCCAACGTTTGCTTTGGATTTTTTCAACTTTTGATTAGAAAATATGAAATTTCAAACACTTTAAAGACCCATTGCAAAACTCGTATTATTGGATCACTCGTCATCATCCAACTTCCATACTGGTTGTTCTATAATGTATGTCTTTTCACCCCTGTACTAAATACAATATACTATTATACTTTCTTTTCTTAAGACAACTGCCATAATTTCTTTATCTATGCTTGACTACATACAACCCTGTTGCTTAAATCAGGCATTGGTTATTAATTTTAGATCAAAATCATCAATTGATATACAAGCATTTTTAATTTTACACATCACGGATGGCGACAAACCCTCTATTTGAGCCAGAAGCTGAAGCTTGTACAGATCGTGGCACAGATTTAGAACAGTCTTTCAAATATCTAGTGTCTTAGAAAAATATCCACTCGGATAGGGTTTACTTTACTGTGGTTTATTTACCTCTCTCCACATATACAGTTTTTTCAACTCAAAGTTATTCTAAGGATAATCCGGTTTGCCAAAATTATTACTGTGTATTTTACCATTAAATGGTACCAACATCTTACGTAACACATTTACCCACTGCTGTTAGATGTGTTTGTACAATTTAAGATTATACAGAGATGTTCATGAAAATTCAATTTCCTTATTTTACTTGCCTATGTCTTTGGCTTCTAATTTTATCTTCAAACATCACATCCAAGAGTGTTTTGGCCATTTTCACTGATTTATGTATCACACTCACTGATGAAACACTATATAATAATATAATAGGCACCTATTTTCTCTTACCAAATAGGTACTTCAATAAACATTATCTTATCAATTCAGTTATTAAAAGTAGGTATATGTAAAGTAGCTGTATAATATTTCTTATATCAAATTTCGTCAAGATACGACATTGTCAAGAAAATAAATTCGAGATAAGTGTTTATTTCCTTTATATGTAGGCACCTATCTATAAAAGTTGGAATTTCGGTTATTAAAATACAAACGTTTTAGCTTTAGCAACTATATATCGTACTACAACAGTATGTTGAATGGTAGTTGAGTATTAACTCGGAATGATATCTAACTTAACCCTAAGAAAGAATCTATTTGATTCATCCTTTCATGGATTTCAGAGAGAGGTATCCCAATGAAAATATTTTCTATCGGAGATTTTTATAAGTCGATGAAGAATTTGTCAGTAAGAAAGAATATTTTGATAAGCCAAAGAGCTACTTTAATTGAAATCGTTAGAGAACTAAATGCAGTGACTATAAATAGTCACTGCTAAATGGCGAAGCCCCAAAAATACCAATTAGACACATATGTTAGCAAATTGAGGATTTAGGTTATGGTTAGGGAGGGTGTATTTTGAATTTGGTTCACGAGTTTTTTGGTTTTCATGTTTATTTTTGTGTTTGTTAGACTGTCTGTTCTTTACGTAATTATTAGTCAATAAACAAAAAATTCATTAGACTGTTTTTGCATGGCCTGCTATTATATACTTACAATAGATTAATATTTTTTAATATTAAATATCTCTTAAACGCTTAGAGATAATTTATTAAAATAATATGTTTTTGAAAACAGAAGGAGAAGGTCTTTCCAAGTTTAAGAAGATATACAATATGTTCTATTCAAGTTTGTCATGTACTTTTGGTCTGAGATGCCCAATTGTGTTTCTAATAGTATATTCCGAATCTGCAAAAGACACCATAAATCCGTGTTAACAAAGTTTATTTTGTAAAATCAAATATTAATGAGTTGAGAATTTTGAAGTGGTAACGTAGTTACTTTTTGTTCCATAGTTCCATAGTTTTATTTTAACACACCGTATAGAAGTATATGAATATTTTTATGAACAATTCATATCCAACTAATGCATTCATGTTTTGTAGTAACTCACATTAAACTCACTTTTATTATACCTACATTGGACAAACATTAACCCCTGGAATGTGTATTTTTGCACCTTCTTCACTGTAGCCACCTAGCCCGTGTGAACTATTCACCACATTAAACCAATGAATGGCGGCGCCCGAGATAAAAAATAGACCGACGGATTATTTAAGGGTATTAAAACCAAAAATAAATTAAGAGAGCGTCATAATTTGGCGTCCCTGAATAGGGAAGGGAAGGGAAAAAGAACTTCAGAAAGTAAGAGTTGCGTTTGTAATATTACTGATTTATTTTCGTTTAGAAACTTTTGGAACAAGATTGCCTATTTAATTCTGTAGCTGGTTTTGGGTAATCTCAAGGATGCACTAGCGCCACCATCCACTAGTTTTATGTGGTGAATGGTCCACGCTGACTTTAATTGCTTATGAGTAAAGGCTGGGTAGCTACAGTGTAGAAGGTGTAAAATTACACATGCCAGAGGGTCAAATGTTTCTACAGTTATTATTTTTTTTACGGTCGAAACCTGGTTTTCTCTTAATAGGTATATTAATTCCCAGTATATGAGGATCAACTTAATTTTTACTAGAATGTTGTGATGATAGAATTATTAGTTTCTGTTTTTATTTGAATCAGAAGATGAGTTGTTTGGAAGAAGCAGACAGAAATTTTCAACATTTATTACGAATTACCTGTTGTGATTTATCAATATCATTTGTTATAATAAAAATTTCTGATAAAAGATCTATCCCAAAAGATGGCGCCTATTATTTCATTCTGCTTCATTATTATTAAGTATCTCCTTTAATTTTTTATGATGTTGTCCACATTCTGTATTAATAAACCAAACCTACCACTGTGATATTTTTATCCTTATCTTTGGTGATATATCGTCATGTCTAGTTTTTATTAGTCATATACATACAAAGCATATTTTGCCAGATTATACAAGTCAGTTATTTCTAGGTATTTAAATTTAAAAAATTGTAAATTAAATTTAATCAAAATTGGTTTGGCAAAAACAATGAAACTTTACGGATGATATCATCTATGATGAAGTAGACGTCAAACTATTGAGTAACGTAGGTACTTCAAATAGGTGCTTAAGGATCCATTCTCTGTAGATTTGATAGGCATGAATGTTGGATCGGATTGAGAGGATGGATGGCCGATGGGTGGAGACTTATATATTCCAACTATCGAATTATTAAGATTTCGGAGGTACACGTAAAGCCGAAGTAAAAAGGCACATGGAAATAAAGTTAGCCCTCATTGCAAGGGTACCGGATTTGTCTTATAATTGCAACAAAATTTCTTTTTAGTATTATAAATTATATATCACCGGAAAGATCAAAAGATAAACTAGATCCCTATAGTAGCAAATTTTTGTTTAATACATGTATTTTAGAGAAAATAATTTTTGAAAATACGCTATTTTAGTACAAGATTGTTTGCCTGGAATTTTAAAAATAAAAAGAAATACCAAAAATTACTACTATAGGGACTTAGATTAAAGTCTTATCTTTCAATACTTTTTTACTAAAAGTCGCTATCTTTTGTAGTTTTTTTATAATTAGACACGAAACGAACGCCAAGTTAGGGCTTATTTCGACCTAGTGAATGGACTCTTAAGGGATCTTAATTTCTGTTAATATTTTAAAAGGTTTTTTACTGGTAAATATATACATATTCGTTTAAAAAAATACTATATTATCAGTACCTTATGCTATCAGTTTAATTAGGATAATTTGCGTGTAAATAAAATTGGTTCCAGGATAAATTCGGAATCGGTGAGAATGTGGAAATGTTATGAAGAAAACGTAACACATTCATCACTTCCTAAGACCGGGGATCGAACCCATTCAATAATAAAATCATTAGACTAGTAGTTCTGGGCTCTGTGCTCCTCACTAAGCCACTATGCCGATATGTCTGCATATATTATTTTTAATTCTACCAACAAATAAATGTGAAACAGTCAAAGGATTATATTCCTTTAATCACCACTTTTATCATGAGATTTATAAAAGAATTCTGATTAGTTGCCTCATCAGCTTTTGCCTAGATTAAGGTATTAATTATTAATAGCCATAAAATGTTAACCGCAAACTTAAATTGACTTCTTCATTACTATTAGGTGACTCTAGATATCATTGATATTGAAAATATATTGAATAATTGATACTTTGGATTCAAAAAATGCCTTCCAACTGGATGTTTGCATATGAAAATGAGCTATTTTTATCCAATAACTTAAGATATGATCTAAGCTGATTGCTGAATTATTGCTGATTAAGAATTAAAATCAAATAAAACCAATTAAAAAATATGGTCATATTGTTAGAATCCTTAACTTATGTGGCTTCTTTTATCTATCTACGTGTTATGAAAAACTTAATTCCTTGTACCTCTTAGAAATTTTAGCAACCAAAATATAACCACTTGTAGTATCCTCATGCAGGAAATGTACATCAGTGAAATATACAACTCTAAGCTCCGTTTTAGTTTAGTGCTTGGCTTGGATGTTCATTGGTTCATCCTCTTTTTATAGCTTTATCGTTCCTCCTATCCACTTGGTTTTAGCTGATGAAATGAAGAACACGGACACTACTTCGTGGCTTCTACTCTGACTAACATATGTTACTTTTGATGCGTTATAATCCATTACATACTGAAGAAGTATTAAAATAGTTTTGTAGAGGAATACATAAATGCGAACCACGTCGTTCCTATATACTTAGGAGATACCCCTGTGTGTATAGATAGTGAAAAGCTGACATAGGGGTACCTACATGATCTAGTGTACCACTAATTTCAAAAATAAAATAAAAAATACAAAATTAACTACAACTAGGTATTACCTAAGGTAATATTGGACTCCCACACCCACTCACTGAACTTGGCACCCACAAAAAAGCAACGTATGCACCACAATCACATCCGAAACTCTACTAAAACTCATACCTACAGAATCAATAATATCAGTAATTTGGTATTAAGTAAATAATCTACTATAACTCATTCCAAATGTTTTACAATCATCTGAGCTTTCTGACTCAGGTAAAAGATATTGAGAGGTCGAGGATTAAATAACAACTAGGCCTATTTATCTCAATGGGTGAAAATGTTTTCTTCTAATTGATTTTTTGTATAACTGTGTTTGAACAATGATAACGGACAAGGTTCCAGGAATGACACATGTTCGTTTTATGTGCACACATAAATGATATTTGAGATTTGCAATATGATTAGGTACATTTTTGGATAGCGCATTTCATTTTTTAATGACTATATTATTTAATTAGGGAAACATTTACATACAACTATTGCTTATCAGAAAATTATTGTTCTTGCACCATATTTGTGTGTTTTTGCATTGCCATTGTAAGCAATTTCTAAACGAGATATTATAGCAAGAAATTTGTAATTTTATACCAATATCCATAGTATTTTTTGCAAAATAGAAAATAGAAATTTAAATAAATAGTAGATACATGTAGGTATACAATATAATCATAAGAAATATTTTTGTCATAAAAATGTCAAAACGAAACAATAACTAATTTTTTAAATGGAAAGGTACCAAATCCGGCAATAATTGGCAAATTTCGTTCGTCGTAATCAACTAGTTCGTCAAGTTTTGACAGAAAATTACGAATTTTCGATCAAAACTACAAAACTACATTCGTAACCCTGAAAACGCCGCGATTTTTTGAGACACGCTAAAATTAGAGAAGTTTTGTAGAATAGTATGCTAATGTAAAATATCTTTTCCATTTTATTCTATCTTTTTTAGTTTACGCCATATTTGGAAAATCCGAAATTCTACAAAAGTTCTGTAATTTGACCGATTTTTTATTCAATAATTATTTTTCTCTATCTATTATAATAACTAAGACAGCAATACATTACCATGAAGTTTTGGACGCAAGCATACATACATATAGGTACATATGAAGTTAATTGAAAGCTTGCAAATAAAGTTATTTTTTACTTTTTGTAGATAAATTATTATTATTAGTGAACAAGAAGGTACTTGTAGCTTCTATATCTACTGGATTAGATTAGATTTATAAAATTCAATATGCAACAATACTAGATTACAGGCCGATATTTATATATTATAGTATCAGATTAACCTCAAGTTGAAGTTTATAATGGTGCCTCTACCCAATTAAATGGCAAAATTATTTGTCTACTAGATGAAGTATTTGTACTTACAATGAACTAGCAGCACTGTGTGACCTCTTTATTCTTTTCTCGATATTTTCTTTGGAATACGGATTATTTTTCATTTCAATGGCATGTTTCCACTTTTCCTTTTCTCTTTTGCTATACCTCCCTGAAATATATTGGACAATAAATACTGCAATAAAAAGTTCAAAAGCATATTCCTTACCTGTAAATTCCATAATTTTTCTTGCTTCCTCATCATCATCATCATTGTCATCATTGACTACCTCTGGCTCTCTAACATCATTTGCCGCATCTTCAACATCTGTATATTCAGGAAATTTGTGTTTTTGTAGGGATGGTCTGAAGGTAGAATAAAAATTTAATAAAAAATTATTATTTTTATATCTCTTCTCATATAAAGTTAAATTCATTATATTTTTTGTTTCTCAAGATACAAATAATGTGCTTTTACCTTTTCTTCATTGTTTCTATTTATTCTATATTCCCATTTCCTACGTTCGTAATTATAATTTACCTAAATTTTGACCAGCTTAACATGAAAGCAAATGAAGAAAAGAACAAGCCAAGAGTGGGAAGTATATTTTATATGAACATCACACAGTGATATATTGTATACCTTGAAGGAGGTGTCGGTGTTGGTGTCTTCAAAATCGTCCTTGGTAATGAGCCATATCTTTCTGTGTACTCTGCCTCTTTTTCAGTATTACTGTACACAGACAGTATGGAGGCATCTTCAACATCTGGAGAAATATATTATTATGTAGTGTAATGAATCTATGAACTATCCCACGCACAACTAATGTTTTGTGGGTTTCTCTTTTGTTTATTTTTCGTTATGTATGTAAAAAAATTTTTGTAATTACTAATGTAAATTAAAAAAAAATAAATAAAATTACTAATGTAAGTATTACCTTATTAAATTTAAATATTAAATTCTTCATTAGATTTAATTAATTGATTAATTACCATCATAATATAATTTATATACAGGATGAGTAAACGAAATTTTAGGAACGGACTGTATGTAAAACAAACAAGATATTTTGTGCTGACTCAATTCTGTTTGACAGTTAATATACTCACTGTCATCATCCACCGTAATATCCGTCTTAGACACGAAAATAGGACCATCGTACCCACTCCTATCCCTACCACCTACTTCCTTGACTCCAGAATCGGCCGACGACTCGCTCTCAGATCCTCCATTTTGTAACGGATTTTTTCCGCCAATTATCGTTTTCGATTCCACGAGAATACTTTGTCTTCCCGGAAGCGGCTCTGTGTCTTCATAGTCGGAAGCTACATCCGACAAGTCGGATGTCTCGTCCACTTCTTTGTCACCAATGAGCACCTGGAAAAGTTACAGTAAGATTTACTGCATGTTCAAAGTGAAAAGGATATTAAAATCTAAAAAATATGTGCCATAGTGCAATATAATGGAAACAACGACGCAGCTACAGACACTGATATGTTTTTGAGTATCAGAAATGATCTAAGATGATGTATATTGGAGCAAAAATCTATGAAATGAAGATAATACAGTACTGCCATACTTTATTATGCCCAATGCAGCATGAAAGTATAAAATGGAATACTGCAGTCTACGCATTTTAATCGATTTCTTGGCTTATATTGTGATTTAAAAGTCATAAAATATATAGAATACGTAATAAACTTCTACTACTACTAGAACCATAGTATAAATATTACTAAAGTCAAAGCCAGAATTAAGCAAAGTGCAACGACCGGAAAAAGAGTAGATCTATGTTGTCACATTTATTTCTAAAGTATTTTTATTTAAAACAGGAAACGTATTAATTACCTTATTTACCCATTTTTTTACTTGTCTTTAACGTCCCTTATCCCCATTGTACTTTATTAAAGCAAACACAATGTTTAATTTGTGTTTTACTTAATAATATCAACGAATTTCCGAATATCTGGCAACTGCGAAAGTCGTAAAGTTGACGACAAGGTGTTCATCCTTATTTAACATACATATTCTTGTATTTACTCTTTATTTTCTGTGAGCTTCAACGACGTTGATTGGTCGAATCAGAAACCAATAAGTGACTGCGCTCGAGGTAGTAGGGAAACAGTGGCGTGATGTTGGGTTATTTCGCGCGCGTTTCAAAATTTGTGGTAAAATTATCAGTGTATTTATTTTATTCTTTGTGTCAGTGTTTATACTTATTTGTGTTAGTTAAAAAAGTGGAAGTGCAGATACTAGAAGTATTCTATAGAATAGTATACGAGTATATATTAACTGAAATGTGCCCAATTGTAAAACAAAATACGCACGTCCATGCATCACCGCATTTTACCAGATCGGCGAGGTCATTCCACTTTGCTTAATTCTGGTTTTTACTGTAGGAACAAGCGCTTGGACTGGTTTTTATCATTTGGTTGGTTTTTCATGGCAAATATCATTTGACCAATCATTTTTTGGTTTTATTTTCTTGCTAAATAGTTTCAGACAGCATATGGATCAAAAAAAATTGAGAAACTTTCAGATACTCAACTGATAAATTTTTTTCTAAAACATAAAATGTATGTTCTAAAGTTACCCACCTTTGCTTCTGTGGTGGGATTTGGTACCAACATTGGTACTGGCACTGGAGAATGTGTTCCCTGGAACTGCTTCTTCTGGAGGAACCAATTGGGCTCATCTTCGTTAAGTAACGATGTACTTCGGAAGTATTCGGTATCATCGTTCTCGTGTTCATCTTCGGACTCGGTTTGAGATATTTCTTCGATATCTTGCTTTATCTACAAAAAAGATTAAACTTTTTGAACAGGGTATATTGATATAAGTTGCTGTAACATCTGATATATAAAATAAATTAATTGATTTTTGGGGAAAACTTTTACAGCTGTGTCAAGAGAAACAAAATTCACAATAAAATAATTTGTTTTTTCTATAAGAGATCTACAGAATAGAAAAACTATACCCTAGTTACTATCTGAGGCAGGAAAAACTACGAAAAATTGTAAAGCAATTTTTACTCATAATATATCGTCTCCCCTGTATAGTATTCTCAAAATTACCGTCAGCGTGACCCGATCCACATATTTCTTCGACCCGAAACTTGAATCGCTCTGTAACCAGTCTTCCAAACTAGAAACCGACGAGCTGTCTAAATCTGTGGTTTTCCATTTATTTTCTATGGTCTCTTCACCGAAGAAATATTCTTTGTCATCTCTATTTCGGGACGAGTTCGATACTCTACTTGAAACGCTGGCTGCTGAGGAGGATGGCAAATTATTTTGGCAGCTGGTTATTACCTGGAAAAATAGAACCTACTGTTATCAACAAGTTCTACACAACCTAAACCTGATAAAAAAATACTACTAATAAGCAGTGGCGCACCCAGGGGTGGCAAGGGGCCATGCTCCTCCCCCAAGATCTTAAAAAACACTTTCAACAGCGCGTAGTTTTATTTATCTCAAAGAGTATAAGGAGGAGGAAAGGAGTCATTAAGACTCCTTTGAAAAATGTTTTTTTTATATTTTAAGAATTATGTACTTTGTATGGATCTATACTATACAATAAAGTAAAGTGTACAAAATCATTTTGTATGCATTTTCTATCTCATCACCCGTTGCTGTATAGGACAGGGGATGGGTGATTCACTGCTGGCTGTCTGGTTTGCTGTTTATTATATGAATCCCCATTTATCTGATGTATTGCCCCCTTAAGATTTTTTCCTGGGTGCGCCACTGCTAACAGGACTTAATTTGGTTAACAAATTAGATTAGGGTGTATTTTTTACGAAAAACTGAAGTTTGTTCAGCTTATAAACCTAATTCACTCCCTGAATCGTGTGTGGTACACAGACTAATACTACGTCTCCCCTCTCTCACACAAGTCTCATATTTCCGTTATCATTAAATAGAATAAGCAACACTATTATTTTAACAAAATAGTAGTTAATAGAACACATTAATTTTATAAAACATTTGTGGTCCAGAAAGTAGTTTTCTAGTCGGAAGACTTGCCCTTGATGAGTAATATATTATTCAACAAAACACTAAAAACACTATATGCTTCACTCGTTGCATATTTCACAGAAAACCCAGTCATATATTTTCCTTGTACTACACTCGAAATTAATTCGATTACAAGAATAATTTAAACAAATCAAGAACAAACAAGCAATATACTTTATTCTTTGGCCTCACTTTCTTCACAACTACTGATACTATAGCCATGTTTCTGATGGAAAATGCAAATGGAATCTATTGATTCCAATTATGCAGGAACAGAAGCCATATGTTTTCAGTTTACTAATATACTGTTGCATATTTCTGTTTTCTGTGTTTCATAGGTATATATTTTACTACTAATGGTTTCGGAATCGTATATATTTTTATTATCCTCTTCCTTTATATCCTCTATTATCCTAAGAACTAGAATATACATGGATTTTATGAAAATTGTACTTACATCTTTCTTTATATAAGAATTAAGCCAGAAAGTTAACTAAGAGATAAATTATTAATGAAATTATCAAATATTATGGTTTAATAAAGTTTTGATTTTCCTCGTGACCTATAACCTAGGTACGCAAAGGAATAACTTTATTATTTTTAAAGATATGTAGACAACTACTTTGCGTGCTATATGTATATAACTACTGGCATGTAACTACTATTGAGAAAAATAACTGATTGAGGTATAATCAACATCTGTGCCGGTAGAAAAAAAATAATTACACTATCAAGAAGTAAAACGAGGTACCTATTACTCGATACTCTGTCCCACTTAAGATTTTTAAAGAGGTAGCTCCGCTAGCAGGGAGTAAAAGGGGACGCGTATCAATTTTTGAATGAAATGTTGTCACCTCTATAAAATTTTTCACGTGTTTCGGGATTTTTCAAAGAAATACATAGTTAGACATCGAGAAAATGGGGGTGGGAAGTTTTGAAATAAACACCCTGTATGAAATTACTAATCATCATCAATTATCCTGATTTACAGACCTTATTTATTATGGCAGTAGCTAGGAGGTCCTCGTAGGTCCTGTCGCTTTCATCAGGAGCGACGTGTTGGTGTTCTTGAGCTTTCTGTAGGCCAGGGAGATTGACCGTTTCGCGGAGAAGCCTCTCTATGAGCTGTTTTAAGGCCGCGTGAGCTGTACAGGGAGATTGGCCTGTTATTGGCAAATCTGAAACAAATGAGAATGCAAATTAACTTCAAACAGTTATGAAGGGGAAGAGTCATACAAAATATACAATATGCGCATCAGAAGTTACATTTTCGAACGATATTTTAACAAGCATGGAGAATTTACTTTCACGTTTTAAGAGGAAAGGGTTTTTAAAAGCGAAAGTTTTGAAGACAGAGTGGGAATAGTATAGTTTATAGTATTGGGTATAATCATACACATTACATAAAGTTAATGATATAAGACAAAACATAAAAGAACACTACATCAATTTTTTTAAATTATTTTAAAAATATCATGTGATATTGTAAGGAAAATATTTTTGCTGCTTGTATACTCAAAATATATAAAAAGTCTTGCTACATTATCTGTGCCAATAAATTAGAGAAATACTAAAAAATATTTATAATTCTCTTTATAGTTTTATAAAAACTTTTAAATCTGGAAGGCTAATGATACCAATTGAAATCAAGTAGGCTGATGGTACCAAGTACTGATTCAGCACCTTGTACCAAACAGAAGGGCTTACATTAAGTTGTCTTACAACCACAGAACATAAGGTGTATCCGTTTACGATTAATATAACGACTCTTGCAACTTAAACTTCACAAAGTGAAGTTTCAGTTGCAAGAAAATGTGTATACCTATAAGTCTTATAGGTGCCTCATGCATACAAGATTATAGTACCTATATCCTCTATAATGACAAATAATTGACATACGCACACTCGATTTGACTTACGTTTTGTGAATTAAGCTACTGAATTTAAAAATATGATTTTCTGCCTGAACTGTTCCCCAGTTTTATGTCTTTTTTTTGTGATAATAGGGCTGATTTGCTCAATTTCATTAATCTTACGATAAATAAATGATAACAGAACCAACCTACTATATTTCCCTGCTTTTATAAAACTATAAAGAAAATTGCAACTATTTTTCTTAGGGTTCCTCTAATTTATTGGCGCAGTGTATATAAGCTTATTATATTATAATTTAAAACTTATATTTTTAATTTATCATTTTCTAGCTTTCAATTAAGAAAAATTTTAAAACGTAATGTTTAATAATATGCCGTTGGGAACCTTAATAAATGTATATATGTTAGGGTGTTTTTCTTTTCTTTTAATTTTCGTTTGTGTCTAGTTTTCTTTAGTGTCACATAGGTGTTCCGTTTCATAGGTTTGTTTTCTTTATATTATCATTTTCTCTAACTTAGCTTATGGGCGCCATATTGGACATTGTCACGGTTTTATTGAATTTTTTCTACAGGTATATACTATATACCTACCTACTAAAATAAAATTTGAAAACCTATTTTATATGAAATGATATTTATTTTATCATTTCCTACGTGTCCATGACAAATAGACAGAAAACAAATGCTGCTATGAATAAAAAAGTTTTTCATTTGCATTTTATGAAGCACAGAATTCCCAATTTAAACCTACCATATGTAACTCATAAAGATTATGATTGGATGGGAGTTCACAGGAGGTTTTAAAAAGATAGGCCAAATTTTAAATTCCTACAAAATGTATTCCTGATGGGCAGTTGACAGTTTAGGAAAGCTGTCAAAGCAGTGTCAAAAATAGTATATCGAAAATATAATAAGGGACTAGACTTGATTCTCAGAACTTATACTTAAAAGTAATTTTATTTTTTTTTTTTTGTAAGCGTTTTTCTATAATCTATATCTATTTTTTCTTAACAACATTTTCATTTTATTTTTAGGGCAATCGCATGCTCTCTATATTAGGGTAAATCATGATATGAATACAATCTACGATAACGATATATATCAACTCATCTACTATTCCATCAAGTATATACTTATATCCAACTATATATCTAAATTAAAATAGATAAAATACGAAATGTCATTATGATTGTTGATAGCGATTGTAAAAATTTTAGGTATTTATATTTGAATTTGTTTCTTCTTTTATGAAGGGTTGCATAATATTGACCTAAAACCCAGAATAATGACCTAAAATCTAGAATCACTACTATCTCAGTCTTTTGAATAGTACTATAAAATATTATTACAAGGAGCTCTTTGACTAATAGCTAGTTTATATCTAGAACCTACATTAAAAAAAAAACATTTGTGAATTTTATTAAGATACTTTAATATATTAACGCAATGTCAAATAATTTTTCAGCTTACCCCGGTTGTCAAGGCAATGATAAATCCTATAATAATTGTTTATATTTATAGGATATTTTGTTTACAAAGGCCATTCTGACTAAACGTTAAAATATGGTCATATTTAATGAAATTGCCAAATAATAAAGACAGAGTAGGTAGGTACATCGTAGAATTACCTGTGCATCTTCAGTCACTAAATACATTTTTCCAGGGGCTTTGAAAATCAACTAGTACACAATAATCTGATATAGTTCACCGAATAATATCAAATTTATATTGAAAATTATATAGCAACCAAAATTAAATACGTGCATTTTACTGAAACTAGTTTTATTATAAATATTAATAATGAAAATGTCCCTATACTAACGTTACATCAATTACATCAAAGTGATAGATCATATACTACCTATATAACTTTTTTTGGTGCAAATTAGAACTCAAACACGTAATTAAGTAATAATAAAAGTAATTTTGATAGTTACAATTTGAATATTGGAGGTTTCCTGAAGATAATACTCAATAACTCCGAAACGGCGGGCGTCAGACCCATCATATCATATATCATTGAACTTGTCGATAGAAGGGCTTTCTAGAAATGTAACAATATACAGGGTGTTCCATTTGAAAAAATCGTGAGAATTTATGGTTTTCCAAATGTGGCAACACAGTCAAATTTTTTTTATAAGTTGAATATTGAGTAATAACATAATAAAGTACATAAAATTAGTAATCTCTTGGCGCAAGTTAAGGCTAAAAAACTTAATTATTAACCTTTCTAGCACGATTTTAATATGGGCTATTTCCTGAAGATAATACTCAATAACTCCGAAACGGCGGGCGTAAGACCCATCATATCATATACCATTGAACTCGTCTTTAGAAGGGCTTTCTGAAAATGTAATAATATATAGGGTGCTATTTTAAAAAAAGGAACTTTAGTTCATCGCCCTGTATATAAACAGGTTATAAGTTTGAAAATATAAAAAAATTGAAGATAACTTTGAAAAAAACAATTTGATATAATTTTTTTTTCTGTAGAACTTGTAGTTTCTGAGATAAGGTGTAGGCCCATATTAAACGGGCCACCTTGTACAATAATGACTCAGTAATATAAGAAAATTCATAAAACGATACAGTAAAACGTGGTCTTCCTATACTATTACATTAACGTGGTCCAGTGTATCATTATTCAATTTATTACCTAATGATTATACTCAAAATAAGTAACTTACCTAGAACAACCTCAACGATATAGTGAAAAGTGAACAAGCCAGCACAAAACAAAATCCACAAGGTTACTATGACACTAACGAATATGGTTAAAAACATCTTAATTCCTAATATCACAGTTCAGTCTTAAACAGCAGCTTCATTAAAAGTATCTACAACAATAGCCACATTTAGATATCTACTTAAGTAATTGTTATCTCTATTGATAGCAGTAGTAATAATTATTATTTTAAATGCGGTGTTTCTCAAAGTTGTTTCTATACCTAGGCCTGCGGTTTAAACTCCCATTTTTTTTAGTAGATACTGTCATACTGTAAACATTATTAAAACGGATATTTGAAGGGATATCCCATTCATTTGTTAAAATATACAGAGTGTCTCATATAAGTTCAAAAACTGATATTGGAGAAAGATCATCGTTTTAGACATTAACATTGAAGTTGTCGTCTTGTGAACTCTCATAAATATGCCAATTATTCCTTCGCCTGAATAATAAACAGCTGTTTCGACCTTTTATATCTCATCAATGTCATACGGACTACTCGAGGTGCGTACAGTTCATGTATAGATTTAGAGAGGTTATATAACACAAAATTATTCCTGTATGGTGGTAATTAATTTTAGATTACGAAATTATACCTAAGTATATGTGAATATATAACGTTCAGAAATGTTTATATAAATATACAACTATAGCACACTATACAAAACAAAGGATGTAAATTTGTTGCTATCAACATTTAAAAACAAAAAGTTGAGTGTCAAAGAGGGTTTCCTTTCGATAGGCAATTGCGTTTCATAATGATTGCTTATAGACGCAAAATAGAAAAAAAAACAGTTGTTATGACCACTCTGATATTAAGAAAAACTTCTACAATCGAAGATGAATTTTTGTATTATAAGTTAAAGTAAATATAAGTATGTATATATTTCTCTAAATTTCCTGAATGTACAGTGTAATATACAGAGCCTCCCAAAATTAGTAGACAATATACTACCAGAAAGAAATACTTTCTATGGCAGCTACAGCCCTTTACAACACCTGATCTGATTCTCTCTAAATAACTACAAAATCGGCTAAGATAAATTGTTGAAACTTGGTATAATAATAATATCTCTACTCCTCATTCTAATCACAAGGATTAGTCCATAGTCTAAGACTTGTGTGGGAGAGGGGGCGGCATATTATTCAGTATTATTATTGAGTAGACCGCAAATGCGGCTCACGAACGACTTTGGTTGGTGAGCCCTAAACACCATTTAGCTTTGGAATGAAAGAAACCTGAAAAAACCTCTATAGTTTATGTCCTTATGCTCATTATGTTTCCCAGTATGGAACGTATATATGATAAAAAAAGTATTTTCTTACAGCAGCGGATTTAAAAATTTGTCATAAGCCGTTTTGTAGTTATTAAAGAAAATCAGCTTAGGAAGAATATTTTCAACCCATATTTATGGCAAAAAAATCTTATGTTACGGAACACATTGGTGCAACATTACTCTATAATTTCAGGTGGCCCTCCATAGATTTAGTTAAAAGCATCATAAATAAATGTTAAAAACCTTATTAATCCATTCTTACTTTTTTACAATAATGTTTAATTTAATTAAGTTGTTTTCTTCGTTGTGTGCATATAAGTAACCTTATAATAAATTCCACTTTGCTCATCTTGTTTGAAGGTCAAATATCATGATTCACATAAAATATACCTAATGAAGTTATTAAGTTTTCCAGAGTTTAACATTTTATACTGACGTAGTGGCAAATTCGTAAATTTGACCTTGAACTATTATTTTAAACTGTCTGGTTTGATTTTTTGTTATAAACATTATTTGAGTGGAAAAAATAATCACAATGGAATTATTCTTCAGTTGACGGACCAGAAGGTGATGGGAATTTTTTTTGGAAACTTACAAAAAGTTATTTACGAAATTCGTACTAGAAAATTTTTACTGAAGTAATGTGCTTTTTGTTTATTTTAAGTAATATTTCAAACTTGAAGACATTTTGAATATAGATATTAATATTTTAAACTAGGTGGATATAATTTGGGACTCTTGATTCGTGAATTTCCGTCTTTTATGTCCATTTTGAAATTATCATGAGTCTTAAACATTTGTGACTGATTTCGGCTGCATTGATGAGAGACGGAAAATACAACAAAACATAAAGTGCAGTGAAATAAATTAATTAAGTTAAATAAGAGCAATTTGATAAATTCATAGAAATTATAATATTTCTTGAACTTTGTTTTCTATATATTTTTTTGTTTACTACACTTGGGGATATGGTTCAAAATAACTTTTTTACTTTTGATTGTTACCTTTGTCAATGAATGAACCTCATCTTCATTTCCCTAATATATATACAGGGTGTTCCTTAATGTCATGTCCATAGGAGCTAAATCCTTGTCCAAACCAACGTACTAATTAAGTTTCTTCCAAATCGGCAAAAGAGTTTTCAAGATATTAATAAAAAAAAAAACGATTTTTTATAAAAACCTTGACAGTCTGTATCTCGAAAACGAGACAATTTAGATCCGCTTATTTGGAGTCTTAGTCATAAAATTGGACAGGTAATAGACAAAATATTGACAACCAGCCTGTAATACTTCCGATAATACTGGAAGTGAGCCACAAACTGGTCTTTATTTCAAATGGAATGCGAAACTTTTTATTACATTTTTGAATTCCACTCCTGATTTCAGATATGTCCCTATTAGGTATCCCTTTACCTAAAATTTACCGTTTTTGATTTATTTTAATTAAAAAAAAATGAATTAACACAGGGATATTGAATAACGTGTATCTTTGACATTTTTGAAAACAAATTTCTGATTTTTTTACAAGAGCATGTACATCCTATATACAAATTATCACAGTTAAAACATTCTTTGATTTTTATACAGGGTATCCGAAATTTGGTTGACAATCGACCATTTTTAAAACGCGTAAAAATCAATTTTGTTCAAATTAGACACCCTGTATATCAGTGCATTTACTCCTGAATGCAGGAGTAAATTCTGCATCGACCTGCATTAGCTATCCTTATACTTGATCTCAACAGTTTTTGAGATATTCGTGATTTTATTGTTATTCAACCTTATTTCATAATATTTTTAAAATTTAATGTAGTCGGTTATGAAAAAATTTGCAAGCGATGATAGTTCTTGCCATTTGAGATGCTCGGTTTTTGTTGTGTCAACGGGCAATTTAAAACACTCAAGAAAAAAATATGGACAACCACAATAAATACACAAATAGTGACATTTTAGATCTACTTCTTATTCATGGTAAAAGTGGAAGAATTGTACAGAGAACTTGTCGCATTTTTAATAAAAGATCTCTATTTAAAGGATACATCGGAAATCAGGAATGTAATGCAAAAATGCAATAAAAAACACACCATTTCATTTAAAATAAGGAAATTGTGGCTCACTTCCGGTATTAGCGGAAGTAGTACAGGGTTGTCAATATTTCAAAATCACACAACGCATATATTGCCCTAATTTCAAGTTTTCAGAATTTCAAATAAACTGAGACCTTAAAATATTTTAATGAACGGGTTACGTGAATGACCCTGTATGTATATCTTAGGTAATGTTTCACTCTTTAGCCTTTTGACTTTGCCTCATATTTTAGTTTTTAAGATTAATATAAAGTTGACAAAGCATTATCATTAATTTATATTTGTTTTTTCATATTTGTTACTAAGTTTGTTGTAAATAGAAGTAGGTAGGGGAAAGGCGGGTAAGATGACGAACGGGGTAAGAAGACGAATGCTATTTTTAAGTGAAATAATTATCGTTATTGAAATCGTCCTAGTGCTGCCACCTGTCTATTAAGAAATGAAGTAACTTCAGTCGGTAACGTCAATCTGCAATGCATATTTATCCAGTTGAAACTAAAACATCGTTTTGGCTTCTTCGCTTGTAAGATTTGCGTTCCGTAATTAGTGTTTTTTAGTGAAAGTTAAGGTAAGAAACCCATGCTTTTTGGTGTATATTAAATATAAGTCATGACAACTTTGATAATGTATCTTACTTGCAATATCCTTTTTCTCTTGTAAGAAAAACTAAGATGGCGTATTTCTTTTATAGCGGGGTAAGATGGCGGGGGAAAGTTGGCGTGTTCGCCATCTTACCCCAAGTTGTACAGTCTGTGATTCATAGGTGTTTTTTTTTCAGACCATGCCGAGGACACGTATAAGAACAACTACACGTGGAGCCTGGTCCCAGGTATCATTAATCGCTGCAATGCAAGAACATGAAAGCGGAACTATAAGCTGCAATGCTGCTGCTGTGAAATATGAAATACCCGAGTCAACTCTTAGGCGTTACATCGCCAAAAATAAAGCAGAAAATGCAGAATTCCCAGAACATTGTGGTAGATTTCGCAACACTTTCAACGCTCAACAAACAAACGAGTTTGTTGCATATCTGACAGAGTTTAGTGCTCGAGGTCTTGGCCTCACCAGGTTCCAAGTTAGGAAACTTGCATATGAATATGCAGAAAAAAACAAAATATCACATCGTTTTAACCATGATAAGAAAATTGCTGGTCCTGACTGGTATAACGCCTTCACTAAAACTAACAGCCTTAGTCTTCGTTCGCCAGAAGCAACATCAATTGGTCGATTAATGGGCTTCAACAAACCATCCGTTGATCGTTTTTTAATCTTTTGAGAGACGTCAGGACAAAACACAATTTTTCCGCAGACCAGATTTATAATGCCGACGAGTCCGGAGTTTCAACAGTACCAACAAAATTACCTAAAATTTTGACACCTAAAGGAAGTCGAAGGGTTATTAAAGTGGTATCAGCAGAAAGAGGGAAAAACACCACGGTCGTGTGTGCCATGAATGCAACGGGCAACTACATTCCACCTTTTTTCATTTTTTCTCGAAAGAGAATGAAATCCGAGCTCCTAAATGGCCTTCCTTCGTGTTCTACTGGAATTGCTCAATCAAGTGGATGGATGACAACTGAAAGCTTTGTCAAGTATTTAGAACATTTTACTCGTTATGCCAAACCATCAGTAGAACGCCCTATTCTACTGATTGTAGATAACCACTCATCACACATTTCCCTTGAGGCAGTAAATTTTTGTAGATCCAACAACATAATTCTTTTGGGTTTACCACCTCACACAACCCACCGTCTCCAGCCATTGGACGTGGCATTTTTCGGTCCACTGAAGACGTTTTATAATCAAGCCTGTGATGCTTTCTTAGTGAATCAACCAGGTACTGCAATAAGTGATAGAAATTTTGGACCAATGTTTGCAGAGGCATTTGGTAGAGCAGCCTCTGTAAATAATGCAGTCAAGGGTTTCCGTGCATGTGGAATTGAACCTTATAACCCACAAACGTTCAAGGAAAGTGATTTTGCACCTGCAAGTACAAGCGAAAGAAATTATGTCGAAAATAGAGAAGTAACTGATTCAGCTGATACCTGTCATGTTATTACTACAGAGGTCAATGGCCCCGACATTTCATCGGATGAAGATATTCCGTTGGTGCATCTGAAAACCCTGACCATGCCTGAAAACGTTGCTCAATGCCTTCCTATCACGTGCGACCAATTTGCAAATTTCCAAGCTGGTCCCAGCTGTTCAAAATCATATGGTGATATTCCCACCTGTTCCCAGCCATTGACACGTCTGAAAACGCCTGTAAAACACCCACAAAAATCACAAGGTGTCATACGTTCTTCTGTCAAGTGCAATCTAATTGACATTTTGGAAACTAGTCCCAGCTGTTCAAAGTCAGAGACTCAGAACACTTCCATTTGGAAAATAAGACCCTTGCCTTCCGTAGAGCGGCCAGTTACCAGTAAGCGTAAAAAACTTTCAGCAAGCATAATTTCATCTACACCAAATAAAAACGAATTAGAGGAAAGGGCAAGATTAGCACAGCTTAAGGAGAAAGAGAAGGTGAATAGAAAATGTTCTAAAAAAATAAAAGAAAATACTCCATCAACTTCCAAACAAACTAAGCCAACTTGCTTTTGTCTAATTTGCCATGGAGGGTACACAGAGCCACCACAAGAGGATTGGATTCAGTGCTTCCAATGCCAGGAGTGGTGCCATGAAGATTGTACAGCGTATGAAGGCCGAGGGAAATTCATCTGCGATTTTTGTGAATAACACCGTCTTACCCCAACATGTTCGCCATCTTACCCGTATGGCGGGGTAAGTTGGCTAAAGTGCAATATTTTGTTTATTATTATTTTTTACACAAATGAGAGCTTTGTTAGGTTTGTAAGTAATATTATTTAGTGACAAGATGCCAATGAATATCTTACATATTTTTGTACTGCATTAAATTAATATTTTTTGACAAATAAAGAGATTTTTTGTTAGCTTCGTCATCTTACCCCCCTCTCCCCTACCAAGTACTTACGTTTTAGTAGATAGGCTTAAAACAGGCATATTATTTATGATCTATAAATAAGGTAAATGCCATAAATATAAATTAGTTGATTCATTAAATTTTTGTTGGTTATTTTCAACTGAGCTATGCAATAAATGTACAGGGTAAGTCCCTGTTTACTCTCCCAAAAAAATTTACATTTTTTAAAATATATAATCTAATTTTTATCCATATAATAGTACCTATCTACTATTCATTAGGAATACTGAAATTTGTCAGTGGTAGGTACTCATATATGGATAAAAATGAGAACATGATTATAAAAATGTTGATTCATTCAACTATGCAATTTACAAAAAAATTGCAAGAGTAATTTTTTGCAGTAGATTAATCGTATAGTTTGAAAAAAGTTTTGTTCTTAAATATGATATTGGAAAAGTTGTTGGCTGTTAAAATTGAACTTATTTCCTCAATAAAAAACAAAAATAGGACTTTTCGTCATATACATGGACTAATATCCTCCGTTTCGTCCGAATTTTTCAAAGTTACCTAATATTTAATATCAATTTCCTATTTTAATTTTATTGTATGGCTTGGTTTTATTTTGTTTTTATTTTTTTTTTATTGTTTAATGCAATGTAGGTACATGTAGTTTGAAAAGTTAAGCACTTCCGGTTTCACCAGAAGTGACGCAAAATTTTGGGATTTAAATACAACAACCTGTATATTTTTTTGTAATCTACTAGTACCATTATTTTCCATTTTTAAACAGTTGATTGTCAACATTTTGAATATTCTCAAAAATTACGTTTTCAACAAATTTTATGGCATGTATTTTCTTAAGCGTCTTACTGTTGGTATTCATTAAAAGGACAGGATTTTTTTATACACAGTGAGTCATTAGATACATTCCTTATCTAATTGAAGAAAATATTTTTTTGGGTCTATAATGGATATTAAAAGAGAACAGTGGGATCTGCCAAGTGACACAATAATTTTCTAACGATTTTTGGTTCGGTAGAAAGTCATTTTCATGAAGCAACACTAGATTGAAAACATTAAAAATTTTGACATTCAACTGTCAAAAATAGGAAATAATGATACAAGTAGATGCAAAAACTCACAGTGAATTTAAATACGTAAAAATTTAAAGGGTGTTCCATTTAACTTTCAAAAGTTGGGTCACTTGCAGTAAAACTGAAAACGGTCAATTTATTCAATTTAGTCAATTTCATATATGACCACTGCCCTTAAATGCAGTTTCCAATCTATTAGGCACTCTACAAATGTAGACGCTATATCTTGCAAAGTAAAAGTGGTACACAGAGACGAGCCACTTTCTTATTGCACCTGCTATAGGTATGCCATCTATTTAGTATCCAGTTTTATTATTTTTTCATCAAATCGAGCGCAATCTGTTCGCCTCCTCTTTACACTAATACCTTTTACCAGAAATATGACGTCAAATTCCAGAAAAATCGTACGTCCACCACAAATGTTCCCGCCGCCCCCGATGACCGCCCCCGCCCTCATACATGACCTATGCCACCCCAAAACATCACCCTATACGTATCTACAACCGGATGTGTCTAACTATTACTGTTCAGGATTTCTCTATATCACAGTAACGAGGGGGCGGCAGGGGGCGGTTCGAAATCGAGAGCAAATCTTTTTGTCTCCTGTTTCCACTACGCCTCCCTCTCTAAGGGCACGTCTCCCCTTAATCGATTTTTCCGCGTTGCCCCCACCGCCCCTCGGTCCCATCCCCGATATGATATGCTAGAAACTTTCGCGGAGGTGTGTACAACAACTTCCCAAAGTTTCATCGCAATCGGATAAATGGTATAGTAGCGCATATGGGACAAACGAACAAACATTTATTTTTATTATAATAGATTATTGAATTTTAATGTTTTTAATTTTATTAATTGTGTTCCTAAATAGAGATTATCTGTTTCATCTCGATAACTGCAGAGTAGCCTTACTATACAAATATATTAGTAAGTATATAGACTCTATGAGCCATATTATTCTTTGTTTACTAAGATAGGTAATAGATTTAAGAGAAAGTCTAAAATTCCTAGCGCATTCGCCATAATGCACAATATATCTAGGTACTATAATTTCATTATTCAGTTCGAGAATCTATACTTATAAAGGAATATATATATATATATATATATATATATATATATATATATATATATATATATATATATATATATATATATATATCAACGTATACAGTATACCTCTTAGGCAAGGTATTCCAATCGGAGGTTACGGAACTACGTGATGTTAAGTCTGAGTAAACTCTAAGGTATATTTGAAAGAGTTTTTCAATAACAATATCTGCTTGAGGTAATAAACTTTATTTTACACGGATTTATAATTAAAGATTTTTTTTTTAAATCTTTAATTATAAATCCGTGTACTCCTAATGATCAGATAGATTTTACACCCTCGCCTTTCTTAGAAAATGTAATAAAAACTCGAGCTTTAACAGATGGTAGGATCAATCGGGGATAGGTAGACTTGTAAACAAATAAATAACGAAAACGCGCTTGCAAATGTTTAGTAATAGACATTTACTCTATTGAAAAAGGCCTAACAATCCGAAATACTAGTATATAGAATATTTTCTATATATTTCTTGGAACATCTAAATGAGATCAATGTTTTTTTCAAAACAATTATTTTCACGATGTTTCATAAAGAACCATCCGCTTCGAGTATCCACTTTATTAAAAGTGTTTTAGTTCTGTACCTATTTAACAGTGTTTTTTTATTTTGATATTCCTTCATTATCATCACTTAAATGTCGGTTTATAGGCACGTTGAATTAATTGTTTTACAGTTGTATTGAACTAAATTTTGAAAAAATAAAGTGACATTATTAATTTATGACCTGGAGTTCAATATACACTATAGTGAAAATAAAATAAGAATGATCGATCAACACAATAAGTAACTTATTCTTTATTGAAACTTATAGAAGGAATTTTAAGTTCCATTTTTTAGTTTGTATACTTGGCTTGGCAAAAAATGTATCAAGTTTGTTCTCAGAATATTTGGCTGGCAAAAAATTAGATAATAATGTTATATATTTAAAAGAAATGATTAATTGTATGCGAACAAATGTTGGTATTGAGTTTATAATTTTTCGTTGCCTAATAAAATGTCAGATAATCTCAGTGAAAGTACCTTAAAAAAAGAAATTCACAAGAGCAAGGTGATAAAAACTTTACGGCCCATTCCGCAATAAATTAACACCTGCAAATGGGAAATAACTCGAAGTGTGAACTAATCAGCGTAATTTTATACATTATTTGAAGTTGGAGAATGGTGACCATGGGATACATACTTGTAAAATTTTTCAGATTTATCATGTTATTAAGTGTAAAGAAATCGACAGGATATTGCTATGGTTGTGGTTATAGAAATCTGAACTGAAAAATACGTGCAATGTCCTATTTTGATAGACACGTCAGGAAATTGCTTAGCATAACTGACTAATTATTTCAATATTTAACCCAATAGAAAATGTCCTAGAACTAATTATCACACTAAGTAGTACTAATAGTATTAATGTACTATTATCTATTGAAAAAGTTCTACCTAAACCAAAAAGTAGAAAAATAAATAATTACAAGTTTTGATTAATATTTTGATTCTAACTGTGATATAACGGCAAATTTTTGCTTTGTAATTCAGCGCTCGTCGAGGCATATAGCCAGGAGAATAGCTGTTTTGGCTTAATTTGTTTTAGTACTTATTTAGATAAGACGTTTACAGATGGTAGATATAAAGTAGATTCGTACTATTCGTAGTTATGTGTTATGTACAGGGTATTTGCGTATATTTTGACCCCTACTTACAGGGGTTATTAAGAAAGTTAGAAAAAAGTTTAAATACAAAAGTTGTTTGGTTTTTCACGTATTATCTTTTGGCTAGGTCGAAAAAAAAATTGCATGTCGTAAATTTGAGGAAACCAATTGAACATAATATTTTTAAATGGGACATCCTGTATAATTTTAGACGCTTGGGAAAAAAATTTCTCTGATTTCAAAAATATATATTTTGTTGATATTTGCATTGACAGTTTTCGAAATATATAATATTTAATATTTACAATAAATTATAAAAAAATATTAAAAAATGAAAATATTAGAAAATGTTTAAATAACTAAGGAAGTTACATCGAAAATTGTTGAATATTTTTATTACTGTTGGTTTTTAGTGTTAAATATTTTTAGTTCTTTGTATTTTTTATATTTTTTAATGGTACTCGCTGTCGAATATTTCGAAAACTGTCAGTGCAAATGTCAACAAAATATATATTTTTGAAATCAGTAAGTGTAAAAGTGTGATAGTGTAAAATTATATAGGGTGTCCCATTTAAAAATATTATGTTCAATTGGTTTCCTCAAATTTACGAGGATTGCAATTTTTTTTCGACCTAGCCAAAAGATAATACATGAAAAACCAAACAACTTTTGTATATAAACTTTTTTTCTGACTTTCTTAATAACCCTTGTAGGTAAGGGTCAAAATATACGCGAGTACCCTGTACATCTAATCTGTCAAGTAGTACAGATAACGAGATGTTTCTATATCTCGTTATTGTATTGAATTACAAATTAAGTTAATCAATCTTTTGCAGTATAATACAGAGGATTCATAAGGTTTTACCTAGTAAAATACTAGTAATTCAGTCCTTGTAAGCCATTATCAAAGGAATACGAAAGTGTACTAAAAATATAAAAAACGTTTCTTATATTTAAATAGAATAATACTATAAATATTATTGATATAAAGAAAAAGGTCTCAATTTAAAGACATTTTTCTTCTGTTTTCAAAAATACATATTCTTAATAAGTTAACTAAGGGTTTTCGAGAAATATTAAAAAAATACCATATACTGAATGTTATTCTGAATCTTCAAAAGGCACCCTAAAACCCGTATTAACAAATTTTTGTTGTAAAATCAAAGATCAAAGCGTTAGATGTTAGTTTAAAATTCGTAGGACCTTGTACATCTTTATACCTAGTATTTTATTTAAACCTTATCGATAAAATACAATTTTATCCAATGGATTTAGCTTCATCCATATGCATTTCTTTCCGAAATAATTTTTCTGATAATCTAAAAGACTTGTAAAGAGCTTATAAACTCTTAAAAAAAATTAAAGAAAAAGTAACAAACAAAAATAAAGTATTTATTTATATTATTATCTTGATATTCTTCCTGTTTTTTTGTTTCAACGAAATTTCTGAAAAAATTAAAAAAAAACGTGGATAAAAATTAAATTCCTATATAGAAAAAATATATAAAAACTACTATACATAGACAGCATCACTTTACTAGGTATTGCTATTGAATTTCTTGTTTAACAAGTATCTATGTTTCGTATTTTTAGGCATTCTATGTATCGTATAGATGGGCAAAACTAAATTACTAAAGCCAACTCAAAAGGTTATGATAAACGAAACGATAAAAAACATATATTGAGCATGTAGGTATCTGGTTCTAACAAAATAGTGGCCTTCGCATATTTTGAAATTTATATTTACTGATACTATAATACATGAAATTGTCAGGATATGACTAATGAAAATCTATGCTCAAAAATGACTTGTCCTTATTTTATACATAACAGCAGGGCAATTATCCTGTTCTTAATTAATAATTTCACCATTTAACATTGCTAAAATATAAAAATAAAAACTATTCAATCAATGTATATTAAATACTTTATTTGCGTACATGGCCATGTGATTTTGTGAATTTACCTGCATTTATTATTGGTATTGTGCAAAAATTAACTTACGGACAGAAACAATTAATGTGGGAGTGGGAACACTGTTTTATTCATAGTTCATATTGCACATACCCATCATAAAATACCATATAGAACAAACAGTCAAGTTTGTAGTTCTACTTTTAATAACGGTCGTTGAAATACCTACATTATCTTGTTGTTAATGGATGGTTATTTCCGAGTGCATACTAAATATTTCCAGCGCAACAACTATGTAATTTTATAATTGTCTTCATAATAGACTTATAATAACAATAAACAAATGTAAAATGAATGGTATTAAACTAATGTAATTGATAACTTTTCTCGGAGTCAGCTGAAGGCACTCATAATTGCCTTCAGCTGAGTGCTTAGTATTTATTCTTATTTCAAATATTTGAAAGATAAATAAATGGATATTTATTTGACAACTTGTTTACCTAATATCAGCTGACTTGCCAATGCGATTCATTACTGGCAGGAACTTATGTCAAAGTAGTTGTTCCCGACACTTTCTGTTAACAAGATGTTAGTGTTTTTTTAGACCAAAAAACCATTTAATATATAACAAATTTCTTAACATGTAAAATAAGCTTTTTTATACTATTTTTGTATAAAAAGATCAATATATTAAGCATTGAAGAACGACACTTGGTAGCTACTTATTATAGGCACTTGCGACAAATTTAATTTGGGATAATTGTAAACATTTCTAATTTATATATTTTTTATACTAAACCAAAATCCATATGTATAAAAAACTGTGTATAAATTTGATTGGTATGTTCCTATTAGTCTATCAAAGAGTTACAAGTTGCTAAGCTCATCCCTGACGTACATATTACGTATATTCACCAAAAATCAAGCCAGGTTTGTTGCTCTTTCTTATCCCAGATGGCGTAATCTATATCATACGGATATAATAGCGCTAAACTTCAGTGTATGGTCTTTAAACTAGTATGAACTGTCTTCACTCTGAGAACTGTACAGCACTGAGAATCCTTAATAGGTCGAAACTGCTCTCAGTAGTCATTTGGTGTTTAGATTTACAGATATTTATGTGGTGGCAGAGTATACATTCCCGTCTATATATGTTTTTATCACTTAGTCTGAATAATTTTAATACTATGAAAAAATATTTAGTTAAAATGTAATTATTACACGACAGTAGATACATGAGTCAAATTTGATCCGTAATGGATTTTTGGGAACAATAAGAATGACAGTTTGGTAAATTGGCGCGAAATTGTTAAATTTTTTGCCTAAAAACATCTCGCAACGAAAACTTGGATGTTGTCGTCATATAAGTGTACGTCCTCTAGTTTTCATTGTTGATTTTGTGACCTGTTTTGATATTAGCGAATCACTTTGCTTATTTTTTAAACTCTAGGTCACTATGCGTAGCAAGCGGCACATTAAATTTCTATACACAATCATTGTATTGGTTTAATATGATTTTATTCAGCAAATCCAAAGCCAGAAAGTGTACTAATGGGGGTTACACATTAAAAAAACGCAGACAAACACCTCATACCCAACGACTTTGCCAATGCCGGAGGTGGGGCTCGAACCCAGACCATAATAGGCGATGTAACCGAGAAATGTTGCCATGTTTTAGTCCACTGCGCTAGTCACTCTCTATAATTTTGGTGACATACTATAGTTCCTTTACAAAAGTCGGTAGCTATAAAAGTTTTCTCAAAAAGAAATATAATTAACTATGATTACGATGCAAATAGGATGATTTAATTGATCTGACATTGAAAATAATTAAGCAAAAGCTATTTGTGCGATTTGTCATATCTTTTGTTCTCATTAATAAGCCTAAAATGAGCTTTTTTGCCCTAGGATAATAACAGTATATTATATGTTACTATAGGAGTGCCAGGTGAACATTCTTTATTCCCACAAACTTACACAGCCGAGGTTTTGTAAACTGGGCAAAATACATAAAGAGCTTTATACTCCCGAGTGACATACTATTTTTTCTTCAAGAGTCATAATTAAAACTGTATTTCTTCAGACATTTATGCTTGTATAAAAAGCGATCTGACGTGATGTTTAATTTCAAACTGACAGTTCTGATAAATCATGGCTATATGACTCTCTTTTTTAATTCGTTGTTATGGTTACACTTTTAATTTTTTCTACTAGTAAAAAAATAAGAATATTTCTTTACTAGTAAAACAATAGGCTTTTCTATAATACGTTCTACGTAATATAATGTAAGGATTATTATACTCTTGAAGAAAAACATTTTTATGATCGTTTCTTATCATTTTGTTATCTAATGCAAAATAATTTTAAATTCAATAATTAATTCAGAGTGCAAACAACAATTTTATTTATTAAAATGAAAATTTATATTTATTAGTACAGTACCATATTAAATGGTGATGGAATTTGGTTTATTAATTATTAAAGCACGATTTTTTTTTTGTTTATGTTGCTGTGGTTATTCCAATTGATTAATTCTTTGCTACTATCATTTAACCTGACATATACTGATATAAATGCGATATGGATAATCATTTAAAAAGAAAATCGGTCGTACATACAGTTTTTTATGCATTGGTTTTAATTCCACGACTATAAGTCTCTGTTTACATGTATAAATAACTATTAACAGTGTAATTATCTAAAAACTTTTAAAATTTAAATAGGGTTACCGTTACCTAGATCACCATGTTGGGGATCAAATTTGACTCACCCTGTAGCTAAATATACGTAAAAGTAACAATTACAATCTAAAAAAACTATTTTATGTAAAAAGTGTATCATTTAGTATGCATTCAAAATATGTTTACAGGAAAATATTTATATATTTTAAATTTAAACTGCTACCGACACATAGGCACCGAAATACCTCAGTCATATTCATCAAAAACTCCCCTAAAATCTAAATATAATCTTAGATATTAAGGCTACTGCAAACAATGAAACTATAATCAATGTAGATATACTTGTATCCAATATTAAAACATTTTGCACCACAGAATTTAAAATTCCGCCTTGTCACAGTATCACTTATCTACTCTGTAGTTTATTTACCCGGGCACATAAAAACCAACTTATCACACTCATTCAGCTTCACCTGATTGGATTATTATTCACCTTCACTTTTACTTAGTTTAGAGGAAAACGTATTACGGTTACAGAGGCTTCATAGATATTAAAACAGCCGCGTGTGTTGTACCCTGGACTTGGGTAATGAATTGACTGAATTACCTAGATAAGATGGTCAAGGTACATACGTACATATGTATACCGACGGCATAGGCAGCGATACCCGAAGGTTACCATGCTTCCAAGGTGAAGTCGTATTATACAGAGTGCGGAACTGACTCTTCTTTAGCGAACAAAACATGTTTGGCGATGATGATTGATTGTCTTCTGATTGCGGGATTATGTTATTCTTGTAATTACATCAGCGCATTAAATCAGTGATGTCGCAGACCGAGTGTTAACATTGGTTGAGAGGGAATATGTATAGATGTGGGTAGATTTTTCTTCGACTTTTGTATTCAGTGTTATCTTCGACCTTTGGGAAAATCGCGCTTACTTCGTGCGGAAAGTGGTTTTTCACACTCTTATGCAAAATGAGATTACAATACTCGTGTAATTGGAGCACAAGCTCAGCTCGCGGTTATGTTTGGACTCGTATTGTAGTAAAGCGCATTTCCAACTTTGTATTTCCATAGATGGTTATGAATATAAAAGTAGTTTAATTAGTCAGGGAATAAATAGAATTATATACAGTGTGTTTCAAATTCGATGGATTAATATTGATATCTTGGAAACTGTTACAGATAGAGACTAGGCTAAATTGACCTAAATTAATTTGGTTCCTAAAAAAATCAAGGCTAACATGATTTTAGTTTTAAGATATTTGAAAAAAATCGAAATTTTGTAAATTAGGTTTGTAAAATTTCAGGCTTCTTTGAAGAACTACTGAAAAAAAGGACACTTTCTTATATGAACTTTTTACTCTCTATCGAATGGCGTAAACAGTTTTTTAAGTAACGTTTCGTCTATATTTTTACGTCACTCTCAGCACTCGTCCTTGTGAGTTCATTGATGTTATATCTTATAGTTTGATCACGTTTTGAACGTGAAAAACCATCATCAGACTCATCTGCGTCTGCCTGTATGTATTAACAAAATAATAACGAAAATATAACAAATCTTTATCACCAAATAACAAATAATTAACATAAATAAGGAACAATTAACAAAACAATAAATTTAAAAATAATAATGAACAGTTAATGGAACAATAAACAAATTATAGCGTATATTATATACATCATTGAACTGACAACAAAAAATGCTCTCGAGTGACTTATAAGAATATTAATGGGACCGTATTGGAAAAAATGAAGTTGGTGATGGTTCTGAAGAGACAAAACGTTACTTAATAAAAAAACTGTTTACGCTATTAGATAGACTGTAAAAAGTTTCTATAAGCAAGTGTTCTATTTTCAATAGCTCATCAAAGAAGCCTAATATTTTACAAAAGCGAATTACCCAAATTTTTATTTTTTTCAAATATCTGAAAAACTAATCACGTTAGCTTTGATTATTTTGAGGCACAATATTGATCACCAAATTACGCAAATTTGTCCTAATTTAACTTAATCTCTATATCTAACAGTTTCCAAGATATCGAAGTTATTATATCCAATTTGAAACACTCTGTAAATATGTATGGATAAACGTTTCCCTTAACTTTAATTGTAGATTAATAATGTCTTTTTCGCAATCGCAAATAACTATAATCAAATCCGTATTACAGTGTATATATAGGTGTATTTAGCAATTTTATAGTTGTATAATAAATGTTAGTAGGCCAATATACGTAATACATTCTATAAATTGGCGCAGTCGCCAGGACTCCTGTAAATTTAAAATAAAATTTACTGCTATGTATTCAAAAAGCAAATTTCTTGCAACGATAACAGTATCTAAATTTTTTGAAAAATGTTATTCCGACAATTATACAAATCAATTTAATTCATGACATATATCTTGCCCATTGGCTTAAAGTAAATATTAGTGTCTATGTACCACCAATACAAATTTGATCTAATATCTCTTTTTACATATTTATGATAATTATGTTAAAATATATATTTGAATATAGTATAAAAGAGCCATTTTAGTTGACTTCTTTAACTAAGCATTTCACTGAGAATAGCAATCCTTTGTAAAAATATATTTCCTACTTACACACAATTTTCTTTTTTGTAAATATGAATAGAATGATTATTTCATATAAATATAAAAATTAGTAGTTATGCATGCAACAAAAAAAAAACAATATCACGTTTTCATATTTCTGTTCAGCAATATAATTTGTGAAATGGTTTGCTTTCACGAACCACCAAATAAATTGCATTAGCATGTGCAATAAAAACGATTATTATTCAAAAACACTCCATTAAGTATAGGTACCATATTTGACATACTACCTACTATATATTTTACGACTTCTCCAATCAACTTTTTTACAATATTTGCCTTGAGTTATGCTATCTATATTAAATATACAGAAATTTTAGTGCATATTTCTTCAAAACTGCATTATTTCTTGAAATAGGAAGAAATTCTGGCTTGTCAAGGGTTTGTAAGAAACCTTTATAAACCCTGCTAGTTAACATATGGAAATAATAAAAACTGTGGTCTTTATTATTAATAATTTCTATACGGAACAGACATACAACAAAAGAATGGTTAATAAATGAGTTCCCGCTCATTCTACCCATGTTACCCACATTTGTTAATGCCATGTTATGTACGAAATCAAAATATCATTGAAAATGACTCTCAGATTTTGAGTATATAAAATTAAGTTATTGATCATTCAATGATGGCTATATAAAACTTAAAATTTTTATAAAATTTTAAATATTACCTCCAAAAAGGTTGGTTGGCTGGGGAAATTATGAAAGTTCTACTAAAATAACTACAAGTAGTAGATTTCAAATATGCAATAAAATATTGATAAGAATGTGTATAAAATGTCTCTGACTCTATCAATAGTTGGTAGAGGCGCCCGGTACAATCGGAAAAGGACCGATCTTAAAAAATATTGTATGTTAATACATGACTCCTATGTTACAACTAAAGAAATAATAACGACCAGAATTCTTTTTATCGCAAGTTATTTTCGTCAACCACCCAGTATAGAGTAGGTATATTCAATTTTCCCTACTTCATAATGTAAATATGTTTATACTTATGATGTTTTTAATTAAAAAAATATATAGGTATAATAAACTTGAGGGGCATACAGTATATAGAGTAACCAGCTTGCTAAGGCATTAAATACCAAAACTTTCGTGCATTTTACTTCACGCCTTGTAACCGTACGAATTTTCTATTATCTTTACAATATAATTAAAAATTTATCATTTATCATCATTTAGCGACGACAAACGATATATCTAACTTAATCTGTAGTCCCTTACAAGTTATTTTTTCTTTTCTCACGTCATTCTAATTTATATATAGCTTATAACAGTTTATGACTAAAGTCAGCAAACTACGTGATAAAATTTACGACAATTGTATATGCGATAGGGTACTCGACATACATAAGATGTCACTTGTATAGGTAATAACAAATATGCTGAGGGTATGGCAGAGTATTTCTTGGTGAAAAGAATGCGGCTATGAATAAATTATATTGTTTATTCCAATTACTGATGGGGCGCTCGGTAATGAAAACAAACATGAAGGAAGGCAGTGGTCCCTCCTAGCCTCCGGTTTACTGATCCGTAGCGACATTCATTAAGCCGTCGGAACGGTTCACTGAACCGTAGCAATAGTTTAGGTATAAATAGGACACAGTGATAGGTTTAGTTTTAATCATCTCCAGATGATGCCAACTTGGTTGGCAAAACGCGCATCGAATGCAGTATAGTGTTTTGGTATTATGCGAAAAATTACGTCAGTATTACAGATAACTAGAAATGTACTATAACCTCGCTGACGCTAACAACTACCGCCCTATCAGCTTGCTGCCTATTGTTTGTAAGGTAATGGAATCAATTATCAAAGAGTACATGACCAACTTTCTGCTACATCAAAATCTTATTCCTCACCAGCAACATGGATTTGTAAAAGGTCATTCAACCTTAACCAACCTTCTCCACTGCATAAATGCTTGGACGAAAGCCCTTGATAATAAAAACCCAATAGATGTAATTTACCTTGATTTCTCTAGGGCTTTTGACAGGGTTCCGAAACATCGACTTCTATATGTATAAACTGGAATATTTAGGTATCAGGGGTAACCTTAATATGTGGATCTCTGACTTCTTGAGTGATAGACAGTTTAAAGTTAAAGTGGGCCATGAACATTCTGAAGTAAGGCCAGTAACAAGCGGAATTCCACAGGGTTCAGTTCTCGGCCCCTTGTTGTTTATTATCTATGCGTGTGACATTCAACTTCATATTTCCAACTCCATTTCGTTCTACGCTGATGATACCAAAATATTTGCTGATCCCGTCACCGACTATCACAACCTTCAAGGTGACCTCGATTCCTTGCAACGATGGTGCTCTGACTGGCTCCTTCCGCTGAATGCAGATAAGTGTGTCATTCTTCATATCGGTAAAGACAATCCTAATTTACCATATTTTATAAATGGACGGTCCTTAAATTCAGTGGCGTCACATAATGATCTCGGTGTCACAGTGAACACAAGCCTTACCTGGAGTGATCATATCGCCTCGGTATGCAAACGTGCAAATACCAGACTGTTTCTAATTAAAAAAACATTCTCAAAAGTGTCTTTCGAAACCTCCTGTAAACTTTACAAGTCGTATGTTCGCCCGATACTCGAATACGCTGGACCAGTGTGGTGTTCAGATTTAGCTCGTGACCAGAACATGCTGGAAAGAGTACAACGTAGCGCAACAAGACTCTCGTTTGGTCCCGTAAGGCCGACTTACGAGGATAGACTGTCAATGGCTAATCTCACGACATTCCAGCAGCGACGTCTTCGTGGTGACTTACTTCTAACTTTTCGCATCATAAAATATTATTTTGGTGACTTAGGTTCGATTTTTCGGCTAAATTCTGATCATCTGCTTCGAGGACACCCCTTGAAACTCAAGAAAGAAAATTTCAAGACACGGACCAGGCAACATTTCCTGAGTAATAGAAACTTTGTAGTTTGGAACAACCTGCCAAATGATGTGATTAATGCGCAATCGGTGAACTTGTTCAAAAATAAAATTGACAATTACCTCTTTTCTACAGACTAGGTCTTTATTTACTATAATATGTTCTTGTTATCAAATTGTATTTTATTGGGGCATTATAGGACATCTGCATCTGTTACTCAAATTCGATGCACCAGGCACATAGTGAAGATAGAAATTTGGTCGACGGCATGGAGGAATGTGAAAACTCTTATTAGTTTATTCTCTTTGATGTAACTGATGACTGATGGGGGCAGCTCAAACTGTGTATGGCTGGCGCATAGTGGAAAAGTGTGATACACAATCGTGATCCCTTTTGCCTTCGTCGAAATTAAACTGTTAATACAACCAGAAACCGCACATGTAGTTTCTGGTATTTTGTACAGTATACACTTATAAAATAAATGATTTATTTTATACAAAAATAACACCCAGATTCACAATCCACTGCTTACAGAATTGTCTTCAAGTCTTTATTTCAAAACAACTAAACAAAACAGTCCATAAATCACTAAAAAACGTTAAAATCAAAACACTTTATCCAAACAAGCAGCAAACACAGAAAAGACCAACTTTACTATATCGATATGATAAGATTTATCAACGATTTTTAACTTTAAGAATCCTTGAGGACTGATATACAAAATATATGAGTTATATATGACATATGATAGTGGCAGGTGACAGTGACTTGTCAACGCGTCATAGACAAGGTCACTTTAAAGAGTATAGGGTCTCCATATATATAATACTACTATATCGCGTGTTTCCTATGTTAGCCCATAAGCGGTTTCTCCGAAAACATTAAAGGACAAAAGATATAGTGCTATACTGTTCCAGAGACCCTTTGTTCGATTTGCGCATGCGCAATCTCCATGGTTACGGAAGCTGACACACTGTTTATAGGCTGACAGACTTCCCAACTTTCAACTTTTTTTAAAAGAAGTCGGTAGACAGAGTTGCAGTATTTATGCTGCATGCTTATTGGATGTCGCGAAATTCGTGCGCATGCGCATATTTGACTAAGGTACTCTCGATAAGGATAGAGATTGTATGTCGGCGCCGTGTTGTTTTCGGAATTTTTGGGCCTCTACCCGCGATATAGTAGTATTATATATATGAGGGTCTCGCAGTGACGTCACTCAAATCTGATAATATTGAGGAATAGGGATCGAGCAATCCTATAATAATATGAGTAAAAAATCCTTGGTTTCCGGCATCTCCTTCAAATAAATAAGTAGGACTGTCTCCGCTGCTGTAATGGCACCTGCGGAAAGCAGGTCGTAATCTGTCTGTCAATTTGATAATAATTGTCAGATGGATAGCAGCAAACACCCAAAGAGCGCACTACGGTGTGTTTCTCACCACTACTACATTTCATCTACTTTTTAATTATCCATACATATTAAAACGCGTCGATTCTGTCTCGCTCTAAATTCCGTCACCGAATCCACAAAGAACCCCGCGGGCGACCGGAGGTCGCCCCCAGTTTTCTCCAATGCGTAGGGGTATTTTCGTCCCATTTCCTACGCGTTTTCCCAATTTAAACGCCTTTTCAAAAAACCTCCGCAAAATTTTCGTCGATCGCCGTTCGGCGAGAGAGATGCGGCTAGCACCGGCGTTTGTCCTTGCGCCTGATGGTCCCGTCACGCCTGCTGAAATCCCGACTTTTCGCGGGACTCCCTAGACCCTTTTTCTAATTTTGCGCCTTCGAGAACTGCTTCACGCGAAAGTTTCGTCCTTTCTCTAATCCGTTGAGGTTTTTTTTGGAGACCGTACGTCGACTCCTTCTACGTCTATTTCGTCTTCGAAAATATCGAGTTGCGTTCGTCTCAACTTCTTTCTCTTATCTACCGATGTGAGATCGCACTAACGAGACAAGCACCTCCCACGAAAACTGTCAAATTAAATAAACCTCAGATAGGTTACTTTCATACGAGAAATATTGCTAACGGAATCAACAGTACTGACTGCCAAACACTTCTGATTACCAAAATATTGAAGCGAAATGCTTTTCCAATTAGAAAATCGGTAAAAATTATTTTTCAGGTTGACACGTACAGTTTACATACTTAAACGTCTCAAGGTAAACATTTGACAACAGGCGTGGTAGCGCAACGAGAAAGTCGTAGTATTGAAACCTTGATAATGCTGATGTCGCGAGTTCGAGTCACGCTGGAAGCAAATTTTTTTTTTACTTTTTAATTCCAAATATTTATTAGTATTAGTATTTAGTTATTCTGGTTATTTTGTAGTTAAAACCGAATTTCAGAAACAGCTTTTCATCGCCCCATTTATTTTTTTAACATTAAGAGAAGAATGTCTTATATTAACTTAATTACATATTTTTATAACAATTTTGTGTGCAAAGAAAAAGAAACAGTGCAACAGGTCAAGCAAAACCAGGTGCAACAAGTGCTCTGAGGTACGGATCTGGACTTACTAGCTATGGAAATATGTAAGGCGGACCCCAAATCGGTAAGGGTGTTACTGAGATCTTGATGATATCTGGTGAATATACTGTCATCTGAAAGGTAATGTTAGTGGCGTTAGTACACAACAAACAATAAAGCGATTATATAGGGTGTCCAAGTTTTATTCTGAAAAAATTCGGGAGCATTTAGAACCAGTCAAAATAATGGGACTTTGCTATATAAACTTATTTCCAAATCTCAACCTTTTCCGAGATTCAGGATGTTGAATATGAAAAAAAATAGTAGATTGTTTTATAAGTTAAGAAAAGTGATTGTTTTCCAGTGAGTGTAAACGTTTCTATTCACGAGCGAGCGTTAGCGAGCGAGTGGAGGAAATTTACACGAAAATGGAAAAATCACTTTTCTTAACGAGTTGAACATGCTATTTTTTCGTGTACTTCATGGAAATTAGTGTAATTTGAAGACTTATTAAAAATTATGAAAAATTCTAATATATCAAGGTAGCATTTGTGGCCATAGCAATAATAAACATGCGAACATGTAAACAATTAGTTAAGCAAAAGTTTTCATGTCACATTCACGTAAAATGAATTGCTTAAATGAATATAATGAGGAAATTGCTGAATTATTATCAGAAGCAGAGTCAAGTTTACTACCTGTAAAGTCCAGAGCAAAATATAAGAAAAGTTACCAACAGTTTTGCCACTGGAGGAACGACAAAGATGTGCAAGGAGCCAGTGAAGACATTATAATTGCGTACTTTTGTGAAAAGGTTGGTTTTATTTATGATTCCTCATGTTTAAGGATTAATTTAGAAATATTGTTACAGGTGAAAATTCTTAAAGCTTCAACACTCTGGTCACTGTACTCAATGGTGAAAAGTACTCTGCAAATAAACGAAAACGTAGACATTTCTGCCTATAAAAAATTGCTAGCCTATCTGAAACGTCAAAATGACAATTATTTAGCAAAAAAGTCGAGTGTTCTGTTGATGGAGAATGTGAAGAACTTCCTAAAAGCGCTTTCTTCAGCTTCTAATACATTTAATAATTTAAGTAATTGTACATTTGTAATTAATTCTAATAAAATAAATGAATGAAAAAAATTGTTGCTAACAAGAAAACTGTTGCTAACGAGGAAAGTTCCTCTTTTCTTAACGATTTTGGATTAAACAATATGGTCCATTTCCATGAAGTATACGAAAAAATATTTTTTTATTTATATCTCTGACAGTAATCAACCGATTTTTTTAAAATTTTATTAGCCAGTGGCGTGCAACCTACACTTTTGAGACCCCTTTTCTCCCGATTTTTTTTTCAGAATAAAATTGGGACACCCTGTACATAACTAAGTATCCGGCATCATTAAAAATGTCTATGGAATAGTACAAATTACAGTCAAATTATTACGTTACACACATTGTTATTAGTATATTATACAATTTGATGTAAGTATGAGACATTATGTTAACAATTAATGATAAAATGTGTACATTTTTCGAATAACGAAACATCAAATGAGAATGGTTGGAGAAATAATTTGTGAGTTTCTGAGAATAATATTATCTTAAAATAATTTAATCTGTCTGTATATTTATTTATAGATATTCAGTCAAAACATAAACTAAGAGATATATTATTAGTGAAATTATGCAAATATTATGATTCATTGGTTTTAATTTTCATAGTAGTTGTTTACCACATATTATTTTAAATAATAAAGATACTCCCTTGCATACTAAAGTTATAGGTCACAAGGAAAATTTCATTGATTCATAATATTTGAATAATTTCATTAATAAAGTATACCTTTATTTTTTTATTTGCCATAATAATCTAATACAAGTAATCAAGAAAATTCATGTGAAGATAGCAACATCGACCAACCATGAAAATATCCAATAAATAATTTGAATCAGTAAAAAAATTAAAATAAGTGACCAGCAAAGCTGTGATCTGAATGGTTGTTTTTCTCTGTTATCTAATAGTAGAGTCCACGGAGGATCAAATTGTGATTTTCGTTTGCACTTTCAGATTAAAAGCTAAAACCAATTTTAGATGATTCCCCACCCTTAGAACTATTAAAATCCCGAAGGTGTCAAAAAAAGTCCTGTACGGGGTGGCTGTAGGGGGTGAAATGTGAAAATTACCCTAAAAATGATTTTTGGATATTTGGAACTAGAAAAACAGCTGAATAGTTACACATAAGAACCATTTACCTCAGAACACTGGAAATATAAAAAAAAATTATTGATTATTCCATAAAGCACGTTGTTAAATGGGACAGCTTAAGACTTAAAGCGCTCTGGTGAAAAGTGTCTAAATATTTTAGTCACGCTCTACATCTAACCTACTGTAACATTTTTATATGTGATCCAATTAAAAAATACCCTTTAATAACATTGTAGAGCAGAGTTTCCCGAGTCTGTAGAATATTTCACTTTTTCATTTGGATGATTTGCAATTTTTTTACGAATTTTTATTCGAGCGCGCGCATGGGCCTGACTAAGGTCGAATATCGCTTGCGTTATCCACAGTCGCAGATCATTATCGTCGAATATCGCTTATTATTCGCTTAGCTTTTAATCTGAAAGTGCAAACGAAAATCATTTCTAGAAGGCTTTGATAGGCTCGTGGACTCCACTATAATGAACTCGACAAATAAATAGTTAATAACAAACTGGTTAATTAATATTGGGTGAAGCTAAAAAGTTAAAATATTAATCATTAACGGCAAGGGTAACTTAGGAGTTTCTAGTAAAACGTTAAATCTTTTCCCTTAAGCACACTTTTATAAATTAAAATAATATAAAATAATTATGTAATGGTGTGTATAATTATGTGTAAGAATAAACCGTTTTTCTTTTTTACAATTTCCAGATGTCTGGAAACCTTCTCTATTCCAATTACATAACATACAGTATGTACCAGATTTCTGATTATATAGAACTATTTTGAATGGTACCTGCACACAGTAAGAGATATCTCCTTAAAAAAATCGAATTCAAAAAGATCACTTACAAAACCTAACGAACGAATATCACGTTTGGTATTTTAAATTTAACATCGTATATTTTCAGATAAGTTCATTCACGAATATTTTAATATGTATCGATAAGTTTCTGACTAATTCTTAAAGGTATGTAATAGTCTATAATTAAGAACAGTTAGATAGGCAGAGGATTTTTTTTACACAGATTACACGCTTGCAGATTTTTTAACCTTGTATAACCTTGATCTTGTATAGATAGACTCGTGAACTCTAAACTTATGAGGAAACTATCTAAATTTGTAAAAATATGCATGGTATGCAGGATGTGTTTATGAAGTATAGCCAAAATGAAAATGCTTAAGGCGCTACGAGCCTCCAAAGATGGCAACTTAAATGTTTAGCACCCAGATAACAAGTCAACTGTATTTAAATTTAGCTTCTAAAAGAAAACAAGAAAATCACATAAAATGTTTAAAATGAACTTGCAATACAGGCTTCACAACGTCTTCGTATAGATTATAAGCCTACTTGTTCCGGTATTCCTGGAGTGTTTCCATATACTTGTTGTAAAAGCTTCTACTGTTTCATTTGGAGCCATATGAACAAGATTTTTAATGTATGAAACACTAATAAAAATCAAACAGATTGTGGTCAGGACTTCTAATGGGCCATGCAACTAGTCATCCTCTTCCAGTCCACCGTCCAGAGTAATAATTATTATTGTTAAGATATTTTCTCGCTATCAAGTTGAAATGAGTAGGAACTCCATCATGCATGAACCATAACATGATTGTTGTTTAATCGCTAATAAGACATCTTCTATAAAAGTGCTGGTAATTCTACTTCCAAAAAATATCAGTATCTTAAGAATCAGTCCGTTAGGAATCAGTGGTAGAAAATAATAGACCAGGCAAATCTTATTTTTTCAATGAAGTTTAAGGGGACATTTATTTTCCAATGGGAATCGATAGGTTTTATGTTCAGGAACAAATATATAAAAATCCCAAAAAATTCGTTGTGAGCTAAAAATGTTATCTTGAAAAAACATAGCCGCGCCTTCAAATTTTTGAAAATGAAATATCTTCTTATCCCTTGGAGCAATTTCAAAATTTTTTTTTTAGAGGATTTTAAGCTTAAAATATTAGAAAAAAATGATATTTTAATTTAGATATAACCAAGAATATAAATTTCCTAACAAAAAAACGAAAAAGGAAACGATTTTTAAAATTTTTTTTTTGACTTCCTACATTTAACTTTTTAATATCACTAACTACCTAACTTTACATTCTAGTTAACTATAAAAACTCAGTCATGTAAAAGATCCTCGTACATATACATTTTTTTTGGCAGCCATTTCTACATTTACAGTCACAATATACAGACAGAAAATAGAATGTTGTGCGAAGTGGGCGATCCTTAACATGACGCGTTACGTCACTCAGAGTTCTTTTCGTTACGGGGATACGCATTTTGTGCGTTTTTTTTCGTCTGTAACGTGATTATTTTTACAGTTAAAAAAAATCACAAACAAAAGATGTTTGTTATGGTTCGTTTTATAACATAAAAATATAAAATATCTCAATTTCGCGAAGCTGAGTTGTTAAACACATTATTATTACTGTGAAATTTGTTCTTCTAAGGTTTTCGCCACGAATTTCGGAAGAACTGTACAATATAGAGTAAAATTGTACATACACTATTTTGTAGAGTACAAAATATACTACAAGAGAGACTATGGGAGGGTATTATATGCACAAATATAAACACAACACAAGTTTTAAAAACGCGAGCGCCCATGTTTTTTTAAATGCTAACTTTAGCTCACTTCCGATTTTTTGGAATTTTTAGATATGCATTCTATGATAAGAGAGCTATCGTTTTCAACAAAAAAAATACTTCACACTTAACGTATATTTCTTTAAAATTTGCCTGGTGTATAAAGACCTATTATCTTATCACTGATAATACCAGCCAAAACATTACAAGAAGTTGATGTTGATACCGTGCTTGCGTAATTTCATGTGGGTTTTCGATTGTCTAACGATGCGATGATGTGAAAGTTCAATCATTCAATTTTTGTAAATAATGCTTCACTAGTAAAAACTTTTTTAATTGAAATTGACCATAAATTTATCATTGTTGAAGTAAACATTGATAAACAATCGCCGTGGTTCAAAGTTAGCTTTTAAAAGTTCCTAAACATTTTGGATATGATATGGATATAATAAATCGTCTCGAGGTACTCTCCATAGAGTTTTATTAGAAACATGATGATCAGCAGCATTTCGTCGTGTACCAGTTGCCGTTCCAACAATTTATAAAATTTGATCTTCTAGCTGAGGAGTTGTTGTACATCTTCATTCTAGCATCCCCACCAAGTAACAAAAGATCCTATTTCTCGTAACCGACCATGCATAGAGAAAAATGTCTGTTTATTAGGGCAAAGTTTTTCGGGATAAGTTTCAGCATGTTGATATTGAGCTTCTTTAGTATTCCCATTACCTTTTCCATAAATTAAATGCATATCTGCTATTTCAGCATTGGTATAATGTAGAACGACATAATTGTTGTCAATAACCGTTCCAATTTTTATAAATACTAATCAGAATTAACAACAGAAGTTGTTAAGGCTATCTAAGTGATATTTTAAAATTAAATTTCTCAACTGTTCCAAAGTTATCGACAAAAAGGAAATAAGGGTTGATGATTTCACCACCTACGCAGATTAGAGATAACCGAAAAATATTCAATACAATTTCATACATTGGTAGAGAAAGTTTACTAAAATTTATTTTCTTAAAAGGCTACAACTTTGATTTAAGTCGCCATCTTAGTATCTAACTCGTACCTTCTTGATGAAACATTTCCGGACATTCTCCCAAATAAACTGTTCTCTTATTTTGGGACCCTTAATTCGACATTTTTACAAAAGATGTAATTTTTCTCTATTTCTTTACTTACATTGTGTGTCGTTGTATAATTTGGTCACGCTGGCATCATCCACATTTTCCCCGAGCATAACATTCACCAGCCTCTCTATGAAGTCCCTGACTTGTTCCTTCTCCTTTTTACGAATTGCCTCCAAGTCCTCGTCGACTTCGTTCAAGGAATCCGTATTCATTTTCGTTGTCCGATCTACTAAAACAAAAGAAATGTACAAGATGCATATAAGGTGTTTCACACAAAGTACTAAATATATACTTTTTACTAATATAGCTTTTAAAAATTCTCGAATCAAAAAGATATATTACGCGGTTTCTGTATTTCTTAAATATGTTAACCAAATGTATATTTTCTAGAATACCCTGTATTCTGTAAATACAAATATAAAATAAAACAAGAGATGGTGGTGTGATTGGCGTTAAGCTCATATTGTCTTAATCACATTCATTTATCACATTGTTTTGTCTCCTACTAGTAAAGATAGACCTGTAATGCTCTCTATTTAAATACAGGGTGGGCTCTTGAAAACGAAACAGAGCGAATAACTCTCAGTACTCAGTACTCAGTACTCTAGGGGAGTAAAGTCTGTAACAAGAAATTTATGTGAAGGCGTCTCAGCGTTTTTCGAAAAAATATTTTTTCTGAAAGTTACTCACTCTGTTTTGTTTTCAAGAGGCCATCCTGTATGTAAAACACAGACTACCCCTTGTAAAAATATAGGATTTTTAAATAAAAAATTGAAAGATCGATACTTCATTATTATTGCTTTGACAAAAATCTTTTTTGAATACAATAAATGGTCAATAAATAGCTAAAATTTACTTTTTTAATCTTTCTTATCCTCTGCAACGTTCTGAAACTTAAATTACCTTGAAGCATTCACTGATCTTTCAAGGACAGTGACAGTAGAAGAAAAACAAATAAACAGTTTTAGAATGAAATGAAATTATGGATTTTAGATGGCAACTCCTGTTTTACTTGAAACAAACTTCATTTAATAAAGTGGATACTCGAAGCGGATGGTTCTTTATGAAACATCGTGAAAATAATTGTTTTGAAAAAAACATTGATCACATTTAGATGTTCCAAGAAATATATAGAAAACACTATATACTAGTATTTCGGCTTATTAGCCGAACGAAACGGGTGTAAAACGATTAGTGTCAACAAGCGTACTATTGGGAGGATTTTGATAAACAACAAAGAAAGGGTTAATAAAGTAAAACAATCGTATACCAAATTAACTGCGTGGATTGTAATGCCGTGTATGTGGGTCAAACCGGTCGAAGTATTGAAACTAGAGTAAAAGAACATAAAAAATCCATACTAAATACCGCAGGATTTTCGACGCACTCTATAGAAAACAATCATATTGTAGATCAGAAAAATGTAAAGGTACTGCATCGTGAAAAGAAAGGAATGTGCTTAGATCTGTTAGAACAATTAGAAATTAAAAAATCTTTAATTATAAATCCTTGTACTACGAATGATCAGATAGATTTTACACTTTCGCCCTTCTTAGAAAAGGTACTAAAAACTCGGGCTTTACCAGATGGTAGGATCAATCGAGGGTGGGTGCTCGTAAACAAATAAATAACGAAAACGCGCTTGGAAACATTTAGTAATAGACATTTACTCTATTGAAAAAGGCCTAATAAGCCGAAATACTAGTATATAGAGTATTTTCTATACATTTCTTGGAACATCTAAATGAGATCAATGTTTTTTTTCAAAATAATGATTTCAAAACAAAACAAAAACGAAACAAACTTCATTTACCTTTGTTACTGGGCTGTATTGCACTGAGGATTCCCTGAAACCAGGACTCGGGCGGCCTGAGGCAACTCCTGCAAGTCCATCCTTCCTGCTGCGTCAGACTTGAGCACCGATGCTTGCAGACGCTGCCCTTGCATTTCGTGCATGTCACCACTTTGTCGCCCTCTAGAATACCGTCTATGGAACGCAGGTAGGTCCCGCATACGTCACAGTACCATTCCCTCGGTTTTCGATTACTGAAAAAGAAAACGTAAGTAAGAATATTACTCAATACAATATATATTATTAACTTTATTTAAGTTGTAAAATAAACATCAGCTTTCACATGAGAAAGTTGATCAACGACAGATATACAAAGAAAGAAATTGGTCAGCGATTCTATAGAAAAGAAAGAGTAGAAACTACCTATAAAAAATAAAAAATGAAGGGTATAGAAACTAAAAACATATAGTAACTAGAGAAACACTACTACAATTGGACCAATCAAAATGAATTAGAATTGGGAGAAGGATGGGCAATTATAGATTAGTGAAAATATTATATAAAGCGCGAGAATTTAAAAGAAAATAGGGGGACAGGAAAACAAAAAAGTTAGAAAAGCTCAGAAACGCTAAACAGAAAGAGATTCCCTGGCATGGACATGGTCGGAAAGAGTGGAAAGAAGTATCCATAATACGCAAAACTCCATATCTAGACGTTAACCCAAACATAGAAAGGTTCATTCAATAAAGCAACACATTTTAAACAAATTTACGAAATTAAGGGAAAATTTATATAAGAATTATGTCCCTTCAGAGCAAATTGTCTAAATTACAGATACATAAACTAAAAAAAATAGAGTTTTGGACATAATTGCGTAATAGTTTCAGTAAGTTACTGCTAGATGGCACTGCTGTCAAAAAGTAACTAAATTATTTAGGGATATTTCGAGTTTAGTGTGTTACTGTAGAGGACAGTTGGGACACATTGACTGTTTTGATAAAGCTACAAAATTTGTGACGAGCAACATAAAAATCCCTAAATTACAGTCGCCCAATACGATTTTTGATTAAAATGTTCCAATTTATTACGCCGAATATATTTTCAGTGCGACATCTATGTTTCGGTTGCCTAAATTCACACTGAATACGTTTCATTCATCTTTTGATTGCTTCATCGACAAGGGAGTACAAACGCGCCCTTAAATAAAATTAAATTGTTATGGTTCCTCTCATGTACGTATAAACATACATTAAAGTTGTGCTATCATTAAAAAAGCAACGGAAAAATATAGAAAAAGTTGTAAATCGACAATCCAATTGAATGTTTCTATTTACCTTCGTGTAATGTATAAATATAATATCATTCAATAAATATAAAAATTTCCTGGGAATCTTTTTCTGTTGCCCTTCACGCTGTTAATTAATAAACGGTAAACACGTCGATAATATAAACCAAAACAATTTGCCATAACATATAAGCGATTAAAAATTCATCAAGAAGACAGAGGTGGCACATAAATATTTTGGATACAAATATTTTAATTGGAAAATTTTATTGCAGTGTTATTGTTATTATACTCGCACCTATAACTTGAAGTTAACTGACATTATGAATTGATAACTTTCACAGGAGAGCATATCATTACAGTCTCTGTTTCCTAACCTAACTTTAATCTGGCTTTGAATATAATTGACTTAAATGTCATCATAAACCCTAACGACCCATTTAGGTTAGGTTAGGTTAGGTTAAAAAATCAGTGAGCCGAAAACCAGACCCTCCACCGCGACCATGTGGTCTATTGTGGCTCACACCTACTTATATTTCACCCAACAGATCCAGCCTCTTAATGAAACTCATCAACTTATTTGGTGAGAACTAACTCCTTTTATGAGAAGTTGTCCTTTGCCAAATAATGAGTATCTGATCCTTTCCCCAGCGGGGCAGGTGCATAATATGTGTTTTGCCGTTTCATCATCTTCTAAGCACAAGCGGCACTCAGCATCTTCTGCTAGGCCGAATTTGTACAGATGATATTTAAACGGCAGTGACCAGTAACGACCCATTTAGTGCAGGAATGAAGGACACCTGAAAAATCTCATTAGTTAGGGGATAACCAAACATGTTTATCACTCAACTCGACATTTGGTGGACTGACACATATACAGAGTTGGCTGTTAAATCAAGTTTTATATACGAATTACGATTTAATTAGCGATTGTTGGATCCACGTGAAAAGCAACCCGGTACCTCTAGACTCATAGAATCTGAACTACCAGCTCGATAAAATTACTATTCTGTTAAGTAGGTAAAGTTAAACCTACCTGTTTCTTCATAGAAGATGCTATTTTAGGCTATATCACTAAGTATCAGAAAATGTATATATGCCATAATAACATATAGTTTGAATTTATAAAAAATAGGTAAAACAGCGGAAGACAAACGTATATACTGCGAAGAGGTGGATACCACACCATCTTCGAGTGTAGGAGATGGGAAGAAGAGAGAAGACAAATGAGGGAAGGGATACACATAGGAATAGATAAGATGAATATAATCAGGCTAGTGTTGAAAAAGGATGAATATTGGGAGAGGATTATGAAGGTAGTAACAGAGATAAAGAAGAGGAAGTACGAGGAGATGAGAGAAAGAGAGACCATCTAGGGACCACCTCACCTTGATGTAATACTTGTGGATTCCAGGCTGGGAGTAGGTCAAATAGGAGGGATTTTAGTGAGGTAAAAGTTCCACAGTCCTCTGCGTATTTGAGAATATCATGCAGGGACCCTTTTGAAGGTTTCCCCTCCCAAGTTAAAAAAAAGTTTGAATTTATAAATTTCAGTTATTGCAAGTAGGATAAGATTGAAAAATATTTCATGACAAAAGGTGCACGACACCTAGTATTTCATCTCTCTTAATTCATCTATGGTCTCTAGTATAAATATACATACCAAAATTTGTGAAAAAATCTGAATTACGCTTCAATGTTCATATCTAAATTTTCAAACAATTTTGCCTTGTTCAGCGTAATGCGACGTGTCCACTTCTGTACTGCGCTTGCGCCTAAGCCTGCTGAACTTTTCAAAATTCATAATTTTACTCTGAGAAGTGTTCTTACTTATTTTGTCGGACTATATCCAGTGATGCACATTAGAGTAGTCACATATCCTAGCTGTTTCGGCCATCGTCAAATTTGTACCCTCAGAAGCCTGCGGAAATTTACAATAGCGACCACAACTCGAAGGTTTGCTGTTAAAGGAATCAGAAACCCGTTTTCGACAGATTTCAAGCTGCCATATTAGCTCCTAACCCGTCTATAATTAATTTGCAATTTTATTGAAACAGTAAACCAACTATGTAGGTTGTATGGTATATACAGGGCGCCCTATTTCTTGACCCGTTGCATGGGTAACTTTTTTATTAGTAGAGATACAAAAACGCTTAAATGAGCAAATTAGTGCAGTTTCGTATTAGTAATTCTACGGTAAGGCGAAAAATTATATACGGGGGAAGGTTGAAAAGTTATTGACAGAAAACGAAAAATCCAACTTTTCTATTATCCCTCGTAGCTCGTTCATTTGAAGAGTTAGAGAAAAATGCTTCACATGTTTTTTGCAGTATTTTTCATGTAAAATGACATGCACTTGCTACTTTTTATATATCTCTTAAAATGGTTGAGAATCACAGTAAAATATATTTTTTTTAAATGTAATGGATAGGTGGCTGTGACATTAACCGAAAGTCCCCTTTTTTCTCTTTCAGATGATATAACATAGTCCATATTTTATCCTTACAAAAGTAATAATAATCGTTGTTTTTAAAGAAAGTTTATTGTCACATCAAGAATGCTATGGAAATAAAACAAAAAATAAGATTCCTGATATTTTTGAAAACGTCTAGTTGGCATTTAATTATTGACAGATCATAAGTGACATTTTTAGTTTTTGTTAAGTAGTTTATTGTTTATTATTAATACTGCATACAAAATAATAGTGTTGCAAATATGTACACCAACGAAGAGAAAAATGATATGCTATTTTGTTATTATAACCAAAATCGAGATGCACAAGCTGCAGCGAATCTTTATTTTGAAACTTACATGGAACGAAGACAACCCCATCATAGAATATTTAGACAGCTGGAAAATAATATACGATTATACGGTTCTTTTTCAAAGCCTAAGGATGAAAGAAACTTCAATGAAGACACTGAAATAAATGTTTTGGCTTATGTAAATTTTAAACCTGATTCTTCAACTGCAGAAATTGCACATCACTGCAACACTTCCAAGGAAACTGTAAGAGCTATTTTAAAAGGTAACAATTTAAAGCCTTATCATTATTCCATATGCAATGCTTTATATCCAGCTGATAATCAAAGAAGGATGACATTTTGTCGATGGTACATTTCAAAATGCGAAGAGGATCTAGACTTCTGGAAAAAGATTTTATTCAGTGATGAAAGTAGATTTACCAACAATGGTATTTTTAACCGCCATAATAACATAATGTGGTGCCGAGAAAATCCACATCTTGTTTCTGAAAGAAGAAATCAACGTCAATTTGGGATAAATGTGTGGTGTGGAATTTTTTGTGGCAAAATTATTGGCCCATATTTTTACGAAGATAATTTGAATGCGAATAATTACCTTCATTTTCTAAGGAATACTCTAACAGAGGAATATTTAAATGAATTACCACTTCATATTTTTAGAAATCTTAAATACTTCCAACACGATGGAGCACCTGCGCATAATTCCCGCGAGGTAAAACAATATTTACATGAACAGTTTGATAATGTTATAGGAAATAGAATGGATATCGACTGGCCAGCGCGAACACCTGATTTGACCCCCTTAGATTTCTTTCTTTGGGGGTTATTGAAAGATAAAGTTTATGTGACAGCTCCTCTAGATATAGAGGATCTAAAAGTCAGGATTCAAGATGCAATTAGAAGCATACATGGACATACAATAAATAATGTTTTAAGAAGTATCCAGAAACGTTGCTTACTATGTATCCAACAGGATGGTGGTCATTTCGAACATTTACTTCGATATAATTAATTAATTAATAATTTCTGTTCTGAAAACATTCTTTTGTTCCATAATCCATAGCATTCTTGATGTGACAATAAACTTTCTTTAAAAACAACGATTATTATTACTTTTGTAATGATAAAATATGGACTATGTTATATCATCTGAAAGAGAAAAAAGGGGACTTTCGGTTAATGTCACAGCCACCTATCCATTACATTTAAAAAAAATATATTTTACTGTGATTCTCAACCATTTTAAGAGATATATAAAAAGTAGCAAGTGCATGTCATTTTACATGAAAAATACTGCAAAAAACATGTGAAGCATTTTTCTCTAACTCTTCAAATGAACGAGCTACGAGGGATAATAGAAAAGTTGGATTTTTCGTTTTTTGTCAATAACTTTTCAACCTTCCCCCGTATATAATTTTTCGCCTTACCGTAGAATTACTAATACGAAACTGCACTAATTTGCTCATTTAAGCGTTTTTGTATCTCTACTAATAAAAAAGTTACCCATGCAACGGGTCAAGAAATAGGGCGCCCTGTATATTTGGTGTGTTGTAGTTATAACATACAAAGGTATTTAATGAATAACATCCCATTTGATACGATAACTTGTTTTATTTAGGTATGTTAATATATTTTGTTTTACTCTCGCACTTTCGGACCAGGATTAGGGTATAATTAAAGTGAAATATAAAATTGAATATTACTAATTTTAATACATGAAAGATCGATATTATTTTATAAATACTATATTGCAGTATAAGTAATATAAGTTGCATATTTATAAAAACGAACACAAATATTATCAAGAACAACACAAAACGGTTGAATTGCGGTTGAAACGGTTGGTAATCCATTGCGCATGCTGTGACAATTTGTTGGAAAATAATCAACAAACTGTTTTGGCAGTTACCAAACCGTCAGAAAACTCTCAATAAGGTTCTGCGCAGAATACTGACTGTCGTTGACCTGGTAATAAATCTGAAATGTTTTCTGTAATTCCTGAAACGCCGCCACTGGTGTGGTCAACAGTTAATCATCTCCTACCTCAATGTTAACCAGTTCAAAAACAACAAGCAAGTAAATAAATAGGCAACATAGTCCGGGGCGATCGCAGAACAACAATAACTGTGCATTCCAAGACCGCGCCGCGGCCAAACGGTACTTGTTCCACGCGTAAAGACATCTATTACAACTGGCAAAAGAAAACAATTATTATTAGGTAATACGTTGTATAACCGAGTCAACTGGACGACCTAGCAAGCCTTGTATCAGCAGCGCTGACCCACATATCCCGAGAAAGTGGAGAAGTTGTATAACGTCGCTTTTACTTTCATATGAAGAGTGTACTTGCATGTAGGTACCTAGTCTGGTATCAACCAAGAGCCCAGAAGGTCTAGAAACCCTAACCGCCAGTGTTTTGTTCCAAAAACGGGTGCAGTGACAGTGCGCAGATGTTTGCGGCCAAGCTCGATCATATTACAATGTTTCCAAGGGACTTATTAAGGATACGATAAGGATGTTCCTATTTTTTTCGATATTTTCGAACGTGGACAGTCTGGGAACACGTGAAGACTACCCGCCCGGCACCGTTTTTCGACCGAGCACCACCCATATGGATGTATTCATGGCCCTCTTCATGATATGCGCTATAGAAATTGTGGTTTTGAGGATAATTGTTTTTGAGGAGTCAGGAGGGGAGGAGGAGGATAGGAGGACGTCAGCTAGTGTATTCTTTGACAGAGATTAACCGGGTTAAAAGGAAGATCTTTAAAATGGGTGATATATGTTACCAAACTGATATATAGATGTAATATGTATGTCGTGTATATGTAATATGTACAGTGTATTTTATTTTTGTATTAAATATTGATTAATGCTCGTTGAAAGTTGGTAGTTTTTCATTTAATAAAGTAAAAATATTCGACATTGTTTTATAAATATTACATTATTGGTTTATTATATCATATTCAGAGATGGAAACGAAAATTGGTTAAATTTCAGGAGTTGTAGGTAATGTACCTACAACTTCTTCTTCCTCTTAAGAAGGTGGCTTAAGAAATCCGAAGCCTAAGACATTTATAAATACATAGGTATATATTTTATTTTTGTGATCGATAAATTACCAATAACGTAATTAAATCATGTTTGAATAACTCATTTCATTGGAATATAAGAATTATAACTAAAATCTTGGGCTTAACTTTAATAAAATGAATCGATAAATCAAGTCTGATTATAACAGAATCTTAAAAGTGTAACGTATTACAAGTTATATAACATTGTAGTCGATCTATTATCAATTAATTTTGGCACCACTTTACCAAAATATTTCTTATACATGGGGCAGGATTATATGTTTATTAAAACCGTGGTTATTTTGTTGAATGAATATTTAGGTTACAATAATAAAAACAATACCGACGTTAAAATAAATATTATTTGATCAAGTAATTGATTCAATACCGCCTAATTTAATTTATGTTGTTGATGGAATGAATATTATTTGATCACTGCTGATAATAGCACAAGGTTGTTGAGTGACCGGTGGCAATTTGACAGATACAATTAAAAAACAATTTAAGACGGAATATTTACTTATACAGGGTGTTTCACAGTAACCACCCATTAGAATATGTCGAAGGCTGCTTAGTTTGGACCCTTGAGTTTTTGAGTATGCCTCAAATAAAATAACGGTGTCCACGTGACACTTCAGGTTATACCGGAAGTTGCCGTTAACTTTCTTATTTTAAACATAACACCCCATATATTATTATTGCATTTTTGGATTCCTCGCATTATTTTAAAAGGACTTTTATAAAACTTCTCTATACGAATTCTCACCCATGTTTGAAAAAATCAATTTTTTTTTAAATATTTGTAAAATAAACTTAAAATTCATTATTTCTCTCAAAAAGTAATATTCAACAAAGATATTCATATGGGAGGTTGTTGAAAATCTAAGTTGGACCTCTAACAGTTGTTTAAATGTATATAAGGTGCTGAAAATTTAGTATCAAGTTTCATTAACTTCAAGCTAGGAAAGGTAGATTTTTTTAAATATGACACCCTGTATATTATAGCATATTATAATGTAGAATTAAACTCTCTGCCAATCTGTATCACACTTACCTATACCTGTCTCTTTTTGTTTTTATGTTATTATTTTATTTTATTTTATGTTTTTATGTTAAAAAAACTTTAAATTTCTTAAAAGACATAGCCAAGGAAAGCTGTAGCTATAATTAAAAAGAATAATGTAGTTCCAATTAATCATGTTTCTTTAAGAAAATATTATCTGTAATAAATGCCTCGGCCGCAAAGGTAGATGCTACAAGAATAGAGCAGTTAAAAAATTAACTTAACCTACTAAATTCTGAAGAAAGTGAAATAATGAATTACCTGTAAACCCGAGTGCTAAACCAACAAATCTTTGGTTTCGCAGAGGACTTTTGGAGCATAAGGGAAGGTGAACCCCTTCTCCTCACTCCCACCTTTTGAAGGACACACAATTTCAAATGAGAATAAGAGTCGAGTCACACCTCATTTGAAAGATATTTTTATTCTCTATTCCACGGCGTGCTAAAATCGGTCAATTCGTTATCGAGTTTATTTTAAGTTTGAAGTTGCGTAAAGATAAGAATAAGAAAAGTAAACGAAATTTTATTTTGTACTCAAAATTGGCAATGTAAAAGTTAAATTAAATGTTCAGTGTTCACCATCAATTTCCATGCATTTCTATGGTAATGCGACTCGACCCTTATTCCCATTTGAAATTTTGTGTGCCCTTGAGGCGGGGGGGGGGGGGGGAGAGAAGAGAAGAGGTTAACCTTCAGTTATGCTCCAAAAATTGTCCCCTCTGAATCAAAGATCAATCTGTTTCGGTAAATTTTTTATATCTCGTTTTGTTCTCGATATTTTTGTCTCGGGTGTTTGGGATCCCTATGTGTTTCACCTATTATAGACCTAAGGATCCTTAGGTCCATAATAGGTAAAACACAGAGATTCGAAGCACCCTTAATATCTCGAGAACAAAACGAGATATAAAAAAATTTGGCCTATAGGTGAAACAAAATAATAAAAAGTTCCAGCTCCTCTTAAGTTCCAAAATATAATATCTTTTGGAACATAAGTGGAGAACAATGATAAGAAAAGCTGGAACCTCTTATTATTGCCCTTCACCTATGGACATTATTGTCAACATAATCAATTGTCTAAAGCAATCATGCAAATTTTATAAAAACATTTATTATTTACTACGACAATTTTTGAAACATATATTGACAATTTGCATTTGTGGTGGTGCGTATTTTGAAACAAAGGCACAAATTAAAATAGAATGGGAAGTGGGAAGTTCCCAAACTGAGTACATTTACTATAATTATCAATACAGGTCAATTCAGGTTAAGTTCAAGGTACAATGAATCAGGGTTCGATTAAATTTAAATGATGTGTGTTGAATATTAATTTTGTATAGTAAAATTGTTGCATAAACAATACTTCCAAATAGACACCCACAAAGACCTTAATTTTAAATCAATACATTTTTGGTCTCTAAAATAAAATCCTCCGAGTGAATCTGATCATACAAATTATTGATAAAAGTTGTTGTAGAAGTAAGCACACACAGACTTCTATCCTATTGAGTATTCCCTATCTTTTACGAAAGATGAAAGGAATAAATCGATACAAGCATTTAATAAAATTGAACGTGAGTGATTTGGAGGCTTTGACTATTATAAAAATAAAATAATGTTTCAAAATAAGAACGAATATATTCAATATATACTAGATTTGTTCCTACTCAGCACCAAATTATCAGCAAACTGTCAAGAATCTGGGCAGACCATATTTTACCCGTTCCAACATAATCATTCTCAAACTAGTAGTATATTTTATCGTTCCAACAAAACAGTGACTAGGTTTCAAACGATTTGGTGACTGTCAAGTCGATTTGAGGATTATTAGAAACTACTAGTCAGACGCATGCGTAGTGGGTAGTGGATAAAATCATAGAAAATGAAACTAGCAAATCTTAACTACATTTTTTGAGAAAATCTATTATTTAAATATTGTTTGAAGTGTTACAATTTTATTTTCATTATGAGCTATATTTTAAGTGAAACTAATCTCTCAATAGTATAGTACGAGGTACAATACAAAAATAATAGAATCACTTATACCTTGTGAATGTGGTAAGATCCGCGAACATAAAAATTATGTTAGGGATTACCAAGTTGATAGGTCTACATTAGTAAAGCATGTATGGGATAACGGTCACCGAGTTGATTGGACACAGGCTAAAGTTTTACAAAAGGAAGAAAAATCGGTTAAAAGAAAATTAAAAGAAAGTGCTTTCATTAAACTTAATGGTGATAATTGTATCTCATCAGAAACAATATTCATAGATCAAACATGGCTTCCTCTACTCCAAAAAGATGTTACCAATGGAAAATTAATAATATCATAGTGATCAGTGCGTGTAATGACAGTTTGTATTGGAAATGTCAATCTGACAAAAACTACTTCTCTTTTCATATATAAAGAGTTCTTATACAAATAATCTACAGAAGAAGAGTTGAGGATCAACTCGAAACATCTAGAAGAAAGCTAGTTAAGTGTTTATTTTCTTTTAATTTTTATTATACCTATTTTATTTGGACATATTTTAGAATATGACATGTAATATTATAGAATTTTATATAATAAAAAACTACTGATAAAATTTAGTCAATATATCAAATATTATTTTATCACACGTTATACAGGGGTTTTTTGGGGCAAACTTTAGAAGTTTGCTTTGTTACTACACTTTAAATATTTAATTTGTATACTTCTGGTTTTCTGCTTTTTGTTTTTTACAGGTGGTGTAATCTCAAAAGAAGCAAACTATGAATCGTCAAAATACACCACAAATAAGTTACAGACATTATCCACTTATACCTGTTATGAAGATGTCTTTAGCATAAACCTTATTTATATTCCATAATTTTATCAGATCTTCTCGTTTGAATCCCGTTTCATAAATGTTCCTATAGGTTCGGATGACAAAGCATGGTATATAATTTTTCCCATACCTATAAATTTATATTTCACAGCTGTAACAAATCTCATTTGTTGACCCAAACTTTGGATCAACATTTTGTGTGTCCTCTTATCAAACAAAGACACTCCAATAAATTTATATTTTGGCCATGAAATCAAGAATCATTTATTTTTATCGACATTCTCTAAAATTATATAAACACCGAAAATTAATTGGCCTAAAGTTAATTAACATAATGTCTCCTGTTGGGCGACCACGAAGTAAAAGAATGATAAAAATCAACATATCACACATACCATTCACCATAGATATATCTTTCATATAACATTGTATGCCTGGTGCATATAGATACTTATTATAAAGTAAGTCACTAGAATTATTTGTCATCGGGTCATTAAAACACCCGATAAAACAATCATGAGCACTTAGTTTCTACTTAACAAAAGCATTTAAAAGTTTAACAAGAACTCAACCATCTCTCATCTGTGTCACAATATGATAAGCAATGATTTGATTAAGTGAAACCCTTCTATAGAAAATGCGGTTAAGGGGTTAATAACTCCAGGTGAATTGCTCCCGATTTTTCCGAATTTCGTAAAGTAGGTTGTAAATTTCTCTTCAGCGAATGTATGCTGACAATATTCTTTCAATACAAGAAATATCAAAATAGCTCTTCTATATCATCTTCAATGTTTTGTTTCTGGAAATATAGCCAAGAAATATAAAAATGAAAACAGATTCAAGTCTTTCACTAAACACCATCGCCTTGCACACTTATCTTGACGTACATTTCGTTGACCAAGATGATGATCAGAAGATAATTAATATTCAATTCTTTCAGATGTACCAAAAGTTCCCGTCTCAGCGCAGTCCCAAAAAGGCGTTAAACTTACAACTGAAACTTATTACAACTCTTTAGTCGTTCTTTAGTATTTCTGAGTGTTTCAGGGCGAGATTGAAATAGTATTTAATTAGTAATTCAGTTGAGAAGTTAATCATATTAATAAATAAACTATACTAGCGTGCAACACGTTGTTAACATTAAACACACACACTGAATAAATCGACTGCTTCATAAGAAAGCTTTGAAAGGCCAGGATAAACAATTTTCATATCCTATTTTGAAATTTCCAGATAGCTATCTGGATATTTCCAGTTAGTATTTACAAAGTTCCAGATAGCTATTTGCAAACTTCCAAACAAAAAATATTTTACACTTCAAATACACTATTCTCTATCCATCTACATTACCTACAAACAGGTTATCTTGAGGTAGTACCAATATCTTTATACATTTTTGTTTCTTGTAAAGCAAAGCTATTATAGATTAGATACGATCAATTCTTGTTTACTATAAAAATTATATCGACTGTAATTGATCATATTGACATTCTCGGTTAGTATACTCCAAGACGATAAAAAACTTGACTTGCGGTTTATATTGTTGTACAAATTTTATCGAACAGAAACAATTGGCTATCAACAAAGCAAATATTGTTATGTAAACAGACCTAAACTGTGTCATTCGGATGCTTGAATCGTATGACCGGATGACTGACTTTCTCACGGTGTACTGCTTAAGTATGTATACACTTATTCACGTTTTATTATACCATGTGTAGTAAAAGTATGGAACCATTCATTAGAAATATAATATAAAAGTCATCATACATCTCTTGAAAATTGAAAAAGAAAAAAACTTTTAACAAAAATGTCCGTGGATTTGAGGAAACAAATGTTATTTTACCATTGAAACAGTAGCAAAAAGATAAATGTAGCAAATATACCAAGTTGACACTACTCCACCTTATCATTCACAAATAAATATCCATGGCCTAGGGTGGATTATAACCTCAGTTGTTTTACCGATTCAAACTTGGTATTCCCCAATTTGAAAAACAGAAGTAACAAGAAGGAAGCAGAGATACTATGTCTGCTATATATCTGCTTTTTTTCAACCTATGTATGCATTTTCACCGTACTAATACTGCCATTTGATAGCAGTCGAAATGGTGATGAATCACAAGTAAATTGAAACAAATGTTTTTATAACTACACTTTTTAAATTTTGCCACATTGAATCTTCTTGAACAAGATATAAATATCTACTGAAACATTGGTAAAATTGTAAAACTATAATTAATAATAATAAATATATGTATGTGTATACAGTATACACTCGAGTTTATTCGTTATAATCTATCTCTCATATTGTAACAATAACAAATAAAATAATACTGTACAAATAATATTCCCACATGTGTTTTGTTTAAGAGATGTATTCTTGGTGTCGTTGTACAAGCAGTACCATCTATGGTGCCCATTATCATTAAATAAGCACATACATACCTTATAGAAAATCCATTAATCGCACATTTGAACGGTTCTCATTTGTCATTCACATCACGTAACTCGAAGGAAATTAGCATTGCAATAAGAAAACGAGGCGAAAAAATCTTTCACTAAGTTGGTAAATTATATAGGAACAAACTAAAGAAAGTAACTGTATGTTGTTAGACTAAAAACACACATCCAGTATTTTTAATCTGTTAATTTTATGTGAATAAATTACCGTGGTGGTGGTGCTGTGTTAGGTTATCTGTCGACAGGACCGGACTACGGAGATTTTGGCCATAACGTTATTCTAAAGGGCGTCCCAATAAGAATGATATAATTTTGAATTGAAATAAAATCCTATTGGCATTACATATTCTAAATGTCTTTATTGTACATCAAAATGTAGGATATGACATTAAATGTGAAAAATACTATCGACTAAATGGGCGCCTTGGCTCCTATGAGCTGCTGTGGTCCTTTTTACCTAATTTTTCATAACACTTTGGCATAATTGGGGTTCAATCGTAGCGATAACTTTTCGAATATTACTTATAATTGTTCGATGGTCTGTGGATGTATAGCATGAACCTTTGATTTCACGTAACCCCAGTGAAAGAAATCTAGTGGAGTTAAATTACAAGGCATATGGGATTTTACGCGGCCGAGAAATCTGTCTCGCAGTAATGCAGCTGCTATTGTTGCTCGAACACTGTGTGGCATGTGGCTCCTTCCTGTTGAAACCACTTATTTGCTAGGTTCAAATTATCCAATTGAGGCCACAAAAAATTGGTAATCATCTCGCGATTTCGTTCGCCATTGACGGTAAACGCATTGCCAACTTCATTTTCAAAAAAGTACGGCCCTATTACGCCGTGTGCTGAAAAATTGCACCAAACCATGATCCTTAGGGAATGCATCTGTCATCTGTGAATGGCTCTAGGGTTTTCTGTTGACCTGATACGGCAATTCGACGAAGTGTAATGGGCGATAAGTTTCCGCGATCGAACGAACATTTTCATAATAAATCTGCATGATTTCTAATCGTTTTTGAATAGTATATCGTTGCATTATGACTTGTTAAAGTTTACTGATTGCATTTGTTTCAATAAAACCATGGATACATAGACAGTTTAACAATGGCGGCAATTTTAAATTGTATCACTCTTAATGGGACATCCTTTATTACAGGGCGCCAGAAATATCAGAAAATTATTTTACTACTGGGAAACCTAAACATAAACAAAAAAATACCAAATAATGATACCGCATTGACTCTATATTTTTTATTGGTTTATTATATAAGATATAAATTGTCTTTATATCTCATTTAAATTGAAAACCAAATTCTTCCGTTTTAAGGTTCAATATTTTATTTAATTAATCTAAACGATAGCAATATTGTAATTAATACAGACAGGTGTTTATTTTTAAGAATTCATTTAAGAGTTAAAACTAAAAATCAGTTATCAAACTTTACAAGATGAAGTTCACAGTAAAATAAATTGAAACGGTTTACCTAAATCCGAAAACATAGATTGGGCTTCTTCAGCCTATGTGGGTGGCCTTCTGGCCCACTCCTGTCCTGTGTATAACCGGAATTGCGCCATCAAATAGGCAGCCGACCATCCGGAACAGCCAAACGAAATGCATACCTAACTGTACCACCGCGTATGGGGGACATCGCACACACACCTTTACGCAATAATAATAATGATACTCTGTTGGTGTAAAAAGTAGATGGCCATTAATTGAACTAATATACAGGGCTTTCCATTATTTTTCTTTCAAATGGTCGTGGTAACTACCAGATAATTAGAAAAAGTGTTTCTGTTAGTAAACGTAGGTACTACAAATTTTTTATGCTACTTAGGTACTTAGTAGGTGGTAAACAATGTCAGAGTTTAAAATGCACTTGTGAATTTTATGGAATCTGAAGTTGGCCGCGGATACTGGATTTCAATATTATAATGTAGTTGTTATTCGTTTTTTGGAAATACATATCAGTTCTTATATCAAAGTATGGCTAAATTATGGAAGAAAAAAATGTAATTACATTCTTTCCCTTAGCCACACTACACTAACGAGTAGCAAGAACTTCGAAACATCTATACTGTATTATGCAATGCTGTTCCTCTGAAGACTCGTTTCGATCCCTTTTGTTTTTACTATACCCTTATTAATGAATATTATGGTATTAGATATTTGATGTCCCATAAAATCAAAAGTGAAGGTTAAAATATGTATATTGATTACGTTAATGAAAGTATTTAACAATTTGTTATACTATACGGGGTGTGTTTTATATCGATGCAGAAATAAATAATTAACAATATAAATAAAAAAATACTTTCTTAAGCTATCCAACAATCGAATAATATAAAAGCTAAGAATGGCTGATACTTTCTGGTGATGTACTATTTGATAACAGACGTAACGTCATGCACGACGTAATTTATAAGCCGTAGAAATATCGAAAGGTGAGGTCTATGTATAAGTTCAATTTTATTGGCCAGATGGTACAGTAATAGAGAGCAACATTCAATAATTTCCTCTCATTTACATTTCTAATGCTTGTTTGTATATAATAGTTAAGCCATACAGAGCAAATTATTATGAGCAAACACGCTCATACTTGGCTGTGAAGTGTTAAATTAGCTATTATTTATATAGAATAAGAAGGTACACTTGACCTAATAATATTTAAAAACAAATTTTGCAATTTTATTTATACACACATCGTGTTTACAATCAGTATGTATTACATAATATTATTTTCGTATTTACGCAAGCATAGATCCATAGCAGAAATTGGACAGATATAATTAATCAATTAATTGATCTATTTTTAGGAAAGTTCTTTGCACCCCGTTCTTTATTATGATTATTGATTAGTATTACTAAGATATTATGAGTATGTATCTTGAACCCTACATAAGCCACTGTTACGGTTTCTGAAAAAGACAAGAACTTTCCAGGAACAGGGGTATATACTAAGTGTATTTAATTGTTGACTTACGACTCCTATCGGGATATAGCAACCTACAATTCTAAATAAGCATCAAGATGTTACTTTTAAGGGGTGGAAGCTCCCCCAATATACACAAAATGGTTAAATAAACGTCTAATTTTCGTTAATACCACAAGTATAATAATTATGGTTGTTAGTCAACCTTTAATAAACGACAAAATGTCCGCTTCAGCAACGTTTAAATATAGTGTACAGAAGAAACATATCAACGTTCACAATTTACGTTTAAATCTTTGATAAGATATAAAGATATTTGGTATCCATTCGACGCTTAAATATACAGGGTTAGGCAGAATGACGTATCCATTTTTGAACAGGATTTCAATAATGTAAAAAGATCTAAATTCAAATCAAATCGCCATGTGTTCCCGATACATGGGAATTTATGACAGTTGCCAAACTGTTTGCAAGAAACGTCAGTTTAAGAGTAAAAATGGAGCGTTATCATTCCAACGATATCACCTTGTATTGCAAAATTTTGAGCAACAACTTCATAACGAAGGTGTAGACTTCCGAAGACTATGGTTTCAGCAGGACAGAGCCACTTCCCACACTGCTAGGCAGCTTATAGCAATTCTGCGAATAATGTTTCCTGGTCGTGTCGTTTCAAAATTTAGGAATGTCGCGTGGCCTGCACGGTCAGCGGATCTGTCAGCTTGTGATTTTTTCTTATAGAGCTATCTAAAGTCAAAAGTATTCGCTAATCGACCTCGAACTTTGGAACAACTGAAGCATAATATTCGAACCGAAATTAACGCAATCCCAATTGAAATGTTGCAGCGAGTGTTGCAACATTTTTGTGCTAAACTTCAAGAGTGCCAGCAGCGAGGCGGAGATCGTTTGACTGATGTGATATTCAGAAAATAAATTGCCATCCATGTTTACGTTACCGTTTAATTAACCTTTGGCAGAAAATGGTTACTATATAGTGTAAAAAGTAAGAATTATAAACGTCTTTAATAGTTGACGTCAAATTTGATAGTTTTTATCTATAAATTGAAAAAAATATGATGTATTTGGTCTTGATGGTTGGAAATTAATCAACTAATTAAAAAAAAAATGTTTTTTTGAAAATCTGAATCTTTCATAAATTTCCGGGAAACTTTCCGGAAAAGTTTTAATCTTCCGGAAATGTTACATCACTAGGTACATTATTGTAGGTTCCTCATTGAGACATTCAAACTTGTGTCATACCCAGTTCCCTCTGTTCTTTTGTATTAATTAGAAGATGTTTTTACCATTCCAGATCAGCATGTGCTTTCAAGTTATTTCTGGAATTGCCTACAAGTTAACAAAGAGTTGGAGTATTCCCTTTTTCAGATATATTATGCCGTTGTCCATTATTACTAGTACTATACAATTTTATAAATTACCAAACACAATATAGAAATTTATCAGAGACTTATACTAGATGTATAAGTCTCTGAATCTATACAACTTTGACACGCTTACACTACAGATCTGCGACTTGTTAAAATTCTGTTACACTACTAAAACTTCATAAATGCTACCTACTAATACATTCAACTGCTAGTAGAAAAACAAATGTAATCAAATTATAAACAGTCATTACCTTTGCATAACGATTTCAACGACGACACAATGTTTAATTAAAAGGAAAAACTGAACTTACTGAACCTTCAGACTAAGATGCGTTTAGGTTTAGCTATGACTTTTTATTATACTTGAACACGAGCTCCATTATCTAAAATAAACACTGGAAGAAATTTGCTCTATTTATGACGTAAACGATTGGTGGAATCAGGGGCGGATGGGGTAGGGTAAACCGGCCCGGGAAAATCATGACCCGCTTGGCCCCGTTTTGCTATAATAGCAAAAAAGTTTTTTGTTTCAATATACATACTTTGAATCTAATAGAGGATTTTTTTATCCAATAAAAATAAATGTCCAATTATTTCTTAAAACTTTAATAGCGCAAATAAAAAAAAATGCTGAAAATACAACCTCAAATAGTTACAAATACAGTGTGGCCATGAAGAACCAGGACACCCTTCTAAAAAATGTTTGGTAAGTGCGATTCCAATGAATTTTTTTTATATATTTATATTAGCCTCCTAGATGTACTTGTTGCACCTATTACGATGGTCCAGCTGCTAATCCTCAGCCTACTACGATTTTTTTTCAATCAATTTTTTTAAAATTACTTTAGGGATTTTTTTATAAAAAAATTGACATCGTGGCATTCTTCAGCATCACTTAAACCCCGGTGGCCCAAATTTCTTCAATTTGTATCGAAGAATAATTCTCTTATAAAGCCTTAAATGTTTCAATTTTAATGAATTTGGGTTTCGTTTAAAAGATATAATAGCAGGCATTGGAAACTCTAATAATTATAGTTAATCTAGAATATTATTCTTTTACTTACTTCACAAATTAATAATAAAGTTAAAACAACACTTTACAGTTAGTCCCCTATATCCCTAAATGCCTAAAGTAATTTAAAAAAAATTGATTGAAAAAAAAATCGTAGTAGGCTGAGGATTAGCAGCTGGACCATCGTAATAGGTACAACAAGTACATCTAGAAGGCTAATATATGTATATAAAAAAATGCATTAGCATCGCACTTACCAAAAATTTTTTAGAAGGGTGTTCTGGTTCTTAATGGGCCATACTGTACAAAACAAAAAACAAATATAAAAAGTCAACATATAACTCAAAATTATATTTTTTCAAAAATAAAAAATTTGTTATTGCATGAACTAGATATTGCAACAAAAAAACTACAAACTCAAAAATGTAACATCAAAACATGGTTAAAATATCACAAACAAAATAATCCACAGCTAATTCTTTGGTAAAACATTTGTAAAAAAATAAAAAAATGTAAAACTAACTTTAGTTCACATCACAAACATAAGAGAAACCACCCTATTTCACTAAAAAACTAACCAAAATCCAAAATATAGGTAATATAACCAAAAATATGTACTTAAATAGAATAAAAGTAAATTACAAAAAAGAATTTAATATAAAAAGAACTTAATATAATTTGAATCGCCAATCGCAGTGGGTCGGACCGGCCCCAAAGGCTACCGGCCCTTCGGGAATTCTCCCGCACTCCCAGCCGGCCCATCCGCCCCTGGGTGGAATACACTACCCGGTTTTCGAAAAAGATTATTATGCAATTAATTACGCTGAGCATAGCAGTTAATTACGCTCGATCATCTGCTACAATTTTATTAATGAATGTGTAGACGTTACTTAGCATTTGTCCTCAAAATGGCTTACTTACAGTAAGTTAATTATTTCATAAAAGAACAGTACGAGAAAAGATAAGAATGAAATCAAAAGCGTAATCGAAGAGGAGACTTTATAGAAATGGTGTGTCATTTTTCCACACGAAAACAGGGGAACAGGGGAGCAATTATGGAGGAAAAAGGAGAAACTGCCCGTTTTTAGGTACCATTCTATCAAGGAGTTTCTTGTGGTTTTCGGTCCAATGGGCAAGATGACAAAGCTGAAGGTACATGGTGAAGTTACTTGGCTTTAATCAGGGTGCTTTTGTCTATTAACTTTGAACATTCGCAAAATATAATAAAATTAAATAAATATATTAAATTAAATTTAATATATTTATAAAAACATTCAAAACTACAGATACATAAACAATAATAATAATAATATTATCTCTATCCCTCATTCTGAGACTTGTGTGGGAGGGGGGGCGGTATATTATTATTCGGTAGGCAGCATTTGCGCTTCAGGAACGACTTACGTTGGTTAGCTACTATTAAGTACTGTTAGTACAGTTTTTTCGTACAAAATAAAAGTATTCCGCCTTATAGCCTTTAAGTTATTCGTAAATTTTTTTAATTCAATGTAGTTTAACATGCAAGTTTTTAATATTTATGTGTTCACGTTAAATGCTTATTACGTGTTTTTACCAATAATTAGTTTTACGTAAGCACTGGTTTTCCAATTACTTTTTATAGCCGTTTTAACATTCAAATAAATTCATTTATCTCAGATAAATAAATTTAAATAAGTACATAAAATTATGAATAATTTGACTGCAACAAAATTTTCTTTTATCATTTTTAAGTAAATTAAGGTTTGTATCAACGTGTGTGTGCCTTATTTTATATTTTTATCTGTGAAAACAAAATTATTCTAAATTTGAAAAATTTATGTTAAAATTATACCTAATATTTTTTGCAGAAATGTTTAAAAATAAAATTATAATTTACAGATGACAAACGAGATGAATTGCAAATCTTAATTCAGTAGTATAAAAGTACCAAGAACCATGTCTTGCACCAAGCGACAAATTAGTTTTACAGAAAAAATAAGGTACCATGATACTAATACATATTTTCGGTCTAGACTACATTAAAAAATGGACTGTAATATGTTTGTGTACTACTTAGATTTACAACAAATTCCTTAACTTTTCATCTATTCATTCATGAACTTTGACTGTGTAACTAGTTATTTGCTTAGGACTCTTATGTTTTACATATTATAGACATCTATAAAACTGAGAAATTATTTTTCATCATTATTCAATTATTTGCAGTAACAAAAGGAAATTGCATTGCAAAGATAAATTTGAATTAAAGTGAATTGTGCAAACGAGCGTAATATGTGAGATTTACCCTACTTTATGGGAACCTATCTATTTTTAGCAATTAATAATAATTTATAGAGCCTGGAGCAAACGCCAGTTAGCTTTTATTACAGTAAATTACTTGCATATCGGTACTTTGTTTAAACCGAACTGTCTGTTCCACTTTAATTAATATTTATTTCACGTTAATTTATCGGATAAAGATCAATTGACTGATCTTAAATACTTAGTTGCTTAATAAGTTCTGATGATATCCTAAAATTACTAACAAAGATGGAATAATTGAAGTTTAGAACTATTATTTCAGCTATATTGTATTAACTTAATTATTTAATTGGATTACTAGAATTTATAGATTATTATGGTTGAATGTTGATGAATGATGTTGAAATGATTTTTAACAAAAAAATAGATACCTATCTAGAAACCAAAATGAACTGCATCTCAGTAGGTATTCAATTATTATATTTAATTTGTGGTTCTACTCTATTTTAGCAGCAGGTCGCTGTTTTGAATTTTACAACAGTTTAGTTATAATAATAATAATGCTTTATTGCCCAACACTACAAAACCATTAATAAGACAGTTTCCCAATTAATAATAATGACAAAATGATGATTAAAATAACAAAAATACAAGCATCCAAAGAACCTAACAAACATTTTCATCTACATTATGTGCAGTTATGGACAGAATACGTTTCAAGTTATTGTGATTAATATTACATAGGTGAGATACAGAGTTAAATATATTACATATAGCATATACTGGCGATTTAAAAAAGAGACTAGTTCTAGCGTGGATACAATAAAAATGATGAGAAATTTGTTTGGGTACTATAAAGTCAATCTGCTTCAAAAGTTCTTAACATTTAACAGCATTATGTAGTAATTTATATAAAAAAGTAATGAAAGTTAATTGTCTCCTGACATTTAAGTTTTGGAACTGAAATCTGTTGGTCAACAGTCTACATGGAATACCTCTGTAGGGATATATATTACCTACTTTGTAAAATAAATATTTTAAGCATTTCTCTTGAGGCTTTCTGTAAATCGCGTGGAAAACTAATGAAATCATTAATAGTCGTAAAAGATTTACAATTCCGAACTATAATCCTCAACATCAACCTTACATCAACTTTAGACAGAACAAGGCATGAGAAAGTTAATGTGTTAGGTATCAAATACAACGCCCAAATCTTCACCAGTTGTCAAATGACTAATTGTATTATTATTTATACTATAATCAAAGTTATAAGGGGACCTAAATTTGAGCCTTGAGGTACTTCAGATTTCCCCAAATACCTATTCGAGTTGTAGCTAGTGTACAAAACAAATTGATATCTCTCAAATAAATATGATTCTAACACGAAATTGAGAGGGAATTAAAACAGAGACTATTAAGTTTTTCGACCAATTCCGGTATATCCTTCACATCAAGCTGCCCGCTCTTATCTACAATGTCACAAGCATATTGAGTAAGGATATCAAGGATGCTGGCAGTAGATTTCTTATATATAAACCCTTCTAGAAATGGAACTATTTGATGTGAGACCAGTGGATAAGTTCTATTTTACAGAATATTTTAAAAAATCTTTGAGCAATTCAAAACGATCTGTCGTTATTAACCTCAGCTCCATGACTATTCTTAAAAATAGGGCATACAAAAGATGGACAAGATTTGGAAGGCTTTCTTTCAAAGCAGGGAAACTGTTTTAGTTGATTCTGAGAGATTATAATATATAATATGCAATAGATCAGCCACTACCCTAACTAAGTCTTTCAGTAGGAATGAAGATAGACTGTCTTGAACACGAGTGAATTTATTTTTTAGCTTTCTTTATGCTTCTATTACCTCAGCTTCAGGAATGCCAGTTTTGCGAAGAACTGTAAAAATTGTTATTATTTTGTATCTTGTTTATGTATATGTATGAAAACCATGAGTCTGTATACCTTGAAAAATTAAAATTGTATTTTTGATTTATTTATATATATTATATTAATAAAGTGACATGCTATGTACGTATATTACGGATCCCTACGAAGTGTTTATACTTATACACATAAGTTAAGGATTTTTGTTATAAAACACTAACAATAACACGTTTCTAGAAGTAGGTTGTCTTATCGCAAAGGCAAACCATTCGCTTGTGTAAATTTTGATAAGCTCGTGGCTATAAAAATTATAAAAAGCAAACAATTTTGCGCATTTTGCGTTACTAATCAAATAAGTTAGTCAGGTATTACTAGAACTATAAATAATTTACTTAGACATAATGTAAGGTAATTTTTTTAACTAATTTAAGTTGTTGTGTTTATTAACAGATTGTAAAAACCTTACAAAGAGTAAATATTTTCTTCACATACACATTCAGTAATGCGTAACAATGTTATGCGAGTTATCCTTTGTATGTATTTACTGTTTGGTATGTAAGGTCTCTCTCAGAAGAAAATAAAATAATCATATCGAATGTAAGAAGACATTCTAGAAGAAAAAAATTATATTGAAAGTAGGGCCAGATTTTTTTAAATAGGTAATAAATGGCAATGTAGAATGTTCTTAGCTGTTTATTCTACACTCTACTAAATATTCTGCTCCCTGTCAATAGCAGAAAAACCTCCTATAGGATCATCAGTGCATCTGAAATGAGAATATGTATCGATAACATGAAAATATTTGCTCTATTCTTTCATTCTTTTACAGAATGTGATACCACCAGTGCCGTTTCTAGCAAAGGGTAAAAGCGTGAAAAATATTGAAGGACTTTTCATATTTACCTGATAAAAAGACGTATATCAATCTGTCTTAAGATGTATTTCAATCTGTCTTAAGAGATCATCAAAAGTGTTAAAAACAGGATGAAACTACGGATAATAAATTACAACCGAAAAATCGCCACAAATCTATATTAACTATACCTACGACTAGAATAGTATAATACGATTCTGTAAAATTAGGCCTACTTACACTCCCTCCTAGGGTATTCTAAAACATTCGGTTGACTAAAAAATTACTCCAATAAAGTGCTGCCGAAGTAAGTAACTAAGTATACTATACTAGGTATATACTATATATACTATATACTATATAACTAAGTATACTATACTGAGGTCTTCGCATTCGTAGGTATGCTCACTTATATTGCACTGATGAGATCATAAAAAGGTCCTTATTTAAATAAAGCGTTTGCAGATGGAGGATAGTCTTAATAGTCCTTGCTATTCGTAGTTATTTGCTATACTTCTTTAATTTAGTATAAAGTAAGAAACATTTTAATAAATAAAGTCGTATTTTCCTGTCACACTATTTATTAAAATATTTCTTACTTTTCTTTAAAATCCGGTTTATTCCAATATTGAATATGGTATTATTAAAAATACTTTAACTAAAAGAGAAAATACAGTAATCAAATGGAACATTTCTCACTGCATTAATGAATAGATAATATTATAGAAAAACCTTAATTACTATTTATGCAAATTAATAAATATACCATGAGAGACACATCTAATCATCAACAATATAGAGAAAATATTTATAAATACCGCATGAGAACACTTCTGTTTCCAGGGCAAACTCTAACTATACAATACTGATGCTTTGATCTCTTTCTCTTCCATATCTCCGTTCTGCGCTTTACATATTAAACGATATTTTGTATCAATAAAATATCAAAAAAGAAATATGTCAAACTATTAAAAATAAATACCTAATGATTGTGTTTAGAACAATGCATTGACTGTAAACTTAGTTAACATATTAATCTTCTTAAGTTTCTATTGATTTATGTAGCAGCGTTAATTTTAAACTTTCAAAACCTCTTTTCATCCTAAAAGCATTCTAGACACAAAACATAATGAGGACATAAGGAAAAAGCGACACTTTTTAGTGTAATAGGTTCCAAATTATTCTCATAACTCATCAACATACGAATGCATTTGGAAACCATTTGGGGAACAAGTGGGTGACTCAAATATTATTAAGTAAATAGTATCATCCGCTAGAAAAGAAAACATGAACTGTTTAAAACCACTACTATTTGCGGATATTAAGGGTACGTACCTCAGGGGTCCAACCTGGAACCCCTACTATTTCTGTTGTTTATTGATGATCGTAATAGGTGCGGCACCGAGCATTACCTACTCAAAGTGACTATTCGTAAGCACCCCAATAATATTTATTTATATTGCTTGGGGGTAGATACGACTGTATTTTAAATCCATATATATTAAAACGCGTCGATTCTGTCTCGCTCTAAATTTCGTCGCCGAATCCGCAAAGTTTCAAAGCTATCTCCTCCGTGGTGCGATCTCGGAACGATGTCCGCGGACCACCGGAGGTCGCCCCCGGCCTTTCTCCAATGCGTAGGGGTATTTTCGTCCCGTTTCTTACGCGTTTTCCCAATTTAAACGCCTTTTAAAAAAAACCTCTCCAAAATTTTCGTCGATCGCCGTTCGACGAGAGAGATGCGGCTAGCACCGGCGTTTGTCTTAGCGCCTAATGATTCCGTCACGCCCCGCCCGCCCAAATACCGACTTTTCGCGGGACCCCCGAGACCTTTTTCTAATTTTTACGGCTTTGAGAAGGGCTTCACGCGAAAGTTCAGTCCTTTCTCTAATCCTTTGAGATTTTTTTTCGAAACCGTACGTCGACTCCTTCTACGTCTATTTCGTCTTCGAAAATCTCGAGTCGCATCCGTCTCAACTTCTATCTCATTTTATATGCCCATGTGAGATCGCACTAACGAGACAAGCACCTCCCACGAAAACTGTCAAATTAATTAAACTTCAAATAGGTTATTTTCCTATGAGAAATATTGCTAACGGAATCGATAGTACCAACTGCCAAACAATTGATTACCAAAATACTGATGCGAAATGCTTTTCTAATTAGAAAATCCGTAAAAATTAATTGTTCAGGCTAAGATGTACAGTTTACATATTTAACAAATTTTGCGGAAAAAAGTGACAACAGGATGTTTATCGCAATGGCTAAAGTCGTAGTATTTCAAACGTCGTAATCCTGATGTCGCGAGTTCGAATCACAATTAAGGCAACTTTTTTTTGAATTTTTTATCCCAATTATTTATTAGTATTATTATATGTAGACTTTGATATTAGTGGTTAGTTATTCTGTTTCATTGACCGTAGTTTTTATTCTTTCTGCATGTTAAGTTTGGAATTAATTCGTTCATTGTGGTGGCCTGTAAAATTCATCATTTTTAGCTTACAAAAATACATATCTTCTACAATATTTAGTTGTTACAACAATTATTACAGCAATATAAGGGGCGAAAACAGGCATAAAACTCAAATTTTAAAAAAATTTGAGTTTTATGTTTAATTAAATAATTACCTTTATTAGTTCATAGTAAGTGTATTGTAAAAAAAATTTTCCTTTAATATACACCAAATCTGTGTATCTTTAACAGTTACATATTTAATTATAAGCATTGTAGACATATATTGGGTATAAAGTGATCAAGTTACCGTTATAATAAATTATGGAAGAATACAAGTTATGAATTTATTTTTTTTTTCTCGAGAAAACAGTTTCACAAAATGTTTACTAAAAAATGAATTATACTTTCAGCACTTAAAAAATAATGTTTTACCATTAAGAATAGAGTACTTTTTTAAATAATATAATATTATTAAAAAAAATTGTTTGGTATAATTATATCATCATTCCAAATAAAAAATTTCAGCTTTCTCACTGAAGGAAATGGATCAAATAAAATGTTTTGCTAAGACGATCTGCATTATGATAGCACTTTTTCTTATTACCATTATATTATAAGGCACTAACCATAAGAAAAATCGTTTTACTAATATGCTTTTACTACCTTAAATAGAATTTTGCTGTTCCCATATAGAGCGTTTTCTAATTATTTTTCCTAGCATTTATTTTCCTAAAGGCAAGTAAATAAACTTTTATAGTAAGTGTGTGCACCAATTTGAGACTTACTTAGTTGGGGTTACTTTACCTTAGTTTATGACAAGTCGGTCCTGACTTACCGTAACTAAGTTATTATTTGAAGTCATGTAATGCGCAGTCGCAATAGAGATCACTATACAGATTTCTCGCTAATCGGTTACTAGCCGCACGCCATTTTACGCACATTTTACGTGTGTTCATTGTGTTGACTGGGTGTGTACCGCGTGGAGTATACGTTATTTGGTTAGTTTATGGTAAATTTAATTTGGTCAAAGAACGTATTAGAGGCTTGAGTAATTAGTCTTCCTAATTCTTGTATAGATTACGAAAGATAAATAAATAATTTTAAAAGGTTGTATTTATTACCTAAAACACTATAACTTCACCAAAGTAGATATGCATAGATAAAACAAAGGTGCTTCAGTTATTTGACAGTGTATTACATGACATTACATCAGTTATTATGGTACTTTACAAGAAAATTGGTATAGGAATATGGACACTACCTATGTAAGAAATGTCTGTGCTTTGAAAACTATTGGAGGTTAAGTTTTGTAGATACTTTGCTGGAAAACTATTAATTTTATGTAGGTATAAATTATGTATGTGGGTGTGTTAAGCTTAACACCATACAATTTCTATATATATAGGGGTTAACATGTTTTATCTTGATATATCCTGTATGCATCTGGCAACATTATTTTTCTTTTCCTATATACTAAACTAATACTAAAATACATATTCTAATAACAATAGTGTCATTTTCCTAGAACCACTGTATATCATTCTATGCTAATAAAGTGAAGTTATTAAGACAAATACAAGTACTTACTGTAATGAACCAGTAATTATAATTGTTACTAAAACATACTGTATAAAGGCTCAAATATAATTTACTAGTAGTAAGAAAAAGTTTTTTTGTGGCAACTAAATATTAATACTGCATTAGAAAAGTATCTGCTATCCCCAAAAAAACACTTATTAAGCATAAAATGGGCCTTCATTACTGACAGCAAAAAATATCGATTTACAGTAATAAGAAAAAGTTAACAAAAAGTTTTTTTAATGGTAAGTAGACAGATTCAACAAAACCGTTTATGCTGTAGTAACTATGCTGTCTATTTGGAGCCTATTTAATGCAGATATTTTGTTGGGGATATGCGATTTCTATTTACAGTTACTTGAAATTTCTTTCAGTGCTGTCTCTAAATTTATTATTTCATATACAAGGAATTATCTCAAATTTCTTTACTACGTTTGTATTTTCTTAAAAATAATATTGTAGAGGCTTTTGTCACCCGAAGGGTGACCCCAGGCCGCAGGCCTGGACCCCTGGTAGGGCTAGATTAGCGATTTTCTCCCATTTCTAGTTAAATATTATTTGTTGTAATGGAATAATTACCATTAAAACCCCAAAACCCCAAAATAAAAAATACTGATAAATCAGTTATCGTGCTGATTAAAACTAATAGGGACAGGAGATCCCATTTTATGCCATTTACTTAACTTGTAATTTCAATTAGTAGAACAAAGACAAACATTTTCATGGTATTCTAGTAAACTATTACTATTATTCGATTTAGTCATAGTAAATCACCGAGAATTCTTGAAATGCACACAGAATTCATCGTATACAAATCAATAAAAGTGAAACAAATAAAAAATATATAAAAACTTTTGTCCACTCTTCTCCTTTCAGATCGAAAATACAAATAAGTACATAATTGCAGTGACACAATTGACCAATAAATATCTGAAGTTGTATTTATTTGCTATTATCTCTTTATTAGGAGAAAGGGGTAACCCAGGCTTTCTCTTGACATTGTATTTTTATAAAATTTACATTTTCTTTGATATTAATTAATTACTAAACATTATATTTACTTATATAGTAAATTTACAACCTATAAACTCCTATAAGTGATCTTCGAACATTAGTATTGAAAGTTTCAAACGCATCAACTGATTTATGTAGATAAAAATGTCATGACCTTTATTGTTCTCTATTTAGAACGTATTTGTGATCATTTTTATTTTAAGCTTAGTTGATATTTTTATCTACACTGATTGGATTATACCTGCAAAGTCGAAATCATATATAATTTATGACTCTAATGATTTCAATTAAAATTTAATCTTAATTTTCATTTAACACTGACGTAGTTACGTAGTTTTACACATAACACCAGAGTTGGCATCATCTGGAGATGATTAAAACTAAACCTATGCTAACATTGTATCCTATTTCTACCTAAACTGTTTTTACGGTTCAGTGAACCGTCTCGACTCCTCAGTGCTCATTGAACCACCACGACGAATAAGTGAATTGTGACTTACTAACCAATAAAGCGAGCTGTATGGGATTGGCCCTCTGTCACCATTCATAGGTACTATTTTTACATTTAACAATTTTCAAACTCTCAAAAGCATCCAGCTGTCTGGAATTTGTCACATTCCTAAGTAGTCTCAAATTGCTACTATCTATTTTATGGTTGCTCTCAAACGCATGTAGGGCGACACTAGACTTATCTGTTCTACCATATTTGAGATGAGCCATATGTTCCTTGAATCTAGTTTGAATTGACCTTCTCGTTTGTCCAACGTACTTTTGATTGCAGTATTTACAGCTAATTTCGTAAACCCCCGACTTTTCCTTAGCTTCTATTTTGTCTTTTGAATTGGCCATAAAAGTTGTAGTTTACTTCTCGATGAATAAACCACTGACATACCTATTTCTTTAAAAACCTTACCAAAATCACGGGTAAAACGAGGATCGTATGGAATAGATACGAATTTTGGGTTTTCTCTTTCATTTTGAAAAGTCGAGGAATTTCGAAGTTCTCTTCGAAATTCCATTCATCCATCCATTACTCGCAGCTATAACCCTAATCAACGCTTTTTCCTTTTCAAACTTCTCCTTATTTAGAGGGAAGCTTAATAGGTGATGAATTAAAAAATTGAATCTCGCCATTTTGTGTTAAGCACAATGATAAAGTCCTTAGGGATATATCTTAAAGTACTGGTATCTTTTCTGTATATGTCAAACTCTAACTTATTTTCACTATTTCTAATTATTAATACATCTAAGAATGGTGGTTGTCCCCAGAGCTTTCAATTTCATATGTAAATGTGCTCTCAGCATCGTGCTCAACACAAAAATAAGTGAATATGAAATTATTTTAAAATGCCACTTATGTTGGTGAAAAAAAATAACCTAAAGTTGTTTACCATTTTATACGGCAAAGTAGTGTTCAAGTCAATTTAATGTTACGTAAACGTCAGTCTCAGTCAGTATCAAGGTTTATTATTTAATCCCTATTTATTTTACCGTGAAACTGCTGTACCTACTTTGGCAAACAATAAACGTGATTTTTAAGCATTTCGAAGTGAATTTTATTTTGAATTGAGAAACACTTCATGTACTTATTCCTTGTAATGATTGTTGATTGTTTGAAAGGACGAACTTTTTTAAATCACTCGCACAAGCAATCACTCAGTGAAAATATACAAAATATCACAATGAACGAAAGTAGGTACATAATAAAAACAAAATCGATTAAAACCGAATCAGTACAGTAACATATAATGTCAGATGTTTTTTATATTAGTTTATTTGTGTTTTATGTAAATAGATCTTAAATAACTGGCCTACAAAATAATACCAGTTTCTGAAATTTAATTTTTAAAATATTGACCTGGGGCCTATTGCATAGGTATAGTAAATTACAAGTTAATGTCACTACAGACCCGTAACTTATACACTTTAATATGCAATACATGTCTTTTATTGTGCAAAAATAAATGTGGTTCAATGGCTATAAAATAAAGTATGCATAAAATATATAGATCAATATAGTACATTATATTTTAAGATAAATTATTGCATAATATGGTAGACAGACGCGACAGAATTGGAACAAAGTTGCGTAGTTTGGTGGCCAATAATATGCCTCAAAAAATCAAGGCTAACATGGTTAGTTTTTGAGGTATTTCGAAAAAATTTTGGAAATTGGAGTTTTTGTAAAATTTCAGGCCTGTTTGTAGAGCTACCTACTGAAAAAAACGCTCTATCGAATGGCGTGAATATAATTTTTAAAGTAACGTTTCGTCTTCAGAACCATGATCAACTTCATTTGTTCTAATATGGCCTCATTAATATTTTTAGGTCACTCGATAGAATTTTTCCTTCTGAGTTCAATGCTATAGTTTGATCAGGTTTTGAATATGGAAAACCATCATCAAACTCATCTGTGTCTGTCTGTATATATTAACAACAGGATAACGAAAAAGTAACAAATCATTAACAATAAATAACAATTAATTAACAAATATAAAGAACAATTATCGAAACAACAATAAATTAAAAAATAATAACGAACAGTTATCTAATGGAATAATGAACACACTATAGCATATGATACATTATTGAATTCATAAGGAAAAAAGCTGTCGAGTGACTTAAAAATTTTAATGGGGCCATATTACCTTCATTAAATGAAGTTGACGATAGTTCTGAAGAGAGAAAATGAGAAAGTGCCCTTCCTATTTCAATAGCTCATTACACTATAATATTCTGAATATTTCTTATATTTATAAGGAAGTAGAGATCTATCCATTCTTCCTCTTTGGGAGTTTTCCTTTAGTTCTCTACTTGTTTATATTTATTGTATTAACTATATGGCAGTATTGGTTTTAAGTGAAATCGAATTGTTTATAATTACCTACATATAATCTTAAAAACTACAGTATTTAACTGTTATTGCACCTTTTGCCCACCTCTTGAACTAAATACTTGTGATAAATAAATGATTCAGATGATGATTACCTTTTCCTCTTGATCCCATGCGCCAGCACGTAGCAAACCCCAGATATAATCCCAGCTAGCACGCTCACCCCCAGTCCAGTAGACACTGCGAAGGTCACCACATCGGAAGGCATCTTGCACCACTTGCCACCCCCTATCACACAGACTCTACTCAACAGATCACATCTCACCGACGAGCTACCCATAAAACCAAAACGAACCACGTTTTCGTCCACGAGAGTCTGAAGACTCTTCAGATGCCGCAGTCGAAAGGAATCACAAGCTGCAAGAGAGTGTTCTACCCCACTTTCACGTGTTGCTTGAGGCTTGAGATGTGTATTGCTTCTCGGTGCCCGATCACGAGGTATTATGCGGCTCCACCTGTGGAACTTGACGTAGAGCGGCCTTGCGAAGGTAAACACCGTGCTCGAATCTCGGAAATTTTAAGATTGTCGCTATTTACTGCTTTCCGAACGTGAGAAAGTGCTTGGCGAGCGTTGATCCTTATTTGGATGATTCTCGCCATTCCTTGACGAAAATGGTACTGGATTTACTTTCCACAAGGAGACCCAAATGATTATTAATGGTTCATGGAAATGAAAACTTAAGCAATGTTACGAAAACGCATATTAGGAAAAAGTTTTATTGAATACCTTGCAGAAAGTGTATCTATGTGTAACGGGTAAATCCTGCTCCTGCTTATTTTAAGAGATACCTTCATAATTTAGATAAATTAAGTTTTCTTGTTAAAAGCACTATTTCAAGGTCGAGAAGTCGGCATTGTAGATAATAGGTCACTTTTTAGTTACAGAACTATCAAATGCAATGCCAACAACTTGAAAATACAATGTTGAATTTATGATTATTGACACATATTATGATTGGTTATTTTGGACAATACCATTCGTAGGAACATAAAAGAAAGAAAAATTCATGAAGATTTCTTCTGATTCCTAAATAGAGGTCTAGAGCGTATTCTATTACCAAAAATTAGGTTTTATTTTTATATAAACGTGGTGTCTTAAGCAGGTAGCCTTCCCCGAGCTACAAGGTGTCAAAAATAAAAAAAATCTGCTTTTATTTATGTATGTCGATGGGTATGAAAAAAAAAATACCAGTTTTAGAAACCTGTGGCGGGGGTGTGGATATTATCGATCGTTATTTATAAAAAAAATATATACCTACAGTGAGGACATAAAGTCCGTCCCTCCCTTCTAACTTTTGAACCACTGGGTAGATTGTGATGAAATTTGGAACGATAATATATCACTAAATTCTGCAATTTTTGAGATATCAATGACAGCTCTGAATTTCAAAGTGACAGCTGGGCGCGCAATAGGAACATTTTTTTAAATGGAAATGGGGGTCGAGTACGGACTCATTTTGAAGCTATTTTTATGCTCAAAACATCCGCCAATTTTGAGAACATTTGGCTCAGTAATTTCCAAATGAAAACCAGTAATATCATAACATGATCTTTTTACCACATAATCTTTATAATAGAACTTACCCATGGAACATTTATTTGTCAGGAGGTTCATGGTGGTCATTTTCAACATCTTTTGAAGTAACATGTGTTTTCTAAATTTGTTTCTGCCTCTACGTTTAATTTAAATTATTTCATAATTTTTTAATTTAGGTTATTTTAGGTTAGGGATGGTTTATTGTTATTTGTTTACTTTTAATTTTTGTTTTGTTTTGAATAATTTACAATCATTTGTAATATGTATGCAAAAAAATAATATAACAGAAATCGATATTACTGGTTTTTATTTGGAAATTACTGAACCAAATGTTCTCAAAATTGGGGGATGTTTTGAGCATAAAAATAGCTTCAAAATGAGTTATTACTTCACCCCCATTTCCATTTAAAAAAATGTTCCTATTGCGCGCCCAGCTGTCACTTTGACATTCAGAGCTGTTATTGATGTGTCAAAAAATGCAGAATTTCGTCATAAATTATCATTCCAAATTTCATCACAATCTACCCAGTGGTTCAAAAATTAGGGGGGGGGCGGACTTTATGTCCTCACTGTATATCACCCTGTACAATATTACAAATAAAATAGATCGTCATATGCACTATTGTATTATCTTAATTTTCTGTATGTTTACACTTTTTGTGTTCCAAACCGATTAGCCAGAAAATTGATTTATTTAACCAAGTGCATTTTTACGATAGGTACTTAAAACTATCTTACTATCTTACATATTCGAAGATACGAGCTAATCTGTGTATGAATTTGAACTTTGCTAAGAAAAGTTAGCTCGAATTTACACTGCGTATGTCTTAAGACAAGCGAGTCAGATATGTAGATATACTTTCTGTCAATAGCTGGTAAGTTTAAATTACTGAATTTAAAAAACGACCGAACAGAAGATGGTACAAATAAAAAAGAAACAGTGAGAATATGTTTGTAGATTCATCAGTCCCTAATTTTAAAATATTATGAATTTTATACTGTCTGAAAAGTGTCAGTTAAATAACATTATAAAATATGGTCTATATAAAAAATTGACTATTTCTAATATTTGTTTTAATATGTTGTAATCAGGTAAGTACCTATTAATTTAAATTGGTAATCTATAGTAGGTAGGTACAAATTTATATTTACTGCTTATAAAAAAATATACCTATAGTAAAATTTGGTTGCTGGAATGAGAGAAAATTCCAATAGAAAGTTACAAAGACAAATATCGTTTTCTTGCCTTTGTTGTTTTAACCTAACAGTAAGTCAAGATAGGTAGGTATGTCTCTTGTATTGTAAAAATAATAAAATTACCGTAAGTAAAACCGTTTATTTTATTGAATACTTTAGAAGTTCAAAGACAACAATTATTTTTTTTCTATTTTGCGTCTAAAAGACATTGCGTATCGAAGAGAAGTCCTTTTCGACACTAAACTTTTTGTTTTTAAATGTTGGTAGCAACAAATTTACATTCTTTGTTTTGTATGGTGCGCTAAATATCTACCATTTTCTTCAAAACTGATTCACGACTTACTCAGTTTACGTAAGCTGTATGTACCTAAGCTAATTATGAAAATTATTATTGCTAATCTATTTGTTACATAGTTCTGTGGTCCATTAAAACATAAGGATAGTATTTTAAAGCAGTCTATAAACCGCAATATTAAATTAGAAACAGTAACTATTATATTTTTCAAAAATTACGTATATGTATAGGTATATAGGGTGATCCAACAACACACCGACAAACTTTCATCAAAACAGTTTTGACAGAAAAATGATTTTGGAAGTTGTGTTTATTATATTGATAAATAATATATATTAATTTTCAAAAAAAGTTCAAAATGGTCTTAAGAAATCATGCTTTCTTGTTGAATTTTAGAGTATTTATCTAAAAGTAATTCTTTATTTCATAGAAGTTTAGGTAAATGATAAATAAGTGTTCTTTATAATATCTTTCTGAACATTTTCGTATATTAGTATTAATCAAATAAACGTTTTTTACATTTTAATTTAAAAGACTTAATACATTTCATTTTTCAAAATTTATTTCAAGAACAAAAAGTGATTTTTTTAAGCTCTGTTGGACTTTTTAGTCAATGAATATTAATTATTAACCATTTGCGGACATATTTTTATTTAACAAAAATGTGTTTTTTTATTATTTTTACTAATATTGTTTAGTTCTTCTCCACAAATCAACCCTGTAGTTTTAACCACGTTAAAAAATAAAACATTAACTAACAGATATTGCTGCTTTTATCACAAATTTGACCATGATATTGAAATGTATCTATATAGATATATTCGATTTCTTATAACCCCTTGATATATAAACTTATCGAGCCATCATGATCGAATACCAACGACGTTAGGAAAGATTTCCTCTGCTGCTAAACGAATTGGCTGTATAAGAGAAAATAAAAAAAGATTTCGAAACAAGATACGTACATTGATTGGTTATAGAGCCAGCCGAAATGAGTTCAGGGTCTCAAATAGTTGTTGGAACAAATTGGAACGCTCCAGTGGTGTACATTTTATAAAACTTTTTTGTTATTGTTAGGGTATAACAAATATAGCTATAAAAATACTAAAAATATTCTAATTATCATTTTTTTGTGCAAAAGTGATTCTGGTCACTATTTCATTACATATTAGGTTTGTTTTGTTATTTCAAACATTTGCTCTTTTGCAATTTTGCACTTTTCATTAATCATTTGTGATAATTCCCAGATACATACCACAATTTTAACTGTTTATATGCAATTAATAACTATAATTTTGTGAACGATTCCGATTCACGTAAAATCTGGACTCTGTAAAAAATTATGAATATCCAAGTGAATTTTCTCGTTCTTTTTAACTCTTGCGTATCCAAAAGACAACGAAAAATAAAATAGAAGGTATACATAACACTGAGAAAATTTATTTGGAAAAATTTAAAAATCATGCACTGAAATCAGATTGAATTGTTGCGCATTTTTCCGATTCATTCATAATCGGGACCCTCGCTGGAACACTCTGTATATATCCAGCAGTCTTACTATACATGTCTCATCATTGTTATCACAATCTGAGCTAGGTGAGGGTATACTGATGAGAATTAATGAATTCGAAACTGATATATGTCCGGTGGTTATTACTGGCGAATGAGATATTGTAATTATTTTGTTTGTTAGAACGACAGATCAGTGTTGTATTGCACCAGCGATGCAGGTCTATATTCTGTCCATTTACAATGTTTATATATTCATATCAATGATAATATCGTCTTGCAGATAGTAGCATAGAACTGTTAATGGCACTATCACCACTACTAAGTAGTTATTTTTTATTTACTTCCTCATTCATTTAAGAATAGAGATTATGTATATTAATTATTACTTTGATATCAGTTATAAAGCTGCTAATTAGAATTATTTTGTTGGCCGCATGCATATTTGCATAAATCAATATGCAGTATTTTTTTTTTAATAAACTTTAGACTAATGGTATTCAGATTGAGATAAATTTGCTTTCGAAGAGCAGATGGTTTTATAACCAAATACCAGTGAATGTAACTGGATCATATATATTCAGAAAATAACATAACGCACAGGGTGTTTCGCTAAAAGTAATGAATAAGATAATAATTTCAAAATCGCCTGTAAAATAAAGGGATGATAGAAGAAATAATCGAATAAACCATGAGAAGAAATTTATTGTGTAGGTATTCAATTTTTCTCATCAAACAATAGCAGAACAAATAATCACCCAGTTCACAGTTGAAGAAGAGAAACAAAATATCAAAAGCTAGTCCGAGGTATACTCAGAGGTGGCTCAGGGTTTAGTGTCTCGATCGCTCAACCCAGAGGTCGTGAGTTCGAATCCCCATTCCACCAGAAAATTTTTTAATTAAATTATCTACTCGTAGATTAAGGCTTGTTCACAGGGATGAGTTGGCAACCATCCTGGCGATGGCCTAAGATGGGAAGAATGTCAGCTTGGTGTGAATGTGAGGGATTAAAATCAGTTGATGTTTGACTTGTCCCCCTAACTAATGAGGTTTTCCAGGTTTCCCTCATTCCAGCACTGAATGGTGGTTAGGGCCTTCCAACGTAAGTCGGCCCTGAGGCACAAATGCGGCCCGCGGAATAATAATATGCCGCCTCCTCTCCTACACAAGTCTCAGACTTTCGGGCTAATGCTTGTGATTAGAATGAGGGGTCGAGATATCATTATTTATTATTATTATAGTTTAAAGGTAAAAACAAGAAAAAGCTACTTCACTACGAGGAAAATAGTAAAAACTCCAGTGGCGGATTTATAAGGACGCTTATTATGCTGGAGCATCAGGCTCCCGATCATTGGGGGCCCCAAAGGAGCCCCAAAACCTTACTTACTCATTATTTTATAGAATTTAGTTTTGTTTTTTTATGAGCTTCAGTAACTTTTTTGTTTTTCATATAATTCAATTTCAAATATTTAATATAATTCATGACTCTCTTTTAACGACACTCCACCGTCACTACACTATAATTCGTACCCATCCTTCGACAACCGACAACCTCCCCCCTCCCCAATAATATGCTATTAGGGGCCTCTGAAATATAATTAATATCAGGCAGATCCCAAAAAGTCACCATCCGCCACTGAAATACTCCTTTATTATATTTTACAAGATTGCCGTAGTACCTACCAAAAGGTAAAAATATTGGTAGACTTACTTAAATTATAAGTCCAATAAACCTTTAACCTTCTACGGAGTGTGTCTCACTTGTATCGCCTCTATAAGAATTGTACTTTTGGTACGATTTAAAGTAGATTTATCTCAAAGATTGAAGTCAATAATTTTTGCTTATGACCATCATTGGAAAACCACGAAAACTTACGGTGCAAGAGTTATTTTTTTTATCAAAACCTGTTCGGAATCATTCGAAAAATTTGAATCCACGATTCGTTCAATTTAAAATATATTTATACTTTACTACCTACAATAATATAATTTAAGGCAAATTTATGCATGCTGTAACTCTTTGGTTTCTATGATTTGATTTGGTTTCTACATTTTAAAAGAAGTTGTGCCGGTAGCAATTTTTACATAACAAAAATATCAAATATATTTTTCTATTTCAAATTTTTCCAAACATAATTCTAATTATTCTAATTCAAATACAGGAATTTTCCTTCAATTCCTATTTGTAAATTAATTTAGATTTCGGAACAATAAATCCAATCCAAATTCCAACTATCTGGTGGTCAGATAGAACCATTTACAGAATGTCTTCTTAACATTTTTATACCGATCTCTATCTCTAGACACCGATTTGGAAAATCTAAAAAACTAATAGCAGAGTGTCTCTCTTAAATGAGACACTCTGTAGTAGATTTATAGAAACGTACGATTGAAGCATACCTTAAATATTAGCTATTAGCACCCCAGCGGGTATCTGTAAAATTTCTCAACGCCCATTACGAAATTTCCCCCCTGGCAACAGGTTTAACACATGTTCATCGATTAACCACACTTGTAGTATGACGTTTATGACGAAACAGCGAAACATTTGGCAGCGAATGGTAAAACTAATGATTAATAACCTGGCACTGGTTTTTTCAAATTGTGTAAAACATAATTAGATAAACAGTTAATCAATCGATTTATAATCTGGTGGCAGTTCTGTCATAATAAATTTACTAGCAACTTTTTCTTTCAAATTCCATCATGGACATTGGTATTTACTATGAACAGTCAGCTTTCTTACATCATTGTGATGCCTGAGGGCTAAAGGTGTGTTCGTAGTAAGTATGGTAAAGTTTGTTAAACTTTCTACGTGTACAAGTACCTACTAAATATTGACAGGATTGAAGTTTTATTCAAAGCGACGTTCACTGACTTACTTCTGTGAAAATGGAAAGAAGTGAAATAGCAACTGGTGAATTGATGCCATATAATGGAACTACCTATTAACTACATTATTAATTAACTACAACTATGAGACATTTTCGCTTTTGGAAATGTTAGTGCACGTTTAAAAATATACAGAGAATTCACAAATTTGATAGTTCTAGAGGAAAGGATGTCTTTTATGCTTTACAAAAGTGCATATTGACCAAATAGTCTGAATATCTGCTAAACCGTTTGCTATACTTATTGAAAAATATCAAGAAACTACATAAATGTTACTAAGAGTTCATTGTCCAAAAATTGATGCACCACAAAAAAGCTGTGAAGGTGCTTATAAGCACTCAAAAAATAACACCCAGTAGAGCAAATTTTACAAAAATGTTATCAAATATACTGCTTCAGGAGTGTATGAAATTTCGTGTTAATATTTCGCTTTCCTCAAGAGATATGAGGAATAATCTTTTAAATACAAAATTTAAATTCCAACATTTCATAGTTCTCCTGTAATAAGCGAGGTAGCGTAGCGACGTAGCGAGACAGATAGTAAAAGTTTGTTTGTTTAAAAACGGAACATGCTGTATAGTTACTACATATTATTCCATGTGTCCCAAATTCTATGCTCACCATTGAAATTTCGGAAACTGTAAGAGATAGAGTCGGTTAAATGGGGAATGAATGGGACATTTTTATGGAGATCCTGAATCTATTTCGAAATCATGACTAACTGCGCCCGACTTTCTATCTCTTATAGATTCCGAGATACCAATGGTGAGCATCGAATTTAAGACACATAGTATGTCATAGGTACGTCTTAAAAATCCCCCTCACTCCCTAACATTATTATCTCTTTGGAAAATTAACAAAGATGACTGCTTATTACAGCTCTTAATGACTAATGACCAACTTTATCGAGAATCAATAGTGAATGGGTTATTATGCTGGTAATAACCCAATGCAATACCTTTAGGGTATAATTCAGTTTAGAGATATTTAAATAGCATACATTCTGAGCATTTTGTTTGTTTTAGTAATTAAGAAACATCATCTCATCTATAATATATTCCTTTTCATCTGTACCACTTAAAACATTCCATTACCACTCTTTCTAATTAATTATAATTTATGCTAAATCTTTGTTTATAAAAATATTTCATGCATATGCCTTTATATTTTAGACTAGTAAATAATTAAAAATCAAATAGATAAGTAGATACTTTTAAATATATTATTAGGAGTTTATTAGGTAAACCATTTTCAATGTAGATTTCAAAATCCTAAACCAAATATATATTTTATTTGGAATATATTTGCTTTTTTGATAAATAATTGTAATAATACATATTAATAATGGCATTGGGTTGGTGAATTTAGTCCTGTAAGCTAATAGGTAATAGTTTAGTCCTGTTGTAGTCCTTTAAGCCAATACTAGCTTGTATAGTTAGTAGTCTTCGTTATAGAAAAAAATAATATTATATGCGCTAGTCAAAATTGACATTGACGATTTTTTCTTAAGATATCTATAGGTAGGTACTTATAAATTGTAGTTCCTTTTGAGATTATCACACCTGTAAAATAATAAAAAACATGAAACTAGAAGTAATCAAAATAAAGATTAAAAGTTTAGTATGAAGGCAAACTTCTAAAGTTTGCCTTGAATACTTCTGGTTTTCTGTTTTTTATTATTTTATTGGTGGTGTAACCCCAAAAGAAACTATAATGAATCAGAGCTACAGTGCTTTGAAGCTACACCAGCCATTTCGGCCCACCACCAAAATTTCTATACCATAATTTATTACACTTTTATTACAAATTTATTCCACCAAAATTAATTTTATTACCCTTGCCGTAAATTAGTTATAAGCGAACAACCTAGGTTTAATTTAAACCTACACCAGCCACTGGTAACTTTTGAATTAAATGAGATATGGAGATGGTTCTTTCGCTAGAATTTATTACAAATTTATTACATTCGACCCCGCCTAGTTTAAACTCCCTACAGTGAAATCCAAGGGGTGAAAACAACCCCAAAGAGGTATTTTCAATTTTAATGAACCTAAAACGTGCAAATTCATCCGAGATATATTTTAATTTATCTCTTAGAAATATTAAATAAACATTTCATACCCGGGGGTGAAAACCACCCCATCTACCCCAAGTACGTCCAAACACCGATAATAAGCGAAATTTAAATTAAATTAAATTTTAAAATATTGCAAATACAAGAAGAATGAAACCTGCTTCGTATTTTCTTCCATTTAAATTATAATCGATTACAGTAAACCGCGATTTTATTACACTTGCCATTTTCAAGAAATCGGGAGTGGTCGGCGTGAATCTTAAGCTAGCCCGCCCACTCGTATCTCCAAAACTACATAACGTATTGCAATAAAACTTGCATCATATTTTATTACATTTTAATTATAATTGAATAGAGCAAACCGCGATTTTATTACACCTGCCATTTTCGAGAAATTGGGAGTAGTCTGGCGTGGTTTGAAGCTAGCCCGCCCTCTCGTATCTCCGAAACTAAAATACGTACTGCAATGAAACCTACATCATATTTTATTACATTTTAATTATAATTGAAAAGAGCAAACCGCGATTTTATTGCACCTGCCATTTTCGAGAAATCGGGAGTTGTCGGCGTGAATCATAAGCTAGCCCGCCCACTCGTATCTCCGAAACTACATACCGGATTGCAATGAAACTTGCATCATATTTTATTACATTTTAATCATAATTGAATAGAGCAAACCGCGATTTTATTACACTTGCCATTTTACAAATCGGGAGTGGTCGGGCGCCAATCAAAGCTAGCCCGCCCTCTAGTTTCTCCGAAACTAAAAAACGTACTACAATGAAACTTACATCATATTTTATTACATTTTAATTATAATTGAATAGAGCAAACCGCGATTTTATTACACCTGCCATTTTCGAGAAATCGGGAGTTGTAGGCGTGAATCATAAGCTAGCCCGCCCACTCGTATCTCCGAAACTACATAACGTATTGCAATGAAACTTGCATCATATTTTATTACATTTTAATCATAACTGAATAGAGCAAACCGCGATTTTATTACACTTGCTATTTTCGAGAAATCGGGAGTGGTCAAAATTAAATGGTAAGCTAGCCCGCCCTCTCGTATCTCCGAAACTAAAAAACCCACTGCAATGAAACCTACATCATATTTTATTACATTTTAATTATAATTGAATAGAGTAAACCGGGAATTTATTACACTTGCCATTTTCGAGAAATCGGGAGTAGTCCGCCGTGGTTTGAAGCTAGCCCGCCTTATCGTATCTCCGAAACTAAAAAACATACTGCAATGAAACCTACATCATATTTTATTACATTTGAATTACAATTGAATAGAGCAAACCGCGATTTTATTACGCCTGCCATTTTCGAGAAATCGGGAGTGATCGGCGTGAATCATAAGCTAGCCCGCCCTCTCGTATCTCCGAAACTACATACCGGATTACAATGAAACTTGCATCACATTTTATTACATTTTAATCATAATTGAATAGAGCAAACCGCGATTTTATTACACTTGCCATTTTCGAGAAATCGGGAGTGATCGAGCGTCAATCAAAGCTAGCCCGCCCTCTCGTATCTCCGAAACCACAAAACGTACAGCAATGAAATCTACATAATATTTTATAACATTTTAATTATAATTGAATAGAGCAAACCGCAATTTTATTACACCTGCCATTTTCGAGAAATCGGAAGTAGTCCGGCATGGTTTGAAGCTAGCCCGCCCTCTCGTCTCTCCTAAACTAAAAGACGTACTGCAATGAAAGCTACATCATATTTTATTACATTTTAATTATAATTGAATAGAGCAAACCGCGGTTTGCCCTATTCAATTATCATTCAAATGTAATAAAATATGATGTAGGTTTCATTGGAATACGTTTTTTAGTTTCGGAGATACGAGAGGGCGGGCTAGCTTATGATTCACACCGATCACTCCCGATTTCTCGAAAATGGCAGGCGTAATAAAATCGCGGTTTGCTCCATTCAATTATAATTCAAATGTAATAAAATAATATGTAGGTTTCATTGCAGTACGTTTTTTAGTTTCGGAGATACGAGAGGGCGGGCTGACTTCAAACCACGTCGCACTACTCCCGATTTCTCGAAAATGGCAGGTGTAATAAAATCGCGGTTTGCTCTATTCAATTATAATTCAAATGTAATAAAATATGAGGTAGGTTTCATTGCAGTACGTTTTTTATTTTCGGAGATACGAGAGGGCGGGCTAGCTTCAAACCACGCCGGACTACTCCCGATTCCTCTAAAATGGCAGGTGTAATAAAATCGCAGTTTGCTCTATTCAATTATAATTAAAATGTAATAAAATATGATGCAAGTTTCATTGCAATCCGGTATGTAGTTTCGGAGATACGAGTGGGCGGGCTAGCTTATGATTCTCGCCGACTACTCCCGATTTCTCGAAAATGGCAGGTGTAATAAAATCGCGCTTTACTTTATTCAATAGTAATTAAAATGTAATAAAATATTATGTAGATTTCATTGCAGTACGTTTTTTAGTTTCGGAGATACGAGAGGGCGGGCTAGCTTCAAACCACGCTTGACTACTCCCGATTTCTCGAAAATGACAGGTGTAATAAAATCGCGGTTTGCTCTATTCAATTATAATTAAAATGTAATAAAATATGATGTAGCTTTCATTGCAGTACGTTTTTTAGTTTCGGAGATACGAGAGGGCGGACTAGCTTCAAACCACGCCGGACTACTCCCGATTTCTCCAAAATGGCAGGTGTAATAAAATCGCGGTTTGCTCTATTCAATTATAATTAAAATGTAATAAAATATGATGTAGATTTCATTGCAGTACGTTTTGTGGTTTCGGAGATACGAGAGGGCGGGCTAGCTTTGATTGACGCCCGACCACTCCCGATTTCTCGAAAATGGCAAGTGTAATAAAATCGCGGTTTGCTCTATTCAATTATGATTAAAATGTAATAAAATATGTTGCAAGTTTCATTGCAGTCCGGTATGTAGTTTCGGAGATACGAGTGGGCGGGCTAGCTTATGATTCACGCCGACAACTCCCGATTTCTCGAAAATGGCGGGTGCAATAAAATCGCGGTTTGCTCTATTCAATTATAATTAAAATGTAATAAAATATGATGTAGCTTTCATTGCAGTACGTTTTTTAGTTTCGGAGATACGAGAGGGCGGACTAGGTTCAAACCACGCCGGACTACTCCCGATTTCTCGAAAATGGCAAGTATAATAAAATTGCGGTTTGCTATATTCAATTATAATTAAAATGTAATAAAATATGATGTAGGTTTCATTGCAGTGGGTTTTTTAGTTTCGGAGATACGAGAGGGCGGGCTAGCTTATGATTCACACCGATCACTCCCGATTTCTCGAAAATGGCAGGCGTAATAAAATCGCGGTTTGCTCCATTCAATTATAATTCAAATGTAATAAAATAATATGTAGGTTTCATTGCAGTACGTTTTTTAGTTTCGGAGATACGAGAGGGCGGGCTGACTTCAAACCACGTCGCACTACTCCCGATTTCTCGAAAATGGCAGGTGTAATAAAATCGCGGTTTGCTCTATTCAATTATAATTCAAATGTAATAAAATATGAGGTAGGTTTCATTGCAGTACGTTTTTTATTTTCGGAGATACGAGAGGGCGGGCTAGCTTCAAACCACGCCGGACTACTCCCGATTCCTCTAAAATGGCAGGTGTAATAAAATCGCAGTTTGCTCTATTCAATTATAATTAAAATGTAATAAAATATGATGCAAGTTTCATTGCAATCCGGTATGTAGTTTCGGAGATACGAGTGGGCGGGCTAGCTTATGATTCACGCCGACTACTCCCGATTTCTCGAAAATGGCAGGTGTAATAAAATCGCGCTTTACTTTATTCAATAGTAATTAAAATGTAATAAAATATTATGTAGATTTCATTGCAGTACGTTTTTTAGTTTCGGAGATACGAGAGGGCGGGCTAGCTTCAAACCACGCGGGACTACTCCCGATTTCTCGAAAATGACAGGTGTAATAAAATCGCGGTTTGCTCTATTCAATTATAATTAAAATGTAATAAAATATGATGTAGATTTCATTGCAGTACGTTTTGTGTTTTCGGAGATACGAGAGGGCGGGCTAGCTTTGATTGACGCCCGACCACTCCCGATTTCTCGAAAATGGCAAGTGTAATAAAATCGCGGTTTGCTCTATTCAATTATGATTAAAATGTAATAAAATATGATGCAAGTTTCATTGCAATCCGGTATGTAGTTTCGGAGATACGAGTGGGCGGGCTAGCTTAAGATTCACGTCGACCACTCCCGATTTCTCGAAAATGGCAAGTGTAATAAAATCGCGGTTTACTCTAATCGATTATAATTTAAATGGAAGAAAATACGAAGCAGGTTTCATTCTTCTTATATTTGCAATATTTTAAAATTTAATTTAATTTAAATTTCGATTATTATCGGTGTTTGGACGTACTTGGGGTAGATGGGGTGGTTTTCACCCCCGGGTATGAAATGTTTATTTAATATTTCTAAGAGATAAATTAAAATATATCTCGGATGAATTTGCACGTTTTAGGTTCATTAAAATTGAAAATACCTCTTTGGGGTTGTTTTCACCCCTTGGATTTCACTGTAGGGAGTTTAAACTAGGCGGGGTCGAATGTAATAAATTTGTAATAAATTCTAGCGAAAGAACCATCTCCATATCTCATTTACCTAGTTCAAAAGTTACCAGTGGCTGGTGTAGGTTTAAATTAAACCTAGGTTGTTCGCTTATAACTAATTTACGGCAAGGGTAATAAAATAAATTTTGGTGGAATAAATTTGTAATAAAAGTGTAATAAATTATGGTATAGAAATTTTGGTGGTGGGCCGAAATGGCTGGTGTAGCTTCAAAGCACTCAGAGCTACCTACACTAGAAGTAAGTTATAGACATTATCTACTTAAAGAGTTGGTTACAAACCCGTAGCACATTTGTCATTATTTTAATGAGTATGAAGATATTAGGATGAGTGAAAGATTAATTATTAGGTAAATATATGGGTATGGGTGGTACTCACGAGAGAAAATGTAGCATTGGGTTTCTTCGTTGCTTATCTTCCACTATTCCATCACTTTGTAAACATTCTGCAAATAAAATATACTTAATAATAATGGTAATAAAATAAATAAAATTTATTAACAAATAAATTCACTGTGAAGAATGATAATATTCGTTTATATCGGCGTAGAGAGCAACAAATAGAGGTTTACTTATATTTGCCAAACGTATATTGCTTTTATTAATATTATTATCATTATTAATTAAATATAGATAGGTGGGTACGTATTCATCTCATAACTCGTTTTTTTTAATTGAATAACAGTAGTTTGAGGGTAATAAAAATAATTATTTCCGATTAGCAAATTGTTTTAATGGGTGTTGTTGTTTTTTTTTAATAAAAGTAGGTAGGTAGGTTGCAGGTCCTTAAGCACCTTTTTGGATCTTTTGCGTTTCAAAGGAAATATCTAGTAGCGTGTTCAGGGGAGAGCTGGGCGCAAGACCCCTCTTCCCTCCCTGCCTGTAAATTCCTGCCCCTAGCTCCCCAAACATTTTCAGAAAACTTCAAGTTTCAACATTTACTTAGTTAATGTCCTAAGTATATTATTTGAAATTTAAATAATAATAAATAATACGTAGAAATAATATTTATTATTCCAACAGGAAAAACCCAATTACAGGAATAAGAACATAAACTTACTGTGAATATTCGCGCGACTATATTGTGAATGGTATGTGTGAGAAAAATGAATAAACAAATTGTTGTTTGTACACCTCAGTCACCATTTCTTTTATATATTTCAAATAACGTATACTTAAATATGGAATTGTGATTTCTTACCATTTTGGTAGGGGTCATGGTCCACTATATGCCGCGAAAGAAAACTGCTACCACAAAAATGACATATAGGAGGTCTCGCCATGGTTTAAGAATATCTACTACTGGCAACGAAGACGTTCAACTTTCAATGGAAATGAATAGGAAATACATCTGGAATACGTGACTTCCTATCAATGTTGTATTGTTTTACGACCACCTTGATGATTTATTTATAAAAATAAACCACTGGCTATAAGCATACATACAGCTAGGTATACTTGGTACATAACTTAAAACTGACAATGAACTGACAACTAAGGTACTAAACAAAAAATAATCATGCTTAAGTTTAAGCATGCAAGAGGTAGCTACTTAAAAGTGAAACTTGCAAAAGAGAAATACTTCTAAAATGTCTTTTATCTTATTTGAATTTTAAAAGTAGGTATTATTGGGAGATGATGAAAATTTGTTAACGAATGGATTTCTGGAAACCTTTTCATAATTTTATATTTCTAATAGTATATATAGTTGGTTCCACTCCATAATCCACTGATTGATGGGAATGCTCCAGGGGCCCGCCTATACAGGGCGCCCTATTTCTTTACCCGTTAAAATTACGTCAGAGTGCCAATGCAATTATGATTTCGAATTCTTTTGTTCCATAGCATTCTTGACGTGACAATAATTATTGTTTAAAAACAACGATTATTATTACTATCGTAGGGGTAAAATATGGACTGTGATATATCAGCTGAAAGACAAAAAAGGGGACTTATTTGATTAATGTGACAGTCACCACATGGCCATTACATTTAAAAAATATATATTTTATCGTAATTCTCAACTATTTTAAGAGACATGTAAAAAGTAACAAGTTCATGTCATTTTACATGAAAAATACTTCAAAAAACAACTAAATCATTTTTCTCTAACTCTTCATCAAAGAACGAGCTACGAGGGACGATACAAAAGTTGGATTTTTCGCTTTTTATCAGTAACTATTCAACCTTCCACTGTATGTCATTTTTCGCCTTATTGTAAAATTACTAATAGGAAACTGCACTAATTTGCTCATTTAAACATCATAGAATGTCCTTAATAACGAAAGTATAGAGAGATCAAAAGGTTTTTCGACCATAAGAGAATGAATACCAGGCCAATTTACAATTTCCCAAATGTCACGTGCAATAGAAATTTGAACTTAAAATGAAATGAATGAATGAACTCTGGTATAACATAACATTTATGTTATATAGCTACTCTGTGCATCCTATATAAACTACAAGATTGTTATATGTTCTACCAGGCACGCTGTACAAGGATTTTACCAAAAAAATAGGTACCTAAGTATATGATTTTACACTAAAGTAAAATCTTACTTTCACAAGTCAAAATTAAACGTTCACGTTAAAATCGTTATTGTGAAATTACCTAAACGAAGAAAAAAACGATTTATTAAATATTATGTTTTTGAAATCAGAAAAAAATAAGCTTTTTATTGATACCACAGCCAACTATGGTTGCTATTTAAAAAAACATAACAATTTTTTTTTCACAGAAACTAAGATGCCCGTGAAATTTTCAATATCACCGCTTAATGCCACGTAAAAAACACTATCACGCAGTATTTTTATATTATTTGTAGATTTCGACATATTCGCGTTTAAAAATTTTGGCGATTTTCAGTTTTTGCAAAATATCTCGAAAATGAAAATGAAATCTGAAGGAGGCACTGAATTCCTCATGTAATTCTGCCCAATTCTGCTGATTTAACCAATTCTCTATCTCCACTATTAACAAAGTTAGCCATGTAAGGAGATACATAATGGGCACCCTGTATATGAGAAATACGAACTACATTTCTACCATCTAGTGGCAGAATGCAGAATGTAACGTTTAATTTTTTTGAAACAAGGCCAGATAAGAGAGCTGGAATCCCCAGATAGAGTGCGCAACCTGTGGTGCAATCACGAGCAATGTTGCCAACCGTATCATAATTATCGTTATCATGCTGTAATTTTAGGTGCAGTCGATAATCAATAATGAAGGGAAAATTTACGATAATTTCATGTTTATACCATAATTTTTATACACATCACATAACAGTGTAGTTAGATATAATACATGAATATAAAAATTGTAAATGCGTGTGTGATAATATGAAATGTACCTACGTCATTCTTGTATTATAATCGCGCGTATTATCACTATTGAACAATGAACAAAAATCATACGGGAGTGTCGACGCATGAACCAAGAACCAAAAACAACTGTGTTTGCTTTATATATACAGTATACCTATACTTTCGTAATGTTTTCTAATAACCGCTCGGACCGTCGACCCGTTCTTTAATTTTGGCCCTTATATTTTACATGTAGGTATTTAATTTTTTACAAGGAGTGACTCGCTATGAAGCGATGTCGATATAAACTTTTTATTTTTTTAAATGGGACACCCTGTATTTGTTACATATTATTTGCAATGAACTCTTTTTTACGAATACGATATGATATAAGGTTTTATTGGTCTCTACCTCTAATAATAAGGGGGATATGCCCAAAAAAGTGTGCCACAAGAGAAATATGCTAGAGAAAACAATTTTAATAATTTATTATTCCTTGTTAATTAATTACGTTTTTTTTTTTTTTAAGATATAAACGAGATAATTTCTTCAAAAATTCGATAATTTGGGTAGGTTTTCAAATGTTGGCAACACTGAGCCGAGGGCAACCCTCTGTAATCTATGGAGCGCGCCACCGTGCGCCACCCTTATATGATATTCTGTGGCGCCACCATAGATAAAATATATATATATATACTGAGCGCCACCGCTGTTATTGATTATTGTAGTTACTTGTCCTGATTAATAATAAAGCATTTGGAATTATCCAATACATTTATCATGAGTTACAAATGTGATCATAAATTTACTGTGACGTCTATCCATTACTGAGTATAATAACAAAGGATTGTTTACGTCTTTAGAAAGTTAACCCACAGTGTTATGTGAGTTAACCATAATAATAACCTAACATGTCTGCTGGTCCTCCATTGCTATTATTGCCATTTAATTTGCCCACTAATTCCTGAAAATAATGAATTATTATTAAAATAGCATTGAAAGTGAGTTCAAATCGAAATATTGCGTATGCTCAAAATCCTGCAGTTTTTACAGTTCTCTAGGTTCTAGGTGCTCCTAATCATACCTACTTGACCATGTTCAACATATTTTGAACCAAAATATTTTTCTTTTTCTGAAATGGGAGGTTCTGTAAGCCAAGTTTTCCAATCAGGAAGTGCTTTATTATCAAATGGTCATGGACATAAAGTTTCTGAATCAACAAGACAAAAAGTACAAACTATATTTGATGCGCTACGTGCAAATCCGAAAATCGGTGTTCAGAGGTTAGAAGGTCTTTTGCAGCAAATACCCAAGGTAATTTTATTTTGTGAAAACTTATGTCTATGCTGCATACATTCTTTTTGTGGTAGAATGGTGACCATATTGTTATTCTGTTTTAGAATGAGAATATCTTAGCAATCCATGACGATGCTGGGTACAATCTGCTTCAGAAATGTGTAGGTGCTAACAATGTGGAGCTAGTTAGATGGTTGCTAGCCCGGCATACTGCAGCCGATGTTAACAGGTTCCCATGTAGTCTTCCTCTTCACATTGCCTGTCTGAAGGGGTGAGTAATAGTTTGTATTCGTTGCAATTTTTATACTTACTGTGTTTGTTTTCAGACATGATGATTGTGTAGAGCTACTTTTAAAACATGGGGCAAAGTCTGACGTGGAAGCTAGAATGTGTTGGCCGGGACCACATAGTAGCAACTGTGAAGAAAGAGGAAAGTACTGTAAGTACTCAAAGGGAATTTGTCCAGAAAATTTGATATTTTTTAATCTGAAATGTATTTGTTTTATTTTTATTAGACAATTATCAGCAACCTTGCTAGGTCTTTGACAATTATAAATATGAGATAATTACTATTTTCTACCAATGTGCAGCAAAAGTTCCTACAAGGTGTCCTTGAGTTGTAGTAATTTGTTGGTAACTATATCGATGAAATAATATCAAACCAAATCTTTATTACCAAAAGGAAAATATTCAGAATATACCTACAGTGTATAGTAATACATAGTGTCTTTTTTAATTAATTCTGTCACTTGCATTAAAAAAGAAGGGTATAAAGGAGAAATAAAAATTATGATTCTATCATAGTGCTATTTTTTAATTACCCTGTAGTAGGTATGCTGTGTTATAAAATAACAGGTTCCTATTAGCATTTTCGTGCATCAAATACCTACCTACCTATAGGTACATGTATCTTAAATTGAACATATTAGATTCAAGATTGATTTGACTCTAACAATGACTAAGTTGAATATAGAAACTTAGGTAAATGATTTTCTCAAAAAACCATAGTGCTATGTAGAAAAATTTAAAAGATGTATTATTTAAATAAACCCATGTATATTTTCATGTATATAAAGATCGAGATAAAGATGTATGAAATTCTGTAGCCTCTGCCATTCAGCAAGAAGAAACATGTATAGGACGAGACAACCGAGAAAGGTTGCCTAGCAAGCTTCAATCTGCTATCTACTATGCATTAGATGGAGATCAAGTAAACATTTTAACCATGCTTTCACAGAGAACAGAAGATCCTTGGGTAAGACTTCCACAGATCATGTATATTTACATTACATCTTATATTTTCATACAGAATGGCATTTTTCGATCAAGAAAACCCCTCCTCCACGCAGCCTGTGAAAGAGGAGCTTGGCGCTGCACCCAATTCCTTGTGACAGAGAGATCCGATGAAATTCACATCCTAAAAGACGAGTATTACCCCATTCATTATGCTGTTTTACACGATAGCAAATTTTTAGAGTTATTAATAAGCGCAGATGCTGATACAACGGTTAGAACCTGCACCCAACAGATGACGTTACTACACGTTGTCTTACTTGTCGCGCATAAATCTGCGGAAGACACAATATCAACGATACGACTACTCCTGGATCACGGTTGCAAAGAATTAATAAATACCCCTGATAGTTTAGGAAATACACCCCTGCACGCTCTTATAGTTAGGTATGCTTTAGAAGAAGCCCAGTATGGTTACGACAAGTGGAACAAATGGGACATCTTACATTTGGTGCGGTATTTGATCCAGTCAGGTGCAAAGACTTCTATAAATCATACCGGGAATTCTGCGGTGGCTTGTGTCTTGCGGCATATACGGGATTGGGATGTCTGTTACGAGTTGCTTCAAATGCTGTTAACGGATGGTGATCCTAATATGGTTGGAAGGGATGGGTCGGTGCCGTTGATGGTTTGTCTGGTCCCCTTGATCAATAAAGATCCCCTGCATCATTTTACACACAGCATGAAGGTAAGGTGTGTTAGTGGTTAGTGGTACTAATTTTTAGAAATTTCATGAATCCTACTGTTCAAATGTTTTATTTTTTACAAAAGTTTCATTAATTAATGAATGATTGAGTGAGTGATAATGTTCTTAAGACCTACACAAATATTTTTTTTGTTTTGTTTTTTGATGTGTGAATTGTTTTATGAATTCAGATATTCGTTATATACAGATATATTACAGAATGAACCACTTAATTTCACCAAATTTCATTTGATGCTTTTTGATAGATCTTGACACTCTTAGACATGTTCTACACTTTTCTTTTGTTACAGGTCTGTTACTTAAATTGTATAAGAATCCTCTTGGAAAAAGGGGCTAATCCGAACTGTAGCTATAGGGCCAATCTCACCCCCCTACATGTGCTAGTGTTCACAGTGTCGGAGAACATAACCTTGAACTGCGACATACAGAAAGAACTTAATTTCGAGTTCATCAAGAACCTGCTTATACTTCTCTTAATGCACGGCCTAGATCCTAACGTTCGTGTCAGTATACGCACCCAGCATATCTTACAGTCGTGCATGGACATGATTCAGAATGTTCGGGACTGCAAAGATATCCATTACGTGTATGATCTTACGCTTACATTGATCCAGTACGGTGCGAATCCGGACTTGAGTTTGAATATGTCAGAAGCAATAAAGAATCACCCTCTACATTCACAGAGCATCTGGAAAACGAAGAATTACATATTATATTATTACATAATGTTGATTTCGAGGAAGGAGAACTTGATTACTGATCCGAATATGAGTTTTGCTAAAATCATAATGCTGTTCTATCACGTGATGCAGCATAAACCCCTCTTCGAGTGTCTGAAGATCTTGCATACTCAGCAGTTGAGTTTGGTTCCGGGAAAGATGACTGATCCACTGACGTTCATCATCAGGGATCTTTATAAACGGCCCAGAAGTCTGAAGCAGATCTGTCGCGTTAAGATACACAATTGTCTGGACAGGAGACCCGGGCTGTATATCAATAAGCTGAACCTACCAAATCAATTGAAGGATTATCTGTTAAACTTTCAGCCGTGAGTGTGATGACGTGCATGATTTCTGAACAAGGTTGGAATTATTTCAGAAACAGAAAAACATTTTACAACGAAATAACATTTTTCTTTTAGAAAACAATATTTGACATGCACTAATTTTGTTCAGCTGTTGGATTGATTTATAAATAAAAATATTAATATGCAGCCCTGCCACATACATAATCTGTCAAAATTAAGTTACTTTGATGGGTGTGATGAAGTACCTAATAATAAGAAATTAAATGTAGAACATTATGTGTAGGTATTAATATTTCTGAACTTATAACATCACGAAGGATGTTAGTTTCGATTATTTATTTGAAATAAATTTGCTTAACTTGCCCCTAACTAAAGTCAAGACCAGAATTAAGCAAAGTGGAATGACCTCGCCGATCTGGTAAAATGCGGTGATGCATGGGCGTGGGTATTCTGTTTTACCATTGGGCACATTTCAGTTAATACATACTCGTATACTATTCTATAGAATACTTCTAGTATATATTAACTGAAATATGTCCAGTGGTAAAAAAATACAAATCTAAAAATGTCTAGTTAATACAGACATTTTTAGATTTGTCATTAGGTGAAAAATTATTTGCTTTAGCGTAAAACTCTCAAATTGTCCTGAAATTTTGCCTATCCCCCTATTTTCGGGTATGCTGAATACAAATCTAAAGTTATTTTTTGTGGACAAATGTAGTTTTTGAGGAAAAATTTACCACCACCATTTACTACCACCATTTACGAAAATGGTGGTAGACAAAATTTCAGAAAATTTTGATAGCTTTAAGCTAAAGTAAATAATTACCAAAAAGTTTCAGTGGAAAACTGTAAAAAACTAATGTATACATGTAAAAATGTAGTATAGGTACCTATTATCAATTTATGTACAAGTTTTACCGTTAAGAAACGCGCGCGAAATAACCCAACATCACGCCACTGTTTCCCTACTACCTCGAGCGCAGTCGCTTGTTGGTTCCTGACTCGACCAATCAACATCGTTGAAGCTCAGAGAAAATAAAGCGTAAATGCAAGAATATGTATGTTAAATAAGGATGAACAGCTTGTCGTCAACTTTACGACTTTCGCAGTTGCCACATATTCGGAAATTCCTTGATATTATCACAAGTATAAAGATATATCTTTATACTTGTGATATTATTAAGTAAAAAACAAATTAAACATTGTGTTTGCTTTAATAAAGCACAATAGGGATAAGGTACATTAAAGACAAGTGAAAAAATGGGTAAATAAGGTAAATAATACGTTTCCTGTTTTAAATAAGAATACTTTAGAAATAAATGTGACAACACAGATCTACTCTTTTCCGGTCATTGCACTTTGCTTAATTCTGGTCTAGAGTATAGTAATGAGTTCTTACTAGCAGTTTTGCGGACAATACAACGAAAGAGAAAAGAGTTTTGGGAAAAGAATTATTTAAATATTGAGTTACATTTACCATAATATAACTTTATAAAACATTATTTATAATCGAATAATTTCAGACAATAATATCTCGTTAAATTATTTACCCTATGAATACCTGATATATGAATGTGGAAGATGAGCTGCTGTAACAAAATTACATCTTATTATTATCAAGAAAACAACTGAGAGAGTCCGATAGCTACGGTGATGGCTTTAATTGTTACTTTTTATACAGTAATAAATATTTTCTTCATTAAAAATGCTGAATTGACAATTTAATTAATATAGACAGTTTCTGAAGTAATTTTCAACTGTATTTAAAAATAAACATTTACGATATTCTCTTAAACATATTCTGAAAGGTCAATTTTAATTACTTTTGGTTTACAAGTGGAGTGACAGCCCTCTCTACAAATCTCTTTTATATACTGAAGTTGTTCAAATTAACAACGCTTTAGTACTGCATTAGTAACATTTTATGTTGTTTCTCTGTGATATAATTTTTAAAACATTGTTAAGATTCTCGTAAATGTTTAAAAATATTGTGTGTTATTGTTATATTTTGAGAAATTTTAAATATAACCAAGTATTATTAAGGATCTAAAAAATGATTACATTCAAAAACTCAAAAATTTAGGAGTGAGCAGGGATAAACAATATTTTGTGGATATTAGACATGAATTCACTATTTTTTTCGTTAGCAATATAACTAAAAATGGTGAAAATGAAGAAGGGACATTAAAACATAAGGACAGTGTACTGCTGCAACTATCTACAACGAAGACATTACTTTTAATAACACTTAAAATATATTTTCTACAATCATTAAAAGTATTAAGTCAATTACTATGATGCCAGGTACGACACGAAAAACTCATCTAATCAATTGAAAGTTTTAGCAGTTTAAAAATTGTCAGAACACTATCATTTATTGCAACCAGTGAACTTAAGAATGACTCAAAATATGTATAAAAATTGAGGTTTTTTATATGGATAGAATAGTAGAACATATACAGGGTGCCCATTATCTATCTCTTTACATGGCTAACTTTTAAGCTTATTTTTTTATGACTTCAAAAATATAATATTTAATAAATCGTATTTTTCTTCGTTTGTGTACATTTCACAATAACTATTTTAAGATGAACGTTTAATTTTGACGTTTATTATGTGACTAGTGTGATCTGACATTTATATTTTATTGTTGTTTACTGATGTTTACTACCTTTGTTTTTCATAGCTTACTATGTTAATAAATTATTTGTTCATTACAGTAAACAAAAGAAAGAGAAAGGTATATTAAATATTATATTTTTGAAATCAGAAAAAAATAAGCTTTTTATTGATACCATAGCCAACTATGGTTGCCATTTAAAAAGACATAACTTTATTTTTTTTCTCAAAAACAACGATGCCCGCGAAATTTTCAATGTCACCACTGAATTCCATGTAAAAAACACCATCACAGTATTTTTATATTATTTGTATCTTTTATAGTTTTCGAGATATTCGAGTTTAAAAATTTTGTCGATTTTCAGTTTTTCCAAAATATCTCGAAAAGTTGAAAATTAAAATTAAATCTGAAGAAGGCACTGAATTCCTCTTGTAATTCTGCCCAATTTTGCTAATTCAAACAATTCTCTATCTCCACTATCAACAAAGTTAGCCATGTAAGGAGATAGATAATGGGCACCTTGTTGTATCCCATTTTCGATGTCATCACTGGCTATCACGTAAACCATGAGAGATAGAAAGAAGTGGTTTTCACCAACATTGGCTACTTTTTGGTTAAGAGAAAAAAGATGATTCCCAGCAGATTTTGGCTATCTTCTTTTGTTTTCGAGATTTAACCACAAGTTGAGTTTTCCTTGTTTTCAAGAGGTAATTATTTCATGGTTATCCTCGATTTTTTGACACAGAATCCAGTGGTGTAGGTACAGTAAAATATGTATTTTTTGGGTTCGTGAAAAGTGCCTCGTGGAGAGATATGCAGTGATGACTGGGTCTGGTAAAAACAGTAGAAATAGGTAAAAGAAAAAAGTTTTCAATTTGAAACAACATGACAGCATCAATAGTGTCACATCTTTATCTCATTAAGAAGAAAATAACATTTATTTCATATTTAATATGATTATCTCTATCTATCTATTTATATCAAATATAATTTGATATTAGGTTAATTAACTTTATTTTATTCACATTAAAAAAGAAGAAACGTGATGTAGAAATATTACTGAAAATTGTATTAATTATTCTATTAAGTAAAATTCTTCCAACTATGATTACGATTTAAAAAAGTTTTGCCTAGCTCACTCCTATATCATATTACGCTTCTGAGCTGTGTTCGTGTTGAACAGGGTTTTGTGCAGATTAGGTATCACCAAGAAGACGTAGAAATCATTTAAAATAATTATTGTCAAGTGCCTCACTTTACTTTTCCATTCAACACTATTTAGCAATTCTACGAGTACAACGCTAAAGTCTAGGCTATAAAATAAAAAATGGTTCTTTAGAATAGTTAAAAACCTAATGTATTAATTTGCTTAATGCTTTAATAACTGTAGACATGTGGTGTCGTCAAGTCATAATTTATAATTTCTATTCCTCCGTTATAATAGCAAAATCTGATTGACATCACGTAAAAGACACCCAATATATTTTTACTGTCTTATTAAATTCTGAGCATATTTTACTATTCCTATTTTTAATCATATATACAACATAAAATGAAGTAGATTTTAAAAATCATTATCCCAAAGAAATTTATGAAAATAACTAAAATAAGTAACCTAGTAGTAATGCATATTATTCTAGGTATAATTCAGTGTTGTAAATAAAAGATAATAAAATATATCTGAAAATGTATAGAAAACAACTGAATGAATTAAAAAAATTATAATTCAATAATTTATAATTTCTTATTTTTGTCCTAACCTAATTTTTTAATGCAAACAACAAACAGTTGTATTGTTTTATTCACATTTTATTTCTATACATTTTCCCATGGTACTTTTAAAAACAAAAGTTGATGTTATATAGCCGTGCTCTGTATGTCATCTATCTCATATATTTATTCTCTACCAAACAAAAGATATGAATAAAAATAAGACAGTTCTTTGCGTATGCACATCAGGATCCAGTAAAATATTTATTTATGTTTATAATAGTTGATTTATAACACCATAGAAATTATGAACGATTTTTATTATAAATTGTGTGCAACATTTGTATTAAAAGTGGAGTTCCCTTCGTAGAAATCAAAAAAATATTTAAAAAATGTTAAAATATAAGCTCCTTCAAATACAAAATTAATGTTAAAAAAAATTGGAAAGTAAGGTACATATTTAGTTTGTAACGATAAATTCAGTTTTTGGAAAGATCATACTTGTTTATATAACCCAGATCCACTACTTGCAATTCAAATAAAAATTATGTACAGGGTGTACCACAAAGTATGATAGCAGACTTTGTTATCACAAATAGAGCTTTGGTGCTTAGTAATAAACCGAAAACTCAATAATTGTTTTTGGACTTTAAGGCGGTTATGTGACATTGAATGAGAAAAAAACAGAAAACACTTTATTTTGATGCTTTCTTATGTTCAAGTTGTTTTGTCAAATCAGAAAAAGTGAATTTGACTTTGTCAAATTCACTTTTTCTTACGGATTTTTGTATATTTAGAAAGTGCTAGTAAGTACTAAGCCTGTAAGGTAAGTATTTAAGGTTTTTGTGAAATGCAGAAGTAAAATGTCAGTCACAAAGATAACCGTGCTATCTTACCTTAAGTGGACACCCACGTTGAATTTGAATTATCCTTCTTTTCTTTTGGTTTTTCATCTGCTGATAAATGAGTGATTATGAAGTATTTTTATTTAAAAAATTTTTCTTTTTGTAATTATTTGAAGCATTTTATAGATTGTTTTTTAAAAATCTTGTGAAACATACACTATTGTATGCTATTATGTCTTGATTGATTCTTTGGATAAATTTAAAAGAAAATTGTAAACGAAACATAATCCAAATTTTTATTTCTTGTTATTTGCAAATATATACTGCAAAGTTATTTTAAATAAACAATTTAAAATATTATTATTTGCATGAATAGATATGTTTTTATGGAACGTTTCACTCTGTATTTACACTATTTTCAATTAATTAAATAAATCTGGCCAAAGTCCTAAGGTAAACAAAATATCAGCTCTACAAATTTAATGTAATAAACACAAGTATGCCAAATATTACATAAGATGAAATTGTATAGTCTATTTATGTTAAGGTTAAAATATTTTGTGATTATTGTTGAGGCATATTGGAATCAATATTTGGATAAAAATATTTAATACAAAAATTATCTATTTAAACATGGTTTTTATCTTTCCATTTCCTGTCTATCCTATATTTTCCAACTACCATTAGGTGCATATATCAAAAAATTTTTTGATAAAACTGCCCAAATTAAAATTATACTTTTTATATTTGGTGGAATGCATAATTTTCAAGCTGTTTAATGTTAATTGAATGTTTATAATTAATAACCAACCAATCTACAGAAATATTTAAACAAATTATTTTATTGTATAAAAAATAAACATACTGTGAAGTATCATATATCAAAAATGTACATCATATTATCGTATACACCCATGTGTTCTGCTAATTTTTTAATGCCTAGTGTGAAATCTGCAGGTATTTCAAAGTTCTTCCATGGTGGATACTGCTCTTCAGGATTCTCTGAAGTACTTTTATTATCTTTAAAAATTTGCAACAATTCCTGCTTGATTAAAGGATTAACACCAAATCTATAGCATGTACCTTGAGGTGTTTTTTCAGCAATATTTTTGGTTTTTCTGGCTTTAAATTTCTTCTTCATTGAAAACAAACAGAATTAAAACTAGTTGGAGCAATTTTGACAAATATGTGACATTGTATGTCACAAATGTGACTATTCGATACAAGGTAAATAGATTTTAGCTTAATTCATCTCATCCTAACTCAATGTTGATTGATCTTCATCTCGTACGCTAGTTCAGCCCCAGTTGGCTGGAATTTTTGTGGGTAGCCTGATTAGCCAAAAGCTGGATACACACGTAAAGATTTATCGAGCGATTTGAACAATTTATCGTTAGATTTACAGAATTGCACAAATAAAACTGCTAGTTAAGGGAAAAAACTAATTTAAGAAATTTGCACGATAAATCTACGTAAATAATTTTGAGCGATAGTTTGTAGTCACAGTATTAACATAACGATTAATTGGGCAGACAAATGTCACGGTCGACATTTGGCAATTTGACAATTAGTTGTCGACTCGTGCATGCCACATTATATTTTTTATCAAACGTATTTATACACAGAATGGCAAGTAAAGAATTCATCAGTGGCTTAATTGCACTATATAGAGATAAAACAAAGCAACCATGCACTGACTCTTTACATTACACCTCATATTGCAAGCCAACGATCAGTTATATTTTTCGAAATTACGAAAGATCCCCGATCCCCGATAAATTGAACAAATTTAATCAAATTCAAGATATATCGCTCCAATAAAACTTTGCGTTAGTAGCTTGAGCGCGATTTATCTACCAGAAATTTCTTAGCGATTTATCTAACGATTATTTGGTACAATTTATCGAAGCGATAAATCTTTACGTGTGTATCCAGCTAATAATGTAGTCGAAAATCTTGGTTATTAATTTTTAGATTTAGGTATCTAATCGGCTAACTTGACGTTTTTATTAAATTTGTTATACTTTACCTGTACTACATACTTTAGAAGCAATAGTTATTATTATTATTATAATTTTATCAGAGAATCTAGTTATTTCCAACCAACTTACTTACCATACGGAAAAATTAGTATGGAAAATTTTCCCGACCCATTTCAAAGCCAAATTTGTCTTGTAGTGACCTAAGTAATTTAAATATTAAACCCAAGTTTTATTGGCAATTATTTTATATTGTAGGGTTTAAAGTAATAACCAAGCTAGTAATAAGTTTAGAAGGATTAGTCCCTATAACCTTGGAATAAATTAAAGTAATAAAAGTTTAGGTCCTAGATGTATTTATTACAGGCTATTATCACAGCTTACTATTATCCTTATACCCTATTACTCATTTTAGAAATTCTAAACACTACTATTTCTGTATTTAAGGGAAATCTGGGCATAACCTGAGGATCAAGGGATATGGTTAGACCCACCATAATAAGGGGTGATAAGACTAATAAGGGTAGATTCTGAAGTATTTAAGGAGCTTCTTCCTTACAGAGTTTTAGTTAGTAAGCATTTAGTACTCACATAGATCACTTCTCTGCAGTTTGTAACCCTTCGTTATGTCGTGTGCAAAATAAAATATATAAAATCAAAATCCAGTCTTTTGTTTAACACCAATAACCCCAGTCTTATATTTTCAACAATGATTGCGTAATGTGTACTGAATTATTCTTTTTCGGACGCAATATTTATTTACAAAAAGAAAATGTAATTAAAACAATTTACCAGTTTACTGTTACTAATTTTTTTAATAAAAAAACTCCCAAATGGGTGACACTTTTCATGTTGAGGCCACAAACATGTATTAATCAGATTTAGTAAATCAAATAATCAAATTTTGATTTTAAAGTTATGAGCCTCATAGCGATGTGGCTGTAGCCCAACAAATTTTTTTCATGATTTGAATTTAAAATGGGAAAGGGAGAATGAAACTTTTATAATATAAAGTAGCCCAATTTTTTATTAACTTCACGTAATTTAACATAGGTAATCAATCTTAAATATTAAGGCAGATGTAAGTAAACACAATGATCAACTAAATGATAAATGAACAGTTTATTGCAGGATAGAAAAGCTAAAATAAATAATAAGCCACATTGTGTACATAGAAGCAGAAAAAAATTAACTACATTCATACACAGTTAAACCTAAAAATAATATTCTCCTTATTCTCTAAGCTACAAGTTTTCGCTAACATAGGTACCTAACGACAAAAATAGAAATTTTTAATTTCGTCTTAACTAAATCTATAAAATACTACCATGGATTAACCATTTTGGATTGCATTTCAATAACATTTCTCGAGACACGCACACGAGTTAAAAAATCATCTGCTTAACGCTCTATCGATTACTAAAATTAATAGAAAAATAGGGAATTACACTCTTTTAATTATTTAGGCAGCTTTACAGTTTATACCCTACACAAATGATTTTTTAACCATCTTAATATGGCAAATGGTCTTCTCAAAATCTTAAGTTATTTTCCCACCTCAGAAGGATAAAAATATTGTCTGCTCTTGTTTGCAGGAATGTGTGACACATTAACACTATAAAAAAATATGTGGGTTCTTCACATACAATCAATCGTACAAAAACATTCATATATATGTAAAAAAAAAATCAGGACGTGAAGTAAAATGAAACAAGCATATGCATCACTTTTTCCATTTATTAATATAAATATTTTTCCTACCACACAGATTTTTTATAAACTGTAACGTACGGATTTATCAACGAAGCCTAACGTTAGTCCGACTAGCGAAGGTTATGCGAAAAATTTGCGCCCTTGTTGCGCGGGTTCAAATAAAAGGTGTAGTCGGCGGAGCAAAGTTGGTTAGTCCGACTAACGCCTTACGTCTCTTTCATGAATCCGGGTGTAAGTTTTAAAAAATATATATAACAGTAACTTATGATTGAAAGTAAGGACTCTCCTTCTGTAATTGACTTAAGCTTCAACATCAATAAATTTATTATCTGGTAACACAATTAATTTCAGTGTAAGAATAAGATCTGTCTAGCTTACATAGTTTAGATATAACAAACAATTTAAAAGACAAAATGCTTTGAGCAACAGTAGTGTCAAATGTTCCTTATTTTGGCATTTTTCCAGGTTTATAGAGTACTTGGTAATTCCTGTTGAAACGTGTGAAGCTTATTCTTTTCATTAAAGTGCAATTTGAAATGGTCCATTACAGCTTTATCATTAACAGCCCGTGTATAAAACCCTAAAGCTTACTGAAAACTTATTTCCCCTTGAATTTACTGTTATTACGAACCATCGGCACCTAAATCGCTAATTAAGATAAAAACCAATATTGTTTTCATCTGCACTTCTTGCATTAATGGATAACAAACAATAAGTGTGAAAATATTTAATCGCTATTTATACTTATGTATTTTATACATCTTTATGGCCCTTGCAATACCAAAAGGAAAATGGAGGGCAAACGTTGTTAAAAGCTAGGGAATAAGTGCAGACAAAATAAAAGCATTACACTTGTTATCGGGACATCATAAGTAATCCTAAATTAAATGTTTGACTTCTAATAGTATATTTCTATTTTCACTTACCTTGGTATAACCTACTTACAAAAAAGTAACTAACTTAGCTTCACGGGCAGAAATAGTTAATAGAAAAATAACAGAACGAGTCGATTCTGCGTTACTTGTAAAATTACTATAAACTTACAGATCTGTCTGTAGCTTCTGAAAATCATTTATTCAACATATTTCTATCAGGAATTTGGTAATGAAGAGGTAAAAAAATTATTTTCATAAACCAGTGGACTAAAATTTTGCAGCGATAAATATTTTACAAATCTAATCAATTTACAAGTTTCAGAAAGCCAACAGTTTCAGAATGTTACAGATTTACTTACAGATGTGCGCAGAATGGACCCATAAATTCAACACACGACATTTGTTTCCAGTTAAGTGTGCATCATCTAAAAAGCACAATTTTCCGAGGTTAACTGGAATACCATGAAGATAGCATTACTTCAGATTTATTGAAGAAAACAAGTTCTGTATATATTAAACATTTTATTATCAATAAATATACCGTTTATTCAAGATTTTACTGGAGATCTCAAGATTCCAAAATTTCAAAAGATTATTTTACAAAGTGGTGCTTAAACATTAGATCCATCCGATAATTGTTCTTTTTAGAAGGCACTGTATGAACATCTCTCGTCTTTTCTGATAAATGCTTCATAAATATACTTAATCTAAATATAACCACTACATCCTATTACCACTTAATCGGTCAGAAAATTTCATTGGAAAATATGTGTATAAATCTGATCACCATACCACTTTTGTTCAGTTTGTTTTAATTTACTTCACAAGATTAAATAAAAAAAGAAAAACAGGTCACTTCCATAAATAAAAGTAGGTAAACTTAATAACCTAAAAAACATGACAAAAGTCCTTACTCATAACAACTCCGTGCAAACTCTGAAATTATCATTCATACACACTGGATTTACGAGATGATCCTTCAAATTCCAACAAATCTAGAAACCAACACATCAAAATATCTGTAGCGCTCTATAAAAACATATTTACAGAAATAATAACAAATATAATATGTATCAATTCCTAAGATATTACAAATAAAGTTGGTATATATATATACAAAACGTCAGCAAGAAGTAGGGTTATGTTCTAAGGCATCTTGCAGCGACAATACGACTTCTTTAATATGTAGTGTATAAACGATAGTTAACGACTTTATAAGTGGCTTGTGGGTATACTACAGCGCTACGCCATCGAGTTTTGTGTCACGTCTTATGATAAATCTGAAAGGGAAATATAAAAATTACATTACAATTATTTTCAATAAATTTCAAGTTTCAAAAGTAATAGTTTTTTTTGTACTTACAACTTGGTGCTGCTGAGTTGCTATAATTTTTATGTATTTGATCATAAGTGAACTTAACAAAGGCATCATATTGTTCTGCAAGCTTGGTTGTCAACACATTATCGTATTCTTCCCTAATTTCCGATTCACGCTCTCTAAGCATACGTTCACAGATTAATCCAACCTACAAAAACCAATCATTTCAAATACAAAATTATTAATCATCTTGGATGACAGTTCTACCTGTTTAAATGTGAATAGAGCCTTTTCTGAGCGAGTGGGTGACTCAGAATGTTCTCCTCCGGAACTACAACCATCTGAGTTTTCCATCATACTGTATTGCAATTGTTTGCGTCTTTGTAATCTCTTTAATTCAGCCTTAATGTTCTCAGCCATGTATTCTATAAAAGGGGAAATTAAAACAAAAACACGGGAATGCTCTACACTGTAGAGGAAATAGAGTATATACAAAATAATTTATTCTTTGTAAATCATTATTTTATCGACAGTCCTAATGTAATTAATATAATATCGAATTTAAATCTTAACACACAACTATCATCTTCTTTGATAAGACAATTTCTTAAGTACTTGAGTATAATATAACTAGTTAAGTAGTAATTAATATAAGAAGAAATTCTTTTTGTGACATTGTCAATGAACATCGAATATCAATAAACAATCAACTGAAATTACCCAAAATGCCAAAGTAGGTAAGCCTAGAGTAGGTAAATTTTAATGTTGTTTTTTTAATTAAGTCATTACATTTTAAGGCGTATACCGTAAATCCAAGATTTTTACCAGGATTCTGGTTTTTTGTGAATCAGTTACCATTGAGTAGTCAAAGTTAAACAACAAATCGTATTCATTGAACCAAAACCCTGGTTAAAACATTGGATTTTCAGTATGCACCTGAAGTATTTCTATTTATATTTAAGTTTCTTTGTATACAGGGTCTTCACAAACATTTTGAATTAGCAAATGACTACGTTTATTTCAGCACTTTGGATTGGCTTGGCCCAAGCTGCTTTAGATTGTGATATAAAAAGGATTGGATTTAATCATTTAATGCATGCAAGACACAAGTACAGTAATACAGATTGAACAGGGGATTGAGTTCATTTTTATGTCTACGAGATAAATACTCAGGATTAAGATTTGGTTTCAAGCGGCTTTACTTTCAATCGCACTTGAAATTGACGAAGTAAACGTAGTCTGTAACTTATTGATCTTTGATTTTGCAAAAAACTTTGTAAATACGGGTTTTATGATGGCTTGTGAAGATTCAGAATTTGAATATACATGAAGACTCTTTACCTGTATTATTTTTCCATCTCATGTGTAAAGTTAGTCTATTTAAGATATAACCTTTAACCATCTAATTCTCTTTAGAAGATTTAGTGTAAGAATAAACTGAAACATTATTACATAGTGCACTGTTTACTTTATTTGGTGCCGGATACCCAAGAGAACAAACTAATTATTGTGTCTACAAACGTGTCACGAAATTAACTTAATAATTCATTTAGATACTAAATATATATACCCACAACTTTTATTGTAGGGTAAAATCGTCCGAGAATATGTAAACCCAATAGTACCTCTAACCGTTGAGTGACCAAGTTTATACAACTTGGTAACTCAATACTCTCTAACATTAAATAGGTAGTGTTATAAATTTGCTATTTCAATAGAAAAGAGTATAATCAATGGATCAGAAATAGTTTTATTTATATATTTTTTAAAATGTTATTTTTAGTAATGTTTATTAGCTTTACATTTATAATTGATGTAGTTAGTTGTAGATATAGATCTAGTTCTACCATTTTGCTTGTATAATTATTTTGAGATGTAGGGGTGTCAGATAAGACACAACCACCGCAGGGTTGATAAGACGAAGGGAGATAAAGGAATTTACTGGGTGAATTTATTTAGAAAACAATGTCTTAAAACCTTGTCCAACTTTAATACACATTTAATAGTGTAACTCGAAAATAATACCAATTTGCTTTATCTCCTTGTGGTATAGTTACTTGAAAAATATGCATACCAAAATTTAGATTTGAAAGCTGCCCAAGTTAACACTCACTTATTGTACTTTATGAATCATTACTACCCTCACTGGTATTTTTGAAACACAGCGACACTTTTGTAAGAAATGTGGCCAATATAGGTTGGTACACATTTATAGCCTTCCTTACTTACCTTTTAAATTATTAAAAATTGAACAAATGTCATTGTTTCTAATAGAGATTTAAACTTATAGGGTTTGGATATGTAGAAGATGTTTTGCTGTTCGTAGTGCAGGTCGCGGTTGCAGTCGAGGTCGAGGTGGATGTCGATGATGACCGACCATACCAAAGATGTTATCTTTTCGGTGTATCGCACAGTGTGCCTGTGGATTGAAGTATTTTGTTGTGTGTTCAATCTACCTATTTTATTATAAAAAAAAATAACTATGTACTCAAGCGATAGCGAATATAGTGATTCCATGTCATTAAAGCATAAAGTGGTGGGTACTTCAAACTGTTCTAACCCTTGGTATATTGCTCACTCTATAAATCAAAGACAGGATTAAAATAAAAACTGAAGCACATCACGGGAGCAAAACAAATATCTACATATGCGGGCTTCTTGTTCAGTTGCACTATGCAACGAATTTTGTGTGTAGTTGATTGGAAGGGTGTTAAAGTGATTGAAAAAACCAATCAGGTGTAACCTTACCTCGATGCTTTCCTTTCTACCTCGATGTAAAAACAAACTTTTTTGTATTGACCTCAACAGTCAGGGTAAACTATTGCTACCATCCTCGATATGTGCGGGCATATTTAAACACACAGCATTGTTATGATATCGATGCAGCTACCACGATCGCGACCTTCACCACGAGCAGTCTTCCGCATAGGTATCCAAACCCTTACCAGAGTATTAAGAAAAGAGGTTAGTCAAATAAAAAGCTGTTTTTATTCTAACTAAATTACAAAATATACTGCCTGCGTGTGCGATACTTACTCCTTGTCAGCATTTAGCAGGTTTGGTGACATTTGTCCTCAGTGTGTTATCTTTATGAAAATGTCAGTGTTTTCATTATTTAAATAAAAATGTGAATTCATGTTGCTGGTAACAATGGTCATAAACAAAGGACTACGGGTACACACATCACTCTTTATTGTTAAAAAAATCTTGAAAAGCTATATTTTGCTAGGTATTCCTTCTTGGGACCAATAACTCAACATAAATTAACTTTTGAAAAAATAAAAAAAAAATTGTCTTAATTTGGTGAATGGATTATATTTTATCCAAAATGATTCCCATTCTGGGGTAAACTTTAAAAGTTTGGTTGATATTACACTACTTGCAGGCTCTAGAACAATTTTTGATTAAACACCTGGTATTTAGTAGGTACCTATGTATGTAGTATGCAAGTCATAAAATATTCATACCTTTCAGTGCAAATTTTTTCATTATATATGGATGTTACTATGGCCCCAGAATAAAAAATGACTTTTATTCTGGGCTATGGCATTAATTACTAGTCGCATAAACAAATTTCAAAACAACCTACTACAGATGTTATTTATATGTACTATATAATATATTTAGGAATATAAATTTGTCATTTCTAGAATTAAATTAAAAATAAGAATACTTAGGTGCATAAGTAGATAGCATAACTACAGTACAGTTAATTATTTTATTACAATAGAATTATGAATGTGAACTAAATTAGTTAATTTGATTAAAATTTCTTTCAGGGGCCAGTGACTTGCATTCATTGTAGATGAAGTTAGTAAGTACATATTTTAGTGATTTATGATATATTTCGGTACTCTAATCTGAATACTGCAACATATGTCCTCATATACACAAGCTACAAAATCGAAGGGGAATGAATTATTTAAATATTAAAATAACCAAAATCTGTTACTTTATTTTGTAACCTCTTCAATTTACATATCCAATTTTCACGTTAATTACTTACTTACATAGTTACCAGGAAGGGATAATTATTTATTCATAAGCATATTTTATATTCGGCAATATAGCTCATTACAATGGTAAAAGCTAATTTTAAAAAATTTCTGCACAAACATCAACTATGTCGTCAATCAGCTGATGACAAATATGTCAACAAATAAAGGATAATTATAAAAAAAGTTAAAACAATTCCACTCTTATCAATAACTACTAAAACCAAAAAAGAAATGCTGAAGATAATAAATTTGTATATCTCTGAACTTACCAGGAGTCAATTTTTTACTAAGAACTTCTGGAAATACAGAGGTTTTTGGAGATGATGAGCCCGTAGGGCTGTTATGGCTAGAAGTTGTTGGAAATCCTCTGTCTTTTTGTGTAGGGCTGGCACAGAATGGTATGCATCGTCTTCTTTTCGCCGGTCTTCCTCCTAAAACGGGTTCCCAGTCTAACGATCTCTTCAGAGTTGCACACGCCATTTTTAGTTTGGTCGCTAACAGATCAAAACAAAACTGTCAACTTCACTTGTTTCCGTTACTAACACGAAAATATACTACGAAATTTACAGATTGCACTGAATTATGCGGAAAAATGAGGATTTTGAGTTTGAAACAGTTCTAATCTAAAGATGTTTGAGGATTTGTAATAACACTAAACTATCAATATGGCGATGTGAAATACGAGAAGGAGAGTGACATTTTGAGAAACGAGAAACTTATGAACGCTGACTAGATTTTGTGGCTCTGCGCTTGATATTCGCGCATGCTATAAGAAAACATACCGCGCATGCCTCAATCAGTGTTCCCAACACTTCGCAACTAAATTTGCCAGTAGCACAGAGCACAGCTTCACTGAACTACCATTAACAGTGCCAGTAGCACAATCTATGTAATCTCTGAGTAGCACTAGGAATTTCAGTAGCACAGCTCAGAGCTTATATGTATATAAGCACAGCTTATATGTATATAAGCTGTGCCACTAGCCATAGCACATAGTCATTAGTCAGCAGTTAATATTTTATCTATGGCCAGCAGTCAGCATTCCAATCCCAGTTCATTCTTCATTTGTTCTGTGTTCTGTGCTACATATTTTGTAGCCCTAATATTCTCATGATTGATTCTCATCCGTGATTCTCTTAGCTCTTTCTGGCTCATAGCCATAGCACAAAACAGAAAAGATGTCGAGGGTCGAGGTCATAGACTCTTTCCACTTTCTAGAGATGGGAATACCGGTTCCTCTTCTGTCGCGCTACTCTCGCGACAGCTCCAAAAAAATACCACGACAAAATACCGCGATAAAATACCGCGCAGTGGCATATTAATTCCCTTTTTTATTCCTTTCCAGTCACGGATTTCTTGGAATAAACAAGAAGTCCATGTTTCCAGTACAGCACAATCGTTACTCAGTAACCGGTTATTTCGTCAATGTGGAATGCGATGGAACGGTTCCATTAAAATACCGCTCCAAAATCGCGGTATTTAAATACCGACACATCTCTACCACTTTCCATATTCTTTTTTTGTAGGTTATGTTGAAGTTTTAAAGTTTTATTTAAGTCTTATAGATTTTCTGTGGTTTCAAGTAAATTAAGAAATTAAGAATATTTTGTGATCAAAGATCTAATAATACTGGTTGGTTGCATGTTTAACGTTTAGTAGAACTGAAAAAGTTAAATAATAATATCAATAACTAATTTGCAGTAAACATGGGTAAAACAAAACGAATAAAACCTTCTCAAACTACTAAAATATCTTTGGAAGAAGATATACAAAACTCAAGATTTGCTAAAAGCAAAAACAGGAATAAAATACGTTTGCGGCAAGATGAAGAGGAACAGTTTGTAGGTAGCAGTTTGTCTAAGAAAATTTTATCTGCCGCTCGTGAGCAACAAAGAGAAATTGAAGCAGATCTGACACCCGAAGAAGCAGCTCATAGTAAAACAAAAGTAACAAAATTAGATGATGAATCAGATTCCGATAAAGACGAGGAAGATGATTTACAACCTGATACTTTTTACGAAGATATTGTGATAGATGAGGCCGATGAAAAAGCTATTGAAATGTTTATGAGTAAAAACCCATTACCTCGTAGAGTTCTTGCCGATGTTATTATGGAAAAAATTACTGAGAAGCAAACAGAATTAGATACTCAATTTAGTGATGCTGGATCTATTCAAATGCAAGATTTGGATCCTAGGGTAAAACAAATGTATGAAGGTGTAAGGGATGTTTTACAGAAATACAGAAGTGGAAAGTTACCTAAAGCTTTTAAAATTGTTCCTAAACTGAGAAATTGGGAACAAATATTATACGTTACTGATCCCCCCAGTTGGTCAGCAGCAGCAATGTATCAAGCAACCAGGATATTTGCCTCTAATTTGACAGACAAGATGGCACAACAATTTTATAATTTAGTTCTGCTTCCCCGTGTTAGAGATGATTTAGCAGAATATAAGAGATTGAATTTTCACTTATATCAGGCACTCAATAAAGCATTGTTCAAACCAGGAGGTTTTATGAAAGGTATTTTGTTATCATTGTTGGAGAGTGGAAATTGTACATTAAGAGAAGCCATCATAATCGGGTCTGTGGTTGCGAGAAATTCAATTCCTATTCTCCATTCCTCAGCTGCTATAATAAAAATTGCCGAAATGGATTATACTGGTGCTAACTCTATATTTCTCAGAATATTTTTCGATAAAAAGTATGCATTGCCTTACAGAGTGGTTGACACATGTGTCTCTCATTTTCTAAGATTTCAAAATGATCGCCGTGAGTTGCCCGTTCTATGGCATCAAGCATTGTTAACGTTTGTGCAACGTTACAAAGTTGATATTTCGAGTGAACAACGAGATTCCTTGTTGGAATTACTTCAAAAACAAAATCATCATACAATAACTCCTGAAATTGAAAGAGAGCTACAAAATGCTAAATGCAGGGATGCGGAAGATGCAGTGCCAGCTATGGATTTTGATTAAGATATGTTTTATTTTATTATATCGTTCATAATAAATTAATTATTTGAAATGCATATTTTGTGTTTGTTTTATAGTTTAAGCAGAGCATGTTAATAATTAAGTATTTTTTATAAATTGCGTGCCAAATACATTTCAAAATACCATGTGCAATATATGGGATACCTATTAAAACTTTTTTTTTAATTGTGTAGTACCAGATTTTTCGCATAACCTTCACTAGTCGGACTAACGTTAGGCCTCGTTGATGAATCTTTATGTAAGTATTTTAGTGACAATTTCTTCACTTGTTTGTAATGGAACAAAACAAAAAAAAACTAAATGAATGTAAATAATTTTATTCAAATTATATTTAAAAAGATTTGTGTTTCAGCGTACAACAAAAAGCAAATAAAATAAAACATAATTTTGCTATACTTCATGGGATAAACCAATTATTATTAACATAATTATAATTATGTGAAAATTAGAAAAACCATTTATCTAAAAATATGTACAGTTACCTACAATAAAGATTAAGTACTAAATAACCCTAATATTAAAACTTTGTACAAAATGTTTAAATATACAGATATAACATTTACAAACAGTATAAGAGCCAAAAGTGCCAACGGCTTTATTTCAATTCATCTTCTTTGGTAATACTTTAGAAAAAGTAAATTGTACTTAAAAAACATCTCTTTAGAAACATCCACGTCGTACAGACAATTTCATTAATAAACTTACACCATTCATAAATATTTAAATTGTAACTACGTGACGACAGTACACTAGAGGATTTCATCATCTAAACCGGGTACTGGCGGCAGAGTCACGTCACTTTTCATCCTTTTTGGAGGGGTAGCAGGTAAGTGTTCTTTCGAGGGTTTCCGCTTCATTTTATTTTCATCCTCGCCCAACATTTCAGCTGCTTTCCTGATGAGATCCTCTTCCGATAATGATCCTAAAACGCTTCCTTTTTCTTCGAGTAGAGGCGAGTTCACAGAGAGAGGTTTAATTTTCGGTTTACTGGGCAGATTCAGAGGGATTGTGTCACTTGGCATGTCTATTCTCTGTGAAGTGCTACTTAAAGGTCTTGTGAACGTTTTTGGAATCATTAGAGGGATGGTTAGGTCACTCTGGCCTGCATCTTGTGGAGGAGGAGTTGGCGCATCGGATGTCTAAAATGCAAAGACAAGATGATATTAAAAAAAAACAAATAAATACACTGAAAAAGTATTTCCAAAATTAAAATTTTAAGTTTGAATTAAGTTAAATTTTTATACTTGGAGCTACCCAAAACTTTAATAAAACATACTGTTTTCTGCTGTTACTTATAATACCTATATAAAATTATTCACTGTTAATTGCCATATAACAAATTGGTTCATATCATACATTATTAGTGGCGTTCGGTAATTATCTCAGATTGATCTTTTTAGCCTGTATCGTTTATTAATTACATCTAGAGGTAGGGGATGTAAATCTTGATCGTTCAGAAATTAAATCAGATTGATCAAAGCAAAATCTGTTTGCTCGAAGCATTTTGGTCGAGCAGAAAAATTAATCTGAATTTGTGAGGTTGTGGTGGTCATGCTTGTCAATTGTCATTGACTTTTTGAAGTTGTAGTTGGTCAAGGATTGTTAACTGTTTACAGGATTGCTCGATCGCTCAATTTTGTCATCCGCCTTTGTGACGTCATTGAGGATATACAGGGTGTCCACCTAGTGCGCGTAAGTCCAATATCTGGGTTAATAAAAGAGATAACTTAATTTTTTTTTCTACAGGGTTGTCTAATATCCCGAGCTGCACAAAATGAAAATATATTTACATATTCAGGGTGTTCAGTTTTTCCTGGACAGGTACCAACTTCGTTTTTCTAAATGGAAATATATATTTTTTATTGCTTTTTCGAACTAAACCCTTGATTTTAGTAGGACTTTCATCAGCCTTCCCTATACCTAACTTAAACTGTTTTTGAAATATTGACGGGTGAATATTGACATTTTTGCAACTTTGACACCCTGTAAAATCTAAACGGTTTGAGATTAAGCAAAACGGTTTGCACATTCCTATCTTAACTTTTCATAAGCTATCGTTTGATACTAATTTCAGAATTATCCAAAAATTTAAAATTTTCTGAAAATTTTGAAAATTTTTTATTCTTGTATAAATTTGAAATTAGTACCAAACGATAGCTTATGAAAAGTTAAGATAGGAATGTGCAAACCGTTTTGCTTGATCTCAAACCGTTTAGATTTTACAGGGTGTCAAATTTGCAAAAATGTCAATATTCACCCGTCAATATTTCAAAAACAGTTTAAGTTAGGTATAGGGAAGGCTGATGAAAGTCCTACTAAAATCAAGGGTTTAGTTCGAAAAAGCAATAAAAAATATAGGTTTCCATTTAAAAAAATGAAGTTGGTACCTGTCCAGGAAAAACTGAACACCCTGAATATGTAAATATATTTTCATTTTGTGCAGCTCGGGATATTAGACAACCCTGTAGAAAAAAAATTAAGTTATCTCTTTTATTAACCCAGATATTGGACCTACGCGCACTAGGTGGACACCCTGTATGTAATCAAATTGTCAAAATATACCTATTTTGTGTTTGTTATAATTCTCATTTCCAAGAGAATTTTCGTATTTGAATGATTATTAATATTATTATTTATTAAAGTTTGTAATAACAGTATAAAGTGTACCTATTTCTACAAGTTCGAGATCGTTGGATCTTTGATGACGTCACAATTATGGATTACATTGTAGTATAGGGATCGAGCAATCCTGTAAACAGTTAACAATCCTTGGTAGTTGGTTGTAGTGAGTTGAGTTGTCATTTTTTAGAAATGGAGGAAGGAGCAGATTTACAATTATTTGATCCTGAACAACAAAAATTATGTACATACAATAAAAGTATCGCAAGAACAATACTGGGATATTTTGACAAAGTCAAAACAGAAAAGGTGAGGTTACATTATGCCTTACGCAATCGATTTCCTTAATTTATTTTCTATTTGTCCGTCTCATCTGGAATCACGTGACTGTAATCTCGTCGCATCCTTGAGCATATTACCGAACGCAACTGTTGAAGTCTGGCATTTTGTCCCGGTAATAGGGTTATATTTAGGTTTAGGACGATCACAGCTGATGTCAATAAATGTCACATAAAATTTCTTGAAAATTTATTTACATTACCAATTTTGTTACTTTTAGAAGAGTTTAGAAGATTCTATCATATATTTATTCTATATTTCTATAAATAGAACATGATAAATAATAATACTTGCATTTAAAATTAATAACATACTGAACTTTGTGAACAATTTCCTGCAATCTCGTTGGAATTTATGTTACAGTAGCAACAAAGCCAAAGTTTTATCTGAACGACATAATAACATAATAGCAGAGGAGGTAAGAAAATGATTCCCCGAGGTTAATTTGCTAATTTCATCTGTCGAGAAAATCTTCCTTAAAGCTCCAAAACAGGTTAAATTCTTTCATGAAAAATTCACATCCTCCAAAAGCCTGTAGTAACTCGGTGGAAGATGTGGTTGGAGGCAACTTTTTATTATGCTATTAATTTTAATTTACTTTCTTTTCTAATGTTGTCTGGCAACACAATTCCATTCATATACACAACACCAAATGCCTTGAAAGATGAATGTTTAGAAAGTACAGACAGCTATATCAAAACACACACCACACTTGATCTTAGTGAATCTCTGATTGAATTTAAAAAGGTAATACATTTTCTAATTTAAAGTTATCCGTGATGAAAAGACACTTTATCACCTGTTATACAATATATAACACTCATACTTTAGCAATTTTTCAAACAAATTTTCCAAAAACAATAATATTGAATTCAGAGATACCCACTCTAATCTCTGATTGAATTTAGTAAATTTAGGTTATTAATTGTCACAAGGTCGAGTTTTGGCGGGAATTTGGGCTAAAAACTATTTTTAGCCGGCAAAAATGTATTTTTCTTAGCTGGCTAATAGCTAAAAATGGAAAATTTTCTAGTGGAAAAAATCCGACTCACATCACTAGAATTTAGTAAATTTATATTATTAATTGTCACAAGGTCAAGTTTTGAGGGTATTTGGGCTAAAAACATTTTTTAACCGGCAAAAATGTACTTTTCTTAGTACATTAGTCTTGCTCTTAGTTTTTTTATCAAGTTCAGTTGTTCAAAATACATTGTGGGATGTACAAATAGTTATCTAAATGCAAGAAGTATCGATAACACACGTTGTGCCTGGTGATGACGCTATCCGATTACAAATTCCGACCGCATTTTAATTCTAGTTTTCGGAGCCTCGCCGGATTTTTAAAATCCAGTGTCGTCTGCATGAATGTGCTTTGTACCATATGATCGCATATATTTAACATTTTTCCATTCCATGCCGTGCCATCTGTCCGATTACGATATACGTGCGCTTTCCTTTAAAAAGCACTCTAAAAAATAAAATAACTATTTACATACCTCTCCTATAGTCTTGATGCTATCCAAAATCTGCTGCAGATTGCTAGGCAAGGCTATATTTGCCAGTGCAGACGTGCCAATCTCCGACGAAGCCGACACTATATCCTGAGTCATGCTAGTGATTTCAGACTTCTGCATCTCGATCTTTTTATTCAACTCCTCCATCTGCCTCTGGATCTCCAGGGTACTTGAAGGAAGCGGTGATGCGGAAATGCCTAAAAACAAAATCAATCCATTATACAGGGTCTTTCAACGAAAAGTACCCCCCACCCTATAATTATAAAAACGAAAAAATAATTTGAATTCGCCGAGGCCCGTCGATTTCCGTTCTTGGGGGAAACATTTTTGACATTCAAGCCAACAGTACATTCAACAACTGATGGTCATTTCTAAACAAAAAACGAGAAGTAAATCGCCCAATTCAAAATGAAGCAGTTGAAGTGGCAGTTTTGGATCACTTGCAGATAGACAATAATCAGTCGATAAAAGCGATGTCTTAAGCCCAATTGTCGTACCCAATTTTGTCGATATTTTAGTGAGCGACTTCAATCTTCTCTACAATACGTGTTTTTCGACGAATGTACTTTATGCTGAATGGTGAAGTGAATAGACACAATTGTCGCTATTGGAGTGATACTTATCCTTATTTAATCAGGGAATTTCATACTCGGAACCTCAAAAATTGAATGTTTGGGCCGGAATTTTGGCCAACCATCTTGTTGGACGGTTTTTTATTCAAAGAAATCTCGATGGGAACACCTATTTGCAATTATTGGAAGGCACGATTGACCCTATGACAACAGAAATTTTAGAGAGTGACGACAATTTAATAGAAACTGAATTACTGTGCGACAATTTTTGGATGGGCATTTCCCAGGGCATTGGATTGGTAGAAGAGGTCCTGTCGAATGGCCACCAAGATCACCTGATCTATCCCCTTTTTACTTCTTCCTGTGGGGCTATTTGAAATCACCAATGTACACCACGCAGCCTGAAACACTAGAGATGTTGCGTCAGAGAATTGTGGAAGAACGCCGATTAACAACATCGGATGACTTTAGTAATGTTTGAACAGAATATGAAAACAGACTGTATTATGGTTTGTAAGTTAACGGGGGTCATTTTGAGCAATACATTAAACAAAACTTGTTTTTGTTGTATAATCAATTGTGTATATGTTGTATAATAAAGACTATGTGTAACCAAAATATTCCTCAAGGTTAATAGCTTAGGCCCTCCCTATTCTCACATAAATGCATTATTTAATGAAATTGACATCTATGTACCGGGATATCAAAAATTATCTTGGTCAAGGGTGGTTGTGGAATGTAGAACGTGTGTCTTACTTTTGCCAAATTTTTGAATATGTTTTGTTGTGTCAGAATCTGTCAAGTCATTGTGCTGAAATTTTCTAATCCAGTTTTTGAATCATGCCTCTTACCACACAGCACAAAATTTTCATGATTGAAGCCTATTTTCGAACGGGTGCGCTAGTTAATGGAAATTGGCAATACAGTCAACGTTTGTGTTTGGACAATTTTCGAGAGCACTTCCCAAACGAGGCAATATTACCGGACAATTTTTATGCGTGCCTTACAAATTGTGTTGAAGTGTTTCACGAAACTGGTTGTGTGACTCATAAAAAAGGTGCTGGTAGACTAAGAGTTCCTACAGAAGAAGTTGTCAATGACGTTCGTCAACGTATGGAAGAGGAGCCTGCAAAACCTTTGAAACGTCTTTCTCAGGAAATTGGACTTTCTTATGGAACATGTCATAAGATTTTAAAGGACTTGAACATGCATCCATATAAGACGCGAGCACATCAAGCTCTTCTGCCCGCAGACCACCCCACACGCCTTGCTTACTGCCATTGGTTTATCAATAATTTAATGAATGACGATCTTCTGGACTTAACTTTTTTTTCTGACGAAGCGTGGTTCCACCTTTCGGGATACATTAATTCTCAAAATATGCGAACGAGGAGCAATGATAACCCTCATGTTTTTACTGAATCGCCACTACATGCTTAAAAAATTGGTGTTTGGATGGCAGTTTCTCACAGAAGAATAATTGGGCCAATTTTTTTCGATTTCACCGTCAGCGCAGAAAGGTACAGACACAACTTTTTGACTGAATTTGTGCAACAGTTAAACGATGATGAACTTCGTACGGTTATTTCCAGCATGACGGTGCAACAGCACATACTACACGAGAAAATATTGCTTTCCTCCGCGAGTTTTTTGATGACCGGCTGATAAGTTTGCATACAAAAGTTGGGTTTCCTCCGAGATCACCTTGTTTGACAATTATGGACTATTTTATATTTCCTTACTTAAAAAACAAGATTTTCGCAACTCTGGTAAATAATTTGCAAGAACTGCAACAAAGAATTGTTCAGCAATGTGCCACCATAACGCCAGAAATGCTGTAAAACGCTTTTCACAGCATGAGGAGGCGCGTCGACTTGTGCGACAAAACGGGGGACATTTCCAACAATTACTGTAATTTAGTTTTTCTTGTTACTAAAACCGTTATTTCATAATTTGTAGTTCATTATTGTTTTACAACTGAAATAAATAGGTATGAAATTTGTAGGTTATTGATGATGTCAGTGTGACAGTGACATAATTATTTCCAATTTAAAGTAAGACACACGTTTTACATTCCACAACCACCCTTGACCAAGGTAATTTTTGATATCCTTGTATCTTAACTTTTTAGTTTAATTTTTAAAGGTCAAATATAGGTGCTCCTACCTGGAATTGCAGAAAATGTAGTTGGTGGAGGTACAGGCTCCGGAACTGCAACTGGAGCAGGGTTAACGGGTGGTGGAACGTTCATTACTAATACGGGGGCGGGGGCATCTGGATCAGAATCCTCAGGGCTATAGGGCTCATTTTCTATAATAAAAAAAATTACATATTTTATATCAAACCCAAATGTGAAAGTATAATATATATTAATGTTTCCAAATCAATATTTTTTTTTACCATCTTCATCAGTAGTAGCTGGGAGGGGTGGCGGTAATGGTAGCTTCAACCTGGGGTCTTTCAAAGGGGGAGGGGTATAAGAACGTGCAGGCACAGCAGGTGGGGGTACCACAGGTAGAGGAGGTGTTTCCACTTTACTTCTCTTGGGCAACACCAATGTAGGTGTTAAGGGTTCCACAAGGGGTCTTTTCCGCTTATCTCGCACAATGATACCCAAGAGCAGAGCCGGCCTTGATTCCTCAAAACCTAAAAAGTTTGTACTATTTATACAATTCTACTAGAGTTTCATGTTATGAAACAGTTATTCATGTTATAGAGTTTCATGTTTCATGTCAATATCATTCTGTTTCATGTTCATAAGTAAATACTTGAGGTTGTAACCTCAAATATTTACTTATGAGCCTATGCCAAAATTATAGACAAATTGACTCAAAACTCATGAATAGTATCAGAACACTTTTACTATTCACCATATAAAAATAAAATAATTGTATATGGCAATATGGCACATTAAATTTAACACTGTGCATAGTGACATTTCATGAATTTTATATAAGGTGCAATGTGATTGGCGTATTTTAAAAAATTAGCAAAGTTATTGGTTAATATCGAAACATTGCTGGAACATGTGTACTGACACTGAAAATTTTCCGATTTGAAAAATTTTCCCTGTGACATAAACTTGACACCCTTTGATCCAATTCCTGCCATTTTACTAGTTATTCTTAGGTTTGTTCCTGCAGGAGTCCAAAACTGTCAGTAACTGTCGGAAGCATGTGCATTACAAATCTAAGCGTTCCAACAAGAGTCGAACGACAGTCTAGGATTTCTTGTCCTCATTCCAGCTTGAATCAGGACAGTTTGCTGATAGTTTGAAAAGTTCACTGATTCTTCGGAAACTCATAGTCCGGTGCATGCGCATTAACCAAAACCATTTACCAACTTTAACCTCAATTATTGTACGCTGCCTATTATTAATTTTATAACTCAACAAACAATAATTATTTGTCAGAAATAGATGATATTTCAACATAAAGTGATATTTCTTCGACATCGGCATCTGGTAATAGTTCTGAGGAAGAATTTGAATCGGACTTTGAAGAATTGCTTGAAGATAGAGTTCGGCCCAAAAACGAGGACTATTTTGAGCTAACCATACCAAGATATGAAATGGAATTCATGGAACACTTTAGACTCGGTCGTCATGCGAATTCTGTAATAACCAATAGTCGAGCAATTTGAAAACAGTCCATATTTTAAAACGCAAAGAGGTGGTTATGGAAAACTAAGCCCTCTAAAACAAACTTACGTTTTCTTGTGATTTGTGGGCCACCAAACAGCTAGTTTTCACGATGTGGCCGACAGATTTAACATAACAATAAGCAGCCTATTTAGAATTATAAAAAGATTAATAGGTATATATTTTGAGCAATTTATTGAAGACAAATAAATTAATGTTAACGAGTTATTAATTAATTAAGTCCTTTGTTTTAGAGGGCTTAGTTTTCCATAACCACCTCTTTGCGTTTTAAAATATGGACTGTTTTCAAATTGCTCGGCTATTGGCTATTACAGAATTCGCATGACGACCGAGTCTAAAGTGTTCCATGAATTCCATTTCATATCTTGGTATGGTTAGCTCAAAATAGTCCTCGTTTTTGGGCCGAACTCTATCTTCAAGCAATTCTTCAAAGTCCGATTCAAATTCTTCCTCAGAACTATTACCAGATGCCGATGTCGAAGAAATATCACTTTATGTTGAAATATCATCTATTTCTGACAAATAATTATTGTTTGTTGAGTTATAAAATTAATAATAGGCAGCGTACAATAATTGAGGTTAAAGTTGGTAAATAGTTCTGGTTAATGCGCATGCACCGGACTATGAGTTTCCGAAGAATCAGTGAACTTTTCAAACTATCAGCAAACTGTCCTGATTCAAGCTGGAACAGAGGACAGGAAATCCTAGACTGTCATTCGACTCTTGTTGGAACGCTTAGATTTGTAATGCACATGCTTCCTGTATTCAATACAATTACCTATACTGTACTCTTGTATTTTACGTACATACCTGTCAAACTTGAAAGTTCAACAGAAAAATTTCTGTGATCTTCCATAATTTATAGGTTAAAAAAATTATTAGGTTATTGTTTATTGTTCTCTTCTATTCAGTTCTCTAAAAATCCGGTGTTCCAGTAAAAATCAGAAACTAATCTAAGATCAGACATGCGCATTAAATAACAATCCCTGACTGTCAGGGATTTATCAGAGATTCTATGCAGGAACAAACCTCTTGTATTTGACATAAGCCACATAACCTTAAAATCAAAATCTGATTTACTAATAAATCTGTGAAAAATACATTTTTGTGATCTCAACATGAAAAGTAAGTCAGCTAGTTGAGAGTTTTTTTACTAAAAAATAAGTAAAAAAAGAAAGTAATTAGTAAATTAAATTCAAATTGTTTAATTTACAATTCCTTTTCGTAAATAAATATAGTATCCGAGCAAGAGTAATTCAGTACACATTACGCAATTATTGTTGAAAATAAAATATAACAAATTTGGCCTTGAAACAGGGTAAGGGAACATTTTCCCCAATTATATTTCTCCGGAAAATTAACGACACTACGTTTTCCTAAATTTTTTAGTTTACAAACTCACCTGGCCCATTGAGTGGCAACAGTGCCTGGGGAATTGGCTTCTGTGGGGCCAAAGGCAGAATATAAAAGTCCTTAACGGCCTTATTTGTACTCTTCACCACACCAAGCCTTGTACGACTACTCAAATAGCTGTACAATGCCAAATAGGGCATCTTCTCCTCTATATTTGTGGCGTTAAGCCTCAATAATGAGATAATCTTACTATTGGAACACTTCATTTTCCCTATATAGTCCCAAACTGTATCGGGAGATATTCGGCCAACAATGTCAAGATTCTCCGGTAGTTCTTTGCCCAATCCAGAGCAGTCGCCTAAAGTAATTGATATATATTGAAAAATGATGAAGAAATGAACAATTACTATTACTATACTCGTCGGCTAAAATAATAGGCAGTGACGTATTACCTGGTGACGTATTAAATTGTGGTGGGGACTGAAATTCCATAGGCTTACGCAAAAAATCATTGGAAAGGTGCTAATATGTCAAATAAATATAAAAAATATCAAAACATGAACGGTGTTATAGAAATTGTGAATTGTTTTTTAAACTAACCTTATAGATTAGTTGTACATCGGACGAAATTGATGAATATTGTTACAAATAATTAAAAGAAGGCTCTTAAGAATTATTTGCCCTTTCTTCCATGATGATCTCGGCAAATTCTCTGTTCTCCTGCTATGGTAAGGGGTAGGATATTATACATTACAAAAACTCCACCAGGTTCTAAGTGGTGTAAAACAGATTCAAACCATTTTTGAAACACCTCGCTGTTCATATCTTCGTGATAATCCCTAGTCTTTCGCGACTCAAACATATGTAGACCATTTACCAAAAATCCCGAATCACTTCCAATGAGTTATTAGTCTTTGCCCTTTTCCGGAAGGTGTTTTATTAAACCTGTAGAAAATCCATCCATAAACGTTTGCCTTCTGTCCTGTACGTTGCAATCTTGCCATACTTTTAGCACAGTATAACCTTCATTTAACCATGTCTCATATAATATATTTCCTATTTAAAGCGCGAAATTCTCTTACCTTCTCCGAATGTTCTCGTCTCCATGTCACAATCTCATTTTTCTCTATAAGCATACTCTTCCGATTCCGGTTGCAATATTTGAAATTCATTTCATGCATTGTCCTTATAAGCAATTTATATGAGAGTTTGGGCAAATCGTTATCTTCTGCCAGGGCAACCTGAACTTTACTTACTGTTCGGATTTCATTTTTGAAAAAGAAACTATGAATTTTTCGCTGAATAGCATATTTCACATTTTCGTTCACGGTAATTTTTTTTGTTCCCCGTATTTTCTTCTTCTTTGAGTCTATGTTTCCACATTTTATTGCACGAAATACACTTCAAAAGGAAACTTTTGTTAATTCATTACCAGTTCCGCCACATCCTCTACACTTAAATTTTCCTCGCGCGCTTGTAATACCTCATAAACATTTTATATCATACGAATTTCCTCACTTGTCAGATGAGATCGTTTACGCGTTTCTAATCAACTACTGCCCGCGATCGCTTCTATAATAAAATCCTTTTCTTCGAACACTAAACAAACTAAGTAACACTTATCACTTCACAGTAAACATCTACAAAAAATAAGTTAAAATTAATTTATGCAGTTCAGCTACAAATTACAGCATATCCCGTGTACTACGCTTATTTCAGGCTGCGATGAAATACTTGGATGTGTGTGAAATGCGTATGTCCGATCTTCTTGACACTCTTGACTTTTGTTGGACAGGTTGCATATCTCGCACTTCATTTTTTAACCCGTTAAATAAAGCCGGAACTATATCCGACGTAAAGAATTGTGGTGGCATAGAATAGAGAAGCATGGAACCACCATGGAACAGAAAATTTATAGTTCTGTTCAATAGTAATGCGTAAGCGCATCAGTTTTCTATGTGCTAACGTTTGTGCCGCTATGTATTAAGTATTTACACTTCGTCCCTATTCTGTATCAAATTAGATCATACGTCACTGCCTATTATTTTAGCCGACGAGTATAATTATTTTAAAAAATTTACCAACCTGATACTTCATGGGCCGTTATAGATATCTGTGCCACATCAATCATGTTTATTGAGCCCCTCCATATTTCAGTGGAAGCATTTCTAGGAGGAGGTGATGTGCTTCGCTCTTCTACCTGGCTAGGTTCTTTATCGTTATCGGGAATTACTACTGAAACAGAGGTTAAAAATACAGACTCCGCTACATAAGTCCGAAGTAACTGATAATTAGGCTTGGCGAGTTGCTCGTAAATATATTCCTCTCCGATGTATTGTGGATAGTTTATAAATGGGGTGTTTTCCTATTTTTTTTTTACATCGGCAATGGAAGGTAGTTGAAAAAAGAAGAGATACGTATTTCTGGAATTTTAATATTGGGTTCATTTAAGTCCATAAATTATTTTTTTTATTGTGCGTGATATCTATGTGACGTCACTAAGCGAAAATTCAAAATTTGCGCCATTTTGTAGTGATTTCTAGGATATTTTCATTTGTGTGGTTGGTGTCACTGCGTGACAACTTTACTTTTGTTTATGTTTGAATTGTTTGGTTAAGGTAAACATCATGGTCATGGTAAACATATGAGACATTGTTTTTAGTTTATATTTTTACCTGCGAATTGTTGTCTCTGCCTGTGACTGATTACAAGTGTATTTATTAGTAATAGAAAAACATCGTAATTTGTAAAGGTAATTTTTGAATATATTTAATCGACTTTGCAGTAATATTGTTAAGTTAAATACTAACCTTACATTTTTCATCCCCTTTATTTCTGAAAGGATCTATAGGACCTTTATCATAAAAGGATCTATAACCGGTAAATTGTCGGACTTAGCCCTTACAAAACCTTGCTCCATGTTTAATAAAAGTTTACTTCACAAGAAAACAACAATACAACACGTCAAGTTGTCAAGCCAAACACAAATAGGAAATTTCAAATGTCAATTATCGAAATGTCGACTGTCATTTGTCGTCGTTACAAATTGAAACTAGCCACATATTATCAGTGTGGCCTCTTTATAGATACATTTTCCCTAGTTTTCGCTTAGTGACGTCACGAATATACGCGATTCTTGCTAAGCAATATGCTACCTACTGGCGGCACGCACAACTAACGCTTGGGTTATTGGTTCAGTTTTGCATATGTATGTCTATTGTGAATTTTGAAATATCCGTTGTTATATTATTTAATTGCTTTGATTAGATATGAATCATTATTGTTGTGAGCGTCATTGTTCCTCTTGTACAAAGAAAAACCCCGATATCAGTTTCATACTTTTCCAAAAGTGGGAAAATCTGGAGCTATCGCGGAAACTATAAGTTGAGCATTACAGAGTTACAGGAGACAAGTATGGATAAAGAAACTAAAGAACGCAGAGTAGAGAGTGTGCTCTTTACCTTTCTCTAAGGATGACTAGTTCCATAAAGGTATGTATGCCGTATGCCCAATAAAGGTTTGACATATTTTGAGGTTAAGTTTCATTTTCAGATTTGAACGCTCGAAAAATATTGAAATCTATTGTGTCAGTCAGTGTCAGTGTCAGTGTCAGTGAGCATAAGTTAGTATAGATTTCTGCCATTTTGGCGCTACGATCTTAAAATGAATCGCGTATAGAATAAAATTTCAAAATTGAATTAAAAATTTTGTAACGATTCAATCTTAATAATTTTTAACAGTTTATTGATTTTGTTAATAGTTAATTTCTTTTACTACACGTATTATGATGCGCACGCCTATGTCCGCCCTCGCATTTCCGCCAAGCCTACTGATAACTAATTGTCTAAGGTTTACAACTTACAAGTAGTTTTTGCATCGTTGGACATTTGGCTACTAGAAAACTCATCGCTTTCTTGGCTCCTAGGTGGCGTCGGGATAGTTACCGTAGAAGATGGTTCATGATCGCTGTCGCTTTCTGGTGCTGCTGTAAAGGTGTTGTTTTTACTTATCAATGAATATGAAAACAAAAATATAACGAAGAGTTAAATTTACCATTATTAATTTTGTGCAAGGACTCTATCTTCATATTTTAACGGCCGGTTTCACAATCTATTTTAACCGTTAGTTTCCTGACTACAAGTTTAGTTTGTAAATTTCTTGCTGAAAGGATGCACATTCTAAACTTATAGTTAGCTAACTATTGATTAAGTAACCAGCTATTGTGAAACTAGGCATAAGTAATTTGTAATTTATGAATAAAAAAAATTTCATTTTGTATCCATAAATAAGCAAGCTCTAAATGACAATTTGTTTCAAATTTTTTTTTAGGTTAAGTAAAAAAATTGTAGAAAATATGGCGGCGAATTCAAATGAAAATTTTTTCAAGGTTAATTTAAATAATTTGCTGTCGCCTTACCTGGTACAATGTCATCTTGAGGTACGTGCTTCCATAGACGATCCTCAAGAGGCGGCACGATTTTGTTATCCACCAGCTGTTCCAGAATCTCCTTCGACTTCTTATCCAATTTTTCCGTACTCGATATGATGTCCTTTTTATGTCTCGAGCTTTTGTGCGACGACTTTCTGTGCCTGTCCCTATCCCTAGAACGTGACCTCTTTTTATGGTCACTGTGCCTAGAGCTGCGGTCCCGACTTCTCGACCTCTTCCTACTCCTATCCCTATCCCTAAAAATATCGCTATCAGTCATACTATACAGCTAACATTTATTCTCATTAGAAGGTTTATAAAAAGAAGCCACATCACACATAACCTCACATTTTTTTCTTTCCTACCTGTCTTTATCCTTACTAGAAGATCTGTGAATGCGGTGTTCCTTATCCTTACTGGATTTCCTATCTCTCTCCCTGTCCTTATCTTTATCCTTGTGACTGTGCTTTGAGCTCTTCTTGTCGTGATCTTTGGAACTGTCCCTCTTTGATTCGTCGGTTTCTAATGTTGAACCTTCAGTTAAGCTTTTTATTACCTCTGCGTTGTCAGTTTTATCCGTACGATCATCCTCGACCACTTGCTCACCTACAAAAATGGTATGAAGTATTAGAAATATGCCCAGCAGACATATTATCAAATTTTATTAAGTATTACCTTTATGTGTTTTCAAAACGTATTGCCTATTGCAGTTAAGTAACTCCAATTCCGATTTTTTTATCATATCCAGCTGATGTTTGGCTTCACGTTCCCTCCACATGGCCAACTCCTGACTTGCTAGATCATCAGGGGACAATCTAACCTACAAAACAAAATAACAATATTAAAACTTTTTCATTCTTTTAGCGTAAGATACGTCTTTAGTTAGACTAGATAATTGATGAATAAATTAGTCACTTCCATAAGAGTCGACTCAAGTCTAAAAAATTTAACAAACACCTGAATAATTTTCCATGTTTGAAGAAATGTATTGCTACTTGCATTAAAAAATTATACTGGTTTTCCATGACTTATAAATTTAAAATAAATGAATAAATGTTGATTGGATAATACATTTACATATCAATCAAGTGTCATGTGATAAAAAAAATTGAAAGAAAAACAAATGAAACCCTTTTATACAGAATTAAGGTTAGGGTTAGGAAATTAAGTTAATTATTCCAACGTTATAAAATTATGGTTCATAAAGTGAGTGTAAGTGGACACAAATCTATTTTTACTACTAACCAATTCATACGGATTGATCGACTTCTCACAGATTCTCCTCCACAGAGTCTGGTTCTTTACATCCTTAATGTTAAATATCAAACTTCTGTACTTATTCCGGTACTTCTGCCCCGTATCGCCGAAGCACTTGAAGAGCTGCGATTCGATCTCCGTCGAAATATTCTTAACTTCATCTTCAGTCAACTTGAGATCTTCACAACCCTTCAACCGGTTCATCAACTGTTCGAACACAGTTTTCTGAACGTTTTCTCTTATGTTTTCTTGAGGTTTCGGCTGAGGTGTGACCGGTTGCTCAGGTGGTGGCTTGGGTTTGGGCATTTTCACTGGCATCTTTTCTTTAGACGAGGGAGTCTTATTTGGCTTCGTAGGCGTCGATTGCGGGGTCTTGGGAGTAAGCGTAGTTTGAACGGTTTTCTGTTTTGGAGGCGGGGTAGCCGCTACTGGCTTTGAGATCGGTTGTGGCTGAATTAACTTAGTTTTTGGTTCCTTTGTGATCACTTGCTTGGTAATAATTTTGAATCCGGTGGCTTTTAAAGGAGTTTTGACTTGTGGTTTTGCATGTTTCGGGGCGTGCTTGAGTATACCGAGACTGATGCCTTTTTTCTGCACTGCAAGTGACACCCCTTCATTGTCTGAATTCTTCACTAACTTCAGCTTTGATTGGGTCAAATTTCCAGCCTGACAAAATCACATTTATTACAATAACAATTTAATGGAGTAAAAATTCACATATTTTATAGTTAATGCAAAACAAACATGGATAATAACCATAAAATTCTTGAATAAACATAGTCAACAATATTTTGTATATTATGTATTATGTTTATGTTACTGTTGACAATGTCAATAAAGCATAAACTTAAATTTGTTAAATTCTTTATAAATCTTTCAGGAATATGTATATATGGCAACTAATACATGTTAATGTATTTATAATTTAATATTTAACTTTTATATGTTTGACCTTCAGGAAAAAATTGTGTAAATAAGATGAATTACTAATAATTTGGTTAACGAAAAATAAAACAGATGTTTTTGCTGTAAACTAAAATTTAATAATAGGTACTTGAAAAATTTATAGTTGGCTAATACTGAAACTAAATCTTTAAATTTTGTTTCTACTATACAGGGTTGCTCGCTAGTGTGGCAAAGTTCAATATCTGCTCTCTTAAGAGTACTGGAAAAAAACTTTCATATGAGTGAGATATAGTGTCAAAGGACGCATATTTTAAAAATATTTTGAAATATACAGGGTGACTCACTGCAGAGGAGCTCCCTCAAGGTCATTTGTAAAGAATTTTCCTGTGATTTCAAAAATATTAAAATATTTATAGCAATATCCGACCAAATATTATATAGACAAATAATAGCAACACAGTTTTGTGACCAACAATATTTAAAACAATGGCTTTTTGTTTACATTAGTGCCCAAGCATTTGGTCCAATCAAAAAATGCCATTTTAATTTACCGCCTAAATTGTTAGGGATTTTGTGACTGTCACCAATGGGCGTGGTTTACACAGATAAGTAGCCATGCATAAACGTAGAATCGGCGATGGTGAGAGGGATCGTCAATGATTTTACAATTGTTTTTTAATAGTAAATATTAAATACTATTATAAATAGTGTAGTAAATATTATACACATATGTGTATAAATTGTTGTTCTTGAATATGTAAATCTTAAACTTTGTATTTACTAAAATAAAAAATATTCTAATTTGTACTTTTAGTTTTATAATTATTATTTTCACCCCTTAAAACATAGCCGCCCATGCCGTTGGGCACTGTGACAGGTAATTTCTTTAAATTGAGGTTAAATTTTTTGTTATTCTTGGTCACATTATTTTATATACTGACAAATACGCAATTACTTATCTATACATATTTGATCGGAGATAGCAATCCATTTGAAAACAATGATCTTAAAGGTGTGCTCCTCTATAGTGAGTCACCCTGTATATTAGGGTGATAATTAGTGTTGGCAAATGTCCGGACATTTAAAAATTGGACATATGTCCAGACAACTGTCTGGACATTTTAGACACTTATAACGGACATCTTAGAAAATGGAATATAATAGATTTACTGTACAGCACATGTCATAAGCTTCAAGATGATACCAAATACTTATATATTCTTAGAATATATTCTCTGAAATACAAGCATTATGTGAAAAATCAATATTTTCGTAACAATGTTCAATTTTCGTCTACCTTTTACCAGCTTATGGTTAACATAGTAAAAAATGAATAGTGTTAATTACGAAATTATGATTTAGAAGTTTAAGTTTCTATACTGTGTACATGTGAAATGAAATGATATAAATAAATTATAGAAAAAAGAAAACTAAAAAAAAAAAAAAAATTTATTTAGAGTAACAAGTACAATCTTTGTCATTTGAAGAGATACGAAGCTGATTAAATTAGAAAAAAGTTGAGTAATTACTAGCACTAAATAGTGGTCCCGGAAAATTGTTGAAAAAACCAGCATTTCTCAAAATATTTAGCAAAACAATAAATTTTCAAAAAACTTAAATTAGCTCTGGTTCCGTTATTTTTAGAAATTTTCAAATAAAAATTTATTTCGTACATACATGCACAATTATCTTTGTTTTAATTGCAACCAGAATTTTTTTTCACCTACTAGATTCTGATACATAAATATCCTCTTTTTTTTATGGACGCCATAGTAGAATTTGACGTTTGACGTGGTTAGATAGAGAAAAAAATCAAGGAATTCGGTGATATGTAACACTTAAGGTTTTGAATGTAATTAGGGTTTATAATTGTTGTTAGGTCTATAATTTTCTATATAGTTTTTTACCATTTCTTGACTTTATTATAGTATCTCCAAATTAGATTTTCTGATTTAATCATCTTTAAGCCCAAACAATTGAGTAAAAACCACAAAAAGACTATAAAAAACACTTTCAAGAGATTGTGACAATTTTGAATTGGATTTTTAGGTTAGCTCAGTTAGCTGAAAATGGCGGTAATTATAAATCTGAAGGAAACTGGACAGATAGGATAAATGTCTAGACATTTTCGTTCTGTCCAGACACTTTTGGATACATGTCCGAACATTTATATAAGTGTCTGACAACACTAGTTGCAGACACTTATACAGGGTGACTTAATAGGGCCGATATTGAAATTTGCCGCACTAATTAACAAACCTATATCTGCTCCGACTCTTCTAAAGTGCATTAGAATATAATAAAAACTATGTAATTTGGACCATACTCAGTTGTATTCAATTTGGTACGATTTAGATTGTAATCAAATTTAAAAAAAGAAAAAAATTACACTAACCTTTGCAGTGACAACTTTACCACCAGACCTGACCACCTCATAACCTGGATGCTCCTTAAGCCAATTCTCAAGATTGGCGGCACTCGGTGCTTTATTTCCCGTCAGCATGTTGCCAGTTGCACGCTCAAAAACAACCACCTAAAAAGCGTAAATTTTTCAAATACAATGTTCAGTAGAAATAAAAAATGTCTTACTCTCTCAATTCCTTGCGCATGAGCAAGAATGCAGGATTCGCTGCAATAGATCGAGTTCTTTCGAGCCAGTTTCTGGCAAACAACACAGGGCACGGTAGTAGGTTTGTCCGTTTTTTTCGTTGAACTACCTGCGCTGTCTGTGGAAGCTCTGGAATTCCTGGAGGCTTTCCTAATTCTGCGAGCTGCAGCTTGGGGGCGTCTTAGCATAGGATCCTATAATAAATGTACGCAATGTGATACAAATTTAAATGATTAACAGGAGCATGTGGGTAAGATAAATTAATTCAGAATCTATGTAAAATAAAACAATAAAGATAATCGTAGAAACTGCAGGTTAATCAAGTGATTCATTAAATAGTTATTTATGTATCAAGGAAATTATAAGGGCCTTAATTACCGATGGCAAAGTTTGCGTTTCAAGGGCCTCCGGCCCGAGGGACAGCAATTGCCTGAGGTTATTAAGGCTCATTAATTCCCGTGGTACATAGATAATTTTATTTCTGACCGATTTCAATAAAATATTGTTCATTTTTAAAATGGAAAAAATGTACCAATTTATTACCTTCCCGGTATATTTGAATCAGGTACCATTGATTATAAGAGTTTTGTTGTTGCTAGGTTGTTTCTATGTTACTTGTTTATAATCAGAACTGTTACTTGTTTATAAACAGAACTTTGTTATCAAGCTGTGTTTGTGTTAAAAACGTGTTTTCTACCCCGAATATAATGGAGCAGATTTTGAAAAAAGCTTAAAAAGCAAGAGAATCATTAATTCCATCGAAAAGTGAAGCCGTATACCAAAAAGAATACAAGATATATCTGGAGTAGCTGACACGGAATAATGTTATGCCAAAAGATGCCACTGAAACTGTATTACTGGCATATTTTCAAGAATTGGTAAGGAATATTTAATGTTTTTCGGTAGATTTGGTAGTAATTGTGTTTATTCGTTGCAGTCAGAAACGTATAGTCCGAATTATTTATGGACTAAATGGTCAATGCTAAAATCGAAGGTGATTATACATGAGAAACGAGATATTACCAAGTTCAATGAACTAGAGGCTTTTTTGAAACGGAAGAGTAAGAGTTATAAGCCGAAGAAGTCTGCTGTTTTATCTCCTAATGATATTATCAGATTTCTAAAGAACGCTTCTAATGAAATTCATTTATTGCATAAGGTAATTTTTTTCTTATTTTCCTTTTTGTGTGTATTTATTTCCTTTTTTTGTTTTAGGTTGTTTTGATTATGGGTTATTTTGGAGGATGCAGAAGTCAGGAACTTTTGAATATGAAGATATCGGATATAGAGGACCGGGATTCCGTTATGGTAGTGAACGTACCGGAAAGTAAAACTGGTGTATCGAAGAAATTTACAATTGTGGATGAAAAAGAGTTCTCCGCTCTGCCTTTATTAAGACTTTATATGTCTTTGCGTCCTAAAGGTATTGAACGATTTTTTTTGAGCTTCCGACAAAATAAATGTACATCTCAGCCAATTGGAAAAAACATGTTTGGGAAAATCCCCAGCAAAATCGCAATGTATTTAGGATTGCCAAACCCATCTTCCTATACGGGACATTGCCTTCGTCGCACTTCTGTTACTGCTCTAGCTAATGCAGGAGCAACTATGACTAACTTAAAAAGACACGGAGGTTGGAAAGGTTCCACGGTGGCGGAGGGGTATCTGGAGGATAGCATCGAATTGAGAAATAAAACGGCGCGTATGTTGTCTACTTTGCCATTAGAAGAGGCAGGTACCTCGACTGTAGTGAACAGAAGCTCCAGCCATACAAAAGAAGAAATTGTTTCCAGTGGCGGTAGTAATTTTCAGGGAACATTTCAAAATTGTACATTTATTATTTGTAATGACACGAATAAATAAAATATGGTTCAGTTTTCATTTCATAAATATATACACATATATGTATATTAGCATTTTTTATTTTATTTTTACTTGTGAAAGGTAGAGGGAATTATAGAATCTATAATGTCCCAAGGGAGTTATGACCCTCTTTATTGATAGCGTAACAATGACGATATAAGTTTATAATATCCCGGTCAGAAATAAAATATGTTAATGTTAATACTACATGAAAAAGTACTTGCATATTATAGATGGGAGCATTCAAATGCAAATATCAAAAAGTAAAAAGTAATTGGTTTTCAACACTTCTGGATAGAACAATGTATGACTAACCAAAACCCAACTGCCTTGATAGATAAATCGAGGCCTCATAACCAACACACCAGTTTCATGAGTATGTTTTTTAAAAAAATTCATATTCAGTTCATTACCAAGTGTCAACTAGTTAAATATATTCATAAATTTAAAAATATAAAAAATAAAGGCTAAGTACTGAGAAAGAACCCAGTTTTTAACATGTTTTATGATATGATTGTAAAAGTTTACCTTGCAAAATAAACATATCCATTCTTTTCCCTCAGCTTCCATCTGTTGCCCCATGGCCTTGGTAATATTGACACATTTGCCGTGGTACCACTCTTCACAAGTATCACAGCAAATCATGAACCTGTTGTTGTGGGGCTGGTTACAGATGCACCACAATTTGTTAGGGTCATCTTCCGACTCATCCTCCTCATCGTTTGAGCTGTCCAATTCGTTACCAGAGACATGTTCCTCATCTAATGGCTTATGCGCAGGCCTGAAAATTTTAGCAGTTGTAGCCGTTTTTTGAAATGCATTAAGTAAATGTAAAAAACTTGTTAAAAAATAAAAACGGGGATATACAAAAATCATTATCTTCGAAAATACTATATTCTGTTATTAGGATAACAAGTGATAATTTTTCTGACGGAGCAGTTGTTTGTGTTTGCGAGGCGGAGAGGCGTAAGTCGATTCGCAAGTAAACTGTAAGTTGAAAACTTCATTTTTTATCCGAATAATACATACTATTTTTCTCCAATCATTCTGCATTTGTTTGGATTTTAATGAAAGGTCAAATTGTTCAAATTGTAATTTTAATATTAATATTTAAAATTAATAGTTACTTGTTTAACTAAGATAAAAATATGTTTTCGGGATGAGCGAAAGGGTTACCGAACGAAGCATAGCGGATCGGCAATTTGACGAGTCTCAAAAATGTATTTTTTGTACGAGTTGAACATTCCAACCCTATTCTAATTAACACCACCAGTTTTCATATTGTAAAATAATTTTGCAAACAATCATGACATACCTGACACCATGACAGATGACATAATTTTATTAGTAAATTCAACAGACGACTTATTATTTATCGGTAACTATTTTCATACACTATACTCTTGATTTTTTGGGTAATAGTTCTAAAGTGGCATTTTCTCCTGACTTCTTTATATCAGGCGGAGTACATTATATTATGTAGCACGTTTTATAGAAAAAACCTATTGTTTTACTAGTAAAGAAAAAAGTAATAGTGTAACCATAACAACGGATTAAAAAAAAGTCATGTAGACCATGATACAACTACACTGATATGCCTATGCGCATGGGGGCGTGGTCTATCGATGAGCGTGACGTCAGTTTTGATACAAAATTAAATAAAATACTTGTAAACAAAGATAACAAAATAAAATAAACGTCGATTATGGAATTATAATACACGATTCATACAGGAAAACTAAAATAATAGTTGATTAATATCAATCTTTCTTATTTTAATTCAAACCGCATTCTGTGTACCGATCTACCTACCGAATATAATTCTAACCTAAATTTTACAATTTGAAGAGATAATAAGAAGCACTACTGTAAATAAATACCACCCTATAATATAAAAATGACAACTTGATAACCCTCGGGCCTCGCAATTATGATAATACGGGAATACAATTGACAAACACGAAAATAATTATATCACTGACAGTCACGCTGACAGTAAGGTAATTGAATTTCCACCATTTTTGCATCAAGAATGACGTTGTGCGCAGAACAAACGAAATTTGGTTAAGTTATGAGCATATCAGTGTAGTTGTATCATGATGTAGACATGATTTCTCAAACCTGTCAGTTTAAAGTTTAACGTGACATCAGATCGCTTTTTATATAAGCACAAGTAAATGTCTAAAGAAATACGGTTTTAATTTTGACGCTTGAAGAAAAAATAGTATGTCACTCGGAGTACAAAACTCTTTATGTATTTCACCCAATTTACATGGCCTCGGCTGTGTAAGCTTCTGGGCTTAACAAATAATGTTCGCCTTCTACTTCTACTAGTAACATAATATATTATTTCTCTAGCAGATTTGTCACTGTTGCCTAACAACCCATTCATTTTCATCCTAGTAATGAAAACGATAACTTTAATATCGGATATGGGTATGAAACAAGAGTCTTGTAAGACAGTTGGAGAAAAAATGTTTTTAATTTGTTAACAACTGCACCAAAAAACATTTTTTGACAAAAGATATTGAATATAATATATTGAATACCAAAATAACAAGTTAACAAAAGAAATAAAAAAAAAGAAAAACTATAGATTTTTTAACTTTAACTTCCAGAGCCTATAAAAATAAATATATTATCTTACTTGAAAGGTTGCTTAGCTTCTTGTTCCTTCTTTTTGTTCCTACTTCTAGTAGTAGGCCTTTCAATAGGTGGTATAACCACTATTCTTCCGTCTGGCCGTACAATTTGTGTCCCTTTCTGTATGATTTCATTAGGTTCCTAAAACAAAACAAATTGTTATTTTTACAAAATTAAACAAACATTGCGGAAGCGTGCACTTACATGAATGGTGGGCATCTGGTTAGGCATGACCGTCATGGGGTCTAAAACTCCATCATTTATACCCTTATCGATGGCATTTTGCAATTCAGGATTCGATACTAATGACTGTGCCACTTGATACAATATATCCTCGGATATCTCATCATTATTTAGATTTTCCAACAAACTAGGGTCTAAGTCTAATCCCGTTGTGTCTAGATTTATATTATTTGGATCCAAGTTATGTGGATCTGCACTATTTAAATCAAGTGTCAAAGCAGTTGTCGTAAACGATTTTGTATCTTCGTTCATGATTATAGAACGAATATCTTCAGCAGTAGGTACTACTTCACTATTCTCATTATTTTCAAGAGTTTCTGAAATCCTATTATGCTGTTTTTCAATTTTTCTTGGCTCATGGTTGTGCTTATCAGATTTGGAATGATCAAACTTAAATTTCTCATCAATGCTGGTACGTTTTGACTTGGGCTCTCCTGAGCTTATTCTTCTCTCTTTACTTTTGCCCTCAGAATGGTGATGACCTAAATGTTTTTCTTTTTCAGACTTACCGTCTATGCTGTTTCTATTTTGCTTATTAGGAGACTGCGGGTTGTCTGTGCTTACTTTTGATCGAGACTCGCTTGTTATTTTGCCTGGCTTAACTGGTGTAGTTGCTTCTGGTGTATTAGGGGTTGTTGGTTCTTTTCCCCCTACCCTCCGAATTATATCTGGAGTTGAGAACAAAGCAAAATCATCTGGAATGGGTTTTGGAGTCTTCTTTTCCTTCTTTGGAGGCTTCTTTTCAAGCGGTTTAGTTTCGGGCTGTTCAGATTTCTGTTCTGGGAGCTTCTCCGCTACAGGTTTTTCTGGAGACTTTTCTATAGGTTTCTCCAAAACTTTTTCTACTTTTACTTCTACTTTTGCAGGCTCCTGTTTAGCTTCTTTAACTTCTTTATTTTCCCTACTCCTACTTTTAGGCGTAGTTTTAGGGGTTCTTGGAGAAGATTTAGATTCAGATTTGGTTCTTCTACTTACTCTTTTCGGAGTCTGTTTTGCTTTTATTTCCTCTTCTATGTCGAAATCGGAATCATTCTCATCATCATCAACTTCAAAGTCAAAATCAGCCTCCTCGAATTCTTCTTCACTTTCTTCTTCTACAATTTCCCGGACAACTTTGGTTTTTGGTTTAGAAGGTTTTGCTCTCTCTGCTCTGACAATTACTTTAGGATCACTTTTTATAATCTTGGCTCTTGATTTAGTTGTAACAGGTCCTGCTGCATTTTGAATCTCACCCCCCATTGTAGATGTTGGAACTACTTGCAATGGATTAGACAAAGTATGTACAGAGACAGAAGCTTCATTTTTAATAGTATTTTGTGCTACTGAGTTTCCATTTTGCACCGCTAAAGATTTTGCAGTTGCCTGCACAGAAGTAACTGTGGCTTTAGTAGGAGGTCCTTGGGAGCCAGCTGGAGTAATAGTTATAGACTGTATAATTTTGACTTTTGGAGAGGCCTTATCAATCTTTTGTGGAGTTGACAGAATTAGTGGGGGAGGTTCAGAACTAATCACTTTTGGTATCGTGTGATCTGGATCAGGTCCATCTAAAATACTAAGTGTTTTTACTAATTCGTCTTCCTCGTGTGAAGAATTAGGTTTCCCAGGAGAAGTCAAAGGAGTGTAATCATGATCTAGTTTAAAATTATATAGATTTCGAGCCACTTCGTCCATATCTTGTCCAGGTTTAACTATTTCTGAAATAAAAGATTATCAAGTATAATAAGTAGAAGTGTAACTGAACATATACCTTCTTTAACCGCATCTGGCATGTATGTTACATTATCGACAGTAATATCAATACCCTGTTTTTCCGATTTATTGATCTTCATTATCTGTATATTTGTGGGACCATTTCTTTGCTCTACAACAAACATTTTAAATTACTGATTGTTACAAATGACATTTATAAAATCTTACTCAAGAATGTTTCAACTGTATCTTGATCTGGCGTTACAGTACCATCTTCACCAACAAGCAATAGCAAGCTGTCATTCAATTCATCATCTTTTATATCTGTTACCTTAACAACGCTATGAGCCATTTTTTGTTTTTTTTTATCTAAAACAAAACCAGTTTTATGAACCTTATGAACATTTTTATTTTTAGTTTAAATCCGAATGAAATATGAAAGAAATCGGTCATATCTTTTTAAAATGTACCTAATTTAGACAATAATAGATAATTATTTCCTGTAATTTAGAATTTAGCTATGCTCTGCAGCAAAAGGAAAATTGGGGATGAGGAAGCCTCCACCGTAAGTTTAAAACAAATAATACAAACTGTAAATTTTAATGATTATATTTATTGAAATAGGTATAAAAAGGATATGACAGATTTCGTTATTATAGTGTACATTAACATGCAAACACAAAAAGAAGCAGTCTTAATTTTGTTTATTTTTTATAATGAGCATAAATATCTAAAAACTAGGTGTAAAATAACATAATATGGGGTGAACGATTGATAACAATGATAGTGAATAACAATTATGTACCTAAAACATAACAATAAAATAATAAAAAACACGTTCGCGCAAACTATAGAAGCCGAGCCTACAAACAATTACTACACTTCTTAGTTTATTGATCGTCTAGTGGCCACTAATGTCTTACAACTACTTCACTTCTAGTTTCACATATTCATCAACCACTTAAAATCTTGAACAGCATTTAAAAGATCACATAAATGAGGCTTTATCTATTTTTATAAAACAATTTATTAAAAAATGCGTACGCGTCCATTTTGTTCAATGTGCAAGTAATCTGTCAAATGTCAAATTAAGTAGAATAGGGAGTGATTTTATCGTAAAATTTTTAGCAGTCTCTATCGATTGAGCAGTAATTTAGTAGGCCTACTTTTTGTTAGATGGTAGCAGTAAAGAAAATATATAGAAAATGAGCAAATGCAGCTGAAGTATTATGTATTTGTATTATGCAGCTGAAGTTATGGTTAAGAAATATAATTTTTACATTTTATGTTTATTTAAAAAGCATCAACTTTGTAACTTATTCCTGTAGTTATTCAATTTCAAACGGCGTCACTACTAAAGTGTGGTACTGGACTTGGACAGATGGCGCTAGTGAATATTTCCGGAATTATGAAAATAGAAGTATATTTTATCAAATTTATACATAGCTATTACTGGAAAGCACATTATTATAACATGAAAAAAATATGTACCTAACAGTAAAACTATAGGTTGGATTCATTAAATTATACCATTTATGATCTGCGCCCTCTATCAGAGAGAAGATAATACTAATATCAAATAACCTATCTAGTAATCTATAAAAACAAGACATCATCTAAATAATAAAGCTTGTCCCTAGATGCCAATGTTAATCTGCCCATCATTGATTTTGACATATAAAATTCTTCTAACCAAAAAATTTGTGTAATAAATTCTTTGATTCTTGATCTTGATTCTAACCACTAACCACAGATTCTAACTCAAACCACAGTATAATGCTAGCATTATACTGTGCTCAAACTAATAATTAAAAAATGATACAACAAAAGTATATTTATGGATATTATTTATTATTTCTGTAAATTTTCTGTGGTTCTTGGAAAATTAGAGGTTAGTGTAATATCAACTTTTAAATTCAATTTTACATTGGAAATTTTATAATCTATGTTAATTAATGTGCCCAAACAGCAGTTTTATTAAGTAAATACGTACCCACCTAATGGAAGCTTGAAATGTTTAAATGTATTTTGAAATCGAGAATAGTGATATAAATGTTAATTATTTTAACTTAATAAATGATATACCTCTGATTGATACGAGTAAGTTGACATATAATAACTTTTTTCAAGATTTTATCCAGCAAAATGTTCCTTGTATCATTAAAAATGTTACAAATCAGTGGGAAGCATCTCAGTTTTGGGTAAAAACAAATAAGCCAAACTTCGATTATTTACAAAAAAAATATGGTTGTTGTAAAGTAACAATTTATAACTGTAATGAGAGGTACTACAACTCTCAGAAAACAATCGAAAGTGTTTTTGCAGACTATCTGAAATACTGGAAAAACTACAATATAGATAATACTTTACCACTTTCATATTTAAAAGACTGGCACTTAAAACTGCATGACGAAAGTGATGAATTTTATAAGGTTCCTATATATTTTGCTTCTGATTGGCTCAATGAATATTATACTGCATGTATGAAGGACGACTATCGATTTGTTTATATGGGCACTAAAAACACATGGTAGGTATTTATTCAAAATAAACTGAAATTTGTTTTAAAATTCGGTTTTTGGCAGGACACCTTTTCATGTAGACGTTTTTACATCGTACAGTTGGTCTGCAAATGTGTGTGGTAAAAAGCAGTGGCTGTTTTTCCCCCCACATGAAGAACATCTTTTGAAGGATGGGTTGGGTAATTTGCCCTACGATGTTTCGGATTTGAAAAGTTCTGCAAAATGTTTTAAGATAATTCAGAATTCTGGAGAAGCTGTATTTGTGCCCTCAGGTTGGCATCATCAGGTTCTGAATTTAGAAGATACAATTTCAATTAACCACAATTGGGTAAACGGTTGTAATATAAAGGAAATGTGGGTTTCAATGATGGATAATTTGAAAGCAGTCCGTACAGAGATTGAAGATTGTAAGGATATGGAGGGCTTTGAAGAACATTGCCAAGTGATGTTAAATAGTTCTTTTGGAATGGATTATTACAAATTTTACGAATTCATCAAGTACATTAGCTTGTCAAGAATAGACATGGTTGAAGGGAAGAGGTCTAAGGTGCTGTTCCATGGACATGTAATAGGGAACAATCATATTCTTTTCGACTTAAAAGCTACTAGAAATATCCTACAGGAATTCGTTAACTGTAATGATGTAAATAACTTAGAATATTTTTCAAATATAGATGTAAAACCTTATGTGTTATTAGAACAAATTGTAAACATTTTAGAGAATATAATATGACGTGACACAAAATCATAAACGTTTTATTGACAAAATGTAAGTGATAGCCATACATCCAACAGAACTTTAAAAAATTAAGAGGAAGTTTGAGAACAATTTTTGATTTTTTATCTTTTGATGTTTGAACTATCTGCATTATTTTTTCCACTTTCTCTCTCCAGTTTTGTCGTTTTCATTACTAGTATATGTCGCTTCCTACTTGTTCCATTCATGTTATCGTTGTCTTTATTGTATCACTCGCTTTTACTGGTATTAGTTTAATAAAGATCTTAAATTGGCCTTAGTTGCAGTGGGGGCTTTTCTTGACATTGAAGGAGTGTTTAACAATGCATTGCCCGACTATTTGTACATAGCTGCTGCTGTTAGAACAGCCAACCCACCCATAAGTGATTGGATTCAGGCTACTTTAGAAAACAGAACTATAACGACATCCCTTTAGGAAGAGACGTTCAGATTTAAGGCCCCACCAAAGTGTCTCCCAGGCCGAATTCTTTTCTCCCAACTCTGGTCGCTGCTTGTGGATGATCTGCTGACCATACCTTCTGTGTGGGGAGCTGAGGTTCAAGCATATGTGGACGATCTAGTCATAGTAAGAGAAAACTTTGAAGAGGGAATTTCCCTCATCCTCTAAGAAGTACTAGATCTAGTACTGAGCTGGTGTGAGAGGGAGCAGATGTCTGTGAGCTCCCACAAAACGTTAATTGTACCATTATCCAAGAAAATAAAGTAGAACAATCTAAGACCTCCCTCCTTCTTGAAATAATTCCATTTGCGGAGGAAGCCAAGTTTCTAGGCTCAAACCATCTAGGTGTAGTAGAAATTATCCACAAGGCACAATATCCTTATGGACATGTCGAATCTGTGGGGAATTTAATGCCCCAAACAAATATATTTGGTTTAGTGACGGTCATACGACCTATGCTAGTATACAGCTTCATAGTTTAGTAGTTGAAAGAACTACAACTAACAACTAAAATCAAACTTTCTGGTTTATAGAGACAAACATGCCTTTCACCTCACCTAGGCCTAGCTGACTCACTTTTGAACCTAACCGGAGACATATACATTCGATTGTGATTGGCTAATTGCCATCTAGTATATATGGTTGCATAAAACCAGGGAAAAGTCTATACTTCAAATTAATACATTAGGTGAACGGTGAACTGTCTTTGTAGAGACAGCTATGTATATAAGCATAAGCTGTGGTAGACGTATATGTCTCTGACCTAACATAACCTAGTTCAGACTTTTTTATGTCTTATCTCTGTAACATTATTATTTACTTTAATTTAAATTTATTAAATTTTAAATTAACTACATGTTTTCAAACTTCACTCACTAAGTATTTTTGTTTTATTTTATTTTGATTATAACTACATAATTTGTCTGTAACTTATTTGTGGTGCATTTTCATGATTCAAACATTTGGGATTACACCATCTGTAAAATAACATGATTAGATACTTAATCCAGAAATATTTATGTGCTGTGATCATAAAATTTTAGTATGAAATCAAATTGAAACATGTTACGATTGTCCTTCCAAAAAGGCAAAAGAATTGAATTTGTCGATATTGCCATTTTTGAGTTGTGCCATTATTGGAGGTGGCGAGTGAATATAGAAATAAAAATGATACTTACTAAATGAAAATAAAAATAAATTTGTGATTAACATTAATTAAACAACTGACTGAACATTGAGTAACCTACATTTCCCACCATGGCTACGCCCCTGTTATTAGATAAACATCCTATGTAGGTACCTATTAGGATTAAATAATTATGGCAAAAAATGTATATACCTAAAGCTATAACCACAGCTCGGGAGTATAGAGTTTGGAGATTAGACTCCGCTCCTGATGTGTTTTTAATGATACGAAATAATGCAAATTATACTGTACAACTGAATTCGTAATAGTGCTGCTTGTATTTATTAAATCACCAAGTCAGAGTTTTATGACCTTAGCGAAATGGAAATTATAGTTAATTCAAGATCAAGGACTTCATTTCTAAATTCTGAATAATCATATCAGGCGGGCGGTTGAAATATATTTTAATTATTACAAACAGTGGCGCATCCAGAAAGAATCCTGGGGGGCAATGTTTTGGATAATAATTGGGGATTCATATATAATAAATAGCAAATCAAACAGCGAGTAGTGAATCACCTGTCCCTCCCCGTCCTAGACAACAACGGGTGAAGAGATAGAAAATGCATTGCCCATAATATTTTTTCCCCTATATCGCTGTGTTATAGGAGTAATAAATTGCCTACTATACAACATGGTAGTGTACAAAACGAATAATTTATCGAGTAGTAATTTATTAATCAAGATAAACAATAAATTTTCTGCTCCTAGACTGCACTCCTTATAATACTCTCTCTATGCTCTCTCTATATTGGCGATTCCAAAAATGAATGCGCCCTCTACGTGAAAATATTTGAACTTCCTTAAAAGGTAATTTTTGGAAGCTTATTGCTGATATAATGATAAATAACACGTATTTGGGTTTGTTTAACGTAAATTTAGTGGTGCTTGTGATTTTTTGGTATTGCAAAGTTAAAAACGACGTGGTTAGTATTTGTATATCTTTATTTTTACATTTTAAAATGGCATTCAAAAGAAATCAGCACAACACAAACTGCCGTGTTTATATATTCATTCCACAAAATGTGTCAATAGAAGTGTTTAAGATTGAAGATAGGTAGAAGTTTGGCCCTGTTTATCACACTTATTTTAGCCCAAAATGTAAGTAAACAAAAACTAGGGTACTTACCTGTTTCGACCCAAAAAATTCATATAATTAGCAATGAAGCACTTATGGGACGTTTGACTACTTTTACCACTCTTTTTATCCTTTATTTCACCCTAACTAGCACATGAAGTCACTATATTTATGGCAGTTGAATGCTAAATTGGTAGATGATGTGATATGAAATGCAAAATTTTTACTCGTTTTCCTCCACGTTTGTTTTACAATTTGCAGCACCCTAAATCGGTAATTTGAATCGCCATACTATCTCCTCACTCGTTGTGTAGGATGAGGGATGGGTGATTCACTTTAGTTCCTTTAATTTAGAATTAGAATAATTAGAAAATATTGTATTGTTTATTTTATATTTATTTTGGATTCGTAAAAAATATATTTGTTAAATTAAGTAGCTATATTTTTCAACAAGCACCTACTTGGTACTTTTAATATACACCTACTTGAACACTGACACACATACATGATTATTTTTCTTTCGTTTATTATATGAATCCCCAATTATGTGAAGTATATTGTCCCCCCCCCAAGATTTTTTCTGGGTGTGCCACTGTATAACATAAACTATAAAAATAATAAGTTTTATTTGTAATTCAAATATCTATAAGGCAAGAACATTACTAATGAAATCCAAACTGATGTGGGAACCACAAAGATTAAAGTTTTAATTACCTATAGTGACTTCTGCCAGGATATAAAATGTCATTTATTATATACCTACCTACTCATAAAATCATAATGCCCGTAAACATCAAGAAAAACAAGCCAGTAATTAATTTTCTTTTGATGTTTTTATAACAATGTCCTGTTTATTTGGGGAATTCAATGCTATGCTGTTTGCAATACAAATTTTCATGCCCGCCAAGGTGATCCGAAGAAAAAAATATTTTTCTGGTCTCCAGTGTTGATTGAGGCATTAAATTAAACAGTATATAATGCCATAGCGAGCCAACATTTGAAAAAAGTGACGTGAAAACGTGTTTACAAGTAGTGTACGAGTAATTATTATGGACGAAGAATCATTTTTCTTTTATTCAATGATACCTACATAATGTAATGATTTTCATGTAGCTGAAGACAGAATCAGAAACGGAAACGCGAATCAAGTTTTTACAGTGGACCAGATCGATAATGTGCTAAAACGGCAAAATCCATATATTTCTTATTTTAGCAACAAAAATCACTTCATAATGACATTTCCATTTCTGTTTATCAAAAAACAAGTATTTTTGATAACGACCATTACTGTTTGGAAGGAATAAAAAAATACGAATAAGTAATTAACATAGAAGTATAGCTCTGAAATAGGTAATGCATAGGTACTTTTATAGTTATCATAAAAAGGTATTTAAGCTTTCATATTTGGCACATACATTCAAAAGCCCAATACAAAACTGTATTTCGGATTTGCAAAAATCGGGGTGTAAGGGGATGAAACTACCCATCATGATTAAAATTTAAAAAAATCCATAAAATCTACAAAAAAGTATTTAACCTTTCATGTTTGGCTGGGTAGTTCAGAAGACCAATACGAAACTACAGTAATTCAGATTTGAAAAAATTCTGAGTCTAAGGGGATGAAACTACCCTATCATTATTAAAACTTAAAATATCAACAAAAGCCACAAAAAAGATTTTTGTAGATTTTGTGAATTTTTAAGTTTTACTAATGATTGGGTTGTTTCATCCTCTTAGACCCTGAAGTTTTTCATATCTGAAATACTGTAGTTTCGTATTGGCCTTCTGAACTACCGAGCCAAACATGAAAGGTTAAAAACTTTTTTGTAGATTTTATGGATTTTTAAAAATTTTAATAATGATGGGTAGTTTCATCCCTTAGACCCCGATTTTTGCAAATCCGAAATACAGTTATGTATTGGGCTTTTAAATGTATGTGCCAAATATGAAAGCTTAAATACCTTTTTATGATAATTATGAAAGTATGCATTACCTATTTCAGAGCTTTACTTCTTGCTTCTATGTTAATTACCTATAAGTACTTATTCGTATTTTTTTATTCCTTCCAAACAATAATGGTCGTCATCAAAAATACTTGTTTTTTGATAAACAGAAATGGAAATGTTATTAGGAAGTGATTTTTGTTGCTAAAATAAGAAATATATGGGTTTTGCCGTTTTAGCACATTATCGATCTGGTCCACTGTAAAAACTTGATTCTCGTTTGCGTTTCTGATTCTGTCTTCAGCTACATTGATTTTCGGTGCTTTTATCTTTTGAAAATACAAAACAGTTTTTTGCCTTTTCATGTGATACTGGGGACTATTAATTTTCCAAGAAGTTATTTATAGGTACCAACAAATTGCGTGGGTGTACTATGTGCATGATACCAGTGACGTACATAAAACTGGAGAACACAAAACACCCGTTACGTTC